>JALPQD010000011.1:6537500-9127394 GCA_023101885.1 Typhlomys cinereus
CCTGGTGTGTGTGTTGGGAAGGTTACGGAACTTTGAAAGATATTGCTGGAGGAAGCACATCAGTGGCAATGATCTTTTGTATTGATAGTCTTCCCCCACTTCCTCTCTTTTTTCTGTCTTCTATTTCTCCAGCCATAGTTTGTTTCCCACCATAATTTCACTGTATGCACTCTGAAACTATAAGTCATAATACTTTCTCACAAAAAACAAAAAAGTAACTGCAGCAGTTATTGAGTAAATGAATATTAATACCAATAAAAAATGATGACACTGACTTCCTCGCCTTATTTGTTAATCATTTAGTATTAGCTATGCTGGTGTTCCTTTGTTACAAAGTGCTGCTTTCACAGGAACTAGAAGACTTTGTCCAGAGTTCTGGAGAAAATGGCATTGTTGTGTTCTCTCAGGTCAATGGTCAGGAAATTGACAGATGAAAAAGCCAATGTGATTACATCTGCCCTGACACGGATTCCACAAAAGGGGAGCACTGTGTTTATTTGATGGACAAATGAATGACAAATCTTGTGGCAGTCACATCCAACCAGCATTACAACATGATATTATCATCTCCAAGGTTCATGATTAAACACAGAGATGGCTCAAGGTTTAAGACTCTGCCTGGCAAGTCGAAGGACCTGAGTTCAGATCCCAGGTCCCAAGTAAAAATACAGAGGGAAAACAGCAGCCTCCTGCACTTGGGGACCTGGTGGACTGAGCCTGAGAAACCCCAGAGCAAAGCAAAAGTAAAATCAATCCACGATGATTCGCGAAGTTACCTTTGTCCTCCAACAGTGCCCTCCAACACACAAAAAGTAATTAATTAATTACAAAAAAGTAAATTTAATTAATTAACTAATTAAAAAACAAAAGTAGTGCATCAAGATATAAAAGAAATTACAGAATAAAGTTTGGTAATGTTTTAGGTAATATAAGATTATGTATGGGCTGGTGACTATAGGTTAAATATACCTACAAGAATTTGATTACAGAAAATTTCTTTGTGAAAATCAAAATGTTTTAATGTCTACTTATCTCACAATTTATTTGTTACATTAAAAAGTACATGGGACTGTGGAAATTGCTCAATGCTTAAAGCCTTTGTTCCTAAGTAAAAGGATATACATTCAGATCCAATATTCCACGTTTAAAAATTCCAGGCAGGTGTGGTGGTGGCCTATAAGTCTCATCTTGCAAGGTAGAGCCTGGCAAAATCCAAAGTAAAGCAATAAGGTAGAAGAGAAACACAAGACATTTCCTGATGTAACCTTTAGACTTCCACAGACACACATGTTCAAGTGCTCTCTTTATGGATTCCCACCCACATGCAAAGCACCCACACACAAAGAAATTACATGACAGACAATCAAGTAGTACAGTAGTGGATTTCAGTTGATAATTTTGTCATTAGCAAGGCTATAAAGTAATTATACTTAACAGATGCATTAACACATTTTATTAGATTAGTATTAGAGTTAGATTTTTTTTCTGGAATTTACAAGGATGCTGTTTGGTTATAGACTTTATCAAAAAAACAAGTGTGAGGTAGTAATTGGATGAGTAAATAATACTAAGTAGGTTTTAGAAATAGCAGAATGTCATCATGAAAGTTATGCATTCCACACAATTCCTGAAACTTCACTTAAATTTTGGCAATTTGATGAACTTTTGCAGGAGGTCACTAAAAGAATAGGCCTAAGCTCAACAATCCGGAGTCCATGTACCTACCTTGCAAAACAGAGTAAAGCTAGCTTATCCTGAGAAACAGGACATTACCAATGACTGAAGCAGGGAAAGCAAAAAAGAAAAGTCGAAAATGATCCAAGAACTTGAGAAGAATCCATCTACATGAACATGTCCAGTACTCTCCTTCTAACACTTCAAAGAGAAAAGAATTTTAAAAAGAAAGAGTCAGAGGGAAGCAAATCTGATGTAGGAAGATGTTTAGAAAGCTCTTTAAGTTGTGGCAACTCACTTTTAATATACAGAAGACACTTGAACATATTTTCTGTTTAGGTATCTATGAGCAACTTTTTAAATTTCTATCTGATGTGAACTTTGAATTTCATAGGATAGCTTTTCACCAAACCTAAAGTTACTTTAACAATCATAAACCATTTAAAATTTACCTTCCTATTTACTTCACTTGTTTACTGATTCTAAAATCTGATCCTTATTTTAATACCAGTTATAAATATGATTTTAGGGGTTAGAAAGATGACTCCATAGTTAAATTCTTTCCACACAAACAAGAAGATCAGAGTTCAGATCCTCGGATTCCATATAAAATGTTGAATGGGAGCCATCTTTGGCTCCCTTGCCTTCATAGACTTGATATCTGTGGAGTCGGTGAGTTTAGGCTTCCTTGCCCCTCATGGATTCCTTGCCTGGAGTCCATAAGTTTTCCAGGGCTCTCTTGATCTTCACAGATATATGTGTAGGAGTTTCATTCTTCCTCCTCTAATAAACTCTGCCTTAATCCTCTAGGTGTGTTCTGGTTTCTATCTTCAACTCCGGAACACAGGAACGTAGACACATAAAGGCCCAAAACAGACTGGTATCACATTTGGAGAACACAGCTAGATAAGTCCTGGCAACATATTTGGGGAGCACAAGCAGAAGATCAAGATCACATAACATATTTGGCCCAGGCAGATCAATTCTGTAACATATTTGGCAAACACAGCCAGGAAATTAGGAGAGGTAGATTCCACGATCTAAGATTAATATCCATAAAGCTTCAACTGTGGGGACCTCTGGACCATCCCAGCATCTCACAGATGAGGACCATTGATTACTCACACTTCCTTTCCCCAACTCAGCCAGAGGATCTCTGCTGTCTATAGATGAGGCTGGATAAAAACGACCAGAGTCTACTGAATCAGACTTTTTTTTAAATCCCAAGGAATGAAATGAGTTGAGAAGTTTGAATGAAGAGACATAGTTCCTAGAACCAGACTTACTAAGAGCTTGAGTGGGACTGGATGTGCGTACTGTCTCTTGGCTCATAACTGATTCTGGGACTTCACCTGCCTTAGGTTTGATCTAATTTGTATGGTTTCCTGTATCTTCTCCTATCCTGAAATTGGTCCTAAGTGACAATAATCTGAAAACCAAGTTTAATCTTCTTGAATCTCCCTCAGTACCCACAGTTCAGCATGTATAAGCATTACTCCTTGAATACAAAAGTCTCAGAAAAATGTTCCTGGGAGTACAAAATGAACTAAGAGGACTTCCTTTTTGCATTACTCTAGAATTTCTCCGGTTCTGTGTTCAGAGCCAGAAAAGCAGGCCACCACCATTTCTACCTGGAATGTTTGTGTGGTGTCCAGGATTCAAATTCAGATCCTTCTGCTTGTAAGGCAGAGTCTTAATCCTTGAGCCACCGCTCCAGCTCAGGAATTCTTGTTGTACTGTGCATACCTAACATCAAACTGTACTTCCCTATTCAGAGAGGGATTTGCAAAAAAGACATGTTGGAGAAGAGATTGCGGAAACATGATACTCAAAATGATGTTTTCTCAAAATAAGCAGCTCATTCTTTTTCTAGTTCTTTGGATTCCTTTCAATGTTTCCTGCTGTTGACTATTTAGATTGTTTTATTGCAAATGTTTTGAACTATAATTGATTTTCATATATTGATATCTTGTCCCGTAACCATGCTGATTTTTTTGATCAAGTGGAAATTCTCATTCTAAAGAAATGTCAAAAAAGGGTGACTACAAAAGGCAATCATTAAGAAGACATGAATCAATTTAAAAGAAAATGCTGAATGGGCATCGCAGCCTGCCTGCAATTCCAGCCTCAGAAAGCAGAATCTGGTAATCCTCAAAGCAATCTGGATAGCCAGGCTAGTCCTATTTGAAGCTCTGTGTTTGATTAGGTACCCTGTCACACACACAAAAAAAGACATTAAGGTAGAAAATTAACTTGGGACTCCACAGGCATGGACACACATACTCATACATATCCTAATACACATGCACTGACACATGTGAACATACATATACACGTTTATATACTTCTAGAAACACAAGAAAATGGCAATGTCAAAAAATTTGGATCAATAGAGTGCTTTTTTACTAATCCCAAACAAGAAATTGTAACATCTCACCCAGACAACTGAAACCCTACAGAATAGATAATTCAGAGGGAAACCCAGGACCCATAGAGCCTGCTGGTCAGAAGGGTGGGAGGGAATGGGTTGAATCCATGAAGGGAGGTGATGGATGTAAACCAGGAGAGGAAAGGAGGGGTAGAGATACCTCCTCATTGTGCTTGCTAATTTTATTTAATAATAAAAAATTTTAAATGAAAGAAATTACAACATTCATAATGTAAGATCAGGATCGGAACATTAAAAACAATTGAAAAAATGATGGAATGTAAAAATTTGGACATTTCTCTACAACAATATCATTATTTACTTATAGTCAATTGATCTTTAACATCTAAAAAGTCTATCAACAATTACTTGAAAACATGGGATCAAAAAGTTTCTGTTGAAATTTTTCCATAGGGTATTGCTTAATAATTACATTAATATAATGTAAATTTGATATATTTATAATAATCCCATCTCTGACTACATCAACTTGATTTTATTCTGAAAAGAAAACAAACTGTAACAAACACTGCAAGGAAATGTGGGTAAAAATTCATTTCTATATCACCCAAAAAGAAACAGCTAAGAGAATGTTAAGTTTGGAAAGTGAGAGGTCTACAATATACAAATCAAAATAAGTTGGGTTTTTACTAATTGTCTACAGTTTTCCCCACCAGAATAATATGAATAGCTAAAAATTCATACGTTTGAATTTGTCACCAATTATTACATTTTTCTGAATTGTAATGTTTAAGCATCACGAATGATTATAAAGATATTGATTTTAAAGATCCAGTCATATTTATTTCAATATCCTATAATTCATATTATTTTAAAATCTCATGTCTGAACTTCTTTATGTATCATGTAACATTTCAACTTTATGAACTATTCAATCCTCTAGCATTAAAGCATTCTAACACTTTGGAATCTCAATGATTAAAAAAAAGATATTTTCTGCATCTAACAGGTAATGTGGAGATATAATGGAAAGAAACCAGTCACTTTAGGATCCAATACTCGTCTGTACAAGTGGATTCCCCAGAACGACCTTCTTGGTAAGGTTTGGGCCAATAAATGGTGAAAGCAAGGGAATCAGATACTCAGGAAGACATATAGTCAACAGGGAACAAGTTTTGAAACTCAAAATAAAGCAGATTTATTTCATTTGTTTTTAGAAATACGAAATGCAACAGAACTTGGGGCTGGAGAGGTGGCTCAGGGGTTAAGCCTCTGCCTTAGAGGCAGAAGGTCCTGAGTTTGGTTCCTAGACCCCACATATAGACGCCGGGCAGAAGCGGGGGCGGCCTGCGCTTCTGGTCCTGGTAGGGTGGAGCCTGTGAATCCCTGGGCAGAGTAAACAAGGAGGAGGTGGAGGCGGTCCATAGTGGTTCCCAAATTCGCCCATGGTTCTACACACACACACACACACACACACACACACACACACACACACAATTGAATAAATAACAATAAAAAAGAAATACAACAGAACTAACTACAAATGTCATTTAAGTCTACTAAAACAGTTTCTCCATGGCTAAAGCCAAAGTATCTATTTCTCCTGTAATAACTGCTGGAAGAATTGTGCAGTGATTGTTTCTCTGTCTTTTATTTCTTAATTCAATTATCCTTTCCTTTAACGTAGGAATATTTCAAGTGTTGAGAATAACAGCTCTGCTTGTGTCAGCCTTGACTCTGTATATTCCAAGCAAACAGATCCATTATTTTTACCATGTAGTGGAGGCATATTTTATGACAACATGTATTCAGTTTCCTGATTCCACTGTTCAAAACTTTCCATTGACTTTCACCAACAGCTCAGTCTCAATGATGTCACTATTCCTTTAAAAGAAAATGCTCTGTCTTTCCAGCATGCCATAATGGATTCTTCTTTGGTTGGTACTTGCTGCTTCTATTACAGAAAAATTACTCTCCTTCACTCTCTCATCTGGCAATCCTATTTCATTTTCATTTCTTGAGTTACGTGCAACCTCTTTGAGATAACCTTTCATCTATCCTTCCAGTGGACCCAAGAGCTTCTTGTTGTGTTCATGAACAATAAAACTCATTTTATGTAGAGTAATGTCCACTTTATAGCCTTAGATGTGTATTACCCATTTCATTCTTAATAATTAAAGTATTAACTTAGTGAAATTCTTCCCATTTTAGGTCATCCCAAAACCAAAGCATTTATTACTCATTGTGGAACAAATGGAATCTATGAGGCAATCTACCATGGGATTCCTATCACTGGAATTACTTTGTTTGGAGATCAACCTGATAATATGATTCACATGAAGTCCAAGGAAGCAGGCATTAGGCAGGACTTCAGCACATTATCATCTGCAGACCTTCTTTCTTCCTTGAAGACATTCATTAATGACCCATCGTGAGTACAAAGTTTTTAAAACTACTATTGATAGAAGTATTCTTATCATCTGTGAGGATGTTTTATCTCTTTCTTGAAGGACACTAATTTTGAACAAATTTAAATGATTTTGCATTATCCGAAATTTGGGCTAATTTTTCAACTAGAAAACTATTAGAGATGTGTCTTTGACATGATAAATATGCATAATAATTGTTGCAAAAATTTCTGCACACACATGTTGGATAAATAAGTTAACAAGGACAGTACTTCCTTTTTTCTTGTCCTTAGTCATGGCTTCAGGTAGCAATGGCAACATCTTTTCCTATGCCACTAGTTGTATCTTAGATGTGATGTTTGGCTATTTCTAAGTAATTGATTGTATTAGAATTCCTGGCACATTTCTTCTTGGTATATTTGTGGTGTTGGTTTCATAGAATTACAAATCCATTCAGAGGATAACATGTATCAAGCAGTCAACAGTTTGCTGTGTCAGCTGAGTGTCACATTAAAGGTTAAAAAGTGTCCTTAATGTTGTAGCATGTTCCTTGCCATAACTAGTGAACAGACCTCTGTATGTGTACAGTGAAATTAGCCAGGAGACAGTTTTGAGCTGCCATTTTCCTCTCTGGCATACCTACAGATGTATCAATCAGGACGCAAGAAGCTGACAAGAGAGCCCAGGGAGAGCCTCTTGGGGAGCATGATGCAACTTCCAGACAGAAATTTCACTTTTGCAACAGATGACTGTGTGTTAGCAAACCTGTACTGAAAATGGCCAAAGAAGCCAGAGTAAAAGCTACAAATTAGAAACCTGGGGAAATGCAGCAGGAAAGAGTAAATCAAGAGATTCTTGCCCCAAGGAGCAAAGAGCAAAAGACTTCCAAGGCCAGATCAATAGTATTTCCAAAATTGTAGAATATATGTTAAAAAAGAATAATGAATTTGAAGACTAATGACTACACATTCAACTTTTATCTACAATTTTTGAAACTAAAAAACTTTTGCTTGAAAATTTATTATCACTACCATTTTCACAGCTTTTATTTATAGTGTATATCATATATATTTTATAATACGTATTTAATTTAAAAGTTCAGGTAAATGCAGGTATGATTTTCCAGCCACAAAATTGTAGCATTGATATAATCTACGAAATTTTATAACAACAAAAGAAGTATAATGTGGCATTGAAATCATTTCTCATATCTTACCAAGGATAAAATTAAAATGTCTAACAAATATCTTCAAAAAGGCTCCACATCCTTACCCATCAGGGAAATGCAAATCAAAACCTCTCACTCCAGTCAGGATGGCAAAAATCCACAATACAAACAACATGAAATGCTGGAGAGGATGTGGAGAGAGGGGAACTCTCCTACATTGCTGGTGGGAATGCAGGCTCATAAAACCACTCTGGCGAGCCATCTGGAGATTCTTAAAGAAGTTAAAGATTGAAATGCCATACAACCCAGCTATTCTGCTTTTGGGAATAATCCCCCATACAGCAGAAATTCACCTCGATAGCACAAGCACGGCCATGTTCATATCAGCACTGTTTACAATAGCAAAGTCGTGGAATCAACCTAAATGCCCAACAGTTCATGAGTGGATAAGGAAAATGTGGTACATTTATACAATGGAATACTACTCAGTTATCAAAAATGATGAATTAATGCAATTTGCCAGTAAATGGATGGCATTAGAAACAATTATATTGAGTGAAGTATCCCAGACGCAGAAAATTAAGCACCGTATGTACTCCCTTATAGGTGGATTCTAGTACCAAACCCACTTAGGGACACATTCAAAGATAAATCTCTGTAATACCTACAGTAATTGCAAAGATGATAAACAGGAGAGAAGGGGAAGGAGGGCCCCACCAGAAACAAGGAGAGAGATCATGCTACAGCAGAGATAATAGTCCTCCATCAAGGACTGTAAGTAAGTAATGAGACATCTGGTTAAGCTCACAGACTGTCCTTCCTGGTCACTTGCAACTGATGGGGTATGATCTTTCCAGAAAGGGAGGACATACAGTCTGGCAGATAGAAGGTAACCATTTTGCAATGGGAGACTGACCCACCCCTCACCGCAGTCTCTAACTCTTATTCCATCTACCTTTGAATCTATCCTTATAATAAGACTCTATTTTAAAAGTTTTTTGCCCTTTTCACCCCACCACGCTCCGCTGGTGGGGACGCGCGCGGTCCAGCCGGGCCTCACTCCCCCCCCCCCCCCCCCCCCCCCCCCCCCCCTCCCCCCTCACTCCCCGCCCTAGGTAAGTCCCCGTTCGGGCCCCGCCCACCAGGACCCCAGGTCAGCCCACAGGGACCCGGCTCCGACTCCCACCATCCAGCCGGAGCGAGCACGGGGGCCGAGGGACGAGGAGGACCTCCCCCTGCGCCCGGGCCCGCCCCAGCTGCCCTCGGGTTAAATAGCTCCACGCCAACGCGCCCATCCTCCCTTTTCACCCCACCCCGCTCTGCAAGTGGGAACGCACGCACGGTCCAGCCAGGCCTCCAGCCGCGCCCTAGGTAAGTCCCCATTCGGGCCCCGCCCACCAGGACACCAGGCCAAATAATTCAGTTTAGTGAAATTGAGAGATCTTAAGAGTTAAAATGGCAATGCCAAAGTCAAAGTGCAAATCCATGAGAAGCAACACTCAAGTAAACAAATTTCCCACTGAAGAAATTAATCCCATAATGTTAGACTCCAACAAGAACAAACCCGCGGAAAAAGGCCAAGAAAGCCTCACCCAGGATAAGATCTTTCAAAATATGATCATTACCATGTTCAATACTATGAAAGAGGAAATCCGGGAGGAATTACATAATCGAATCAATCCCTTTGAAGAAGAACACAACAGACATCTGGAGGAGTTGAGAAAAACAGTGCAAGAAACAAAAAGTGGCATAGAGCAGTTAAAACAAACTCAAGCAGAGTTTAAAACGGAGCTAAAAAACAAGTTATCTTCAACCCAGAATGCCACAGAGAGTATTATCAACAGAACTAACGAAGCAGAAAACAGAATTTCAGACCTTGAAGATAAAGTGGGAGTACTAACCAGCTCAATGGAAGAGGTTGTTAAAGCCAAAAAGATACTTGAGAGAAATATCCAAGAGATATGGGACATCCTGAAGAAGCCTAACATGCGTATTCATGGAATACCAGAGCAAGAATCTCAAAATACCACCCCTGAGGAAATTTTTCAAACGATCATCAAGGAAAACTTTCCACATATAAAGAAAGAGAGGCCCATCCATATACAAGAGGCATTCTACACCCCAAACAGATACGACCAAAATAGAAGCACGCCGCGGCAAATAATAGTTAAAACACTCCACATTCAAGATAAAGAACTGGTGCTGAGAGCTTTAAGGGAGAAAAAACAAGTCACTTTTAAAGGTAAACCTATTAAAATAACAAATGACTTCTCAGTCGAAACAGTAAAAGCAAGAAGAGCTTGGAGAGACATACTTCAAGTATTGAATGAGCAAAAATGTCAACCCAGGCTGATTTACCCTGCAAAACTATCTGTCATGATCGAGGGAGAAAGAAAAATTTTCCAGCACAAAGACAACATGAAGGGATACATGTCCCCCAAATCAGGCCTTCAAAAAATGCAAGAAATGATATTCAAGCGTGAAGAAAAAAACAGGCATATCCAGGAGAAGAGAAGGCAAATATAACACCATTAAAAGCGAACCAATATACTTATAAAAGCTATTAAACATAATAAATGTCTGGAATTAATAGTTTCTCCATTATAACACTAAATGTTAATGGACTTAATTCACCAATCAAGAGACACAGATTACAAACTTGGATTAAAAATCACAATCCATCAATCTGCTGCCTGCAGGAAACCCATCTCACCACAAAAGATAGGCACGCTCTAAAAATAAAAGGCTGGTCAACAATTCTACAAGCAAATGGAAGCAGAAAACAGGCAGGGGTAGCCATTATGATATCAGACAGAGTGCACTTCAAACCAAAAAAAATTATAAGAGACACGGATGGATACTACATTTTAGTCACAGGTACAATTCACCAGGAAGACTTCACAATACTGAACATATATGCACCCAATAGGGGCCCCTCCACATTCATTAAGAAAACCCTACAGCGTCTAACACAAGAAATCAACCCCCAAACGATAATTCTTGGGGACTTCAACACCGCCCTCTCAACATGGGATAGATCAACCAGTCAAAAGCTTAACAGAGACACTTTGGAACTTAATCAAACCCTGAAAGAAATGGACCTTACAGATCTCTATCGAACTTTTCACCCACGCACCAAAGAATACACATTTTTCTCAGCAGCACACAGAACTTTCTCCAAAATAGATCACATATTGGGCCACAAAATGAATCTACACATATACAAGAAAGTTGAAATTCTAACCTGTGCCCTATCAGACAACCACGGCCTAAAGCTGGACATCCACACACATCAAACAAGAGAAAATACACTAACTCCTGGAAACTTAACACTATGATGCTGAATGAGAACTGGATTCAGGAAGAAATTAAAAAGGAAATTCAAGATTTCCTGAAAGTGAATGATAACGAAAATACAACTTACCAAAATCTCTAGGACACAATGAAAGCTGTTCTAAGAGGTAAGTTCATGGCTCTTAATGCCTACGTCAAAAAAATGGAAACATCAGAAATAAACAACTTAACAATGCAGCTTAAAGCTTTAGAGAAACTAGAGCAATCTGATCCCAAAAGTAGTAGAAGAGAGGAGATTAGCAAAATAAGGGGAGAAATATCTGAAATCGAGATTAAGAAAACGATAGAAAAAAATCAGCCAATCAAAAAGCTGGTTCTTTGAAAAAAATCAACACGATTGATACACCCCTAGCTAAACAAACCAAAAGCAAGAGAGAGAAAACCCAAATTAACAAAATTAGAAATGAACATGGAGTTATCACTACTGATACCCAAGAAATCCAGAGAATTATAACATAATATTTCAAAAACTTATACTCTGTGAAGTTTGACAACACAAAAGAGATGGATGAATTTCTAAGTAAACACAACTTACCTAAATTGAATCAGGAAGTTGTGAATTATTTAAATAGTCCTATAACATATAAGGAAATTGAGGAAGTAATCTTGAATCTTCCCACCAAAAATTGTCCTGCACCAGATGGATTCAGCACAGAGTTCTACCAGACATTTAAGGAGTTAATAACACCAATACTCCTTAAACTGTTCCATCAAATAGCAAAGGAAGGAACACTACCAAATTCCTTCTATGAAGCTAATATCGTTTTAATCCCAAAACCTAATAAAGATTCACTTAAAAAAGAAAACTATAGGTCAATCTCTCCGATGAACACAGACGCCAAGATTCTCAAAAAAGTCTTAGCAAATCGGATTCAAAAACATATTAAAAAGATCATTCATGGGGACCAACCAAGTAGGCTTCATCCCCGGCACACAAGGTTGGTTCAACATACGCAAATCAATAAATGTAATTCATCATGTAAACCAGTACAAAGTCCAAGACCACATGATACTCTCAATAGATGCAGAAAAAGCTTTTGACAAGACCCAACAGCCTTTTATGATCAAAACGCTAGAGACAGTGGGAATGGAAGGAACCTTAATCAATATAATAAAAGCTATATACAACAAGCCCACAGTAAGGATTATGCTCAATGGGGAAAAATTGGAAGCATTCCCACTTCAATCAGGAAATAGACAAGGCTGTCCACTCTCACCACTTCTATTTAATATTGTACTAGAAGTCTTAGCCGAAGCCGTAAGACAAGAAAGGGACATAAGAGGGATTCAAATCGGCAAGGAAGAAGTCAAGCTATCCCTGTTTGCAGATGACATGATCTTATACCTGAGTAATCCCAAAAACTCCACCAGGAAGCTCCTGGAACTAATTGAGAAGTTCAGCAGACTGGCAGGATACAAAATAAATGTGCAAAAATCAGAGGCCTTCCTATATGCCCAGAATGAAAGAAGTGAAAAAGCCTTGAGAGAAACAATCCCATTTACTATAGCCACTCAAAAAATGAAATACCTTGGTATAAACCTAACCAAGGAGGTAAAATACCTTTACAATGAAAACTTTAAAACCCTAAAGAAAGAAATAGCAGAAGACACCAGAAGGTGGAAAGACCTCCCTTGTTCCTGGATTGGCAGAATCAACATCGTAAAAATGACCATCCTACCAAAGGCAATATACAGATTCAATGCTATACCAATCAAAATCCCAAAGCAATTCTTCAAAGAAGTTGACCAAACAATCTAAAAGTTCATATGGAGGCACAAAAGACCCAGGATAGCAAAAACAATCCTGAGTAACAAAAACACAGCTGGAGGTATTACCATATCAAACCTAAGTCCATACTACAAATCCATAGTTATAAAGACAGCCTGGTACTGGCTCCAAAATAGACACACAGATCCATGGATAAGGATTGAAGACCAGATATAAGCCCAAAAAGTTACAGCCATTTGGTCTTTGACAAAGGGGCCCAAAGAATCCAATGGAAAAAGAACAGCATCTTCAACAAATGGTGCTGGCAAAACTGGATCTCCACATGCAGAAGATTAAAGCTGGACCCGTACTTGTCACCATGTACAAGACTTAATTCCAAATGGATCAAGGACCTTGATATCAGGCCAGAGACTATAAAAACCACAGTTGAAAGATAGGGAACTCCTTCGAGCTGATTGGGCTAGGCCAACAGTTCCTAAACAGACATCCAATGGCACAGTCACTGCTACCAACTCTCAACAGTTGGGACCTTGTGAAATTAAAGAGCTTCTGTTCAGATAAAGAGATTGTAACACGAGCTCAAAGGCAAACCCACAGAATGGGAGAAAATCTTCACTAACCACACATCTGATAGAACTCTGCTGTCCAGAGTGCACAAAGAACTTAGAAAACTAAACACCAAGGAAACCAATGGCCCAATTAAAAAATGGGCCCTGGAACTTAAAAGAAACTTTACCAGGGATGAAATTAAAATATCTAACAAATATCTGAAAAAATGCTCCACTTCCTTAGCCATCAGGGAAATGCAAATCAAAACTTCCCTGAGATATCATCTCACCCCAGTCTGGATGGCAAAAATCCACAACACAAACAACAACAAATGTTGGAGAGGATGTGGAGAGAGGGGAACTCTCCTACATTGCTGGTGGGAATGCAGGCTCATACAGCCACTCTGGCGAGCCGTCTGGAGATTCTTAAGGAAATTAAAGATTGAAATGCCATATGACCCTGCTATTCCACTTTTGGGAATAACCCCCCATACAGCGGAGGTTGACCTTGATAGCACAAGCACGATCATGTTCATAGCAGCACTGTTTACAATAGCAAAGTCATGGAATCAACCCAAATGTCCAACAGTTGACGAGTGGATAAGGAAACTGTGGTACATCTATACAATGGAGTACTACTCAGCCATCAAAAATGATGAATTACTGGAATTTGCCGGGAAATGGATGTCATTAGAAACAATTATATTAAGCGAAGTATCCCAGACCCAGAAAATTAAGTGCTATATGTACTCCCTAATAGGTGGCTCCTAGTACCAAACCCACTCAGCCCACCTAGAGACAGTAATTGCAAGGATTATGAACAGGAGGGATGGGGTAGGAGGGCCACACCAGAAACAAGGAGAGAAGGGACCATGTTACAGCAGGGAAAATAGGCCTCCACCAAGGACCCAAATAAGTAATGAGACATCTGATTAAGTTCACAGACTTTTGTTCCTGATCATTTACTACTGAGGGGGTGTGATCTCACCAGAAGAGGAGGGCATATAGTCTGGCAGATAAAAAGTAACCATTTTGCAAATGGGTGATAGACCCCTCCCTTACTGTGGTTTCCCACTTTTATTACATCTACCTTTGAATGTGCTTTTATCACAAGACTCTAACAGCTTTTTGTCTCTGGCCAGGGGGTAACATACAATGCCCACCAGGATGGAGTGAAGGGCATTGCAGGAGCAGCAAAACTGCAAAAGAAAATCAACAAACCACAATCCAGAACTTCAGAGACTCTATATCAACCACCTAGAACTAGGCCAGCTTAATCTCTCCCCATCTTGAAGCTCAGGGAAATTTGTGGAAGAGGGGGTGGTAAGAGTGTAAGAGCAAAAGGATGGGAGGAACAATGATATGTAAGATACTCTATACTAGTTAGGGCTGAAGCAATCATAATTGGACTTTGCATGCCCTGCGCATTGTCCAACACACTGTTGACCTCACAAAGTCTAGCATCTGCTAAAAGCACCAAGAGCCTTGGAGGTAAAGGATTGGCAGCCACAGCAGTGTTCCTATACCTAAGGGGAACACGGGAAAGGGTTCAGGGAAAGGCCACTGGGTCCTTGTACTCATCGGAGAGGAGGGCCCAGAGAAAATCAGACATGCACAAGAAAGGACTCTCTGGGAATTGGGGCGGGAGGCACTGGGGGATGGGGAGGGAGAGGGGTGGGGAGGGGGAGCAGGGGGTATGGGGGAGGAGGAGGAAGGGAGGGAACTGGTGTACCTAATAAGTTTGTATGAGCTGAAATAAAAAAAAAAAAGATGAACTCAACAACCAATCAGGATGCAGTCAAGTGCAGTATAGGAACAGCAAAACTGAAATCAACACCAAACCATAATTCAGAACACCAAAGACCCTAGAATATTCACTGGAACCAGACCAGCCAATATCTTTCCATCCTAAAGCTCAATGAACCTTGTGGAAGAGGGGGAGGCAAGATTGTAAGAGCCTAAAAACGGGGAGGACCAACAATAAGCAAGATACTCCACACAAGTCAGGGCTGCAGCAGCCAGAATATAGCCATAATGTGATTGGACCTTGCCTGAGTTGCAGAACAGCTGACATGTCAACAACCCCCCAAAGTTTAGCAGAGATCACAGGGGAGAAAACTTCAGACAGTAGGATCCTTAGAGGCAAGAGCAGACAGCCCAAGGAGTGCCCTCAAGTTATGCCACTGAGTCCTGAACCACCACTAGTGTAGACAACTCAGAGGGAAATTCAGACCCACATAAACAAATGCTCTGGAGAATGGGAGGAAGAAAACAGGAAGCACCAAGAGAGGAGGAGGGAAGGAAAATGGACAAGAGGGCAGGAAGGTGAAAAGAGGGGGAGAACACAATAAGGGACAATGGAAGAAAGAAGGAGGGTACATTTTGAGCTTGTATGATTAGGCAAAATAAAATTAATGAATAAATAAAAATTGCATTATTTATGCACTGCTTGTTAAGAATATATATTTAATAATTTTGGACTGGTATACATATGTGAAGGTAAGCCTTTAAGGGAAAAAAAAAAAACCTCTCAAGACTCTCTGAAAGTCTGGGAACAAAAATGTAGAAACTAAATCAATATAAGGTATCTGTGGCTGTTATTGTTCATAGGAAACAAAATACTCTAAAATTGCATTTGTGTGTACAGTAATGAACATAAAGATTGTCTCAACAGTGCAAGTACTGCTCATGGAGAACAATATAACTGCATTAAGTAATCTGGACTGCCTTTTGAACCTTTGTGAGTGCTACGCCTATATCTAAATATTTTCCTGTGGTCAATTGTCAGCAGCTGTATGTATCTTTGCCTTTTTCTGACTGATATCTGTACCTTAAATAATGATTACTAAAGCTAATTAAAGCCAAAAGTTGCCTGAAATGAAAAAAAATAAATAAAAAGAATGTGTTGGTTTATATAAACCAACTATTGAACCAAAAAAAAAAAAAAAAGAGAGCTTTTTATCTCTGGCCAGGGGGTGACATCCAATCATCCAATACCCATCAGTATGGAGCCAAGGGTATTGCAGGAGCAGCAAAACTGAAAAAAAATCAACAAACCATAATTCAGAACATCAGATACTCTATATCAACCATCTGGAATCAGGCCAACTTAATCTCTCCCCATCCTGAAGCTCAGGGAAATTTGCAGAAGAGGGGGTGGTAAGATTGTAAGAGCACAAGGATGGGAGGAGTCATGATATGCAAGATATTCCAGAAAAGTTAGTGCTGAAGCAATTATAATAGGACTCTGCATGATCTGCTCAATGACCAACATATCATTGATCCCTCAAAATCTAGAATGGACTAAAGGCACTAGGATCCTTAGAAGCAAGGGATTAACAGTCACAATAGTGTTCCTATACTTAAGGGGAACACAAAAAAGAGTTTTAGGAAATGCCACTGAGTCCTTACACCTCATCAGAGAAGAAGACCCAGAGGAAAGTTTGATATACACATTAAAGGATGCTTCAGAGCGGGGGGAGGGGCACTGGGAAAAAGGGAGGGAAGGTGAAAGGAAGGGGAAAAGGAGGGAGGGGGCAGGGAGGTTCAGAAAGGGGTGGAGGGAGTACAGGGGTGCCTATTACGTTTTTATGAACGGAAAAATAAATAATAAATAAATAAATAAATAAATATTGACCTATGTTCTCATTTAGACATTCAGAATAAACAAAACCTCATATGTTTGATTTTTTCTTTCTTTCAAAATACACATACACACGTAGAACTGTTTTTAATACAAATTCATGGAGCTACCTTTCATTTATTTTTTTAATTATTCATTTACAAGCAAACTGGGCTTGTGTCTTTGTTGGCCCATTTCCCTCCCACTTCATCCTCTCCTACCCTTTCCATCCCCAGCCCCTTCTCCCAGACTCCCCTCCCTTCTTTCTTGCTCTGTTCCACACCTCCCTCCTGTCCATTTGCTTGTATTTGAGGACTCCCTTTGGGGTGCCTGAATTGGCAGATTTCTGTTGAAATTTATATGACTCTTCAGTGCGTAAAGTATTAAGTGAAGAGGTTCCTCTTCCCTTTTCTAGCACCTATCCCAAGACACTCTCTGAAAGCAGTTGATCCTAATTAGTCCTTAGGGAAACGCTAATAAGTTCTTCATTATGTAGATCTGGTGATAGAAGTTCTCATCACAGTGATCTAGGGGCAGCATCCCTGTCTTGACTGAAAAGTGTTGGTTAGCAGTACCTTACACAACCTGAAATCTTGCTGCTCCTTCTTCCACAAAGACCTCTGAGCAGTGCTGCAGTACAAGATTTTGATGGGCTGATTAGGGCTGAGTATTACAGGTTCACAAGTATTCTCTACTTCAGCCTGATGTAGTTTTCTCCCTCACTAGTTTTTCTATTAGGATACAACTCGGTTGATTTTTGAGAGCTTTTTTTAATCTAAGGGTTAAAAAAAGAGTGTTTAGATGGTGTTTTATTATCACCTTTTTGTAGTTCATGCTGAGATATCCATTCCTGTCTCTTCAATTCCATTCAACTATTATTTGGCAGGGTTTACAATACCGGGCATCATTTCCTTGGCATTCAGAGTATAATTACTATTCCATAAGTCTTACATAACTCTATTGCTCCCCTAGATTCTTACTAGAGTAGTCATGGTTTACATCATCACTACTGGGTCAGGCTCTTGGTCTCTCTTCCCCGAGTCACTTGCCTCTTTTTTTTCCCCTCCTTTACACACTAAGATCTCTCATGGCCTGAATTCTCATGAGAATAGATAATACAGAGGAACCCCAGGACCCATAGAACTTAAGGACAGGAGAGTAGAAGGGAGTACACTTGATTCACATAAAAAAGGAGAGGGATGTTGTAGTGCTTGTTGAATGAATATGGATTAGCCTATATTGGGGGCATGTATGTTCAGAATTATGAAGTCTTCTTGATGGATTGTTCTTTGACAAGTAATAGTGTCCTTCAGTGTCTCATGATTTGTTCTGGTTTGAAGTCTATTTGTTAGATAATAGAATTGCTACTCCTGCTTGTTTCATTGTTATATTAGCTTGGAGTACTTTTGACCTGTCCTTCTCCCTAATACTTTGGCCCATATTTCATATTGAGATGTATTTCCTGAAGGCAGCAGATTGATGGGTTGTGATTTTTTAATACATGTTTCTCTTGAATGGAGAGTTAAATCCATTGACACAATTGACAAATGTTTGCTGATTCCTGTCATTTTCTGAGTTTTGTGCCTTTCATATGTATATTCTTGGCTTAGTAGCTGTGTTGGCATTATTTCCCTTTCTATCCTCTTAGGAATATTTGTCTTTTTCTTCAACAATAATGTTTTATTATCTTGTGTAGGTCTGGTTTGGTGGTCATTTGGACTTCAATTTATCCTTATGGTGGAAATTTTTTCTTTCAGCTTCAATAATGACTGGTAGCTTTGATGGATATAGCAGCCTAGGTTGGCATTTGTGATCATTCATAACTCAAAGTATATCACTCCATCTATTGGCATTTAGTGCTTCCACTGAAAAATTAACTACTATTCTAATAAAATACCAGTAAAGGTGACTTGGTTTTCCTCTCTTGAGGAGCTAAACACATTCTTTTTCTCATGTACCTGCAGTATTTTCATTATTATTTGCTATGGCAAGTTTCTATTTTGGCCATATCTGATTGGTGTACAATATGTCTCTTATTCTTGGATGGGTATCTCTTTTCTAAAGTATGAGAAATTTTCATTTATGATTGTGTGAAAAATCTTGTCTGATATGGGTTTTTAGAGTTTCTTGTTCTGGTATCCCATGAATGTGAATATCCATCTCAAGTGTTTTTTTAGCCTTTTCAGCCTCTTTAATTGAACAATTGTGTTCTGTAATCCTGTCTTCTAGTTATGATATTCTGTTTTCTGCTTCATAAGTTCTGTTGTGGGACTCTGTGTTGAGTTTTGGATTATATTTAGATTGTTTTTAATTTCAAATTTAATCTTTGCATGAGAGATTTCAACTGCTCTGTGCTTAACTTTGTTTCTTCAACGGCCTTTTACATCTCATACAGATCTTCAGTTATCCTGTTCATACTTACTTATGCAGTTATTCAATTCCTTTCTGAATTCCTCTTGCATTTTTTAGATCATATTAATGATCAAGCTTTGAAAATAATTATCTTAGTTCCTGATTTCTTGGCTAATATCCAAGAAGCTATTCTATTTCAAATCTTTCATTATGGGGTCGATTATTTAGATTTTTTTCTCCTGTTTTGTTATATTTTGTGGATTTTGCAGTGTGACTTGAGCTTTCTGTGTCTTGGATTTCTTTCATGTGTGTTTCTGACTCTTTTTAGTCTGAATTTCCACACCTAAATAATTGTTGGAACAGCTTCCCTGGATATGAAAGAAGTCAGTCTAGGGTTGCTTCGTACTGTTTTGTTGGTAGCATTATTGTAGCACTCAAGGGGTGTACTCAACTCTGCTTTAAGGAAGTGATGAGGTTTGGTCTAGTTTTAGCTGAGAGATTTAAAATTGGGTGTCAGGGCTTTCATGTGAGTATGGGAATAAGTATCAAAAGAGCTTTAAGAAAATAAAGTAAGGCGGATATAATAACCAGGAATGAGTTGTGTGGAATATGTCAGTTTTCAGATTGTTAGAGTATGTGAGGGTAAATGGTTAAAGTCTTGAAGGGAGGGGTGTATGTGGCTTTGTGTACACTGTATAGAAATCTTTTTTTTCTTAATAAAAGTTTATTCATGGGTTACTTTTTTATGATAATTAATATTTTTATTTTTTTATTAAAAATGTAATTATACATTTTAAAATTTTTTACCAGTTCCCTCCCTCCCCCCTCCTCCCCCCGAACCCCCTCCTCTCCCTCCCCATCCCCCAGTGCCTCCCCCCCAATTCCCAGAGAGTCCTTTATTGTGTACGCCTGACTCTCCACTGGGTCCTCCTCTCCGATGACATATAAGGACCCAGTGGCATTTCCCTGAACCCTTTCCTGTGTTCCCCTTAAGCATAGGAGCACTACTATGGCTGTCAAATCCCTTGCCTCCAGGGATTTCGGTGCCCTTAACACATGCTAGACTTTATGAGGGCAACAGTGTGCTGGACATTGCGCAGGGCATGCAAAGTCCCATTATGATTGCTTTGGCCCCAACTATTGTTGAGAATCTTGCAAATCGTTGTTCCTCCCATCCTTTTGCTCTTAAAATCTTACCGCCCCCTCTTCCGCAAATGTCCCTGAGCTCCAGGATGGAGAGAGATTAGGCTGGCCTAGTTCTATGTGATTGATATAGAGTCTCTGAAGTTCTGGATTGTGGTTTGTTGATTTTCTTTTGCAGTTTTGCTGCTCCTGCAATGCCCTTCACTCCATCCTGCTGGGCACTGTATATCACCCCCTGGCCAGAGACAAAAAGCTGTTAAACTGGAGTCTTGTTATAATAGCACATTCAAGGGTAGATGTAATAAAAGTAGGAAACCTCAGTGAGGAGGGGTCCATCACCCATTTGCAAAATGATTACTTTTATCTGCTAGACTATATGCCCTCCCCTTCTGGTGAGATCAGGAAAGAACGTCTGTGAACTTAAACTGTGGTGACTATCATTAAAGTTAAAAGGAAAGTTAAATGGGTTACTTATCTTAAGGTTAGGTATAAATATTCTCTTCTCTTGAATGATGAGATTCTTGTAGTCCTCAGTTGTATGGAGTTGATCTTTTGGTCCCCAGTTGTTTCTGTGGCCTCTATTAAATTCTTAGAGGATTTTTTTAATAGTTAGCAAAGGGGGAGTGGACATGGACAAAGACTTGGGTTGGTTAGGTAGTGAGGAGGTTGGATGAGGTTAAGTGGGAGATGCAGGTAGTTCTGTGGGGCAGAGCTGCATTGGTAGCAAGGTCCAGCCTGGGAAAGGGAAATATGTAGGCTGTGAAGCTCAGTCTTGGCAGCAGCTGGTTCCAGCCAGGGATACAAAACCACTTTTTTTTCAAAACACTTCACATCACTTATCTCCTTTTCTATTAAGAATCTGGAATTTTGGAAAAGACTTGTGTTTTGAATCTTTGCCTCCCAACTGATTGTACTGTTATTGATGAAGCATGTAAGTTGCTAGGACTGGGCTTTATAAAGACATAGTATAGAGCTTGCTTTCTACTTCTTGGTCTACCTTGATGCCCACAGTCTCTATCCTATTCTTTCACTGCCATGAACAAAACTGGGTTCCCATGCTTTTCATGTGGAGAAGAGAATAATAGAGAGAATCTCCCTGAAACCATGATAGAGAGAATCTCCCTGAAACCATGAGTAAAAACAAATTTTCTTCTCTTAAATTGGTGTATTAGTTCCTCTGCAGCAGACTTGCAATAGTAACTCTTACAGATTATTTAAAAGTATGTTGCACAGGCCCGCCTCAGCTCCCCAAGGTTAAATAGTGCCCGGCTCACTGCCCCAATCTCCCTTTACCCACTCCACTGCCCGGGAGGTGCGCAGTCCAGCTGGGACTCACAACCACCTAAGTAAGCTCCATCCCCGCCCACCCCCAGAACCCCAGGCCAAATAATTCAGTTTAGTGAAAAACACTCAGAAATTGAAAAAAGCTCCTAAGAGTTAAAACGACAATGCCCAAGTCAAAGTGAAAATCCATGAGAAACAACACTCAAGTAAACAAATCTCCCACTGAAGGAATTAATCCCATAATGTTAGACTCCAACCAGAACAAACCCACAGAAAATGGCCAAGAAAGCCTGACCCAGGATAATGACTTTCAAAACATGATCATTACCATGTTCAATACTATGAAAGAGGAAATCTGGGATGAATTAAATAACCGAATCAATCGCTTTGAAGAGGAACACACCAGACACTTACTTGGAGGAGTTGAGAAAAATAGTGCAAGAAACAAAAACAGGCATAGAGCAGTTAAAACAGACTCAAGCAGAGTTTAAAACTGAGCTGAAAGACAAGTTATCTTCAACTCAGAACTCCACAGAGAGTCTTATCAGCAGAACTAATGAAGCAGAAAACGGAATTTCAGATCTTGAAGATAAAGTGGGAGTATTAACCAGCTCAATGGAAGAGGTTGTTAAAGCCAAAAAGATACTTGAGAGAAATATTCAAGAGATATAGGACACCCTGAAGAAGCCTAACATGCGTATTCATAAAATACCAGAGCAAGAATCTCCAAATACCACCCCTGAGGAAATTTTTCAAACGATCATCAAGGAAAACTTTCCTCATCTAAAAAAAGAGAGGCCCATACATATACAAGAGGCATTCCACACCCAAAACAGATATGACCAAAACAGAAGCTCACCACGGCAAATAATAGTTAAAACACTCCACATTCAAGATAAAGAACTGGTGCTGAGAGCTTCAAGGGAGAAAAAACAAGTCACTTCTAAAGGTAAACCTATTAAAATAACAAATGACTTCTCAGTCGAAACAGTAAAAGCAAGAAGAGCTTGGAGAGACATACTTCAAGTATTGAATGAGCAAAAATGTCAACCCAGGCTGATTTACCCTGCAAAACTATCCGTCATGATTGAGGGAGAAAGAAAAATCTTCCAGCACAAAGACAACATGAAGGGATACATGTCCACCAAACCAGGCCTTCAAAAAATGCTAGAAATGATACTCAAGCTTGAAGAAAAAAACAGGCATATCCAGGAGAACAGAAGGGAGGTATAACACCATTAAAAGTGAAGCAATATACTTACAAAAACTACTAAACATAATAAATGTCTGGAATTAAAAATAGTTTCTCCATTATAACACTAAATGTTAATGGAATTAACTTACCGATCAAGAGACCCAGATTACAAATTTGGATTAAAAAGCACAATCCATCAATCTGCTGCCTGCAGGAAACCCATCTCACCAAAAAAGATAGGCACTCCCTAAAAATAAAAGGCTGGTCAACATTTCTACAAGTAAATGGAAGCAGAAAACAGGCAGGGGTAGCCATTATGCTATCGGACAAAGCGGACTTCAAACCAAAGAAAAATCATAAGAGACACGGATGGATATTACATTTTAGTCACAGGTACAATTCACCAGGAAGACTTCACAATACTGAACATATATGCACCCAATACGGCCCCTCCCACATTCATTAAGCAAACCCTACAACGTCTAAAGCAAGAAGTCAATCTCAAAATGATAATTCTTGGGGATTTCAATACCGCCCTCCCAACATGGGACAGATCTACAGGTAAAAAACTTAACAGAGACACTTTGGAGCTAAACCAAACCCTTACTGAAATAGGACCTTACAGATCTTTATCATACTTTCATCCATGCACCAAAGAATATGCATTTTTCTCAGCAGCACACGGAACTTTCTCCAAAATAGATCATATATTGAGCCACAAAATGAATCTCCACATATACAGGAATGTTGAAATTCTAGCCTGCACCTTATCAGACCACCACGGCTTAAAGCTTGACATCCACAACACAACAAGCAACAAAAAATACACTAACTCCTGGAAACTTAACACTATGATGCTGAATGAGAATTGGATTCAAGAAGAAATTAAAAAGGAAATTCAAGATTTCCTGAAAGTGAACAATCATGAAAATACAACTTACCAAAATCTCTGGGACACAATGAAAGCTGTCCTAAGAGGTAAGTTCATAGCTCTTAATGACTACATCAAAAAATGGAAACAACAGACATAAATAAATTAACAATGCAGCCAAAAGCATTAAAGACACTAGAGCAATCTGATCCCAAAAGCAGTAGAAGGGAGGAGATTAGCCAAATAAGGGGAGAAATATCTGAAATCGAGATTAGGAAAACAATAGAGAAAATCAACCAGTCAAAAAGCTGGTTTTTTGAAAAAATCAATAAGATTGATATACCCATAGCTAAATTAACCAAGAGCAAGAGAGAGAAAACCCAAATTAACAAAATTAGAAATGAACATGGAGTTATCACTACTGATAACGAAGAAATACAGAGAATTATGTAACATCATATTTCAAAAATTTATACTCTGTGAAGTTTGACAACACACAAGAGATGGATGAATTTCTAAGTAAACACAACTTACCTAAATTGAATCAGGAAGTTGTGAATTATTTAAATAGTCCTATAACATATGAGGAAATTGAGAAACAATCTCAAATCTTCCCACCAAAAAATGTCCTGGACCAGATGGATTCAGCACAGTGTTCTACCAGACATTTATGGAGCGAATAACACCAATACTCCTTAAACTGTTCCACCAAATAGCAAAGGAAGGAACACTACCAAATTCCTTCTATGAAGCTAATATCGTCTTAATCCCAAAACCTAATAAAGATACACTTAAAAAAGAAAACTACAGGCCAATCTCTCTGATGAACACAGACGCAAAGATTCTCAACAAAGTCTTAGCAAATCGGATTCAAAACATATCAAAAAGATCATTCACAGTGCTCAAGTAGGCTTTATCCCAGGCACACAAGGTTGGTTCAACATATGCAAATCAATAAATGTAATTCACCACATAAACCAGTCCAATGTTCAAGACCACATGATACTCTCGATAGATGCAGAAAAAGCTTTTGACGAGATCCAACTGCCCTTTATGGTAAAAACCCTAGAGAAGGTAGGAATGGAAGGAACCTTTATCAATATAATAAAAGCTGTATACAATAAGCCAACAGCAAGGATTATACTAAATGGGGAAAAACTTGAAGCATTCCCACTTTGATCAGGACCTAGACAAGGCTGTCCACTGCCACGATTTCTTTTCAATATTGTACTTGAAGTCTTAGCTGAAGCCATAAGACAAGAAAGGGCCATAAAAGGGATTCAAATTGGCAAGGAAGAAGTCAAGTTATCTCTATTTTTAGATGACATGATTCTATACCTGAGTGATCCCAAAAACTCCACCAGGAAGCTCCTGGAACTAATACAGAAATTCAGGCCAGGATACAAAATAAATGTACAAAAATCAGTGGCCTTCCTATATGCCCAGAATGAAAGAACTGAAAAGCCTTGAGAGAAACAATCCCATTTACTATAGCCACTCAAAAAATGAAATACCTTGGTATAAACCTAACCAAGGAGGTAAAAGACCTTTACAATGAAAACTATAAAACCCTAAAGAAAGAAATAGCAGAAGACACCAGAAGGTGGAAAGACCTCCCATGTTCCTGGATTGGCAGAATCAACATCGTAAAAATGACCATCCTACCAAGGGCAATATTCAAATTCAACGCTATACCAATTAAAATCCCAAAGCAATTCTTCAAAGAAGTTGACCAAACAATCTCAAAATTCATATGGAGGCACAAAAGACCCAGGATAGCAAAGACAATCCTGAGTAACAAAAACACGGCTAGAGGTATCACCATACCAAACCTTAGTTTATACTACAACTCCATAGTTATAAAAACAGCCTGGTACTGGCTCCAAAATAGACACACAGATGAATGGATAAGAGTTGAAGACCCAGATATAAGCCCACACAATTACAGCCATTTTATCTTTGACAAAGGGGCCCGAAAAATCCAATGGAAAGAGAAAAGTATCTTCAACAAATGGTGCTGGCAAAACTGGATCTCCACATGCAGAAGATTAAAACTGGACTCGTACTTGTCACCATGGATTAAGGACCTTGATATAAGGCCAGAGACTATAAAAACCATAGGTGAAAGGATAGGGAACTCCCTCGAGCTGATCGGGCTAGGACAACAGTTCCTAAACAGACACCCAATGGCACAGTCACTGCTACCAATTCTCAACAGTTGGGATCTGGTGAAATTAAAGAGCTTCTGTTCAGATAAAGAGATTGTAAATCAAGCACAAAGGCAACCGACAGAATGGGAGAAAATTCTTCACTAATCACATATCTGATAGAGGTCTATTATCCAGAGTGCACAAAGAACTGAGAAAACTAAACACCAAGGAAACTAATGGCCCAATTAAAAAATGGGCTCTGGAGCTTAAAAGAAACTTTACCAGGGATGAAATTAAAATATCTAACAAATATCTGAAAAAATGCTCCACTTCCTTAGCCATCAGGGAAATGCAAATCAAAACTTCCCTGAGATATCATCTCACCCCGGTCAGGATGGCAAAAATCCACAATACAAACAACAACAAATGCTGGAGAGGATGTGGAGAGAGGGGAACTCTCCTACATTGCTGGTGGGAATGCTCATACAACCACTCTGGCAAGCCATCTGGAGATTCTTAAGGAAATTAAAGATTGAAATGACATTTGACCCTGCTATTCCACTTTTGGGAATAACCCCACATACAGCAAAAATTCACCTCGATAGCAGAAGCACGACCATGTTCATAGCAGCACTGTTTACAATAGCAAAGTCATGGAATCAACCCAAATGTCCAACAGTTGACGAGTGGATAAGGAAACTGTGGTATATCTATACAATGGAGTACTACTCAGCCATCAAAAATGATGAATTACTGGAATTTGCCGGGAAATGTATGTCATTAGAAACAATTATATTAAGTGAAGTATGCCAGACCCAGAAAATTAAGTGCCGTATGTACTCCTTAATAGGGGGCTATTGTTCTTATATACCTAAGAAAAAGGGAAATCTCCTTTTCCATGGCAACTTATTGTCATTTTTCTTCATTAAAAATAGTATAAAAAAATCAATTTATTATGACTGCAAATAGCAGAATCACTTTCTTACAAGCCTAGATATACTATGATTGACCATAATAATTAAGAATAAAAACATTTAAAATGCATGTGTGTTTTACTATAGGTTAATCTAGTCACAAGGTTTCTATAGAATCTGATCAATATACACAGTTGCTCCAACTCAAAAATATCTAAAGATTATTATTAGCATGAAAGCTAATATCTAAATCTCTTAGAATATAGCTTTAATATTAAATCATGAACTTATTATAAAAGTAAGTTAAAATATATTTAGCAATCATAAAATATATACATTAGTTTATAGTAGACCTTTTCATATGATTTATGCAATTTAATATGTCTAAATAAATGAATTCCAAAAACTGACAGTAAGACCCTATTAATGAAGATGTAACACTTTATGGATCACAGAACATGGGCAAACTGGAACTTGTTTGAGGACTTTCTCCTTTCTAGATAGCTTAAGCAATACCAAGAAATACTATAGAAACTGCTGAAGGAGAGAAAGAATCACAAGCTCCATCAATGGCATGAGATCTGTAAATTGCAATAAAAATCACCATGGTAACAGGTGACCACAGTGTAATAGTGGCATTTGTATCAGGAGACAACCAACAGCTATCTGACTGGACTCAAGATCTGTTTGTCACATCCTTGTTACTGTAAACTAAAACAAGAACCTAAGAAAAAGGAAACAAATAGATCAAATAGTGAAAAACAGCCAATAAACCTATAGGTATAATGAAAGTACATCTGAAGTTAGCTGTTATTATACCCATAGATTGGAAGAACATTTAACATTCTTCCTAGAAGTCTTCTTCTATAGCAGAGTTAGAGGAGTGTGATACCCTGACAGGATGCAGCCTAGAGCAATATTGGAGCAGTGAAATGGACAGCACTAGCCAACCATAATACAGAGTATCAGCCACTCAATGGAGCTTACTCAGGATCAGGCCAACCTAATACCTTCCCATCCCAAGGCTTTGGGGGTCTTGCAGGAGGGGGGGTGGTAAGATTGTAAGAACCTAAATATGCAAAGGTTCACTGTTAGGACATTCCACTACATCTGAGTGCTCAATGAACTGGGGTTTGTCCTTCCCAGACCTTCATAATAATTGACATACCAACATGCCCCCATAGACTACCTTAGAGTTCAAGAAAGATGGGAACTTACAGTGGAAACCTTTGGGTCTAAAGCTGGATGAGTAAAGGAAATGCCCATATCAGTGGATGACCTGAAGAGAGGTAATTTGGTATACCATAGAGGTCTGATCCCCCGCAGAAGTAAACAATACAGACTGAACTATGGGTTCCATAGAAGCCTATGGGTGAGAGGGAAGGAAGGATTAAAAGAAAGAGGGAGGGAAGTAGGTATGAACACTCAACATGCTTTTAAAAATAGAAAAATAAATTTAAAAAGTATAAATAGGATTGAAGACAAAAAAGAAAACTAATATAGTATATTGAGATAACATTGTAAAATCATAACCTTAAGTCTAATTTTTATCAAACTTTTACACTTGTAAGAACTACACATGTAAGAACAATGCTATCCATTACTGAAAGGAAATATAATGAAATATCAGTCAAAAACATGAAAAGCATAGAATGAAAAAAAGGAAAAAAATGAATCATCAACCAACAGAAACAAAAATGGCAATAGTATTAGTATCAGCAGATGATGGTGCTTGTCATATAAGCTCACATCTTGGGGATCCCAGGCACCCATGGAAAAGGGAAAGGAGAGAACCAGCTCCATAAAGTTGTCCTCTGACTGCTACACATGTGTGATGAGATGCAATCCCACACACTCACATCATACACACACACATGCACACACTAAGTTTTCATATGGCCAAGAGAAAATAAAGGATGACCAAAGTCACCGATACCTAAAAACACATAAATTAATGTAGAAAATAATTTTCCAAGAGAAGATTTGTAACTTCTGAGAACCTGAGGAAACCACTTCCAAAGGAATACAATATAAGAGACTACAAATTGAATAATAATTGATACATGTTTCACAAAACAGTCCTACCTTAATGATTCTGTCATGGTATAATACAGATATATTTATGCATGTGACTTACTCTTTAGAACTAAAGTGGATTCCAGACAATGGATAAACCTCAAAATGAAGTTGCAAGGTATCTGGTTATAACAGAAGATGGATTAGTTATAGGCAGAATCATTGAATATTTTTTTGCCATTTTGTTGATTAGAAATTCCAGAACAATCAATAAAAATGCTATTTGGGTGAAAATTTCACACATATGCAAACATAATAAAACAAACTGAATGTATGTTAAATACCAAAGAAAGAATGTCACCACTGTATTTCCACAGTGTTTGATTTTCTTTCTGAGATTTTCATGAATTATGAGGTTTAAAATACTAGCTATTGCTTGGGATGTAGGACAGTGGTAGAATATCTGAATGGTGTTCACAATAGCCTGGATTTAGACCAAATAATGTAAAAACAATTAAGAAACATCACATTTAAGGACATGATAATTCAAGGTAGCTGCTACAGGCTAGAGAGATGGCTCAGGAATTAATACTCTGCCTCTCAAGCAGAAATTCCTGAGTTTGAATCCCAGGACCCAAAGTAGCTATCACTATGATTTGATATACTGTTAATTTTATTATTATAAACATAGTTTTCAAAATTTTGTATTCATTAAATTAATTTTATATGTTTATTATTGACAACAGGATGTGTTGATATATGCATAGGTTAGTGCATATTTAAATGCAGATAATTAATATGAGCCACCTCCTATGCTTGGGTTTTTTTCTTGTCATTAATACCTATACATTTTTTTCAGATGAATCATTTCACATATGAGCACACATTGTGCATAAGTCATATCCAATTGTCTTTTATCTTTCCAATTTTGAACTGTCTTTTCTCTCTCTGTACCTGATAGTCTCTCTTAAAATTTCTGATCAATTTTTTAAAACTTCTGCTTATAAGAAAAAATATGCACTAGTTATGTTTCTGTGTCTGATTTAATTCATTAAATACAATGTCTTCAATTCTATGTAATTTCCTTCAAATTACATAATTTCATTCTTTATGGTCAAATAACATAGCATTCGTAATATTTTCTTTATCTGTGTTTCTCCTGAATGTTATGCAGGGTGATTCCATGTCATGATAATTACAAAAATACTGTCACAAACATGGGATCCAAACACCTGTTTCACATGCTATATTTTTTAAATTAACTTTATTTTTAATATATTAGCAATGATTTTTATGTTTTCACTGTCCATTACCTGCCTCTATCCCAAATCTTTTCTTACCTCTCCATTTTATCCCTTACTTCTTTTCCTTCTTTCCTGGGTATCAGTACATGTAGGATCCATTGGATTACCTCTAAGATGTCTTCATGAGTTAGCGTTTGAGCACCCGTCAGCACATAGTGACCCACCAGTAGGTAAACTGTAAAATTTAGAGGCTCCCTCTCCTCCCTTTTGTCTGACATCAGTCCCAGACAGTCCTTTAGAGTATCACATCTGATGTGCTCTTCTCTGTTCCATGGTCAAGTGTTGCTGGCTATAATAGAGATCTAATGGAAATAGACAGTGTTGTATTGAATTCTTAATGATGATAGCCCTGACATGAATGGTGGCTACTGTATGACAGTACTGCTCCTTGTCTTCTGGTGCTTATATTCTTACCACCTCCTTTTTGACAACGTTCCTTAGCCTTGGGACAGGAGGTCCCAAGTCCTCCACAGTTGCTTTTACTTTTTGTTATGGTCAGTTGTGGTTCTCTGCATTATGCATCTTCCATTGCACATAGATATTTTATGGTTGAGTGCTAAGTGCTTCTTTGATCTATGGGTATAATGATATAATGTTTAGATGGTAGCTTATAAACAAGTTCTTATAGTTAACACTAAGAAATTTGTTCCTTTCTAGGGCCTATGGTCTCCCTATCTGTTGATAGCTGCCTTAGTTTACAGTAAAAGAGATGCATTTCTTTTACTTCCCCACTTTTAGAGTCCTTCCAAACTGTTTCCCCCATCTTATATTTCTTCTTAGTTTATGGGTTTTATAGTAATTTCTGTTTGTATTATTCTGAAGATTCAAAGATGACATCTACCTATAAGAACGCACATGCTACATTTGTCTTTCAGTGTCTGGGAGACCTCAGTCAATATTATCCTTAAATTACATACATTTAAAAGTGAATTCCATAAGCCATTTTTCTTGACAGATGATTTTCCATCATGTATATGTACCATATTTTTTGTTATAAATTCATCCAGCGCTAGACACCTTGGTTGTCTCCATTTCTTTGCTATTGTGAATTGAACTGCAATTAACATGAATGTGCTATTGTCTTTGGAATATGATGAGACATTCTTTTAGAATATTCCCAGGAGTGGTATAACTGGATCATATTATAAATCCACTTTAGCCTTTTGAAGAGCCTCCATGCTGATTCCAAAGAAGTTGTATAATTTTGCATTTCCACCAGGACTGAGTTAGGGATTCCTTCAATCTGCAGCCTCATTAACATTTATTGCTATTTGTCTTTTTTATTTTACCCATTCTGACAAGGGTATGATAATATCTCAGAGGTCTCTTAATTTATAAGTCTCTGATTATATTATCATATATTATATTCCTGGGTATCAGTACATGTGAGATCCACTGATTACCTCTAAGATGTCTTCATTAGTTAGCTTTTGAACACCTGTCAGTACACAATGACTCACCAATAGATAAACTGTAAAATTTAGAGGCTCCCTCTCTCTTTTGTCTGAAACCAATCCCATGCAGTCCTTTAGGGCATCGCATCTGATGTGCTCTTCTCTGTCCCATGGTAAAATGTTGCTGGCTATAATAGAAGTCTATTGGAAATAGACAATGTTGTATTGAGATATTTGTTGAAATTTTAATGCCATTATATAAAAAGTTTCTTTGAGTTCTGAGGCCTATTTCTTAATTGGATTGTTTTCTTTCTGCTGTTTAATTTTTATAGTTTTTTTATATACCCTGGATACTAATCCTCTATCAGTAATATGGCTAGCAAAAAATTTCTCCCTTTTCTGGATTGCTTTTTGCCCATTTGATGACTTCTTTTACAGAACTAAAACTTTTTAATTTCATAAGATCCCAATTATTGTTTGTTGTTTCTTGTGCAGATGCCATTCTATCCTGAAAGATCTTTACCTAGGCTTATCATTTCTAGTATACTATTTTTCATCTATAAGCTTCAGTATTTCTGGTCTAATATTGAGATTTTTATCCATTCCCAGTTAATTTTTGTGCATGATGAGAGGAATGGACCTATATTCATTTTTCTTCATGTAGACATGCAATCTTCCTAGTCCATGTCAAATATCAGATAACAATATTTGCATCTGAGTCCTCAGTTCTGATATGTTGACTTTTTTGTGCCAGTACTATACTATTTTTATCACTATAGCTCTGTAATATAGTTTAAATTCAGGTGTGGCAATGTCTCCTGTGGTGCCATATTATTCAGGATTGTTTTGACTGTCTGGAGCCTTTAGTGCTAACATACAAGTCTAAAGGATATTTCTTATTTCTGTAAATAATTGTATTGCAATTAATTGGAATTTCATTAAATATGTATATGCATTTTTAATATAACCATTTTCCAAATATTAATCCTTCTAGTCCATGATTATGGGAGATCTCTCTTTCCATCTTCTGGAATCTTCTCTGATTTCTTTCTTAAGTGTATTGAAGTTTTCATTGTACAGGTCTTTCACTTCTTCAGTTAAGTTTATTACAAGATATTTAACTTTTTTGGAGTTAGGATAAATTGGATTGTTTCTTTTATCTAATTTTGTTGTTGTTCAATGGTGTATGGGAAGGTCACTGACTTTGGGAGAGGAATTTTGAAGTCTGTGACTACACTAAATCAGTTTATTACTGTCATAGTTAGGCACAGGTATCAACTTGGCTGTTAAGGGTTTGAGCTCTGGACATATTTGTGGAGAATTAGTGGTTGTGTTAAGCCCAGAGCAAACTTGCAGGAAATTGTCTAGCTGATGGAGAAGACCCAGCCTGTGGTGGTTGGGACTAGGCCTAGTTAAATAAAATACTGAGAGCTGGTTGAGGAGGTTGGCATTCTTGTGTATACTTGGCAAGACATGCTGGTTTGGCAAGTAAGGATTGTCCTTCTCTCAGCCATTATATAGAGATGGTGTGGCCAGTTCCCTTGGCCCTGGTGTTGGTGTATGCTCTTCCATTGAGCTGGACTGAGAACTGTAACCAGTAATCATACTCTTGTTCATACAAATCCCTTGTTCCTTAAGCCACTTGATGGTCATTTATCAGCAACAATGCAAGCTAACTGCAACAGAATTTGGTCCCCAGGAACTGAGGTGTTGCTGATAAGTCTGACTATGTGGATTTTGTGGCTTTTGAATGGTTTTGCTAAACAAAGTTTGAAACATTTGAAGATTTTGATTTTGTGGATTACAAATATCATTCTGAAGAGTTTAATGGGCCATTTGGATGATCAAAATGCTGAGAGAGTTGTGAATTGTTTAAGCCCAGTTTGTGAGAATGGGAACAAAGACTTTGGTGAAGTTGAATTTAAAGACAATACACTGGTTTGCTTGACAGAGGAGAGCTGTGTTAGTGGCCATGAAGCTCTGGGTGTGGAAAGGTCAGGCAGTAGAACGTTTGCTGCTGTTGAAGAAATGAACATCAGTGAAGGAAAACCTAGTGATTTGCACTAGAATGGTGGAAGACCTGAAAACCACCATATGGTGAGTTCGTGGTTTGAAAACCCAGATTCCTTTGGGGGCCAAAAGCCCAAGTTAAAACTGTTTCTTGTCTTTTGGAAATTTGACAGCCTAAAAAAGGCTTTTCCAGCATCAGTGCACAAAACTTGGTATAGCTGTAGCTTAAGTGGACCAAGCTACATTTCAAACTAACTTCGGAATCTGACGGCATCCTCCAGGTGTAACTGGTTTTGATATACAATACAGGGCTCATAAAGAGCAGTAAAAGCTTGGCACCAAATGACAAGCATAGAGTCCTGCAAGAGAAGGTGAAGCTGCAGAGGCGAATACAGAGTGTTAAAGATGCCAGAACTGTTGGATGTATGCTGAGGACAGCTGCAAGTGGAGATTCAACCTGATTTGAGGAACTCTGCTTCTGTAACTTTGAACTGCAAACAGGGACTAGAAATGCCTAGAATCTTTGAGCCTCCTTGACTACCTGATGTGTAACAGAGGATGAACATTGAAATATAGGATGCAGTAATTTGCTGGACTTTGGTTTTAACTTGATGTTTCCTCATTGTTACAATGATTTTATTCAGGATATATTGGGATATTTATTTGAAAAAATACTTTCAGTTCCAACATTTTAATAACTGAAATTTTTTTATTATGTATTCAATTGTGTGTGTTTGTGTGTGTGTGTGTGTGTGTAGAACCACAGGCGAATTCAGGAACCACCATGGACTGCCTCCCCCTCCTCCTTGTTTACTCTGCCCCAGGATTCACAGGCTCCACCCTACCAGGACCAGAAATGCAGGCCACCCCTGCTTCTGTCAGGCTTCTATATGTGGGGTCCAGGATCCAAACTCAGGACCTTCCACCTGCAAGGCAGAGGCTTAACCCCTGAGCCACCTCTCCAGCCCCAATAACTGAAGTTTTAATGAGAAAACATTTTAAATTTGTCTTTGAAATTTATTTATATTTTTTAAGATAATTTTTAACACCTATGGGAACAAGGAATGAAGGTTATAGTTTAAAAGTGCTGCTTTTGTGTCAAGTTGACAAGGGGTGGAATGTCATTGTTAGACACAGGTGTCAACTTTACTGTTGAGGGTTTGAGCTCTGAGCACATTTGTAGAGAATTAGTGATTGAGTTAGGCCCAACGCACACCTGAAAGAGATTGTCTAGCTGATGGGGAAGACCCAGCTTATGGTGGGTGGGACTAGGCCCTAAACAGAAGAATAAAATATTGAGAGCCGATTGAGGAGGTTGGCATCCTTGTGTATACTTGGCAAGACATGCTGGTTTGGCAAGTAAGGATTGTCCCTCTCTCAGCCATTATGTAGAGATGGTGTGGCCAGTTCTCGGCCCTGGTGTTGGTGCATGCTCATCCATCAAGCTGGACTAACTGTAACCAGTAATTGAAAGAGAAAATAATCCTTGTTCCTTAAGCCATTCAATGGTCATTTATCAGCAACCATGCAGGCTAACTGCAATAATTTAAGAGTTTCATGGCTGAAGCTTTAGGGTCGCTCAGGGAAAGGTCATATCATCTGAAAATAGAGATATCTTAACTTTTTCCATTTCTATTTGGTTCCTTTTTATACCCTTCTCTTGTCTTATGATTCTACCTAGCACCGTAAGCACAATGTTGAACCGAAATAGTAAGAGTGGAAAACATTGTCTATTTCCCGAATTAAGAGAGAATCTTTAAGCTTTTTGCCTTTGAGATGATATTTCAAAGAGGTTATTAGATAGCCTCTATTCTGTTGAAATATGTTCATTCCATCCCTTTTGTCTCCTGGGCTTTTTATCATAAATCAGTATTGAATTTTGTCAAAAGTTTTTACTGAGTCTTTTAAGAGGATCAAGTGGTTTTGTCACTGCTTTTTGTTTGTTTGTTTTTTCCTGTATAATTGTGTTTTTTGTTCTTTTTAATTATTTTATTATTTTATTTTTCTAGTTTTACAAGCATACTATCCTCCCTTCCCTCCCTTTCCCCTTCCAATTCTGTGCCAATCCATTTCATTCCCTCCTGCCCTCCTGCCCTCCTGCCCTCCTGCCCTCCTGCTGTCTGCTTTTATGGACCTGAGGGCTCCTCTGGCTTGTCTACTCTTTTCGAGGTTCAGGCATCTGTGGCATACCAAGTTGCCTCTCTTTGGGCCACCCCATTGACAAGGGCATTTCCCTTCACTCATTCAGCTTTAGCTCCCAAGGTTTCCGATGTATGCTCTTATTTCTCTTGAGTTCCTGTATAGTCTATGGAAGCATGATGGTATGTCAGTCATTATGAAGTTCTCACTGCAGTGAGTTCCTGGATGTGCAGTCCTACCTTAAATGGACTGTCTTGTCCAACAGTGAACCTTGCCATCTTTTGGTTCTTACAATCTTACCACCCCCTCTTCCATGAGGTTCTGTAAACCTTAGGAAATGGGGTGATTAGGTCGACCTGATTCTGGGTGAGCCTTGATGGGTTGCTGGTACTCTGCATTATGGCTGGCCATTTCTGGCCATTTTCCTGCTCTTTTACTGTCCTAGGCTCCATCCTGTCAGGTTGTTGAGATTCTTTACCAAGCATTCCAGGATTGTCTTTACTCTCCACTCTACACTCTGGTCAGGTGTGAGTCTCTGTATCACTAATTTTCCATTGCAGCAAGATGCATCTTGGTTGAGTTCTGAGAGCTTTGCTTATCTATCAGTATAATAAGAAGTGTACAGATGGCAATTTGCCATGAAATACAGATAATACTAAGGCATCTGTTTAGTCCAATGTCCCTATGTTACACTTCAACTTAAAGAGGTTTGCAGTAGCAGGCTTGTACTTCCTGACAATAAGGGGAGTTTACAACCCATTCAGAGAGGAATTGATTAATTGAGGAAATTACATAACACCATCTCTCTACTGCATTCTTCTGGGTTTTTTTTTCTACTTTTACAAGCGTACCTGCTTTCCTCCCTTTCCCCTTTCTCCCATTCCCTCCCTTCTCTTTACCATTCCCTCCCACTCCTTCCCATCTTCTACCTGTATGCTTCTATGGAGCCTAGGGTTTATTCTGGCTTGTCTACTCCTGTGGGGGCTCAGGCCTCTATATTATATCAAGTTACCTCTCTTCAGGCCACCCCACTGATATGTGATTTCCCCTTCACTCATCCAGCTTTAGACCCAAAGGTTTCCACTGTGAGTTCCCATTCTATGGGTGTAATAATGGCTGCCTACAGAGCAGCTTAATGTACTGTCTTCCTGAATATAGGTATATTTGGATGTCTCCCCATTGATCTATTTCATTCCCTTTATTTTTTAGGTTCTTGCTCTAGTTTACAGTAATGGAAATGTGTACCATGCTGACAAGAAGGCTTAAGTCCAATTAGAAAATTTTTGGTTGTCTCCTTGGTACTCACACCACTATTACATTGGTGGTCACCTGTTACCATAGTGATTTATATTGCTTCTTACAGGTCCCATGGTGTTGATGGGGCTAGTGATTATTTCTCTCCCCCAGCAGCTTCTACAGTATTCTTTGGTACTATGTAAGCTATCAAGCAAGGAGAAAGTCCTCTAACCAGTTCCAGTTGATATATTTTGCCCATATTCTGTGATCCAACAGAAATTATAGTTGGGTAAATTCGTTAATCACTTTTATTGTATACCTAATCCTTCTGATACACACACACACACACACACACACACACACACACACACACACATACCACACACATTAGCCATCTTTACTATAGACTCTGCTGTATACAGCCTTTATTATGTTGACATATGTTCCTTCCATTCTTGTTTCCAAGGCTTTAATCATAAAAGACAGTCAAATTTGATCAGAAGTTTTTTCTGCATCTATTCAGAAGATCATGTGATTTATTTATGTCTGTTTATATAGAGTTTCATCTAACTTTATGTTTCTACAATAAACGCAACTTGATCATGGTGAATAATTTTTTGACATGTTTTTAATTTGGTTTACAAACATTTTGTTGAGAATTTTTTCATCTATCTTCACCAAAGGGATTGGTCTTATAATTTTCTTTTTTGTTGTGTCTTTATTTTCTTTGGGGGCAGGTGTAATACTGACTTTATAGCGTTTGGAAGTGCTTCTTCCTTTTTAATTTTGTGGAATAATTGAGTAGTTGTTTTTGTTTGTTCTTTAACTGTCTGGTAGAATTCTGCACTGAGTCCATCTGATCATGGGCTTTTTCAGTTGAGAGATTTGTAATTATTGGTTTAATTTCATCACTTGTTCTAGGATTATTTGAATCATTCCATTCACCCTGATTCAACTGTGATAAAACTTTGGTAAAAAATAGAATTTTATCTATCTATTTTTTCTGGTTGTCAAATTTGGTGGAATATACATTTTTTGAATATGTCTTTATGAGTCTCTGGATTTTCTTGGTATCATTCTCATTTCTATTTTTATTAATTCAGTCTTTTCTCTTTTGGTTTTGGTTAATTTCACCAAGGGTTTGTCAATTTGTTTATCTTTTTAAAGATTCAACTCTTTGTTTTGTTGATTCTTTGTATTGTTTTCTTATTTCAATTTCATTTACCTTCCTTGCCACCCTGATCTTATGATCTTATTTATCTCTGCCTGTCTACTGCTGTGGAATTGGTCTGGTCTTTTTACTCTTAGGCTTTTAACACATTTTTAAGTTATTTATAATGTTATTTCACCTGCTTTGATATAGGCATTTCCTCTTCAGACAGCTGTCATTATGTGCCACAGATTAAGGTATGTTGTGTTATTATCACTGCATTCTAGGAATTTTTTATTTCCATTTTGGTTTCCACCCAGACTCATTTTTAATGGTATTTTGTACAGTTTCCAAGAATTTGTGTACTTACTGCTGTTTACCTTTTAAAGATGTTTAACTTTATTCGATGGTGATCAGGTAGAGTACAGGATGCAAATTTAATATTACTGTATTTACGGAGGCTCCTTTTCTGTTCTAGTATGTGTTCTATTTTGGTGAAAATTGAATGGGCTGTTGAGAAGAATATATATTCTTTGGTGTTAGGATAGAAAGTTTGATAGTTTTCAGTCAAGTCCATGTGGCTTTATGGTTTCATTTAGTTCCAGGGTGTCTCTGTTCAGTTTTTGACCTGTTGGCCTACTGATCTGATACCCTATTAGTGAAAGTAGGTTATTTATTTATTTATTTATTTATTTATTTATTTATTTATTTATTTATTATATTTCCTTCTAGTTTTATAGGTATACTGAGTAATTATCCCTGCCCCCTTCCTCCCTCTTCACTCTTCCCTCCCTCTGCTCCCTTAATCCATCCACTCCCTCGCTTCCTCTTGTTTGTCTGCTTCTAAGGATCCCAGAGTTCCCCCTAGATTTTCTGCTCCAGTGGGGTTTCATGTCTCTATGGCAGACCAAGTGGCTTCTCTTTGGACAGACCCACTGACAGAGACATTCCCCCTCACATATCTAGCCCTAACCCCTAAGGGTCCTACTACATTTAATTATTTCTCCTGAGATACTTGCTAGTCTATGGGGACATGTCGTTGTGTTATGACTACATAATGCGGGTCTGGTGAGAAGTCTAATTGCAGTGAGGGTTGTAGCAGCCCTGTCTTGAGTGGAATGTTTTGTCCAGCAGTGGATCACTCCATCTTTAGGCTCTTAAACTCTTACCACCCCCCTCTTCCACAAGGTTCCCTGAGCCTTAGGATGGGGAGAAACCTGGTTGGCTCAGTTCTAGGTAACATAACATGGCCATTGATACTTTGCAATCTGTTGGCTGTTGTCAGCTATTTCATTGCCATTCTACCATGCTAAGCTGTACTCTATCTAGGTGTTGAGATACTCTCCTATATAAAGATAAATGAGAAGTGTTTAGATGTAAGTTTACTTTTGGGTGTTTGTACTTAGTATTGCAACATCTGATCCTGTCCATTGTCAGCTTATTCCCCTTCCACTGTTGTTAGACTGTTTTACAGTGCTAGGCATGTGTGTTCCCTATCATGAGGAGGTTATGTATTAGTATGTAAGAGGTTGGTTACTCAGAGACTAACCCCATTCTCTAGTGTTCTTCCTTTTCGTTTTCTTATATAGAAGCCTTTCTTTTAACTATTTGTCCATATTCTTTGTTTATAGTCTTTTGGGATTCTTGCCAACCCTGCCCTCCTGGTTTGTGTTCCTTTGTGTTTGTAAGTGTTGTAGGTTTCTTCTGTTTGATTCCATCAAACAAATGATTTAAATCTAGAATCCACCTATAAGGGAGAACATATAATACTTGTCTTTCTGCTTCTGGAATATTTCAGAGAGTAGGTATTTAAATCATCTACCACTAATCTATTTGGGGTGATATGATTTACATGTGTAGGTTTAATAAATATGTATGAGTCTATATTTGGTTAATATATGTTTAAAATTTTGAATTCTTGTTGATGTATTGTTTCTTGAACAAACATTAAATATCCTACAATTTGTCTTATGATTTATTTTGATTTGATGTCCATTTTTTCAGCTATTAAAATGGCAAATCCCACTTGTTTCCTATTAAGATCTGCTTGGAATACTTTTAGCCAGCCTTTCACCCCAAGATAGTGCCTATCTTTCATGGTGAAAGTTTCTTGAAGGCAACAATTTTAGGTGTTGTGATTTTCATCCATGCTGTTAGTATATTTTTTTTTGTTTGGAGAATTGTATACATTGATGTTTAAGATTATTGAAAAATGCTTATTGATTCATTTTGTCAGTTTTGTATTCTTTAAATTTGTGATCCTCTGCTTAATGATTGGGATGGCATTATTTTTCCACTGTATTCTCCTGATTGTGTTTATTGTTTCTTTACTTCCAAATATGCTTTTTGTACCTTTGGAAAGAATCAGCAAGTTGTGAGAGAATGTTTGTGAGTCCACATTTCTATTCTGCTGGCTATAAATATTTTTTCTTACAATGTCATCTGTTATATCCTGCGCTTTTCTACTACATTTTACCTGAAATTAGTATGGTATCTTTGTTGGTTTGCTCAGTACTATTAAGCTACTCAAGGTCTCTTGCTTCCAGATAAATTTTATGATTTTTTCATATTTCTGAAAAGAGTCATTATTATTCCTCTTACCTTTAATTTGTAGAAAACTTTAAGGATTATAACCTTTTAGATTTCAGGTCAAGTGACATCATATACTGCTACAAGTCAAGAAAAATCAGGTTAATCAAACCCTTCAAAGAAAAACATCAAATGATTTTTTTCTTATACAGAGACAGGAATAACAATTACAACATTTAATGAATTTAATAAACTTACACTGGAATTCCATACATAACTGCTGTCACGTTAACTACAAAGAAACCTGGGGATTTTTCATGGAGGAAGCCTATGAGTTTTATCAGTTTCCTGGGCTGCCTGAATTTTTTTCCCACATTTGTTTTCCTAATCATACAAGCTCAATAGATAGTCCTATCCTCTCCCTTCCTTCCCCCCCCCAGTCATGCTCATTGCACTCTCCCTTTCCCCCTTTTTTAACCCCTTCCTTCCCTCTACCTTTCCCATGCCTTCCCCTTCCTCCATTCCATCCCTTGAGCATACTTTTTTTTCATTCAAAATTTTATTCTTTTTTTTATGTTGAAAAAGCTTTTTTTTTATTTCCACTCATACAAACTTAACAGGTACAGCGGTTCCCCCCTCCTTCCAACCCCCTATCCGCCTGTCCCCCCTCTCCGTCCCCCTCCCCTTCCCCTACCATCCCCGCGCATCCTTTAATGTGCATGCCAAACTCTCCTCTGGGTCCTCCTCTCCGATAAGGTGCAAGGACCCAGGGGCATTACCCAGAATCCTTTCCTGTGTTCCCATTAAGCATAGGAACACTACTGTGGCTGTCAATCCCTTGCCTCCAAGGATCCTAGTGCTTTAGCAAATGCTAGACTTTGTGGGGTCAACAGTGTGTTGGACATTGCACAGGGCATGCAAAGTACAATTATGATGCACCGGCCCTAACTTGTGTGGAGTATCTTGCATATCATTGCTGCTCCTCCCATCCTTGTGCTCTTACACTCTTACCCGCCCCCTCTTCCGCAAATGTCCCTGAGCTTCAGGATGGGGAGAGATTAGACTGGCCTAGTTCCAGGTGATTGATATAAAGTCTCTGATGTTCTAAATTATGGTTTGTTGTTTTTTTTTCAGTTTTGCTACTCCTGCACGCCCTTGGATCCACCATGAGAGGTATTGGATGTCACCCCCTGGCCAGAGATGAAAACCTGTTAAATTACAGTCTCCTTATAAGAGTATATTCAAAGGTAGATGTAATAAAAGTAGGAAACCACAGTGAGGGAGGGGTCAATGACCCATCTGCGAAATGGTTACTTTCTATCTGAGAGACTATACACCCTCCCCTTCTGGTAGATCATACCCCATCAGTTTTAAATAATCAGGAAGCAAAGTCTGTGAACTTAACCAGATATCTCATTATTTACTTGCAGTCCTCGATGGTGTCTTTTTCTCTGCTGTAACATGGTCCCCTCTCTCGTTATTAGTGTGGCCCTCCTTCCCCATCCCTCCTGTTCATAATCTTAGCAAATTATTACAAAGATTTATCTTTGAGTGTCTCTAAGTGGTTTTCGTACTAGGAGCCACCTAACTTTATTTCTATTTTGTTTGTTTATGTTTTACTATAAAAGATTTATCATTTGATATCTTCTAAACATCTCACCACAGATTTTTGTGGTTTCTAGGATAAATACCTGTCATGACATGGCAAGCACTTCTGCTCACTGACTAGGAATTTATCATTTTAGCTGACTGTCTGGCACTTGATTGTCCCTACTATGATGATGTAGAAAACAGATATTCTATGTTCTACATTCATAGAACTGCTTTGGGACTACAGTTAAGGTCTTTGAGTTTGACCCCAATAAATATCATTCTTTGTCCCAAACAGGCTTCTGAATAATTTGAAGAATGAAAATCAAATGAAGATGAAGGCTAATATGTGAAGATGCATCTGTGAAGGGAAACATGTTCACAAGATCTCAGAGTAGTCTCACTTGTGATCTGGTGCACAAAGAGCTGGCCGTATTATGGTCAGAAGAACAGGGGGAGCATTGCTCTCCTGGAGTGGTCTATCTCCCAGAGAAGATGAGGGAAAGGAGCATGCACAATTAACCTAATGACTAAATGCAGTGGTTATTAATTGTCAGTCAGATCTTTTTTTTTTTATTGTTTATTCAATTGTGCGCGAGTTGTGTGTGTGTGTGTGTGTGTGTGTGTGTGTGTGTGTAGAACCACGGGCGAATTCGGGAACCATTGACCGCCTCCACCTCTCCTCGTTTTTACTCCGCCCCGGGATTCACAGGCTCCGCCCTACCAGAACCAGAAACGCAGGCCGCCCCCGCTTCCGCCCGGCATCTATACATGGGGTCTAGGATCCGAATTCAGGACCTTCAGCCTGCAAGGCAGGGGCTTAACCCTGAGCCACTTCTCCAGCCCCCAGTCAGTCAGATCTTATTCCATAATTATTCATATATATTCCATATATAATGAGAACAAATAGGATAAAGGACAGAGTTATCCTTGCTGGATTCTTTTTTATACACAAACAAAAATGAAGCTTCATAATTGGGAAAGAAGCATTCTTTTCTACCATCTACCAAGAGGATGAATGAAAAAAAAATCCCCACACAAAAGGCACTATAGTAAACACCAGGAATGAGTGTAAGCATTGAAATGTCCATGAAATTTGTCCATGTACAAATACCACTCAGTAGAAGCAAGAACAAATGTTACATTGCAAGCATAATATGCTCCCTTCCAACACCTGCAAAAAGATTCCATCCAGGGTTTCCATTATTTTACATATTCAATGCTCTGCAACAAAAGTGAGTTTTTCTCCTAACTGAATCAAACCCAACTCTGAAAGCTGGGGGGTTTGGCAATCTCTACACAACCAAAGAAGCATCGAAGGGATGGTCATACATTTTCAAAGCACTCACAGGAGACTGTCCTATTTGTAGCTGAATTGTGACAAATAAATCCTTTTCTAAACTTCACAACCTAAACTTAATGGAGTGAAAAACACAGAAATGGAGAGGGAAAGCACCCAGTCCTATCCCTTCCAAACCAAACTTTGCCTTCTAAACAATTGACATACATTTGGAAACTTTGTGGTATAATAAACATTTCCAAAGATTACTGGAAAGCTCAAATACAGAGAGAAAATGTCATTTGTCGTGCAAAATGCTGCTTGGCACACTCTAGCTGCTGGGTAAACACCCAGCCAGAATCGTGTGGTTCAATAGCCAGTGATTCATTCACTACTAAGATAAACCCAAGTTTGTCCAGCCATGTAATATTCTACATTTAACTTAAAAGTCAGAGAAAAGATCACGTATTCACAAAGAAGACAAAGGAGGAATAATCATGAAATAAGTTGCTTTCATAGTTCTAGATAAACCTGATTTATCCTAGGGCTGCTAACAGTAATGTTTTGATGTCAAGGAATATTATGTTACATAGTAATAAGTCAGTAAAACAGCTTTTTATTTGGGAATCATTATAATAGATAGAAAGAAATTTTCCCATAGAATCAATCTCCATTTCAAAAGAAACTAGGGATTTATAACTGAGGAGTAAAGTAGGAGTCAGTAGATAGAGAATTGTAAGCGGAAGGAAGAATTCTGGCTCTGGGGAGATCAAACTGATCAAACATGCCTAGAGAAAGCATTAGCTCTATGTATATTAACTTTCATCCTAAAAATTTAAGGAATTTAATCAGTATATCAAATGTGGGTTTCATGGTAAATGACTTAGCTAGAACCAACAAAATGACAACTTAAACCGAAGATCAAAATCTCAGGAAGCAAAACCCATCAGGACAAAGAGGGAGTCTTTCTCAGTGACCCAGTTTCTATTTCATATAGGAAAGATGGTGCAACAAAAGACACAAAAGACTAAGGCTTGCTATAAAGATGTTACATCAAACTGCCTTTAGCAACTATGATACAACTGTTCTATGGTTGGAAAACACTCAGAACTCAACCTAGAACTCCTTCTGCAATGAAAGGTGTTTATCACGAAAATCACAACTGAAAAATGCACAAAAATACTGTTGATAAAATGCTGTGGACCACTGTCCTTGAACAGGAGATCTTTGCCACCCCCACTCTCCCACCCAAGGCTCAAAGTCATTGTGAGAAGGAACAGTAAGACTGTAAAAGCCTGAAGTGGGGCAGGGGTATGGCCAGACAGTATCTTCAGGACTATAAGCGCTGTTGCATCTATGAATTAACTGCAGATGTATATTCCCACAAGACCAGAATGGGAATATCCTGTCAACATTCTCCATGGAAGGGGAAAAATCTCAAGAGACTCCATTCCTCTCTGAGAGGCTGATGAAAGCTTATGCTGATGGGAAGGAAATCCAAGATGCTCTCTTCAATAGTATATACCCCACTGGTATATGATCATGCTCCAGCAAATACTCACATAGACATTAAATGCAAACCAGATGAAACTCAGTGGACACACATAAGAAAAGACTTGAAAATAGGAGTAATCTGCAAGGAAAAAGAAGGGTTGTAATGGGGGGGAGATAAGACTGGGGATTAATGTGTCAAAATATCATAAATTCACTGTATTCATGTGTGAAACACTGAAAGAATAACAGAAATAAATATACAAAAGGCAGGTCCTTGTCCGTTTTGTCCATTTTGTATTCCGGAAACTTCACACAAACTATAGTACACTATAAGTGCTCTGGAGATCTTTCCCTCAGTCATTTTTCATTAGAATATTCAACTGACAAATTTGAATCTGTTTCAAGGTATACAATGTGATATTGACATATGCATTCATCTTGCATGTCTCAGAAGAAATGAATATATATCTGTCACTGTGCTTTCTCTTTCTAGGTCCTAAGTTCGGATCCTAGACCCATGTATAGACGCCGGAAGTGGGGGCGGCCTGCGTTTCTGGTCCTGATAGGGCGGAGCCTGTGAATCCTGGGGCAGAGTCAACAAGGAGGAGGTGGAGGCGTCCATGGTGGTTCCTGAATTCGCCCGTGGTTCTACACACACACACACACACACATTGAATAAATAATAAAATATTAAATATTATAGCTCTTAAGACAGTTCAGATTCGTAAGTGATGATTATTTTATTAATTATAACATATAATACAACCACATGGGGGTAAGCAAATTCTAAGGATCCCCATATTTCTGACCCTGATAGACACAGATGCTATTAATATTGATATATAATACATAGATGCATATATATGTAGACAAAATATAGATATCTCCATATATCTGTACATCCCCTGTAACCCTTCTTCTGAAGGTATACAGAATATGAGACTGTGATGAGACAATTACTCCAGTGATTATGTGGCATTATATAAACATATCTTGCCAGGCTAGAGGAAGGTCATCTTGGAGATGTGAGTTGCTGTGTTATGGTAATTCTGAAAAAAAGCCAGTGATAACTTAGAATCATATGCAGCAAGAAAATAGTCTACTTTATACCCACAAGTCACTCAACTCCAGAAGAAACATCTAGTTCTGGAGAAAATCAGCTGACACTTGTGAGACCCTGAGCAGAAGTTCACGTATATCATGCCACACTTCTCACAAAACTATGAGCCAACCAATGGGCATTGTGAATGCATGGTTTAAAACTGGGCTGGAGAGATGGCTCAAGGGTTATGACTCTGCCTCATAATCAGAAGTTCCAAGTTCAGATCCCAGGTACCATGTAAAAATACCAGGCAAAAATGTTGCAGCCTCACTTGCGGCCCTGGTGACCAAACCTGGGAATCCCAGAGTAAAGCAAGAAGAAGTTAAACAATCCAAGATGATTCCTGAAATCACCCTTAGTCCTCCACAGGGACACACAGTGTCCTCTGATACACACACCACCCACACACACACCACACCACACACACACAACACAACACACACACACACAATAAATAAATAAATTTTAAAAAATAAACAACATTCATTGTGCAAGGTATAATACACATATCTATGTTTTTTTTTTTGTCTGAACAACTGGAGAGATGGAGTTATAACCACCAGGTAGGGAAAACTACAGAAGATTCCATGATGAATACCTCACCTAGTAGGAGAGGGAGAGAGGCATTAGTACTCATGGAAATGGAAGAGACAATCAACAACCAACAAACCTCAATTATAGAGTTCCATCCATCACATTTTCCAAAAAACTTACTTATCTATTCTTTCACATCACTCAAAACAGTCATTTGCTAACTAAATACAGATATGTTTTCTCAAACAAATGAAAATATATTTTAATGGAATGGAGACTTGCTACTGCTTTTTTTAATCCTTAAGCAAAGATACTATGCCAATGCAGAATTAATTTCTTCAAATAAACTAAAAGATAAAGAATTGCTTTATCTTTTAGAGAATCTAAGTGTGGTGAACACTGTTGACAATCGATGATAATCAACCTAACATTTTCTAAAGGATAAATGCTTTCTGCCAGTAGTTTTGGCAGAATACCCACAAGACCTAACAGCAACTAAGTTCCTGGATGATACACTAACCCATTTCTCTACCAGTTTCATAAAAAACAGATCACCCTCCTAATCAAAATGTGGCAAAAATATACCTTATTCTTCCCATTTACAACCCTAAAAAGGAAGCTGTGAGTCTGGTGTTGGAGGATAATGAATTAACCTGCCCCAAAAGAAGTTTTGTCTGTGTCTGGGTCTTAGAAGGCATTCTCTAGGTCCTGGAATGCAAGACAAGTTCCTTAGTCAAAGTTCTGATAATCCAACAGTGACAACAGAAGATTTGGGTGTGTACTTGCCCGTTCTGCCTCTTGAAAACATAAATCACAAATTATACTAAAAGGGACCTTCATGCTTTATCTATCTCCTTACTTGGTTCAAACAGATTCTTGCTTCTCTGTGCAAGAATCTAATCACTGAAGTGTAGAATACTGGGATCATACTATGTGAGTCTGTCTCTAGATGAGTTTAGATAGCCCCAGAACATACACAAGATACCATAGTTGTGTTACACAGAGACAGTGAACAATCATGCACACATAGTTGGTAAACGTTCACACATCACTGCAGGCAGAGTTCATACTGATGACCCATTGTGGAGGACAAAGGAAAGCTGTGTTTTGAACTTTGGTGCTCTACCCATCTGCCTCTCATTTTAGCTGATTTAGTTTGCATTATTTTACTAAATAAGCTATACTCGCAATTATAAGATCATTCAGTAAGCTCACTGAGTCCTTCTAGCCGTTATCAAACCAGAGTTGGGAGGAGGGGGGACACCTATTTCCCTGATTTTTCAGGTATGAAAAAATAAGCCACCAATTATTAACGAGGAAAATTTGTCTTATTAAGGAACAATAAGAATACATTACCTAGGATGCTTCTTGAAGAGTTTTGAAATATTACCTCTTATGCTTTTATTTAGAATTTGTTTTGTGAAGATTTCAGGCAAGGATTAGATCTATAACCACAGCCAAATCAAAGTTTTAATTTTTTAGATATAAATATACAGTTTAAGGACTATTATAAGTCAACTTAACTATAGCATAAAGTTGGTTTATATTTAAATCTGTATGTTACACAAACATACAACAAGAATGTTACATTAATCTTTTTTTCAATGTCCATCTTTTTTAATTTTCCACTCATACAAACTAATAGGAATCCTGTCCCCTCCCTCCCTGGACTTCCCTGCTCCCTCCCTCCTTTTCCCTTTCCTTTCCCCCTCCCTCCCTTTCTCAGTGCCCCCTCCCCCATCTCTGAAGCATCTTAATGTGTATATCAAACTTTCCTCTGGGTTCTCTTCTCTGATGAGTTGTAAGGACTCAGTCGCATTTCTTAGAACTCTTCCTTGTGTTCCCCTTAAGTATAGGAACACTATTATGACTGTTAATTCCTTGCTTCTAAGGATCCTAAGCCTCCTGTGGGTCTAGTGGTTAGGATTCGGCGCTCTCTAAGAATCCTAGAGCCTTTAAGCCATGCCAAATTTTAATTTTTGCATGATACAGCCTTTTATTCATGAAGCATACAAATAAATGCAATTATGACTTCATCAAGTATTAAATAATGAAACACTTAATATTTTAGATGCCTTAAAACCTGAAGAAATTTAAGTCTTTTTTTCATAGATGTTTCTATAAGAGCATTGAATCATACTGAAGGAGGCAGTTAGGGCCTTTGTTTGAGCTAAAATCACAGTATTATTTCCCACTTTAACAGATAACAGATATCTTCAAATTTTCAGAAATGACAAATATTCCAAAATGTATACTTTGATTATATATGGGTTATTGGGATGCAAATATTTTTACCATCTTTCTGTCTTATAATTTTCATTTTTTCCTTTGGAATTAGAAAGATTATTTAAAAACACATAAGACAAAACTATAAAACAACTCAGTTATAATAATATAAAATACATATTATTACTCTGAAACAATTATGTGTATAAGGGAAAGGAATTGGAGATATAAATTTAACACTTTGTGTAAAGACTCTAGTACTAAATTTGAGCTGAAAGCAGATGTATGAACCATAGTTCACAAAAACTAGAAACACAGGAGTAAGTACCCTTACTGTGGGAGTAGAGGTTCCAAGTACTCCAACAGCACAGTTAGGAAAGATAATCAGCAAGATGAATTTATAGAACAGAGAAGCCTATAAAGTTAACAAACATGAAGAGATACTTAATAAGCATGAAGTACATAAGAGATAACCTCACATTGCTATCAGAAATACAAAATTGTACATTTGACAGGATGAAATGGTGGTAAAAGTTTAAAGTAACAGAACCACAGGCTTCTGGTTTGAGACAGAAATTGTTTAACCATGTATTAGGAACAATTTATTGAACTGAAATTCAAATTTGATATAACTTACCCATTAAAGGTACATTTTTTCATATTCTCTTTACTGCGAAGACCAACACCAATTGAATATTGACATCATCTTGCAAAAAAAGAACTTAAAGAAAACCAAAAAGCAAAGCAGAAGCTTTAACTGTTAGTTCTCTATTCACAAATCAAACCTTTCTGAGACAAACTAAAGAACTTTCTGTCCTTTCCTTTTTCTGGACATTTAATGAAACGGTACTCATATAATACATGGACTTTGTGACTGGCTTCTTTCACTTAGTATGATAGTTTTATCGTTTATCTATGGGTAATGGTAAGACAGTTCAGCGGGTAAGGTACCAGTTGGCAAACCTAACGACCTCAGTTTGATGCCCGAAAGTCCACATGGAGAAAGAAGAGAAGTGACTTTCAAAAGTTGTTCTCTGAGCTCCACCTTTGCACCATGACATTCTCTCTCTCTCTCTCTCTCTCTCTCTCTCTCTCTCTCTCTCTCTCTTTCTCTCTCTCTCTCTTTCTCTTTCTCTCTCTCCCCCTCTCTCATCTAAAACTGGATATTTGTGTTTCTTTTCTTTGAGGAACTGGCTATAAACCACATCCAGCTTTTTTGTACATATATTTTCATCTCTCCTTTGATAAGTCTCAATTTAACTATTTTAAGGAAATGCTAGATTATTTTTTATAAACAGTTGCACAGTTTTAAATTCCTAACAGCATTATATGAGAATTCCCATTTGTCTGTGATTTAATTGATTTATGTTGCAGTAACAAAATAACCTAAGATTTGGTTACTATGATAGATTCATTTCCTAACAGTTCTGGAGGCTCAAAAGAGCAAGATAAAGGAATTTAAAGATTGGGTTGTCTGTTGAAGGATGTTCTCTGCTTCCAAGATGGTGTCTGGTTGGTATAACCTCTGGAGATGAGGAATATAGGGAGATTACTTTGCTTATGGCTTCAAAGGGAATATATAGTACTTCATGATGCAAAAGGCCTGGCTGGTGGCAGATGCTAGAGGTGGGCTAAGTCACATCTATCATACAGACTGAGAACTGCAAAACTGCAAACTGCAAGAACAGATCACTCCAAAAGTAAAGTGGGGATGATCAACTTTAAAGCCTACCTCCTATGGCTATCTTCCTCCAGCAAGGATCCACCTCCTAAAAGTGCCATGACCTCCCCAAACAACTAAAGTCTTAAACACACCAGCCTGTAGAAGAAAACTCACTTTTCAAACAATGACAGATAGGGAAAAAACAGTTATGGCATAAGTTTTCTATCCTTTGTATCCCAGAATCCACCTGCTTCAGACATTAGCCAGGGGAAAGCACAGCAAACAGACCAACATTTAAGAGTAGAACTTAATTCTCATACTACTGTGCTGGAAGATGAGAGGTAAACAAGTGATTGTCATGCAAGACTGTCCGCTTCTAGTCAAGGTAACAGAGCTTAGTTAAAATTTAATTGTATTTTTTTCTAAAAGGCCAATGTTCTTGCCATTCATTGGCACATAAATTTCTTATCTTCACATCTCTTTTTATATGTTTAAAGATGACCACTTTCCTGTTGTTTCAGTGTTTCTAAGTTCTTTACACAGAGATTGCTTGAGAAACAGATCATTACTTGTATTTCTATTTTGTTTTGTTTATGTTTTACTATAAAAGATTTATCATTTGATATCTTCTAAACATCTCACCACAGATTTTTGTGGTTTCTAGGGATTAAATACCTGTCATGACATGGCAAGCACTTCTGCTCACTGACTAGGAATTTATCATTTTAGCTGACTGTCTGGCACTTGATTGTCCCTACTATGATGATAGTAGAAAACAGATATTCTATGTTCTACATTCATAGAACTGCTTTGGGACTACAGTTAAGGTCTTTGAGTTTGACCCCAATAAATATCATTCTTTGTCCCAAACAGGCTTCTGAATAATTTGAAGAATGAAAAATCAAATGAAAGATGAAGGCTAATATGTGAAGATGCATCTGTGAAGGGAAACATGTTCACAAGATCTCAGAAGTAGTCTCACTTGTGATCTGGTGCACAAAGAGCTGGCCTGTATTATGGTCAGAAGAACAGGGGGAGCATTGCTCTCCTGGAGTGGTCTATCTCCCAGAGAAGATGAGGGAAAGGAGCATGCACAATTAACCTAATGACTAAATGCAGTGGTTATTAATTGTCAGTCAGATCTTTTTTTTTTTATTGTTTATTCAATTGTGCGCGAGTTGTGTGTGTGTGTGTGTGTGTGTGTGTGTGTGTGTGTAGAACCACGGGCGAATTCGGGAACCATTGACCGCCTCCACCTCCTCCTCGTTTACTCCGCCCCGGGATTCACAGGCTCCGCCCTACCAGAACCAGAAACGCAGGCCGCCCCCGCTTCCGCCCGGCATCTATACATGGGGTCTAGGATCCGAATTCAGGACCTTCAGCCTGCAAGGCAGGGGCTTAACCCCTGAGCCACTTCTCCAGCCCCCAGTCAGTCAGATCTTATTCCATATATATTCCATATATATTCCATATATATTATGAGAACAAATAGGATAAAGGACAGAGTTATCCTTGCTGGATTCTTTTTTATACACAAAACAAAAAATGAAGCTTCATAATTGGGAAAGAAGCATTCTTTTCTACCATCTACCAAGAGGATGAATGAAAAAAAAATCCCACACAAACAAGGCACTATAAGTAAACACCAGGAATGAGTGTAAGCATTGAAATGTCCATGAAATTTGTCCATGTACAAATACCACTCAGTGAGCAAGCAAGAACAAATGTTACATTGCAAGCATAATATGCTCCTTCCAACACCTGCAAAAAGATTCCATCCAGGGTTTCCATTATTTTATCATATTTTCAATGCTCTGCAACAAAAGTGAGTTTTTCTCCTAACTGAATCAAACCCAACTCTGAAAGCTGTGGGGGTTTGGCAATCTCTACACAACCAAATGAAGCATCGAAGGGATGGTCATACATTTTCAAAGCACTCACAGGAGACTGTCCTATTTGTAGCTGAATTGTGACAAATAAATCCTTTTCTAAACTTCACAAGCCTAAACTTAATGGAGTGAAAAACACAGAAAATGGAGAGGGAAAGCACCCAGTCCTATTCCCTTCCAAACCAATACTTTGCCTTCTAAACAATTGACATGAACATTTGGAAACTTTGTGGTATAATAAACATTTCCAAAGATTACTTGGAAAGCTCAAATACAGAGAGAAAATGTCATTTGTCGTGCAAAATGCTGCTTGGCACACTCTAGCTGCTGGGTAAACACCCAGCCAGAAGTCGTGTGGTTCAATAGCCAGTGATTCATTCACTACTAAGATAAACCCAAGTTTGTCCAGCCATGTAATATTCTACATTTAACTTAAAAGTCAGAGAAAAGATCACGTATTCACAAAGAAGACAAAGGAGGAATAATCATGAAATAAGTTGCTTTCATAGTTCTAGATAAACCTGATTTATCCTAGGGCTGCTAACAGTAATGTTTTTGATGTCAAAGAATATTAGTGTTACATAGTAATTAAGTCAGTAAAACAGCTTTTTATTTGGGAATCATTATAATAGATAGAAAGAAATTTTCCCATAGAATCAATCTCCATTTCAAAAGAAAACTAGGGATTTATAACTGAGGAGTAAAGTAGGAGTCAGTAGATAGAGAATTAGTAAGCAGGAAGGAAGAATTCTGGCTCTGGGGAGATCAAACTGATCAAACATGCCTAGAGAAAGCATTAGCTCTATGTATATTAACTTTCATCCTAAAAAATTTAAGGAATTTAATCAGTTATCAAATGTGGGTTTCATGGTAAATGACTTTAGCTAGAACCAACAAAAATGACAACTTAAACCGAAGATCAAAATCTCAGGGAGCAAAACCCATCAGGACAAAGAGGGAGTCTTTCTCAGTGACCCTAGTTTCTATTTCATAAGGAAAGATGGTGCAACAAAAGACACAAAAGACTTAAGGCTTGCTATAAAGATGTTACATCAAACTGCCTTTTAAGCAACTATGATACAACTGTTCTATGGGTTGGAAGAACACTCAGAACTCAACCTAGAACTCCTTCTGCAATGAAAGGTGTTTATCACAGAAAATCACAACTGAATAAAATGCACAAAAATACTGTTGAATAAAATGCTGTGGACCACTGGTCCTTGAACAGGAGATCTTTGCCACCCCCACTCTCCCACCCAAGGCTCAAAAGTCATTGTGGGAGAAGGAACAGTAAGACTGTAAAAGCCTGAAGTGGGGCAGGGGTATGGCCAGACAGTATCTTCAGGACATGATAGCGCTGTTGCATCTATGAATTAACTGCAGAATGTATATTCCCACAAGACCAGAATGGGAATTATCCTGTCAACATTTCTCCATGGAAGGGGAAAAATCTCAAGAGACTCCATTCCTCTCTGAGAGGCTGATGAAAGCTTATGCTGATGGGAAGGAAATCCAAGATGCTCTCTTCAATAGTATATACCCACTGGTATATGATTCATGCTCCAGCAAATACTCAGGCATATGACATTAAATGCAAACCAGATGAAACTCAGTGGACACACATAAGAAAAGACTTGAAAATAGGAGTAAATCTGGCAAGGAAAAAGAAGGGTTGTAATGGGGGGGAGATAAGACTGGGGATTAATGTGTCAAAATATCATAAATTCACTGTATTCATGTGTGAAACACTGAAAGAATAACAGAAAAATAAATATACAAAAAGGCAAGGTCCTTGTCCGTTTTGTCCATTTTGTATTCCGGAAACTTCACACAAACTATAGTACACTATAAGTGCTCATGGAGATCTTTCCCTCAGTCATTTTTCATTTAGAATATTCAACTGACAAATATTGAATCTGTTTCAAGGTATACAATGTGATGATTGACATATGCATTCATCTTGCATGTCTCAGAATGAAATGAATATATATCTGTCACTGTGCTTTCTCTTTCTAGGTCCTAAGTTCGGATCCTAGACCCCATGTATAGACGCCGGGGGAAGTGGGGGCGGCCTGCGTTTCTGGTCCTGATAGGGCGGAGCCTGTGAATCCTGGGGCAGAGTCAACAAGGAGGAGGTGGAGGCGTCCATGGTGGTTCCTGAATTCGCCCGTGGTTCTACACACACACACACACACACAATTGAATAAATAATAAAATATTAAATATTATAGCTCTTAAGACAGTTCAGATTCTGTAAGTGATGATTATTTTATTAAATTATAACATATAATACAACCACATGGGGGTAAGCAGAATTCTAAGGATCCCCATATTTCTGACCCTGATAGACACAGATGCTATTAATATTGATATATAATACATAGATGCATATATGTAGACAAAAATATAGATATCTCCATATATCTGTACATCCCCTGTAACCCTTTCTTCTTGAAGGTATACAGAATATGAGACTGTGATGAGACAATTACTCCAGTGATTATGTGGCATTATATAAAACATATCTTGCCAGGCTAGAGGAAGGTCATCTTGGAGATGTGAGTTGCTGTGTTATGGTAATTCTGAAAAAAAGCCAGTGATAACTTAGAATCATATGCAGCAAGAAAATATAGTCTACTTATATAACCACAAGTCACTCAACTCCAGAAGAAACATCTAGTTCTGGAGAAAATACAGCTGACACTTGTGAGACCCTGAGCAGAAGTTCACGTATATCATGCACAACTTCTCACAAAACTATGAGCCAACCAATGGGCATTGTGAATGCATGGTTTAAAACAATGGGCTGGAGAGATGGCTCAAGGGTTATGACTCTGCCTCATAATCAGAAGGTTCCAAGTTCAGATCCCAGGTACCATGTAAAAATACCAGGCAAAAATGTTGGCAGCCTTCACTTGCGGCCCTGGTGGACCAAAGCCTGGGAAATCCCAGAGTAAAGCAAGAAGAAGGTAAAAGCAATCCAAGATGATTCCTGAAATCACCCTTAGTCCTCCACAGGGACACACACGGTGTCCTCTGATACACACACGCACACACACACACACACACACACACACACACACACACAAACACACACACACACAATAAATAAATAAATTTTAAAAATAAAACAACATTCATTGTGCATTAAGGTATAATACACATATCTATGTTTTTTTTTTTTGTCTGAACAACTAGAGAGATGGAGTTATAACCACCAAGGTAGGGAAAACTACAGAAGATTCCATGATGAATACCTCACCTAGTAGGAGAGGGAGAGAGGCATTAGTACTCATGGAAATGGAAGAGACAATCAACAACCAACAAACCTCAAATTATAGAGTTCCATCCATACAATTTTCCAAAAAACTTACTTATCTATTCTTTCACTATTCACTCAAAACAGTCATTTGCTAACTAAATAACAGATATGTTTTCTCAAACAAATGAAAATATATTTTAATGGAATGGAGACTTGCTACTGCTTTTTTTAATCCTTAAGCAAAGATACTATGCCAAGTGCAGAATTAATTTCTTCAAATAAACTAAAAGATAAAGAATTGCTTTATCTTTTAGAGAATCTAAGTGTGGTGAACACTGTTGACAATCGATGATAATCAACCTAACATTTTCTAAAGGATAAATGCTTTCTGCCAGTAGTTTTGGCAGAATTACCCACAAGACCTAACAGCAACTAAGTTCCTGGATGATACACTAACCCATTTCTCTACCAGTTTCATAAAAAGACAGATCACCCTCCTAATCAAAATGTGGCAAAAATATACCTTATTCTTCCCATTTACAACCCTAAAAAGGAAGCTGTGAGTCTGGTGTTGGAGGATAATGAAATTAACCTTGCCCCAAAAGAAGTTTTTGTCTTGTTCTTGGGTCTTAGAAGGCATTCTCTAGGTCCTGGAATGCAAGACAAGTTCCTTAGTCAAAGTTCTGATAATCCAACAGTGACTTACAACAGAAGATTTGGGTTGTACATTGCCCGTTCTGCCTCTTGAAAACATAAATCACAAATTATACTAAAAGGGATCTCTTCATGCTTTATCTATCTCCTTTACTTTGGGTCAAACAGATTCTTGCTTACTCTGTGCAAGAATGCTAATCACTGAAGTGTAGAATACTGGGATCATACTATGTGAGTTCTGTCTCTAGATGAGTTAGATAGCCCCAGAACATACACAAGATACCATAGTTTGTGTTACACAGAGACAGTGAACAATGCATGCACACATAGTTGGTAATACTAGTCACACATCACTGCAGGCAGAGTTCATACTGATGACCCATTGTGAGAGGACAAAGGAAAGCTGTGTTTTGAACTTTGGTGCTCTACCCATCTGCCTCTCATTTTAGCTGATTTAGTTTGCATTATTTTACTAAATAAGCTATACTCGCAATTATAAGATCATTCAGTAAGCTACATGAGTCCTTCTAGCCAGTTATCAAACTCAGAGTTGGGAGGAGGGGGGACACCTATTTCCCTGATTTTTCAGGTATGAAAAAATAAGCCACCAATTATTAACAGAGGAAAAATTGGTCTTATTAAGGAACAATAAGAAAATAACATTACCTAGGATGCTTCTTGAAGAGTTTTGAAATATTACCTCTTATTGCTTTTATTTAGAATTTGTTTTGTGAAGATTTCAGGCAAGGATTAGATCTATAACCACAGCCAAATCAAAGTTTTAATTTTTTAGAATATAAATATACAGTTTAAGGACTATTATAAGTCAACTTAACTATAGCATATACAAGTTGGTTTATATTTAAATCTGTATGTTACACAAACATACAACAAGAATGTTACATTAATCTTTTTTTCAATGTCCATCTTTATTTTAATTTTCCACTCATACAAACATAATAGGAATTCCTGTCCCCTCCCTCCCTGGACTTCCCTGCTCCCTCCCTCCTTTTCCCTTTCCTTTCCCCCCTCCCTCCCTTTCTCCAGTGCCCCCTCCCCCATCTCTGAAGCATCTTTTAATGTGTATATCAAACTTTCCTCTGGGTTCTCTTCTCTGATGAGGTGTAAGGACTCAGTCGCATTTCTTAGAACTCTTCCTTGTGTTCCCCTTAAGTATAGGAACACTATTATGACTGTTAATTCCTTGCTTCTAAGGATCCTAAGCCTCCCTGGTGGTCTAGTGGTTAGGATTCGGCGCTCTCTAAGAATCCTAGAGCCTTTAGTCCATGCAAGACTTTGAAGGGTCAATATGTTGGTCATTGCGCGGATCATTCAGAGTCCTATTATAATTGCTTTGCCCCTAACTTGTGTGGAGTATCTTGCATATCATGACTCCTCCCATCCTTGTGCTCTTACAATCTTACCACCCTCTCTTCCCAAATTTACCTGAGCTTCAGGATGGGGAGAGATTAGGCAGACCTGATTCCAGGTGGTTGATATAGAGTCTCTGATGTTCTTAATTATGGCTTGTTGATTTTTTTTTTCAGTTTTGCTGCTCTTGCAATGCCCTTGACTCCATCCTGATGGGTATTGGATGTCACCCCCTGGCCAGAGATAAAAAGCTGTTAAAATAGAGTCTTATTATAAGGATATATTCAAAGGTAGATGGAATAAGAGTAGGAGACTGTGGTGAGGGGTGGGATAGTCTCCCATTGCAAAATGGTTACCTTCTATCTGCCAGACTGTATGCCCTCCCTTTCTGGTAAGATCATACCCCATCAGTTGCAAGTGACCAGGAAGGACGGTCTGTGAGCTTAACCAGATGCCTCATTACTTGCAGTCCTTGATGGTGGCCTATTATCTCTGCTGTAGCATGATCCCCTCTCTCCTTGCTTCTGGCAGGGCCCTCCTTCCCCTTCTCTCCTGTTTATAATCTTTGCAATTACTTTGGATATTACAGAGATTTATCTTTGATTTATCTCTAAGTGGGTTTGATACTAGGAGCCACCTATTAGGGAGTACATACAGCACTTAATTTTCCACGTCTGGGATACTTCACTCAATATAATTGTTTCTAATTCCATCCATTTCCCGGAAAATTGAATTAATTCATCATTTTTGATGACTGAGTAGTATTCCATTGTATAAATGTACCACATTTTCTTTTCCATTTGTCAACTGTTGGGACATTTGGGCTGATTCCATGACTTTGCTATTGTAAACAGTGCTGCTATGAACATGGTCGTGCTTGTGCTACCAAAGTGAATTTTTGCTCTATGGGGGGTTATTCCCAAAACTGTAATAGCTGGATCATATGGCATTTCAATCTTTAACTTCTTTTAAGAATCACCAGACTGCTCACCAGAGTGGTTGTATGAGCCTGCACTCCCACTACAGCAATGTAGTAGAGTTCCCCTCTCTCCTCATCCTCTCCAGCACTTGGTGTTGTTTGTATTGTGGATTTTTGCCATGCTGACTGGTGTGAGATGATATCTCAGGGAGGTTTTGATTTGCATTTCCCTGATGGCTAAGGATGTGGAACATTTTTAAAGATATTTGTTAGACATTTTAATTTCATCCCTAGTAAAGTTTAAGTTCCAAGACCCATTTTTAATTGGGCCATTTGTTTCCTTGGTGTTTAGTTTTCTAAGTTCTTTGTGCACTCTGGATAATAGAGCTCTATCAGATATATGGTTAGTGAAGGTTTTCTTCCATTCCGTGGGTTGCCTTTGTGCTCTAGTTACAATCTCTTTATCTGAACAGAAGCTCTTTAATTTCATAAGATCCCATCTGTTGAGTGTTGGTTGTATTGACTGCGCTATTGGATTTCCAATTAGGAAATGTTGGCCTAGTCCAATCAGCTTGAGGGAGTTCCCTACCCTTCAACTAAAGTTTTTATAGTCTCTGGCCTTATATCAAGGTCCTTGATCCATTTGGAAGTAACTCTTGTACATGGTGACAAGTACAGGTCCAGTTTTAGTCTTCTGCATGTGGACATCCAGTTTTGCCAGCAACATGTGTTGAAGATGCTGTGTTTTTTTTTTTCCATTTGATATTCTGGGCCCCTTTGTCAAAGATCTAATGGCTGTAGTTGTGTGGGCTTACATCTAGTTTTCAACCCTTATCCATTGATCTGTGTGTGTATTTTGGAGACAGTACCAGGCTGTTTGCATAACTATGGATTCGTAGTATAGACTAAAGTTTGGTATGGTGATACCTTCAGCAGTGTTTTTGTTACTCAGGATTATTTTTGCTGTCTTGGGTCTTTTGTGCCTCCATATGAATGTTGAGATTATTTGGTCAACTTCTTTAAAAAATTGCTTTGGGATTTTAATTGGTATAGCATTATATCTGTAAATTGCCTTTGGTAGAATGGTCATTTTTATGATATTGACTCTGCCAATACAGGAACACAGGAGGTTTTTCCACCTTCTGGTGTCTTCTGTAATTTATTTCTTTAGATTTTTAAAGTTTTCATTGTAAAGGTCACTTAGTTCCTTGGTTAGGTTTATATCAAAGTATTTCATTTTTTTAGGGGCTATAGTAAATGGGATTGTTTCTCTCAGGGCTTTTACACTGCTTTCATTCTGGGCATATAGGAAGGCCTCTGATTTTTGTATGTTTATTTTGTATCCTGCTACCATGCTGAACTTCTGTATTATTTCCACAGATTCCTGGTGGAGTTTTTGGGATCACTCAGGTATAAAATCATGTCATCAGCAAATAGAGATAACTTGTCTTATTCCTTGCCTATTTGAATCCCTTTTATCTCCCTTTCTTGTCTTATGGCTTCAACTAAGACTTCAAGTACAAAATTGAAGAGAAGTCATGAAAGTGGACAGTCTTGTCTAGTTCCTGATCAAATTTTTCCCCATTGAGTATAATCCTTGCTGTGGGCTTGTTGTAGACAGCTTTTATTATATTGACAAAGGTTCCTTCCCTCCAACTGTCTCTAGGTTTTGATCGTAAAAGGCTGTTGGATCTTATCAAAAGCTTTTTCTGCATCTATCCAGAGTACCATGAGGTCTTTGGATTTTAGACTGGTTTATATGGTGGATTACGTTTATTGATTTGCATATGTTGAATCAACCTTGTGTGCCGGGGATAAAGCCTACTTGATCCCCGTGAATGATCTTTTTGATATGTTTTTGAATCCGATTTGCTAAAAGACTTTGTTGAGAATCTTTGCATCTGTGTTCATCAAAGAGATTGGCCTATAGTTTTCTTTTTTAAGTGTATCTTTATTAGGTTTTGGGATTAAGACAATATTAGCTTCATAGAAAGAATTTGGTAGTGTTCCTTCCTTTGCTATTTGATGGAACAGTTTAAGAAGTATTGGCATTATTAGCTCCTTAAGTGTCTGGTAGAACTCTGTGCTAAATCATCTGGTCCAGGATATTTCTTGGTGGGAAGATTTGAGATCACTTCATCGATTTCCTCATATGTTATAGGACTATTTAAATAATTCACAACTTCCTGATTCAATTTCGGTAAGTTGTGCTTACTTAGGAATTCATGCATTTCTTTTGTGTTGTCAAATTTCACAAAATATAAATTTTTGAAATATGATGTTATAATACTTTGAATTTCTTATCGCTTCTCGGCCTTTTGGCTAAGATCAAGTGTAGTATCTGTTCTTATCAGTTTAATACTTTGAATTTCTTGGGTATCAGTAGGGATAACTCCATTTTCATTTCTAATTTTGTTAATTTGTGTTTTTTATCTCTCGCTTTTGCTTAATTTAGCTAGGGGTATAGCAATCTTATTGATTTTTTCAAAGAACCAGCTTTTTGACTGGTTGATTCTCTGTATCGTTTTCCAAATCTCAATTTCGGATATTTCTCTCCTTATTTTGCTAATCTCCTCTCTTCCACTGCTTTTGGGATCATATTGCTCTAGTGTCTCTAAAGCTTTAAGCTGCATTGTTAAGTTGTTTATTTCTGATGTTTCCATTTTTCCGATGTAGGCATTAAGAGCTATGAACTTACTTCTTAGGACAGCTTTCATTGTGTCCCAAACATTTCAATAAGTTGTATTTTCATTATCATTCACTTTCAGTAAATCTTGAATTTCCTTTGTAATTTGTACCTGAATCCAGTTCTCCTTCAGCATCATAGTGTTAAGTTTCCAGGAGTTAGTGTATTTCCTGTTGTTTGTTGTGTTGTGGATGTCAAGCTTTAGGCTGTGTCAAGCTTTAGGCCGTGGTGGTCTGATAGAGTACAGGCTAGAATTTCAACTTTCCTGTATATGTGTAGATTCGTTTTGTGGCCCAATATGTGATCTATTTTGGAGAAAGTTCCGTGTGCTGCTGAGAAAAATGTGTATTCTTTGGTGGGTGGGTGAAAAGTTCGATTGAGATCTGTAAGGCCCATTTCTTTAAGAGTTTGGTTGAGTTCTAAAGGATCTCTGTTAAGCTTTTGGCCTGTTGATCTATCCCATGTTGATAGAGCGGTGTTGAAATCCCCAAGAATTATTGTTTGGGGGGTGATTTCTCACTTTAGATGCTGTAAGGTTTGCTTAATGAATATGGAGGGGCCCATATTAGGTGTATATATGTTCGGTATTGTGAAGTGTTGAATTGTACCTGTGATTAAAGTGTAGTATCCATCTGTGTCTCTTATGATTTTTTTTGGTTTGAAGTACACTTTGTCCAACAGCATAATGGCTACCCCTGCCTGTTTCCTGATTCCATTAGCTTGCAGAATTGTTGACCAGCCTTTTATTTTTAGGATGTGCCTATCTTTTGTGGTGAAATGGGTTTCCTGAAGGTAACAGATTGATGGTTTGTGGTTTTTAATCCAAGTTTGTAAACTGTGTCTCTTGATCGGTGAGTTAGTACCATTTACATTTAATGTTATAATGGAGAAATTACTTTTAATTCTGGACATTTTTTATGTTTAGTGGATTTTGTAAGTGTATTGTTTGACATTTATGTTTTGGTGGTATTATACTTCCCTTCTGTTCTCCTGGATACGCTTGTTCTTTTCTTCAAGTTTGTGTATCATTCTAGCATTTTTTGAAGGCCTGGTTTGGTAGACATGTATCCCTTCAACTTGTGTTTGTGCTGGAAAACTTTACTTTCTCGATCATGAGGGATAGTTTTGCCAGGTATATCAGTCTGGGTTGGCATTTTTGCTCATTTAATACTTGAAGTATGTCTCTCCAAGCTCTTCTTGCTTTTACTGTTTCCATTGTGAAGTCATTTGTTATTTTAATAGGTTTATCTTTAAAAGTGACTTTTTTTTTTCCCTTGAAGCTCTCAGCACCTTTTCTTTTTCTTAAATGTAGAGTGTTTTGACTATTATTTGCCCTGGCGATTTTCTATTTTGGTCATATCTGTTTGGGGTGCAGAATGCCTCTTGTATATGGATGGGCCTCTCATTCTTTAGTTGAGGGAAGTTTTCATTTATGATAGTTTGAAAAATTTCCTCAGGTGTGGTATTTTGGGATTCTTGTTCTGGTATTCCATGAATGCATATGTTAGGCTTCTTCAGGGTGTCCCATATCTCTTGAATATTCCTCTCAAGTATCTTTTTGGCTTTAAGAACCTCTTCCATTGAGTTGGCTAATTCTCCTACTTTGTCTTCAAGATCTGAAATTCTATTTTCTGCTTCATTAGTTCTGCTGATAAGACTCTCTGTTCCTTTCCACACCCCGCTCCGCTGGTTGGGACACGGGCACGCAGTCCAGCCAGGCCTTCACCCGCGACCTAGGTAAGCTCCGCCCACGCCCGCCCACCAGAACCCCAGGTAAGCCCAAAGGGACCCAGTTCCTACCCCACCATCTAGCCGGAGCCTAGCTCAGGGCCCAGGGACGAGGAGGACCTCCCCCTGCGCCCCGGCCCCGCCCCATCCTCCCATTCTCCACCTGCTCCGCCAGTCGGGACGCCTGCGCACAGTCCAGCAGGGCCTCATCCGCGACCTAGGTAAGCTCCGTCTCTGCCCACCCCCAGAACCCCAGGCAAAATAATTCAGTTTAGTGAAATTGAAAGATCTTAAGAGTTAAAACGACAATGCCAAAGTCAAAGTGCAAATCTATGAGAAGCAACACTCAAGTAAACAAATTTCCCACTGAAGGAATTAATCCCATAATGTTAGACTCCAACCAGAACAAACCCACGGAAAATGGCCAAGAAAGCCTGACCCAGGATAACGACTTTCAAAATATGATCATTACCATGTTCAATACTATGAAAGAGGAAATCTGGGAGGAATTACATAAGCGAATCAATCGCTTTGAAGAGGAACATAACAGACACTTGGAGGAGTTGAGAAAAACAGTGCAAGAAACAAAAACTGGCATAGAACAGTTAAAACAGACTTAAGCAGAGTTTAAAACTGAGCTACAAGACAAGTTATCTTCAACCCAGAACTCCACAGAGAGTCTTATCAACAGAACTAACGAAGCAGAAAACAGAATTTCAGACCTTAAGATAAAGTGGGAGTACTAACTAGCTCAATGGAAGAGGTTGTTAAAGCCAAAAAGATACTTGAGATACATATCCAAGAGATATGGGACACCCTGAAGAAGCCTAACATGTGTATTCATGGAATACCAGAGCAAGAATCTCAAAATACCACCCCTGAGGAAATTTTTCAAACGATCATCAAGGAAAACTTTCCTCATCTAAAAAAAGGGAGGCCCATCCATATACAAGAGGCATTCCGCACCCCAAATAGATACGACCAAAACAGAAGCACACCGTGGCAAATAATAGTTAAAACACTCCACATTCAAGATAAAGAACTGGTGCTGAGAGCTTCAAGGGAGAAAAAGCAAGTCACTTTTAAAGGTAAACCTATTAAAATAACAAATGACTTCTCAGTTGAAACAGTAAAAGCAAGAAGAGCTTGGAGAGACATACTTCAAGTATTGAATGAGCAAAAATGTCAACCCAGGCTGATTTACCCTGCAAAACTATCTGTCATGATCGAGGGAGAAAGAAAAATCTTCCAGCACAAAGACAACTTGAAGGGATACATGTCCACCAAACCAGGCCTTCAAAAAATGCTAGAAATGATACTCAAGCGTGAAGAAAAAAAACAGGCATATCCAGGAGAACAGAAGGCAAGTATAACACCATTAAAAGCGAAGCAATATACTTATAAAAACTACTAAACGTAATAAATGTCTGGAATTAAAAAGTTTCTCCAGTATAACATTAAATGTTAATGGAATTAATTCACCGATCAAGAGACACAGATTACAAACTTGGATTAAAAATCACAATCCATCAATCTACCAGGGATGAAATTAAAATGTCTAACAAATATCTTAAAAAATGCTCCACTTCTTTAGCCATCAGGGAAATGCAAATCAAAACTTCCCTGAGATATCATCTCACCCCAGTCAGGATGGCAAAAATCCACAATACAAACAACACCAACTGCTGGAGAGGATGTGGAGAGAGGGGAACTCTCCTACATTGCTGGTGGGAGTGCAGGCTCATACAGCCACTCTGGCGAGCCGTCTGGAGATTCTTAAAGAAATTAAAGATTGAAATGCTATATGACCCTGCGGTTCCACTTTTGGGTATAACCCCCCCATACAGCAGAGGTTCACCTCAATAGCACAAGCACGACCATGTTCATAGCAGCACTGTTTACAATAGCAAAGTCATGGAATCAACCCAAATATCCAACAGTTGACGAGTGGATAAGGAAACTGTGGTACATCTATACAATGGAGTACTACTCAGCCATCAAAAATGATGAATTACTGGAATTTGCCAGGAAATGGATGTCATTACAAACAATTATATTAAGTGAAGTATCCCAAACCCAGAAAATTAAGTACCGTATGTACTCCCTAATAGGTGGCTCCTAGTACCAAACCCACCCAGCCCATCTTGAGACACTCAGGTAAATCTATGTATTACCTACAGTAATTGCAAGGATTATGAACAGGAGGGATGGGGTTGGAGGGCCACACCAGAAACAAGGAGAGAAGTGACCATGTTACAGTAGAGAAAATAGGCCTCCATCAAGGACTGGAAGAAAGTAATGTGACACCTAGTTAAGTTCACAATTCGTTCCTGATCATTTACAACTAAGGGGGTATGAACTCACCAGAAGGGGAAGGCATATAGTCTGGCAGATTAAAAAGTAACCATTTTGCAAATGGGTGATTGACCCCTCCCATTGCCAAATGCCATATGACCCTGCAGATTCCACTTTTGGGTATAAATATTACATCTACCCTTGAATGTGCTCTTATAATAAGACTCCAGTTTAACAGCTTTCTGTCTCTGGCCAGGGGGTGACATACAGTGCCCATCACAATGGAGTGAAGGGCATTGTAGGAGCAACAAAACTGCAAAAGAAAATCAACGAACCACTATCCAGAACTTCAGAGACTCTATATCAACCATCTAGAACTAGGCCAGACTAATCTCTCCCCATCCTGAAGCTCAGGGACATTTGCGGAAGAGGGGGCGGTAAGAGTGTAAGAGCAAAAGGATGGGAGGAGCAATGATTTGCAAGATACTCCACACAAGCTAGGGCCGAAGCAATCATATTTGGACATTGCATGCCTGGCGCAATGTCCAACACACTATTGACCTCACAGAGTCTAGCATCTGCTAAAGGCACCAAGATCCTTGGAGGCAGGGGATTGACAGACACAGTAGTGTTCCTATACTTAAGGGGAACACAGGAAAGGGTTCAGGGAAATGCCGCTGGGTCCTTGTACGTCATCAGAGAAGAGGCCCAGAGGAGAGTCAGGCATGCACAAGAAAGGACTCTGGGAATTGGGGCGGGAGGCACGGGGGGATGGGGCAGGAGGGGTGAGGGGAGGAAGAGCAGGGGGTTCGGGGGGAGGAGGAGGGAGGGAGGGAACTGGTCTACCTATTAAGTTTGTATGAGCTGAAATAATAATAAAAAATGTATTAAAAAAAACTCTTTGTTGAGTTTTGGGTTAAAGATAACTTGTCTTTTAGTTTGATTTTAAACTCTGCCTGAGACTGTTTTAACTGCTCTATGTCTACTTTTCTTTCTTGAACTGTTTTTCTCAACTCCTTCAAGTGTCTGTTGTGTGTTCCTGTTCAAAGTGGTTGATGCAATTGTTTAACTCCTCCTGGATTTCCTCTTTCATAGTATTAATCATGGTAATGGTCATACTTTGAAAGTCGTTATCTTGGGTCTAGCTTTCTTGGCTATTATCTGTGAATTTGTTCTGGTTGGAATCCATCATTATGGGGTTAATTCTTTTGGTGGGAGATTTGTCTTCATGGGTTTTGTTTCTCATGGTTCTGCACTTTGACTTAGGAATTGTTGTTTTGTCTTTTAAGACCTTTTCACTTTCTGTGTGTTTTTGACTGAACTGATTTAGTTGGTATTACTACTCTCGGGCAATTATTACTAGTATTTGGGTATGTTTGTCTGTTGTTAGTATTATTTCTTAGATGAGGCTATTAGGCTGTTAGTTCATCAGTTAAGTCAGGTTAAGTAGACAGGAGGTGAATATTAGTATGGTAGTGCACTTTTGCAATTTAGCATCTGGTGATATGTGAGAGTGAGTGGTATAATCCCTGGAGTTGTATATATTTTGGGGGTAGCTGTATTGAAAAGTTAAACTACAGTGATTAATACTAAAAAGGAGCAGTATGGTTTAAAAAAAAAGGTTTACTTATCTTTAGCTGGATGTGAAGAATAGATCCCATGCAATAGAATGATTTTAGAGGACTTCAGTTGTATGGCGTTTGTACCTTAGAGCTTTGCTTATGTTTTCTTTGGATTCTGTTGAATTCTGAGCAGCAGTTTGTCCTCTGTGGACCAAGAGCGAGGGCCCCTGGTGGGTCGGAGGGCAGAGGTGCTGATTGTGATGGCAGAACTCTTCACCTGGACCTGGGACTTGGCTTAGTGGGCCACCCAGGCTCCAGGGATAGAGGACCGCCAGCAAGTCCTTTCCCAGTTGGGCCGGCAGGCGGGCGGGAGGAACAAAGGGGCTGGAGCAAACCGGAGGAAGCCTGGGTGTTGCCTGGGCTGTTTGGTGGGAGGAGCTGGGACAAGGGGCGACCTGGGGGCTGAGAAACTCACCTGGGGTGGAGGACCCCGAGCAAGTTCCGCCCTGGTTGGGCGGGCGGAACAAAAGGGCCAAATTAAAGTTTTTATATAATGAGTTATTTCAATATGTTTTCATTTCTCAAATCTTAAATACATAAATACATGAATTAGCTAGGGTGGACACAATAGCTTCTAAAGATAGATATTTGACCATACCATCTCAGTTTTTAAAGCCCAACTATTCAAAACACACCCTGAAAGCTGTAATTTACCAGTTCGTATAATTTTTTTAAGTTTTTTTATTTTTATTTTATTCAATTGTGCATATGTGTGTGAGCGCGCGTGTGTGTATGTAGAACCATGGACGAATTCGGGAACCACCATGGACGCCTCCACCTCCTCCTTGTTTACTCTGCCCCGGGATTCACAAGCTCCGCCCTACCAGGACCAGAAACGCAGGCCGCCCCCGCTTCTGCCTGGCGTCTATACGTGGGGTCTAGGATCCGAACTCAGGACCTTCCGCTTGCAAGGCAGAAGCTTAACCCCTGAGCCACCTCTCCAGCCCCCAGTTCATGTAATTTTAAGAAGCAAACAAGTGTGGCACATGTTACCAAGCAAAGAACAATGACTGAATTTTTCACACTTCAGTTATCACAGCGTTGCCTACCTTCCTGGATTCGATACACTCAGATAAAAGAATCTGTTCAAAAAGTAGAACAAAATACCACAAGAAAAGATGCTTTCTGTAATTGTTTGACTCCAGAGATGAACCTAAAGTCACTCAATAATTATCTTAGATTCAGGCAAGGTTGAAATATTATGATCAAGACAAACACATTTGTCATTTCTGAGCTGAAACCATAGGCTTGGGGTGAGGGTGAATCCCTCAGTGTTTCCAGTGTACAGTTAGATCCAACACATACATTGTAAAAAAAAGTCTTTGATGCCCCTTTTTATGTTTCAAAACAGTGAAAGGCCTTGAGCAAAAATGAGTGCCTTGCATAAACAGGGAAAGAAGATGTAAGAAAAGTTCAGAAAACAGTCTAAAAAAACAGGGAGGGGAAAAGTAAAATCAATATTAACTTTATGGTTACTATCATTTATGTTGCTTCTATTTCATTCTAAAACTTGCTTTCTGAAGCCAAAAATTGAGACAAATATTGTCTCAGAACAGTTTTAGGAGAAACTAACCAATAGTAATGTACACTAGTTGCGGAGTCCATTGAGCTGACTTTCATGTCTGATAAGAAAAAGAACTTGGCACATTAAAGTATATCTGTGAGAAGAGAGTAAATATGGACTTTAAAAAAATCTCTTGAAGGGGCTGGAGAGGTGGCTCAGGGGTTAAGCCTCTGCCTTGCAGGCGGAAGGTCCTGAGTTCGGATCCCAGATCCCACGTATAGATGCCAGGCGGAAGCGGGGGCGGCCTGCGTTTCTGGTCCTGGTAGGGCAGAGCCTGTGAATCCCGGGGCAGAAGGAGGTGAAGGCGTCCATGGTGGTTCCCGAATTCGTCCGTGGTTCTACACATACACAGACACACACACACACACACACACACACACACACACACACACACACATACACATGCATATGCACACAGTTTAAATAATAATAATAAAAAAAAATAAAATCTCTTTAAAAAAAAATCTCTTGAAGTTCTAGGAATTGCCACTGAGTCCTTACACCTCATCAGAGAGGAGGACCCAGAGGAAAGTTTGAAATAAACATTAAAGGATGCTTCAGAGATGGGGGGAGGAGGCACTGGGAGAAAGGGTGGGAGGGAGGAAAGGAAGGGGCAAAGGGGGGAGGGAACAGAGAGGTCCAGGGAGGGGTGGAGGGAGGGAGGGGCAGGGGTTCCTATTATGTTTGTATGAGCAGAAAACTAAATAAATAAAAAACTTCTTGAGTAATGCCATTATCTTTACTTTTGCTTAAACTAAAGTGGATCTTGCCACTTGTTTTTCTTTGTGAATAAGAATTTAAATTTCACTGTAATAATTAGGTTTCAAAAGATAAAAGAGAAGCAGCATATGAGCTAAGGAGACATTAACAGTAACGTGTTGTCAATGTAAAACTTTATATATTTCCAAGTGATTATTTCACTGTTTAAACTCCACCAAGTGCAATGGTGGAGTTGGTAATGGTGCAAAGGGCAATGAGGTCTCCAAGAATCAGCATAAAAACATTAAACCTACAGCAACTTCAGGAAACACAGTAAAACAAAATAAATATTAGAATATAGAATTTTACAGCAGAGAAAATAGGCCACCATCAAGGACTACAAGTAAGTAATGAGACATCTGGTGGGCTCACAGACTCTCCTTACTAGTCACTTGCGTCTGATGGGGTATGATCTCACCAGAAAGGAGAGCATAGAGTCTGGCAGATAGAAGGTAACCATACTTCAAATGGGAGACTGACCCCCCCCTCCTCTCACAGTGGTCTCCTACTCTTATTCCATCTACCTTTGAATCTACTCTTATTATAAGACTCTATTTTAACAGCATTTTATCTTTGTCCAGGGGGTGATATCCAATATGCATCAGGATGGAGCCAAAGGCAGTGCAGGAGCAGCAAAACTGAAAAAAAATCAACACACCATGATTTGGAAAATCAGAGACTCTACATCAACCACTGGAACCAGGCCAGCCTAATCTCTCCCCATCCTAAAGCTCAGGGAAATTTGCAGAAGAGGGGGCGGTAAGATCGTAAGAGCCTAAAGATGGGGAGGAGAATGATATGCAAGATACTCCATAAAACTCAGGGCCAAAGTAATCATAATAGGACTTTGCATGACCTGTGCAATTACCAACATATCATTGAACCCCCAAAGTCTAGCATGGATCACAGGCACCAGGATTCTTAGAGGCAGGGGATTACCAGCCACAATAGTGTTCTTATACTAAAGGGGAACACAAAAAAGAGCTCTAGACAATGCCACTGAGTCCTTACTCCTCATCAGAGAGAAGGACCCAGAGGGAAGTTTGACATGCACACTAAAGGATGCTCCAGGAATGGGGGGTTGGGGAGAGGGAGCACTGGGAGAAAGGGAGGGAGGGGGGAAAGGAAAGGAAAAAGGGGAGGGAGTAAGGGGACCTAGGGAGGGGTGGAGGGAGGGGAATGGGATACTTATCAACTTTGTATGAGTGGAAGAAATAATTAAATAAATAAATAATAAAAGAAAAAAATAAAAGTAAAAAAAAAAGCATGCAGAATTCTGGGCAACATACTATCTAAGGAGGGATGTGTAAAGACACATGACCTTGAGAAACAATGACAGTCAGAAAAATCTGTGTTGAAAATTAATAAGAAGGGGGCTTGAGGAGATGACTTAAAGAGTAAGAATATTGACCTCATAAGTCTGACAACCTGTGTTCAACCACCAGCACCCGTACTAGAAAACAAGAAGTCTGAATATGGTGAGGTGAGAGGCAAGAACAGATTTAACTGTCTGGAAGGTCCCAGGCCTAGCCTGGTGCACAGCATGTTAGCAGAAACAAGAGAAGTTGCCTAAGCAAGATAGAAAGGGAAGAACTGACTTCCAAAAGTTATCCTCTGACATAGGACACACACACACACACACACACACACACACACACACACACACACACACCCTACACCTTTTTTCTTCAAGGAATTTTTCTAAAGAAATATTAGGATGCTTTTCTAAAAATATTGTATAAATATATATGTGAAAGTGTTGCTATTAAAATAAAAATTATAAATAACAAATACCCAAAATGGATATGATATGATTATTTTGGAAAGTGTATAATGATTTATAAGAGAATATTCAAGTGCCAAAAATCACAATATGATAAGTGATAAAAGTGTTTATTACTAGAACAATGTTGTATTGAGACTCAAAAACCAGACAGCTTAAATTCAAATTCAAAGTCAAATTGACTGTCACTGTGACTTTGAGAAATTTGTACAAAGCAAATCAGTCAACACGACTCTGCAAACGTACTGGATGTGGGTGATTTCTTCAATTAAAAGTAACTAAAAAGAAAACAGATTGGTTTTGAAATTCCTCTTGAAAATACTACAATAAGTTTTTTTGCTTCCAATGAGGCTTAAGGTTTCTAGCATAAATATCCAGAAATGTAGAAAAAACAGACACCATAACTATTTGCAGAAATTAAATGACTTGGGACCACAAGGTGGTTAAATACAAGCAGAAAATAGCAGTCTCTCTCAACTAAGAGAATGGATGCCAGAATTCTGAAGGCACGGTCAGCTCATCCTTTTGATCAGATTACCAAAGAGATAGAAACCACACATAAAAGATGCTTTGACATCTACAGAGAGGCCTCCTGAGTTCTTCAACCCCACACTATGCTGGACATTCATTAAAGAAAAACTTCAGGAGGCTGAGCAAAGATCAGCTCCCAGGAAAACAACTACAGAGAGGGTGAAAGCAGAATTCTCTAAGATAGCACATGAGATCGTTAGTCCTGATAGCCTAGAACAGTTGGATATCTTTGAACATATGAACACTTCATAGAGACAGAAAAAAAGGAGAAGGAGAAGAAGAACATACCTTAGCAGTAAGCTTCAAATATCCACAGTGAGAAGATTACTCTGGATTGACTCTGAAAAAATCTAAAGGGAAAAAAGTGTAAACACAGCAAGTTACAGAAAATAAATTTACTGGCCAGTGAGATTGTACAATGGGTAAGCTTCTGCTTGCAAACCTGGTATCTTCCTCCAATCCGTGGAAACCCACATAGTAGGAGAGAACTGACTCAAATTTGTCTTCTGACCTCTACCTTTCCCTCTGCCATGACAAACATTCTCTCTCTGTCTCTCTCTTCTCTTTTTTCTGTCTCTTTCTCTTTCTCTCTTTCTCCCCTTTTTTGCTTGCTTCCTCCCTGGCTTGCAAATACATTAATTAATAAAATATTTTTTAAAAAGAGAAAATATGTCCAGAGAGATGGTTCAAGGTTTAAATCTTTGCCTTTTTTTTTAGTTTTTTTTTTATTACCACTTATACAAACCTAACAGGTACACAGGTCCCCTCCCTCCCTCTAACCTCCCACCGCCCTGTGCTTCCCTTCCCTCCCCCCTCCTTCCCCGTCCCCAGTGCCTCCCCCTCCTAACCTGGGAGCATCCTTTAATGTGCATGCCAAACTCTCCTCTGGGTGTTCTTCTCTGATGAGGTGCAAGGACCCAGTGGCATTTCCCAGAACTCTTTCCTGTGGTCCCCTTAAGCATAGGAACACTACTGTGGCTGTCAATCCCTTGCCTCCAAGGATCTTGGTGTCTTTAGCAAATGCTAGACTTTGTGGGGTCAATAGTGTGTTGGACATTGCACAGGGCATGCAAAGTCCAATTATGATTGCTTCGGCCCTAACTTGTGTAGAGTATCTTGCATATCATTGCTCCTCCCATCCTTGTGCTCTTACAATCTTCCCGCCCCCTCTTCCGCAAATTTCCCTGAGCTTCAGGATGGGGAGAGATTAGGCTGGCCTAGTTCCAGGTGGTTGATATAGGCCACCATCAAGGACTGCAAGTAAGTAATGAGACATCTGGTTAAGTTCACAGACTTTCCTTCCTGATCATTTACAACTGATGGGATATGATCTCACCAGAAGGAGAGGGCTTATAGTCTGGCAGATAAAACGTAACCATTTTGCAAATGGGTGATTGACCCTTCCCTCACTGTGGTTTCCTACTTTTATTACATCTACCTTTGAATATACTCTTATAACAAGACTCTAGTTTAACAGCTTTTGATCTCTGGCCAGGGGGTGACATCCAATACCCATCAGGATGGAGTGAAGGGCATTGTAGGAGCAGCAAAACCGAAAAAAAAAAAAATCAACAAACCATAATCTAGAACTTCATAAACCTTCACCATGTAAGCAGAAGGTTCTGAGTTTGAATCTCAGGACTTATGTCAAAACACCAGGCAACAATGACAGCAATCTGCACTTCCAATTCTGGAAAGTCCAAAGCAAATGCAAATAGAAGGTAGAAGCAATCCACTGTGATCTCAGAGTCACTCTTAAGCCTCCATAGGCATACACAATGCCCTTTGACATGGACACACAGAGACACACACAGACACACACACACACACACACACACACACACACACACACACACACACACAAGAAAATAAAATAAAATAAAATAATTTTTTAAAAAAGAGAAAATAGCTTTATATTCTGACACAGAACCTCTCCAATAAGCTTTAACGGGAGGGTCTGGATACAGGCACTCATTACAATGAAGTTCATGATTCTAGCAAAATAGCAGGAAAATGTCACTGGCCTTTAGGGGAGAATCAGTTTCAAAAGCAGACAATTAAAAGAACAATGACTGACTTCTGACTTAACATCTAAGAACTTTACCGTCATGGTTTGAATGTGACTCCCCCCCCCCCCAACAGACTCACGTGTTTGCATCTTTACCTGGCAATGTTTGGAAAGATACTGGCAACTTTAGGAGGTGGAGTTTGCTGAAAGAAGGCATGTCATGGGAATTGGCTTTGAGGTTTCTGTGCCCAAGCCCTGCTTCCTCTTGCAGTTTACCTCTTGCTCTCTCTGCTCCATGATGAGTACAGTGACCTGAACCAGCCTCCAGCTTCTGCTGTCTGCCATGCCTTTTCCACTAAAATGGATGATATCTCCCCTCTGGAACCATGAGCCAAATAAATCTTCCTTTTCTACCTTTCAGTTGTATATGAGTATTGTCCCACAGCAACAGAGAAGAGTAACTACAACATTTATAAAGGCTATTGCAATGTCCACAGGAATTTAAATCTAAACACAAGTTAAGGGGGTTGAAACATGAATTTTGCATCCAATAAGCAAAATTAACTCAGTCACTCCTACTGATAGAACAAAATACCTAGATTAGATGACTTCAAATGATAAAATGTAATTTTCACAGCTCTGAAAATAAGGAAGTAAAATATCAGGGGCTAACATAATCAGATTTCCAATAAGAAACCTCCTAATAATCTCAGATAGATGCCTCTTACTATATCTTCATATTTGGAGGTGGAGAGAGTTCTGATTTATTCATGATCATTCTGTCTTGTTATGGGGGTCTGACCTACATGACCTCACCTAAACCCAGTTATTTCTGAAAGGGAAATATACCTGCAAATATCATTCCACTGTACATTAGATTTCAAATATGGGAAGTAGGTGAAAGGGAACGGTGAGCACTTAATTCATTAAAGTGTCAACTTAAAATGAATGTATTTTAATAAATGTAAATTATCCCTTACTAATATCAAAGTTAATAGGAACAATTGCCCTAAAATGTGCAATGGTAACAAGTCTCTGCAAATGATTTACTAAAGGAAGGACAAGTATCAGTCAGCTTACCATACTCTTTAGAATGTTGTGCTTCCATGAAGCAGAAGAATAAAGCAGATAAGGGATGAAAATGTCAGAATAAAAGAATAATATAAATACAGAAGAGAGAAACAGATACAAGTTATAATCATTTTAAGGAAAATAAAGCTACAATACTAGGGTTTAAATGTAAATCGACTCAAAAAAATAAGATTAAGTTGGGGGAAAATGCCTAGTAGAAAATAAATAAAGTTACTTGGCAGATTTTTCAAAATGTAGCTTAAAAATTGAAAGTAGTCAGAAATCAATGTGAAAAGATAATAATAAAAGTAGAAATTAGATCTCAAGTTGCAAGCATGCTTGGAAAGACACTGAAACAATAGAGAAAGAGAAGCAGAAGCATAAAATACTAATCAAAAGCTTTTCAATCCTGGGAGGGGGCACACAGAAACATAAATTAAAAGGCTTTAAACATTTACAGAACTTTCGTTTGAAAATAAAGCTTATAAAGGAATAAAACTCAAATTCTAAATCTCAAAAGGCAATGAAATCTCATGCTTACAATTCTGAGAAAAGATTATATCCCTTAAATATCGATATCAGCTAAATTTTGAATCATGTGTTGAATAAGCAGAAACACATTTTAAAACATTCATTTTGTAGGCTTTTTAGCTTCCATATACTATGCAATACTTTTTCAAAGAAAAGTGGTTCCATCTAGAACAAGAAAAGTCAGATAAAACATAAGACCATCTTTTGTAATCCTAGCGTTCGGGGAGGAACATCCAGAGGACAAGGCCAGTCTCAATTACACAGGAAAACCCTGTCTCAAAAAATAAAACGGGACTGACTGGAGAGGTGGCTCAAGGCAAGCCTCTGCCTCAAAAACAGAAAGGTGGAAATGGCAACAGCCTGCACTTCCGGCCCTGAAAGACCGAGCATGGAAAACTACAGAACAAAGTAAAAAGGAGGTAGAGCATTCCAGGATTCTTCTCAATGTTACCCTTGGGCCTGCACACAGTGCCCTTTGATATAGGTAAGAAATTATGAATCTTAAACAAAGTCCAGCAGGGTACCTGGAGGAGGGGTGTTGTGGACAGGAAGAAATCAGAAGAGTGCTTGGTGATAACAAAGAATGTGAGGACTCGAGATGTTTTTCTCCCCACATATTTGCTGAATGCTGAAGTACATAAAAGGAAACTAAAATAAGGTGCAAAGGATCTGAAAAGCGAAACAGGGCAATGGTTTGGCTCTTAAACGTCTCCCAAAGGGTCATATGCTCTAGGTTCTATCAGGAGGTGACGAAAACTTTAGGGGTTTATGCTGAGTGAAAGGAAGTTAAATAAATTTGGTCATACCTTCAAAAGGACGCATATTCCTGGCCTAGTACCATGAAGTGAGTAGTCAGACTGCCCCACAGGTTCCCACCCTGAAGTTCTACCTCACCCCACCCCTAAAACAATGGATCTCACAAGTGGGATTGAAACCTCTGAATTCTTGAGCCACATGAACCTTTCCTCCCAATTGATTTACTTCCGGTATATGCTACAAAGATCTGTCCATCTCACAACACAAAGATTAGAAATTGAAACTCATAAAATACGGTGGCCTGCAAAAACACATTAGAAATCTTGAATAATGAAATCCTGTGTATGAGCTGGAGGTAATATGACCCTAAGCAGTCATGATTCAGCTTAGATCCTTACTTAACTAGTGCAATTGACCATCACTCTGTACAGAGTGAATTCCTGAGAATTTAGAGTTTCTATTTTTAATAACCAATACCTTCCATTTAAATTTTTAAAAACACCTTCATAAATCAAAAAAGTAACAAAAATGACCAATATAAACAGAACTACAAGTAATCCCAATTTTATAATTAGCTAATAAGAACATGAAAGTAAATATGTATAAAAACATGAAAATAGAGGAAAATAGAGCTGGAAAGATAGGTAATTTCATCATTATAAATAAGAACTATGAAACATATCTGCAACAAGGACTAATTAATTGTGTTCAGTAATACATTATACATGGCATAATATAAATTCTAGTGCTTAAAAAATAGATCAATATAGCCTCACTAAAGTAGAGAGAAGATAAATCACAGCATGAAAGACAAAAAAGAGAGAGAGAGACACCAAGACAGATGGGATTCAGGGAGAAGATCTAATAAACACAAGTGATATCTCCAAAGGAAAGGAGAAGAAAAATGAATTAAATGCCAAGTTTAAGAAATACCGGCAAAGATTTCTCAAAACTCATGGAACATTTTAGACCCTTGTCAGAATAGATGGAACTTACATTCCTTTAAAATCTCCCTCTATCTTTCACCTCAAAGTCTATTTTTATCTTGAAATTACTTTTTAAATAATATTTCCATTGTTCAATATTTAATCTATTTACATCTTTGTATCCAAAATGTGTCTCCTTTAGATGGCACATAATTGAATTTTACTTTTGTTCACTCTGATCATTTCCACCTTTTGATTGTATTATTGATTCCATCCATGTTTAATATATTATTGAAATGTCTACATTCTATCCACCATGACTTTTTTCTACGTATTCCATATATTTATTCCTTTAATTTCTTTTGCTATTTTCTTTCACTAAGTGAACATTTTAAAGCAATAAATGTCTACTTTTTTATGATTATTCCCATATTTTTAGTACTTCCTCACCAATTTTTGTATAACATGTTTATATACCTTAAATGATCAAAATCAACTTCATAGTTATATTAATTTAGTTTCAGCTGATATATTGAAACTTCATTCCTATATAATCAGTTGGGTTTAAGTGAGAAATGACCCTATTGGCTCATGTGCTTAAATATTCAGTCTCCAGTTGGTCAGTCATTCTTTCAAAGGTTGTGGAAGCTTTAGGATGTAGAGCCTTACTACAGGAAGTGGGTCACTAAGGAAAGTTCTATAACCCAGCCCCACTTCCTGACTCTGCTTCCTGACTGATGGATCAGTCACTCACGTTGCTCCCACCATGAGGGACTGTATCACCCTCAGCCTACAAACTAAAATAAACCTTTCTTCTCTTAAGCTGCTTTTTGTCAAGTATTTGGTCACCGAAACAAGAAGAGTAGCTATTCAGCTTATGCCCTTCCCTATATTTTGTGGTATTGTTATACAGCTGTTAATTACAAATCCAGAATTGCATTTTTCAGAATCTTCCCTTATATCGTAACTCGAGATTTCAAAAGGGGTCAGAGAAAAAAAGGAGACCAAATATGTCTGTAGCTTTTGTTGTATTAACCTTCCATTTTATCATTTCTGGTTCTTTTTATTTGTGTTTTGATCAGGTACCATCTGGAGTCATTTTCATAGCCCAATTAGCTTTGTTCTCATCTGTCCCTTTATGCTGTTATTGATAAATATGAAAAATTCCTGTTATAATAAAATCGTATATTTTGTACATATCATTTTATAGAATATCTTTTAAGTAAAATAAGAAAGTTTGGGGAAAATAAATATTTTTTTTCTATTCTTTCTCTCTCTCTCCCTCTCTCTGTCTCTTCTCTGTTCATTTGTTTCTGTCACACACACACACACACACACACACACACACACACCACTAGAGATTAAACTTTACTTTCCAGGCATGCTAAGTAAGTGTTCTACAACTGAATTACAGCTAAGATATCCCAGAACAGAACTATTTCTTCTATTCTTCTTTAGTGGTACTCTGGAGGGAAGTGGTGCGTGTGTGTGTGTGTATGTGTTAAGAGTGTTTCAAGAATTATATGCTTAGAATTCTAAACTTTCGGTAAGTCATCTTACCCTAGAGCTCCAATTCCCTAGGTAGATGTAACATTACTTGTGGGAAGAATTACAATCTACATTAGTTTTTTTTCTCATGCTATGACAAAATACCTTGCAGAAACAACATAAAAGAGGGTTTATTTGGGTCCACAATTTCAGATATTTTGGCCAAAGTCTTTGGCTTTGTTAATTCTAGGCCCATAATGAGGTAAGCAACTGGGTGTCAGCAGAATACTAAGGGGAAAGTTGTTCATTTCATAATAGAAAAAAAAGATAAGGAAAAGACTGGGGATCTTGGTGACTTACTTCCTCCAGCTCGACCCCACCTTCTAGTTTCCAGAACCTCCCAAAATATCACCCAACCGAAAAACTAATGATACAACCCATCAGCCTTTGGAAGATGCTTCATATTCAAACCATAGCAGTTTCCTTGTCTCTGTGTTCCTAAGCCTTTTGACAATAAGCAAACCTGGGGATACAAAATGAAATCAGGCTCAGGAGAAATTTGCTTGCTTAGGGAGAAAAGAAGAAAGAGAGAGAGAGAACATATAACTTTGCCTATTTAAACTGGCAAAAGAGCCACAATGATGCCTACCTATAATCTCAGTACTTAGGAGGCTGAAGCAGGAAAATATCACAGTTTAAGACCAATTTGAGTTACACTGTGAGACCCTTTTTTAACTGTATCATGTATGTATGGAATGAATTATATGTACATAAATATGAGAATGGAGTCTAACAGTATCAGTCCAGGATGAAAGAAGACATCAAATAAAGGTGCATTTAGAAATTTAAATTTAATTACTGCCACTTGATATTTTTAGAGTTTGAATAGCTGTCCATGGAGCAGAGAGTGGAATAAAATGAATTATTTTCTTGATTTTAAATAAAACTGAAAGGTCTAAGCATGATGGATAGCATGTTCCAAAGTAAGGTTTCAGGGAAACAGTGATAATATTAAGAAGCAAAATCGTTTACGCCACTATCACACTGATGGTTGTCTCTTACAAGCTGCAATAGTAACCACTCTAGCAAGAGGCGACCATCGCTATAATAGTGGGAATGTCAAGGGAGAAACACAACCAATAACTTTCTGATTGGATTTAAGGCCCACTTTTCAGCACAGATTACATCTCTGGTACTGTAAACCAGGACAAGAACTTATGAAAGCAAAGGACATAGACTCTAGGAGGGACACAAGCTATTAAGGTTTAGTTATAAATATACACCATCAACTATCTTTTTAAACAGTCCAAAATAACGAGAGCATGGGATGTTTGGGTTGGAACCACTGGAACCATCTGCGAGCCACTCCAGCTCAGAGTTCCTTTCTATCCAGCTCTGACCTATGTGCTGCCAAAGGTTGGCTGCAAGTCCCTAAACCATGCCCGCGTGCCTGACAGCTTCCACCAAGCCACTTACCCATCCTCGGTCATCTTTTTCTTTTACTTTCTCTCTCTCTCTCTGAAGGAGCACCTGGCACTTAGAAGCGTCCTTCTACAATGGAGGGTGGTTTTTACAGAAATCACAACTGCCAGAAGTGAGAAAATTGGTGACTATGGACTATTTGGCCCTGAACAGAACATTTAAGTCACAACCATCCCAAGGCTCAGGAAACATCATGGAAGAGGCAACAGTAAGATTGAGTCTGAAAAGGGAAAGGGGTTCAGTCAATCGGTATCTTCTGGACATGACAGAGTTGTTGCATCCATGAATTCACTGCCGCTATGTATATTTCCACAAGACCTGCATAGGATATGTCCTATCGATATTTCACCATGGAAACAGAAAGGCACCAAAAGGCATCTCACCTCCCTGAAAGATTAGTAAGTGTTAATGCTGATGGGAAGGAAGGAATGCTTTCCTTAATGATGCTTTACCCACTGATATATGAGTCATACTCTATTAAGCACTCAGGCACATGTCATCAAAGGAGGAGGGTGGGGTTAGGGATTAAGGTGTGAAAATATCATAAATTCACTATATTCTCATATGAAACCTTAAAAGAATTTTAAAAAATTCAAACAAAGACCCTGGTAGATATGTCTAATACTTAAAGAACTAAAGTAGATTCCCTAAACCTGATGGGAGATGCTATCCTAGAGGACTCTCAGTAAGAGTCAACAAAGGGAAATTATCTGAATGCAACATGAACATATACTGTCAAGGATGTTCTTATGATCAAGTAGACAAAAAAAAAAAAAACAACCTATTCCTATCAGCCAGTCCCTACACCCTTGCAACTGCATGTCTATAATGTCATTAAATCTGTGCTTAGATTATTATAGTGGATGTTCTATTACTAACCAAGTGCTATAGTTTAAATATGCATAGGAGTCTTCAAGGCCCATGTGGTAGAGGCTTAGCCATACAAGTGGTTTGATTTGAAAGTGCTATGAATCTTTGGGGAGTAGAGTTTTGTACGAAGTCCTCAAAATATCAGGCTATTTCCTTGAAATGGACTGTGGTATATACTCTTAGTCTCCTTGTCCCTCTCCCTCTCCCTGTCCCTCTCCGTCTCTCTGTCCCTCTCCCTCTCTCTCTCTCTCTCTCTCTCTCTCTCTCTCTCTCTCCATCTCCCCCTCCCTCTCCTTCTTTCTCCTCCCTGTCCCCCTCCCCCTCCTTTTCCCTCTCCCTCTCCTTCTCCTTCTCCCTCTCCCTCTCTCCTTCCTAACACATGATGCAGGTGGTTTGTTTCAACAAATGCTTCCCACCATTTCCATCTGGTGTCATTATCAGAAATCCAAAATAATGAGAGAATGGGATGTTTGGGTTGGAACCACTGGAACCAGGAGTCTTTTCTCTTTAAAAGCTAATTGCCTAAGGTATTACAATGATACATGAAGCTGATCAGTTTGCTAAGCTTCCACTGTTTTTTCTTGCTCCACATTCTTGCTGAGTCACATATAGTGCTAAATATAGTACTATATACCACTGAGAAATAGCTGCCTAACAGAAAGCTACCTAGTGAAAGGTTAACTATCTTGAAAATCTTCCTTCTTGGTAATGGCATCAACTTATATCCTCTGTTGAATTTCTTTCCTTTCTTTCTATGCATCACCAACTATCATTATTACTCAACTGTTTATATACAGGCATGGATCCCAAGGGATGCTGTTTCCAGTAGAAGGAAAAAAAAGTAATAAAACAACTACAATTTTCATCTAAATGAAACTGGCCTTAACACAATATTGTGATGAGCTACAGAAGACTGAATCTGTCCTGCTCAGAGACAAGTTTTTGCAGGGTGGACTGCAGTTCTAAAGAATGCTTTGTGTGGCCCATTCCTTCTGTAGCCAGAATATCAATCTATGAACCAGTAAGTTATGGGATTCCTCTAAGAAATAAAGCTAATAACATATTTTCAGAAACTGCATACATTGTGATAACCGTTGTCCACTAGTTTTAAATGTTTCTGTCAGGAGAGGAAGTACTACCTCACTGAAGTGCTGATGACAAGAACAGGCATTAGAAATTGGTCAGTCAGGTTTAAGACAGAGACCCCAAAGGCAAGAAGTTCTGGAAGAAGCTAGAAATATCCTTGGTCTTGCTGTCTTTGCTAAAAGCCAAGGATGCCACAAGTACTTTCCATCCAGGTAGCTGCTCTGACCTGTAAGGTTGGCCTGTGATCCTTAGACCACACCCCAAACCCTGGCTTAAGCACATCTGCGAGCCACTCCAGCTCAGAGTTCCTTTCTATCCAGGCTGAAGCTCTGAACTATGTCCTGCCATAAGGTTGGCTGCAAATCCCTAAACCATGCCCGCGTGACTGACAGCTTCCACCAAGCCATTACCCATCCTCGGGTCATCTTTTTCTTCTACTTTCTATCTCTCTCTCTCTCTATCTCTGTCCTCCCTTGCCCTCTCCCTCACCCCTAGTAATCATTAAAGAACTTTAAAGCTTTTCCAGAAAAGCCAAGCAACAGGGTATCAGGTCAACACTATACAACCGAGGTCTTCAAAAATCACCATATCTCACAAGAGAGAATCTTCATCTTCTGCTCTTTTTACTTTCCTGCTACTCTTAATTGATAGTTTAATATTTCCATATAGGCCACCCAAAATACAACTTCAGGGACTTAATCATTCACCTTCACACTTTGCTAAGGAAGTAAAAGCTAAAAATTGCACTACCATATTAATATTCAATCCCTGTCTACTAAACCCACCCTATTAGATATGCTAACACTCTAATAGCCTCATATAGGAAAGAGCATTAATGAATACTAGACAGACACATCTCACACCAACATTAGTAATAAAACTGCTCAAATGTAGTAAACTATCTAATGAGGATCAGTCAAAAACACACATCAAGAAAGGCAGTAAAGATAAAACAAAAATGCCCAAGTCACAATGCAAATCTGTAAGAAACAACAAAAACTAAGATAACAAATCTCCTACAAAAAAACATCAACCCTATAATGACAGAATCCAACCAGAACAAATTCATAAAATATCCAAGAAAGCCAAAATCATGATAATGATTTTCAAAATCTGATTTTTACTATGACCAAAACAATGTAAGAGGAAATCTGAGAGGAGTTAAATAACTGCATCAACTAGGATGAACAGAAGCATAATGGGTGCTTGGATGAGATGAAAACAGCAGTTGAAGAAACAAAAATAGCCATAGAAGAGTTGAAAAAAATCTCAAGGACAGACTAAACACCATCTAAAAGACAAGTTATTTTCAACCCAGAATACAACAGAGAGTTTTATTAGCAGAACTAACAAAGCAGAAAATAGAATATCAGATCTTGAAGACAAACCGGAAAAACAAACTAGTTCAATCAAAGAGTATGTAAAAGCCAAAAAATACTTGAGAGAATATTCAAGAGTATGGGACACCTTGAAGAAGCCTAACAGGCACATTCATAAAACACCAGAACAAGAATCCCAAAATACCACACTTGAGAAAATTTTTCAAGTTATCATAAAGGAAAACTTTCCACATCTAAAGAAAGAGAGGCCCATCCAAATACAAGAGGCATTCTGCATCCCAAACAGATATGACCAAAATAAAAACTCACCAAGGCAAATAATATTCAAAACACTACACATACAAGACAAAGAAAATGTTCTGAGAGCTTCAAGAGAGAAAAAAAGTCACTTTTAAAGGTAAACCTATTAAAACAACAAATGATTTTTCAATGGAAACAGTAAAAGCCAGAAGAGCTTGTAGAGACGTACTTCAAGTATTGAATGAGTACAAATGTCAACAACAAATATATCCAGCAAAACTATCAGTCATGATCAAAGATGAAAGAAATATGTTCCACCATAAACACAAGTTGAAGGCTTATGTGACCGCCAAACCAGGCTTCAAAAAATGCTAGAAAAGATACTCAAGCTTGAAGACAAGAACAACCATCGCAACCTCCATGCTAAGTAATTTACATATGAAAGCCACTAAACACAAAAATGTCAGGAATCAACAGTAATCCAATTATAACCCTAAATGTCAATGGAATTAACTCACCAATCAAAAGACACAGGCTACAAACATGGATTAGAAAACACAACCTATCAATCTGCTGCCTTCAGGAAACACATCTCACCACAAAAGATAGGAACATTCTTAAAGAAGAAGGTTGGTCAAAAATACTTCAAGCTAATGGAACAAGGAAACAAGCAGGTGTAACAATTATGGTATCTGACAAAATGGACTTCAAACCAAAAAAAAGAGACACAGAAGGACACATTTTAATCAAAAGAACAATTCACCAGGAAGACTTCACAATACCAAACACATATGCAGGGGCTCATCCACATTCATTAAACAAACACTACAATATCTAAAACAACAAATCAATCCCAAAATGATAATAGTAAGGGATTTCAATACCTCACTCTCAACATGGAATAGGTCAACTGGCCAAAAACTCAACAGAGACACACTGGAACTGAATAAAACCATTAATGAAATGGACCAACCAATCTCTACTGAACCTTCCATCCAAACACCAATGAATACACATTCTTCTCAGCAGCCCACAGAACTTTCTCCAAAATAGACCACACATTGGGCCACAAAAGAATCTCCACATATAAACAAAGTTGAAATTATAGACTGTATCCTATCACACCACCATGGACTAAAGCTTGATATCCACAACAAAACAAATAGCAGAAAATATGCTAATTCTTAGAAACTAAACACCATGATGCTGAATGAGAAATGGGTTCAGAAAACAATGAAAAAGGAAACGAAAGAATTCTAGAAGTGAACAATAATAAAAATAAAACATATCAAAATCTCTGGGACACAATGAAAGCAATCCTAAGAGATAAGTTTATAGCTCTCAATGCATATATCAAAAAATTGGAAATGTCACAAGTAAATAACATAACAATGCAACTTAAAGCTTTAGAGTCACAAGAGAAATCCAATTTCAAAAGCAGAAGAGAGAAGATTAGCAAAATCGGGGCAGAGATATCCAAAATTGAGAAGGAAAATGATACAGAGAATCAACCAGACAAAAATCTGGTTCTTTGAAAAAGTTGATAAGATTGATACCCCTCTAGCTAAATTAACCAAAATCAAGAGAGAAAAACCCAAATTAACAAAATTAGAGATGAAAATGGAGTTATCACAACTAATACCCAAGAAATTCAGAGAATTATAAGGTCATATTTCAAAAACTTGCACTCCATAAAATTTGACAATTAGAAAGAAATGAATAAATTTCTGAGTAAGTACAACTTACCTAAACTGAATCAGGATAACTCAACTATTTAAATAGTCCTATAACAAATGAGGAAATTAAAGAAGTAATCTTGGATCTTCCTACCAAAAATGTCCTGGAATTCAGCGCAGAATTCTACCAGACATTTTAAAGAAAAACTAACACCACTACTCCTTAAACTACTCCATCAAATAGCAAAGGAAAGAACATTTTCAAACTCTTTCTACAAAGCTAATATCATACTAATCCCCAAACCTAATTAGAAAAACAAAACTGTAGGCCAATCTCTTTGATGAACACAGATGCAAAGATTTCCCAACAAAATCTTAGCAAATCAGATTAAAAAAAATCAAAAAAATTATTCAATATGATCAAGTAGGCTTTATACCAGGCATACAAGGTTGGTTCAACATATGCAAATCAATAAATGTAATCCATCATATAAACAAATCCAAAGTCCAAGACCACTTGATACTCTTGATAGACACAGAAAAAGCTTTTGACAAGAAAAAGCTTATGATCAAAACCCTAGAGACCGTTGGAATGGAAGGAACTTGCATCAACATAATAAAAGCTACATGCAACAAGTCAATAGCAAGGATTATACTCAATGGGGAAAAACTTGAAGCATTCCTACTTCAATCAAGAACTAGACAAGGCTGTCAACTCTCACCACTTCTCTTCAATATTGTACTTGAAGTCTTAGCTAGAGCCATAAGACAAGAGAAGGAGAAAAGAGGGATTCAAATCAGAGAAGAAGTCAAGATATTTCTATTTACAGACTGCATGTTCGTATACCTGAGAGATCGTAAAAACTTCACCAGGAAACTCATGGAACTAATACATAAGTTCAGCAGAGTGGCAGGTTACAAAATAAATGCCCAAAAATCAGTGGCCTTCCTATAAACCAAGGATGCAAAAAGTAAGAAAGTCTTAAGAGAAATGATCCCATTTACTATAGCCCTTACAAAAAAAATGAAATACCTAGGTGTAAATCTAACCAAAGAAGTGAGAGAACTTTATAATGAAAACTTTAAGACCCTAAAGAAAAAAATTACAGAACACCTCCCATGCTCCTGGATCTGTAGAATTAACATGATAAAAACAACCATTCTAATAGGATCCTTAGAGGCAAGGGATTAACAGTCAAAATAGTGTTCCCATACCAATGGGGAGTCCAAAAAAGGGCTCCAGGCTATGCCACTGAGTCTTTACACCTCACTAGGATGAAGGACTCAGAAGTTTGGCATTAGCATAAAAGGATGTTCCACGGGATGGGAGGGGGAAGGGAGAGGCACTGGGAGAAGGAGAAAGAGGGGGGTGAGAGGAAGAAAAGGGGGATAGAGAACAAGGGGGTACTGAGGAAAGGTGGAGGGAGGGAGAGGACCTGGTACCTATTGAGCTTGTATGATTGGGGGGAAAAAAAGGAAAAAAAAAAAACAAACGACCATCCTACCAAAAGAGCAATATGCAGATTCAATGCTATACCAATTAAAATTCCAAAGTAATTCTTTATAGAAATCAACCAACCAATCTCAAAATTAATATAGAAGCACAAAAGGCCCAGGGTAGCAAAAACAATCATGAATAACAAAAACAATGCTGGAGGTATCACCATACCAAACCTTAATCTATACTACAAATCCATAGTAATAAAAGCAGCCTGGTACTGGCTCCAAAATAGACACACAAATCAGTGGATAAGGGTTGAAGACCTAGACATAAGCCCATACAATTACAGTCATCTGATCTTTGACAAGGGGCCCAAAAAATTCAATGGAAAAAGAATAGCATCTTCAACAAATGGTGCTGGCAAAACTGGATATCCTCATGCAGAAGATTAAAACTGGACCTGTACTTATCTCCATGCACAAAAATCATCTCCAAATGGATCAAGACCTTAATATTAGGCCAGAAACTATTAAAAAGAAAACCCTAGTTGAAAGAGGAGGGGATTCTTTTGAGCAGATTGGGTTAGGCCAGAATTTCCTAAACAGAAATCCAATAGTACTGGCACTAGAACCAACACTCAACAGATGGGATCTTATGAAATTAAAGAGCTTCTGTTCAGATAAAGAGATTGTAATCCAAGTGAGTGAAAAGACAACCCACAGAATGGGAGAAAATCTTAATTAACCACATATCTGATAGAGCTGTATTATCCAGAGTTCACAAAGAACTTAAAAAATCAAACACAAAGGAGATAAATAACCCAACTAGAAAATGAGCCTCGGAACTTAAAAAGAAACTTTTCCAGGAATGAAATTGAAATGTCTAACAAATATTTTTTAAAATGCTCCACATCCTTAGCCATCAAACAAATGCAAATCAAAACTACCCTGAGATATCATCTCACCCCATTCAGGTTGGACAACACAAACAACAACAAATGCTGGAGAGGATGTGGAGAGAAGGGAACTCTCCTACATTGCTGGTGGGAATGCAGGCTTGTACAACCACTCTGGCGAGCCATCTGGCAATTCTTAAAAAAGTTAAAGATTGAAATGCCATATGACCCTGCTATCCCATTACTGGGATTAATCCCCCAAAATGCATCAATTCACTACAGTGACACCAGTTCATTGCAGCATTATTTACAACACTGAAAGTCATAGAATCAACCCAAATGCCCAACAGTTGAGGAATAGATAATGTAAATGTGGTACATTTATACAATGGAATACTACTCAGCCATTAAAAAATGAATTATGAAATTTGCCGGTAAATGGATGGAATTAGAAGAAATGATACTAAGTGAAATATCTCAGGCACAGAAAGATGCTGAATGTTCTCCCTTATAAGCAGATTCTATTTCCAAACCGACTTAATGACATACTCAAAGCTAAATCTCAGTAACACCCACTATAACCACAAAGGATTAAAACTAGGAGGGAAGGGGAAAAAAAGACCTCAAAAGAAAGGTGACAAAAGTGAGCTGGAGAGGTGGCTCAGGGGTTAAGCCTCTGCTTTGCAGGCGGAAGGTCCTGAGTTCGGATCCTAGACCCCACGTATAGATGCCGGGCGGAAGCGGGGGCGGCCTGCGTTTCTGGTCCTGGTGGGACGGAGCCTGTGAATCCCGGGGCAGAGTAAACAAGGAGGAGGTGGAGGTAAAATAGTAAGCCTAAAGTTGGGAATGACCACAAATAGGCAAGATACTCCACTCAAGTCTAGGCTGCAGCAGCCAGGATATTGCTACAACATGATTCAATCTTGTCTGCTCAAGACTGACAGGTCAACAAGCTCTCGAAGTTTAGCACGGATCACAGGGGAGATGGCTTCAGGCAGTAGGATCCTTAGAGGTCAGGGGTTAAACAGACATAATGGGACGTAAAGTTCCCATTTTAGTGGGCCGCTGGAGAAGGAGCCACAAGCTATGCCACCGAGTCCAGAACCCTCACTAGTGAGACAACTCAGAGGGAAATTCAGCACCCATATAAACAAATGTTCTGGAGGATAAGAGGGAGCAGGCAGGAAACACTAAGAGAGGAGGAGGGAGGAAAGAGGGAAAAGAGAGGGAAGGGGAGAAAAGAATGAAGGGACAACAGGGAAGGAAGGAGGGAGGGAGAAGGATAGAGGTACCTACTGAGTTGATGTAACTAGATAAAAAATAATAATAAAGTTTTGAAAAATATTTGAGAAATGTTCATCTGATCACTTAAAATGAAAAAAAAAAAAAAGTGTGTTTAAAGGCACAGGGGAAAAAGAATTTGCCGAAGCCCCAGGAGCTAGTCACTACTAATCAGTAATGGGAGAATGATCCTCAAGACATTTTAGACAACTTTCAGCCTATATCTTTATTATATTTTTAAATGATCTGTATGCAAAAAGCTCATGTATTGGAAAGTTAATCATCTGCAGATGGCGATAGTTATGGACATTCTAGAAATTTTAAAGGTGAAACCTCACTCTAAAAGGTAAATTATTGTCCTAGAACAGGAAAGAAGATAACTGACAAAATTGTGATACAGGATGTATGTCAACAATTGTGGGAACCAATGCCCACTCACCCAAACACACAGCTGCTGGCTGTGAAGAAAGCAGCCATCCCCACCTCTGCCTCTACCCCCGGGGGTAGAGGGAGAGATTGTCAGAAGCAGATCTCAGTTTATTGGGGGGAGAAAAGGAACTTTTATAGACAAAGGCCACCAAGGCGCGAAACGGGCGTCCAATTGTGTCACAGATTAACACATCCTACAGGTGCTAATGGTCAAGTTCAATGCTGCTCAGCACAGGAGGCAGGTAGATACCTGAAAGCCAATTAGGGCTCTCTGTGAAGTGATCAGGTTATGCCCAAGACCCTTGCCCTCAGCGCCATCTTTAGTCCCATGTGCTCAGCCATGCCCTGGGGCAAATCCTGGGCGGGCCCAACAAACAATGAGAACTGAATTCATAAATAAAGCTGAAGATATATATTATGTTAAAAAAAAAAGAAAAAAGCAGTGCCACAAGAGTTTGAATTATGCCAGTCAGAGGCCAGCAATACCAGAGAGTGTTGATTCCTGGTTTGGCTTATCTCTCTTCTACTTAAATGAGCATTCCTGCCTGGAAATTACGCACGAGGCTATGATGGAAGCCAAGAGCCGTTGGAACACTTCATGGAGTAGGCAACTGGACTGACCAGCCCGTCAGTCCCCCATGCTTGCTTCCTGTAAGTGCTTACTGACTCCTCAATGTGCTCGTGATATACACAAACTCTGCCTTTTTTCCCTTAAACTCCCACTTCTAAAACTGTAAAAAAATCTTTCTAATACTCTAATAATCTTTCTAAACTCATCCTCCCGTTATCTGTGACTTTCATTCTTTGAATTCATGAGACAAAGGACCCAGAAGTCACTGGTCTGATCTTCTAATTGTTTTAGTGACTTGATTTGTCCAGGACCTTAACACCCTGCTTTATGCTTACCTGCCAGGAGGGGGTAAATAAAAACCCCTATTGCTTTCAAAGATCCCAGTTTTCCATACCAATGCCAGTAATATTTGTACTCTATGCCACTGGGTACATAGATTAAAAAATTAAGCATTACATTACTTACTAGTAACTGCCATGAATTATCAAAAGGAAGTAAAGGTGTTCATTTTCCATAATGACAGATAAATATACTTGGACATTTACCTAAAATATTTAATGACAATTTTTTTTGGTTTTTTAATTTTATTTTTAACGTAGTTAGACAAGCTCACTGGGTAGGTTACCTTGTCCTCTTCCTTTTCCCTTCCCCTCCTCTCTCCCCTTAATGACAAATTTTGAGTGGATGTTAAAAAAAAAATCCTTAAAGAGGAAAGATTGACTAAAACTTAAGGATATGCTAAAACTGAGCAAAGAACCAGATCAAGAAAGATATTATTCATTAGTCTCACTGGCCACATGTGGCTGGTGTTTTACACTACATAGTGGAGGTTGTGATCCATCTCCACTACTTCAGGACCTTTCATTGAGCATCAGTCATTCCACAAGCAATGGAAGAAACAGTCATAACCTTTAACACTTCTTCCTTTGCTATGCAAATATTTTAGTTAACTCCTCCTGTCCTTTCTCTCTCTTTATTCCTGTAACTTTACACAGTATAATGGTTATATGTGGTAACTAGCTTCTTCCTTTTTTCATATTTTATAAAATACTGAGCAGATATAGAGAAACCAGAGAAAGAATGAATTGAGCAGACACTTGAGACTTGGGGGATAGTAAAAGCAGGACTTTGCACAAAAGACCAGAGCTTTGCCCTCACAAATGCATCTTTCATCTCCTCCATGGACCTAAACAGAGTCTATCATGTGCTCCTTTTGGAGGTAATGTGAGGTCAGAAATCACTTTGCAGTGGTATGTCTGAGTAGGGCGTGCAGACCGGTGATTGGACAGCAGGTAAATCAAGAGTTTGGTGTCAGTGCAGAGGACTTAGAGGCCAAGAAGGCAACCAGAAGCATGTGGGGAGTTGCTGTTTCTGTGACATGACGACAGCAGCTTCTGCCTTCTCGGTTCTATCAGCACCTCCTTACCTTGGACTTTGCCGGGGAAGGAAGGTGAGCAGAAATCTTCCTGCTTGACTTAGTGTTATCAATGCCTGGAACTCGAATCTACTATTTCGACATCTCTACCTGAACAAAGCAGGAGACAGAAACTGGTGGAGGACACAGTTGTATTCAGGTCCAGGCTTTGGAAAATGGAACCGGGATCATGTGCCTCACAGGAAATTGTTCCCTATTTTCAGTGGGCTTTTTATTGGAAAGTGACCGAAAGATTTTTTTTACTAGAAGTTGATTTCCTTACTCTAAGAAATCCTTTGTTCTCCTTCATGCTTTTTTTTTTTTTTTTGAAGGCCTATTACTGTATCTTTTTCTTTAAAATCCTCCTTCAGGATGACCTGAGTTCCTGTTAACAGTTGATTTTGCAAGAGGGAAATGGTGACAGGCAAAGAGGGGAGAAATTATCACAGAAAATCTTTCTTAGTGAACCTAAAAAGACTAATACTACATTAACTATCATTGTCCAACATCCTAGTTTTAAGAGGGATGTTAATCTTTCAGGGCATTGTAACTAGACAAAGAGTGCATAGTAGGCAGAGTGCAGGATACAAAAAGACGAAAAGACAAACTGAGCAGACACTAGAAACACAATACTTGGAAAAACAGCAAACAGTGAGATCAGGCCAAGTATGTAAGTTAGGATAATAAATTTAAATTACTTCAACTCCCACATTTAAAAGAAGATTCTGAAAATCTAAATAAATGTTGTTTAAACTTAAAGAGGTATGCTAGGTTGACAAGAAACAAAGGTTCCAGAGCAGCAAAAATTTTAAAAAGAAAATGTGTACCTTTTATTTCAAACAAAATTTAATACAAGGCTAAAAGTTTTTCATGGAAAATTAGCTTGTTCTATATTCATAAAAGACAAAATCTACATTAAATTCATAACAGCCATGAGAATTTATGTTTTGTACAAAAGCATAAAATTATATAAAACAAAAATAGGTTGCTGTGAGAGACTGTAAAACATCTCTCTCTGCATTTTATAGATCTATTAGAGTTGAAAGCCAAATGGGATAGACTTAGGAGGGGGAATAAATTTGGTAGTGTGGGCACAGATGTGATCTCTTCCTTTTCAAATCCAATGCAAGACAAGTGCATGATTAAAAATAAATTTACAACAGTGCTAAAAAAAAAAAAAGAACTAATGCCAATCAGTGGACCAAAATTTCTGAATATTCTGGGAAAATGAAACATTATTGATTAGTACAGTGATGGAGAAATAATGGAAAGAGAAATTCATTCATCAAAACACTAAGGAAAATAAAAACCAATCAAACATAAAGCAATTCCATAGACTTCAAGTTAAGGTCAAGAGATACATGGAGAAGAATGAAGGCTGTGATATAAACAAGATGATTCATTTGAAGAACCATGTCCCAGAATTTTGAGCCTATAAGCAGCCTCTGTCCTTCCCATCCACTTCTCCCAGTGAGCAGCTGATAACCCTGCCCCTGAACCAAGATAAACTCCAAACTTTTTGCATTTATGTGAGAGATCTGCCTGAGGTCATTTCCTATCACTGTGGTTAACAATCCAGGCTGTAAATTAGAATCAGCTGGGGAGCTTTAAAAAAAAAATCAAGTCCAAGCTGTAACTCATATCCCATAAATCACGGTCCTTACTGGTAGATTGAATACTTCAGTAGTTTCTAAACCTAATCAACACAGGTGCTTCCAATGCACAAACAAGACTGAGAACCACAGGCTCGATAGACACACTGGAGCTGAAAGCAAAGAACAGAGACCAAAATAATGCTGAAAACAACTGAAAGGAAGAAGGTAAATTGTGTCTTTTTGTGAAAGTGAGAACACACTCTATAAACCAATAGATTTGACCCTTGAGACAAAGTTTGGGACTTTTAATAAGAAGAACTAGTCAGTGAGGCATCTCCCAAATTCCGCCTTAATTCACAATCTCTAAGAGTGACTTATGCCCAGACATCATGTCCTTACAAGCAATCTGGCAGTGTGCTCCATCGGAGCCTCAAACACGTGAATGCACTGTAGGCATTATTTCCCTGGTCGCTAAGACACATACCTGATTTGATCTTAAAAATAACAGAAATGTTTATGACAATCTCACAGTTTCACAAACTTTGGTCCACAGAGCTTAGCTGTACGGTTTTTTAGTATTTTGTAAGGCAGAACATGAAGGGTCCCAACCAGTGAAAAGAAAGACAGATGGGGACCTGGGACAAGGCATGACATCTAGGACAGACCCTGAGTAACTATTTCCTGCAGCAAGGCCCCAGAATCACGAAGTAGCATCACCAGCTGAAGACTAAGTGCTCAAAACAGGAGTCTGTGAGGAGAATTTCCAGCTCAAAGCCCAACAGCAGGGTTCTGTACTCAAAACCATGAAGAGACAACAGGAATTTCAAATAAACATAAGCAACCAAGCTATATTCATTCAACACTTGGAGAAATTAGTATCCATGAATGAGGCAATTACCCTAGAAGGTGTGGGGGAAATATAGTCAGAGAAATTAGAAAAGACCTCTAGGAAAATGGGAAATGGAGATCTTACAAATATATAATAGTTCAAAACTCATGAAAAGCTTAAAGACTAAAATCAAATTGAATTAAAGAGTTTTTTCATAAAGTATTCAAAATAAACAATAAAAGGTATAAAATATGAAATCAACTTCAAGTTGAATAAAAATATGCCCACAATTCTGTAGAGAAAAATCTGAAACACACGAGATAATTTATATGAGTGAGTTTTTAATATATGCATCATACTTATTCTACATATATATTCTACATACTTATTTCTACATATATATCTATATGCATATATATATAATAAACTGCCCCAACTTTAAATAGTTTAACTAAACAAATTTTCAACTTTACAGTGGTGTGAAAATATACATAATCGGTAGAAGTTATACTTGAACTTTGATTCATTTCCAGGCTAGCAATATGTGATCTAATAATCTCAAGTGAAGCTGGCAAGCCACAGCACTTGGTAAGCAACATCATTTTGTAGATAAACATTTAGTATTGTATTACTAGGCTATGATTCAGGTAGTTTAGATGTATTGAAACATATACAGCCTAGGATATATATGATTTCCAATGTGTTTACCAGGATGTAACACTGCTATATGTCAAGAAATATTGGTATATTATGTATAGTGTGCATCATATTTTATACTGGGGAATTATATGTGCTTCATGCTTACAGAGACTTCAAGAACTCCAAAAATAGTCTTCATAACTAAATGCTTACTAAGCAACAAACAAGAAAAAAAGATTTCTACCTATCAAAATTTGGTACAGTTCATAACTCTGTGGATAAAGAGGCAAAGCTAAAATCTGCTGGGACAAAGCACAGAGCTACCCAGAAATAGTCTCGTCTTAATTTATCATCAGCAACATTAAATGATTGAACAATAAAAGCATACCCCCAAGTTCTGAAAAAAATAAAATCCCAGTAGAGCATTATACATGATAAATAGTAAACATATATAAGGTAGATGAAGACTATATTAAAAAGTGGTAAGTTCTAGGAAAATAAGGGAAAACAAAAAGGCCATGGACATTGTGGTGTATAGAGAAGAAATGAAAGGGTGTTATAGAAGAGGTGATCAGAGAAATATACACTGTGATGATTTCCTCAGTCCTTTGAAGGAAGTGCACAAGGATTCAAACAAAAGACATAAAAGAAACAGAATTTTAAAGATTATACTGTCTTGGACTGGGGAGATGGCCAGTGGTTAAAACACTTACCTTCCAAGGAAGGAGAGGCATTTAGCACTTTAGATCCCACATAAAATGCTTGGAGAATGTGGTTGCCCACTGCCATTCCAGCCTTGGGAGGAAGAGACTAGAGATCCCCAAGAACAAATCGGACTAGCCCTATAGGTAAGCTCTGGGGTTTGATTAGTTATTCATCTCAAAAGAATAATGTTGAAGAATGATTGAGGAAGATTCCTGCTATCAACCTTGAGCCTCTACACACATGTGAACACACATTTATACTCCAGAAAGAATGTGCTGTCTTTAAAATGAACACAAAAAGAAAAGCCTTAGCAGAGAACTGAGGCAAGTTTGAAGAGGCCACTGTTGCCCAGTACAATAAGAATCCAGGATAGGGAGAGGCTCAGAGCAGACTTCCAAAGACAGTGTTAGGTCCAGCACTCCAGAAGGGGAATGGGAAGAGAGACCCAGAGAAAGGAGGATCTCAGAGCACATTTGTGACTTATCAGTAGAGATTCAGAAGGCAGCTTGGCCACTGTTGAGGGGGAGGGGTTATGGTTACAGGGTTTATATTACCAATAGTCAGCAGATATTAAGTGAGTTATATAAAGAATTTAAGACAAATCATCCGAAAGTGGCCAAAAATATACTTATTTTGGCTAAATTTGAAGCAATTGACTATATACAAATTTAAGTTTGGCTCCAACAGTCTATGTAGGCTGTAAAAAAAGCTAACATATTGAGGGTTAATATATAGGGGCTATAGTTGGCTTATTTTTATAATGAGAACAGATATTCTTTGTACAGTCTTACATTATAAAAAGTAAACCAAATGAAATGTGCTATATTCATGTCTGAAATACTAATCCATTGTAATAGAAAAGATAAATTCTGCTGCAGAAATAGCTCCCTCCCCAGATAAAACTTTAATACCTGTATAATCATATATTGGCTCTTACCAGTTTAAATTTTTTATGTATTCATTCAGAATGTGTGTGTGTGTGTGTGTGTGTGTGTGTGTGTGTGTGTATGTGTAATATAGTACAATGACTGGACTTGATTTTCTATGGACCTGGAGATACATTATACTTTCATTTATATGTTCCTTTACTCATATTTCAGAATATTACTTGACCATCTGTTATGAACCAGAAATTGTGGTATTCAGATAAGAGCTAGAAATATTTTATATTCTTTAAAGTCTTACAATAAGTGTCCTAATTAAAATGCAAACTGGTGGGCTGGAGAGATGGCTCAGTGGTTAAGACTCTGCCTCCCAAGCAGAAGGTCCTGAGTTCAGATTTCAGGTCCCATGTAAAAACACCAGAGGGAAATGGTGGTGGCCTGCACTTCTAGCCCTGTGGGCAGAGCCTGAAAATCCCATAGCAAAGTAAGGAAGTAGAAGCAATTCAGGGTGATTCTTGAAGTCACTCTTAGTTCTCCACAGGGATACACAGTGCCTTCTGATACACACACACACACACACACACACACACACACACAAAATAAATAAAAAAAATTTAAAGATACACATATGTGAAAATGCACAAACCTATTTTCTACACATCACAGACAAATACACATGAAAGATGGGGGGAAAGTATATTTTAAGCAGAAGTAAAGGATTCAAGAGATATTCATTACCTTTGCTACAGTTATTTTTGCAGATTTCTGAATGTCTATATTAAATATGGAATAGTATGAGTTTGTTATTTAGAATGACCTATATTTCAATTCTCAAGCCTCATTGAAAATAACTTATATACTAGAAAAATTCTAGGTTTGACTAATTCGGTCCTCAACAATGACTGGACTCCAGTTTCATCCTATGTAGCTTCCTGGCTTTTCATCCATGTATGCAAGATGGCAACCACAAATCCAAGCACTATGTTCTCATCTTCTAGCATCCTGTGGCAGAGAGGGACAGTGGAATTTTTTATGGAACTTCCTCAATCTGGGAGCAACATTTCACCAGAAGTCTCAAGCAGATGCCCCTTTTGTCTTTCTGAATGGCAACACAACTTGTCCCTGTTCCATTGCTAGCAAAAGGAGATTGACATCTTCAGTCAAGGTTAAAGTTCAGCCAAATTGGTACAAGCATGTGTGTGGCCATCAGCATCACAATACAAGAATCCTTGGACCGAATGCATGATATAGCATCTGGGGACTCTGATAAGTAAATAACAGCAGGGACATTTTAGAGAAAAATCAAAACCCCCAGAACCACACAGATGGCACGAATATTCTTTCATTTCGCAGTTCAGAAGGTAGGCAGCACAAAACCAGGAGCCACAGCACACCTTCACACAGAAAAAGCCCCTAGAGAAACCTCTGAGAGACCATGAATAGGTGGTCCTAAGAGAGAGAACATGGGGGATGCAGTATTCTCCTCTATCCTCCCTGAGGTACCTAGGCGGCAGCGGCAGCAGTGTTGCATGTCTTCCTCTATCCACTCTTCACCATATTTTTTGAAACAAGATCTCTTCCACTTTTTCTTTTTTTTTTTTTTTCGTAGTCACGAGTATGTATTTTATTTTATTTTTTTAATTAAAAATTTAATTATACATTTTAAAATTTTTTACCAGTTCCCTCCCTCCCCCCTCCTCCCCCTCCCCTTCCCCCAGTGCCTCCCCCCCAATTCCCAGAGAGTCCTTTATTGTGTACGCCTAACTCTCCACTGGGTCCTCCTCTCCGATGACATATAAGGACCCAGTGGCATTTCCATAAGCCCTTTCTCTTGTTCCCCTTAAGCATAAGATCACTACTATGGCTGTCAATCCCTTGCCTCCAGGGGTCTCGGTGCCCTTAACAGATGCTAGACTTTATGAGGGCAACAGTGCGCTGGACATTGCGCAGGGCATGCAAAGTCCCATTATGATTGCTTTGGCCCCAACTATTGTTGAGAATCTTGCAAATCGTTGCTCCTCCCATCTTTTTGCTCTTACAATCTTACCGCCCCCTCTTCCGCAAATGTCCCTGAGCTCCAGGATGGGGAGAGATTAGGCTGTCCTAGTTCTATGTGATTGATATAGAGTCTCTGAAGTTCTGGATTGTGGTTTGTTGATTTTCTTTTGCAGTTTTGCTGCTCCTGCAATTCCCTTCACTCCATTCTGCTGGGCACTGTATGTCACCCCCTGGCCAGAGACAAAAAGCTGTTAAACTGGAGTCTTGTTGTAATAGCACATTCAAGGGTAGATGTAATAAGAGTAGGAAACCTCACTGAGGGAGGGGTCCATCACCCATTTGCAAAATGATTACTTTTTATCTGTTAGACTATATGCCCTCCCCTTCTGGTGAGATCAGGAAAGAACGTCTGTGAACTTAACCAGGTTTCTCATTACTTACTTGCAGACCTTGATGGTGGCCTATTTTCTCTGCTGTAACATGGTCTCCTCTCTCCTTGTTTCTGGTGTGGCCCTCCTAACCCATCTCTCTTGTTCATAATCCTTGCAATTACTGTGTTACATAGGTTTACTTTTGAGTGTCTCAATGTGGGCTGGGTGAGTTTGGTACTAGGAGCCACCTATTAGGGAGTACATACGGCGCTTAATTTTCTGGGTTTGGGATACTTCACTTAATATAATTCTTTCTAATGACATCCATTTCCCAGCAAATTCTAGTAATTCATCATTTTTGATGGCTGGTAGGGCGGAGCCTGTGAATCCCGGGGCAGAAGGAGGTGGAGGCGTCCATGGTGGTTCGCGAATTCGTCCGTGGTTCTACACATACACAGACACACAAACACACAGACGCGTGCACATACACACGCACATGCACACAGTTGAATAAATAATAATAATAATAAAAAAAGAAAACTTTTAAAAAAAATCTGGAGCACTTTTTCTTTATTGAATCATTAACATGATTTTTTTTTCCATTAGCATTACTACTCTGGATACAGCCCATTTCATTCTGTATTATTTTTCCCATATTGCTAGATTCCATTCACCAGTACTTATTAGGATAACTGGATAAGGTTTCATAATATATATTAACATGAAGCTCTTATTTTTTTTTTATGTGCGTTTGGTTTGGCCATTCAGGTAGTACAGTATCCATAGAATGAATTTTATATCATGACTGAAATGCTGGGATTAAAACTTCTTAAAACAAATTTTATGGCATTATTAAAATACTGGGATTAAAACTTTTCTTTGTAGCTGTACTATACTTAATGAGCTTTTTCATTCCTTTTCAGCTTATTTTGTTAACTGGGGATATTTAGCTGTTCCATTTTTTTCCGTTATGTTTATCTATTTTTTCCCAATTATACAAACTTAATAGGTACCCTGGTCTTCTCCCTCCCTCCACCTCTCCCCAGTCCCCCTTGCACCCACCTACCCCCATTCCCCTTCCTTTCACCTCCCTCCCTCCCTTTCTCCCAGTGCCCCCCTCATCCCCAATCCCATTCCCTGAAGAATCCTTTAGTGTGAAAGTCAAACTTCCCTCTGCGTCCTCCACTCTAATGATGTCTAAGGACTCAGTGGCATTGCCCAGAGCCCTTTCTTGTGTTCCCCTTTAGTATGGGAACATTATTATGACTGTCAGTCCCTTGCCTCTAAAGATCCTAGTGCCTGTGATCCATGCTAGACTTTGGGAGGGTTATTGGCATGTCAGTCATTGCACAGGTCATGCAAAGTCCGATTATGGCTACTGCAGCCCTAACTTGTGTGGGGTATCTTGCATATCATTGCTCCTCCCCATCTTTAGACTCTTAAAATCTTAACACCCCCTCTTCCTCAAATTTCCCTGAGCTTTTGGATGGGGAGAGATTTGGCTGGTCTGGTTCCAGGAGATTAATGTAGTGCCTCTGATGTTCTCAATTGTGGTTGGTTGTTGTTTTCAGTTTTGCTGTTTCTGCACCATCCTTGGCTCCATCCAGATTGGTATTGGAGGTCACCTCCTAGCCAGAGATAAAAAGATGTTTAAATGAAGTCTTACAATAAGAGTAGATTCAAAGGTAGATGGAATAGGAGTAGGAGACTGCAGTGAGAAGGAGTCAGTCTCCCATTTGCAGGATGATTACCATCTATCTGCCAGATTCTATGCCCTCCCTTACTAGTGAGATCAAACCCCCTTAGTCGCAAGTGACCAGGAAGGAAAGAGTGACCATAACCAGATGTCTCATTACTTACTTGCAATACTGGATGGTGACTTATTTTCTCTACTGTAGCATGATTCCCTATCTCCTTATTTCTGTGGGGCCCTCCTTCCACTTCCCTCCTGTTTATAATCTTCACAATTACTATAAGTATTACAGAGATTAATCTTTGAATATGTCACTAAGTGGGTTTGGTACAAGGATCCACCTATTAGTTAGTACATATGGTGCTTAATTTTCTGTCTGGGGTACTTCACTCAATATAATTTTTTCTAATTCCATCCATTTCCTGGCAAATTGCATTAATTCATCTTTTTTGATGGCTGAGTAGTATTCCATTGTATAAATGTACCACACTTTCCTTATCCACTCATCAACTGTTGGGCATTTGGGTTGATTCTGTAACTTTGCTATTGTAAACAGTGCTGCCATGAACATGGTTGTGCTTGTGTCATTGAGGTGAATTCATTGAGATGAATTTTTGCTGTATGGGGTATTATTCCCAGAAGTGGAATAGCAGGGTCATATGGCATTTCAATCTTTAGCCTTTTTAAAAATCACCAGAGTAATCTGGTTGTATAAGCCTGCATTCCCACCAGCAACATAGGCCAGTTACCCTCTCACCACATCCTCTCCAGCATTTATTTGTATTGTGGATTTTTGCCATCCTGACCAGGGTGAGATGACATCTCAGGGAGGTTTTGATTTGCATTTCCCTGATGACTAAGGATGTGGAACATTTTTTAAGATACTTGTTAGACATTTCAATTTCATGCCTGGTAACATTCCATTTAAGTTACAAAGCCCATTTTTTAATTGGCCCATTTATTTCCTTGGTGTTTAGTTTTCTAAGTTCTTTGTGCACTCTGGATAATAGAGCTCTATCTGATATGCGGTAAGTGAAGATTTTATCCCATTGTGTGGATTCTCTTTTTTCACTGTTTACAATTTTCTTTATCTGAAAGAAGCTCTTTAATTTCATAAGATCCCATCTGTTGAGTGTTGGTTCTAGTGACTGTGCTACTGGATTTCAGATTAGGAACTGTTGGCCTAGCCCAGTCAGCTCATGGGAGTTCCCTACCCTTTCACCTAGGGTTTTTATAGTCTCTGGTCTAATATTAAGGTCCTTGATCCATTTGGAATTAATTCTTGTACATAGTGACAAGTACGGGTCCAGTTTTAATCTTCTGCATGTGGACATCCAGTTTTGACAGCACCATTTGTTGAAGATGCTGTTCTTTTTCCATTGAAATTTTTTGGCCCCTTTGTCAGAGATCAAATTGCTATAGTTGTGTGGGCTTATATATGGGTTTTTAACTCTTATCCATTGATCTGTGTGTCTATTTTGAAGCCAGTACCAGGCTGCTTTTATTACTATGGATTTGTAGTATAGACTAAGGTTCGGTATGATGATACCTCCAGCAGTGTTCTTGTTACTCAGGATTGTTTTTGTTTTCCTCGACCTTTTGTGCTTCCATATGAATTTTGAGATTGTTTGGTCAATTTCTTTAAAGAATTGCTTTGGAATTTTGATTGGTATAGCATTGAATCTGTATATTGCTTTTAGTAGGATGGTCATTTTTATGATATTGAATCTGCCTATATGGGAGCATGTGAGGTCTTTCCACTTTCTGGTGTCTTCTGTAATTGCTTTCTTTAGGGTTTTAAAGTTTTCATTGTAAAGGTCTCTCACTTCCTTGGTTAGATTTATACCAAGGTATTTCATTTTTTTATGGGCTATAGTAAATGGAATTGTTTCTCTCAGGGCTTTTTCACTTCTTTCATCATGGGCATATAGGAAGACCACTGATTTTTATAGATTTATTTTGTAACCTGCCACTCTTCTGAACTTCTGTATTAGTTTCAGGAGTTTTCTGGTGGAGTTTTTGGGATAATTCAGGTATAAAATCATGTCATCTGCAAATAGAGATAACTTGACTTATTCCTTGCTGATTTGAATCCCTTTTATCTCCCTCTCTTGTCTTGTGGGTCCAGCTAAGATTTCAAGTACAATATTGAATAGAAGTAATGACAGTGGACAGCCTTGTCTAGTTCCCAATCAAAGCGGGAATGCTTCAAGTTTTTCCCCATTGACTATAATCCTTGCAGTTGGCTTGTATACAGCTTTTATTATGTTGATAAAGGTTCCTTCCATTCCAACTGTCTCTAGAGTTTTGATCATAAAACTCTGTTCAATCTGTTGGATCTTGTCAAAAGCTTTTTTTGCTATCAAGAGTATCATGTGGTCTTGGACTTTGGACTGGTTTATATGGTGAAATTACATTTATTGATTTGTGTATGTTGAACCAATCTTGTGTGCTGGGGTAAAGCATACTTGATCACACTGAATGATCTTTCAGATATGTTTTTTAATCCGATTTGCTAAGATTTTGTTGAGAATCTTTGTATCTGTGTTCATCAAACAGATTGGCCTATAGTTTTCTTTTTTAAGTGTATCTTTATTAGATTTGGGATTAATATGATATTAGCTTGATAGAAAGAATTTGGCAATGTTCCTTCATTTGCAATTTGATGGAACAGTTTAAGAAGTGTTGGTGTTAGTTGCTCTTTAAATGTCTGGTAGAACTCTGTGCTGAATCCATCTGGTCCAGGACATTTCTTGGTGGAAAGATTCGAGATTACTTCATCGATTTCCTCATATGTTACAGGACTATTTAAATAATTCAAAACTTCCTTATTCAATTTAGGTAAGTTGTGCTTACTTAGGAATTCATCCATTTCTTTTGTGTTATCAAACTTCACGGAATATAAGTTTTTGAAATATAACCTTATATTTCTCTGAATTTCTTGGGTATCAGTAGTAATACCCAAGACACCATTTTCATTTCTAATTTTGTTGATTTGGGTTTTCTCTCTCTTGCTTTTGGTTAATTTAGCTAGAGGCATATAAATCTTATTGATTTTTTCAAAGAACCAGTTTTTTGACTGTTTGATTCTCTCTATGGTTTTCCTTATCTCAATTTTGGATATTTCTCCCCTGATTTTGCTAATCTCTCTTCCATTGCTTTTGGGATTGGACTGCTCTTGTTTCTCTAAAGCTTTAAGCTGCATTGTTAAGTTATTTATTTGTGATTTTTTTGAATATAAATTATTAATTGCAGATGTATACCTTAAAGCTTAGAGCATCCTCTAAAAGTGGCAAAGATAAAAATGGAACAGCTGCCCTTTCCGCCTGCAGGCAGTCCAGGGAGGACCCACTGCTCCTCTGGCTTGGTTGCTTATGTTTATTTGAAATTCCTGTTGTCTCTTCATGGTTTTGAGTACAGAACCCTGCTGTTGGGCTTTGAGCTGGAAATTCTCCTCACAGACTCCTGTTTTGAGCACTTAGTCTTCAGCTGGTGATGCTACTTCGTGATTCTGGGGCCTTGCTGCAGGAAATAGTTACTCAGGGTCTGTCCTAGATGTCATGCCTTGTCCCAGGTCCCCATCTGTCTTTCTTTTCACTGGTTGGGACCCTTCATGTTCTGCCTTACAAAAGACTAAAAAACCGTACAGCTAAGCTCTGTGGACCAAAGTTTGTGAAACTGTGAGTTGTCATAAACATTTCTGTTATTTTTAAGATCAAATCAGGTATGTGTCTTAGCGACCAGGGAAATAATGCCTAGAGTGCATTCACGTGTTTGAGTTATTTTTTACTTCCTGTGTTATTTAAAACAGTATTGTAGCCCTGGTTTTTACTGTTCATGTCCATCTTGGTTTGCTTTCAGCTGTGAGAATGACTTACGCAGGGGTATTTTATAAAGAGACTCACTGTTCTAGAGCCTTGGTGTCTAAGACCAAATGGTCAGGTCTGCTTGGATTCTGATGCAAACCCCACATGTGACTTCCAACACAATAGAAAAAGTAGGAGGGCAACAAACACTTGCAAAGCATTGAAAGGAACAGAAGAGTTGGCTCATTGTGTAACTGCCACTCTCAAGGGAGCAATGTCATTCACATGAACACAAATCTTGGTCCCACCTTCCAATACTGACTGCTACGTTGGTAACCAAGTTTCCACAGGAGTTTTGGTAGAGACAAAGCACATTCAAACTGAAGCATTATTGCATCCTGCATTTGACGTACACTGCCAACTGTCTTTCAGAGTAGAGGTTCTGACTCTGAACTTCAACAACATTAACATTCCGGGATGGATTGCTTTTAATTTGGAAAACTAAACCAGGACTGTTACCCATTAAAGATGTGCAGAATCACCCCATTTGTGGCATCAAAATGTCTCCAGAGAGCACCAATGTCACATGAGGAAGAAAGTCAAGGGGAAGGATTTCCAGAGGTCAAGAATCATCTCTAAGAAAAAAAGAGTTACATATTTAATTTTACTTTCCTTAGTTCCATTGACAGTGAGTCTGGCTTCACAGACACCCATATCATGAACTGCCTTGAAAGGTAAACATCCTTTAATGTTCTTTGTAAAGTAAGTCTGTCAAAAAGTAGATTTTCTGTCTCTCTTTGCCAGAGAAAAGTGTTTCCCTTCAATTTTGGAGACTACTATCAAAAAGCATAGAACTTTTGATCCACATGAATACTTTGCTCAGTACTATAAAGATGTCACTGCATTGTCACCTCCTTGTGGAATTCTGCCAAGTAGCTTCCTGTCATTCTTGATCCATTGTATTTTGTTCCCCTGCCTGCAGTGTTTCTTTTTCTCTGGCTGTCTTTTGGATTTTATCTTTGTCTTTGTTTTTCACCATTCTCTGTATGATATCCCTAGGTATGGAGTTTTTGAGGAAAGGATGCTTCTTTCTGACTGCCGGCCTGGTTGCCTGCCTTGAGAGGTAGGAAAACCAATCCACTGTGAGCAGCAACATTTCCCCTGGATCCTGCCCTGGATAAAGGTAGGAAGTATTTACTGCTTTTTGCTTCTTGATAGTGGATGGAAAACGACCAGCTGTTTAAAGCTCCTGCTACCTGTACTCTTCTCCCAAGGTGAATAGTACTTTGAACCATGTATCAAAATCAATCCTTTCTCGTTGAGTTGATTTCATCACAATATTTTTAAATACTATTTATTGATCAAGTTATTCATTCTTTTTTTATAGCAATACTGCGGTCTTTTTATTCTATTACATATTCTTTTTTTTAAAACATTTTTTATTATCTCCGCTCATACAAACTTAATAGGTACACGAGTTCCCTCCCTCCCTCCTCCTCCCCCCACCCCTCTGCTCCCCCTCCCCTTGTCCCTCCCTGCCCACCCTCCAGTGCCTCCCCTCCCCCAATCCCTGGAGAATCCTTTAATGTGCATGCCTGACTGTCCTCTAGGTCCTCCTCTCCGATGACATACAAGGACCCAGCGGCATTTCCCTGAACCCTTTCCTTTGTTCCCCTTAAGCATAGGAACACTATTTTGGCTGTCAATCCGTTGCCTCCAAGGATCTTGGTGCTTTTAGCAAATTCTAGACTTTGTGGGGTTCTGGATTATGGTTTGTTGATTTTCTTTTGCGGTTTTGCTGCTCCTGCAATGCCCTTCACTCCATCCTGATGGGTACTGGATGTCACCCCCTAGCCAGAGATAAAAAGCTGTTAAACTAGAGTCTTGTTATAAGAGTATATTCAAAAGTAGATGCAATAAAAGTAGGAAACCACAGTGAGGGAGGGGTCAATCACCCCTTTCCAAAATGGTTACTTATTATCTGCCAGACTATATGCCCTCCCCTTCTGGTGAGATCACACCCCTTCAGTAGTAAATGATCAGGAATGAAAAGTCTGTGAACTTAACCAGATGTCTCATTGCTTACTTGCAGTCCTTGATGGAGGCCTATTTTCTCTGCTGTAACATGGTCCCCTCTCTCCTTGTTTCTGGTGTGGCCCTCGTACCCCATCCCTCCTGTTCATACTCCTTGCAATTACAGTATTACAGAGATTTATCATCGAGTGTCTCTAGGTGGACTGGGTGGGTTTGGTACTAGGAGCCACCTATTAGGGAGTACATACGGCACTTAATTTTCTGGGTCTGGGATACTTCACTCAATATAATTGTTTTTAATGACATCCATTTCCCAGCAAATTCCAGTAATTCATGATTTTTGATGGCTGAGTAGTACTCCATTGTATAGATATACCACATTTTCTTTATCCACTTGTCAACTGTTGGACATTAGGGTTGATTCCATGACTTTGCTATTGTAAACAGTGCCGCTAGGAACATGGTCACACTTGTGCTATCGAGGTAGACCTCTGCTGCGTGGGGGGTTATTCCCAGAAGTGGAATCGCAGGGTCATATGGCATTTCAATATTTAATTTCTTTAAGAATCTCCAGACGGCTCGCCAGAGTGGCTGTATGAGCCTGCACTCCCACCAGCAATGTAAGAGAGTTCCCCTCTCTCCACATCCTCTCCAGCATTTGGTGTTGTTTGTATTGTGGATTTTTGCCATCCTGACTAGGGTGAGATGATATCTCAGGGAAGTTTTGATTTGCATTTCCCTGATGGCTAAAGAAGTGGAGCATTTTTTAAAATATTTGTTAGACATTTTAATTTCATCCCTAGTAAAGTTTCTTTTAAGTTCCAGGGCCCATTTTTTAATTGGGCCATTAGTTTCCTTGGTGTTTAGTTTTCTAAGTTCTTTGTGCACTCCGGATAATAGAGTTCTATCAGATATGTGGTTAGTGAAGATTTTCTTCCATTCTGTGGGTTGCCTTTGAGCTCAAGTTACAATCTCTTTATCTGAACAGAAGCTCTTTAATTTCACAAGATCCCAACTGTTGAGAGTTGATACTAGTGACTGTGCCATTGGATGTCTGTTTAGGAACTGCTGGCCTAGCCCAATCAGCTCAAGGGAATTCCCTACTCTTTAAACTATGGATTTTATAGTCTCTGGCCTTAAATCAAGGTCCTTGATACATTTGGAATTAAGTCTTGTACAAGGTGACAAGTACGGGTCCAGTTTTAATCTTCTACATGTGGAGATCCAGTTTTGCCAGCACCATTTGTTGAAGATGCTGTTCTTTTTCCATTGGATTCTTTGGGCCCGTTTGTCGAAGATCAAATGGCTGTATTTTTGTGGGCTTATATCTGGATTTTCAACCCTTATCCATTGATCTGTATGTCTATTTTGGAGCCAGTACCAGGATGCTTTTATTACTATGGATTTGTAGTATAGACTAAGGTTTGGTATGGTGATACCTCCAGCAGTGTTTTTCTTACTCAGGATTGTCTTTGCTATCCTGGGTCTTTTGTGCCTCCATATGAATTTTGAGATTGTTTGGTCAACTTCTTTAAAGAATTGCTTTGGGATTTTAATTGGTATAGCATTGAATCTGTATATTGCCTTTGGATAGGATGGTCATTTTTATGATGTTGATTCTGCAAATCCAGGAACACAGGAGGTCTTTCCACCTTCTGGTGTCTTCTGCAATTTCTTTCTTGAGGGTTTTAAAGTTTTCATTGTAAAGGTCTTTTACCTCCTTGGTTAGGTTTATACCAAGGTATTTCATTTTTTTAGGGGCTATAGTAAATGGGATTGAGTTGATTTGTATTTTCTCTCTCTTGCTTTTGGTTAATTTAGCTAGGGGTGTATCAATCTTATTGATTTTTTCAAAGAACCAGCTTTTTGACTGGTTGATTTTTTCTATCGTTTTCTTAATCTCGATTTAAGATATTTCTCCCCTTATTTTGCTAATCTCCTCTCTTCTACTACTTTTGGGATCAGATTGCTCTAGTTTCTCTAAAGCTTTAAGCTGCATTGTTAAGTTGTTTATTTCTGATGTTTCCATTTTTCTGATATAGGCATTAAGAGCTATGAACTTACCTCTTAGGACAGCTTTCATTGTGTCCCAGAGATTTTGGTAAGTTGTATTTTCATTATCGTTCACTTTCAGGAAATCTTGATTTTCCTTTTTAATTTCTTCCTGAATCCAGTTCTCATTCAGCATCATAGTGTTAAGTTTCCAGGAGTTAGTGTATTTTCTGTCGTTTGTTGTGTTGTGGATGTCAAGCTTTAGGCGGTGGTGATCTGATAGGGCACAGGCTAGAATTTCAACTTTCCTGTATATGTGTAGATTCGTTTTGTGGCCCAATATGTGATCTATTTTCGAGAAAGTTCTGTGTGCTGCTGAGAAAAATGTGTATTCTTTGGTGTGTGGGTGAAAAGTTCGATAGAGATCTGTAAGGTCCATTTCTTTAAGGGTTTGATTAAGTTCCAAAGTGTCTCTGTTAAGCTTTTGACCTGTTGATCGATCTCATGTTAATAGAGCAGTGTTGAAGTCCCCAAGAATGATCGTTTGGGGGTTGATTTCTTGCTTTAGACGCTGTAGGATTTTCTTAATGAATGTGGAAGGGCCCGTATTGGGTGCATAAATGTTCAGCATTGTGAAGTCTTCCTGGTGAATTGTCCCTGTGACTAAAATGTAGTATCCATCTGTGTCTCTTATGATTTTTTTTGGTTTGAAGTCCACTTTGTCTGACAGTATAATGGCTACCCCTGCCTGTTTCCTGGTTTCATTAGCTTGCAGTATTTTGGACCAGCCTTTCATTTTTAGGATGTGCCTATCTTTTGTGGTGAGATAAGTTTCCTGAAGGCAACAGATTGATGGGTTGTGATTTTTAATCCAAGTTTGTAATGTGTCTCTTAATCGGTGAGTTAATACCATTGACATTTAATGTTATAATGGAGAAATTCTTTTTAATTCTGGACATTTTTTATGTTTAGTGAATTTTGTAAGCTTATTATTTTACATTTATATTTTTGTAGTATTATACTACTCCTCTGTCTTCCTGGATACGGTTGTTTTGTTCTTCAAGTTTGCTTATCATTTCTAGCATTTTTTGAAGGCCTGGTTTGGTAGACATGTATCCTTTCAAGTTGTCTTTGTGCTGGAAAATTTTTCTTTCTCCCTCAATCATGACAGATAGTTTTACCAGGTATATAAGTCTGGGTTGGCATTTTTGCTCATTTAATACATGAAGTCGTCTTTCCAAGCTCTTCTTGCTCTTACTGTTTCCATTGAGAAGTCATTTGTTATTTTAATAGGTTTGCCTTTAAAAGTGACTTGCTTTTTTTCTCTTGAAGCTCTCAGCACCTTTTCTTTGTCTTGAATGTGGAGTGTTTTGACTATTATTTGCTGTGGCGATTTTCTATTTTGGTCATATCTGTTTGGGGTGCGAAATGCCTCTTGTATTTGGATGGGCCTCTCATTCTTCAGTTGAGGGAAGTTTTCATTTATGATATTTTGAAAAATTTCCTCCGGTGTGGTATTTTGAGATTCTTGCTCTGGTATTCTATGAATGCACATGTTAGGCTTCTTCAGGGTGTCCCATATCTCTTGAATGTTCTTCTCAAGTACCTTTTTGGCTTTAACTACCTCTTCCATTGAGCTGGTTAATTCTCCCACTTTGTCTTCAAGATCTGAAATTCTATTTTCTGCTGCGTTAGTTCTGCTGATAAGGCTCTCTATTGAGCTTTGGGTTGAAGATAACTTGTCTTTTAGTTCAATTTTAAACTCTGCCTGAGACTGTTTTAACTGCTCTATGCCTATTTTTGTTTCTTGAACTGTTTTTCTCAACTCCTCCAAATGCCTGTTGTGTTCCTGTTCAAAGTGGTTGATTCTGTTGTTTAACTCCTCTTGGATTTCCTCTTTCATAGTATTAATCATGGTAATGATCATACTTTGAAAGTTGTTGTCTTGGGTTTGGCTTTCTTGGCTACTTTCTGTGAATTTGTTCTGGTTGGAATCCATGCTTAAGGGGTTGATTCTTTCAGTGGGAGGTTGGTCTCCTTGGGTTTTGTTTCTCATGTATCTGCATTTTGACTTGGACATTGTTGTTTTATCTTCTAGGGCTTTTCATGTTGTTTTGTCTTCTAGGGCTTTTCAGTTTCTGTGTGTTTTTGACTTAATTGATTTAGTTGGTATTACTACACTTGGGCAGTTGTTACTAGTGCTTGCCTTGGAGTTGGGTATGTTTGTCTTTTGTTATTGTTATTTCCTAGTTGAGGCTATTAGGCTGTTAGTACATCAGTCAAATCAGGTTAAGTAGACAGGGGGTGAATATTAGTATGGTAGTGCACTTTTACGATGTAGTATTTTGGTGATATGTGAGAGTGAGTGGTGTATTCCCTGGAGTTGTATATGTTTATGGGGTGGCTGTATGGAAAGGTTAATCTACAGTGATTAATATTAGAAAGGAACAGTAAGGTGAAAAAAAAGGGAGTTTTACTTATCTTTGGGCTGGATGTGAAGAATCTCTCCCATGTGATAGGATGACTGTAGAGGTTTTCAGATGTATGGCCTTTGACCCTTAGAACTTTGCTTGAGTTTTCTTTGGACTCTATTGAATTCTGAGTAGCAGTGTGTCTTCTGTAGACCACTTGTGTGGGTCCCCCATGGGCCAGTGAGGCAGAGGGGCTGATGTTGTTGGCAGAATTCTTCACCTGGGGCCTGGGACTTGGCTTAGTGGCCCACCCAAGCTCCAGGAATGGAGGAATGTGAGCAAGCCCTCTCAGTTGGTCGGACAGGCGGGCGGGAGGAAGAAAGGGGCTGGGGCCCTGGGGGCTGCCCAGGCCTAAGCCCGAGGCAGGCGGGGGCATGGCGCAGGGAGATGGGGCGAACTGGGGGTGCTGGGGGGCTGGCTAGCTCACTCACCTAGGGATGGCAGCGCAGACAGAGGCGGCGCCTCATTCTTTTTTTACTTATTATTTAGTGTGTGTGTGTGTGTGTGTGTGTGTGTGTGTGTGTGTGTGTGTGTGTATACACATATCAGAGGGTACTGTGTGTCCCTGTGGAGGACCAAGAATAACTTTGGGAATCATCCTGGATTTCTTCTACCTCCTTCTTGCTTCATTGTAGGATTTTCCAGGCTCCTCCCATCAGGGCCAGAAGTGCAGCCCCTGCCATTTTTGCCTGGTGTTTTTACAAGGGACCTTGGATCTTGAACGCAGGACTTTGTGCTTGCAAGGCAGAGTCTTAACACCTCAACCATCTCTCCATCCCTTATCAGAGTATTTTATCATAACAACAGATAAAGACACTAAAAAAAGGTCCCATCTTTAAACCAGCTCAACTTTAAACCAGTTCAACAAAGTAAGATTCTTATTCTGAAATTTTTGGTTATTATGTTTTATTGTACAAGCAACAGAGGTAGATCTCTTTAGGCAGTGAGAACAGCAAGGGAAAACACAGGAAGTTAAGCAAGGCCACAAGACTATCTGAAAGGCAGCACTATACATTGGGATAGGTGACCTGGAGCCCACATTGAATTTAGCAATTAAGACTGCAGGCACCCTGCCACATGGTCCTCCACAAATTGTGACAGCAGGATTTTCAAATCTGGTTCTGCCAGGTACCACCAATCAAAAGTCAGAGAATAAATCATTAGAAAGCCTCAGAGCAAGACTTGGCATGGTCTTGCCTCCCCTCTACTCCTAGCACAATTACAAACAACTTCTTGCTCCCCTTGATTCTCCTGAACAATCAGGTGTCCCTTTCTCTATTTTTCAATAAATTTTACTTAAAACATTCAGTGACATCCCAGCTTTAATCTTCAAGTCTGGGATGCAAGAACCTGGACAAAAATCCCATAACACAAGCATTTGTTAATGAAGTCATAGGTTCAATCTTCAATACTGCCTAAAATCAAGCATGGTAACTATATGTCTGTAATCTTATCATTTGGGAGATGGAGGCAGGGAGATAATAAATTCAAGGTCACCCTTGATTACATTTTGGAGTTTGAGGCCAGTCTGAATTTCATGAGACTCTATCTCAGGGATAGAGAAAAAGGGAGAATGAAGAAAATTCAAAAATTCATCAAGCATCTACTAAATGTCAAGAACTACTCTGCTTTCTAAAGAACACAAAAGAAACAATTTCCTTCATCTCTAAGTTCCCTTCTGTTTTATTCATCCTATTTTTATTTGGTCTATTTCACTGCTCCTTAACAGATCTGAAAAAGAAAGGAAATGGAAAAAAGATTCATTCTCTACAAGAGGCATCTCTTAAAACAGTTCTGAAAAGAAGATTGCAACTTTTGGCTAAAATTGGTCTCTAAATTATCACAGTTTTATTAACCCTATTTCTCTTTACCAATGAAAATAGACTGTTGTACTTTGATAAGAAATACTTGTATAAATACTCTGAATAGACTTCATCTAGACTTCACTATAGAAATGATTTCAGATCCAGGACTGTAGAAAGAATAATTTATTGAAGTATTCTTAGAGTGGGTACAGTTTAAAATGCAACTGGTTATTATTTGCTCATTGGTGTGATATGTCTTCACTGTGTAGCTATCTGACTACCTAGATAAATGAGTCATCTAGTTATTTCCAAATTCCACAGCCATAAAGAACTTGGTGCTAGAAAAGTATGTTTTATTTGATTTTCTACTAAATCACAAATACCAAGGATGTCTTGATTGTTTTATGCCTAGTTGTCAAAGTGCCTTGCAGTCAAAGGTCCATTTAACAACAGCCATTGACTTTTAAGAATATTTTCAAGTGGGGAAGCTTGAAGGTAGGTAGACTGATGTCAAATTCAGATGGCAGATGGCTCACACCTGCTGGTTTTTCTATTCACAAGTTGTATAAGATGTTTTTATCAAAACAGAGGGAAAGACAGAGAGGGGGAGGAATAGGAAGAGGAAGAGGAAAGAGGAACAGAGTAATCTGTATAGTAATGATTGCTTATACTTTGAGAAAGAATTGTGACCATTTAAGTTGTTTTTTTTCTGATGAGTACTATGAACTTAAATCGTTGTCACCCCATATTACCTGATTCCATCCCCCATTCTTTTATCCACTGAAACACTGCTTCTTCCCAACCAGTCTACCTTCTATTTTCATGCCTTTTTGTGTGTATAACCCATTGAGTTTCCTCAGCATTGTCTGTATTGATATGTGCCAGAGCACTTGCTGGGATATAGATGGTATATCAGTGGATATCACCCTCCCTTTCCCACAAACAATACTAACCCTCAAAAGTTGTTCAGGATTGTGTCTCATGAGGTCTTTCTGTTTCCATGATGAAATGTTAGCAGACAAAATTTTAGGTGGGTTTTGTAGAAATAAATATAACTGAAGAGTTCATGATTGCAGCAATCTTGACATGTCAAAAAACACTATTTGGCAGTATTCCTCATTACTGTCTGATTCCTACCTTTTTGTGTGTGTGTGTGTCTGTCTGTGTGTTTCTGTGTATATCAGAGGGCACTGTATGTGCCTATGGAGTCCAAGAGTGACTTCAGGAATCATCCTGGATTGTTTTACCTCCTTTTTGCTTTGCTCTGGGGTTTCGCAAGCTCTACGTTCCAAGGCTGAAAATGCAGGCATGGCTATTTCCATCCAGTGTTTGTACCTGGGATCTGGAATCTGCAAGACAGAGACTTAACCCCTGAGCCATCTCTCCAGCCCAAGCTCTTTTACTTTTACCATTACCTCTTCCACAATGTTTTCTGAGCCTTGGGGCGGATAGTGATTTAGATGTCCTGTTTAGTATGCGTGCTCAGATTTCTATGTAAACAAAAAAAATCAACAAGACATAATTATGAAATAATTGCATTGCATAGTGAAAATGTGAGAAAAAATTGGGTGACTTGATTATTTTACCTTTGGTAAAGCAAAATAACATGAAAAAAATGACACCAAAAAAGTCTCAATAGAGATTTTTAAACTTCAGAGTGGTAGAGTGTAAGGAACAGTCAAGCCTGAGATCTTCATTTCTTGAAGACAGATGCCAAGGGCATCCCTCGAAGTCTCAGTTGCAGTGTGCTTCCTATTCCAACATAGTTCTGGGCCTATGTCAGCATAGATGCCAGCCTATGCCAGTATAGTAGTAGGCTGACTCCTGTTGACCTTCCTGCAAGGGGCAGGGATGGATCTTGTCCTGTCTGGAACTGGATTCAAGGGCAGAGGTGCTTTTTACATATCCCCGCCCGCCCCAGAGCTTTATCATGTGATTGTATCACCACTTCCTGATATCTCAACAGCCTGTTCAAGTAACACATAACTTAGGAATCTGTCTAAAGGCATTTCTTATTCAGACAGAAACAAGCCTAGGACCCAGCATGATTCGAGTAAGTGTCAGTGATGAGGAACTGGAGGTTTTACAGAGGCATGCTTCTTCCATGGCTTAGTACTTAAAGCAAGCATCCTTCTGTATGTTAGCCAAGCATCAGAACTAAAGACAACAGTTCCAGACATACCTATGACACAGGAGTCAAAATTGGACCCAAACTCCAGCCGATCTAACCTAAAGCTGAGGTTCTCTGGACATTTGAATGTAAAGCTTTCCCTAATGACATAGAGAGCATGAGAACTTGCAAAAACATTGGGTGCAGCCTGAGGATGCCAGGATTCATGATTCCATCTAGTCCTCTGAGCATCTCGACCCTGTGAAAACAATTATTGTAATACAGAAAAAATAGACAACTTAAATCTTTTGTGACAAGATGCATGGTTTATATGCATAGTGATTTTCCCATATATATAGTTTTCTAAAATAGTCACAGAACCTAAAACCACTTAAATCCAAGGTTATGTTTTGTAATAAAGGAATGTTGGTAAAGGAGAAGTGTGACAAGTTCTTCATCTAACATATGCAGAACTGAAAAAGCTCATGTTTCTTTCTTGATTTGATAATTAGGAAAAGTACTGTTTTAAAATCCATTGTAAAATTTAAAATGAACAGGAATAAAAGCAGACATCAATTCCCAAAATGACACAAGATACAAATATAGATATGATCCATGGTATAGACTGCCAAAAAAAGGAAGCAAAAAATAAATTTTAAGACAAGAGGAAAGTTCACTATTTAAAGAAAGGAGGAAATTAAAATTTATTTAAACTGTGTATGAGTGTGTACAAGAGGGCGTTTGAGTGTGTGTACTTACAGAGGCCCAAAGGTGATATCAGAAATCTTTGCTCTGGAGTTTTTAGGTTCTACCTTCCCGAGCCAGAATTACAGGCAGCTTCTATATGCACCAGGCATTTTTACATAAGATGTAGGGATCTGAACTCAGGTCTTTTTGCTTGTGAGGCAAAGACTTTAATCCCTGAGCTATCTCCCCAGCCCAAATTTTGCTTTTAAAAAGTGTTATTTATAGATGAGTATAGGTATATATTTACAGAAATATATGTATTCCAAACAAAAGAAGCTAATTACTTGTCTCTAATTCATGAGATTATGAGTAAATTGTTTTCTTTAATTTTCCTTATTAACTGCCTTGTGTATGCATTATAATTCAAAGCTTACTTAGAGCTTTTGAATGATAAAGTCTGTGACCAGATGCAGGTGTTCAAAGGATATTGAGTGAGCAGATGTTCAGCTCTGAGGTGAACGGAATGAATACTGATGCTGTGTTATGGACCCAGGCTTCACATACTGAAGCACTCTTCCCTGCTGTAGTGGGGTTTGGAGGTGAGCCTTTGTAAATTAGAGTCAGATGGGGTGATGAGAATTGGGTTCCCATGATAGAATTAAGAAGAGAAAGAAAGGGGAAAGAAAACAGGAACAGAAAGAAATCTCTCTGGCATGGAAACAAGCAATGAGAAGACATCCATTTGAGAACTGGGAGAAGAACCTCAGGGAACCCAACTATGCTAGCACCCTGTCCTTGGACTTCAGCCTCAGGAACTGAGAGGAATAAGTATCTGTTGTTTAAACCACTCAATCTGTAGAACTCTGTTAATGGTGGCCCAAGCCAACTAAGACACATGGTATCAAACAACAGGACATCATGTTCAAATTGCCACTAACCAGCTGGGTGATCTTAGTTTTCAGTTCCATTATCTGAAAAAGATAAGAGGAAACACCATGATCTTTAAGATCAGCCCTACCCAATGGACTAGACTTAAAAAATCCAAATATATTGACAAGGATATCAATTCAATCACCTGCATATAAAAGAGAACATGTGATGCTTAACTTTCGGTGTCTGAGATACTTCACTCAATATTAAAGTTTCCAGTGGGAAGTAACCCCAAAGGAACATCCTATGTCAAAAAAAAAATGTCTTTTAGAGAAAGGAAAAAGAATGAGTACTTCCTATGCAGAGGAACATAGAGTGAGGAAAACAGGGAGGGGGAAAGCCTTGAGCTGATCCACTTAGAACCCAGAGAAAAAATTATGTTAGAAGTAATAGGAATGTGGTACTTCCTGATAAAATCTTGGCCAGAGAGGTCTTAAAGGCCCTCACATTATAGGCTTTTGCCATTGCTCTTAGTTGCTCTCCAAAAACTGTCAGTAAGACCCTATTACTGAAGATGCAACACAAATGGATCACAGAACGTGAGCAAAATATATCAACTGGAACTGGTCTGAGGACTTTCTCCTTGCTGGATGCTTACACAGTACCGAGGAGTACTGTAGAAGCTACTGGGGGGAGCTTCAAGTCCCATCAACAGCATGAGATCTGTAAGTTGCATACAAATCACCATGGCAACAGGTGACCACCAATGTAATAGTGGCATGAGTATCAAAGAGACAACTAGCAGCTTTCTGATTGGACTCGACTTGCTTGTCAGAATGGTACCCATCCCTGTTACTGTAAACGAGAACAAGAACCTAAAAAAAAAAAAAAAAAAGGGAAAGAAATGTATTAATAGGGAAGACAGCCAATAAATCTATATACAGGAAGACAATATATCAAACTGCTCCGTAGGCAGCTGTTATTATACCCATAGAATGGGAACTTACAGTGGAATCTTTGTGTCTAAAGCTGAATGAGTGAAAGGAAATGCACATATCAGTAGGGTGGCCTGAAAAGAGGTAACTTGATATGCCACGGAGGCCTGAACCCCCATAGGAGTAGACAAGGGGTCCATAGAGGCATACAGGCAGAAGTGTGGGACGGATTGGGAAGGAATAGTGAAGGGAAGAAAGGAAATGGGAGGAAGGGAAGGAGAGGAAGGGAAGCTAGAATTAATACTCAATATGCTTATAAAAAGTAGAAAAAATAAAGTAAAAAAAGAATGTAATTTATCACAGGCAGGAATAATTTCCCTCAGATGAGGATATGTCCCCATTGTAGTAAGACATCAAGTTGTGTACTTCAATACTTCTCTTTAAGTAGAATCTACTGTTAAACCCAAAATCACAGATAGAATAAGATGTCTCACAGTGTGATTATAAAGTAATGAAAGTTTGCAATTCAAACATGGAACCTGAAAGAGGCCCTATGAGACAACTCCTCCCCCCCGCCCCCTCTGGACCCTCTACTAGATGAGGTTCTTGAGAATCAAACTCCAGAGTACCAGGTTGTTTCCATTTGCATTGTTTTCATTTGTATCCTTGGTCTTACGAGAAAAAGTTCATTGGAGAGGGACGTCTGGTGAGCCTAACCATTTCTGCATGCCAGAGGATGCTGCGCAGAGTTGAGGAGGCTAGAGAAGGAAGCACAGAGAAAATCCAGATAGCTCCAACCTTGGAAAACCCGAAGAATGGTGCTGCACAGTACCTGTGGCTCATGTATGCCCAGGTCTATTCCCGACATTCCTGTTTCCCCCTTCCCATTTGTCCAGAAAGTATATTATTTGTGAGGTATTTAGAACTGTGCAACAGTCCTTAGTCACAAAGTGAAGGAGGAGTAAAGGGAGGAGGCCTTCTTTCTCTATGGTATTTGACAGACAGGCCCCAGCCCAGACTGGGACATATCCAGTCACCACTGAGGACCGTGGACCCCCAGCCTAGCACTCATCTGCCTTGCTCCAGCAAAACTGAATGACTCCCTAGACTCACAGAATCAGAACCTGTCCTGGAAGGCCCATAAGGAGCCAAGGATAGGAATGTGGTCTGACCACAGACTTTTCTTGGCTTTTAACTTTGAAATATTTATGTATATGGTACATACAAATCTTTTGCATTCTTTCCTTAGGACTTACAAATGTCAAAGAGGGTCTGATTTGAATATGGCTTATGGAAGCAAGTCTAACTTCTGTATAACTTTTCTGCAAAGGCTATAGTTTATGATAAGACCTATAAGCATCATGTCTTAGTTACTTTTCCTGTTGTTGTGATGGAATACCCAATAAAAGCAACTTAAGGAAAGAAGGGTTTGTTTTGACTAAAGTTTGAGGGTATAGTCCATCATGATGAGGAAGTCATGGTGGTAGAAGTTTGAGGAAGATGGTGTCTACAGTCAGGAAACGGATCAGTGAATACTGATGCTCTACTAGTTTTCTCCTTTTTATGCAATCCAGGACCCAAGCCCAGGGAATGGTGTCTCTCATGTCAACCAATATAATCAAAATAATTCCTCCCAGGTGCCTGAAGGCTAACCTAATTTGAATAATCCCACACAGATATGCCCTGAGCTATCCTAATCTAACTTTATCAAAATAATCTCTTACAATGCCTCCAGGGTTGTCTCCTGGCTGATTCCAGATCCTGTTGACAGTGTTAGGCATGTTGAATACAAAATGGCCCAACCTGGTCTCCCCCTCCCCCAAGTCCTTCCCACATCTGCCTCTGCTATACTTGTCCAGACAAAGAAACCTCACAGCCCCAGCCTGCCTGGACACTCTCCTAAGGACTTCCCCACAGCCCCCACTCTGTCTGCAGCTCCACAGCCCTCAGCTTGTCTGCAACTAAGATAAACTAACACATTCTCCCAAGGGCTTTTTTCACCCACCCTGTAGCAGCCTACCTTCTGATCCCAGTACTTTTCCAACTACATGCCCCTGCTCTATAGTCACATGCTCCTGTCCTATAAAAGACCCCCAGAGATAGATTTCTGATTCAGAGACAGCAATGACGCTTGCCATCCTGCTTGTTCTCCTGTTTGCTTGCCAATAAATTTCCCGTGTACATTATGTGCTGGTTTTGGTGTGTCTTCACATCCCTGGTCAGTCTGAGGTCAGGGAGTGAGGGGGCGGGTATCCCAAGAGCCTCCCACATACAGCACTAACCTTCACATCCCATTTTAAATTACATCCTAAGAAAGTAATTGAATGACCCTACCAATCACCATATGCAAAATCACACAGAGATAGACCTCAGCACACTAGGAAAGCTAGATTCCAAGTTCCACAAGGCTTTGAAAGAGCAGCCTGACAGAATTCCTTCCTTCCATTTTCTCCTCTAGCCTGTCGTAGACTATTTTCTCTCTGTGAATCCATCTTCATATTTATGTCATGTATTATAGAGCCCTTGGGCAAAGTAGCTTATAAAAGCCCCATAAAAGACAATTTGCTAAAGTTGCATGGTTATTTCATTGATGGGAAAATTTATAAGGATTCAAATCATGACAACGAAATGGTTGTTTTTACAACAAGTGGTGCTTTATCTGGCCTTCTAAGTTTTGATTGACAGACGGGGCCCTACACTGGAGGAAGTAAGTGAACTCAGACCTAATTCTGGCTGTGTGATCTTGGACTGGCTGGATGCCCTTAATGCCAGTGGCTTAGCTTGGCCTCAGTTTCACCAGCTAGAAAATGTAAATAATATTATAATATTCTGCCTACATCTGTGCACAAATTTAAGTGAATCAATATAATAAACATAAGGGTGCACTTTAATAAAACAATTGACATAAAGATGTAAATTTAAAAGATGTATGCAGGTTCATCACTAACATTATCTAAACCAGTGCAATTCAGAGACCTTTCTAGGGCCAGAGAAAAATTCTGTACATGATTTGTCACTAATGACAGTGGTCATTACCCTCATATAGCTATTGAACAATTGAAACATGGCAAGTAGAAAACAAGAAAAAAGTCATTAACATGAGAAAGACATCTGTAGGGAAGAAGGAGTATAAGAGGGATGGGAAGAGATGGAAATAAGAAAGAGTCAAGGAAAGACCAATTGAAAAACTTTATACATATATATGGGATTGTCAAGGAACAGAATTTATTAGTTTTAAAGGGTAAAAACAAAACGAAAAAGAAATAGTTTTCTTTAATATTACTTTTTAATTTTAATGACATGTAGTTAGTAGCCATTGGGTGAAGACACCTGCTTCACTTTTATTTCATATTTCTCCATGGACAGTACTTGAGTTTTGCTGTTTGTTTGTTGAAGGGTATTATGATTAGAATGTGAAATGTTTCACACAGGCTCATGTTTCAGCAATGCTGATCTCTAACTGGTTGGTGTTATTTTGGGAGACTGTGAAACCTTTTAGGAGATGGGTCCTATCTGATAGAAATTGGTAACTAAGGGACAATTTTTGAAAGTTATATCTGGTCCTTTGTTCTAGCCTGCTCTCTCTGTTTCCTGGTCTGCCACCATAAGAACAGCCTGTGTCTCATACGTCTGCTGCCAGGGACAGAACTGCTAAACCATATCTTCCCCACCATGATGGACTGAAAGCCCCTGAAGCCACGAGTCAAGATGCATCCTTCCTCCTTAAGTTGTTTCTGTCAGTTATTTTGACCACAACCATGCAAAAGTCACACATAGTGATTTTCTCTCGTTCACTATGTGCAGTCTTTGAAAGTCATTCATTAGATCTTGTTCTAGACTACTTGAGGCCAGGAAGATACCCTTTCCAGGAAGAAAAAGAAAAATGTTTGAAGTAACTTAGCCTAGTAAAGGAGGTACCTTTGAATCATTTTCTGGTACCTGGTTCGCCTAGACTTTCTCATTTTTTGTATCTTTTAAAGACCTGCTCTTCAATTGCTGCCTCTCCATAAACCATCTTACACTGTCAATCCCCATTTAAAAATAAACAAGCTAACTAATAGGTATGATGGTTCAATTCTAAATTCATCATTGCTAGCCATCCAGTATCTAGTTATCTACGCTTAATTCCTGAATCCCCTAAATAAAAACCCCTCACCTAGACAGTGGTTGACACAGCTAAGATAGGAGGCCCCAAGTGATGCCACATGTTCCTCATTACTTCCCATATTCCTGTGACATCCAGTGACTTCTACTCTTTCTGCCTTGGTTTTAAAGTCTCGTGGCATCTTTTTCTGGGAATCCTCCCAGTGGCTTCCTATGCTTGCAGAGTACAAAGTCTCTAAAGGAGTACACCAAGTTCTGCAGAGGTGGCCCTGGCACGACATATGTGCTCTGCAGTTTCCTTTCTGACCCCGTCCCATCTACTCTCACTGTCAATCACAGTGCTAAACCTGCTGGCCCTGCATGTTACTCATGCCTGCTCCCCATCCTGCTCACCTCCTCCTCAGATTTTCCTCCCTAAATACCTTCTGGGCCAATCCCTAAACTCCTTCAGTAGCCTACAATCTCTGCTTTAGCCCCACATCTCTCAGCCCCTTTCCTGCCCTTTTTTGTCTTAAGTATGTGTAGTCATCAAGTACACTGTAATATTGTTCTTATTGATTATCTATCTTCCTCCCATTTGAAAATAAGCCTTAGGAAGACTCAGAATTTATTCACTGCTATATAGTTTATGACTTAGAGCAGTACCTAACACCTAAGAGATACTCAGTAAACACATTCCTTATTCTCAGCCCACGAAAATTCATTTTTTGTTCCCATATCCTCTTTCTCTGAGTTTTAGCTGTATTTCTTCTCTTTGGCAACTTCTGTCCACCTAAGAAGCTGAAAGAAAGAAAGAAAAAGAAAGAAAGAAAGAAAGAAAGAAAGAAAGGAAGGAAGGAAGGAAGGAAGGAAGGAAGGAAGGAAGGAAGGAAGGAAGGAAGGAAGGAAGGAAGGGAAAGAAAGGAAAGAAAGAAAGAAAGAAAGAAAGAAAGAAAGAAAGAAAGAAAGAAAGAAAGAAAGAAAGAAAGAAAGAAAGAGAGAAATGTCCTATTGGTAAACTGCTATAGCATAGATTATAATGCAATGTTTTTATAGTCAATAAATTCTGTTGAGACCTAGTTTCTGCCTCTCTTCCAAATACAATGGTGTACCAGCCATTGCTGACATCTCAACCCACAACCCTTGGTCTAGATGGCTGGACCTGCAAGTACAGGTAGAACATTCCTGAACTCCAGGATCTTCCACGTGTCTGTCTCTTCTTAGTCAGAAGCTTTTGGCACCAAGAGACTTTGCCCTTCTGCAGCCAGTGACAATCACAAATCTGAGTTCACCACCATGTGAAGCAACCTTTGCCTGAGAGAGACCAAAGTGGGTAGACCACTTCTCCATCTTCCCTGTCTTTTCATGGAACACACAATCCCATGGGTGCCCAGGGATTCTGAGTCGTCAGTGTCCAGGAGACAAATCAATGCTAATGTTTCCATGTCAGTGTTGGTGCCCTCTCTACCTCACACTGTCATTGCCTCACCCGAGGTTGTTCAGATAATCTCCCAACTCTTTGCACAAAAGTCCTGGTGTCAGTTTGTCAGAAGGGAGGAAGAAGGTGCAGCCAGCAGTTCTCATGCTCGGTGGGCCTGGAAGGTCCGAGGTGCTGAGAAGCTCCTGGGCCCATACAGCCAAGGAGTGTTCTTACATTTGCTGCTATGCAAATTGCTTGTGACCTGAGAAACAGCTGACAGAAACCCTGGCTTTCTGGTCAGTACTGCAGCAAATCTGCCTGAGGATTAATGCAACTATGCACTCAACTGCACAGGGATTCTAGACCAAGAAGAGAATCTTAAATACACCTTTGAATGTCAGGTAGCCATTTGTTTTCATTCATTTTCTATTGCTAAAGCAGAATACATAAGACTGGGAAACTTAAAAGGAAAAGAGGTTTGCTGAGCTCTCATGCTTCTGTGGCTGGAAAATTCAAGATCATCAGTCCATATCCGGTGAAAGCCTCATGCTGCTTAAATTCATGTAGAGGATGAACAGGTATGCAAGAGAGAAGGAGGAGGTGCCAAGCTGCCTTTGTAACAATTCATCTTCATGACAACTAACCTATGCTTATAAGAAGCACATGAATCCCTTCAAGAGGGTCGAGCCCCCATGACCTAAACTATCTTAAAGGTTCCGCCATATCGGACAGAGGTAAACCATAGTACTGTCCTCTACTGTGGCAATGAGTGACATAGTGAAAGTCCACTGCAGCCTTCACTCTTTCTCCCTTTCTGTCAGATCTCTCCTCTACTCCTTTCCGTTGTCTAGCTTCACTCCTCCCATCCCTTCTTATTGAATCTACAGGAACAACACAGCAGGATTAAAGAACTGAGAATCTAAGTTTTCATAGCTGGAGAGGACTCTGTTCCACAAAGCATGAGTGACTTGATGGTGATTTCATGCTTCAGGTTGAGTACACACTGGCTCAGTAAAGAAAAGAACAACCTGATCATTCAAAGCATATCCGAAAGGAGTTTGCCAGAAATGACATCATCACTGGGCTATGTGGAGCCCAACACCCACATCCACAGCTGCTACTATCTGCAACATGCAGTTAAGATAAATTGATCATCACCTCATAGGTCATAAATCCCAATTTCAATTAACATGCAAAAGAGAAGCAGCTAGCTTGCTTGTAGCCTCAATAGAAAGTTGATTTTCTTTAGGATTTATTCTTTCATAACTTTTCCTTAACATTCCAGACAGATGAGAACACAGGTTTCAACAAATTTGGTTTTCTTTTTAGATTCTCTCTCTCTCTCTCTCTCTCTCTCTCTCTCTCACACACACACACACACACACACACACACTTTGAGATTCATCCAGGATGGGGGCCTAAGTGTTCAATATATTGGAAATTCAAAGGACTCATTGTAATAAGGAATTTATGAGCAGTAGTCAGTGGTCCGGAAGCCCCAGAGTTCTAATAATACATCTCATTGTCACTGAGCATCTAGAAGGTACAGGACTACACGGCAGAATTCTGTACCCTTCTCCTGCCTCACCAGAGTAATTCCTATTTGATATATCAGAGTTCTGAAAGGATTTTGTCCCATCACTAACATTAAACTTAAAACACATGTATCTTGGGTTGCAAGGTCATCTTTATATACTTGATGAGTGGTGCTTAACTCGGGAAGAATTGCTCCTGTGTTGGGTATGCTAAAGGATCTGTACTTTTCATATATCATTCTAACCTAAACATCACTCTGTTATTTGAACCTGATTGATTTTAAATTTCACAGAGGAAGATGCATTTGTTACATGTTTGTTTGTTGGATAGTAAGCTTTGCTGGGAAATCTTATTTTCACTTGTGCGTGTGTTGAGACCTAATGTGTGTGTGTACATGTGTGCAGGTGTGGGGGCCCAAGGTGGTTGCCAGGTATCTCTATCACTCTTCCGTCTTTGCTTTTCAAGACAGGGTCTCTCACTGAATTTAGATCTCATTGACTGGCTAGGCTGACTGGCCATTCAGCTGCTGAGATCTTCCTCTTACCCCTCCCTATCCCGGATGTGTGCTACACACTACCTTTTCCCATAGGTTCTGGAGTTCCAAACTCATGTCATGTTCACACAGAATCCACTGTACCCAGTAAGTCATCTCTCCAGACCCCATCTGTTCATTATCAGGAAATTGCCTTGCTCTGCACAGAGATAGGATGGAATCCTTTTCCCACCTCTGATGGCCATATGATGGCATGGGTCCATCTAACCACATACAGAGAAGTTTTTCATTGCTCACAGTCAAGAACCCAGACTTATATCTCTACACGGTGAACACAAAAATTGCTATCCCTTGATTACTTGTCCTTTTATTTAAAAAAACTCATATAGATGACAATGCTTTAGACCAGGAGTACTGTCTTTGATATTACATCTGCCCTTCAAGAAACACCACTTTTCAAGTCTTCAGGTCAACTGGCATCATGTAAGTCTCCTCTAATTTTTTTTAATTCTCCAAATAAGCATCTGAGAAGCACGAATGCCAGCTGCTGCCATTTTGCTGTTTTGTATTATTTATGATTGTTCCTATTGTCTAAATTTATAGCATTCCTTAGGCCACAGACTCAGTGACAGTCTGAGCCAGCAATCTGTCACACTTCTTCTTAGATGAAGGGATTGGAAAGGACAGAACAGCTATAGAGTACTCAAAGTTCTGGGTGACGCATCTCCTCTCAGAGAACTGATCAGAAATCTGAGACAGAGAGAGGGAGGAGAGAGAGAGAGAGAGAGAGAGAGGAGAACAATAATTAGTAAAGGATAGCTAGCATTCATTCTCTCCAAACTCTGGAAATCAAAACTCGGAGATGAAAAGGAACAGGTCACAGCAGCCCAAGTCCAAGGACCCAAGAGATTGCCTGCATCCTGAGCAGCAGTCATGGGTGCCCTTGTTCATGGTAAACAACAAAAATAGATATGCCAAAGATTGTTTGTATGTGTGTGTTTTTAAATCCAGTCTAGCTCCTGGATCCTGATTTAGCATTCATAGTACCACATCCATGCTGCCCCATGACTCAGACTAATAAAAGGAAAACCTCATCTGACCAAAAACATAACTGCTCAAAGCTGAAAGCCATCCGTGTCGGACACAGCAATTAACTTCACAGGTTAATTTCAATGATTGTCAATTTATGAACAGTCATTTTGGGAATACAGATTCTCAGTTCTTGCCTAATTCATTCACTCACCATATTTTTAGTCCCAAAGTCAATCAATGAAGTGTGTGTGTGTGTGTGTGTGTGTGTGTGTGTGTGTGTGTGTGTGTGTGCACGCACGTACACACACACATGCATGTGTCAAAAAATTGTGTGCAGAAATTACAACCTGAGCTTCATGGTGATGTTTTGCCATTCAGTTGGTTTTTCAGAAATATTTAGTCATATTAAGAGGTTTTATACTGATATATAAGAAAACCATGTTTTATGTGTAACAAAATTGTTTCTCAGACACCTAGTGATTTAGTCTTGGAAAGCAAGTTTATAATACATTTTAGTGGAAAAAATATGCATGTGCATGTGAATGTATCACTTGCCACCCTAAGGTTGCAATGTTGAAATTAATATTAGTACAAATCCTTCCATTTTAGAGTAATGTTTTTTTATCTTTTTCAAAGAGCCTATAATTATCTAATTTAATTTTATGAGAATTCCCTGCAATGGTACATTATATAATCTTAAGGGGCATACCTCCTCCAGGAGAAGGATAATAGGATAAATGTTAGGGTTAGGGATTGGGGTCAGTTCTTTCCTTGCATGTTCTGCATCAGTCCGGCTAGTCCTTCTCTATACCATTCTCATATTCCATAGATCAGCCTTCACTCTGAGTGGAAAGTCTATTATTCTAGAGCAGTCCTCTTAATCTGCAGGAGACATCAATCATGCCAGAGGATGCCAGAAGCGGTGAATAGTACTGACGTGCTTTCCTATGCATGCCCATGATAAATATTTGACAATAAACAAAAAATATTTGATAAAAACAAATTATATCGATCTTAGCAACCTAAACTCTTTTCTTATCTTTTGCCAATCATTTATTTATTTATTTATTCATTTATTCATTTATTTTTTCATTTATTTATTTTCAAGCAAAATGGGATTATGTCTTTGTTCCCAAACTCTTCCCCCACCCACTCCCTCTTCTCCCACCTTTCCCATCCACATACCCTGTTCCCACCCTCTCTCTCTTCATTAATCTTGCCTATGCACCACCCACCCTTCTGTTCCTCTGCTGTATGTATCACAGGATTCTCTTTGGGATGCCTGTGTTGGTAAGGGAGTCAGATTTTTGTTATACTATATGTAGCTCTTCAGTGGGCAAAGTTGTAAGTGGGAAGATTCCTGGTCTGTCACCTGTCACTGAGACACACTGTGAGAGCAAGTGTTTCTTCTAAGATCCTAGTTAGTCCTTGGAGGAATGTTGATAAATTGGCCATTGTGTAGATCTGATGGTAGGAGGTCTCATTGTAGTTGAGATTCGGGGTACAGTAGCCCTATCATGGCTGCAGTGTGCTGGTCATGAGTGCCTCATCCCACCTTTAGGCTCTTGCGATCTTGCCATCCCCTTTTCTGCAAGGTTCCCAGAGGTGAGGTAAGATTTTGATGGACTAATTAGGGTGGAGCATTCCAGGTTTGCCAATATTCAGTACTCTGGCCGTATGTGGATTTCTACCTCACTAGTCTTCCATTGTAATAGAATGAATCTAAGAAAAGCTAAGAGCTTTTCTTATCTAAGGGATTTTTTAAAAAGGAGTGTTTAGATTGTATTTTATTATCAATCTTATACAGTTAACACTAGGATGTCTGTTCCTGTCTATTTACTTCCCTTCTACTGTTATTTGGAAAGTTTTACAGTATCGGGCCTGATTTCCCTGACATTGAGAGGTTTAGAACCCATCCAGACAGTAATTGCTTAACCATGGGACTTACATACCTCTTTTGCTCCCCTATATTCTTATCAGAGTTGTAGTGTCTTGCAGCGTTCAGTACTGAGTTAGGGTCTTGATATCTCCTTTTTGCCTGAGCCACTTGCCTTTCTTTTTTGCCTCCCTTACCCTTATTAAGACCTTTATTCTTCTCTCTTTACAAACCTTTCTTACATAATGGCCTTATTTATCTATTTACCTGCGTTACTTTGTCTCCATTCCCTAGTGTCTTCTTCCCCCTGTCCCCCATGTTATGTTCCTTTGTGGTTATAGTAGGAGTTACAGAATTCCCCTTGAGTATATCATTTTGAGGGTTTAGTACTTGATTCTACTAATAAACATCTGTCTTTCTATGTCTGGGATACTTGGTTTAATACAATTTTTCTCACGCCATCTGTTTACTAGCAAATTTCATAAATTCATTTTTCTTGATAGCCGAATAGTATTTCATTGTGTGTATGTACTACATTCATTATCCATTCGTCTATTGTTGGACATTTAGGCTGATTCCATGTCTTTGCTATTGCAAATAGAGCTACAATGAACCTGAATGCATATATATCTCTACAGTAAGATGAAACATTCTTTGGAAATATTCCCTGGAGTGGTAGACCTGGGACATATGACATTTTGATTTTTTAACTTTGTTAGGAATCACCATACTGATCTCCAGAGTGGATGCACAAGTTTGCATTCCCACCAGCAATGTATGAGGCTTCACTTCTCCCCACATCCTCTCCAGCATTTGTGTTTTGGATTTGGACCATTCTCACAGAGATGAGATGATATCTCAGGGTAGTTTTGATTTGCATCTCCCTGATGGCTAGGGAGGTGGAACATTTTTAGGTTTTTTGTTAGACATTTTAATTTCATCCTGGTAAAAGTTTCTTTTAAATTTCAATATATATTTTTAAAATGTTTATATTATATTTATTTATTTATTTATTTATTTATTTATTTCCACTAATACATACAATAGGTACGCTGGTCTCCTCCCTCCCTCCACCCTTCCCTGGACCTCCTAGCTCCCTCCCTCCTTTCCCTTTTCTTTCTCCCCCCTCCCTATCTCCCAGTGCCTCCTCCCCCCCATCCTGGAGCATCCTTTAATGTGTATGTCAAACTTTCCTTTGGCCCCTCCTCTCTGATGAGGTGTAAGGACTCAGTGGCATTTCCTAGAACTCTTTCTTGTGTTCCCCATAAGTACAGGAACACTATTGTGGCTGTTAATCCCTTGCTTCTAAGGATCCTAATGCCTTCAGTCCATGTTAGACTTTGAGGGGTCAATAACGTGTTGGTCATTGCTCAGGTCATGCAAAGTCCTATTATCTATTTATTTTTAACATTTTTTTTATTTTTATCCTAGTTTTACAAGCACAATGAGCTTATATCTGGGTCTTCAACACTTATCCATTGATTTTGGAGATAGTACCATTCTGTTTTCATTACTATGGATTTGTAGTATAGATTAAGTCTGGTATGGTGATGTCTCCAGCAGAGTTTTTATTATTCAGGATTGTTTTGGATATCCTGGGTCTTTTGTGTTTCTATATGAGTTTTGAGATTGTTTTATCAATTTCTGTAAAGAATTGCCTTGGAATTTTGATTGAAATTACATTGAATCTGTATATATACACTTGGTAGGATGGTCATTTTTATGATGTTAATTCTTGTTTCACCAAAGCTTTAAGTTGTATAGCTAAATTATTTACTCATGATGTTTCTTTTTTAAATATATGCATTGAGTCCTATAAATTTTCCTCTTAGGACAGCCTTCATTGTGTCCCAGATATTTTGATATGTTGTGTCTTCATTATCATTCATTTCTTGGAATTTTTGAAGTTTCATTTTTATTTTAGCCTAAACTATTGTGTATTTTTCTGTCATTTGCCTTATTGTAGATGTCTGGCTTTATTCCATGGTGGTGATAAAATACAGGATAGAATTTCTATTTTCTTGTGTATGTGCAGGCTTGCTTTATGGTCCAATATGTGGTCTGTTTTGGAGAAAGTTCCATGGACTGCTGAAAAAAAATGCATATTCCTTGGTGTTAAGATGGAAGGCTCACAGACTTTTGTTCCTGATCATTTACTACTGAGGGGGTGTGATCTCACCAGAAGAGGAGGGCATATAGTCTGGCAGATAAAAGGTAACCATTTTGCAAATGGGTGATAGACCCCTCCCTCACTGTGGTTTCCCACTTTTATTCCATCTACCTTTGAATGTGCTTTTATCACAAGACTCTAGTTTAACAGCTTTTTGTCTCTGGCCAGGGGGTAACATACAATGCCCACCAGGATGGAGTGAAGGGCATTGCAGGAGCAGCAAAACTGCAAAAGAAAATCAGCAAACCACAATCCAGAACTTCAGAGACTCTATATCAACCACCTAGAACTAGGCCAGCTTAATCTCTCCCCATCTTGAAGCTCAGGGAAATTTGCGGAAGACGGGGCAGTAAGAGTGTAAGAGCACAAGGATGGGAGGAGCAATGATATGTAAGATACTCCATACTAGTTAGGGCTGAAGCAATCATAATTGGACTTTGCATGCCCTGCACATTGTCCAACACACTGTTGACCTCACAAAGTCTAGCATCTGCTAAAGGCACCAAGATCCTTGGAGGCAAAGGATTGGCAGCCACAGCAGTGTTCCTATACCTAAGGGGAACACAGGAAAGGGTTCAGGGAAAGGCCACTGGGTCCTTGTACGTCATCCGAGAGGAGGGCCCAGAGGAAAATCAGACATGCACAAGAAAGGACTCTCTGGGAATTGGGGCAGGAGGCACTGGGGGTGGGGAGGGGGAGCAGGGGGTACGGGGGGAAGAGGAGGGAGGGAGGGAGCTGGTGTACCTAATAAGTTTGTATGAGCTGAAATAATAATAAAAATGTATTAATAATAATAAAAAAAGAAAATTAAAAAAAAAGATGGAAGGCTCAGAAGAGATCAGGTCTATTTGGGTTATAGTTTGATTCAGCTCCAGTATGTATTAAGTTTTTGGCTTGTTAAACTATCTAATGGTGAGAGTGGGGTGTTGAATTCTCCTACTTTATCATTTTGGGATCGATTTGTTGTTTTAAACTTTGTAGTGTTTGTTTAGTGAATATAGGTGAACCTGTATGAGGTGTGTATATGTTTGATACTGTGAAGTCTTCCTGATGAAATGTTCATTTGACTAACATGTAGTATCTTCTGTGACTCTCATGATTTCTCTTGGTTTAAAGTCTATTTTTTCAGATACTAGAATTGCTACTCCCACTTGATTCCTTGTTCTGTTATCTTAGAGCATCTTTTACTCTGAGAATGTGCTCATCTTTCATGGTGAGGTGTGTTTCCTGAAGGCAGCAGACTGATGGGTTGTGATTTTTAACCCATATTTGTGGCCTATGTCTCTTGATTGTAGGCTTACCATTAAATGTGACTTACTTTTCTCTCTTGAAGCTCTCAGCACATTCTCTTTGTCTTGTGTCTGTATTGTTCCCGTGATAAGTTTCTATCTTGGTCATAGAGTGCTATATGTGTCTTGAACATGAGTGAAGATCTCTTTCTTCAAAAGTGGAAAATTTTCATTGATGATAGTGTGAAAAGGTGTCCCATAGCTCTTGAATATTCCTCAAGTATTTTTTTTTAGCTTTTTCAACCTCTTTAAGTGAGAAAATTTATTCTACCATTTTGTCTTCTAGTTCTCATGGGCAAGTCAGGAGCTCATTTTCTAATTGTTTTCATAGTCTATTTTCTGCTTCATTGGTCCTTTTGGTAAAACTCTCTACTGAGTTTTGAATTATAATTAGCTTGTTTTTAATTTCAAGTTTAATTTCTGCATAAGATTTTTTAAATGACTTTTGCTTAGTTTGTTTCATCAACTGCCTTTTTTCATCTCATCTAGATACCTGTTATTTTCCTGTTCATTATTTGCCTATGTGGGTAACTCTTTTCTAAGATTTCCTCTCTGTTTTTGATTATATTACTAATCAAGCTTTGAAAATCATTATCTTGGTTGTTTATTTCTTGGCTTATACCCAAGAAGTTATTCTGATTGGAATCCATCATTGTTTTTTGTAGAAGATTTTTTGTCTTGAATTTTATTATAGCTTGTGGATTTATGGCTGTGACTTGGACATTTTGTATTTAGTTTCTAGTATCTTTCTTAAGTGTGTGTTTCTGATTCTTGAGTCAGACAGAATTGGACTTGAACAGTTGTTGCAACTGTTTGCCTGGGTGTCTAGGGCTGCTTCATGCTGTTTTGTGGAAAGGGTTATTGTAGTGCCAAATGAGTATGTAAGTTCCACTTTGTTTAAGGGGTGACAGAGTTTCAGTATAGTTTTAATTGAGAGACTTAAGATTATCAAATTTTGTTAGGTGAGGTTTGACTTAAGTATCAAAGTGGCTTTAAGATTATAAAATAGGGTGGGCTTAGTATCTAGGGGTTAGTTATAAGTACAATGTGGCAGATTTTCAATCCTTAAAGGTGTGAGAAGGTGAAAGACCCAAAGGGGTAAGTGTATGGGACTTTGGGTATGGTATTATGAAATCTAAAACTGTGGTGACTATCTATTAGAGTTAAAGGGAAAATAAAATGGGCTACTTATCTTAGGGTTAGATGCAAAGATTCCCTTCTATTAGATGGTAAGCTTGATGGGGTCCTCAGTTGTCTGGCATTCATCCACTGGGCCCTGGCTTGTGTTTTCTATGGACTCTGTTAAATTCCGGCATGTGAGTCATATCCTGGGGCTTTTGGGGTGGGCAGGCAGGGGCTGGACTGGTTCCTCGAGGTCAGCAGGCCACTTACTTGTCACAGGGGTCGCATCCCTAGACAAGGCTCATTTTCTAATTGGGTTACTTACCTCCTTTGCATTTAATTATTTTGAGTTCTTTGTTTGCTTATTCTGGATGGTAGTTCTCTATGAGATGGCTAATGAAGGTTTTTCTCCCGTTCTGTAGGTTGTCTTTTTGCTCAGCTAACAATATCTTTTGCTGAACAGAAGCTCTTTAATTTCATGAAATCCCACTTGTTTAGTGTTGGTACTGTTTTCTGTGCAATTATGATTCTATCCAAAAAAATTTGGCCTAGGTCAATCACTTCAAGGAAATCCTTATTCTTTCTTCTAAGATTTTTATAGTCTCTGGTCTAACATTAAGGTCTTTTATCCATTTGGAGTTAATTTTCATGCAAGGCAACAGGTAAGAGTCTAGTTTCAATCTTCTGCATGTAGATATCCAATTTTCCAACACCATTTTCCTGTATTTTTTTCTTGGCATCTATGTCAAAAATCAGTTGGCTATGATATATGTTCTCTTTACTTATTTTTTATTATTTTATTTACTTATTATAAGGAAGAAACGATAGAAAGAGAGGAGAGAGAGAGTATATGTGTGCCATGGCGTACATCGGTGGAGATCAGAGAACAACTTTAAGAAGCTGTTTCTCTCCTTTTACCTTATGGGCTCTTGGGGGTTAAACTCAAGTCTCCATGGCTGTGAGCAGGAGCTTTACCCACTGAACTATCTCACCAGCCCCTACTCTTTCCTTAACAAATCAATAATTTTCATCTTTTCATTGAAGGGTAATCTTTATGACTTCTCTTGGCTTACCTGAATTGCTAGGGTAATGGCTCAGGTGGATAAAGCAATTGCTGTTTGAGTGTGAGGATCTGAGTTCAAATCCTTAAAGTTCATGTAAATCCAGGCATGGTATCTTACACTTGTAATCCTAGTGGTCCTAGGCAAGTTAGGAGCTAGAGACAGGACAATTCTGGGAGCTCAGTTTGGTATACACAGTGATGAACAAAAAAAGACACTCCATCTCAAAGAAGGTGGAAGGTGAGGACCCATCCCTAGGTGATACTCTACCCTCATACATGCACCATGGCACACACACGCCCATACTTACATACATATTTATACACATATCACACTTGCACACAAATATAATTAATGAAAAAACAAGTAGGGCATTTACAAAGCACATATTTAGCTTTGTTGGTAAAGATGAAGGTGTGTTTTTTTTCCTTTCATGTAAATGTGCATGGTGTGTGTGTGTGTGTGTGTGTGTGTGTGTGTGTGTGTTGCATGTGGTGGGAAGGGGCTGTGTAGGCCCAAGAGCAACATCAAGAATCATCCTGAATTGCCACTCTATTGTTGTGACCCTGGGTCTCTAATTAAACCAGAGTACAGCATTAGGGCTGTTTGTTTTGGGGATCCCCAGGCTCCAACTTCTAAGGCTAGAATTACAGACAGACTGCCACACCCACCCATCATTTTTATGTGTGATCTAGAGTTCTGAAATCAGGTCCTTTTTGCTTAAGAGACAAAGACTTTAACCACAGAGCCACCTTCCCAAAGGAAGAAGTTACTTTGATGGATGTTTGATTGAGCGGTTAGATTCACCCTAATGTTATACTGGTATCACTGTAGAAAATGGAATTCTGTGCTGAATCATCATTCAAAGACTAGAATAATAGGCAAAAGAGAAAAACAACTGAGTTCCAATGGGACCCTTGCTCTCCTTCCTGGTCAGTGAAGCAGAACTAGCTGCTCGGGCTGCCATGCCTTACCTTTCACGGACTGTGTTCCTCTGACCTGTGAACAAGAACAAATCCTCCCTTAAGTTGCTTCTTTTCAGGGAGTTTCTGTCACAAAAAAGAGTTACTAATACAAAGCTTTGTATTTCTCCTCTTAAAGACAGGTAAAAAGCTGTTTCTTTGACTTGTTCAACTCATAGTCTGCAAACAAAAAATGGTCCATGACAGCCCTATGTGAATTTCTCATTTCTTGCAACAACATGAGTGATAATTTTATAAACAAAACACAATATTTATTTTGAGAATCACATCTGCTGAGCTAAATAGTGTGAGATGAGAAACATCAGTTAGAAGAAAGGGGCTGAACCAGACGTAGAGGTCTTAATTCTCCAAGTTGTTCTGAGTAACTTAACAGGGTACATGGCTTCATTAATTCTTTAAAATTCTTGGATTAAGCCAGCTACCATCCGTAAAATCATTGCTGCTACTACATTCTCCCTTAAACCTCTTCTCAATCCTACTTCCCAACACTGCCATTATATTCCAGGAAATAATGATATCATTTACTTATGACTTTTCCTTCGTTCTCAGATGTGATTATGGGGCACTTAGATTAACAGGAATTTCTATTTTGTTACTTTCAGTGACATGTAAAGGAATATCACAGTCCAGAATGTAGCGTAATCTTTGATTCTAGCAGTGCTCCAAAGCAAGAGACCTAAGTTTAAAAATAAATCCACAGTAACCACAACAAGACTCATACAGTCATTTTCTATAAGCACTAATATCTGGAAGAGAGAAAAATATAGAGCTTTTAAATGAATTATTCTTTTCCAAACATTTTTAAGAATTCTAGGAAGAGAATAAGTCTCATGACCGTCTGCATCCTTTTCTTGGGTGTAACTGAAGCACAGCAATTAGAGTCATGGTGTGGAGATTTAAAAAAAAAAAAAAATCAAGTCCATCAGCATGGTCCAGCGAGTAAATGCATCAGGATAATCAAATTTACCTAAGTAGCTTGAGGGGGCTGAATTCTTTCCTGGCACAAACCTCTCACTCAGTGGACACTGAATGATGACCCTGTGTCTGGGAACCCTGTGTGGTGAAGCTCAATGTCTTGGTGAGTAAATACATTACAGTGATGTCTCTCTGAGTTCTTATGGAAAGTAGATGGAGGCCTGGATTATGTCTTACAGCATACTCTCTGTATAATTCAAAAATACTTAGCCTTCTCCTGTTTTCTTTTGAGAAAGAAAAAAATCTAAATTATTTAGAGACATACAGAAGCAACAGATGTTTTTGGATTAGAAAACTACTTCTGACAGTTTTTAAAAAGTATTTGAGTCACAGTATCATTTTGTGGCTGCTGTTGGTGCTTCGTGGTCCAGTTTTTTAATCATAAACAATGTTTGTTATTATTAATTATACGAATTATCAAATTCACTGTAATTTATATATGTGAGTAATGTTTTATGTTTTCACTCAACTAAAAGACCGGAAATGTTAATGAAATTTTCATTCAAATATCAAGGCAGGGCAAACAATACTGAAAAAAGTCACCATTTCTTAGTACTAAAGATGGAAACTAGAACTTCAAACAAACCATGCAGCTCTCACATGTACCATGAGGACTCTACCACTGTGCTGTGTACTCAGTTCTCTTCTCATTTGGCATTTTGATGCAGGAGTAAGTTTTCCAGACTGGCCTTGAATCACTCTATAATCGAGGCTGGATGGTTCATCAGTCCCAACCCGGCACTGGAAGCCTGGGAATTCCCTAATGCTAGTGTGGAATACACATGGGAAAGTTAAAGAATCTGCAGTCTCTAACAATATCAAGTATCCACATTTAACCAGTACATATTGCAGATAGATTTGCACAATTGTCACATGTTTAGCAAAGTTTTCATAAAATGGGAATATTGTATGTTATATATGTGTATTAAATTATCATATAACACCTTTTAAATTTGTATAATTAATAAAAGAACAAGTCTCGCTGGTTGGTGTTTATTGACAGGTTTAATATTCATACACAAATTTTGAAAGTTAACTGATATGATTTACATTTCTTCCTTTATAGGAAGCTAAATATTTTAATGGAGGGTTTTTCTACTAAATATTTCATAAGCTTCAGAGTAAAGGATCTTAATAGAGCAAGAAACATTGAAGTAACTTTCCCTAAACATAGAGGGAAGGATGATAATGTGGAAAGGAAAAATGGTAGCTAGTAGAGAACCAATATACTAGTGGGTCTCAATTGTCAAATTGATTGGATTTAGAATCACCTTAGAAATATAGCTTGGCACTGTGCTCCCAAGGCACGGGCTTGCTGTGGGCGGACAAGCTGGAACACATCAGGGTAGAAAGAGGAAACAACTCAGGAATTCCTTTCCCTTGTGCTTGTGGACCATCAAGAAAAATGCATGTCACAGAACGAGGGAGAAGAGAGATGCGCATCTTTGATCAAGGATAATAGCAAAGACCTGAAGGTGACCCTTTTTAAGTGACAGCCATGCAGTAAGTAAGCTCTGAGCTACAGCAGGATACGCCGCTGGCTTCCAAGAGTCTTTTCTTGGTGGACTCAAGATATTTCTTCCAAATTTACAGAATCCTTTTAACGCCTTATCACCTCAAAAGGCCTATCTATCTGCCTCTATCATTATTTTCATAACAAATTAATAATTTTAATTAATGAAAAAAAAAGAAAAAAGAAATATAGCTTGGGAGGCTGCCTCGGGCTTTGGCCTGGGCCACGCTCTGGGACCCGAGGACCTCTTCTCCCTCCCACGCTGCCTTTGTCCACCCAAACATGCCACCCCCTCCCCGCTGCGCTAGGCCCCCAGGTGAGTCCCTGCCCAGCCCTGCCCAGGTTGCCCCTTGTCCGGTTTTGGCCTGGGCCACGCCCCAGGCCCCAGGCCCCTTTCTCCCTCCCGCTTGCCTGTCCGCCCAACTGGACAGGACATGCTCCCTTTCCTTCATCCCTGGAGCTTGGATGGGGCACTAAGCCAAGTCCCAGGTCCAGGGTGAAGAATTCTGCCATCAACATCAGCCCCTCTGCCTCTCTGGTCCACCGGGGACCCACGCACGTGGTCTACAGAAGACACACTGCTACTCAGAATTCAATAGAGTCCAAAGAAGACTCAAGCAAAGTTCTAAGGGTCGAAAGCCATACATCTGTAAACCTCTACAATCATCCTATCACATGGGAGAGATTCTTCACATCCAGCCCAAAGATAAGTAAACCTCCCTTTTTTTTTCACCTTACTGTTCCTTTCTAATATTAATCACTATAGATTAACTTTTCCATAAAGCCACCCCAAAAACACAACTCCAGGGATCATACCACTCACCCTCACATATCACCAAGATACTACATCGTAAAAGTGCACTATCATACTAATATTCACTCCTTGTCTACTTAACCTGACTTAATTGATGTACTAACAACCTAACAGCCTCAATTAGGAAATAACAATAATAAAATACAAACATACCCAACCCCAAGGCAAGCACTAGTATTAACTGCCCAAGTGTAGGAATACCAACTAAATCAGTCAAAAACACACAGAAACTGAAAAGCCCTAGAAGACAAAACAACAATGCCCAAGTCAAAGTGCAGATCCATGAGAAACAAAACCCAAGAAGACCAATCTCCCACTGAAAGAATTAACCCCTTAATGATGGATTCCAATCAGAACAAATTCACAGAAAACAGCCAAGAAAGCCAGACCCAAGACAACGACTTTCAAAGTATGATCATTACCACGATTAATTCAAGAGGAGTTAAACAACAGAATCAACCACTTTGAACAGGAACACAACAGGCATTTGGAGGAGTTTAGATCAACAGTTCAAGAAACAAAAATAGGCATAGAGCAGTTAAAACAGACTCAAGCAGAGTTTAAAACTGAACTAAAAAAAAAGCTATATTCAACCCAAAGCTCAACAGAGAGTCTTATCAGCAGAACTAACAAAGCAGAAAATAGAATTTCAAATCTTGAAGACAAAGTGGGAGAATTAACCAGCTAAATGGAAGAGATTGTTAAAGCCAAAAAGATACTTGAGAGGAAGATTCAAGAGATATGGGACACCCTGAAGAAGCCTAACATGCGCATTCATGGAATACCAGAACAAGAATTTCAAAATACCACACCGGAGGAAAATTTCAATTCATCATAAATGAAAACTTCACTCTACTGAAGAATGAGAGGCCCATCCATATATAGGAGGCATTTCCCACTCCAAACAGATATGACCAAAATAGAAAATCGCCACAGCAAATAATAGTCAAAACACTCCACAATCAAGTCAAAGAAAAGGTGCCGAGAGCTTCAAGAGAAAAAAAGCAAGTCACTTTTAAAAGTAAACCTATTAAAATAACAAATGACTTCTCAATGGAAACAGTAAAAGCAAGACGAGCGTGGAGAGACGTACTTCAAGTATTAAATGAGCAAAAATGCCAACCCAGACTGATATACCTGGCAAAACTATCTGTCATGATTGAGGGAGAAAGAAAAATTTTCCAGCACAAAGACCACTTGAAGGGATACAAGTCTACCAAACCAGACCTTCAAAAAAGCTAGAAATGATATGCAAACGTGAAGAAAAGAACAAGTGTATCCAGGAGGACAGAAGGGAAGTATAATACCACAAAATATTAATGTAAAACAATAAGCTTAAATATCCACTAAACATAAAAAATGTCCAGAATTAAAAATAATTTCTCTATTATAACATTAAATGTCAATGGTATTAACTCACCGATTAAGAGACACAGACTACAAACTTGGATTAAAAATCACAACCCATCAATCTCCTGCTTTCAGAAAACTCATCTTACCACAAAAGATAGGCACATCCTAAAACTGAAAGGCTGGTCCAGAATTCTGCAAGATAATGGAACTAGGAAACAGGCAGGGGTAGCCATTATGCTGTCGGACAAAGTGGACTTCAAACCAAAAAAAATCATAAGAGACACAGATGGATACTACATTTTAGTCACAGGTACAATTCACCAGGAAGACTTCACAATACTGAACATATATGCACCCAATACGGGCCCTTCCACATTCATTAAGAAAATCCTACAGCATCTAAAGGGAGAAATAAACCGCCAACGATAATTCTTGGGGATTTCAACACCGCCCTCTCAACATGGGATAGATCAACAGGTCAAAAGCTTAACAGAGACACTTTGGAACTTAATCAAACCCTTAAAGAAATGGACCTTACAGATCTCTATCGAACTTTTCATCCACTCACCAAAGAATACACATTTTTCTCAGCAGCACACGGAACTTTCTCCAAATTAGATTACATATTGGGCCACAAAATGAATCTACACATATACAGGAAAGTTGAAATTCTAGCCTGTGCCCTATCAGACCACCACGGCCTAAAACTGGACATCCACAACACAACAAACAAGAGAAAATACACTAACTCCTGGAAACTTAACACTATGATGCTGAATGAGAACTGGATTCAGGAAGAAATTCAAAAGGAAATGCAAGATTTCCTGAAAGTGAACAATAATGAAAATACAACTTACCAAAATCTCTGGGACACAATGAAAGCTATCCTAAGAGGTAAGTTCATAGCTCTTAATGCCTACATCAAAAAAATGGAAACATCAGAAATAAACAACTTAATAATGCAGCTTAAAGCTTTAGAAAAACTAGAGCAATCTGATCCCAAAAGCAGTAGAAGAGAGGGGATTAGCAAAATAGGGGAGAAATATCTGAAATCGAGATTAGGAAAACGAGAGAGAAAATCAACCAGTCAAAAAGCTGGTTCTTTGAAAAAATCAATAAGATTGATACACCCCTAGCTAAATTAACCAAAAGCAAGAGAGAGAAAACCCAAATTAATAAAATTAGAAATGAAAATGGAGTTATCAACACTGATACCCAAGAAATCCAGAGAATTATAACATCATATTTCAAAAACTTGTACTCTGTGAAATATGAAAATACAAAAGAGATGGATGAGTTTCTAAGTAAACACAACTTACCTAAATGGAATCAGGAAGTTGTGAATTATTTAAATAGTCCTATAACATATAAGGAAATTGATGAAGTAATCTCGAATCTTCCCACTAAAAAATGTCCTGAACCAGATGAATTCAGCACAGAGTTCTACCAGACATTTAAGGAGTTAATAGCACCAATACTACTTAAACTGTTCCAACAAATAGCAAAGGAAGGAACACTACCAAATTCCTTCTATGAAGCTAATATCGTCTTAATCCCAAAACCTAATAAAGATTCACTTAAAAAAGAAAACTATAGGCCAATCTCTCTGATGAACACAGATGCAAAGATTCTCAACAAAGTCTTAGCAAATCGGATTCAAAAACATATCAAAAAAAATCATTCACAGGGACTAAGTAGGCTTCATCCCTGGCACACAAGGTTGGTTCAACATACGCAAATCAATAAATGTAATTCATAATATAAACCAGTCCAAAGTACAAGACCACATGATACTCTCGATAGATGCAGAAAAAGCTTTTCACAAGATCCAACAGTCTTTTATGATCAAAACGCTAGAGACAGTAGGAATGGAAGGAACCTTTATGAATATAAAAGCCGTATACAACAAGCCTACAGCAAGGATACTCAATGGGGAAAAACTGGAAGCATTCCCACTTTGATCAGGAACTAGACAAGACTGTCCACTCTCTCCACTTCTATTCAATATTGTACTTGAAGCGTTACATGAAGCCATAGGACAAGAAAGGGACATAAAAGGGATTAGAATCCGCAAGGAAGAAGTCCAGCTATCCCTATTTGCAGATGACATGATCTTATACATGAGTGATCCCAAAAAATCCACCAGGAAGCTCCTGGAACTAATTGAGAAGTTCAGCAGGGTAGCAGGATACAAAATAAATGTACAAAAATCAGTGGCTTTCCTATATGCACAGAATGAAAGAAGGGAAAAAGCCCTTAGAGAAACAATCCCATTTACTATAGCCCCTTTAAAAATGAAATACCTTGGTATAAACCTAACCAAGGAGGTGAAAGACCTTTACAATGAAAACTTTAAAACCTTCAAGAAAGAAATTGCAGAAGACAAAAGAAGGTGGAAAGACCTCCCGTGTTCCTGGATTGGTAGAATCAACATTGTAAAAATGACCATCCTACCAAAGGCAATATACAAATTCAATGCTATACCAATTAAAATCCCAAAGCAATTCTTTAAAGAAGTTGACTAAACAATCTCAAAATTCATGTGGAGGCACAAAAGACCCAGGATAGCAAAGACAATCTTGAGTAACAAAAACACTGCTGGAGGTATCACCATACCAAACCTTAGTCTATACTACAAATCCATAGTAATAAAAGCATCCTGGTACTGGCTCCAAAATAGACATACAGATCAATGGATAAGGCTTGAAGACCCAGATATAAGCCCACAAAATTACAGCCATTTGGTCTTTGACAAAGGGGCCCAAAAAATCCAATGGAAAAAGAACAGTATCTTCAACAAATGGTGCTGGCAAAACTGGATCTCCACATGCAGAAGATTAAAACTGGACCCGTACTTGTCACCTTGTATAAGACTTAATTCCAAATGTATCAAGGACCTTGATTTAAGGCCAGAGTCTATAAAAACCATAGTTGAAAGGGTAGGGAATTCCCTTGAGCTGATTGGGCTAGGCCAGCAGTTCCTAAACGATAATCCAATGGCACAGTCACTGCTACCAACCCTCAACAGTTGGGATCTTGTGAAATTAAAGAGCTTCTGTTCAGATAAACAGATTGTAACTTGAGCTCAAAGGCAACCCACAGAATGGGAGAAAATCTTCACTAACCACCTATCTGATACAGCTCTATTATCCAGAGTGCACAAAGAACTTAGAAAACTAAACACCAAGGGAACTAATGGCCCAATTAAAAAATGGGCCCTGGAACTTAAAAGAAACTTTACTAGGGATGAAAATAAAATGTCTAACAAATATCTTAAAAAATGCTCCACTTCCTTAGCCATCAGGGAAATGCAAATCAAAACTTCCCTGAGATATCATCTCACCCCGGTCAGGATGGCAAAAATCCACAATACAAACACCACCAAATGTTGGAGAGGATGTGGAGAGAGGGGAACTCTCCTACATTGCTGGTGGGAATGCAGGCTCATACAACCATTCTGGCGAGCCGTCTGGAGATTCTTAAAGAAATTAAAGATTGAAATGCCATATGACCCTGCGATTCCACTTTTGGGTATAACCCCCCATGCAGCAGAGGTTCACCTCTATAGCACAAGTGCGACCATGTTCATTGCAGCACTGTTTACAATAGCAAAGTCATGTAATCAACCCAAATGTCCAACAGTTGACAAGTGGATAAGGAAACTGTGGTACATCTATACGATGGAGTACTACTCAGCCATCAAAAATAATAAATTACTGGAATTTGCCGGGAAATGGATGTCATTAGAAACAATTATATTGAGTGAAGTATCCCAGACCCAGAAAATTAAGCGCCATATGTACTCCTTAATAGGTGGCTCCTAGTACCAAACCCACCCAGCCCACCTAGAGACACTCGATGATAAATCTCTGTAATACAGTAATTGCAAGGAGTATGAACAGGCGGGATGGGGTATGAGGGCCACACCAGAAACAAGGAGAGAGGGGACCATGTTACAGCAGAGAAAATAGGCCTCCATCAAGGACTGCGAGTAAGCATGAGACATCTGGTTAAGTTCACAGACTTTTCATTCCTGATCATCTACAACTGAGGGGGTGGGATCTCACCAGAAGGGGAGGGCATATAGTCTGGCAGATAATAAGTAACCATTTTGCAAATGGGTGATTGACCCCTCCCTCACTGTGGTTTCCTACTTTTATTGCATCTATCTTTGAATATACTCTTATAACAAGACTCTAGTTTAACACCTTTTTATCTCTGGCCAGGGGGTGACATCCAATACCCATCAGGATGGAGTGAAGGACATTGCAGGAGCAGCAAAACCTCAAAAGAAAATCAACAAACCATAATCCAGAACTTCAGAGACTCTGTATCAACCACCTAGAACTAGGCTAGCCTAATCTCTCCCCATCCTGAAGCTCAGGGAAATTTGCGGAAGAGGAGGCAGTAAAAGTGTAAGAGCACAAGGATGGGAGGAGCAATGATATGCAAGATACTCCACAAGTTAGGACTGAAGCAATCATAATTGGACTTTGCATGCCCTGCACAATGTCCAACACACTATTGACCCCACAAAGTCTAGCATTTGATAAAAGCATCAAGATCCTTGGAGGCAAGGGATTGACAGCCAAAATAGTGTTCCTATGCTTAAGGGGAACACAGGAAAGGGTTCAGGGAAGTGCCGCTGGGTCCTTGTATGTCATCGGAGAGGAGGCCCAGAGGAGAGTCAGGCATGCACATTAAAGGATTCTCCAGGGATTGGGGGAGGGGAGGCACTGGGGGGTGGGGAGGGAGGAGTGAGGGGAGGGAGAGCAGAGGGGTGGGGGGAGGAAGACGGAGGGAGGGAACCAGTGTACCTATTAAGTTTGTATGAGCGGTGATAATAAAAAATGTTATATAATAAAAAAAATATATAGCTTGGGTGTGCCTCTGAAGAAGTTTCCAGGGAAAATGAATTGAGTGGGGAAGACTCCCCACCAGATAGATGGCACCTTTCAACAGGAAGCCAATACATAAAGAAGTCTGTGGAAAAAGCAGTATACGTGCATGTGACTTTGCTTCTCCTTTCTGAACAATGCATCTGTCCTAGCTTCTGTAACCCTGACATCAGATTTCAACTTCTTTGGCTGAATTCAATTCAATCCCAGCAACTCCTCAGGCAGCTCTCAAGCTTTCAATACTAGCTTGAGACTGCTAAGACATTCAGTGTTTTATGCTAGTCACTACTGCGCTTTCTGCCTCTCCAGCATGCAGACGGCCATTGTTGCACTACCCAGACCCTGTTGTGTAAGTTGATCTGACAATTTAGCATTTTCATTCATATATATGAATGAAATATATATGTGAATGAAATACATATATATGAATGAATATATATGTATGAATGAATATATGTGTGTATATAAGTGTGTGTGCGTGTATATATATATATATATATATATATATATATATTCTACTTGTTTCATTCCTCTAGAGAACATTTCTTCATGCATCAACTACTGAAATAGGATTCAAACTTATCTTGATTTAGTTTATACTAAGAACTCAGGAAGTTTTCAAAAGTAGTTGACAACTTTTCAAAATGACAAAAATTAAATATCGTGCAGATTACTTCACTGTAAAATTTGCAGGAAGTCCCTGTCATTTGAAGTTCATTGTATTCTCCACTGCTTGAACAATATCATCTGGATGCTCTCCATGAATCCCCCAGTTTCTCAGGCATCCCTCCCCATTTACAGACTATCACCATGACTACAGGTGGCCTTGCTGGCTCAGAAGGGACTATGTGAGAGAAGACGAAAGCAACTCCATGGTAACTGTGAGAAGCTCTTGTGATGCATTTTAGTAGCACACTGCAGTTAATTATGAGGTTCTATATAATTAGCATATTCAAAATGTGTTTTTCCAAATAATTCACAAAATCATGCTACATCGTTTTATTACCAAAGTTTCACCTGGATAACTGATACAGACTTTTAAAGGAAATAAACTTCATCATGCCCAGAATGCCTTAAACTTCAAGAGATAAGCTTTCCTGAAAAATATCTGATAGGACTGCAGGACATAGAGATTGTGATCTCCAAAGCATCTCTAAAGCCACATTTTGGTGTTTTTCTATGATAAGAGTTATGCTCACACTTAGATGCCTTGAGCTCTTAAAGTATAGTATTTAAGATTTATTATTTTATCTGCAACTTTGCCTGTTGCTTTTCTCCAATATAACATTGCTACCTTCATTTTTATATTTAAATAGATGGAAGAGCTACCATTGAAATGACTTGCTAAAGGTCTTATAACTACTCGGTGGTAACTATTGATACTTTCAATGCCTTCCATACTCATTCATTGCCCTTCTCTAGCTGTGCACCCACACGGCTGGCCTCCATAGACCAAATAAACTGATTTTCTTTGTCTTCTAGCTTCCAGATGGATTGAGTCAATGTGAGACAACAGAAAACTGCAAAGCAGAGAAGGAGGAGAGTAATGAAAGCCATTTATTATCTGGTTCTTTACTGGCTCTTTCACAGGAAGACAGTAACTTTATTCTTCTCCTAAAATTTGGAAATGAGGACTGCAGAGCCACAGAGCGCTCATCAGTACTTACAGCCAGAAGCCCAGATCTTCCTAGTTTCCCAAGTCATTCTCAGTCCCTGAACTCTTGTTAGTAGTGAGATTAGGTACCTAGTACTTTCATGCCATAGCATACTTGATCATCTTTTATTTTTACTCATTTTCATATCTACCAGGAGCCTCATAGATACAGAGACACAACCAAGAATCCCATCCAGGTGTGATGGCACAAGGTTCTTTCCTGTGGAGCACAACCTTAGTAGACATTGAGTTTCCTGATACCTAAATGGTTTCCATTCACTCACACACTAGCTTCATTCCCCAGCTATGCTACACAAATACATCTTGTGAATAAATTCCATATTTCCCCCAGTTTTCCTAGTCCAACTGAAAACACAAGAGATAAAATTTTTGAATGATGTTTATTAAGAGTCTCACTCTTAGATGGTGTTGGAGATGCCAGAGTCAATGTGGGACATCTGCCAAGCTATTAACATGGGATGATAAGCTAAGGATGGCTGCGAGTGGCAATTCAACCTAGTCCAGAAAAACATTCTTTGTGCAACTTCGAGCTGTGGAAAGGGATTGCCCAGAATCTGTAAGTCACCATGATTACATGATGAGCAACAGAATAGGGACATGGAACTATAGGATGCCGTATTTGACTGTCTGGACTTTAGTCTTTATTTGATAATTTCTTATTGTGTCATAATACTTCCCGTTTAATGTTTTATCTGTGCTGAAGTATTTAACTTGACAGAATCTTATGGTTAAGAGATTTCAGACTTTTAGAATTAAATGTACTTATAAGATAAATTTGTGGGGACATGGATTGAAGGTTACAGTTTAGAAGTGATATGTTTTATGTCAAATTGACAGGTGTGAAGTGTCATAGTTAGACACAGGGGTCACCTTGAAAGTTGAGGGTCTAAGCTCTGGGTACATTTATAGAAAATTAATAATTGAATTAATCCCAGAGTGAACCTGCAGATTTTCTAGTGGATGGGGAAGGCCAAGCCCATGGTGATTGGGACTACTCCCCGGGCAGGTGAATAAAATAGAGTCTGGCAAGTAAGGATCATCCCTCTCTCGGCAATTATGTGGAGATGGTGTAGCCAGTTCCCTTGGCCCTTTGGTGATGGTGCGTGTTCTCCTGCCAACTGGATTAAGAACTGTAACTGGACTATCTCGTAAAAGAATAAATCTCTTGTTTTCTTAAAAAAAAAAAAGAGTCTCACTCTTAGAATGAGGGCAGGAGGAACCTATAAACTGACATGTCAGTGAAACCATAAATGAAAAAAATTTATACTGAAAAAATTAGTGTTACTGGAAATTGTTATAAGTACATATACCAACATAGTTCAGGAAAAAATATTTCTAAAATATTTCAATAAAAATATTGTTCAAATGCCTGGGCATTTGAACAAGGGCTTATTCTATCCCGCAATGTGTACCACACCTCTTTAACAAAATTTTTTTCCATAAATATTAATTATTTTTTCCACTCATACAAACTTAATAGGTACTTCGGTCCCCTCCCTCCCTTTACCCCTCCCCGGACCCCCTTGCTCCCTCCCCCCTTTTCCCTTTCCTTTCACCCCCTTCTTCCCTTTCTTCTGGTGCACCCCTCTTCCCCCCAATCCCTGGAGCATCCTTTAGTGTGCATGTCAAACTTCCCTCTGCATCCTCCACTCTAATGAGGTGTAAGGACTCAGTAGCATTGCCTAGAACCCTTTCTTGTGTTCCCCTTGAGTATGGGAACACTATTGTGACTGTTTAACAAAATCTTATAGTGATCAACTGTGGCCAAAATGACAAAGCTCCTTCTTCCCTCAGTTCCCAACAGAAGGAGCAGTATCTCTGTGAGAGGAGAACTCACCAACTTTTTTCATCAGCTCCAAGATGCAAAAGTTAAATTCTCTCTATATACATTTGAGAAGCTGGGGACTCCCTCCATTGAGCTCCAATTTATACTCACAGTGATAAAGAGTTTAGAATATTGGGTCCCTGGTTGTCATCAACCCTGTTTACTCCTGGACAAAGGTAAGCAAAACCCAGAGATTCCTTCCCTGACCACACTATGGTCCATTGAATTACTCCAGAGAGCTATAACCTCTGCCTTCTAGCCCCAGCTCAACGACAGCTCAGAAGTTTTTGGTGGATAAAGAACAGAGACCTCTGTGTATTATAGCTGATTTTAACCAAAGCAGAGTATTCAAATCTAGTAGAGCTCTCCAAAGCTGTAGAGATCTCACTAGTAAGCATCTCAGGGGGGCGGGGGGCAGGGGGAGACTTGTAGCTGTGTGTAGGAAACAAAATGAAACTGTAGAACAATTGGTTTGCTGGAGAGAACCACAGGAAGAGATAAATAGTTAACATAAGTCATCAGGGGGAACAGGACAGACCTCAAAGTCTGGCCTTAAAAATCTGTCCCAATCCAAGGACTGGAGGTATAGTTCAGTGATCCAGTGCTTTCCCATTACAACCAAGGTACCAGGGTCCTTCCCCAGTAAAGGGGAAAAAATTAAAACAGAAAGAACAAAAACCTTGCCTTAACTCTAATCTAATTGGATCAGATTATAGAGAAGCTTACGGCCCTAAGGAATTGTCTAAATCAATAGAGAAATCAATCATCCACTGGAAGAGCTTAACATCTGGCATTGATACCAACAGAGACGAGAATGATAGAAAACTAGAAAAAGAGATAGAAAAAGAGACAGTCAAACAGCCCTGACTTAAAACTAATAATAATAGTAAAACCCTGTCATTCCAGTATGACTGTGCTCATACACCAAAACATCTGAGGAGCATCAGAAGCTTCATGTTTCACAGCAATAGATAGGAAAAGAAATAACTAGCTGAACTTCAACACAAATGAACAATAAGAGCAAACTTTGCAATGGGGAAGGAAATTGGTGTTCAGCATAATGACACCACTGTACTTGTTATTAAAATGCCTATTTGCCATTAAAATCTTACAACAAAGCCACCCAAGGTCCATTCCTCACATGTAGGCAAAAGCATGAGTCCATTCTCCTAAGAGACATACCAGTCTAACAATAGATGTCCTGGCAGGCATTGAGGAATGGAAACTGGAGATCACCCCTTGTCCACCAAGACTTGAGGATAACTATGGTAACTCTTGAGTCTCCCAGCCACAAGGACCTGCTCAATCTCTGTATAAGGGTGAATGTGGCCCAGTCCCACTAAAACTCCAATCTGGCCCCAGCAGACAGGCCTGTCTATGAGCTCTGGGTTATATATGGGACTTTAGTTCCTTATCACTGCAAAGACTCAACTTAGGTGGGCCTGGCACTACGTTCGGAGATGAAGTCCTCTGCTAGATTTTCTGCTCCATTCCTCACTTCTCTGTTAACAAAAGTGAGGTGAGACTCAACGGGGTATCATGGTTTGAATGTAAGTTGTCTCCTATAGACCATGTGTTTGCATCCTTAACTGGGGATGAGGTTTGGGAAAGTTGTGGCACTTCGAAAGGCAGAGCTTTGCTGTAGAAAGGAGAAATTGCACAGGGTGGGTACTAAAGATTGGTAGCCTGGCACTGCTTCCACTTTGCTCTTGCTAATCAACCTTAAGACCCACCCCTGTAACATCTCTGCCTCCAGCAAGGCTCCGCCTCCCAAAGGTGCATGACCTTCCCAACATCAATATTAACTAAGGATTCAAACATATAAGCCTGTGGGGGACAACACATTCAAACCATGACACATATTCATACACACACATTACACATACATGCAAAAAAACCCTTTGCTTTTTAAATTTTTTTACATTTACCTGTTTGCATGTGCAAGTATGTACATCAGCACAAGTGCAGGTGTGCCAGAGTGCACATGTGGTGCCGGAGGAAAACTTTCAGGAGTTGGTTCTCTCCTTCCGCCATGTGGGCTCTGGAGATGGAACTTGGGTCATCAGGTCTGAAAAAACAAATGCTTTTACCACTGAGCAATCTCACCTGCGCATTCTTTGTTTCTCAAAACAAACCCAATCATATGACCATTAGAACTACATTCTTCACATCATGAAATTGATATAATAATGCCTAGTTTGCAGATTTGGTATGATGATTTTTAAAATAAATGTACTTTTTTATGTTTCATGTTCTCCAGCATATGGGGATCACGTGATACATTGCTATTGGGAAACATGAATATGCCCCATGAATTGCATCCTTGACGTTATTATCCTTGCCCTCAAGGCAATTAACATGTAGAAGATAGAGGGAAAGCTCTTCCATCTTCCCTGCTTTCCACATAAAAACAGACTATACCTTCTCCTCTCCTGAAGACAGTTATTAGCAACACAGAAACAGCACTAGAAAAATCTGCAAATAAACTCTTGCCTGCCATTTGTTTCTCAATATAGAAGCCTAAAACCCCTTTGCTTTGGTCTGTCACTTGTCTAAACTGTACTGTTTTGGGGTAAAGATCCTATTATAACCCTTTTCTACTAGGATTCTTCCAAAATTATGGTCACATCACACATACATGAATATTTGCTTGTTTTCTCTTGTCAACCTGTGCTTTGCTCCAAGAATCAGTCCCAATTATAAATTGGAGATGCTGGGGTTTTATCAGATGCTTCAATCAATACATGTTGCGACTCCTGCCACTACTACATTGCTGGTACAGCTGTGTTACCCCTACTAAGGCAAGCTTTTTTGGTTTATGTAAGCCCGATGTGTAAATGTAATTGAGTTCTAGAATGATTTTTTAATGAAGATCCAAATCTGTATGGTCTTTAGCAAGAAATCTCATGATTTGGTTTTGCTGATTAAATGAAGCATTTTTGTTATGATTTATAGGGTTTTCCCCCAGCTTTTTATTTGACAACTCCCCAGTTTAATTTTACAATCTTTCCTGAAAAATATTTATAAGAATTTGAGATCAGCTGAGAGTGCACCAAATCTACTTATGTTTGCTACAACTTTTTGCAACATTGATGAAAGAATACTTATGAACATACTAGTATTTAAGCACACCAATATAAAAGATCTTCAAACTTTTAAACTCTTTTGTTTGTGATAAGTATGGCCACTAATTACCTGTTCCATAGGGACTGGAATCATACTATTTAATTACAATTTTTCTAAACTTATCACTGTGCCCACCTCTTGGTATATAAAGATTTGTTGCATAAATAATATGGTTACACCAAAGTACTAGTGAAGGGACTTGAACTGGGTTACTAACTGGATTTTTTTTATAACTTGAGATTATGATTTATGATTTTTCTATTGCTTTTTTAATAAAAGAGAACATAGTAAAGCTACAAATCTCATATTATTGACAGGCATTGATGAGAATTAGTCAGTTTACTGCAATTGAAACATTGGGGAAAATGCTGGATCAAGGATAGTAACAACCAGGAGTATATTTTAGATGAAACTTCTGGGATTTGCAGTGATGACATTTGCATATCAGAATGTAAGCATAGATACTTCTACATGTGTAACTATATTATTTTTCTTGGCATTGGTAAAGGGCTTAGAAAAAAGAAAGTGGTAAGAGGAAGCTTGGAAGTAATGCTAATAAGAAAGGACTGCATGTCTGTAGCTGTGAAGAAAATGGAAGCTCTGCCTCAAGGGAGTCATTAGAAATACTTGATGTAAGTCTGAACTTTCTGTAGTCATATGTGTTATGACTTGGAATCATTTTATTTGAAGGAGTTGGAGTATAATTCATTCAATCATTGTCATAGTTGGGCACAGGTGTCAACTTGACAGTTGAGGGTTCGAGCTCTGGGTACATTTGTAGTTGAGTTGAGCCCAGAGCAAACCTGTAGGAGATTGTCTAACTGATGGAAAAGGCCTACCTAGCTCATGGTGGGTGGGACTAGGCCCTGGAATAAAATCCAGAGAGCTGATTGATAAAGTTGGCATCCTTGTATACACTTGGCCAGACATACTAGTCTGGCAAGTAAGGATGATCTCTCTCTCAGCCATTATGTAGAGAGGGTGTGGCCAGTTCCTTTGGCCCTGGTGTTGGTGTGAGCTCTCCTGTCAAGCTGGACTGAGAACTGTAACCAGAAAATTGTAAGAGAAAATAAACTCCTTGTTCCCTTAAGCTGTTTGATGGTGACTTATCAGCAACCATTCAGACAAACTGCTATAATCATCATGACCATTCTTGGTACATATTACAGATTTTAAGTAGGAAAAATGTGTTTCACAGAGCTGAAGTAACTTACCAAGGTCCTTCAGATATTCACAGAGACAGCATTCAAACCTTCTCAGGAATGGATTGTGACAAAATCAATATTCCAATCTCTATCCTGACACTACACGGGATAGAAGTCAATATAAAAAACTTCTCTGTACTTTCAAGCAAGACACAGAAAACGTGTAATACAATTGAAATGAGGCAGCATGGTCGGTATAGTATAAGCTTTATTATGAGCTTTCAACTAGTTGGAAGGTTGAAATCATGACATCTCATTTGGTATTTGGCTAACTTGGGAGTTTGATGGCTATTTTAACACTCATAGATTTCTGTACTGTAACTTTTTCATGTATTTCCTCTTTAGCAATTGCATTCCCTCTGAGAGCTTTACCCATCACAGGGATACAAACAATGACCATTTCTACACACTCAGACCTGTCCACCTATTTTTCCAACTCTCTAAAACATATTGTCATCTGATTGGCCTATTAAAATTCAAGTTGATATCTGAATTTTATATGAAAAATTAGCTTCCTTATATGTCTGTTTGCATTATCATCCACTCAGTTGTGAACAAAACTTTCAGTCCTCTGTGTAGAAGAATGAGGCCTACCATGAATTTTATGCAAAGCTACTGGCTATTTGATATTAATTCGTCTAATATTTATATACTGAGTAGATACAATATCCTAGACACTGTCACATGAAATGACAAATGAAGTACCTGCCCTTGCGGATATTGCATTGTAGTGGATAAAGTGCACAATAACTAAGCAAATGTGTATTAATATGTAAGTTGATACAAAGTCCCACAGACAGAAACAAAGCAAGGAACAAATACCAGAGACAGTACATTGTTTACCTGTCTCTGTATTATCTTCCTCAGTCTAAACACTCTGTAAAACACTGCTGAGTGTTTCTTGCAGTAATATTTAGCCATGTGAGTCAGTTCTAACAAATATAATGAAATCAAATTGGATGTGCTGGTTTTAGCCCAAAGCAGGAGGATCCTATGGATTTCAATAAGTTTTTGATGGGCACATACTTCCTACCAAAATCCTTGTCCTAGTTTTCTGATTGAACTTATAATATATGTCTTCTCAATTTTGTCAGGTATATTGTTAAGCATCATGATATTTTTCCAAATTTTATTCTATCCTTGCATTTGTAGTATAAATCCTATTTGCTGACTATTGGAAGAAGCTCCTAATTCCAGCAAAATTTATTTCCAGCTACAACCACATAATAGAGTTAAGCTGGGAATGTGTCTGCTAAGTTGTATCAATTAGATCACTGGAAAATGTGTAACACCTTGCCCTTAGGTTAGAGGAACTCTGATTTGTAGCATTTACCAATTTAAGTGTTGACATCATGGCCAATTTCAAAGCTACCAATGCAATTACATCATTTAGTGGAGAAATGGAAGACATGTTCCTAACATGCTACTACCCACACAGTTCACATTTTCAAACCAACTTGCAATTAGATGTGAACATATGAGTAGGTTTCTTTCATTGAAATGAGAAATAAATTGACATGAACACATTCTTTTTGCAAAAAGATATTAATTGAACATAGTCTTTGCTCTCTCTCTCCCATCCCTGTCATGTAGAACCCACAGGGAGCCAGAAGTCATCTGATTCTTCTTATGATTCTTCTTATGCAACAAAACTTAAAGATGTTAAGGTTATGATCGCAGAATATGTTCAATTCAACCTTAGAGGATGCTTTGATATGTCAGTATGCTTATTTATAATAACTTTGTATATAACAGTTGTAAATAATTAGTCGAAATATTTCATTCCTTATTTTTAACTGAGAAGGGTAATGATGACTTTAGATTTCAGAGTCCTTCAAAAATAAAACATATTTTCCATTATGATAATCATATAGAAGAAATCAAAACTTAAACATTCTTTCTATGTCTTGGACCAGCTTCTGCCTCTCATATTCATCAATTTTCCTCATTGTACTAAGTATTTTCTGCAATGCATCTCACTCACACAATATTCTTGAAGCCATTTTTGCAAACAAAACTCTGTCTCCATTTTATTCCCCTCCATGAGATATCAAATCGTGCTACCACAGCTCTAATCACATGCTTATGTTGCTGATAGCACTTGAAAATATTCACATTAACTAAATAACTAACCTATCTACCATATTCTTAGTGTCAAGTCCAGGGCTCTCAAATGTTTGATACATCTGTGATATCTTACTTATCTAAACATCAGTGAGTCCAAGATGGAAGCTTTAATTCTGTCTTTCCCCTACAACAATGCAAACCTAAATAAAGCAATTGAGGAGAAAGAGAGATTTAAAGTAGTTATATTTCTATGCAAATAACCAAGAACTGTAATCTGTATTTATGGCATAGAAAATAAAGGGAGAGAGCACTGGACTGAGAGAAGGGAAACTTGTTGAAGACAAAAATTATTAGTGATGCATCAGATATTTTGAAGCCAGTATCTTTAGCCATTATGGTTGATAACAAGAGTGGCATCAGTTCTAAGTTGAATGGACAGTTGCTAGGCAAATGTCCGTGTAAAGATACTTTCTGTGTAAGGCACAGCAGCCTCTGTGAGAGTTGTGTTTCCAGCAGGCATTTATGATAGTGTCAGACAATCATCACAAGAAATGTTCCTTCAAAACCTCAACTTCATTCTCATATAGAAACATCTGTTATTGTAGATAGCTGTGATGTAAGCGACTCCATTTTGATTCTAATAAATTTCATGTTTCTTTCATAATATCCTTGTCCACCTCTCCCTACATACCTCAAAATCTTAAGTCAAATTCTTTGCCTGCCATAAACTTTCTATCTGAAAGTTACTATCTCGTCTGAAGTCCTGTAATATTTTGTTTCACTTCTGGACTCTTCCAATGTCTCACTTGTATTTTTAGCTCTTCATATATCACTTCTCTTTAACGAATTGAGTCTTATGGTAGGTGCCATGTCTCTCTACTTTTCTTGCAGTAAGTATTTAACAACTGTCTAAGCAACTCTTTATTTTTGGAAAGGTGTCAAGCAGTGAAAAACTTACTACCATTGTTACTTCCAAATACTAGGAATTCTGTCTAACAAATTGATCTAGGACATTTTCATAAAATTAAAATTTCATAGATTCTGGCAACTCTTTATAATGTTAAAGATAACTCAAAGCTAATAGTCAATTAAACTATATTTAGTATAACCATCAGTAAGATTCTTAGATATGCAAATGATAACAGTTACTGGAAGATTTTTTTTTACTAAGGCAGAATTTTAATAGGTCTCCACTCTAAGCATTTCTATCTTAACTTTCCCTGGCAGAGTAAAATTTTTCAGCTCTCAAAAGTCCTTGATCATTGGACTCTGCCCATTCTTTTTCATCTCTCTTTCCAAATCAGCCAGTTTTTTCCTGAGCTCATCTTTTTCTTGTAATGTCCCACTAATGACAGCAACAACCAATGCACACTTCTCATGCTGCTTTCCAATCTCATACCTGCAACTACCAACTCAATAAGAATGAGGTCGACATCAAGTTTTCTTAGGGTGGTGGTGTCTCCAGAAGTATTATCACTGAAAGAAATGGAACTTCAAGTTTTCTGCCTATAATGTCTCATAACTCCATTGACAGTGTCATATATTTTAGGTTAAAACAGCATAGTACCTCAATCACACAGGAATTAATACCTCCAAATCAACAATGACCCCTGGCCCCTGGCTATGATTTGAATGTACTTTCTCAAGAGTTTGTTTGATGGAAATCTGAACATACAAATTCATATGTTAATAGTATATGGAGGTAAGGTCTTGGCAGGCAATAAAAATCAAAGAAGTGATGATGGCAGAGACTCTATGATGGCAGTAATGACTTTATAAGAAATGATAGTTGAGCCAGAAAACTTGCTCGCCATATTATGCGATGACCTACTCCATATTACACACATCAAAAAGACGATCACAAGTTCTTGGTATGCTCTTGGATGCCTCCACTCCCAAAATCCTGAGCAAAATAAATTTTTGTACTTAATAAATTACCTAGGCTTGAGTACGTTTTATATGACAAATGCAATGACAAAGGCAATGATCTAACCTATAAATTCTAGTGTTAACTTTTTTAAGAAAGAAATTTTATTTGACACTCCAGTATGTTGCCAAGATAGAATTCTATTCTATCTGGTCAGTCAGAATCTAGATAGGTAGATGCTCTGCCATCTCCTATATATGGCTTGCATGGCTTTCAAGATTACCCTGGGTATCACCGTCCTCTAGAGTACAGGAAGAGAATACAAAAAATCATATGGAAGAGATTGTAGTCCAACCCTCAGAATTATGCATATAATTTCTTGTGTATAATCTATTAGACAAGGCTTAAAAATGCAGTCCAGTCTAGCTCAGAAGGAACAAGAGCCAAATTACAGAATCTTTCACATTTGTCATTGATAGGGTGACTCATGGACTTGCAATAAAATTTACAGCTTGGTGACTTAAGAAGCAGCATCTTATATTGGAAAGCATGTGACCTTTACATCAGGCACGGCTTTGGCTGAAACCATGCTCAGTTGCTTATTATAATGTGACTGTGACTGGTTTTATTAACCTTTCTGAGACTCAATTTCCTCCTTTTAAAATGGAGTGGTCCCTAGACCTCACCCCAGGTCCCCAGGTTAACTCACAGTTCAGCAAGGACACACTGTGCCCCAGGAAAACACTCGTTTTGGGGCTCACCCCCAAGCCCCAGTTACTCACTGGTCCCAGCTCCTACCAACAGCCAGTCGGAGCAGGTGCTGCTACAGGCTGGGGAGGGTCCCTAGGCCACACCCCAGGTCCTCAGGTTAACTGCACTGCCACCAGCACTTCTGCCCTTTCCGCAGGCATGCCTCGCAATCCAGGGAGGGCACACTGCTCATCAGAATTCAACGGAGTCCAAGCAAAGCTCTAGGGGACAAAGAGGCCATACATCTGAAGTCCTCTAAATTCATCCTATCACATGGGAGAGATTCTTCACATCCAGCCCAAAAATAAGTAAACCCCCTTTTTACCATCCTGTTCCTTTCAATTATTAGTTACTATAGAGTAACTTTTCCATACAACTATCCCCCAAAACATATACAACTTCAGGGACTATACCATTCACCTCACATATCACCAAGGTACTAAATGGTAAAAGTGCACTACCATACTAATATTAACCCCCTATCCAATAAACCCGACTTAATTGATGTAATAACAGTCTAACAGCCTCATCTAGGAAATAACAATAACAACAAGCATAACCAACACCAAAGAAACACTAGTAATAATGGCCTGAGAGTAGTGATACCAACTAATTCAGTTCAGTCAAAAACACACAGAAATTGAAAGAAGGTCTTAAGAGATAAAACAATGATGCCCAAATTAAAGTGCAAATCTATGAGAAACAAAACCCAAGAAAACAAATCTCCCACCAAAAGAATTAACCCCATAATGAAAGACTCCAACCAGAACAAATTCACAGAAAATAGCCAAGAAAGCCTAACCCAAGATAATAACTTTCAAAGCATGATCATTACCATGATCAATAATATGAAAGAGGAAATCTGGGAGGAGTTAAATAACCACATTAACCACTTAGAATAGGAACACAACAGACACTTGGAGGAGTTGAGAAAAACAATTCAAGAAATAAAAATAGGCATATAACAGTTAAAACAGTTTCAGGCAGAGTTTAAAATTGAACTAAAAGAAAACTTATCTTCAATACAGAACTAAACAGAGAGTCTAATCAGCAGAACTAACTAAGCAAAAATAGAATTTCAGATCTTGAAGACAAGGTGAAAGTATTAACCAGCTCAATGGAAGAGGTTGTTAAAGCCAAAAAGATACTCGAAAGAAATAATCAAGTTATGGGACACCCTGAAGAAGCCTAACATGCACATGCATGGAATACCAGAGCAAGAATCCAAAAATACCACACCTGAGGAAATTTTTCAAATTATCAACAAGGAAAACTTCCCTCATCTAAAAAAAGAGAAGCCCATCCTTATACAAGAGGCATTCCACACTGCAAACAGATATGACCAAAATAGAAACTCGCCACAGCAAAAAATAGTTAAAACACTCCACATTCAAGACAAAGAAATGGTACTGAGAGCTTCAAAGGGAAAAAAAAGTCACTCTTAAAAGTAAATCTATTAAAATAACAAATGACTTCTCAATGGAAACAGTAAAGCAAGAAGAGCTTGGAGAGATGTACTTCAAGTATTGAGTGAGCAAAAATATCAACCCAGGCTGATATACCTGGCAAAACTATCTGTCATGATCGAGGGGGAAAGAAAAGTTTTCCAGCACGAGGACAGCTTGAAGACTTACATGTCTACCAAATCAGGCCTTCAAAAAATGCTAGAAATGATACTCAAGCTTGAAGAAAAGAACAAGTGTATCCAGGAGGACAGAAGGCAAGTATAATACCACCAAAATCTAAAAGCCAAATAATACACTAACAAAAGTCACTAAACATAAAAAGTGTCCAGAATTAAAAGTAATTTCTCTGTTATAACATTAAATGTCAATGGAATAAACTCACCAATCAAGAGACACAGATTACAAACTTGGATTAAAAGCCACAACCTATCAATCTGCTGCCTTCAGAAAACTGATCTCACCAAAAAAGATAGTCACATCCTAAAAATAAAAGGCTGCTCCAAAATAAGCTAATGGAATCAGGAAACAGACAGGGGTAGCCATTATGCTGTTGGTCTTAATGGACTTCAAACAAAAAAAATCATAAGAGACAGATGGATACTACATTTTAATCACAGGTACAATTCACTAGGAAGACTTAACAATACTGAACATATATGTACCTAACACGGGCTCCTCCACATTCATTAAGCAAACCGTATGGGGTCTAAAGTGAGAAATCAACTCCCAAATGATAATTCTTGGGGATTTCAATACTGCCTTCTCAACATGGGATAGATCAACAGGTCAAAAAATTAACAGAGACACATTGGAACTTAATCAAACTTTTACTGAAATGGACCTTACAGATCTCTATCGAACTTTTTATCCACACACCAAAGAATACACCTTTTTCCCAGCAGCACATGGTACTTTCTCCAAAATAGACCATATATTGAGCCACAAAATGAATCTCCACATATACAGGAAAGTTGAAATTCTAGCCGTACCCTATTAGACCACCATGGTCTAAAGCATGACATTTGCAACACAACAAACAACAGAAAATACACTAACTCCTTAAAGCTAAATACTATGAGGCTGAATGAGAATTGGATTCAGGAAGAAATTACAAAGGAAATTCAAGATTTCCTGGGAGTGAACAATAATGAAAATACAACTTATCAAAATCTTTGGGACATAATGAAAGGTGTCCTAAGAGCTCTTACTGCCTACATCAAAAAAATAGAAACATCACAAATAAATAACTTAACAATGCAGCTTAAAGCTTTAGAGATACTAGAGCAATCTGATTCCAAAAGCAGCAGAAGAGAGGAGATTAGCAAAATCAGGGGAGAAATATCCAAAATTGACATAAGGAAAATGATACAGAGAATCAACCAGTCTAAAATATGGTTCCTTGAAAAAAATCAATAAGATTGTTACACCCCTAGCTAAATTAACCAAAAGCAAGAGATAAAAAACTGAAATTAACAAAATTAGAAATGAAAATGCAGTGATCACTACCAATACCCATGAAATTCAGTGAATTATAACATCATATTTCAAAAACTTATACTATGTGAAATTTGACAGCACAATAGAAATGGATGAATTCTTAAATAATCACAGCTTACCTAAATTGAATCAGGAAGTTTAAAATTATTTATTTATCAAATATAAATTATTTATCAAATAGCAAATGAAGGAACACTACCAGATTCTTTCTATGAAGCTAATATCATCTTAATCCTAAAACCTAATGAAGATACACTTAAAAAAGAAAACTATAGGCCAATGGATTTGATGAATACAGATGCAACGATTCTCAAGAAAGTCTTAGCAAATCAGATTCAAAAACATATCAAAAAGATCATTCATGGGGATCACGTAGGCTTAATCCCAGGTACACAAGGTTACTTCACATACGCAAAGCAATAAATGTAATTCACAATATAAACCAGTCCAAAATCCAAGAACACATGATATTCTCGATAGATGCAGAAAAAGCTTTTGACAAGATCGAACAGCTTTTTATGATCAAAACCCTAGAGACAGTTGGAAAGGAAGGAGCCTTTATCAATGTAATAAAAGCTTTATACATCAAGCCAATAGAAAGGATTATACTAAATAGGGAAAAACTTGAAACATTCTTTCGATCAGGAACTAGACAAGGCTGTCCACACTCACCACTTCTATTCAATATTGTACTTGAAGTCTTAGCTGAAGCCATAAGACAAGAAAGGGAGATAAAAGGGATTCAAATCAGCAAGGAAGAAGTCGAGTTATCTCTATTTGCAGATGATATGATCTTATATCTGAGTGATCCCAAAAACTCCACCAGGATACTCCTGGAACTAATACAGAAGTTCAGCAGGGTGGCAGGATACAAAATAAATGTACAAAAATCAGTGGCCTTCCTATATGCCCAGAATGAAAAAGTGAAAAAGCCCTGAGAGAAACAATCCCATTAACTATAGCACCTAAAAAAATGAAATACCTTGGTATAAACCTTACCAAGGAACCAAGAGACCTTTACAATGATAACTTTAAAACCCTAAAGAAAAAATTAAAGAAGACACCAGAAGGTGGAAAGACCTGCCATGTTCCTGGATTGGCAGAATCAATATCATAAAAATGACCATCCTACCAAAGACAATATACAGATTCAATGCTATACCAATCAAAATCCCAAACCAATTCTTTGAAAAGTTGAACAAACAATCTCAAAAGTCATATGGAGGCACAAAAGACCCAGGATAGCAAAAACAATTTTGAGTAACAAAAACACTGCTGGAGGTATCACCATACCAAACTCTAGTCTATACTACAAATCCATAGTTATAAAAACAGCCTGGTACTGGCTCCAAAATAGACACAAAGATCAATGGATAAGTGTGGAAGACCCAGATATAAGCCCACACAATTACAGCCATTTGATCTTTGACAAAGGGGCCCAAAAAATCCAATGGAAAAAGAACAGCACCTTCAACAAATGGTGCTGGCAGAACTGGATGTCCACATAGAGAAGATTAAAACTGGACCCATACTTGTCACCATGTACAAGACTTAATTCCAAATGGATCAAGGACCTCGATATAAGACCAGAGACTATAAAACCCTAGTTGAAATGATAGGGAACTCCATCAAGCTGATTGGACTAGACCAACAGTTCCTAAACAGAAATGCAATAGCACAGTCACTCAAAAGATGGGATCTTATGAAATTAAAAAGCTTCTGTTCAGATGAAGAGATTGTAACTCAGGCACAAAGGCAACCCACAGAATGGGAGAAAATCTTCAGTAACCACATATCTGATAGAGCTCTACTGTCCAGAGTGCACAAAGAACTTAGAAAACTAAACACCAAAGACACAAATGGCCCAATTAAAAAATGAGCCTTGGAACTTAAAAGAAACTTTAAGGGACAAAATTGAAATGTCTAACAAATATCTTTAAAAATGCTCTACATCCTTAGCCATCAGAGAAATGCAAATCAAAAACCTCCCTGAGATATCATCTCACCCCGGTCAGGATGGCAAAAAATCCACAATACAAACAACACCAAATGCTGGAGAGGATGTGGCGAGAAGGGAACTCTCCTACATTGCTGGTGGGAATGCAGGCTTGTACAACCACTCTGGCGAGCCATCTGGCAGTTCTTTAAAAAGTTAAAGATCGAAATGTCATATGGCCCTGCTATTCCACTTTTGGAAATAATCCCCCATACAGCAAAAATTCACCTTGATAGCACAAGCCTGATCATGTTCATAGCAACACTGTTTACAATAGCAAAGTTATGGGATCACCCCAAATGCCCAACATTTGAAGAGTGGATAAGGAAAATGTGGTACATTTATACAATGGAATATTACTCAGCCATCAAAAATGATTAATTAATGAAATTTTCCAGGAAATGGATGGAATTAGAAAAAATTATATTGAGTGAAGTATCCCAGACACAGAAAATTAAGCACTGTATGTACTTCCTAATAGTTGGATCCTAGTACCAAACTTACTTATTGACACAGTCAAAGATAAATCTCTGTAATACCTACAGTAATTGCAAAGATTATAAACAGGAAGGAAGGGAAGGAGGGCACCATCAGAAACGAGGAGAGAGGGGATCATGCTACGGCAGAGAAAACAGGCCACCATCAAGTACTGCAAGTAAGTAATGAGACATCTGGTTAAGCTCACAGACTTTCCTCCCTGATCACTTGCAACTGATGGAGTTTGATCTCAACAGAAAGGGAGGGCATAGAGTCTGGCAGATAGAAGGTAACCATCCTGCAAGTGGGAGCCTGATCCCCCTCACTGTGGACTCCTACTCTTGTTCCATCTACCTTTGAATCTACTCTTATAATAAGACTAGAGTCTTATTTAAACAGCCTTTTATCTCTGGCTAGGAGATGATTCCAATATCCATCAGGATGGAGTCAAGGGCATTGCAGGAACAGCAAAACTGGAAGAAGAAAAACCGGGAAAAAAAAAGAATAACAAACCATAATTCAGAACATCAGAGACTCTATATTAATCACCAGGAACCAGGCCAACCTAATCTCTCCCCATCCCAAAGCTCAGAGAAATTTGCAGAAGAGGGGGTGGTAAGATTGCAAGAGCCTAAACATGGGGAGGAGCAACAATATGCAAGATACTCCACACACATTAGACTCAAAGTAATCATAACAGGACTTTGCATGACCTGAGCAATGACCAACATGTCATTGACCCCCCCAAAGTCTAGCGTGGATACAGGTTCTAAGATCCTTAGAGGCAAGGGATTAATAGCCACAATAACATTCCTATACTAAAGGGGCACACAAAAAAAGAGCTCTAGGCAATGCTACTGAGTCCTTATACCTCATCAGAGAGGAGGACCCAGAGGGAAGTTTGACATGCACACTAAAGGATGCTCCAGGAATGGCGGGGAGTGGCACCAAGAGAAAGGGAGAGGGGGGATAACAGAGGGGGAAAAGGGGGAAGGGATCAAGGGGATCCAGGGAGGGGTGGATGGAGGAAGGGGAATGTGGTACCTATCAAGTTTGTATGAGCAGGAAAAATAAATTTTAAAAAATAATAAAATAAAATGGAGTGGTCACTCCTGAGATTTCTTAGGAGTATGACAAAAACTAAATAAAAGGATATGTTTAAGAGTTTATCAAAGTATCTGCTACAATAGCAATGCTCTAAAAAATAGAAGCTACTAATTACATCAGGACTATTGCAGAGTTATTTTTTTCAATTGTTGTGATCAAGTTACCTTTCTCATTTGCTAAGTATGACAAGAAGCAACTGAAGAGAAAGGGTCTGTTGTACTCAGGGTTTGAGTGGGTAGAGTCATGGCTAGAAAGGCATGGTAACAGGAGCATAAGGCACTTGATCACACCCTGGAAAGGAAGTAAGGCTGGACTGACCAATCTCAAGGCCTCGCCCGTTACTCACATCCACCAACAAGTCTCCACTCCTAAGAGTTCTTCAGCCTTTTAAAATAGTGCTGCCAACTGGAGACCAGGTACTCAAAATGCATTTAAACCACAACAATAATGTCTTAAGAAATCAATAAAACTTAGTATCTATCTCATTTTCCTTAGCTAAACACAAATGTCTAACACTGATATTCATGAAACTTCCATTTCTTAAACAATTCCTTCGTATTATGAAAATAATCGCCCTCCCCAAAATCAGTGGAAAAGAATTTGAAAAATCTCATGTAAATATTAATGTTGAATCACATATGTCGTAAAAATAAAATCAAAACCCCTTAAAAGATAATTGCAGAGAGTTCAGTTTGATACATTTAAGAGTAGAGCAGCATACCCTAAAGGACATAGAACTGGTCTCTATTTCTGCAGGATTCGCATGGTATGTTTTCTTATTTCAAGACAAAATTATTTTTATAATTGAAAACTAAAATACTTTCTATATACCATTTGCAAACATAAAATTGTTGTCTGTGTATCAGAATAGGCTCCAAACATAACAAATTTAGTGTGACCAAACTTCAGAGGTCTTCAGAAATCACAAGAAAAGGTTTATGGCATATGACCATATCCTAACAGATAAGGTTTACTGCCTTTTTGTACCACAGCCATAAACCAGCAATATCTCCCTGCTTCATTGGAAATATCTCTGAAAAGTTCACCCCATAAAAATGCTGTGATATCCTAGTCTATCAAACAGAATGTGTGTTATGTATATGTATGCATGCGTGTGTGAGGAATAACAAGGTCAGTAGGTGAACTTCCTATAAAATTAATCCAGAGTGTTGATTTCAAAGTAAACTTCAAAATCACTCTAGGCATTGTTGCTATGCGTAGCTTTTATTCAGTTTGAGATTTCAGGAAATTCATTCTCTAGCACTCAGTCTCTTTCATCTGTAATCTGAGACCACCTATAGTTCTTGGTCTTGTTAAGGTTGTTTTCTCATGCCCAATGCTGATTTGTCCCACGTGGAAGAAGAGGTGGAGGAGAGCACTTGGGTTTAGAGTAGCAGATGACATGGAAACATTTGTTTTATCTCTCTGCTCCCATGATTTTATCAAATTCATGATGTTGCTCTGTGCATTTGTGAAGATCGTAAGTTTCTGCTGCCTCCTGCTTCCTTATTGTTCTAAGAAACACAACTGAAGAGCCATTCAGGATAATATACTGACAAAAAAGTCTTTGGAATAATCTTAAAACATCAAATGCCTACATTAAGACTGAGGACTGAGACTGAGGAAATGTCACAGCCACAGTGGGAAATAATTCCAAACAGGAAGTGAACATGAATTCATCCTGGTTATACAAAAATATATTCTGTTAGGAAAATCTAAATGCAGTAAGGTGAATGTAGCCAGTGCTTCACAGCACAAAACTTAATGCAATTCTCATCCGACAGTGTCAGGCAAGTAAATGTCAGGTCCTGGATCAACCACTAGCAAGTAAAGAATAGCTTCATTAAGGTTGGTTAGACCCATGCAAAGCTTTTCTGCTAAGTATGATGCACTCCTAACGACAAGGAAGAAATCTGGCTATATTCTAGTAAGTGTGATTCCAGCCTAAGGGACAGAGCAGAGGACTTCTAGGAAGCCAATATCCTTTTACAAGGAGACCAACACCTAAGGGTTCAGCTGAACTTACTGGGAGACCATTTGGGGAACAAGCCTATGTTGCTGAGTTGACTGAGAATGAATCTCTGGATATTCTGCACATAGACTTAGATATAAGTAAAAAACAAGAAGACAGGTAGGTCTGAACATATGCCTATAATCTCAGCACTCAGAAAATAGAGGGAAAAGACCAGGATTTAAGGTTACTGTGGGCTACCCAAGCAAGACCCTATCTCAAAACGAAAAATGAAACACTGAAACAAGAAAATGTAATCACATTGCAACCAGAAAAAAAAAAGTCCCTTTCTTCTGTGGTATCCCTCCAGTATTCTATCCTGACAAGCTCAGTCTGCAGGCTCAGCAAGAATATCTAGTGTCAGCATCATCCTCACAGGCAGGGTAGTGAAGGATAAGTTTAGAGCCAAGAAACAATACATTGGTAATAGACATAAGCAATTACTTGGCATGATGATTACTATTGTGCTTAATAGCCCCTGGTTAGACCTAGTGGGCCTTGTTACAAAACCAAAAGACAAGCGGCCTGGAGAGATGGCATAGGGGTTAAGACTCTGCCTCTTAAACAAAACCAAAAGACATTAAAGTGGAAAAGGAACTTGTAGAGAAGAGGGAGGCAGGTAATATGCACAGAAGGAGAATAAGAGATGACAGTAACCAGAAGATAATATATATGTACAAGATGGTCAAAGAACAAGTACAATAAGCTTTTCAAAAAATCTAAAATAAGATTCAAAAAACAGTTCAATAAGACTTCTGTTATGTAGCTTCTAAAGATACCATTCACCTTCCAACTACCAAAACACTAATGCTCACAGAGACTATAATTGCAGAGGTAGAAAATGAAAGTTCCCAAGTGAATCCTTGGGAATGATATCAAAGAGACTATTTCTACTTCCACTCTGCGATTCCCTGATTTTGTGTTCAATCTGTGAAGGGCAAGATGCCAGGTAATGGTCTTTCACTATGGTACATAACGTAGCATCCAAAATAGTGCAATATCCTTGAGAGACACCTCATTTCCAAGCTGACCCCTCGGCTAGAGATGGTCTCCAAAGGGGTTTCCAAGAAGCCTTTCTCTGTCAGGTGATTTGGAGCTCCACAAACTTCACTGAGACTGTAGGCTCCTGATTTTCATAGCCTTCTCACTCTTGTTCTGGAGTACATGTATCTTACCAAGTACGCTCATCCTTCTTTATTTGGGAGAGAACAGGTATACATGTGCCATGGCATGCAGGAGGAGGTCAGAGGTCAACTTTCACAGTCAGTTCTCTCCTTCCACCATGGACTCCAGTTCATGTGCCCTTCTCCACATATTCTTTAATGCTTGGTTATACTGAGTATCTTCTGGTATATCCTATCAGCTGCTGAGTGTTTTAGGCCATAAGTGATGTGCTCAGTACCACATTCCCATTCCCCCCTAAACTTTACACCCTCCTTTCACCTTCTGCCGGTGAGTCATAATTTTTATCAACTCAGTCTTCTACATATCCCTGATTTCCTTTAGAATTCATATGACAGAATAGGACAAATAAAGCAAAGTTCTTTGAAAGATAACCTCCAATAATAAAGATAGATATAACTTACATGTATAAATCAGAGGATACCTTTTGGTAGTCAGTTTCTTTCCTTCTATCTGGTGCACTCCAGAGATTACACTGGGTTGCTAGATTGGTGGGCAGGCACCTTTACAAGCTGAGCCATTTCACCAGATCAAGATAGTAATAATTTAAATAAAACTTCATCTTATATCACTTTTCTCTAGAATTTCAGGAAGATGTACACATTCTCACATTCATGCAAATTAGCTATAAAGCAAACAAGCTAATTAAAGAATTTCTCAGGTTCTCAAGAGCAAAGTTAGAGGTATTGCAGAAATTTTACCAAGTGGAGTTACTTTTTATTAAGAAATTATTACTTACTGTAGTTATGACAATAGCCTAATAGAATTCCATTTTCCATATAGAAGATAATTCATCTCCCGTGGTAAGAGATTGTGCTGATATGCAACTAATATTAGAAGTTAGCTGTAGAAACTGTTGGAAATAACCTTCTACTCACAAAATTCACTGAAACAAACATTAGCCTTTATCTTGAAACAAAACTCAATCTACCTACTTGTCTGTATTGGATCTGATGCTGAAACAAGACCTGGTTTTGTCCTCATGACTAGATTGCTTCATTCTGATATTCAGTGAGATATTGTCAAGTCAGTTCCTTTTTGAACCTTCATGGGCAGCAGTTTATAATAAAATGGAGTGATTCTATCACCATCAGAGAACATTCAGAATTGTAAATACTGCACTGCATTTTAGCTAAGACAGAAAACAGAAAGAAAGATAGAGGAAAGAAGGAAGGTAGGAAGGAAAGAAGGGAGAGAGGTTGAGTCTCATAAGACTTTGTTGCTTAAGTCAGTAAATCAGCTTTTAAAAAACTCTTTTTCTAGAAAGAAAAGGTAGTTTTGTAGAAGATGAACTAAGAGTCATCTTGGGCTAAATGAGTTCATTTTCTTTTACCAGAAAAAGAACTTTCAAGCACTTACTTCCATTTTACAGACTGAATTTCATGGAAAGGTAGCTTATTAGTTGATCAGTTCTTCTTTCTCAAGGGAAGTAACCTGAGTAATGAAATTAAAGCTTTTTGCACCAAAATTACATTAGTATATATCAGACTTTCACATTTAAAGAGGGGAGAGTCCCAGCACTCAGTGATAGCTTACACGTCTCTCAGTGGTAGAGTCCAGTCTCTGTGGCCACAAAAAATAAGGTGATGAAAATGCAAGTTCCATCTGTTTTCTAGTTACCAACCATCCTTATTAGAACTCATAAGCGAATTCTGTAGTCATTTTGTCATGATTTTAACAAGAAATACTGTAGTAACAGGACAAGATACAGCAAAAACACTGATAAATCCCTCTCAGTCCTCAATGTGAGTTAAAAAAAAGGAATAGAAAAACACAGAGGGAAGGAACTCTTTGGGGAATCAGAATAAAAGAGATTCTTTTGATTTACCATGTTGTTGGCCTCCAGGACTGAGAACCTTGTGAAGGCAAAGCGCATTTCAAAGTACTTGTCTGTTTTCCAAATTCTTTTTCTCTCCACTTAAACTTAAAGAAAATGACATTCTAGGTTCTGCAAGGTTTCAGTGAATTGTATTTGGGGTTAGTTTGCAACACTTAAACTGCTTTAACGGTTTGCTATGACTGGAATTCTTTCCTCAGGAGTATTACAAAAAGATACCCATCCCTGTAGTAGTCATCAAGAAGTAAGAGTCTACTATTAAACCAGTACTGTGGGGAGAGTAGATAGTTTTAGAAGTATATTAGAACTTGAGGTAACCAGCACATGAACCAGGTGGAGCAGCCAGCCCAGCCCCCAATGACCAGGACACAACCTCTGCACCAGGCAGCAGACAAGCAGACTTCACAGAACAGCCTCCAATGCCCGGACACCACCCCTGTGCCAGAAATCACAAGACAGGGAACATAAAACTCCAGGCCCTGAAAAGCTTACCATTCAACAGAAGAGAATCTTCACATCTAACACTAAGATAAATAACCCATTTTATCTTCCTTTAACCCAAACCACAGTCACCAAGTTAAAGATTCATAACACCATACCCAAAGTCCCACACACCCGCCCCTTTGGGTTTTAACCATTCACCCTCTCACACCTCTAAAGATCTAAAATCTGCCACTATCACACTTATCACTCTGGATATTAAACCATCCTATTGTATAATCTTAAAACTGTTCTGATACCTAACCTAAACGACACCTAACAAAACTTGTTACCCAATTTTAAATCTCTCAGTTAAAACTAGACAAAGACTCCATCACCCTATTAACCATAGAAGGGATTGCATAATTCAATAACATTACAATGATACTATGCACAAAACAGCACCAAGAAACCCTAAACTGACCCCCTTAACACTCAGGCAAACAGTAACAACAACTGTCCAAGTGAGGTAATTCTGTCTGGCTCAAAAGAGTAAAAAACACACTAGAGACCAAACACAAAATGCCCAATTCACACTATAAATCTATGAGAAACAACAAAAACAAAGCCAAAAATTTTCCTACAAAAAACATTCACCCTATAATGATGAATTCCAACCAGATTTAGCTTCTTGCATATTAGCAAGAAATCAGCAACCAAGGTAATGATTTCCAAAGCTTGATTATTAGTATGATCAAAACAATGAAAGGAGAAATTTGAGAAGAGTTAAACAACTGCATAAGCAAATGTAAAATGAAAAATAAAATACACACGAATGAGATGCAAAGACAGTTGAAGAAACAATTGAAAAATCTCATGTGGAGATTAAACTTGAAATTAACAACAAGCTAATTACAATTCAAAACTCAATAGTAAGTCTCACCAATAGAACTAATGAAGCAGTAAATAGAATATCAGAATTAGAAGACAAGATGACAGTACAAGTTTGCTCAATTAAAGAGACTGAAAAAGCTAAAAAATTACTTTAAAGGAATACTCAAGAATTGTAAGACACTTTGAAGAAGTCAAACCTGTCCCTTCATGGAATCCATAAACAAGAAACTCAAAAAGACACAGCAGAAGACATTTTTCACACTATCATCAATGAAAATTTTCCTTATCTGAGGAAAGAGATCCCCATCCAAGTACAAGACACATATCACACACAAATCATATATAACCAAAACAGAAACTCACCATGGGAAATAATAGTCAAAATATCACATATACAAGACAAAGAGAATGTGCTGAGAGCCTTGAGTGAGAAAACCAAGCCGCATTTAAAGGTAAGCCTATTAGAATGACTGCTAATTTTTCAGTGGAAACAGAAACAGCCAGAAGAGCTTGGAGAGATATATTTCAAACCATGAATGAGCACAAATGTTAGCCCAGGCTGATATACCCATCAAGAATATCAGTCTTAATTGAAGGTGAAATAAGGACAAACTGAAGGCCTACATGACCACCAAACCAGGCCTACAAAACATGTTAGAATAGATTCTCAAACTCAAAGAAAAGGACAAACATACCAAAGAGGACTAAAGAGAAAGAGAAAAACAATACTAACAAAACTACTAAGCAATGAAATACACATATAAAAACTACAAAACCCAGAAAATGACAGGAATCAACAAATATTTATCAGTTATAACCCTAAAAGTCAATGGAATTAACTCCAATCAAGAGACACAAGCTAAAAACATGGATTAAAAACCAGAACCCATCAATCTGCCTCCTTCAAGAAACACACCTCACCATGAAAGATAAGCACATTCTCAGAACAAAAGACTGATCAAAGTTACTCCAAGCTAACAGAACAAGGAATCAAGTGGGAGTAGCAATTCCAGTGTCTAAAAAAATAGACTTCAAACCAAAAGAAATCATAAGAAACACAGAAGATACTACATATTAGTCAAAGGAACAATTCATCAGAAAGACTTCATAATGCTGAACACATACACACCCCACATAGGCTCACCCACAATTAATAAACAAACACTACAACATCTAAAAGTATAAATCAAACCAAAAATGATAATAGGAGGGGATATCAACACACCACTTTCATTAGGTCAGTAGACCAAAACTGAACAGAGATACACTGGAGCTGAATAAACCATAATCCAAATTGACATGACCAACCTCTACCAAACTTTTCATCATAACACCAAGTAATACACATTTTTTTAAGCATCCCATGGAAACTTCTCCAAAATGGACCACATACTGATTCAAAAAGCAAGATTTTACAAATACAGGAAAGTTGAAATTATATCTTATATTTTATTAGACCACCATAACAAGGCAAATGACAGAATAAAAAAAAAATTCTTGGAAATTGGAAAATCAGACATGCACAAGAAAGGACTCTCTGGGAATTGGGGTGGGAGGCACTGGGGGATGGGGAGGGAGAGGGGTGGGGAGGGGAAGCAAGGGGTACGGGGGGAGGAGGACGGAGGGAGGGAACTGGTGTACCTAATAAGTTTGTATGAGCTGAAATAAAAAAAAAATTCTTCGAAATTAAATACCATGATACTGAATGAGGAAAAGGTTCAGCAGAAATCAAAACTGGAGCTTCAAAAATTCCAAATGATGAATGATATGAAAACACAACATATCAAAATCTCTAGAACCATGACAGCTGTCCTAAGAGGAAAGTTTATAGCTCTCAATGCCTATAGCAAAAAAATGAAAATATCACAGGTAAACAACTTAACAATGCAGATTAAAGCTTTAGAGAAACAAGAACAATCCAATCCTAAAAGCAGTATACTAGCAGAGATTAGTAAAGTCAGGGGAGAATATCCAAAATTGAAATAAGGAAAGTGATACAAACAAATCAACCAAAGAGTTGATTCTTTGAAAAAAATAAACAAAATTGATAAACTCCTAGCCAAATTAACCAAAACCAAAAGAGAGAAAATAAAAATTAATAAAATTAGAGATGAAAAGAGTTATTACAACTGATGCCAAGAGAATTCAAAGAATCATAAGGTCATATTTTAAAAGCCTATACTCAAGAAAATCGAAAGAAATGAATGAATTTCTAAGTAACACAAGTTATCAAAATTGAATAAAGATGAATTGAATTTTTTAAAAAGTGATGAAGTTAAAGAAGTAATTACAAATCAACTCTTCCCAAGTGCATAATGCTACCAGACATTTAAAGAACAACTAACATCACTACTCTTAAACTATTTCATAAAATAACAGGAAAGAACACTTCCAAATGCTTTCTGTGAAGCTAACATTACACTTATCCCAAAACCAAATAAAGACACAATAAATAAAAGAAAACTATAGTCCAACTTCATTAATGAACACTGATGCAAAGATCCTCAACAAAATTTTAGCAAATCAGATCAGAAATATATCAAAGATCATTCACCATGATCAAGTAGGACTTATTCTAAGAACGTAATGTTGGTTCAACATACACAAATCAATAAATATAATCCATCTATATAAACAAATCAAAGGACCACAAGATTCTCTTCATAGATGCAGAAAAAGCTTTTGACAAGATCCACCATCCCCTTATGAAAAAGTCCTGGAAACAATAGGAATGAAGGAATTTATACAACATAATAAAAACATTATACAAGTCTACAGAAAAGATCATTCTAAATGGAGAAAAACTTGAAGCATATCTACTTTCACCACTTCTATTCAATATTGTACTTGAATTCTTATCGAGAGTCATAAGACAAGAGAGGAAGATAAAAGGAATAAAAATAGGAAAGGAAGTTGAAATATCCCCATTTGCAGATCATGTGATTCTATACCTGAGAGACTTCATAAACTCTTGGAACTAATATATAAGTTCAGCAGTGGCAATTTATAAAATTAATGTTCAAAAATCAGTGTCTTTCTTATCCACCAAAAATGAAAAAAGTGAGAAAGTCTTAAGAGAAACATTTCCATTTAACATAGCCCCTAAAAAAATGAAATATGTTGGTATAAATTTAACCAAGGATGTGAAAGACCTGTGCAAAGAAAAATTTAAATTCCTACAAAAAAAATTTCAGAAGACATGAGAAGGTTGGAAGACCTCTCATGCTCCTGCATCAGTAGAATTAACATCATAAAAATTACTATTCTACCAAAAGCAACATACAGACTCAATGCAATGTCAATCAAAATTCCAAGGCAATTTTTTACAGAAACTGATAAAATAATCTCAAAATTCATATGGAAGCACAAAAGGCCCAGGATACAAAAACAATCCTGAGTAATAAAAACTCAGCTGGAGGTATCACCATACCAGACTTAGTCTACACTATAAATCCATAGTAATAAAGACAGCATGATACTGGCTCAAAAATAGACACATAGACCAATGGATAGGGGTTGAAGACTCAGATATAAGCTATATACCTACAATCATCTGTTTTTTAACATGCATGCTCAAAAAAAAAAACATTTGGAAAAGGACAGCATCATCAACATATGGTACTGGCAAAACTGAATATCTACATGCAGAACACTGAAACTGGACCCTTACTTGTCACCATACACAAAAATCAACTCCAAATGGATCAAGGACCTTAATATTAGACCATAGACTATAAAAACCCTAGAAGAAGAAGCAGGAATAGAACCAATGCTCAACAAGTGGGATTTCATGAAATTGAAGAATTTCTGCTCAGCACAAGATATTGTTAGCTGAGTTAAGACAACCCACAGAATGGGACAAAAATCTTCACTAACCACACATCTGATAGAGGACTAATATCCAGAGTACACAAAGAACTTAAAAAATTAAAAACCAAAGAGGTTAACAGTCCTTAGGTTGATGGTCCTTGGAACTTAAAAGAAACTTTTCCCAGGACAAAATTAAAATGTCCAACAAATACCTTAAAAAATACTCTAACTTCTTAGTCATTAGGGAAATGTAAATCAAAACCACCTGAGATATCATCTCATCCCTGCCAGAATAGCTAAAACCAAAACACATACGACAATAAATGCTGGAAAGGATGTGGGCAGAAGGGAACCTATATTGGTGGAAATGAAGACTTGTACAACTGTTCTGGAGTCAATATGGTGGTTTCTAAAAAAGTTAAAAACTGAAATGCCATTTAACCCAGCTTAAGTTAGTCTCTATAGTAAGAGACTTGTGTACATCTTTGTTCATTGCAACACTATTCAGATTAGCAAAGTAATGGACTCAATCTAAAGAGCCAATAGCTGACAAATGGATAATGAAAATCTGGTACATATACACAAATGGAATACTACACAGCTATCAAAAAATTAATTAATGAAATTTGCTAGTAAATGTATGGAGTTGGAAGAAGTTATATTGAGCAAAGTATTCCAAATACAGAAAGACAGATGTCTCATGTTCTTCCTTATAAGTAGGACCTAGCACTAAGCCCTCATAATGACATATTCAAGGGGAAATCTCTACAATATTCATTATAACTGCAAAGGAACATGACTTGGAGGGTAGGAGAAAGATCCCAAAATAGTGGAGACAAAGGAATGCCATTACATAGATAAAACCACTGTTAAAGAAAGTTTGTTAGTGTTGAGATGTCTGATTCTTCCTACTGCCAGTTTTCTCCCCAACGATTGTTGTTTAAACCAATTTACAATGCTGCGCATGTGTTCCCTGTCATTGAGGGATTAGGGGTTAGAAAGCAGGTGGTTGATTAGTTGAAGGCCAATCCCACTCTACTGTGTCCTACTCCTGTTCCTCCTTCTCCTTTAAGCCTTTTCTTATATAAACAACTTTTTTAACAGCTTTTTTAAAATCTTTGGACAGGAGAGGATCTAAACATGCAAACATGATGCAGCCTAGTACAGTGGAAAAACAGTGAAATAGACAACAGCCAACCAGAATGCAGAGTACCAAGCTCAGGAAATCTTGCATAAAGGGGGGCAGTAAGGTTTTAAGTACCTAAAGATGGAGAGGCCTACTGCTGGATAAGACATTCCACTCAAGGTAGGGCTGTTGCATCCAGGAACTTTCTGCAATGAGACTTGTCCTTACCAGACCTGCACAATGGCTGACAAGTCAACATGCCCCTATAAACTAGCAAGGCTCTTAGGAGAAATAATTTCAAGCAGTAGGAACCTTAGAGGTTAGGGCTAGACAGATTAAGGGGAGTGCCCCTATCAATGGGTCTGCCCAAGAAAGGGCAACTTGATCCGCCTCAGAGGCCTGAACTCCCACCAGAGCAGATGATCCAGAGGGAACCTCAAGAATCACAGAAACAGATGGGTAGGAAGATGGGAGGGAGCAGGATGGATCGATGAAGGGAAAGAAGGGGAGGTAGGAGAAAAGCAGGAAAGGAGGGCTGAGGGAGAGGAGAGGGAAAAGAAGGGAGCAGGGATTATTATTTGTTGTGCTTGTAAAACTAGGGAAAATATATATAAATAAAAAAGAAATATATTATCTCCCTCTTACTCTAATTAAGGTGATAAAATCTGGGGTCTTTTGACTGCTAGAAAATAACCACATCATCGAGTGATCTCTTTTTCATCATACAATGAAGTAGCCAAATAAGTCTTTGGAGAGAGCTTTAATTAGTAACTGTGGCCCTCAGTTCCATATGCATTCCAATGACACTCAAATTTATCTTTCCAGTCCCTTGAGAAATTAGTGGGAAAGATGAAAAATGAGCAATACAGCTCTTAGAATTCTCAGAAAATAAATGTTGTGTCTCCAAAATAAGAATTAGCAAATAAGACAAACTTGTTGCTTCCCCTTCAGTGCCTCCTGATTCTCAGTCAATTTCTCCTTGGTCTCTGAACTGTTTATGTTTTGGTGTTTGTGTGAATTGTCCATGAATGGGAAGTAGGTAAAGGAGTAATTTAGTATACTGAAGAAAAATAGGATGCATTCTCAAAAAGAAGCTAACACATAAGACAATTGATGAATAATGTAAAGTAAGGAGGAAAACTATCCACTGTCAACTGAGAATGATTTCAGCTTGCAGCCCTAAAAGCAACCTAAGGAAATAGAGTGGCAATCTGACTGCTAGTGCAAGACTAGCTGCTTAATATCCTTACAGCTTGGTCTGTGAGATCTCTTTGGCTTAGAGATTCACCTAGACTGACTGTTGCAATCTCAGGTTTTCAAACACAAAGGGAAGTCAATACTAGCAAATTTAGGGAATTTAATACCAGCATATTTGTAACCATTGCCATAAATTTCTCTTTGGACAAATTGCATAGAACAACCAATTCTAGTTGCAAGAGATATTGCAGCATGAATATTTCCTTCCTGGTCTCTGTTAGAGACAAGCAGGTATGATGGCTGGGAGTGACTGTTTTGGCAATTAATCAATGTCCTGAAACATCTATGATGATATTTTCCTCTAGAGTGCACCAGGAGTATGCCAAATAATTTTAATAATTTAATTTAATAATTTAATTTCCTTCAAAGTGAAAGCAAGGACAATAAAGAAGTTAATCAGGAAAGCAGGAGCTAACTAGACTGTCCTGGGTAAACTGGATATATAGTTAGTTGTATCATAGATGAACTAGACTGAACAGATAGTGCCTTTTCATTTGACCATTTGAAAAGCAAATGTCTCTCTGGCTGGACTCAGGGTCTTCCAGTGTTCACAACATACCTCATTCAAGGAGAAGGTTATACGTACCATTTTCTTATGAGAGCCCATGTTTCGACCACCTGACATACAATGATCCGAAACCTTCTATTCTCCTACTTCTATGCAGATCACAGTTTGAAAGCATGTGTTTTCCCTATCTGTTTCCTGTGTCCCATACTACATCAATAAAAATAGCTATGTAACACATAACAGAGATTCTCAGAAATTAGACTTTCCTATTTAAAGAGGATTAAGATGATACCTACACACCAAACTAACTACATAATGAATTTCCTTTGTACAATAAACAATAAGTTCACTAATAGAATAAATGTAAACATCACCAAAAATTTTGAATATTCTAGCCTTACTATATACTTATTCTATATTTATTTATTTATTTACTTACTTATTTTAAGATAGCAATAAATTCAAAATGGAATTTGTCGCTGCTGCAATGGTTCCAAAGTATTCTAGACTTACAATTAGAAATTGTTTCTGATGTCAAGACATGTCCCTAGAATATTAACTATCTTGAATTCTAATTATTATAACATGTCATACCTTCCTACTTGATGAAGATTCTTATTTTCTTCTCTGTGACATCTGGTATTCCAAGATTTTTGCATATAAACAAAATTCAATGTTACTATTATTTTTTATTTGTATGGATGCCTTCATTCATTTTAAAGGAATGTTACTTGTTGGAAGAAATCAAATATGACTTAAGATAAAGAGTAAAGAATGAAAATTCCTTTAAACCTAGTCGACCACACTGCCTTTGCCAAATTTCAGAGAGAGAAAACTGTTGAGATCATTTACCATGCACACACACTGCATTACTAACATACATTAATATAAATTTCCATAACATTTAATAAACATATTTAATAAATAAGCATAGTTTATTAAATGTCTTCTTTTTTATATTGATCTTTTTTAATAATTTTATTTTTCTAGTTCTACAAGCATATTGAATACTTTCCTCTGATTCCCTCTATTCCCCTCTCTCACATTTCCCTCTCTTCCTTTCATCAATCCATTTCACTTCCTCCCACCCTTCTACCTGTCCACTTCTATGGACCCCAGGATTCCCTCTGGCTTGTCTACTTTTGTGGGGGTTCAGGCCTCTTGTGGCATACCAAGTTGCCTCTCTTTAGGCCACCCCACCGATAGGGGTGTTTCCCTTCACTCATTCAGTTCTTGTCCCTAAAGTTTCTACCATGTGTTCTTACCTCTCTTCAGTTCCTCATAGTCTATAGGGGCATATTGGTATTTCAGTCATTGCATAGGTCTGGTAGGCATAAGTCTCATTTCAATGAGTTCCTGGATGCAGCATCCTTGAATGGAATGTCTTGTTCAACAGTGAACCTTCCCATCTTTAAGTTCTTACAATCTTACCACCCCCTCTTCTGAGAGGTTCCCTGAGCCTTATGATGGGGAGAGATTAGGTTGGCATGATTCTGGGTGAGTCTTGATGAGTCACTGGTACTCTGCATTATAGCTAGCTGTCGTCCACTTCACGGCTCTTCCATTGCCCTAGGTTACATCCTGTCAGGGTATTGAGATCCTCTACTTCTGTTGTAGAAGAAGACTTGCAGGCCGAGTGTTAAGTGTTCTTCAAATCTATGGGTAGGATAGCAGCTATTTGCAGATTATATTGATTATATTTTATATTGATCTTTTTAATAATTTTATTTTTCTAGTTCTACAAGCATATTAAATACTTTCCTCTGCTTCCCTCTATTCCCCTCTTCACATTTCCCTCTCTTCCTTTCATCAATCCATTTCACTTCCTCCCACCCTTCTACCTGTCCACTTCTATGGACCCCAGGATTCCCTCTGGCTTGTCTACTTTTGTGGGGGTACTGTCTTCCTACCTATAGGTTCATTTGCTGTTTTCCTATTAATCCAACGTCCTCCATTTTTCAGGTTCTTGTTCTTGTTAACAGTAAAAGGAATGTGTTCCATTCTGACAAGTGGGCCTTGAGTTTAATTAGAAAGCTGTTGGTTGTCTCCTCGATTCTCTCTCATGTCACTACACTGGTGGTACCTATGATTTTTATTGCAACTTGCAGATCTTGTGAGTTGATGAGGACTAGGATTACTTCTCTCCCCCATTAGCTTCTACAGTATTCCGTGGTACTATGTAAGCTATCCAGCAAGGAGGAAGTGCTCATACCAGTTCCAGTTGATGTATTTTGCTTATGTTATTGATTCATACATATTGTGTCTTCAGTAATAGGGTCTTATTGACAGTTTTTTGGAAAGCAACCAAGAGCAATGGCAAGAGCCTATAATGTTTGAAGGCCTTTAAGACCTCTAACCAATATCTTATCAGGAAGTATACAGTTTTTTTAATTGTCACTAGATTCCAATTGGATCAGCTCAGGAATCTTTTTCCCCTGTTTTCCTCACTCTGTGCCCATTGCTGTTGCTTTCTTTAAAAGACATGTTTATTTTTTTTCATATTACTAGTATAGGAGGTTCCTATGGGGTTATTTCCAACAATCTTAGGGTTTTTCTATAAGTTCCTCTGTCCCTCATATCTCCCATCCTCATTTCCCCCATATGTGAATATAATTTTTAAAGTGAGAATAAGTTTTCACTTACTAGTGTATAAGAGTATTCTACATTCTCATTAATGACTGTAATTTATGTTATTATTTCTACTATCCTTAGGATATAAAGTCATCACAGATCTTCGCAATTCTTTCAAAAAAGAAGAGTAGGGATATGGCTATACTAGCAAAAACACTAGAATATTATACCTTTCATTGGTGAGAAATATACAAGTAGGTTACAGTTTATAAAATATCCTTATAAAATAAGATTCCTTCAAAACTTGCTTCTATTTTTACAGTGACTATAAAGTTAACTGTGTATGAGTGTAATGTTTTGTGTTTGGGGGAACATTCTGAAAATGATTTGGCTGTTTTAATAGGCTAGATGTCACCTCAAGGATCTTTCATTTTTAAAAGCAGCAAGAAATGTCCAGTCTATGGGCTAGATTCAATCATATACATTTAAATGACCTATCCTTTTAACTTGAGTGCTAACATATGTATTTGACATTATCTCTATGAATGTGCTATTGTGTTGGCATTTTCTCATAATATATTATCTGAAAGTGTTCTTAGAGCTATAACTCCATTTGCCCAACATATGTAAGGCTCTACATTAAATTTCTAGCACACACACACAGAAAAGCCTATTCCTCTTTTAATTCTGCTAATTGTGACTTTAACCAACATTAGCTAATTTTTGCTAACTGTGACTTTAACTAGCATTAACTTGTCAATGATACCACTTCCTCTCCACATCTTAACTACATGTCCAAATTTGTTTAATTTTAGGCCTCTAGACCTCTTTTCCCTGACTGTGCTGTGACTACCTACTAATCTCATTTCATAGGAAAACTTCTATTTGCACAGTTTCTGTAATTCTACAGACTTTTTTTTTTTTTTGCTCAACCCCAAAAAATCAATTGCATGAATGTATTAGAGACTAATTCTCTCTCCCATTGAAAAGTGATCTTTATCCCAAGTTTATGCTGCCATTTTCCCTAGTCATTAAGTTCCTGACACAATATTGACTTAAATTACATACAGACTTGAGGACATCCAAAGTATATCATCTTTAAGGAATCAAGTTGGGTTCAGTATCTCATTTAGCTTAGCAATAATGAGCTTTTGTGGAAAATTGGGGCTTATTCCTTAATCCCTTCCCTTGTGTTTTCAAATATCCAGTAATTAAAGTTGTAATTCAGACAGAAAGGTTAGAGACCAGTTACTGTTAGAACGTCTGGAGTAGTATTTCTCAAATGGTGACCTCCAGAGTCCATAGGGTTCCCAGGAAACTCTCAGGGACCCTCCAAACACACTTTCAGGGGGTCCAGAGGACAAACTGGTCTTCAGAAGCATACTATGGCATTGTTCCCTTTGGCATGGTTTCGGCATCTGCACATAGGGCGCAAAGTAATATGGATGAAACTGTAGGTCCCTTACTAAATTAAGGTAGTGAGAGGCTCCTAACTCTTCTAGTGTTCTAGTAGGAACACAAAGTACACTCAGGAATGTCCTTGAGGTAGTGATACTTTTAATCTTATTAGATTTGTACTCTTGAGTACACCTCAGTGCTCTGTGTGCCAAGATGAGTACACATAGCATCTTGGGCTGCATGTCTAAAGCACTGAAATTTTCGTTTCCTGCTTTGCCCACTTTCTGAAGTGCCAGACAAAATGCTCAGAAGAAAAATAATGATTTTGCACAATTTTTACTCAGAATGGGATTCTATAAGTCTTTTTCTTTCAAGGAAATTGACAATATTTGTTGATAATACTAAAATTTGAGGTTGTTGACAAAAATTGATATTCCCAAAATGTGTATCCATCATAATGACTTTAACCATTAGCCAATGTGTAAGTATTTAAAAGGTCATGTGAAGTATTTAAAAGGTCAGCATTGACACTAATGAACATAACTATCTCATATGTTAGCATGTGCCATTCAGATCTGCTCACTTGGTACACTAGTGTCTTTCAAATGGCCAAGACATAATGCTATAAAGTTATATATTAGTAAAAAAATCACTGTAAAATATAATATTTACCATTTATTTTAAAAGTAATATTTAATAAATATTAAATTATCAAAATTTGCTATACCATCAATGGAATATGTCACAACTATCTGAAAGCCCACTAAAATTATTTTTTGGGGGGTTAGGCACCAGTAATCCTAGCTACTTAGGAAGCTGAGGCAGGAAGATGCTTTAACCCCAGTACAGCATAGTGAAACACTGAAGAAAAATGAAAAATAAAAAATAAAATAAAATAAAATTTTAAAAGTTCTGTGTGCTGGTACAGCTTATAATCTTACTTTAGTTCCCTGTTCCTGCTTGACTTCCTACCTGATAGAATATAACCTGCAATTGTGAGCTGTAATAAAACTCCTTGTTCCCTAGGTTGTTGGGATCATGTATTTATTATAGCAATGATTTATGAAACCTAAACAGCTATGTAATGAGATATTGTCACAAGAGAAGACAATGGAGGAAAAGGGAGGACAGGGAGAAAAATGTGCTTTTTCCACCTTTAACTTATTTAATCCTGGATTTCCTTCATGTAATGCAATCAAAAGGACTTATAGCAACAGACTAACACATGAGAGAATTCAGGTGTCTCTTACTTATTGATAAATTACAGTTTTTTAAAAAGGCAATGCTACCCTATTTGCTATTTTTTGCTATGAAAAAACAGTTGTTTGCTTAAAGAACAGACATATTGGAGCTGGTGGGATAGCTCTACTGGTACAAAACAGGTGACCTGGGTTTGATACCTGGAAGCCTACATAGCAAGAGGGTAGACTCAGCAGTCTCTAATAACATTTTTATATGACTTATTCTTGGCTCTTTTAGTTACAACTAACCATACTAGTCATAACTATGTTTCTCCTTCAGTAACTATCAACTAATAATTTCCTTATGTATTTATTAGTTCAAATTTCTGAGGACTCAATCTGATTTTCAGGATAACTATCATCATATCTGGAAAAGATACTTCCATCTGCAAACCTGTGTCAAGTTCCTAGTTAGTATCAGCTTGGGCAATTGTCAGTTGTGTTGGAGAAGAGACTAACCTAACACTGTTCTAGAGAATGGAGGACTTTGAGATCGACTAGTTGATGATATCAGAAAAGAGGCTATTGCAACAGGATAATGAACGGCATGTCCAAAAGTTCTTCTTCATACCTAAATGCACTACAGAAAGGACAAATTACTGAGACATACGCCACACTCATAAAAATGACATTACAACCTACACAGAATCCAAGTCTCAACTTGCCTTAAAGAAATCTTTCGACTATGACATATTTTTATATCTTTTCCATCCCTAATTCATTCCCCTGGCACTATTTACCCTATCATCTACCAGCCTTGCCACTGGAGACCTTAAACCATTCATGCCAATCCACTTTGAATTCTACTGTTCGTGTGCAGAAACCAGGCAGTCTACTAACCAAGACTAGAGATACTGAGGCTGTGCAGCACAATGCTAAGCTCCTTCCTTTCTCAGGGATTTTTTTATCTGCATTCTTTTCTCTCTTCTTGCCTATCTTCTTGGAAATAGCTTGGACTTTCCCAAGGAGATGCTGAAGAGCAGGCACATGGATGTACTGGTAAATTGATATTAACAAAGAGAAGTATATCAGTCAACAAGATTGTAAGTTCTACATTTTAAGGAAGAAAAAAAAACTTATTGTATCCCAGCTATTTTCTGAGAGCACTAAAAGCGTGGTGGGTGTGCAGCGTAGAGAAAGCCACAATCAAAATGAATCTTGAGATGTTTAATAATTGGCTGGTTGGGAGAGTGACCTTGGAGAGCTTCTTTTCCTTCTCATTTACTCCTTTGCAAAACACAAAATTGCTTCAATTTGATTCTGAGGATTACCAAGACAAAGGCAGAAAGACAATGAAGGTCTTTTAAGAACCTAGCATGACCCCTACACTTTACAGCTACACTTCAGAATAATACAGCCATCCACCCCTTTGAGATGTCTAGCTCCTCTTCAGATTCCCTCTCAAACTTTTCTCCTTAGTAGAAACCACTAGGATTAAACACAAATCACTTTCAGGTTTTGTAGTATGGTTCAGCTGAAAGGTTTTTCTTCCTCTGAGCAGAACCTAGTCTAGTACCTGACAAAGAACAGATATAATCCATTTGTGTTGTACTCTGATAAAGAATTCAGTGTGTCATTCATTTATTCATTCATTCAGATTTACTCTACCTCTTATTTTCATAATGGAAACAGTAAGGCAATTAATGGGATAATATTATAAAGGTAGTCTCAGATTTGGCTTGTTTGTTGTTTATATAAAGTGAAGTCCCCACAGTTAAAAATATTTTAACTGAAAAATAAAGATCTCTGCTACTGCTTACAAATTTGAGAAGGGAAAGAAGTTTTAGTTTTCCAGCCCTATAACAAACTACTTGAAATAATTAACTTGCACAAATAAGTTTATTTTGGCTCACTGCTCCAGAATCTACTCTACAATCAAGAGAACATGTTACTTTTAGGCATGTGGTGAGACAGCACATTATGGTGGGTGTGTGAGACAGAGCAAAACCACTTGCCTTTGTCCAGGAAGTGAAAGAGAGAGAGAGAGAGGAAGCAGGGAAGTCCCACCATCTTCAGGGTTATGTCTCTAAGGGCTGCCAAAAACCTGAACAACTAGATCCTGCTTCTTTAAAGTCCTGCCACTTGCCAGGGACCCGCCCCTCAAGGCAATCCATATCTGGAGTCCATGACTTCCTTTCTAGCTCCTTGCCTGGAATCCATAAGTTCTCTGGAGTGCCTCCCCATCATGGCACTCCATGTCTGGAGTCCATGAGTTCTTTTCCAGCTCCATGCCTCTCATGGACTCCATGCCAGAAGTTCATGAGTTCTCCAGGGTGCCCTTGTCCCTTATGGTAATCCACATCTGGAGTCCATGAGTTTCATTCCTTCTCTCCTCTAATAAACTCTACCTTAACCCCCTCCCCCCAAAATAAGTCCTGCCACTTCCCATCAACACAACCTTAGGAACTTACACAGGCCTTTGGGGACCACTTAACATCCAAACTACAGCCAATATGGAGGGCAGCTGCTGGAGTTTTCAGGTTCTAAGGCCTCTTTATAATGAAATGTGCAATGAAGAGTCAAAGAAAAGGAGACGGTTCATTAAAGGATCAATCCAGATTAGCTAAAAGTTAAGTAGGCTATGTTAGGGTCCGAAATCCCTCAAAAACAGCCATGACACGTATGCAAAAGCAAGAATATTTTATTCAGTCCAGCATGCTAGGGTCCACCATTGTATAGAGAAAATGGTGACCATGAGTGCAACTGAGAGGCTTTATTAGAGAGAGAAAGAGAGAGAGAGAACAAGTGAGAGAGAGAGACTGGTGCCAGGGCATACACACACAGGCAGGGTGTTGTGTGTACAGCCCCGAATTACATCTCCACGCAGTTTTTATACACAAGGGACAAAGGAGGTTGCATGCCCCACCAAAACAGTTTAGCTGACACAGTGTTTTACAGTCTTATAGGCATGCTGGCTTCTTTCTGGCTGTCTGGCCAAATGGCATTCTGTTAGGGTCTAGGTGGTATGTTTTTATCCAGGGACTTTTATGATTCCCTTAAGCTAATTTAGTTCACAGGAAACTGAAACTTAAGCCTAGCTTGGAGTCTGAGGCCTGTCATGGCTTTAGCCTAGTTTGGTCCCTTCAGATACACTTTGAGGTCTAGCTCCAAGAGAAAAAAGGAAAGGATGTGTGTGACCTTTCAGAAGTATCTGCCTCTTTCAAGTGCTTACAATAGGGCTTTGTTTTGTACTAGCACTGTGGTTGAAAGAAGCACAGATAAGCTAAAGGCTTCCAGTCTTCTGTTGCTTCTGCCTTGCAAGTGTTAATGCCTGGAATGATATCCTCCCTTTTAGTCCCTCTCTCCTGCCTTGAAGCCATACTGTTGCATTCTAAAAGTTGTTACCTTTGCCCTCAGGAGGTAGCCCAAATTTCCATCAAAATACCCTCAAAGACACAAGAAAAAGATATAACTTACCAGTATCAAATCCTAAAATGGCAAATTTATTGACAACTGGAGGAAGAGTTGTCAGTATCTAGAAAACTCAGGGCTTCCCTCTTAGGACTCCCTTCTTGCTAGATCCAGGGTTAATGGAATGCAATGGAAGGCTTGAGTTCTGGGCACAGTTGTGAAGAATTAGTAGTTGAGTTAAGCCCTGAACAAGCCTTCAGGAGATTGTCCAAGTAATGGGAAAGGTCCAGCCAATAATAGACTAGTCTCTGGGTAGGCTAAGGAAGTTGGCATCATCAGTGTACTTGTTGGCCAGACATGCTGGTCTGTCAAATAAGGATTGTCCTACTCTCCTAAATTATGTGGATTTGGTGTGGCTGGCTCCATTGACCCTGGGTGATGGTATGAACATTCCTACCATACTAGACTAAGGCTGTAACTGGATAATCATAAACCAAAATAAAACCTCTTGTTCCTCTAAACCATTTGGCTGTGAATTTTTTTAGCAACATGCAAAGTAACTGCAACACCTTTTGTTCACAGAAATGTGCATTGTCTGTATAGTAGACACTGGTCATGTATGACTATTTACATTTAGTACTACAAAAATTACATAATATCAAAAACTGTAGGCCTGGTTGTGTTTTGGCCAGATTCTGGGGTCCCAAAAATCAGCAAGGAGCCAATACCGATGCAATTCGCATGAGGGCTTTATTTGCAGGTTTGAACCTGGGCTCACTTCCCACCAACACCAGCACGGGGGTTTCAAGCCGGAAAAAGCGTGGCCCTTTGTCTGGGCGAAGTTTTTATAGCTTATTAGCAAGAGGAGGGGGCTTCCAACTTAGTAGTTACATGATTGGCTGACAGTCAATAGTTTTCGCGCAGCGATTGGTTCCCCCCACCCCTGTCCAGTCCATGAGCAGTTTGAATTGCAACCTATATTACCCACAACACCTGGGGACAGCCCATGGACTTCTAGGTAAGGGGAGGAGCAGGGGATGGGCAACTCCAGTTGAGCAGAAACAGTTGCTCAGCTAGGCACGTGGAGCCACATTCCAAACTCCCAGCCTGTCTATAGTTAGAGCTAATGGCCACTCTGACTAGATCACATGAGAGCTCCACGGAGCCACATAAGAAAGCTATATACATGTGGAGAAACATACTTAAAAAGAACTAAAAGAAAACCAAAATCGGATTCTAGGTCTCCTCAGTTGTGCACAGCTGTAATCCCAACATTGAAGACTAGGTTGCATAGTGAAAGACAGGCCCTATCACCAAAGCAAGCAAACAAAAATCAAACTGTTCAAGATGGTGGTTAATGAATAATCACAGGAATTGGTGAATGTGGAACATTTGTATCATTGCATAAGATTCCACTTTTCAGGCATGTACTCTTTTAAATTTCATACAAAAATGTATTGTACATTGAGAATATACCTCCAAGACCCCTCTCTGCTCCCTTTTCTTTCCCTCCCCAAAGGTCTCCCCTTTTTCCCTAGATAGTTCTACTTCTACTTTCATGTCATATTACATGAGTTATATAACTATAGAAAATCTAGAAGCCACAAATGACAGTGATGTGGGTCTAGGGGTACAGATTCATTTTCTCAGTAAAATATTAAACAGGAAAAAAGTTGAAAATACATTTATTTTAAGACAGAAAATAAAATCAGAGACTGAATCCAAGAAGCCTGGAACACCTGGAAGTGGCAAGTGATCAATGTGATGAAATTAGGATCTCAGAAGTTAGTCTTAAAGTCCTGACTATCAGAAAAGTATATCTAAATAATAGTAGAGAGTTTCTCTCTGTGAGATAAAGCTCAAGGGCAAAGGATTTTCAGATCACATATGGACCACTCTTAATTCTTGTTTCATGCTTTCCTGAGAGAGAAAGAAGTTGAAAGAAAGATAGCTCTAGAGACAAAGGACCCTATCTTTTTGAGATGGCTTTAGGTGGATCTTAGAGGATGTGGCAGAGTCAACTCCTAGTTATGTGAGTTAACTTATTTCATCTCAGTCTTATTAGGGAGACAAGATGAGGACTATTCCCTAACAAACGGATTAAACTTCCCAATCAAAAGGCAGAGATTATCAATGAAATAGTAGGAATGTTTGTGTAGCATGTTTAAGGACCTGGGTCCTATGTCCAGCACTATAAAAATGACAGAAATTAACAGAATCCAAAAGCTCTATGTCCACCTATATTTTATATATCAAAGACTAATTTTGGATTCAAAAACACAAAATAGTTGAAAGTGAAAAGATAAAAATAATATATATATACATATATTCTTTATATATATATAAGTACATATATTTTGGCATATATATATTTACTGTATAAATAGTTTACAAAAGAAAACATAAGTGTGTAGGCTAACTTACATATGATAAAATAAACTTCAATCATAAAATGTAATAAGATAAATAGATTACATGCTAATAAAAGGTTGAAGCAAGACATAAAAGTTATAAGCATTAACAGACATGTATAAACCTAAAATCAAATGACAACAGGCAAAATCAATTTAATTGAAAGAGAAATAAATGTTTACGATACTTGTCGATACTTGGAGATTTCAATATCCTATTCTCAATAATGATGGAACATTCAGACAGAATAGCAAAATTAGAGCATTTAACACAATAAACAACCACAATAATAGACATTTATTGACTGTTATATCTAACAGTGGCATGCACAATTTCACATGTACATAATCACATATACATATGGATATTTTCTATTAGGCATATATTGGGTCATAAAAATTAAATCTCCATAAATACAAAAGCATGGATATATTGCAATGGAACTTCTCTGGTCATAATAGGATGAAGTTCTAAATTAAAGTGTTTCAAGTAATTTTGTCCAGGTAATCCCTCCAGGTGCTCCAATAGCTGAGCTGTTAGTTAATTCCAGGTCTTGTCAACTTGACAACCATGATTAACCATTACAACAACTACTAGAAGTAAAACAATAAAGAGCTACATTGCTCAAATCACCTTATTGAAGGCCCATATCATGTATCAGCAGCCTACAAGTCTACAGTGAAAAAAACACTGGTGGCAGCAGTTCATGAAGAAGCAAAGCGCTCACTCCATGGCAACTGAGAGTGAAAAGAGAGGAGGAGTCAGAATTGCAGTATCTCAAGGATGGCAGAAGCTTGAGGCAGGTCCACAATGACCTAGGTTCCCCGGACCAGGCACTACCTCCCAGGGGTTTCCTTGCCCCTCAACAGCCAGGCTGGGAACCAGGCCATCAGTAGCAATATGGGGCACATTAAGATCCTAATCATAACAAAAATAAGTCTCTCTCTATCTCTCTCTCTCTTTTCTCTCACAAGTTGAAAGTAAGCACAATACTACTTTAATATTTAAAGAGATTAGGCAAAACAGTTTTAAATTTATTCTAAACCAAAATAGTTTTCATTTATCATATTACCAATTTAAAAGAAACAATTACCCTCCTGGGTGGAGATGTTGGGATGGGACTGATGGAAACTCAATGATACAACCTTACTTTATAGGAAAGCAATTTAATAATTCCTGTTATGAGCCTTAAAAATGTCCACGCACTTTGACCTGATGGGTCACTTCCTCCTCTAGGATTCTAATTTAAGGATGTTATTTCAAGCATTGTCAAGAGCTGAATATCAAGATTCAGCTGTAAAAATCTGTAAATACAGGGATAAAAGACATATTCTAACAAAACTAGAGAATAAATAATATAGTATATCCATAAATGAAATACTGTATTTCACAGCTATTTAAAATATACTTTTCTAATGCATTAAGTAACAATGTGAAATTCTTGCCATGTAATACAGGTTAACATCAAATCAGACATTTAAGGAATTAGAGTAAGTATGGAATATGTATACATGTTTAGACATTAATGATTATCTCTAGAAATCAGCCTTACATTCAATTTGATTATAAATGCTTCTGCTTTGCTCATATTTTCTGTATCTGTATTGCTTCTAAAATCAGAAAAAATTCAAGTTTTTTTTTATCGTATGTAAAACTAAAATTATGATTCAGCCCCAAATGGCTGCCCCCCTGTGAATGAGTCCATGTGAAATTCATTACCCCAATGTGACAGCTAATTTTTCATCAAGCCCACTGGTGAATAAGCCTTCACGGCTTCCTCCGTTGTGTTTCACACAATTTAGCACTTGATTATATGCTATCTGCTGTGCTGTTTGGGGTTCTTTCCTATTAATGCCTCTGTTAGCATTACTGAATCCAGTAAAGATGTACAAAACACCCATTCAGTTGCAGGTTGTGCTATGCTACTATGTTTGCTTACCTTTTCTTTCACAACCAACACAACTTTAACATACTTACAGTCTCCGCCAACTTTTAGAGGTGTTAAAAGGTTAAGTAACTTGCTCAAACTCAGAGTGGCAGAACTGAAATTTAATCAGAGGTCTCAGATTTCCAGTACTGCATGGTTGTTCCGCTAAATAGCTTCTGTACTCAGAAAGAATAGACGTTACATCTTTCATTTATTCCTCTCACCTAAGGCGACCAGAACATTTGGCACAGTGCTCTACAGATGATTTAATTTCTTAATGAAGGTTTCTGCATGGAAATCGTATCATAACCTTCAACTTCCCAGTTTGTGCAGGAAACTAAGCAATGTTATCCAAACTCTGGGTTTGCACTTCTTTGCTTACATCCAGAGATCTATCCTGAAAAAAAGAATGCATGGCAGATGTAAGTGAAGCATGGCATCATAAATGACAATTAATACCTCAATACACAATTCAGGCAGGGAGATGTTTTACTAGAACTTATAAGCAGAGGATGCATTGAATGAAACATGCCACCTTTTACATTATCACTGACCCAGAGGAAGATATGTGGAAGCTTCTCACCTGTGCTTCTCAGGAAATGCATTGAGGAAATGCAACCTCCATTTGATTAGGACAGGTAAAGGAAATCCAAAGAGTAAGAATATCTGCCTATCTGATCTGAAGGCGTTGGGCAAAGATGCGGCAGCGTGGGTGGAAAGAGGAGCTGGAGTCACTGGATTCCTTATAGCACTTTTGCCTGGTCAAGTACCAAGTATCATCGAAGCACAATGTGATTGCCAGGAAAGACCTACAGCTTGACATTTTCTGTGACATGAAATAAATTATTTGCTCAATCTTTTTGTTCTTCCACCACAAAATAAGAAGGTTCTACTAACAGAAACTCCTATAACATTCCAGCTTACATTAACAAGGTTCTTCTCCAACTCTGTTGGGTTCTCTGAATCCCCATCACAGCAGCATGTATCTGTGTATTTTCTCAGACGTGATTTTCCAGAAAATACTATCTTCAAGTTGCTGTTATTTTTTTTTACCAATGAATACCCAGTATCCAACATAATCAACTTAGAGAGAATAGATGAAGATTTAAGACTGAGTATGTGTATATAGGAATCCCTTGAAGCTCTTATATTCATATTTTAGTCATAATCTGGTGAGAGAAAGTATTATGGTGGCTTAGGCAACTCCTGAGCTAAACTAAGAAAATAGCCCTTTGGCAGCTGTCTATGATCATACTTGTCTGCCTGGACTTAACCTCCTTCTTAAAGTTTTTCCTACCTAAAGCCTTACCTAATGTCAGAGTACAGACAAAACTACATTTATCAGTGGTGGCCTGATAAATAGTCTGCAAGTCTGTAGCACAAATCTACCCAACTTGTACCTGTCACAGTCATTAGTACCTCCCTTCCTACTGCCCTACCTAAGTCATATTATAGCATCACAGGAAAGAGATGAAAATTCTGAGAGGAGGCATCCAATGATCTTGGAAGGGATCATGAAACCCTACTCATTTTCCCTTCTCTTTCTGCTTCCAGGCCATGAGGTGAGAAATGTGGCTTACCACATGCTCCTGGCCACATTGTACTTCAGTGCCAAAGGCCCAAAAATAAATAAGGAAAATGGATCATGGGATGAAACTTCCAAAACAGTAAGCCAAAATAAACTTTTTTATACATTAATTTCTTCAGTTATCTGGTTAGCGAGATAGAAAGTTAATAAATGCCACATTCAGTCTTCATAGTTTCTTACCACACGCAGCATCAGAAACCACCCCCACCCCAAAAGGTCACTAAGTTTCTTAGTTATCATTTCTCAAGTGGTTTTTTATGCCCATTACAGGGTTAGACTTCTGTTTAAGTAATTGGCTTTTTTTAAATGTTCCTGCTGATCTTTTCTTGTTTTGAGTCAAGCGCTGATACCCAAAACAAGCCTGCCTGATATAGAATCATAGCCCACCTGCTCAGTCATCCTTCCCTCAATATTCATGTCCTTTCATCTGGGTTCCATCCCCATCTACCGGTTGAAATGTAACTACTTTGTCTTGGAATCTTCAAAGCTAGCTAGTGCTGAATCAACACTGGGTTTAGGCTGAGGGTTCAATACACTGACAGTCTGAGAAACTGGTGCATAGTGTCTGCCTCTCACTCCCTACAAAATACTCAGAACAGTTATCAGGCTACTTGCCATTATTAACATAAAGTACTATCCTATCCTGTCTATATACAGGGTAGACATCCTAGGCTTCCTTAACTTCTCAGAGTCAGGATTAGTTCTGAGACTTTGATAATAGCTTTCATTTCTTTCCACATATTCAAAATTCTATTTCAAACACTATTATAACAGAAACTTACTTTTTTTTCTATATTATAATGTAAATGTCCACTGTGTCTATGTTGAGTCTTGTTTCAAGATTCCTTCTAGAAGCTAATTTGGTAGCCGGGGAATGGCTCAAGGAATAAAGCACTTTCCACATGAATGTAATGACCTGAATTTGAATCCCCAGAACCCAGAGAGATCCAGGTACACTAGTATGCTTCTGAAATCCCAGTGCCTCTATGGCAAGATGGGAGGTGGAGATATGAGAATCACTGGAAGATCATGGTCTAGGTATCCTGTCATGCACAGAAGCAAACGATAGAGAACCTGTCTCAAACAAGGTAGGTAAGGATGAACACCTGAGTTTGACTTCCACATGGGCACCATGACAAACACCACACACACACAGACACACACACACACAGACACACACACACACACACACACACACACACACACACACTGTACAAGCAAAAGATGAAAGAGAAAGGAAGAAGAAAAGAGAAAGTTATTTTGTAGTTAAATATTTTCTTATATGGCTCAAGTTGTTCAAACTTACAAATTAAATTGGTTTTCTGGAGTGAAAACTTCTGTAACGAGGAAAATTTCCACAAATGTGACAATTTCATCAAGTTAGTCTCCAGACAGCTCCTAATCCTGCAGTGACGCCAATTCCTTTCAACAAGTTAGCTTCTAGGTGTAACAGAAACAAATTTTCTGCCACTATTTCTAATGTGAAGAAAAATATTTTGTAGTTGTGTACTTTCTTGTGTGTTTCTTCCTAAGTAATGTATTTTTCATTCTCCTGAAGCATTCATTTTGGTCACTAGTGCTTAGCCATGAAATTAATTTAGTATGGGTAAAGTAACCAACATCCCAATTTGCCTAGAATAGGAGGCTTTCCTGGTACTTGGGTTTAATAACATGGAATATCCCATTCTAAAACTAGGACAGTAGACATAAACCAGGAGAGTTAGACAACATAAGTTTCCAAGGCATGGGGAGGATAGATGACAGGACAACATCAAAAGTTCACAATGAAACCAAATAATCAGAGTAGTAGAAATCCCATTAGAAGAAATAGGATGTAAGGCAGAATAAATATTCAGGACCATGACAAGTTCACTCAGAATCTAGCATCCTTTTTTTTTCTTTTTAATTTTTTAACATTTTTATTATTATTTCCGCTCATACAAACTTAATAGGTAGACCAGTTCCCACCCCCTCTCCTCCTCCCCCCAAACCCCCTGCTCTCCCTCCCTCCCTCCCCATCTCCCAGTGCCTCCCCCCCAATTCCCAGAGAGTCCTTTATTGTGTATGCCTAACTCTCCTCTTGGTCCTCCTTTCCGATGATGTACAAGGACCCAGTGGCATTTCCCTGAACCCTTTCTCGGGTTCCCCTTAAGCACAGGAACACTACTGTGGCTTCAATCCCTTTCCTCCAAGGATCTTGGTGCCTTTAGCCAATGTTAGACTTTGTGAGGTCAATAGTGTGTTGGACATTGCGCAGGGCATGCAAAGTCCTATTATGATTGCTTCAGCCCTAACTAGTGTGGAGAATCTTCAAATCATTGCTCCTCCCATCCTTTTGTTCTTACAATCTTACCGCTCCCTCTTCCGCAAATGTCCCTGAGCTTCAGGATGGTGGGAGATTAGGCTGGCTTAGTTCTATGTGGTTGATATAGAGTCTCTGAAGTTCTGGATTGTGGTTTGTTGATTTTCTTTTGCAGTTTTGCTGCTCCTGCAATGCCCTTCACTCCATCCTGATGGGCACTGTATGTCACCCCCTGGTCAAAGACAAAAAACTGTTAAATTGGAGTCTTGTTATAATAGCACATTCAAGGGTAGATGTAATAAAAGCAGGAAACCTCGGTGAGGGAGGGGTCAGTCACCCATTTGCAAAATGATCACCTTTCATCTGACAGACTATATGCCCTCCCCTTCTGGTGAGATCAGAATCTATCATCCTTGAGTGTAATATCCTAGCTCTAAGATTTGACTGGAGATGATTATAAGAATATTGAAACTACAAGAGATTGAAAGAAGTAAAGTAGAAGAATTTGGTTCCTTGGGAAGTGACAAGTGTATAAGGACATACTAGGCTAATATGCATCAGATACTGGAATACGAATGTCATCAAGGCGTGTATAGTCAAGGTCTGGACATACAAGCTTTGTTCCAGACTGTGATGAATAGTTGCATAAAAAGTCATCTCTAATCATATAGAAAGAAAGCTCAGGCAAAAAGCTTCTTTTCTGTAGAGGATGTAGTAAAAACATGATGCCAAAATCCAGAGATGAACCAGAGCCCAGCAAGAACCAGCAGAGAAGGACAGAACTTGCCAGAAAAGCTTTCTTTGTTGGTATATGCCAAAATGGAAAGGAAGACAAGGAAAGAGAAAGAGATCCAATAAGGAAATTTTCAATCAAATTTTCTGGAGACCATGTTACTTTTAGTAATAGGTTTTGATGGGTGTTTTCCCCCTAACCAGTAACAAACCTAAGGGTCCTCAATACCTTTCACTAGGACCCCCAGTTGTGAATACATAAAGGAAATTGATATACCTAACCTGAGATGTGTATAAGAAATTGAAATAAGAATACTTGAATAATTCAATAAGAAATAAGCCTGTCATCAATCCACGATGCTCAATTCCATTCCTTTTTTAATACTTTTACAAACATATTGAGTATTCATCCCAGCTTCCCTTTCTCCCCCCTTCCTCCCATCTCCTCCCTTTCTTTCATCATTCCCTCCCACTCCCTCCCATCCTTCCACCTGCATGCTTCTATGGACTCCAGGGTTCATTCTGGCTTGTGGGGGCTTATGGTGGCTCAGACCTCTGTGGTATATCAAGTTACCTCTCTTTAGGCCACCCCACTGATATGTGTATTTCCCTTCCCTCATCCAGTTTTAGACCCAAAGGTTTCCACTGTAAGTTCCCGTTCTATGGGTATAACAATAGCTACCAACAAAGCAGTTTGATGTACTATCTTCCTACCTAAAGGTTTATTGGCTGTCTTCACTATTGATCTACTTCCTTCCTTTTTTTTAAGGTTTTTGTTCTAACTTACAGTAACAGAGTTGTGTACCATTCTGACAAGCAGGTCTTGAATCCAATCAGAAGGCTATTGTTTGCCTCCTTGATATTCATGCCACTATTACATTGGTGGTCACCTGTTGCCATGGTGATTATATCGCAACTTACAGATCTCGTGCTATTGATGGGGCTTGTGAATATTTCTTTCTCCCAGCAGCCTCTACAATATTCCTTAATACTGTGTAAACTATCCAGCAAGGAGAAAGACCTCAGACCAGTTCCAGTTGATATATTTTGCCCATGTTCTATGATCCATTTGCATTGCATCTTCAGTAATAGGGTCTTACTGACAATTCTTGGATATCAAGCAATGGCAAAAACCTATAATGTTTGGGAGCCTTTAAGATCTCTCTGACCAACATTTTATCAGGAGGTGTCACATTCCAGTTACTTCTAATATAATTTTGTCCCTGGGTTCTAAGTGGGTCAGCTCAAGTCTTTTGCTCCTCAGCATAGGGACTGCCCATTCTTGTTCCTTTCTTTAAAAGAATTTTTTAATATTACTGGCATTGTATATTCTTTTGGTTTACTTCCCACAATTTCAGGGCTTTTCTATAAGTCAATTCCATTCCCTTTATTTATTGTTTGCCATGTTCGTCCCAAATATAGACTTCAAATAAGAGTGACTTCTATTTCACGACTATGAATTATTGAAAAGGAAAGATCATATTATAAAAATAGTAACACCAAAGACCTTGAATATCAGAGTCATCATGAAGCTGGAAGCCTAACCCTTCCAGAAAATAATCTTGGCATCTTTCTTGTGACTGACATGCTTAACTCAAAACCATATTTTTATTCTTGTTCTTTCCCAGCTAATGTTAGAAAAGTTTTTCCTATAGCTTTTGCATATTTTCATCACAGTACTTCAAAGACATTCTAATTTTGGTAACTGCATGCCTTTTGGTGCATTTTAGAAAAAGATGTTTTACAATAGATGAAGCTATTCACACAAATCTTGCAACACAGGAAGGTATTGGTTTGGCTCATACTTAGGCCAGCATGTACAATTGTGTTGGCAAGAAATGAGAATTTCCTTTTAACTAGCATGGATTAAAATTGTCTATCTAGGGGCTGGAGAGGTGGCTCAGGGGTTAAGCCTCCGCCTTGCAGGCGGAAGGTCCTGAGTTCGGATCCCAGATCCCACGTATAGACGCCAGGCGGAAGCGGGGGCGGCCTGCGCTTCCGGTCCTGGTAGGGCGGAGCCTGTGAATCCCGGGGCAGAAGGAGGTGGAGGCGTCCATGGTGGTTCGCGAATTCGTCCGTGGTTCTACACATACACAGACACACACACACACACACACACACACAGACGCGCGCGCACATACACATGCATATGCACACAGTTGAATAAATTATAATAATTTAAAAAAAAATTTAAAATTGTCTATCTAGAAAGCGTGCTCACAATGGCACTCTGTTTACAGTCAGACCTGTGCAGGTGTGATTGGGCAGGATCTAGGTAGCATAATAAAGGAAGACATTGTAGTAGTTGAAATAAGTTTTTCCTACTGTATGGGAAGTATTCCTAATCTATTCAAGTAATAAAACCTAACTACAATGTATGAAATATCTTTGTAAAGATACATGATCCTTTTGAAAAATATTGTACAATTGAAGTTCATAAATTGTCCCAGAGTTAATTTCCTTCATCATGCTACCTCAGTTTAACCATGCTTTAAGGTTTACATTACTTCTTAGTTCATGCTGTAACAATTCCCTGGAAATGTGCCTTTAACAGTCTGGCATGCACATTAAAGGATTCTCCGGGGTTTGGGGGGAGGCACTGGGGGATGGGGAGGGAGAGGTGAGGGAAGAGGGAGCAGGGGCGTCAGGGGGAGGAGGAGGGAGGGAGAGAACCGGTGTACCTATTAAGTTTGAATGAGCAGAAATAATAATAAAAAATGTTAAAAAAATGTGCCTTTAACAGAGTTATACCCATATATTTCATATTCTGAAATCTAAATACTTCTTTTGACAAAGTGCCAGCTTTTTCTCTGCCATGACATCCTCCCTTCTGTATTGTCAAACAATTTTAGAGAAAACATCATTGATTCTATAATATAAATGTCAATAGGAAACTATTTTTTAATCTATGCATTAGCAAAAAAAAAAAACCAGTGACTCTGACTTAGATAGCATTTGGCTAATACTGCACAGAAAAGATTTTTTAATCTATGCATTAGCAAAAAAAAAAAAACAGTGACTCTGACTTAGATAGCATTTGGCTAATACTGCACAGAAAAGAGGTTGGCATGCTAATAACACCTATGGGCTAAATCCACTATGCTACCTGTTCTTATAAATCAGAACACCATCATTTTTATTTTGCTTCCCAATGAGGGTATATTTTAACTGTCATTTTATTTTGAGAGACAGGAGAAGAAAAGGAGAGTAAGAGAGAAAGAGAAAGAGAGAGAGAGAACGCATGCCATGGCATACAGATGGGAAGTCAGAAGTTGGTTCTCTCCTTCTACCATGCAGGTTTCTAGGGATCAAACTCAGGAACTCAGGTTTAGGAACTAGGTTTAGTAACAGTGGCTTAAATATTGAACTATCTCTCCAGCCCCCAGTAAAGGTATTTTTGCATTGCTTATGGCTGCCATCACACTACAAGGGAAACATGGAATAGTTGCAAGAATGGCCAATGTTCTACAAAGTCTGAAATATTCACTCTCTGGTCTTTTACAGACAAAATTTACCAATCCCCAGTTGGTGGGGCCACCAGGCACTGACATACTGTTTCTTCCATAACCTGTCAATTCAACAAAGCCTTTCTTCCCACTGAAATTGATATGGACACAGAGGTCTTCTTAATATTCACTTCATGTTTCTACCATCAGTCTGAAATACATAAGAAATACATCAGGATCAAATAAGACAGGAAGTCAAGTTCCTCATACACTAGATAACGTATAGATAAAGCCAGGTTATCTTGCTACTCATTTTCTCATAGCTCTGAAAAGTTATACATAGTATCTACATATTTACAGTGCCACCTAGCAGGAAGTAGTATATTGGATGCCACCTGCTGAAAAGGAAAGCTTATTCCTTGATTTAAAAAAAAAAAAAAAAAAAGCATGGAAGCCTGAGAGGAGTTAAAATCATGAACTTTCCATGGAAAACAGAAGTACAGAAATGGACTTCTGATGCGTTCTGGAGTCCTCAGGAATTAAGGCTACAGCATGAGATCTTAAAGTTTCTGTTTATTACGAGTATCTCTTTCTGATGGACAATAGATAGAGTACTGATTCTCTGGTATCTCAGGCTGGTCCCAGACATGCACTAGAAACAGAATATCCTCTCATTTCCCTATCTTTCCTTCCAACAAAGCCCAAACCCACATCAGCAAAGCCCCATGATTATACTCTGTATAAAACGAAAATCTGGAAGGACTGAGCAGCGGATTTTCATCCCTTTCTCCCTCTGGGAGTCTGGTGGACTTTCCCACCTGTTTAAGCCCCACTTTCTCTTTGTCTTTATGAATTTCTTTCTTTTTCCACCTTTCATGTTTCTCAGACCCAGGACAGCATTGTGTGTCATCATGCTTCGACATGGTATACTTAGAGAAGTTTTAAGACTGGATAACAGCCAAGAGAGCTCCCAAAACCTTATAATGCACATGTCTACTTTTCTGAAAGTCATGGGAACTATTTCATTCATTTCTTCATAGAGGAATTAGGCTGCTGTAACAAAACACCTCAGATTGTATACCTTATAAACAAATAGGAACTTAATCATGCTTATGGTTGTAGAAGATGGAAAGTCCAAAATTAAGACTCCAACAGATCTGATGTTTGTAAAGGAACTGGTGCATAGATAGCACCTTTTTTGCTATCTTCTTGTGACAGAAGATATGAAAGCCTTTCTCTGGCCTCTTTTATAAGGACACTAATTCCCTCTGTGAGGGGCCAGCCCCATAACCTAATTACATCCCAATGGTCCTGCCTACTAGCTTTGTTAAAGATTGGGTTTCAACATCCAAAATCTGATGGAATACCAATGTCTAGTCCCTGACACTTTCTACCTCCAATATTCCTTGGCAATCATTCCACTAGCAACTGAACTGAACCATTTCTAGGAACTGTTATGAACTTTTTAATCATTAGAGAAGGGAAAAGTCACCTTCTATTTCAACCTCAGAGTATCTAATGAATCTCATTATTTATTTTTCCTTTCTTTTTTCAACTTGAAACCAATTTCATTTTTCTCTGTCGTTGTAGAAAGGTCATCAGCCACAGCCCTCACCTTCTCGATTAATTGCCTTGCCACGAAGACTTTTTATTTTCAAGAATGGGGCTCACAAGAAGGTTTTTAATATGGATGCTTCCTAGCCAAGAAAAAAGTTATCATTCCTCCCTTTCTCTAAGCATGTCCAAAAAGCTACAGGGGACTAGAGGGGAGTTGACCTTACAGTCAAGTGTTAAAATGAGGCTTCTTTGGCAGTTGCTCGCTTCTCTAACAAAATGAGAAAACATTTAACAAAAAATAAAAAACAAAACACTTAAAAGTGCTATGAAATACTCAGGATGCAAAAAGAATTATTTATCTTCCACTTCAGCACTGAATAATGAGATATAATTAATAAATGAAAATTGATTTACCTGGGAAATGACAAAGCTCAGACCTCTCTTCTATCAATGACGAGGTCTCTCTTTTTCAGTACCAACCCGCAAAGAGAAAGCAATTTCACTCTGCATAGCCCCAAAAGGTGTAAATCAAAGGTTTTATGGCTTTACTGCTGAGTTCTCTGGTGAGGCATTTTGCTGATATCAAATTATAAACATCTGAATCAGTAAGCAGTGAAGGTCATTAAAGGTCTCCAGAGTTCCTAGCATACCTCAGTGTACAGCAATCACCAGGGAACAGGGACAGCTTCATTAAACCTTTGCTCACCGAAACAGCACTACCAATAGTTAAATTAGAATGAGTTATTCTCATTTCTTTGTATTATTTTATTTCTTTATTCTTTAATCAACACTTTCAAACATTCCTAATAGGCAATAAATGGCACCAGGAAACAGTTAATGTTATGAGACTTTGAATGGAAACTGGGATTTGTTTTCTAAAACTGTGAAATACCTCTTTCCAGGATATTTACTTCATACATGGACATCTACTAGCAACTCTTCCACAACTAGGTTCTCTACTTAAAAAGAAAGGGTACAGCAAAGGTACGAAACCCCCATGCCCAGACCCCCCAAAAATGTTCTTAAAATAGCTGTGAGAGTATTTTTCATTGTTGTTGCTTGAAGGGTGTTTGCTGTTATTTTACACTTTGTAAGATGATGCAAGCATTCTTGCATCTGAAGTCCTGCCATGGTTACAAAGCAGTAGTGGCCCAACAAGAGCTAAGAGTTTATCTAAGCATCATTGATACAAGAGAGCAAGCCAGAGCAAACTTGATGGCCTTGCGCAACATCGAGGCTGAATGACTTGTTGAAGCTCACATGTCACAAAGCAGGAACAAAAAACTGAGTGTTTTTTTGGGGGGAGCATTTCTGTCTCCACACTTTCTTTTTTAAAATTATTTATTTATTTTATGTGTGTGTGTGTGTGTGTGTGTGTGTGTGTGTGTGTGTGTGTGTGTGTGTTTACATGGGACCTAGGATCCAAACTCAGAACCTTCTGCTTGCGAGACATAGTCTTAATCCCTGAGCCATCTCTCCAGCCCCATGTCTCCACACTCTAAGGGTCAATCCTCTGTCTGTTGTCTGGGAACTAATCGCCATAGAAGCCACACACACTGGCAAGTGAAGTCTATACTCCAGCCTATGACTGTTCCCCATGGACAAGAGATGACAAAGTCTTCCAGTCCCTTTCCAAACTCCTGAGAACATCAGCTGAGTAAACAACCTTGATATTTCCACTCCTTCTGCCTAGAATTGTGTCATAGTATGTGTATTGTGAATCTCAAAAACAAAAGTCAATCCTTCTTCATGTCTTACTGAAAGTTAATAATGAAATGCTGTGCCTACTTTCCCCCAACCCCACTTTCTATATTTTAAATCAATTTTTACTCTATCATGATCAGAAAGACTGATGATGAAGTTCCATATACTCCAGGAACAAACACGGTTTAAGGAGAAATGACCTCAGCAAATGGAAATCCATGGTCATTGGAAACTCTGCTTCCTGAATCAGATTTTTCCCTTTCTGCTGGAATGGTCTTTATACTTGCTCTTATTTCTCTAGTCTTAGTAACAAACAAGTAAAAAGAAAGGCCAAAAACCTTTCCCCATCAGCCATAGCCATATGAATTTGTAAAACTCTTCAGAAGAGTGTCTGAACTTGCTACTGCACAGGGCCCCTCTTCCTTCAGTTTCCTTTCTTTGGGCTTTGGGCTTCTTCTATCCAGCCATAAAACTGTTTTTAATTACAAAGTTCACCAGAATCCATGTTCAATGCAAAGGCTTGGCTCCCTTGCACTCAATTCCTCAGCAGCTTTTAATACTAGTACAATTGAGCTTTCCTTCTTTGCTGGTATTCTTTAAATGGTTCCCTAGGCCCTACTTTTCCAAGGGTCTCTCCTACCATCTCAGCCAACCATCCCCCATCTCTTTTGCTGGAACCTACAGCCTTTTTATCTATCTTTGATCACTCTCTGGTCTTTTCAGTCAGACCCACAACTTTAAATATAATCAATATGTGTCTGCTCTCAAGTTGTAACTGCAGCAATGCAAAACTCTTTTCAATTCCATATAAATTTCTAGGAGTTCACAAGTTTAAAATATCCAAAATCAAATCATGACTCTTCGCTTGTATTCTGTCCAAAGTAAAATTTCTCTTCTTCTCAGTCCCAAACTCTTGGAGCTATGTTTAACTTTTACCTTTTTCTTACATCCATTCTGTCAGGAATACCTACCTACTTCCATCCTTCTCATAGTTAGCACCAGGTGGAGTCCTCACCTTTGCAGCACAATAGCATCCTATCTGGTCTCTTTCTTCCTCCCTTATGCCTTATCAATCCTTTCTCTCCAAAAGCATTCATTTATCTCAGAGAAAAACCCTGATATTACTTTGATGATCATCATAACTCTAACAGCCAGTCATTCTCAACCCTTGGTTCTCCTCCACTCCCTGCTATTAGCTCTTCAAATGCATCCCTTCCTTCTGTGTTCACTCCATTACAGCCTCCCTGTCCTTCGTTGTCCTTCAAATGCACCAAGAATGTCCCTGCCTAGGACCTTTTGTCATAATTAAATACAATTGTCGCCTTGACAATTGAAGGCTTGAGCTCTGGGCACAGTTGTGAAGAACTGTAATTGAGTTGTGTTCTGGGCAAGCCTGCAGAAGGTTGTTTAATTGATGGGGAGACCCCATCCATGATGGGTAGGACTAGCCCTGGAACAGATGAACAAGATGGATGGAGCTGGTTAAGAAAGCTGGCATTCTATATGTTTGACTGGACATGCTAGTCTGGCAAACGAGGATTGTTCCTCTATCAATGGTCTTGTGGGTATGATGTGGACAGCTCTCTCAACCCCTGGTGTGGGCAAGAGCTCCAATCAAGCTGGACAAGGAAATGTAACCAACACTCATAAGCCAAAATAAAATCCTTTGTTCCCTTATGCCATTTGGTTGTGATTTATCAGTAACTGTGCAGAGTAAATGTGACAACTTTGTCCTGGCTATTCCTCTGTCTGGAACTCTCTTTATACAGTACCAGTTTAACACATTTCTTCCTTTCAATTTCTGCTAAGACAGCCAATGTCAGTATACAAGATTGCAAGGACCCCACCAAAATATGTGATGTCCTTTATTCTTCTCTGTTGCTTCTCTCTGTGATGTGCTCTACATTCCAAAGTTCTGTTTGATTCATTTATTCCCACCTGAAGTCAAGCGTCAAGAAGACAGGAAATTTACTCATTTTGCTTGTTTTGTTGATTCATATTTCCTAGAAACCAATAGGAGACTTGATATATGTGCCCAATAATTATGCTGAGAAATGCATCAATTATAAGTCAGAATAAGAACCAGAAGATAGAATCTATGTGTCAGTGTCATGGATTAAATAGGAAATGTCTCCCACAAGCTCTGGTTTTAATCGCTTAGTGGCCAGCTGGTGACATTATTTTGAGTAGATGTGTTACTAAATCTGGGGTAACAGCCTACCTCAGTTTGGTCACCTGCCTTCCATAAATCAATTTAAAAAGTCATATTAACACTAAAAAGCAGAAAAGGGAGATTAATTCAACATGGCCATATTGGAAAGAGGGATATCCAGTGTGGCCCCAAAACTCACCTTCTAGATTCAGACATGAGATTTAGATTTACACAGAAGGTAGACGCTCTGCAACTAAGCTCAGCACTGCTCTTCAAGAAGCAGTCCCACCCACCATGGCCTTTGGCCTCAGTCTGTCCTGCAAGGTAAACTGTCAAATTTTTAGTTCTCTTTGGAGTCCCCTCTCCCTCTAGCAGGCATCAAGCCTCAGCATGAGATTCCTGGAGGAATCTTGCTGGGGTTCCAGGCATCATATCTACATAGCTAGAAGGAATATAGTGAACATTCCTCTAGGATATTTCTATATCTCTCTCTGACAGTGGTTGTGGTTGTAGAAATTCTAGAAGGCAGATCCTAGTTGGGGGAAGTAGGGCACATAGAGGAGGGTTTTGGGGAGTATATTATTCCTGCCTAGCTCTCCACTTCTAGCTCCTCAAACACATACTCCTGCTGCCATGATGTTCTCTCAAGAATATAGGTAAAGAAAATGGATTTAACTTTCTGAAACTATAAACAAAGCAAATTGTTCCTCCCTTAAGTTGTCTTTGGCAGAAAATCCTGTTATAGCAACAGGACAGTAACAAAAACAAGCAAAAATCATATGAACCAACCTTTGACTGATTTGATTGCCTTACACTATATCATTTTTTTCTTCTTCCTGAAGCTCTCTCATTATCTCATTTTACTTCCCTTTCAAAATACTCAAGCACAAGGAGCCAAGGAATTTACCGAAGAGCCAGGGATTACCTCGTCTATTACAAGAACTTGGAGCAAGGACAGGTGAGTCAGCAAGTAAACTGTTTGAGGCATGCAAATATAAAATAGTGTTACTTCCTATTGCAGAAGTCAGAACTTTTTAACCTGGGTAATAAAACTAAAGTGTCTCTATGGTGTCAGGTTTGTGTCAAAACTTCAAGAATTTGAGAAGTATTCTGAACATTCACATAAAATATCAAATGGTGGCTTTCTGCCCAGGATGCTCACAGTCCAGGGAAGACACACTGCTTCTCAGGTAAATTCACCCAATCCCCAGGTCACCAGCTCATCCCAGCTCCTCCCACCACCCAGCCAGAGCAGCACCCAGTCTGCTCTGGGCCAGGGAGGGCCACCCCAGGTCCCAGGTGAAGTGCACCAACATCTACCAGCTCTCCACTTTCTACCCAGGATGCTTGCGGTCAAGGGAGGACACACTTCTTCTCAGAATTCAACAGAATCCAAAGAAAACCCAAGCAAAGCTCTAGGGGACAAAGGCCATACATCTGACGTCTTCTAAAATCATCCTATCACATGGGAGAGATTCTTCACATCCAGCCCAAAGATAAGTAAACCTCTTTTTACCATCCTATTCCCTTCAACTATTAGTCACTGCCATATAGCCATCCCCAAAACATTTACAACTTCAGGAAATATACCACTCATCCCCACATATCACCAAGGTACTATCATAAAAGTGCACTACCATACTAATATTCACCCCTGGACCACTAAAAATGACTTAATTGATGTACTAACAGTCTAATAGTCTCATGTAGGAAATAACAACAACAACAGACAAGCGTACCCAATTCCAAGGCAAACACTAGTAATAACTGCTCGCGAGTAGTAATACCAGCTAATTCAGTTCAGTCAAAAACACACAGAAACTGAAAGAAGGTCTTAAGAGATGAAACAACAATGCCCAAGTCAAAGTGAAAAATCCATGAGAAACAAAACCCAAGAAAACAAACCTCCCCCCCCAAAAAAGAAAGCAAATCTCCCATTGAAAGAATTAGCCCCATAATGATAGATACCAAACAGAACAAATTCACAGAAAATAGCCAAGAACGTCAGACCCAAGATAACAACTTTCAAAGCATGATCATTACCATGATCAATAATATGAAAGAGGAAATCTGGGAGGAGTTAAATAACCACATCAACCACTTTGAACAGGAACACAACAGACACTTGGAGGAGTTGAGAAAAACAGTTCAAGAAACAAAAATAGGCATAGAGCAGTTAAAACAGTCTCAGGCAGAGTTTAAAACTGAACTAAAAGACAAGTTATCTTCAACCCAGAACTAAACAGACAGTCTTATCAGCAGAACTAATGGAGCAAAAAATAGAATTTCAGATCTTGAAGACAAAGTGGAAGAATTAATCAGCTCAATGGAAGAGGTTGTTAAAGCCTAAAAGATACTTGAGAGAAATATTCAAGAGCTAAGGGACACCCTGAAGAAGGCTAACATGCATATTCGTGGAATACCAGAGCAAGAATCTCAAAATACCACACCTAGGGAAATTTTCACATTATCATAAAGGAAGAGAGACCCATCCAAATACAAAAGGCATTCCGCACCCCAAACAGATATAACCAAAACAGAAACTCACCACAGCAAATAATAGTCAAAAAACTCCACATTCAAGACAAAGAAATGGTGCTGAGAGCTTCAAGGAAAAAAAAAAGTCACTTTTAAAGATAAATCTATTAAAATAACAAATGACTAATCAATGTAAACATAAAAGCAAGAAGAGCTTGGAGAGACATACTTCAAATATTGAATGAGCAAAAATGTCAACCCAGACTGATAATACCCGGCAAAACTATCCATCATGATCGAGGGAGAAAGAAAAGTTTTCCAGCACAAAGACAACTTGAAGGCTTACATGTCTACCAAATCAGGCCTTCAAAAAAGGCTAGAAATGATACTTAAGCTTGAAGAAAAGAACAAGCGTATATACCTGGGAGTACAAAAGGGAAGCATAATACCACCAAAACCTAAAAGCCAAATAATACACTTATGAAAGCCACTAAACATAAAAAGTGTCTAGAATTAAAAATAATTTCTCCATTACAACATTAAATGACAATGGTATTAACTCACCAATCAAGAGACACCGACTACAAACTTGGATTAAAAATCACAGCCCATCAATCTGCTGCCTTCAGGAAACTGATCTCAACACAAAAGACAGGCACATCCTAAAAATAAAAGGATGGTCAAAAATTCTGCAAGCTAATGGAACCAGGAAACAGGCAGAGGTAGCTATTATGCTATCGGGCAAAGTGAACTTCAAACCAAAAATATCATAAGAGACACAGATGGATACTACATTTTAGTCACAGGTACAATTCACTAGGAAGACTTTACAATACTGAACATATATGTGTCTAATACAGGCTCCTCCACATTCACTAAGCAAACCCTACAGCATCTAATGGGAGAAATCAACCCTCAAATGATAATTCTTGGGGATTTCAACGCCACCTTCAACATGGGATAGATCAACAGGTCAAAAGCTTAACAGAGACACATTGGAACTTAATCAAACTCTTACTGAAATGGACCTTACAGAACTCTATCTAACTTTTCATCCATGCACCAAAGAATTACACATTTTTCTCAGCAGCACATGGAACTTTCTCCAAAATAGACCACATATTGAGCCACAAAACAAATCTCCACATATACAGGAAAGTTGAAATTCTAGCCTGTACCTTATCATGCTACCATGGTCTAAAGCTTGACATCCACAACAAAACAAACAACAAAAAATATACTAACTCCTGAAAACTAAACACTATGAAGCTGAGTGAAAGTTGGATTGAGGAAGAAATTATAAAGGAAATTCAAGATTTCCTGGAAGCAAACGATAATGAAAATACAACTTACCAAAACCTTTGGGACACAATGACAGCTGTCCTCAGAGGTAAGTTCATAGTTCTTAATGCCTACATCAAAAAAATAGAAACATCACAAATAAATAACTTAACAATGCAGCTTAAAGCTTTAGAGACATACGAGCAATCCAATCCCAAAAGCAGTAGAAGAGAGGAGATTAGCAAAATCAGGGGAAAAATATCCAAAATTGAGATAAGGAAAATGATACAGAGAATCAACCAGTCAAAAAGCTGGTTCTTTGAAAAAATCATTAAGATTGATACACCCTTAGGTAAATTAACCAAAAACAAATTAGAAATGATACCCAAGAAATTCAGAGAATTAGAAGATCATATTTCAAAAACTTATACTCTGTGAAACTTGACAACACAAAAGAAAAGGATGAATTCCTAAGTGAGGACAACTTACCAAAATTTAATCAAGAAGTTTGAATTATTTAAATAGTCCTATAACATCTGAAGAATTTGATGAAGTAATCTCGAATCTTCCCACTAAAAAATGTCCTGGATCAGATAGATTCAACACAGAGTTCTACCAGACATTTAAGGAACAAATAATACCAATACTCCTTAAACTGTTCCATCAAATAGCAAAGCAAGGAACACTACCAAATTCTTTCTATGAAGTTAATATCATCTTAATCACAAAACTTTATAAAGATACTCTTAAAAAAGAAAACTATAGGCCAATCTCTTTGATGAACACAGATTCAAAGATTCTCAACAAAGTCTTTTAGCAAATCGGATTCAAAAACATGTCAAAAAGATCATTCATTGTGATCAAGTAGGCTTTATCCCAGGCACACAAGGTTGGTTCAAATACACAAATCAATAAATGTAATTCACCATATAACCACTCTAAAATTCAAGACCACATGATACTCTCAATAGATGCAGAATCAGCTTTTGGCAAGATTCAACAACATGTTATGATCAAAATTCTAGAGACAATTGGAATGGAAGGAACCTTTATCAATATGATAAAAGTTGTACACAACAAGCCAACAGCAAGGATTATACTCAATGGGGAAAAACTTGAAGCATTCCCGCTTCAATCAGGAACTAGACAAGGCTGTCTACTCTCACCCCTTCTATTCAATATTGTACTTGAAGTGTTAGATGAACCCATAAGACAAGACAGATAGATAAAAGGGATTCAAATCCACATGGAAGAAGTCAAGCTATCCCTATTTGCAGATGACATGATCATATATCTGAGTGATCCCAAAAACTCCACCAGGAAGCTCCTGGAACTAATTGAGAAGTTCAGCAGTGTGGCAGGATACAAAATAAATGTGCAAAAATCAGTGGCCTTCCTGTATGCCCAGGATGAAAGAAGTGAAAAAGGCCTAAGAGAAACAATCCCATTTACTATAGCCCCTGAGAAAATGAAATACCTTTGTATAAATCTAACCAAGGAAGTAAGAGACCTTTACAATGAAAACTTTAAAACCCTGAAGAAAGAAATTACAGAGGACACCAGAAGGTGGAAAGACTTGCCATGTTCCTGGATTGGCAGAATCAATATCATAAAAATGACCATCCTACCAAAAGCAATAAACAGATTCAATGGTATACTAATCAAAATCCCAAAGCAATTCTTTAAAGAAATTGACCAAACAATACGGAAGCACAAAAGACCCAGGATAGCAAAAACAATCCTGAGTAACAAAAACACTGCTGGAGGTATCACCATACCAAACCTTAGTCTATAGTACAAATCCATCGTTATAAAAACAGCCTGGTACTGGCTCCAAAATAGACACACAGATCAATGGATAAGGGTAGAAGACCCAAATATAAGCCCACAAAATTACAGACATTTGATCTTTGACAAAGGGGCCCTAAAAAATCCAATGGAAAAAGAACAGCATCTTCAACAAATGGTGCTGGCAAATCTGGATCTCCACATGCAGAAGATTACAACTGGACCCGTACTTGTCACCATTTACAAGAATTAATTACAAATGGATCAAGGACCTTGATATAAGGCCAGAGACTATTAAAAAAAAACTTAGTTGAAAGGGTAGGGAACTTCCTAGAGCTGATTGGCCTAGGCCAACTGTTCCTAAACGGAAATCCAGTTAGGACAACCAACACTCAACAAATGGGATCTTATGAAATTAAAGAGCTTCTGTTGAGATAAAGAGATTGTAACTTGAGCAAAAGGCAACTCACAGAATGGAATCTTCACTAACCACATATCTGATAGAGCTCTATTATCCAGAGTGCACAAAGAACTTAGAAAACTAAACACCAAGGAAACCAATGGCCCAATTAAAAAATGGGCCTTGGAACTTAAACTTTACCAGGGACGAAATTGAAATGTCTAACAAATATCTTAAAAAATGCTCTACATCCTTAGCCATCAGGGAAATGCAAATCAAAACCTCCCTGAGATATCATCTCACCCCGGTCAGGATGGCAAAAATCCACAATACAAACAACACCAAATGTTGGATGTAGCAAGAAGGGAACTCTCCTATATTGCTGGTGGGAATGCAGACTCATACAACCACTCTGGTGAGCCATCTGGAGATTCTTAAAAAAGTTAAAGATTGAAATGCCATATGACCCTGCTGTTCCACTTTTGGGAATAATCTCCCATACAGCAAAAATTCACCTCAATAGCACAAGCTATGACCATGTTCATTGCAGCACTGTTTACAATAGCAAAGTCATGGAATCAACCCAAATGCCCAACAGTTGACAAGTGGATAACGAAAATGTGGTACATACATTTATACAATAGAATACTACTCAGCCATCAAATATGATGAATTAATGAAATTTGCCGGGAAATTGATGGAATTAGAAACAATTTTATTGAGACACAGAAAATTAATTGTTATATATACTGCCTAATCAGTGGATCCTAATACCAAACCCACTTAATGACACACTCAAAGATAAATCTCTGTAAAACCTACAGTAATTGCAAAGATTATAAACAGGAGGGAAGGGGAAGGAGGGCCCTGCCAGCAACAAGGAGAGAGGGTATCATACTACAGCAGAGAAAATAGGCCACCATCAAGTACCACAAGAGGTGACATCCAACACCCATCCGGATGGAGCCAAGAGCAGTACAGGAGCAGCAAAACAAAAAACACAACAACAGCAACAAACCATAACTCAGAACATCGGAGTCCCTACATTAATCACCTGGAATCAGGCCAGCCTAATCTCTCCCCATCCTAAAACTCAGGGAAAATTGGGGAAGAGGGGGCAGTAAGATTGTAAGAGCCTAAAGATGGGGAGGACCAACGATATGCAAGATGTTTCACACAAGTTAGGGCCAGAGTAATCATAACAGGACTTTGCAAGATCTGCACAATGACCAACATATCATTGACCCCCCAGAGTCTAGCATGGATCACAGGCACTAGGATCCTTAGAGGCAAGGGATTAACAGCCACAATAGTGTTCCCATGCTAAAGGGGAACACAAGAAGAGCTCTAGGCAATGCTACTGAGTCCTTACACCTCATCAGAGAGGAGGACCCAGAGGGAAGTTCGACATGCAACTGAAGGATGCTCCAGGGATGGGGGGAGGAGGACACTGGGAGAAAGGGAGGGAGGGGGAAAAGGACAGAGAAAAGGGAAGAGGGAGCAAGAAGATCCAGGGAGGGGTGGAGGGAGGGAGGGGACAGGGTACATATTAAGTTTGTATGAGTGGGAAAAAAAAGTATCAAATGGTGGAATAGTAGAATCGTTCCCCAGAATAATAAGGAAACTATGAGCTACAGACCAGAAACACAAATCAATAGACAAGGGCAATAATCCTCTTTACCTAAGTACTCTTCCCATTGTTAAAAACCAGATATCTTAAAAGGCAAAATTAAACCCGATGAAATTTTTAAACAAAAGAACTGCAATTTCCTCCCCCACTTCCAACCTGTGGAGCATGACTCATTAAGTTGAGACAAGTGTAAAATTAGGAAACTGGCCTATGTGATGTCTGGAGCAGCTCTAGATCAACCAAAGGAAGATCTACCAAACCCACCTGAGACTTTGAAAATTTAATCTCACTTACCAGCTTGTCATACCAAGCACTACATGAGAAAGATGTAGGTGCTATTAAAGAAAAATGAAAGGTACTGTACAACAGTGAAAAGAAAAAAGGAAAGGTAAAGTTTTAGAGTTCCAAATCTTATCTATTGTTATTAACATCTCAAAGGATAAAATAATTTTTTACATATCCACATTTGATGTTCTGTAAAAATGTCTGTATCAGAGCTGGGAAGATGGCTCAGTTGTTCAAGTTCTTACCTTACAAGCAAAGGGTGAGTTCAGATTCCCACATACGTAAAAATGCCAAGCCTGTGTAGTGGCCCACCTGTAATTCTAGCCCTGGAAGGTGGAGTCTGAGAATCACCAGAGTAAGCTGGTTAGTAGACTAGTCCTAATGGCATTTTCTAGATTTAATTAGACCCAGATTCACAGTAGTAAAACAAAAGAGTGATTGAGGATGATTTTAATACCACAATTGGGTCTCCACAGGCATACTAACTTAATTGCATTTGTATAAAATACACCCATCAATGTGTGCCCACACCACATGCAAATACACATTCACATGCACATATGCACACATGCACAAGCACACACACCCACACATACATACTCCATACACATGTATAAAAGAAAAAATGCCTATGTAGATATTTGACCATCATATCATTTACCTTCTTTTAAAAAAATCATATCTACTATCTGTATGCTTAATATAGGCAAGAAGAAAGACATGGAAATCAGATGAAATTAAGCAAGGCTATAAGCCTATGTGAAAGACAGCACAAACACTGGAAGAGCTAACCTGAAGCCTACACCATATCCTGCACATGCACATGGGGATCCACCACAAGCCTGCCAGCGGAACTTGCAAACCTGACCCCACAGGGACCAATCAAAGGGTTAGAGGGGAAACTAATAGAAAGCTTACATTTTTTGATCCCACAAAAGTTCGTAAAAGTGGCACTTAGGGTCCAGAGTCTTCCAGGTGAGATTTGGAGCAACCTCACTTCCCTCTGCCTCCCCAAAGAGTCAGAGAATTCATGTCCCTCTTGATTCTCCCCAGCAATCAGATGTCCCTCCTTTTTCTTTGCTACTCAATAGATCTTTCTAAAAGCATTCAATCGTGTCCTGATTTCATTCTTCGAATTTGGGATGCAGGGACCTGTACCTAGAGCCGGTTCAAGACATGTTCAAGATATTAATATGCTTATTTAAACAAGAAATAAATTTATATTACCTGGAGCCATTGACATTTTAAAGCTCTAACAATTAAGTAAAGTTACCAAACTGAAGTTGCCATACAGGCAAGGGATAGAAAAGAGCCATTTTATGCTAGAGTGTAAAAAGTTACATGAGTGAATTTGGTGACTGTGGAAAGTTAAAATGTTGTGAATCAAATCCAAATAATCTTGAGATCATTTTAGTCTCTTTGAAACCTATTATTGCCCACCCCTGCATCAGACCTAACATTCTTTTATCAACAACCTTCAAAACATATTTTTAAAAAGCCCCTAGCTTCAACCAATCTGAAAGCTAAGAAGGTTGGCCCACAATAGCTGAATCCTAAAACAGGTTTCCCTGCTTTGCTTTAGCCCATCTGCCTGATCCTTCTTCCAATGTATTTTAAAATCGTCTTGATGTATTGCTGCCTTTGTTATGCTACTATCAGAACATCATAAAACTGATACCATGTTGGAACATGGAATTTGGAGTAACATGAATGAAAGTCCAGGATTATGGTCACTCATACTTAGCTCCAGAAAAAACTACCCCCTACCCTCTTTGAGATGAGGGCTGTGTTTCTGCATTAACAGGCATGAGACCATGGGGCCACAAGGATAATCCACTTTTGCTGGAGGAGTCACCCAGACTGGTGCTGGGTACCAGCATGAGCACTGTGTGTCCAAACATCCTCATTGACTTCTCAGATGGATGTTGGTAACTCCTTAGGTGGATATTGGTGCAGAATTCACTTGATTCAGTCAACAATTCATTTGTTTCTTTGGAAAATATTCTACTATATTACTTCTTTAAACTAATTACTCCAAAAATTAAATATTCTTGATTAAATTTACAAGGTCAAATTAGAACTCATATTATATGAAACAGGAATCTTTTTTCATTAATTCTTCCACTCATGCAAAGTTGATAAGTACCCCATTCCCCTCCCTCCCTCCACCCCTCCCTGGACTCTCTTGCTCCCTCTGGAACAAGAATCTTAAAGCATTTTTCCTCCACCCATACCTTCTTGATTGCTGCCCACAATTTTATTTCTATTTTTTTCTAACACTAAAAATCCTTTTCTCTACTAACCATAGTTACTTTTTACAGTTTCCCCTAAATTATCATCTTCATTGTTCACATCTTAAGGTGGCCTTTTCAGTAAACTTTTAGAAGCTAAGGAAAAAGCAAAGAAGGAATTAAGGAAAGAAAGAGAATGGAAAAAATGTGATAGATTAGCACATTGGCTTTCATGTCTCAAAGGCTGTCTCTATGTGTACATGGAAGATAAGAAGTGATGTGGGCTGGAGAGGTGGCTCAGGGATTAAGCCTCCGTCTTGCAGGCGGAAGGTCCCGAGTTCGGATCCCAGATCCCACGTATAGACGCCAGGCGGAAGCCGGGGCGGCCTGCGCTTCTGGTCCTGGTAGGGCGGAGCCTGTGAATCCCGGGTCAGAAGGAGGTGGAGGCATCCATGGTGGTTCACGAATTCGTCCGTGGTTCTACACACACACACACACACACACACACACACACACAGACGCGCGCACACATACACACAGTTCAATAAATAATAATAATAAAAATTAAAAAAAAAAAAGAAGTGATGTATACACTAGGTGTTTTATGTGCCCTAGTTATCTGCAGTAAAAGTTACTGTACTGGAAATGAGCTTCCATTGTATTTATAGATTTTTCTTCTGACTCCTGAGTGACACTTGGGATATGAATTCCACACCCCTTGCCACACAGTTCATACAATTCTGAAAGTGAGAGAAATAGCCAGAGACAGCAGGCATACAGCCGGTCAGCCCAGCCACACCGCTTTGTCCACCAATCCATGGAGAGCGAGACATAGTTGTTTCTAAGCAAAGAGGTGTCCACAGGCGTGCCCGAAGTGGAGGGGGACACCGGAAGGGTCAATTCTCGAGGCAGATGGAATCAAGGGAGCTTGAGGAGAGGAACAGGAGTTATATGACATACATACCATGATGCCTATCTCAGGGCTTTCTTCTGGAATCACTGTTCTCTGAAATGTGTCCTTCAGCAAGTCTTCTAAAGATAGAATTCTAGGTTCATATTTCCTTTCTTCAGTACTCCAATATCAGAACTTTATCTTTCAGTTCACTTGTTCTTCTTTCAAAATAGAGGATTGTTTCTCTCCTGTGCTTTTTATATTATTATCTACAATGTACTCAAATATTAAATTATTTTAATTTATACCTCTTAAACTTTTAAATCTAAGGCTCTTCATCCTTTAATTCTAGAAAAGTCTGGACCAGTGTTGCTTTTTTTTAAACCTTGCTAACGCCTGTCCTCTCTTTTTTCTTGAAAAACTAATTGTATTTCTCATTGCACCAGCCTTCTCTATTCGACATTTCTCTTAAAATGCCATACTTTCTATTTCATATCTCGGAACTGAATCGGGAGAATTTTCACTTTTCCTTGCTAGTTTACTAATCCATTTGTTGTCATTGTTGTTAACAGAGTCTGACTATGGAGCAAAAACTGACTTTCAGTTTACATTTTCCTGCCTTTAGCTCCCAAGTACTAAAATTATAAGTGTACGTCATCATTTGTGGCTCTTAATAACTATGTCTGATGAACAGTATAGTCTAGCCATTGAGTTTCTAGCTTCAGTGACTACATTTTTCATATACCCAAGTTTTATTCTTCTACTCTATTTATTCAAGATTGATAATGTTGTTCTCCATATTGTACTTCTATATAGCCCTTTATTTCTATAATGTATTTAAGAGTTATTTTATACTTTGATCCCTATAGTTACTATATTTCTATGGCTTTCTGATTTTCTAAGAAAATTTATTTGTTATTGCATTTGGTAATTTTTTAAATCTCAAACTTTGGATCTTTAGAAAACCCTCAGCAGAAATTCTTTGAGGTTATCTTAGTTTTTCAATTTCCCTTGTTATCCAAACCATTTAAAGAAACAAGGAGTTTTTTATTCAGTTTATCATTTCAGGTTATCAAGGCAGAAGAAGCCAAGAAAACTAGCCACACCGTATCCACAGCAAAGGCAAAAGGCCAAGGACCAGTGTTTCTTTTTTCCTGCCTGGCTGTTATGGTTGCATTCCATGTCAACTTGACAGTTGCAGACAGTTTGGGGGCAGCTATGGAAAGTTAATGGTTAGAATGGTCCCTGAGCAAGCATGCAAGTACTTGATTGATTGCTGTGGAGAACTTCGCCCGTAGTGGGTGGAATTTTCCAGTGGTGGACCGGATAATAGGACGTGCAAGGAGGAGGGACTTGCTTTTCCCTTATCCAGTGTCGACTTGCTGTGCAGTCCACTCTGTGTGCACGTTGTTTACCTTTAGAGCTTCGTGGCCTTCATCGTCGCTGCTGCTGCTGCTTCTGTCCTTGGCTGACTTGGAGCTTCACCTTTTCCACCGCGTTGTTGCTGTTCCCACTGCCTTTAAAGCCTGGTCTCTAGGCCTCGCTGCTGTTCGCTATTCATCGCCAACATAGGAGCCCAGTGTCTCCAACCCTCTAGAGGAGCAAAGGCTTGAGACCTTCTCAGGATTTTTTGGCTTTGTGGAACATTCCAGCCAGGAAAGAGGCTGCTAAGGGCAGCTACTTTGAAGGACACTATTTTTATTGTGAGTTATTTTTAATAAACTTGTTTACATATACTATATTCTATAGATTCTGTTTCTTCAGGGAACCCTGACTAATACACTGTCAAATTCCAACTATTTCTGTATCTTCATTCCTTGCACAAGAAAAGTCTCACCCACTGTGAACTGGGCCTGCCTACATCAATTATGCAATAAAGAGACTTACCAAAGGGCTGCCTTAACTAATTCCTCATAGTGTGCCCACAGGCGTCCCTATCAAGTGTTAACTTGATAGCTGAAACTAACTGGCCCAGTTCTAAACGGGCAATGTTGCATCCTTCCAGGAGGACACATGGTAATCCCTAACATGTGCTATGACAGTTAGCTACAAATGCCAACTTAACAACTGATGGCTAAGCCTTTGGACACAACTGTGCAGTGATTTAATTAGGATAAAGACCTCAGCAAACCTTTGGGAGATTATCAAAGCGGGAAGCCCCAGTCCACAGCTTGTGGGACCATTCCTTAAGCAAGTAAACAAGAGAGGGAGAACTGGTTCAGTATTTTGGCATACACTAGCATATAGTCATTCTGACAAGTGAGGAACTGTATCCCTCTCAGTTCTTTTGTAGGATGTGATATAGCCGGTTCCCTTGGATCCTGATGATGTTATGCACTCTCCTATCATACTGATGAGAATCATAAGTTGAAAAGAAACCTTTATCCCCTAGGTTGCTTGGGTCCTGTACTTGAATGAACAACACGAAGAATAACTGCAACACATGCACAAAACAATAAACCTGGTACCGAATTGCACAAGATTTCCACTTTAGAACTCTGAAGATTATACAGATAGAGCAGAAAGTAACCCATCCTCTTATGAGATTTTTCTCCGTTTTGGCTTGTACAGAACTAAAGTTGAGACAAGCAGATGGAAGATAGACAGGGCTGGGGAAATAACTCAGTGCGCAAAGTGCTTGCCATACAAGATGTGACACACGTCTATAGTTAGAGGATACCTCAGGAGTCCATCTTTTCCTTCTGTGCTTGTGTGAAGCTAGGATACTTTCTTTTTGCCTTCTGTGAGACATAGTCACTTCATTTTTTTGCCACTGCACACTAGTTTAACTGACCTGTGAGCTTCAGGATATTTCCTACCTATTTTTACTGTCTTAACCCACTCTTAGCATTCCTGTGACTTCTGTACACGCATGATGTCATGCATGAGTCTGTACCCATACACAAACACATACATACACACACACATCATATACGTACATATACCTCACACATCATACACATACATCTACACAAAGAGATAGAAAGAAAAGACAAAATGAAAGAAAAGGAAAGGAAAAAAGAAAGAAAAGAGAAAGTTGACAAAAGAAGCTAGATGATCTCCCTATGGAATGAATTTTGTTTTCTGCATTACCAATTAATGCTGTCACTTCTAGAATTTACTTTCTCTCTCTCTAAATATATATTGGGATGAAGAATTAAATTTCAAAACAGCATCAGCAGTTCTAACCAGGAGAAAGGGAAATAAGGGCTGTTCAGTTCAAAAAAATGTATTTGTTTAGCTATCATTTATGTTATTCACTACACAGTAAAATGAGCTCATTATTTGAGTCAAATGGACCAGGTATAAAAATTCTGGCTTTGGCATTATATGTTATCATATTAATTTTCCATTGCTACTATAACAAATTACTATACTTAGTGACTAAAAGTAATAAAAATATGCTATTGGATTTTTGTTTGGGGATTTTCTCACATATTGTATTTTTGTTTCTAGCTTTTTTTTTAAAGATGAGATTTTACTGTGTAACCCAGACTGGCCAGGAGCACAAGAGCTGTAAAGTCAGATTACTGAATCTGGCTTGCAAATTGCTGTCTTAAAATACTATAGCTCAGAAATCTAACCCCAAACAACTGACTTCAGCATCACTCTTGACTTTTTTATCTTTATAGTTTAAATGTGGCTGAAAAAAATGGTGGGAGCGCGTCCCGGCGGTGAGCACCCAGGCCGACTGCGGCTTGGCCTGCGCCCACGGCCCGGACGACCCCAGCCCCCACCGCGCCGCCCCGCCCCCTGCCCACCGCCCGCTGCCCAAGGTGAGAGAGAGAGAGAGAGCCCAGCCCAGCCCCCAACCACCCCGGAGCCCCACGCGTCCCTGCAGCGAGCACCCAGGCCGACTGCAGCTTGGCCTGCGCCCCAGGCCCGGACGACTCCAGTCCCCTCCGCGCCGCCCCGCCCCTCCGCGCCGCCCCGCCCCGCCCCGCCCCGCCCCGCCCCGCCCCGCGCCGCCCCCTCCGCGCCGCCCCGCCCCCTCCGCGCCGCCCCGCCCCCTCCGCGCCGCCCCGCCCCCTCCGCGCCGCCCCGCCCCCTCCGCGCGCCGCCCCCCGCCCACCCCACTGCCCAAGGTGAGCGAGAGAGAGAGCACAGCCCAGCCCCCAACCACCCCAGAGCCACACGCGTCCTAGCAGCGAGCACCCAGGCCCACTGCGGCTTAGCCTGGGCCCCGCCCCGGACCCAAGCCCCTCGCATCCTGCCCCCTGTGCGCCTAGCCACCCCTCTGGATCCCAGGTGAAGAATTCTGCCATTGAACTAGGGAGCTAAAGAGCCCAGCCCAGCCCCGTCCCCCACCCCTGAGCCACCAGGGCAGCAGCACCACAATGCGCACCCGCCGGCTTTGCCCCCAGGGCCCCGCCACTCTCCACGCCCACCTTCCCAGGTCACAGGTGAAGAATTCTGCCATCAACATCAGACCCTCTGCCTCTCTGGCCCACCGGGGACATACGCACGTGGTCCACGGAAGACACACTGCTACTCAGAATTCAATAGAGCCCAAAGGAAACTCAAGCAAAATTCTAAGGAACAAAGGGAACACAGGCCATACATCTGGACTCCACTACAATCATCATATCACGTGGGCGAGTTTCTTCTCATCCAGCCCAAAGATAAGTAAACTTTTTCCTTTCACCTTACTGATCCTTTAAAGTATCAATGCTGTAGATCAACTTTCTCATACCCCACAACATACAACTCCAGGGAGTACACCACTCACCCCCACATTTCATCAAGAAACTAAATTGTAAAGGTGCACTACCAAACTAATATTCACCCCCTGGTAACATAACCTGACTTAATTGACGTACTAACAGCCTAGTAGCCTCATCTAGGATATAATAATAACAATACACAGACATACCCAATCCAAGGCAAGCACTAGTAATAACTGGCAAGCGTAACAATACCAACTACATCGATTCAGTGAAAAACACACAGAAACTGAAAGATCCTAAAAAACAAAACAACAATGTACAAGTCAAAGTGCAGAGCCAGGAGAAACAAAACCCAAGAAGACCAATCTCCTGCCGAAAGAATCAATCCCATAATGAGGGATTCCAACCAGAACAAATCCACAGAAAATAGCCATGAAAGCCAGACCCAACATAACGACTTTCAGAGTATGATCATTACCATGATTAATACTATGAAAGAGGAAATCTGAGAAGAGTTAAACAACCATATCAACCACTTTGAACAGGAACACAACAGGCACTTGGAAGAGTTGAGAAAAACAGTTCAAGAAACAAAAATAGATATGGAGCAATTAAAACAGTCTCAGGCAGAGTTTAAAATTGAACTAAAAGACAAGTTATCTTCAACCCAAAACTCAACAGAGAGTCTTATCAGCAGAACAAATGAGGCAGAAAATAGAATTTCAGATCTTGAAGACAAAGTGGGAGAAATTAACCAGCTCAATGGAAGAGATTGTTAAAGCCAAAAAGATACTGGAGAGGAACATTCAAGAGATATGGGACACCTTAAGAAGCCTAACATGCGCATTCATGGAATACCAGAACAAGAATCCCAAAACACCACACCGGAGGAAATATTTCAATTCATCATAAATGAAAACTTCCCACACTAAAGAATGAGAGGCCTATCCAAATACAAGAGGCATTTCACACTCTGAACAGATACGACCAAAATAGAAAATCGCCACGGCAAATAATAGTCAAAACACTCCACATTCAAGACAAAGAAAAGGTGCTGAGAGCTTCAAGAGAAAAAAAGCAAGTCACTTTTAAAGGTAAACCTATTAGAATAACAAATGACTACTCAATGGAAAGAGTAAAGGCAAGAAGAGGTTGGAGAGACATACTTCAAGTATTAAATGAGCAAAAATGCAAGCCCAGACTGATATACCCGGCAAAAATATCAGTCGTGATCAAGGGAGAAAGAAAAGTTTTCCAGCACAAAGACAACTTGAAGGGATACATGTCTACCAAACCAGGCCTTCAAAAAATCCTAGAACTGATTCTCAAGCTTGAAGAAAAGAACAAGCGTATCCAGGAGGACAGAAGGGAAGTATAATACCTCCAAAACATAAATATCAAACAACATGCTTACAAAATCTACTAAACGTAAAAAATGTCCAGAATTAAAAATAATTTCTCCATTATAACATTAAATGTCAATGGTATTAACTCTCCGATTAAGAGACACAGATTACAAACTTGGATTAAAAACCACAACCCAACAATCTGCTGCCTTCAGGAAACTCATCTCAACACAAAAGATAGGCACATCCTAAGAATGAAAGGCTGGTCCAAAATCTTGCAAGCTAATCGAACCACGAAACAGGCAGGGGTAGTAATTATGCTTTCAGAAAAAGTGGACTTCAAAACAAAGAAAATCATAAGAGACACAAATGGATACCACATTTTAGTCACAGGTACAATTCACCAGGAAGACTTCACAATACTGAACATTTATGCACCCAATACGGGCCCCTCCACATTCATTAAGAAAACCCTACAGCGCCTAAAGCAAGAAATCAACCCCCAAAAGATAATTCTTGGGTACTTCAACACCGCCCTCTCAACATGGGATAGATCAACAGGTCAAAAGCTTAACAGAGACACTTTGGAACTTATTCAAACCCTGAAACAAATGGACCTTACAGATCTCTATCGAACTTTTCACCCACGCACAAAAGAATACACATTTTTCTCAGCAGCACACGGAACTTTTTCCAAAATAGATCACATATTGGGCCACAAAACGAATCTACACATATACAAAAAAGTTGAAATTCTAACCTGTGCCCTATCAGACCACCACGGCCTAAAGCTGGACATCCACAACACATCAAACAAGAGAAAATACACTAACTCCTGTAAACTAAACAATATGATGCTGAATGAGAACTGGATTCAGGAAGAAATTAAAAAGGAAATTCAAGATTTCCTGAAAGGGACGGATAACAAAAATACAACTTACCAAAATCTCTGGGACACAATGAAAGCTGTCCTAAGAGGTAAGTTCATACCTCTTAATGCCTACATCAAAAAAAATGGAAAAATTAGAAATAAATAACTTAACAATGAAGTTTAAAGCTTTAGAGAAACTAGAGCAATCTGATCCCAAAAGTAGTAGAAGAGAGGAGATTAGCAAAATAAGGGGAGAAATATCTGAAATCAAGATTAAGAAAACGATAGAAAAAATCAACCAGTCAAAAAGCTGGTTCTTTGAAAAAATCAATAAGATAGATACACCCCTAGCTAAATTAACCAAAAGCAAGAGAGAGAAAACCCAAATTAACAAAATTAGAAATGAACATGGAGTAATCACTACTGATATCCAAGAAATCCAGAGAATTATAACATCATATTTCAAAAACTGATACTCAATGAAGTTTGACAACACACAAGAGATGGATGAATTCTAAGTAAACACATCTTACCTAAATTGGATCAGGAAGTTGTGAATTACTTAAATGGCCCTATAACATATAAGGAAATTGAAGAAGTAATCTTGAATCTTCCCACCAAAAAATGTCCTGGACCAGATGGATTCAGCACAGAATTCTACCAGACATTTAAGGAGTCAATAAAACCAATACTCCTTAAACTGTTCCATCGAATAGCAAAGGAAGGAACACTACCAAATTCCTTCTATGAAACTAATATTGTCTTAATCCCAAAACCTAATAAAGATTCACTTAAAAAAGAAAACTATAGGCCAATTTCCCTGATGAACACAGATGCAAAGATTCTCAACAAAGTCTTAGCAAATTAGATTCAAAAACATATCAAAAAGATCATTCACAGGGACCAAGTAGGCTTCATCCCCGGCACACAAGGTTGGTTCAACATACGCAAATCAATAAATGTAATTCATCATGTAAACCAGTCCATAGTCCAAGACCACATAATACTCTCGATAGACGCAGAAAAAGCCTTTGACAAAATCCAACAGCCTTTTATGATCAAAACGCTAGAGACAGTAGGACTGGAAGGATTCTTTATCAAGATAGTAAAAGCTGTATACAACAAGCCCACAGCAAGGATTATGCTCAATGGGGAACAATTGGAAGCATTCTCACTTTGATCAGGAACTAGATAAGGCTGTGGACTCTTACCATTTCTATTCAATATTGTACTTGACGTCTTAGCTGAAGCCATAAGACAAGAAAGGGACATAAGAGGGATTCAAATTGTCAAGGAAGAAGTCAAGCTATCCCTATTTGCAGATGACATGATCTTATACCTGAGTGATCCCAAAAACTCCACCAGAAAGCTCTTGGAACTAATTGAGAAGTTCAGCAGGGTGGCAGGATACAAAATAAATGTGCAAAAATCAGAGGCCTTCCTATATGCCCAGAATGAAAGCAGTGAAAAAGCCCTGAGAGAAACAATCCCATTTACTAGTAGCCCCTAAAAAAATGAAATACCTTGGTATAAACCTAACTAAGGAGGTAAAAGACCTTACAATGAAACTTTAAAACCCTGAAGAAAGAAATTGCAGAAGACATCAGAAGTGGAAAGACCTCCCATGCTCCTGGATTGGCAGAATCAACATTGTAAAATGACCATCCTACCAAAGGCAATATACAAATTCAATGCTATACCAATTAAAATCCCAAAGCAATTCTTCAAAGAAGTTAACCAAACAATCTCAAAGTTCATATGGAGGCACAAAAGACCCAGGATAGCAAAGACAATCCTGAGTAACAAAAACACTGCTGGAGGTATTACCATACCAAACCTTAGTCTATACTACAAATCCATAGTTGTAAAGAACAGCCTGGTACTGGCTCCAAAATAGACACACAGATCAATGGATAAGGATTGAAGACCCAGATATAAGCCACAAAAATACAGCCATTTGATCTTTGATAAAGGGGCCCAAAGAATCCAATGGAAAAAGAACAGCATCTTCAACAAATGGTGCTGGCAAAACTGGATCTCCACATGCAGAAGATTAAAGCTGGACCCGTACTTGTCACCATGTACAAGACTTAATTCCAAATGGATCAAGGACCTTGATATCAGGCCAGAGACTATAAAAATCATAGTTGAAAGGATAGGGAACTCCTTGAGCTGATTGGGCTAGGCCAACATTTCCTAAACAGACATCCAATGGCACAGTCACTGCTACCAACTCTCAACAGTTGGGATCTTGTGAAATTAAAGAGCTTCTGTTCAGATAAAGAGATTGTAACGCGAGCTCAAAGGCAACCCACAGAATGGGAGAAAATCTTCACTAACCACATATCTGATAGAGCTCTATTGTCCAGAGTGCACAAAGAACTTAGAAAACTAAACACCAAGTAAACCAATGGCCCAATTCAAAAATGGGCCCTGGAACTTCAAAGAAACTTTACCAGGGATGAAATTAAAATGACTAACAAATATCTTAAAAAATGCTTCACTTCTTTAGCCATCAGGGAAATGCAAATCAAAACTTCCCTGAGATATCATCTCACCCCGGTCAGGATGGCAAAAATCCACAATACTAACAACGACAAATGCTGGAGAGGATGTGGAGAGAGGGGAACTCTCCTACATTGCTGGTGGGAATGCAGGCTCATACAGCCACTCTGGCGAGCCGTCTGGAGATTCTTAAAGAAATTAAAGATTGAAATGCCATATGACCCTGCTATTCCACTTTTGGGAATAACCCCCCATACAGCAGAGGTTCACCTCGAAAGCACAAGTACGACCATGTTCATAGCAGCACTGTTTACAATAGCAAAGTCATGGAATCAGCCCAAATGTCCAACAGTTGACGAGTGGATAAGGAAACTGTGGTACATCTATACAATGGAGTACTACTCAGCCATCAAAAATGATGAATTACTGGAATTTGCCGGGAAATGGATGTCATTAGAAACATTTATATTAAGTGAAGTATCCCAGACCCAGAAAATTAAGCACCGTATGTACTCCCTAATAGGTGGCTCCTAGTACCAAACCCACCCAGCCCACCTAGAGACAGTAATTGCAAGGATTATGAACAGGAGGGATGGGGTTGTAGGGCCACACCAGAAACAAAGAGAGAAGGGACCATGTTACAGCAGGGAAAATAGGCCTCTACCAAGGACCCAAATAAGTAATGAGACATCTGATTCAGTTCACAGACTTTTGTTCCTGATCATTTACTACTGAGGGGGTGTGATTTCACCAGAAGAGGAGGGCATATAGTCTGGCAGATAAAAAGTAACCATTTTGCAAATGGGTGATAGACCCCTCCCTCACTGTGGTTTCCCACTTTTATTACATCTACCTTTGAATGTGCTTTTATCACAAGACTCTAACAGCTTTTTGTCTCTGGCCAGGGGGTAACATACAATGCCCACCAGGATGGAGTGAAGGGCATTGCAGGAGCAGCAAAACTGCAAAAGAAAATCAACAAACCACAATCCAGAACTTCAGAGACTCTATATCAACCACCTAGAACTAGGCCACCTTAGTCTCTCCCCATCTTGAAGCTCAGGGAAATTTGCGGAAGAGGGGGCGGTAAGAGTGTAAGAGCATAAGGATGGGAGGAGCAATGATATGTAAGATACTCTATACTAGTTAGGGCTGAAGCAATCATAATTGGACTTTGCATGCCCTGCGCATTGTCCAACCCACTGTGGACCTCACAAAGTCTAGCATCTGCTAAAGGCACCAAGATCCTTGGAGGTAAAGGATTGGCAGCCACAGCAGTGTTCCTATACCTAAGGGGAACACGGGAAAGGGTTCAGGGAAAGGCCACTGGGTCCTTGTACGTCATCGGAGAGGAGGGCCCAGAGGAAAATCAGACATGCACAAGAAAGGACTCTCTGGGAATTGGGGTGGGAGGCACTGGGGGATGGGGAGGGAGAGGGGTGGGGAGGGGGAGCAGGGGGTACGGGGGGAGGAGGAGGGAGGGAGGGAACTGGTGTACCTAATAAGTTTGTATGAGCTGAAATAAAAAAAAATAATAATAATAAAACACTTATTTTTCAAGGTAGTGGCACTCAATTAATTCAGAACGTAATTTCTGGGCTATAGAGATGTCTCAGGATTTAAAACCTTTGCCTCCCAAGCAAAATTTGAATTTGGATGCCCAGATCCCTGGAAGACAGAGCCTGGGAAGCAACAGAACAAAGCAATTAGGAGACAGAGAATTCAGCGTGGTTCCAAAAGTCACCCTGGGGCTTGCACAGGCATATACAGTTCCCTTTTCTACACATACACACATAAGCAATGACTAAACAAATAAATAAAAAAAACTTATTTTAATTCTGCACATCTATAGCCTCTCTGTTCTTTATCTCATACAGGAAAGAGGACAAGATCATAGCTCATACTCCAATCATGGTAACTCTAAGAGTATTGCTACTGAGATGACTTTCTCTTCAAAGGGAAAACAAAATGCCTCTCTGACTCTGTGTCTCCTAAGTTTGATATATATATGCAAACTTTGACAATGTTAACTACTTTGGCCTTATTTGACCAGGGGCTTTCCCTGTGGAGCAGGAGCAGGAGTTAAGTTAGGCTTATGCATGATTGATTGATCATGTTGGGAGAGGGTTCTCATGTCACTCCAACATAAAAATGAAGAAAACTGTCTGCTTTGTGAAGGGACTGTCACTTGTCATTTTTCTCTTCCCTTCCTTTACTTCTTGGAGATATAGGACTCTTTTAAGTTATTGAATACCTTGGAGCATAAATCTTGTAGCATGAAAATAAAGGAGTTAGGAAACCTCATCTAAAATTTAAAGCCTTTGTGTGATGTCCAGGGAAGGATGGTTAATGAAATGTGCTATGCAAACTGTGTAGACATTGGAATTATGCATTTCTTGGGCAATCTGGAATCAAACTGTGCTGGGATCTCACTGAAACACTATGTTGTATTTCTGTTGGGTGTAATTAGTGGTAATAAAAATACCTTCTTTCATGCATTTTATAAAGATAAAAAAAAAGAAATTAAAGATTGAAATGCCATATGACCCTGCTATCCCACTTTAGGGAATAATCCCCCATGCAGCAGAGGTTCGCTTCGATAGCACAAGCACGACTATGTTCATAGCAGCACTGTTTACAATAGCAAAGTCATGGAATCAACCAAATGTCCAACAGTTGACGAGTGGATAAGGAAATTGTGGTCCAACTATACAATGGAGTACTACTCAGCCATCAAAAATGATGAATTACTGGAATTTGCTGGGAAATGGATGTCATTAGAAACAATTATATTAAGTGAAGTATCCCAATCCCAGAAAGTTAAGTGCCGTATGTACTCCCTAATAGGTGGCTCCTAGTACCAAACTCACCCAGCCCACATTGAGACACTCAAGGGTAAACCTATGTAATACGGTAATTGCAAGGATTGTGAACAGGAAGGATGGGGTTGGAGGCCACACCAGAAACAAGGAGAGAGGGGACCATGTTACAGCAGAGAAAATCGACCTCCAAGGAATGCAAGTAAGTAATGTGACACCTGGTTAAGTTCACAGACGTTTGTTCCTGATCATGTACAACTGAGGGGGTATGATCTCACCAGAAGGGGAGGGCATATAGTCTGGCAGATGAAAAGTGATCATTTTGCAAATGGGTGACTGACCCCTCCCTCACCGAGGTTTCCTGCTTTATTACATCTACCCTTGAATGTGCTATTATAACAAGACTCCAGTTTAACAGTTTTTTGTCTCTGACCAGGGGGTGACATACAGCCCATCAGGATGGAGTGAAGGGCATTGCAGGAGCAGCAAAACTGCAAAAGAAAATCAACAAACCACAATCCAGAACTTCAGAGACTCTATATCAACCACATAGAACTAAACCAGCCTAATCTCCCCCCATCCTGAAGCTCAGGGACATTTGCAGAAGAGGGGGCGGTAAGATTGGAAGAGCAAAAGGATGGGGGGAGCAATGATTTAAAGAGTCTCCACACTAGATAGGGCTGAAGCAATCATAATAGGACTTTGCATGCCCTGCGCCATGTCCGTCACACTATTGACCTCACAAAGTCTAACATCGGCTAAAGGCACCAAGATCCTTGGAGGCAAGGGATTGATGGCCACAGTAGTGTTCCTATGCTTAAGGGGAACACGAGAAAGAGTTCAGGGAAATGCCACTGGGTCCTTTTACGTCATCGGAAAGAAGGACCAAGAGGAGAGTTAGGCAAACACAATAAAAGACTCTCTGGGAATTGGAGGGGAGGCACTGGGAGATGGGGAGGGAGGGAGGGGGAGCAGGGGGTTCGGGGGGAGGAGGAGGAGGGAGGGAACTGGTCTACCTATTAAGTTTGTATGTGCGGAAATAATAATAAAAAATGTTAAAAAAAATGGTGGGAGGTTGGGTTTGGTTTTTAATTTTCTGTTCAAAAACTTGTATGATTAGACCAAATCACCTGGAAAACCTAGGCTGTTCTCTGCATCTCCCCATCCTTAACCCTAAACACATCTACAAAATCTCTTTTGTCAAGTGAGGTGGTATATTCAAAGATTCTGAGGATTCTAATGTAGACACATTAGGTGATCAAAGATAGATAAAGTTTCCTATATCAGTATTCCCTCCTGTGAAATAAAAGTAATTATTCTAATTACAGCAGCTGGCAAGGAGTATTCCATAAATACACACAAATAAAAAATAAGTATGTATATCATAAGCTTGCTAGATGGGTTCAATGAGATAATAATAGTGAGTAAAATTTGTTAAAATTACAGTGCTGTATTAGGGTTCTCTAGAGGAGCAGAACCAACAGAAGGGATATATGTGTATAAAAAGTAATTTAATAGAAGAAGCAACCATAGAAGAGCTCTCCAGCACAGACTCTTCTTTTTGTACTCCCTTTATCTGGTCCACTACTAGAAAGTCAATTAGATGATTTCCTGCAATCTTGCTCAAGGTCTTGCCTAACAACATTTCGCAGTTGTATCCAAAACCCAGCCTGCAACTGTCAAGTCAACTTGTGTGTCTAACAACCATGGTGCTTAGAACATAAATTCTGAACTGGATAGAGATTCCAGAAAACGATTATCAGTATTTTATATATGGCAAAATTCTAGACGTTTAAAACACCTAAAACATGCAAATATTAAAAGTTAATATGTTTATTAAAGTACACAAATACATTGAAAAAGACCTTAGACAAATGGACACATTTACCATTGACAAGTCTTAGACCACAGGGCCAAAATACACAATGGAGACAACAAAGTCTCTTCAGTAAATGGTGTCGAGGGACAATGGACATCTATGTGCAGCAGAATGAAACTGGATTCCTACTTCATACACAGCACTAACTGATAATGAATTAAAGACATAAATGTAAGACTTGAAACTACAAAAGTACCAGAAGAAAACATAAGGGAATGCCTTCTCTATGTGGATCTTATCAGTGTGTTTTAATAATGACCCCAAAGCATAGGGGAAAAAAGCAAAAGAAAAGAAAAGAAAAGAAAAGAAAAGAAAAGAAAAGAAAAGAAAAGAAAAGAAAAGAAAAGAAAAAAAAAAGAAAAGATAAGAGGGACAATTGGTAGACAATTGGTACTGCATCAAATGTAAAAGCTTTGATATAGTAAATAGTTTGCAGAATGAAGAATTGGCCTATGGGGTGGGAGGAAATATCTTCAAACTATACATATAGCAAGTGGTTGGTGCCCAAAGTATATAAGAAACTCATATGAGGGATAAACAACACAACACATAAACACATTAGACAATTTTTAAATGGGCAAAAACACCTATATTCATATTTTTCCAAGGAAGATATTCAAATTAACAATGGACATATGAACAAGTATGCAACATCACTGATCATTAGGGAAATCTAAATAAAAATAACAGAAGGTATTATCTCACCTTTATTATAACAGATGATAACTAATGTCAAAAGAAAAAAATAAGTTTTGACAAGGATTTGGAGGAACTGGAAATCTTTCAAAGTGTTGATAGGAAAATAGATAAAGACAGCAATTGTGGAGAACAATATGGAAATGATAAAACAATTAAGAATAGAACTGTCGCATGACCTATCCATCACATTTGTGGATAAATATCCATACATAAAGGATAGGGCTTGAATGTTCTCAACAGTCACACTATATAGTACCTGAATGCAGTGATGATATGTTAATTACCTTTATGACCATTTCATAGCATGCATGTAGCAGCACATCAAGTTTTGTAGTATGAGATAAACCAAAGTTACTTTGTGCTAATGAATTTGCTCACAAATAGCAGTGGTGTCATACATAGTTAGGCACAGGTATCAACTTGACAGTTGAGGGTTTGAGCTCTGGGCACATTTGTAGAGAATTAGTGGTTGAGTTAGGTCCAGAACAAAGCTGAAGGAGATGGTCTAGCTGATGGGGAAGACCCAACCCATGGCGGGTGGGATTAGGCCCTGGAATAAAACGCAGACAGCTGGTTGCGAGAGTTGGCATGCTGGTCTGGCAAGTAAGGATCATCCCTGTCTCAGCCATTATGTAGAGATGGTGTGGCCAGTTCCCTCAGCCTTGGTATTGGTGTGAGCTCTCCTGTCAAGCTGGACTGAGAACTATAACCAGATAACTGTAAGAGAAAATAAACCCCTTTTTCCCTTAAACCATTTGATAGTCATTTATCAGCAACCATGCAGGCAAACTGCAACAAAATTTGGTACCTGGGAAATGGGGTGTTGCTGATAAATCTATGTGAATTTTGTGGCTTTTGAATGGTTTTGCTGGACAGAGTTTGAAATGTCTGAAGATTTCCACTTTGTGGATTACTGATACCATTCTTCAGAGTTTAGTGGGCCAATTGGATGATGCCAGTGTTGAGAGAGTTATGGATTGTTTGGGCCCAATTTGTGATGAGGGAAACAAGGACTTTGGTGAAGTTGAGTTTAAAAACAATAGACTGGTTTGCCTGAGAGAGGACAGCTGTGTTGGTGGCCGTGAAGCTCTGGATGAGGAAAGGGCAAGCAGCAGAATAGCTGCCATTGTTGGAAAAACGAACATCAGTGAAGGAAAACCTAGCGACTTGCACTGGGATGGTGGAAAACATGAATGCCACCATATGGCAAGTTCATGGTTTGAAATCACAGATTCCTTCAGGGGCTGAAAGCCCAAGTTAAAGCCCGTTTTTGCCTTTTGGAAGTTCGGCGGCAGAAAAAGAGGCTTTTCTAGCATCAGCACATAAAACTTGGTACAGCTGTGGCTTGAGTTGACCAAACTACATTTCAACCCTGCTTCAAAATCTGACAGAGTCCCCCAGGTGGTACTGGTTTTGATGAACAATTTGAGGAGTTCATGGAGAACAGCAAAAACTTGGCACCAAGTGGCAGACGTAGAGTCCTGCAAGAGAAAGCCAAGCTTATAGCTGCAGAGGTGAACCCAGAGTGTTTCAGATGCCAGAACCACAGAACTGCTGCTGAGAACGACTTCGAGTGGACATTCAGCCTGATTCAAGGAACTCTGCCTTTATAACTTCTAGCTGCAAACAGGGACTGGGAATGCCTAGAATCTTTGAGCCAGCCACCTTGACTACGTGTTGAGCAAAAGAAGATGGACACTAAAGTACAGGATACAGTATTTGATTTGCGGACTTTGATCTTAATTTAATGTTTAATTACATCAAGATACTTCTGTTTTAATGTTTTATCTGTTTTAAAGTATTAACTTATTTTGATTTAATACATTCTAAAGGTTAAGAAACTAAACTTTTAAAATGTTAGAACTGAAGTTTTAATGAGAGAACATTTTAAATTTATGATATGTATTTATATTTTAAGATGACTTTTAACATCTATGGGAACAAGGATTAAAGGTTACAGTTTAAAAGGCTATTTTTTTGTGTCAAGTTGACAAGGGGTGGGGTGTCATAGTTAAGCACAGGTGTCAACTTGACAGTTGAGGGTTTGAGCTCTGGGCACAGTTGTAGAGAATTAGTGGTTGAGTTAGGCTCACAGCAAACCTGCAGGAGATTGTCTAGCTGATGGGGAAGGCCCAACCCTTGGTGGGTGGGATTAGGTCCTGGAATAAAATATAGACAGCTGGTTGAGAAACTTGGCATCCTTTTGTACACTTGGCTAGACATGCTGGTCTGGCAAGTAAGGATCTTCCCTCTCTCAGCCATTACATAGAGATGGTATGGCCATTCCCTTGGTCTTGGTATTGGTGTGAGCTCTTCTGTCAAGCTGGACTGAGAACTATAACCAGATAATTGTAAGAGAAAATAAACCCCTTATTCCCTTAAACCATTTGATGGTCATTTATCAGCAATCATGCAGGCAAACTGCAACAATTGGTTTAGTTTAAACTAGTTTTCTACACATAGTTGGATATTTTATTTATTTATTTACTTTAGTTTTCCTTTCTCCCATTTTATTGATATACTACTGGCATGTAGAAGTAATGTGTACTTAAAGTATGTAACGTTATCTCATACTACAAAACTACTAACTACTGGGCACTCCTCTAATGTTCACCATCTGCCCAGTATTAATGATATGCAGATTGTATTCCACACTGGTACCCTTTTTTCCTCTTTAGGTTGAACAATTACTGAAACTGAAAGGTAATTATCCTAGTAGGTTTCTTTCTGACACTCATCTAATCTTCATGGCTACCATTATGTTTCTCTGAGCTTACTAAATTGAAGTATTAAGCAAAATTATGTTGTCTATTGTCAAATGAGCCTATTCCAAATAAGCTCCTAGCAACTTGTCACCCCTCTAACGTGAATTTCCAGAAGGCAAAATCATTTATTCCTTGAGTTTCCAACTTTAATTCTGTGTTTGGCTCACCTTTCACATGGAATAATTGCCATTTGTCGATTCATTTAATTGAAAGCATTTAAGATATTTACAACATTCTAGAACATAATACAGTGTAAGGAGCAAAAACTTTTAAAAATACATAATTAAAGATAAGGCTATGACTCTATAATAGACTAGTTATCTAGCATATACAAAGCAAGCCCTGGGCTAAAAATCTCCAATACCATTAAATAGACAGATGATGATGATGATAATGATGATGATGAAGATAGATAGATAAATGATATAGTTGATAGAGAAATGATAGGGATAAGTAGATAATAGATGAATAATAGGCAGATAGATGATAGATAGATGATAGATAGATAGATAGATAGATACATAGATACATAGATACATAGATACATAGATACATAGATACACAGATACACAGATAACTGATAGATAACTTACAAACAGATCTTTATCCCCAATAAAATACAAGTTGGGTATCCAGGTGTATTCTTTTAAATCTATAAGTCAGAGCATGCAAATTCCTCAAACAGTAAGTTTCCACAAACAGAATTTGACAACTGCCTAGATTTCTAAGATTTTTCACCACAGTCCTTCTGTAAACTCTCAGGTTCTAATATATTCCAAGCATTTATATATTTCTAATAAAATAATCTGAGAATTTACAAGATTTATTAAAAGTCAAACACATCAGAGTATATTTTATTTTTAAATTAATAAATGTGTAATTAATGATTCTAAGTAATTTTTAATCAAACTGGTAGAACAAATTGCAAAATAGTAATTTAACTCTCTGTATAGCAAGCAAACCCATTAATGGTGTCATGTGAAGAGTCATATCTATGTGATATGACTTCAAACAGTTTCTCCAGGGCCTGTAATAAAATCACAACAAACCCCCACACCAGATAAAAGCCATCATGTAGACCCAGGAGATGGACCACTCTGGGCCCTGGGTATGACCCCTGTGCTTAGTAAGAGCTGCAGGTCAAGGAGTGATGGTCCATCCACCCTAGACCCCCAAGACTAAACCTGTGCCAGCCTCTGGAGCCAGCCAAGGTACCGCTCACCTACTCCAGATCTCCCCAGCACCAGAGGGACTGCCATGTCACATAACCAGAAGATCCCATTCAAATCCAGAGAAACTTTCCCAACAGCAATCAAGGTCAGACAATCTCATTTGACTCAGGAGAGCCAAAAACAACTACAACAAAAGCAATCACAAACTTAACAGAAGATGTCCAAGTCACATTGTAAAACCACAAAATGCACTACGTACCAGGAAAACTTGTCTCCTACAAAAACACTGACCACCCAATGATAGATTTCAATTAGAAAAACTTCATAGATACCAATTAAGAAAGCAACACTAAAGATAATGTCTTCCAAATAAAAGTATTGACATGCTCAACAAGCTTAGAGAAGAACTACAAAAGGAACATGAAGCCCTCAGAGAGGAAGTGAGTAAGCATGGCTTTATATAAACAGGAAAATAATTTTAAAAACTATCTGAATTTAAAAAGGAAATAGAATAAACAAGAACAAGTTTAGAAGTGGTGAAAAAACTCCAAACTGAAATTCAGCTGGAATTCAAAGCTAGCTAACTGAAGTTGAAAACCCAACAGAATTCCATATACAGAATGGATGAAGAAGATGACAGAATAACATATCTGGAAGATAGATGACAGAACAAAATCATTCAATTAAAGAAGCTGATAAAACTAAAAAAATTATGAAAAGGATATTCAAGAACTATGGGATACCAAAATTAGCCAAACCTATACACTCGTGGAATCCCAGAAGAAGAAACCTAAGAAAAAAACTTCAGCTCAGATCATTTAAACAATCACAAATGAGAACCTCCCTCACCTAAGGAAAGAGAGCCCCATCCAAGTTACATATAGCACAGCATCCAGATATGACCAAAATAGGAGCAGAACAAGGCAAATAATAGTCACAACATATCATGTACATGGCAAAGAGAATGTTCTGAGAGCTTCAAGAGAGAAAAACAAAGTCACATTTAAAGGCAAGCTAATAAAGTCACATTTAAAGGCAAGACAACAAAGTCACATTTATAGGCAAGCCTATGAGAATAACAGCTGAATTTTCAATGGACACAGTAAAACCAGCAGAGCTTGGAAAGGCATTCTTCAAGTCATGAAAAATCGCAAATGCCAATCTAGGCTGCTATATCCAGCCAAACTATCAGTCATGCTTGAAGGTGAAAGAAAAATATTTCCTGATAAAAATAAACTAAAATACTTCTTATCTGCCAAACCAGGCCTGCAGAAGATACAAAACAATTCTCAAGATAGACAAGAGTATAAAGGGGAAAAATAATGCCCATGCAACTACCAGGCAGAGAACTGCCAACAACAACAAAAAAAAAAAAAACAATAAACTCAAAAAAAGACAAGAATCAACAAAAATGTCTCAATTATAATTTCAAGCATCAATGGGATCAGCTCCCCATCAACAGACACAGGACAGGACAACAGCATGGATTAAAAGCCACAACCCATCAATATGCTGTCAAGACGCATACTGCACTTTAAACTATAAGCACAATCTCAGGATCAAAGGATAGTTAAAGATACTCCAAGCAAACACAACTAGGAAACAAGCAGGAGTAGCCATCCTACTATCTAACAAAATAGACTTTAAAACCAAAACAAATCACAAGAGATACAGAAGGATACTCCCTACTTGTCAAAGGAATAGTACATCAAGAAGAATTCACAATTCTAAACATATATGCTCCAAATATAGGCTCAGCCACATTCATTAAACAAAACAATACATAAAGTAAGAAATCAACCCAAACATGATAATAGTAGGGGATTTCAGCACCCCATTCTCATTGATTAGGCAGGTCAACAGGCCGAAAACTGAACAGAGACACACTGGAACTAAACCAAACCACAAACCAAATGGACCTAACAGACATCTACCAAATATTCCATCTGACACCAAAGAATATACATTCTTTGCAGCAGCCCATGGAACTTTCTCCAAAATAAAACTCATACTTAGGCCACAAAGCAAATTTGTGGAGACAAATACAAAAAAAAAATCAAAATCACCAGCTGTACTCTATCTAACCACCAGAATAAAGATGGACATCCATAATAAGGCAAACAACAGAAAGTACACAAACTTTTAAAAGTTTAACAGTATGTTATTGAACGAGAAATAGATCCAGATAGAAGTAAAAATGGTAATTCAAATATTCCTAGAACTCATGATGATGAAAACACATCATATCAAACTCTCTACAATATGATGAAGGTGGTCCTAACACAAAAATTCATAGCACTCAATGCATACATTCAAAAAATGGAAACATCAAAGTTAACAACCTAACAATGAAGCTCAAACTTTAGAGAAAAAAAAAATAACTGCAAAAGAAGCAGATAAGCAAAGATTAGCAGGATCAGAGGAGAAATAACTGGAATTGAGACAAAGAAAACAAAAGCTCTTTGAAAAATTAACAAGATTGACAGATTCATAGCCAAATTAAGAAAAAACAAAGAGAGAAAACCCCAAATCAATAAAATTAGAGATGGAAATGGAGCTATCATGACAGATGTCAGGAAATTCAGAGAATCATAAGAGCATACTTTAAAAATTTACACATCACCAAACTTATAAATCACAAAGAAACAAATGAACTTCTGAACACATAAAACATACCAAAGTTAAATTACAATGAATTGAATTATTTATTCCTATAACAAGGGATGAAGTTGAAGCAGTAATAATGAATCCTACCAAGAAAAGCCCAAAACCAAATAGACTTAGCACAGAATTCTACCAAATATTTAAAGAATAATTAACACCAATACTCCTTAAATTATTCCACAAACTAGAAAAGGAAGAAACATTTCCAAGCTCTTTCTGTAAAGCCAACATTACACTGATCTCAGAAACCAAATTAAGACACAATAACAACAACAAAAAAAAAACCTACAGGCCAATTTCATTGATAAACACAGACACAAAGATCCTGAACAGAATTCTAGCAAATCAGATTCAAAAACATATCTAAAAAGATCATCCATTATGACCGGGTTGGGTTCATTCCAATAGAACAAGGTTGGTTCAAATATATAAATCTATAAATATGATACACCATATAAACAAATACAAAGACAAAAAACACATTATTCTCTCAAATGATGCTGAAAAAGCTCTTGACAAAATCCATTACACCTTTATGATAAAAACCCTGGAGAAGATAGGGTGGAAGGAGCATTTATCAACATAATAAAGGCCATAGACCGCAAGACTATGGCAAAATCACGTTAAATGTTGAAAAACTGGAAGCATTCCAACTCAGATCAGAAATTAGACAAAGCTGACCACTTTTACCATTTCCATTCAACATTGCACATGAAGTCTTAGCTACAGCCATAAGAAAGGGAAATAAAAGAGATAAAATTAGGAAAACAAGAAATCTAGTTAACCCTATTTGCACATGACATGATCACATACTTTGAGGACCCTAAAGATTCTGCCAGGAAACTCCTGGAATTAATAAATTAGTTCAGGAGCCCAACCACCCCGGAGCCCCACGTGTCCTGGCGGCGAGCACCCAGGCCGACTCCGGCTTGGATCCTGCGCCCTGCCCCGGACCCAAGCCCCTCGCATCCTCCCGCCCCGCACGCCTCGCCACGCCCCTAGGCCCCAGGTGAAGAATTCTGCCTTTGAGCCAGCTAGCGAAAGAGCCTAGCCCAGGCCCGCCCCCCACCCGGGAGCCGCCGGGCCAGCAGCACCGGGCCAGGCTGAGGCAGCTTACAGGTCCCTCGCACCCTCCCGTCCCCGCGAGCCTCTGCCACCCCACCAAGGTCGCAGGTGAAGAATTCTGCCATCAACATCAGACCCTCTGCCTCTCTGGCCCACCAGGGACCTACGCACGTGGTCCACGGAAGACACACTGCTACTCAGAATTCAATAGAGCCCAAAGGAAACTCAAGCAAAATTCTAAGGAACAAAGGGAACACAGGCCATATATCTGGACTCCACTACAATCATCATATCACGTGGGCGAGTTTCTTCTCATCCAGCCCAAAGATAAGTAAACTTTTTCTTTTCACCTTACTGATCCTTTAAAGTATCAATGCTGTAGATCAACTTTCTCATACAGCCACCCCACAACATACAACTCCAGGGAGTACACTACTCACCCCCACATTTCACCAAGATACTAAATCATAAAAAGTGCACTACCAAACTAATATTCACCCCCCTGGTAACATAACCTGACTTAACTGACGTACTAACAGCCTAGTAGCCTCTTCTAGGATATAACAATAACAATACACAAACATACCCAATCCAAGGCAAGCACTAGTAATAACTGGCAAGCGTAACAATACCAACTACGTCGATTCAGTGAAAAACACACAGAAACTGAAAGGTCCTAAAAAACAAAACAACAATGTACAAGTCAAAGTGCAGAGCCACGAGAAACAAAACCCAAGAAGACCAATCTCCTGCCGAAAGAATCAATCCCATAATGAGGGATTCCAACCAGAACAAATCCACAGAAAATAGCCATGAAAGCCAGACCCAACATAACGACTTTCAGAGTATGATCATTACCATGATTAATACTATGAAAGAGAAAATCCGAGAAGAGTTAAACAACCATATCAACCACTTTGAACAGGAACACAACAGGCACTTGGAGGAGTTGAGAAAAACAGTTCAAGAAACAAAAATAGATATGGAGCAATTAAAAAGTCTCAGACAGAGTTTAAAATTGAACTAAAAGACAAGTTATCTTCAACCCAAAACTCAACAGAGAGTCTTATCAGCAGAACAAATGAAGCAGAAAATAGAATTTCAGATCTTGAAGACAAAGTGGGAGAATTAACCAGCTCAATGGAAGAGATTGTTAAAGCCAAAAAGATACTGGAGAGGAACATTCAAGAGATATGAGACACCCTGAAGAAGCCTAACATGCGCATTCATGGAATACCAGAACAAGAATCCCAAAATACCACACCGGAGGAAATATTTCAATTCATCATAAATGAAAACTTCCCAAACTAAAGAATGAGAGGCCTATCCAAATACAAGAGGCATTTCGCACTCCAAACAGATACGACCAAAATAGAAAATCGCCACGGCAAATAATAGTCAAAACACTCCACATTCAAGACAAAGAAAAGGTGCTGAGAGCTTCAAGAGAAAAAAAAAGCAAGTCACTTTTAAAGGTAAACCTATTAGAATAACAAATGACTACTCAATGGAAACAGTAAAAGCAAGAAGAGCGTGGAGAGACATACTTCAAGTATTAAATGAGCAAAAATGCCAACCCAGACTGATATACCCGGCAAAACTATCTGTAATGATTAAGGGAGAAAGAAAAGTTTTCCAGCACAAAGACAACTTGAAAGGATACATGTCTACCAAACCAGGCCTTCAAAATATCCTAGAAATGATAATCAAGTTTGAAGAAAAGAACAAGCATATCCAGGAGGACAGAAGGGCAGTATAATACCTCCAAAACATAAATATCAAACAACATGCTTACAAAATCTACTAAACGTAAAAAATGCCCAGAATTAAAAATAATTTCTCCATTATAACATTAAATGTCAATGGTATTAACTCGCCGATTAAGAGACACAGATTACAAACTTGGATTAAAAACCACAATCCAACAATTTGCTGCCTTCAGGAAACTCATCTCACCACAAAAGATAGGCACATCCTAAGAATGAAAGGCTGGTCCAAAATCTTGCAAGCTAATCGAACCAGGAAACAGGCAGGGGTAGCAATTATGCTTTCAGACAAAGTGGACTTCAAAGCAAATAAAATTATAAGAGACACAGATGGATACTACATTTTAGTCACAGGTACAATTCACCAGGAAGACTTCACAATACTGAACATTTATGCACCCAATACGGGCCGATCCACATTCATTAAGAAAACCCTACAGCGTCTAAAGCAAGAAATCAACCCCCAAAAGATAATTCTTGGGGACTTCAACACCGCCTTCTCAACATAGGATAGATCAACAGGTCAAAAGCTTAACAGAGACACTTTGGAACTTAATCAAACCCTGAAACAAATGGACCTTACAGATCTCTATCGAACTTTTCACCCACACACAAAAGAATACACATTTTTCTCAGCAGCACACGGAACTTTTTCCAAAATAGATCACATATAGGGCCACAAAACGAATCTACACATATACAAAAAAGTTGAAATTCTAACCTGTGCCCTATCAGACCACCACGGCCTAAAGCTGGACATCCACAACAAAACAAACAAGAGAAAATACACTAACTCCTGGAAACTAAACAATATGATGCTGAATGAGAACTAGATTCAGGAAGAAATTAAAAAGGAAATTCAAGATTTCCTGAAAGTGAACGATAATGAAAATACAACTTACCAAAATCTCTGGGACACAATGAAAGCTGTTCTAAGAGGTAAGTTCATAGCTCTTAATGCCTACATCAAAAAAATGTAAAAATCAGAAATAAATAACTTAACTATGCAGCTTAAAGCTTTAGAGAAACTTGAGCAATCTGATCCCAAAAGTAGTAGAAGAGAGGAGATTAGCAAAATAAGGGGAGAAATATCTGAAATCGAGATTAAGAAAACAATAGAAAAAATCAACCAGTCAAAAAGCTGGTTCTTTGAAAAATCAATACGATAGATACACCCCTAGCTAAATTAACCAAAAGCAAGAGAGAGAAAACCCAAATTAACAAAATTAGAAATGAACATGGAGTAATCACTACTGATACCCAAGAAATCCAGAGAATTATAACATCATATTTCAAAAACTTGTACTCTGTGGAGTTTGACAACACAAAAGAGATGGATGAATTTCTAAGTAAACACATCTTACCGAAATTGGATCAGGAAGTTGTGAATTACTTAAATGGCCCTATAACATATAAGGAATTGAAGACGTAATCTCGAATCTTCCCACCAAAAAATGTCCTGGACCAGATGGATTCAGCACAGAATTCTACCAGACATTTAAGGAGTCAATAACACCAATACTCCTTAAACTGTTCCATCAAATAGCAAAGGAAGGAACACTACCAAATTCCTTCTATGAATCTAATATCATCTTAATCCCAAAACCTAATAAAGATACACTTAAAAAAGAAAACTATAATCCGATCTCTCTGATGAACACAGACGCAAAGATTCTCAACAAAGTCTTACCAAATCAGATTCAAAAACACATCAAAAAGATCATTCACGGGGACCAAGTAGGCTTCATCCCCGGCACACAAGGTTGGTTCAACATATGCAAATCAATAAATGTAACTCATCATGTAAACCAGTCCAAAGTCCAAGACCACATGATACTCTCGATAGACGCAGAAAAAGCCTTTGACAAGATTCAACAGCCTTTTATGATCAAAACGCTACAGACAGTAGGAATGGAAGGAACCTTTATCAATATAAAAAAAAGCTGTATACAACAAGCCCACAGCAAAGATTATGCTCAATGGGGAACAATTGGAAGCATTCCCACTTCGATCAGGAACTAGACAAGGCTATCCACTCTCACCACTTCTATTCAATATTGTACTTGAAGTGTTAGATGAACCCATAAGACAAGAAAGGGACATAAAAGGGATTCAAATCAGCAAGGAAGAAGTCAAGCTATCCCTATTTGCAGATGACATGATCTTATACCTGAGGGATCCCAAAAACTCCACCAGGAAGCTCCTGGAACTAATTGAGAAGTTCAGCAGGGTGGCAGGATACAAAATAAATGTGCAAAAATCAGAGGCCTTCCTATATGCCCAGAATGAAAGAAGTGAAAAAGCCCTGAGAGAAACAATCCCATTTACTGTAGCCCCTAAAAAAATGAAATACCTTGGTATAAACCTAACAAAGGAGGTAAAAGACCTTTACAATGAAAACTTTAAAACCCTGAAGAAAGAAATTGCTGAAGACATCAGAAGGTGGAAAGACCTCCTATGCTCCTGGATTGGCAGAATCAACATTGTAAAAATGACCATCCTACCAAAGGCAATATACAAATTCAATGCTATACCAATTAAAATTCCAAAGCAATTCTTTAAAGAAGTTGACCAAATAATCTCAAAATTCATATGGAGGCACAAAAGACCCAGGATAGCAAAGACAATCCTGAGTAACAAAAACACTGCTGGATGTATTACAATACGAAACCTTAGTCTATACTACAAATCCATAGTTATAAAAACAGCCTGGTACTGGCTCCAAAATAAACACACAGATCAATGGATAAGGGTTGAAGATCCAGATATAAGCCCACAAAAATACAGCCATTTGATCTTTGACAAAGGGGCCCAAAGAATCCAATGGAAAAAGAACAGCATCTTCAACAAATGGTGCTGGCAAAACTGGATCTCCACATGCAGAAGATTAAAGCTGGACCCGTACTTGTCACCATGTACAAGACTTAAATCCAAATGGATCAAGGACCTTGATATCAGGCCAGAGACTATAAAAACCATAACTGAACGGATAGGGAACTCCCTTGAGCTGATTGGGCTAGGCCAACATTTCCTAAACAGACATCCAATGGCACAGTCACTGCTACCAACTCTCAACAGTTGGGATCTTGTGAAATTAAAGAGCTTCTGTTCAGATAAAGAGATTGTCACACGAGCTCAAAGGCAACCCACAGAATGGGAGAAAATCTTCACTAACCACATATCTGATAGAGCTCTACTGTCCAGAGTGCACAAAGAACTTAGAAAATTAAACACCAAGGAAACCAATGGCCCAATTAAAAAATGGTCCCTGGAACTTAAAAGAAATTTTACCAAAGATGAAATTAAAATGTTTAACAAATATCTTTAAAAATGCTCCACTTCTTTAGCCATCAGGGAAATGCAAATCAAAACCTCCCTGAGATATCATCTCACCCTGGTCAGGATGGCAAAAATCCACAATACAAACAACAACAAGTGCTGGAGAGGATGTGGAGAGAGGGGAACTCTCCTACATTGCTGGTGGGAGTGCAGGTTCATACAGCCACTCTGGCGAGCCGTCTGGAGATTCTTAAAGAAATTAAAGATTGAAATGCCATATGACCCTGCGATTCCACTTTTGGGAATAACCCCCCATGCAGCAGAGGTTCGCCTCGATAGCACAAGCACGACCATGTTCATAGCAGCACTGTTTACAATAGCAAAGTCATGGAATCAACCTAAATGTCCAACAGTTGACGAGTGGATAAGGAAACTGTGGTACATCTATACAATGGAGTACTACTCAGCCATCAAAAATGATGAATTACTTGAATTTGCTGGGAAATGGATGTCATTAGAAACAATTATATTAAGTGAAGTATCCCAAACCCAGAAAGTTAAGTGCTGTATGTACTCCCTAATAGGTGGCTCCTAGTACCAAATTCACCCAGCCCACATTGAGACACTCAAGGGTAAACCTATGTAATACGGTAATTGCAAGGATTGTGAACAGGAGGGATGGGTGTGGAGGGCCACACCAGACACAAGGAGAGAGGAGACCATGTTACAGCAGAGAAAATCGGCCTCCAAGGAATGCAAGTAAGTAATGTGACTCCTGGTTAAGTTCACAGACGTTCATTCCTGATCATGTACAACTGAGGGGGTATCATCTCACCAGAAGGGGAGGGCATATAGTCTGGCAGATGAAAAGTGATCATTTTGCAAATGGGTGACTGACCCCTCCCTCACCGAGGTTTCCTGCTTTATTACATCTACCCTTGAATGTGCTATTATAACAAGACTCCAGTTTAACAGTTTTTTGTCTCTGACCAGGGGGTGACATACAGTGCCCATCAGGATGGAGCGAAGGGCATTGCAGGAGCAGCAAAACTGCAAAAGAAAATCAACAAACCACAATCCAGAACTTCAGAGACTCTATATCATCCACATAGAACTAAGCCAGCCTAATCTCCTCCCATCCTGAAGCTCAGGGACATTTGCGGAAGAGGGGGCGGTAAGATTGGAAGAGCAAAAGGATGGGGGGAGCAATGATTTGAAGAGTCTCCACACTAGATAGGGCTGAAGCAATCATAATAGGACTTTGCATGCCCTGCGCCATGTCCGTCACACTATTGACCTAACAAAGTCTAACATCGGCTAAAGGCACCAAGATCCTTGGAGGCAAGGGATTGACAGCCACAGTAGTGCTCCTATGCTTAAGGGGAACACGAGAAAGGGTTCAGGGAAATGCCACTGGATCCTTGTACGTCATCGGAAAGGAGGACCAAGAGGAGAGTTAGGCATACACAATAAAGGACTCTCTGGGAATTGGGGGGGGGAGGCACTGGGAGATGGGGAGGGAGGGACGGGGTGCAGGGGGTTCGGGGGAGGAGGAGGGGGGGTGGGAACTGGTCTACCTATTAAGTTTGTATGAGCGGAAATAATAATAAAAAATGTTAAAAAATAAAATAAATTAGTTCAGTAAAGTGGAAGGATACAAAATTAGCATTCCAAAAAGTGAGAAAGTCTATAAGAGACAATCTCATTTTCCATTGCTCCTAAAAATATGAAATACCTTGAATAAACCAAACCAAAGATGTGAAAGATCTATACAATGAAAACTTGAACGCCCCTCCCCAAAAAAGAGGGAGATTATAGAATACACCAGAAGATAGAAAAGACCTCCCATGCTCCTGGATCAGCAGAATTAGCATTGTTAAAATGACCATTCTATCAAAAACAGATTCAATGCAATACCAGTCAAAATTCCAACCCAATTCTTCACAAAAATTGCTAAAACAATCTCAAATTTTATATGGAAGATAAAAGACCCAGAATAGCATAAACAATCTTGAGAAATAAAAATTCTGTCGGGGATATCAGACCTTAACTATACTATAAAGCCATAGTAATAAAAACAGCATGGCACTAGCTCCAAAACAGAGATATAGACCAATGGATCAGAAGGTTGCAAATGCAAGTATACTTACCTATAGTCAACTAATCTTTGACATAGATGCCAAAAACACTCACTGGAAAAAAGATTATGTCTTCATCAAATGGTGCTGGCAGGACTGGAAATCTACATGCAGAAGAATGAAACTGGACCTTTATTTGTCTCCCTGTACAAAAATCAATTCCAAATGGATCAAAGACCTCACTGTTAGACAAAAGACTATAAAACTCCTAGGAGAAAAAAATAGAAAATACTCTCTAATTGACTGGCTTTGGCTCGCATTTCCTCAATAGATCCCAAAGGCGTAGAGAATAAACCCAACACTAAACAAGTGGGACTACATGAAATTAAAAAGCTTTTGTTCAATAAAAGACTGTTAATCTAACAAAAAGGCAACCTACATAATGGGAGAGCATCTTCAATAACCACACATCTGATAGAGAGAGATCTAATATTCAGAGTACACAAAGAACTTGAAAAATTGAATACCAAGGAAGTAAACAACCCCATTTAAAAACAGGGGGAGGGGCTACAGAACTGTAAAGAAACTTCTCACAAGATGAAATTCAAATGTCTAATAAACATCTTAAAAACTGTTCTACCTCCCTAGTCATTAGGGAAACACAAATTAAAACGCCCTGAGGCATCATCTCACTCCAGTCAGTGTGGCTAAGATCCGAAACACAAGCAACAGCAAATGCTATGGGGAGAAGGCAACCTTCATATGTTGCTGATGGGACTGTAACTTCATACGACCCCTTTAGAGATCAATTTGGAGTTTCCTAAAAAAAGGGCTAAAAATTGAAATTACATGACCCAACTATACAATTCTTGGGAATATTCCCAAAGAACACTGCATCCTGCAACAGAGTCACATGTACAACCATAGCAGAACAGCTCTTTTCACAGTAAAGAAATGGAACCAACCTAGATGTCCAACAGTTGACAAATAGTAAATGAAAATGTAGCACATGTATACAGTGGACTATTCAGCTGTCAGGAAAGATAAACTAATGAAATTTGTCTGTAAATGGATGGAACTAGAAGAAATCATACTGAGTGCAATATCCCAAATGCAGAAAGACAAACATTGTATGTTCTCCCTTTTAAACAGATGCTAGCATTAAACATTCAGTTTGATGTAATCAAACAGAAACTCACAACACCCACAAGCACAAAGGAACATAAGCCCGGGGTGAGGGGAGACTCCAAAAGAGCAGAAACAAAAGTACAGAGGTGAACAGTTTAAAAAAGGCTTTTATGTAAGAAAAGTCTTCAAGGGGAGGAAGATAGGGCACAGTAAGGAATGAGGTTAGCCTGCAAGTAACCAACTTCCTGTTTACTAACCCAATACACCCAGGCCCACACAACACCCCTCCCCAATAATAGGAAATACACATCCAGCCATGTAAACTAGTCTAAACAGCAGTGGATGGAATAAAACTGACAGTACTTAGGATCACATGCCTCAATACTAACCACAAATATCCTACAGCAAACCTTCATCCAAAGGCCTCTCATTTTATCTTTAGATAAGAAAAGATCTTAGCACTCAAACAAGACACAGCCGGTCACAATGGAAGAGCAGTGAAATAGAAAACAACTATCCAGAGTGCCCCTAAAACGCTCAGCTGGAAACAGGCAACCAAATCTCTCCCCATCCTAAGGCTCAAGGAATCTTGTGGAAGAGGGGGCAGTAAGATTGTAAGAGCCTAAAGATGGGGAGGTCCAGAGTCCACCAGGAAATTCCACTTACGACAGGGCTGCTGCATTCCAGAACTTATTGCGATGAGACTTATCCTCATCAGACCTGCACTACAGTTAACATACCAACATTCCCCTGTAAACTAGCAAGGAACTCAGGAGAAATAATTACATACAGGGACAACAGGTGAAGGGAAGTGCCCCTATCAGTGGGTCTACCCAAGAAGGCCACTTAATCTGCCACAGAGGCCTGAGTACCCTAGTAGAACAGACAACCTGAAGGGAACCCTAGGGTCCACACAAGCAAACAGGTAGGAAGGTGAGAGGAGAGGGATGGATTGGTGAAGGGAGGGCAGTGTGGGAGAGAAAGGAGGAGGAGGGAGAGGGGAAGGGGTCAGAGACAACCACTCATACGTTTGTAAAATTAGAAAAATAAAAATAATTAAAAAATAAGATGACAGTAGTTTCAGAGAATCTGATGTCCGACGTTGTGAACTTTTCTTTTTATCTAGGTAAGATAACAATAGCCTACTCTATCAGTGAAAAGTATTGTTCGCACTGTTGAACTAAATAAGCCCAAAGTCACATGATATAATAGAGACTTGTTTCAACGCGCCTCATCATCATTCCTGTAAGCAAGAGGCTGCTGGAGCATCACCATGGGGAGCAACCAGCCAGTGGGATGTAGCAGATGGCACATGGAGAAGCCCACTTCAGTTCTAAAATCTAGAAAAGACTCTCTAGCTCTTGCACTCTTTCTATTGGCCAGATAAAAGTGTGTATCCGTGCATAACTTCTGTGCCTGGAATACATCCAGAAGGTGAGCAGAAAGACTAGAGGACAGTAGTCATCTTCCAGCCACAATTGAATCCCATGTGGTACTTACACTGTCTCCTATACTGCATTTTTAATTTTACAAGTATTGACATCCTTCAGCATCCTCCATTCAGTTAAAACTCTGTAACACATGAAGGATTTACTTGCTACACTGCTAATTTCTAGGGTGCTTCTGTGCCCTTTAGATACCATAATTTACCTATACAGCCTAAGGTCTTAAGCATAGTGCAGACTTTCTATTCAAATGGAATTCACACAGTGCTGCCATTTGGTCATCAACTTTCTCTTATAGTTAAGGAAAGCATTAACTGACAGTTTGACATATTAGTGTACTTTATGCCTGAAGAGTATCAGCTAAGTTTCAGACTTGCAGTGCAAAGGCACAGGCCTATTGGAAATCAGAATTCAAAGTGAGCCAAAACAGACTACCTGAAATCACAGGGACTACCTGAAATCAGCAACACAGCCTCCCACCATGAAGTGATAAGATGATTTTTACATTTTCTTCCTTCTAAAGAGAAGGTCAAAAAATATTCTCAAGAGTTAAACTATAGTTTTATCTCTGAAAGGTTAGTATTTGAATTAAAACATAAGTCTTTAGAGATGATAACAGAAATGCATTAGTTCACTTATGGAATCAAGGATCAATTACTATACATAGAAAGAGATAACCCATGGAATCCGGGATCAATTACTGTATACAGGAAGAGATAACCCAAAGGTTACTTTATGGAATTTTTGAAACATATCACATGGAGTAGTCAAGGAGTATTAACTGTATTCTGCACACTACCCTCCTGGTGATATATTGCTCATTTCCATTTCCTCTCAGTACTGTCTGTTTCACTTTCATGGTTTCTGGGCACTCCATTCACATGTAAGCCAGCATAGGCAATGGAAAACCCAAACAATAAATAACAAGGTTACTTCATCCTACTCCACACCAGTATAAATAGCAGTGATATTGCATTCAATATAAATGGAGCACAACACACCCAAAAAAGTACTTAAAACTGAGATTCTAATAGCTATTTGTTTTGTTTCAGGCAAGAAAATATTTTTCCCCAATCATACAAGCTCAATAGGTATCCCATTCTCCTCCCTCCCTCCACTCCTCCCCAGTTCCCCTTGCACTCTCCCCCCTTCCCCTTCTTTTCATCCTCCTCCTTCCCCCTCTCCCAGTTTCTCCCTCTTGCCCCCTCCCATCCCCTGGAGCATCCTTTTGTGTGAACGCCAAACTTCCCTCTGAGTTCTCCACTCCAGAGTGGTGTAAGGACTCAGTGGCATGGTCCAGAAGCCTCCCCTCCCCCAGGCTCCCCCTTAGTGTGGGAACACTATTATGACTATTAATCCCTTGCCTCTAAGGATCCTACTGCCTGTGATCCATGCTAGACTCTGGAGGGTCGTTGACATGTCAGTCATTGTGCAGATCGTGCAAAGTCCGACTATGGCTACTGAGGCTCTAACGTGTGGAGCATCTGGCATATTGTTGGTCCTCCGCATCTTTAGGCTCTGACAATCTTGCCACCCCTCTTCTGCAAGTTTCCCTGAGCTTTAGGATGGGGAGAGACTTGGCTGGTCTGGTTCTAGGTGATCGATGCAGGGTCTTTGGTGTTCTAAACTATGGCTTGTTGTTGTTTTCAGTCTTGCTGTTCCTCAGGCAGGAAAATATTGATTGGAAACTATAATAGGCCTCATTCTGGAATTAATTACTGCAAGCAAGACCACAAATATTACACTCTGAAGTTAGGGAAGCAAGCTGGGTAAGTGAGATAGGAAAATCTTCCAAGAAGTTTGGGACAAGATTAGGGAGAATGTTCCAGTCAGAGGAGAGAAGTTGTGGCAGTAGCAGAGGTAACACAGTGAGGGAGGCTTACATGTTCAAAGATCTGAAAGACAGCCTCTTAGGCCAAGTCCAAGATTTGGATTGAGTGTAGCTCAATGGCAGAATGCAGGCTTTTCATGTGTGAGATGCTAGGTGTAATTCAGGTACCTGTGTATGTGTGGGTATACACACACACACACACACACACACACACACACACACGTGTGGTGGGTTGGTGGATTTAATTCAAATGGTAACAAACCACTAAAGGATGTCAAGTGGAGACATGGCATAATTAGATTCATTGTTAGTGTCATATGAAAATGACATAAATCTAATATACTAATGCCGTAACTCCATCCATCTTCATTAAGAGAAACTGACAGGCTGGAGTTCCACCTGAGCTCCTCTGTGCTTGGGAAGCATTTTCCCCATGTTCTGGGGTCTGAGGGCAGGACACCTCATCAGCAGGTGTGTGCTGCAATGCAGCTGCCTTTGTGATTGCACCTACTCACCCTGTTTTTTGTAATGCTCCTTTCAGAGTTTCTGTGCTAAACAACTTTCAGCAGCACAGCTTGTAGACAGCGCTACTGGCATCTGCTTGGAATGTGTGATGCTGTTCACTTTGCTATTATTTCTTTAGCATTTACTGTTCTGCTGGATTTTTTTAAAAGCTTAATTTGCTAGACAATGAAAATTAAATGTGAATTTTAGTAGCGAACATAATTTTTTTAAAAAATTATTTATTTGAGACACAAAGAAAAACAGAGAGAGAGAGAAAGAGAGACACAGAGAGAGAGAGATTGAAAGAGAGAGAGAGAGAGAGAGAGACAATGAACATGGGAGATCAGGGGAAAACTTTCAGAAGTCTGAAGTCTATTCTTGCCTCCTACCATATAGTATTCCAGGGATTGAACAGATCTCCAGGTTTATAAAAAGCTGACTTATCCACTGAGCCTATAGCTAGCCCATGGAAGACATATTTTTAAATAGAAACAATATAATTATCATTAAAATAGATTAAAAGAACAAACGCATGACTACATTACGAAGTAAGTTTCTTAGTGTGTGTAAGATACTTATTGAAACAACCACGATTAGCTTAATTTATATTAGCTTAATTTTTTGCTAATTGAAACAACCACTAACTACTTCAAAAAATTAAGCTAATATGTCAGTATTTATCACTCATTCTACAATATCCAAAGTCCAATTTGGGTTCTAGTGAATGTATCAGTCACTTTAGGTATTAATCTAACAACTGAGATCTGAACTATTAGACATACCCATGACGACTTATTTAATTAGGGCACACCTCTGAGCAAGCCTATGGGATCCTCTAGTCGACACAATTAGACCCAGCCCACAGTGATGACACGGTCCTGTGCAAGCGGATAAGACAAAGAGGAACTAGTTGGCAGATTGGCAAGTTGGCAGACTGGCTAGAAAGTAAACTTGAATCCTTCCCTATCTCTCAACTTTGCTTGTGGATATGATGTGGCTAATTCTTGGAATCTCAATGAGGGAGGGGCTAGAGCTGAAGCAGGAAGTCCAGTGAGAACTTTCAGGCTGCCATCTCAGCTCTAGATTCAGTGAGAGACCCCGTGTCAGTGGAATAAAGCAGAGTACCTAACATCCTCCTCTGACCTCTGTATGCACAAGCATGCACCTCCCCACATGCATACACACATGCACACACAACACACACAAAGAAACACACATGCACACGTGTCTTCAGGGTCTAGAGAAATGACTCAGTCAGTAAAGAGCAGCATGAGACTCTGAGTTGAATCTGAGCTTGGATCTCCAGGAAACATAAAATAGGTGTGGTGGTTTTACATTTGTAACAACAGTGCTGGAGGGATGGAGTCAGAAAGATCCTTGGGACTTATTGGCCAATCAGCAAGTTCCAAGTTTTGAGAGAGAGAGAGAGGCAGAAGAAGGCAGCCAATGTAAACCTCTAGCCTCCACACATGCCCCCTACAGATACTCCCCAGTGTCTCCTAGTTCTCAAGCACCTCTGTCCCAGACTATTTAAGTGACTAAGAGGTGTCTGTACTAAGTAACTGACAGGAGGCGGGGGCTGCCAGAATGATGCAGAGCAGGGTAAGTACTTAAGAGAAGTATTTAGGAAGAAAAAGCATCCATAGAACATGAGTGATGCAGAGACAAGAGATGAAAAGCTGATGTTTATGTTTGTGCTGAAAGTAAAACATTGCACCACCGAATAAGTTAAAGAATGAAAAGCAACATGGGTCATTGGCCAAGAGATTGAAAATTTAATTTCTTCATTCTTAGGTTTCTATTTGAGGAGCCTTAAGTCTTGTCAAAATCAAGAATTTTTAAAGAATGAAAAAATGTGGGCTGGAGAGGTGGCTTAGGGATTAAAGCTTTGGCCTTGCAAGCAAAAAGACCTGAGTTCCAATTCCAAATCCCACATAAAAATGCTAGGCAAACATGATAATAGTCCATAATCCCAGCTCACACACACACCACACACATACACACACACACACACACACACACACACACACACCTGAATACACAAAACAAAGAAAAGAAAAGTTAGGGAGAATTATTTTTTATGTAGAATTGTATTGGCATGGCTCATAGTCTATTTGCTACAAATTGCTTACTGCTATTCCAGCCCTAGTTATCCATCTCTATCAACCCTACAACCATGGTCATTACTGAGGATATTATTCTCAGCACTCTGTTCTATATTCTATCATCAACCTTAGACTTTAAGTAGAATGCACAACATTTAACATTATTACATTTTCCACTAGGTGATTACTATTATAGATAGCCTGCAAATATGCACTATAAATTGCATTCGCATATACATACATATATGCACACCCCCTACCTAGAAATACCTGACATGTGGAATAAGTATAATATTTGTCAGTTTTCTGTCAAGTGACAAATATCTGAGAAAAATAATGGGAGGAAAACGTATTTATACTCATGGCTTCAGAGGTTTTGGCAGGGACAAGTAGCAGAGGAAAGCAGCTCACTTCATGGTGGAAACAGAGAAAATGGCTGAGCAAAGTGGCTATTTCTTTTTCCCTTTTTATTCCATATGAATCCCTAGTCTTTGGCATGGGACCACCCATCTTCATCCTTCCCTAGAAACACCATCACAAGCATTTCCGGAAGCATGATTTTTCAAATCTGTAAAGGTCGAAAGTTAGAATTAATAATCAAGGATAGTCATCATAAAGATTACCTAAAGGTTAGTTAACATAAAATAACCACATTATCAACATTTTGTGAATAGATCCCAGTGAGGATATATATTCCACCAAGCTCGATTTCTGAATTTATAACAATTCTTCAATCTTTTCCTAAAGCAAGAAACAAAATCCCTGAGGTCCTTTGCTTCTAGGCTTAACTTGAAAGCCTTTTCATGGACACAAATACATGTATTTAATCTCACCCGTGGCCAAATGCTCTTTTTTTCTCTGTGCTTTAGTCAAGCTGCCTTCTATTTTCGCTGCCAACGCAAGCTCTGTCTCCCACTTGCTGGATGTCCTCATACATCGCCCTCAGCAAGACGCTGACAGTATTTGCATCTTATCTACCCTCTTACCCACTGCAACCTTCGTGTTATAGATGCAGTTTTCACAAAGGGTGAGAAGGAAAATTCCTTCAAGGGGGTCGTCTTTTACTTCTTTCCTCCAACATGTTCCACATGTGCACCAATCCATGGAATAGTTACAATTGTTCTCTGTATTTCACAGTGATGAAACAAAGTCCACGGTCACACCGCCAATGGTAACGGACAAAGTCAAGCACAGGTCTGTCTGATTTCACATCCCTCTGGCTTAACTGCAAAATATATTGCCACTATGTGATGAGCTTCAATGCTGAAAAGTGTACTTAAGGTTTTGCCTGCCTCATTCAGAGAATTTGCTTATATTCTTTTGTAGAAAAGCATATCTCGCATTAAAAAGAATTACCCATTTTTGAAATAATTGTCCACCTTTTTAGGGAAATAAGTATAAATAAAATATAAATCTCTGAAAAAAAATGATTTTGAAGTACGTTATTGATGAAAATATTTATCCCAAGTATATGTAGTAGGCAGTATCACTTATATACTAAAATATTCTTTATCATTTAAAGTTGTAATCAACAATTCTGAACAGCTCCACGGCAAAATTCTTGCTAAATATTTGTCCTGTTTTCTCAGCACTACTTTTAAAAATATGATCTTCATTTGAGATTTAAGTATAATTTAAGAAACTAGGCAACATTCTTAAATTACATCATTCAATTCCTCCTGAAACATGAAGCACTTCATTTAAAATGTCCTGAACATTGAAATATGCAGCTGGAATGCGGGGAAATAAAAAATCTCATTGACTCTGTGTGTGTGTGTGTGTGTGTGTGTGTGTGTGTGTGTGTGCACGCGCGCATGTGTGTGTGCACATATATGTGCAGGGATATGTATAAGAGAGCAGTTGAATGAACATGCCTAGAAGGCCCAAGAGAAACACTGGGAATCATACTGGAATGTTTTATCTCCTCATTGCTTTGCTCTGGGATTTCCCAGATTCTGCCTTCCAGGGCCAGAACTTCAGGCCGCTACCATAACCATCCATAATTTTTATGTGGCATCTGGGTATCTGAACTCAGGTTGTTTTGCTTTCAGGCAGGGCAAAGGTTTTAATTACTGAACCATATCCTCAGCCCCAACATCATTTATTTTTAAGAAAATAAGCAACTAGTAATTTCTCATATAAAAGGAATTTTTCTTCAGTGGGAATACTTTAGTTTCTCCACAAAACATTTAGATACAGAATTCAGGAATTGAAAGAATGCATATAGATCATTTCTACATACCAATTTGCTTATTTTGTAAATGAGGAGCTGAAATCAGAGAGATGCAATTTGTCAAAAGTCTATTTACTGCTTTGACTTTTGGTGCTAAGACTTGTCATATAAAAGGAGATCTAAGCCAAAAAGGATCGATGCAGCTGTCTGAAGAAGCTCAAATTTGGGAAATTCTGTGTCAACAAGGCCAATTGGGTGAATTTTTGTTCTAATTCCATCATCTGTTGCCTCAAGCAATTTGCTCACATTCATGAATCTTGGCTCTATATTCCATACGGTAAACCAACACACGAAAAACTCTGGTAATTATAAGCGAATGAGGAAGTAAAATGCTCAGCATCACTGAACAGACGGCAACCAGAATAAACATTAAATTGGCGTGAACTGGAACATAAGAATAATCTTTACTTTTAAAGCCCATAAGATCCCAAATACTGAGAGAAATGAATGTTTTTTATATAGTCACCATAACTCTGAAGTCCATTTGACTATTATTTTGATAATGCTGATGGGAATTGACTTGAGAGATTATTTTAAAATCATCAAGCTTTCTAACAATGAGGATTTTTAATTCAGATCATGCAATGCCGTTTTAAATTCTGTGCTGCCCTTGGGAAGCTCTTTTTGCTATCAGATATCTTTACTAATTCTTCTGGACTTTTTTCTTCCTGGGAACATGTTTCTCCAGGACTGCTGATAAAATCCAATTCCTGCCTCTGTGGGCAGCCATTCACTCCATTTCCGTTCCTGCTGGCATCTGTAAATTAGCCTCTGGTAATTATCTGTGTAGAAAGCAGCAGGCAGTGTACAGAACAATGTTAACTGTTAGTCAGAGTCCAACATGGGAATTTAGCATTCCTGAGTCATAAATATACTGACCATGGCCCAACTTAAGGATGTGTTTGTTCAAGCTTTAAAAATAGGCCTAACAACCATAGCTGTTGACAAATCCACTTCCTACTCCTCAAACAGTAAAATCTCCATCTGCAAAAAAGAACAGGTGTTCACACCTTGCCCTCGGAGACAATCAATTCCCACTCTGTTTGACCAGATGGTGAGTGCGGTTTGGGGGCTTCTGTCATTCCTTGAGAATATCTTTTCTCCACTTCCTACGTTCATACTCACTAGAAATAACTAATCGTAATTCAGAAATTTAAGACCTAGATTCAGTCACAGGAGAATAACTTCCAAAAAGCTCCAAACCTCACAGCTCTGTTTCATTACATGGCCGCACTGCAGACCATTCATAGCTTGATTGCTGTTGTTTGTTGTATTTAATTTTTCAACCTAAAGCACATGGGAGAAATGAAACCAGAACAATGCAAAAGAATGGGTCAGCTTGGGCTTAAACTGATAAGCTATAACCTATGAGCCAGTCTGTCCCTAATTTTTTACATAAATAAACGTAGCCATGTCTATTCGCTACTTGATGGTGTCTTTTGGGCCACCATAGAAGAGCTGAGTTGCTACAGTAGAATTTGGGTGAAATGTAAAGCCTGAAATATCTATTATCTGCTCTTCACAGTTTGCTAACCACTAGTTTAACATATGGTAGATTAAAAATCATAAAGCAGTCAATTCTTTGGAAGTTTCTAATAACATTGTATCTCTAAATAAAAAAGTAGAAGTGTCTGGATCACAGACCCTTTTTTATCTCTTTCAAGATACTTCATGCTAGAAATCTATAGTCTACACATGTATGGGTCCAGAGGGAAGAAAAAGGAATGTGAGCTCTTCCTGAATAACTGAAGTCCTATTAGCAAATGGTGATAGGTCTGTTACTGTAATATAACACATAGATCCAGATACTACCACTAAAATGCCTTAATATTTCTGGTATCCCATAATAATACACCATACTTCTTAAAATAAGAAGGGAAGAGGAAGACAGGTGTCAGGCATAATGGAAGATACCCAAGGATGATGACATGTTTCTCTTATTCTATTAGTATTCCCAGGCCCAGACATGCTGTTCTCTTTAAAAGTGTATGGAAAATAAGTGAACATGTAAGTCAAACCTCTTAAGGGACCCGAGATCAGATCTAAAAGTAAGGAACAGAATGAACCCTTTCATCTAAGAAGGGATTAAGACAGTCTCAGAACAAATGGGATTTACGTGAACCAGATCCTGAAAGCAATGATGATTACAACTTTCCACGAGGATGTATAACTTAAGTTATATTGGCAGATGGTTAAAGAAAAACAGAATTAATATTTTCACTCCCAAATAGTACTCTCAAATTTACTAAATTTAAGTGCTTGCCAAAACATGAGTTGGCATTATGCTTTGCAAAGTTGGGGGACTGGAATGAATCACTTAAGCAAGGAACACAGCCCACAACTTGGGGTTCTCATCTTGAAATAGCTTTACAGCTCTCAGTTCACCTTTTACATGAAGCATCATTAGAAAGATGATTGCAGGGCTGGAGAGGTGGCTCAGGGGTTAAGCCTCCGCCTTGCAGGCGGAAGGTCCTGAGTTCGGATCCCAGATCCCACGTATGGACGCCAGGCGGAAGCGGGGGCGGCCTGCGCTTCTGGTCCTGGTAGGGTGGAGCCTGTGAATCCCGGGGCAGAAGGAGATGGAGGAGTCCATGCTGGTTCGCGAATTCGTCCGTGGTTCTACACATACACAGACACACACACACACACACACATGCACACGCACATGCACACAGTTGAATAAATAATAATAATAATAAAATAAATAAATAAAAATTAAAAAAAAGAAAGATGATTGCAGAAATGTCCCTAAGAAAACTGCCTACCAGAGATAGTGGCGAGAGGCCAGCTGGGGGGGGAGGGGAAGAGGGTTAAGAAAGTGATAGCTTCTAAAGCCACAGTACAAAGGATATGAGCAAGGTTACATGTTGTAGAATGCCCAGCTATAATGTGTATTTTTTAATGTTCTTATTAGCTGTATGTTGTATACATGTATAAAAACATTCTCAGTCTGATTCTCAGACCAAAGCTATAGAAACCATGTGGCCAATGTGGACTTATGATCTAAGTTCTCCACACAGTCAATCCAACAGGACACTGAACTGCAGCAGGACAGGACCGGTGTGTAAGAAAGGTAGAAACCCATCTACAGCTCTGCCCGTCCTGGGACTTGAAGGGAACTGTGTATACCTTTTCAAAGTACCGAAAGGTTTAGTAGTGATTTGGGATGCCTGCTTGGTGGAGAACCACTGCATGATTATGTTAGGCTCTAGAAAGAAATTAGTCATAAAACAAGGTCAGAGTGAGGGCAAGTACCTTATATGCAAAGTGTCATATTCCATACAGTAGATATGGAAAAATCCAGCATATTTCACACTTATCAAAGTATCACATATTTTTCCTCCTAAAGGCCAGGAGGAAAATAAGGCAAATCCATTAAAGCGATTGTCCTTCAGAAAGTCAAATGAAGATTATGTATCTGGAAGTTATCCATTGCAGGATTCAGCAGGCAACCTCAGTCAGTAACTATATGGAATTCTTGCTTTCTCAAGATCTGTGTTGGAAGAGAGAAATACTACTACTGCTACCTGGAAAGAACAGATCCAAATAAGAAATTTTAAATGATATTAATGTAGTAAAAATGTATAAAATTTTGAAGTGAAATTAAAAAATAGCATAGAATGAAAGGGATAGTTATATGGAACTTTAAGATTCTAGTCAAGATTCAGAGACAGGTTATCTTCTCACTAATGTCCATAATTGTTGCTATTTTCCTATGTTTGGATTAAAAAAATTAGTGTCCATTTTTGGGCATATGACAATTACAGTTTCATGAGATGCATACATATCAATTTAAGTAAATACAATTTCTAAAACATACATACCACTTACATTCCCATGAGCTTTATTCCCTCCCTCCTTGATGACACTTGACACTAATAATGTTTCAATTTAGCAATTCTGATATGTGTATTCATTAGAATCATTTGACATTTTGATTTTTGTTTCTCTGATGGCTAGTGCTAGAGTTTACACATGGACAGAGTGCTCTCCAAACATTTGTGTTTTACATTTTTAACAGTACTAGGTAGTGCCTCCTTTGTCCATGGAATCATTTACCCCAGTTTGTCTGTTCTGTCCATGAACAGTCTGCTCTCTCACTGCCACTCTGCATCATTATCAGCAGCGTGAAGCAATAGCATTGCCTGGAACCTCAACTGTGAGCTAGATACCTTTTCTCTTATAAGTTAATTACTTTGAGCATTTCATGGTAGTAATGCAAACTGACTAAAATACACACTTGAATATGTTCTGATTCACATCTTTTAGCTCTCTCTATTGAACATTCTGCCTTTTCTTATTAATGTGGAAAACTTTATAAATAATGAGTAGATTCTATTATGTGTCTTTCCTTTTCACTTAATATTTTATGCTGAAAATAAAATTAATTTTTAGTTTTGTTTATCAATATCTTATCTTTACGGTTGACTTTTTTGTATACCATTTTATGGCTTGCTCTACATGGCCTGTGTAGATGTGGATGTGTATATCTGTGGGGTGTGTACATGTTTATGGAAGAAAGTATTGTGTGTGCCTATGGAGAACCAAGGGTGATTTTGGGAATCATCCTGGATTGCTTTACTTCCTTATTTCTTTGCTTTAGGATTTCCCAGGTTCCACTTTCCATGGCCATAAGCACAGACAACTGCTATTTCTACCTGGTGTTTTTACATGAGATCTGAACTCATGTCCTTTGCTTGAAAGGCAAACATTTAACTCTGAGCTATCTCTCCAGGATCTGACTGGCTTTTTTTTAATACCATTCTGTATGCCATTTAAAAAATTTTTGCCTAAATCTCTTATGCAAATTTCTTAGAAAATGTTCTCCTCCCAGATTATACAAATAACATGCACTTTCTAAGATTTTGTTTTTCCTTGAATATTGAGCTGTATACTTTATTCTGCAATCTATTTTTCTACATCACATTTAATTAGATTCAAGGTCCATTTTTTTATTTGTATCTAATTAGACCAATACTATTAGCAAAGAATATCTTTTGACCAGCACTATAGCCACCAATCAAGTGCAGGTTATCATAGATGCATTTATGATTTTGTTTCTTCTTATCTAGTGATGCTCACCTAATTTTAATCCCCATGGATCTAGAATACAGTTAATCTCACCCTCAAATAAAAGTGGGAGTGTCCAGAAGTCATGTGGTAAGTGGAATTATAATCTATGTCCACCACATGGTCTACCCAATGAAACACTGAACGTGTTCTTAAAATATATCCTGATTTCCATGTGTATGACTGGCATAAATCAACAGACAGAATATCCACAATAACTTTCTAATCTATTCATTGAAAGTTATTATGAAAGGAAGAGCTGATTAGAAGCTCCTGGTCTCCTCATTCCTACCAAAATATTAAACCAAAAGTAACACTACGTTCTTATTTAAAAAGAATTCTGAATTCAAAGCTACTTGAGCAACTTGTAAGATACAAGATTCGTGATTCCTGTCTTAAAGCCACATGAATCACCATTTGATTTACACCAGATGACAACTGGAGCATTGCAGACTACATTAAATCACTGATAATTCAATCAGGTGATGACTTTAATTGGAAAGGCTATTCCAGATGTGGCCCCTTCGTTGCAATTAAATCACAATTAAAAAACAGCAAAGTTCCAATTAAGTAGCAGCAGATACTGTTCTGGGAAATGCTTTTGATCTGCCACTAAAACAAAAGATACCAGAAGTGGTTTTTACATTCAGCAGGGTCAGAAGGACAACATTTTAAAGTTTTTAACATGAAACATTTCACTTCCCTAAAAACACCATTTCAGTTGACATTGCACTGGTCTTTTTGACATCATGCTAATTGTACCTGGTAAGGAGTAAACAGCAGGTGCCCGGATACATGCATGTAAATAGGAACTGGTCAGTAAGGTTTCTGGGCGTCCAGTGGTCTGTGTCACAGTACAGTATCACCTGCAAAATGAAAAAGAAATCACTGCACACTGTATATAATACCAAAGAGACTTTGGTAAATTTTTGTGGCTCCCTTAGATTTTCCAGAAAACATATGCAATATTGGATGAGTTGTACTGGCCTGTTTAAAGCAACCCAAAGGTCCTTGCACCTCATCGGAGAGGAGGACCCAGAGGAGAGTTTGGCATGCACATTAAAGGATGCTCCGGAGATGGGAGGGGAAGGCACTGAGGGATGGGGAAGGAAGGGGGGGGCACAGAGGGATAGGGGGTTGGAGAAAGGGGGGACCAGTGTTCCTGTTAAGTTTGTATGAGTGGAAATAAAAAATAAATAAATAAAGCAACCCAAAGACTCTCAGAGTCAGTAATTAATAATAAGAGAAGGATTTTGAACTGTCCATTGCAGAGCAAGCTACCCTGATATTTGAATTTTTCCCTCACCTTCTTCATTGATGAACTTTTTTAATATTATTATGCACATATACAAACCTTCCATTTGTTCTCTCTTTGTTCTATCCTATTGGCCTCGCTCTGTACCTTTCGGCCTTCCTTCCATTTTCAAATGAGTTTATTTTGTTTCGTATTTACTGGGTTCAACCAAGGTCTACTGTGTAATTCTAGGGTTCAGAATATTCTCTGAGAGCCTGGTAGGCACCTCCATGTGTGCACTACAATATATATTTGTCCATCCTTTTGAACTGTGGGTTGCCCATTGTTTATCAGAACTTTGTAAGGCCCCATGGATTTCTCATCAGTTCATACCTGATCACTGGCTACATAGGTAGCATGTAGGTGTGTCAGTTTCCTCCCTGTTGTGTTTGTGATTGCCATCATTGTGATATTTTGGAATACAGATTCTCAAAGCCCTTTCCCCGTCTTTGTGCTCTTACATTCTTTTTTTTTTTAGTCCTGATAATGTATATTCCTTTTTTTCTTTTCTTTTTTTAATTTATTTTTCCACTCATACAAACTTGATAGGTTCCCCATTCTCCTTCTCTCCACCCCATCCTGGATCCCCTTATTCCCTCCTCCCTTTTCTCTTTCCTTTGCCCCCTCCCTCCCTTTCTCCCAGTGCTCCTCCCCCCAATCTTGGAGCATCTTTTAGTGTGCATGTCAAACTTCCCCCTGGGTCCTCCTCTCTGATGAGGTATAAGGAGTCAGTAGCATTGCCTAGAGTTCTTCTTTGTGTTCCCTTTTAGTATGGGAACACCATTGTGGCTGTTGATCTCTTGCCTGTAAGGATCTTAGAGCCTGTGATCCATGCTAGACTTTGTGGGGTCAATGACATGGTAGTCATTGTGCACCTATTATGATTACTTCGGCCATAACCTGTACGGAATATCTTGTATATCATTGCTCCTCCCCATCTTTAGGCTCTTACAATCTTACCGCCCCCTCTTCCGCAAATTTCCCTGAGTTTTGGAATGGGGAGACATTAGGCTGGCCTAGTTCCTGGTGATTAATGTAGGGTCTCTGATGTTCTGAATTATGGTTATTCTTTTTTTTTCTTCTTCCAGGTTTGCAGTTCCTGCACTACTCTTGGATCCATCCTTATGGATATTGAATGTCACCTCCTAGCCAGAGATAAAAGACTGTTAAAATAGAGTCTTATTATAAGAGTAGATTCAAAGGTAGATGGAATAAAAGTGGGAGACTGGGGGGGGGGGGTCAGTCTCCCATTTATAGGATGATTACCATCTATCTTCCAGACTATATGTCTTCCCTTTCTGTTGAGATCAAACTCCATCAGTTGCAAGTGACCAGGAAGGAAAGTCTGTGAGCTTAACCAGATGTCTCATTACTTACTTGCAGTACTTGATGGTGGTCTGTATTCTCTGCTGTAACATGGTCCTCACTCTTCTTATTCCTAGTGTGGCCCTCCTTCCCCTTCCCTCCTGTTTATAGTCTTTGCAATTACTGTAGGTATTACAAAGATTTATCTTTGGGTGTGTCACTAAGTGGGTTTGGTACTAGGATCCATATATTAGGGAGTACATATGACACTTAATTTTCTGTGTCTGGGATACTTCGCTCAAAATAATTGTTTCCAATTCCATCCATTTCCTAGCAAATTTCATTAATTCATCATTTTTGATGGCTGAGTAGTATTCCAGTTTATAAATGTACAGATGTTCCTTATCCACTCGTCAACTGTTGGGCATTTGGATTGATTCAATGATTTTACTATTGTAAACAGTGCTGCAATGGCCCACCCCGGAGCCAAGCCGCCCGGCCAGCCGCACCCACTCGTGGCTGCCGGCTTTGCCCCCAGGCCCCCCTCCGCACCGAACCACGACCAGCGCCCAGGTGAGAGAGAGCCCCTCCCAGCCCCGCCCCCGCGCCCCTCCGCCCCCCCCCCAGGTCGCAGGTGAAGAATTCTACCATCAACATCAGACCCTCTGCCTCTCTGGCCCACCGGGGACCTATGCACGTGGTCCACGGAAGACATACTGCTACTCAGAATTCAATAGAGTCCAAAGGAAACTCAAGCAAAACTCTAAGGAACAAAGAGAACACAGGCCATACATCTGGACTTCACTACAACCATTGTGTCACATGCGAGACTCTTCACATCCAGCCTAAAGATAAGTAAACCTTTTTTTTTCTTTTCTCTCACCTTACTGATCCTTTCTAGTATCAATGTTGTAGGTCAGCTTCCTCATACAGCCACCCCAAAAACATACAACTCCAGGGAGTACACCACCCACCCTCACATTTCACCAAGACACTAGATCGTAAAAGTGCACTACCATACTTATATTCATCCCCTGGTTACTTAACTGACGTACTAACATCCTAGTAGTTTCATCTAGGATATAACAATACCAATACACAAACATACCTAATCCAAGGCAAGCACTAGTAACAACTGGCAGGTGTAACAATACCAACTACATCGGCTCAGTGAAAAACACACAGAAACTGAAAGGTCCTAAAAAACAAAACAACAATGTACAAGTCAAAGTGCAGATCCACGAGAAACAAAACCCAAGAACAATCTCCCACCAAAAGAATCAATCCCATAATGATGGATTGCGACCAGAACAAATCCACAGAAAATAGCCATGAAAGCCAGACCCAACATAACGACTTTCAGAGTATGATCATTACCATGATTAATAATATGAAAGAGGAAATCCGAGAAGAGTTAAATAACCGTGTCAACCACTTTGAATAGGAACACAACAGGAACCTGGAGGTGTTGAGAAAAACAGTTCAAGAAACAAAAATAGGTATAGAGCAGGTAAAACAGTCTCAGGCAGAGTTTAAAATTGAACTAAGAGAAAAAAAATTGAACTAAGAGATGTTATCTTCAACCCAAAACTCAACAGAGAGTCTTATCAGCAGAACAAATGAGGCAGAAAATAGAATCTCAGATCTTGAAGACAAAGTAGGAGAATTAACCAGCTCAATGGAAGAGATTGTTAAAGCCAAAAAGATACTGGAGAGGAGCATTGAAGAAATACGGGACACCCTGAAGAAGCCTACATGGAATACCAGAACAAGAATCCCAAAATACCACACCGGAGGAAATATTTCAATTCATCATAAATGAAAATTTCCCACAACTAAAGAATGAGAGGCCTATCCAAATACAAGAGGCATTTCGCACTCCAAACAGATATGACCAAAGTAGAAAATCGCCACAGCAAATAATAGTCAAAACACTCCACATTCAAGACAAAGAAAAGGTGCTGAGAGCTTCAAGAGAAAAAAAGCAAGTCACTTTTAAAGGTAAACCTATTAGAATAACAAATGACTACTCAATGGAAACAGTAAAAGGAAGAAGAGCTTGGAGAGACATACTTCAAGTATTAAATGAGCAAAAATGCCAACCCAGACTGATATACCCGGCAAAACTATCTGTCATGATTGAGGGAGAAAGAAAAGTTTTCCAGCACAAAGACAACTTGAAGGGATACAGGCCTTCAAAAAATCCTAGAAATGATAATCAAGCTTGAAGAAAAGAACAAGCGTATCCAGGAGGACAGAAGGGAAGTATAATACCAACAAAATATAAATATCAAACATATTGCTTACAAAATCTACTAAACATAAAAAATGTCCAGAAATAAAATAATTTCTCCATTATAACATTAAATGTCAATGGCATTAACTCACAGATTAAGAGACATAGATTACAAACTTGGATTAAAAACCACAATCCAACAATCTGCTGCCTTCAGGAAACTCATCTCACCACAAAAGATAGGCACGTCCTAAGAATGAAAGGCTGGTCCAAAATCTTGCAAGCTAATGGAATCAGGAAACAGGCAGGGGTAGCAATTATGCTTTCAGACAAAGTGGACTTCAAACCAAATAAAATCATAAGAGACACAGATGGATACTACATTTTAGTCACAGGTACAATTCACTAGGAAGACTTCACAATACTGAACATATATGCACCCAATATGGGCGCCTCCACATTCATTAAGAAAACCCTACAGCGTCTAAAACAAGAAATCAACCCCCAAACGATAATTCTCGGGGATTTCAACACCGCCCTCTCAACATGGGATAGATCAACAGGTCAAAAGCTTAACAGAGACACTTTGGAGCTTAACCAAACCCTTACTGAAATGGACCTTACAGATCTCTATCGAACTTTTCACCCATGCACCAAAGAATACATATTTTTCTCATCAGCACACGGAACTTTCTCCAAAATATATCACATACTGGGCCACAAAATGAATCTACACAAATACAAAAAAGTCGAAATTCTAGCCTGTGCCCTATCAGACCACCACGGCCTAAAGCTGGACATCCACAACAACACAACAAACAAGAGAAAATACACTAACTCCTGGAAACTTAACAATATGATGCTGAATGAGAACTGGATTCAGGAAGAAATTAAACAGGAAATTCAAGATTTCCTGAAAGTGAACGATAATGAAAATACAACTTTCCAAAATCTCTGGGACACAATGAAAGCTGTTCTAAGAGGTAAGTTCATAACTCTTAATGCCTACATCAGAAAATTGGAAACATCAGAAATAAATAATTTAATGATGCAGCTTAAGGCTTTGGAGAAACTTCAGCAATCTGATCCCAAAAGTAGTAGAAGAGAGGAGATTAGCAAAATAAGGGGAGAAATATCTGAAATCAAGATTAAGAAAACGATAGAAAAAATCAACCAGTCAAAAAGCTGGTTCTTTGAAAAAATCAATAAGATTGATACACCCCTAGCTAAATTAACCAAAAGCAAAAGAGAGAAAACCCAAATTAACAAAATTAGAATTGAACATGGAGTGATCACTACGGATACCCAAGAAATCCAGAGAATTATAACATCATATTTCAAAAACTTGTACTCTGTGAAGTTTGACAACACAAAAGAGATGGATGAATTTCTAAGTAAACACAACCTACCTAAATTGAATCAGGAAGTTGTGAATTATTTAAATAGTCCTATAACATACAAGGAAATTGAAGAAGTAATCTCGAATCTTCCCACCAAAAAATGTCCTGGGCCAGATGGATTCAGCACAGAATTCTACCAGACATTTAAGGAGTCAATAACACCAATACTCCTTAAACTGTTCCATCAAATAGCAAAGGAAGGAACACTGCCAAATTCCTTCTATGAAGCTAATATCGTCTTAATCCCAAAACCTAATAAAGATTCACTTAAGCCCCTTTCGCACCCTAAACCCGCTCCACCGGTCGGGACGCGTGCGCGCCACGCCGCGCCCTAGCTGGTGAGTACCCCCCCCCCCCCCCCCCCCCCCCCCGCGCACCGCCCACCAGGACCCCCCAGGTCGGCCCACGGGGACCCGGCTCCGCCTCCCACCATCCAGCCGGAGCCGCGCGCGGGACCCAGGGACCAGGAGGACCTCCCCCTGCGCCCGGGCCCCGCCCCAGCTGCCCTCGGGTTAAATAGCTCCAAGCGGTCGCCCCCATCCCCCCTTTGCACCCCGACCCGCTCCACCAGTCGGGACGCGCGCGCGCGGTCCAGCCGGGCCTCACCCCAGGACCTAGGTAAGTCTCCGCCCGCCCCGCCCACCAGGACCACAGGCCAAATAATTCAGTTTAGTGAAATTGAGAGATCTTAAGAGTTAAAATGACAATGCCAAAGTCAAAGTGCAAATCCATGAGAAGCAACAATCAAGTAAACAAATTTCCCACTGAAGAAATTAATCCCACAATGTTAGACTCCAACAAGAACAAACCCATGGAAAAAGGCCAAGAAAGCCCCACCCAGGATAAAGACTTTCAAAATATGATCATTACCATGTTCAATACTATGAAAGAGGAAATCAGGGAGGAATTAAATAATCGAATCAATCGCTTTGAAGAGGAACACAACAGACATCTGGAGGAGTTGAGAAAAACAGTGCAAGAAACAAAAAGTGGCATAGAGCAGTTAAAACAAACTCAAGCAGAGTTTAAAACTGAGCTAAAAGACAAGTTATCTTCAACCCAGAACGCCACAGAGAGTCTTACCAACAGAACTAACGAAGCAGAAAACAGAATTTCAGACCTTGAAGATAAAGTGGGAGTACTAACCAGCTCAATGGAAGAGGTTGTTAAAGCCAAAAAGATACTTGAGAGAAATATCCAAGAGATATGGGACACCCTGAAGAAGCCTAACATGTGTATCCATGGAATACCAGAGCAAGAATCTCAAAATACCACCCCTGAGGAAATTTTTCAAACGATCATCAAGGAAAACTTTCCTCATCTAAAAAAAGAGAGGCCCATCCATATACAAGAGGCATTCCGCACCCCAAACAGATACGACCAAAATAGAAGCACGCTACGGCAAATAATAGTTAAAACACTCCACATTCAAGATAAAGAACTGGTGCTGAGAGCTTCAAGGGAGAAAAAACAAGTCACTTTTAAAGGTAAACCTATTAAAATAACAAATGACTTCTCAGTCGAAACAGTAAAAGCAAGAAGAGCTTGGAGAGACATACTTCAAGTATTGAATGAGCAAAAGTGTCAACCCAGGCTGATTTACCCTGCAAAACTCTCAGTCATGATCGAGGGAGAAAGAAAAATTTTCCAGCACAAAGACAACTTTAAGGGATACATGGCCACCAAACCAGGCCTTTAAAAAATGCTAGAAATGATACTCAAGCGTGAAGAAAAAAACAGGCATATCCAGGAGAACAGAAGGCAAGTATAACATCATTAAAAAAGAAGCAATATACTTATAAAAGCTACTAAACATAATAAATGTCTGGAATTAACAATAGTTTCTCCATTATAACACTAAATGTTAATGGAATTAATTCACCGATCAAGAGACACAGATTACAAACTTGGATTAAAAATCACAATCCATCAATCTGCTGCCTGCAGGAAACCCATCTCACCACAAAAGATAGGCACGCTCTAAAAATACAAGGCTGGTCAACAATTCTACAAGCTAATGGAAGCAGAAAATAGGCAGGGGTAGCCATTATGCTATCAGACAAAGTGGATTTCAAACCAAAGAAAATTATAAGAGACACGGATGGATACTACATTTTAGTCACAGGTACAATTCACCAGGAAGACTTCACAATACTGAACATATATGCACCCAATACGGGCCCCTCCACATTCATTAAGAAAACCCTACGGCGTCTAAAGCAAGAAATCAATCCCCAAACGATAATTCTTGGGGACTTCAACACCGCCCTGTCAACATGGGATAGATCAACAGGTCAAAAGCTTAACAGAGACAGTATGGAACTTAATCAAACCCTGAAAGAAATGGACCTTACAGATCTCTATCGAACTTTTCACCCACACACCAAAGAATACACATTTTTCTCAGCAGCACACGGAACTTTCTCCAAAATAGATCACATATTGGGCCACAAAATGAATCTACACATATACAAGAAAGTTGAAATTCTAACCTGTGCCCTATCAGACCATCACGGCCTAAAGCTGGACATCCACAACACATCACACAAGAGAAAATACACTAACTCCTGGAAACTTAACACTATGATGCTGAATGAGACATGGATTCAGGAAGAAATTAAAAAGGAAATTCAAGATTTCCTGAAAGTGAATGATAACGAAAATACAACTTACCAAAAAATCTCGGACACAATGAAAGCTGTTCTAAGAGGTAAGTTCATAGCTCTTAATGCCTACGTCAAAAAAATGGAAACGTCAGAAATAAACAACTTAACAATGCAGCTTAAAGCTTTAGAGAAGCTAGAGCAATCTGATCCCAAAAGTAGTAGAAGAGAGGAGATTAGCAAAATAAGGGGAGAAATATCTGAAATCGAGATTAAGAAAACGATAGAAAAAATCAACCAGTCAAAAAGCTGGTTCTTTGAAAAAATCAATAAGATTGATACACCCCTAGCGAAACTAACCAAAAGCAAGAGAGAGAAAACCCAAATTAACAAAATTAGAAATGAACATGGAGTTATCACTACTGATACCCAAGAAATCCAGAGAATTATAACATCATATTTCAAAAACTTATACTCTGTGAAGTTTGACAACACAAAAGAGATGGATGAATTTCTAAGTAAACACAACTTACCTAAATTGAATCAGGAAGTTGTGAATTATTTAAATAGTCCTATAACATATAAGGAAAGTAATCTCGAATCTTCCCACCAAAAAATGTCCTGGACCAGATGGATTCAGCACAGAGTTCTACCAGACATTTAAGGAGTTAATAACACCAATACTCCTTAAACTGTTCCATCAAATAGCAAAGGAAGGAACACTACCAAATTCCTTCTATGAAGCTAATATCGTTTTAATCCCAAAACCTAATAAAGATTCGCTTAAAAAAGAAAACTATAGGCCGATCTCCCTGATGAACACAGACGCAAAGATTCTCAACAAAGTCTTAGCAAATCGGATTCAAAAACATATTAAAAAGATCATTCATGGGGACCAAGTAGGCTTCATCCCCGGCACACAAAGTTGGTTCAACATACGCAAATCAATAAATGTAATTCATCATATAAACCAGTCCAAAGTCCAAGACCACATGATACTCTCGATAGATGCAGAAAAAGCTTTTGACAAGATCCAACAGCCTTTAATGATCAAAACGCTAGAGACAGTAGGAATGGAAGGAACCTTTATCAATATAATAAAAGCTGTATACAACAAGCCCACAGCAAGGATTATGCTCAATGGGGAACAATTGGAAGCATTCCCACTTCGATCAGGAACTAGACAAGGCTGTCCACTCTCACCACTTGTATTCAATATTGTACTTGAAGTCTTAGCTGAAGCCATAAGACAAGAAAGGGACATAAGAGGGATTCAAATCGCCAAGGAAGAAGTCAAGCTATCCCTATTTGCAGATGACATGATCTTATACCTCAGTGATCCCAAAAACTCCACCAGGAAGCTCCTGGAACTAATTGAGAAGTTCAGCAGGGTGGCAGGATACAAAATAAATGTGCAAAAATCAGAGGCCTTCCTATATGCCCAGAATGAAAGAAGTGAAAAAGCCTTGAGAGAAACAATACCATTTATTATAGCCCCTAAAAAAATGAAATACCTTGGTATAAACCTAACTAAGGAGGTAAAAGACCTTTACAATGAAAACTTTAAAACCCTAAAGAAAGAAATAGCCGAAGACACCAGAAGGTGGAAAGACCTCCCTTGTTCCTGGATTGGCAGAATCAACATCGTGGAAATGACCATCCTACCAAAGGCAATATACAGATTCAATGCTATACCAATCAAAATCCCAAAGCAATTCTTCAAAGAAGTTGACCAAACAATCTCAAAGTTCATATGGAGGCACAAAAGACCCAGGATAGCAAAAACAATCCTGAGTAACAAAAACACAGCTGGAGGTATAACCATACCAAACCTTAGTCTATACTACAAATCCATAGTTATAAAAACTGCCTGGTATTGGCTCCAAAATAGACACACAGATCAATGGATAAGGATTGAAGACCCAGATATAAGCCCACAAAGTTACAGCCATTTGGTCTTTGACAAAGGGGCCCAAAGAATCCAATGGAAAAAGAACAGCATCTTCAACAAATGGTGCTGGCAAAACTGGATCTCCACATGCAGAAGATTAAAGCTGGACCCGTACTTGTCACCATGTACAAGACTTAATTCCAAATGGATCAAGGACCTTGATATCAGGCCAGAGACTATAAAAACCATAGTTGAAAGGATAGGGAACTCCCTCGAGCTGATTGGACTAGGCCAACAGTTCCTAAACAGACATCCAATGGCACAGTCACTGCTACCAACTCTTAACAGTTGGGATCTTGTGAAATTAAAGAGCTTCTGTTCAGATAAAGAGATTGTAACGCGAGCTCAAAGGCAACCCACAGAATGGGAGAAAATCTTCACTAACCACATATCTGATAGAGCTCTATTGTCCAGAGTGCACAAAGAACTTAGAAAACTAAACACCAAGGAAACCAATGGCCCAATTAAAAAATGGGCCCTGGAACTTAAAAGAAACTTTACCAGGGATGAAATTAAAATGTCTAACAAATATCTGAAAAAATGCTCCACTTCTTTAGCCATCAGGGAAATGCAAATCAAAACTTCCCTGAGATATCATCTCACCCCGGTCAGGATGGCAAAAATCCACAATACTAACAACGACAAATGCTGGAGAGGATGTGGAGAGAGGGGAACTCTCCTACATTGCTGGTGGGAATGCAGGCTCATACAGCCACTCTGGCGAGCCGTCTGGAGATTCTTAAAGAAATTAAAGATTGAAATGCCATATGACCCTGCTATTCCACTTTTGGGAATAACCCCCCATACAGCAGAGGTTCGCCTCGATAGCACAAGCACGACCATGTTCATAGCAGCACTGTTTACAATAGCAAAGTCATGGAATCAGCCCAAATGTCCAACAGTTGACGAGTGGATAAGGAAACTGTGGTACATCTATACAATGGAGTACTACTCAGCCATCAAAAATGATGAATTACTGGAATTTGCCGGGAAATGGATGTCATTAGAAACAATTGTATTAAGTGAAGTATCCCAGACCCAGAAAATTAAGCGCCGTATGTACTCCCTAATAGGTGGCTCCTAGTACCAAACCCACCCAGCCCACCTAGAGACAGGAATTCCAAGGATTATGAACAGGAGGGATGGGGTAGGAGGGCCACACCAGAAAGAAGGAGAGAAGGGACCATGTTACAGCAGGGAAAATAGGCCTCCACCAAGGACCCAAATAAGTAATGACACATCTGATTAAGTTCACAGACTCTTGTTCCTGATCATTTACTACTGAGGGGGAGTGATCTCACCAGAAGAGGAGGGCATATAGTCTGGCAGATAAAAAGGGGTAACATACAATGCCCACCAGGATGGAGTGAAGGGCATTGCAGGAGCAGCAAAACTGCAAAAGAAAATCAACAAACCACAATCCAGAACTTCAGAGACTCTATATCAACCACCTAGAACTAGGCCAGCTTAGTCTCTCCCCATCTTGAAGCTCAGGGAAATTTGCGGAAGAGGGGGCGGTAAGAGTGTAAGAGCATAAGGATGGGAGGAGCAATGATATGTAAGATACTCTATACTAGTTAGGGCTGAAGCAATCATAATTGGACTTTGCATGCCCTACGCATTGTCCAACACACTGTTGACCTCACAAAGTCTAGCACCTGCTAAAGGCACCAAGATCCTTGGAGGCAAAGAATTGGCAGCCACAGCAGTGTTCCTATACCTAAGGGGAACACGGGAAAGGGTTTGGCAAAGGCCACTGGGTCCTTGTACGTCATCGGAGAGGAGGGCCCAGAGGAAAATCAGTCATGCACAAGAAAGGACTCTCTGGGAATTGGGGTGGGAGGCACTGGGGGATGGGGAGGGAGAGGGGTGGGGAGGGGGAGCAGGGGGTACGGGGGGAGGAGGAGGGAGGGAGGGAACTGGTGTACCTAATAAGTTTGTATGAGCTGAAATAAAAAAAAAAAAAAGATTCACTTAAAAAAGAAAACTATAGGCCGATCTCTCTGATGAACACAGACGCAAAGATTCTCAACAAAGTCTTAGCAAATCGGATTCAAAAACATATCAAAAAGATCATTCACGGGGACCAAGTAGGCTTCATCCCCGGCACACAAGGTTGGTTCAACATACGCAAGTCAATAAATGTAATTCATCATGTAAACCAGTCCAAAGTCCAAGACCACATGATACTCTCGATGGATGCAAAAAAAGCCTTTGACAAAATACAACAGCCTTTTATGATCAAAACGCTAGAGACTGTAGGAATGAAAGGAACCTTTATCAATATAATAAAAGCTGTATACAACAAGCCCACAGCAAGGATTATGCTCAATGGGGAACAATTGGAAGCATTCCCACTTCGATCAGGAACTAGAAAAGGCTGTCCACTCTCACCACTTCTATTCAATATTGTACTTGAAGTCTTAGCTGAAGCCATAAGACAAGAAAGGGACATAAGAGGGATTCAAATCGCCAAGGAAGAAGTCAAGCTATCCCTATTTGCAGATGACATGATCTTATACCTGAGGGATCCCAAAAACTCCACCAGGAAGCTCCTGGAACTAATTGAGAAGTTCAGCAGGGTGGCAGGATACAAAATAAATGTGTAAAAATCAGAGGCCTTCCTATATGCCCAGAATGAAAGAAGTGAAAAAGCCTTGAGAGAAACAATCCCATTTACTATAGCCCCTAAAAAAATGAAATACCTTGGTAAACCTAACCAAGGAGGTAAAAGACCTTTATAATGAAAACTTAAAACCCTAAAGAAAGAAATAGCAGAAGACACCAGAAGGTGGAAAGACCTCCTATGTTCCTGGATTGGTAGAATCAACATTGTAAAAATGACCATCCTACCAAAGGCAACACACAAATTCAATGCTATACCAATTAAAATCCCAAAGCAATTCTTTAAAGAAGTTGACCAAACAATCTCAAAATTCATATGGAGGCACAAAAGACCCAGGATAGCAAAGACAATCCTGAGTAACAAAAACACTTCTGGAGGTATTACTATACCAAACCTTAGTTTATACTACAAATCCATAGTTATAAAAACTGCCTGGTACTGGCTCCAAAATAGACACACAGATCAATTGATAAGGATTGAAGACCTAGATATAAGCCCACAAAAATACAGCCATTTGGTCTTTGACAAAGGGGCCCAAAGAATCCAATGGAAAAAGAACAGCATCTTCAACAAATGGTGCTGGCAAAACTGGATCTCCACATGCAGAAGATTAAAAGCTGGTCCCGTACTTGTCACCATGTACAAGACTTAATTCCAAATGGATCAAGGACTTTGATTTAAGGCCAGAGACTTTAAAAACCATAGTTGAAAGGATAGGGAGCTCCCTCGAGCTGATTGGGCTAGGCCAACATTTCCTAAACAGACATCCAATGGCACAGTCACTGCTACCAACTCTCAACAGTTGGGATCTTGTGAAATTAAAGAGCTTCTGTTCAGATAAAGAGATTGTAACGCGAACTCAAAGGCAACCCACAGAATGGGAGAAAATCTTCACTAACCACATATCTGATAGAGCTCTATTGTCCAGAGTGCACAAAGAACTTAGAAAACTAAACACCAAGGAAACCAATGGCCCAATTAAAAAATGGGCCCTGGAACTTAAAAGAAACTTTACCAGGGATGAAATTAAAATGTCTAACAAATATCTGAAAAAATGCTCCACTTCTTTAGCCATCAGGGAAATGCAAATCAAAACTTCCCTGAGATATCATCTCACCCCGGTCAGGATGGCAAAAATCCACAATACTAACAACGACAAATGCTGGAGAGGATGTGGAGAGAGGGGAACTCTCCTACATTGCTGGTGGGAATGCGGGCTCATACAGCCACTCTGGTGAGCCGTCTGGAGATTCTTAAAGAAATTGAAGATTGAAATGCCATATGACCCTGCTATTCCACTTTTGGGAATAACCCCCCATACAGCAGAGGTTCGCCTCGATAGCACAAGCACGACCATGTTCATAGCAGCACTGTTTACAATAGCAAAGTCATGGAATCAGCCCAAATGTCCAACAGTTGACGAGTGGATAAGGAAACTGTGGTACATCTATACAATGGAGTACTACTCAGCCATCAAAAATGATGAATTACTGGAATTTGCCGGGAAATGGATGTCATTAGAAACAATTGTATTAAGTGAAGTATCCCAGACCCAGAAAATTAAGCGCCGTATGTACTCCCTAATAGGTGGCTCCTAGTACCAAACCCACCCAGCCCACCTAGAGACAGGAATTCCAAGGATTATGAACAGGAGGGATGGGGTAGGAGGGCCACACCAGAAAGAAGGAGAGAAGGGACCATGTTACAGCAGGGAAAATAGGCCTCCACCAAGGACCCAAATAAGTAATGAGACATCTGATTAAGTTCACAGACTTTTGTTCCTGATCATTTACTACTGAGGGGGAGTGATCTCACCAGAAGAGGAGGGCATATAGTCTGGCAGATAAAAAGTAACCGTTGTGCAAATGGGTGATAGATCTCTCCCTCACTGTGGTTTCCCACTTTTATTACATCTACCTTTGAATGTGCTTTTATCACAAGACTCTAACAGCTTTTTGTCTCTGGCCAGGGGGTAACATACAATGCCCACCAGGATGGAGTGAAGGGCATTGCAGGAGCAGCAAAACTGCAAAAGAAAATCAACAAACCACAATCCAGAACTTCAGAGACTCTATATCAACCACCTAGAACTAGGCCAGCTTAGTCTCTCCCCATCTTGAAGCTCAGGGAAATTTGCGGAAGAGGGAGCGGTAAGAGTGTAAGAACATAAGGATGGGAGGAGCAATGATATGTAAGATATTCCATACAAGTTAGGACTGAAGCAATCATAATTGGACTTTACATGCCCTGTGCATTGTCCAACACACTATTGACCTCACAAAGTCTAGCATCTGCTAAAGGCACCAAGATCCTTGGAGGCAAAGGATTGGCAGCCACAGCAGTGTTCCTATACCTAAGGCGAACACGGGAAAGGGTTCGGCAAAGGCCACTGGGTCCTTGTACGTCATCGGAGAGGAGGGCCCAGAGGAAAATCAGTCATGCACAAGAAAGGACTCTCTGGGAATTGGGGTGGGAGGCACTGGGGGATGGGGAGGGAGAGGGGTGGGGAAGGGGAGCAGGGGGTACGGGGGGAGGAGGGAGGGAGGGAGGGAACTGGTGTACCTAATAAGTTTGTATGAGCTGAAATAAAAAAAAAAAAAAGAAAATTGGAAACATCAGAAATAATGATGCAGCTTAAGGCTTTGGAGAAACTTGAGCAATCTGATCCCAAAAGTAGTAGAAGAGAGGAGATTAGCAAAATAAGGGGAGAAATATCTGAAATCGAGACTAAGAAAACGATAGAAAAAATCAACCAGTCAAAAAGCTGGTTCTTTGAAAAAATCAATAAGATTGATACACCCCTAGCTAAATTAACCAAAAGCAAGAGAGAGAAAACCCGAATTAACAAAATTAGAAATGAACATGGAGTGATCACTACGGATACCCAAGAAATCCAGAGAATTATAACATCATATTTCAAAAACTTGTACTCTGTGAAGTTTGACAACACAAAAGAGATGGATGAATTTCTAAGTAAACACAACCTACCTAAATTGAATCAGGAAGTTGTGAATTATTTAAATAGTCCTATAACATACAAGGAAATTGAAGAAGTAATCTCGAATCTTCCCACCAAAAAATGTCCTGGGCCAGATGGATTCAGCACAGAATTCTACCAGACATTTAAGGAGTCAATAACACCAATACTCCTTAAACTGTTCCATCAAATAGCAAAGGAAGGAACACTGCCAAATTCCTTCTATGAAGCTAATATCGTCTTAATCCCAAAACCTAATAAAGATTCACTTAAAAAAGAAAACTATAGGCCGATCTCTCTGATGAACACAGACGCAAAGATTCTCAACAAAGTCTTAGCAAATCGGATTCAAAAACATATCAAAAAGATCATTCACGGGGACCAAGTAGGCTTCATCCCCGGCACACAAGGTTGGTTCAACATACGCAAATCAATAAATGTAATTCATCATGTAAACCAGTCCAAAGTCCAAGACCACATGATACTCTCGATGGATGCAAAAAAAGCCTTTGACAAAATACAACAGCCTTTTATGATCAAAACGCTAGAGACTGTAGGAATGAAAGGAACCTTTATCAATATAAAAAAAGCTATATACAACAAGCCCACAGCAAGGATTATGCTCAATGGGGAACAATTGGAAGCATTCCCACTTCGATCAGGAACTAGAAAAGGCTGTCCACTCTCACCACTTCTATTCAATATTGTACTTGAAGTCTTAGCTGAAGCCATAAGACAAGAAAGGGACATAAGAGGGATTCAAATCGCCAAGGAAGAAGTCAAGCTATCCCTATTTGCAGATGACATGATCTTATACCTGAGGGATCCCAAAAACTCCACCAGGAAGCTCCTGGAACTAATTGAGAAGTTCAGCAGTGTGGCAGGATACAAAATAAATGTGCAAAAATCAGAGGCCTTCCTATATGCCCAGAATGAAAGAAGTGAAAAAGCCTTGAGAGAAACAATCCCATTTACTATAGCCCCTAAAAAAATGAAATACCTTGGTAAACCTAACCAAGGAGGTAAAAGACCTTTACAATGAAAACTTTAAAACCCTAAAGAAAGAAATAGCAGAAGACACCAGAAGGTGGAAAGACCTCCTATGTTCCTGGATTGGTAGAATCAACATTGTAAAAATGACCATCCTACCAAAGGCAACACACAAATTCAATGCTATACCAATTAAAATCCCAAAGCAATTCTTTAAAGAAGTTGACCAAACAATCTCAAAATTCATATGGAGGCATAAAAGACCCAGGATAGCAAAGACAATCCTGAGTAACAAAAACACTTCTGGAGGTATTACTATACCAAACCTTAGTTTATACTACAAATCCATAGTTATAAAAACTGCCTGGTACTGGCTCCAAAATAGACACACAGATCAATTGATAAGGATTGAAGACCTAGATATAAGCCCACAAAAATACAGCCATTTGGTCTTTGACAAAGGGGCCCAAAGAATCCAATGGAAAAAGAACAGCATCTTCAACAAATGGTGCTGGCAAAACTGGATCTCCACATGCAGAAGATTAAAGCTGGTCCCGTACTTGTCACCATGTACAAGACTTAATTCCAAATGGATCAAGGACTTTGATTTAAGGCCAGAGACTTTAAAAACCATAGTTGAAAGGATAGGGAGCTCCCTCGAGCTGATTGGGCTAGGCCAACATTTCCTAAACAGACATCCAATGGCACAGTCACTGCTACCAACTCTCAACAGTTGGGATCTTGTGAAATTAAAGAGCTTCTGTTCAGATAAAGAGATTGTAACGCGAGCTCAAAGGCAACCCACAGAATGGGAGAAAATCTTCACTAACCACATATCTGACAGAGCTCTACTGTCCAGAGTGCACAAAGAACTTAGAAAACTAAACTCCAAGGAAAACAACGGCCCAATTAAAAAATGGGCCCTGGAACTTAAAAGAAACTTTACCAGGGATGAAATTAAAATGTCTAACAAATATCTTAAAAAATTCTCCACTTCCTTCGCCATCAGGGAAATGCAAATCAAAACTTCCCTGAGATATCAAACAAACAACGACAAATGCTGGAGAGGATGTGGAGAGAGGGGAACTCTCCTACATTGTTGGTGGGAATGCAGGCTCATACAGCCACTCTGGCGAGCCGTCTGGAGATTCTTAAAGAAATTAAAGATTGAAATGCCATATGACCCTGCTATCCCACTTTTGGGAATAACCCCCCATGCAGCAGGGGTTCGCCTCCATAGCACAAGCTCGACCATGTTCATAGCAGCACTGTTTACAATAGCAAAGTCATGGAATCAACCTAAATGCCCAACAGTTGACGAGTGGATAAGGAAACAGTGGTACATCTATACAATGGAGTACTACTCAGCCATCAAAAATGATGAATTATTGGAATTTGCTGGGAAATGGATGTCATTAGAAACAATTATATTAAGTGAAGTATCCCAAACCAGAAAATTAAGCGCCGTATATACTCCCTAATAGGTGGCTCCTAGTACCAAACTCACCCAGCCCACATTGAGACACTCAAAAGTAAACCTATGTAACACAGTAATTGCAAGGATTATGAACAAGAGAGATTGGGTAGGAGGGCCAAACTAGAAACAAGGAGAGAGGGGACCATGTTACAGCAGAGAAAATAGGCCTCCATCAATGTCTGCAAGTAAGTAATGAGAAACCTGGTTAAGTTCACAGACGTTCTTTCCTGATCTCACCAGAAGGGGAGGGCATATAGTCTAGCAGATAAAAAGTAATCATTTTGCAAATGGGTGATGGACCCCTCCCTCACTGAGGTTTCCTACTCTTATTACATCTACCCTTGAATGTGCTATTATAACACGACTCCAGTTTAACAGCTTTTTGTCTCTGGCCAGGGGGTGACATACAGTGCCTAGCAGAATGGAGTGAAGGGCATTGCAGGAGCAGCAAAACTGCAAAAGAAAATCAACAAACCACAATCCAGAACTTCAGAGACTCTATATCAATCACATAGAACTAGGCCAGCCTAATCTCTCCCCATCCTGGAGCTCAGGGACATTTGCGGAAGAGGGGGCGGTAAGATTGTAAGAGCAAAAGGATGGGAGGAGCAACGATTTGCAAGATTCTCAACAATAGTTGGGGCCAAAGCAATCATAATGGGACTTTGCATGCCCTGCTCACTGTCCAGTGCACTGTTGCCCTCATAAAGTCTAGCATCTGTTAAGGGCACTGAGACCCCTGGAGGCAAGGGATTGACAGCCATAGTAGTGATCCTATGCTTAAGGGGAACAAGAGAAAGGGCTTATGAAAATGCCACTGGGTCCTTATATGTCATCGGAGAGGAGGACCCAGTGGAGAGTTAGGCGTACACAATAAAGGACTCTCTGGGAATTGGGGGGAGGCACTGGGGGGTGGGGAGGGAGAGGAGGGGGAGGAGGAGGTTTGGGGGGAGGAGGGGGGAGGGAGGGAACTGGTAAAAAATTTTAAAATTTATAATTAAATTTTTAATAAAAAAAAAAGTTAAAAAAAAAACAGTGCTGCAATGAACATGGTCATGTTCATGTTATCAAGGTAAATTTTCACCGTATGAGGGATTATTCCCAAAAATGGAATAGCAGGGTCATATGGCATTTCAAACTTTAACTTTTTCAAGAATCGCCAGACGGCTCCCAGATGGTTGTATTCCCACAAGCAACATAGGAGAGTTTCCTTCTCACCACATCCTCTCTAGCATTTGTGGATTTTTGCCATCCTGACCCGGGTGAGATGATATATCAGGGAGGTTTTGATCTACATTTCCCTGATAGCTAAGGATATGGAGCATTTTTTAAGATATTTGTTAGACATGTCAATTTTGTCCCTGGTAAAGTTTCTTTTAAGTTCCAAGGCCCATTTTTCAATTGAGCCATTTGCTTCTTTGGTGTTTAGTTTTCTAAGTTCTTTAGAGCTCTATCAGATATGTGATTAGCGAAGATTTTCTCCCATTCTGTGGGTTGCCTTTGTGCTCGGGTTACAATCTCTTTATCTAAACAGAAGCTCTTTAATTTCATAAGACCCCATCTGTTGAGTGTTGGTTATAGTGACTATGCTATTGGAATTCCATTTAGGAACAGTTGGCCTAGTCCAATCAGCTCGCGGGAGTTCCCTACCTTTTCAACTAAGATTTTTATCGTCTCTGTCCTTATATTAAGGTCATTGATGCATTTAGAATTAATTCTTCTACATGGTGACAAGTATGGGTCCAGTTTTAATCTTCTGCATATGGACATCCAGTTTTGTCAGCATCATTTGTTGAAGATGCTGCGTTTTTTCCATTGGATTTTTTGGGCCCCTTTGTCAAAGACGAAATGGCTGTAGTTGTGTGGACTTATATCTGGGTCTTCAACCCTTATCCATTGATCTGTGTGTCTATTTTGGAGCCAGGCTGTTTTTATAACGATGGATTTGTACTATAGACTAAGGTTCGGTATGGTGATACCTCCAGCAGTGTTTTTGCTATTCAGGATTGTTTTTGCTATCCTGGGTCTTTTGTGCCTCCATATGAATTTTGAGATTGTTTTTTCAACTTCTTTAAAGAATAGCTTTGGGATTTTAGTTGGTATAGCATTGAATTTGTATGTTGCCTTTGGTAGGATGGTCATTTTTATGATGTTGATTCTGCCAATCCAGGAACATGGCAGGTCTTTCCACTTTCTAATGTCTTCTGTAATTTCTTTCTTTAGGGTTTTAAAGTTCTCATTGTAAAGGTCACTTACTTCCTTGGTTAGGTTTATACCAAGGTATTTCATTTTTTTAGGGGCTATAGTAAATGGGATAGTTTGTCTTAGGGCTTTTTCACTTCTTTCATTCTGGGCATATAGGAAGGCCACTGATTTTTTACATTTATTTTGTATCCTGCCACCCTGCTGAACTTCTCAATTAGTTCCAGGAGCTTCCTGGTGGAGTTTTTGGGATTACTCACGTACAAGATCATGTCATCTGCAAATAGAGATAACTTGACTTCTTCCTTGCCGATTTGAATCCCTTTTATCTCCCTTTCTTGACTTATGGACTCGGCTAAGACTTCAAGTACAATATTGAATAGAAGTGGTGAAAGTGGACAGCCTTTTCTAGTTCCTGATCGAAGTGGGAATGCTTCCAATTGTTCCCCATTGAGCATAATCCTTGCTGTGGGCTTGTTGTATACAGCTTTTATTATATTGATAAAGGTTCCTTTCATTCCTACAGTCTCTAGCGTTTTGATCATAAAAGGCTGTTGTATTTTGTCAAAGGCTTTTTTTGCATCTATCGAGAGTATCATGTGGTCTTGGACTTTGGACTGGTTTACATGATGAATTACATTTATTGATTTGCGCATGTTGAACCAACCTTGTGTGCCTGGGATAAAGCCAACTTGATCCCCATAAATGATCTTTTTAATATGTTTTTGAATCCAATTTGCTAAGACTTTGTTAAGAATCTTTGCATTTGTGTTCATCAAAGAGATTGGCCTAAAGTTTTCTTTTTTAAGTGTATCTTTATTAGGTTTTGGGATTAAGATGATATTAGCTTCATAGAAGGAATTTGGTAGTGTTCCTTCCTTTGCTATTTGATGGAACACTTTAAGGAGTATTGGTGTTATTAGCTCCTTGAATGTCTGGTAGAACTCTGTGCTGAATCCATCTGGTCCAGGACATTTTTTGATGGGAAGATTCGAGATTACTTCATCGATTTCCTCATACATTATAGGACGATTTAAATATTTCAAGATTTCCTGATTCAATTTAGGTAAGTTGTGCTTACTTAGGAATTCATCCATTTCTTTTGTGTTGTCAAATTTCAGAGACTGTAGTATTTGAAATATGAAGTTATAATCCTTTGAATTTCTTGGGTATCAGTAGTGATAACTCCATTTTCATTTCTAATTTGTTAATTTGTGTTTTCTCTCTCTTGCTTCTGGTTAATTTAGCTGGGGTGCATCAATCTATTGATTTTTTTCAGAGAAACAGCTTTTTGACTGGTTGATTCTCTGTACCGTTTTCCTTATCTCGATTTTGGATATCTCTCCCCTGATTTTGCTGATCTCCTCTATTCTACTGCTTTTGGGATCAGATTGTTCTAGCATCTCTAAAGCTTTAAGCTGTATTGTTAAATTATTTATTTGTGATGTTTCTATTTTTTTTTTTTTGATGTAGGCATTAAGAGCTATGCACTTACGTCTTAGGACAGCTTTCATTGTGTCCCTGAGATTTTGATAAGTTTTATTTTCATTATCGTTCACATCCAGGAAATCTTGAATTTCCTTTGTAACTTCTTCCTGAATCCAATTCTCATTCAGCATCATAGTGTTAAATTTCCAGGAGTTAGTGTGTTTTCTGTCGTTTGTTATGTTGTGAATGTCAAGCTTTAGATCATGGTGGTCTCATAGGGTACAGGCTAGAATTTCAACTTTCCTGTATATGTGGAGAATCATTTTGTGGCCCAATATGTGATCTATTTTTGGAGAAAGTTCCATGTGCTGCTGAGAAAAATGTGTATTCTTTATGTGTGGATGAAAAGGTCGATAGAGATCTGTAAGGTCCATTTTAGTAAGATTAATTTCCAATGTGTCTCTCTTAAGTTGTTGGCCTGTTGAGAGGACGGTATTGAAATCACCAATAATTATCATTTGGGGGTTGATTTCTCACTTTAGACGCAGTAGGGTTTGCTTACTGAATGTGGAGGGGCCCATATTAGGTGCATATGTGATCATTATTGTGAAGTCTTGCTGGTGAATTGTACCTGTGACTAAAATGTAGTATCCATCCGTGTCTCTTATGATTTTTTTTGGTTTGAAGTCCACTTTGTCTGATAGCATAATGGCTACCCCTGCCTGTTTCCTGGTTCCATTAGCTTGCAGAATTCTGGACCAGCCTTTTATTTTTAGGTGACCAGCCTTTTATTTTTATCTTTTATGGTAAGATGAGTTTCCTGAAGGCAGCAGATTGATGGGTTGTGATTTCTAATCCAAGTTTGTAGTCTGTGTCTCTTAATCGGTGAGTTAATTCCATTGACATGTAATGTTATAGTGGAGAAATTATTTTTAATTCCTGACACTTTTTACATTTAATGGCTTTTGTAAGTGCATTATTTGGCTTTTAGGTTTTGGTGATATTATACTTCTCTTCTGTCTTCCTGGATATGCTTGCTTTTACTTTCTTCAAGCCTGAGTATCATTTCTAGCCTTTTTTGAAGGCCTGATTTGGTAGACATGTATCCCTTCAAGTTGTGTTTGTGCTGGAAAACTTTTCTTTCCCCCTCGATTATGACAGATAGTTTTGCAGGGTATATCAGCCTTGGTTGACATTTTTGCTCATTCAATACTTGAAGTCGTCTCCCCAAGCTCTTCTTGCTTTTACTGTTTCCATTGAGAAGTCATTTGTTATTTTAATAGGTTTACCTTTTAAAATGACTTGTTATTTTTTTTTCTCTTGAAGTTCTCAGCACCTTTTCTTTGTCTTGAATGTGGAGTGTTTTGACTATTATTTGCTGTGGCGAGTTTCTATTTTCGTCATATCTGTTTAGGATGTGGAATGCTTCTTGTATATGGATGGGCCTTTCTTTTTTTAGATGAGGAAAGTTTTCCTTGATGATATTTTGAAAAATTTCTTCAAGTGTGGTATTTTGGGATTCTTGCACTGGTATTCCATGAATACACATGTTAGGCTTCTTCAGGGTGTCCCATAACTCTTGAATATTTTTCTCAAGTATCTTTTTGGCTTTAACAACCTCTTCCATTGAGTTAGTTAATACTTCCACTTTGTCTTCAAGATCTGAAATTCTATTTTCTGCTTCATTAGTTCTGCTGATAAGACTCTCTATTGAGTTCTGGATTGAGGATAACTTGTCTTTTAGTTCAGTTTTAAACTCCACTTGAGTCTTTTTAACTGCTCTATGCCTATTTTTGTTTCTTGAACTGTTTTTCTCGACTCCTCCAAGTGTCTGTTGTGTTCCTATTCAAAGTGATTGATGTGGTTATTTTACTCCTCCCCGATTTCTTCTTTCTTATTATTGATCATGGTAATGATCGTGCTTTGAAAATCATTATTTTCGGTCAAGTTTTCTTGGCTATTTTCTGTGGATTTATTCTGGTTGGAGTCTATCATTATGGGGTTAATTCTTTCAGTGGGAGATTTGTTTACTTGGGTGTTGTTTCTTGTGGACTTGCACTTTGACTTGGGCATTGTTATTTTATCTCTTAAGACCTTCTTTCAGTTTCTGTGGGTTTTTGACTGAAGTGAAATAGTTGGTATCACTAGTCTTGGGCAGTTATTACTAGTGTTTTACCTTGGTGTTGGTTATGCTTGTTGTTATTGTTGTTTCCTAGATGAGGCTATTAGACACTTAATACACGGTGTGGACAGGGGGTGAATATCAGTATGGTATGCACTTTTATGATTTAGTACCTTGGTGATATGTGAGGGTGAGTGGTATAATCCCTGAAGTTGTATATGTTTTAGGGGTGGCTATATGAAAAAGGTACTCTACAGTAACTAATGATTGAAAGGAACAGGATGCTAAAAGGGGGGTTTACTTAATCTTTGGGCTAGATGTGGAGAATCTCTCCCATGTGATAGGATGAATTTAGAGGATTTCAGATGTGTGGCCTTTGTCCCCTAGAGCTTTGCTTGGGTGTTCTTTGGACTCTGTTGAATTCGGATAACCAATGTGTCCTCCCTGGACTGGGGCACAGTGTGTTCTTGCTGGATTGTTCGTGTCCTGGGCAGTCCGGCGGGGAAAGGGCAGAGGTGCTGGCTGCGGCCACAATTAACTGGGGAACCTGGGGTGGGGCCCAGGGTCCTCCCTGGCCTGGAGCAACACCTGCTCAGACTGGCTTGTGGGAGGAGCTGGGACGAGTGGGTTACCTGGGGCTTGGGGGTAAGCAGGGGGTGTTTACCTGAGGTGCAGTGTGTCTTCCCTGGACTGTGCATGCCCCGGGCAGGTGGGGAAAGGGGTGCTCTTACATTCTTTCCACCCCTTCTTCAGCAAAGGTCCCCAAGATTTTAGCAGTAGTTACATGCAGTACTGAAGACTGAATTATCAAGCTTCACTTGCTCTCAGCATCTTGTGTAAGTGTGGTTCTCTTACTTCATCTCCCATCATGGCAACTAGAGAATCCTCTGCGTAAGGCTGAGAGCAGTCTTTGTATTCTTTCTGATCCCTCTTCTTTAATGTTCCCTGATCCTTGAGGAGCAAGGATTGCATATCCTGCCTCAGGCCTAGTGGCTCACAGTTATCAATTCTCTGCCAAGAGCTAAGGGAAGCTTCTGGATTAGAGACTACAAACGGCACAAAGCATTTGATTTAACGACAAATATCTAGAAGGCAATTTGGTATCATGTCTTAGGAGCAAAATAATTCTAGTAGCTTCCCTCCTTGGGCCTATGACTTCTCTGTCCCAGGTTGTTGGTGTAGTTTATAGCAGCAAGTACGAATTCAATCCTGTGTAGCAAGCCTTGAGTCCAGTCAGAAAATAGTTGGTTGCATGATAACATTCATGCCACAGTAGTTAAGACATACAGTAATGATAATGAAGTCTCATGATAATGAAGTTGACAGGACAACTACTTATTCTTTCAGGTAAAACTTTTAAGTGACTTCTAGAGCTAGAAGGGAGCCCATACTTGACTATGGGACACTAAATAAACATGCAACTAGAGTTACCCATCTTGGATTGAAGATAAGCTGATATACTACCCAGCAATATTAGAGTTCCCAGCATGACTCTAATAAAGAGAGATATATTAAGAGACTAAATTCAAATATTATACTGAATTGGCTATCAAGGCACAAAATTTACAAGTTTATTTTCTATTTCCCATGTGCATGCTCATACTTTAATATGTTATCATCAATAAATTTTTATGGCCCCAAAAAGAGTTCTTAAAATTAAGTTGACTGAGAAAGGAAATGTTATTCTCTAGATTGTGGACAGTGATGAATTATTTGACAGGACTTCAAACTTCCATGAACATGTTGGCAACTTTGTTAAGGAGAAAAGATGACTTTTCTTATAAAAAAGTGACACTTTTCCAGTTCTTAGAAAATAGTGAATGACTTCTGTGTGTCTGTGTGTCTGTGTGTCTGTGTGTCTGTGTGTCTGTATATACACTAAAAATCTAACATAGAAATTAAAAACAATGTGTGATTTATACAAAATGGAAGCTTTTTCAAAGGTATTTTCATTAAACATAACTATACCAATAATTATGTCAAATCTAAATGAGCTAGACATTGTTAACAGCAGAGATTGTCCAGATAACTTTTGAAAAGCAAAAATAAATTGTAGCCTACTCATTTTGAAAACAAAAGAATTTTAAATGAAAATGAAAGGACAGGATAGTAATCATAGATTAATCCAAAGAAAGGCAGGATGGCTGTGTCAATTCCAATGAAATGAACATCAAGACAAGAAGTATTATTATGTGAAAAGGAGAAATTTAGTAATGATTGGAAGGTAAATAAATCATACATGACAGCTTTAAATATATATACATCTAGTAAAATAATTCAATATAAATAAAGGAAAAAATACAAGAAAAAGAGAAGGAAACAGTCCAAAACTATATTATATATTAACATAACGTTCAGTAACTGATTAAATGCCAATAATATAGAACAGATTTGAAAGATACCATCAACCATTTTTAACATAAAGACCACCATAAAACACTCTACCCAACAACTGTACAGCATATTCTTTCTGGAGGTCTTGAGAACACTAGCCAAGAACAGATCTCATAAAGTAAATGGAACTATAAAATAAGTGCTACATGCAAGATACTCCACACAAGTTAGGGCTGAAGCAATCATATCTGGACTTTGCATGCCCTGCGCAATGTCTAACACACTATTGACCTCGCAGTCTAGCATCTGCTAAAGGCACCAAGATCCTTGGAGGCAAGGGATTGGCAGCCACAGCAGTGTTCCTATGCTTAAGGGGAACATGGGAAAGGGTTCAGGGAAATGCCACTGGGACCTTGTACGTCATTGGAGAGGAGGGCCCAGAGGAGAGTCAGGCATGCACAAGAAAGGACTCTCTGGGAATTGGGGCGGGAAGCACTGGGGGATGGGGAGGGAGGGGTGAGGGGAGGGGGATCAGGGAGGGAGGGGGCAGGAGGAGGGAGGGAGGGAACTGGTGTACCTATTAAGTTTGTATGAGCTGAAATAACAATAAAAAATGTTTAAAACGATAAGTGCTACAAAGTCAAAAGACTGAAAGCTGTCAAGATATGAGTTTTGATGGAAACAAGATTAAATTATAAATATAAAACAACAATAAAGCTAAGAGTAATAAATAATACACAGTCACTAAAATACTGGCACAAAAGTATCATATATAGCAGTCAATTTCTGAAAATACAATGTCTGTGAGAGCTGGAGAGGTAGCTCAGGACTTAAGACTCTGCCTCACAGCCCCTCCTGCCTGTCCGGTATAGGACACTCGCTTGCGGTCCTCCTTCCCAGGTAAGTTCCATCAGTCCCAAGGTCACCTGCTCATCCCAGTTCCTCCTACCAGCCACATGGGAGGGATTCTTCACATCCAGCCTAAAGAGAAGTAAACCTATATTTTTTCCATCCGGCTCCTTTCAATTATTAATCACTGTAGATTAAGTTTTCCATATAGCCACCTCCAAAACATATACAACTTCAGGGACTATACCACTCACCCTCACATATCACCAAGGTACTAGATCATAAAAGTGCACTACCATACTAATATTTACCCCCTGTCTACTAAAACTGACATCATTGATGTACTAACAGTTAAATAGCCTCATCTAGCAAATAAAAATAACAACAGTCAAATGTACCCAACTCCAAAGCAAACACTAATAATAATTGCCAAAGACTAGTAATACCAACTAAATCACTTTAGTCAAAACAAAGAAACTGAAAGGTCTTAAGAAACAAAACAAGAATGCCCAAGTCAAAGCGCAGATCCATGAGAAACAAAACCCAATAAGACAAATCTCCCACCGAAAGAATTAACCCCATAATGATAGATTCCAACCAGAACAAATTCACAGAAAATAGCGAAGAAAGCTAGGCCCAAGATAATGACTTTCAAAGCATGAGCATTACCATGATCAATACTATGAAAGAGGAAATTCAGGAGGAGTTAAATAACTGCATCAACCACTTTGAAGAGGAACACAACAGACACTTGGAAACAGTTCAAGAAACAAAAATAGGCATAGAGCAGTTAAAAGAGTCTCAAGCAGAGTTTAAAACTGAACTAAAAGGCAAGTTATCTTCAACCTAGAACTCAATAGAGAGTCTTATCAGAAGAACTAATGAAGCAAAAAATAGAATGTCAATTATTTTTTATCATTTATTCAACCGTGTGCGTGTATGTGTGTGTGTGTGCATGTATGCGTGTATGTGTGTGTAGAACCACGGACAAATTCGGAAACCACTATGGACCGCCTCTTCCTTGTTTACTCTGCCCCGGGATTCACAGGCTCCGCCCTACCAGGACAAGTAACTCAGGCCGCCCCCGCTTCCGCCCAGCGTCTATACGTGGGGTCTGGGATCCGAACTCAGGACCTTCCACCTGCAAGCCACCTCTCCAACCCCGAATTTCAGATTTTGAAACAAAGTGGAAGTATTAACCCGCTCAATGGAAGAGGTTGTTAAGCCAAAACGATATTTGAGAAAAATATTTAAGAGTTATTGGACACCCTGAGGAAGCAAGAATCCCAAATACCACACCTGAGGAAATTTTTCAAACCATCATCAAGGAAAACTTTCCTCATCTGAAAAAAGAGAGGCCCATCCATTTACAATAGGCATTCCACATCCCAAACAGATATGACTAAAATAGAAACTCGCCACAGCAAATAATAGTCAAAACACTCTACATTCAAGACAAAGAAAAGGTGCTGAGAACTTCAAGAGAAAAAAAAAAAACAAGTCACTTTTAGAGGTAAACCTATCAAAATAACAAATGACTTCTCAATGGAAACAGTAAAAGGTTGGAGAGATGTACTTCAAGTACTGAATGAACAAAAATGTCAACCAAGGCTGATATACCCTGCAAAACTATCTGTCATGATCTAGGGGGAAAGAAAAGTTTTCCAGCCAAAGACAACTTGAAGGCTTACATGTCTACCAAATCAGGCCTTCAAAAAAGGCGGCCTTCAAAAAAGGCTAGAAATGATACTTAAGCTTGAAGAAAAAACAAGCATATATCCAGGAGTACAAAAGGGAAGCATAATACAACCAAAATTTAAAAGCCAAATAATGCGCTTACAAAAGCCACTAAACATAAAAAGTGTCACGAATTAAAAATAATTTCTTCATTATAACATTACACGTCAATGGAATTAACTCACCGATCAAGAGGCACAGACTACAAACTTGGATTAGAAATCACAACTCATCAATCTGCTGCCTTCGGAAAACTTATCTCACCATAAAAGATAAAATTAAAAGGCTGGTCACCTAAAAATAAAAGGCTGGTCCAGAATTCTGCAAGCTAATGGAACCAGGAAACAGGCAGGGGTAGCCATTATGCTATCAGACAAAGTGGACTTCAAACCAAAAAAAATCATAAGAGACACGGATGGATACTACATTTTAGTCACAGGTACAATTCACCAGCAAGACTTCACAATAACGATCACATATACACCTAATACGGGCACCTCCACATCCAATAAGCAAACCCTACAGTATCTAAAGATAGAAATTAACCCCCAAACAATAATTCTTGGGGATTTCAACACCACCCTCTCAACATGGGATAGATCAACAGGTCAAAAGCTTAACAGAGACACATTGGAAATTAATCAAACTCTTACTAAAATGGACCTTACAGATCTCTATGGATCTTTTCATCCACACATGAAAGAATACACATTTTTCTCAGCAGCACATGGAACTTTCTCCAAAATAGATCACATATTGGGCCACAAAATGATTCTCCACATATACAAGAAAGTTGAAATTCTAGCCTGTACCCTATGAGACCACCATGGTCTAAAGCTTGACATCCACAACATAACAAACGACAGAAAACACACTAACTCCTGGAAATTTAACACTATGATGCTGAATGAGAATTGGATTCAGGAAGAAGTTACAAAGAAAATTCAAGATTTCCTGGATGTGAACGATAATGAAAATAAAACTTATCAAAAACTCAGGGACACAATGAAAGCTGTCCTAAGACGTAAGTTCATAGCTCTTAATGCCTACATCAAAAAAATGGAAACATCACAAATAAATAATTTAACAATGCAGCTTAAAGCTTTAGAGACACTAGAGAATCTGATCCCAAAAGCAGTAGAAGAGAGGACATTAGTAAAATAAGAGGAGAAATATCCAAAATTGAGATAAGGAAAACAATACAATCAACCAGTCAAAAAGCTGGATCTTTGAAAAAATCAAGATTGATACACCCCTACCTAAATTAACCAAAAGCAAGAGAGAAAAAACCCAAGTTAGCAAAATTAGAAATGAAAATGGAGTTATCACTACTGATACCCAAGAAATTCAAAGGATTATAACTTCATATTTCAAACACTACAGTCTCTGAAATTTGACAACACAAAAGAAATGGATGAATTCCTAAGTAAGCACAACTTACCTAAATTGAATCAGGAAATTTTGAATTATTTAAATCGTTCTATAACGTATGAGGAAATCGATGAAGTAATCTCGAATCTTCCCATCAAAAAATGTCCTGGACCAGATGGATTCAGCAGAGTTCTACCAGACATTCAAGGAGCTAATAACACCAATATTCCTTAAAGTGTTCCATCAAATAGCAAAGGAAGGAACACTACCAAATTCCTTCTATGAATCTAATATCATCTTAATCCCAAAACCTAATAAAGATACACTTAAAAAAGAAACTCTGATGAACACAGATGCAAAGATTCTCAACAAAGTCTTAGCAAATCGGATTCAAAAACATATCGAAAAGATTATTCAAAGGGATCAAATAGGCTTTATCCCAAGCACAAAAGGTTGGTTCAACATATGCAAATCAATAAACGTAATCCACCATATAAACCAGTCTAAAATCCAAGACCACATGGTACTCTTGATAGATGCAGAAAAAGCTTTTGACAAGATCCAACAGCTTTTTATGATCAAAACCTTAGAGACAGTTGGAATGGAAGGAACCTTTATCAGTATAATAAAAGCTATATACAACAAGCCAACAGCAAGGATTATACTCAATGGGGAAAAACTTGAAGCATTCCCACTTCGCTCAGGAAGTAGATAAGACTGTCCACTCTCATCACTACTTTATCCGCCCCAAAAGCTTGCACTGCGGATGATTCCCCTCTGATGGTCAACCAGGCCCAGGCTGCACCATCTTCCTTCAGCGAAGGTGGGTGATCTGGCGTGGGGATGCCAGGTGTGTGCGTGCCACACTGCACAGGTCTTCCCAAAGAGCCACACAAGCAGTGTCCTGCGACCCAGCACTGTGCCCTCTTCCCTGCCACTCTCTGTACTTGCGCCGCCATGACTCAGCCACATTTAGAACCCTGTAGCAATCGGAGTCTTGGAATTCTGAAATGACACAAAGATCAAGGAAAGGCCCACGTGCGCTTTGGTGTGCAAGCGGCAGCAGCTACGTGCTCCAACCTGGACTGAAAAACAAAAAGGTAACATGAAAAACCGTTCACTTAACAGCAGATTAGCAGTAATGTTCCTCGTGAATCAACAGAGTGCTTGACGCCAAATAGCTAACAGCAGACGCTGAATCTGGGTGAATCTTTAGGCGTTTATTGGAAATTAGGCTTCTTGCTGGGCTGGTCTCTTCAAATCCCTGATCTGTTTGACTAAATAGGTCTTCTCGTCATTGAACTGCTCGTCCTCGGTCCTGTCGTTCTGAAACTTGCTGAGGAACTCGATGAGTTTGGTCTGGTTCTTGAGCAGGATGTCCAGGATGGGCTGTGTCTTGTTGGGGTTGGCCACGAACACCTTGAAAACGTGGAAGGCCTCAAATTGGATATTACGACTTTTGTCTCGTAGAAGGTTCATCATTAACTTGAGGTTCTCAGGTTTACTGATGTACTTCGTCATAATTGTGAAGTTGTGTCTGTCTAACAGTAGTTCACCAAGAAGCTTCAACGACTGCCTTTTTGTCACATAATTTTCTGAATGAAGCAGCTTCTCATATTCACTCTCATCACTTCTATTCAATATTTTACTTGAAGTCTTAGCTGAGTCCATAAAACAAGAAAGGGAGATAAAAGGTATTCAAATCGGCAAGGAAGAAGTCAAGTTATCTCTATTTGCAGATGACATGATCAAATACCTGCGTGATCTCAAAAACTCCACCAAGAAACTCCTGGAACTAATACAGAAGTTAAGCAGGGTGGCAGGATCCAAAATGAACGTACAAAAATCAGTGGCCTTCCTCTATGCCCAAGATGAAAGAAATGAAAAAGCTCTGAGAGAAACAATCCCATTCTCAACAAAGTCTTAGCAAATCGGATTCAAAAACATATCCCAAAAAATGAGAATCACAAAAAAATGAAATACCTTGGTATAAACCTAACCAAGGAAGTAAGAGACCTTTACAATGAAAACTTTAAAACCCTAAAGAAAGAAATTACATAAGACACTAGAAGGTGGAAAGACTTCCCATGTTCCTACATTGGCAGAATCAATATCATAAAAATGACCATCTTACCATAGGCAATATACAGATTCAATGCTATACCAATTAAAATCCCAAAGTTCTTTAAAGAAGTTGACCAAACCATCTCAACATTCATATGGAGGCACAAAACACCCAGGATAGCAAAGACAATCCTGAATAACAAAAACACTGCTGGAGGTATCACCATACCAAACCTTAGTCTATACTACAAATCCATAGTTATAAAAACAGCCTGGAACTGGCTCCAAAATAGACACACAGATCAATGGATAAGTGTTCAAGACCCAGATATAAGCCCACACAATTACAGCCATTTGATCTTTGACAAAGGGGCCCAAAAAATCCAATGGAAAAAGTACAGCATCTTCAACAAATGGTGCTGGCAAAACTGGATATCCACATGCAGAAGACTAAAACTGGACCCATACTTGTCACCATGTACAAGAATTAATTCCAAATAGATCAAGGACCTCGATATAAGGCCAGAGACTATAAAAACCTTAGTTGATAGGGTAGGGAATTACCTCAAACTGATTGGGCTAGGCTAACGGTTCCTAAACAGAAATCCAATAGCACAGGCACTGCAACCGATACTTAACAGATGGGATCTTATGAAATTAAAGAGCTTCTGTTCAGATAAAGAGATTGTAACTCCAGCACAAAGGCAACCCACAGAATGGGAGAAAATCTTCACTGACCACATATCTGATAGAGCTCTGTTATCCAGAGTTCACAAAGAACTTAGAAAACTAAACACCAAGGAAACAAATGGCCAAATTAAAAAATGGGCCTTGGAACTTAAAAGAAACTTTACCAGGGACAAAATTGAAATGTCTAACAAATATCTTTAAAAACGTTCCACATCTTTAGCCATCAAGGAAATGCAATTCAAAACCTCCCTGAGATCATCTCACCCTGGACAGGATGGCAAAAATCCACAATACAAACACCACCAAATGCTGGAGAGGATGTGGTGAGAAGGGAACGCTCCTACATTGCTGGTGGGAATGCAGGCACATACATACAGCCACTCTGGCGAGCTATCTGGCAATTTTTACAAAAGTTAAAGATTGAAATGCCATATGACCCTGCTATTCCACTTTTGGGAATAATCCATCATACGCCAAAAATTCACCTGGATAGCACAAGCATGACCATCACAGCACTGTTTACAATAGCAAAGTCATGGAATCAACCCAAATGTCCAACAGTTGATGAGTGGATAAGGAAAATGTGGTACATCTATACAGTGGTGTACTACTCAGCCATCAAATATGATTAATTAAAAAATATGATTAATTAATGAAATTTGCAGGGAAATGGATAGAATTAGAAAAAATTATATTGAGTGAAGTATCCCAGACACAGAAAATTAAGCGCCATATGTATTCCCTAATTGGTGGATCCTAGTACCAAACCCACTTAAAGACACACTTAAAGATAAATCTCTGTAATACCTACAGTAATTGCAAAGATTATAAACATGAGAGAAGGGGAAGGAGGGTCCCGCCAGCCACAAGGAAAGAGGGGATCATGCTACAGCAGAGAAAATAAGCCACCATCAAGGACTGCAAGAGGTGACATCCAATACCCATCAGGATGGAGCTAAGGGTGATGCAGGAGCAGCAAAACTGAAAAAAAAATCAACTAACCATAATTCAGAACATCAGAGACTCTACATCAACCATCTGGAACCAGGCCAGCCTAATCTCTCCCCATCCTAAAGCTCAGGGAAATTTGCAGAAGAGGAGGCAGTAAGATTGTAAGATCCTAAAGATGAGGAGGAGCAACAATATGCAAGATACTCCACACAAGTTAGGGCCAAAGTAATCATAATAGGACTTTGAATGACTTGCTCATGACCCCTCAAAGTCTAGCATGGATCACAGGCACTAGGATCCTTAGAGGCAAGGGATTAACAGGGGTACTGTTAATCTGTTAAAAAAGGGCTCTTGGGGCTGGAGAGGTGGCTCAGGGGTTAAGCCTCCGCCTTGCAGGCGGAAGGTCCTGAGTTCGTATCCCAGATCCCACGTATAGACGCCAGGCAGAAGCGGGAGCGGCCTGCGCTTCTGGTCCTGGTAGGACGGAGCCTGTGAATCCCGGGGCAGAAGGAGGTGGAGGCGACCATGGTGGTTCACGAATTCGTCCGTGGTTCTACACATACACAGACACACACACGCGTGCACGCACATACACACGCATATGCACACAGTTGAATAAATAATAATAATAAAAAAAATTAAAAAAGGGCTCTAGGCAATGCTACTGAGTCCTTACACCTCATCAGAGAGGAGGATCCAGAGGGAAGTTTGCCATGTACACTAAAGGATGCTCCAGGAAGGGGGGGATGCACTAGGAGAAAGGGAGGGAGGGGGAAAAGGAAGGGAAAAAGTGGGGGATCCAGGAAAGAGTGGAGGGGGAGGGAATGGGGTACTTATCAACTTTGTATGAGTGGAAGAAATGAAAAAAAATAATTAAAAACCTTGAAAAGCAAAAATAAATAAATATTAACAAATAAAAAAAAGACTATCCCTCACAAGCTTGCAGAGGCAGTTTTAACCCCTGAGCCATCTCTCCAGTCCATAAGTTCTCATTTCTAATGCAATTATGAAGAATATTTTTGCTGGATATACTAATCTGAGTTGGTAGTTACCATTTTTCAGAACTTGAAATACTTCATTCCTATGTGCCCCTGGATTTTGGAGTTTCTATTAAGAAACCTGACTTTATGTTGATGGGGTTTGCCTTTAAATGTAACTTGGTCTTCAATATTCTTTCCTTGTTATATATGTATGATGTTTTAACTATAACATGATGTAGGAAGAGACTTTTCTGGTTTTTTCTGTCCTTTGTCTTGATGGGTCTCTTCCTAGATTTGGGAAATTTTCTGTGATTTTTGCTCAATGTTTTCAAGCCTTAAGCTTAAACATCTCATTATTCTGTGACTGTGACTCATAATTTGCTCTTTAAATCATATCTCATGCGCTACAGGAACATGTATTTACAGAATCATTAATAAAAGAGCAGCAACTTCTGAAAGAGGAGCAATAAAAGAATGATATTTTAAAAACTTGATTTAGACTCTGCTTTAAAGCAGCTGAAACCATTTCCATCCATTCAATTAAAAAAAACAGACGATCCTCCCTTTCACCCCACCCCGCTCCATCGGTCGGGACGCGCGCGCGCGGTCCAGCCGGGCTTCACCCCGCGACTCTAGGTAAGCCCCGAACGCGCCCGCCCACCAGAACCCCAGGACAGCCCGAAGGACCCGGCTCCGACTCTCGCCATCCAGCCGGAGCCGCGAGCGCAGGGCCAAGGGACGAGGAGGACCTCCCCCTGCGCCCGGGCCCCGCCCCAGCTAACCGTCGGGTTAAATAGCTCCACGCCGATGCCCCCACCTCCCATTCAACCCCCTCCGCTGATCTGGAGGCTTGCGCGGTCCAGCCAGGCCTCACCCGTGACCTAGGTAAGCTCTCTCCCTGCCCACTCCCAGAACCCCAGGCCAAATAATTCAGTTTAGTGAAAAACGCACAGAAATTAAAGAAGATCTTAAGAGTTAAAACGACAATGCCAAAGTCTAAGTGCAAATCCATGAGAAGCAACACTCAAGTAAACAAATTTCCCACTGAAGAAATTAATCCCATAATGTTAGACTCCAACCAGAACAAACCCGCGGAAAAAGGCCAAGAAAGCCTGACCCAGGATAACGACCTTCAAAATATGATCGTTACCATGTTCAATACTATGAAAGAGGAAATCCGGGAGGAATTACATAATCCAATCAATTGCTTTGAGGAGGAACACAGCAGACATTTGGAGGAGTTGAGAAAAACAGTGCAAGAAACAAAAAGTGGCATAGAGCAGTTAAAACAGACTCAAGCAGAGTTTAAAACTGAGCTAAAAGACAAGTTATCTTCAACCCAGAACTCTACAGAGAGTCTTATCAACAGAACTAACGAAGCAGAAAACAGAATTTCAGACGTGGAGATAAAGTGGGAGTACTAACCAGCTCAATGGAAGAGGTTGTTAAAGCCAAGAAGATACTTGAGAGAAATATCCAAGAGATATGGGACACCCTGAAGAAGCCTAACATGCGTATTCATGGAATACCAGAGCAAGAATCTCAAAATACCACCCCTGAGGAAATTTTTCAAATGATCATCAAGGAAAACTTTCCTCATCTAAAAAAAGAGAGACCCATCCATATACAAGAGGCATTCCGCACCCCAAACAGATATGACCAAAACAGAAGCACGCTACGGCAAATAATAGTTAAAACACTCCACATTCAAGATAAAGAACTGGTGCTGAGAGCTTCAAGGGAGAAAAAACAAGTCACTTTTAAAGGTAAACCTATTAAAATAACAAATGACTCTCAGTCGAAATAGTAAAAGCGGGAAGAGCTTGGAGAGAAATACTTCAAGTATTGAATGAGCAAAAATGTCAACCCAGGCTGATTTACCCTGCAAAACTATCAGTCATGATCGAGGGAGAAAGAAAAACTTTCCAACACAAAGACAACTTGAAGGGATACATGTCCACCAAACCAGGCCTTCAAAAAATGCTAGAAATGATACTATCCCTCACAAGCTTGCAGAGGCAGTTTTAACCCCTGAGCCATCTCTCCAGTCCATAAGTTCTCATTTCTAATGCAATCAGAGCGTGAAGCGTGAAGAAAAAAACAGGCATATCCAGGAGAACAGAAGGCAAATATAACACCATTAAAAGCAAAGCAATATACTTATAATAACTACTAAACATAATAAATGTCTGGAATTAAAAATAGTTTCTCCATTATAACACTAAATGTTAATGGAATTAACTCACCGATCAAGAGACACAGATTGCAAACTTGGATTAAAAATCACAATCTATCAATCTGCTGCCTGCAGGAAACCTATCTTACCACAAAAGATAGGCACGCTCTAAAAATAAAAGGCTGGTCAACAATTCTACAAGCAAATGGAAGCAGAAAACAGGCAGAGGTAGCTATTATGTTATCAGAAAAAGTGGACTTCAAACCAAAGAAAATTATAAGAGACACGGATGGATACTACATTTTAGTCACAGGTACAATTCACCAGCAAGACTTCACAATACTGAACATATATGCACCCAATACGGGCCCCTCCACATTCATTAAGAAAACCCTATGGCGTCTAAAGCAAGAAATCGACCCCCAAACGATAATTCTTGGGGACTTCAACATCGCCCTCTCTACATGGGATAGATCAACAGGTCAAAAGCTTAACAGAGACACTTTGGAACTTAATCAAACCCTTACTGAAATGGACCTTACAGATCTCTATCGAACTTTTCACCCACTCACCAAAGAATACACATTTTTCTCAGCAGCACACGGAACTTTCTCCAAAATAGATCACATATTGGGCCACAAAACGAATCTACACATATACAAAAAAGTTCAAATTCTAACCTGTGCCCTATCAGACCACCACGGCCTAAATCTGGAAATCCACAACACATCAAACAAGAAAAAATACACTAACTCCTGGAAACTAAACAATATGATGCTGAATGAGAACTGGATTCAGGAAGAAATTAAAAAGAAAATTCAAGAGTTCCTGAAAGTGAATGATAACGAAAATACAACTTACCAAAATCTCTGGGACACAATGAAAGCTGTCCTAAGAGGTAAGTTCATAGCTCTTAATGCCTACATCAAAAAAATGGAAACATCAGAAATAAACAAGTTAACAATGCAGCTTAAAGCTTTAGAGAAACTTGAGCAATCTGATCCCAAAAGTAGTGGAAGAGAGGGGATTAGCAAAATAAGGGGAGAAATATCTGAAATCGAGACTAAGAAAACGATAGAAAAAATCAACCAGTCAAAAAGCTGGTTCTTTGAAAAAATCAATAAAATTGATACACCCCTAGCTAAATTAACCAAAAGCAAGAGAGAGAAAACCCATATTAACAAAATTAGAAATGAACATGGAGTAATCACTACTGATACCCAAGAAATCCAGAGAATTATAACATCATATTTCAAAAACTTGTACTCTGTGAAGTTTGACAACACAAAAGAGATGGATGAATTTCTAAGTAAACACAACCTACCTAAATTGAATCAGGAAGTTGTGAATTATTTAAATAGTCCTATAACATACAAGGAAATTGAAGAAGTAATCTCGAATCTTCCCACCAAAAAATGTCTTGGACCAGATGGATTCAGCACAGAATTCTACCAGACATTTAAGGAGTTAATAACACCAATACTCCTTAAACTGTTCCATCAAATAGCAAAGGAAGGAACACTACCAAATTCCTTCTATGAAGCTAATATCGTCTTAATCCCAAAACCTAATAAAGATTCACTTAAAAAAGAAAACTATAGGCCGATCTCTCTGATGAACACAGACGCAAAGATTCTCAACAAAGTCTTAGCAAATCGGATTCAAAAACATATTAAAAAGATCATTCACAGGGACCAAGTAGGCTTCATCCCCAGCACACAAGGTTGGTTCAACATATGCAAATCAATAAATGTAATTCATCATGTAAACCAGTCCAAAGTCCAAGACCACATGATACTCTCGATAGATGCAGAAAAAGCCTTTGACAAGATCCAACAGCCTTTTATGATCAAAACGCTAGAGACTGTAGGAATGAAAGGAACCTTTATCAATATAATAAAAGCTGTATACAACAAGCCCACAGCAAGGATTATGCTCAATGGGGAACAATTGGAAGCATTCCCACTTCGATCAGGAACTAGACAAGGCTGTCCATTCTCACCACTTCTATTCAATATTGTACTTGAAGTCTTAGCTGAAGCCATAAGACAAGAAAGGGACATAAGAGGGATTCAAATCGCCAAGGAAGAAGTCAAGCTATCCCTATTTGCAGATGACATGATCTTATACCTGAGGGATCCCAAAAACTCCACCAGGAAGCTCCTGGAACTAATGGAGAAGTTCAGCAGGGTGGCAGGATACAAAATAAATGTGCAAAAATCAGAGGCCTTCCTATGTGCCCAGAATGAAAGAAGTGAAAAAGCCTTGAGAGAAACAATCCCATTTACTATAGCCCCTAAAAAATTAAATACCTTGGTATAAACCTAACCAAGGAGGTAAAAGACCTTTACAATGAAAACTTTAAACCCTAAAGAAAGAAATAGCAGTAGACACCAGAAGGTGGAAAGACCTCCCATGTTCCTGGATTGGTAGAATCAACATTGTAAAAATGACCATCCTACCAAAGGCAACATACAAATTCAATGCTATACCAACTAAAATCCCAAAGCCATTCTTTAAAGAAGTTGATCAAATAATCTCAAAATTCATATGGCGGCACAAAAGACCCAGGATAGCAAAGACAATCCTGAGTAACAAAAACACTGCTGGAGGTATTACCATACCAAACCTTAGTCTATACTACAAATCCATAGTTATAAAAACTGCCTAGTACTGGCTCCAAAATAGACACACAGATCAATGGATAAGGATTGAAGACCCAGATATAAGCCCACAAAAATACAGCCATTTGGTCTTTGACAAAGGGGCCCAAAGAATCCAATGGAAAAAGAACAGCATCTTCAACAAATGGTGCTGGCAAAACTGGATCTCCACATGCAGAAGATTAAAGATGGACACATACTTGTCACCATGTACAAGACTTAATTCCAAATGGATCAAGGACCTTGATTTAAGGCCAGAGACTTTAAAAACCATAGTCGAAAAGATAGGGAACTCCCTCGAGCTGATTGGGCGAGGCCAACATTTCCTAAACAGACATCCAATGGCACAGTCACTGCTACCAACTCTCAACAGTTGGGATCTTGTGAAATTAAAGAGCTTCTGTGAAGATAAAGAGATTGTAACACGAGCTCAAAGGCAACCCACAGAATGGGAGAAAATCTTCACTAACCACATATCTGATAGAGCTCTACTGTCCAGAGTACACAAAGAACTTAGAAAACTAAACTCCAAGGAAAACAATGGCCCAATTAAAAAATGGGCCCTGGAACTTAAAAGAAACTTTACCAGGGATGAAATTAAAATGTCTAACAAATATCTTAAAAAATGCTCCACTTCTTTAGCCATCAGGGAAATGCAAATCAAAACTTCCCTGAGATAGCATCTCACCCCGGTCAGGATGGCAAAAATCCACAATACTAACAACGACAAATGCTGGAGAGGATGTGGAGGGAGGGGAACTCTGCTACATTGCTGGTGGGAATGCAGGCTCATACAGCCACTCTGGCGAGCCGTCTGGAGATTCTTAAAGAAATTAAAGATTGAAATGCCATATGACCCTGCTATCCCACTTTTGGGAATAACCCCCCATGCAGCAGAGGTTCGCCTCCATAGCACAAGCTCGACCATGTTCATAGCAGCACTGTTTACAATAGCAAAGTCATGGAATCAACCTAAATGCCCAACAGTTGACGAGTGGATAAGGAAACAGTGGTACATCTATACAATGGAGTACTACTCAGCCATCAAAAATGATGAATTATTGGAATTTGCTGGGAAATGGATGTCATTAGAAACAATTATTTTAAGTGAAGTATCCCAAACCAGAAAATTAAGCGCCATATGTACTCCCTAATAGGTGGCTCCTAGTACCAAACTCACCCAGCCCACATTGAGACACTCAAAAGTAAACCTATGTAACACAGTAACTGCAAGGATTATGAACAAGAGAGATGGGGTAGGAGGGCCACACCAGAAACAAGGAGAGAGGGTACCATGTTACAGCAGAGAAAATAGGCTTCCATCAAGTTCTGCAAGTAAGTAATGAGAAACCTGGTTAAGTTCACAGACGTTCTTTCCTGATCTCACCAGAAGGGGAGGGCATATAGTCTAGCAGATAAAAAGTAATCATTTTGCAAATGGGTGATGGACCCCTCCCTCGCTGAGGTTTCCTACTCTTATTACATCTACCCTTGAATGTGCTATTATAACAAGACTCCAGTTTAACAGCTTTTTGTCTCTGGCCAGGGGGTGACATACAGTGCCCAGCAGAATGGAGTGAAGGGCATTGCAGGAGCAGCAAAACTGCAAAAGAAAATCAACAAACCACAATCCAGAACTTCAGAGACTCTATATCAATCACATAGAACTAGGCCAGACTAATCTCTCCCCATCCTGGAGCTCAGGGACATTTTCGGAAGAGGGGGCAGTAAGATTGTAAGAGCAAAAGGATGGGAGGAACAACGATTTGCAAGATTCTCAACAATAGTTGGGGCCAAAGCAATCATAATGGGACTTTGCATGCCCTGCGCAATGTCCAGTGCACTCTTGCCCTAATAAAGTCTAGCATCTGTTAAGGGCACCGAGATCCCTGGAGGCAAGTGATTGACAGCCATAGTAGTGCTCCTATGCTTAAGGGGAACAAGTGAAAGGGCTTATGGAAATGCCACTGGGTCCTTATATGTCATCGGAAAGGAGGACCCAGTGGAGAGTCAGGCATACATAATAAAGGACTCTCTGGGAATTGGGGGGGAGGCACTGGGGGATGGGGAGGGAGAAGAGGGGGAGGAGGGGGTTTGGGGAGGGGGTTCGGGAGGGAACTGGTAAAAAAATTTTAAAATGTATAATTACATTTTTAATAAAAAAAGAAAGTAAAAAAAAAAAGACTATGATTAGTCATACAATTTCTGAGTAATTTCTGAATAGCTTCCAAACCAGAAAACCTTCCATGATATCAGGATGTATAATAAGAATTGCAGGCATTTGGCTCTTTAGGCTACTTCTAGGCCCAAAGTTTCTGAATTCCTTGGAATCTAAGAAGTGATAATTGTATTTTGTGTGCCAATGAAGTATCTGAAGTCTTGGGCTCTGGGCTAGCCTCAGGATCACTGTAATCACCAGAAGAATAACCAAGAAATTAAAAGAGTAGTTAGATCTTTTAGCACTACTGTATCCAGAGCCTTGGGGGAGGGACTAAGGTTGATCACCAGTGCAATGACCAAAGATTTAATTACTCATTCATGCAATGAATACTCAGTAGGTACCAAAAGAACAAACCAGGGAGCTTCTGGTTTGCTGAGTTCATCCACAGCTGGGGAAGTGGTGAACTCCTATTCCACGGGGACCAGAGTACCTTTCTTCATCCATCTGTATCCTTTACAACTTGTAATAAATTGGCAATAGTAAGAAAAGTGTTTCGTGGAGTTTTGTAAGCTGTTCTAGCAAGTGAACATCACCAAAAACCCTTAACTTAGCATTTGTCAAGAATTCTGGAGGTGTAGACTTTGCAATTGCCTTCTGAAAGTGGTGGCAGCTTTGTGAGATGGAGCCACTGCCATCATAAGATCTAAATTAATTGCTGGTTGTGTAAGAATCAAATTAAATTGTCGACACCCAGCTGCTGTCAGAGAACTGGTTGGTATGAGAGAAAAATCCACAAATCTCATCACAGTAGAGTTCTGCATTGTGTTGAATGAGATAGGGAAAATGAGCTTTTTTTCTATATCACAGATTTTCTCTAGATGCATACTTATCTTTATAAAAAACTGGGGTATCAGGATTTGCAACCTAAAGATCCAAATCACATTCACAGATGTATCTTGATTGACACAGATTTATCTGAAATTTTAATTCATTGCACATATTTAAAACAATAAATTTCCCTGTGAAATCAGGTTATTGATTTCTTTTCAAAAATGCTAGATGGAAAAACACGGATCTAACAAGAGTGTATTGTCAGGAGTAAGATACTCTCACCAACGTTATAGTCTCAAGGGCTAAGACCCTCACTATGCTGGCGAGTCTCTCTGGTGAAAGCTCTTTCACTGCCTGAGGTAGAGTAGATATGAGTTGGCAGAAGTTCAAGCTATAGTCAGTTCGCACCACTGAGCAACAAAAAGCCTGGAGTATACTTTCTATTTCTTGGAGTTGCAAAGCATCACTAATAGAATTTGCTGATACTTGGATCCACCTAATGCTTTAAACCTCTAATCTCTCAAGGCCAGCCATGTGAACACAGTCTGAAGCAACCATGTTGAGGGTTTAGGGAGAACTGATCAGTTTTTGACCAATCCATAACATACACTTTAATGTAATAAATGGCAGCTGACTTTAAAATCTTTCCCCAGATTATAACCCAGTAAAAGCTGTTTGGGAGGTTGGGAAGATGACCCAGTCAGTAAAGTGTTTGTCACACAAGCATGAGGACTAAGGTTGAATTCCCAGCATCCCATAAAATTCTGGCACTGGTGGCATATACCTGTTAATCCCAGTACTGGGAAAGTGGAAACGGGAGGAATTCCTGGGGCTTGCAGGTCAGCCAGTACATGTGAATCAGCGAGCTCCAGGTTCACTAAGAGACTTCTCAAAAATTAAGATAAAAAGCTACTGAAGAAGAGAGCACACAGTGATCTCTTGCTTCCACACACAAACACACAACACACATACACACACACACACACACACCTCTTTAAAGTGTTTTTGAATTTTTTTTCATGGTCCAAGCATGTGATGATTTTTATTAAGAAAAACTTTGGTTCTAAGAATTCCACACTCAATTCTATAATATTTTCCATTACAAACAATTATACAAGAGCAAATACAAAAAATATTAAATTATGAAAACAAATCCATTAAGGCTCCTTTTATATATATTACATACACTCAAACAGGCTGAGATTCCTTACAGGAGAAAACTAAACTGTTATAGCATAGAAAGCAAACCTACTACTGGGAGACTATAAAACACTGAATTAGTTTAAGAAAACTATGGACTGGAAAATGGAGCCAGTTTTTTTTTTTCTCAAAAAAAAGAGAGAGAGAGAGAGAGAGAAAAGTGGCTCAAAACACAAAACTGCTTAGATGTTTTTGAGTCCTTGGGCTTTGGACCAGTATGGCACTAGGTGCAAGGAGAGAACAGCCATGTTTGAACACTGAGGCTCTAAGCCCAGCTGTTTGGGTAAGAGCTTCACCACCTTTACACCTTTACACTCCGTGTAGCACAGACCTGAGCATGCTACTGACAAGACCTCTTGTGACCTATACTGACATCTCAGTTGACCTGCAGATCTGAGTGAGAAGGAGCTGCATTTTTCCTTAACTCTTTCCTAGTAATAGTCAATGCTAGGGAGCCGGTCCTTCTGAAGGAGCAAAGGATGACGGCCTTTGATGATTCTGCCAAGTGGTGGAATTACTTCCAGGACACAGAGCTCAAGTCTAACTTCCAGTTAGAGAGAAGGATGTCAGTCAATCCCAAATCCTTGCTTACAGATGACATCATGACTTCAACACACAGAGAAGCAACTCCCACTAATGACTATAGAATGATCCACCCAATGACCCATTAGCACACTTTCTTCTTTTACAAGGAAGAATGAAGACACGAGCTTCAATCTTCAGAAGCAACTGTTTTTCTTTAGTATCTCATATTTTGTTCAAGTGATGATGAGCTCAATGGTCTACTTGAGGGATAAACAAAGGCATGTTTCTCTAAATAGCAGTGTCTTATCATCCATCAACTTTCATCTTGCTGACATTTGGACTGAATTATGGGTCTTTAATAACCAAACTAAAGTGTTCCCAAGAAGGCTGCTCTCTACTGGGCTAATTCGGAATTCCAAAGCTCTATACCCAGCATTCCATGTGACGTTACAGGAAACAGAAGCCGTCAGGGTAGAAATTACTGGTTAAATCATCTCTATGGAAAGGCCACTAAAGACACCAAAATTCTCCTGTGTGAGCAGTATAAAATTAATTCTGCAGAAGAACTTTGCTGTTTTTTGTAAGTTGGATGTTACTTTGAGGAGCACACTAGCTAGCAAGAGAAACCAAGTCATCTTGCTCAGCGCCTCAACTTTTCTTGAGATGTCATATAGTAGTCAACAGCTACAATCACATCAAACAGCGCACAGAATACCACCGTAGTCATTCTTTACAAGAACAGAAAAAAAAGTGGAAAGGAGAAGAGATGCATGATCATTCATCTGAAACGGTCAAAGCCTGGAGTCCTGTACTTGCTTCACACCAAGTATCTAAAGAAACCTTTATCACCCGTTTTTTTTATTTTTAAAAAACAGCTCCTAGTAGGTTGATCACTCTGCTCAAATGAAGGTTACCATTGGACCCAAATAATTCTATTTCATAAGATCCCTGAATTTACATAACATGAGTAATCAACCAGTAACCAATGAGTAAACATATAAACAGACACACAGCAAGTTCCTCGTCAAAAGAAAAACCTAAGTTTGTAGATCAATTGAATGTAGATAACTAGACAGTCAAATAATGATAGGCAAGCCAAGACACAGCACTCAAACCAGACTCCTTAATTTGGATAGTTGAACAAGGTGGCAATATTTATAGCAAGGTGTGTTGAGCTTTTTTTCACCCAATATCTAAAAGATAAAGTCCATGTTTTTGACCCTAATATAAAGTACAATATATCTTATGAATAATATGAAACAGTATCTCTTGATATTCATGCATTTTTTCCACACCACCTGATATTCATGCATTTGTAAGACAAGCTATCAAGACCGTTATTGTCGAAAGAGAAGGCATACTCATTGAGATCATAGAGGTGTATCCCCTTGACCTTTATTCTTTGGTAATAATGGGTTTGGTGAGACAAGTAGAGCAAAGTAGCACCCTAAGGGAAGCAGGTGAAGTGCTGAGGTAAGAATCTAAGGTTCCTCGCATTGGATGCTCTCCAACAATGATATGATAAGCCATCTTGCTGGAGTCTTGTGGGAATGAGGTAATCAAAATTATGCCATGGTCTATTATGCAAAAAATGATGAACAGATGTTTCCAGTCTTCTCTGAGGAACTTGCAAGAAGAAAGGGCAGCGGCTGCAGCTGAAGTGTACAACAGCCCTGCCGCAGCCTTCTAGTGCATCGCCCTCCCCTGGGAGTCTGCCTCTGGTGGCAGGACCGGGGATTAGTGCTGTCAACCAGCACTGAAGGTAATGCAGATAGAAGTGGTCTGTGAGGCACATTTGCACAAGCCCTATATATAAATCAACCAGAAGAAACTTCCTGGAAGTGGAAGTAAAATGAGGGTAGAATGTGTGGAATCTCAAAGGCCGTCATAAGAGAACAGGGATGTTTTCCTGGGACCTGTGAAAAGCTCAGAGAAAGAAGCAGGGGAATGTTGAAGAAAAGAGGCCCCACTTAAAAAAAAAAATCAACAAAAAAAAAGAAAAAGAAAAGAGGTCCCTTTTACTGCATGTGTGCATGCATGCGTGCGTGCGTGTGTGTACGTGTATGTGAGTGTGTGTCTGTGTGTGTGTTTGTGTGTGTCTGTATGTGTATTACAGTAAACACTAGTTGCCCACACAGCAGGGTGCCAGGAAATAATGAGGAGAGTGGAAAGCAATGCTACTGGAGGGTTTGTCTCCCTTCAGCTGTCCTGGCAATGGAGCTTCCACAAATCACTTTGCTCTCTGTGCTTCAGGCATCATTTACTCCGTGAGTGAAATGGGAGTAGTCTGGATTTGTAGATGCCCTTGTCTTAGTGCTGTATTATTTCGTGACACATTACTACAAACTTAGTGGCTTGAAACAACACAAGTTTATGGCCTCATATATATTTTTAGGCTGGAAGTTCAAGCTTGGAAAGACTGGCTTTTGAGTCCGGTGTCTCACTGGGTTGAAATTAAGGTTTTGGCCCAAGAAAAAAGTTTTCATGTAAAGTTCAGGATCATCTCTGTAGACTGAGTTTCATCCCTCCAAAACCCATATGCTGAAGCTGTAACCCCCAATGAAACTGTAATTGGAAGTTCAGTCTTTAAAGGGATAAATGGGGTTGAATGAGGTCATAAAACTAGTGCCGAGATCAACAGTACTGCTGTCCTTAGAGATAGAGAAGACACCAGCAATATCTCTACCCCATGTGCCATCCCCATCCCTTACGCCTCCTACACACATGCACAGTAGGAAGGATCACATGAGAACACTGCAAGAAGGTAGTGGCCACAGCTCAGGAAGAGAGGCTAACAGGAAGTCAGCTGTGCCAACACCTGGATCTCAGGTGCCTCGCCTCCATATCTAAGCCATTGAGCTAATAAGCTTTTCATTGCTGTGACTAAATACCTGAGAACATCAATTTAAAGAGTAAACTTATTTTGGCTGATGGTTTCAAATGTGTCGGTCCACGGTCTCTTGGCTCCATAGTTTATGGGTCTTGATGACACAGGGCATCATGAAGGGATATGAGATAGAGATTGGAGACAAAATATACCCTTCACAAGAAAACCTCCAGTGACTTGCTTCTTCCACTAGGCTCCAGCTCCTGAAGTTTCTACCACCTCCCAATAGTCCATTAAACTGTGACTCCAGCAATAGATTAGCATACTGATGAGCTCAGAATCCTCATGATCCAAGTACCTTCTAACAAGCCTACCTCAGAACACATGCCCTGGGGACACATGAACTTCAGGGGCACATTTAGAATCCAAGTTACTACGTCTTGTTGTAGTATACCAAACAGACTAATGCATCTTCCAAGTTCCACATGGTTTGTCAAAATGCAGTTCTTTGTGGTTGTAAGAGCAAAATGTTCAATTCCCTGCTGATGATCAGTCAGGGGCTGCTCTCAGCCCACTGAAGTTGCCCACACTTCTTATTTGCTTACATTTTCAGTCAGTAATAGAAACATCTTCGTATGTTCAGTCCTCATGCTTCATTTATTTTCTTTCTCTGTCTCTAGCCCAGATTTAAAAGGTTCATGATAATTAGATAAGGTCCACCAACATAATCTCCCTCTTTTAAGGTCAACTGTTTGGGAACCTTAATTACATCTGGAAAATTTCTCTGAACAGTGACTACATTAACACTTGACCAAACAATGTAGAGAATGTATGTATACACCATAGTCTAGAAAACTTGAGGGGACATATTAGAATTCTCCTTCTAAAAGCAGTGAGTGAAAAGTTCTTTATTAACTATTCTCCTTTTCTTTATATCTCAAATTCCTAACAACTCTGGACATACTACATTTTGTCATCATAAAATTTCTCTTCTCATTGTTCTCCCAAAAAGTGAAAACTACGGTCATTATTTTTATTAACAAGATTACCTAGGCCAGTGATTTTCTTTTCAAAAATTTAACAATAAGAAAAATTCATTTGGATGATTAACTTCTATCTATAAAAGAATAAAACGGAACAATTTTAAATCATTTCATCTCATTTTTTAAATATTTCTCGTCTCATTTTTAAGTAACAAAGAATAATTAATTATAATATCAAATAACACTTGAACTATTGTGCCAAAGTGAAGTGAGCCCCATCTACCCCACAAAAAATATATAACCGCATCTGTGTGGTAGGGTCTGGGGGGAAAAAAATCACCGATTTAACACTACTTCCTCTTCTACTGTAATGTTCAGTTAGGGACAGGATGTATCTTGTTTGGAACAATTGCTGCATCCTACAGGACAAGTCCTAAAAGAGAGTGTGGTAAAGTATAATGGACCCACAAAGACACAATTTAATAGTTAAGAAATCTGGGGAGCCAGGAGGCACTTTGTCTAGGATGCAAAGACACAGTCAGTGACCACAAGTCTTACACCCCCCAAGACTTTACTAGCGGCAAGACAGGTTTCAAGGACAAAGTACAAACTATGCAAAAATCACTTCTTTCTGCTATCAGATTATCTAGGGATCATTTAACTGATTTCAATGCAGACTTCAACTCTACACAAAATAACAGGTTTTAAAGCTCCCTAGATCTTAAACTAGATAAAGAGCACAGCCTTAAGATTTTGCCTTAACCATGCCTATTTGGCTTTGTCTGCGATAGCATTTTTTGAAGAAAGGTATCTTTACACATCCATCAAATATATGTTCCACAAAATTCAAGTAAAGCAGTGGTCTACAACATTCAATCTGTTAAATTCAGTAATAAAGTCAAGCTGGGGACTCACATTTCCTAGGTTTCAACTAATTCTCCACAGTCCGCATATTTGTAGGCTATAATTTTAAATCTCAGTATTTTTCTACATGCTCAGAATTATGGATCCATGGGTTTATTGCAGAAGTGAATCAAGTCTGTGTCCACAGGAGGAATATGACTGGTTAAATAGTAAAGGTAAACCAGACCTAAGCCACTGTACTAATATTATTCCTTAGGCAACAGTAATTTGGTTCAGAAATAGGTACATGACCAAACATGGAACCTTAAAATAGTCTAGTTTTCTGAAAGTCCCTAAAAAGTAGTCCCAGCAAAGAATGACACTAAAACTCGTGGTAAGATCTGACTGGATCAAGGTCATTTGCTTCAGCCTGAACTACATTTCAGGGACAAAAATTATCACTAGAGAAATATAATATTGTTCAGAGACTTAGATTCTCTTTCCTATTTTTCATATTCCATATGAAACATTTTTTGTAAAACTGTAAGACATCAAAAAGAATTGTCTGTAAATTAAGGGAAAAAAACATTCATAGGAAATTTCAAGTACTAAACTCGTCAAACACCAAGTTTATAATAGCTATGGCTGATATAGGATATAGGATAAAAAGCAGGAGGGAATATGTTACAGACAAAACTAGGTTGCAGACCAAATGGACACTAATAAGATGATTCAACAAGTAAAGGAATCGGCCACCAAGCCTGACATCTTAAAGTTCAATCCCTCGAAACTACATGGTAGGAGAGAACCAACTTCCAGAAGCTGTCCTCTGATTATCATATGCATGCATGTGCACCACACTTGAATGCACACATATGTGCAATCTCTCCCCATCCTGAAGCTCAGGGAAATTTGCGGAAGAGGGGGCGGTAAGATTGTAAGAGCACAAGGATGGGAGGAGCAATGATATGCAAGATACTCCATACAAGTTAGGGCCGAAGCAGCCATAATTGGACTTTGCATGACCTGCGCTATGTCCAACACACTATTGACCCCACAAAGTCTAGCATTTGCTAAAGGCACTAGGATCCTTGGAGGCAAGGGATTGACAGCCACAGTAGTGTTCCTATGCTTAAGGGGAACACAGGAAAGAGATCATTCAAAATAAAATATTCAAAACAAGTGTTGTTCACAAATAATTTAGAAACAAAGGAACGTGATTGAAATCTGAATGCATATACTCAAACTCTAAGAAGGGAAGAGATGGGAATGCAGCAGCATTGAAGTGACAATGCTAAGAAATCCAAGAAATATGGGAGCTATCAGTCTATAGATTCAAAAGAAATACAAACTCTAAATAATAAAAATAAAGAATAAATAAAGTTTAGATGTAACAAAATAAAACTGCAAAAGAAAATGATAAGAACACTTTTGAGCATTCAAAATCAATAAATTTATGTTCAAAAGAAGGAAAATGAGGCTTGGATTAACTTTTCAAAAGAAATACTACAAGCCAAAAGAACATGGATAATATTTTAAATGAACGTTCAAAGATATTTTATAGGTGAAATCACAATAAACCAATAATTAAAACTTAGCTACCACCTGCAGACCTATGGGGATAGTGATAAGGGCTAAGGAAAAGGAACTTAAGGTGGAGAGGGAAATATAAAACAAATAGGACAATAGATTTAGACAAAAATATGTTAGTAGTTACACCAAATTTGCTCTAGCTAAATATTTTAAATAAGATAAAAATGCACACTTGAAAACCAGTCATAAATAAAATTTATCTTTTTATTATTTGTATCATGTATTAAATATAAAGACAAAAATAAGAGAACTATAAGATTTTACTGAGAAGTGATTAGTTTTGTCAATATGACTGAGTCCTAGTGCTCAAATATTTGATCATATGTTAATTCTGGCTGTTTCTCTGCAGATATTTTGGGAGATAAAATTATTAATTTAAGTCAGTATCATCTATAATATTGGCGAATCTCATCAAACCAAAGAGAATCAACTCTTTCTTGTGTCTCCAGCCTTCCAGTCTAGCCTTCAGATACTAGACTAGACAACTATATAACTTATCTATCTAGAGAGATAGATTATAGATAAATGGATGACAGGTAGGATAGATAGATAGATAGATAGATAGATAGATAGATAGATAGATAGATAGATAGATAGATGACATAAGGATTACAGATGATACAAGATAGATATAGATGAATGATAGATCATAGATGATAGATAGAATGTAGATAATAGGATAGATAAAATACGCATATTGCTATTATGCATTTGGAGATCTCGTAACTTAAGTATACATATTTTCACATACCTAATAGAACCTGGTATGTTTTGCTTTTAGGACAACTGGAAATAATAATAAAAATCTTCTTTTCTTTCATCTTCAAACTTCTTCAACTCCACAGTACTTACCATAGAAACGTTCAAATGTTGATCTTCCCTTAGACACACTACAACTGTACAATTTCTAGAATATTTTTTGTAAACAAAGGAATGCTAGGCACTCCCCTCAGCAGCATGGTGTGATCCCAGTTCCGATCACTTCTCATATCACTCCAAAACTAAGCACATGCTAGACAGAATTTAGTCACTGTCATCATTTGCCACCTGGATCAGTTAATCTTCATGATTACCATCTCAAATCTAGTGTATTAAAGCAAAAAAGAATAAAAACCCTTATATGCAATAGATATCAAAGAGTAAATATCCAAACTAATTTTTTAAATAAAGGGTAATTTTAAAGTTTCTATCCTCTCGTTTCTACCAATAGTTTCTTCTTCAGAAAAACTTTTGGTGAACTGGTTTGTGCAATTCTATGAGCCGGGCCTGCCATCTAGTGGCTAACCTGGGAATAGAGCCGAGCACAGGATTCGGAACTTAACAGTGCTAATTGCAACTTTCATTTACCTGGCAAGAACCAATTCTAGGAAGCAGTTTTAGTCCTAAAATGTTCATCTTTCCGATTCTCAGCTGAGAGAAAGGTAGAAGACACAGATAATGGAACCGATGGGTAGAACTGCTGGCGCTCAATTTTGGCTTCCTTATCTCCACCCTCTGTCTTTTCTGATGTCTCCAGGCATCGCAGGGCTCTTTAGATGCTATTCTGATCAAAACTTCCTCCTACTGCCCATCTCCGTATCACGTGTGAACCCGCCAAGCAATCTTTTTCATTTGATCTATTTCTGCTTCCTTGCAAATGCACAGATTTCAGGTCTCCCAAACTCATCTTTTCCCAGGATCTGTCTCTTTTGCTGATACCTCTTCTCCCAGCAAATGATTCCACCATGTAGTCACCCACTTCAGATACCAGAGCTCACAGCCCCCACGTCCAACGATGACGAGTGTGGCCCAGGCTGCCACATGCTGCCCTGGCAGCAGTTGCACCACTAAGCCCTAATGCTGTTTCTGTCTCCCTCCCTGTCTTGCAGTCCTCCACTTTGCCCTCCACGTTGCTACCCAATAGCCTGGTACACACGTGCCCCTTTAACACACAGCTTGGAGAACTGCATTACACATTGTAACTTGACAAAATTTGAGGTGAGGGATATCTTTAATGTCTTATTACAAATGAAAGACAAATGTAGATCTGAATGAAATCATAGGGAAAATTTCATAATGTCTGAGTGTTATGTGTGTGCATGTCCATGTGCAATGAATGTAGATACACAGAGATGGGCATGAGGAAAAGAGCTGTCTGAAAATAATCTTACTCTCTCAAAATAAATAAAAATATTAAAAATAAATAAAACAAATGCACAAGCTGAAAGGGAAATGTAATAAATGTAATGATTGAAGTTTAAAGTTTAATAAAGAAAAATAGCATAATGAAAGTATTTGAGAAGACTAGAGACATAGTTTCAAGGTTAAGCCTTTACCTTGCAAGCAAAAGGACCTGAGTTTGGATTCTCGATCCTATGTAAAAGCGCTGGGTGGAAATAATGGTTGCAGCCTACACTTCCAGGCCTAGAAGGCAGAGCCTTGGAACTCCCAGAGCGAAGCCAAAAGAAAGTACAGCAATCCAAGATGATTGTTAAAGTCACCCTTGAGCCTCCACAGGCACACACAGTGACCAAACACACACACACACACACACACACACACACACACACACACACACACATTTATTTAAGGAATTTCCTGATCAGAGTTCAGGATATGCTCTTTCCTTTGGTGTTTTTTAAACAAACACAAGTGACAATGAGAAGGCCGTCAGAATTCCAAGATATCAATTAAATTCCACTATTCAAATGATTGATTCTGACACAAATTGCCATTTTGCAATATCTGGGTTTTAGAAAAACTGCTTTCTTAGACCTCCTCTGTCATGATTAGGCACAGGTGTCAACTTGACTTTTGAGGGTTTGAGCTCTGGGCACAGTTGTAGAGAGTTGATGGTTGAGTTAAGCCCAGAGCAAACCTGAAGGAGATTGTCCAGCTGATGGGGAAGACCCAGCCCATGGTGGGTGGGATTAGGGCCTGGATAAATCACAGATAGTTGGTTGAGAGAGTTGGCATCTTTCTGTTCACTTGGCCAGACATGCTTGTTTGGCAAGTAAGGATTGTCCATCTCTCAGCAATTATGTGGTGATGGTGTGGCCAATTCCCTCGCCCCTGGTGTTGGTACGTGCTCTCCCATCAAGCTGGACTGAGAACTGTAACCGGACTGTTGTTAAGAAAGTAAATTCCTTGTTCCCTTAAGCTGTGCGATGGTCACTTATCAGCAACCATGCAGGCAGACTGCAACATCCTCCCATACAAGTGCTGTGTTTTCACTGAGAGATCTGAATAGTGAAGATCTTCTTCCACCCAAGAGAACCTCTCAACTTTTCAAGGTAGGATCTTGCTTTGTAACCTGAGATGGTCTCCACTGTGATCCTCCTGCCTCAGCCTCTCAGGCATTGAAGAACTATAGGTGTTGGAATTTGCCTGCGTGGTTGCCGACAAATGACCATCAAATGGCTTAAGGGAACAAAAGGTTTGTTTCCTTACGACAATCGGGTTATAGTTTTCAGTCCAGCTTGACAGGAGAGCACGTACCAACACCAGGGCCATGGAAACTGGCTACACCATCTCTACATAATGGCTGAGAGTAGATGATCCTTACTTGCCAGACCAGCATGTCTGGCCAAGTGTACAAAAGATGACAACTCTCTCAACCAGCTCTCTGTGATTTATCCAGGGCCTAATCCCACCCACCATAGGCTGAGCCTTCCCCATCAGCTAGACAATCTCCTCAGGTTTGTTCTGGGCCTAACTCAATCACTTAATTCTCTACAAACGTGCCCAGAGCTCAAACCCTCAACTGTCAAGTTGACACCTGTGCCCAGCTGTGACAACAGGTATGCATGCACCACTGCGCCTGGCTGATTACTGGCAATAACAATCTCCTCCCCACAACCTATGAAGGCCACAGCATTGTTCTAACCTGGGTCAGCGACCCACTATCTTAACACTGCGCTATCAGGAAGCCATGAAGCCCAGGGAAGAGAAATCTACTGCACAAAGAAGCAGGAACAAGACACCATGCTATAAGCATCAGCCTCGAGAGATAAACCTCCTGACAGAAAAGGCTGGATTCAGGCCACACAGAGCCTTTCTCAAAGAGAAGAATCATGGGGAGAAATTCCATTCACAACAGCAAAACTCAATATGGCTTCCCTTTACCACTCATATCAAAACACCTACACACACACACACATACAGAGAGAGAGAGAGACCTTTTAAGCTTACTTTAGTGCCTTAATAACAATAAACAGGAAACTTGACAGTCTTCCTCCTAGAAAGGAAACCTAGCATATCAGAAAATCTTTTTCATGAGACTGCTGTACACCTAATATTCCTTTTATATACCTCTTGGGCTCATGTGCACAAGATTTTATGCCTAAAGGCTCTGAAAATGGCCAAAACCAAACATTTTCTAAAATAACTTCAAGGACAAACTACACTCTGAGCCAACATTCACTTCTGATCCATTTTCCATCTCAAATTATGCCCAGCTACACAAAAAAATGTGCAAAGAACACAAAGGACATTTTTTGAATCCCTAAATCTTTCAACAGCAATATAAAAATACAACAAACTGAAATAATATGAATAGTCAGTGTCTAGAGAGAATTTAGACTCCAGACATAAGATCATCATCATGTTATGGCTGAATAATTAACCTCAAAAAGTTGACCTCCTCTCAAATTTTCATAGGACAAAGTCAGACCCCTTAATCAATGGCCACAGCATGAAATTTACAGCGTAAGTTCCTTTATCACCTCTCAAGTTGAATTTCCTACTCAAGTCTCCAACTTAAACCATTCTTCAAGAAGTCAATACACGGGGGCTGGAGAGGTGGCTCAGCTGTTAAGTCTCTGCCTTGCAGGCGGAAGTTCCTGAGTTCGGATCCTAGACCCCATGTATAGACACCAGGCAGAAGCGGGGGCAGCCTGCGTTTCTGGTCCTGGTAGGAAGGAGCCTGTGAATCCCGGGGCGGAGTAAACAAGGAGGAGGTGGGAGGTGGAGGCGTCCATGGTGGTTCCCGAATTCGCCCGTGGTTCTACACACACACACACACACACACATACATACACACACTGGCACAATTGAATAAAAATAATTTTTAAAAAAATTTAAAAAAGAAGTCAAAATACACAGAAACAAAAAGGCACTGTACACCACCAGTATGGAAACATTTAGCAAACACTACGGGTTAGCCACCAACAACAAACTATCTTTTTTAAACCTTGCATTTAAAACAATCACAATCATGTTAGAGGAAGATATTGTCAAAAATATGTCGGTGAGATGGCTCAACATTAAAGGCAACTCGTGCAAGCCTGACGAACTGAGTTTGATCCCTGGTGTCCACCACATGGTGGACGGAGAGAACTGAGCGTTGATGAATGTCATGTGACTGTACTTATATACTGTCATTCTCTCCCTCTCCCTCCCTCTCTCTCTCTCTCTCCCTCTCTCTCTCTCTCTCCTTTTTCAGACAAATAAATAAAATATTTAAAACATAATTCTAGTTCAAGCATGAAAAAAACGCTCCTTTAATCCTACACAGGGGAGACCAGTATGGAAGGATTATAAGTTAAATGCAACCTGTGTCACATGGCATTACATAAGTCTTTGCTAAGAAACATAAAAACACACTACACAGTCTCCCAGATCGGATCTGAGATGTCGCTTTCTGCCTCCTAGCAAAACACAGAGTGCTGAATGATGTCTCCCAGTGCTGAGACAGCCCCATCCCCCTCTCCAGTACGCATCCAATGCAGTTCAAAGTCTTTTAATGTCCAATTTTCCTTTGGCTTTCTATTCCTGGCATATTTATATCCAAGCAGAAAATAGCAATATTCACAAACTGGCTACTCCTCCCAATGATTTATCAATCATAAGCGCTTCTTTCCATGTCCCATTTATAAGGAACACATATGAGAGACCTTTCGTTCTTGTCTAGTTAAATCTTCATGATCCCAGCATTTTCCCTGAAGGAAATTCTTTACTTCTTTAGCATCCTTTTCAAAAATTTTCTTTCATTTCCCAACTATTCCTAGTCTAAGGTCAAGTGGAAATCTGACTTTTAATACCCTTGTAAAACTTCTTGAGTCTTTATACAGACCTGATGGAGGTACTGTATTCCAACTACAGGCCCTGCAATTTCCTTCTAAGTTTTGAGACTTAAAATTGCTCCAACCAACCTACTTCCACCCTCAGCAAACTTCAGCAATATTCAATGACCCTGGAATTAATAACATTTGGTAAGAAATAGTTGTAAAAGACATAGGTAACAGAAATTAAGAAAAAAGATGTGGGCCAGTTTTTGGGTTTTGCTTTATTTGCTTGGATGGATGGATGGATGGATGGATGGATGGATGGATGGATGGATGGATGGATGGATGGACAAATGGATGGATAAATAGATAGATAGATGATAAATGGATAGATGGTTATTTTTGCTTGGTTTTGTTTTTGTTTGTTTGGGGGCTTGATTTGGTTTGGTTGGGATTTGTGTTTGTTTGTTTTGAGACTGTGTTTCATACAGCCCAGATTGGCCTTGAACTTCTAATCCTCCTGACTCAGTCTGTGGTTATAGGCATGTACCACGACAGCCAACTCAAGACCCAGTTTTTTTTTAATTTTTTATTATTATTTATTCAATTGTGCTTGTGTGTGTGTGTGTGTGTGTGTGTGTGTGTGTGTGTGTGTGTGTAGAACCACCATGGACCGCCTCCACCTCTTCCTTGTTTACTCTGCCCTGGGATTCACAAGCTCCGCCCTATGAGGACCAGTAACACAGGCCGCCCCCACTTCAGCCCGGCGTCCATACGTGGGGTCTAGGATCCGAACTCGGGACCTTCCGCCTGCAAGGCAGAGGCTTAACCCCTGAGTCACCTCTCCAGCCCCAAGACCCAGTTTTTTTTAAAGGTTGTTTTTTGTTTGACAACTTATGCATATACACTGAGGGGTGGGGGGGGAGGAGTGCCCTAGAACTTCAATTTACAAAGCATAGATGTACTGTCCTCAAATGCAGTATCCGTACCATCTCCCTCCCTCTACCTTTTATTGCTAACTCCTATACATGTGGAAGGAGCCAGTGATTTGAGGAGCACCTATATGCTTCCTAACAAGCATAAATAACCAACCCTGGTGTGTAGTCAGCCTCTGTTACTAGAATGGAATGCCTATGGTAATCTCTCTCTCTCTCTTTTTCTTTCTGTCTCTCTTATTCTTTGTCTCTCTCTCTTTCTCTTTCAGATAAAGTCTCACTGTTTAACCAGGATAAATTCCATCTCATTATCCCACTGCCCTATCCCTCCCACTTCTAGATTACAGGCATGTGCCACCACAGCCCACAATAACCAACTGTCCAAAAACAAAAAGGTCAATCTTGGCTAGTTTTAGATGCTGTGATTCATGGTCTATTGCCCTGTTGTTCTGAGGCATGTAGCCAGGCAACACCTCAAGGCAGTGAGACTACAGTGAAGTGAAACTTGCTCCAGGAAACAAAGGAGACAGTAAGAGGTCAATGCCCCAATCCCTAGTGACCTGAGACCCTCCCGCTGGGCTCCACCTCTTACATGTTTCCACCACCTTCCCTCCATACACTTGATTTGGTCTCACATTTTCAACACCTGGGACTTTGGAATACATTCTAGATCTGCACTATAACAGTGTTTCATGACTCTGCTTTTCTATCAAATAATTATACTTGTCAGATCTGTTACCTTTGCTACTTCCCTCCTCAGTTCAGCCCACTCTGGTGCCATCACACATGTAAGCAGTTTGAAAACATCTCACACAAAAAAGATTTCCATGACGTTTGAATTTTTTTTCAGCATTTTCCTATAATGCCAAAAGGAATCGTCGCACTAGTATTTTCAGGGCTCTTCAAACCACATTGATTCCTTCAATTTCCCAACACTTCTACCTTAGTGAGAATACTGTAAAGGATTAGCCAACAGAGTACTTTAAACAGTGAGTCCTTAACATAAAGAACACACTTTCATTTCAGGATTGAGAGTTCAATTCAAAGAAGCTATCAGGAAGAAAGCTATTACAGACTGCTGGTGTGCCTGATTTTAAAAATAGCAAGGTTAATGGCACGTTTATTCATACTGACAATTAGGAATTAAACCATAATACCCCACAAGAAGAGGAAATAGGAAGCAGATCACACTTAAAGAAAAATTGTGAATCAACACTGCAAAGTACAAAACCAGTCGATCCTTCAATTACATCTACAAAGTTTCTAAGAGAGAAAATCTAGTGACTTTTATTAACCTATAGGCTCAAAATCTATTCATGTTTCACAGTAGACATAAACATACATGCACATTGCATGACACAGGTTAACATATACACCTAGTTAGCTACAAAAAAAAATAAGAAAATCCTACCAATAACATTTTATTTTTATAGTTACATATAACTATATAGTTATACCAATCAACATTTTAGCATCTGATAAGAACACGAGGCTATTTTGCTTAGTTTTGCGTTTCAATTTTTTAATCTACTTCTTCCTGTAACGTTGAGTATGCTGTTCTGAATACTCAAGTTAGTTTTTGTTCTTCATCAGTGAACCAGAGTAAAGTTTTCCCTGTAATCAATCAGTCTCTCCAATTTAGTGTTCTGGAATGCTTGCATGCCAAAAAATATTTATCACATTTTTTTCCTTTAACTTTACATTTCTTTCAGCATGTTTCTAGATGTCCCAAGGGAATGCACAGACAACCATTAAAACCTTCTGCCTATGGAGGATGAAGTTATTGCTAAGGAACACTTGTTAGAATGAAGGACTTCAAGTGGAGACATGACTTATGAAACAGTGAAAAGGAAAAATGTAGAACATGACATGTTCCTCAGATAAATAAACTCTATGTAATCAAAAGTTGCCTAAGCATGTACAAGTAACCCAAACTGGTGTAAGACTAATTTTCTGTCTCGTAATAAATAGCAGATCGATCCACAAACTACACCTCCTCTACTTGCAAAGAAACAACTGGAAAGTAGAAAGTGGATGTGGAAAGATAACCATAGTTTTGTTTTTGTTTTTGTTTTTGTTTTTTTACCCAGTACCTTCCCTTTCCACATTTTCCATGATGGATATGCTGATATCTATGAGACACTGCCAGACACTTGAATACTCTCTGGAATGTTAATCTTAATTGTCAACTTGACTGGATTCAAAATCAACTGGGAGACACCTGGGTATATCTGATTAACTAAAGAGGAAAGATCCAACCTAAAGTGGGTAGCAACATCGAATGAACTGGGGTCCCAGAGTAAATAAGAAAAGGAGAAAAGTGATCTGAACATCAGCCTCCCCCTCTCTCCTTCCTATGTATTCAGTGTAGCTGCTATTCTACTGCATCCAGAACTAAAGCCACTTTTACCACCATGCTTTCCCTGACTTGATGGACTTAGCTTTCAGATCATGAACCAAAATAAACTCTTTTTTTTAATTATTTATTTATTTATTCAATTGTACGTGTGTGTGTGTGTGTGTGTGTGTGTGTGTGTGTGTGTGTGTGTGTATGTGTGTGTGTGTAGAACCACGGGAGAATTAGGGAACCACTATGGACTGCCTCCACCTCCTACTTGTTTACTCTGCCCCAGGATTCACAGGCTCCGCCCTACGGGGACCAGAAACCAGCCCCCCCCCCGCTTCTGCCCGGTGTATAGGATCTGAACTCAAGTCCTTCCGCCTGCAAGGCAGAGGCTTAACTCCTGAGCCACCTCTCCAGCCCCGAGCCAAAATAAACGTTTCTTAAGTTACTCTTGTCAGGTATTTTCTATAACAATAAGAAAAATAGCTAACAATAAAAAGACTAGTGCTGAAAAGTGGTGTTATTTCTATGGTTAGCCTGACCATGTTGTAAGCCTTTGGAAATGGTTTGCAGGAGGATATGGAAGAGTTTCAAATTTTGGATTAGTAAGAGATCCTTGAACACTGAAAGCAGGAGCTTAATGGGCTGTACTGGTGGGAGTTCAGAATACTAGAATGTCAGCAGAAAGAAAGAAACAGAGACTCTCCTAGGAACTAAGCTAGAAGCCATTTCATGTTATGGTCTAGCAAACAAACCAAAAAACCTCTAGCTGCATGCTGAAATGTTAAGATCAGCTGAATTCTCTTTTTCTTTCCTCTCTCTGTGTGTGTGTGGGGGGGGGTATGTATACTAGTGCATTTGACCATGTGTGCTTGTGGAGATCCAAATGTGATACTGAGAATCATCCTCACTCACTCTTCTACCTTATTCTTCTACCTTACTGTTATGGGCTTACATCTCTAATTAAACCCAGAGCACACTATTATAGCTACTCTAGCTAGCCAGCTTGCTTTGGAGATTCCCAGATTCTCTTCCAGGGCTAGAATTACAGACAAACAGCCACACCTGCTCTGCCTTTTTTACATGTGATCTGCGAATCCAAACTCAGATCCTTTTAGTTGCAAAGCCAGGGCTTTCACCATTGATACATCTCTTCAGCCCAAGTTAAGCTGCATTCTAACTGTTTGATAGAAGAAATCACAAGCCAACACAATATTGAGGCTGTGGCATGGTTATTGCTCACTGTATTTATAGAATTCAAAGCAAGAAGGTAAGAAAAAATGTATTGCTTCCTAAGGAAAGCAAGTGAGGAGACAGCAGCAAAATCATTGAAGAGATTAGTACCATCAAAGAGAAAACTCAAGCCTGATATAGCAGTGTAAGAAAAGTGCCCTGAGTGTAGCAGTCCACCCATCTAAGTCTCCAATTTGTGAAAATACAAATTCATTTTAAAGAAGAGAACCTGAACTGAGAGTGCTAGTAAAGAGGTTCCCTGCTCAAAAATAAATACCTAGAGAAGAGTTTCCCCCATGTTCAGCCACTGGCTTATGTCACTACAACTGTGACAGGAAGCCCCCGAACTACATCTCAAGTCAGTAACAGAACTTGGCAGTGTTGTCTTCACAGTGCTGGTTTTAAAATGCACAATGTGAGGTCCTTGAGCTTTGCAACAAGATTCCAGAAGGCAACTGTGGACAGGCAATGTGCAGCAGGATCGTGCGCCTTACAGTGAGAGCCTGAGATGCACTATGTAAAGCTGTGGGAATAAAACCTGAGTTTCAGTGGAGACCCCAGGATGATGGCAAGGCCAAGACTGTGGTATGTCCACCAGGGAAAGCTTCAGAAACAGAGTAGAGCCAGAGAAGTCACAGGAGCTGCAGGAAGCATAGCCGGAGGCGTGTGGCTACCCAAGGCTGTCAGAGCCCAGATGAAGCCACCTGAGAGTCCCAGACACTGCACATAGGGTTGTAGGATTTGCTGTTTGGCCTCCTTCATTTCAGTCTGGCATCAGCCTAACTCTCTTGTTAATTTCCTATTCTTCTCTTTTGGAGAATTGTAATGTTTACTTTGTGCCATTTTATATTGAATTACAACTTACGCTTTAATTTTTACCCAGGTTCACAGTTAAAAGTTTCTTAGATCTCACAAGAGTCTTTGGATTTTGAGGTTTTGAACAAATGTTACAATTTTCAAGATTTGAGGGATCCTTGCAGATGAATTAAATGTGTTTTGCATTATGCAGTATGATAGTTAATCTTGGGTATCAACTTGACCACATGTGACATTAACTAAGATCATCTGTCAGACTACCTGAAGAAATTATCCAGATCAATACATTTATAGTATGAAGACCAGTCCTAGATCTGATTGGAACCTACCAGTAATAGACCAGTTAAAGGAGCCATAGAACAGAAGACTTGGAAGAATAGAGCCACCAGAACGTTTGCAGTGACTTAGCTGCCTTCAGCTTCAGCCACCAGCCATGTCGCCTCTGTCATGAAAGACTTTCTCCCCTCTGGAACCATAAGTTGAATAAATCTCTCTTTCTCCTTTAAGTTGTTTGACTTTGGGTGTCCTCTCATAGCAACTGTGAAGAGTAACTGTTACATGCAGTGACCATGAACTCTTGGAAGACCAGGAATGTTATATGTGCTCAGGCATCAATTTTACAGAGGTGGACTTGTGATAGTTAATCTCCATTATCAAGTTGACTGGGTTTAAAATCATCTAGGAAAAATTCCCCTGACATGTCAGTGAGAATGTTTTTAAAAAAAGGTTTAACTGAGAAGTAAAGACCTGCCCTGATTATGGGATTCCAGATTGAATTTCTTTTTTTTTCTTTTTTTCCTTTTAAGAAAAAGAGAAAATAAGCTAAGCACCAGTATTCACTTTTATTACTTTTTTAAATTAATTCTTTATTTTTTCTACTTTTACAAGTATATTTCTACTTTTACAAGTATATCATCCCTACTTCCCTCCATCCCCCCTCCTTCTCATTTTCTCCTTTCCCTTCATCAATACCTCCCACTCCCTCCAACCCTCTGCCTATATATTTCTATGGACCCCAGGGTTCATACTGACTGGTCTATTTTAGTGGGAGTTCATGCCTCTGTGGCATATCAAGTTGCCTATCTTTGGGCCAACCCACTGATAGGGGCACTTACTTTCACTTATCCAGCTTCAGTTCCCAAGGTTTCCATTGTATATTCTCTGTTGAGTTCCTAGGTAGTTTATGGGAGCATGTTGGCACTTCAGTCATTATGCAAGTCCAGAAGAGATTAGGTTGGCCTGCCTTTTATCTACTTTTTGACTATAGACACAATGTGATCACATGCTATAATGCTGGGTCCACAGCTAGAGCTATTCTTGCTATAATGGATTGTTTCCTTCAACAGTGAACCAAAATCAAGCCTTCTTTATTTAAATTACTCTTCTTAGGTATTTTTGCCACAGAAACAAGTCCTTTTTGGTTGGATGTGTTGATGGCTAAAAACATGATATTAGAGATAAATTTGGGATTTATTTTTTCTATTCAGAATAGGCTGATGAGTTCAGAGGCGATTGATTTGCTTCACAATAATGCACCCACCACTACACACACAAAACTTTGCATATCACACTGTCATAGTTAAGAACAGGTGTCAACTTGATTGTTGAGGGTTTGAGCTCCGGGCACAGTTGTAGAGAGTTGATGGTTGAGTTAAGCCTAGAGCAAACCTGCAAGAGATTGTCTAGCTGATGGGGAAGGCCCAGCCTATGGTGGATGGGATTAGGCCCTGGATAAATCACGGAGAGCTGGTTAAGGGAGTTGGCATCCTTCTGTTCACTTGGCCAGACATGCTGGTCTGGCAAGTAAAGATTGTCCATCTCTCAGCCGTTATGTGGTGATGGTGTGGCCAGTTTCCTCGGCCCTGGTGTTGGTGTGTGCTCTCTCATCAAGCTGGGCTGAGAATTGTAACCAGACTGTCGTAAGAAAGTAAACTCCTTGTTCCTTTAAACGGTTTGATGGTCATTTATCAGCAATGTTGCAGGCTGACTGCAACACCCACTTAGAGTTAATCATACCCTGAAAGTGTTTTTCATTTTGTTTGTTTTGAAACAAGGTCTCATTACACAGTCCAGGCCAGGATCAAACTCATAATGTCCTCCTTCAGCTTCCCCAGTGCTGGATTACAAGCATGTGCCACCATGCCATGTAGACACAGTATCTTTAAATCTATTCATGAAAATATCATACTTTAAAGCACTATTGTCATAGGAATGTAATAAAATTAATTACAATTTATTGGTTAGCTAACAAAAGTTGTGCTTTAGATATCATAGTTAGGCAGTTTTAGAGCATCCATGCTATGAGGGTCTCTGATGGTCTTGGAAGGTCATCCTCCACTGCTGGGATTACCTTTGCCAACTTCGCCAAACCCTCTGGTCATGAAAAGACATGGAGATAAGCCCCACCAGGAGGTCTGGCACAAGATCAGTTGGGTTGAGCCCCAGCATGAACAGACCAATGAGATGTGAAGGACCAAAAGCTCCAAACAGGTTTACAGAAATTGGAGCTAACTCATGAGAAAAAGCCATTTTTCTTAGTCTTGCCTAAGTGTATAAATCTACCTGACCCTGGCAGTCAGCCATCTTTGGGGCCCTTGTCCTCCATGGCACTCTACATCTGGAGTCCATGAGTTCTTTTCCAGATCCTTGCCCCTCATGGATACTATGCCTGGAGTCCATGAGTTCTTTTCTTTCTCTCCTCTAATGAACTCTGCCTTAATCCTCTATGCGTGTTCTGGTTTCAATCTTTGACCCCTGAACACAAGAACCTGGACACATAAAGACCCCAAGAGAGCGATCCTATAATAATAGAGTTGGAGATGAAACAGTGAAATTAATATTTGAATACTGCTTCCCTAACCAGTTCTTTTTCTTAGGGTGGAGGACTTGAAAGTACACACCTACAATGGTCAGTAATGACTGTCAACTTGACGCCTAGAAAGCAGGCTTCTGCATTAATCTGAGAGAGATTTTCAAGATTAAGATTGATCCTCTGAGCATCTCTGCGAAGGACTATCTTGATTTTATTAATAATTTGGGAAGACCCAGCCTAAAAGTGAGTGTCAGTATTCCCTGGGCTTGAGATCCTGGATTATAGAAGATGTGAAAACAAGTATGTGGTGTGACCAGCTGCTTTAAATTCCTCAAGCTATGACTTTCCTGCCATGCTGGAGCATAACCTGGAATGTGAGCTAATTAAACTTTTCCTTCCTTTAGTTTGCTTTTATCAGCATATTTACCACAGCAACTGGAAAAAGAAAGCAACACTTTATAATTTCCAAAATAAATATGAGAATATAAGTAATTCTTTGCATATACATGTAAAACAGTTGAGCATATATAAATCAAACTCCAAATGATTAAACCTATAATCTGAACTATAATTAGTGACCTATAATTTTTATATATTGATGCTTTAATTTATGCCTATACTAAGCTTATTTGCCAGAATATTTTATTAAAGTAAAATTTCTTTGTATCGTATTACTTAAAAAATAGTGATTAATCAAGCCTAGTCTCTGACAACTAAAGAAAATCCACATCTATTATTCTCAGAGTTTCTATTCCTCTCAGAGAAAATGTTGATGGAATCTAGATTTAAGGAAATATAGTAAACTCTTCTTTTTAAAAAGAAAAGTCCAGTGAGAATTTATCCTGGAATGTTCCATCCTAGCAGCTATTATGGTTGGAATGTGATATGTCCATTTGAACTTCACGTTGCAGTTCAATCAGAGTGAGGTAGCAATACAGTGGAAATGATCTGACTGTGATGTTTAGAGATGGGTGGTTAAGATTAGGTAAGGTATCAGGCTGAGCCCCATGACCGATGGATTTATTAGAAGAAGAAGAGTCAGAAGAGACATATATGCATGTTCCCGGTCTCTAACCATGTGATGCTCCAAGCCAGTTTGGGACTCTACCATCAAGAAGATCATCAGCTAAGGAAAATGTAGCACATTTATACAATGGAATATTACTCAGCCATCAAAAATGATGAATTAATGAATTTGTCAGGAAATGGATGGAATTAGAAAAAATTATACTGGGTGAAGTATCCCAGACACAGAAAATTAAGCATCATATGTACTCCTTAATAGGTGGATCCTAGTACCAAACCCACTTAGTGACATACTCAAAGATAAATCTCTGTAATACCTACAGTAATTGCAAAGATCATAAACAGGAGGGAAGAGGAAGGAGGGCCCCACCAGAAACAAGGAAAGAGGGGATCATGCTACAGCAGAGAAAGTAGGCTACTATCAAGTACTGCAAACAAGTAGTGAAACATCTGGTTAAGCTCACAGACTTTCCTTCCTGGTCACTTGCAACTGATGGGGCTTGATCTCACCAGTCAGGGAGGGCATAGAGACTGGCAGATAGATGGTAACCATCCTGCAAATGGGAGACTGACCCCTCCAACCGTCTCCTACTCTTATTCCATCTATCTTTGAATCTACTCTTATAGTAAGACTCTATTTTAACAGCTTCGTATCTCTGGCTAGGAGGAGACATCCAATACCCATCAGGATGGAGACAAGGGCAGTGCAGGAATAGCAAAACTGAAAAAAAAAAAAACGTAATTCAGAACATCAGAGACCCTACATTAATCACCTGGAACCATGGCAGCCTAATCTCTCCCCATCCTAAAGCTCAGGGAAATTTGCAGAAGAGGGGGCAATAAGATTGTAAGAGCCTAAAGGTGGGGAGGAGCAACAATACACAAGATACTCCACACAAGTTAGGACCAAAGTAACCATAATAGGACTTTGCATGATCTGCGCAATGACCGGCATAGCATTGACCCCCCAAAGTCTAGCATGGATCACAGGCATTAGGATCCTTAGCCACATAGTGTTCCTATACTAAAGGGGAACACAAGAAAGAGCTCTAGGCAATGCTACTGAGTCCTTACACCTCATCAGAGAGGAGGACCCAGAGGAAGTTTGACATTGACACTAAAGGATGACTCAGGGAGGGGGAGAGGGAACACTGGGAGAAAAGGAGGATGGGGGGGAAGGAAGGAGAAAAGGCGGGAGGGAGCAAGAGGGTCTAGGGAGGGGTGGATGGAGGGAGGGGACCAGGGTACCTATTAAGTTTGTATGAATGAAATAAATTAATTAATTAATTTTAAAAAAGAAGATTATCACCACGTAGGAGAATTAGGAGTCAAAAGTACACATCTTTTCTTTATAAACTACCTGGTCTTATGGTACTGTATTATTAGCAACAGAGAATGTACTAAGACAATGATAAGAAAAGGCAGAGGGAAAGCGGGTCAGGCATAAAGTAAGGACTATCACTTGTTGCTATGAATCCTGAATCTCTCCATCTTGTTTCTTTCTTTTAATGGCCTCATTAAAAGAAGCTCCTTGAGGAATTTGTACAGCATAGACCTTTTAAATAGTCAATATTGTTTTGAGCTTAGATTTCTGTCATAAGGGACAAAGCTACTGTTCTCACTGCTACTGCTGCTGTTGCTGCTACTCTGAACAATATACAAGATGGCCAAAGATAGTCCTCAAACCAAGTATCCTTACAAACAAGTCAAAGCTGCAAAGTAAGGCACCTGCCAAACCAGAAAGCTGCCAGCCTGAGGAGTGTCACGGTCAGTTCAAGGTCCAAGGAAAGAAAAGTCTCAAAACCCTTGGGAATGAGTCTTCTGGTGATGCTGAGAGGTACATTACAGTAGGGAACTGTTTTGTAGACAGGTTCTCTTCTCATTCCCCTCCCTGTGTTGGCCTTTACTCAGGGAACCTTAGAAGGTAGAATTGAGACAAACCAGCTATTGATGAAGGGGTTTGATGGGTGCAGAAGCTGGCTGCTTACCAAGACCTGTGATAGTGGTAGACTAACTATTTAGCAGTCTTGATGAGTAGGATTAATATACACAGGACCACAAAACAAGATTTAAACAATCAAAAGGCTGCTTTTTCTCAGGCCTTGGGAACCCATAAGAGAATAAGTTATTTGGAAATAAAGATCGATTTTACTTGGAGCCCTTAGAGTTCTGTGGTCCCTTAAGAAATCTTAAATTCCTTCCTGGGAAAGTGTAGTGAGTCACTCATTTCACAGATTAAAGCCCATGCAAAGCATCTGGCAGGCACCATTTACCATGACAAAAGGCAGGAAAATCCCAGGCCAATTACAGCCCTGGAGAGAGGTAACTGGCCAGCAACTCTGTGCCTTTACACTGAGCTGTCAAAAACTATGGGTCACATTCTGGACTTGCAGCTGTGGCCACCCAAAGAGACAGCTCAATACTGCCCACACTGCAGTTTGACCCAAAGCACCCCCTGGGTATTCTCTGGAAGTGCTTTTCCCTTTCCCTTTCAACTTCTGTACCCTGAAATCCCTGATCCTTCTAGTTTGTCTTATTGATACCAGGCTTCTTTCCTGGCTCTTGTGTTCCCAGGGTCAAAGAATGACACCAGAACACATGGAGAAGGTTGAAGCAAGATTTATCAGGTGAGAAAACTAAAGTTGAGGAGTTCTCTAGGGACAAGGGAGGAGCAAGGTCAGGGGTATTTATAGGATTAGTCAGGCCCTGGGAAAGTGGTTTTTCCTTATTGGTTAGTTTTAGTTTCTTTAAAATTTTTTTTATTTTATTTATATTTTTAAATGTGGGGGGTACACTGGGTTCCCTGTGGAGGACCAAGGGTGACTTTGGAAACCATCCTGGGTTGCTTCTACTTCTCTGGGATTTCCCAGGCTTTGCCCACCGGGGCCAGAAATGCAGATCCACATTTCTGCCTGTGTTTTCACATGGGATCTGGGTTCCAAACTCAGGATCTTCTGCTTATGAGGCAGAGTCTTATCCCCTAAGCCATCTCTCCAACCCTAGTTTCAGTTTCTTTAAATCTGATCGAAGCTCTTGCTCTCCTGTGTCTGATTGATACATACATAGTGGGGCTCAATTCATGGTCAAGCTGTTTCTTTTGAGGAACTTATCTGAATTTAAAGACCTCATCACCGGGGCTGGAGAGGTGACTCAGGGGTTAAGCCTCTGCCTTGCAGGCGGAAGGTCCTGAGTTCGGATCCTAGACCCCACGTATAGATGCCAGACGTATAGATGCAAGGGCAGCCTGCGTTTCTGGCCCTGGTAGGGTGGAGCCTGTGAATCCCGGGGCAGAGTAAACAAGCGGAGGTGGAGGCGTCCATGGCGGTTCCCGAATTCGTCCGTGGTTCTACACACACATACATGCATACACGCACACATACATGCACACACACACATACACGCGCACAATTGAATAAAAAAAAAAAAAAAAAAAAGTACAACAACCAAACATTAACAGCTAAGGATATAAGTGTTTGAGCCCATGGGGGACAACCCACATCCAAACCATGACAGTCAGAAAGGAAAGAGAGAGACTGGGAAGTGGGTTCAGGTTATAAAACCTCAAGGCTCATCCCCAGTGATCCTCAAGGATGTTTCCGAAGGTTCAACAATCTTCCAAAACACCACCACCAGCTGGAGAGCAAGTGTTAAAACACATGAGGACATTTCACATTGGAACCATGACACCTTCCAAAATAGCTTGGGGACCAAGTATGCAAACACATGAGTTTATCAAGGACATTTCACATTCAAATCGCATCACCTACTAAACATCATGTTCAGCAACACAGAGCATTATAGAGTGTTGATGATTTCCCCTATGAACATGTACTTAATGCACAATGAGCACAGTGCTAGTCCAGGAATAGATCAAAATCAAAGAACAATTTCTATTGAGTGTTATTACTTTCATAACATATACTTCAACCATTGTAAACTGAGGAACCTCCATAGTCATAGCTTTTTTCTACTACTTGGAAGAACAGGAATTAAATTTATACATTGGAAGTTAATTGAATGTGAAATAAACAAAATTCTATGTGGTACAACTGGGAAATAAGAAGACTACTTTCACACTGGTCTTTCTTCAAGAGACATAGGAACCTAACAGGAAATGTCTGGTCTTACAAATCAGCATCCAGAACCTAGATCAGGAATAAAGTTGAAACCTATTTACTAGCATGCTAGATTATTCTGTGTTTATCTTTTACATTAGATATCTTCCATGAGTTCTATTGTTTTTGCTTTTAACATTTCTCCGTTCCACTCTGAGCCCCAGTAGATTGGCCAAGGAGATTTCATAAATCTTTTGACTTCTGCAGCACTTAGCCAGTGGAATACAGTGGAAAGAAATTAAAGAAAAATGAAGTTGTTTCCTTTATTCCCTCCTTTCTGAGTACTTCAAATTACCTCCCTACCCCAGTATACACACAGACAGTTCCTGAGTAGCCCTTCTCTAAATTCTAGTTAGTGTTCTCCCTTGCCCCTTCAGGTCAAGCCAGCATCATCTCCCAACAATTATAGACTCAGAGTTCTATATTATCCATTATCCTTAAACTTTATCCACAGCATTATAAATAGCTCCTATTAGTTCTCCCCAAAATAGCTAGTCCTAATAAACCAACTGCTTCTTGGCAGGACCCTGACTTGTACGGTACTTACTACCTGAAGTGATTCTAGGAAAAAACACCTTCAAATGGCCTTCTGAGTTTAACTTACTGTATATTCAAGAAGTCCACAGATATCTTCATTATTAAAGTCAGACTCTAGTAATCCATGTATCTGCTGGCATCATATCTATCACATGTATATCAGGAGATAAAAACAAGCTGCTGAGAAAGAAAATGTTTATGGTATATCATCAATATGGCAAGAGTAGTGCCTAGAATACTTTGTAGAGCTGATTTATAAAAGTTGTTCACTCAGCTGGCCCCTTTTCATTTCCTAGGCAGTATACCTAGGGATAGGAATATAGAGTTTGTAACCACCCAGTTCAAAACACAAATAGAAAACTAGAAAGATTCAATAGCAGAACATAAAAAGTCATTTATCGTGGCTGGAGAGGTGGCTCAGGAGTTAAGCCTCTGCCTTGCAGGCGGAAGGTACTGAGTTCGGATCCTAGACCCTATGTATAGACGCCGGCGGAAGCCGGGGCAGCCTGCGTTTCTGGTCCTGGTAGGGCGGAGCCTGTGAATCCCGGGGCAGAGTAAACAAGGAGGAGGGAGGCGTCCATGGTGGTTCCCGAATTCGTCCGTGGTTCTACACACACATACATACATACACATGCACACATGCATACACGCACAATTGAATAAATAAAAAAAAATGTTAAAAAAAAGTCATTTATCTTAGGCCGGCACAGAAGATAAAGTTGAGGACCAAGAGCTAGGCTCACTTTAAGAACATAGAGCCTATTAAGTATATTTACTATCTTGTGTTTTCACTAAGACAAGTCGCCTAAAGAAGGAGGAACAGCTGCAGACTGGGAGTAGACATTTAAGCAATCAGAAATCAGATCTTTGGACTCCCAAATCTTTCTGAACCTTCCTTAAAAAGAAAACCAATTCTACCCCAATCTCAAATCTAAGGAATACACCCTTTTTGTAGTACAAAAAAATTTTTTTTTCATTGACTCCACCTGGGATAATCAAAACTGAATGCTAATTCTCCTAAGACTATGGTCTCTAAACCTTTTCTAAATCTCCAAGATCATCATGGAAGATTGATAGTGAACCAGATAAAGAAATGAAAGAACTGCTATAAGGTTCTGAAGAGTATGAAGAGAAATGACTTCATGGATATGACCCCAGGGAAGGTGGAACACAAGTTTGCTTGAACTGCACGCATTGCTTTGGGTTCACTTGATGCAGAAATTAGAATTTAATGAACTGATTGACTTCGGCACCAGGGAATGATATTAGCAGTCCACAGCAGAAAACAGAAAATCAAAAATAAATATGCAGTAACACAAACAAAAGAAAATGAAATAACCATATACCACATACTTAAGTCGTGGGTAAAATTTACATGATTGTAAGCATCATAAATGCTGATTTATCAAATTTGTAATACCAGTAGAATAAGTTGCTATAAATGTGAAGAAATAGAAAGTATTAAAGCATTAGGTCCCCATCTTCCAGAATGGAGATTGGCAGAAGAGCAATGAAGAAATACATAAGTCTGTGATACAATGAGATGCTCAGCAGGTTGAAGGCATTTGTTATGGAAGCCAGAATTCTCAATAGAGATCTTCAGAACCCACAAACTAGGAGAGAACTGATTCCTGATAGTTGTCTTCTGTTTCTGAACACATGCCAAAGATTAGTAAGCAAAAATTTCAAAAATAAATATATTATCTACAAATATGGAGTTAAAGAACAAAGGAATTAGGGTTAAGAAAGTAAAAAAATAGAAATTGAGGAAATACTAGGAAATGATCAAATGTTTTAATTTATATGTCCTGTTTTACTATTCTTAGTATGATAATACTTATCACAGGGCACCAGAGACAGAATATTTCCCTTCAGAATTATGAAGCAAAAATGGTGGGACCTAATCTTTGATATTATATTAGGTGACAGCTCTCACAGCATAATACCATCAGGTGTTTTTTTAAACATCAACTCTTTGACTCCTGAAGATCTCTTTAAGTAATAAGCGTAGTTTTTTTATGGTTTTTGTTACATACATTAAAACATTACACTGACCTCTGCGTTTTAAAACACAGAGAGAAGAAATAAGAATTTTCTCTGACAAATAATGTGGTTTCCTGCTTAAACTTTTGATACTAATCACCAAAAAGATCAAACCTTTTATTGCCCTCACTTGTCCCGTTCTGCACTGAGCCCTTTCCAAACTAGCCCCGCTATTCCTTTCATTGTGACTCATTAATTTTCACTAGAGTTGTTTGTATGAGTGTGTGTAAGGACTGTTTACAGGAGCATGGCAATTTGCCAATGGCTATACCACTAAAGAACATGCCTTGTCTGCCCCTGGTATCCATTCAACTGCCTATAGTTCTCAGAGATGGGTGTAGCTTGATGAGGCCCTCCTTCAACCATGGTGAAATACTGAAGGGCCCAACCTTGTGCAGGTCTTGTGTAGGAAGCCTCAGATGTTGTGCATTCATAATTGCAATGATAGAGTCACATCCAGAAGAAAGTGTTTCATAGCACTTATCCTCCAACTCTTATATTCTTTCCTTCCCCTCTTCTGCAGCGTGCTCTGAGCCTTGGAGGGGATGATACAGATGACCAGTTTACTTCATAAGCACATATTCTCAGCTCTTGGACAGTTATGAATCTCCGCATTAACCATCAGCTACTGCAGAAAGAAGCTATTCTAACCATGGCTGACAGCAGCACTTGTCTATAGGTATAAACATTAATACTTAGAATGTTGTTTGACTGCATGGCTCTTTACCAAACATCAACAGTAGTTCCAAGAATGCTATTATGTAGGTTTCTTCCTCCTTTTCTCTCTTTTATTCAGTGAGGCATGTACATACACACACACATATATACACACACACATTTTCTTTTAGCTTTCTAACTATGGCATAAAATCATGCCTACATGTTTGTCTACCACAATCTCTCTCTCCCCTCAATTTTCCAATATTAAGACATATCTCTGTAAAGATGGTTTCTCACTCTTTGTGTTTTTTTTAATGACTGTAAGCTAGCACCTATTTCTGGCTAACCTATTGGTTTTCACTTTTCTACTACATTGTCTTGCCTACTAGATAGTAATTCACAAAGTAGATGAACCAACGATCTGCCAACAAAAAGCTGTTTAATAAATGTCTAATAAATGAACAAGTTTAGCAAATGAATTAATGCAACAGATTCATAAAACTTTAATGACCATACACAAAATCTAAGAGCTAACCTTGAAGTTGAAATTAGTGTTACTTACTGTGCTGTTTTATATTTATAATAGAACCAGAAGCAGAGAAAATGATTAAGCAATTGTACCAAGGCAATTAACCCCCATGCTTTCAAAGCAAGCTCAGTTCAACTCATTAATCATAATGACCAGTTCACCAGAGAGACTTGACCGTTTTCACCTAGCATCTAGGCAATTGCATCTGATCTTGGGGTAGAAGAAAACCAGCACAGTCCATGAGGAGACCTGCGAGAGGGGATGAATCTCATGGACATCAAAGGTCTATTTGATGTTTTACTCTCTTCAGGATGGTGTTGAGAGTGAGTGAGGAAGCACTGTGAACCACACAAGTCAGCCAAGTACTGGTCAGTCTCGGACATCATCTAAGGACTGGTTACAGGGTATTGAGGGCCACTTTACTTCCTTGAGTCTATTTTTCATCTTCGTAAAGTGAAATTCCTACCATAGATCTAGATCAAAATTTTCATATCCTCAAGCCATACACCAAAACCTTTATATAGATTAGTTTCACAGAAAACCTCTCTATCTTACTCCAGAGGATGCTCATTTCAAAGTCTGATTTCTTGTTTGTTTAGCTCTTTGGCCAGAGGGAGCAAAATCTTTCTCTATTCTGTGCCTTTCTTTCACAAATCTTGACTCCTTTATACCCTCTGTATTTATTTCAAAACTCTCTTTGAATGACATTACTTAATGTCAATGAACTTTCTATTTCTGCATCAATTCTGAGAATACATACTCTGGTTTCTCTTCATTTCGTACAGTTATGAGAACATTTGCATTTCATGAAGGCTCAGTTGTGTTTATTTTATTTAATAAAATCTCTTTCTCTCTTCTGGTACTCCAGTGAAAGGGTCAGGGGTATGGTGGGAAGCAATCTGGAATCTATTCTTGCACATACCTCCTTCTCTATCTTTGGTTTTGATAGTTCGGAAGCAATCATAAACTTGGCCACAATCACTTTCTAGACCTTTGCCCTTGGTCTCAGCTCCACGGGTAAACCCTACAGCAAGCCTCAATAAAGAAGGATTCATTATGGACTCAATGGTGGTCCTTAGGAAGATTTGGCTGTGGCATCTGATGCGGGCCATTTTCAGCACATTTATTTACTTGTGCTATATTGCAACAGCCCTTCCATAGCCTAACTCTCTTCATCCCCAAGTCTAACTCTTTAGCCAATAGTTGTTCATCTTATCCAGCCTCTATAATTAGCAGTAAACTGAAACACAAAGTAGAGAGAATCTGAAATCTTTCTTACATGGTGGTCCTCCACCATAGCTCTCCCACCAAGTCTGGAAGGTAAGTAGATATGTGATCAGAGAATAAGACTTATTTAACTTCTAGTCATTAGAGGAATGTAAGGAATTCCATTCAGTAATGATTCCCTTGGGGCCTTCTGTGCCTGAGTTTCAGAAGGGAAAGTGTCTACTCTCCACCTTCCTTGAGAATGAGATGTCCAGTCAAAAAGGAAATCCTCCATCTTCCTCATAGATTTCTTACATCTAGTGCAGGAGTAGATGGTTGGGTCTATTCTGCAAATGAGTGTTTCTCAGGAAACTCTGGGCAGTGTTGCTTCCCAAGAAAAGGCTGACAGTCCCAATATAGAATACAAAACTCTGGGTGTTGTGCTACCTCAGTCTGGGCCTCAGTAATCTCCAGGAACCCCTCCAGAACCCTAAAGTATATTTTTACATATTCATGTTTAGCAATTTTTCATTAGCATCTGTTTTCCTTACTAAACCCTAAGACCACAACAACAAATATTCTGTTTTTACGTGCTCAATTAATGAATAAATAATTATAGTTGATTGGGCCAGTCTTGGCACATGATCTGAGAGGAAACAATTCATAAGGTCTTCATCAGCTACATTATGTTCTAACAGAAGTGGAACCAAAAGACACAAATACTCTAGGCAAGGAACTACTGAGTTCTTGGTCTTGAAGGCGAGCAAGAAGAGCAAGACATGTGCTAATATAGAAAGCAGTGATCTAAAAAACAAAATGGTCTGAGTTGAAACCAGGAGATTAATGAAGAAGAAAAATGGAGACTATACTGCTTCAGAGAAAAAGAATGAATCGTCTTTTTCCCTGATTCTCAAGTTCTTCGCACCAATAAGATCCATATTAAAAATATTCATTGCTTAAGAGTATCTAGAATTCTCCCAGTACTTTTCCTTTTCACATAAATTGCTTTGATGAAATTGCATTCTGACACGGAGAAATGGTATTCCTTATCCGTGAACTGTCTAGGTTACTGAATTTATTTCTTGAAGTGTTTGTAATAATCTCTTTGCAAAAGCATTACATAGATTTATTCTTTCTAAGAATTTGTAGAGCATGATTTAATTTCTTCTTGATGACTCCGAGTCTCATCACGTTAAATAAATGATCCTTTAGTCTGCACAGTTGCTGTCAATTGTCACCAGCAGTGTGTCTTTTCTCTAATTGTCCTTTAGCTGCAGCAAAGTTTTCTTTGGAGAAAAACAGTCTGTCTGTTAAAAACAAAAACAAAAAAAAAACCTCTGTTAAAAGGGGGATGGTTCTAGACAGTGTGAGAGACATAAGAGTAACTGTAATGCTCTGCAAACACTTTAACACTCTTCCACTTTATTCTTTTTGAGACAAGGTCTTTAATCAAACCTATGTTGAGGAGGGAATAACAAAACAGGCACTCGGAAATGCAGAATAGCAAGATTCATACTAGTGCTTGGCTCAGGAAGAATTCCCTCTTTTTCACCAAAGATCGAACACTTCTTTGTTTCATTTGTCTTTTTGCAGTATAATTTTCTGGCCTTGAGAATTCTTACTCAAACAGTCCCAATTCCTCCCCTCTTAGAGCAGGCCCAGGCTTCTCACTACCATAGTTGGACAGTTTAGATTACAGAAATAGAAAACAGGGAGAAAAAAGTTTTTACATGAAAGTTATCACTTCAAAGAAACCATTCTACATGAAGGTCACATAGACCTCACCAATAGAGTTAGCCTGGCTGGTGAGTTTTCTCTGAGGATTCCTACTCTCTGCCTTCTGAGGCTACAATTACAGGTGCATTGCAATACTCACCTCCAGGGATCCTAACTCGAGTCCTTTGGTCATGCAGCAAGCACTTTAACTGCTGAGTCATCCTTCTAGGCTATCAGGTATACACATAATCTCCAAATCAGAGTTGACTCTGACTAGATCATACAAAGAACCACAAGCAAAGAAACAAACATAAATCGCTCTGCATAGCAGCTGACTAGGGATGTTCTGCAAACAGTCATGTCAGTTTCCTATGGTAAATTTTGAAGTCAAGGACAGAACATAATTCTCCTCTAATGTCCATGCAGAACACTTTCACAGGTCCACAGTAATTTGATTGGTCAAATTCCACAATTTCTGCTTATTTTAATCTGAAATTAGAATAAAAATTACAGATTTCTCTAGATCTTTAAGTATTTTATTTAGATGACTCTTTTAGGCTAACAGATTGAAGGTATAAATGAATACATAGAATTTTATTGGTGCATATATATCATATGGAATCTTCCCTTCAGACACAGCCAGAAAAACATGGCATAGACTTGTTACTGAGGCACCAAAGTGGATAGAGGGGAGCAAAGCAAGTTAAACGATAAACTAGAACCAAATGTGTGAGACCAGGACATAGACAGAATCAAAAGAATAAACAAGACACCTAAGATACAGCAAAGTCTAAAAAGAATGTAAGGAAACCTGCCTAGAAATCACCTGAACAAAGGAAAATCACCCCTCTGGCTTTCTGTCTGCCACAGAATCCTCTCCAAAATGATTAGGAAGATTCTTCACTCAAAACTTGAAAAACTTAAGAACTATTAGATATGAAAGTGTATGACTATAACAAGGGGAAGGTTACAATGCCAAACAAAATGTGTAAGAAGGAAAGATCAAGGGTGGATATGACCTCTAAGTTATGAGTTGTTTTACTTAAATATCTCTACAGCATTTATTATATGCCAGCCAGTTTTTAAATGAATAATCAGTGCTAACACATTTCCTCAGAACGCATTAAGGAAATAAAAAGCAGTCAAATGAGAAAAGCAAGGGCTGTTCACTCAAAATTTGCTATGTCTAATATGAAGTCAACTGTATTACTTGCATGTAGCAGACTCAGAGGCAAACAGAAAGGCAGCAAGACCTTACAGTGGAGAAAAGAGGAGAGATCCCATATAGCAGTGTGACTTCATGTCACCAATATGTTTACAAATAAATGGCTTATTGAAATAAGGGGTGTTTTATATTGAATTACAATTGTCAGTTACTATTAATTCAATTTGACAGGAGAGTTCATGTCAACATTAGGAGCCAAAGAAACTGGTTACATCATATACACAGAATTGCTGAAAGAGGGGCAAACTTCCCTTGCCAGACAGCATGTCTGTCCAATATGCTAAAGAATGTCAACTTCCTATTCCGCCCGGGACTCGGACCAGGGAGGACCAACTGTTCCTCTGGTAAGGCCCCTAGACCATGCCCCAGATCCCAGGTCACCCACTGGTCTCAGCTCATCCCATCAGCCAGCTGGAGTGGCAGCCAATCTCCTCTGGCACATGGGAAGGCCCCTAGGCCATGCCCCAGGTCCCAGATAATCTGCAAGACAACTAGACCCATGACCCTTTCTGCCTGGGACGCAGATCAGGGAGGACCCACTGCTCCTCAAGATTCAACAGAGTCCAAAGAAAACCCAAGCAAAGTTCTAGGGGACAAACACCATACATCTGAAGTCCTCTAAAATCATCCAATCACATGGGAGAGATTTTTCATATCCAGCTCAAAGATAAGTAACACTTTTTACCATCCTGTTCCTTTCAATTATTAGTCACGATAGTTTAAATTTTCCATATAGTTACGCCAAAACATATACAACTTCAGGGACTATACCATTCACCCTTACATATCACCAAGGTACTAAACCAAAAAAGTGCACTACCATACTGTTCTTCACTTCCTGTCTACTAAACCTGATTTAATTGATGTACTAACAGTCTAATAGCCTCATCTAGGAAATAACACCAATTCCAGACAAGTGTACCCAACTCCAAGGCAAACACTAGTAATAACTGCTCAAGAATAGTAATACCAACTAATTCAGTTCAGTCAAAAACATACAGAAACTGAAAGAAGGTCTTAAGAGATAAAACAACAATGCCCAGGTCACAGCCCAACTCCATGAGAAACAAAAACCAAGACAACAAATCTCCCACCAAACGAATTAATCCCATAATCATAGATTCTAACTAAAACAAACTCACAGAAAATAGCCAAGAAAGCCATACCCAGGATAATAACTTTCAAAGCATGATCATTATCATGATCATCAATACTATGAAAGAGGAAATCTGGGAGGAGATAATTGCACCACTTTAAACAGGAAAACAACAGGCACTTGGAGGAGATAATAAAAACAATTGAAGAAACAAAAATAGGCATATAACAGTTAAAACAGTCTCAGGCAGAGTTTAAAATTGAGCTAAAAGATAAGTTATCTTCAACCCAGAACTCAACAGAGAGTCTTATCAGCACAACTAACTAAGCAGAAAATAGAATATGAGACATTGAAGACAAAGTGGAAGAACTAACCAGCTCAATAGAAGAGGTTGTTAAAGCCAAAAAGATACTTGAGAGAAATATTCAAGCATTATGGGACACCTTGAAGAACCCTAACATGCACATTCATGGAATACTAGCACAAGAATCCCGGGGTTGGAGAGGTGGCTCAGGGGTTAAGCCTCTGCCTTGCAGGTGGAAGGTCCTGAGTTGGATCCTCAGACCCCACTTATAGATGCTGGGCAGAAGCGGGGGCGGCCTGTGCTTCTGGTCCTGGTAGGGTGGAGCCTATGAATCCTGGGGCAGAAGGAGGTGGAGGCATCCATGGTGGTTCATGAATTCGCCCGTGGTTCTACACACACGCGCACACGCACACGCACACGCACAATTGAATAAAAAAAAAAAAAAAAAAAAAAACTAAAAACAAAAGAATCCCAACATATGACACCTGAGGAAATTTTTCAAATTATCATAAGGTAGAATTTTCCTCATCTAAAGAAAGAGAAGCCCATCCAAATACAAGAGGTATTCCCACACCCCAAACAGATATGACCAAAACAGAAACTCACCACGGCAAATAATAGTCAAAACACTCCACATACAAGACAAAGAAAAGGTGCTGAGAGCTTCAAGAGAAAAAAAAAGTCACTTTTAAAGGTAAACCTATTAAAATAACAAATGACTTCTCAATGGAAACAGTAAAAGCAAGAAGAGCTTGGAGAGACAAACTTCAAGTATTCAATGAGCAAAAATGTCAACCGAGACTGATATACCCGGCAAAATTATCTGTTATGATTGAGGGAGAAAGAAAAATTTTCCAGCATATTGACAACTTGAAGGCTATAAGTCTACTAAAACAGGCCTTCAAAAAATGCTAGAGCTCCTGCCCACGTGGTCGGTCCAACCGAGCTTCCCACTCCGCCAGCTCCAGGTGAGTCCACCCATCCCCCCCAGGTCGCCCCACATCCCAGCAGCACCCAGGCTGCCTCTGGGTTTAGCCTGGGCCCCGCCCGGGTCCCCAGCCCCTTTCTTCCTCCCGCCCACCTGTCCACCCAACTGGACAGGACTTGCTCACGTTCCTCCATCCCTGGAGGTTGGGTGAGCCACTAAGCCAAGTCCCAGGCCCCAGGTGAAGAATTCTGACATCAACATCAGCCCCTCTGCCTCTCTGGCCCACCGGGGACCCACGCGTGGTCTACAGAAGACACACTGCTACTCAGAATTCAATAGAGTCCAAAAGAAACTCAAGCAAATTTCTAAGGGTCAAAGGCCATACATTTGAAAACCTCTACACTCATTCTATCACATGGGAGAGAATCTTCAGATCCAGCCCAAAGATAAGTAAACCTCCTTTTTTTCACCTTACTGTTTCTTTCTAATATTAATCACTATAGATTAACTTTTCCATAAAGCCACTCCAAAAACATATACAACTCCAGGGAGTACACCACTCACTCTCACATATCACCAAGATACTAAATCGTAAAAGTGCACTACCATACTAATATTCACCCCCTGTCTACTTAACCTGACTTAACTGATGTACTAACAGCCTCATAGCCTCAACTAGGAGATAACAATAACAAAAAAAAATATACCCAACTCCAAGGAGAGCACTAGTAATAACTGCCCAAGTGTATCAGTTCAGTCAAAAACACACAGAAACTGAAAAGCCCTAAAGACAAAACAACAATGCCCAAGTCAAAGTGCAGATCCATGAGAAACAAAACCCAAGAAGACCAATCTCCCACCGAAAGAATTAACCCCTTAATGATGGATTCCAACCAGAACAAATTCACAGAAAACAGCCAAGAAAGCCAGACCCAAGACAACCACTTTCAAAGTATGATCATTACAATGATTAATACTATGAAAGAGGAAATCCAAAAGGAGTTAAACAACTGCATCAACCACTTTGAACAGGAACACAACAGGCACTTGGAGGAGTTGAGAAAAACAGTTCAAGAAACAAAAATAGACATAGAGCAGTTAAAACAGTCTCAGGGAGAGTTTAAAATTGAACTAAAAGACAAGTTATCTACAACCCAAAGCTCAACAGAGAGTCTTATCAGCAGAACTAATGAAGCAGAAAATAGAATTTCAAATCTTGAAGACAAAGTGGGAGAATTAACCAGCTCAATGGAAGAGATTGTTAAAGCCAAAAAGATACTTGAGAGGAACATTCAAGAGGTATGGGATACCCTGAAGAAGCCTAACAAGCGCATTCATGGAATACCAGAGCAAGAATCCCAAAATACCACACCTGAGGAAATTTTTCAAATAATCATAAATGAAAACTTCTGTCAACTGAAGAATGAGAGGCCCATCCAAATACAAGAGGCATTTCGCACTCCAAACGGATATGACCAAAATAGAAAATCGCCACGGCAAATAATAGTCAAAACACTCCACATTCAAGACAAAGAAAAGGTGCTGAGAGCTTCAAGAGAAAAAAAGCAAGTCACTTTTAAAGGCAAACCTATTAAAATAACAAATGACTACTCAATGGAAACAGTAAGAGCAAGAAGAGCTTGGAGAGACGTACTTCATGTATTAAATGAGCAAAAATGCCAACCCAGAATGATATACCCAGCAAAACTATCTGTCATGATCCAGGGAGAAAGACAAAGACAACTTGAAGGGATACATGTCTACCAAACCAGGCCTTCAAAAAATGCTAGAAATCATACGCAAACTTGAAGAAAAAAACAAGCGTATCCAGGAGGACAGAAGGGACATATAATACCACCAACATATAAATGTCAAACAATAACCTTACAAAATTCACTAAACATAAAAAATGTCCAGAATTCCCTTCCCTCCACCCCGCCGCCCGGGACCCGCGCGTGCGGTCCAGCCCGGCCTCAGCGCGACCTAGGTAAGCTCTGTCCCCGCCCACCCCCAGAACCCCAGGCCGCCCAAGAGACCCAGCTCCTCCCACCATCCAGCCAGAGCCGCTGCACAGGGCCTGGGAGGAGGAAGAGGACACCCCCTTTGCGCCTGGGCCCCGCCTCCAGGCCCCCCAGGTTTAATAGCACCCCGCGTCGCCCCATCCTCCCTTCCCTCCACCCCGCCACCCGGGACGCGCAGGGTCAGGCCTGGACTCACCTCGACCTAGGTAAGCTCCGTTTCTGCCCACTCCCAAAACCCCAGGCCAAATAATTCAATTTAGTGAAAAACGCACAGAAATTGAAAGAAGATCTTAAGAGTTAAAACGACAATGCCAAAGTCAACGTGCAAATCCATGAGAAACAACACTCAAGTAAACAAATCTCCCACTGAAGGAATTAATCCCATAATGTTAGACTCCAACCAGAACAAACCCATGGAAAATGGCCAAGAAAACCTGACCCAGGATAACGACCTTCAAAATATGATCACTACCGTGTTCAATACTATGAAAGAGGAAATCCAGGAGGAATTAAATAATTGAATCAATCGCTTTGAAGAGGAACACAACAGACACTTGGAGGAGTTGAGAAAAACAGTGCAAGAAACAAAAACTGGCATAGAGCAGTTAAAGCAGACTCAAGCAGAGTTTAAAACTGAGCTAAAAGACAAGATATCTTCAACCCAGAACTCCACAGAGAGTCTTATCAGCAGAACTAACGAAACAGAAAACAGAATTTCAGACCTTGAAGATAAAGTGGGAGTATTAACCAGCTCAATGGAAGAGGTTGTTAAAGCCAAAAAGATACTTGAGAGAAATATTCAGGAGAGATGGGACACCCTGAAGAAGCTTAACATGCGTATTCATGGAATACCAGAGCAAGAATCTCAAAATACCACCCCTGAGGAAATTTTTCAAACGATCATCAAGGAAAACTTTCCTCATCTAAAGAAAGAAAAGCCCATCCATATACAAGAGGCATTCCGCACCCCAAACAGATATGACCAAAACAGAAGCTCGCCACGGCAAATAATAGTCAAAACACTCCACATTCAAGATAAAGAACTGGTGCTGAGAGCTTCAAGGGAGAAAAAACAAGTCACTTTTAAAGGTAAACCTATTAAAATAACAAATGACTTCTCAGTCGAAACAGTAAAAGCAAGAAGAGCTTGGAGAGACATACTTCAAGTATTAAATGAGCAAAAATGTCAACCCAGGCTGATTTACCCTGCAAAACTATCAGTCATGATCGAGGGAGAAAGAAAAATCTTTCAGCACAAAGACAACTTGAAGGGATACATGTCCACCAAACCAGGCCTTCAAAAAAATGCTAGAAATGATACTCAAGCGTGAAGAAAAAAACAGGCATATCCAGGAGAACAAAAGGCAAGTATAACACCATTAAAAGCGAAGCAATATACTTATAAAAACTACTAAACATAATAAATGTCTGGAATTAAAAATAGTTTCTCCATTGTAACACTAAATGTTAATGGAATTAACTCACCGATCAAGAGACACAGATTACAAATTTGGATTAAAAAATCACAATCCATCATTCTGCTGCCTGCAGGAAACCCATCTCACCACAAAATATAGGCATGCCCTAAAAATAAAAGACTGGTCAACAATTCTACAAGCTAATGGAAGCAGAAAACAGGCAGGAGTAGCCATTATGGTATCAGACAAAGTGGACTTCAAACCAAAGAAAATTATAAGAGATACGGATGGATACTACATTTTAGTCACAGGTACAATTCACCAGGAAGACTTCACAATACTAAACATATATGCACCCAATACGGGCCCCTCCACATTCATTAAGAAAACCCTACGGCGTCTAAAGCAAGAAATCAACCCCCAAACGATAATTCTTGGGGACTTCAACACCGCCCTCTCAACATGGGATAGATCAACAGGTCAAAAGCTTAACAGAGACACTTTGGACCTTAATCAAACCCTTAAAGAAATGGACCTTACAGATCTCTATCAAACTTTTCATCCACGCACCAAAGAATACACATTTTTCTCAGCAGCACACGGAACTTTCTCCAAAATAGATCACATACTGGGCCACAAAACGAATCTACACATATACAAAAAAGTTGAAATTCTAACCTGTGCCCTGTCAGACCACCATGGCCTAAAGCTGGACATCCACAACACAACAAACAAGAGAAAATACACTAACTCCTGGAAACTTAACAATATGATGCTGAATGAGAACTGGATTCAGGAAGAAATTAAAAAGGAAATTCAAGATTTCCTGAAAGTGAATGATAATAAAAATACAACTTACCAAAATCTCTGGGACACAATGAAAGCTGTTCTAAGAGGTAAGTTCATAGCTCTTAATGCCTACATCAAAAAAATGGAAACATCAGAAATAAACAACTTAACAATGCAGCTTAAAGCTTTAGAGAAGCTAGAGCAATCTGATCCCAAAAGTAGTAGAAGAGAGGAGATTAGCAAAATAAGGGGAGAAATATCTGAAATCGAGATTAAGAAAACGATAGAAAAAATCAACCAATCAAAAAGCTGGTTCTTTGAAAAAATCAATAAGATTGATACACCCCTAGCAAAATTGACCAAAAGCAAGAGAGAGAAAACTCAAATTAACAAAATTAGAAATGAACATGGAGTTATCACTACTGATACCCAAGAAATCCAGAGAATTATAACATCATATTTCAAAAACTTATACTCTGTGAAGTTTGACAACACAAAAGAGATGGATGCATTTCTAAGTAAACACAACTTACGTAAATTGAATCAGGAAGTCGTGAATTATTTAAATAGTCCTATAACATACAAGGAAATTGAAGAAGTAATCTCGAATCTTCCCACTAAAAAATGTCCTGGACCAGATGGATTCAGCACAGAGTTCTACCAAACATTTAAGAAGTTAATAACACCAATACTCCTTAAACTGTTCCATCAAATAGCAAAGCAAGGAACACTATCAAATTCCTTCTATGAAGCTAATATCGTCTTAATCCCAAAACCTAATAAAGATACACTTAAAAAAGAAAACTATAGGCCAATCTCTCTGATGAACACAGACGCAAAGATTCTCAACAAAGTCTTAGCAAATCGGATTCAAAAACATATTAAAAAGATCATTCACGGGGACCAAGTAGGCTTTATCCCCGGCACACAAGGTTGGTTCAACATACGCAAATCAATAAATGTAATTCAATTCATCATGTAAACCAATCCAAATTCCAAGACCACATGATACTCTCGATAGATGCAGAAAAAGCTTTTGACAAAATCCAAAGCCTTTTATGATCAAAACGCTAGAGACAGTAGGAATGGAAGGAACCTTTATCAATATAATAAAAGCTGTATACAACAAGCCCACAGCAAGGATTATGCTCAATGGGGAATAATTGGAAGCATTCCCACTTCAATCAGGAACTAGACAAGGCTGTCCACTCTCACCACTTCTATTCAAGATTGTACTTGAAGTCTTAGCTGAAGCCATAAGACAAGAAAGGGACAGAAGAGGGATTCAAATCGGCAAGGAAGAAGTCAAGCTATCCCTATTTGCAGATGACATGATCTTATACCTAAGTGATCCCAAAAACTCCACCAGGAAGCTCCTGGAACTAATTGAGAAGTTCAGCAGGGTGGCAGGGTACAAAATAAATGTGCAAAAATCAGAGGACTTCCTATATGCCCAGAATGAAAGAAGTGAAAAAGCCCTGAGAGAAACAATCCCATTTACTATAGCCCCTAAAAAAATGAAATACCTTGGTATAAACCTAACCAAGGAGGTAAAAGACCTTTACAATGAAAACTTTAAAACCCTCAAGAAAGAAATTGCAGAAGACACTGGAAGGTGGAAAGACCTCCCATGTTCCTGGATTGGCAGAATCAACATCGTAAAAATGACCATCCTAACAAAGGCAATATACAAATTCAATGCTATACCAATTAAAATCCCAAAGCAATTCTTTAAAGAAGTTGACCAAACAATCTCAAAATTCATATGGAGGCACAAAAGACCCAGGACAGCAAAGACAATCCTGAGTAACAAAAACACTGCTGGAGGTATCACCATACCAAATCTTAGTCTATACTACAAATCCATAGTTGTAAAAACAGCGTGGTACTGGCTCCAAAATAGACACACAGATCAATGGATAAGGGTTGAAGACCCAGATATAAGCCCACAAACATACAGCCATTTGGTCTTTGACAAAGGGGCCCAAAAAATTCAATGGAAAAAGAACAGTATCTTCAACAAATGGTGCTGGCAAAACTGGATCTCCACATGCAGAAGATTAAAACTGGACCCGTACTTGTCACCATGTACAAGAGTTAATTCCAAATGGATCAAGGACCTTAATATAAGGCAAGAGACTATAAAAACCCTAGGTGAAAGGGTAAGGGAACTCCCTCAAGCTGATTGGGCTAGGCCAACAGTTCCTAAACAGACATCCAATGGCACAGTCACTGCCAGCAACACTCAACAAATGGGATCTTATGAAATTAAAGAGCTTCTGTTGAGATAAAGAGATTGTAACGAGCAAAAGGCAACTCATAGAATGGAAGAAAATCTTCACTAACCACATATCTGATAGAGCTCTATTATCCAGAGTGCACAAAGAACTTAGAAAACTAAACACCAAGGAAACCAATGGCCCAATTAAAAAATGGGCCTTGGAACTTAAAAGAAACTTTACCAGGGACGAAAATGAAATGTCTAACAAATATCTTAAAAAATGCTCTACATCCTTAGCCATTAGGGAAATGCAAATCAAAACCTCCCTGAGATATCATCTCACCTGGGTCAGGATGGCAAAAATCCACAATATAAACAACACCAAATGCTGGAGAGGATGTGGCAAGAAGGGAACTCTCCTACATTGCTGGTGGGTATGCAGGCTTATACAACCACTCTGGCGATCAGTCTGGAGATTTTCACAAAAGTTAAAGATTGAAATGCCATATGACCCTGCTATTCCACTTCTGGGAATAATCCCCCATAAAGCAAAAATTCACCTTAGTGACACAAGCATGACCATGTTCATAGCAGCATTATTTACAATAGCAACGTCATGAAATCAACCCAAATGGCCAACAGTTGACAAGTGAATAAGGAAAATGTGGTACATTTATACAATGGAATACTACTCAGCCATCTAAAAAGATGAATTAATGAAATTTGCCAGGAAACAAATGGAATTAGAAAAAATTATATTGAGTGAAGTATCCCAGACACAGAAAATTAAGTGCCATATGTACTCCCTAATAGGTAGATCCTAGTACCAAACCCATTAATGACATATTCAAAGATAAATCTCTGTAATATCTACAGTAATTGCAAAGATTATAAATAGGAGGTAAAGTGAAGGAGGTCCCCCCAGAAACAAGGAGAGAAAGGATCATGCTACAGCAGAGAAAATAGGTCACCATCAAGTATAATAAGTAAGTAGTGAGACATCTGGTTAAGCTCACTCACTTTCCTTCCTGGTCACTTGCAACTGAGAGGGTTTGATCTCACCAGTCAGGGAGGGCATAGAGTCTGGCAGATAGATAGTAACCAATGCAAAGAAGGCATTTTGAAGATTGAAGAAGAAAAAAAATGGCCAAAGGTCCTTAACTGCACACTGCTTAAGTTCTTCTCATTCTTCTCTGAAACAAAATCAATTTCTGACAAGCCAAGGTCAGTCTTAAAATAGGAAGTGTTATTTTTTTATTATTACTCCACAAGCCCATAATTTTCTATTTCATTTAATTTTCTTTCTTGTGAGCTCATACTGGAACAAATTCAGTAGGAATCAGGATTCCTGAAATGCAACAAAGATATTGGGATAGGTGAATGTGAAGTCCAAAAATCCAGAGTGTACTTACATATGCATGTCTTTATATGGGCATGTGTAGGTACACACCCACACAAAAGCCATGTTACCCCAGGCCTATGGTTATCAAAGAGAACATTTTGCCCAGGAATGAAAGGCCACTATGCAACAGCAAAGGTATTTGATTATATTTTATAAGAAACAGAATAAGGTAGACTCTCTTCTTTGTTGATATTTCAAGTAAGCATACAAAATTGTGGGTCTCTCTAGGGCATTCACATACTTCATTGTACTTTGTTCTTCATGCCTCCCCTTGTTAATCCTTCTGGTTGGTCTCCTTCCTCCACTCAAATAACCATCCCTTCTTTCTTGTCACGTGCATTCCATTACCCTCTCTTTCTTCTCTCTCCTCTCACCTGTGTTCCCATGGCCACCGTTCTACATTCATCACACACACACACACACACACACACACACACACACACCTGGTTTTAATTCTGAGAGAAAACACATGGCATTTGTGTTCTGGAGTCTGGCTTACTTCACTTAAATAAGGACCTCCAGTCCCATCCAATTATTGCAAATGTCATAACTTCATTTTTCTTTATGACTGAAAACAATACCATTGTGTACATGTACTACATTTTCTTTATTCACTCATCTGTTGATGGACATCTAGCTGGATTGTATTTCTTAGTCGTTACAAAGTACATCAATAAACATGGATTTGCAAGAAACTTTGAAAGTGCTAGAGGTAAAGTTACATAGGTAAAACATTTCAAGATACAGACACAGACAGCCAAGGACTTTTTAAAAAGGACTCCGATAACATAAAAAATAATCCCCCAATTTGACAAATGGAATTGCATGAAATTAAAAATCTCTGTGCATCCAAGGAAACAATCACCGGAGTGAAGTCAACAGGATGAGGAAAGGTCTTTGCCAATCATCCATCAGATAGATGTGTATCTAGAACACATAGAAAAAGTCTAAAAGTTAACCACTACCAAAAAAAAAAAAAAAGAAGTCACCAAATCGATAAATGAGCCACTGAACTGAATAGACAGTTCTTCAAGAAGTATACAAATTGTTAATAAATATTTGAAAAAAATTAACACTTCTTTGAGATTCTATCTCATCCTAGTCAGAATCACTGTCAGCAAGAAAACAAGCAAAAATGCTAGATGTGATATTCACTGCTTGTAAGAGGGCAAACTTGGGTAGCCACTATGGAAATCAGTATGGAGATTTTTTTTCCAAAAAGCTCAATGTAGATCTACCATATGACCAGTTATTCCACTCCTGGGTGTACACCTGAACTCAAAGTACTCTAAATCAACACATCACAGACATTCATACATCCACATCGAAGGGCATATTAACTCTTTCTAGAGTCACAAACACCCATCTTCATTACCAGAAACCCTCTGCTTTGAAGGAGCAGCTTTTCCTCTAGTGTAGCCATGGGAGAGCAATCGCCAGCATCCTGAGGCGGCCAGCAGTGTTGGCATTGTGGTCCCTCATCCTGGAAGACCACGTCTTTTCCAACCAAATCTGCCCCTCCAGCCTCTCCAAAGGGCCCTCTCCCTCACCTCACAGTGCTTCTGGAATGAGACCTTTGTTTCCTGCATCTGAAATGCTCCCCCTCACACACACTTTTTTCCTTCTCTTCAGACAGCCAGGTCTCATTTCCAGAAACCAGCCATGTTCCTGCGCAGTGAGACTGAAGCTCTCTAGCCAGAAGCTGATCTCTGACACCTCCCTCCCCCACAACCCGTCATGAGTATTTTTAGGCTGTATGTGCTGATTACGTCAAGGTGTTGAGGACATATATGTGTGTCAGAAAGGACCTTGTGTACTACTCCATCTGTTTCCTAATCTGATATAGATCCACCTTCTTTGTGCTGATATTAAGTTGGCTCTTCAGTAAAATGTCCACTCTACTTTCTAACATGTAGGAAGTTTAAAATCTTGAGTCTCCATTGTCTGTGGCAGGAAGAGGCACTCCGTGCCCATCTTACCCTCTTGATTTTCATGAGATTCTATACCTAAATAAGTGGCTTATCTCAAAGGAAATAGTGTGATTTTTCAATGCACCATATAACCTGCACTTGACACATCTGGCCAGCAGAGGACAGACTTTAACCATTGACACACTCATTTCCCAGCATGAAAATGAGCCAAAGCAAAATAAAATAACATAGGTTCTTAGAATATGCTTGAAACAGAAGAATAAAATAGGTTCTCAGATGATGCTTGAAACAGAAGAACAAAATAGGTTCTTAGAAGATGCTCGAAACAATAAAATTCAGGTCAATCAATACAAATAACAAGTGGTTCCTACCAAAGCGAACAAGATTTTTAAAGTCCCACTTCTCTTTAAGGCTTAGAGCTTCAGACTAAACTTTGTCCCTTTCCAGATGTTCCAGGGGATGGGGGGGAAGGGGGAGACACTGGGAGAAGAGGAGGGAGGGGGTGAAAGAAAGGAGACAAGGCGGGGGAGAGTGCAAGGGAGACTGGGGAAGGGTGGAGGGAGGGAGGGGACCAGGGTACCTATTGAGCTTGTATGATTGGGGGAAAAAAAAAACCACTTTGTTGCTCTCCTTCAGCTCCCTCAGGAGCCTACTTAGCCCAACCCTTAACCAGCTACCCATAAGCCTTGAGGAATGAAGAGTAAGTTGTGTTCCTGACTGAGAACCAGTAGCCAATTTGGGAACCAGAATAGTTCATCCAACTACTGACTATCTTTTCTATTAGGGCTTCTATGACTGCAATGGATTGAATGCCTAAAGGTGCCAACCATTGTCTCCCTTTAACTAGCCCCCATCCTTCTTCCTCCACCTCCCAAGTGCTGGGACTACAGGCATGGTCCACGTGGCCAGCTCTGACCACTGTCCTGCCATTGGTCTACCTATACCATGTGCTTAGTCCTGGGAATAGCTATTATACATTACATATACATTTTGTCGACTTTGTTTACAAGTTGCCTTAATATATAATAGTGAGAGAAAGAGAGACAGGAAAGGAGAAGAGAAGAGAGGAGGGGAGGGGAGGAGAAAGAGGGAAGATGACAGGGGAGGGGAGCGGAGTAGAAGAAAGGGGAGAGGGAAGGAGAAAGAGAAGGGGAGAGGGGAGGAGAGAGAGAAGGGGAGAGGGGAGGAGAGAGGGAAGGGGAAGGAAGAGGAAAGAAGGAGAGGGGAGAGAACATGTATGTCATGGAAGGCAAGAGGATGACAGAAAACAACTTTTAAAAGTCAGTTCTCTCCTTCCACTATGTGGGTTTCTGGGATGGAACTCAAGTCACAAGGTTTTCAGGCAGGTGCCTTACCCATCCAGCTATCTTGTCAGCCCACAAAGTGTTAAAATGACACTTGGAATGTCTATGTCTTAGTGATTTTCCTTAGCCACCCAGTTAATAGACAGCAAAGCTATGAACTTCACTTTGATGGGTGCTGGGATCCAGAGGCAGCTCTAAAGGAAGTTTGGTGGTCCTTATGATTTGAGACCAGATGCAATCCAGACAACAGACCTAAGGCATCAAAGAACTGTAGACCTCAGTGGATGCCTTCATGGAAGACAGAGATAATTAAGGGACCATATGCCTACCAAGCTGCCAGAGTTCCTGCAGCATTTGGCTGCTTCCACTTGTGTACTTATTCGACAAACATTTTCTGGTTTCTTGCCAAGTGGCACGCTTTTCTAGGTTCTAGAGATATAGCTGTGACCAATGCAAACAAAAATCCCTGCTTCTGTGGAGTTTACAGTCTAATGGAAATCATATGTAAACAAAATAAGCGTGATTTCTAATATGTTGGAATGAGTTGTACTACTTGGCAAACTGGGACAGAGTACTAAAATACTAAATGTATCAGCCAAGGTATAGTTGTTTTGTTTTAGTGATATTTAGGGTGGGGCCCACAATCTTGTGCATGCTAGGCAAGGGCTCTGCTACCAAGCTACAACCCTGTGGTAGTTTATTTGGAGAGGCTGGAAGAACTGAGGACTTTGCGATGGTTTCAACACAACACTGTAAGAGGAAAGATGAGTCAGCATAAACTGCATGCCAAGTATCTTTAGCAACTGCAGAACCCAGAGTATCTGCAGCACAGGTAGGGATAGGGAGAGATGGAGCAAGAGCAGAATCATCAGTGACTCATAGGAGTATATGGGGGCCGTGCAGGTCTTGTTGCAGCGTTGGTTTGGGTTCAACTGAGGAAAACCAGAATAGAGGAGGAAAAACCTTGAAATGATGTAATCTACCCAAAACAATTATATTTTCTGCTATCAGTAGAAATTGAAGTTTGAAATACCGATTTCTGAGTTGTGAGAAGTAGAAAAGAAACTTTTGAATTGTTGAATTTAGCAGTTAGGAAAATTCTATGTGCCACATAAAGGAAGTGTTTTACTTACTTTGTAAAACTGCAAGGAGGGAGTAACCTCTTTCCTCTACAAAATCCACATGTGGATCTGGATGGAAGGGTCCCAGGACAAGGACCCTCCTAATGAGCTGTGAGCCATGGAGGTCACCAAACTGCTCTCGATTGGTTTCTTCTTTTTTTTTTTTCTGGTTTTATTTGCAATCTTGTACATTTAACATTACCCTAGAAGACTGGCACAGCATGTCAATAAAACTACTGGATGTTCTCTTTGATCTATGTTTACAAAGTACATCATCAAATGAATAGTTAATAAGTAAAGATCTTTCTCAAGTGAGAAAAGTGTACATTCATGCTATTTTGTAACATATTTATCACAGAGAAAAATAATGCTAAGATGTGCTGGTTCCTTAGTACCACTCCCCCTCCACAAACATACAGAGTTCTAAAAATGCAAACAAAACTGTATCTAACACTGTACAGGAAACTAGATGGAGGGTTCCAAGAACAGTGAAAGCTTGCTGGGTGGGGTTCTTGCATCCAGGGGAGAGAAAAGTTCTCTTTCTATATATATATTTTAGAACTCAGAGCAAAAGATTAAACACAACATGTATAAAGTTGTGTTAATCATCGTTCAATATGTTCTATTCTCCTACCTAGGCAAATATGTAAAAATCAATTTGAGTTTCCATTCTCAGATGCCTTGGTATTCAGTGCTATTTGTTGGTGCAGGGAAAATCAACCAAGGACACACCCACTACATGGGCTCCTTTGCAAACAGGCAGACAAGACTTAAGATATGTGTGAACTCTCCTTAGGCCCAGAGATCCTCATACCTTATGGAAAAGGTAGGAAGAAGTCTTCTCTTGGTAAGAAGTGGGTTTGTTCCTGCCAGACCAGGACAAGCGTCCCTAGAATAAGTGTTCTCCTACCCTCAGAGGCCGAAAGAACAGTTTACCTGTATAGCAATCTCAGGTTTTTCAGCAGTGATGAAAAAGCCTAATACTACTCAGCAAATATAGACCAAACTTCTCCTGAGGTCCAGGAGTCTTCTTAGAATCCTGTGTATTCATGTCCTGGCCTGGGCTTCCCAACTTTTCTAGACGGTGGTCTCAGCCATAGGGGGCTCCAGCGAGCACTCTAAGTCCTGCTACTAGTCAGTTCCAGACATTAAGAGATGTGCATGAGAGATGGATAGAGACTGAACTGGGAATGGACAGCACATTATCACCCCAGAGTGCTTATTTTACTTTTAAAAGCAAAATAAAACGATTTGAGTTAAAAGATACAGAGCAATGTAAATTGTCAGTACTTCTTCCCTTCCAATGTTATACTCTTGAAACAACAAAGACTAAAGACTAGGAGGGCTTCAGGCTGTTGCTTTATGTTCTTGCAAATAGACATTGTGTGGGCAGTATGCTGTGCTATGAAAATAAACTTTTTTTTTTTTTTTTTGGTAACTTGTTAAGACTCTAGAATTTCTTTTTCTCACTGAATGTGACTCCCTGTGATGGTTACTGATTACTGATTTGACAGGGTCTAGATCGGCTGGGAGACAAGTCTTTGGCACACTTAAGAGAGAGTGCATCTAAATGGTTAACCCAGGAGAGAGGACCTCCCCTGAAAGTGGGTAGCACCATTTCTTGGGTAGGGGTGTTGGATACATAAAAAGAAGAGTAAATTGGACTCTAGCTCTCATCTTGCTCTGCTTCCTGACTACAGATGTAGCGTGTCCAGCTGCGGCAAGCTCCTGACACCTGAACTTCACTATGACGACCAGTACGCTCAACTGTGAGCCAAAAGGAAACTTTTCCTGCCTTAACCAAGCATTTTCTCACAGCAACAAGTACCTAATACTTTCCTTACATGTTCCAATCCAACTGCAGAATTCTCCATTACTCCATGAAATTGAAGCGTTCTCATTTCGGCTTGGGGGTATCACTCAAAGCTCTTTTCACCCTCCGCCCCTGTCAAGGTGATGCTGAACAACAGATCCCAGTTGTCTCATTTATGGCACCTCCCACTTTTGTGCACTTACCCCTCAGAGCTGGCATGGTGGAGAGCTGGTTATCATTCCTCTTTTGTAGATTGTGCCTCTCTCTGGCCATTCAGTGTGCCAGCAGATACTGAATATTTGCAGTGCATCATTTGGTTCATCAAAAGCCCGAGGGCTCTGAACAATAGAATATACTCTACCATGAAGTGACCCTCTTCTAAAGGTTCTATAAAGAAGGTCAATACATCTCTCTCCCAAGGAGTCCTACATATCCAACCTATGTAGGAAACACACATCCTTTGTCTGACATGTGGTGGAAAGATGGCTCTTCCCTTAATACCCACAATCTTACCCCACCCTATATCCAAGCACCAGGAACATCAGGTACTCTACCAGACCTGCAGGCCAGAGCCTTCAGGAGATGCGGTCACACTCAACCTACTGCACTGTTGCAGCTACCTTGGTATTCCAGGAATAAGGATGAGAAGTCCAGGGATAAGCTTCCTCTCACGGAAGAGCACTGCTCAAGTCACGAAGTTCTCCTCCGCTCAACGCTCCTCTTATGCAGGTGAGGACTGGAGAGAGGTGACATGCCAGTTTTGCTAAGAAGGCATCCTAATACCGAACGCAACCAATTGCTAAAAGCTCTGAATAGAATTTAGGATATTTAGTACCTTTAATCAAAATTGAAGAAAATAAGATAAGTGCACTTGGTTACATACTGTGATCTCTTTCCCCATTTTTATATTCTGCTTACACAAACAGACAAATGCATTAACTTGACATTTTAGGTTGAATTGAAGGTAATTACCACACAGACACTGTATTAGCACAGGTAGCTGTTATTGATGCTTTCATATGATCTCATTTTTTTACACAAGTCATTTTTTTCTTAGTTTACTGATTCTGTGAAAACCTTTTCTTTAAATGTTTTGTTTATTGTAAAAAATACTCAGCGAGATGTTCTTTATGAATCTGGCAATCTTGGGCAAGTACACACATTGCATTTGTCTTTTTAGTTCATATTTCACAAAGTCAACATGCTGTCCTGTGACTATAAATGAAGATGCTTAGTGATGACATAAATGAGTATAGGGCTGCCCATTTTTTATATATTTGTGTAGGAGTGTTGCATGAATGTGTGTATATTCGTGTATGTGCAGGCATGTGTACAAGATTGCACCTGTGTATGCCTGTGTAATATCAGGAATCATCCTGGATTTGCATTTCTACCTTATTGCTTGTTCTAGGGATTCCCAAGTTCCGCCTTCCAGGGCTAGAAGCACAGGTCTTGGCCATATCCACCCAGCATTTTTATATGGGACCTGGGGATCCAAACTTAGGTCCTTTTGCCTTGAGGCAAAAACTCACAAGGCACAGTCACCTCTCCAGCCCCATTTAGTTAATTTTAAATTCGTTAAAATATCCCACTATTTAGCCCAGGCTGGCTTGAAACTTTCAATTCTCAGGTCTCTACCTGCCAAGTGCTGGAATGATAGACATGTCCCAGCACATCTAGCTCATAAATACTAATTTCTCAATGTTAATTGATACTACAGTTGATATGTTATTTAGATAAGTTGAATTATCCTAAGCATTACACATGCTTAAATATATATTGTATGCTTATTATTCCTTAATCCTAAATATTATGAACAAAAGCTTAATTTGCTCTACTTATTTCTAAAATTTCCCAAGGTTTAAACTCATTTACTTAACTGGGTGAAAAAAGTACATGACCTCAAAGGATTTTCTGAACTGCATTTGGATGAAATGCAGGGAATCTCTTCTCAGATAGCTGATATTTCTGAAATCTGCAGCAGCTACAGGTTAGTTACAAGTGACCTTCAGAGAGAACATATTTGCTTTAGGACATGGATAAAAGGCTATGAGATTCCCTCTGATTAAAACAGCTCAGGCCACTTCCTATTCCACATCCAAATGCTGCTGTCAGGGACTGGCTCAGATGATGTCACAGGTATGATCTCATAGCCAAGCTGGAACCAACCCAAGCAAATCAAGAGCCACAGAACATGAAGAAATAGAAAGTTTATGCTAACAGGATGTGAAATCCACTGCAGGTAATAAGAGAGAAAAAAATAAATTCTCCTTCTGGCTATGTCTTTGGTGTAAAAATATACCACATTTCATTCAAGGGTGTTCAGTACTGGACATGGTGGTACACAGTGCAATTTCAACACTCAGGAGACTGGAAGACCACACGTTTGAGGCTACCCTAGAACCTATGAAATACCATCTCAAAAAAAAAAAAAAAAAAAACCTAAAGTAATGCTGCTTAAATTGGCAAAAACATTACAAGCAATTTCGATGTCCAAAAAAATGAAGGCAAATAATTCATGATATCCCCACATAATGTACCCCAACAGCAGTTTTCAATATATTACATGTCAAAGATCTTTATATTTTCAGAAATTGAGAATCCTAAAGAGATTTTGTTATTGTGGATTATGCCTATCACTGTTTAATATTCTGGAAGTACAAACTGACAAAAAAGTTGAAACTGAAAATTTTTAATCATTTATCTTTTAGAAACAGCAATCACAAATTAAATGTTTTTTAAAACACATTTTGAAAAGTAGTAGCAAGAATGGCATTGTTTCAATTTTGCAAATTTCCTCATTGTTTAAACACAGTTTAGTAGAAATGGCTAGATTCTCAAACCTCTGTCTGGTTAGTCTATTTTGACCTGCTATTTTGGCTGAAGTTACAAGAAACACCAAACTTCACAAAGACATGTTGGAAAAGACGAGAATATTTTAATACCTTCTTCAAAAATAGTAGACAATTTTCTTTGAAAGTATGACAAAATTGGATGAATGTATGTTCTTTTTAAATTTTACTTATTTATGCATTGTTGTTCTCGCGCGTGTGTGTGTATGCATGTGTATCTCTGAGGGCACTGTATGTCCCTGTGGAGGACCAAAAATGACTTTGGGAATCATCCTGGATTGTTTCTGTCTCCTTTTTGTGTTGCTCAGGGATTTCCCAGGCTCTGCCCACCAGAAATCTGTTGGTTCATCTTTCAACTCTTAACAGTGTACTGCTAAATGACATGAATTAGTCACCCAGCAAATACTGATTTTCCCTGAGTCTCCTAGATGTTCTAAACATAGATTAAAAACTTTGGATAGTATTAAACAATCATATTTATTATCCATTTCATTGGAAATGTCTTAGGTTAAGAGAAATCAGAAAGGATTCTGGTGAAGGATATAGGTTTGCAAAAATTCTAAGTTTTACTTAGCAATTTCAAATTTTATTATTGACAATATCATTAAGCCATTTAATCTTGAGAAAATGTTTACAATTAACCAGGTCCAAATAAACACCTATAGTTGTTTGAGATTTTTTTTTGTCGACCAGCTTATTTTTTCAATTCCATAAAAAAAGCAACCAATTCAATTCATAACTCAAACAATCTCCTGCAGTAGCCTAGCACATAAAGCACTGAACTAAACATTTTTTATGCACACTTAGCACTTTGTCATGTAAATACTCTCGTGTGGTAGAAATGTGAGCCAAGCATGGAAGTACAGGTAGAACTAGAGAACTATGCATGACATATTTCATGGGAATGATCTTCTGGTGACGAAAAGTAGAAAAATGAGAACTTGGAGTTTTTCTTTTTAAACACAGTTTAAATATAATTTGACTGTTTTACTATTAATGGATTTATAAAATCCACTTATTTATTAGTGATTCAACAAGTAAAAATACAAGATGGTTTGACAGGATACAAAAAAAGGGGGTTTGATTATCTACAGTGGAATCATGGGTGATTGTTAATAATTTCTTTAAATCTCTGAATCCTAGTTCTTTTATCACCAGCATGTATCTCTTCTTTATTAACAATATTTCTATTTACAAAAGAAGTAAATCAAAGACTTAGGAACATATTTATAAACTGCTTAAAGTTATATAATAAATGTTTGTCCACCAGAGTTGGATATAAGTTGGATAAAAGCTACTTGTAAAACATAAGAGATATTAAAATCACGTTTTTGTATCTGCAAACGTTAAAGGTCTTGTAGTAATTAAGCATCTGAAGGTAAATATAGAGCTTTGTAATATTTGGTATGAAAAACTGTCTTATTTGAAAAATAGCAGACAAACTATAAAAATACAAAGCGCACAGCTGCACTGCAGCTGGAGCAACTTCACAGATTCCCCTCATGATGCTCTATCTTCACCAGTTTGTCAATTGGAATTATCTAATGCACATAACGGCTTCTTAAAAAGAAGGTAAAAACAAACTGTAAAGTTACTATGTTTTCTTAGATTTACAAGATGTAATTTTTATAATTTAGGTTAGTTTATATCAATCATTACACAACTACCAACTGGTTACCTATGCCAAAAAATCACACATTATATTTTCTAAATGTATGACCACAAGAAGTAGAGATTAGAAAAAAAGACAATAATAAAGTTTCTGAGAGCAATCTTGAAAGAAATCTAATATTCTACCCAGGTTCTCAGAAGATCCAAATACTTTATCTTAACTGTGGAGAGTTGATTAAAGATGCCAACTGTTTAATATATGTGACTTTTCCTTTAGAATTTAAGTAATTTTAAAAACTAAAATATTACATCTTTTATTCTCCATGAATAAAATATAAATCTACTTTCACAATATACAAATTGTTTTGGTAATTGTCATCTTAACCAAAAAGACCTAAATTTTTTGTTTTGGTCACTGATTTCTTGCCGATAGTAGCTGTGGTCACATTTCCTTTGGCAAACCATTCAGGTAATTTTCTCTTTGAGGCTTCAGATGACATCTATGGAAATAAAGGAAATACTTGTGTGACTAAAAATGGATATAAGCTGTAAAAATATAACACAGACTTTCTGAATAAATACTCTCCTTCAACCCTACCAAATCAAATCAAACAGTAACATCTATAGAATTTATCATTTATTTTTACGACACTCAAATTCAGATACTTGTTTATTAAATAAAAAAATCAGACAATGTTTCAAACATGTGTAGTATGAACTATTTATTCTGGGTTAACAAAAATAGAAAATTGACATGGAGGAGTGTGCCAGTTAGATACAGGGTCAACTTGACAACTAAAGGCTGAGGCTCTGTGCACATTTGTGAAGAATTAGTATTTAAGGCCAGTCCTGAACAAGTCTGCAAGATACTATCTAATCAATGTGAGAAGACCCAGCCCCTTCTGGATAGGAATATTTCCTTGGCAGGTAGATAAAATGGAGAGAGATGATTCAACACTTTGGTGGACCTTTCTAGACTGGTGAGTGTTCTAAGGTTTGCCCCTCTCTCAGCAATCTCAGTGGATATTTTGTGGCCAGTGTCCTCGGCTTCTTAAGTTGGCATTAACTCTCCTGCATACCCAGAATGGTAAGCAAGAATAAAACCCTTTGCTCCCCCTAAGCTGTCCTGTTTTATCAACAACAGGAAGAGAAACTGCAACAAAGGGGAAAGACATCAGGAGGCACCACACCTTCCTGAGAGACTACTAAGGGGTAATGTTGGATGTGGAAGGGGAACTACTTTCCTAAACAGTATACCCACTGATAGATCACCCTGTGCTCCAGCACACGCTCAATGCCAGCACAGTAAATCCAGACGAAACTCAATGGGCCACAAAGACAAAAAGACGTGAAAGTAGGAGAAGACTGACGTGTGAAACTATCAAGAATTAAAAAGTTTAAAAAAAAATTAAGTTTCAGTGCATAAAGCAATCTCTATTGTGGAAAAAAAAGTGCTGAATTTTGAAAAGATGGTGAATTTAATGTTTTGGAAAAGATATACACACACACATGCATGTATATATGTACACAAAAAATGTATTAAGAATACAAAAAAGAAAACAATCTCTAACATCTACAATAGTAAAAAGACTGAATGGCTCTTTCAGTATCAGCACCCTGCAGAGTGGCCAAGAATAAGTGATTTTTAAAAAGCCTTATTTCATAGACTCCTTTGAGAATCTTCTACTAACAATACTTTCAGTTCCCAGGAAAAATGACCAATACATACTTTGCACACAATTTTTTAGGAGCTAACCCAAAAATCCTCTGAACTTTACATTAAAAGTCCCTGAAAAAATATTTAAAAACAAAAATGGTGCTTTGTACTACACCATCTACACAACACATGGAAACAAACAAAGAAAACAACAACAATAATAATCAACTACGAGGGTTAGTATTCTCTAAGCCCACCATGGTATATATGCAATTTTGAGTTACTAGAATTTTGGAATATAATAGACAAATCATGCTAACAAAGAGTACTTCTTGGAATCTAGCAGAGTCAATTCAGTTTCTGGAAGTATCTGAAGGATTTTATAACAGAGTAGCCTTATCTAAGTTAAACATGTCTGTTAGAAAGCTTGTGGTGAAAGAAAGGTATAATTTATACCACATTAGGAATTGCAATATTATCTATACATTTTAATATTTTATTTGCTTCCTTTTACTGTTAAAAAATTAAGTGAAAAAGCAAAGGATTCTGGGAAGAAGTTTTCTTATTTAAATTTTACATTAAATATTGAATTATTGAAGCTTTAAAAGGTAAAAGCTATTATCTTTTTTATTTTCAGTAAAGAAGCTCCAAGTAGACAAAAGGACTACCAATACATTTATAAAAGCTAAAGAACTGGCTAGGATGACAACCTTGCTCTTGGACACCCATATCCAATCACACAAGAGGAACCGAACCAAGATGACATTTATGTACACTGAAAGTACCAAAACATTGATTAGACTGTAATAAGTTTAGGGGTGTATAACAGTATAAAGAAAAGGGCATTTTTGTACTGAAATATTAGACACAGAACTGGGACAGAAGTTATGCTTGGCAAGCAAAAAGCTTTGGGTTCAACACACACACACACACACACACACACACACACACACACAGCAGTAAAGGGGGAGAGGAGCAAGAAATATTTCCTTTTCCTGAAAGAATTTAATATCAAAATCCCTTGGAGTCATAAACAACTGAAACTGCTAAAATCAGAGTTTGAATCCTGAGTGCATTTGGGGAAGGAAAAACAAAACTGCAATAAACCAAACAGCAATAGAATAAAGGAAAAATAAATCCCTAAGTCTTATTATGGTAGCCTAAATACCATAGCCTAAGCATGGACTTTGAAACCAGAAAGAGGTTTGACTTCTAATTGAATCACCTGCTAACTGTATGAATTTCACGTATGAAATTTCAACCTCAATTTCTTCACACAGAAAATAAGAATACTGGAATAAGGCATTATTGGATCATAAACAGGAATCATCCCCATCACTCCAGTCTCTTGATTTTCTCTTACACTCATTAATTTGGTAGCTACTATCACTTGAAGTTTTATTTTTCATACTCTTACTGTAGAATTATTGCCAGTATTTACCATGCGATTATAATCTTACCCCAATGAGAGGATGAGACATTAAGTGTTTCAATTGTATTTGCAGAGACCTTAATGACAAGGGCAAAGTCACTTAACAGAAACAGTGCCTTCTACCATGTTTCCCTCATCAGTACAACATTAAAATTCCAGTAAAACTAAAATTTGATGGGGCTATTTACCTCTTCCTGATAATCTATTACTGAGCCATTTCCATTAGCAAACAGAAAAGATCAACTCATTTGTTGATTCTATGTGAATATGTATGTATAAATAGATAAACGTATGTACCTAATTTCGTATCTAAACATTTGGTTATCAAGCTTTATATATTTACCATAAAAATATTGCCATAACTTTAATTTTACCTGCGAACGAGAACCTGAAAATAATTTTCCTACTTTTGGATCCTCAGATGGCTGATTCCAAGAAGTCGGTCTTGGTGAATTTTCATAGTCTTTGTCCATCAGTGAAAAGCTATTAGAATGTGTTCCGTCAACCTTTAACATTTTATAATACAAAACAGTTATGACACATACTATTTTCATAGTCAGTTCCCTCCCCCAAATCTATGCCTAAAGAGCAAAGCCTGAAAGAAAATTCATATTATTTTGAACTACTAGACTTTAACAATGACTATAATAACTATCCATAAGACATTTTTATGAGTATTTTAAAGTGGTCTGTAAATAACATTGCACATTTTACTTTTTATTATGGCAGCACCAGAAATACAGTTCCTCTCATGCAGTAAGAAAAAATATGAAGAAAATGCTCTCAGAGAAAGTATTGGGAAGATGGTGTCAGAGGCAGCAGTTTTTTTATTGTTGAAATTAAAGAGACAGAACTGGATAGCAAAACCTCACCTATTACATCTACAGCAGAGCTAAGTTGGAGAGTAACCTTGAGAAATCCAAACTACAAGCCTGTCCGGGCAAACCACCAATAGCCACTAGAACCAACATAGTAAGTAGACTGGTGAGCACAGCACCCAACAGTCACAAAGGTGTTTGTAAACAGTATACCCACAAAACACACCAAAGGCATGCTAGGAGATATTCCAGGGAGATATGCTGGGGGGTTAGAGAAACTTCAGTCCAGCTGAGTGAAGAACTGGAATCTGAAGGAGCTCAAGTGAGGCGCTCCAGTATACTCTTTGAACAGCCAAGAGAAAACCCACCACACAGAGAAACTGCTGGGGTTGAATTAAAACCAAGTAAAAAAGGTGCTATAGAGAAAGAGGAGAATCTCCCCCAAAGTGGTGGGTACAGCTCATAAACCAAGTCTCTATGTTTTGAACATTACACGAAAACATTAGAGTTCTGTGTGTTGATGTCTGCCTTCTTTTGGAAGTGCAGGAAAACTAATTGCACATGAAAACAACCAATAGAAGAGATCAAGTTCACATCTCAGACACCAAAATGCCTGGAGAGTAAGAATTGTAATGTTTCAAAATAAGCTGGAAAATAATAAAAATATACAAAACATGAGAGAACGCCGTCAATTAAATTCAGAAAACTTAAAACTGGGATGGGCCCTTGGGAAAGAATCAAGAAAAAAGTTTAAGAAGTGACTATGAATATAAAGTAAACAAAGTAAGTACAAAAGATGTGTATAAAAAAGAAATAGCTTGGGAGATCACTCAGGTGCCTGCTCACAAACCTGACGTGATCCCTGGAAGTCAGTCCACATGGCAGAAGAAGAGAACTGACTTTTCTGATCTACAAACCATGTAGCACAGAGAGCCCTCTCCCCCCATCTCTTTCCCTTTCTCTTCCTCTCTCTGTTACTGTCATTTGATGTTACTTTTATAAGTCATCTGATGTCACTTTTATAAGTGGAGAAGCAAAGAAGTTAGTGTGTAATTAAAATATTTTATCATAGGTCATATGCAAAAACAAGAACAAATAATAAATTACACTTTTCTCTGCAGATAGAAGCTAGAGTCTTAGGTGTTCAGTAAAGATTATAGAAATATAAAGCTGGGCACAGAAACTGAATTTCATTAATTTGACTCAAAGTATTTTGGTTAATAATCCCATTTCTAGCTAACTGATTATGAAACCCATAAACATCCCCAGCTAACTAAACCTCATTTGGTTATTCAAAACATGGCTACACAGAAACCTAACTAAAGTATAGAACTTAGTAAGAGCAGTACCCTTCATTTTCAAGCTGTTGACAAAAATAAGAACTAATTTATACAAATCCTGTAAAGATTACTATAGAACTAAAATGGAAACCATCATTTCTAATCTAAACACTAGTGACATATTACATTGAACTTTTATGTACAAACTAAAAGAAGTTTTTAGCAAAGTATTGAAAATTCGGCAACTGTTATAAGAAGTCATGTAATTTCAGACCTGGCAGGAATTGAAGGTCAAAAGTTCCAATTTATGCAATCACTTAATAGTTACACTCTCAGAAGACAATTATTCTCTTATTACTCTCTTTCATTTTATATAATACACCAAGCTATCATTTTTAAATATGTATATCATTCAAAATAACTCCAAATTTGTAGTCTTGTTCTAATTATGCAAAAGAAACAGTATGTCATATTAAGAACTATAACCAACAGCTTATGTTGATGACAACCCTTGTAACAGCATGATGAGTGATGAAATGCTAAACAATGGAGAGTATTCATAATAGTGCGTGTTTTCATTTTCACTAACAAACTACAGGTTGGTACAAAAGGAACTTCAGTGTTTTTATTGTTGGAACTTGCTGTTTGATTTTGGAATACATTCTCAAATGTAGTCATGTTACAAATCATTTTATTTTATTTTTTTAAATGTAATTTTTTTATTCAATTGTGTGTGTGTGTGTGTGTGTGTTTGTGTGTGTGTGTAGAACCACGGATGAATTCAGGAACCACCTTGGACCACCTCCACCTCCTTGTTTACTCTGCCCCGGAATTTATAGGCTCTGCTCTACCAGGACCAGAAACGCAGGCCGCCCTGCTTCCGCCCCGCGTCTATACGTGGGGTCTAGGATCTGAACTCAGGACTTTCTGCCTGCAAGGCAGAGGCTTAACCCCTGAGCCACCTCTCCAGCCCCTATACATCATTTTAATATGCATTTCCCACTATGTTTTTTCCCACTATGTTTGTTTCTATGTTTAATGACTTATTTGCTATTTATTATATATATACTGGACTGTGAAATGACGTTAGAGGACAAATTCAAGTGATTGTCTTATTCAGCTTCAACAACCATAAAGCAACAGAGAACATGCAACATCGTCAGTGCATTGGTCCAGAACCGCTGATGAATGTGCAGGGCAGTGAAGCTTCCAGAAGCTTTGCCTTGACAGGAGGAGGGCAGTGGATGGCCATTGAAGTTGACAGCAACTCACTGAGAGCAATCTTCAAAGCTGGCCTCTTACAACTTTACCGGAAGCTGTCAAAAAGTCAATACTGATAATGGACAGACTTTCAATTTGCATTTGAAGCAAACTGGAAAGTGCAAAAGCTCCCTAGATGGGTGCCTCCAGAGCTGACTGAAAAATCAAAGAACCTGTTGTTTTGAGTTCTCTTATTCTATGTAAAATGAACTATTTTTTTTTCTGCAGACAAGAAAACCTTTTATTTTAAACCACAAATAGTCAGCAGGTGGCCACAACTATCCAAATTTCATTAAAATCACATAAAACCTAGGTACAAAAGCACCACTGATTATTGCTCTAGAAAAACTGCATGAAAAATTCAAATATGCACAGTAAAAAGACCACAGTATCCACACGACTAACTCCTTAAAACAAGGGCATCATGGAACGCTGAACCACTTTACACACAGCTTCCAATATTAAGCTGGTATTTATTTTACTTGAGGACAATGGAAAGCTCCAAAAAGCATAACTAATAAGAGGGTAAAATGTCCATCTTTATATATATTTTATGCCAACTAGTAGAGTCCTAAAAAAATTAGCATTTACAAAATACTTGGTAAAAATAGCTTTTAAAAGTTGTCCCAAGAGGTACGTAAAATCAACCCCAACTTTCCATGACAATTCATTCTCCCTCGTTATCTATAGATTCAGTTTTCTGAGCCTCTTCAGCTTTAGTTTCACCATTTTCAGACGGTGCAGTACCTTCCTTTCCAGCTTCCTGTTTTTCCTCCTTCTTGCCCTTAGCACCTCTGCTAATCTTTGCTCCAGGTTCTTTCTTCACAGATGTTTTTCTGGGTTTGGGTTCAGGTTTTGGTGGAGCAGGCTTCACTGACAATCTGGCAGACCGTCTTGTGGGCTCCTGCTTAGTTACTTTGGTTCCATCTTTGCCCTCTGCATTCTCTGGGGACTTTCTCTTCGGCATAGTGACCACGTTGGCGCGGCGGGGAGTGAAGGCACCGGCTGGGCCGCGGGCACCGCTGGATGCTGCCTGGCCGCTGCAGCTGTTCCCCGAACTATTTTTTTTTCCATTGGACTGTGACAAGCAGCAAAAAGTAGATTTTCCACACCATGCAGCTAGCTGGACGAGAAGCTCTGACATGCTTTCCAAGGCCAGACTTGCACCAAATGAAGCCATGGTCAGTTTGGTTGACTGCTGCCAAGTTTGAACCAATGAACCCATTCTGTCTGAGAAGTATCCTTAACAATGGATGAAATGCACCAAAACCTGCAATGCTGTAGCCAGCATGGTCAGCAAAAAGGGCCAAATTTTTCTCTAAAACAGACCATGCCACATGATGCCCTCAGTTCAGCTGGCACTTCTAAGGTGGGATGAAGTTTTGCATCATCTACCATATTCAGCTGCTCTTTCACCATCAACACCTCTCCAATTATCTCAACAGCTTTTTACATAAACAACAGGATGCAAAAAAATACTTTCCAACAGTTCAAATTCTGATACATAGATTTTTACACTAGTAGAATAAATAAGCTTATTTCTCATTGGCAAAAAATATATTGATTGTAATGGTTCCTGTTGTGATTAATAAAGATGTGTCTGAGCCGAGTTATAATGATTTAAAATTCATAGTGTGGGGTTGGAGTAGCTTGTATTTCTGGTCCTGGAAGGCAGAGTCTGGGAAACCCCAGAGCAAAGCAATTAAAGTAGAAGCAATCCACAGTAATTCCCGAAGTCACCCTTGGGCCTCCATAGGCACACATAGTGCCATCTGAAACACACACACACACACACACACACACACACACACAGACACTGAAACTGCAATTCATTTGCCCCCATTAATACACACATTGCTATATATTAACTCCATTAACTACACATGGGAAAGAAGGTGCAGTTCTCCAGGTTACAAAGCCAACACAGGTAAAACGTAAAACGACATTCTACGAAAGAAGCTAAACAGATTTACTAACTTTTTAAAAATTACTTTTCTCTGATTATATATTGAAAAGCAAAGGTAATATAGTACACATATTAAAATAAATTATCAGAATTACAACAGCTCAGACACAATAGCAGCCTAGTATTAAATATACAAACTGAACAACAAAGTGACACTTTATAAAAATTCTCTACACAATTAGCACCTTGGTATTGGTGACTTCTTTGCTTCTCTTAACACTTGAACAGCTCTCTTCAGAGTCAGGGAAGCATCTCTTTTTGCTGGGATCACAAGAAGGCTGGCTTCTGCTGTCCTGATCACTTTCAAGGATCTCAATTGCCATGTGGATAAGGTAGGTGTCAATGTTTTCAGGAACTAACATTCTAATTAGTTTGACTTTATACATATCTGTAAAAGGCAAGAAAACTAACTTAACATATGAATGTTCTGGAAAGTATCTTACTTCAGAACCAAGGAACTATTACATTTTTAACAGATTGTATTGGTCTTCACACCGCTGTGTATCAATCTCTTACAAACAAATCACTCGGCATGCATACATTTCAGATACTTCTTTCCACACCACTCATGGGTAATGCTGAGTCCAATAAAACTAAGCAACCTAGAACTCATTCACTCATCTTCATTGCATTTGCCATACAAATGACACATTTCTGAAAATTCAACTTAGTAGTCAGAACGCATGGTTTTTTGGTTTGGTTTGGTTTTGATGTGTGCTTATTTGTTGTAACAGGGACTCATGTAGCACAAATTGACTGTGAATTCAATATGTAGCTAGGACGACTTTGAACTCCTGATCCTCTGTCTCAATCTCCTAAGTGCTGGGATTATACGCCTGTGCTACTACACCCAGCTACTACATCCCTAATGAAACCTTAGCATCAGAAGACATGTTGCAAACATAAAGTACCTGACTTTTGAAAGACTTACTATAAAAAGTGAAATATCTTTTTAATAATTTTATATTAATTAAATGTCAAATTTACAAAATTTTGAATATATTCAACAGAATAAATTGAAATTAAAATTAATTGTATCACTTTAGTTTTTAATGTGTCTATTAAAACATTTTAAGTTTTACATATGACTCGTATGTTTCCTGCTAAGTCTGTTCTAGAAAAACAAAAAAATTCCCATTTTCTAAACAATTAATACAACTACATCATGTTTATTTTCTGTGAGGTACAATCAATTTCATGATGCAAATGTAATATTTAGAAACTACTTTTTTAAAAAACTCACACTATCTCTAATAGTGTTATAGACTACATGAGTTATTTTATAAAGAAAAATTAATTTTACTGCATTTTGAATCAATTTGATGATGAATTTTTATGAAATGATATATACATTTACATATGGTGTTACATATTGTTAGTGACCGAATATAAATGGTGCAAATTTAGAAATAATTAGAAAATTAACTCAATTCTTTACATATTTCTACAAGCGTGCTTTGTATTTCAAAAGTCATCCTGCACTACAGTTAGGCGAATAAGCAACATGTAGTTTTAAAGATCCAATTTCATCTACTCAAGCTTCCTACAAGATAATCAGCACTGAAAGTATTTCCTGGAGAAACAGGATTAAACAGTAACCCAGCTGTGCTCCTTTAGTGCCTTAAGAGAGATCATGTTACCCCCACTTTCCAAGAAGGTCCTCGGAGGCTACCCTTCATTTTCCAACCACAGACACATAAAGATTTGGGAAAATTACTCAAAAAAATTTAGGTACCAAATTAAATATCTTTCATAACTTACTTTTTAGTATAATTAAAAATCTCAATGAAAAATAAAATTATAAACATGGAAAAACTAATAAAAAGTGACAGGGTTTTAAATATTGGGAGTTACAAGGTCAAAATCTACTTAAAAGCAAATATATAAATATATATTTATTAATATAAAAAATTTCAATTCACAAATACTATTTACTGCAGATTAACGTTGTTAAATATTAAAATACAGAAAATTTCTCAAAATTGTACAAAATTTGTACAAACTCATTCATTAAAACATTATGTGTAAAAACTGCAGGCAAATAACACCTGAATTATTAATGCAGTATGTATATTTTATGGTCACTCATTACAAAATATCTTACAGATTTTAAACATGCTCTAAAAAGCATGGTTGTATTTCATGGTTGTCACAATCTTTGTCTTCTGCTTTGACTTTTGAAGCAGACTATAAAAATATACTTTTGGGGATGCATCTGGAGTTCCATGACCAGCAACTCATAGGAAAATATTTAGCACATATATATGATCATACACACACACACACACAAAAAAAAAAAACACATACACACACACCCTAAGAAAGAAAGAAGGAAAGAAACTGGCCAGAGAATATTTTGGAAGAGGGCAAAAAGAATTAAGAGCTGAAGTATGGGAAAAAGTATTATGAACTGCTCTTTTGGCTATGATATGGCTATTGCAATCATGAACAGCAGATGTGGATACCTGCACAAAAGATTGGACCTTTCAATATTCCATCATGTATGGGGAAGGGGCTTATAAGGCTCCACCCTTCCTGAGGAATTACTGGTTTTAATGGTTTACTGCTGTCATTTTCTTCAGAAATATAATGTCATGCTCCATTAACTTGCCCCTATCCATACTCATACAAGCAACCCTAATTCAGCACAGTTAAAAATAAAAAAACAACATAAAAGTAGAGGACAACTAGTTGAAAAGGGATCAGCAGGAGCATAAGAGAAAACAGGAAAAGAGCAAATAACAATATAATGTGTATATATATATATTTATTTATTTATGAAAAAGATTTGATTTGAAAGAAATATAAACTTTTTCACGTATGTCCAACCTACTACAGCATATTGACAGAATGCAATACATGCTTCACACATACAATTTAAAATACCCTCTACTGTTCTTTGGGATTGCAATTAGGACTTATCTCTGAGTAAAATCTGCTTCATGATACAGTTGGTATATAGTGGCAAAGACATGTTTCACTATGACTCAGTCACTAATTATTATATTTTTCTCTATTTCTGACATTTGTTAAGTTAGGCTGTCTAATTATAAATAAAGAAACTTTCATGCCCCATTTAGTTTCTTTTTAGATTAAAAAGTTATCTAAAATCGGAAACTGAAATTGCTAAGCTTAAAATGTACAGAGTACTAGCTATGGTATATGGCACTTAATGTCATCAGGAAATATTAAAGGAAATATAATTAAGTTTGTTAACTTACCTTACTCAAATTAAAGGTTTATACACCTGCATTTTAACAAGGATTAAGTTGCATATTTATTTCTTTTAAGTTAATAAGCAGTATAATGGTACAGGAAAAAAAAAACTTATTTAGCCATTATTGTAGCTAAGTCTTAAAGCAATTCTGAAGTTCTCTAGCCTCATTTTCTATGTCCAAGAGGGTAGGAGAGGGGGAAGAAAAAAATCTAATGCTTCTTTTTTTCCCTCTAAATCTAAAGTTACATAACCTTTTATCTATGTGATATGGAGACTAAATAGCCAGCATCTCAGTTCTTCACTATAAACAAAGCAGATGTTGCCAATATTTGGTTGAGTGACATACTCTTAAATCTTTCTTTACTATCTTCCCTTGACAATAATAAATTGAGATTAGAACACTTTTTATGTTATTCAAGAATATTCCTCAAGAAAATGATCACTATAACCTCCCAGAATTATCAAAGGTACAAGTTTCCATAAGATAAACTAGCCACTGGAATCATTGGGTCTATATCCATGCCATAGATCCAAATCCTGGTTTCACCAACAATGGACTGGAATTTATTTTCTAAAAATTGCTGAGTGTGGTGGTGTATGTCTGTAATCACAGTACACAAAAGACTGACAAATGAGGATCATGAGGATACTGAGTTCAAGGCCAGTCTGACCTACATAGCAAGACTTCATCTTGGAAAAAAAAAATCACCTTTATTATAACATCTATACACTTTTTTTCATTATTTTTAAACAACAGGGCGAAGCAAGTGTTGACATACCATTTACTTATTATAAGCAATTTAGATATGATTCAAATATACAGGAAGATATTTGTTACATGAAAATACTATCATGGGACCTGGGACTCCATAGATTTTGGCATTCTTGTGGCCAATGAATAATTAAAAAGAGTATTTTTTACATATATATGTAAGTGTGGGTATGTGTGTACAGGTGTGTGTGTGTGTAGAAGAGGACACTGTGTATGCCTGTGAAGGTTCAAAGGTTACATCAGGAAGCATTCTGGATTGTTCTACTTTGTTGCTTTGCTCTGGGGTCTCCCAAGGTTCCACCTTCCAGGGTCAGAGCTGCAGGTCACCACCATTTTCGCTTGGCATTTGTATGTGGGACCTCTGATCCAAATTCAGGTTCTTTTGGTTGTGAGGTAAAAGTTTAAGCCCCGAGCCATCTCCCCAGTCCTGTTAAAAAGTTTTTTAAATCTTCCTTCTTACACATTTTCCTATTAATTCACATATCCTTATTTAATCTATCAAGGATGGAGTATAAAAGTCATGAGATTTAAAGGGTATTTTTGTTTGCATATGTATGTGCATGCACATGTGTATGCTATAATTTTTCATGTGTGTGAGTGCACATGTGAGCATATATGTATTCATGCACATTTAGAGGCCCAAGGTTGATATCAGACATCACTTTCGACCATCTCCACTTTATTTGTTGAGGTAGGGTTTCTCAATTGAACCCAAAGCTCCCGGATCAACTAGTCTAGGTAGCCAGGCTGCCCTGTTTTACCTCCTGAGTGCTGGGATTATAGGTAGCCACTACACCTGTCAGATTTTTACATAGGTTCTGAGGATCCAAATTCTGGTCCTCAGTCTTGCATGGCAAAAACTTCAACACTGAGTCATCTCCCCACTTGTACAGGGTATTTTTAAGATGCTCTAAGACCTCACCATCTTCTTCATTCACCTCCCTCTTTCACCAATGCCACATTTACTATGCCCCCACATCAGGGCTTTTCATATAATATCTAACCTACTTCTCACAGTTCTGTAAGAGAATCAATATTACTCCTTTTGTTTCAGGGATGAGGAAACAGACATGGGAAGATTGGAAAATATGCCACAGGCCACAAACCATGAAAGTGCAGAGCCTGAAATGAGCACAGGCATGCCTACTGCCAGAGCTCTGCCCTTACTTCTAAACTAACCCACCCATCAGTCTTCATAAGGTAGTTGAAAGGCAGTAGATATGATTGTCAAGAATAAAAAAAAAACTATACAATATTGACTACAACCTACTACCAAGCATCTTTTTTAAAAATATGGAATGCTTCATGAATTTGCATGTCATCCTTGCACAGAGGCAATGCTAATCTTTCCCTATATCAATTGCATTATATACCAATTTCATTATATGTGCTGCTGAAGAAGCACCTACCAAGCATCTTAGCAAAACACTTATTTTTGAGTCCAAGAAAAAAATACATTTAGGAAACAAACAATTTCAAAGTTCCTTAAGTTTTCTGAAAACAGTGTGTCATCACACTGGGAGAGCTTTACACACCTAAGTCAAATCCTCCAAAGCATATTCTATTTCTCACTCTTGCTGTTATTTCCAGCAGTCAGCCTACTGGCCTTAGATATTTTACCACATCATCCGGCATTTGATCTTCGGTTTTCAAACTAAGAAACTTAATCTAACCTGATCAGATCCACACTGGAAAAGTTCACAAAAATGCCAATCTATTAACTTACTTTTATGAATGTACCATTATCACTTAAGATTCTCAAAGCAGCAGGAATAGGGTGTGTGTTTCCCTATAGATACATGTGAACAGAAACTCAAATTATAACCAGAAAACTAGAAAGTGACATGGGAGCAGAATTGCTGAAGAGTCTTTTTCCCATTAAGTCAATAAAAAAAAATTATAGAAATCAGGTTTCACAGCAGCACAAAGGGTCAATGCTATTAATGTGAAAAATATGAGCAGACCGCTTGTTTACTTTGTCTGGGTTGACTCAAATCATTAGGGCTGTGGAGGAGAGCTGTGCTCATCACCTGAGTTGACGGGAGGGTTTCGAATAACATCAGCAATAGTCTTCTGAACCTCTGGGGTCAGGCCTGCTCGCTCCATATCCACAGGGTAGCCTGCTTTCACTGCTTGCGCTAAGTGCATGCCAATTGCGGTGAGCGGCAGAATCCTGTTCTCAGCTATGCTGCACTACAGAAGAAAGAAGCAAGAGAACCGAGAGCTTTAAAACTTCCCACTGTATTCACAGAAAGAAATGTATCACTGAAAAATAAGCAATGTAATAAGCTTCTGCCTAAAAATTTCATTTCAAGTATTTCTTTAAAACTACTAGAGACCCACACACAGATTCCACTTTATATGCTGACTAAAACAGTTACCCTATTTTAACCAAGAATTCAATCCTCGACTCTTCCCTCTCTACTCATTTCAAAAAAACCCTAGTGACATACAAAAGTCATTCTATGGTAAATCCAATAGCTGTCACAAGCTGCATTCTAATATTCTTGAAATAATACATAGTACTTGGAAAATATGAATTTCTAAGAAGACAAATCCTAAAATGCTTAGTGACAACACAAGGCACCAGAATTACTCTTTAAAAGTCTCCTTGACTTTAATAATGTTTTAAATCGAGTTTATTCATAAGACAATAACTACGATTTAACAAGGACAATCACCCTTGGTTTACTATTGAATTTAAGATGAACTATGTTAAATTTCAGAGATTATTTTATAAAGTTTTCGAAACAAATGTGATTCCAAGTACACACAGTATATATTAGGCAAAAATGTCCTCTTAAGCATCATGGTCACATAGTCCTAACATTTCATGATATTCTTTCAGTACATGATAAAACTCTGAATTTACACTGTATTTGTGTGAATGTTGATATCTTAACGAATAGACCATCTAAGGCATTAATTTTCATCCTTCAAATATAGGTATTAAATTACTCTCATTAAACTATAAGTCAACTCTGTTCCACTAGAAAGTAAAGCACCATGTGTGCATAATATCAGGGTCATTTGATACTAGGCATCAAGTTACCTCAAACTAATTGTATTATTGCTCCTCATTAATTAGTCCTCAGGCATGTTTAATTTTGTGGTTAACTAGCCAAGACCCTCTTAAACTCCAGGGAAGTACAGAAAATTAACAACCATTTTACACAATAAAATATTATCAAATAATATCAAAAGACACAAGGGAAGATATATCACTCTTCACATAATGAAAAGAAGTATAATATATGAAATCTTAAATTATGATTAAGTATTAGAATGTACCATATGCAGAAAATTTGGGAACTAATGCAATGAGTTTCTCTTGGAAACTCATTCAGTTCTATCATACAAAAATAGTCAAATCTTATATATAAAAGTATATTTATAATGTATGTGTAAGTTACTGTTAGAATTCAACTAAAATTCCAAGTTACAATGTGTTTTATTTCAAGAATAGCAAAGTGGAATTATGATGATTTTTCTTTTAATTGAGGAATGTGACTAGCTACACATTTAGCTGAATAAGATAAGTGATAAACTGTTTATTTTTATTTATATCAGACCTTAAGCTAAATTAAAGTGAGTCATGAAGTACAGCAGAAAACAAAACAGAAAAAGCAGGCTGACCACATAACCTGTTCCAAATCAATTTAATGATTCAGAATTCAGATCAACTAAAGTCAGCTGGAAGTTGCATATTATTGGTATTCTAGTAAGAGATGTTCTTCATTCTATAAAGCAAAAATCCTCACGGCATTAAGAATTAATGTAAGAACAATGAAAAAAAGAGTTATGGCCATTTTTCATAATAATTATATTTTTTAAAAAGAGCATCTAACATAGTTTCCTTTCTTCTTCTTTTTTAAACAGAACAGTGGCCAAGGATACAGAGAAGAGCAAGTTTTTAAGAAGTTACGTCTAGCTTTTTGGATAATGTTCTGAAGACAGAACACACATTAAACAGAGCAGCAGGCATACATACACATTTACATGTCTATTTCCACACTGTTTTTTTTTTCTTACAGTGTTTGGGATAGGACCCAGGGCCTTATGCATGTTCAGCAAGTGTTCTGCCACTGAAGACTAAAAGTTATACATGTTCCATAAAACAGGTTTACATATTTCATCGTTAAAAACACAAGGAATGATATATCTTCATTTATGTCTTTGGATTATTAGAGCATAGCTTATTGTTTGTGTTTCTTACCAATGCCTCTACACTAATAGTTTTAAACTATTAGTCTCATTTGAAAAAGAAATGGTTTTAAAATTATTGCTTCACTTTCCTGAGCTATAAATGTGTATTACCCTTCTCTAAGATATTATGGTTAAACTATTCTTGCTGTTGCTACTGAACAGAAATAGGCCTAACAGAAAATTAGACTTATTCAAGAGAAAATGAGACTGGTATAGTAAAAAGCTAATGACCCTAAATCACAGCTTCAATATCGAAAAGCTGATAAATCACAAGCATAAATACATTAAAAGATTCTCTGTAACATCAAAGTAACACTTACCAAAGACATCTTCTTTTCTTGGAATAAAGAGTATGTGACAGCCACAGACGGAGAGAGTGAGCATTCTTTATTTTTCACTTCCAGACTTTTCTCCTTTTCTTCTTGAGGTTTTGTTTCTGAGAAGAGATCTGCCTATAGAAATTTTACATGAGCAATAATATGTATGATTATATAACGAAATATATGGTGATCAGTATATAATATTCATATGATGATCAATAAATAATATGATGATCAATATATGACCATGAATCATCGGTGTCAACTGTGATGCTTGCGGCATGAGGATAGGTGTGTTCTAGAAAAGCCCAGCTGGTCCCTGCCTGGTCCCACACTATGACACCTCCTGAGTTCTAGACTGAGATTTCAGTCCTCATCTTTTACAGTCTTCTAATCTGATGTGTATTATTATAGAACATTACTGTTTGGGGAGCAAACTTCATTATTCACCTTTATGAACTTGCTTTTATGAATATGTACATATTGCTTTTATATATATAGCTTTAATATATAACTTACTTTTATGTATATATATATAGCTTTTATATATAACTTGCTTTTATGAATATATATATGTGAACACATTATGAATATATATTATAGTAAAACATACAACTGGATAGTTTTGTTTGGCTCAGCCAGTGTACTATTTACCTGAAAACTAGTTTATCTGAAAACTACTTACCTTGGAGTATACCATGGGAACTCTGATTGTGTTTCAATAATGAAAGTATACTGTAGCAGTTAGCCTGCATAGTTGATAATAAATGATCATCAAATGGCTTAAGGGAACAAGGGGTTTATTTTCTTTTATGATTACTGGTACAGTTCTTAGTCCAGCTTGACAGGAGAGTTCATACTAACACCAGGGCCGAGGGAACTGGCTACACAATCTCTACGTAATGCCTGAGAGAGGGACGATCCTTACTTGCCAGACCAGCATGTCTGGCCAAGTACACACAAGTATGCCAACTCTCTCAACCAGCAATCCGTATTTTATTCCAGGGCCTAATTCCACTCACCTGTGCCTTTCCCATCAGCCAGACAATCTCTAGCAGGTTTGCTTTGGGTTTAACACAACCACTGATTTTCCACAAATGTTCCCAGAGCTCAAAACCCTCAACAGTCAAGTTGACACCTGTGCCTAACTATGACATATGCTGACTCAAAACCTTGCCAATTAAACTATAATATGGAAACTCTTAAGCTAAATGTTTTCTCCTCTAAAAAGTGCTTAGGTAGGCACTATTCCTTTCCTGCTTACAGTTCCCCAATTGGTCACTCTGTTCCCAAAGTCTTTTACCTATCTAGTGTGTAATATAGTTACTTTGTTTCCAAGAGTTACATTTTAGCTCTTCCTGAATTTATTAGTTTGGGATGTTTGATGAGTATCTTAAAGTTTTCCTAAATCCTTCAGTTATACACTTAGAGACATCAATCATCATTTTGTCCCAGAAATCCTAAAATTTTGATGAATTATCAGTATAAGTGCTAAGAAGGAAGTAGTAGACATCATCATCTTAAAAAGAAGATTATTTCCCAAAATGACTTTAACCTATTTTTCCTAAATGGCCATCTAAGCATGTACTATAAAAACCTTTATTTTTAATCTATCATGGATTTATTTTGAGATAGGATCTCACTTTGTCATGTAGGCTACAATTTGCTTGGTCTTCCTGCCTTGGTCATCTAAGTAGCTAGAGCTATAGTCATGTACCATATGCCTGGCTCATATGTGTAACTTCACATTAGCAATAAAATTTAAAGTTTGTTTCCAAATTTGAAGGAAATATATGAAAAGTAGTGAGTAGGAAGCTAAATTAACGTGATAGTAAATTTAGTTGGTTGCCAGCTTGACTGGACCTGGAATTAACCAGATTCCACTGGACTACCTGAAGGAATTATTTGGATTAAGTTATTTGCAATGCAATGAACACCCTAAATGAGGATGTCACTGGCACCTTCCAGTGGCAGACCAGACAAGAAGGAAAAGCTTTCTCTTGCCCTGTGCTGGCCTCTGTCCTGAGGCTGTCACTCTTCGCTAACATCAGAACCCAGCTTCAACCTTCCAACGTGACTGAAGCCCAGAGGCTCTCCAGAACCACAGCCTTCAGCAACAGAATGGAACAAGCTGAGATATTCAACTCCTGAACGGAGCAGCTATTCAGACCTCATCTCTTAAGCCAATCCAATAAATTCCCTTTTTTATATATATATTTACTGTGTTCCCCTAGAGAATCATGACTAATACACTTAAAAAACATTAATAGTTATTTATTTCTTTAATAAATGGCTCCAATATGCAGAATAATCCAGGCATAATTCCTAACTACAGAAGACAACAGTCATTTTCTCTATTACACCTAACCTTTGGAGCACTTATCTTTTTCCTACTTCAGTTTCCTCTGGTGAAGAGGAGCTGGGTAGAAAAGTCACTCATTATTAAATAACAGCTCTAATTCATGAAAGAAGATAGACCACCAAGTGCTCAAAGACAGGAAGCATATTCAGTTACCATTGCTAAGTATATCAGTCTTTGTCCAATTATTGGCACCATAATTTCATTTTCAAAATACCTAATACAGGACTAGAGAGATGGTTTATGGGTTAAGACTCTATCTTGCAAGCAGAAGGACCTGTGTTCAAACCCCGGATCCCTATACTTCCAACTCTGGAAGGCAGAGCCTGGGAAATCCCAGAGCAAAGCAAAAAAGAGGTAGACACAATCCAGGATGATGCCAAAGTCACCTTGGTCCTCCACAGACACATACAATGCCCCCCTCTCTCTTACACACACACATATGTATACAATCAATAGACAGACAGACAGATAGATACAGTGTACACAGTATACACTAGGGAAAAACAATCCCTTATAGGATTTTGGATATTTTAGTTTTCTAATGTTCCCTGCTTTTTCTTGACATGGAAAAGGAGATACTTACTTGCATTATATGGGTGAACTGATGAAAACCCAGGGAATTCAAGACCATGTTCAAATTTACAAGTCAAATTAGACAAGATTGAAATCCCAATTCTCTGGCTCTGAGACCAGTAGTCTTTCTATAATCTCAGGTGGTCCCCTTTGAACTATATGTAGTACAGTATGGATCTACACAGGAAATTCAAAGAAAAACCCAACCACTCCTTGTGAAAATGTTCATTTGTGATGGATCAAGAATTAATAAAATTACATACCAAGAAAATACTACAAAGACCAAAAAGACAGAATTATTAGAAGGGGTCAATGATTAGGAAATATGCCAACAATAAGAAAAGCAAACTGATTGAACTCCTTACCAACTGACGGCAAGGTAATTATTAATTTCCAGCTATTACATCTGATAGGAAAAAAATCTCTTAACACAAAATACATTATTCATTCAAATCTAAAAAGAAAATCTTGGCTGAAGAAATGGCTCAGTGGGAATAGAGCTTGCATGAGAAGCATAAGGACCAGAGTTCAGATCTCCAGTTTCCAAGTAAAGATTAGATGCAACAGGCACATGTCTACAATTCCTGTGCCCCAGAGGAAATTGGAGATAGAGACCCAAGAATCTCCAGTAGCTCATGGGCCAGGCAGCCTGGCTTACATAGCAAAAGGTGAAGAGACTCTGCCTTGAAAAAGGTAGAAAAGTGAGAGCTTATAACTGAAGGTCATCTTCTATCTCTACACATGGGCTGCAATAAACACACATACATATGTACATGCATGCACTCATTCACATGTAACATGTGCATATACACACCATGCCCTATATACCATACATGAAAACTTGTCAATTAAACAGACCTTAGTTACCTGGACAATTACTTTAATATCATCATTAAAGGTAGATAATTACTAAACATGGTGGATCATACCTATGATCCCAGCACTTGTAGGCTAAGACAGGAAGATTGTGAGTTTAATGCTAATAAGGACAACATGACAAATTCCAAGCAAATCTATGCTACAAAGGAAGAAGACCCTGTATCAAAAATTCAACATTATGAAATACATATCCAGAATGATTTTGCAACTGTTTTCAAACAATCTAAATATACTTTCTAAGAGTACAAGTAAATGCAAATAAAGGAGGAAAATGCTGAAGATGTTTCTGACAGGTTCAAAGAGTTTATTTTCTAAGACCCACAAACCACATGTTTTACCTGAACATTATTCACTTGACAAAAAATTTTGATGACTTCCAGCAGAGGGGTCAATATAGCAGCTTTGCCTACAGAAACACCATCAATCTGCTTTACATTTTCAACAGTAGTTGGTCTGTCAATAAAAAAAAGAATTATCAAGAACCCACTGAGACAGTATAATTTCAAAATACAGATAATATTCATCTTCATACTGTACTCAATAATTGCATGCTTCACAATCAAAAACAGTGCATTATATGATGAGTGTATTCCTTTCCTCGCTTTTGCTCACTTACAGATTTTAACAATCACTGAATAAAGTCAACATCATTTCCATCACCACTGAAATATAGTACCAGAAGTAACAGGAGGATATTATCAGACATCTAATGTTTTACATGGTTATTCATTTTACTATTTATAGAAACACACAAAAAAACTGAGGCTCTAAACAAGGACAACTAAGAAAAGTTAGGAAAGAAGAAAGGTTCTGTATTTTCTTCCTCTGTAAAATTATACCTGTAACACTAGACCTCCTAACCAGGCTTTTAACTCAATAGGATTTAATTGTTTTTCAGTGTTCTGTACTTCATATCTGCTTTATTGAAGTCCATGCTACTAGTACATTTACATGTTTAATGTCTCCATCATGATACAAACCGTACATTGGAGCTTAATACCCATGAAATGATGTAGCTCAATGTTTTATTATGTCTAATATCCAAGACAATGATATCCTCTTTTTAAAATATACCAAATATACCAAATATAAAATATCAGCAACTATTCTTTGAAGCTTATTTCTTCTAAATTTATTGACCACCTAGTTCATATTAGGCATTGTAGCAGATGCTGTGAAAGTCAGACAGATAAGGAATGAGTATCTTTATTCACAGTTTAAGTTCTAAGATGAGATACATGCTAACCACTAATTACAGAGAAAAATAATTAAAGCATTAGGTGATAAGTGCCATACAAGTATCTTTAGAATTTATCCGATTCATCTGAAAGCCCTTCATGAATTCAGAAGAGAGGAATTACTTTGCTGATTAACATCGCAGGAGGCCTCAAAAAGAAAACAGTGAGGAAGCTGGATCTTGAGTATTTCTTAAGAGAAGTTTTGAGGAACTAAGGAAACTCCAAGACAGTGCAGGACCAAATGAACACGTGAAAGCTAAAAAGGGTATCTCCAAGCAGGGCTTAACTTCTCTAAGCTAAAGAACTTGACACAACGGCAAACCATTTAAATAATTTGTTAAATGGGAGGGAAAAAAAGGAGATCCACTAGAAGAATGAAATCAAGACCAGGTTTTTGTGTGTGATTAGTATTATGACATATAAAATTAGGAATAAAAAAAAAGGGAGAGAGAGTTTAGGTGTTTGGATGAAATCTGTGGATAAAGGGAGAATGGATGATGACAGACTGACTCTGGAAACAACTGATTTTTCACTCATATAAAAACTACAGACTAAATGTCAGCCAGGAGGCCAGCACAAGCAGTGTCTCCTAATGGGTATGGTGGTTGACTCTATGGTCATATTATTATGTTACAATACATTTTACGTATCTATTGTGTCAGACCAAACCAGAACATGAACAAATAGTTTACCTCATTTTGGCCATATCCAGCAGGATCTTATTCGTTGCTAGAACAGCTGGAGGAATGTCCATTTTACTGGCATGTTTTTGCCTGGCTTCAACCAATTTGGCATATAAAGTAGTCTGAACAAAGAAACACAGAAATAGCACTTTTTAAAATGCAGTTAGACAAATCTTTAATTTTAGAGCTTCAGATATTATATTTTCCTTTAGCTGATAATAAACTGAATTCCATCACGAATTCTTCTTAACTAAAGTTAAAAATACTGGCAACAGGACTGGAGAAATAGCTCAAAGGTTAATAAGGTCCTCAGTTGGGATCCTAGGTCCTACATAAAAATGTTAGGCAGAAATGGTGGCAGTGTATTCTCGCCCTGGTTGGTGGAGTCTGGGAAATTCCAAAGAAAAGCAAAAAGGAGATAGAAGCAATGCAGGATGATTCCCATCCTGAAGTCACCCTTGGTCCTCCACAGGGACACACAGTGCCCTCTGATACACACACACACAGACACACACACACACACACACACACACACTAAATAAAGTTAAATTATAAAAAAAATCTGGCAATGGAATTGTAAATATGCAAAGAAAATGAACTATACTTTCATAAATTATGACTTTACTAAAAATTGACCTTAATTTGAGATGAGCCGTCTAGTATTCCTAGTCAACACTTTGATAGGAGGGCAGGAAATGTAACAATAGTACCATATTCCCGTAATTTGAATAATCTTGAACTATCAAAATATCCTTGTAATTTTCTCAACTGTTGTCTAATGTTTGAAGATATTGCCTATTAAACTAAAAATATTTATTCCATATCTACCACATATACACCAGCAACAGTATAAATGTAAACCTAAATATGCAAAATTCATAATTTAGTGACGGAATTTTTTTAATAACATGCAGTATATAAATGTGCAGATTTTATGCAGATGTTGAAAAAAATCACTTTTCAGCTTGTAGAATGGAATTGCAATATTACATTTTTCACTTAAGCAGTTTTTTAATCTACTTTGTTGCTTTTCTAAAATGAATGGTGAATGCCATCTTTTATGAATGCAGCTTGCTTTTTTCACTATTTTTGTTTGATGTAATCAGTAAACTTTGGTATGATATGAATAATAAAAAAAGACTGACCTGAGTCTCCTGCTCTTGGGCTGAAATAACTGGTTCTGAGAAATTGGAAGACTTTTCTGGTGACTGCATGACACTAAACATTGAAAGAAAATCAGTAATAAAGACTTTGTCAACGTTTATTTTTTATTTTGCCCCACAAATGACAATATTCTTCACAATATCAATAAGACAATTTATACACACTGGATTTTGAACATTTAGATCAAACATTTATAGTAACACCACAGTTTTAAAAAGTACAATTTAGTCTTTTCACAAGTGGGGACATAAAGACAGCATCCTTCCTGTCCACTTTCTTGACCACAGGTGCTGAATCAAGAAACTGCCTGTCCAAACTAGAGATTTTTTTTTTTTTTTACCCAACAGAGATATAATGTATGATTCCTGCTGTGAAGTCACTGATTTTTGTTTGGGAGGGGGAAAATTAAGGAAAAATTAGTAAAATTATTCAAAAATCAAACAAGTAAATAGATAGCAAAAAGACATAATTCTGTTTTAGACTCTTCAAAAGCAGGGCAGAATATTTTAAATTATCGAAAAACATAAAAAGCTTGCTAGGCAGTGAACTAGAGATCCTATGAGAGACATTCTCACTGGCAAACTAATATAGGAAGTCATTAAAATGAAACTGCATAGAAGACTACATAAATGATGAATTTAAATAAATTAGTGTTTCTTGAAGATAAAGGGGAGGGACATATGTGGTATTTAAGGAATGATTATAAATTTCTTTGCTCCAAGAATTCAGAAATTATAGAATAAGTAAAGCTTCATTCCCACAATTATCAAATTCTATCACATTCACTAGGCAGACATCAATCTGACAAAAGATAGCACCAGTTTAAAGAATTAGCAATATCAGGTCAATCAAGAAGATTGCAAATCTGCTTTAATTTATATTCTACTACACAAAACTTTACCTTAGCATTCATAGAATCCTTATAATCATTAACTTTTTATGAAAAGATTTTTTAGCAAACCAAAATTTTACTATCATAATAAATTACCATCAAATTTAAATTCTGCCTGACTGAGCTAGAAGTGTATGCAGAAAAAATCAATAAAAAGATGATTTGTACCAGAACAAGAAGCTATGAAAGAGGAGAACATAGGTCTGGGAGGAGTGCAAGCTATTATAGTTTACCTATGAAGAAACTGCATCGAACTGCCTTTAAACACTGAGCACTCAACTAGAACTTTCCTTTTGCAATGGAAGGTGTTTATTTACAGGAAATCACATCTAGCCAAAATGCAGAAAATAAGTGACAGCAGACTCTTTGGCCCTAAACAGGACATCTAAGTCACCCCCCCCCACACACAATCCACCTCTAGGTTCAGGGAACATCATAAGAGAGGGAGCAGTAAGATGTAAGAGCCTCAAGGAGTACAGCCAGCACTATCTTCTGGACATGACTGTGAATCCACTGCAGCTATGTGTATTTCCAGAAGACCTGCATGAGATATGTCTTGTCAACATTTCACCATGGCAGGGGAAGAAAGCTCAACAAGACCCACACTTCCTTAAAAGATTAAGAGGGTTAATGCTAATGGGAGGGAATGGTGGGTGTTTTCCTTAATGGCACACCCACGGATACATGACTCATGTTCCAGTAAGTACTCAGGCACATACCACCAAAGGCGCCCAGGTGAAGCTCAATAGATCACACATGGGAAGAGACCTGAAAATAGGAGAGGACTGGCAGGGAAGAAGAAAGGTTGTAATGAGGAAAGGAAAGGAGATGAAATTGGGGATTAAGGTGTGAACATATCATAAATTCACTACATTCGTGTATGAAACTTTAAAAGAATAAAAAAACTCAAAAAAAGATGTGTTGTAGCTAGCTGCTGGTTAGCATTATGCAGGCTGTTCGGGAAGTAAAGTCACCAACAATCACACCCAGCTGTTGTCATTGCATGCTATAATACTGCCTGGCAAGATGTGACCACTTATACAATAATAATAAGAATGTTCTGTGAGTTACCAACTGTCATAGTTAAGCACAGGTGTCCACTTGACTGTTGAGGGTTTGAGCTCTGGGCACAGTTGTAGAGAGTTGATGGTTGAGTTAAGCCCAGAGCAAACCTGAAGGAGGTTGTCTTGCTGATGGAGAAGACCCAGCCCATGGTGAGTGGGATTAGGCCCTGGATAAATCACAGAGAGCTGGTTGAGAGAGTTGGCATCCTTCTGTTCACTTGGCCAGACATGCCGGTCTGGCAAGTAAGGATTGTCTGTCTCTCAGCCATTATGTGGTGATGGTGTGGCCAGTTTCCTCGGCCCTGGTGTTGATGCATGCTCTCCCATCAAGCTGGACTGAGAACTGTAACCAGACTGTCATAAGAAAGTAAACTCCTTGTTCCCTTAAGCTGTGTGATGGTCATTTATCAGCAACCATATAGGCTGACTGCAACACCAACCACTTTCTGATTGGATTTGAGGCCCGCTTCACGGGAGGGAATACATGTCTGGTATTTCAGAACTGGTCAAAACTCTATGATTAGGAAGATCAGAGACCACATGGGAAAAATTACTAGTGATGTTTTGTCAAATGGACATACAGTTAAATTGCCTTCCAAATAAAGAAAAAAAAAAAAACTGTAAAAACCAACAAGACTGGAACAGTAATAGTCTTTGTGACAGTACTGTGGACTTAACAGTACTTAGAAGCACCTTGAAAACAAGCCTCTGAGAATGGCCATGAGGCATTATTTAAGTTAGGTTAGCCTCTAGGCATGTCTGTGAGATAATCTAGATTAGGTAACTGGGACGAGAAAGGAGAAAGCCAGCTGAGCATGAACAGTCATCTGTCTGCTTCCTGGCTGCCCGCGCAACATGACCAGCTGCCTCAACGTCCTGCCACTGTGACACTCGCACCATGAACTCTGCACTACATAAACTTCTTTCCTGCTTTCGTCAGGTATTTCATCTCCCAAATGTGAAATATAGCTAATACAGTCTTCTAACAAAGACACTATGTTGTATGTGGGCAGAGACAAGAAAATCCTTGAGGTTCACTGGTACCAGCCTAGCAACAGGTTCAGTAGAGATCCTGTTTCACAGACATAAGACAGACAGTGATAGAGCAGGACACTCAAGTCCCCCTCTGGCCTCTGTAGATGCATGGACAGGTGCGCACACCCACACACACGTGCATAAACCACACACATACCATAAGCAAATGAATTCTGTACCTGTTTTGGGGAATATGACTCCTAGAAGAGATTTTCTCAAGTGCTTTGAAAGAATACATCTTCTCCAAGCTAGAATGCTTTTCCATTAAAAAAATAGAAAACAGAGAAACACTTAAATACAAAGAAAATAGGTGTAAAAATCTTACAATAACATTTTTTCCCTCTAACAAGATCTTCAAATAAAGCAACTGAAAATAAGCTATTGAACCATCACCTTTTAAGACTCTAAAAACTGTTTAAAAATTAAGTAATAGAAAACAATGTACTAAGGCTGGTGAGATGGCTCAATGAGTAAAGATGCTTGTATGCAGACTGATGATCTGAGTTCTATCCCCAGACCCCTCATGTGAAAGGACAGAACTGACTTCTGAAAGTTGTCCTCTGACCTCCATATACAAAAGTGATTTGATTAAATTCCATGTACTTTAATAAAGCAGAAAAAGTACAGTAGAAAATTTAGTTCACATGTTTTCATTAACTAAAGTCTGCCTGTGGGTAAATAAGCTAAATTGGTTACTTAAGATCCCAACAAAACAAGAAAGTGTATATAGATGTGTACATCAATCTTTTATATATATGTATATATATATATATGTATGTATGTGTATATGTGTGCGGACACATGCACACGCTTTAATGAGAATATTTAGGATTGGGCTTATTAACTATAAATAAAATGATATACTAGAAACTCGAAGACAAATGGAGCTGTAATCTTAAAAGAATCAAAAGAAATTACTTTGTGATGTAGTTTTAATTCTTTTATTGGCTCCAGAAATTATAGATCTCACATTTTCAATTTGTTCATATAATTCCTTTATTTTGTGAATTTCACACGTGCCATTTTACTAATTGGAGGGTAGTACAAACACAAGACTTAGAAATAGGAGTGGCATGAGTGAATAATGAAATCAAGAACTGCCTCTTCAAAACAAACCTTCTTCTCTGTAGCTAATTCAATTGGCATCTGACGTGAGGAATGCTGTTCCGAGTCCGAAGATTCAGTTTTAGAACTGAAAATTAAATTACAGCCCAGTTAAAATGCAATTATCCAACTCATGACTCATAACACCCTGCTCTCAGAAAAGTAGGGAAGATTATATTTCCTTTCTAGAATTGGTATTCTCTTAAAGCTGGTTTCTGGGAAAAAAGAAAGACATTTGAAAGAAAAAAAACTGAGATACAATCAATAACATTTGCATAAAGGTAACAGAAAATAGGCAGCAAGCATATTGCGTTCCCACTATCTATACATAGTAGGAATTTTTTAGTCCTCCTATCAATGCTAGCTGATTAATGGAAAAGCTTTCCAAATATTATTGTGGGATACTTCACATCAACCAGGAAAATGTTCTATGGCTTATCTTTTTTCTCATGGCTCCCTTCCACCAAAATAACTCAAGTGTATAGAATCAAACAGGTAATTAATTTATCCTAGGTGGTATCTATAAATTGTTATAATTTGAATCACTTGAACAACAACAAAAAATCTGAAGACAATAAAAAAAAAACTGACAAAGAACCTTGGTATATGAAACGTCCTTGGACGCATTTCTTCATTAACTTGAAGGATAAGCTGTTGAGGAGATTCGGTCCTGGCTTTATTGAGCCACTTTCTACCCTATCAAGAATAAACAGAATCTTAATTCATGGTGAAGCAAAATGAGGTCAACAAGGTAGATTTCTGTACTGCTTACCTGTGTTGTAAGGGAACATGTCTTTGCAAATTTGTTTTGCCCAGGAACTTCCACCAAGAATCCTTCCACAATAAGCTGATGGGAAAATGCCTTCCACCAACTCTCGGTCTGATTCTTGCCAGTGCCAAAAAGCTTGTGACAACGATATTTATCGGCGAGACGCTGAGAATTCTGAAAGTAGGGATGATCTTAATGTCTAAAATTATTTACTGAATTAAATGGGGCACATAAAACACACCTATCCAAATAGTGATAGAAGAGAAATAAATGGATAGGAACAGATATCCTAATGTTAACTATAAAAAGATTGATAATAAAACACCATCTACACACTCTTAAAAAACATTAGATAAGCAAAACCCTCAGCGCTCAACCTATTTCAATGGAAGATAAGTGAGGCAGAAAACTACATCCAGCCAGAGTACAGAGTAACAGTGAACCTGGAACACTCAGTCCCAATCAGCCCATCAAAACCTTACCCCACACCAAGGCTCGGGGAACCTTGCAGAGAGGAGATGGTAAGGTGGGATGAAGTACTCCTGACCATCTAGCAATTTTTAACTCTTTGGACAGAATAACAGACCAGTTTTTAAAACACTTACATTATTATGCTTATTCTTCTTATTTTGAACACTCTACTCAAAAACAAATATACAATCAAATTATGTTTTCAGTGTTCTGTATCTAATATAAAAATTGGGCTGGAGAGGTGGCTCAGGGGTTAAGCCTCCGCCTTCCAGGCGGAAGATCCTGAGTTTGGATCCCAGATCCCACGTATAGACGCCAGGCGGAAGCGGGGCGGCCTGCCCTTCTGGTCCTGGTAGGGCGGAGCCTGTGAATCCCGGGGCAGAAGGAGGTGGAGGCGTCCATGGTGGTTCTACACACACACACACACACACACACACACACACACAGACACACGCGCGCGCGCACATACACACGCACATGCGCACAGTTGAATAAATAATAAAAAAAAATGTTTAAAAAAATTAACACATAATTCAGAAGCATTTCCCACTGCACAAGTCTTAATATGTATTGGAATATTAAATTATTGCTATTGAAAATTTTGGCTAAAAATGTTTTCATAACTACAGGTAAGTCTACCACATGACTGATACAATGTAACTCAATAGTCACAGGTTTCGTTGCATGGCTATTCTTATTGTATTTTTGTTCATAAGACACCATAAAACTTACTTAATCTTGATGATTTGGCTGCTTTACTGAGATATACCAGGAAAAAAAATGATTGTATACTTCGGTAATGTGATTTGAAGGCAAAATTTTTCTCACAGGAGCCCATACTCAAATACCTGGTCCCCAACTGTGGCACTGTTTCAGAAGTTTATAAAACCTCTGAGGCTGAGAATCGTGGCTGGTGAAGATGGGTCACGGGGATAGCACTTTCAGAATTACCTGCCCTTGCTTCCAGCCTTAGCTCTCTTCCTTCTCATCTGCTGCCTCAGCATGACCAGCCCAAAGCCCTGCTGCCATGCACAAAGCCAGCCAAGCATTCTAGCCACCATGCCCTCCCTACCAAGGTGGACTGTATCCATAAAGCTTAACCCAAAAGACTACTCTTATCCCTTAGGCTGCTTCCGTTAGCTATTTGGTCATCCTGATGAGAAAGGTAATTAGTACAAAAGCAAACTGACAGCCTACTTTCTCCTTACTGACAATTCCTGCCTAAGGTTACCTTCCCTGTGGAATAATTGGAGTGTCCAAAGACACACATACATAGGATGAACATATTTAAAATAGTGATATACATCAGTAATGCAACTACTAGGTTGTTCTCTACTTGGAATTCCTGATAAATGAATACATGAATAAATGAATGAGCAAATGAATTAAGTAAATAAATGTTAATTGTGAAGTGAGATGTTATTTTGCTTTACTAAATAATTTGCTATACATACTACTGCATAATATTATAGTATGTGTCTTAAATATACTCAATAATTATTTTAAAATATAAATAAATTGAAATACTAATACTACAGAGGTTCCAAGCAGGAAGAAAAGCTAGAGCTGCTGCTTTTGCATTTTTCAGCTCAATAGAATCAAAGATGTTAATGACAGCTTAATATCCTGTGAATTTTTATTATAGTTAGGATTTTAATACAGACTTTCAAACAACTATTTCTAATGCTTTACTAATATGAATGTAAATGCACACACATGCATACGCACGCACACACACGTACATACATGTGTAGGCTTTTAATTGTATCAAACGAGTTTCCCACAACTAAAGAGACTTACAAACTAGTAATGCCAAAGGCACTAGGTGCCTCACATACTTTTACTAGCTCTCTACACTGAAAACTACTCTTCTAGCAGGAAAAAACTTAAAGTGAATATACACTTTTGCTAGAAAGAGGCAATGAAGCTGATTCTAATAATTAGGGAATAACTCTTTCCTTTGTGATCAATATTCCTGAATATTGTGGATGTCAATAAAGTTTATATTATCTTGTATCTATAGTAATCAATACACAAAGAATGAAACATCTTTGCTCCTTCATAGTACATCTTTATCTAAAAGAATCATGGAGATGCCTGACTTCTGAAAGTTGTTCTCTGACTTCCACCCATGCACCATGGCATGCACACACACACCTTCTCTCTCCCTGCTTCTCCTTCCTCTCTCCTAAATAACAGCAAAAAGAACCATATTTCCAAACTAAATCAGGCAACAAGTTTTACGACAAAAAAACAAGAATTTTCAACAGCTATTTAATAATTTCTTAACTCTGAACAAGATGCTCATTAACTGCATGAAAATCTCATTAACTCAGTTCTCCAGTTTATAGACTTACTGAGCAAATTACCTAAAGTAAGAAAGTTGCCATAGGGAGAATACACTGATCAGGGCAGAGATATTTCAAGGACAAAATTTTATGCACACAGCATTCACCAACCACTCACAAATCTTTATCCTAGAATTTCCAGACCATTTGATTTAAAATACAAATTTAAGACTGCATAGAATGGCAAGATAAACAGAAAAGACTCTAGAGTAGAAGTTAGGAAAGTCAATCGCTTATCCTGACTAGGACAGAGAATAAAGGATCTCTCTCAGTCAAGGCACTCAATTGTCATTTTAACTGTTTCCATCATTCAGTACAAAAAAGCTGATTAGGCTAAGCAATATGGTTGCCATTTTTAGCTCTAAGAGCCTATATTTCTGTGGAATATAGTCTCAAGAGAGAAATTTTTAATCAAGTTCTTTTTTTTTAAATCAGGTTGAGAAAATATGGGTCAACAAACTGATATAACATGGGTAAGAAAAATCTGAACACTGGTGAGAACCAGAACAAGAGAACCACATCCAAGTGATGAATTCCCACGAAGAGCATATTTAATATTGGTTTGCAAATAAATGATGTCACTATGCTGTCCTAAACTATAAAATTAAGGCCACTGATTGACTTATCATATATTCTAATAGAGAGCCAAAGATTTTAACATAGTGGGAAGGAGTTAAAGTTCCTTAGGTAACACAATTTAACTTATGATCGAACTCTTTAAAACAAAATTTTAAACTCCAATCACAAATTTTTACACTTTATAAATATTTTTGCACTTTATAAATATTATTTCTTCAAAGTAACTCCAGAAGTTCTCAGTTTAAGGCGCATTATCTTAAACACTAAAATTGTCTGCAAAAATATTAATTTGTTGGTTAAGTTGCACAACTTGCTTAAGTCTCAAGGGTTATGCTTTTTATTATGCTTTTTAAACAATATCCCAACAGATATCAAGATTATCAAAAGGGAGGAGACAGGGAACTTGCCTTATTTTCTCTGAAGTTAGTGTTCACAAATTTCATTAAGTGGTACTTTTTAACAGTTTTGAACTTTTATCTAGCAAGGGTAGTATAAAATTTCACAGAGGATAAACTTCTTAATTTGAAGAATCCCAGCAGACATTGTTGGTAAAAGCAGTCTGACTTGGCTTTCAAATAATAGGTGAAATATGATCTCTCTTGTGACCACGTCAAGTTTGTCTAAAAACATACTTAAATGTATTTGTTGGTATTGGACAGTTAGGTTATAGCAAATTAAAACAAGAATAATTTTTATAAATTAAACATTCAACTGGGATATACAGATTTTGAAGGTAAAAAAGGTAGCAAAAAGTTTATAGTCGTCAATTATATTTTAACAGTCTCTTAAAATTCTTATAAAAAGTATAGTATTGGCGTAAGTAAAAACAAAATCTTGGGTAACATTTCTAGTATTCATTTTTAAGTAAGCTTGCCATTTAAAGTCAAACTCTTACATTCTGGCAGTCATTAAAATATCAACGGCTGTAAAGTTAACATAATATTCAATGCATTCCATTAAAAATATTTCAATTAATTTTATATGCTCCTTTCTAAACAGAATTAAAAGTATTTACAAGAATCACTTGAATATTTAATATATGCTTACTTGAAAACCCTATATACAAAATGAACTTTTTAATCTCTATTATAAAACTACATTTTTAATAAAGATACATCTACAAATTAATCTTGCTTTTTAAGCTGATACTAATATGTAACAATCAGATTTATATTACCAACTTCTAAGTCAAGAATAAAATCATAATAGGCAAGACTACAGACAAAAAGCTTTGTGACTGTATGGGTCTGGTTTTACTCATATTTGTACAGCAATGATGTCATATTAATAAACTCAAAACAGAAAATAGGCAAATTAATATTAACTATTTACTGGAAAAGCACATACACCATTTCTTAGAATTTTAAATAGTTCTGACAAGAAAGAGACTCAGAAGAAAGAATATGCTGCCAGATGCTGCTGCTGAACACTGACATTTACAAAATAGCCCTAAAACTATAGTTTTGCCCAAACAACATAATGTTTATGGGTGCCAAAAGATAAAATTTTGTTCTACCAGTCCCTTGATGGAATGAAAGTTAACTTTTCTTAATTATCCAAAGAAATGTCAGTCTAGGGATTCATCAGCTGTAATGGGTGAGCTAATACACTATTTCAGGTTTGCAATGCATAGCTGAACATCAGCTTACAATATCAAAACAGCAATCAATGTGAGATATATATAAGTTTAGTCAAAAATAATGATGCACAGTTAAGATAGAACTTAATGTAACTTTCAGATTATCAATAACTCATCCGAAACCAAAATTACAATCATAACAGAAGAAACCTTTGGGGAAAAAAAGTGTCACAGGAGTAAAACAAAAACTATGAAGTTACATGTACTTACAGATCCTCGGAGAAATAAAATTGGAACCCCAATTCCAAATTTTTCCTGTAAGATGTCCACAGCAGACAGTAGTTGGAATGCTTGTGGTCCAAAATCCTGTGATGTATCCTCTGAGTCATTAATGGAATAGCAACAATTCATTCTAAACGAAAGTAATCATACACTCAAAAAAGCATAGACATGGCATGTTTCCTTAGCAATAAAAAGATGAGCAAGGTAAAAACATATCTCAAATGTGTCAAACACTTCAGAAGCTATGAAGTGAGTTTGTTACAACTGAGAGCCTGCAAAGTATCTAAAGCACAAGAAATAAATCATCATATGGCACTACAAGACATAATGCTAGTTGCCTTCTCCAAGTACCTAGAAGACAAGTTTCATGAGGTGCTGGAGACCTTGACCAGAAAACAAGCTCAAGAAAGCAAAGCTTGAGGATTACACTAGAGCTACTCCACCTGACCGATTACATAAATATTGGAATGTTATACTAGGTTCCATTTAAAAATGAGGGTTATTGAAAAAAAATTTTAGCTTAAAATACTGCTATGCATGTTGCTTTAAACCCCAATATATTATAAATATATTACAATTATATTATATATAATTAAACATAACATCAAAATTCTAAACCTCTCAGGTAAGTACATTAAGTTGTTAAATTCCTCAGTAACCTTTCAAGTAGATACAAAAGGTTCATTAATGCTTAAATGAGAATTCTTTATAATTACTCTCCATATCATCACTTTGAGAAGCAGTAAGATATTCCAGATAAAAATATTGTGTTTGGATTTTTAGAAAATGCTTAGGTTTATTCTTCTATTACTTGATTAGGAGGATGTTCAGGAAATCTCCAAGTCATAAAGTTTCATAAATTATAAACTACACAATATCTCACCAGTATATATGGAGAGAGACATAAATGTGATTACCATTGAATTCCAATTTTTCTTTAATTTCTGACTTAATTCTCCATTATTGAAGTACTTTTTAAACTTTCAGATGCATTCAGAATTGTTTGTTTATCATACTTGCTTGAGAATCAATTTCATTCTGATCATAAATGTGGTGAACCAGTTACAAATTCGCCAAAATTTTTGAAACAAGCTATAGTCCTGTTACATGGCACTAATATTTTTCTACAAAAGAGCAATGCAGCCAGTAGTGCAACTTGCCGTTGGGAGGGTTAGGCAGGAGGGCTGTCATGAGTCCCATAAGGCAAGACTACTTGGCCAGTGAACTCCATGAATCCTCCTGTCTCTGGCTCCCCAGTGCTATGAGTACAAATGTGCACCACTGGTTTTCTCTGTGGGTGCTGGGGATCTGAATTCAGGCCCTGTGCTTGTGCAGAACACATTTACTGAGCCATCTCCCTAGCTCTTCATTAAAGTTCTTCATTAAATATTTGCTAGAAGTTGTCACCAAAGCAACCTGGACTAAAGAGTTTTATTTTCAATGTTTTTAAAAAATATTTTGTTTTTAAAAAAGACAGAGAGTGATAGAGGGGGGTGGAGAGAGAGAGAGAGAGATGCATGCTATGACAAACAAGTGGAGGTCAGAAGTCAGTTTTCTCCTTTCACCATGTGGGCTTCTAGGGACTGCACTCAGGTTACTAGATTTTCAAGCAGGCACCTAAGCAATCTTACCAGCCCTATTTCCAGAGATTTTTAACAAGGAGTTCAACCTCTCTGATACATATTTATTTTATGTATTTATGTACATGTGTGTATGTATCAGAAGGCACTGTGTGTACCCATGAAGGCCCAAGGGTGACTTTGGAAATCTCTCTACATTGAAATACCGTCTTACTTTTGCTCTTGAGTTTCTCAGGCTCCACCTTCCAAGTCCAGAAGTACAAGCTCCTACCATTTCTGCCTGGCATATTTTATGTACGATCTGGGATTTGAACTCAGGACCTTCTGTATATCAGGTTAAAGTTTAACTCTTGATCCATCTCTACAGCCTCTCTAATGTACATTTAGATTATCTGCTTCATTGCAGCTGAACACTGCCAGTATCAGATTCATGTAAATTAGGTTGTTCAGTGTTCTCTTATTTTTCCTTTTAATGTCTATGAGGCCAGCAGTAAAATTCCTTCTTTTATTTTGATATTGATAATCTGTATACACCTTTGCTCTGCCAGTCTTACAAAAGGGCTCTGTCGATTTTATTGACCTTTATAAGTAATGAGCTGCTTTCCAGTTCACTGATTTTTTTCCTCTATATATTTCGTTGTTTTGCTTCATTGATTGATGCTTTTATCTTTATTATTTCCTTCCTTCTGCTTCCTTTGGTTTATTTTCCTTATATTTTTTTGTTTGTTAAGGTAGAAGTTTAAGTATTAATTTGAAATATTTGTTCTTTTATGGTATAAGTGTTTAACACTACATATTTTCTTCACAATATATTAGCTGTATCCCAAACATTTTGTATTTTGAAAGTGTCTTCTGATTTGTCCTAAGATTTCTCTGACTCAGGAATATTTAGAAATGTGCTATTTAACTTCCAAAAGCTTGTAAATTATCTTCCCTGTATTGTTTTCTGGTTTAACTGCATTAATGTAAAAAAAATCAACTTAACAAAATATTTTAAATTTGTCTAGGTTTGTGTTATGAGTCAAAGGATTATGCATGTCTGCAAGTATTCCAGCAAACCTTGAAAAGAATGTGTATCTTTCTGCTGTTGGGCAAATTATATTTTTTTCTGTCCTTTTTTACTTTGCTTTGTTGTGGTTGTTGTCTGTTGAGCTTTTTTGGTTTTGTTTTTCCTTTCATTTTTTTTTAAATTAGTCAACAAATTGGTTTATTAAAATTTAATGTTGTACATAAAATTATAACTCAAAGTTAACAAAATAATCCATTTATTAAAATGCTGCATAAGAAACTCCAATGTTATACTGGTAAACAGTCTCCATTAATATTTTGACTAAAATATACTGCACAATGTAAACTTTAGCAGAAATAGAAGATACCTTTTACTACTCAATGATTTAACAGCAAGGTAAGTGCAGACCTAGGTTTCCTTGATGAGTCAAAGACAGAACTTCAGAGACAATCCAAATCTTGTATGTCTGAAATATGTATGTTTACAATATTCAGAGATTTTCATTCATATAAATAATAAGAAAGAGGATGAGGGTTGCTTTTAAATGGTACTTATTTGCTAGTGCAACATCTTTTTAAAACCACCCAAGCATCAACATGCAAATACTCCATCAATGCAGCTGATCTCACAGCAGCTTGCACACCACAGGTGAACGATCCATGTCGTTCAATCTGTCAGAGTTCTTTTTCACAGCACTTCTAAGCAGTGTGTTAAGACATACCACAGAGGTAGGTAAGACCATCTTTAATAAATTATCTTAATTGTAGAGAATGTCTGAAAAATTAAACTGACAAAATGCTAAACCATGCCTCAGATGAGTCTCAGAGAACCACAGATCCTTAGGTTTTACTCCAAGACTTAATCCCCTGGGATGTTCTAGCCTTTGTCCCACACTGAAGCAAGATGTACCAGCGTTACGAAGCCCCACGTCAAAAAAGCCGTCTTCTACTTCTCATTTGCCGATTCTTTGGACTACCCAGTCCTGCTGGCACAAAGGGCAGCGGTTGTTCTGCTTCACCCACAGGGACATGCAACAGTTGTGGAAGGAATGATTACAACACAGTCTTCTTGTTTGTTTTCAGCTTGACATCTAAGACAGGCATCCATCACCTGCACCCGGCAGATGGCGCACGTATCGCACTCCACGTCCCAGCTCCACATGGCCACCGCGTTCCACTTCTTCAGCGAGAACATCTTGTCGCCCCCGGACTTGGAGCCTGCGCTCCCCGAGTGCGAGGGCAGGGCACAGGGCTCCTCGCCGTCCTCCACGTCGGCCATGGCGGCGGCGCGGGCTTGTTTTTCCTTTCATTTTTGATATTTGCAACAGGTTCTCACTATGTATGCCAGGTAGATGTTGAACTCTCACTGTGCAATCCAGGCTGGCCAGGGGCCCTTGATCCTCCTTGCTTAAGTTTCTGAACCTTGAAATGCAAGCATGCGCAACCACGTCTGGCATTCCTTACTTGTTTTTGGCCAACTGGTTCTGACTGCAAGCAGATGCTGATGCCATCAAAAATACCTGTAAATTTCCCTGATTGTCCTTTAGATTATGTGGTTGTGTCAAATTGGCTAGGCTATAGAGATATACAAAAAAGTATTTTGTAGAGATTATTAATATTCACAGTGAGTTCACTTTCAGTAAAGAATCACCTTGAATAACATGGCAAATCTGATACAGTGAGCAGAAAGCCTCAGCAACTGCAGGTGCTCTGGAGAAGGACCTTTGAAGTCCAGACTGCAGTCTTAAGAATGGCCAATAATCCGAGCACCCTTCTCTCTCCTCCTTTCCTCTTTTTAGATCTTTACCCATTTGTGTGTGTGTGTGTGTGTTTTACCTACTCGGTGGTGTTGCTTTGGAGAAGAACCCTGATCCTTTTGCATTATTCAGTGTCCTTTTCAGTCTCTGGTAATATTCTTTGTTTCAAAGTTTGCATTGTTCTATACTAAAGTCTAGAACTTAACTTGAAGGCAATGAGGACTGGAGTGAGAAAAGGAGGTAAGGAAAGGTAGAGGAGAAATCAAAATGTTTTATATAAATGTATGAAACTGTCTAAAAGCAAAATAAGATGAAAAAATAGCTGTGGAAAAGATAAAGTAAAATACCAACTTAATGTCTTCATGATATGTTTCATTTTAAAGAAGGAAACATATGGAAAGCATGTAGGGAAGATATAGTACTTCAATTAATTCTGACAATTTATGCCTTTAAATAGTACCTTAGACTGCTCAGACTTAACTACAACTAGTGATACATCTAGTTAGGTCTGCCATTTTATGACTTCACTATATGTTTCTTTTGTTCTGTGTAAAACCATTCATTTTGCTTTAAGTAATGTTTTCATTTTAAAAACTGAAAACTTAGCATCCAATAAAAATTCAGCTAAACATGACTTAAGATAAAGAGAAACCAAGATTCTGAGAATGTCCATCAAGAAGAAATCTTTACCTGGACCTGCAATTATCACAACATTGTTCAGTTCCCATAATTCCCAAGGATGTTTTTTGTAGTTTTTTGTCCTCAAAATGAGACAAGATGATTCTGTCCAAGAGAAAAGTTATAAATTAAAGAACAAATATAGACATGTTTAAGTGCACTGATAAAACTGGGGTAAACTTACCAATGGCAAATTTATACAGGAACTCATTAGTTCATTCGTGATTACTCAAACACAAATAAAGCTGATTTAAAAATGAAGCATAAAGGGCTCTGAGGAGATGGTGCAGTGGTTAAAGTACTTGCTGCACAACCAAGGAGACCAGAGTTTGTGATTTCAAGATCCCAGGTTAAATGGCATGTGGAAATAGAAGCCCACCTGTAATCCTGCCTCTGAAGGTGAGGATTGGGAATCCACAGAGCAAGCTGGCAAGCCAGACTGGCCTTACTGGCAAACTCTGGGTTTGAGTAGAGACCCTGTCTCAAAAACAGTAAGATGGAAACGCAACTGAACATGATTTCTAGTATCATCCTCTAGCCTCCCTGTGAATGTGCATGTGCACCCAATTCCCAACACATACTTCCCACACGCATACACATGAAAATGTAATTCAACAAAATACTTTTAATTATCTAGCAAAATTGTTTTTAACAAGTATCTTCTAAAAACTTAAATTGATATAAAATATAATACATACTGTCGTCTACATCTGCTGGAATGAAGGTATTTTTCCATCTTTGCCATCACCTTTAGTTTGTATAACCGAAAGTTTTCATTATGTATCTCAATAAGGTGATGCCTGCCAATTAAAAAAATCACAGAAATATGTAGAACTCTATTATCAAGTCTATCACTTTTCAGTTTATTTTTAACAATCTCTAAAATGCTCAGTCCCAAACCAATAATGAATGTTCTTATCCCTTTAGAAATCATCCTTATATCCCTTCAGTCAATGCCCATTGATAAGAAAGAGTTCTATCTTTGCCCAAGTAACATTCCTGCAGCTGCCTTTGAAAAACTATTACATACACTCAGGTTTTCATTTTGATTTATACACTACATATTTCTATGGTTTCTAGCAAGCCTTCTAATATATGGGTTTGAACTTTTCCCAGGAAAAAAAAATTATTCTTTATTGTAATTGACTTTCTACGAGAAACTAAAACCATCTATATGAGGAAATATGAGAGAGCTTCAGCACTCCAACATGAACACTCATCCTACTGGCTCCTCAAAAGATCACTCACCCATCCAAAACCATCTCTTTATAACATGGGGGCATCTAGGGACAATAAAGTACTAGAATTAACTTTTCTTTTGCTCAATCGATTGTAGCTGATATTTTCAGTCATAATATTGAATTTATTTAAAATTGTGAAACATTAAAAACATGCTTGCTCATATCTTAAGTCATCGTTGCTATAACTCATTCTGCTATACTAGCTTTCTGTGAAGAAATTCCATGAATGTCAAATTCAAATGATAAAATTATCTCAAGTAGCACTGTACTTCCAAAATACATAGATGTCTGAGTAAGTAGGTTTCAGACACTTCAAGACAAAGCAATGATCTATCCAGTACAAACTAAATGGCAACACAGGCCTCATCATTACAGACTTTCTCACTAACAGTTTTGATTACTTTCTGATTGGCTTGGGGCCCGTTTCAAAGCAGGCAACACATACTTAGTACTGTAAACCAAGGCAATACCTGTGAATAGGACAACTGTAAGTCCTAGCTAGGAAAACTTCTTAGTGTTAAGTACAAATATGTCACAGTAAACTAAAATCTAAACACTTATCATTATACCTAGAGATCAGAGAAGTATTTGGCACTCAACCAAGGAGTATCCTTGTGCAATGAAAGATGTGTAATGAAGAGAACCATAGCTGACCAAAGCACAGAATGAAAGTAACCATGGACCAGTAGGCCCTAATTAGGACATCTAAACTGTCTCCATCTCAAAGATTAGGAAATCTTGTGGAAGAAGGGGCAATAAGAATGCAAGAGTTGGAGGACAGGGAGACGTAATGTCAATGTCAGACAGTAGCCTTTGTTCATATCAGGGCTGCTGTACCAAAGAATTCAATTCATAGATATATTTTCACTAGACCTCCATAATAGCTTACTTAGCAACATTTTGCTATGGAGGAGGGAAAAGCTCATGAGACAGGATGCTACCCTGAGAGACTATATGGGGCTGATGTTGGACAGCAAGGAGGGAGCCTCTAAACTCTATAGTTTGCTACCTGGTAGGTTATTAATACCCATGTGGATGCTCAGGCACCAACTAGTACAAGTGTCCTAGACGGGACCCAGTGGATCTCACCTGCAGTAAGACATTCTAAAGGGAAGGAAATTAGCTAGAGGAGAGAACAAGTAGAGTGGGGTGGAATGGAGGGTGAGAGTGGGCACTGGGTGATGAAAACACATAAATTTATTGTTAATGTTATTAACAGTAAATTTAAATTTTAATTTAATTGAAATTAACTAAAATTAATCAAAATTACACTAAATATATATCAGTACAGCTCTCAAAGAAGTCTTGAAAACCTAAATTCACAAATACTCTAATATAACTGGTCACTGGACAGCACTATTCACAGTGTACATCCACATAATCTGTCCTACACTGTTGACAATAATTCCTACCCTACCATCTAATGTCAATGTTCTTAGATAGTTCTTTGAATTATATTTACCATCAGTGTTTATAGAAAATTTGAGAAAATGAAATTACAATTCTCTAACAGCAAATCAAATTTTATTATTTTCTTCTTTTGTTTCTCTTAAAATAAAGTACAATACTCCAAAAATAAAAACAATTAATAAAATTTTAAAAACATAGAAATCAGTTGAAGGCAAAGATTCATTGGGTTAAATTATTTTACAAAGTATTCCAACAGGTGTCACTATTGGGTGTGACTGTTTAGGATAACAGTAAAGGTAATCACTGGGACAGGCCTGTGAGATGGCTACTACACTAAGAAATATAAAAATTACAAGCTGAAGAAACACAAAGCTACATAATAGGAGCTAGCAACAAAATGTCATACAAAATGCTTGCCTAGAATGAGTGAGCCCAACTTTGATACCCAGAATCACAAAATTAAAGGAAATGAACATTATAAGCAATTAAATATATAATTCCCTAGATAAGTTCCTTTTCTCAATCATAGAATTCAGCATGAAACAAACTCCAAAACTATGAATTACAATGGTCTTTTCAGCTAAGAGTGATTCATTTATTTTCTTCTATAAAACTTAAGATCTTGATGACACAAGTCCATCTTTAATCTTTGCACTATTCCTTTCTACCCTGACCCTACAGTTTCATCTCTTATAAAAAAACAATCTATCTATACCAAATATTCACACCCACAGGTTCAACCATAGATTCAATCAACCTGAAGTCGAACCTAGCCAGGCCTGCAATGATTGCATCTCCACTGTGGGCACTTTTATCTTGCTATTGTTCCCTAACATTATAGCACAAAATTTTTCTCATAGCACTAACTTTATAATAGATACAAGTAACTAAGAGATGATTCAATTTGTGGGAGAGTATGCATAGATCATACACAAATATTGTCCCATTGTATACAAGAGATTTGAACATCATGGGATTTTTGGTATTCAGGGATTCCTAGAACGAATCCCCAATGTGACAAATGTATGGACATAATGACACCATTATTTGATTACTAACCACCATTTCCTTCTGTTAAATATCAATAAGATAACATTTAACATATCTTTTAAAACCAGTAAACCAGAATTGTATCTATGGATAAATCTATAATATGAAACTCAGTCAGACCTTTAAGGTTTACCAGCAACAATAACATAATGCATAAATAAAATAACATCTGGGATGATTAACTTAATTTTATATTAAATTTAACAGTAGCTTGCATAGCTGTGCTCTATCCAAATTATTTTAAATTTGTTAAATTATCTTGATAGATTAGTGTCAAAAAGAGAACAAAATGGTTTTACTGTCTACATTTTAAGAAGTAAAATCTACTGACTAGACTTAGAAAGAAAAACAATATTTAGAGTAAACCTTTTTACCGAACAACAATGATCCTTGTATCCGTCTTAACTACCCCTTCTTTAAAAAAGTCTGGTCTGGAGTGGATAAGGAAAATGTGGTACATCTATACAATGGAGTACTACTCAGCCATCAAAAATGATGAATTACTGGAATTTGCCGGGAAATGGATGTCATTAGAAACAATTATATTAAGTGAAGTATCCCAAACCCAGAAAATTAAGCACCATATGTACTCCCTAATAGGTGGCTCCTAGTACCAAACCCACCCAGCCCACCTTGAGACACTCAAAGACAAGTCTATGTAATACCTACAGTAACTGAAAGGATTATGAACAGGAGGGATGGGGTTGGAGGGCCACACCAGAAACAAGGAGAGAGGGGATCATGTTACAGCAGAGAAAATAGGCCTCCATCAAGGACTGCAAGTAAGTAATGAGACACCTAGTTAAGTTCACAGACGTTCGTTCCTGATCATTTACAACTGAAGGGGTATGATCTCACCAGAAGGGGAAAGCATATAGTCTGGCAGCAAAAAAATAACTATTTTGCAAATGGGTGATTGACCCCTTCCTCACTGAGGTTTCCTACTTTTATTACATCTACCCTTGAATGTGCTCTTATAACAAGACTCCAGTATAACAACTTTTTGTCTCTGGCCAGGGGGTGACATACAATGCCCATCAGGATGGAGTGAAGGGCATTGCAGGAGCAGCAAAACTGCAAAAGAAAATCAACAAACCAAAATCCAGAACTTCAGAGACTCTATATCAAACACCTAGAACTAGACCAGACTAATCTCTCCCCATCCTGAAGCTCAGGGAAATGTGCGGAAGAGGGGGCAGTGAGATTATAAGAACACAAGGATGGGAGGAGCAATGATATACAAGATACTCCACACTAGTTAGGGCTGAAGCAATCATAATTAGACTTTGCATGCCCTGCGCAATGTCCAACACACTATTGACCTCACAAAGTCTAGCATCTGCTAAAGGCACCAAGATCCTTGGAGGCAAGAGATTGACAGCCACAGTAGTGTTCCTGTGCTTAAGGGGAACACGGGAAAGGGTTCAGGGAAATGCCACTGGGTCCTTGTACTTCATCGGAGAGGAGGGCCCAGAGGAGAGTCAGGCATGCACAAGAAAGGACTCTCTGGGAATTGGGGGGGGAGGGAGGCACTGGAGGATGGGGAGGGAGGGGTGAGGGGAGGGGGAGCAGGGGGGTCGGGGGAGGGAGGGAGGGAGGGAACTGGTGCACCTATTAAGTTTGTATGAGCAGAAATAATAATAAAAAAGTTAAAAAAAAAAGTCTGGTCTGATTCTTTTTAACGCAATAAACAAAACTCTCTGCTCAGTAAAGCTGTCCTTCACACACTTCAGACATAGCACTTGGCAAACTCTTTTGATCCCTTTCCTAAGAAAAACTTTGATTACTGAGATTTTCAAATGCAAAAAAGAAAACAGCAGATATATGTCTGTATCTGCACAACTCTCTCATTAAGATCTACCATTCTCATTATACTCTTGAGTCCTGTGGCAGGAAGCACCAGACCTGTTTTTAATTTGCACTGAATCCCAGCACACAGTTTGGTTGTTAGAACATTAACATGCCACTCAACAAAACTGTGGTGAAGGATGAGTAGCAACAAGAACTGCATCAGCATATTAAAGAATGCTCCGAGGATGGGAGGGGGAGGCACTGGGGGTTGGGGAGGGAGAGGGGAGGGGAGGGAGGCATAGGGCAGTGGGAGGTTGGAGGGAAGGAGGGTCCCGGTGTACCTGTTAAAGTTGTATGAGTGGAAATAAAAAAAATTAAAAAAAAGAAAAGAAAAGAAAAAAAGAACTGCATCAGGTAGGCTTAACAAAGTACCTAATAAGCCAACTGAAAGCAGAACTTACTCATAGACATGGAGGTACAATTTGAAAATATCTTCATGTTGGCAGGCTGACTGGTTACTACTCTGTATAAGTTTTTCTTTCTAGAAGTTTTTTCCCCTATAGATATTGCCCTTATGATTTTGTAAGTTTAAATTATAGTTTGCAATAAAATTTGAAAGAACTCATTCAGTAGTTAAGCAAAATGGTTTCCTTTTCTTGAATTTAAATACTATCCCTATTGCATGACATGATTACTGACAGTCAACAAAACAACTTTCACAGTCCAGGAGAGCTAGTATGCTCTTGTGAAACTATCCAAGGAAACGAATGGTAAAGAGAGTCAAACAGGACTTACAGAAGTTTTTAGAACAGACATATTTTTAACATGGGTGGAAAAAATAGCAAAATAAATGGCTTCCAAGTAAACAGACAGAAGATGTATTACAACTTGATTGGGCCTCAAGGAAGGGAGAGTGCTCACTAATGTACACAGCAGGGCAGTACTCCATAAGACCCATGTAATATGTCCAATTGCAGCCCTGATTTACTTAATCCTTTACACTAACTGAGGACAGGTAAAATTAGGCTGTCTCCTCTATCTGCTCATACTTATCACAATTGCCGCTCATGAATATTCCCCATGAATTCTGTTCACTTTTGTAGGAGGGACCGTGTTGAAGTTTCCCTTCTTATTGCTGTGAAATAGTACTCAGACTAGGCAGAAAGGGATGAAAGCAGTATTTATTTGGCTTAGGCTCCAGAGGGAATGTAGTCCATTATAGCTGCAGGCAAAAGCAGATGTTGGGTTCTGGTCACTGCAGTCATCATGAAGCAAAAAAAAGCAAGTGATCGAGATGGAACACAGCCAGGCCACCTTAAGGCTCACTCTGTCACATGCCTCCAGCAAGGCTCAACCTCTTAAATATTAACAATCAGCTAAAGCTCTAAACACATGGGTCTGTGGGAGCAACTACATTCAAACTATAACAAACTTTAAATGCATTCTCAAATTATTGAGAATTTTAGACACTATTTTAAATCAAAAGGAAGGAAAAGAGGGGGGAAGGAGGAAAGGAAGAAGAAAAAGGAGGAGGGAGGGAAAAAGGGAGAAAGGAAGGAAAAGAATGAAATGAAGAGAAAAAAGGAAAAAAGAAAGGAAAGAAGAGAGGGAGGAAGGGCAGGAGGGAGGGAGGGAGAGAAGGAGGGAGGGAGGGAGGGAGGGAAAAGATATAAAGAAATCTGCAAAGTGAAAGCAAATAACATTTTACCTTGCTAAGATAAAGTCGGCTGGGGCCCAGAGCAGGTGACAAGTACTTTGAAGTCCATCACGGCCAGCTCTACCAATTTCCTGATAATAGGATTCCATTTCTTTAGGTGCACCATAATGAATAACTTTGCGAATGTCAGCTTTATTAATACCCATTCCAAAAGCTATGGTAGCTATGACACACTGAAAATAAACAACAACTTCTTTAGCCATCAGGGAAATGCAAATCAAAACTTCCCTGAGATATCATCTCACCCCAGTCAGGATGGCAAAAATCCACAATACAAACAACATCTTCACAGGTAAAAACTCCTTTCTACACAAGCATAAAGCCCTGAGTTCAAATATCTAGAAGTCATGTAAAAAACTAGGCATGACCTCATATGCACCTGCAACCCCAGCAGTGGTGGGCATAGATGCAGGAAACTCCTGGTGCTCTCTGCTTACCAGCCTAGCTCCAGGCACTGTCTCTACAGAAGAAGGCAGGAAATAGTCCTCCTCCAGTCTTCACACACATATGAATATGTGGAAATACTACACACACATAAACTATACATACATGCATGTTTCTAGAAATTACATAAAATTAAAGACCACTGAGTATTTTAAGCCACATCTTTCAAATATTAACTTTTTAATCAAGAATTTTTTTATTTAAATATTAACTTTTTAATACAGGTGTAATTTGTCAGGAAAACCAGATGCATCCAATGAAATCTTCTATCGCAATGTAAAACAGATAAAAGTTTATATTCCTGTATGTCACTGGTAAACACTTTAGTCAAATAATTACTAATACCTCAGGATAGAAGAAATCCTTAAATGGCTCAAAGACTGATCTTAACTAAAGTTCAGTGGTAAAAACTAACGAAGACAATTTTCAAGTCACTACAATAATTAATTAAAAAACTTATGAAATTGGACAAAATCTCTACACTTGTCACAGCTGTTTCTACCTATAGTAACATGGAGAAGACAGAGAAAAGATGCTTTCAGGCAATGTGCATTGGGGCATAACTCTACACACTAAATTTCACTCTACAATGAAAGACTTGTGCATAATTCTACACACTAAATTTCACTCTACAATGAAAGACCTTTCCCAAAAACATGGTAGACACCTCCTATCACAGTTAGATACAGGTGAACAACTTCATGGTTAAGAGTTTGAGCCCTGGGCACATTTGTAAAGGATTAGCACTTGAATTATACCCAAAGCAAATCTGCAGATTGTCAAGTTGATAGGGCAGGCCCAGCCATGATGAGTGGCACTAGTCCCTGGGCAAGTGAATAAAATGGAGGGAGCTGATTGAAAGAGTTGGCAGCCTCTGTATACGTGACCAGACATGCTGGTCTGGCAAGTAAGGATTGTTCCTGTCTCAGCAACTGTATCTCCTTCATCAAATGCAACCACTTTCATCTGTTTTACTACTCAATACAATTCCATTTAAGCCGAAAATTTTAAGGCTAGTGTAGTCAGGAAAAATACAGGAATATGGCGCCAAGCCCAGTTTGCTTCTTTACAAGTTTTAAAGCAACTATAAGCTGAACAACCAACTACTGAACTTCCTTCCTATGAGTCTCTAACATTTCCTCATTGCCTTGTGGTTGGGCCTTTCCTATTCCTCCTTACCTTTCCCTCCAACCACTTCCTGAGCCGAGCATGCGCGCTCATGTGACAGTGCTTCTGCAATTGCTAGTCCTTTCCAGGACTCGATGACCAATTCCTCTGCCTTCACCGCCTACTGACCTGCAAGCTTGACAGAGTTAACTCTTCCTACATTCCATCTTCGTGGATGAGACACCATTACAAAACCTACTTTAACTCATTGAGGTCCTTTTGTGTCCCTAAGCAAGGACATAGGTTGCTATTTATAATAGTCTGTACAATTTATTCATATACATATTTCGTGCATTATGAACTGCAGGGGCCAGCAAGATGATTCAGCAAGTAAGTTGCCTGTTTGCAAACCTGGCAACCTGAGTCAGATCTCAGAAGCCTACATGGACGAAAGCGAGAACTGACTTCTGAAAGTGGTTTTGTGACCTCATCCGAGATGCAAGCATGTGGGCTCTCTCTCTCCCTCACCTCTCTTACTCAGATAAATATTTTTAAAAGTAAAGTATGCATTACACACTGTTTACCTTTATCAGAGGGACTATGTTAAGCAAAACACACAAAAATTACTCAAAAAAATAGTGAATACTCGAAAAATACCTGTATTGTCCATTGGGCACTCAGAGTAATGAGCTCTGACCGTCATACCTGAATTTCATCTCTCATGAACTTGTGATGAACATCTTTTCTTGCACTGACACTCATGCCTGCATGATAGGTGGCACAAGCTAACCTCAGTTTCCTAAGTTCAGCAGTAACTTGTTCTGTCATTTTTCTGGAAGGACAATAGATGATAGTTGGACCTTCAAACTCCCACTCAAAACTGTGAAGAAAATAAAAAAGAGAAAAAAACCAAACATATGTATTATATGCATGATTCAAACTGTTTTGAGTTTTATATTCCTTAATTTTTCCTTTCTACTGAGTAAAAGATTAAAAAGATACAATGTGAAAACAAAAATAAAACCACAATGAATTCATGAAAACGTAAAACATTATGGAAAAATGAAAGATGAAAATGAATCATGTTAGTTCAAAAACCTTAAATTCAATTTTAGTGCAAATCAAAATTAAAACAAGAAACCTATTTTTATTCTATTAGAAATAAATATATTAGAAATTTAATTATAAATAATTTTTTAAATTTTTTTAAATATTTTGGGTTAAGGCAACACACTAGATTAACAATTAGTCTTGATTTATGTAACATAGGTAAGTGAATAATTCTATTGATGCATAAAATATGACACAATTCTTATACATTCTATGATCATACAGTTGAGTTTCTGTATTTACTGAAAGAGCAAAAGCTTTCTTAAAGAACTGAGTAATTCAAGTATCTACTAATAATCTTGAAACTGAATAGAAAATACTATTTGTGAGAATGCCTACTGCAGAAGCTTCTGCTAATTTATTAAAAGCATCAACATATTTTTAATTGATTTTTTAATTTATTTAGTGTGTGTGTGTGTGTGTATGAGAGAGAGAGAGAGAGAGAGAGAGAGAGAGAGAGAGAGAGAGAGAGAGAGAGAGGGCACTGTGTGTCTCTGTGGAGGACCAGGATGACTTCAGGAGTCATAATGGATTGCTTCTATCTCCTTGTTTTACTCTGGGATTTCCCACGCTCTGCCCACCAGGGCCCCAAGTGCAGACCGCCACTGTTTCCATTTGGCATTTTTATGTGGGACCTAGGATATGAACTCAGGACCTTCTGCTTGTGAGACAGTCTTAACCCCTGAGCTATCTCTCCATCCTCAATATTGATTTTTTTATAGAACACTGATTTATTTCTATCAATAAAATCATTATGCTGATTCCATCAATGCAAACACTAATATTTTAGAAAACATTAATAAATTTTTATTTCATTTTATGAAATAACTCTCTAATTCATGAATATACTCTCTAATTAAATTTTTAAAGTCTACTTTACAAAAATATTTGCCTGTCTTCCAAAAGATAAATACATTCAAATATTCAGACCAAAAGTATAACAAGAGGTAAGCTGGGTATCTGACACACCTCTAATGTGTGTCTCTGGATTCTGTGCCACTCTGGATTATGTGACAAAAAAAAACACGCCTTTCATACAAACCTATAATACACACACACACGTACGCACACACTACATAGCAAAATTTTGCATAGAAAATAAAAGTTCATCATTATGCACAATGATGCTATGTAATATTAAGCAAATACCTTTTTAAATACAAAATGTTGGGCTAGATATATGATTCTGGGTTAAGTCTCTGTCTCAAAAGCAGAAGGACCTCAGTTCAGTTCCCAGATCCCAATGCCAGGTGGAAATGGCAGCAGCCTATTCTTCTGGTCCTGGAAGATGCAGCTTGGGAAACCCCAGAGCAAGGCAAAAAAGGAGGTATAACAATCCAGGATATATATATACATACTCATGGATTTTATACGCAAACACATACACACCCACAAACACACACACACATACACACACGCACACATATATATAAAATGTCTAAGAAGAATTACAGCAAATGTCACTTAAAACTGAAGAAAAAAACATAGGTAATCATTTCACTGTCAAGAGTCATTATAATCCACTCAAAACAAGTTTTAAAAGTTACCACATGGACTTTCATATGAAAAATTCAGAGTTATCAACCTGATGAAGTAAAAAAGTACAAATTCCTATTTTTAAATTAAATTTCAAGATGGGGGTCTCACATACCTACCTAGGGTGCTCTCAAACTCTATGTAGCTGAGTCTGACCTTGAACTTCTGATTATCCTCCTTCTACCTCTGGAAGCCTGGTATACATCACCACACCCACCATACCCAGCATTGTATTTCTTTTTAAGGGTAAAAAATTCTTGTATATGTGTGTGTGTGCATGCACATGTGGTATGTGTGTGTGTATGTACATGTGTTATACATGTGTTGGGTGTACATTTGTAGGTGTGCATATATGTGTGTAGAAGAGGCCCAAGGGTGACTTGGGAGTCATCCTGGATCGCTCTATCTCTTTATTTTTTTGTTCTGGGAATTTCCCAGGCTCTGCCTTCCAGGGCCAGATGTGCAGGCTCCACTATTTCTACCTGGTGTTTTTTGTTTGTTTGTTTGTTTGTTTGTTTGTTTAATGTGAAATATGTGATCTGAACTCAGGTATTCTGCTTTTGAAGCAAAGGCTTAACCCTTGGAGAGATAGCCATCCAAAATTCTTATTTTAAAAACTATGCTTTGGGGGGACTGGAGAGATAGCTCAGTAAGGCACAAACTTGCAAACCTGGTGGCCTGAGCTCAACCCCTGAAATCCATATAGTAGAAGGAGAGAACTGAGTCCAAAAGTTGTCTTCTGACCTCCATCTGTGGCCATGGAATGATCTCTCTCTCTCTCTCTCTTTCTCTCTCTCTCTCTTTCTCTCTCTCTCTCTCTCTCTTTCTCTCTCACAAAACACTAATAAATGAAAGGTGCTCTTTTCAGATGATATAACAAGGCGCACTAAGAAGGAAGGAAACATGTTAGTTGAGATTATAGTAGTCTAAGCTAAAAAAAACCTCAATTAGCAAAATTAGCAGGGAAAAAATGAAAAGAAAATGCAACACCATAAAAGAAGGGGGCAAGCAATTTCAAAAGAGAAAGATAAGGAAAAACAGCTGTAGAAATTCACAGAGACTGGGAATAACCTGCACTGAAAAGAATCAATGATCAAGGCTTAGGTGATGATCTAACTTTGGAAACTTCCAGTCTAGAACCAACAAACTTTGACAGCATACTGAAGGAAAATGAGTACAATGTATGCAAAGAAGAAAGAGAATAACCAAAATTATAAATATACTCACTATATTCTTATTTTATTCTGAATAAACAGAAAAAAGTCAATAGCCTAATTATTGCTTGAATTATTCTAAAGGATCTCAAAAATAACTATAGGGCTTCCTTAACCTAGAATGCATCTTTTTTTTATTTTTATCCTTTCTGGAAAAGGAAAAGACTAATGATGTTCTAACTTTTATTTATCTGGATTAGGTTTGTGTAAGTAAACATTATTTTAATTTGTTTGGACAAAAGAAGACATATCTTACCATGAAAATATTCTTTACTTTGTACCAAGTAGAAAAATAAGAGAATAAGCACAGTAAAGATTCTTAACTTATAAAATAAAACACATAAAATAAATTTAACAAAACAAAACAGTTATCAGTAAGTGAAAGCATATGCAGTTTACTAAGTAGTTAAAGAATTTGACAAGCTCACTGCATAAAGTAGTTCTTGGAAAAGCATGCAGGCTCCATTATATTATAGGATGACCTTAAAAAAAAAAAAAAAAAAAACCTGAAACTGAAGTAAGCCATGTAATTAGTGAACCAGATAGGATTTATATGCAACGTTCATCTCTTATTTGCTTATTTACTTAAAAATTAAGAACACATACCCTATGCAAGCAAAAATACAAAATATGAACAATGTCAAAGAACTGCTTAAAACAGAACTGATTGTGTAATAGCGCACTTGACTGGAACCAAAGTTAAGTAAAAACTGAAATACATTAAACATTTGTTAGAAAGAAATAGCAAAAGCAACAGATAAAAAGTAGAGTTCTTCTTTAAAAGTAGAGTTACCAAAATTCATCAACCATTATATTCTTACCTTGTCTTTTTTATAAGAAAGGGCTTTAGATCCTGAAGGATATTCCCTGTTTTTCGCCCAACTTCTAAATATAGATTTGGTCGATCAAAACCGGTACAGGTAATTTGAGGGTCTTTCAGATTCAAGCAACGCACAATGTCTTCCCGGATTGAAGAATTTGCAGTGGCAGTGAGTGCAACTATCGGGACCTGGCAAGTACAATCAACTTGTAAAAAGGAAGGAAGCTCATTAAATTTCTATCCCCCTCTCACAAGTAAAGATTGCAAGAACTATGTTCAAGAAACTGCTTTCAAAGTATTGTTGTGGTTGTCCAAAATATTTGTTTCTCTTTGTAGTATAATGGTTAGAACCAGGCATCAATCCATGCAAGTGGCTCTACCACTACGTGTTCTGCTTAATGAAAAAAAATTACTTAATTTAAAATTAAAAGAATCTTCCTGCTTATGTGTTTCTGTCTTCTGAATATTTTTAATTAGAAATCATTTAAATAAAACACTAAATTCATATCTACATATTTTTAATCAGAAACCATTGAAATAAAACATTAAATCCATAAGATTTCCAAAGCAATTTTCTTATTAAATATTAACGTAAAAAATAAAAAAAAATTAATCCTAACTTATTAGCTATGTACCTTTTGGTGCTGATATAAGCAGGAAATATATTTTACTTTTTTTTAATATTTTATAATTCACAAATTATAAGCCCTGAAGGAGTTATAACTTAATAATTTAGGGCTATACAGCAATTAATCTTTTCTTCAGCAGTGGAGAGGGCTCTCATAAATTATATTGCTCTATGGTTTCTCACATGGAGCAGCAACGTGCCCCATGTCCTGGATTGCCTCTTTCCAGTTTTACTGAGTTAATCAGTAGCATACTATGTATAAAAATATGCAAAAAATGAAACATGTATTATTAATTGATTCCTTAAGCAACCAAGTCTTATTCTATTTTCGGCTTAGGAATTCTTGGCTGGATATAAGGCCAAAGAGGAGGCACAGCAGGTAGTGGGAAAAGACATGAATATTTCTTTCAGATATTCAAATGTAGGATAACAAAATATCTCACGTGTCATATGTCTGCCTCTATTCTAACAAGGAACTGTATTCAACTATACTATCACTCCATTATCAGAAAGAAATGGACGAAGTCTTAACAGCTTTTCATAAATCATTAGGTATTTCTACTGCCAAATTTGCCTTAGAAAATACTCATGGACTGGGAAGATTCAGGGGTTAGGACATGTGCTGTGCCAGGAATAGGACTTGTGTTTGAATCCCCAGGTCCAACATTAAAAAAAAAAAGCCAGGCAGATATGTCAGAGGCCCGAAATTCTGGCCCTGAAGGGCAGAGCCTGAGAAACCCTGGGGCAAAACAACAAGGAGATAGAACAAACTAGGATGATTCCCATGTCACCCTTGGGCCTCCATAGACACACACATTCAAGTGTCCTCTTGTACACACAGACACACACACATATACAAAAAAGAAAAATACTTATGACCAGATAAAAACAATGAAACGATAACCTCGTAAAACAGATCTTCAGATACATCTCAAAAGTCAGTGTAAGCAATGACCTTATATATAAAGAAAAAATGTTTGTTCAGTTTACCCATTTCTAAAGATGTAGAGTTTGACTTAACACTATCTACACCTGAGCAGGTAGTGAGAAAAGTGACCCTGTCTTTGCGAGCCCCTGTCTTTGCAATCCCAACGTAAATCTTAATAGTCTGACCAGTTTAATGTTCAGAAGAACATGATGCTGAATTGTACTGCTATCAACTTATAACAAGTTTTTAATTAAGGAATTTATTCTTTGAGTTGTTATGTCTTGATTTCCTTGGTAATATACCAATTTTTGTAAAATAAGCAATGAAGAACATATAATAAAATATAAATAAATCTTTTGACATTATAGATTTAGGGACATTGATCAAATACTTTTTTAACACAAAGATTGAGATAATTCCACCTGTTTCCAAATGGGGTCATGTTGCTAATTCTAACTCTGTAGTTTATAACACATACAGAATTTATTCAATCAGTCCTTCACTCCAGCTGTTTTTGATTTTATTTTTTTGGGGGGAGGAGTACTGCAGACAGCAAAGGAAAGAGCCAACAAGTCCCATGGATTTTGAAAGCATTCCTCCTGTTTGAATAAGATGGGATCTTGAAACTGTGGGAACCTCCTGTGTGGCTACTCCATCTCAAGGATGATTTTTGTGACTCCCTCCAAGTGGGTTTCTGGCCAAGCCACTTGCTTAATGATTCTATACTGTTTTTACACTTACTCCAAGTTTTTGAAAGTTGACACCCCCACCCCAAATGCAATTAGAAAAATAGAAAGAACAGTGAGAAAAAACAAGAGTGCTGCGCCACCAGGGGGCGTTTCTCACCACTTGGCTAGTGCAGAGGATTCCCAACGCTCCTGGGGAAAAAGATACTGAAGCTGCTTGAAAAACCCGCTGCCCAGGCAGTCACTCAAGAGAAAGAGCATGCGATGTAATCACCAGAACAAACAAAAACAATCCTATGACATCCACACTCAAATGAAATATAAGATTTAATTCTACCTGAAGGATTAAAGAACTATATAAAAATTTTAAATTCTTTAATACAATCTTCATAGAAACAAAATCCTAGGAGCTGGCCCAGGAAAGGATTATGAAAGCAGGGTTCAAAGTTTCCAAAGCTTACATTAAACCATTGTAAGTGAGTGAAATCAGTTTGTCAAAGAACTGGGTCTAGTGACTCCCCACAGAAATCCTTTATCTTTCTATTCCACTGCTCATCTGACCGTTTTACTCGCACCATTCCACACACCATTATATGACTTGATACTATTCCTTTGACTTTCATAGGTATAAAGCTAAACTCTTCACTGAACTATGAGCTACCTCAGGACAGAAGTCATGTTTTGTATTTCTTTCAATCAACTGCTTTAGAAATCCGCACAGTTATATATATACTATAGTATATATACTATACTATATACATGCTACCCAACTCTTTCATAATTACCTATGCGGAAAGTTACTTCTCTAATGTTCAGCTTTCTGATCGGAATTAACTGATTCATTTACCCAATTATCAGGCACCAGGCACTATCCTAGATTACAATAACCAAAAAAGACAAAACTCCCTCCTGTTATGTTTTAGGTAAGAACTGTATGTATCCCCAAAAAATGTGTTGAAGGCTGATCCCCAGCTAGAGGATTCAATCACTGAGAAATTACTAGATCACAAAGGCTCTAAGTAGATCAAAGGTTTAATCCAGTGATGAACTGGTAACTTGATAGGCATTCCTGGAGATGATGGAAACTGTTGAAAGTGGAGTCTACCTGAAGGAAGTAGGAAACCGGAGGAATGTTCTTCAGGAATGTTGCCTGTCACAGGCCCCATTCTCTCAGTGTCTTGACTATCACGAGGAAAGCAGCCTTCTCCACTGCACTCCTACCTCCATGATGTTCTGTCTCACCAGAGACTCACAGCAATGGGACAAACCAAACCTGATGATATTGTGAGCCAAAATAAATGCTTCCTCTTTTAGAATGTTTCTCTCAGGTTGCTGTCATGTGATGAAAAACTGCCTAATAAACCTCCCATACAAGAATAAACTAGTAAAGACGTACATATAGTAAAAAAACATATTAAGTTAAATAAACATGTACTGTTAAAAACAGCAGGAATATTGGGCATGGGAAATTAATTTGATATTTCAAATTTGGTAGCTCAAGAGTATTAGCAAAAGGACCTGGCCCACACATTATATGAATTCCTGGGTGAAAAGACTTCAGGGAGAGAGAAGAACAGTGACAAAAGCCCTAATCAAGAGCACAAACATACTTTGGAAACCCAAGAGGGACCTGCTCCTGGAATGCAACGAATGAGGCAAGGAGCAGGGGTGAGTTCAAAACAGAAAGGAAAGACAACACAGCACAAAGTTCACTGACACATGGAATCACTAGCTTTGCCTTTATGCAGAGAAATGGCAGACAACTTGAGGGCTTCGAGCAGATTCTATCAGACATTATTTTAGAAGTATCACTGAGGATACTGTATTATAGGCTAAAGAAAGGAAAGAATAGAAGCAAGAGGTTATTGTAATAGCCCAAGTGAACAAAGATGGGGGCTCACACCAGGGTAACGGCAGGGATAAGACAGAAGTGACCCAATTCTGTACCTACTCTGAAGACCTCACAAGGTTGCCTTAATATGAAACGTAAGGTGGAGAATGGCAAAAAGAGATGATTTGTTAGGCATAGAGGCAAAAGCAATTCATTAGCTGAAAGGCAGTCTTTTCAACAAAGGTCAGGAACAACAGACAGTAGGAAGAACATGACAGCCTCAACCTCGACCTCATCATCATGCAAAACTCAAATCAAAATGGGTCCCAATACTAAAATTAAAACATAAAATATTAGAAATAAACATGGAGAAAACCTTCACAATCTAGGACTAAATGAGGAATACAATTCATAAAAGAAAAAAATCAATATACTGATTTTCATCAAACTTTAAAATGTTTGCTCTAGGGAAGAAAATGACAAAAATAATGAAAGATAAGCCAAAAGCTACAAGAAAATATTTACAAGCTGAAACCTGACCAGAACTCACATATTAAATTCTTAAAATTTAACAGAGCATTTAGGGACATGACTCAGGGTAAAATGCTTGATGCACAAGCAGAGCACTGAATGTAGATCCCAGTGCCCCCACAGAAGCAGGACACAGCAACTCACACCAACGACATCAGCACTGGGTGGGCAGAGAAAGGAGTAATCTGGGGGCTCACTGGCAAGCCAATCTACACAAATTGGCAAGCTCTAGATTGAGTGGGAAACCCTGTCTCAAAAAATAAGGTGGAGGGCTGGAGAGGTGGCTCAGGAGTTAAGCCTCCGCCTTGCAGGCGGAAGGTCCTGAGTTCGGATCCCAGATCCCACGTATAGACGCCAGGCGGAAGTGGGGGCGGCCTGCACTTCTGGTCCTGGTAGGGCGGAGCCTGTGAATCCCGGGGCAGAAGGAGGTGGAGGCAGCCATGGTAGTTCGCGAATTTGTCCATGGTTCTACACACACACGCGCACACGCGCGCACACACACACACACACACACACACGCGCGCACACATACATACGCATGCGCGCACAGTTGAATAAAAAAAAAAAAATCTTAAAAAAAAAAAAAAATAAGGTGGAGAGCAAATACAGCAAGATATTCAACATCAACCAAAGGTGAATGGCATTCCTGAGGACAATAGTTGAGATTATCTCCAGCCTCCATAGGCAAGTACCCCAACACACATGCGAACACACTCATGTGTACATACACACACACGAACATACTCATGTGTACATACACACACACACACGCATTAAAAAAAAGACAAATAGTTAAATCAATCTTGGGGAATCCATACCATAGAGTACTGTGCAGCAATAAAAAGGCAAAAAAAAAAAAATTGAAATGTGATCATTTAGATGATCTCAAAGGGATAAAGTAATCAACTATATGAAATTCATGAAATAAAATTACAGTAATAGGCAGCACAACAGTTGTTGGCAGGAGCAAAGGCTGGAATAGCATTATGGTTTGAATGTGAGCCGTCCCCATGTGTCTGAATCCATATCTGGTATTGATGTTTAGGAATGTTGTGCCTCCTATAAAAGGGCAGTAGTACCTTGCTAGAGAAGGGTACACTGCAGGGGAGGGACTTTGGGCTTTGGCGGCCTGGCCCTACTTTCTCTCGTTTGCTCTTATTTTCTTTGCTTTCATGATGATTTATGGTGACCTGAAACATTTACAACCAGACCTTCTGCTATGGGATTTTAGTCATAAAGGACGATAAGCCCTTTATGCCCTCTGGAACTGTAACCTAGTAAGTCTCCCTTTCTCCCCAAGTTTCTGGAGTCTGAGTACTGTCCAGAGCAAAAAAGAGAGTAAGTGGGGCTGGAGAAGTGGCTCAGGGGGTAAGCCTTTGCCTTGCAGGCGGAAGGTCCTGAGTTTGGATCCTAGATCCCATGTATAGACGCCGGGCGGAATTGGGGGCGGCCTGCGCTTCTGGTCCTGGTAGGGCGGAGCCTGTGAATCCTCGGACAGAGTAAACAGGGAGGTGGAGGCGTCCATGGTGGTTCCCGAATTTGTCCGTGGTTCTACACACACACACGCACGCACGCATACACGCACAACTGAATAAATAAAAAAAAAGAGAGAGAGTAACTGTAACAGGTAGGGAAGATTACATGTGTGGCTGTAAAAGAATGTCTCCAAGGAGCTTCACAGTAATAAAAACATCTGTTATCAAATGCAACAGTAATCATATAAAGCTACAAAAGAGATAAAACTGTTTAGAACAACTTACACAAAATATATAATATACATGGTGAAATATAATTAGACTGGAGACTGTGCATTTGTCACATTCCTAGGTTTGATACTGTGCTATAGTTATGTAAGGCGTTACCAATGGGAGTGCTGTCTTTAAGTGGCTCAACTTCCTGAATGAACTTCTAAAGTCATGCCCCCACTCAGAAATACAGTGAGCCTCGTCCACAGCAATAAGCGTAATGCCTGTAAAAGGAGAAAAACAAGTTAGTGAAACAGTTAAACTCAAAAAGAAAATAAACATCTAAACATATTTTCTCCTATTAGAATATATAAATGTTACAAGAGAATAAGAAACTCAAATCAAAGTAATTAATTCATATTAAAAGTAGAAGCATAAAAATTATAATGAGAATAGGGAAAAAGAAGAAAAGTGGATAAAAAGCATTGTCATAAAGGAAATATTCAGGTATGATTTCCAACATTTCAGCTGTCTACATTATTCCTCAAAGAAATGAACTTTTGCTTTTACTTTTGCTTTGTCCCCAGTTATAACCTCACTTATAAACCTCTGTAACAATGTCTTTTTGAAGAACTGTTCTATTCCTCTTTAGTTATAAAGTCAACTTTATCTCATAGATTAGCTATCAAAAGACACAGAGTCAGCACATTTATACTGAGATTAAGTACATCACTATCCACAATAGTTCACATATCATATTGCAGGAAGTCCGTCTGAAATGCCAATATTAGAAGACAAAATGACATCCACATTGTCTGATGTAAAATGCTATGGGAAGAACTAAATCTTATTATGTAGGTAAGAAGGAACATAACTCCCCACTCTGTCCCATGCCACACACATATACTGAAATGAGATCAATAGTGTGCTGTAATGTATTTCAGAAAATGCATTTCATTGTATCATAATCATTCATCAAAATGTCTTCCAGTAGTTCAAATTAGTCGTACTGTCTTGCCCTCAATTATCAAACTAATACTTTTAAAACAAAAATAATTTGTTGCTTCACATTAGAGAGGTGATTAAAAATATGTGCTCTGGATGCACACAAAACCTGGCTCCACCACTTCCCATTTGTATGTCTTTCAGCAAGTTACAGAGATTACCAACCCTGTTTCCTCAAGAATACAATTCGGATAGTGATAGACCTAAAGTAGATGACACACATAAAATGCTAACATAAGACCTGGCATACAAAAAAAAGATTATTTTTAAAATACTGTTGTTATTGTAATTATTGTATGACCATTATGATCTAAACCATTTCAAGAGCCAGAGGTAGAAACCTGTAATCCTCGCACTTGGAAGGTAGAGACAAGAGGACTAGCTGTTCATGACCATGCTCCACCACACAGGAAGTTCCAGGTCAGCCCGAGCTACAAGAGATTCTTTCTTAAAAACAAAAACAAGTGGGCTAGAGGGATGGCTCAGAAGTTGAGACTCTGCCTTGCGAACAGAAGGCCCTGAGTTCAGATCCCAGGTCCCACTAGGCAGAAATGGCAACGGCATGTACTTCCTGCCCTGTGGGAAGAACATGGGAAATCATTGAGCAAAGAAAGGAGGAGGCCACCATCAAGGACTGCAAGTAAGTAATGAGACATCTGATTAAGTTCACAGACTTTCCTTCCTGATCATTTCCAACTGATGAGGTACGATCTTACTAGAAGGGGAGGGCATATAGGCTGCCTGATAGAAGGTAACCATTTTGCAAATGGGTGATTGACCCCTCTCTCACCACGGTCTCCTAATTCTATTCCATCTACCTTTGAATAGACTCTTATAACAAGATTCTAATTTAACAGGTTTTTATCTCTGGCCAGGGGGTGACATCCAATACCCATCAGGATGGAGCCAAGGGCATTGCAGGAACAGCAAAACTGAAAAAAAAAATCATCAACAAACCATAATTCAGAATATCAGAGACTCTATAACCACCACCTGGAATCAGGCCTGCCTAATCTCTCCCCATCCTGAAGCTCAGGGAAATTTGCGGGAGAGGGGGGTGGTAAGATTGTAAGAGCACAAGGATGGGAGGAGTCATGATATGCAAGATACTCCACACAAGTTAGGGCCAAAGCAATTATAACAGGACTCTGCATGATCTGCCCAATGATCAACATATCGTTGACCCCTCAAATTCTAGCATGGACTAAAGGGACTAGGATCCTTAGAAGCAAGGGATTAACAGTCACAATAGTGTTCCTATACTTAAGGGGAACACAAGAAAGAGTTCTAGGAAATGCCAGTGAGTCCTTACACCTCATCAGAGAGGAGGACCCAGAGGAAAGTCTGATATACTCATTAAAGGGTGCTTCAGAGATGGGGGGAGAGGGCACTGGGAGAAAGGGAGGGAGGGGGGAAAGGAAGGGACAAAGCGGAGAGGGAGCAGGGAGGTCCAGGGAAGGGTGGAGGAAGGGAGGGGACAGGGGTTCCTATTATGTTTGTATGAGCAGAAAAAAAGAAAAAGAAAAAAAAAAAAAAGAAAGGAGGAGGTAGAAGTCATCTAGGAATGATTCCTGAAGTCACCCTAAGTCCTCCACAGGGACACACAGTGCCCTCCCTCTCCCTCTCTCTCCCTCTCTCTCTCTGTCTCTCTCTCACTCTTTCACACACACATGCACACACACAATAAACATTTTTAAAAATATTTTAAAAAATCAAAAACAAGCAAAACCTTTTTCTAGGAATAAAAATAAATAATAAAAGTACAATCTACCTTGATGAGTTCACAAACTTTAAAAAAGGAGGCAGAAGAAACAGTTGTAATTCACTGTGAAATTCTCAGAGAATGAGAAGGAAGAGGGAACAGAGCCTACTAATGTTACCAATACGCTTATTTTAGCTTTCAAAGTAAGTTGCCCAGACTTTAAGTTAAATGGGTTAAAACACAAGTAATGGTCCTCCTTTATTTAAAAGCCTTTAGTTACAGACTTGACAAGGCATCTTTCAAAATAAGCTAAACCTTGTACCACCCAATCAATGTAGGCAAGCTTTTGCCAATATTCACTTGAAATATAAAAGTTCAAGTGTCTTCCCAGGTCCCATACATATTTCATTTTGCCATAGCTGTCATTCAAATCTTATTTTCAAAGTTAAAAGACAATTACAAGTGCAGCTGGAAAGGTGTCTCCATGTGAAAGTATGTTTGCCATTTCTGTGATAAATCCAGACTACTTAAATAATTTAACATTTACCTAAAAATGACAAATCTGATTAGCTAAATGTCAGACTACTGTACAAATAACTTCCTGCGTATATTCACTTTTTAAGCATTTTTGCAATTTCCTGAAAGCTAAAGGCAAAGAAAAGTACTTCAAAAATAATTTTCATTTAACTTATCCCTTTTTAAAAATCAGAGTCACCCAAAGAAAACATTTTCATCCATCACAAGAAAAGTGCTGTGCTCTAATGATTACAATGCTCACAAATGCTTACTTGTGCTAGTTATCTTTTACAACATGGAATCTTACAACGTTGTTCAGACTGTCCCTAAATTCATTTTGCTGTCCAACATAGCCCCAAATTCTTGACCTTCCTGCATCAGCCTGCTGGTACTGAGATGACACTTCCACATCTACAGTACCTTCTTTAAAAAAAAATTAAAAAAAACATGTAGAGGTTTAAATTCTGGTCCACTACATGCTAAGCAAACTATACCCTTAATCCTGCGGTGTTCATTTAAAAAATGTATTTTATTTAACAAGTGGAAAGAGAGAGAGAGAAAACACATGCATGTCATGGTACATGGGTGGAGGTCAGAAGATAACTTTCAGAAGTTAGTTCTTTCCTCCTATGATGTGGATTCCAGGAAGCAACAAGTTGCCAGGTGTGCATACCCACTCAACTATCTCACAGGTACAGTGTTAATATCAAGTAAATTTTAACAGAAGTGAAATCCAGTATCTATGCACAGTTTCAATTTTAAACGGTAAATTCAGTAAACATTTACAAATGTCCAATTTGTTACTTACCAATGTCAGCCTGGAGCTGCTGGAGCAGGTCCAAATTACTAGAGCAGAACTCTGGAGTTATGTAAACAACCCTGTATTTGCCTCTGTAAAGACAGACAACAAAGGAAACACACCACAAGAATGAGAACAATCATTTCCGTGCTACAACTCATGCTCAAAATACTGGATAGATTTTAAAAAATACATTATGTGGCTTATGAAAACCTAATGGGTCCTCTGAATTCTCTTCAACAAATCAGAATAAAATGTGGTAATGTTTGTCAAGGAGTATTTAACTATAAGGTGACATTCACTACAAGGTAGATTTTGAATCCAGCAGTTCAATCTCTTTGAATTCCCCCTCCCCCACTCCACCCAACCCCAGCCAAAACTCCTTGTGCTAAATGATCAAGACTTTAAAACTCATGCTGTCCCACATTCATACCACTGTGCCTGGAAGAACAACTCAAATGTCTTCTCTCCCATGATTATGACTGAACTATTCCTACTTGTTCCATATATTCTGCTGTCTTGCCTAAACTTACTGATAGGCACTCGGCCAAGGGAAAGGGAATCAGTCTTTGTCCTCTAATACGGATGCCTGGTCAAGAATGAAGAAACAACAGTCTGTACAACATGTAAAAGAAGCAAAGCAGTCACCTTCATCTGATGACAAACACACATACACACATATTTATATATGTATATTTCATTATTCACTTAAACTAGCTTGCTAATTTGTTATTAAGTTAACTTTCTTAATAAAGGCTAAATTTTCAATGGAGAATTTACAGCACAATGGCTCTGCAGATAGAGGCATCAGCACACAAACATGGAGACTTGAGCTAGAAGAAGAGAAGCAACTTCTGAAAGTTGTCCTCTGACCTCCACACATAATACTATAATCCTCTCCTTCTCTCTCTCTTTCTATTACATACATAATAAATATTTTAAATGGATAAGTATTTACAGTATGTCTTCACTTTACAAAATTAAAGCATATTAGTTTTCTAAATAAAAAGACTAGAGTTGGACAAACAGGAAACTGTGAAATGCTGTCTCATGGGCAGGACATCATAAACTGCCAACAGCTAAAACTGCTCACATAGAGCCAGCATAAGACTAAGTCTGTGAACATTCAGCCATAGGGGAGGGGCTCTGGGGGCCCAGGACCACCTAGGGGGAGCAATAGAATGTCTCTATACTAAAAAAAAACTCAAAAAAGAAAAGAAGTGCTGATAACATTATGCTAAGTAAAGCATGCTAGACATGAAAGAAAATATATTGCATACAGTTATAAAAAAAGCCCCCAAAAGAAAACTGAGATAGAAAGTAGACAGTAGAATCAGCCATTGTCTTGTGGTTGTCTCTGTGACTGGGTAAGCTGATCGAACACAGTGGGTCACAAAATCAAACCAAATGAAACAAAACAAAACAAGGACACAAAATTAAGGTGAAGGCTAGTAGGATGAGGATAGAAGACTTGAAGGCGGTTGGAAGAAAGCAAGAAAGAACAGCGAGGGTTGAGGATAAATGTGACCAGAATGTATTACACACATGTATGAGATTGTCAAATAAATTAATATGGTAAGACACAGGCATCTGGAGTCAGGCCTTTGATTATTTTCTTTGATTTATGTTTCTAGCTCAGCTATTTCTTGTGTGTAAATCAGAGCCTCTGTTTTCACAGTGTTCTTGATGGGTATATGTTGACTGAAGTTCAATCTGGGGTCACAGGGTATAATACTTGGATATGGCTGTTGCATTTAATCTGCTGTGTTGAGCTTCCATGCTCAGATAACATTGATAATGTCTACATTTTGCTTTTTGTTAATCAGAGTACAAGTAGAAAAGAAGTAAGATGGGTAATAACTGGGATAGGTGTTAGCTTAGATATCAAGAATAAATTAAGAAAAAAGAAAAAGGCCTGAATAAATTTGGAGGAGAGGAACATGTTCATTATGTGCATTGTGGCTTTGTAGTACAGACACACACCAACAAATTGTATATTCTTCGTATGTAATATTTACTGCATATCAATAAAGGTAATAAAAATGTTCCAAAAAGAAAAAAAAATACAGAGACCACTGAAACAGTGGCCAAAAAATATATAAATATAAAAAATAGCTTAGGCTTTTCTTAGTGAAGAAACACAAGAACAATCTATGGCATGTATATAATGAAATATCACTCAGATAATTTTAAAAAAATAGAAAAAAGGAAAAAATAAACTAATAAATGCAACAACATATAGGAATCCCAAGAATATCAAGCTGAATGAAAAGTGTCATACACAGAAGTTCTACATGAAAGACAAAATTAAGCTGTATTAGAAAAACAGATCAGTAGTTTCTCTCAGAATGGAATATGAAAAGAACAACTGGTAAAAAAGATGTCACTTTTAGAATGACAATATTATCTTGATATTCATATGCACTTTTCAAAATTCAATAAATACATTGCATGTGTGCATATTAAGACATATATAGGTTTGCATGTATCTGAGATAACAGTAAGAAATATGCCATGACAGAAATGATAGGATAAGAGACTTAGGTTCCAGTTCCTATCTAAACAAGAAATTCATTGAGCAAATTTTTAACTCAAAGCAAATTTTGCCTCTGGAACTCAGTTTCCTCTTCTGTATGACAAATCTAGATACTCACCAAATTCTCCTCCAAAGGCTACATTTTATAATTCCCCAGCTATAATAATTAAAGCTGAAGAAGTAGAATGAGAGATTTATTCAAGTTGGAAAGATTTTAGAAAGTATTATAACGATAAAGTTTTCAAATATGGATATTTCATTCATATCATAAAAACTGTGTACAAAATTCTCTCATATCATAGACATTTTACAATATGCTCAGATGTCATATAATTACTCACAATTTAATATCTCCTAGAACATTTTTTGACTGTGCAGATCCAAGGAAACAGGCTGGAATGTTGGACATTCTGTAAGAAAAACAAGTGTTTTGGAGCAAAGCCTATACTACAAATATCAACTTCCTTCTTAAGAGAATGAGAAGAGTATAACAACATGTATTCCTCTTCTTACAGTCTAGATGCTTCTTACAGTCTAGATGTCATAATAGCAGAAAGTAATACATAAACCACTGAACCCAAGGAAAAAATGTAAGCTCTTGAACTAACATTTCATTAACCACTAATATGTACATTCGAGGGTACTGGCACAAGCTTATAACTCTGGCTCTTGGAGGCTGAGGAAAGAAACACTTTAGCGCCATCTAGGACTATATAGTAAGAACCTGTTACACACATACACACATACACACACACACACACACACACACACACACACACACACACACTGAAAAATGTACAACTTCCAAAAAATATACTAATATGAACAGTATTTTAATGTGATAAATAAGATGCTTTATTATTATTGCAACAGAAAAGAGAGAGTCTAGGCATGATGGCACATGCTGGTCCTCCTGTGCTTGGAAAACTGAGATGTACAAATGTTGAGTTCAAGGTCAGTGCAAGCTACATAGTGAAATCTTCTCTAAAAAGAAAAAGGAAATATATGGCAATAAAAACAGTTTACAGAGTCTGGAGAGATGGTTCAATGATTAAAGAGCTTACCATGCAAGCAAAAGAACGAGAGTTCAGACTCCCAAAGCCCATGTAAAATGCTGTATGGACTTGGTCATCTGCCTTTAATTCTAATCTCAGAAGGCAGAGACAGAAGACAGTTAGAACGAACTGATTAGAAACTAGAAAACTCTGAGCTCGATCGAGAGATCCTGTCTCTATGAATAAAGTGGAGAGCACTCAAGGATAATTCTTGACATCAACCTCGGCTTTCATATACATACACAAACATGAACACATACACACACATATGCACCTCGTAGAAATGCACATATACACACCTACACATGCACCACATACATACATTCATATAAAGATGAAAGAGAAATCACTTACTCAAGTTGGAGTACTTGGTCTTCCATTAGCGAAATAAGAGGCGAAATGACAATGCCAACCTTGCCTGTATAAACAGGTGGATACTGGAAGCACAAACTCTTTCCATAACCTTAAAATAAAAATAATGCATTCAGAAGAAGTATCAAACACTAGGGACATACAATAAAGCCACACAGAAACCTATGGCATCAATATCCTATTCAAAAATACATTTTAAAAAACTTTAGAAAGAGGAACAGAATTTGAAAAAGCAGAAAATTTGAGATGCTCATCCCAGAAGACATAGGTGGTCACATAAAATCTCCAGAATAAGGTATGAGATATTCCTGTCAGAGCTGCTGGTTACAGAAGTCCCAGAGATCCCCAAAAGAACACAGGCTTTTGCCACAGTTCCTGGTTGCTCACTAGTAAGACCCTATTGCTGAAGATAATATATATTTTGACCAGAAGACATAAAGAATCAAGAAAGAAGAAAACTTGCTTCTTACAGTCTAGATGTCATAATAGCAGAAAGTAATACATAAACCACTGAAGGAGAAAAGTCATCAACAGTTTTACCCAGGTAGAGTCCTGTGAGCTTCAACATGATCCCACCTGACAAGATGCAGTTTGTGGTACAATAGCGGCATAAGTATTATGGGAACAACCAACCGCTCTCTATTGGATTTAAGGCCCATTAAACAGGAGGAAACCCCACTGTAAGACCGGCTGACAGCCTTTGGTTGGGCAATTCACAAACCATAGAGAAGGGCACAAGACTCTTGTCTTATTAAGCAAACATAATAACAGACCACCTTCCAAACACTTATTTTAAAGCCCATTGATTAGTGCCATCAGTCTACGTCCAAGAAAACTTTTCTCCATGTAAAATGATCATTACAGAGAATCACTACTGATCTAAGGGCAGAAAGTAAGGATTGTGCAGCAATCAACCACAAACAGAACATGCAAAGCTCCACCATTCTCTCATACCAAAAGAAAAACCAAAGAGGAGGGGGTAGAAAGAATGAGGAGCAATACTAAACAGTAGCTCCCAGACTTAAAATCACTACAACATGAACTCATTACAAGACCTACACGAAACTGAACCCAGCATCACAACACAATGAATGAGGAAGGAACACAAGTGGCCCCACCCTTCTCAGAGAAATCATGGATAGTCAAAAATGGCCAGAGGAAGGGGGTCCTTCATGACCATTAGTACTCCCACTGAAATACTGCCTATACTATAAATACATGCAAAAACAGGCAACCAACACTGGACTGAGTGAGATGCACACAAGGAATGACACTTAAGTAATTAGAAGACTTGTTGTAAAGAAGACAACTCCAGGTGAGGGAAGAAGAGGATACTAAGGGGAGAAAGCAACAACAAAAAATCCATTATAACTTTAAATAATTTAAATTAAAAAATTTGTGTGATACTTATACAAAAGGAAAAATAACACATCCACAGAAATAAAAATGAACTCTTTATATTTTAATTTCTTCTCATGGTATACATGTATAAGTGAATGACTAGTACTTCTCTGTATCTTCCTAAAATGTAATTCACATTACAATATCTACTCCCTGTCCACACTCTTCTATATTTTACTCCATTTATATTTCCAGTCTAATGAGAGATTACGTACTTTAAGCTCTTTCAGTTTTCATTTTGAATGATTATGTTATTACTAAAGTATAACTTACCAGTTGCCATGACAACAAGATTATCTCTTTTTTCTTCCAATACAGAATGAATTACTTTCCACTGAACCCTTGAAGGCAAAAAGAAGAAATTTTGTTAATAAGAATCCAATACACATGTTAAAACCATTTAATAAGTGCTACTTCTCTTTAATAAAATTTCTTTCATACTGTTGAGATTTGTATATAAATAAATACAAATTCTGGAACTTTAAAATGAAGAATACAGTTTGATTAGCCTTTCATTCAAGTTTACTAAAGAACTATGACTTTTCTGCTTGATATGCACATTAAATTTTATTATGCATATCTAAACTATAAATTAAACTCCAAAATTCATGCTACATAAACAAAAGAATTATATTTTAAAACAAGTAAATAGAAGTATTCTAGGTTTGAAATTATAGAACTTTATAAAGTAATGGTAATCTTCTATATCTTGAAAAGAACTTGGATTACATAGATGTAGACATATGTACTTAATTTGCAAGCACATATCAAAGGTTTACACATTTCCTTGTATACAAATTTTATATCAAAAGAAAAAATTGTAAATAAATATTTAAGTCTTGTTAATGATTTATATTCTGAAGTACTTAGAATTGTAATGATGTCCATAGGTATTGACCCTGGGGTAGATTTTTATTGTAATAGGATGAAGAGTTGCATAGACGTATATGTGATAAAACAAGCATGGTAACTGCTACCAGTAGAATTGAAGTGATACACAGACATCCACAGTAAAATAATAAACAAACCAATAAATAAACAAACAATAAGGCTTTCAACTTTACTGTTCCAAAGACAGTCTCTTAATATAATGTCAAGGGAAAAATTAGCTGGAGAGTGATACTGTGCTATGAATGACAACCTATACTTTTTATTTATTTTTTTTTTCGGTGCTGGGGACCGAACCCAGGGCCTCGCGCTCTACCACTGAGCTAAATCCCCAACCCCAACCTATACTTTTTAAAGTGCTGTCCACACAGGATGCTGAGTTATCAGAATTTACCAACATACGCTTTTATGTATGGATGACATATTTAAATTTTAAAACTTTAAGTTTTAAAGAAGGAAAGAAATGCTTCAACTTAAAGTCCTCTTTTCACATTTGATTTGATTGAAAATGCTCTAGCTGAAGTAAAAGAACTCAATGAAATCAAAACAAAGTCTACCTCTGAAGAAAGTGTTGAAATAAAGTAAAAGTTTCATATCATAAATAAGATATACTTTAAGCTGCATTTCAGGAGGCATTAGGGATTTCAGGACTACTTGGCTATTTCCTCGGCAGTTTATAATTTCTGCTTCATAGCATGCTTTTGGCATATTAAATCCAATATGAAGTGGTTTTAAAAAATTAATCTCTATCTTCCAAGTTCTGTCCATAATCTGGTCTGATTGCCATTTTCATTATCTTTGATAACCAAATACTGTAATAAAAGTTAATGGAGCCATAATCCTATCTGGGTTTTGAAGTAAATCTGTTTCAGCACTCTCTGAGAGAAATAGTACGAAGTTTAAAAGAGAAATCAGCTGTTGTCCTGTAAACCACTTGTGTATTTTGTTAAATGACAGGTCAATCTGATTTTTGTATTTTGAATAACAAAAGCTTCCACACCTGAGTGATTATTTGTATTCGATAAGCATCTAAATAATGCATATTTGCCTTATGAATCCAAGTTGTTAATGTATAACTAGCATAGCTAAACTTTTTTTCCTCAATATCTCAATGGGACAAAGTGTCATTACTTTGACTAAGCCCTGAGGTACATTAAGAAAACGCTTGTTTCTAAGTATTGATAAAGTAGCTGTCATCTCGTAGACTCAACAAACAATTCTCTAGCAGTCCTAGTCCTTTGGAGAAAACAGATTCTTCTTTTCTTTGCACTTCAACGTGCCTTATGTTCAACTGCAAAAGGTATGATAGGGCTTAAGACCAATAGAAGCTGATCAATACAGATTTCCTAAACAAATAAAGAAAACAAGGAAAGTGAAAATGAAAAATTAAAGGATGAATTACTGAAATTTTGTTTTACAAGTTTGAAATGCCTTTTGCTGACTGCACAATTCCTTGAATTGTCTGAAAAAGCTAGAAGTAACCCTTTAAGGTGTTTTATATCTGAAATTATAGGGTTTTTATCAGCAATTGGACTTTCTTTTCCTCAAATTATTCTTAATCATGGAAGAAAAAAAAAAAGGTTTGGGATCATCTTGAATCTGAGGAAGATGACAAAAAGCAGCCTCCATAGCTTCTCTAGCATATCTAGTATTTGTTTTCAATTACTTCTTCCACAAAAGGTTTTGTGAACTCTATTAAGGTCTTGCAGCAATGATAAAGGCCACAGTCATTTGTCTGTATTTGTTCTTTTGAGTATGAAATAGGAAGAAGAGACAGCTGACTCCAAAGGGTAGACAATGCTAATCCAGCTGAATATGCCTTGTTGTTAGAAGAGTTTTTGAATCACTGTCTGTAATGGTTGAAGTAACAAAAGAATAATTTGGAAAACCTGTTTTCCAGAGGGCTCTTCAATAAGCTCAAGCAAATCCAATAATATTTCCTTTGGATTACATAATTATAAAAATATTCACAATTGAACCCTTACCAATAAATCAAGTGTCAGAAAATAATCCTTTCTTTTATCATCATCATTCTTTAAAAGGCACAAACAACAGGACCACCAAGATTCCAGCCCATAGATCTGATGACAATCTTATTATTTTCACTTTGAACAATTTCTCTTTTTTTTTTTTAATTTTTTTTATTTTATTCAATTGTGCGTGTGTGCGTGTGTATGTGTGTGCGCGCATGTGTCTGTGTGTGTAGAACCATGGACGAATTCAGGAACCACCATGGACGCCTCCACTTCCTCCACCCTGGGATTCACAGGCTCCGGCCTACCAGGACCAGAAACGCAGGCCGCCCCAGTTCCGCCTGGCGTCTATACGTGGGATCTGGGATCCAAACTCAGGACCTTCCGCCTGCAAGGCAGAGGCTTAACCCCTGAGCCACCTCTCCAGCTGAACAATTTCTAACAGCTGGTCTATATGCCTTTTTCTATACATCTTTAGCCTGCTAACTGAAACAGGCCAAAATCTTTAAAATTGTGTTCTTCTAGGATTTGACATCTCTTTATTATTGATTAAAATTCTTTCACAGTCATTCCTAATTACTTTCCTAGTTTCAATACCGCCTGACCTCCAATCTAGATTTTTATGCTCTTACTGGTTTTATTCAAATTTACTTGTTCCTTACCTCATTCATTCACCTCATTTTTATAGTTATAAATATATCCATTAGATGAAAACTCATTTTGAGTATGCTAAAACAGATAAAGTATCACTTGTATTCAAACTATCATCTTTATAAACCCTGATTATATCACAAGCATGGGGAAAAAGGCTGCACAAAGCAGATGCACAGGTGCTAACTTCACAAGGAAAGAGTCAGTCAGTGAATGAAAACCCAAACTAGTTTCTACATGGAGCCACTAACTTAAGGAAAAACAATACTGCACTGATTATCGACAATGAAATTTTATATAATTACTACTTCAAAATAATTTTGTAATGATGTATATGATATACACTATGACTACAGTGAGGTTAAGGTACTGTTATCAAATGAAGGGGCCATTTTTGTTCCCTTTGAAGAAAATATTAAGCATGTATCTTAATTAGCTGAGATCATACTCACGGTTTAAAAGTACAATGGCCAAAGTAAGTCTTGAGGCAAATAACTTGCTTTTCACTAGGTTCTGGCAACAAATGATCTGAAATAAAATAAAACAAAAATGTTTGTTCAAATACAAATTCATTAGGTAAGAAGAGGAAAAGGTTTCTTATAAAGAACATAGTTCTGGGTACCAAATGTTCATATTTTTTCTTTAGTTCTAATAATTTGGTCCTCTGAGTTCAGTCATGACTCCTGGAAAATGCTTTAATTATGAAGTATCAGCATTTTGCTGTGCTTTGTACTTTACTAACACATAAAAACTAGCATTTTGAAACCTACTATGCTAAGATCTAACCTCTTAATGAACCCTAAGAAGTAATATGCTAATTGAAATTGTATAATATAACCAACTTCCAATTAACAGTAAATCACAACTTACTATAGTGTCACAAAGTATACAGATTAAAAAATTAAAATCTCCATTGTCTATAAATAAATCTGGTCACCTAAATCTAATTTACTAACCTAAATACAATTTAATTAGGTAAACTTAGCTATCTAAATCTTAACCAAAATTCTAATTATACAGCACCCAAGCGATTGTCAATATCCATCCTTAGACTGAAAAGATTCATGACTGGCAAGAAATTATAAAATCTAACTTCCAGGTATTTTATCACAAAACAAACAAACAAAAATGATTGTTTAAAATGATTGTTACATTTTTCATCCTGAATATTTTGAAAAACCAAGTAGGTCTAGACAAGTCACGCCTACCTATGATACAAGAAAGCAAACTTATCAGCATATCTATATATACTTTCCTCCTAAAAAATGTCTTAAAACTTCATTCTCACATGATATTGAAGTATAAGTCCAGTGACAGTTCTACTTTTTTCCTAAAGACTCCACAATTTGCTGTTATGAGTAAGATTATTCACACTTAAATAACAATGTTCAATAACAGATTCTCTAAAAGTCTAACTCTTAGATATTGTGCTTGTTTAAATAATGAATTTCCAAACAATTTCCAGGGAATAGGCACTATACATCCATGTCATTTACAATGCTCTTCACTATAGGCAAAGAGTAAATTGTCTTATTGTTACAAAGAGACCCCCCCAAATTACACTATACACACTGAATGACACTTCTATTATTTTTATAAATAGTAAGATTCTACTTAATGGAAATAAGAACACTTCAGGAATCTAGTGATACATTTAGAGGGCCTATAACTATCCGCCACAAAGTCCCTAACTAATGAAACATTTAAAAAAAAAAAAAAAAAACAGGAGAAAATTAAAGTCAGTGAAAGATGAAGAACTCCAAAAATATTTGCATGCTTACCCTCATCATCTTCTTCGAAGGCTTCGGTTTCACATGCATCTTCTTCCTCAGTAGGAAGATTCAGATTTCCTTCCATTTCTAACCATTTCGGTTCTACTGTGTCACTATTTAGGTTTTCTAAAGACTGAAAGTTTAAAAGAAGATTTAAAAGCAAAACCACTGACAGTATCTTATCTTTTTCACCAAACACAAAGAGAGTATTATTAACAGAGCCTACAATTTTTTTCAAAGCTGGCAGATGTGCAAGCAACACACAAAAGAACATGTGTGCTCCTCTATAAATATGTGCTTGAGAAGCTTTCCAAGGCACAAGGCCAAAGATGGACTAGTTCCCGCATAAACAAGGCTCATTTAATAGCACATAATGAACTGTCCCTGGGAAAATCTATCATAAATTTTAAATTTGCATAATTTAAAATAGTTTTACTTTATCTGACTAGTGTTTTCATTGCCCAAGTGGTAAAATGTGTATCTTAATGTTATTTTTATAATGATTTTCTCTGTATCACGTGTCAGTCACATTCACTTTTTTCCTTATCTTTTCTGAATGCACAATTTGTGTGCACACATGCATTTCTGTGTGTGAATGTGGCTGTATGGCATACGTGTGGATGTCACTGACAACTCAAGCATCAGTGCTCACCTTTTATACTGCTTTTATACTGCTTTGAGACATGGTCTCTCTGTTCACTTCTGAATACATCAGGCTCACTGGCCCAAGAACTTTCGGGATTCTCCTGTCTCCACACCCCACTTCATTGTAGGAAAGCTACAACTACAGATACATTGTGATTGGCTTTATATGGGTTCTGAGAATCCAAATTGAAACCCACATGCTTGACAAGCACTCTACTATGCTATTTCCCCTCCAAGTCACATTCTTCTCGAGTAAAAATGATGCTTAAATTATAAACAGTAGTAAATGTGCTTTTGACATTGTCAAAAGAGAAAAAAAAACCACATAATTTTAAGAAGAAATATTAATTACATGAAACAGTAGTTTTTACTTTTTGACATCATATCTGATTTTCCTCCCCTAAATAAAGATATATTTTAAAATATTAGGATATTCCAAAATTGTTTCATTATAAAATATTTTTACTAAGGAGTGACATGGAAGACTTTCTTAAATCACAGTTCTTTCTTTTTATTAAATCTTCCACTTATGTGTTTGATTTTAAGCGTTTCTTAAAAAGTATATTCATTTCAGTCCTGAAAAATGACAAGAAATAAAAATAGGTAATCTTATATCTTCAATTCAAATCTACTAACATATTATGACAGCACTAGAAAGTAGCATTTTCCAATATGGACATCAAGGCTGCTTTCCAAGAGACTCAATACATAATACACATGTGTAGAAGACCATGAGAATCCTGTAAATGAACCACTTGAATAAAAGTAATCAGAGAAATGATTAATCAATAAAGGAACTGTGATTTAGTATTTATTAAATAATTCACTGATTTTCAGGCTCTGTACAAAGCCCTAATCTAAGCAATAAAATAAGATGTTTTTTTTTTTTAAATCCATAAGTGAATTCAAAATCTGCATTAGTATCTCTGTAATTTCCAATATTAGGATTTATAACCAAAAACCAGAAAACTACTCTCATTTCACAAGAAGAAAATTATGTCAATTTAAAACTGATAAAAAAATAAAAACTACAGGGCTGGAGAGATGGCTCAGGGGTTAAGAGTCTGCCTTGCAAGCAGTAGTTCCTGAGTTCAGATCTCAGGTCCCGCAAAAAAAAAAAAAAAAAAAAACACCAAGCAAAAATGGGCAGTGGCCTGAACTTTCGGCCCTGGTGGGTAAAACCTGAGAAATATCCCAGATCCTTCACAGGAACACCCAGTGCTCTCTCTGATAAACACACACACACACACACACACACACACACACACACACACACACACTAAATAATAATAAAGATTTGAAATCTACTTTAAAAAAATAAAACTGGGGCTGGAGAGGTGGCTCAGGGGTTAAGCCTCCGCTTTGCAGGCGGAAGGTCCTGAGTTCGGATCCTAGACCCCACGTATAGACGCCAGGCGGAAGCAGGGGCACCCTGCGCTTCTGGTCCTGGTAGGGCGGAGCCTGTGAATCCCGGGGCAGAGTAAACAAGGAGGAGATGGAGGTGGTCCATGGTGGTTCCCGAATTCGTCCGTGGTTCTACATACACATATACATACACACATGCACACACACATACATGCACAATTGAATAAATAATAAAATGTTTAAAAAAAATAAAAATTAAAAAAAATAAAATAAAATAAAACTACACATTAACATCCCACTTGTATTTTTTCCATCTTTCACTTAATTTGGCTAAATGATTTTTTTCCATTCTTTCTTTTTCTCCCCTGGTTATGTATCTGTGTATGTAAGTGTGTGTATGTGCATTTACATGTGTAGCTACATATGCACGTATATTATCTGTATGTCTGTGTATGTGTATATATATATCTATATGTGTGTATATATGTGTTAGCTATGTGTTTGTATGGTTATGTGTGCACATATAAGTGTATCTGCCAGGGGGATGCTGGCAACAGGAATCAGGGATTTTCATATGCTAAGCACACACTCTACCACTGGGCAACATTCCCAACCACAATTTTCCAGTTCATATTTGGTTCACAACACCTGACAACACTTGAACGTTGCATGAAGGGGTAAAAAATAATGAATTACAAAATATTACTTTCAGTTTTGCTAGTAAAACTAAACTATTTAGATGGGAAAACTGAACCACACAAAATTACATGTATTCAATATGAAAAATTCAATATTAAAAATATATTCAAAATTTATTTTTAAAAAATACCACACCTTCTAAAAAGGGGGATATTCGTGAGTAGCACAAAAGGTAAATCAATTTCGATACTGAAAAATTTAGAAACTATTCGAATTGCAAAGAAAGATTTTTAAACAGTGTTCAACATTGGACACAGAATCCATATTTAAAATACAGTACATAACAAAAACAGCATTCATAGACTATACAAGAAAGTAAGAACTGGAAAATATAATTAACCCTAATATTAAATAACTGATACCAGTTTCATTGCTGTGGCAACTGATCTAGGCTGGTCTATTTAATGAAGTACCCTTCAAAAAGAACCTGAGGGATCTTCTTGGTAATTTGAGCGTACCTTCAGCATCTCCATTTCTAAATCTTCATCGCTTTCAATTATGTAAGATGAATCTTGTTCATTATCATTGGGAGACAGATGCTTTAAAGAAAAATATTTCAAATATTAATTTCCTGTATAATTGAGAGCACATCTGCTTTTATACAAAATAAAGTTCTTATTCAATAGATCTATTTAGTTATTGCCTCTAATTGGTAAAGGTAAGAACGTATTTATATGTTTGCATGATGGGTAGATCTAGGAAGAAATGTTAAAAAAAATAAAGAACCATAAGAAAAAAATATAGTTAGGAAGACAAGCAAGTTGCAAAACAGACTTCAAATAAAATCTCTACCCTAAATGAAAGCACAGAATGAAAAGTTACATCATACTTTAGCAAGGCCAGTGATTTTCTGAAACTCTTGAGTATAAGAAAATCTTCACCATGCTAAAAAATTCTATACAGGTCCAAGTATAGTAATTGTTCTTTTATATTCATTGATTTTTTTTAAAAAAAACACAAAAGGCTAATATACTTCTTTTATTTATATTGCCTTTAAATAAATAGGATTTTTAAAAAAATTCCAGCAGAGGTAGGAATGCAGGCTCATACAGCCACTCTGGCGAGCCGTCTGGAGATTCTTAAAGAAATTAAAGATTGAAATGCCATATGACCCTGCTATTCCACTTTTGGGAATAACCCCCCATACAGCAGAGGTTCACCTCGATAGCACAAGCACGACCATGTTCATAGCAGCACTGTTTACAATAGCAAGTCATGGAATCAGCCCAAATGTCCAACAGTTGACGAGTGGATAAGGAAACTGTGGTACATCTATACAATGGAGTACTACTCAGCCATCAAAAATGATGAATTACTGGAATTTGCCGGGAAATGGATGTCATTAGAAACAATTGTATTAAGTGAAGTATCCCAGACCCAGAAAATTAAGCGCCGTATGTACTCTCTAATAGGTGGCTCCTAGTACCAAACCCACCCAGCCCACCTAGAGACAGGAATTCCAAGGATTATGAACAGGAGGGATGGGGTAGGAGGGCCACACCAGAAAGGAGAGAAGGGACCATGTTACAGCAGGGAAAATAGGCCTCCACCAAGGACCCAAATAAGTAATGAGACATCTGATTAAGTTCACAGACTTTTGTTCCTGATCATTTACTACTGAGGGGGAGTGATCTCACCAGAAGAGGAGGGCATATAGTCTGGCAGATAAAAAGTAACAATTTTGCAAATGGGTGATAGACCCCTCCCTCACTGTGGTTTCCCACTTTTATTACATCTACCTTTGAATGTGCTTTTATCACAAGACTCTAACAGCTTTTTGTCTCTGGCCAGGGGGTAACATACAATGCCCACCAGGATGGAGTGAAGGGCATTGCAGGAGCAGCAAAACTGCAAAAGAAAATCAACAAACCACAATCCAGAACTTCAGAGACTCTGTATCAACTACCTAGAACTAGGCCAGCTTATTCTCTCCCCATCTTGAAGCTCAGGGAAATTTGCGGAAGAGGGGGCGGTAAGAGTGTAAAAGCATAAGGATGGGAGGAGCAATGATATGTAAGATACTCTATACCAGTTAGGGCTGAAGCAATCATAATTGGACTTTGCATGCCCTGCGCATTGTCCAACACACTGTTGACCTCACAAAGTCTAGCATCTGCTAAAGGCACCAAGATCCTTGGAGGCAAAGGATTGGCAGCCACAGCAGTGTTCCTATACCTAAGGGGAACACGGGAAAGGGTTCGGGAAAGGCCACTGGTCCTTGTACGTCATCGGAGAGGAGGGCCCAGAGGAAAATCAGACATGCACAAGAAAGGACTCTCTGGGAATTGGGGTGGGAGGCACTGGGGGATGGGGAGGGAGAGAGGTGGGGAGGAGGAGCAAGGGGTACGGGGGGAGGAGGAGGGAGGGAGGGAACTGGTGTACCTAATAAGTTTGTATGAGCTGAAATTAAAAAAAAAAATCGGAGCAGAAGGATGAATGATGCTTTGTTTTAATGACATTTCCTCGGAGTTGTTACAACAGCAATATCAACTCTTATATTAAAATCCACTAAAGTCCTCAAAAAAAAAAAATTCCAGCAGAAATATAGAGATATAGGGGCTGGTGAGATGGCTCCGCGGGTTAAAAGCACCTGTGCACAAACTTGGTTACCTGAAGTCAAGCCCCAGAGAGAGAAATGACTTACAGAAATTGCCTATACACACACCTGTTTGACTGTTCTTTCTCTCTTTCTCATTTTCTCTTTCTCTCTCTTTTTTATCACAAATAAAATATTTTTAAAAAGAAATATACAAAAAACTTCTAAAATGCCTAATGATTAATTTGGAAGTGGAAAAAGGAAATGTGTGTGTTAACTTAAAGCCAAAAGAAGATTTTTAAATGATCTATTTACTAGGATGGACAGAAAAGATTCAGTTACTTTTTAAATGTGGTCTTAAGTAAAGGCAATAATACTAATAATTACATAATAAAATGTCTATAACTGTACGCAAGATATCAGTCAAATCACAAACTCATAATCATAGTTCTACATTATATAAAACACCTCATTTTAAAATGCATACCTAGTTACAAATTTCTATAGAATTAGATAATGCAAATGCAGTAAAAGACCCTAGGGGTTCACAACCATTTTGAAAACAATTTTGAAACAAAACATATTTACATATGCATTAGCAATGATTTGTAAATAGTTATCAAAACTTGGAGGATTTATCCAATACTAAACTACTTTCCATTAGAAAAATACCAAGAAAATAATCTCATTAAATGACTTCAAAAATCTAAACTTATTTACTAAAAAAAATTCCAGAGAACATGAGTTCCTTAAGTAATATATAAGCTAGTGAAAATTAAGAAAGAAAAAAATAGTTTGATTCTGCAGATGACAAAGACTACTGGAAAGGAAAACACTCTCTCACTCTAGCAAATATTTTCCCCTTGAAGAAATAAAACCTATCCCCAAAAAGATTAAAAGAATAAGTATTCATAAACAATTCACCAAAAAGCAGCTATTATTTATGCAAAACACCGAAGCAATAAAGTATCCAATTACAAGTGTCTGCTAATACTTGATCTACTATGCAATGTTGTTTACTGCATTAAGCTGGGAACAACAAAGGAGGGCTCATCAAAAGCTAAAGGCAGACCACTGTGTGTCTTTGTAGAAAAAGTTTTAGTGCAACACAGAAAGCACACCTGTTTATACGTCTGTCTCCAACTTTTTTTTTACAATACATCAGAACTGAATAGCTGCAACAGATTAAACATCTCATAAACCCAAAATATTTAGTGTTCCCCCTTTGTGCAACAAAGTCAGCCAGCCACCTATAAAGAAGAGTTTGGGTTTTTTTATTTAGTACCTCTGCAGATTGGTTAGAAACCCCACTAAATGTTCTTTTCTCAGCCTGCTGTTCCAAGAGTTGGAGTTCATGTTCTGTTATATCTAATGACATCAAGCAGGGTCTTTCCATATTTTCTTTCAATAGATTGTCTCTGATTCCATCTTCAAATCCACCATCTTCTTGCTTCACTTTATTCCCAGGGACATGAACTCTACTGTGCTTGTCTGAATTATCAAGAACTGGGTCCCAAGGCTCTTTTTTAACTTTAGTAAACATTGAATGCTCTCCAGTTTGCTTCCTTTGTTCTCCAACCGGTGGCTCCTCTGATGACATCAAGTTAGAACAACTTCCAGGCTTCAGTTCAGTCTCAATATTGGTGGGATCAAATATCATCCTCTTCAGTGATAGTATATTTTCTGAAATGTTCTTCAATATTACAGAAACCCTAAAATTTTAAGAAAGATTACTCAACTTCAACCGTATGAACTATAAGGGTCTTAAGCATCTTACTAAATAAAACCTTTCTGAACTGAACCCCACTTAGAAGATACATCAGATTCAAGTTCTTTTTCACTTCCAAAAGTCTCTGTAAGATCACGGTTAGAGATCACAGTTAGGTGCAAACTCTCTGGCACAGTGAGGTGCTTTTCAACCCCACCAGTTGATTTACATGCTCACTAGCATTTGGTCTCAGTGTCTTTACACCAGCTTTCCTTTTTTCTGGGTAATTAATTTAATCAAATGAACAAATAAATCAATAATATATGAGCACAAAATAACTTTATTCGTTAAATCTGAATTCAACAAATGAGCCTTACAAGTTTCTTTTAAAAGATTGCTTTATAAACTACAGTCAAACACAGTTGAACACTATAAAAGGTTGAAAGAAAAAAACATAAAAACTCTTAGAACTCTATTCAAATGACTTCAAATATATTAAATTTCCATTTGACCTTAAAAGACTAGTATCAACAATTATAGCTGACATGTCTAAGGTATAGTCTGAACAAGAAACATGGTGCAGAACTCCTAACAGCAGGCCCTATTCAATGAAAAGGCCTTTCTGCTCATAGGCATGCACGAGGTCCTAAGCTCAATCCCCAGTACCACCAAGAGAAAATAATAAATAAATGAAGAAAAGTAGAGAGGATAAAGGGAGTTTGGCAAGTAAAGAAACATACTTTACTATATTAATCACTGCTTTCTGCTAGGAATTCTAATTTTTCACTATTTAAACTCAATATAAAATCTGATTATCTCTTTAGTTCTCTTTTTAAGAGTCTCATCTAGCTCACGCAAATTTCTACATTAATAATTCAAATGAAAATTTGCTCTTTCATGAAAATAAACTATCAAAGTGTTGGAGTTACTCCAGAAATTGATTCCACAGTGCAAACTGTACTATTAACAACCCTCAAACGTGTGACTCAACCTTAAGCTCCTGTATTAACACAAACAAAATCAAGATCAAAATTAAATTCAAAACTAAAAACACAATTATTTTAACACTACAGAATTCTACTAAAAAAAGAAAGAAAGAAAAGAAAGAAAGAAAGAAAGAAAGAAAGAAAGAAAGAAAGAAAGAAAGAAAGAAAGAAAGAAAGAAAGAAAGAAAAGAAAGAAAGAAAGAAAAATTTGGAGACAGACTCTCACTATATAGCCCAGGCTGGTCCCAGATTTGTTTCTCTCTGCCTTAGCCCTCCTGCCCCAAGCGTAGAGATTACAAATATCCACTCTTGGAAATTTTATAAATCGTATTATAGCTTGTCATAGTTAGGCACAGGTGTCAACTTGACTGTTGCAGGTTTGAGTCCTGGGCACATTTGTGGAGAATTAATAGTTGAGCTGAGCCCAGAGCAAACCTGAAAGAGATTGTCTAGTTGATGGAGAAGGATCAGCCTATGGCAGGTGAGATTAGGCCCTGGATAAATCACAGAGAGCTAGTTGAGAAAGTTGGCATCCTTCTGTACACTTGGCCAGATGTGCTGGTCTGGCAAGTAAGAATTGTCCCTCTCTCAGCTTGTGTAGAGATGGTGTGGCCAGTTCCCTCGGCCCTGGTGTTGGTGCATGTTCTCCCATAATGATGGACTGAGAACTGTAACCGGACTGTCATAAGGAAATAAACCCTTTATTCCCCTAAACCACTTGATGGTCATTTAACAGCAACTATGCAGGAGAACTACAACATAGCTGTTCAAATGTAAAAACTGCTCATGAATAACATGGGAGGAATGGATGGTGACAATATGTAACAGTGAGCGTGCTAGGAACGCCCTGACACACACTCACAGCAACAGTGGCACAGACAGACTGACCAAGCTGGAAGGGCAGACACCAGAATAGGATGTAAGTACACTCTAACCCGCGCCAAAAGCTTCCCTGTCTTCTCCTGTAAGGCGCTATCTTAGGACGGCTATCATGCCTCTTTTACCTTCTGGCAGCCTCACCACCCAGCAGAATGCCAAGCAGATTGCAGCAATACAACAGATACATACTGAATTTGAAATAGATGACTAAGCAACACTACATAACACCAATACTTGCAGGGTCCACTAAAGCATAAATATGTTCCCTTCTGTAATAAAAACCTCAGATGCTCTAATTTGGGTTCTTGATGCCAAGTGTTACAGTTTTGACCACCCACAGACCGCCAGCTGTCATTCCCAGCTGTTGCTATGTATACAGCATTTCTTATTCATATCTTTTCATTTTAATTAGATATCTAAGCTTGCCAAACTGTATCTGTATACATAAATCAAATATACTCTGAAAGGGTCTTGCATACTCTGCTGGAATGTACAAAGTGAGGCTATGTGAATACTCAGTTCTCATACTTTGACAGCTGAGAGGCCTTTTTGCTTCCTATTGGTTCTCAGGTATAGTATAAGAAACCTAGGTTTTACTGAACACTTGTTATGAAGAACAATATTTAAGAGACTTGACTATTTATTTTGACAATAAAACTTAAAAGACCCAGAATTTCCTGTTGTTAATTTTTAATAAAACTTACTTAACCCAATGTCACAAAGCAAAGTGTAAGGCACATGTAATTTATACCAAGCAGATATTTTGCAAAAATCTGAAATGCATGCAAAAAAATCACATAAAAGGTTATTTTTTTCTAATCTTATAGAAGGATATAAAAAGCAAGAAATACTTAAGGTACATCTGAAGGTGACATCTTTTTAAAAGAATATATTTCTATAACACATTTTTAATCTCTCAATCTCATTCAAAAAGAATACATTGTATTTTTTTCCTCAGAGTCAAAATACTTTCTGTTCCAACTAACTGTTTCCCATTTGGACAAAAGACATTTTTGCCTCCCAAATTACTACAATTCCAGTTGTTCATTACTCAAGAGCATTTCTGCTCTTAAAAGACATTTAACAAAGAAGTCATTCAGCAATTAAGACCAAAGCAAGGAACAGTTCCAAAAGAAAGAGCTATCTACATAGCATCTGGAGTTCAAAGTCTATTAATTTGTATAGGATGTTTTATAGAATAAATTATATAGAATACATTTGCTCCAAATGCATCAAGTTACTTAGTACATTACCTATAAAAGTCTAAAATTTGAATTTATTTTCAAATATTTCACTAGTGAAATTCCTATCTTCAGCTAAGATCAAATGTAATTAATATTCTTAACCAAAAATAAACAAATGAGCTACTAAGCATAAAAGCTTACTTTTATTTACAAGTTTCAAGTACCAAATTACAAATATAATCGAATAAAATATGCTCATGACCACCACAACACTGGGCCAAACATCATTGCAAAATGACTGAGGGAAGAGCTCCTGAGGCCCCACCCCTCTCAGGAATGATGGTCAATGCTGGCCAGAGGAAGAGACCCCACTTGCATGGCGGTACTGCCACTGAAAAAAAAAGAGAAATGCCTGTGCTGCAGCGAGTGCCAGACATGTGCAGAAGCAGACAGCCCTTACTGGATGAGGTGGGTCGCAGACAAAAGAAGGGACATTCTGGTAGAAGGTAAGTTTGTAAGAAGACTCTTCAGTCAGATGACGTGGGATTAGGCAGGGCAATGTGGGCAAAAAAAAACCACAAAAATTTATTGTAATTTTAAATAACTTGAATTTTAAAAAATTCATGAGCAAAAAGGACAGCCTTGCATCTTACTTTCCTTAATGTACACTCATTTTGCTTTAAGAAAAACAATATAGAGTTTCAAATATCTCTTTGTTTCATGAATCACCCCTACAAAGCAAATGGAAAAGCCCTACATTTTTTAGATGTGTTATTTAGCAACTGGAAAGCTATTCCTCGAATTTATACAACAGTTGGCATGCATGTATTAAAGCAAATCTGTACCCATCTAGCTTAGTGAAGAGTTAATTCTTAATATACGGGAATAACAATATTAATAAAAACATAGTATCTAACCTCTGTGGATTTTCCAATTTTCTGCACATGTCAGGAAAATGCTTTGCCAGATCTATCATTTCTTCAGATATTGAATTAAACTGTTTCTTTAACTCACTAGTTAAGATTTTCTCTGCTGCAAAGAAGAAATCAATATTAATTTTCAAAATGAGAAAGAGATTTTATTTAGCCACTTCATAAAATCCTACCAGGGCTTGATTTTTCATTCTTTTTGTTTAAATGAATTCCAACAAAACAGTTCTCTAAAGAATCCTCACATCACCTCAGCCACTTTTCTTCCTTTTCAAAATTTTGCTGTTTGAATTTTAGAGTAAATTCCAAATCTATAAATACCACATTCATAATATCACCCAGTGATTACTGAACTAGGCAGAAGGAGAAGAAAAATTAGAATCTAAATTCATGTACATGATTTCTAAATCAGCAGTCAATATATTGGGCCAGCAAGATGGCTTAGGGAGATCAAAGCACTTACTTTGTGAGCCTAACAACCTGAATTCCACCCCAGAACCCGTGCAAGTGTGAAATGGAGAGAACCAACCAAGTCTACCAAGTTGTCCTCTGTCCTCCATGAGCACACGTGCACCTGAACGCACATACAAACACACACATACACATCACACACATGAAAGAAAGAGAAACTACACATGCACTGTGCCTCAATACTGCTGCTATGTCACTCTTCAGTATCCTAATCAGTAATAACCAAGATAACAACGCAATGCTTCTGGTCAGTGACTATCTCCCACACTCTTGGCTTCTTGGCTTCACTGGGCCTAAGACATCATTCTCCATCAACAGCACATTGCCTGCCCACATCACTACCCTGTTCATGATTTCTTCATCACACTCTTACTCTTCAAAAGATACAGCACCTGGGGCTAGAGAAGTGGCTCAGGGGTTAAGCCTCTGCCTTGTAGGCAGAAGGTCCTGAGTTCGGATCCTAGACCCCACGTATAGATGCTGGGCAGAAGCGGGGGCAGCCTGCATTTCTAGTCCTGGTAGGGCGGAGCCTGTGAGTCCCAGGGCAGAGTAAACATGGAGGAGGTGGAGGCATCCATAGTGATTCCTGAATGCACCTGTGGTTCTACACACATACATACACACACAAGCACACACACACACACAAGCGCGCACACACGCACAACTGAATAAACAATAAAAAAATTAAAAAAAAGATACAGCACCTATAACATGTATAACAAAAGACCACATAACCTGCTGCTCTTGACTGACAGTTACCTGTGACCTCGGCAGCACATCCATCTAATTGCTGAATACTAGAGCACCTGGTTCCTTAACTGTCTTCCCCTCCACTTCTATAGGCCTGTGCTTACATCTAGTGATTTTAACACCCTCAGAGATGCTCCATTCAAGGTGGCCTTTTAGTTTGACACCTCCATTTTGAATAATCTTTTCCTCATCTGACCTATGCACTCATTCCCATAATCACACCCCTGACCTTCCCATTATCCTTTACAATTACTTTAAACCTTCCATTTTAGGCACTGCACACTGTACGTAAGCACATCCATCACTCTTCCCAGTAAGCCTCCCCAAGCTGACACTTCAGAACTCAGCCCACACCTTTTCCTTACCCATTTCTCTCTCCCGCCCTACTTATGCTCCATGTCCTCTTTTCCACATTACATGCTACGCCAGCTCACACCTCCTTTCCTCTTCACTCCTCCAGTGGATTTTTCTGGCACTCAGCTTTACAGAACTGATGCCCACACCCAAGAAATAAAACACAATGTTAATGACTCACTTCAAGACAGATAGCAAATGAAGTCAGAGCACTGACTACTTAATTCTATACCTTTTCTTTCTCTTTTAGCTTCTAACACCTGCTATTCATCCCTCAAATTTTTGGTTCCCATTTCCTCTTAAAACAATCCAATTATGCTTATCCCTGCCAGCAGCAAAACAGCCTTTTGGAAGGTTACCAATGGATCCACATTATCCACCCTAAATTTTAACCCTGAATCCTTCCCTCATTCAAACCCCTGGAGAGTTGAAACCTCCAACAAATACAAGTTCTTCACGTGGTTTCTGAACTGAACTCCTGTCCTTGCTTTACTAGCCCTGTCCTTTCTACTGCTCTCACTTAAATGCTAGTGCACTTCATTCATTCCCGTTTTTATCTCACCCAGTTCCACAGATTGAACCATCATCTACATGCTTGTGAGTCCCAAATCCCCCAGTTGGGAAGGTTATCAACCTCTCCAGTTGGGATGGGTAATCACAGCTATCAACTTGACATAATCACCTGTGAAAATCCTTTGGGCCCTGCGAAAGATTATCTCAAATATATTAATTGACATGAAAAGACCCACCTTAACTATGTGTGGGGGTGTCAATTCCCTGGGTAGGGGATCCCAGACTGTATCAGAAAGTGGGCTGGGCAGCAGCAAACCTGTGTACAATAAGTCACTGCTCTCTGCTCTTGACTGGGAAGCTCTCATTTCCTACCACTGTCACTCACCAGCCGTGATAGACTTTCGTTTCACCTTGACACCATAAAATACCTGATCCAAGGAACATCGGACAGTTCCAGGTTACACTACATCATGGCCAGGCAGTCACAACAGATGGCATGAAGCACCTGGTCCATCCACTGCAAGAGCAAGAGGGCAGGAACCAAAGCATGCATACACTACCTTTACAGTCCCACAGTACCTGTCTGGAGAACTGTGAGTGGTCACAATGGGCTGGGTCTTCCCACAGCAGTTATGCAATGGAGACAATCCCTCCCAGAAGGCCAACCTCAATCTAGAACATTCCTCTCAGAGCCTGCAGACCTGTCTCTAAAGGGACAGACAGACTGAAGATTATTACTAACCACCACAGGCTGTCCTTCCAGGAAGTGGAGGTCACTGCACTTTCCACCCAGTGTTTATGTGGGATCTGGGAATCTGACCTCAGGTCTTCTGCTTGCAAGGCAGAGGTTTATCCCTCCAGTATCCAGCCACTGTACCTTAATTTTTCTATCAGTCTCTATTTTTTATTTCTCACCTTGTACAAAGAATGCACCTGATAATTGTTCATTATATATGCTTTCAAAATACATACAGCATCCATATTTTACACCACCTCCATTAGCTTAATCTGAACAATTACAATTTATTACCTGAACAATTAAAATAGCCTCCTCACTCTCTGCTAAACAAAAACCCTCTTACAGCATCCAGAAAAGGCCTTTCCACATAAAATTTTAATCCTACCATTCTTCTGGTACATACCCTCAAAGATTAGGGTTTCATCTCAGCCATCACATTTATTTTGATTAACAAAACATTAAGTCAGATTACAGCATACAATTCCCTAGATGACCTAACCCAGGCTTCTTTTCCAGCCTATTTCCTACCACTTCGTATTTGGTGTGGGGGATCTGGATCTAGATGCACATGCCTATGTACCTATGTGTAGCTGCAGAGGCCAGAAGAGGATTTAGGCATCCTCTTCCATCACTCCACCTGATCCTTAAAGGCAGGGTCTCTTCTAGAAGCTTGTGGCTTGGCTTGGCTGGAAGCCAGCCAGCCTCAGGGATCCTCCTGTCTCCACCCTACTGAGTTAGAGCTATAGGCATCTTTCAGAGACACCCGGCTTGTTAAATGGGTACTGGTCACGGCAATTTCAGAGCAAGCATGCCACTGTCATTATTCACATTCACCTCGCTTTCGTTATACCCGGCGTTCCTCAGTCAAGGAGGCAACCAGTCGGCCTCAGAGACTTTGCATGTGCTTTCTTCTCAGCATGCTCAACTCTCCCTTCAGAAACTACACCAGTACTTGACACGGAATAAACGTCAGGCAAATATGTGCTACAACTATATGTCCAGTCCCTTCTAACTAAGTTTTTACAGAAGGCTGTGAATGCACACATAAAAATCTCATTCCTTAAATATGGTTTACTCCTCTGTGCACGTTAATGTGACTCCCACCAACATCACCCCACTTCTCCACTCCTACAGCACTCCTATGCTTTCAGTGATACTGCTAAGGCCTTTGGACTTGTTTTGCTCTCAGAAGCACCTCTGTTTGAAATCCTCCTTTTTGAAGCTCAAAACACTACTGCTACTACAGCGGATTATAAATGATGGCCATGGTGCCAAATTCAGTGATTAACTGTAGATCCTCAGTTTCTCAAACTCTCAGCAGAATTTGAAACCAATAACAACATCCCCTACTTCAAGCATGCTCTTTCCCTGGACACTTGTTAATTTCTTTCCATGCCTATGGCAACTACGGTAGCATCCTTTCCTCCACACTAACATCAGATACTTCAAGAGTTTCTCAGGACCCCCATTCTTTATTTCACACCAACTGTCCTCAGAGATACAGCCACGGCCATTTCACCCTCGCTATCTTAATGTCACTCCCTTTAGTGTAGCAATTAGTTTCAGGAATCAATCTGAAAACTGAAAACTGATCCCTTGGGCACACCTATGCAGAAATTATCTAATTAAGGCAAACCTGTAGGAAATTGCCTGACTGCATAATTGATGTGGGAAGATCTAGCCCTAGTAAGTAGATTATTTCCCCAGCAGGTGGGTAAAGACATAACTGGATAGGCATTGTCAGATTGGCAGACCTGTAAGTTAGAAGGTCCTTGCCTTATCTGCTTTTGTTGTGGATATGGTGTCGTCAGTATCCTTGGTTCCTCATGCTGGCATGACTCTCCTGACATAATGAACCCATAAATAAAACCCTTGTTCCCTTAAATGGTTTGGATCATGTTTTTATTGCAGCAGCAGAATATAAAGCTAAGACACTTCACACACCCAGAAATAACTCTATAATGCATCCCCAAATCTTGTTCTCCCTCATCCGTTTATTCTTGTCATTCAGGCCAAAACTCAGGAATGATAGCCTCACCTGTCTGTCATCATTACCTGAAGTTCTGCCAACTCTACTTTTCTATTAAACACATCTGCCCAATCTCAACACAAGTACTCAATTCATGTTACTATAATACTTCCTCTGGCTGAGTTATTGTCATCTCCCACCAGCCCTTCTTATCATGACTCTTGCCTCCCTGCAATCCTTTTTCTCTTAGCTCAAGTTTTACTGATTAGTGTTAAATATATTTCACTCCAAGTATTTAAAACCCTCCATGGTTTTAATGCAAACTTTTTAAAATATATATATTTATTTGAGATAGGAGGAGAGAAAGAAAATGAGAAAGACAGAGAGAGAGAGACAGAGAGAGGGAGAAAAGAGAGAGAGAGAGAGAAGAGAGAGAGAGAACATGTACCATGGCATGTGTGTGGAGGTCAGAGGACAATTTTTGGAAGTCAGTTTTCTCCTTCTACGCTATGGACTTCTGGGGACTGAATTCAATTGGCCAGGTTGGCAAGCAGACCACTTTAGTGGCTGTGCTATCCACTGACCCTGAAATGCAATCTCTTTCATGTAGTCTATCTCCTTTCTTTTCCTGCTTCTCTCACATCATTTACTCTGTTGTACTCAATGATTCACCATAATGAACAACTTTCAATTGCTTAGATATCAAAATCTCACTTCTGAAGCTGTGTATGGCATTTTTAGTGTCTACACCTTTCCCTAATACCTCAACTAGCAAATGCTGCTCTTATTTAAGTTCTTGCTTTAAATGCCACTTTCTCTAGGAAATATTTCAAATACCAATAAATACACCATGTCGTCATCGCATTTCAGATTATGCATTAAGAATGCTCAGCCTAAAAAGAAAAAAAAAAGAATGCTCAGCCTGTGCAGCAGTTCTCTCTGAATCTCAACTGATACTTTGGGTATTTTGTCGCTTTTCATATTCACAACTATTCCATGAGATAGGTACATTCCAAGCATGGGGAAAGAGACATAGCCCAGCTCCTATGACTAGAATGCTGTCACTGGTCTGTGTTATACAAAACACTCATTCGCTCCTCTGCCTGACTCTTGTACTCTACTACATCTGACAACTAAATTAAGAAAACCAGAAAAAAAAACTGACAAATTAAACCAGAACACTATAAAACACCTTATGAATTTTAAAGCATTATGTATAAAGCTTTTTGTAAGCTTACAAAAATAATCCACAGCATCCAGTTTGGAGAAAGCTGGTGGGCTTACAGAGGTCATCAACTCTAGAAGCCAGAAAGAATAGAAATACTAAAATCAAAGCAATTAAAGGCCCACATTATCACAAGGAAAAGACCTAAAACTAATACTTGATCCTGATGGACGGATCTCAGTGTCACACTGCTCAGACATGTAAGAAGTTATAACAATAAATACTTTACAAAAATGTAAATACTGATTTTTTTGGAAACGAATCTCACAAAATAGCAAATTTACATTTTATCTTTTATTTTTAGATCATAAAATACCTTTATTTGTAGCAAAAATTTGCATGGCATCACTCAAAAATTCTAATTTTCGATGAATAATAAGACCAGCCTATAAGAAACAGAAAAATAAAGAAGTGAAAACCAGCCTATAGGAAACAGAAAAATAAAGAAGTGAATGATAAACAAAAGGACATGGCATGATCTACATCTTCACATAATTGCCATTCCAATTGAAGAAAGCTTCTTCAGCCTCAAAATATAAGCTTAATTTTTCACACACTAACACTCAATATTAGAAGACGATATCTGAATCAAACAATTTAGAAATGGAATCTAACAAATTATAAACTATTAAGAGAAATCTATTTTAACTATCAACTCAACTTGTCTTCAGGTAGAGTATCCATTTCTAAAAATAGATGCAGGAAAGAAATTTGCAAACAATGTATTCTGAAACTAAAGATATAGACAATAATATTGCATGTAAAAATCCTAGTATGTTTATAAACATGAAAATTTATCTAACAAGAGCATCAGCTAGATTTAAAGGCAATTTTTCTAAATGTACACATTTTAATAGAAATGTAAAGAATGAGGCTAGTTTCTAAATAGAAAGTCTTGCAATTATTCTCATTTTGAATTACTTACACATAAAATACATCATCAATACCAGTTGTGTCTGTTAAGTCTTCCTTGTTTTCAGCAAGTTCACAGAACAAGTGCACAGAAATTGAGCATTATTTTGGCTTCATGACAATGCAAATAACTGACACTAAAAGATATGTTACTGATAACTACTTTCTAATTAACATGAAGGATTTCACATGATGTCTTCCTAAGCATTCTAACACAAAGTAAGATAAAACAATTTGGCTAATATCACAAGTAAATAATATTTTTCTGAAGTAACTTAGGATCAGGTTTTAAACAATATATTATAATGCAGAGATCATTAAGTACGTACATAAGCATCAGTAGCTGCATAAAGTTGTTGGTCTTCAGTGAGGGGGAAATTACTCCAGTTGCTACAACGGACAGACTTGTCTTTCAGAAGCTGTTTACCTAACAGGTGCTTAACCAGACCATTGAGGCTCCAGGTCTCTGTACTACTCAGCTGGAAGTAACAGAAAGGCAACAAAGTGAGCATCATTACCTTGTACATCAGCTATGACCAAACTACAAATAAAATTGGAAATGCTGCAACAGCAAACTACAACCCACACATGGTCCTCAATAAGTTTCCTGTCACTAAAACCTCATTTTAGTCTATATTTTAACAATTTATTTTTGAAATTTCCTCAATATAGATATTAAAATTCTTAGATTCAAAGTATTGTTTATGGAAAAAAAAAAGATGAATAGTTTAGAATGCCTTCTACTTCCCAGATGAATGAATACTTGGCTAAATGTAAGAATTTAATTTCATTATTACATGAATAAGAATATGAAATGTGGGACTGGAAAGGCGGCTCAGGGGTTAAGCCTCCGCCTTGCAGGCGGAAGGTCCTGAGTTCAGATCCTAGACCCCACGTATAGACGCCGGGCAGAAGCGGGGGTGACCTGCGTTTCTAGTTCTGGTAGGGCAGAGCCTGTGAATCCCGGGGCAGAGTAAACGAGGAGGAGGTGGAGGCGTCCATGGTGGTTCCCGAATTCGCCCATTGTTCTACACACACACACACACACACATAATTGAATAAATAATAAAAAAATATAAAACGTGAGTGATAGAACATAGTTCTACTAGGAGCACTACATCACAACAATGCTATGTTCTTCTTTAAAAAAGAAATGGCACTGGTTAAAATGTATTTAAAACAACCTGAAGACACACTTCAAACAAGCGAGTGTTGGAGAGCATCCGCTGAGACAGTGATTCAGAGCTGAAGGTCTTCATTACGTGAGCTGCACAACCAGCAGTGATGTGTGGCTTTTCTCTTTACAAAACAATCTTAACACCTGGATAAAAGTCATGTGCTGTGAATCACAAAATGATTGTTTCCTAAAATTATTATATATCTGCATCTACCTTTTCATTGGCAACATCTGTTAACTCCACAAAATTCTTCAGTTTGATGTCAAAGTCACGGAGAAGCTTCCACTGATCCCCTTCGATCCCTACTCCTGCCTTCCCAATGGCTTCGTTTTCAAGTAACATTTTTAATCCCTGGGGAAAAACTAAAACATGTAATTATTAGTTCCACAATATCATGAAGTAAGGTAGATTACTATCTAGGTTTTAAACATACCATGTATATTTAAACTTGTGTTTATATTAAGCTTAAATTTAGAAGTGCTGATTGATAAGCAACAAGTTAAAATGAGTTTGACTGTCACTCTTCCTAAACATTCTCTCCAACACAGGGAAAACACCAAAACCTCACATGGTATTATGAAAATTACATTAATTATATAATACAAGCAATTGGGTGAATCAGGTAAACATAAATACTTGAACAAATATAAAATGGTAAGAGATATGTCAGCTAGTGAAAGAACTTAATTTTATGGGGATAAAGTTGACATACTATGATTATCAGCCACATAAAAATGAAACAGGGGGGCTGGAGAGGTGGCTCAGGGGTTAGGCCTCTGCCTTGCAAGCAGAAGGTCCTGAGTTCGGATCCTAGACCCCACGTATAGATGCCAGGCGGAAGCGGGTGCAGCCTTCGTTTCTGGTCCTGGTAAGGCAGAGCCTGTGAATCCCGGGACAGAGTAAACAGGAGGAGGTGGAGGCGGTCCATGGTGGTTCCCGAATTCGCCCATGGTTCTACACACGCACACATACACACACACACAACTGAATAAATAATAAAAAAAAAATGAAACAGGGATACCAACCTGACATAGAACTAATGTGAAACAAGTAGCATTTGGTCTCAGACACACACAACTGAATCAATGCAACTTTGTTTAGTTTCCCTTTGCTGTAAGCAGGGGGCCACTCCATATCAAATCCTATGACATCTCCATCAGACAGACGCATACTACCAGAGAGAAAATTGTCTAGATTAATTGCATGAAAATTTGAAACTTCAAAAGCTAAAGACATTGGTCACAAATTAAAATACAAATCAAATAACAAAACATATTTATGATATATAATAAAATATTAAAAAGTTCTTGTAAAAAGCATTTTAAAAAAGACAAATGGAGAAGACACAAATCAGCAGTCCCCACACATGGCCAACAATTCCTCATGAATTAGGTACACAATTTCACCTCTACTTGATAGGTACAAATAAAGGTTCATAAAGTAATAGTGAGAAATGGTATTGCTCATTACTGGGAGACAGAAGCAATAATCTCTTGGAAAAAGTACTGACACTAAAAAAATACAAGATGTATAAACACTTTGACCTGGCAATTTTTCTTCATACATGTAAGGCACCCCCACAAGCACACATGACACATATGTGAATAATGACAGTACAGTCACTGCAGACAGCATGGTAATGGTAATTCTACACACAAAGGTGGAATCAAGAGGATCCTAAGCTTCATTCGGCCTGGGTTACACAGCAAGTCTCAGCTCACAGCAAAGTAAAACCAAAACCAAAAGGATGTTCACTATTTCTATTGGTGGTGGGGCTGAAAATAAACTAAATCTATGAACAGAACCAACAAATTACAATTTGTGAGAACAGTTAAGTATCATATAAAAGCTAAAATGGAACTATATGCATCAATAAGAAAATTCTCAAAAACACAAGGAAAAATGAAAATGACAAGCTGCAGAATGCATGATTTGATATCATTTTTGAAATGGACAAACAACCAAAATGTAAATGAATGCTAACCACTGAACTCATGACAGACACCATCTGGCATGTTCTCAGAGAAACAGGAGGGAAGATTAGAAAGAGCACATGCAGAACTTTCAGCCTCAGTTTATTTATTTTCACTTAAATATCTTAATGTTTCTTAATTTCTAAGAAGGATTTAAAGAAAATGACTACGAAGGTTTCATAAAGCTAGGTGAGAAGAATATGTATTTATTTTATTTTTATCCATTACTGTTCACAATTCCTATTTTGTGATTTCTAAAAATTAAAAATGTATTTCAATATAAAAGAATCTCAACTGCTTCAGGCCAGGGTGAAATTTACAGTGACTAAACTAACTCTTCAACACACAAAAAGAGACAACTGGAAAAATCAATAGTTTTCCCGGCTTTTACTATCTGGTGTCTGAAAACAGTTCACAGCCGTGGAGCTGAGGCACAGGGAGAGCCCTAGAGGTCTGAAATTCTACAAGGCTGGACAAAAAACCACAAGGGAACCATAAACCGAAGTTCTTAGGCACCACACTGAGAGGTGAAAGAGCTTAAGATCTGAAAGTCACAACGGAAGTTCTTAATGAACACCTGGAGCAAAATCAGCAGATTCAGAAGGAGCACAATTTAAAAGGCTAAATTATCCTTCCAGGAAAAGCAACAGTTGAACTGCCCAAATAAAGCTTAAAAACAAGCATCAACAAACACTGTTTTCTCCAAGTAACTCAACTGGCACAGTTCCTTTCTTGAAAGAACAACAAAAACCTAACATTCAACAAGGCAAAACCACAATGCCTGGTCAGAGAAGAAGCAAATGTAAACATAACTAGCAGGAAAAAATAGAATAGGAAAAAACCAAATAGACTCAGTCAATAGGGAAAAAACAGAATAATTAAATTTAAATGTAAATACACTAAAACATACATTATACTCCCAGTAGGACGTGGTCTGTCATTACAGCCCTGGGGAAATGGAGGCAAGAGGAAGATCTGCGGTTACGATCATCCTCCGCTATACTGTGCGTTTAAGACATGTCTGAACTACATGAAGCTCTGTAAAAAAAAACTTTTTTTAATTAATTATTTATTTATTTCTGCTCATACAAACTTAATAGGTACCCCGTCCCCTCCCTCCCTCCACCCCTCCCTGAACCCCCTAGTTCCCCCCCATCCCTGGAGCATCCTTTAATGTGTATGTCAAACTTTCCTCTGGGTCCTCCTCTCTGATGAGGTGTAAGGACTTAGTGGCATTTCCTAAAACTCTTTCTTGTGTTCCCCTTAAGTATAGGAACACTATTGTGGCTGTTAATCCCTTGCTTCTAAGGATCCTAGTGCCTTTAGTCCATGCTAGACTTTAAGGAGTCGATAATGTGTTGGTCATTGCACAGGTCATGCAAAGTCCTATTATAATTGCTTTAGACCTAACTTGTGTGGAGTATCTTGCATATCATGACTCCTCCCCATCCTTGTGCTCTTACAATCTTACCGCCCCCTTTTCCGCAAATTTCCCTGAGCTTCAGGATGGGGAGAGACTAGCCTGGCCTGGTTCCAGGTGGTTGATATAGAGTCTCTGATGTTCTGAATTATGTTTTGTTGATTTTTTAAAAAAATCTTTTCTAAATTGTAAATATGTTTAGAATTTTAAAAAAATATGCACATGATGAGAACTTGAAGACAGATCTTTTAGAAAGTGGGACTTACAGAAACAAAAAATATCTAAGATCAAAAAAATTGATAGGAAGGGTTAAATAGCAGATTAGACACTACGGAAGGAAAATATGTAAGTAAACTTAAAGATCTAACTAAAGCAACTACTCAAATCAAAGCACAAGGGAGAGCAAAAGAAAAAAAGGCTTAAAGAGGCAGTATCAAGCAATCTAACATATCCATTGAGACTAACAGGATTAGAAAAAAATATTTGAAGAGAATTTACAAACTTGATGAAAATTATAAACTCACAAATCCAAAAATCTCAAAGAAGGCCAAGCAGGATAAACACAAACCACACTACACCAAAGGACATCGTAACCACATCCTTAAATCCTGTAATGCAAAATGTTATAAAGCGGGCAGACTAAGGTAAGAAATACAAAACCCGCAAGCACAATCTTTTATAAAATGCACACAATGCATCACCTACAATTCTTCAATGCACCCAAATTTATCACCTTCACATAACAGATCTACAGCAATACAAAGGTAAGACTGTTGATATACAGTCAGAAATAATGGATTTGCCTTCTTTATGAAGGCAATTACACAATTTAATTGAATAAAACAAGACCCAAAAGTAGCCAATAAACCTAGAGTGGAAAGTATCTGAATGCTACATCTAGATTACACTAGTACAATGTTAATAAATGGTTAAATCAACTTCTGCTTCTTTAAACCAAATATTAATAGCTATTTTTTTAAAAGGGAGGATGCATGTAGATTCCCATTTTAACCATCTGAATTAATTCCTTACTACTTCTGAATGTAAAATGTTTCAAGAGGCTTAGTGCAACATTTCAAAGTCCTAATTTAATAAGGTTGGAATATCCTTCCCCAAACACCTTTCAAAATTTAACCCTTGATGCAATATTGTCAGGAGGTGAGGCCTAAAATGAGATGAGGGGGTCATCAGGGTTCTTACCCCTGAATGGATTAATGTTTTGCCATGGAATTGGGCTAACCAGCAAAGAATGGGTTTAAGTTCAGCCCTCTTGCTGCTCCGTCTCCACTCACTTGACCTTTTAAGCCATGCTGTGGGCACAATACAAAGGTCTCTGACAGATGTTCATGTTAGTCTTGGACTTCAGACCTTACACAACTGTGAAACATAAATATATTTTCTCTGTAATGTACTCAGACTGTGGTAATTTTGTGCAGAAAATGACACTGACAACCATTAATAGTACTAAGTCATTGTAATGCTCTGTAGTGTGTGTGTATGTGTGTGTGTGTTCACACGTGTTCTCTTCACCAGTATGTAGAGGACAGAGATAAATGCTGGGTATACTCCTGTATCACTCTCTACCTCACTGTTTTGAAATAGGGTCGTTCATTGAGCACCAGTGGCTAGACTGGCATGTCAATGAGCCCCTAGGATCCACCTGTCTCTCACCTCCACAGGCACCTGAAGCCACACCCAGCTTTTTGTGGGTATGGTGCTGCAGATCCAAACTCAGGGTCTCATTTACAAAGCTAGCAGCTTACCCACTGAAACATTGCTCCAGCTTTCTAATGTTCTTTATAAGGAGCATTAGGTACAGTGTCATTAGCTAAACAAAATAGCAAATTGTAACCATTACTCATTATCATCATTAATATTTTAGTAAGGTATAAGGATGTGTTTACAGCTTGAATAATACTTGCATTTTTCTACAAACTGGTAAGTAAACAGTGTGTTCAAGGTTCATCTGTATATTACATCAAGTATAACAGCAAAAAATTATCTAAAAAAAATAAAAGTACATTGCAAATTTAATTTAGTGGGTTTATTGTTTATTTTAAAAGTAGAATACAATTTAATGATATTCTGTAAACAGAAGTATCTCTGAAACACCTCAAATGCAAAACTCAGTCCTCATAAATATTACTGAATATTTCTTTAAAATATCAGAAATAATAATATTTAATAGTATCTATAGTGCCAAGAGCAGTGACTACTATAAAACTGGAATTTCTTACCTAATATCTTCAGATAGGAAAGAGCAATCACTTGCTTCATAACTATAAACAATAGATCCAGTGAATTCTAAGAATGGCAAGTCATCTTCAAGAGCACTCTTCTGAATACATGCCTTGAGTTAAATAAAATCCAAATGACCACAAGTAAAGCACACAGTAAATAGTAAATACTCATTAGAATAATAACATCCACTGAAGCATTCAGTTTATATACTAAGCTTTATAGTCATAAGTTCATAGTACTAAGCTTTATAAGTCATAAGTCAACTTAACACAGATAAAGCCATCCCACTCTGAAATTATTTTTCCTAACCATCCTATTTTCAAACTTCTTTTTTTCTATTTTCAAACTTCTAATCCTATCTCCTAAAGGCATTTAATTGACTAAGGGTTTTTTGCTCATAATTATGACTTTTTCTAAATGTAACAATGTGGCCTTAAAAAGCTGACAGGATGATTACTAAATCTTACTTCTACAAGTACTTAAACTAACTTAACCAAAAAACTCGCTAACATTAATGTCTAAATTAACTGAATTAAAACAAACCAATAAGGTTGACCAATGCAAGTTAGATATAAATAAAGAAAATATACAGTAAGAATTCTCATTTTTAAACCTCATTAAATTTAGTCCCACTTATCTATTCAACAACTGGGTATTGATTCATTTACAAAACAGAAACTTACATTCATGTGGGAAGATGTGATTCCTTGTACAGTAAAATTCACATTTCTTACTTGAAAGAAAAATTAACAAACAACTTACCTTTCTTTCCTCTATAGCACATCTTTTATCCTGCCTAGACATCCATTCAGGAAATTTCCGCTGCTGTTGGGTTGTTTCCATTTGTTTTTCATTCATATTTAAAAGGGCCTAGTTGTAAAAATTCAATAAACAAATTTCAATTAAAAACTCAAAGTCAGCCCTATTAATGTAAATCATGATATACAGGCTCAATAGGAACTAGCATCACAAAGAAATAAATGCAGTGTTCTGGATCTGACAACTATACATTAAGCATGTCTTCCTTTTAAAACAAGATGGCCGATTTCAATTGAGTTCTAAGATTCTAGCAGTTTCAAAATTCTAAAATTCTATGGCTTTGATCCTTGCAAGGAATAGTTTTTATCTCATTAAAAGAGAATCCATCAGTGTATGAACCATTAAAAATTTCTCAGCATCTTCAATTTTCTTTTTTTTTTTTTTTTTGTACTATTAAGAGGCATTTATTCATTATTTACGTATAACTGAAACATTGCATACTTATATTTTCTCTCCTTCATTTCAAGATTATGAAGAGATGATGCAAAGTGTTTATAAATTAAAACACAATAGGGTTAGAAATGAAACAATTACATCTCTACACAGCTGTGCTGTAAAGAGCATAGGTGGTTTTAGCTCATATTTTGGTTATGAAAGCAATGTGTTTCAGCTCACAGGAAACAGAAGCAGTTGCTGAAAGCCCCAATCAGTTATTTTTAGCATGCCTCTTAATTTTTCTGTCCCCGGGTTTCTTGTCATCTGTGCATGAATCTTGAACAGGTAACCACTTGAGGGGATGTCGGTGATATATGGGCCACGGAGGAAGTGTCAGCAAACAAGAGAAAGCAAATCCAGCCATAACTATATAGACAGTCCACCCAAACTGTTCAGCTACGTATCCGTAGATAAATCCAACGATTGCAGAAAAAAGAATAATTCCTTGAAACATTTGTTCAGCTAGCTTCTGCCCTTTGTAATCCATCTGCGTGGGCAGCGAGCTCAGATGCTCCAGCATGACTGGCCGACGCGAGCAGTGGCAGAGCGAGGGCGGCGGGGATCTCCGGACGGCAGCGGCCGGAGTGTGACAGCGCACGTTGCCTAGCCGACCCGCCGAGCCCCTCCTAACATTTAAGTAGATTCACAAGTCTATCTGAAGATTCAATTTTGAACACAGATAAGAGCTGTTCTATATTAAGAGTTCAAAGAGGAATTAATCCGAGTGGAGCGAGCAAACCGAGTGGTTGTGTGTTCGCGTCTCGGAAGCCGGTAGCCCTTGCAGCATGGCTGACCAACTGACTGAAGAGCAGATTGCAGAATTCAAAGAGGCCTTTTCACTATTTGACAAGGATGGTGATGGCACTATAACAACAAAGGAATTGGGAACTATAATGAGGTCTCTTGGGCAGAATCCCACAGAAGCAGAGTTACAGGACATGATTAATGAAGTAGATGCTATGGTAATGGCACAATTGACTTCCCTGAATTTCTGACAATGATGGCAAGAAAAATGAAAGACACAGACAGTGAAGAAGAAATTAGAGAAGCATTCCGTGCATTTGATAAGGATGGCAATGGCTATATTAGTGCAGCAGAGCTTCGCCATGTGATGACAAATCTTGGTGAGAAGTTAACAGATGAAGAAGTTGATGAAATGATCAGGGAAGCAGATATTGATGGTGACGGTCAAGTAAACTATGAAGAGTTTGTACAAATGATGACAGCAAAGTGAAGACATTGTACAGAATGTGTTAAATTTCTTGTACAAATTGTTTATTTGCCTTTTCTTTGTTTGTAACTTATCTGTAAAAGGTTTTCCCCTACTGTCAAAAAAAATATGCATGTATAGTAATTAGGACTTCATTCCTTCATGTTTTCTCCCCTCATCTTACTGTCATTGTCCTTAAACCTTATTTTAGAAACTGATTAAGTAACATCAGTTACACATTAAGCCACATTAAGTTGCATGTGGCTTACTCTGGATATATCTAAGCCCTTCTGCACATCTAAACTTAGATGGAGTTGGTCAAATGAGGGAACATCTAGGTTATGCCTTTTTTAAGTAGTTTTTAGGAACTGTCAGCATGTTATTGTTGAAGTGTGGAGTTGTAACTCTGCGTGGACTATGGACAGTCAACAATATGTACTAAAAGTTGCACTATTGCAAAATGGGTGTATTATCCAGGTACTCGTACACTATTTTTTTGTGCTGTGGTATTGTACCAGAAACATTTTCTTTTGTTGTTACTTGCTTTTCAAACTTTGTTTAGCCACTTAAAGAAAATCTGCTTATGGCACAATTTGCCTCAAATCCATTCCAAGTTGTATATTTGTTTTCCAATAAAAAAATTACAATTAAAAAAAAAAAGAGTTCAAAGAGAGTTTCTCACAAACAGGCTAATGACCTTGTCAGATTGGAGTCCCTTATTTAGCAAATCAGAATTCAACTTTAATTTTTTATTGTAAATGAGCCTGGAATAACAGGATTCATTAATTTATGATTAGAAAAATAGGAGTATTCAAATAAGTTATGTAACTATGAGAATATAAAAAAGGAGCTTTGAAACCAAAATAACGACCTATGTACAATGATTTTGCAAATTCTACTCACAGTCACTTTGCACATAATATGGGTTAATAGGGAAGGAAGAGACCTTCCTAAAAATCTCTCTGTTTGGAATGACTCCAAAAAAATATAATTTTCCATCTGCACTTGATACTTGCTTGTGTTCTTTAAGTAATTAAGAAAGTGTGACACTAAATAAGATCTGATTCACTGAATCAGAACTGACAACCCAACTTTTGATGTTACCATATGCATTACAATGTAGGAAGGTAAGTGTATATATATGTTTAGTGAGTTCCTAGATACAGCAGTCCCGCCTTGAGTGAAATGTCTTGACCAATGATGAACCTTCCCATCTTTAGGTGTTCACAATCTTATCACCCCCTCTTCTGCAAGGTTCCCAAAGCCTTAGAATGGGGAGAGATTAGGCTGGCCTGATTCTGGTGAGTATTGCTGGTAACTGGTCCTCTGCATTATGGTTGGCCATTGCTGTCCACTTCACTGCTCTTCTTATTGACCTAGGCTGCATCCTGTTAGGGTATTGAGATCCTCTATCTCTGTTGTAAAAACTTCTAGGCTGAATGCTAAATGTTCTTCCAATCTGTGGGTATAATAGCAACTATTTACAGAGGAGTTTGATGTACTGTCTTCCTACCTATAAGCTCATTAGCTGTTTTCCCTATTGATCTATTTCCTTCCCTTTTTAGTTTCTGTTCTACTTTATAGAAATGTGCACCATTCTGACAAACAGGTCTTGAGTTCAATCAGAAAGCTGTTGGTTGTTTCCTTTATACTTGTGCCACTATTACACTGGTGGTCAACTGTTGCCATGGTTATTTTTATTGCAACGTACAAATCTCATGCTTTGATTGGTCCTCTCCTCCAGCAGCTTCTACAGTATTCCTTGGTACTATGTAAGCTATCCAGCAAGGAGAAAGTCCTTAGACCAATTCCAATTGATATATTTTGCCCATGTTCTATGATCCATTTTTGTTGCATCTTCAATCCTTCCCAGATCAGCATAATGACTAACATGCCAACATGCCCCCATAGACTACCTAGGAACTAAAAAAAGGTAAGAACATATAGTTCTTATCTTGGGATCTAAAGCTCGATGAGTGAAGGGAAATGCCCTTATCAGTAGGATAGCCCAAAGAGAGGCAAGTTGTTATGCCACAGAGGCCTGAACCCCCACAAGGTAGACAAACCAGAATGACCCTGGGGTCCATAGAAGCATACAGGCAGGAGGATGGGAGAGAGTGGGAGGAATTGATGAAGAGAAGGGAGGGAATGGGAGGGAGGAGGGAGGGAAGGAAGCAGGAATGAGTACTCAATATTAAATTAAAATATATATTAATATAAAATAAAATAAATGAAACAAAAATATAAAGTAAATAATATAAATTAATATAAAATTTTAAATTAATAAAAAATAAGCCTTATAAACCAATGGCTATTAGTTCATTTATATCACAAACTTAAAACCCCTGACAGAAATCAAAATTTGGTATAAAAATGTATATACATGATCAATTCTTTTTCTAATTATTTATTTATTTATTTTCCCAATCATACAAACTTAATAGGTACCCCAGTCCCCTCCCTCCCTCCACACCTCCCTGGTCCCCCTTGCTCCCTCCTCCCCCTTTTTCCCTTTCTTTCACCCCCCTCCCTCCCTTTGTCCCCCCTCCCCAATCCCTGGAGCATCCTTTAGTGTGAATGTCAAACTTCCCTCTGTGTCCTCCACTCTAATCGGGTGTAAGGACTCAGTAACATTACCTAGAGCCCTTTCTTGTGCTCCCTTTAGTATGGGAACACTATTGTGACTGTTAATCCCTTGCCTCTAAGGATCCTAGTGTCTGTGATCCATGCTAGACTCTGGGGGATGACCAATTCTTTAAGTGTATTTTCATATTTATTTATTTGTAACAATGAGGACAAGAGAGTTGGGTGTACAAATACATATCATAGTGTGTGAGTGGAGGTCAGAGGACAACTTCCAGAAGTCAGTTCTCTTATTCCCACCAAATTCAGGTCTCCAGGCTTGCGAATATGCATATTCTCACCTTACCTACTGAGATCCTTACTGGCTCAGAAGCATATTTTTAAAGAGTCAGAAAACGGTTTGTGCTATACCAAAATATATCATTGGCAAAAAGACAGAAAATTAAGTTTCAACAAATTATGTAAATTCTATAAAAGCAACTAAATTTTTTTTGAAATTTTTTAAGTAATTCATTTATACTATTAAAACAAAAATGAATTTCAGTAACTCCTACTTGCAGCTACATATTATACTAAGATGACTTTTATTCTGAAATACTTCGCTTTTATGAATTAAGAATCTCAATCTAGACCCTTCCTAGCAAAGAATTTGAAAGTCAATTTGTTTATAAAACTTCTATCATTGTCAAGCTGACTTAGATTTCATCAAATAAAAGTACAGAGAAAAATAAAATCTGTTGAATAACTGCAGCAGGGATGGCCTGTAATTGCATGCACAAGAGTTTTAGTTCCTGGGCAGATCCAGACTACTCCTGAAAGAGAATCAAGTCACAGCATGAAAGCTGTGTATGGGTGTGAGGGCATGAATGTGGATGTGGGTACTGGGGATCTGAATTACATGCTTGTACCACAAGGACTTTACTGACTAAACCATCTCCCTATGTCCAAGAATTTTTCACTTATATATTTAGCTGCTCTGTTGTTGACTATGAACAACTTTGACACATCTATGTCTAAATTCACATCTTTTATTATTTCATAACTTATGATGTATCTTTAAAGGGTCTTAAACACCTCTATGAAAGAGTGTGCTTTCATTTGCTTTTGGTTGGAATTTTGTTGAAAGCATCTTTCTTATCCATTTGTCAGCATCTACAACTTTTGAACCTTTATTTTTACCTTTAAGGCTGGAGAGATTTTTGTTGTTACTCCTTATTCTTTGATTAATTTATAAATTTTAAATGACCCAATTTGATCATGTTTTTCTTTTAGTAAGTAGGGAAAATTTTTCTCATTCACAGATAATAACAGGAACACATTTTCCCTTTATTTAGTATATTCATTTTGTGGGATTTTTTTTCTACACATCCTTCTTTCCTTGCATTTGTTTGCTGGCTGGCTGGCTGGCTGGCTGGCTTGTCTGTCTGTCTGTCTGTCTGTCTGTCTGTCTGTAACAATGTCTCACTTAGCCTAGTTTATTTGTTTGTAAGAAAGTCACATAGTCTAGGCTGGCCTCAAACTCACAATGTAGCCAGTGATGACCTCCAACTCCTGATCATGCTGCGTGAGTTCTGGGCTTACAAGAATGCGCCACTATGCCCAGTTTATGTGGCACATGGGATTGAATCCTAGGCAAACCCTGTACTGACTGAGTTACATTCTAAGCCTCTAAATTCCTCTTTTTCTTTTTCCATTTGTTCTGACTTGTTAAAAACTTTCTCTTACTTCTTTTCCCCCTTATTAATACTAAAATACATATGTTATAAAACTTCTGATCAAGATTTAATATTTTTTTGAATTCTATACAGAAATCATCACTGAAAAGAAAAACCAAAAAACTTTTTATCTATCACGAGCAGTAGGTAATGGCAGAAGGGAAGCTTTTGCCTCAACAGACTTAAAAGCTCTTTTAATACCATTAACCAATATTCCAGCTGTTAAATAAATTGCCAATGGTACAAAAATTCTTCAACAGCTCCACCTTTTCCTTAACTAGGAAATCTATTGATGCCTTCTGATGATGTATATAAGGCTACCACATCATATATACTAAATAGTATATATACTATACACATAGTAAATATACTAAAGCATTATCTCAGCCATACACTGGCTTTGTCCTAAGTATGACATAGAGTTGAGCAGCATTAATTAAACATCACTTCTAAAACCAGTCCCACTTTTCAACTGTCAATACATTTTCCATGCAATCAGTGCATTTCCGATTTTGTTTAATTAACTGTTAAAATGTCAAGGATGCCATTATTTGGAGCCAATACTTATATTACAACAAATCTGCAAAGTAAGAAGCACTTGCGGTAATAATTGGAAATTTTCCTTTTAGCTTAAAAATCTCATTTGGTCTGTCAACACACTTCATATTGGAAGAGCTAATTGCATTCCCCAACCTGAAACTGAAAAGATACTGTGAGAACTTGAAATACACTAGACTCACAATGACAGTATTAGAAGAGCTTGAATGTCATTGGACTCACAATGTTTATGGCACTGTTTAATATGAAATTCAAAGCTAACCCCAAGTGTGAAAACATAAGCCCTTCTCTGTGAATAACCACACAGTATTTGCCATTTATTTTTAGACCATCTTCTAAAAAATTTTTGAAAATTGAAACTTTCCAACTCCTTTGCCTTCTGGTCACAAATGCAAGGTTCCATATAAATAGAGAGAGAAGAAGAAATTCAACAAAGAGTATAGTAGCAAAACTTTATTGTGTGACTCTATTTACTGGCTTCTTGAGCTCAATAATCTTTTCACTAACTGATTTTGATATAAAAATTATGATACAGTACTAAAATAGAACACTGAACAGTCAAAGCACTGTTCTTCCAATTGAAAAACACACACACACACACACACACACACACACACACACACACATATATCCATGTATTGGAAGAATCTGGAATGATATGCCAAAATATTAGTGGTACTTCTCAAGTGCAGTGTTTTAGTTTGCTTCTTTACAGCTTCAGTAAGTACATGTATTTCTTTTATTAATCAGGAAGGCAAAAGACTGTGAATAACAGAGCTATAGGACCTTCAAAAATGAACACTCAAAGCTACAATTTTCATACCATAATACAAGAGTTAACAAACTTTAAAGAATCGGATAATAAATATTTTAAGATCTAGAGACAAGAAGGTCTTTATCACAATTAGTAAGTTTGCCATTATAACAAAAGCCTATAAACCATACTTGGGTAAATAAACATAACTATATAAATTTTACCCATAGACATTAAAACCTGAATTTATAGCAATTTCACAAATAATGTATCTTTCGATTTTTTAAATATTTATTAAATTTTTAATATTTACTCATGAGAGAGAGAGAGAAAGAGAGGAGACACGTGCTGTAGGTCAGAGGACAACTTTAGTAAGTCAGTCCTCTTTTTTTGCATGTGGGCTCCAGGTGTCAAACTCATATTGCCAGGTTTGTTCACAGGTACTTTTACCCACTCAAGCAACTCACCAGTCTTTTAATTATTTTAAGCCATTTAAAAATATAAAAGTCACTTAGCTCTTACTCCTAAAATAATCAAGTCTAAGTGTACCATGGTCACTTTGCCAACTTCTACTGCAGAACACAGATAAAAACTCTAATCAACACCAATGATGATGTCAGTGACACATCCTCTAGTTATTTTAATCTCCATAACACACTCATAAAATACATAGTAAGAGTGTAACTTCATGGTTGAGCTAGATTTTTTTGTTTGTTTCAGGTTGGTTGGTTTGTTGTTTTAAGGCATGTCTCCTACATAGCCCTGGATAGCCTTAAACTCACAATCATCCTGCTTCAGTCTTCTGGAGAATGGTGTTACACGTGTGCCACTACCACCACCTAACTAAAGACTTTATGAGAAATGAGCGGCAAAATGTGCTTCATGAAACTAAATAAGTGGACTTTTTGTACAGGGCAGGCAGAACTACTCAATTAAATATTAAGAAATTATCTGTCAAGATGATGAATTGATGTGCTGAAAATGCACGTCAACTGATTCTGTTTGACAGCTACGAGATGGTAAGGACAAGCCGTCTGAGGAAGTTGCTTCCAGTTTGCACCAACAGAAATAATACTAATGAGTTATCAAATTCACATTACAAAAAAACAGAAAAAAAGTAAGACCCATCATCACATTCTAAGTTAGCTTTTTAATCATCTGATTTTTAAACAGATTGACAACGTGGAGATCCAACTCAAGAGCATATTGAACCATCTTTTAGGAAACTTACTGCCAGTCTCAAGAGAAACCTGGATTTCAGTGAATCGGCTCAGAGATTCTTTGTTTCTAAAACCTTTACCTAAGGTAAGGAAATTAATAACTACTGTTGCCATGGTAACTGACTTGCTTGCTTGAGGGCTAAGCTGAAGAAAGTATTCCAATCATTTTTTAACATCAAAAGAGAAAAAAAAGAAAAGTTAAATGGTCTATATAGATCATTATTGGAAGTACAAGGTAAAGTTAAATATTAACAACATTAATATTAATTCAATAATTACTGATAGGCAGTTATTGTTTAATGTGTAAATTTTCTCACTAATTAGCTAAAATCTACTTTTTAAAACTATCAGCCTGCCTAAAAATCCAAAACACAAACAACAACAAATATTGGTTAGGATGAGAGAAGAAGGGAACCATCAAACATTGCTGGTAGGAATGCAAACTTTACAACCCCTTTCAAGATCAGTATGAAGGTTCCTAAAAGATTTAAATATCAAAATACCATACGATCCAGGTATGCCATTCCTGATAATACTCCCAAAGTGAGCTACATCTTATTATGGAAACATGTACATCCGTGTTCATTGAGTTCTATTCACAACAGCAAAGAAATGGAATCAGTCTAAATGTCCAACAGTAGACGAATGGATAATGAAAATGTGGTACATATGCAATGGAATACTATTTAGCTGTTAAGAAAAATGAATTAATGAAATTTGCTGGTAAATGATGGGACTGGAAGAAATTATATTGAGTGAAGTATCCCAGACACAGAACAACAAATGCCACGTGTTCTCTCCCTATAAGTGGACCTTAGCATTAAACCTTTAAAATGACACACTCAGGGTTGGCTCAGGGGTTAAGACTCTGCCTCACAAGCAGAACATTCTGAGCTCTGATCCCAGGTCCCACGTAAAAAACGCCAGATAGAAAGGGCTGCAGCCTGCATGGAGTTGCTGGCAGAGCCTGGCAAATCCCAGAGCGAAGCAATCTCAGATAGTCCAGGAGTCACCCTTGATAGTCCAGGAGTCACCCTTGATCTCTCTCTCTCTCTCTCTCTCTCTAACACACACACACACACAAAAAATAAATAAATAAACAAACAAACAAACAAACAAATAAATAAATAAATAAATAAATAAAAATAGAGTTTGAAAAAAGACATTCAAAGAGAAACTACTGTTACCACTCACAAACTACAAAGGAATGGAAGTCTGGGGCAGAAAGGAAAAACATCTCAAAGTAGTAGAAACAAAAGAACACAGATTAATAAAGCTATCATAGAAGAAAAGTCTTAAAAAGGAGGAAATTAAGGGGATAAGTCTTAATAAGGAGAAAGGGAGGAGAAAAACAGCAAATGGTTCAGGTGACAAAGAGACCTCACCTAATTACAGATGCTGCAACTAATACAACTCTGGCAAGAAGAATCCAGAGGACAACAGCAGTATATAAGACTAATGGGTAACCAATTACTTTCTGAACACGTTCTAAACCCTTTCTTATTGTCAGGAAACTCATGTCTGATATTGTAAACTTATCCAAACAAATACAGTACAAGGGAAGAAAATAGACACTAGACAGAAACAGATGTTTTAGTGTTAACTATAAAAATTTGAAAGTAAACCTCCATTTTAACACTTCTTATTTAAAATAAACCCTTAAAAAAATTTCTCAGAGCTCAACCAAGAAAGATGCATCCTATTACAATGGAATACTAGTGAAGCAGACACCACAACTGAAGAGAGTACGGAATACCAAGAATACCAGTGACCCCAGCAGGCTCAGCCCTAGTCAAGCCTCAGACTCATTCCACACATCAAGGCTCAGGGAACCTTGTAGAAGATGGAGTGATAAAGACTGTAAGAGCCTAAAGGCGCGGTAGAGTTCTAACCAACACTCTCCAGCCATGACAGGCTGCTGTCATGAGACAGCAATGAAAACTTGTACCACCAGCATACACAGATCTAACATACTGGTGGTATTCCCCCAAAGACTAGCAGCGAGGATTTCAGAAGAAACAACTACACTCGGAGAGTGTCTTTGCGGCAGGTACAGGACAAGGGAAGAGGAACCCCTATTGTGACTTTAGCCACTGAAGAGTCACATAAAGTACAACAAATATCTGACTCCCTTAACAACACAAACACCTCAAAGGAAGCCCTGGGGTCCACAATGCAGAAAGACAGAAGGGTGGGTGGGACATGTCTAGATTGAAGGAGGGAGGGGAAGATAGGAGAAGAGAGGGAAATGGGTGGGGAGGGGATCTAGCAATGATATAAACCCATTTTGTCTGCATATGAAAAATTCTCAATAAAAAATAAAAATATATAATTATCAATTAGCTTATTTTTATTTTATTTAGAAAACCTTTACCTTTTATATTATTTTAGGGCTTTACAAATGTATTTATGTCTAAAATTTATTTTTAAAGATATCTTTCATGAATTAAAGATTGAAATGCTATCTGACCCTGCGATTCCACTTTTGGGAATAACCCCCCATAGAGCAAAAATTCACTTCGATAGCACGAGCACGACCATGTTCATAGCAGCACTGTTAACAATAGCAAAGTCATGGAATCAACCCAAATGTCCAACAGTTGACGAGTGGATAAGGAAACTGTGGTACATCTATACAATGGAGTAATATTCAGCCATCAAAAATGATGAATTACTGGAATTTGCCGGGAAATGGATGGGATTAGAAACAATTATATTGAGTGAAGTATCCCAGACACAGAAAATTAAGCACCGTATGTACTCCCTAATAGGTGGCTCCTAGTAGTACCAAACCCACTTAGAGACACTCAAAGATTAATCTCTGTAATACCTACAGTAATTGCAAAGATTATGAACAGGAGGGATGGGGAAGGAGGGCCACACCAGTAACAAGGAGACAGGGGACCATGTTACAGCAGAGAAAATAGGCCACCATCAAGGACTGCAAGTAAGTAATGAGACATCTGGTTAAGTTCACAGACTTTCCTTCCTGATCATTTACAACTGATGGGGTATAATCTTACCAGAAGGGGAGAGCGTATAGTCTGGCAGATAGAAAGTAACCATTTCGCAAATGGGTGACTGACCCCGCCCTCACCACGGTTTCCTACTTTTATTACATCTACCTTTGAATATACTCTTATAACGAGATTCTAATTTAACAGGTTTTTGTATCTCTGGCCAGGGGGTGATATCCAATACCCATCACGATGGAGTGAAGGGCATTGCAGGAGCAGCAAAACTGAAAAAAATAAATTAACGAACCATAATCCAGAATATCAGAGACTCTATATCAACCACCTGGAACTAGGCCAGCCTAATCTCTCCCCATCCTGGAGCTCAGGGAAATTTGCAGAAGAGGGAGCGGTAAGATTGTAAGAGCACAAGGATAGGAGGAGTAACCAGATGCAAGATTCTCCATACAAGTTAGGGCCAAAGCAATCATAATTGGACTTTGCATTCCCTGTGCAATGTTCAACACACTATTGACCCCACAAAGTCTAGCATTTGCTAAAGGCACTAGGATCCTTGGAGGCAAGGGATTGACAGCCACAGTAGTGTTCCTATGCTTAAAGGGAACACAGGAAACGGTTCTGGGAAATGCCACTGGGTCCTTGCACCTCATCAGAGAGGAGGACCCAGAGGAGACTTTGGCATGCACATTAAAGGATGCTCTGGGGATGAGAGGGGGAGGCACTGGGGGATGGGGAGGGAAGGGGGGGTGGGGGGCACAGGGAGATGGGGGATTGGTGGGAGATTGGAGGGGGGGAGACCAGTATACCTATTAAGTTTGTATGAGTGGAAATAAAAAAAAATTTTTTAAGTTATCTTTCATGCTTTTATTTTTATTACTGTGTGTGTGTGTGTGTGTGTGTGTGTGTGTGTGTGTGTGTGTGTGAGAGAGAGAGAGAACCAAGAGTGGCTTCAAGAAACATACTGGATTGTTTCTACCTCCTCTTGCTTCACTCTGGGATTTCCTGGGTTCTATCTACCAGGTCCGGAAGTGCAAGTTGCTGCCATTTCAGCCTGAAGTTTTTTACATGGCAATGTAATCTGAACTCTGCTTGGGAGGCAGAGTTTTAACCCCTAAGCCACCTCTCCAGCCCTATTTTCATTACTTTTAATATAATTTTATTTACATATATTTACCTCATAATTGAATATTGTTATTTCTCCCTCTTGCAGTCTTCTTTCTTTTTTTTTAATTTTTTATTTATTATTTATTCAATTGTGCGTGTATGCATGTGTGCACGTGTGTGTATCTATGTGTGTGTATGTATGTGTGTGTATGTATGTGTGTGTATGTATGTATGTATATGTATGTATGTGTGTGTGTGTATGTGTGTGTGTGTGTAGAACCACGGACGAATTCGGGAACCACCATGGACGCCTCCACCTCCTCCTTGTTTACTCTGCCCCGGGATTCACAGGCTCTGCCCTGCCAGGACCGGAAACGCAGGTCGCCCCTGCTTCCGCCTGGCGTCTATACGTGGGGTCTAGGGTCCGAACTCAGGACCTTCCGCCTGCAAGGCAGAAGCTTAACCCCTGAGCCACCTCTCCAGCCCCTCTTTTTTTTTTTTAATTAACTTCACTACTCACTCCTTTGTTTTATTTTTTTTTTTTTTTGAACGAGGTCTTATTTTGTAGCTCATGATGCCATGGAATTTACTATGTAGCCCAGGATAGCCTTGTACATCCCACCAAGATTCTCTTACCTCAGCCTCCCCTCCCGACAGCTGGGATTACATGTATCAGTAATCATGTCTCCCTTTCCTTTAGTAAATTCAAACTTCATAGTTTATTCTACAGTGTTTTGCTACTTTCTTTTATATGGTTATTGCTGGTGTTACAGTTATCATTGGTTCTTTATATTTCTACTTTGTTTTAGAGTTTTTTTGTTATCACAGTGGTTTCTTTTCTCCTCTCTGAGTTCTAGAGTCTGAACTCTCAAGAGAAAGCTAAAGCTGCTTACTAAGTGATAAGCACTATATAAAACCAGGGATATCCCTCCAAACAGATGCAAACCGCAACACTAGAAAGTCCCTATCTATGTAATAACTGAATCCACAGACACAAGTGGTTGAAATGCTAGATAATGCAAAAGACTGGTTCTAAAATGATAGTGACCTAAATAAGTAGTCTGGTAAATAAGTGAATGAAACAAAAAAGTCAATTCAAGATGTAGGCAAGAAACTCAACAATTTTGACAGTAAAGAGAGAGAGTTTCTGAAAAAAGGAAAAAAAAAATTGGGAGTTGGAGAGATAGCTCAGGGGTTAAAGTCTTTGCCTTGCAAGCAAAAGGACCTGAGTTCAGATCCCCAGATCCCATGTAAAAACATCAAGTGAATATAGCAGCAGCCTGCAATTTCGACTCTGGAAGGTGGAGCCTGAGAAACACCAGAAAAAAGCAATGAGGTGCAAGAGAAATGAAGGACGATGATTCCCAAAGTCACTCTTAGGCCTACACCAACACACACTTCAATTCCCTCTTGGACACACTCACACGCACATTCGCACACACATATAAAAAAATGGAAATAAAAAGTTTAAATTGAATAAGTAAAAACAACTGAATACACTACTCTTAAACTAAACAAGGCAAAAGAATATTAGGAATTGAAGACAAAGTTAAGCAATTATTGCATCCAGATAACTGTAAAGAAAAGGTAATAAGCAAAGCATGATAACAGCATTTAAGAACTCTGATACACTATTCAGAGGTCAAACACACAAATCCGTAATATAGAAAAGTAGCAAAGACAAAAATCTAAAATATACAAAACTTACTCAAAAAAATTATAAAGAAAAACTCTCCAAACATAAAGAAAAGATATCCAAATATAGGAGGCATTCAAAACATCAAATACATAGGACCAGCTAAAATATCAAGAGCACAGGTTCAAGAAATAATACTGAAAACTGAAAGAGATAAAAACTCATATTTCATGTATGCAAGGTTACTACATTCAGCAAAAAAAATCAGTTAACAATAGAAGAAAAATACAAGATGCTACTAGCAGAACAAACTACAGCTATCATACAAGCACATGGATATTGCCTTAGTTTCTTTTCCAGCTGCTGTAGTACATACCCAACAAGAATCAAACTTAAGGGAGAAAGGTTTTCCAGTCTTATCATTCCCCATTACGTCCATTATGCCAGGAAAGTCATAGCAGCAAGAGCCTGAGGGAGTGGCCACCACACATCCCACTCTGGAGCAGAGGACCAGGGCCGATGCGTGCGTGCTTTCTTCTTTTCCTCAGTCCTGGGACCCATGTCCTGGGAATGTTTGCCATGAACGCCTGAGCATCTAAGTTAGAGACCCAAATAAGCATGCTAGTACTAGAGAGGTGAAGACAGAAAGATCCCTGAGGGTTCCTGGTCAACCCTCCTAGAGTAACCAGTGAACTCTAGGACAGTAAGAGACCCTGTCACGAAAACAAGGTGAATGGTTCCTGAGGTGACCCCAGCCTCTACACGCATGCTTCTGAAGTTGATTCCAGTCTCTACAAATGCAGAATAAAAACACATACACAAATACACGCACAAATGCACATACACATAAAAAACAGTGGAAATTAAATCAACAATGAAACTAAAAATTCTGAGTTTGATTCTTTTAATGTACTACGTTATATATTTTCAAAAAAATTACTGCACTTGCTAACAACTAATTTGTATATATGTATGCATATGCGTAACATATATACACACATATGTATAAAGCCTACAACCTAATTGTAAAATATTCTAAGTTGTTTCGAAATTTTTTCACTTTTCTACAAATAGGAATAGGAAAGCATTAAGAAAAACAAAGACTCAAGAGAAGTTCTTATTAAATTCCTTAATGAAACAAGTTTTCAAGATTTTCACTAGCCTATTACAGATTTGTGCTGATTTTAATTTCCTTCCAAACAACATCCCCCAAGAAACAGAAAACCTAAACAAAACCATCTATTTGCATTGATTCAACCACAGTAAGTTGAAGCATTTTCAAAAATAGTAGGACTGCATAATGGTTAGTGTTAATTTTCAATTTACAGAATCCAGAATCACCTGAGAGACAAATATTTGAGTTTGAAGTCCCCTACCACCTCATCCATACCCCTGTCCTTCACCCCTAAGCCTCCCTCCACCCCCACACACCCCACCTCTAACTCCCTCCCACCCTACTACACCACTGTAGCTGGAAACGGACTGCATAAATGGAGAAAGGGAACTGAACAGCAGTCCACATTCATCCTTCTCTTTGTGGATGTGATGTGATCGATGGCTGCAAACTTCACTTCCTGCCGTGGTGGACTCTATCCCTGATGGGCTGCTCCCCATGGACTGCACCACCTCAACTTCTGATTTCCCTTCCATGATGGATTTTATACTGGACTGTGAGCCAGGAAAAAACACTCTCCCTTATGTTGCTTTTGTCAGGGTATTTTATCATAGCAATAGGAAAAGAAACTAAGACAGATGGTTTTTGAAATACCTATTTCTTTCAGATACCTAACAAATTTTCCTGTCACACATAAGGCAAAGTTCTGTACTAATGAAGCCAACTGAAATAAAGTACAAATAGAATCAACCAAATAAACACAAGACATGGCCACTGCAAGGCTAGTAACAGGAAAAGGAAAGATCTCATCCTTCTTCTGCTGTGTCATGGTGAGAAACCACACTGCCCACAAACCAAGAACTGAATCTATGGCACAGTAAAGTGCTTTATAACTGAATTCACTATCCAACTGAATAATTCATTATTTTTAATGAATTTCCTCTGTTCTGTAAGTAGCCACAGCAAGTCAGCTAAAATCAACCATTATAAACTGGGAAACAGCAGAGAAAGTTTTCAAGTCCATTTAAAACTTGCTTAGGTGTCTTTTCTCCCTCTTATATTTACTACCCTTACTTCAAGAAATTTTATAGGACTCATCTTAAGTGGACAGTGATGGTTGCCTAGACAGCATCTATTCTACACTAGACTGTTTTTTTTATCACACCAATAAATGTAATTCAAATAATGAACAACTGCCCACTAAGCAAGATCCCATGGTAGAACCCACCTGACCTAAAGGCATTCAATCCCCATTTCCTTTGCCACAGTGATGACTCAAAAACTCAGGCCTTTGCTCAAAGCAATTCCCTACACTCGGTGTAAGAATAAAATTATGGGCTGGAGAGATGACTCAGGGTTGTTAAGACTCTCCCTTGCAAGCAGAACATCCTGAGTTCAAATCCCAGGTTACTAGTAAAAAAAAAAAAAAAAAATGCCAGACAGAAATAGTAGTATCCTGCACTTCCACCCTGATGAGCAGAGCCTGGGAAATCTCAGAGCAAAGCAAAAAGGAGGCAAAGCAATCCAGGATAATTCCCAAATCACCCTTTGGCCTCCACAGGGACACACAGTCCCTTTGACGCACACTCACACGTACACCAGCACGCGCAAAATAATTTTTTTTAAAAAGTTAAAAAAAAAGAATAAAATGTATGATTCAATTCAAGTCCTAAAAGACACAAGAGGAATTCTTAAGATTTCTGATAGCATATTGTTCTTATTAAAGATGACTTCTGTTTCAGAATGCAAATCCAGTTCCTCTACAGTGACCATGACAGAAGTCAACTTGAAGACAGAGTCAAATCGGAAGCAGGCCAACACAGAGAAAGTCAAAATAAAAAACAGAGCCACAGTCACCAAAATTTTAACTTGTCATTAACTCATCCATGTACGACCTTCAAGTTCTATCTTAATAGTAAATTTCCTGCCGAACACGGCAGCTCATGTCTGTCACTTGGGCACTGAGGGGACTGAAGAACCACTAGTCAGTCTAAGGAGTATCATTTCCAGGCCAACCTGAGCTATGGAGCAAAACCCTGTCTCAAAACAACAAACAAGGGGGCTGGAGAGATGATTCAGTCAGTAACAAAGCACAAGGACCAAAGTTCATAGCTTCAGCACCCACATAAGAAGACAGGCGAGGGAGCACATGTGTGTAACCCCCAGTACTGGGGCGGCAGAGACATGAGGATACTGGCAAGTCAGTCTAGCTAAATCAGTGTGTTCTGACACTCTGGTCTCCACATGAATACACACACACATACACACACACATACACACACACACACACACACACACACACACACACATAAAGTAAAATAAAACAATACTATATTTTTAAGTTCTTTTTATCCTTTTAGTGTTTCCTACATAAATAGAATGAATTTTATATTTTCACACCTCAATCTCCAATCCCATCCTCCTTTCTTATCCTATTACAATACTTCTCCCCTGTTGTCAGTCTTCTTTCTATTTTTACTCACATGTCATGTCGCATATGTGACCCACTGAGTTTCATCTACGTTGCTTCTGATGGCATGTGACTGAGCACTTACTGGAGCATGAATCACATATCAGTGGTTCTACCACTGAGGACGGCATCTTCCCTTCCCCCTCCCAACAACATTAACCCTCATCTTTCTCTCAGGGAGGTGTGGAGCCTCTTAAGATCTTTGCCCTTCTGTCATGGTTTGAATGTGACTTGTGCCTACAAGCTCATGTGTTTGCATCAATAGCTGTTGTTAATGTTTGAAAGGGTTGGGACACCTTTAGCAGGTGGAGCCTTTCTGAAAGAAGGCAGGTTGGAGGAGTACAACTTTAATTTGGGTAGCCCCACCCTGCTTCTGCTAGCAGTCTACTCTTACACAATTGCTGCCTGCTCTCTCTGCTTCCATGATGATGGACATGATCTAAGCCACCTTCAGTCTCTGCCACCCAACATGCCTTTTTCACTATAATGGACTATGTCTCTCCTCTGGAACCATAAGCCAAATAAATCTCCCTCTCTCCCTTAAGTGGTGTTTGAATATTGTCTCACAACAAAATGAAGAGCAACCACAATACCTTCAATGGTGAAATGTTGATAGGACAAAAGTCTGCAGGTCTCATGAAAATATACGTAACTTCAGTAAATTCATGGATGCAATAGTCCAGTCATGTCCAGAAGATAATGTCTGACTGTACTCCTGTCCCCTGCAGGTTCTTAAAATTTACTGGCCCCTCTCAGCAATGAAATAACACTATCTTTATTTTTAAGCCTATTTTAGGTTTTCTGCTCTAGTATTCTAATATATAAATCCAACTGAAAATAAAAATTATGTAATGATTCTTTTTCTATAATCCCTTGCCATAAATAATTATTTGAATAAATGAAAACTATAACAAAGCTATATTTTATAAGCTTTATAATTTCAAATTTTACTATTACAATTGATATCTTCCAAACTTTTCCTCTTTACTTAAATCTCTCATTCCTCCTCCCCCATCCTCATACCCAGTTGATGAACTTGCTTCCAACTGCATTTAAACTAGAAGCAACGGGTCAATTCATAAAACTTCCACAAGCTCTTAACCTGCAATGTATTCATATACTTGCATCTTTACCCACATACTCTGTTATGATGGTTTTGCCTCAAATTGGATGGGGCCATGTTGACATGGGGTACTAGGTATTTAACATTCTGGCAGGCCTGAGCATTTAGCTCAGTAGAGGAGTACTTGCCTAATACATGTGAGGCCCTGGGGTCATACCAGCACAGCTGGTCAGGAAAGGGTACCCCAAGAACACAGACATGTCTTGGGCCTCAGAATCAGACTCAGACTATAAACGGTACCAATCAGTTTCTTGGGGAGACATTCTGGAAGGTCACAGAAAGGCTCAGCCTCTGTAATCATGTTTAACAGTTCCTTACAAATGATATTTTATGCAGACAGAGGATCAGAGATACAGAGCTCCTATTTGTTCTGCTTCTCAGGAAGCCCTAATACATCTACTTTCTCTTCTGCAACTACAGCCCTTGCCCCTTTGGGTGTACTAGACTCCATGCCTTTTACCTACTCAAGGACATTTTCTATCTCTTCCCTTTATCATCAGTTTTTCTCTTTCAGCAGGTCTATTAGAAAAGTCCCATTTGTATATAAGAGTACTGCAATTCTCCCAACTTAAAATATTATTCTTGATTATTTCATTACTCTTCTTCTCCTTTTTGGAAAGACTACTCAAATGAGCCCTTCATCTAGCATCTCTATTTCTACTCCTTCCAATTATCTCAGAACCACCAGGGCCATAGCTCAGTGGTTGGAGTGCAGACCTAGCACATCAGAGCTCCTGGCCTCAAACCCCGGCACTGCCTAACCAAGGTAGGAGCAAACAGGCCTGTAATTCAGCCTTCACAGGTGGGCAGTGGCAGGTAAGAAATTCAGGGTCAATTATCTCTTATCCATACTCTAACTACTAACTCCAAAAGAACTTATACCAAGATGACTAATCAAGGCCCATTTTGGATCTTTCAGTTGTGTTCACAACCACCGCGGCACAGCGCCACCTCTGGCTGGCTGAGCGCCAGGTGGAGGAGAAGGGGGGTAAATAAGGAGGCCACTATACCACGGCTCGGCTAGTACTAAGCAGACCAATGGCAATCTACCGGTGGTAAAGCTTCCGGGAAACAACTGGCTACAAAAGCCGCTTGTACTGGAGGGGTGAAGAAACCTCATCGTTACAAGCCCGGTACTGATGGTTGGCTTCGTGACATTAGGCACTACCACAAGTCCCCTGAACTTCTGATTTGCAAACTCCATTTCCAGCATCTGGTGAGAGAAATTGCTCAAGACTTCAAAACAGATCTGCACTTCCTGAGTGTAGCTATTGGTGCTTTGCAAGAGGCAAGCAAGGCCTTTCTGGTTGGCCTTTTTGAAGATATTTTACTGTGTGCTATTGACACCAAACATGTAACAATTGTGCCAAAAGATACGCGGATAGCACTCGACATACATGGAGAACATGCTTAAGAATCCGCTATGATGGGAAACATTTCATTCTCAAAAAAAATATATTTTTTCCTCTTCTCCCTATTATTAGTAGTTCTGAATGTTAGATACTTTTTTTTTCCCCCATGGGGTCAAAAGGTATCTAAGTATATGACTGCAAGTGGAAAACTGGGAGAAAGAAATCAGGTATTGGCATCTTTCCATTTTAATTTGTGTTGTGAATTTTTAATATAAATGCAAGATATACAGCATTAATGCAGTCAAATGTTTCAACGACCAAGTTTCAGCAGCTCAACTTTATAACGATTATAAATAAACAAACCTGTTAATTTTTTCTGGACAATGCCAGCATTTGGATTTTTATAAGTAAATTTCTTATAGACAGCAACTAAATGGTGTTTGTAGCACTTTTATCACACAGTGGATTCTATCCATTCACTGTACTTTTCTAAGCTGTCCTACTTGCAAGTACATGTTTTTAATGTACTTCTTCCTCTACCCTTACTCCCTAGCCGGCCACATCTAGTCTGGTGACTTAAATCGGCTGCAGTATACTGATAGCTTCCAACTTTAGATAAATAGCCTAGACCATTCTTCTGGATCTCAAACCTACATATCTAGTTATTTACCAAATATTCAAATGTCTGCTTGGTGTATTCATTCCACAGGTACAAAATTCTGTCTGTCTTCTCTGCTGTTCCTGTAAGTTTGCTATTAAAACACGTTAAACTAAAAAAAAAAAAAAAAAAAAAAAAAAATCCTATGACCATCTTTCAGTTTTCAGTAGCTACCACCACTGTACAATCACAGCCATCACTTGCAAACATTTTTTAGACTTCTGTGCTAATTCTTTATGTTTCATCTCTAACAATAGCTCCGGGGCTGCTTATGCTTAAAAGCATGGGCTCTTCACTTGGCCTGAAGACACCAGGTGGGTAAGTAAAAGTAGCATTAAAGCTGGGCATCCCTGTCTTCATCCTAACCACAGTAACACATCTGACATTATTAAGAGTAGCGTTTTGCTCCTTCCTCACCTCTTCCATCTCTAAACATCACAGCACTAGAGGACTCACTTTGCGGATCTATTCTCTTCTTCCTCCCCCTTCACTCCCAACTGACCACATCCAAGCTGGTGACTTTTAAATCAGCTGCAGTATACCGATGGCTTCCAACTTTAGCTAAATAGCCTAGACCATTCTTCTGGATTTCAAACCTACATATCTAGTTATTTACCAAATATTCAAATGTCTGCTTGGCGTATTTATTCCACAGGTACAAAATTCCCCATAGGCTGCTATAATCTAGTTCAATCCATACAACTTTGGGAGCTTCTTGTTTGTTTTCATTTCTATCTTTGTTGGTCTTTCATTTGTCTATTATTGTCTGCAGTCTATTTTTTGTTTTGTTTTGTTTCTTTCTGGACAGTGCCATGGTTTATATGCCTAGCTGACCTAGTACTCACTATATGCTCACTGTTCTAAAAAACTTGCAACTATCCTCCTGCCTCAGTCCGATAGTAGAATTACAGATGAGGACATCCATGTGCCTTTACTGGCTTTTCCATCAGCCTATTCTCAAAACAAGAGGCAGACTGATTCTGTCTAAAGATAATTTAAGGATTAAATAACATGATCAAGTGAGATTTATCTCAAGACTGCAAGGGTGGCACAACATAAAAATACACCAATTTAACAAGATTGGAAGTATGAAACAAAGGTTGGGAGACAGTTCAGCAGTTAAAGCACTTGCCAAGCAAGCAAAAGGACAAGAATTCAGATTCCCAGACCCCACACAAAATAGGCATCTTGGACAGCCATAATTGTAGCCCCAGAAGAAAAAGCCTGGGACTCTCCAGAGCAAGCTGGATTGCCAGTCTGGCTGTTCAAGACACTTGGGTTTGATTAGAGATCTTGTTGCAAAAGAATAAGCTGTAATGTGATGGAAGATGATTCCTCTATCAACCTAGGGTCTCCACACATGGGCATGTGCCTGCACACGCATCCACACATACACATTTGCACATGCAAACACCTGCACATGCCCCGTACCTACATACATATGAAAATGAAAAAGTATAAAGGGAAAAACATTTCATGATATTTCAGTTAACACAGAAAATGCACTTGACAAGATTTAATACCCTTTCATGATTTAAAAGCAAACTCATAAAAGAAGAAATAGAAAGAAATGTCTTCAATATGATGGATGGCATATATATATTTTTTTAAACACCATACTCTTGATGCTGAAAGAAGAAAACTTCCTACTTAATGACACCACTATTATACAACAGTATATGGAAAGTTCTAGATAAAGAAATTAAACGTGATGAAAAGTAACAAAAAGGCGTTTAAATTGGAAACCAATAAAACTATCTCCATTCACAAAGGGCAATATTCCATATGTGAAAATATCATAAAATTGACATGAAAGCAGCTGACGCTACTAAAAAAAAAGTTGCAGAGTACAAATCGACAAAGGACACCAGCTGGTTTTATACGCCAACATGCACAATGTGAAAGTTAAGAAAGGAATTTCATTTACAACAGCATTTAATATAATAAATTTTTAAAAATTTGTAAATAAATTTAGTCAAACAAGTTTTAAAAAAAACTTGTGCACTGTAAGGTACAAAATGAGGATTTCCACATGATAAAATTACAGTTGGTTCCTTAATATCACTTCAAATACAAAAATTAACTCAGAGTTATCAACAGTTCAAATACTAGAGCTAAAACTAGAAAATTATTCAGAAAATATGAGCAGAAATATTCATGACTTTGAATATGGTAATACATTCTTAACTATGATACCAAAAGCACAAGCAACTAAAGATAAACAGATAAACTGAACTTCATTAAAATTAAAAGCTTCGGGGAATCAACATCATCAAAATGTGAAAAAAGGCCCTGCACTGTAGAGGCCCTGCCAACACTTGGCAGGCAGAAGGAAGGTCCTGAGTTTGAAGCAAACTTCAAGATCCTGTACAAGCTCCTTCCATAAGTGAAGACACAAAACAGGAGAAATTATTTACCAATAATACAACAGATAAAAGTTTAATATTCAAATAAAGAGCTACTTCAATTCAACAGCAAAAAGACAAATTTTTTAAATGGATAAAGGATTATAAGATGTATTTCTCCAAAGAATAGCAATTGAACACATGAAAAGATGCTTGATAATATTAATCATTAAGAAAATGCAAATCACATGCACACTAAAGAATGCTCCAGAATGGGGGGGAGGGCACTGGGACAAAGGGAGGAAGGGGGGAGGGAGCAAGAGGGTCCAGGGAGAGGTGGAGGGAGGGAGGGGAATGGGGTACTTATCAACTTTGTATAAGTGGAAGAAATAAAAATAAATAAATAAAAATTTAAAAAAAAAGAAAATGCAAATGAAAGTCACAATAAGATACTGCACATGGGGCTGGAAGGTTGGCTCAGGGGTTAAAGCTCTGTTTCATAAGCAGAAGGTCCTGAGTTCGGATCCCATGTCCCACATAAACATGCCAGGCTGAAACAGCAGCAGAAGGTAGAATGCAAGGCCAATCCTGGTGGGCAGAGCCTAGGAAATCCCAGAGTGAAGCAAAAAGGAGGTAGAAGTAATCCAAGACGATTCCCAAAGTCACCCTTGGCCCTCCACACAGATACATGCACACACACACACACACACAAAATAAATAAATAAAATATTTTTTAAAAGATACTGCACATAATCCTGTAGGAAGACTGCAGTCAAAAAGTGAGAGGGAAGTTCTAATGAGAATATGTAGCAACTGGAACATTGCTATTGTCTGAAACTTCAATGGCTACTTTAAAAGCTAAACAAAAAGCTTATCATATGATCCATGAAGTCTATTCCTAGGTATATATTCATATATCCAAAAACATGAAAACAAGAACACAAACAGATACGTATGACCAATGCTCAGAGCAGAAAGTCATTCACGATAACCAGAAAGAGTAAATTATTCATCGAAAGATTAATGAATAAGCAAAATATGGTGCATGTACAATGGAATTTTATTTATCCATAAAATAGGAATTAAGTTTTTATATGTCATATTATGGACAAACCTTCAAAATGTTATGTCTATCAGATACAAACAACAAATATTTATGACTGTTTTATATGCAATTTGTGAAATTTGTGTATTCATAAGAAAATATATAACTCATTACTGGGGCTGGGAACAGGAAGCAGTAGAGTTTTTGCTTAATGGTTATAAAGTTTCTGCTGAGAGTAATGAGAAAGTTCTAGAACTAGGGCTGGGGTGTAGCTCAGCATTTAACATTTGGATCCCCAAGGGCCAAAAAAAAAAAAGCTTCATTGACAGCAGTGACATTTGCACACGACGGTGAGTATAACTAATACCATTCAATGGTTAAGTTGGCAAAATTAGTTATCCTATTACAATTTTTAAAGGATAATTCAGACTGTTCCCTTGACAGTTCACCAACAGCTTCCCATCTCCTCAAATGAAAGACCAATTTCAAAATAGTCTCATATCCTAATTTCCCTCCTGCACTTTCCGGCCTGAGCCTGACTCTTGCATTTTCTTTTTCGACAGACAGCCACAGGTGATCTCTCACTTCTTTCAAAATGACCTTCTCAATGAGGGCTTCACAGACCACCACTGTAAAATTACAGCTCCCCACCAGCACTTGTCCTTATCCTTTTCCTAAGTTTTACTATCTGACGCATTTGGCACTTTGCATTCCTCTTTCCACTGAAATTTACATTCTGAAGCCAGAACTTTTCTTCTTGTTTTTATTCATTACTGCCATTTCGAATGTCGGGAGCAGCACTCAACAAACATGTCGATTTCACACAGATTGCTGGAATGTAGTTCAATGCAGCGCTGTCTACAAGACGGAAGGTGGAGGGTTCCTTCCTCGATGTAAGAGAAGACTAAGGCAGAAAGGCAAGGGGTGGAGAGGACTAATATTCAAGGACTTCGAGTACTGACACTGTACTATGCATCCCAACCTCTGGCCCATTTTGTATGTTGTCTGTAATTTAAGGTCAGTCAGGCCGGTGCCTTAACACCTGTAGTCCCAATTCCAGGCCAGCTTGGGCTATTAAGTGTCTCAACAAAGGGGAGGAGAAAGAAGGGAAGGGGAGGGGAAGGGAGGGGCCGCTTAAATTACTGACTTTCAGACTTTTTCATACTACGCCTATTAAGGACAAGTCAGCCTCAACAAGAAAAGGTGACTAGTGCAATGATTTGAACTCAAAAGGGATCTGACAAAATTTGCTAAATTGCAGAGAGAGGACTGTCTCCGCAACACACACGCTCCCCTAGTTTTCTGCAACAAGGAGCGATTCGGATTCAGAACAGGCCTTAAGTGAAGCTGCAGGCACTTGCCCAACAAGCCCCCTCGGTGGGCGGAAGGCACGAGGCAGCGCCAGGAAGGCCCGTCCACGCTAAGGCCCTTTCCCCACTGCTCGCCGGAGGAGGAAGGGGAGCGAGCGTCCTAAGCGGTCTCCCAACGCGCCGCGGGGCCCGCTCGCCCGCCGGGGCTCGGAGAAGTTTAGCCGCGCACGCCGGGGCGGGAGCGGGGGAGGCAGGGCAGGAGGGGACACGTTACCCTGAGAAGAGCCAGTTCGCCCGGACTTCTTCGGCAGGACTAGTGGAGGGCACGCACGCAACGAAGCCTGCAACCCCGGCACCCAGGCGAGGCACCCAGTCTGCCGATTTTATTCCCGCAATGCAGGCAGAGGGGCGGCCGGAGGGCCCGGCCCGCGCTCCAGCTCAAGAGACCGCCCGCCCCGGACCGCGGCGCCTCCAGAGTCGAGCCCGCCCACCACATCCATCCCGGCCGGGCCGGCGCAGCGCGCGTGCGCGATCGCAGGCAGCCAGCACGCATTCTGGGAAATGTAGTCTCCACGCAGGTGCCGGCGAGCCGCCCGAGCCGCACATCCCGGCGGAATCCCGGGAAGTCTGAGCACTCCCGCCGCCCTGCCGCTGTTCCCGTCCGCACACCTCTCCCGACAGCTCCCACGCACGCTCCATCCCCGCGCGCCGGCTCTCGTCAGGGCGCGTCCGGAGGGACCACCCGAGACCCCCTCTTCCCCTCGGCGCGCCGCGCTGGGGAGGCGGGGTCGGCCGCCCGCCCCCCGCCGTCCGCTCCCCGCCTCCCTCCCGCCCTCCCCGCGGTGTCGGGCCGGTGCCCGCGTCCAGGCGGCGGCCGCAGGAGGCGCGGCGGCGGCGGTGGGCGCCGCGGGCGATGCCCCTGCCCCGCTGCTCCGGCGGGGGGCAGTGCGCGCGGCGGCGGCGCGGGAGGAGGCGGGGGGCGGCGGCTGCGGCGGCTGCAGCGGAGGGGCCGAGAGCGGGCGGCGGCGGCGGTGGTCGTGAAGGGCATCGGCGGCGGCGATAGCGATGATGTGAGTGTCAGTCGGCCGGGGACCCCCCAGCCCCCACGAGGGACTTGCCGAGCCCGAGGTGGGCGGCCCGGCGGCGTGCGGGAACCCGAGCGGGAGGCTGGGCGGCCGCGGGCTGCTTGCTGCTTGCGCGGTGCGGAGCCCGGAGCCGCCGCCGCCGCCGCCGGGGTTCGGCCGAGCCCCGAGCCGGGAGCGCCCGGCGGGAGCAGGGGTTCCGGGCGGCGGCGGCGGGGCTGCGCGGATCGAGGGGCGTCTGCGATTGTTCTCAACACCCCTCCCCCACCCCACCCCGTGTGTCTGTTTGTCACTTGCAGCTGAAGATGGAAAGAGCCAGGAGAAGGGGAGGCGGCGGCGGAGGCCGCGGCCGCGGAGCCAAGAATGTAGGGGGCTCCGGCCTAAGCAAGAGTAGACTGTATCCCCAGGCCCAGCATGCTCACTACCCCCACTATGCTGCTCCGGCTACCCCTAATCAGGCTGGGGGCGCAGCCGAAATCCAGGAGCTGGCCTCCAAACGAGTGGACATCCAGAAAAAGCGGTTTTACCTAGACGTGAAGCAAAGCGCCCGGGGCCGGTTCCTAAAGATAGCCGAAGTCTGGATAGGGAGAGGCCGGCAGGACAATATCCGAAAGAGTAAACTGACCCTCTCCCTGTCGGTGGCGGCGGAGCTGAAGGACTGTCTGGGAGACTTCATCGAGCATTACGCCCACCTGGGCCTGAAAGGCCACCGGCAAGAGCATGGCCCGAGCAAAGAGCAAGGCTCCAGGAGGAGGCAGAAGCACTCGGCGCCCTCCCCACCCGTCTCGGTGGGGTCGGAGGAGCATCCTCACAGTGTCCTCAAAACAGACTACATAGAGAGGGACAATAGGAAGTACTACCTGGACCTGAAGGAGAATCAACGGGGTCGCTTCCTAAGGATCAGACAGACTATGATGCGGGGAACTGGCATGATAGGCTATTTTGGCCACAGTTTGGGCCAAGAACAGACGATTGTCCTCCCAGCACAAGGAATGATTGAATTCCGTGATGCCTTGGTTCAGCTGATTGAAGACTACGGTGAAGGGGATATAGAAGAACGCAGGTGTGCAGACGAGGACCCACTTGAACTCCCTGAGGGGACCTCTTTCAGAGTGGACAATAAAAGGTTCTACTTTGATGTGGGCTCTAATAAATATGGAATTTTCCTGAAGGTAAGTGAGGTGAGGCCACCTTACCGTAATACTATTACTGTTCCATTCAAAGCTTGGACAAGGTTTGGGGAGAATTTTATCAAGTATGAAGAAGAGATGAGGAAAATTTGCAACAGCCATAAAGAAAAGAGAATGGATGGCAGAAGGGCCAGTGGTGAAGAACAAGAATGCCTCGACTAGAGTGAAATTGAAATTGAACTCCATCAGGCAAAATTTAAAAATCATAAATTGGCTAAAAGTACTGATCCATAATCCATTGAAGAAGTTTTTTTCCCTTTTTTTTGGCCCTCTGTTATTAGTAATACCTCTAGTAGTTTATACTTCAAGAAGTCTGATTTTCATGTTACGTTATTCATAGATCATTATCATTCTCCTGGGAATTCCAGCCTTCCCAGAGCTAAATAGTTTAGCAGCTTCAACGACTCTAGACTGTTGAAGTATGCAAAACAGCACAAAGTGACATTCTGACCTTCTAAACACCATAGCTAAGATTTACATTGCACTATGACAAATCTGGGGGCGGGGGGGAAAGATACATATCCTTAATATGGGAGTGTGGATTTCTTTTTCACCTATTCCCCAAAACAGTATTCCATTCTTATTTCATTAAAAGCTGCTAAGTCTCCCTGTAGAACAGTTACCACAGAAACAGAAATTGACTTCAAGTATAGGTATTTCTTTATTAAAAAGTACTAGTAGACATATATTGTCTATTGAGTAACTGAATATTAACTAGAACCACTAAAGAGTCACTAAAGAATCAAATCTTACTAGATAATTAAACCTTTAAAACACACTCATATTTCTTAACAGTTACTACATCTTGCATTCTATGATTTCATATTTTGTGGTAACCCTACAGTTTATAGTTATCATATCAAAGCCATGGAAGAGTTTTAATTGGTTCTCAGCTATTCACAATCTGTGTGTTGTCCTATATATTTCTATTGGCATTACAAGTTTTCAGGATTACATTTATGTCACTGTTGAATGGAAGGCTTCATCCAATGGCTTTGCTATGGAAATCTAGATGTTTTAGCATTTCATGATAATTGGGAGATCGTGGTAGATTTTCTCCTAAAATATATCATGGAGTCAAGGTTTATTTTATGTAGCGGTATTTATTTCACAGGGGTTGGTGTACCAGGCGACTGATGTAAAAAAATACATCTACTGTTTATTTTAGTAGCATTTTTCCTATTGCAGCCTTTAAAACATGCCAAATTTCCAGTATTAACCTGACTTTTTCATATAATTCCAGAAGAAAGGGGGGGAGCCTTTTTTCTTTTAAAAAAAAAAAAGTATTTAAGAGTACAAAATTACAAAGCTGGGGGAAAATTATTTGAAGACAAGATGGTTATAAACACAATTCAAAGGAAAATTCAGGCATTTTCCACGGTGCTCCTTAAAATTCTTAAAGAGGTTTACTTTATAAAAAAACGTATCCACTTACCTGTAATAAGAATTACTTTCCAGAAAATGCCACCTCAGTTTTTCAATGTAAGCAATTCTTAAAACAGGTGGCTATAGTGTATATGTATACCAACACCTTTTATTAAGTGACCAAAATTTCATGCGTTGAGCTACATTTTATTCTGAATGCAATTAATTGTGTTCTATCTTGGATTTATTTTGCTTCTTCAAAATGAGTCTGATAATGCGTAAGAGCCAGAACACTGATTTCAACTCTCCAAATACAGCTCTGATTGGTGAGAGCTGGCTCAATGAATTGAGATCAGGATGTAGCTCTTCTTTGCTATGCTTTGAGTAATTCAAAATTATTTTAACTGTTTCCGCCCAGAACTTTTCCCCTAAACAAATTAAAGTAAGGTCACTAAGGAAACTTTATGGGTGAATTAAGAAAATTAATTCACTGGCTCATACTACTTAAAAACAAGTAACTAGGAACCCAGACATACACACTGGTGTTGGTTTGCAGATTATATTTCACATTTCTTCAAGTACTCTGAAGGAGTCCTACTCAATTCATTATCATTGTGGACCACCTGGATCTCGATGGAACAACTGAAGGTTAGAAGATAATGTTAATACTAAAGTTAATAGCACATGGTGGGTGTTGTCATTATAAAAGTAGCAAGGATTTTTAAACAGTCTTAACTGTAAAATAACATAACTATGTAGGCTTACTAAAAAGTAGCTTCTGGTAAATGAAGGAATGATGTGCACTTGAATTACTGTACTACTGATTGTTATTGCTGCCCATCATAGTGCCTATTAATAATAATCAACCTGTCAGATTTTGGCAAACTGGATTTGTGAATATTCCAGTATTCGATTGTTCCTGTCACTTTTGCTGTGAGTGTATTCTCTCTCTCTCTCTCTCTCTCTCTCTCTCTCTCTCTCTCTCTCTCTCTCTCTCTCTCTCTCTCTCTCTCTCTCTCTCTTCTCTCTCTCAATCTCCCTTTTAAAATATGTCCATTAGGACTAAAGATTTTTCTTTTTCTTTTTTTGGTTTTATTCTGATAAGGTATGAGTGTATATACATGTATGCACACTCATACTATATCAGACTTAAAGGTAAATATCATCAATTCATTGTATATACATATTATTAGCTTAATTTCACATTAATTATTTAAGAATTAGTTAAGCAGCCAGATTTTCTGCTTGTATGCTTCAGAATTTTTAGCATCTCAAAGCTGCAGATTGGGTAGATGCAGACATTCTGGCAATCACATACACTCTAGAATGATTAAGACTTCTGCTAGTCCTTTGTTTCACCATTTCATAGTTAATATGTTCATTGAAAACTGGTATAATGCTATGATTTTTGATACTCAAAATTCCCAAGAATTCATTAGCCATAATTAAGTGTGATCCAGTTCAAACCTCTGGATTTTAGAACTTATATTGCCATGTATCTTATAAAGTAAGCTACTATTTTTATCTGTGCAATACAAATTTTATTTATTGTCATTTGTAACATAAATGGAGCTGAAATTATACATGGTGTTCTTCAAGATAACAGGATCCTTGCTTTGAAAGAATTAAATACCAAGGCACATGGATATGAGAAATAAAAAAGAGCATTAAAGTTAGTAACCAAAATTACTAGTTCACTGTATAATACTAAAACACTGATGATGTTTGCACATAGTAATCTGAGCATAATGTGGTACAGACTCAAGCTGTAGTAATATAAGCTAATAGTATAAAATTTGGAAACGGGTCCTCATAATAGTTGGCAGTGTGCTCCTAGCAATTCAAAGTAGCACTAACGTGTTACTTATATGCAAAAGATGCAATGTATTATAAAAGTATTAAAGTTCTGCCACATTTTATAATTTTCCTTAAAGCCCCAAACTGCCATGTCCCTTAAACTTGAGTCAAACACAAGCTTATTTGCACTAAAGAGCATGGCCAAAAAAATAAATAAATAAATAAGTGACAGGGTGGAAAGCTAGTTAGAACCTCTTGAGATAATTGGTTCTAATGGGAGAATTTCACATTTGTCGATTTGAAAGCTATATGGTCCAGGCAGACAATCTGTCAGTTCACTAATTTAATAATGCACTTTACCTTTTGTATATAGAAGATGTACATTTATACCACTTGAAAAGTGGGATGTGTTTCAGTAACTGTAGGTAGAATCTGTAGGATGATGTCTTGCATGCATATAGTTTGCATTGGAACTGTTGTAACAGGTTTCCATTAAATGGAGTAATGGAGAAGAGTAAAAGATGCTTTTAAAATAAATCCCAATGCATTTAACAAGGAATTTTAAAGTAGAGTTCATATTTATATTCTTAAGGACTAGCATAAAAATGAAACTCTCCAATCCAGACTAGTATGGCAGTTCAAACCATATCTACTTGAGAATTCTCATCACATTCTAAATTGGGGAATTTGGCCAGATAATTTCAAAAAGATTATGTTTCACTGTTAATATATATTTAAGTAACTAATAAAAAGACAGTACATGCTACTAAGCTAGAATTATAAGTGTGATTAGCTAATATTTTAAAAACCACCCAGGCTAAAGAAATAAAGTTTCAAGTTAAGAAAATACAAAGGGCCTAAAAAGCTGCTAAAAGAAATAAGATAGTTCAAATATACAGAAGTATTAACTTGCATCACCTAAAAAAGGATTGAGGGGGATTTAGTGTAGCCTTCCATCCTGAAAACTTTTGAAGATGTACATTTGAAAACTAGATAATCATTGCTTAATAATAGGTTGTATGTACTTTACTGAGAAACACTGTGTACTAACAATTCATCAAGAGTGTGCTATATTTACTGCATTCATTTTATATCTATAGATAAGAATACATTATATATAGTCATCTTAATATAGTCATGTATTTATATTGTAATTTTGCAAATATTTTCAGTAAAATAAACATTTATCTGAGCTGCACAATTTGAAGAGGATGAAATTGAAATAACACTAATTTTAAATCAGCAGCTACAATTAAAAACTGATGTATGTATTGTCATTTCTTTAAATTTTGTCTTATACTTTAATATTTAAATGAATGAGACTTTAATTTGAATTTTAATTGGTTGTCTGAAAACAAGTTTTTCCTGTGTGAGATATTTTTTCCTGTGTATTTCCAAATGACTTTCAATGAACGAAATCCTCTTCCAGCCTTTATGTAAAGGCTCTGCGAAGTCACCAGTTAATTTGAAGTCTTTCTTTACTGAAACAGCAAATACCATTGGCAAAATGTTTTGACAAGAGAAGAGAACATTGATTCTGTACCTCCAGAATAATATGGTTATAATATTTATCACTCCAGATAAGGTTCTTAAAAATCTTTTTGAAGTTTCCTTAAAGATTTCCTGACTTCCATAGAGAAACGGTGGCTGATGACTAGCCCATCAGAGCATGAGAAGGATACTAGACAATCCATGGTCCAGAGTACCGAAGCACTGAAGTACAGGAAAAACGTGTTTCACACTTCAATGTTATATGAAAATTGAGTTTTTAGATCATAGTAACTCTGTCATAAAGAAAATATATCCAAATTTATATAGAAAGATCTTAGGAAAAATGTAATATTTTCTTGTATAAGGGAAAAATTCAACATTTGTTCCTAAAGTGACATTTTCAGTCATTTAAATTTATTTTAATAGTTTTTCATATTTTTACATAGGAGAAATTATTCATGTAGTACAAGGTTTATGAAACTAGAAATGTAGCTCAGTTTGTAGTGTTCTTGCCTAATATGTACAAAGTCCTGGGATTGAGTCATGCAGGACACATACGGGGTATGGGGCACACGCCTGTAATCCCAGTATTTGGGAGGTAGAAGCAGAAGGATCCTAAGTGCAGGATCATCCTCAGCTACTTAGCAAGTGTGAGGCCAGTCTGGGCTGCATGAGACCTAGTCTCAAAAAAGAAAACAAATGCTTGAATAAGTAAACAGTAAAAGTAGCAACCAATGTTATCAATTTCTTGTGTATCCTTCTAAAGTTATTCTACATATGCAAACATGTGTATATATTCTTTTAAACCTATAAATGAGAACATGTATACCTTCCCATACACACCTAATAGTGTCAATTTTAGATCTAGTGTTTAAGAGATGTTTTTCCTTTTACTTAAACATATTTATTTAACTAACATATCAATTAGTTTGTGCTATATTATTGTGTAACAAGGGACATCAAGAAAATTCTGAATGAATTCCATTGACATTTACTTAGATTTCAACATGTCTGCTAATTTTTAATTGTACAGATACTCAGTTCTCCTTAGTTTCTCTCCTTATTCCTAACTACCTTGCCTTTCTATATTACCCTTTTCTTCCCTCAAAGAAATGCTGATATTTTTCCTGAAGTAACACAGTTCAAGAGGATCCGATTATTAAATAATTTACCCAAGTGGTATCTGAGGTTAACTATATGTTCTCTGATGAAAAATATTGTTATTTAAAAGCTTTAACAAATTACAGCTTTCATCTCTTACTAAGTCTGTTGCTATTATTTTTCACCCAATGATCTTACTATTATGAATGTTGAACTGTAGTGAAAGATTATATGTTATGATTTTATTGGAATACCTGATTTATTAACATGAAACATTTACCCTTATAGAAAAAGGATATAAGATTTATTTAACAACTTACCAAATCCAAGTCTATGCAAAGTGATAATGCTGCTCCTAATCTTTTAAAGCTTTGATTTCTTTCTTTCTTGATGATGTATTTTGTTTGGTTTAGTTTCTTTTCTTTTCTTTGTAGTGGTGAGAAAGGATTAGAACCCAGGGCTTGCCAAAGCTAGGCAAGCACACTACAATGAGCTGCATCTCTAACCCTTAAAGAATTTTTTGTTTTTCATTTTTTTCTTTTTTAATCTGTCTAAAATCCTGTGGTGGTTTGGGGAAAGAGTGTAAGTTGGGAGTTTGAAAGGTTACAAGTACAATTAAATCATCTCCATTCTTCGCTGGAAGCATATGAAACAGTAAATGGAATTGTTGAAGAGTGAAGTTAGACAGTAGAAAACAAAACCTATGAAGGAGGCTTTACTATACTAATCCTAAATGTAAGCAAAACTGCTTTAATGACTCTCCATCGTCTCCCAGGGCAAAAATCTTAACTCTTTTTTCATCCCTACAAAGTGTACATCTTATGATTGCTTTTCAGTTGACCACTGAGAAAAATCTAAAAGAAAACAGTAAACACTCTGTACTTTAACCCTTCAACTTTATAAATTAAGGCAACCCAGAGTAAAAGATCCAACACAATTGGAAATATCTTTTAAAACATGTGGATTGAGGAATTTTCAGTATATTGATTCCTGTAAACATTCTGAAAACAAAATGTAAAACTTAATAGCATTGGTTTAAACTTTATAGTAATATCTTCATTTTTGGTGAGGTAATTTTCTTCAGTATTCTTAGAAAAAAATGTTCATCTTAAATATTTTAAAAGCATAAGAGAATTATGTTTGTTGATTAACCTATCCTTTATTGAACCCATAAAATTGGTCAAGACCTACATATATTTTCTTGTTTAGACCTAAGTGGACTTGTGTTTTTCTTTGCTAACAGAGGAAAACAAATTCACTTTCAAAAGTGAGATATTTTTTAAAATTTAGACTAAGATGTTAATAATTTCCTGTGCTTAATCAAAGAGTTCACTTTGTTGATACTTTCTAATAAGCTATGCTCTGTAAACTTAACCTTCCTTCGAGTTTCCCTGTAAAAATTGCTTATTTTTGTGGAAGCCACTGGCGTTCCCCAGCAAATTATAGATCAGTGAGTCAGTGCTGCTTCAGGAAAGTCTTCATTATGTGAACATGAAGAGAATAGCTCATTAAAGTATACTTTAGTATTGATTTATTTCTAACATTAGATGGCAATTGCGTGTCTTTTCATTTCACCCTCTGATACTTAGTTTTTGCCGTGATTCTATAAAGTTTTCATTTGGAAGGTTAAAATCCCTAAGAAAACTTACAGTGGTTAAAATTAAAGTTGATCAAAGTGTAAGATACAGGAGTGTGGTTTCTGTTGGCTGTTAATTTCTGTCAAAGTAATGATACAAAAAAATAATTTTAATTAATAAAATCCAAAATATTTAGTACTTTGAGAATATTTCTGTAGGATAGTACTCTTTGGGATTTTATTTATTGTAGATTTGATGACGTTTCCTGGAAGAAATACAAAAGGGTAGCAACCATTTAGTTTTTCTATGGCAAGAAAATCAGTCTAACAGAAGTAATTCATTTCAAAATATCTGTTAACCATTAAAAGAGAAATAACAAGACCTAATCCTACCAATGTAAGACCCTGGCCCTGAGGAAATAATTTGACTTCTTGGATAGTTTCCTTATACCTCAAAAAAATGCAATCTTTGGAATGAAGTTTGGGTTCCTCTTACTGTAACTTTTTAAATTCTACATTAGTAGAATGTGAAAGAATAAGTAATGAAGAATATCAGTATTGGAAATTATACCCAAAAGAAGAATGCAGCAATTCAGTTATGTAGTGTTCATCAGTTCCTTTAGCTACGCACACAAAAAAATGTGTTCATAGCCCTTACTAAAATCAGGTTGTTGTATACCAACTACCTGTCTTGAATTTAATTTCCTAAAGGAAGCAGTTTTATTACATATAGGAAGTCTCATTCTATGGAAGGAATGGCTTCCATACATTCTATAAGCAGCTCATACATTCTGCATAACAAAGGAACTTTTAAACCTAGCATTATTTCCCAAATGTGTTGTTCCTGACTTCCCCATAAATTTCAGTGCTAAATGCTACACTGTGATTATCATTGTAGCGTCCCAAGAAATAAAGTACTATCTTTTCAATCTTCATTTCCTTATTCATATTGAATATCCTACTATAGAGATAACAATGTTTAACAGAAAGCACCAGGAAGACCACTTACCTAAGAACAATATGATTCAATTTTGGAGGACATGTAACTAGGAGGGTGTACAAAAATTGTCCTGATGGTTTGTGTGTTGTTTAGTCCTTAAGGAACTACAGAGGCCAGCGGTTGGAGGAAAAGGGAAGCAACACACGTGCTTCAGTCTCTTTTAGGCACCCCAGTCCTCCAATGTGCTTCCTCTGCCAACAAGAAGTCCAAAAACAGTGACACTTTTCTTAGAGACATTTAATGGTCTGTTTGTCAAAGACAGCATTTAAGAGTAACGAATGTGATTTGAAGTACAGATGCACATAAATGTGCTTCAAAAATATTTGTGCACATAAATTGTCATGACCAAAACATTTCATATGATAACCTATCTTTAACCTGGTGGACATTCACTGTAGCAATTTGTTCAATCTGGAATGAACAAATTTCGTGAAATGAATTGGCTATTGTAGAATAATTTTTTCTCTGTTTTCTCCTGCCTCTCCTCAAAATAGATGTATTTTATGTCTTCATTTGCTTTCTTTCGCTGCTGCTGGGAATCAAAGTGGGACATAAGTGAGCAATTTAGTCTGTGAGTTCTTTTGGTTCAGAGTTTTCATGAGCCTCCCATCAAACATTCCGAACAGTTCTATCTACTGAAAAGAACACACTGACTTGCAAAGATTTCTCAACAAAATGAAGCATCAGAACCATAAAATGACTTAAGAATAAGGATAAACATATATACAAATACTAAATTCAACACATTCCTAATAATTTGCTGATTTGCCTCAGAGGATTTCTCAACAAAATGAAGCATCAGAACCATAAAATGACTTAAGAATAAGGATAAACATATATACAAATACTAAATTCAACACATTCCTAATAATTTGCTGATTTGCCTCAGAGGCCACTCACATTTGTGGCTCGTTAGGCTGTGTGATCGATGCAAATAAGGTTTTGCAGTCTAGAACTCTGATAAACAAAATAAATTTCTGCCTAGAAAATGTTTCAGAAGGTTTCCCATGAAAAGAAGATTCTAAAATTGAGTTGAGTCATAACCTCTTTTTCCCTCGACATAAATTGACCCTGTTGGAACAGGGGGCAAAGACATTGCTTTCTTGTTACTATTATTGCCCTGTGTTTGGCCTGTTTATTTCTTCGGATGATAACTAAGAAGTAATAACAAGAGCTGCTCTTTGAATATTTAGAATTTGTCCTTTGAGCTGGGTCTGTAGACTGTCAGAAAGAAGGGCTACAGTTTCATTTGATCACTTTCGACACCTCACCATAGTGACATAAAAGTTTAAGATGAGTGAAATATAGATTTCACATGGGATGGGAGGGACCGGAAGATCATCATTCCAACTTCTCCATGCATAATGGAGTAGATCTTCAAAATGTAATTTTGAATTTGATTGACAAGTACTTTCAGAAATGAATTTAGGATCCAGAAAAGTTACCCCGGGAACATTTTCTAGAATATTCCAGGCATGACAGCATACACCTATAATTCCAGGAGAGGTAGAGGCAGAAGGACCAGGAATTCAAGATCATTCTCAGCTACACAGCAAATTAAGACAATCTTAACTACATAAAACTGTGACTCTGTGCCAAATGTTGCTATGCCCCTCATAACAAAGGTTTCTAATTTGTAAAACAGCACTATATTATCATTTTCTTTAATGTTTTCAAAGATTTAGAACTGGTTCCTTATTTCCCAACCAATGTGCTTGAATCAAACCAAAGAGTGCTGTCAGTTAGGCCAAACTACTTGTAAGATTTACTCTGATACTGACACTGCCCCTCCCCCAGCATGAATAAAGCACAATTTTTTGTCCACTTGAAGTAAATCTGCTTCAGATTAGTAGGAACTATTTTATCCAAAATTCTCCCCTGTATATGAGATTCATTTCACAAAAGACATTTGCTTATATGGAAATTTATTCAGTTGGTTGAAGTTGCTGCTAATACAGAACTTACTTGACCTTTAGTGTAGATTACAGATTCTATCATTAATCCTGAACTATACTTTCAAGTAACTATCCATTTTTAAATGATTCAGTTGATAAGACCATGTCAGTCAATCCTTAAGAACTAAAAGACAGATTACTATTCACAGTGGGTCTACGATTACATTTTCATGAACCAAAAATAACTATTTTAAATTCATTTGGAAATAAATCTTACCAATGTTACTGAGAGTTTTGCATATTTCTCCCAACTTTTTCTTACCATCTGACTACTGCTCATGACCCCGCCTGCCATGCTCTTCCCACATCATTCCAGTCCTTATGCATAATTACTAGCAGGATAAATTGGTGTAAGTGTTCCATTTATAAACAGATAACCATTGCTTTAGGACAGTGATTTTCAAACTTCATGTGTTAACCTGCAGAATTTCTTAAGTCTCAAATTACTGGTCCCCAGCTGGTGTTTCTATTCAGTAGGACTGGTTGGTGGGGAGAGACCCAAGAAGTCCCATTTCTGACACATCTCCAGAGAGTACGTGCTGCTGATCTGGAGATGTTAGTACCACAATGTTAGACAGATAGATTCTCAGTGCCCTACAAAAGGTAATAAAGGAAAAAAACTGGTAGAATGAAGACTGGATGCTATTTAGACTGCCTTGAAATGTTTAAAAACTTCAAGTTTCATTTTCTTCTAAGTTGAATAGGCTTTCCGTTTTCAAACCATTTTTCTTCTCTTTTAATACTTGGATTACATTTAATAACCTTTCTGATCCCCTCTGACTTTGCATGACCTAGTAAGATAAATCTGAAAGGAAATTATAAAGAACATGCAAATATATAAAGACAGGCATTTTTAACTTATTAAGCAGATACGGTATACATATATATCTTAGTAAATATAAATATATATTAGTAAAAGAAAGTGAGTACTCAAGAACTACTGGCAAGCTTTATTGAATATGAATTAAGATTGGAAGAGACTTTAAAATCACTTCCATCTCCTAATTTTACATTTTGTGATGTATAGTTCAATTGATTCATAGGCTAACTAAATAGACTTTAAGTGCTAAAACTTAAAATGTTAGTTTTTCTTGTGATACATAAATGGAAGACATATACTCATCTTTTAAAACAGTATTTCACATCTTTCCAAGTTTTCTCTGTATTTATAGGATAGAACTATATAATGTAGTTTATTTTATAGTTCTTTCTTAGTTTACAGTTGGATCCATTGCTTTAAATTTAGAAATATTTCCCTTAAGTAGTCTCATTGAATACATTATTTGAAAAAAATAACACTCAAAATAACTTACTCTATCATTGATGTTAATAAAAATGAATGACTGTGTTCTGTAAAATCTGTAATTAATATAGCTCTACATAAGCCACTTAATAGCTTTATTTTACATACATGAGATCTTAACTTCCTCATCCAGCTATTGTCCTTCAATAACTAGTATTCCACAACAGTGAGTGAAGTCCCTCATTGTGAAAAGATTAGCTGTTTAGACAGTTTAACTTCTTCAAATTCTCTGTCAAGTTTGTATCATAGTTGCACTGGAGTCTGTTGAGATTTTCTCATTTCATTTTCCATACAGAATGTCATTGTGTAAGGCTTGGCTAGAATTCTGATATTCTTTAGCCTTCCTGGTGCTAGAATTGACTATATGCACTACCATGCCCAGTTTAAAAATGAAAATTTTAGATCTTATAATTTTGATCTGTGTAAGTTTCAAATGGCATATAGATTGATAGTACATTCCAGCAACATGAGGGCAAATGTCAAGAGTAACATTTCTGGAGTTATTTAGGGCAAAAATTGGGTACACACTTGATGGTGGATGGGTAAAGTAGCTACTCCATTAGAAAAGAATTTTTACTAGATTTTTTTTAACTCTGAAAGGCTTATAGCATATTAAACTTTTACGTTTATCTCTGCTAACTTAGCAGATTCTGTAAAGAAGTACACTTTCAAATTCTCTAATATTATTCTGAAACATACTACAAGAAAATTGCCCTTTCCTCTTCCCCTTTGGTTACAGCAGAGCAACGTAAGAACTAGTTTTCAGGGCTAGACTTGTACCTCAGTGGTAGATAGAGCACATGCCTAGCAGTTAGGAGATTCCATTTCCAACACTGAAAATATGTAGTCTTCAAATTCTTATGATTTTTACTAACTAGACAAATTAGTTATCATGATTTACTATGTTGCACAAATATTATACACATTATATATATACAATATATTATACACATTATATATATGATTTACATATTTATAATAAGGAGTGCAGTTCTTTTCTCCCCTTCCATGCCCTTGAAGTGGAAAACTGGGTTTATCTTGTTTGTTTCTTAATTAACTGACTACCCTAATATGCCATGTTGAGAATGTTAAGTCACAGTTTACAGGCAAGAAGAGCATTCATGTCAAATATTTGTTTGTCATCCTGACTTTTAAAAGTTTTCATTGTAATTCTAAAAAGTCCAGCTTCAACAAGACATTGGCACCCACAGCACCCACTTCCCAAGACTCACATACTTGTTAATGAAGGTTCGAGGTTATAGTAAGCAAGTGAACTTAGACAAATAGGCCTAGATGCTACAGTTTCCTTGAATTTTTCCAATGGGCTTCCTAAGTCGGCCTTCTCATATCACATAATGATTTATGTGGTAGATTAGAAGTTTTTCCAGAATTTGAAAGTATTAATCTTTGCTTAATTCAGTATAAAATTATTTAGCATAAGACAACTTTACAGGAAATAATTTGGCAGTAAGTTGGGTATAAAATAAAAATTTTCATGCAAATGAAGTGTCTCAAGTATTATTTTAAGAATCATTTGATATAAAACAAAAACCTAAGGCAAGTGACACATTCATAAAAATATATTTTTCAAAAGTTTTCCTTCAAAAACATTTTTATTTTTGTTGTTAAAGACATCAATAAAGCAAACTATTTTAAGCGATATAAATCCAAATAGCTCACAATGCTGTAATTATGAGTATACTGCTTATGATCTTGCCATAAGAAAAAGAATCTTGTCCTAAATTAACTTGGAATTGTCACACAAGCTAATTGATCATGAATCTTTGAATTCATAACTGAATCTTCATTTTATGAGTTTAATGGGTCATATAACATTAACACTTCTTTGTGAAGATCAAGTGGAGTTTTTCAAACAAATACTATTAGAGCCATTTTTACTGCTTTCAAAGTGCTCAGATTTTTCTTTAATGATCTGATTTAGTTCAAAGGAAAATCTTTAAAACTGGAACTCATTATTCTTTGGTTTCCCATTATAGAATTAGAATTTTTTTAGTGAAGAGAAAAAATGTAATTGAATTTAAAAAATTTAATGAAGAAGGTATGGTACACAGTTACACAACACAGAAGCAACTATTTCTCTTCAGTGCTCCTCCCCCCATGTAAAATTTTTCTTCATCAGTCATCAACATCAGTCCTAAATCTCAGGATTTCATTTAGTGTCTTGCAATCCTCACAGCACGTTCTGCCACCACCCAGAATTTAACTTTCCCTCAATTTATAGGCTCTAACTTAATCTGGCATTGCAATTATCAAAAAGAAACTGAGTAGTAGTGAATTGCAGCTTGAAAACTTTAACTAATTTGTCATAATGCTAAATTTATATGATGTACAATGGCTGTGGTATATTATAGTAAATTAGCTTGAATTATTCTTCAAGAATTATTAAATTACACTCATATCTAAAGGAACTACAGGGCATTAGATACCTATGTGCAGTTTAGTCTGTGAGCCACTATTTATCATTCAGTTCATTTCTTAAAGACTCCAAATTAAAGGTACAACCAGTTACGATTCAAGTGCTACCTTCCATTAAGGTGACTTGCATCTAACCCAAAATATATTACATAAAAAATCTATATATTAGTTGGTAAGATATTTTACATTCTATATGGGAAAATTAATCTTAGATAAACACAAAACTAGATTTTTAAACTAGACTCAATTATTCTAAGCAACAAGTAACTGCTAGTAAATTTGTTAACTCAGTAATGATAAGCTAAAGTGAACATGAATACAAAATTGCTGTTCATGCTATGATCAGTAAAGCCAAAGATTTCTAGGTGTTTATTATTTGGACTATTATCTTAAGTATTCATGCAATTTAGAAGAATCCTTCCAGTTTTACCTTGATTCATGATGTGCAGCAGTGTTTATAGAGGTAAAGGCACTGTTCACAAGCATATCTGGGTATTCTCTGGGCCTAAGGCAAATCACTTGCCGACTTGCTTATCCATCACTTGATGGGTTTGGATCAGAAGATGTGATCTCTAAATGCCTGCCGCCGGTGCCCTCATCCCTGGACTCAGTGAAGCTTCATGTAGTTACTTCTGCCTTCCCTCTGTGATCTTTTCTCATTTCCTCCAGGTGCTCTTTGTCACAATAACCATCCTATCCTTAGCATTCTCCATATTTAAAGCATATGGCTGCTTTATGATGTGCAGAACATTGTTTCTCCTAACCATTTGCCCAGTCCCCATGGTTAACCTCCATTTAACTACTTGTGCACATGCATCTTACAACTAACAAAAACGAGTTGATCAAACTCATATACAGAAGTCTTAAAACAGTTCTAGTTCCTGAGAATTTCTAGACATGCCACCTAAATCTTGACAAAGTATATTTTAAACTTAGTTTCCCATTGAAAACCCTTTCTCCTCGACATGAATTTAAATTTGAAATGGGAGGCCATTTTCCTCCTTTACATTCCCCTCCACACCTTGCTCTGCACTGATTGCTCAAGTCATCTCCGTTCACTTAATCACCACTGTCCTCTCCCTGTTCTTTTCTGTCTGTGAAATCACAGTACTTAGCCCATAGCTCTAAATGGTGACAAGTGGTAAATGCAAGTGATCATTTAAAACCTGCTGGGAAATACTCTCATTTTTGTTTCAAAGTTGTTCAAAAATTAAGGTGCAATTTTATTTTTTTTTATTTCCCGTGTATTCTAACTTTTACTTCAGAAAATTTTTGTGGGGTTAGAGTGATGCTCAGCAGTTAAAACATTTGCTGTGCAAGCAGAAGGACCCCAGATTTTATGCAAATGCCACCTGTAATTCCAGTTTCAGAAGGCAATGACTGGAAATCTTCCAAGCAAGCAGAGTAGCCAGTGCTATCAGTGAGCTTTGAATTTGATTAGGAACCCTGCCTCAAAAGAATGAGGTGGAAGCACATCAGAGAATAATTCCCAGTATCAGCCTTAGTCCTTTACATGCAAGAGCATCCACATATATGCTCTTTCTCTCTCTTTCACACGCGTGTGCATACATACACACACACACACACACACACGAAAGTAGAAAAGGAAAAAAATATATCACAGCCAAAAGTATTTGGATCAAAACAGCTTTTAGAGTCAAATCGTCTTTTTTTTTCTTCAACAGGTATTTCATTTATTTTCCACGTACCAGGCAACTCATTAATATACGTAAAAAGGATGTTTGAAGTTGTCATGAAGACCATGTTTTCTTTTCCTTTTAGCAATTTATCCATTAAATACGGTTTGTTGCCTGCATGCTGTCAGCACTCAAAATGTATTTCATTCATGCAAGTTGAGAGGAATACAATGATGCCATTTTAAATAGTAATTTCGCCTTCCTTCCAAATCATAGTGACTTTCCAAGCATCTAGCATGGAGGTGGTTATGAAGCCTTGTTCAGGCTTATCATAAAATGCTGCTGTGATTTCTGTGTAGGAGCAACATCTAGGTGGGGAGATTTAGAAGGCAAGAACTGGTGACAAACATGTCACATTTTGGGCCTCCCTGCCCTGAGCTTGTGTATTTTATTTCATACATTTTATTTGCAGTATATTAGGAAATTCCTCTTCACGTGTTTGGATTAACAAAACCCATCAGTGCTCCTAACTGCAATGACTATATCACAAAATGTCTAAGCCAAATGGAATAAGTCTGATTCCACCTTAGTTATGTCAGTCAGCACTTATACTAATTCTCATTGCAGAATTATTGCAATGCAGATGACCAAGAGACACATTCAGTTATTTATGGGTTCACAAGATCTATTTATCCTGAAACTTTTTCTGTAACCATTAATGATGGATTATCTTCTAATTAAATTAAAGGTTTAAAAGAATACAGAATTTAGATGATAATAATTTCCATATAATTTGTACATTTGAACATTCACATATTGAACCTCATTTTATCCTGATGAAAATACTGATTTATATTAATTCCACCTCACTCTTTACTTCAGATAAAACTGAAGCCCTGACATGTGCCATGCCGCTGTAATCCCTAACAGAACACCCAGTGTTACTGGACCCAATAGTCACTAAAGCACTCATAATATAACACTAGAGAAATTTTAGATAGAAAACTTGAAACCAAAATCTGGACAATTTACACATGCTTTTGTAGGTAAAGAGTTTTGTTTTATCTTAACAAGTTCCAGTCAGTTGCTATAATGCGTGCACTGAGGAGTTGGAGGCAGAAGAGTAGGTTCACAGTCAGCCTGAGCTACATTAGGCCTTTTCTAGAAAATAAAAGCCCAACTAAAAATAAATAAACATTACAAGTACTTTCTTGTTTTCACCTCAGTTTAAGGTTCAATTCTGCATACACTCAGTGTGCGGGGCTCAAGGCCGGATGAAAAGCACAGCATTGGATGGGTCAGTACAGGGCACTTAGGCCACGTGATGAGTTCTGTCATCAACACAGCAGCCTCCGCTTCAGATCTAAATCTTGCCTGAGTGTCTCTCCTTGGCTGACCTTCTGAACCCGATGACTGCCTATTTTGCTGAGGCTCCTACATTGCAGAAGAGCCCTGAAAAAAAAATAATAGAAAAATTACCAGCTTCATCTGTCTAGTAAGGTCAGTAAATCAACTAGTGAATTTTTCCCTATACTTTCATGAGCAAGGGATTTAAAAATGTCCACATAATAAGTTCAGAGCAGTCTTTTTCAAAAAATTTGTTTGAAAGGAATGTTTCAGGTTCTTAATAAAATTGCCTCAAGCAACCACATCTTCATTTCCTCATTACACAGTGCTAATAATTATCAACACTGAAAACTGTAGATGGTCACAACATTCAGTCACACTCCAGAATTTAATTGTATTCATAATGTACCTTCTATTAGAGCAAGAAATCAAAATAATACACATCAGAAGAAGTTCCATTTCAAAAAGATTAAAGCTCTTAGTAAGAATTTCCATGAAGCGATGGATGACTGTAATCACCGTTAATCCCAGTTCAGTATAGTTTTGTAGTCTTGCTGAATAATCAAGTTGAATTCTGTATTTTTACATGGCAGATTGAATTATTCTGACCTTATATTTATAGCCATAAAAAATTCACGTGCAGGTTGGCCTGGTTTACATAAATTATTATGTATTTAAATATGTCATATGTATAAATATAGCATATATAAAAAGGTCAGTCTACTTAGGCTTATCAAGAAATGGCTTAACAGAAGTTCCACACTTGCCTTTTACTATATATGGGAAGAATGAAAAGATAATTACTATCTACTCCCTTAAGCAATAGCAATGGTTTCAAACGTTTCTAACTTCTGGATCCCCACAGTCTTATGGTCAGGTCTGTAGCCTAACAGAGAAGTTGCCAGTGTAGACATTGGTGTTAGCCAATCCTGAGTTCAAGTCCAAATTCTGTCAGTTGTGCAATTTGGGGCAACGTCTTTAAATTTTTATATGGTATCATTCTAAAAATGTATTCACGGCATTCAGCTTGTAATTACTGTCAGCGTGTACTTACTGATCACTCACTATGTTCTGGGAAGTCTCCTAGGCCCAAGGCCTTGTATCACCAATAAAAATTTCCTGCTCCTCAGAGAACCTCTAGTCAACCAAAGTTTCCAAAGAAAATTACATGTCCTAAGATATATGAACTTATACTAAGGTGTCGATTACAAAATATACATTTTAAAATGTTAGCATCATTATCATCTTCCCACTCCATAAAAATGGATGAATTCTTAGGAAGTGTAACAAAATTAAGCAAAAGTGGAAAGGAGCCTCATTTTACCACAAGAAGTCTCAGATTGCAATATCACAGGAGTTGAGCTATTTCTAATTTTGCAAGTGTTTTCTGTCAAATGTAGAAGAGCATAAATGCATTGCTTGGACGGAAAGTAAAAGATTCTAATTCTAAGACAAAAAATTGTACATGAGATTTCATTAAAACTGCTTTCTATTCATCAAGAGACACCATTAAGAAAATGAGTAAGTGATCCACATACTGGGAAATATCAATGCATATTGATATTATTCCTGGGGGAAATCAGAATTGTTTTGTTTACTTTTGTAAAAGGTTGATCACTAGATATCTGCAGGATTTGGGGACCATTTGCCCCAACACTAAAACAATGACATTTATATGATTCCTGATATTGAGAATGCCTTGACAACATAAGATTTTCTTGTCTAAATATGCCATTAGTTGTGATTTTTTCCGGAGCCTCCTTCACTCTCATAAATGATAAGAAAAATGTTAAATATGTTATGTGACTTCCTCCAAATAATTTAATCCTAACTTTAGTACTTGAACTAGAACTTACTAAGTACTTCTTCCACTACATGGTGTCTGTTTCCCTATCACTTTGCTTTGAGTCTAGTGGGAGTATGTGAAATTCATTCATAACATTTCTGGGGCTTTTTCTCTCACAATTGAAACTAATTGTTTCTTATTACTTTATTCTAAAATTGAAAATATTATTCGAAGCCAGGCATAGTGGCACATGTCTATTGTCCCAGACACTCAGGAGACAGAAGCAGAATTGTCAGTTATCGTGGGCTGCACAAGTAAATTCAAGGACAGCGTTTCTGTTTCTGTTACCAAGAGTTCCCCATATTCTCTTTGCTAGTCAACATCCCTACACAACACACACACACACACACACACACACACACACACAAACAGACTTCTAATTTTCAAAAACAACCACTGAGCTGATTTAGTTGCCATGGATTTTGTGAATTCTAGAATCTCTGTGTATATGAGTCAAGAAAGACTCTTTGGGAGACCAATAAAGTCAAGACCCTATCTCAAAAAGAAAAAGAAAGTTATAGCATTATGTTTGCGGATCTACTTAACTCAGAAAGAAAAGGAAAGAAAGGGAAAAAGAAAGGAAAGGGGAAAGGGAAAGGGGACAGGGGAAAGAAAGATCTTCCCGCCCTTTAACATCTTGGTTTCAAGGTACAAGGAGCCATTATAATGTGTGGACTCTAAGGACTGTCATAAAAAAGTCGTACCAATCATAGTCCTGATGCTCAGCTTTTCCTATTGCATATCTGAACTGTATTTTTCTTCTAGCACTGGATCTCTCTTATGAACCTTTAAACCTCTCACTTTCAGAAATAAAAATGAAACATCACTGCATTATCCATTCTTTTGATTGCATAAGTGTTTACTATTCACTCTGCAGAGGTATATGATGGCTATTAGTGCCATTCACTGAACTTTCAAAGGAAATTTTATAGCCAGGAATCTATGTTCTCTTGGTATTCATTTATTTTTTGGAACTTTATTAATTTATATTTATACAAATTTACGTTAATAACAACAGTAGCCATGATAACATTTGGCTCAGGAGAATCGGAGCCCTGTTTTTGTTTCTTGCGCCTACACTTTTGCTTTTCAAATCGATATGAATTTGCATTGCAGACTAAGAAACCACTATACTTGGTAAGAAATGGCAATGTAAGGGAAATGAAGCTATTAATTTACCTATTGGGCAGGTCCTTACTATGTTCCTCCCACAGATCAGGCATTTTGTGCAGGGACTGTATTGCCCTCTTCCTTCTATTCTCAGATAGAGGTGACAGTGAATAAGTGTATTTCAAATATCTTTGTAGGACATGTTATTTGGAAAGCATAAGTCTTTGGTAGGCTTTTAATGGAAATTACAAGAAGGAATAAATTAAAGAGGTAACTGTCTGGCTTTCAATTACAATTTTAACTCTACAGATGAATACTTTGCTTCAGTTGTGAATAAATTCTACTCAGTATATTAGTATTTTTCCTCTCAGAACTAATAGAATTTTCTCATTTATTTTTAGAATGGCCATATAGTATAATAAGGTTATTTCTGTAGGAAACTGAGAATCCATTGACTGTTTGACTCTGAAAGTAACCTCTTTAAAATACATGAACACATGGCCATTCCATTATAGCGGATGAGGTAATCATAAATTAGGAATCTACCACTGGCATTCAAAAAGTCCAAATGTGGAATATGTATTTCAATAAATATCAAGCAGCATATGGTAAAATCTTTTTTATTCCCACCCAGACATTGTACTGAGCTGGGCTCTTTTCTGTGCGAGCAGTGACCTGTTTCTCGACCAGTGTCCCTGATTCCAAACCCATGTCCTCGGTAGAGTGTTAGTGCTGGGTCCCATGGTGTTGTGTGATTCTTTGTGTGGGAGATAATGAAGGGAGAAGTTTGGAAATGGAAAAAAGAAAAGGAAAATGCTCCTGGCTTCTGAAAGAATATTAAGTTGTATTTTTAATTTGACTAATATGAAATTTACATACAAGGACATGCTCAGATCCCAGTATACCAGTTTTGATGATATGGAGATGGAGCATTTCTGTTAACCTGAAAGTTTCCCATGATCCTCTTGCCAGTGTCCCTGTACACATACACACACACACGCACACGCACATGCACATGCACACACCATTCTAATTTAAAAAAGCAAGCCATTGATCTGATTTAATTGCCATAGAACTCTAAGAATTCTACAGTTTGTATATGTATCAATCAAGAAATACTCTTTGAGAGACTCTAAATTATTATACTAAAAGCAGACATTGAGTGAGTCTCCACTGCAGTGGCCATAAAACTATTGTTTCTTTATTTTACACTTCTGCTATGATTTCATGAAATAAATGTGAAAGATAATCCTAGATGAGGAGGTATGCTGGACATGGTGCATACCTGTATGTATGCACTTGGGAGGCTGAGACAGGAGGATTGCAACTTAGAGACTAGTCTTTGCTCCATAGTATGACCCTGTCAGGAAAAAAAAAACCTCACATATTGGATATAATATTTTCATTATTTATCAATGTGATAAGGCCTGGGTAGCTATTATTTACTCTTAAAACAAACTAATATGGTCTCAATGAACTCAGTTTTATAATTGGAAATTCAATTTGGTCCATAATTCCTAGAAAGGGCATATGAAACAGAGATGAATAGGTACATCCAAATTACATTTGGGTTTTTCTAAAAGCCCTAATTATGTTTAATGTAAGTCTCATCACTTCATGCAAAGATTCACTGAGGTTCTGGGGAGCAGCACTGAATTTAAGCAAAGATTGTCCTGTGATTCTGGGAAGCTGTAGTACTACACTATCTTCTAACAGAACTGTTTTGTCTTTTCCAAGAGATTTTCTGTTTCCAACTGATATATGACTGTATTTGACATAACAGTAAAAAAGGAGAGAACCTTTGGCTAGACCCCCTGCATCCTTAACTATCTCCACCTTCGATACTGCAGGAACACCAAGGGATCTCAGAACATTGCCTCATAACATACACAGCAGCTATTTTCTTTCTTTATTGAAGCTTAACCTGTAATTTTCAATGTTTATACAATTATTCAGCAATAGAAGATAGTCTTAAGAAATATGATGCTTGCATCAATTCAATGGGAAAAGGTAACCAAAAGAAATTTGAAAAATGTTAGCTAGAGAGGATGTTATCAAATATCCCTAAATATCTCTAGTCCACTTGTATTCTTGTTTTTTATCCCCTTGCAACACAAGTACCTCTACTTTCCTTACTTCCTCTTAGGCTTATTTTTCTCTTGGTTTTTTAAAGTTATTTTACAATTCATAAGCAGTCTGATAATTCCAAAAATACTAAAATGAGTCTTCTCTTTAACATGACCTACTTTAGTGTAGAATTTGGCCTACACTGTATTTCTCATAAAAAGGCAGTTGGATTTGAATTACCAAGAGAACCTCATTAGTATAATTTAACCCATAAGGAAAACCTACAGTGCTGTCATTATTAGCCTGAAGGATATATTCCAACTCTAAAGACTGGTAACTTCTTTCGAGCAGTATGCAAAAATTGAATTCTCTAAACAATCCATCATCATTTTAATTGTAGTAATCAATTTTAATTATCTACCAATAATGTTTTTGCCAGATGGGAAAAAATGAGGTTATAGCCCCTATTCTCATTTGAATATGAGAAAGATCAGCTTAATGTGAGAAGGGTAAAGAGACCATAGGCTGTAAATTGGAGTGTATAAGCCTTATTTGTCAGTGCATATACACTACATGAGGTTTTTAAATGGTTCTAACTTGGCAGAAGTTAGAGCTGATAGTAAATATATTTCTTCCTTCCATTTACTTATGGCTCTGACTAACAAAAACTAGATTGTTAGAGGGTAGAGGTAGCTCAGTGCTAGAGCAGAGACACAGCATATGCAATGTCCTGGATTCAGTCTCTAGTATGAAAAAGAATCCTCTTTTCACTTCCTTTTTTTTATTTCATTGTATTTTTGTTACTTTTTGGTCAAAATGGTGTCATTTAAGTGCTTTTTTATGCATGCATATGAATTTAAGTTACAGATTCAAACTTAATAGCCAAGGCCACAAATTGGTTCTCTGATAATAGTTTAAAACCATAACTCTGATTTTTATGAGAAATAATTCATCTTCCTCTCTTTACAATGGGAGAAGAGGTTGCAAGTTAAACTTCATTAGTGAAGTCAACGAGTTCATCCAAAGTGGAGCAGGAACAGACTCCTAGCTATTAATTTTTCTGACTATATAAAGTGTTATAACCTCCATATTATATCAGTATGATTTAAATAGAATTATTAAGGATTTAAAAGGCACTTGTAGAATTATTGTCAAAGAAATTTAAAGAAATCATTTAATACTCAAAGTTGAGAGTTCTAAAACACCAACTTTTGGGGCTTAACTATTCCTTTTATTTCTTCTTGGAAAGAAAATGGGTCTTGAATAATATGCAGATTTCCATCTTATCAGAGGAAGCACCAGTCCACACAATAATTTCAGCACCAAAAACACTCCTGGTATCATCTAGTCTATCCTCTTCAATATTCATTCCTCTCGCTGAAATCACTGTCTTCTCAAGGGCTTTAGCCTCTTGCTTTAATTACCAAAAAAAAAAAAAAAAAGGACTGGAGAACCACTAGTCCTCATATTCCAATTGCGTGGATGTGTCTTTCCATTCCCTTCTGATATTCTCCATATTCGTACTAATGACTGCAGCTGTGAGGATTATTTTCTTGATTTACTGTGTCTGAGTCAGACTTCAGAAAAGAATCCTATACTATATGCAAAAGCATACTTTTAACTCAGTTATCTGGATAAAGGTAAAAATGAGCAATTCTGTGTTTCAGGGCAAGTTGTAGTAACAATCAATGGCATTACTGGTACTCTGGAGAATACACTCGATAGGTTGTGCTACAGTGACTCAAGAATGAGTAATGGTATTACTTGTTATTTCAGACAGTAGTGCACTCTACCCTGTTGTAGTAGAGAAACAAAAGAAAGCCTGCATAGCTTTTCATGAGGCGGTGAGGCTAGAGATTTATATAAAGACTATTTATCCATTTTCTCAGTCCTATTTCTCATCCATTAAATCGACAAGTATTTATTTTGCAAACTTGATGAGTTAACCATTCTGCTGAGTGTATGTGTTAGAGCAGATAGCAAGAGCAGACCTTGCCTTCAAAGATCACACCCGTGTGTGTGGCTTAAAGTTAAGCAGGTAGCTACCAGCAACAGAGATAGGACTTTTGGGAGCTTTGTGCACATCCACCACCACATAAGAAATTTATTAATTTTTCCATTCTAATCAAGATACAATGAGAAATAACTACTATAACTATTATGGGTCATTTTATAAATGAGAGTGCTGTAAATATAAAAGAGCTGAATAATAGAAAAACAAGGTTAAACAGCACATGAAGAATGGTTCTTACAAATACATTCAGTATTTATGTCAGCCCTGTAGAACTGCTAGGCTAATATAATTGCTGTGTCAAGAGAATAAGTGTGTGTGTATTAACAAGAGAAATTGTGCAGTCTTAAATTATTTGGAGTATTATGCCAGCTAAATATGTTTGGAATGTTATATAAGATGAAGTTTCCATGTCTGCAGTTTTGATTAAGAATTTCATGCATATAAATGTTTCGAGTATTTCACTAACAAGTTTAAGATGCTGAAACTATCAAAACTTATTATTTTTAATAACAGTGAGGGTTTTTTAATGCTTGAAAATTATAATTAAGTTCAGCAGATTGAGGAAAAAGTATTATAATGGTTTATCATGATTGATTCTTTCTGATTTCATTCATATTTTTACAGTTTGTTAATTTTCTCAGAAGGCTACTAGATCAATTTAAGGGGTATATGTGGTTGAGATTTCTTTCAGATGTTTTTAAAAGACAGTCTCATAAAAGAGACTATATTCTCAAACCATAGAGAAAGGAAGAGATCTCTTAAATAATCATTTAATGTTCTATGACTGAACTAGTCCTAATTTTAACATTAGTGCTTTTACATTTTAACCACTCTAATTAAATGGGGGCACTAACCAGTTGGCCTGTGAAATAAGAGAATCTAGATGTCTTTACATAGAGAATAGTGATCATTCATTCTCACTTACCCCTGGACAAAATAATTTATATTATTTTTCTTTTTTTAATATATATTTTTTATTTCCACTCATACAAACTTAACAGGTACACCGGTCCCTTCCCTCCCTCCATCCCCCCACCCCCCTGTTTGAGACAGCTTCCTAATTTCATTGTTACAAACAGAAATAGAAAAAATATTCAAAATATGAATCTGCATGCTTACCATATTTTTGAAATATATAAATAAAGTATTAATACATGGTAAATACATGATAGAGAACCTCCATCTTTAATTCTTACCCAGACTAACAAAATTCAGCAATATGGGAGACTTCTGTACAGTTCCTGAATATTTGGTTTGTTCCACATATCAGTGCTTTGGTCTCTGATGTCCATTTTTCTTCTATACATTCCATCCAGTGTGTCCCTTTAGGTTAAAATCGATAGAAGCATAAAAAGCATCGCACATTTTTTTCAGTACTTCTTCATAAGAGTGCACACTTAAGGTGAGACACTTCAGCATTTAATGCTGTTTTTCAACTTGGTTATCAAATAATATTGTTGCTTTGGTGATTGAAAAGATTAAGTATAGTATGTAGTCAGATATATAAAACAGACTAATTAAGCCAACATTTTTTAGCAAGTATAACTCGTACACACTGCATGGCAGAGTGTTACTACAGTTTGGCTGCACAAGCACTCCTGATGTTTCAGCTTTTATGGAATGCTTTCACTGTACTTGGATTTGGATCCTCGTAATGACAGAGGCTCTTAATAGTTATTTTTTAAAAACACACTATACTGGTTTTAGAAAATTGCAATTCGTATTTCTGGTTATATTTGTGCTATTTGTGAAACCGTACTAGTATGAAACTGGTAAAGCTGTGTATGTGTTTAGACTATGAAAGGTAGGACCATGTGCATTTTAGAAAAATATGTTGTAATTTGTGGCACTTTGAAAAAGGAATGTGCAATTATCAAGGTTGGTATAACTCTGATTTTTTAAATCTTAGAATGACTCACACTACGTTTTAGATTCAAAACCAAGCCCAATCTTAACTTAGCACTTTTTTTCCTACTGATAATTCCTGTTTGATGATGTAAAGCATGTCACATCAACCATCCTTTCAGTGAGTTTCCTCATTCTCCTCATTCCTCATCCTGACCTCAATACCTTTAAGTAACTATTAAAATTAATATGATTGTAATTGCAAAAAGTATTAGATATCATGACCTTGTGCCTAATTTGAGTAATTTTCTCATAAAAATAATTCCTAAAATACTAATAATATCCAAATATTTTAAGTAGTTTTATTGGTTAAAAATAATTGAGTAGTTGATGTCATAATTTATCATAAAATCTGGACTTGCCCAGATAACCAAATATAAAATATACTTAAAGCATACCTATATCCCCCAAAGAGAAGTAAAATATACAACAAATAGAATTCCATATGGATATGGCTATTGTATAGATAAACTTCTGTTAGATTACTAGTATTATACTGTGATATACCAATGGGTTACAGAAGCAACGTAAATATAAATGTTGACATTACATGTAGATATCAATACAGATTATGTATGTATACACTGTTGCAATAAAAGGTACCTGTCATACCTGTATTGGAAGAATTTACCATTGTTTTTCTCTAGCCTTTCCCATTAAGACTGCACAATCATTTTAAATGCAAAGGATGCCACTTGCCACAGGATGAAATATTCTGTTGAATTTTCAAGAGACCTTAGCTGCTAACATGTGAGTTAGAACAAATAATAGCACTTAGTAATTATACATTTTCCCTTGCTTTACAAAATGTATTCAGAATTGACCATTTAAATTCATAACTTTCAACAGCTAATTATTAAAAATTATCTTAATGATTTAAAGATTAAATGACATAAGAGCTACAAATGAATGCTAATTAATAATGTAACCCTGTACACTATCAAATTTCTGATAATGTTGATTTCTTATAAAGCCTTAAAATATTTAGTGAAAAATTACCTGAAAAAGAAGGCACTTTATTATCTGAAAATAGCTATTTGTCTACATAGAATTTGTCTAAAAGCCCTTAAAATATTCTTTATCATTTTATAAATTTATCCTAGTGAAATGTTTTTCTAAAGCCACTTAGAGTATAATGTGATAAACTATTTTAATTTAACAGAAAATCATGTTATATAGTATAATTAATGAATAATACAGAAATAAAAATAGTAACAAAAATTGTATGTGAAAATGACAAAACTGTCTTAGTCTAAATCATTTGAGGTTAAAACATATAAAATTGAAAAAGTTTCAATGAACAATTTTTGGACTGCATTTTTTAAAAAGTCTTATTTTTGTTTGTTTCCACTTTGTCTTGAAATGTTGACCAAATATAGGGCAATCATAACTATTAAGCTAGCCTATTATAACCCAGTTTTATTTTAGTTGAGTTTCTTTACTGTAAACCCAATGCATTAAGAATGTGTTTCTGTGCTCAAATCATCCATACCTGGTAACGTATCAAATTTAAATTGTCCATATAGACATACTGATATGTATGTATTCCTAGTTAGGAAATTGCCAGTCAGTTTAGTTCAACAGGAAAAATTTTTTTCAAAAACATTCAACCTTTATATGTCAAACATTAGTTAGGTATAGACTAATTTTTGTTCAATTTTGTTTGAGAGCAGTATACTTTAAGAACATTTTAATAAAAACATTTCTCCATAACATTTCTTATCTTTAAGTCATTCTACACACTCTCTCTAGTTTTCAGTGTTTTGCTAAATATAAATGTAGTTTCCTAGGCAGAGTCATTATTTCATGTTATAGAAAAGAATCAAGTTTATTGGGTCTATCCTTACCAAGGAAAGAGAATACAAATTATGTCAATTGTTTGATTCACTTTTTTTTTCTTTTCACAATAAGATATATTAACCCAAAGGTGTGTTAATGTCAAGGCATGAACAATCCTAAGTGTAGAACTATTGAGTATTTTGTGATGCTGAGTAACAAAACTTTTCTCAAATCTCTGTGATGCTGTTTTCCTTAGAAAGTTTTGTTTAGTGTTAGATTGTGGTTCTGAAAGATGTCGGTACTAGTGGGATTTTTAAAAACTTGGAAAACAAATAAACGCATGTATACAAGTATAGAAATGGTGAATTGTAAACTTACCATGCAGTACTGAGTCTATTTTCAAATGTTTCACTGTTAAATATAGACAACATAAAATTACTGCCGTACTGTTATTGAGTACTTTTTCCTAAATGACCCTGTTATCACTATTCCAGAATTAGATGCTGGGCAGATACATGATTGGTTCATGTGTCTGCATAGATGCTTCAAGGTATATTCTTCTCTGGGTGAGTAAAAATATTTTTCCATGGCATCAGTGCATTGAGATCTGAATATACCTGTATCTACCAATGATTATTACACATTTCTTATACAGTATCTTCTCACATGCCAAAATTGACCTAGGCGCAACTAAAAATTGAGGGTTTGTTACATGTTTTCTAACAGAAAGGTTTTCAATTATGCTGATAATGCATTTGTACTGTGAAAATAGTGGAACTCCCTTTAAAATTCATATTTTCTAAATTAAATTAATATTTTTTCTTTAGCTCACAAATTACCCTAAATCCAGAGAGAATGTCAACCCTTTTCACTGTTGTCAGAACAAGCATAAGGAACAGCTGTATGGTACTACAAAAACATTTGAGGAATAAGGAGTAAATATCCTATGTTACACTCGAGAATAAAGGCATTCGGTGAAAGCACTGAACTGAAGTTCATCATGAGTGCAAAGCTCTGTGCTTGGCATTCCTCCATGGAAGGGAAGACAAGTATCAACGCCCTTGGTGTCAAAAGTGATCTGGAATGAAAAAACCACCGCACTGGAGTACTTTTCGGCCCTGTTGATTTGGGGATTTGGGAGTTTTGTCTGAATTCTTTAAACCTTTCGGCTTTCAAATCACCATTTGTCACCATCAAAATAGAAGACATGTAGATTTGAAAATGCTTTCTTAAGAGATCATGTAACTATATAACTCTGATTTTCAAAATTGAGGGGGGGAGATATTTCAACCCACTGCCTCTACTAAGACACATCTTTTTGAAATCTGTAACTGCTTTAGTGTTAACAGGGTACATGGTGTTTTTTGTCCTGTGTTGTACTTCAAAGATCTCATTGGTTGTGACTGTATTGTACTGTATGAAAAGAAGTCATTACTTGCCTTGTATTGTTCATAATAGACCATACCATGTACTGCTTCAGTTTCTATGTTCCAAGTTTTTCAGTGATGCATGTTAACAGTTAGGTCCTAAAATTCTGTGGTGCTAATTCCTCCATATCCAATGGTGCTTTTGTGGATGCTAACTGCAGACATGCTGAACAAAGCTTGAACTTCAAAACTTCCCTCCCTCCCTCTGTTTATATAAAGGAAAATGAAAGAACTTGAATTTGTCTCAAAGTATCATTGACAATCTAATAAACTGGTTTATATGTGTAATTAGTTTGGATTCTTATTTTTTAGAAGTCACCTTAGTTATCCTGGGCCCCAGATGTTGACCTATGGGTTTACTTCATTATTTGTTTGTACCTGCAAATTTATATTGTTTTCAGGAATTTTAATTCCAGTTGGTATGTCTTCCAAAACTACATTCAGCTAGTCCCTATAAACTCAAGTGTTATCAGTAAGCTGGGAAGAACAAAATTATGTCAGTATGGTGCCTTTGTCTATTTCACTACCTTATTTATTAAAAATTTTGTTACTGACTTGACCCAGATGAAACTATTTGCATGAAAGCCAGTATGCTTTCAAAACTCTTGTTTCGGTTCAAATAACATTGAAATAACCATTCCTACAGAGTCATGTTTAAAATAAAATTTTAGGGGCTTGGGAATATGGCCCAGTAGTAGAGTTCTTACCTAAATGTACTAAACTTTGGGTTCAATTTCCACAATGCCAAAAGTAAAAAAATAAAACTTCATCTTAAGCATAAAAATAATCAACTTATGATTTCCTGGAAGAAATTCACATGAATCTTAACAGCATCATCAATAAACCTACAGCAATGGTTTCATGGGATTTGGTAAAACTTGGCCAGCTACACTGAGAACTGTGGTGCAAGGGAAGTTACTAATATCTTCATGAGGGGAGAGGGCATTTTCTCTCAAGCCAGAGATAAATTCAGTACTGAAGCACTATGGTAATTTACATTCTGATCTTGGTGTCTTACCTAACCATTGGTGACATTACCATACGAGGAGATGAGGGGCTGCTAAAGCTCATCAGACAACAACCACTGGCCTTTCTTGAAAGGAAATTATACTTTCCTGACTAGTTCGTTAGTCTTGGAACAGAAACAAGATTCCCACACAACTATGGATCTTCGTCATGCATTTGTCCCAAGTGGCCTGTTAAACCTGATCTGACTTCTCACATCAACAACAGAAGCTTAAAAAATAGAGCCATACATTGCAGGAGCAGCAAAACTGCAAAAGAAAATCAACAAACCATAATCCAGAACTTCAGAGACTATATCAACCACCTAGTACTAGGCCAGCCTAATCTCTCCCCATCCTGAAGCTCAGGGAAATTTGCGGAAGAGGGGGCGGTAAGATTGTAAGAGCACAAGGATGGGAGGAGCAATGATATGCAAGATACTCCACACAAGTTAGGGCCGAAGCAATCATAATTGGACTTTGCATGCCCTGCGCAATGTCCAACACACTATTGACCCCACAAAGTCTAGCATTTGCTAAAGGCACTAAGATCCTTGGAGGTAAGGGATTGACAGCCACAGTAGTGTTCCTGTGCTTAAAGGAAAGGATTCAGGGAAATGCCACTGGGTCCTTGTATGTCATCGGAGAGGAGGGCCCAGAGCAGAGACTGGTAGGCACATTAAAGGATTCTCTGGGGATTGGGGGGGAGGCACTGGAGGATGGGGAGGGAGAGGTAAGGAGAAGGGGAGCAGGGGGGTCTGGGGGAGGAGGAGGGAAGGAGGGAACCGGTGTACCTACTAAGTTTTTATGAGTGGAAATAATAATAAAAAATGTTTAAAAAAATAAAACATGGCAACTCTTGGTCAGAGAAAAAAAATAGAGCCATAGATTTGCTATAAGACTCTCTTGAATAAATGCAAAATTTACTAACTCCTAGCCCTTCCCCCAAGATGTTTCTGTAGTATGGAACCTCCCTTTATAGCACTCCATTTTATGAAAAGCGGTAACAACATGCTGCAAAACATTTTCACTTTTCTTTAATGACCAAATTATATAAATATTTCAGAGAAAATTTATTTCTGGTACTGTCTCATAGCTAATATAAAGAAAAAAGTAATTCCATTTATAAAAGATAAGATTATAAATGTGTTGACTTTTAATATGAAAAGAACTCTAATTTTAACTCACAGTGAACCAGACTTCTGCATTAATGTTTACCATTAATGCTTGTGTCATCTAAAGTATATTGTCAAGAAAAAATAGTCAGCTTGGGGGTGAAATTATTTTTGAAACCCATCTGCTTCAGTTTAAGTGAGACCCTGCTTCAAAATAGAAAGTAATGAAAGGGGGCAACGAAAGCACTCAGTGGGTAAAGTTGCCTATGTGCAAATAAATTCAATTAATTTCAACTTAAATTCAATCCCCAGAACCCACAAGCTAGAAGAAAAAACTGACTTCCAAAACGTTCTCTCTCTCTCCCTCTCCCTTTCTCTCAATAAATAAAATATTTTTAATAAAGTAAAAATAGGTCTAGGGATATAACTCAGTGGGTAGAGTGCTTGCCTAGCATGTGAGAAGCCCTAGGATTAATCCCAGTACAACCAAAAAGAGTTCATTCTAATAAAACTCATCTGTCTTAAGTAAAATTTATGAAAATAGTTTAGTGCCTCTCTTTGACACCTGGAAATTCACATTTTATTGATTTTTTATTATTTGTCACTCATACATAATTAGAATGATTATATGTTTTCGTCCTTACTACCCAATCCATCATCCCCTCCTGTCCCACTTCATACATTCTCCTTTCAATTCAGTTGGTTGGTTGGTTGGTTGATTGATTGATTGGCTGGCTGGTTGGTTGATTGGTTGGTATGACCCTTTGGGTTGCATCTGGAATGTCAGCCCTGACAGTTTCCTGTGAATTAAACCATGATTCAAAAAAAAAAATTTAAGTTACACTGTTTTGTCTGTATAGTTTTATCAACATCATTTTGGGAAGTCATGTTTTTTTCTGATCTTAAAGCAATCCTTTCCCATAGGTAATCTCAAGTTCATGCTGTTTTCTCTAAACTCTTGTAGGAGAGCATCTTTCAAAGAGGTCCAAATGCTCTCCAGCGAGGAGAAGCTTTTAAAATAACTGTTATAAACCCTGAAAACCTGGCCTTACTCGTAATTAATTAACTTTTCTCAATCAGGAGTTGCACTGAGTTTGAAAACAGCCAATAATGATAATCTTAAGAAACACAAAAAAATCCACTCTCTATCACTTCAGATTTGTCTGTGTTCATTTATCCAATCTGTTGTAAGGGTACACATTGGTTCATACTAGAACACTACTTTCTTATCCCCTGCATTGTCCTTTCGGGGCGAGGAGGAGGTAGATGTGAAAAGTAAAAAGTAATGCAGTTCACACAAAATTGAATCATGGAATACACTGAGCTCAGCACTACACATATTCCAGCTGATGTCTATGAATGGTACGTTAAACTTACACTGTAGCAAAGCATAACATTTGCTGTTAAAAAAGACTTAACAAAAGACCCATGGAGATGAAAAAGGACTCCAAATGAAAGGATTGGCTCTCAGCTTTTGTGCGTTTAGAAACTCTTTTTCTTAGTTCATTCTGAATAGAATTGCAAGAAATTCTTTTTAAACAAGGGCCTGAAGAAAACATTTTGAGTGCTGGGTAGCCAGGGGAGAAACCAATTAATTTGCAACAAAAATTGAGTGTGACTCCTGGGGAGAAGATGGGAAAGAAGCTGTGTCTAAGAAGTTGACTTTGAATTTTCCTTTTTATACTTGTTCGTTATTATTTTATGAGAAGCCTTATTTTTTTTTAATTTAGAAATGACTTTTCTAGGGGAAAAAAAGCCAGATCGACTAGAATGCCCTAATCGATGGGTCAGCATTTCCTCATAGATTTTCAATAGGAAAGTCTGTTCAGCTCTGATGAGCATCAGGGTGTTGCTTGACAAATACAAAGTCAGAGCAAGGAGAATGAGCAGCAAGCTGGAAGCATCCTGTTAAGAGAGCTCCATGCAGCAAACCTTGCCAAAGGACGAGGGATCCCTTCAGCTCAACAGAGCACCAAGGCCTCAAGGCCAAGGTGGGAACCACTAACAAATCTTTATACTTTTGATTTTCTTGTCTAGATTCCATGTAACGCACCATCTTTCAGTGTGACACTTATATAATTCAGCTACATATTCTTTTGCATGCAATACCACTTTACGTCATCAGTGCTATACCATTTATAAATTACCATTCATTATTAAGCGTTATTATGACTCACATGTAATCACATATCACTGTGTAATTATATAATTGCTTTAGAACAATTATTTTTCACTAACTATCATCAGTAATCATTCACTATGATTAAGAAGAGTCTGCACCATCACATAGAACAATTCTGCTCGCCATGCCCCTGCTTTTTTATTTGTGAATTGTTTCCTGAGGTTTTTTTTTTAATATTTTTAAATTTTTTTAATTTTAAAGTTTGTGTTTTCTGGGACAGGTCTCCTATAGCCAAGGATGTCCTTGTCCTTCTAATCATCCTGCCTCCATCTCCTGAGTACCTGGATTACAGATACAACCCACCACACCTGATTTTATAGACTTGAAGGTCAAATCCAAGGCTTCAAATCAGTCCATCAAATAAGCTATGTCCCCAGCCCTTTGTTTTGTTTTTGGCTTTTTTTGTTTTTTGTTTGTTTGGTTTTGGTTTTTGAGACAGGGTCACATAGTAGAGCCTTAGTCTGGTACTCACTGGTTAGTCCAAGATATCCTCAACATCATGATAATCTTCCTACTTCAGCCTTCCAAGTTTTAGAGTTACAAGAATATACTGCCACACCCAACTATACCATGCCTCCTTCTCTTTCTTTCTTTCTTTCTTTCTTTCTTTCTTTCTTTCTTTCTTTCTTCTTTTTCTTCTTCTTCCTTCTTTCTTTCTTCTTCTTTCTTTCTTTCTTTCTTCTTTCTTTCTTTCTTTCTTTCTTTCTTTCTTTCTTCTTTCTTTCTTCTTTCCTTTCCTTCAAATAGCACATTTATTTTCCAAAAAGTGAAATCAGTGTTTTTTTTCTTTCTCTTACAATATGTATTTTTAAGTAGTCAATTGGAAATAGTGAAAAATAACCTTAAAGTATTTATTTAAATGGACTTTCTTTTCATACATAAACATTTTTAGAAAAGAGAAAACATTTTTCTCCTTTTTTGTGTGTGTTCATGCATGTATGTGTGCATGTGTGTGCATGCACGTGTGTGTATGTTGTACAAGGGGATATTTAGGTATGTGTACCTGTTGGAGGCCCAAAGGCAACATCAAGAATCACCTTAAATTTCTCTTTCAACTTGTTGTTTTGCTGTGGGGTTTCCTAGGCTCTGCCTTCCAGATCCAGAATTACAGGCTACCACTGTATCTACCCAGCATTTTATGTGAAATTTTATGATTTATGAAATTCAGTTTGAGATCCCCCTACTTGCAAGACAAAAACTAGCCCCTGAGCCATCTCCCTAGCGCAAGAAGATCTTTTATTGATGCTACTGCTATAATGAGGCATTTGTTTATTTGCTTCACTGATCAAGTGACTTAGAGAATGAGCACTGATTCAGGTATGGAATTGCTGTCTGCTTTGGGAGTCTGTAGAGTGAGAATTTGTTGCTTCTCAACACCAGAAGCTCAATTCCTCGGGTGCAGTATCACCTTCCCTTGCACATGGGAGACCACACCCTTCTTAATAGACATTTGGGGGAACATTTCAATTCAGTAGTGGTGACCAGTGAAAGATCAAGACCTTATTCCCTTGCCCTCAGTATGGATCTTTCCAAGAGATCATGGCCTTCGTTTCTGTGGACCTGTTGTAATTGTAAAATCTTTCTCAATCCCATGCCCTACTAGTAGCCATTACCAGATGACCATGTTTTGGAGGCAAGGTTTACATTTGCCATTCTTTCTTAGATACCTACTAGCACATATCCAAGCCATCTGTGTCAGCTTAATCCTGTAAGAAGCAGATGCCAAGATGAAAGTAAATATGTGTGAGATTTGTTCAGGGACGGTCCAGTGAGAAAGGATGAATGGGAGAGCCACCAGCTATGAAGCGAGTCTCCTGCTCTATTGAGAGAAAACCATAGGGGGAGAATAGATTAAAGGAATAAAGAAGATAGTTCTTAAACCATGGTGCAGGTTTAAGCAAGTTTCAGTAACTCCTATCCCCATAGTCCTTGAGCCAAAACTGTCCTTTAGAGAAAAGGCCAGTCAGTGTCTTGCACTATGATGAAGCCATGGTCTCTTGGGACACTTTAGAACAAGAGTGACAGAGCAGGGTGCTGGTCTTAGTATTGCTGTCACAGTCGTTACCATGAGCATCCATGGGAAGCAAGCATGGCAACAAGTTTCAGAGCACATTATCTAGGTCAGTGATCATCTTGGTGGAGATGTAGATCTAAGCAAGGCAAGAGTCCTATAGTGGCTATGAAGATGCATCTCTCAGATTTCCAACTGCCAGAGCATGACTGACCCACTGGCTGTTTCTGCATTCTACTAGGCTCACTTCTACACAGTGTGGCATTTGGGATGCAGGCCTACCTTTGAGTCCCAGTTTGGATGCTTGCACTTTGCTACCATAGCCTCTCTGTTCATGCACCTGTTATGCCAATTTTGAAATTGTCAGTAGCAGCATAAGTCATCTTGACTGCTCAGGACACTTTGTCTACTTGGCTAGTTATCATGGCAGATGCTGGCAGGTAATACAAAACTCTTCACAGTTCCTTCCAATTCCTGTATGTCCATCAAGTATCTACTCCGTATCTCTTCGTCCCATACTTCTGGTTCTTTCCTTTCCATTCTCCAGATAGCCAAGCCATTGGCCACCTCCTAAGAACTATAAATACAAAATGGATGATTAGATGTACAGTTTGCAGTTCCCATATGGCGACAGGTGTGAGATAAGACCCTTAGGGAAAACCATTCCTTCCATAATCATGCCCTCTGGTCTTGCTCAGTCTTATTCTTGGATGTATCAGGATTTGTTCATAGAAACAAATCATAATGGACAATTCTAGATTCGTGGTCTAGAATTATTCACTCTCCAGACCTGTTCTTTAAAAGAAATGTAGAACCGGAGAGATGGCTCAGAGGTTAAGACTCTGTCTCACAAGCAGAAGGTCCTGAGGTTGAATCCCAGGTCCCATGTAAAAACGCCAGGCAGAAACAGTGACATCCTTCATTTCCAGCCCTGGTGGCAGAGCCCCGGGAAATCCCAGAGTGAAACAAAAAGGAGATAGATGCAATCCACAATGATTCCTGAAGTCACCTTTGGCCCTCCACAGAGACACACAATGCCCTTTGATACACACACATACACACACACACACACACACACACACACACACACATATACAAAATAAATAATAAATAAATAAAATTTAAAAAATAAATAAAGGTAACATAATTCTATATAATACTTGACATGGTTTTATCCCAGAATCCCAGGAGACTACACTGCAGAAGCAGATTCTCCCTAGAGCTTGCCTTGGCTCCAGTTTTTCCCAATGCATCTTTTCTTGCAAAACCATATGGGTTTTTTCCACATACTCGAAGTAATACAACTGTCGCATACAGTACAGAACCTTGTCCCACTCTGAACCTACTCAAAAGTGGCAGTTACCTATTTCACACAGTAAATGGTTCCAAGAAATATCTTATTTGTAGAATATGTTGTCTCCTGAGTCCAAAATGACTTGCCAGGTGTTTTTGGTACTCCTTGTGGTAGACCAGGTCACCTGAGAAGCAAATATAATAATATGGATGCCTTGGTCTGAATGTACAATGATCTCTCACAGGCGTGTTGTTTCCTCCAGAAACGGCCTTGCCTAAACTGTCAGGAGAAAAATTGAAACAGTCTAGAGTTAGCGGGTCCTGGCCTGAAAGGAAATCAACAGAGCAGCCAGTGCCTGTGGGTAATTCTCCTGAAACAGATCTGAAAGGCACATTCTTGTGAATGCTACACTGTCACATGGACACATCTATGAGCACAAAGTTCATCTCCACCAGTGATAATACTGTGGCTTAGTGTGCTCAGTTAGAGAAGGGGATAATTGCAACCCTTACATTCAAAATTAAAAGGAAAGAATCACCTAGAGTCTGAACTGACCATAAGAAATTTTAAAGTACATTCAAATATCCATGGCTACTCTTCAGCTCCACAGTCAAATTTGTATTAAAAAAAATACTTTAAAACTCTAAAAAGTCTTTCGAGATGACTGTCTGTCTGAGGGCATGGTTCTTATTCTTGCCACATTTCCTTCCTGTCTTTCTCTCCCAGCCAGGACCCAAAGTTCAAACCATGGTTTTACTCATTGCAGACATCTGAGTATCCAGCATGCTGGTATTTCCATCATGGCTGATGTAAGGAACAGGTCAAAGTTTGGACCTTCAGAAAACACTGCAGGATAGTGGTGGGACAGTTGCCTTGGACATAATGCAGGGTAACATAGGGGCCAGGAATTGATCAGGCTCCAAAATATCAACCCTTGTTACTAATGAGGGCCTCCTTCCCAATGCCATAGTATTCCCCAATGCCAGAACTCACAGCCATGACCGTAGGACTAATTTTGGTTGTTGTTACTTATATCTCAACCAAGGGAAAGGCATCTATCTTAGTGTTCAAAAAGTAAAGAAATTTGGTATATGTATATCTATAATCCCAGTACCTTGGGATTGTAAGCTTAGAGGATTGCGTGTTCGAGGCCAAACATCCTGTGTCCAAAAAAAAAAAAAAAAAAAAAAAAAACTGGGCAAATGAATCAGTGCTTTCTCTCATGTGTTCACTATGCTGAGTGACTTTCTCACCAATCTACACTCAACTGCTCAAGGCAGATAGCACAACCCTCAAACATGAAAGCAATCTTGCACAAACATGCATACAGTATGAGACTGATTAGATCACAAAGTTGCCTCATGTTGCAAAAAAGATCACTGAAATCTCTACCAAGAGATCACCAGTATCAGGCCACTGGTAGTCAGTTGGCTTTAACTCACAATCTCATCATCATGACAGGCTACATTGAACTCATGACCTATCCCTCATCAATGATTATCACGAGGGCAATAATGTATACGCCCAAACCGCCACATGGTAGGCAATGCTTTCTGGACCCTTATCTGTCTTTGAAACACATCATCAATGTGAGACAGCTCAGGAAGTACTTGTCTGGCTCACATGGCTACAGAAAGAATTATTAGCAAAGTTAACGACATGAAAAGTCACCAAACTACTTCTGCAGCATAACTGTTAAGGAAGACTGATCTACTATCTGCCGGTCAGTGACTTCATGTTTATACTGGTTGCTCAATTGGACAAGATTATACCATATCCTGTCAGAGCCTGCCAAAGCCAAAAATCCTTAGTTCAGTGCAGATATTCACAGTGGGAATTGCCCTTCTAGCTTGCCAGTCTGTCCAATTGCCAACTAGTTCTTTCTCCATTTTTATCCCTCTGCCACAGACTGTCTTCCCACATCAATTGGATCACTTCCTGAAGCCTTGCTCTGAGGTTTACCTTAACTAAACAGTTCTTTATAAATGTGCCTAGACGCACAGTTTTCAGTTGTCAAATTGACATGCGAAATTAACTGCCACGTGTCATGGCTCTGTATGTACTAATATAGTTCGTCTGGAACACAAGGTGATCTAGGCCTTCTGGACAAGCCCAAGTGCACAAGCACAGGTGATCTGTTGCTGTGGAGTCGACTCTAAGTCAAGGTAAAAATCTATTAACTACTGATATGGAGAAAGGAAAAATACTTTTCTTAATGGTATACCGATTGGTACATGATTCATGCTCCAGCAAGTACTCGGGCATATGCCATCAAAGGCAACCCAGACGAAACTCAGTGGGCCACTCCTGGGAGAAGATTAGAAAATTGGTTGGAATGTGAGGGGAATGGGGGATGGGATTTGGGATTCAGATATGAAAAGATTATCAATTCACTATGTTCATGTATAAAGCACTAAAACAATAAATTGAATATAGATTTGTTCAAAGAAATAAGTTTCTTTCCCCTTCTTGGTTGCCCATCACTGGTCGGATGACCAAACCTAATGCACAGTGTGGATTAAGTTTAATATTCTCTCTCTAGAGTGAAAATTTGGCTTTCTTCCTGGGTCAACATTAATTGCAGATTGTCTGCTGTCACTGTGGAGCTTTTGCTTCTACTTTGCCAGCCTCAGCAGGCCAGAAAGAAGATTCTCCCCGTTTCCGTGGAAATAATGTTGGATTGCCAACAGCACCAAGCCCACAGCCCTCTCCCTACACATAAATCTTTCCAAACAAGATTATGGGTCATTGGACATGTGTCAGCAATATATATGTACTATTACATGACCATAACATATGGTATCTGTTGTGAGTGGTATCAAGGACTCTATTTGATTTTTCTGTTTATTTTATTAAAAAAAAAAGATCTGATTGTATGGAGTCTATACGTGGGGTCTAGGATCTGCACTCAGGACCTTCCGCCTGCAAGGCAGAGGCTTAATCCCTGAGCCACCTCTCCAAACTCTTAAAGATAGTTTCTATATGAAATATTCAATAGCAAATTCTGCTAATATATTTCTTTGGTTATTTAAGAATCCTTCATTTTAATTAATGATAAATGTGACATTTTTTAGAAAATAATATTTAAATTTATTATGGAAAAAACAAATGAGTTTAAGGTTAACCTGAGCTTCAATGCAAGAATCTGTCTCAAAAAAAATGAGATATGTTGCACGCAGCATAAAATCCACCATGCAAAGTGCACAAATAGTATGAGCAGATTCTCATTAATTGTCATCACATGATCCGTTAGATTTTGATCTGTCAATGAAGAAACTATACCCATTAGTAGTGAACTCCAATCCTTTCCTTTCCTCAACCTCTGTCAATTACCAAAGCTACTTTCTGTCTTAATTTCCCTACTTTGAACTATACATATCAGTGGACTAACAATGAGTCCCTCTGTGTCTGGCTTCTTTCATTCTTGTTTCCAGAATCATCCATCTCAACAGAAACTTATTGTTGTCTCAGTCTCAATTACAATCCATTAAATTGTGTGATTACACTTTTCATTTATCCACTTATCAGTCAGACATTGGGACTGCTGACAGTTTTGACTACTATGATTAATGTCTCTATGAACATTTATGTTGAACTTTCTGCAGGCGCATATCCCTTCAATACTCAAGGCTGTGTACCTAGAAAGGGAATTTGGAGATAATGTAACTTAATGTTTACTTTTGAGGAAATGTCAAGCTGCTATCTACAATCACTTCATCACTTTATAACCTCACTATCAAATCAACTATTTTTTGTATTTAAAATGTCATGAATATTTTTCAGTATAAACATTCATAAAATTGTCTCAGTAATTTAATGTACCATTGTATGGAAGGTATCAGACTTTATTTAACTAATACTTTTATAGTGAACAGCTTTATGATGCTGTAGTGAAGATGTTTTACACATCTCTTTTTTATTACTCATTTATTTATTTACAAACTAGGCTTATATCTTTGCTCAGATCCCACATACACACACATTTCCCTACTCTCCCACACTCCCCATCTACATACCTTCTCCCTGTCTGTCCTACCTTCACCCATCCTGTTCTGTCCCACCCCTCCTCCTGTCCTTCTGCTTGTGTATATCATAGGACTCCCTTTGGGTTGCCTGAGTTGGTAAAGAAGTTATATTTTTTTTGAACTTTATGTGGCTCTTTACTGGGTAAAGTCATATGTGGAGAGGTTCTTCTTCCCTTTCCAGAACCTCTCCCTGAGACACTCTCTGAAAGCAGCTGTTTCTTTTAAGATTTTAGCTAGTTTTTGGGGGAAATGTCAATATGTTGGTCACTGTGCAGGTCTAGTGGTAGAAGCTCTCATCTCAGTGACTTTCTGGGCACATCAGGCCTGTCTTGGCTGGAATGTGTTGGTCAGGAGTACTTCATCCCATCTTTAGGCTCTTACAATCTTACCATTCCCTTTCCCCAGGTTCCCTGAGCCTTGGTGTGGGATAAAATTTTGATGGGCTGATTTGGGCTGAGTGTTCCAGGTTCGCTGATATTCTACACTCAGTCCTGATGTGATTTTTTGCCTCACTTGTCTTCCCTTGTAATAGGGTGCAACTTGGTTGAGCTCTGAGAGCTTTTCCTGTGTAAGGGTTTTTTTTTAAAGGAGTATAATTTCTCCTGAAACTCATACCAGTCTATAGAGGACTACTATTAATATGTCAGCCTTTGTGCAGGTCTGGTAAGGTCAAGTCTCATTATAGTGCATTTCTGGATGCAGGAGTGCAGTCTTGAGTGGACCTCCCCATCTTTAGGCTCTTACAGTCTTATTGTCCCCTCTTCCACAAGGTTCCCGAAGCCTAGGTGGGGTAGAGATTTTTCAAGCAATAGCGTTGAGAGTTTGGACAGGGGGAGGGGACTACCCACATCCGAGGTTGTCCCAAGGTAGGAACTCTTGCTCTGCCACAGAAACCTGAACCCTGCTAGAACAGATGATTCAGAGAAGACCCCGAGGCTCATAGAAGCTGATGATGGAGAGAGCAGGAGGGAGCAGGTTGGATCCAAAAAAGGGAGAAGAGAGAAAGGGGGGAAGGGAGGGAGAAATAAAGATAGTAAGGATATTCACTCATTCATCTGTAAAAAGGAAAATAATAAAATAAATTGGGTGAAAAAGAGTATTTAGGTTTTATTTTATTTTATTGTGCGTGTATATATGTATGTGTGTGTATAGAACCATGGGCGAATTCTGGAACCACCATGGACGCCTCCACCTCCACCTTGTTTACTCTGCCCCGGGACTCATGGGCTCCGCCCTACTAGGACCAGAAGCACAGGCCGCATCTATACGTGGAGTCTAGGATCCGAACTCAGGACCTTCCGTCTGCAAGGCAGAGGCTTAACCCCTGAGCCACCTCTCCAACCCCTGAAAAAGAGTATTTAGATGATGTTATATTATCAACCTTTTATAACTATCAACCTTTTATAACTAAGACTAAGATATTTGTTCCTATCCATTTATTCCTTTTCTACTGTTATTTGGATAGGTTTACAGTTTCAGGCATGGTTTCCCTGCCATTAAGGAGATTAAAACCCATTCAGAGAGTAATTGTGTCCCCATGGGTCTTACATACCTCTGTTGCTCCCATAAGTTCTTTTTTGCAGGAGTTGTAGTGGCTCGCAGTGTTTACTACTGAGATAGGCCCTTGATGTCTCTATTTCCTCTGAGCCACATGTTTCTTTTTTTTTTTCCTTTACCCCTTATTGAGATCTCTCACTTTACTTCCCTTCTCTTAAAGGCTTTTCTTAATAGTAGCTTCATTTATCTATTTAACTGTGTTCCTTCATCCCTGCTCTCTTGGGGTCTTCTTTCTCCTACTCCCAAAGCTATGGTCCTTTATGATTATAATGGATATTATAGAAATTTCCCCTTGAGTATGTCATTATGAGGGCTTAATACTAAGTTCCACTTATAAGAAAGAACATGCAATGTCTGTCTTTCTGTGTCTGGATACTTCACTTAGCATAACTTCTTCCAACTCCATCCATTTACCAGCAAATTTCATTAATTCATTTTTCTTGATAGCTGAGTAGTATTCCATTGTGTATATGTATCACATTTTCATTATCCATTCATCTACTGTTGGGCGTTTAGGCTAATTCTGTGACTTTGCTATTGTGAGTAGTGCTGCAATGAACATGGATGCACATGATTTTATCCATCTCTTAATCAGTGAAGTTGCTTGGTAAAAGAGATGCTGATTTAAGTTGTCTTATTGTGATATAAATAACATTCAAAATCTTATACAATTCAAGTGTGACCATAAAGCCTTTCTTATAGCCAAAATAAGAAGTATATACATCACCTTAAAAGATTGAGGTATAGCTCAGTGGCAAAATGCTGCTTTAACATGCATGAATCTCTAGGTTCAGTCATCAACACTGGAACTAAAAATGTTTCCTTCCCTCTCTTGTATGCTTTTTTATATTCTTCTATCTTTAAGTAACCATTGACCTATTGTTATCCATCGAATGAGATTGCATCACATAAATTTGCATTTTCTACATTTCTCTATAAATTAGCACATACAATATGCACTTTCGTCTGATTACTTATGCTCTAATTATTCTGAGATTCATCCATATTGTTATGTGCATCCTATTTCACTCCTTTATAATAATAATTACTATTCCATTATGTAGATATCCTAATTTTATTTATTTATTTAAGAGGAGGTATGCTCATGCATATCATGACACAGGGGTGGAAGTCAGAGAACAATGTTTGGAAATCAGTTCTCTCCTTTCACCATGTGGGCTTTGGGGGATCAAGCTCAAGACAACAGGTGTGCAAGCAGGCAGCATATTCACTGAGCTATCATGCCAGCCCTAGACATACTAAATTTTCTTGTTTTCCTATATGCTAGTGTCCATAGGGGTCATTTTCAGTCCTTGGTTGTTGACAATAAAGCTGGGGCTGGGAATACTAATCAGTCAGTCAGTAAAGTGCCTGCCACATAAACATGAGGCTGTGAGTTCAGGTCTCCAGTACCCATGTAAAAAATTCCATACATGGGGCTGGGGAGATGGCTCAGTAGTAAAGCTTTTCACCTCACAAACAAAAGGACCTGAGTTTAGATCCCTAGATCCACATTAAAAAAAAAAATGTAAGGCAGATATGGCAGCAGCCTGTAAATCCGCACCTGGAAAGCAGAATCTAGTATCCCGTAGAACAAAGCAACAGGTAGAATCTAGGATGAATCCTGACGTTACCCTTGGCCCCTCAGATACACACAGTCAAGTGTCCTCTTGTACACATTTCTGTGTACACACATGAAAAAGACACACATACACATATGCATGCATGCAGAAAAAAATCCCAACATGGTCACACACTCCTACTAGTCAGTCTGGCAAATTCGTAATCTCTGAGTTCAATGAGATACTCTGTTTTAAAGATTGAGTAGAAAATGATCAAAGACATCCAACATTGACCTCTGGCTTCTATAAAATGTTCAGAAGAGGCATACACTCACATGCATACACAAACACTAGGCACACATATATACATAAAAATAAAGCTAATATTAAAAACTATTTTCAAATATTGTTAGATACCTTTTCACTCATTTTTCTTTGATGAAGATCAAAAAATAGAATGACTGGATCATATGATAAGTACAAGTTTAACTTTATAAATAGCTGACAAACTTTTCCTCCAAAGTAGTTGCTCCATTTTATATCCCCAGCAGCCATTCCTCCTGCTCCTTACCAACACCTGACCAATGCCTTCTTGTCTATAAAAATGCATCTGCTTGGTTAGACTTAATCTATTTTGCACCTTGCAAGCATGCATATATTTATGTATGTGTACATTATTGGATTATTTGTACTTAATATTTGGAAGAATTTGGATATTGGTTACTTAGTAGTTTGTGGAGTAAACTATACTGACAATGACAGCAAGTCATTTTCTGTGAATGAATGGCAGAGATTGATTCTATACTTAAAGATTTAAAGAATATAAGGATTAGTGGTCCAAATCATATACTTATTCAATTATCCAGTCTGGGTCCTTCAATAATTGTTTCTTGGAAGATGTCAACCTCAAATTCAGCCAAACATTACACTACTATGCAAGGTGTGATTTCTTTACTTAAGAAGATTAATATTACCATGACAGATATGAAGCAACAATTAAGGAAGTTTGTATTCACAAGGGACAGACTGCAATATATATTTCTATTATATATATAATATATATTACCTCAGAGGTATTTTAACTATTTCATCCACTGTGAAAATATAGCCCAAAGGGGAATTAAATTTTCTGACCATGTTAGTAGTATATCACTTTGATCCACTTTGGTAGAATGTCGCTTTGATCCATTATATTGATAACAGCTATTGATTAGCAAAAATATATCAGAGGTATTGGTAAAACACTGTTAGTTACTTTACTGATCACATGATAAAAGGCATGAGAGAACCAACTGCAATGAGGAAAGATGTATTTTAGCTCACAGTTTCAGAGTTTAGTCCATGATTGCTAAATCACATACATCAGAGTGGGGAAAGTGTGTGGAAAAGGAGCTTCAATTCATGGTGGACAGGAAGCAGAGAAAAGAGAGAAAAGGGACCTGACATAATCTTCAAGGGACTCACCCCACACATACATCCAGTGTTCTACTTCCTTCATCTAGGCCCTATGCCCTCAAATTTCCACAACCTGACAATAGTGTCACTGGCTGGGTACCAAGCTGTTCAAACTTGACTCCATGAGGAACACTTTATATTCAAACCATGGGCATAATATGAGCCTATTTTAGACAAAGCAAATAAACAAAGTTATGATATTTACAGTCAGTGATCTAAGGCATAGTGAGATATGTCCACCAAAATAAGGGGAAAGTTAATGTGTCTGACACTTCCCACCATCACCTATAGTTCTAGTTATGGAACTATAACTACTAGATTGGAAGGATCTTCAGGTTTGAGAAGTATCATTTAGACATATGACCTTGGGGACTGGAGAGATGACTCAGGGGTTAAGACTCTACTTTGCAAGCAGAAGATTCTGTTTTTGCATCCAAGTCCCATGTAAAAATGCCAGGTAAAACAGAAGCGGGGGGAGGGGATAAGACACTGGGAGGGATAAGAAGGTGTGAGAGCTTCATAGGTAGACAAATGGAAATAGCCATGATGTGTGAACATTTGTACTACTTTAATTTTTAATTTTATATATTTATTTGCTTATCAAGTGTATGTACATGCATGTGATCTTAACATCTTTAATTTTTAAAATTATATTTATTTACATGCTTATCAAGCATGTGTGTGTGTGTGTGTGTGTGTGTGTGTGTGTGTGTGTGTGGTGTTTTCGTGTATTGTGGTGTGTGTATAGAGATCAGAGGACAATTTTCAGGAGTCAATTCTTCTACCACGGGTTCCGAGGATTGAACTTAGGTCATCAGATTTGGCAACAAGCACCTTCACTCAACTGAGCCATCTCATTAGCCCACTATTTCTTAATATATAACAGAAAATATCAACCCAGAGCTGAGGAGATGTTTCAGCTAGCAAAGTGCTGCGGTGCAAGCGTGAGGACCTGGAGCTCATACTAATGAGAAAATGGAGGCAAAGAGGATCTCTAGGACTCAATGGCAGTCAGCCTAGCCTATTTAGGGAGTTTCAGACCAATGAGAGTCCCTGTCTCAAAACAAAACAAAACACAAAACAAAACAAGTCGGGGCTAGAGAGATGTCTCAGAGGTTAAAGTCTTTGCCTTGCAAACAAAAGGACCTGAGTTAAGATCCCAGACGCTACATAAAAGTGTCAGGAGGCCTGCAATTCTGACCCTGGGAAACAAAAGCTGGGAAATCCCAGAGCAAAGTAAAAAGGAGGTAGAGCAATCCAAGATGATTCCAGATATCACCCTTGAACCACCACACATTCAAGTACACACACTCAAGTACACCCAGCACACACAAACACATACATACGCATGAATGCCAAATAAAAGTTGATAGTCCCTGGGAAATAACATCAGAAGTGAGCCCCCCCACACACACACACGCACACACTGTCACACGAATATCAGAGGAGTTTCAAATCTTTCCCATTACTGTAATGAAAAGAGCAAAGGAATTACGTACACACTTTTGCCTTTATATTCGCAAAGTATCCTTCCTTGTATAGACCACATGAGAACTAAATACAGTTGGTGCCTTAGGAAGGGGAATGATGTGATTGATTAGGAAATAGAGACTTCTGTTTTCCCAACTTAATGCTTTTGTTTGGAATTATGTAATATATCATATCATTGAATTAGAAAGAAAATTCAAAAAAGGGAAGTCACTTTAGTCCATTCTCTACCTACTTCTCATATTTTCTTTTTCAAATCTTACACTCACAGAAGTTGCCACAAAAATGCTCATCCATCCTCCTCTGAGGTTTTCAAATTTATTTCAGGCAGATGGAGGCAGCAAAAGCCTTGCCTTTCCTCAGCACTTGTCTTCCAAGACAGCTTTCTGGATGCTCACTGATCATTCTGTGTTCTCCTGGTTGTTGCCACTTGGGCCATTCTTGCAATTAACCTCAGCCAATTAGGCATCTTTCTTTTAAGAGGAATGAGGAATGAAGACTAAGAAATAACATAATTTTTTAAATTATTTTATTTTTCTAGTTTTACAAGCATATTGAGTACTTATCCCTGTTTCCTTCCATCCCCCCTCTCTCCTATCACCTTCCCTTCCCTTCATCAATCCATCTCACTCCCTCCCACCTTCCTGCCTGTCTGCTTCTGTGGTTCCCTCTGACTTGTCTACTTTTGTGGGGGTTCAGACCTCTTGTGGCATACCAATGCCTCTCTTCAGGTCACCCCACTAATATGGGCATTTCCCTTCACTCGTCCAGCTTTAGTCTCCAAGATTTCCACTGTATGTTCTTATCTCTCTTGAGTTCCTTGATAGTCTATAGGGGCATGTTGGCATGTCAGTCATTGTGCAGGTCTGGTAAGGACAAGTTTCAGTGCAGTGAGTTCCTAGATGCAGCAGCCCTGCCTTGAATGGAATGTCTTGTCCAACTGTGAACTTCCCATCTTTAGGTTCTTATAATCTCACTGCCTCCTCTTCCACAAGGTTCCCAAAGCCTTAGGATGGGGAGAGATTAGGTTGGCCTGATTCTGTGTGAGCCTTGCTGGGTTGCCAGTACTCTGAATTACAGCTGTCGGTTGTTGTCCATTTCACTGTTTTTCTACAGCCCTAGGCTGCATCCTGTCAGGGTGTTGAGATTCTCTACCTCTGTTGCAGAAGATGTCTAGGCTGCATGTTCAGTGTTCTTCAATTCTATGGGTATAATAGCACGTCTTCCTGCCTACAGGGTCATAGGCTGCTTTCCCTATTGATCTATTTCCTTCCCTTTTTTAAGTTCTTGAGAAATAATTATAATTTAAGATATTTTCTTTCTATATATGCTTTTCAGCATCATTGCTAACATAAATAATTGGCAAAACATCTCCAGTACATCACACAGGTCCTGGAACATAGTTGATGCTGCGTCTATTGAGTTAGGAAAGTACTGGATGAACAAATTATATATTTGACCTATCAGAAGGGACCGTTCATTTTTCTATACAATCTTGAAACAAAGGCTGCCACTGTGTTTTCAGGACTCCCTGGCAGGTGATCTGAAGAGCTGTGTGTCTGCTCTACCTGGAAGAATGTATCATAGATGTCCAACTTGGGGGACAGTTAATGAGAGTGCAGAGGCCACTTGCTGTGCTCTGTGTTTTCTCTGAATTCTCTAATCTCTCTGTGTCCCATTACAGTTACAGGTCAAAGCAATTTTGGCATGGTGTCTGGGCACTCCACACCGATCTTAAATCAGCTTGGACAGCTGGAGTTGCTAAGTCGGAAAGCGTCTTTTCTCCCAGGACACACTACGTCTTCATTTTCGTGATGCCATAGATCTCAAAGCAAAAGAATGAAAATTAAAACTGTTCTGACAGTTCTCAAAGGAGATCCAGGAGTGAAAGGTTAAAAACACCAATTCCCCCAGGTAGGCTTTTCCCTGCACTAACAAAGCATAGATGCTAACCAAGAATAGATCATCCTTCTACTGTCTGTTCTCTTGCCCTGCCCCAATAGACAAGTTGTAATGAAGATCACCAATTACATCTTGAACCTCTCATATAGTGAAATAATAATTATGCATTAGTGAATGGCTTCCAGCAGAAGCCTGCTTTTTATTTAACAGGAAACAGTTCCCTCCTATTTATTAAGAACCTACTATATCATTTATTTATCATGTACCCACCATATTCTAGACACTCTGTTATTTTCGTCAGCATATGAGATCCCCTTTAATGTATTTCTTGGGTGTATTTATTTATTCATTGCAGAACCGGAAGCAGGAGAAAAAAAGATGTTAAGGGGTTATCCTTTTGACTTTCCCTAGTCCTCGACAATGAGGATAGACAGGAAATGATGGGTTGGTGTAATTGGCTTTGACTTTCTGCAGATGATGCATTGTTATTTAAATATAATTTCCTTCTTTATGTGATAGTTCCTGGTTTTTAAAGATGATTCTATGGTTGAGCTAAAATTAGATTCATAGCATCAGTCATTTATAGGCCCACATTTGCACTTTGGAACATTCGAAAAAAAAAACCCTCCAACTTTGCAAAAGATTAGATATAAACAGGAGCATCTCTCACTACTAAATAACCCTGAATGCAACCATGTGAGCTAGCTACGCCAACACCTGTAGTCATGGGCACTCCCACGTGCACATTTGTTGGTGTTTAAAAGGAAATAAAGGAAAATGACTCACAAATATCACTATGATTTAATTTCAGAATATTTTCATCCTACTGTTTCATAAATTATCCCCCACTGGCTTGTGTGTTTCAATACTTGGTCCCCAGTTGACGGCACTGCTTGGGAAGGTTGGGACCTTTAGAGAGGAGTCTTACTAAAGAAAACACATCACCCAGGGGAGGGCTGTAAGGATGAATAACCCAAATCCTCTCTCCATCTCTTTCTCCTTCCTTCTGCCCCTCCCTTGCCCCCTCTCTCTTTGTCTCCCTCCCTCCCTCCCTCCTTCTTTCCCTCCCACTCTTCCTGCCTTCCTTCTGATTTTTATAATGTAAATTGGCCTCCTGTTTGGGCTGGCATGCTTACCATCTTGTCTTCTTTGCCATAATGAACTTTGGAACCATAAAGAATAGCATCAGCTAAAGGCACCAAGATCCTTGGAGGCAAGGGATTGACAGCCACAGTAGTGTTCCTATGCTTAAGGGGAACACGAGAAAGGATTCAGGGAAATGCCACTGGGTCCTTGTACGTCATCGGAGAGGAGGACCCAGAGGAGAGTTAGGCATACACAATAAAGGACTCTCTGGGAATTGGGGGGGAGGCACTGGGGGATGGGGAGGGAGAGAGGGGGAGTAGGGGGTTCGGGGGGGAGGAAGAGGAAGGGAGGGAACTGGTCTACCTATTAAGTTTGTATGAACGGAAATAATAAAAAATGTATTAAAAAAAGAATAAATCCTTTTTTCATTAAGTTGGTTGAGTCATTGCAGCACAAAAGTTTCTGGAATACACTCACACATGCTTAAAGTTCCCATCAGTTGTCAATCAGCTACTTGCTTCTCATTTCTAAGCAACCATGGGTATGTACTCTGTCTGCATCATTTTGCTTGTTTTGGACATTTCATGTAAATGAAGTCAATACTCATCCATGTATCATGAAATTAGTGCCTTTTTAATATCCAAAAATCAAATAAATCCTTTGTAAGGAAATGAGCCAGGTGTATAGAAGATAAACATGTAATTTAGTTTTGTGCCCAAATATCTTATTTTGAATTTGTCAAGGTAGGAACTTTTTATTTGCACGTATTGATAGACAAGTATGTAATTTAAGTTCAAAAATTATAATTTAAAGAAAAATATCACTGAAAAGAAAAATATCAAAGTAAATAGAATAAAATGTATCCCTTAAATGTAGTGATATATTTCTTCATTTCTATAAATTCATAGGTATCATGGAAAGTTTATAGATTTAATGCTTTTGCAAAGAAAAGATTGAGTACTTGAAAGCTTAGGAAGAGATTGCTTTCCTTTAATCAAATATAAACAGGCCTAAAATTCATTTTATAGTAATATTCAGTTTTCTCATATGTAAAGTAAGGTCATTATGCTAAAGGATATGAAAATTATCATGCCAATTGTCATCTGCTTTAGAATATCAGACAATGAATTCATTCTACAAGTCACCCCTAACAATTCTCAATTTTTCATAAGGTCCTTCAATATTCTATGCTTTTATTTTCCTTTGCCTGTAAATTGCCTTCCCTAACAGCTAACTTTTCTCTGTAAGCTTACATCAAGAATAGTAGACTTGTGAATATTACCAGGCTGTACTGTAAATACCTTAGAAATATTAGACTATTATGAAAAGAAGTACTGTAAGTTGAAGGCTATGCTGGTTAGTTTCAACTATCAACTTGATAGTTAAGAGATGAGCCTTTGGTGGAAAATCCTGTAGGAGATTATCTTAAGTGCGTGATTAATATCAAAAGACCTAGTCTATAATGGGTCTATTCCCTGGGCAGGTGGATAAAAATGAAGAAAGCTAGTTAACACCTTTGGCAAAGTTGGCAAACAGATAAGCTATAATGTAGTATTAGTCCCTGCCCTCTCCTCTTGCTGTAGCTATGGTGTGGCCAGTATTTATTACAACAACAAAATTAGGAAACCAAGATAAAGGCTTATAAAAAGACCAAAGTTTATTTCTCACAGTTCTAGAGGCGGAACTCCAAGACCAGGGTGCCAGCAGGGTCAAGTTCCATTTTTGTGGACTATGGACTATAGATTCATTATTACACATTCTCACAGAGGGCAAAGAGCTAGCTCTTCCCAGCCTCCTCATATAAGGGGACTAGTCCTACCAATGAAGGCTCCACCCTCATGACCTAGTCACCTCCTGAAGGCTCCAGTTTAAAATGCCCATATATTGATGATTATATATCAATATATGAACTTGGCAGAGGATACAAACAAACACTGGTTCCATAACTACAGGGTCATTTAACCTGGATTGAGACTTCATCTAACCAGGGCTTCCAAAAAAAAAAAGAAGAAAACGATATGTTTAGAATTTTCAAAATTCAACTGGCTTAAATGTCACAAATTTGTCTTAGAATTTACAAATTCAAGTTTTAGCAAAGATGAGCTCTCCTGTGGTGCATTTTGCATGTACCTTTCATTTCTACAAGAGCACAACCATAATTCAGATCTGTCTACAAATGAAGTATATGGCTCTGGACAAAAAAAAAAAAAAATGTCCCAGCCTCACTGTATCGCTGATTGCATAGCAAAGGCAATGATAGTGTGTATTTCATTAGGTTATTGTCGGGTTACATAATGTGGTCCAATGCCTGGCATGTAACAAAATGCTAGATAATAAGAGTAACCATAACTAGCCTTCCATCTACAATACTGGGCTAGGAGAGCCCAATAGCTGATACATCTTATATTATTATTCCACACAACACAAAGCAATTATTCCCTGTAGTCAATTCATTTAAAAAATATTTTAATAGCTAATTTACAAGTCATCTGTTAGAATTCGTTACACCCTACCCCCTTCCAACAATGTGCATTTTTTTCAGCAGACTATTTTTGGCATTATAGAGGAATAGACAATGAAAAGGAACTTCGGCTCCCTTCTACCCACTGTTTTTTTTTTTTTTTTCTCTGTGCAAATTGCTGCCAGCATGAATAGCCATTCAAACAGCAAGGGATGGTTCTTGCCTTTCTGGGCAATCCTCACCTCTTCTGAGCATTATTGGCCTACTGATTAGGTAGCTCTGGAAACAGGTCAGTGTGAGAGTTGGGCATTTGCATCTGAGATTGGCTCTCTCTCTGCCCCCCCCTCTCTCTCTACACACACACACACACACACACACACACACAAAAATAATAGAAACTCATTGAAAAAAATACATTCTTTATAAAATTTCATTTTTTCTATACAATAAAGAAAATGTGGTCTGTATGTTCCATGGCTTTCTTTCACAAAATGCAAGCTATATCTTCCACCTGTTTATCTTCCCAGAATGTCATTCTTTGTGTATTGTCCCATAATATTCCATGTTAAGGCAGGGAAATAGAAATCATTTTTAGGTTTTTCAAAATTCTTTGGCACTATCATACATAAACAAAAACAGTGAACTAATGTGTTTTCACCACTTACTACACAATCCCATCCCACCTTGTCCACTTCATCCTTTCTCCTTTCCAGCTAGACTCCCTCCCACTTTCATGTCTTTTTGCATGTGTGACCCACTGGGTTTCAAGTGAGATGCCTGTCCTGGCAAATGCCTGAGTACTTACTGGGCATGGGGGATGATTTTTCACTAGGGATGACTTATCATTGGGGATACTTATCAGTTGAGTAAAGAAACTCCTCTTCGGATGTGGAGAGAGGGGAACTCTCCTACATTGCTGGTGGGAATGCAGGCTCATATAGCCACTCTGGCAAGCCGTCTGGAGATCTTAAAGAAATTAAAGATTGAAATGCCATATGACCCTGCTATCCCACTTTTAGGAATAACCCCCCATGCAGCAGAGGTTCACCTCGATAGCACAAGCACGACCATGTTCATAGCAGCACAATTTACAATAGCAAAGTCATGGAATCAACCCAAATGTCCAACAGTTGATGAGTGGATAAGGAAACTGTGGTACATCTATACAATGGCGTACTACTCAGCCATCAAAACTGATGAATTACTGGAATTTGCCGGGAAATGGATGTCATTACAAACAATTATATTAAGTGAAGTATCCCAAACCCAGAAAATTAAGTTTCGTATGTACTCCCTAATAGGTGGCTCCTAGTACCAAACTCACCCAGCCCACCTTGAGACACTCAAAGGTAAACCTATGTAATACTGCAATTCCAAGGATTATGAACAGGAGGGATGGGGTTGGAGGGCCACACAAGGAGAGAGGGGACCATGTTAAAGCAGAGAAAATAGGCCTCCATCAAGGAATGCAAGTAAGTAATGTGACACCTGGTTAAGTTCACAGATATTCGTTCCTGATTATTTACAACTGAGGGGGTATGATCTCACCAGAAGGGGAGGGCATATAGTCTGGCAGATAAAAAGTAATCATTCTGCAAATGGGCGATTGACCCGTCCGTCACTGTGCTTTCCTACTTTTATTACATCTACCCTTGAATGTGCTATTATAACAAGACTCCAGTTTAACAGCTTTTTGTCTCTGGCCAGGGGGTGACATACAGTGCCCATCAGGATGGAGTGAAGGGCATTGCAGGAGCAGCAAAACTGCAAAAGAAAATCAACAAACCACAATCCAGAACTTCAGAGACTCTATATCAACCACCTAGAACTAGGCCAGCCTAATCTCTCCCCATCCTGAAGCTCAGGGACATTTGCGGAAGAGGGGGTGGTAAGATTGTAAGAGCAAAAGGATGGGAGGAGCAATGATTTGCAAGATTCTCCACACTAGTTAGGGCCGAAGCAATCATAATAGGACTTTGCATGCCCTGCGCAATGTCCAACACACTATTGACCTCACGAAGTCTAGTATCTGCTAAAGGCACCAAGATCCTTGGAGGCAAGGGATTGACAGCCACAGTAGTGTTCCTGTGCTTAAGGGGAACACGGGAAAGGGTTCAGGGAAATGCCACTGGGTCCTTGTACATCATCGGAGAGAAGGACCCAGAGGAGAGTCAGGCATGCACAATTAAGGACTCTCTGGGAATTGGGGGGGAGGCACTGGGGGATGGGGAGGGAGGGATGGGGGAGGGGGAGCAGAGGGTTCAGGGGGAGGAGGAGGGAGGGAGGGAACTGGTGTACCTAATAAGTTTATATGAGTGGAAATAATAAAGAATGTATATAATAAAAAAAAAGAAACTCCTCTTCTCCTGTCTGGCATTAGTCTTACATAGCCTTTCATGGAGGTGTTATTTAGAACCCACTCCAAATGGTTATTCCAATCCTCAGCCACAGACTTCAGAGTAACTAGCTTTCTGTAGCCTCCTCTTCTTTCAAGCTTATGGAGATAAGGACAACTAGCATTCTTTAGGTCTCATTTTAGCTCTTTATTTTTCACTTCTTGACATCTTTTTCCCAAAGCAAACTCAGAAGGTGACAAATTTCTCACTTGGAAATGTTCATTAGCAGTGTTTTCAAGTTGTTTTTGAAAGAGGCTTACAGATGTCTTACTGCTGCAACCCTAGTATATAGGTGTTTGTTGCATGAAATTAAATTGTATGATTCTGCCTCTCTACCCCTCCCACCACCCAGGACAGGAGGTTCGCTGGTGGACCTCCTTCCCAGGTAAGTTCCACCAGCCCCCAGGTGCAACCGCTCATCCTAGCTCCCCCCAACAGCCAGCCTGAGCAACACCCAGGCTGCCTGGAACTTGGGCAGATCACGCCCCAGATCTCAGGCAAAGCGCATCACATCCCATCAGCCCTCTGCCCCTCCCCCCACCCTGAACAGGACACTCACTCGCAGACCTCCTTCCCAGGTAAGTTCCACCAGCCCCCAGGTGCACCCGCTCATCCCAGCTCCCCCGAACAGCCAGCCTGAGCAATGCCCAGGCTGCACTGAGCTTTGGCGGGCCACGCCCCAAATCTCAGGTGAAGAGCTCTGCCAACGCCATCAGCCCCTCTACCCCTCGGGTCCTCCCAAGACCCTAGCTCCCAGTGCAGGGAAGAAAAACTGCTCCTCAGAATTCAACAGACTCCAAAGGAAACTCGAGCAAAGCTCTAGGGGATAAAGGCCATATATCTGAAGTCCTCTAAAAATCATCCGATCACATGGGAGAGACTCTTCACATCCAGCCCAAAGATAAGTAAAACCCCCTTTTTACCATCCTGCTCCTTTCAATTATTAAGCACTGTAGATGAACTTTTCGATATAGCTACCCCCAAAACATATATAACTTCAGGGATTATACCACTCACCCTCACATATCACCAAGGTACTAAATCGTAAAAGTGCATACCATACTAATATTCACCCCGTCTATTAAACCTGACTTAATTGATGTACTAACAGTCTAATAGCATCATCTAGGAAATAACAATAATAACTCCAAGGCAAACACTAGTAGTAACTGCTTCAGAGTAGTAATACCAACTCAATCAGCTCAGTCAAAAACACACAGAAACTGAAAGGTCTTAAGAGACAAAACAACAATGCCCAAGTCAAAGCGCAGATCAATGGGAAACAAAACCCAAGAAGACAAATCTCCCACCCAAAGAATTAACCGCACAATGATAGATTCTAATCAGAACAAATTCACAGAAAATAGCCAAGAAAGCCAGCCTCAAGATAACAACTTTCTAAGCATGATCATTACCATGATCAATACTATGAAAGAGGAAATCTGAGAGGAGTTAAATAACCGCATCAACCACTTTGAACAGGAACACAACAGACACTTGGAGGGGTTGAGAAAAACAGTTCAATAAACAAAAATAGGCATAGAGCAGTTAAAACAGTCTCAGGCAGAGTTTAAAATTAAACTAAAAGACAAGTTATCTTCAACCCAGAACTCAACAAAGAGTCCTATCAGCAGAACCAATGAAGCAGAAAATAGAATTTCAGATCTTGAAGACAAAGTGGGAGTATTAATGAGCTCAATGGAAGAGGTTGTTAAAGCCAAAAAGATACTAGAGATGAATATTCAATAGTTATGGGACACCCTGAATAAGCCTAACATGCACATTCATGGAATGAATACCAGAGCAAGAATCCCAAAATACCACACCTGAGGAAATTTTTCAAATTATCATAAATGAAAACTTCCCTCATCTAAAGAACAAGAGGCCCATCCAAATACAGGAGGCATTCCTCATCCCAAACAGATATGACCAAAATAGAAACTCGCCACAGCAAATAATAGTCAAAACACTCCACATTCAAGAAAAAGTTCTGAGAGCTTCAAGGGAAAAAAAAAGTCACTTTTAAAGGTAAACCTATTAAAATACAAATGACTTCTCAATGGAAACAGTAAAAGCCAGAAGATCTTGGAGAGACGAACTTCAAGTATTAAATGAGCAAAAATGTCAACCCAGGCTGTTATACCTGGCAAAACTATCCGTCATGATCAAGGGAGTAAAAAAAGTTTCCCAGCACAAAGACAACTTGATGGTTTACATGTCTACCAAACCTGGCCTTCAAAAAATGCTAGAAATGATACTCAAGCTTGAAAGAAAAAACAAGCATATCCAGGAGAACAGAAGGGAAATATAATACCACCAAAATCTAAAAGCCAAATAATACACTTACAAAAGCCACTAAACATAAAAAATGTCCAGAATTAAAAATAATTTCTCCATTATAACACTAGATGTCAGTGGTATTAAATCACCAATCAAGAAACACAGATTACAAACTTGGATTAAAAATCACAACCCATAAATCTGCTGCCTTCAGGAAACTCATCTCAAAACAAAAGAGGGGCACATCCTAAAAATAAAAGGATGGTCAAAAATTCTGCAAGCTAATGGAACCAGGAAACAAGCAGGGGTGTCCATTATGCTGTCGGACAAAGTGGACTTCAAACCAAAAAAAAAATCATAAGAGTCACAGATGGATACTACATTTTAGTCACAGGCATAATTCACCAGGAAGACTTCACAATACTGAACACATATGCACCTAATACAGGCCCCTCCACATTCATTAAGCAAACCCTACAGTGTCTAAACCGAGAAATCAACCCACAGATGATAATTCTTGGGGATTTCAACACCGTCCTTTCAACATGGGATAGATCAACAGGTCAAAAACTTAACAGACATACACTAGAACTTGATCAAACCCTTATTGAAAAGGACCTTACTGGAATCAACCAGTCAACTGATCTCTATCGAACTTTTCATCCACACACCAAAGAATACACATTCTTCTCAGCAGCACACAGAACTTTCTCCAAAATAGATCACATGGTGGGCCACAAAATGAATCTCCACATATACAAGAAAGTTGAAATTCTAGCCCGTACCCTATCAGACCACCATGGTGTAAAGCTTGACATCCACAACACAACAAACAACAGAAAATACACTAATTCCTGAAAACTAAATACTATGATGCTGAATGAGAATTGGATTCAGGAAGAAATTACAAAGGAAATTCAAGATTTCCTGAAAGCGAATGATAATGAAAATACAACTTATCAAAATCTTTGGGGCCCACCAGGACCCCAGGTCGGCCCACAGGGACACGGCTCCGACTCCCACCATCCAGCCGGAGCCGCGCGCGTAGGGCCGAGGGATGAGGAGGACCTCCCCCTGGGCCCGGGCCCGCCCCAGCTGCCCTCGGGTTAAATAGTTCCACGCCGACGCCCCCATCCTCCCTTTGCACCCCACCCCACTCCGCCGGTCCGGACGCGTGGGCGGTCCAGCCGGTCCTCACCCCACGACCTAGGTAAGTCTCCACCCGCGCCCGCCCTCCAGGACCCCAGGCCAAATAATTCAGATTAGTGAAATTGAGAGATCTTAAGAGTTAAAATGACAATGCCAAAGTCAAAGTGCAAATCCATGAGAAGCAACAATCAAGTAAACAAATTTCCCACTGAAGAAATTAATCCCATAATGTTAGACTCCAACAAGAACAAACCCAGGGAAAAAGGCCAAGAAAGCCTCACCCAGGATAAAGACTTTCAAAATATGATCATTACCATGTTCAATACTATGAAAGAGGAAATCAGGGAGGAATTACATAATCGAATCAATCGCTTTGAAGAGGAACACAACAGACATCTGGAAGAGTTGAGAAAAACAGTTCAAGAAACAAAAAGTGGCATAGAGCAGTTAAAACAGACTCAAGCAGAGTTTAAAACTGAGCTAAAAGACAAGTTATCTTCACCCCAGAACGCCACAGAGAGTCTTATCAACAGAACTAACAAAGCAGAAAACAGAATTTCAGACCTTGAAGATAAAGTGGGAGCACTAATCAGCTCAATGGAAGAGGTTGTTAAAGCCAAAAAGATACTTGAGAGAAATATCCAAGAGATATGGGACACCCTGAAAAAGCCTAACATGCGTATTCACGGAATACCAGAGCAAGAATCTCAAAATACCACCCCTGAGGAAATTTTTCAAACGATCATCAAGGAAAACTTTCCTCATCTAAAAAAAGAGAGGCCCATCCATATACAAGAGGCATTCTGCACCCCAAACAGATACGACCAAAATAGAAGCACGCCACAGCAAATAATAGTTAAAACACTCCACATCAAGATAAAGAACTGGTGCTGAGAGCTTCAAGGGAGAAAAAACAAGTCACTTTTAAAGGTAAACCTATTAAAATAACAAATGACCTCTCAGTCGAAACAGTAAAAGCAAGAAGAGCTTGGAGTGACATACTTCAAGTATTGAATGAGCAAAAATGTCAACCTAAGCTGATTTACCCTGCAAAACTATCAGTCATGATCGAGGGAGAAAGAAAAATCTTCCAGCACAAAGACAACTTGAAGGGATACATGTCCACCAAACCAGGCCTTCAAAAAATGCTAGAAATAATAGTCAAGCGTGAAGAAAAAAAACAGGCATATCCAGGAGAGCAGAAGGCAAGTATAACACCATTAAAAGCGAAGCAATATACTTATAAAAACTACTAAACAAAATAAATGTCTGGAATCAAAAATATGTTCACCATTACAACACTAAATGTTAATGGAATTAACTCACCGATCTAGAGACACAGATTACAAACTTGGATTAAAAATCACAATCCATCAATCTGCTGCCTGCAGGAAACCCATCTCACCACAAAAGATAGGCACGCTCTAAAAATAAAAGGCTGGTCAACAATTCTACAAGCTAATGGAAGCAGAAAACAGGCAGGGGTAGCCATTATGCTATCAGACAAAGTGGACTTCAAACCAAAGAAAATTATAAGAGACACGGATGGATACTACATTTTAGTCACAGGTACAATTCACCAGGAAGATTTCACAATACTGAACATATATGCACCCAATACGGGCCCCTCCACATTCATTAAGAAAACCCTACAGTGTCTAAAGCAAGAAATCAACCCCCAAACGATAATTCTTGGGGACTTCAACACCGCCCTCTCTACATGGGATAGATCAACAGGTCAAAAGCTTAACAGAGACACGTTGGAACTTAATCAAACCCTGAAAGAAATGGACCTTACAGATCTCTATCGAACTTTTCACCCATGCACCAAAGAATACACATTTTTCTCAGCAGCACACGGAACTTTCTCCAAAATAGATCACATATTGGGCCACAAAATGAATCTACACATATACAAGAAAGTTGAAATTCTAACCTGTGCCCTATCAGACCACCACGGCCTAAAGCTGGACATCCACAACACATCAAACAAGAGAAAATACACTAACTCCTGGAAACTTAACACTATGATGCTGAATGAGAACTGGATTCAGGAAGAAATTAAAGAGGAAATTCAAGATTTCCTGAAAGTGAATGATAATGAAAGTACAACTTACCAAAATCTCTGGGACACAATGAAAGCTGTTCTAAGAGGTAAGTTCATAGCTCTTAATGCCTACGTCAAAAAAATGGAAACATCAGAAATAAACAACTTAACAATGCAGCTTAAAGCTTTAGAGAAACTAGAGCAATCTGATCCCAAAAGTAGTAGAAGAGAGGAGATTAGCAAAATAAGGGGAGAAATATCTGAAATCGAGATTAAGAAAACGATAGAAAAAATCAACCAGTCAAAAAGCTGGTTCTTTGAAAAAATCAATAAGATTGATACACCCCTAACTAAATTAACCAAAAGCAAAAGAGAGAAAACCCAAATTAACAAAATTAGAAATGAACATGGAGTTATCACTACTGATACCCAAGAAATCCAGAGAATTATAACATCATATTTCAAAAACTTATACTCTGTGAAGTTTGATAACACAAAAGAGATGGATGAATTTCTAAGTAAACACAACTTACCTAAATTGAATCAGGAAGTTGTGAATTATTTAAATAGTCCTATAACATATAAGGAAATTGAGGAAGTAACCTCGAATCTTCCCACCAAAAAATATCCTGGACCAGATGGATTCAGCACAGAGTTCTACCAGACATTTAAGGAGTTAATGACACCAATACTCCTTAAACTGTTCCATCAAATAGCAAAGGAAGGAACACTCTCAAATTCCTTCTATGAAGCTAATATCGTTTTAATCCCAAAACCTAATAAAGATTCAGTTAAGAAAGAAAACTATAGGCCGATCTCCCTGATGTACACAGATGCAAAGATTCTCAACAAAGTCTTAGCAAATCAGATTCAAAAACATATTAAAAAGATCATTCATGGGGACCAAGTAGGCTTCATCCCCGGCACACAAGGTTGGTTCAACATACGCAAATCAATAAATGTAATTCATCATGTAAACCAGTCCAAAGTCCAAGACCACATGATACTCTTAATAGATGTAGAAAAAGCTTTTGACAAGATCCAACAGCCTTTTATGATCAAAACGCTAGAGACAGTAGGAATGGAAGGAACCTTTATCGATATAATAAAAGCTATATACAACAAGCCCACAGCAAGGATTATGCTCAATGGGGAACAATTGGAAGCATTCCCACTTCGATCAGGAACTAGACAAGGCTGTCCACTCTCACCACTTCTATTGAATATTGTACTTGAAGTCTTAGCTGAAGCCATAAGACAAGAAAGGGACAAAAGAGGGATTCAAATCAGCAAGGAAGAAGTCAAGCTATCCCTATTTGCAGATGACATGATCTTATACCTGAGTGATCCCAAAAACTCCACCAGGAAGCTCCTGGAACTAATTGAGAAGTTCAGCAGGGTGGCAGGATACAAAATAAATGTGCAAAAATCAGAGGCCTTCCTATATGCCCAGAATGAAAGAAGTGAAAAAGCCTTGAGAGAAACAATACCATTTACTATAGCCCCTAAAAAACTGAAATACCTTGGTATAAACCTAACTAAGGAGGTAAAAGACCTTTACAACGAAAACTTTAAAACCCTAAAGAAAGAAATTGCAGAAGACACCAGAAGGTGGAAAGACCTCCCTTTTTCCTGGATTGGCAGAATCAACATCGTAAAAATGACCATCCTACCAAAGGCAATATACAGATTCAATGCTATACCAATTAAAATCCCAAAACAATTCTTCAAAGAAGTTGACCAAACAATCTCAAAGTTCATATGGAGGCACAAAGGACCCAGGATAGCAAAAACAATCCTGAGTAACAAAAACACAGCTGGAGGTATTGCCATACCAAACCTTAGTCTATACTACAAATCCATAGTTGTAAAGACAGCCTGGTACTGGCTCCAAAATAGACACACAGATCAATGGATAAGGATTGAAGACCCAGATATAAGCCCACAAAGGTACAGCCATTTGATCTTTGACAAAGGGGCCCAAAGAATCCAATGGAAAAAGAACAGCATCTTCAAAAAATGGTGCTGGCAAAACTGGATCTCCACATGCAGAAGATTAAAGCTGGACCCGTACTTGTCACCATGTACAAGACTTAATTCCAAATGGATCAAGGACCTTGATATCAGGCCAGAGACTATAAAAACCATAGTTGAAAGGATAGGGAAATCCCTCAAGCTGATTGGGCTAGGCCAACAGTTCCTAAACAGACATCCAATGGCACAGTCACTGCTACCAACTCTCAACAGTTGGGATCTTGTGAAATTAAAGAGCTTTTGTTCAGATAAAGAGATTATAATGTGAGCTCAAAGGCAACCCACAGAATGGGAGAAAATCTTCACTAACCACACATCTGATAGAACTCTGCTGTCCAGAGTGCACAAAGAACTTAGAAAACTAAACACCAAGGAAACCAATGGCCCAATTAAAAAATGGGTCCTGGAACTTAAAAGAAACTTTACCAGGGATGAAATTAAAATGTCTAACAAATATCTTCCAAAATTCTCCACTTCTTTAGCCATCAGGGAAATGGAAATCAAAACTTCCCTGAGATATCATCTCACCCCGGTCAGGATGGCAAAAATCCACAATACTAACAATGACAAATGCTGGAGAGGATGTGGAGAGAGGGGAACTCTCCTACATTGCTGGTGGGAATGCAGGCTCATACAGCCACTCTGGCAAGCCGTCTGGAGATTCTTAAAGAAATTAAAGATTGAAATGCCATATGACCCTGCTATCCCACTTTTGGGAATAACCCCCTATACAGCAGAGGTTCACCTCGATAGCACAAGCAAGACCATGTTCATAGCAGCACTGTTTACAATAGCAAAGTCATGGAATCAGCCCAAATGTCCAACAGTTGATGAGTGGATAAGGAAACTGTGGTACATCTATACAATGGAGTACTACTCAGCCATCAAAAATGATGAATTACTGGAATTTGCCGGGAAATGGATGTCATTAGAAACAATTATATTAAGTGAAGTATCCCAGACCCAGAAAATTAAGCGTCCTATGTATTCCCTAATAGGTGGCTCCTAGTATCAAACCCACCCAGCCCACCTAGAGACAGTAATTCCAAGGATTATGAACAGGAGGGATGGGGTAGGAGGGCCACACCAGAAACAAGGAGAGAAGGGACCATGTTACAGCAAGGAAAATAGGCCTCCACCAAGGACCCAAATAAGTAATGAGACATCTGATTAGTTCACAGACTTTTGTTCCTGATCATTTACTACTGAGGGGGTGTGATCTCACCAGAAGAGGAGGGCATATAGTCTGGCAGATAAAAAGTAACCATTTTCCAAATGGGTGATAGACCCCTCCCTTACTGTGATTTCCCACTTTTATTACATCTACCTTTGAATGTGCTTTTATCACAAGACTCTAACAGCTTTTTGTCTCTGGCCAGGGGGTAACATACAATGCCCACCAGGATGGAGTGAAGGGCATTGCAGGAGCAGCAAAACTGCAAAAGAAAATCAACAAACCACAATCCAGAACTTCAGAGACTCCATATCAACCACCTAGAACTAGGCCAGCTTAGTCTCTCCCCATCTTGAAGCTCAGGGAAATTTGCGGAAGAGGGGGCGGTAAGAGTGTAAGAGCAAAAGGATGGGAGGAGCAATGATATGTAAGATACTCTATACTAGTTAGGGCTGAAGCAATCATAATTGGACTTTGCATGCCCTGCGCATTGTCCAACACACTGTTGACCTCACAAAGTCTAGCATCTGCTAAAGGCACCAAGATCCTTGGAGGTAAAGGATTGGCAGCCACAGCAGTGTTCCTATACCTAAGGGGAACACGGGAAAGGGTTCGGGAAAGGCCACTGGGTCCTTGTACGTCATCAGAGAGGAGGGCCCAGAGAAAAATCAGACATGCACAAGAAAGGACTCTCTGGGAATTGGGGTGGAGGCACTGGGAGATGGGGAGGGAGAGGGGTGGTAAGGGGGAGCAGGGGGTACAGGGGGAGGAGGAGGAGGGAGGGAATTGGTGTACCTAATAAGTTTGTATGAGCTGAAATAAAAAAAAAATCTTTGGGACACAATGAAAGCTGTCCTAAGAAGTAAGTTCATAGCTCTTAATGCCTACATCAAAAAAAGGAAACATCACAAATAAATAATTTAACAATGCAGTTTAAAGCTTTACAGACACTAGAGCAATCTGATCCCAAAAGCAATAGAAGAGAGGAGATTAGCAAAATAAGGGGAGAAATATCCGAAATTGAGATTAGGAAAATGATACAGAGAGTCAACCAGTCAAAAAGCTGCTTCTTTGAAAAAAAATCAATAAGATTGATTAACCCCTAGCTAAATTAACCAAAAGAAGGAGAGAGAAAACCTAAATTAACAAAATTAGAAATGAAAATGGAGTTATCACTACTGATACTCAAGAAATTCAGAGTATTATAACATCATATTTCAAAAACCTATATTCCATGAAGTTTGACAACACAGAAAAAATGGATGACTTCCTAAGTAAGCACAACTTACCTAAATTGAATCAGGAAGTCCTGAATTACTTGAATAACCCAATAACATATGAGGAAATCAATGAAGTAATCTCAAATCTTCCCACCAAAAAATGCCGTGGACCAGATGGATTCAGCACAGAGTTCTACCAGACATTCCAGGAACAAATAACACCAATACTCCTTAAACTGTTCCATCAAATAGCAAAGGAAGGGACACTACCAAACTCTTTTTATGAAGCTAATATCGTCTTAATATCAAAACCTAATAAAGATATACTTAAAAAAGAAAACTATAGGCCAATCTTTCTGATGAACACAGATGCAGAGATTCTCAAAAAAGTCTTAGCAAATCATATTCAAAAACATATCAAAAGATCATTCATGGGGATGAAGTAGACTTTATCCCAGGCACACAAAGTTGGTTCAACATATGCAAATCAATAAACGTAATTCACCATATAAACCAGTCCAAAATTCAAGACCACATGATACTCTTCATAGATGCAGAAAAAGCTTTTGACAAGATCCAACAGCCTTTTATGATCAAAACCTTAGAGACGGTTGGAATGGAAGGAGCCTTTATCAATATAATAAAAGCTGTATACAATAAGCCAACAGCAAAGATTATACTCAATGGGGAAAAACTTGAGGCATTCCCACTTCGATCGGGAACTAGACAAGTCTGTCCACTCTCACCACTTCTATTCAATATTGTACTTGAAGTCCTAGCTGAAGCCATAAGACAAGAAAGGGACATAAAAGGGATTCAAATTGGCAAGGAAGAAGTCAAGTTATCTCTATTTGCAGATGACATGATCACATACCTGAGTAATCCCAAAAACTCCACCTAGAAACTCCTGGAACGAATACAGAAGTTCAGCAGGGTGGCCGTATACAAAATAAATATACAAAAATCAGTGGCCTTCCTACATGCCCATAATGAAAGAAGTGAAAAGCCCTGAGAGAAACAATCCCATTTACTATAGCCCCTAAAAAAATGAAATACCAAGGTATAAACCTAACAAAAGAAGGAAGAGACCTTTACAATGAAAACTTTAAAATCCTAAAGAAAGAAGTTACTAGTAGACACCAGGAGGTGGAAAGACCTCCCATGCTCCTGGATTGGCAGAATCAATATCATAAAAATGACCATCCTATCAAAGGCAATATACAAATTCAATGCTATACCAATTAAAATCCCAAAGCAATTCTTCAAAGAGGTTGACCAAACAATCTCAAAGTTCATATGGAGGCACAAAAGACCCAGGATAGCAAAGACAATCCTGAGTACAAAAACATGGCTGAAGGTATCACCATACCAAACCTTAGTCTGTACTACAAATCCATAGTTATAAAAACAGCCTGGTACTGGCTCCAAAATAGACACACAGATCAATGGATAAGGGTTGAAGACCCAGATATAAGCCCACAAAATTACAGCCATTTGATCTTTGAAAAAGGGGCTCAAGAAATCCAATGGAAAAAGAACAGTATCTTTAACAAATGGTGCTGGCAAAACTGGATGTCCACATGCAGAAGATTAAAACTGGATCCATACTTGTCACCATGCACAAGACTTAATTCCAAGTGGATCAAGGATCTTGATACAAGGCCAGAGACTATAAAAACCATAGGTGAAAAGGTAGAGAATTCCCTCGAGCTGATTGGGCTAGGCCAACAGTTCCTAAACAGACATCCAATGGCACAGTCACTGCTACCAACTCTCAACAGTTGGGATCTAGTGAAAGTAAAGAGCTTCTGTTCAGATAAAGAGATTGTAACAGGAGCTCAAAGGCAACCCACAGAATGGGAGAAAATCTTCACTAACCACATATATGATAGAGCTCTATTATCCAGAGTGCACAAAGAACTTAGAAAACTAAACACTAAGGAAACAAATGGCCCAATTAAAAAATGGGCCCTGGAACTTAAAAGAAACTTTACCAGGGATGAAATTAAAATGTCTAACAAATATCTTCAAAAATGCCCTGCATCCTTAGTCATCAGGGAAATGCAATCAAAACTTCCCTGAGATATCATCTCTCCCCCGTCAGGAATGCAAAAATCCACAATACAAACAACACCAAATGCTGGAAAGGATGTGGAGAGAAGGGAACTCTCCTACATTGCTGGTGGGAATGCAGGCTTATACAACCACTCTGGTGAGCTGTCTGACGATTCTTTAAAAAGTTAAAGATTGAAATGCCATATGACCCTGCTATTACACTATTGGGAATAATCCCCCATAGAGCAAAAATTCACTTCCATAGCACAAACACGACCATGTTCATATCAGCACTGTTTATGATTGCAGTCGTGGAATCAACCCAAATGTCCAACAGTTGACGAGTGGATAAGGAAAATGTGGTACATTTATACAATGGAATACTACTCAGCCATCAAAAATGATGAATTAATGAAATTTGTCAGGAAATGGATGGAATTAGAAAATATTATATTGAGTGAAGTATCCCAGACACAGAAAATTAAGCACCATATGTACTCCCTAATAGGTGGATCCTAGTACCAAACCCACTTAGTGACACACTCAAAGATAAATCTCTGTAATACCTACAGTAATTCCAAACAGGAGGGAAGGGGAAGGAGGGCCCCGCCAACAACAAGGAGAGAGGAGATCATGCAACGGTGGAGAAAATAGGCCACCATCAAAGACTGTAAGTAAGTAATGAGATATCTGCTTAGGCTCACAGATTTTCCTTCCTGGTCACTTGCAAATGTTGGGGTGTGACCTCACCAGAAATGGAGGGCATACAGTCTGGCAGATAGAAGGTAACCATTTTGCAAATGGGAGACTGATCCCCCCACTCACCATGGTCTCCTACTCTTATTCCATCTACCTTTGAATCTACTATTATAATAAGACTCTATTTTAACAGCCTTTTATCTCTGGCCAGGGGGTGACATCCAATACTTATCAGGATGGAGCTAAGGATTGTGCAGGAGCAGCAAAACTGAAAAAAAAAATCAACAAACCACAATTCAGAACATTAGAGACTCTATATCAACCACCTGTAACCAAGCCAGCCTAATCTCTCTCCATCCTAAAGCTCAGGGAAATTTGCAGAAAAGGGAGTGGTAAGATTGTAAGAGCCTAAAGATGGGGAGGAATTACAACATGCAAGATACTCCATACAAGTTAGGACCGAAGTAATCATAAGAGGACTTTGCAAGACCTGCGCAATGACTAACGTATCATTGACTCCCCAAAGTCTAGCATGGATCACAGGCACTAAGATCCTTAGAGGCAAGAGATTAACAGCCACAATAGTGTTCCCATACTAAAGGGGAACACAAAAAATTACTCTAGTAATACTACTGAGTCCTTATACCTCATCAGAGAGGAGAACCCAGAGGGAAGTTTGACATGCACACTAAAAGATGCTCTAGGGATGTGGGGGGGGGGGGAGAAACAATGGGAGAAAGGGAGGGGAGAAAGGAAGGATAAAAGGGGGGAGGGAGCAAGGGATTCAGGGAGGAGTGGAGGGAGGGAGGGGAATGGAGTACCTATCAAGTTTGTATGAGTGGAAAAAATAAATTAATATTTAATAAATAAATAAATTGTATGATTCTTTCTTTCTTTCTTTCTTTCTTTTTCTTTCTTTCTTCAGTATTGGGGACCAAATCCAGGGCCTTGTACTTGCTAAGAAGCACTCTGCCACTGAGCTGGCTAAATCTCCAACCCCAAATTATATAATTATTCTTTTAAAAATTGTATATAATGAAAGCATTTAATAAAAGATAATTCTCAGAAATCAAGAGCAAAACATAAAAGTACATAGTAAAATAATGCAATCTTGCAATTATTCCTCTACTTGCTCAAAGACAATGATCTATGTACTGGTTACTCTTATCTGTTGCTGTGAGACAAGACTCGAACTTAAGTAACTTAAGGGAGAAAGGGAAATTTATTCAGCTTATGGTTCCAGAGGAGAGATAAAGTCCCTTATGGCAGAAAAGTCATGGCTGGCAGCTCAAGCTGGAGGAGGCCTAAGTCACATCCTTCATGGAGGTTGTGAGCTGCCGCATGCAAGCTCAAGAGCAGAGTCACTCAAGCAGAGCCAGGCCAACTAAGCTCAACCCTCACCCCCCACCCCATGCACTGCCTCCTTCCTGCAAGGCTCAACCTCTCAAAAGTGCCATGACTACCCAAACAACTAAAGATTCAAACACATGAGCCTGTGGGGGATAATTCACATTTCAAACCATGTTAGTGATAAATATAAAAGAACTATATCAGAGAGAGTTCTCTAGAAGACCAGAACTGATAGAATGAATATACACTAAAAAGAGAATTTTATACTTTATTTTGTGTGTGTGTCAGAGGGCATTGTACATCCCTGTTGAGGATCAAGGGTGACTTCATCCTGGATTACTTCTACCTCCTTTTTGCTTCACTCTGTGATTTCCAGGCTCTACCCACCAGGACAGGAAGTGCAGGCCGCTGCCATTTCTGTCTGGCAGTTTTTTCATGTGGTACCTGGGATCTGAACTCATGTCCTTCTGCTTACAAAGCAGAGTCTTAACCCCTCAGCCATCTCTCCAGCCCGAAAAGAATTTCAGATTGTGTTCTGAGACAAGCTTTAGGTAGCTTATCAATGACTACAGGAATATGCTTGGTGTAAAAGTCCCATGCCACATGTGACAGTTGATCCAGTGTGGTGTTGAACGCCTGGAGGATTCCTAGAGAGCCGTGAGATCTTCATCCTGTTTTAGAAAGCCAGGGAATCTATATTCTGTCAGGGAAGACTGGCAAGAGCAGAGAAGATGAACCAGCCAGTAGGATACAAAAGTGAGCAGGCAAAAATACAAATTTTTCTTTCTTGGACTTCCTTTGTATTTCCGTTGCCTGAGGAAGATGCTTGTCGCATTTAGGGTGGGTCTTTCCATGTCAAATAATCCTTCAGGTGTGGTCAGCGGCTAGTCTGTTGATCTCAGGTGCGCTATCAGTTCCATGCTCGAGATTAACCACTGCAAGGGTCAGGTAAAAACTATGGCAAATACTTGATAAAATCAGTGATGACTCGTTTTTTGTGGGGCTGAGCCTAAATTCGATTATTTCAAATAATTAGAGCAAAAACTTTACAAATTCAAAAAAAGACTCTGAAACCAGCAAAATTTGCTTCAAGCATCTATTTACGCTGCACCCAAAACAAGCTTAAACAGCATTCAGGTATTATTACTCAAGTTTTAACTTTTAAACTAAGAGAGTCTTTGCCTTTTCATTTATTAGTCAAATGTAATCCTCCCCACATCTACGTGAAAGGCAAAGCACAGAAAGAAGCTGCTACTGGCAACAGGGTTCCCTGTTTGCAAGGATAAAACCATTCAGATGCTTTTTAAAACCATTAGCTGCAGAAAAGCTGAGCAATGAGAGTTTTTACAGTTTTATTACTTCAGTTGACCAAGGTTCAGTGAGACCTAATGTAGTAACTGCTGCTTATTATCCAAACACTCAGAGGCAGAGGCAGAAGGATCAGAAATTCAGGACCATCCTCAGCTACATAATGTATTCAAGGTCAAACTGGACTACATGAGACCCTGTCTCAGAGGAAGAGGAGGAAAAGAAGAAGGGAAGAAGGGAGGGGGGAAAGGAGCAGAGGTAACATAGGGAAGAAGCAGACGTGAGAGAGGAAGGTTTGGTTCAATGTAAGGCAGGGGATGTAATGTTCCTCCCTCCCCCGAGGAAAGTGCACGAGATCTTGGTGAAAGTTGCTAGATAACAATTTTTCATAAATTTTCCCCAACACAGAACCCCAAAAAAGTCATCCTTCAATATATGATGAATATCAATCAGCTCAGAGACAATGGAAAGGAATTTCATTAAGGTTCTTCTGGAATCAAACCCTAATATTATATGAGGGAAAAATCTTTTCATTAAAAATATGTAAGTATTCGGTCTGTGACTAGATCTTCATTTTAAGTGCTGCTTGGGCCATTCCTAGCTGCAGGATCTCAGGGGGGAAATTTGAGATTGAATAATCCTTTTTGTAAAATAGGCGTAATGGCTTCATAAGGACATTTTAATATACCCTATTTTGTACCTTAAGTGCAGTCCTCCCTTAGCTTCCTGCATCCCCGTTTTCTCATTCCTTGCCCCTCCTCATAGTCACATCTATTTTCCAAAAATGTTTCACTTCTAATTTCATGTCAAATAGACATATATGATTTTAAGCATCTGTATAAAATCTAGGATCCACAAATGAGAGAAAACATGGTAGTTGTTTTTCTGAGACTAATTTCATTTGCTTTATATGATGGTCTCCAGTTACAACCATTTTCCATAAATGACATAACTTCCTTCTTCTCTATGGCTGAGCTATATACATATTAATATACATATATATTCCTTCTTCCTGCAAGAGTTTCAAATCTTTTATTAAAGTCTTTGATGAATTTGTAATAGATTTTTACACAAGGTGCATGGCAGGGTTCTACTTTTTTCACCTCTGGTGATCCAGTTTTCTTGGCACCATTTGTTCATGAGGCTGTCTTTTCTTCAAAGTATACTTTTGCTTTCTTTCCTTCAATGTACACTTTTGCTTATAGCTACATGAATTCATATATGAATCCTCTGTTTTATTCTACTGATGCACATGTCTGATTTTGAGATAGTTTCAGGCTGTTTTTGTCACTCTGATGCTGTAGTTTAACTTTAAATTGGGTATAAATTATTCTTTTTACCCAAGATTTCTTTGGTTCTCCAGGTCTTTGTGTTTCTTTTCCTGTGAAGAATGACATGGGACTTTTGATGGTGGCCACAGTGAATCAATATATTGCTTTTGGTAATATAGCCATTTTCACAATATTAACTCTTCCATTTCATAAGCATGGTAGATCTTTGCATACACAGTGTCTTTTTCAGTTTCTTTCTTCAGTATTTCAAATTTGAATTTAAATTTCTTGGATATTTTAAATTTAAATTCAGCATTTTAAATTTAAATCTTCACCATTTAAAGTTTTCGTTGTAGAGATTTTTCCTTATTTCTCAAATTTTAGTTTGAATTCCTTCACTTGCTATGATGTAGCAAACTGCACTGATAGGTGACAATCTCAGCTTTAGGTTCTTCAGCCCTGTGCTGCAGACCAAGAAATATGTACATCATTTTACAAACTTATTTCCATCTCCCATGGCAGTTGTGATGTTCCAGGTTGGTGGGCAAATCCACTTACATGATTCTACAAAACCCAGGCAGAAAGCAGCCCTGCAGTCCCCATATGAGGCTTTCAAGTACACTCTGATTTCCATCAAGTCCAGGCAACCGGGAAAAAGAAAAAAATGGTTTCCCAAGAAGAAAGTTAAAAAGTTCCTGGACCACTTCTGCTAGTCACACTAAGAATATTTGTTTCATGGTTATACACAGCTGCAACAGAAGAGGGGATATGTAGTTACTACCTATTCAGCTTGGAAAGATCACAGCTCTTTTGTTTTAAAAGAGAGGAATGAATTTTGTTGAACAATTAGTTTCTGTTGTATTGCCTGTCGTGGTTCAAATGCAAGTAGCTTCCGCCCAGTCTTATGAATTTGAATCCTTGAGTGAGGTTAACGTTTAAGAAGGCTGTGATGCCTTTAGGAGATGAAGACTTGCTGGAGTAAGGCATGGCACAGGGGAAGGTCCTTTAGGTTTGACACTGGCACTGCTTCCTCAGTTTGCTTTTGTTCTCTCTGTTTCCATGATGTCTGTGGTCTTCTGCTTCTTCCTCCACCCATGCCTACTGTTGTGTGATTCTCAACTTAATGGACTTTATCACCTCTGGAACAGTTAGTGAAATGAACCTCCCTTTCTCCCTTAAGTCGTATATAAGTATTGTCTCACAGCAATGAAAGAAAAGCAACTGAAGCATATTCCATTTGTGGAGAATGAACCTCCTGTTCATGAGTGTTCTAACACTGAACTATACTCTGCTATTTCTCTGTTTTGAAACAGAGTCTTACTGAGTAGCCAAGGCTTGCCTCAAACATTTGGCCATCTTGTACTGCTTCTTGAAGACTGAGATTTCAGATGCTTACTACTACGCTAAGCTAAGGTTAGAATATTAGAACATCAAAACAGAAACAAACCGGGCTGGAGAGATGGCTCAGGAATTAAGACTCTGCCTCACATGCAGAAGATCCTGAGTTCAGACCCCAGGTCCCACGTAAAAACACCAGGTGGAAAAAGTGGTGCCTGCACTTCCAGCCCTGGTGGACCGAATCTGAGAAATCCCAGAGTGAAGCAAGAAGGTGGTAGAAGCAATCCAGGATGATTTCTGAAGTCATCTTTGGTCCTCCACAGGGACACAGAGTGCCCCCCCTCTCTCTTTCTCTCTCTCAATCTCTCTCTCTCACACATACACACAAAGTAAATAAATTAGTAAAATATTTTTAAAAGAAACAAACAATACATTATATACTGTAAAATAATATATCCCCCAAGACAGTTTGCTTACTGAAACCCTCAGATGCCATGTCCTCCAAACTCCCATCTATTCCATTAAGTAAGTGCTATCATTACTCAGAGGTTTTTTAATAGCTGTCAAAAGGAGAAAGTACCACAGTATAATTAGCTCAAGTGGAAGAAATTTTTGAATAAGACGTAACGGAGGAACAAACATGCTTTCACAAGAGCTAGAGATACTGAGTGCTCAAGCACTTGATTGACATGTATGAAGTCTGATCCAATCCCAAGCATCATTTGAAAAATCAACAATAAAAACAGCAGAAAACAAGTTTTGCAAACAAAGCAAAGTATAGATTATTGAAGAACATAAAAATTAGGAGAAGGAAACTCTTACTGTTTGTTGCAGTTACTCTTCCTGCTTCTGTGAGACTAAACTCAGACTCAAGAGACTTAAGGGGAGAAAAGGGAGATTTATTTGGCATATTGTTCCAGATAGGATATAGTCCATTATGGCAGGAAAGGCATGAGATGAGGTCACATCCATCATGGAAGGGGGCAGAACAAGCAGCAACTGCAAGAGCAGACTATTAGTGCTACCCGGCCTCAAGATCCACCCCCTGTGATGTGCCATCCTCCAGTTAGGCTCCATCTCCTAAAGGTGTTACAACCCTCCCAAGCATTAACAGCAGCTAAGTATGCAAACACATGGGCTTACAGGTGACAACTCACATGAAACATGATACTGGAATACATATGATATTCATTCAATAAATATTTATTACAATATCAACTACACTGTTCTAAATTATGAAGATATAACAGTAAGCAATTTTACTGAATAAATTTTTGAGACAGGCTCTTACTGTTCAGCTTCAGTTGCCCTGGAACTTTTGAACTTTCTTCCAAGTGCTGGGATTATAGAACTAAGCCACTGTAATCAGATCCAACCAACCTCTATGTTTTATTAATTTTAATTTTTTTGGGTTTTCTCTTGTGAAAGCATATATATCTGCTATGAAATCATATATACCACATCCTATCATGTCCAGGAGATAATGTATGGCCTACCACTGTCCCACTTCAGTCTCTTACCATCTTTTTTTTTTTTTTTTTGATTCCTAGTTAATATGTTTTTCTCTTTTTTTTTATTTCCACTCATACAAACTTAACAGGTACACCAGTCCCCCTCCCTCCAACTCCCTATCCCCCTGTGCTCCCTCCCCTCCCCCTTTCCTCCCCATCCCCCAGTGCCTCCCCCTCCGATCCCCGGAGCATCCTTTAATGTGCATGCCAAACTCTCCTCTGGGTCCTCCTCTCCGATGAGGTGCAAGGACCCAGTAGCATTTCCCAGAACCCTTTCCTGTGCTCCCGTTAAGCATAGGAACATTACTGTGGCTGTCAATCCTTTGCTTCCAGGATCCTAGTGCGTTTAGCAAATGCTAGACTTTGTGAGGTCAATATTATGTTGGACATTGCGCAGGGCATGTAAAGTCCAAATATGATTGCTTCAGCCCTAACTTGTGTGGAGTATCTTGATATCATTGCTCCTCCCATCCTTGTGCTCTTACAATCTTACCGCCCCCTTTTCCGGAAATTTCCCTGAGCTTCAGGATGGGGAGAAATTAGGCTGGCCTAGTTCCAGGTGATTGATATAGAGTCTCTGATGTTCTGGATTATGGTTTCTTGATTTTTTTTCACTTTTGCTGCTCCCGCAATGCCCTTGGCTCCATCCTGATGGGTATTAGATGCCACCCCCTGGCCAGAAATAAAGACCTGTTAAATTAGAGTCTTGTTATAAGAGTATATTCAAAGGTAGATGTAATAAAAGTAGGAAACCACGGTGAGGGAGGGGTCAATCACCCATCTGCAAAATGGTCACTTTCTATCTGCCATACTATATGCCCTCCCCTTCTGGTAAGATCATACCCCATCAGTTGTAAATGATCGGGAAGGAAAGTCTGTGAACTTAACCAGATGTCTCATTACTTACTTGCAGTCCTTGGATGGTGGCCTATTTTCTCTACTGTAACATGGTCCCCTCTCTCCTTGTTACTGGTGTGGCCCTCCTTCCCCATCCCTCCTTTTATAATCTTAGCAATCACTCTAGTTATATCTTTGAATGTCTCTAAGTGGGTTTCGTACTAGGACCCACCTATTAGGGAGTACATACAGCACCTAATTTTCTGTGTCTGGGATACTTCACTCAATATAATTGTTTCTAATCCCACCTATTTCCTGGCAAATTCCAGTAATTCATCATTTTTGATGGCTGAGTAGTACTCCATTGTATAGATGTACCACAGTTTCCTTATCTGTTCATCAACTGTTGGACATTTAGGTTGATTCCATGACTTTGCTATTGTAAGAGTGCTACTATGAACATGGTCGTGCTTGTGCAATTTTTGCTGTATGGGGGGTTATTCCCAAAAGTGGAATAGCAGGATCATATGCATTTCAATCTTTAATTTCTTTAAGAATCTCCAGACGACTCGCCAGAGTGGCTGTATGAGCCTGCATTCCCACCAGCAATGAAGGAGAGTTCCCCTCTCTCCACATATTCTCCAGCATTTGGTGTTGTTTGTATTGTGCATTTTTGCCATCCTGACCGGGGTGAGATGATATCTTAGGGAAGTTTTGATTTGCATTTCCCTGATGGCTAAGGAAGTGGAGCATTTTTGAAGATATTTGTTAGGCATTTTAATTTCATCCCTGGTAAAGTTTCTTTTAAGTTCCAGGGCCCATTTTTTAATTGGGCCATTTGTTTCCTTAGTGTTTAGTTTTCTAAGTTCTTTGTGCACTCTGGATAATAGAGCTCTATCATATATGTGGTTAGTGAAGATTTTCTCCCATTCTGTGGGTTGCCTTTGAGCTCCTGTTACAATCTCTTTATCAGAAGCTCTTTACTTTCACCAGATCCCAACTGTTGAGAGTTGGTAGCAGTGACTGTGCCATTGGATGTCTGTTTAGGAACTGTTGGCCTAGCACAATCAGCTCGAGGGAGTTCCCTACCCTTTCAACTATGGTTTTTATAGTCTCTGGCCTTGTATCAAGGTCCTTGATCCACTTGGAATTAAGTCTTGTACATGGTAACAAGTACAGATCCACTTTTAATCTTCTGCATGTGGACATCCAGTTTTGCCAGCACCATTTGTTGAAGATACTGTTCTTTTTCCATTGGATTCTTTGGGCCCCTTTTTCAAAGATCAAATGGCTGTAATTTTGTGGGCTTATATCTGGGTCTTCAACCCTTATCCATTGATCTGTGTGTCTATTTTGGAGCCAGTACCAGGCTGTTTTTATAACTATGGATTTGTAGTACAGACTAAGGTTTGATATGGTGATACCTCCAGCTATGTTTTTGTTACTCAGGATTGGCTTTGCTATCCGGAGTCTTTTGTGTCTCCATATGAATTTTGAGATTGTTTGCTCAATTTCATTAAAGAATTGCTTTGGGATTTTGATCGGTATAGCATTGAATCTGTATATTGCCTTTGGTAGGATGGTCATTTTTACGATGTTGATTCTGCCAATCCAGGAACATGGGAGGTCTTTCCACCTTCTGGTGTCTTCTGCAATTTCTTTCTTTAGGGTTTTAAAGTTTTCATTGTAAAAGTCTCCTACTTCCTTGGTTAGGTTTATACCAAGGTATTTCATTTTTTTAGGGGCTATCGTAAATGGGATTGTTTTTCTCAGGGCTTTTTCACTTCTTTCATTCTGGGCATATAGGAAGTCTACTGATTTTGTACATTTATTTTGAATCCAGCCACTTTGCTGAACTTCTGTATTCGTTCCAGAAACTTCCTGGTGGAGTTTTTGGGATCACTCAGGTATGTGATCATGTCATCTGCAATTAGAGATAACTTGACTTCTTCCTTGCCAATTTGAATCCCTTTTATGTCCCTTTCTTGTCTTATGGCTTCAGCTAGGACTTCAAGTACAATATTGAATAGAAGTGGTGAGAGTGGACAGACTTGTCTAGTTCCCGATCGAAGTGGGAATGCCTCAAGTTTTTCCCCATTGAGTATAATCTTTGCCATTGGCTTATTGTATACAGCTTTTATTATATTGATAAAGGCTCCTTCCATTCCAACCGTCTCTAAGGTTTTGATCATAAAAGGCTGTTGGATCTTGTCAAAAGCTTTTTCTGCATCTATGGAGAGTATCATGTGGTCTTGAATTTTGGACTGGTTTATATGGTGAATTACATTTATTGATTTGTGTATGTTGAACCAACCTTGTGTGCCTGGGATAAAGCATACTTGATCCCTGTGGATGATCTTTTTGATATGTTTTTTAATCTGATTTGCTAAGACTTTATTGAGAATCTTTGCATCTGTGTTCATCAGAGAGATTGGCCTATATTTTCTTTTTTAAGTGTATCTTTATTACGTTTTGGTATTAAGACGATATTAGCTTCATAAAAAGAGTTTGGTAGTGTCCCTTCCTTTGCTATTTGATGGAATAGTTTAAAGAGTATTGGTGTTATTTGTTCCTGGAATGTCTGGTAGAACTCTGTGCTGAATCCATCTGGTCCAGGGCATTTTTTGGTGGGAAGATTTGAGATTACTTCATTGACTTCCTCATATGTTATTGGGTTATTCAAGTAATTCAGGACTTCCTGATTCAATTTAGGTAAGTTATGCTTACTTAGGAATTCATCCATTTCTTCTGTGTTGTCAAACTTCATGGAGTATGGGTTTTTGAAATATGATGTTATAATACTCTGAATTTCTTGAGTATCAGTAGTGATAACTTCATTTTCATTTCTAATTTTGTTAATTTGGGTTTTCTCTCTCTAGCTTTTGGTTAATTTGGCTAGAGGTGTATCAATCTTATTGATTTTTTCAAAAAACCAGCCTTTTGACTGGTTGATTTTCTGTATCGTTTTCCTAATCTCGATTTCAGATATTTCTCCCCTTATTTTGCTAATCTCCTCCCTTCTACTGCTTTTGGGATCAAATTGCTCTAGTGTCTCTAAAGCTTTTAGGTGCATTTTTAAATTATTTATTTCTGATTTTTCCATTTTTATTATTATTTATTCAATTGTACATATGTGTGCATGTGTGTATGTGTGTGTGCAAGCGTGTGTATGTATGTGTGTGTATGTGTGTGTGTGTAGAACCACAGACGAATTCGGAAACCACCATGGACCGCCTCCACCTCCTCCTTGTTTACTCTGACCCGAGATTCACAGGCTCCATCCTACCAGGGCCAGAAACATGGCCCAGAAACACAGGCTGCCCCAGCTTCTGCCCAGTGTCTATACGTGGGGTCCAGGATCCGAACTCAGGACCTTCCACCTCCAAGGCAGAGACTTAACCCCTGAGCCACCTCTCCAGCCCCAGCCATTTTTTTGATGTAGGCATTAAGAGCTATGAACTTAACTCTTAGGACAGCATTCATTGTGTCCCAGAGATTTTGGTAAGTTGTATTTTCATTATCATTCGCTTTCAGGAAATCTTGAATTTCCTTTGTAATTTCTTCCTGAATCCAATTCTCATTCAGCATCATAGTGTTAAGTTTCCAGGAGTCAGTGTATTTTCTTTTGCTTGTTGTGTTGTGGATGTCAAGCTTTAGATCATGGTGGTCTGATAAGGTGCAGGCTAGAATTTCAGCTTTCCTGTATTTGTGGAGATTCGTTTTGTGGCTCATGGAGTATTCATCTATTACAGAGAATTGCTTGTTGTAACTAATGTGATTGATATCAAAATGCAATTATGAGTCACTACAGAAAGCAAAACCTAAAGAGGGAAAAGCCTTGGTTTGTGAATGATTAGGCAGAAGGCCACCCACCATTTTAGAACCCTTAACTGGTGAACTTCATGCAATACAAAAGACCCTATACAGCTAGAAATAAATGTCTATTATGTTAATCCATTAAGACATCAGTTAATACTACTGTTTATGGTCAATTATGGGCACTATGTAATTGCTGAACTCCTTTTGTCTGGACTGCTATGCTATTCTTTTTCCTATGAATGTATTTGCACCAAGGACCTGCCCTTCCATGAAGTCAGTCCAGCCTTGACTATAGGTTGCCTTTTAGTAAAGATGCATAATCATCTAAATGAGTTTTACATTCTCAGTGTCACAAATCCAATATCTCAAAGAAAAAATCAATTTAATATATCTAATATTAAGTATCCACAGTTCATCCTACAGACTATGTAGGAAGAAGATATATGCCACTGAAGATGCTATGAACAGAACAATGACAGAAAGAAAGAAAGAAAGAAAGAAAGAAAGAAAAAAGAAAGAAAGAGAGAAAGAAAGAAAGAAAAAAGAAAGAAAGAGAGAGAGAGAGAGAGAGGATGGGAGGGAGGAAGGAAAGAGGGAGGGAGGGAGGGAGGGAAGGAGGGAAGAAGGAAGGAAAGAAGGAAGGAAGGAAGGAAGGAAGGAAGGAAGGAAGGAAGGAAGGAAGGAAGGAAGGAAGGAAGGAAGGAAGGAAGGAAGGAATAGCAGTCTAGATAGAAAGATGTTACTGTTGAATTTCCTATGGACATATTCTCTGCATTTCTTTCCAAGTGTGGAAACTATCTTTAAACAGGACTGGAGAGATGGCTCAGAGGATAAAGTACTTGCCATACAAGCAAAAATGTTTTAATCATTATAAATTTTTCTGAATTTTCTTCGATCACCAGTTCCTCCTATCGTCCTTCCTTGAGACTTGAAAAAAAATTATACTTACGCTATGCTCACTCTTGGTTGAAAGGTGGTGGAGAGGGTCAGGGAAGGCAAGAGGGAGGGTAATTAATATTTTCGTGTATGTGTGAATAATAAATCCATTTTGCATACTAATTTTTTTGAGATAAGTGAGAATTATTAATTTAAAAATTATTTTCAAAATTGGATCAGAAGGCAGGTTGCTTGCACAGTAGTATCACACAGTGGATCTCAGCGTAGCCTTGCCTGGGAGCCCACGATAGGTCCCCTACCTCCTCCCACCCCCCAAAAAAATGTCGCATCAAAACTGCCAAAAACTTCCTACTTGTTCCGCCTTCCTCCACCTTCCCTGGACTAGGAAGAGACTTCTCAAAACATGGCCGCCGTCCTCAAAGACTACACTTCCCAGAATCCCTTGCATGGTTTATACGTGACATATCGTGGCCAATGGAATAAGAGCACATTTTCCACAACTTGTGGCTCCTGCCCTTCAAGCAGCAGGGATTTGCTCTTTCCGGTTCCGGGGGCACAGGAGTCGCTGGTCGCAGGCAGTAGGAAAGAGCGTGGGCATGTGCCCGAGGGCAGTGATTGCCAAAATCACTTTTTTTTTTTGGTCTGTCCACATTTTTATTTTTTCTGCCAGAAGCAATAATCCTCAGTCCAAACAAAATTTGTGATAAGAGGATAAATGTTGGAACTCTAACAAATGCCTAAGAATTTGTTTTTAAATGGGAAAAATATTTAAAGAACACATAGAGCTTTCTAAAAGGTCTTTAACAAGCTACCTTGGGAGCTCAATTCAAAAATAGAACTTGATGTACTAAAACATGTTTCAGCGCAGCTCCAAAAATCTTTATAAATACAGCAATTTGGAAGGACGATCCTGGATCAGAAGTGTTATTCCTTGTGTATCTATATTACGTATGCATGCCTCATCTCAGTTGTCATAATTGTCTCTGTAATTTCCTCCTGAATAGCAGTCATAACCGCCCTGGCTGCCACTGTAGTCTCGTGACCGGCCGTATCCATATCCATACCCTCCAGGCCGACTGTCATACCTGCTCCCTCCGTAGCCCTGATCTCCGCCACCTCTGGAGTAGCTGCGACCACGCCCATGGACCCCAAAGGCACCGCCTCTGGTGCCCCGCGCAGACTTGCCTGCATGGTCCACGCGGATCTGGCGCCCATTCATGGCTTTCATGGCATCGGAGGCATGCTCAGGGTTGGTAAAGGTGATGAAGCCAAAACCCCGGGACCGCTGGGTTTCGCGGTCCTTGACAACAACGACCTCAGAGATAGGCCCAAAGCTACTGAAGTGGTCTTCCAGCGCCTGCTCATCGGTATTGAAGTTGAGCCCTCCCACGAAGAGTTTCCCTTCTTCAGAAGACATGGCAGCGAGTTCTAGTCCTGGAAAAGTAAAAAGTCTGCCGGCCGGAGCGGAGGCGAGCTCTGCGGAGCGGCGGGAACAGGGACCACAGTCACTTCTGATAAATATTGATCACAGCGAAGGATCGTCCCATGTCGCCGGGCCTGGGCAGGGACAGCCCACGCCCACGTGGAGCAGGCTGAGGGCCCCACTTGCTAAGAGCAAGGTCTCCCCATTCCCCCTGGGGAGGGAGTGTCTCCCCTCTGGTCATTCTAAGGTCCCAGACAGAAGTCCCCTTAGTTCATCTAGTGATCTTAGGTTGGGGTGCCCTTCACCCCCCCATCTCAACCAGGTCTCTCCTTGTCGCTTGGACAACAGGGGGGTGACTTCATCTTCCTGTCTTGCCCCACTCATTCAGTCTTGTCCTCAGGCTCCAGGGGTCCCCCTTGACTCAACATGTGGTTGTTGACGCCCAGCTGAACCATCTGGGCATGGTGGATGATGAGAGGCCCGGGGGTCTGGGGTTGCACGGGAAAGGCTGGCGGGAAAGGTGGGGCTTGCGGGAAGGATGAGGGAGTCGGGGTGCCGCCCAGCCACGGAGGCGGAGGCTGTGGACATCCAGGCCAGGTGGGGAAGAGCGGGGGCGCCCCCAGGGGCACCTGGCTGTCGGCCTGAGCCCCCAGTGACACCCTATTCTCGAAGGCTTGTGCTACCTTGTACATCTGGCTGTGCCAGGCGGCCCAGCTGTGCAGGTAGGCGGAGTGCATGGTTGCCACCCGCTGGCGCTCGGCCTCCAGCTGCTGACTATGCTCCCGGAGCACCCTCGCTTCCTGCTCTCGCTGCCAGCGCGCCTGGTGTGCCCGCAGCCGCTGTGGCCTGAAGGTGTTGGTCACCTTCCTGGTAAAGACTGGGGAGTGTTCGTCCAGCCACACCAGGCTGGCCAGCAGGCTGGTGGTGTCCGGGCTCAGCTGGTCCTGGGAGCACTCCAGCGGGAGGAAGGGGATCACGCAGTCCTGCCGCCCCACCTGCGTGAAGCTGTGGGTCAGCGCTTGCTGGACCTGGTGCAGGCTCAGGCGACAGTCGAAGCTGGGGGTCAGCAAAAGGATTGTGAAGCCCGCGTGGTCAATGGCGTCTTGGAGACAGCGCAGCTCCCCGCGCCCGGGTACGCGGAAGTCCTCGCAGAACGTGGCCCCATCGGGCACCCCCAGGGTCTCCAGCCTGTCCCTCACGCGCACAGCCACAACTTCGTCCGCCATGGCGTGGAGGACCACGAAATTATAGAACTTCTGTCCCGATGTCTCTGAGTGGCCGAGGGACGAGACCCATAGGGAGGCAGGAGGGGGCGGGTGCCCCCCGAGGGAAGGAGAGGCGAGAGAAGGCGCCTGCGGGGATGTTTTGGAGGGCTGCGGTGGCGACGTCGGGTGGTTCTCTGCTCTCTGTGAAGGGTCACCTCCCACGGACACTTGGGGCTCCGCAGGGCTCACGGTGGGTTGAACATCTTTATCGCGCTCCTCCTTGGGCACCTCGGTGCATTCCACGGGGTAGTGGCTGCCCGGCTCTGGAGCGGTGGGGAAGTCAGGGCCAGTGGCCAAGGCTACCTCGGGGACCTCGGTTGTTTCCGACAGGTCCGGGGACCCAGCAGGCTCCACAGACAAAGTCCAGCTCACCTCCTCCGGCTCCAGGCCGCCCGCGGACACAGGCGGAGGCTCGGGGTCGGCCGCGGACGGGTGGCACAGTTTGCTGGGCCCGTGGGCACCGCGGTGGGGGCTGAGGAAGGGCAGCGTGGGCGACTGGCTGATCTCCAGGTCGCTGGCCACAGAGGCGGGGCTGCCGGTGGAGTGCAGGGAGTGGGCGTGGCTCCAGTCTGAGGAGTTGATGGGGCGCGGCTGGCTCCGGGTCTGGGAGGGCAGCTGGGAGTTGGGGGGCAGGCAGCCCAGATGGGAATGGAGGATCTGGAAGACTTCGGGGTCCCGCTCCAGGGATGGACCACACCGATGCTGGGCCTCCTCCTGCAGCTGAGCCAGCCGCAGGTCCCCTCGGGCGGCCAGCTCTCCCAGCGCCTGGCGGTAGGCCGCGTCCCTGCTGGCGGTAGGGCACAGGCCCTCCTCGGCCAGCAGGTGGTACAAGCGCGCCACCGCCCAGGACACATCCGGGGGGTCCTGGGGGGGCTCCTCGCCGGCCACGCCCGCCCACTTGCGGGCCACCAGCTGGGCCACCGCGTCCCCCTTCAAGGACTCCAGCGCCGTCCTGCCGTCGGCGTCCTGGCCCAGCACCAGGAGCACCATGGCATGGAGGAGCTTGGTGCTCTGGCAGCCGGGCTGCCTGGCTCTCAGCTTGTGCTTGAGACTCACCAGCCTGTCGCCCCTTGCTGCCTCCAGTACATCAAAAGCGCCTGGCAGTGACGGGCCCCGGCTGGCCATGGGCGTGGGTGGCAGCCGCTGGGACGGGAGGAGACATGCTCCAGCTGCCCGCCAGCTGCCACCGCCTCACACCTCGGCTCTGGGACGGGACACTGGAGACCTGGCTGGTCGCAGCGGGGTGGCCGGGTCGGGGCACCGTGATCTGCCGGGGAGGAGGAGGAAGGGGAGGGACGGCGCCGCCCCTTCCGCACCCCAGGGCAGAGGTCGAGAGGTCGGCCGCCGGGGAAAGTACCCGGTGAACCCCAGCCGGCCCCACCCAGAGTCGGGGCAGCTCGCCAGGCGCAGGACACACGGGGAGAAAGAGGGAGGAGCCAGGCCCCCCGGGACCCTCGACCCCGCGAGCTTCACCGGGGCCCGCATCCTGGAGCAGGAGGCTGCGAGGACCTCCGGCATGACAGGAATAAATGAAAGAAGCAGGAAAGGGAATGCGCGAGAGGGCGGAAGACGACAGTTGGGTGCGAACCGGGTCCCGGGCTGGCGACCGGAGGGGGGTTGTCCCGCTGCAGGGGGGGACGGGGCGGGGGGTACTGAGGAACCCACAGGCTGCTCCCCCACCCCGCATACTAATTTTTTTATTTCTTCCACTCATACAAAGTTGATAAGTACCCCGTTCCCCTCCCTCCCTCCACCTCTCCCTGGACCCCCTTGCTCCCTTCCCCCTTTTCTCCTTCCTTCCCCCCCTTTCTCCCAGTGCCCCCCCACAATTCCTGGAGCATCCTTTAATGTGCATGTCAAACTTCCCTCTGGGTCCTCCTCTCTGATGAGGTGTAAGGACTCAGAAGCTTTGCCTAGAGCTTTTTTTTTGTGCTCCCCTTTAGTATGGGAACACTATTGTGGCTTTAATCCCTTGCCTCTAAGGATCTTAGTGCCTGTGATCCATGCTAGACTTTGTGTATTCAGTGATATGTTGGTCATTGTGCAGGTCACATTTGCATACTAATTTTAAAAATAAAGTTTAAAATAAATAGCCTGAGACTATCATCCTTTCTCTTATATTGGAAGATCCTCCACCAAAGACTTGAAGTACTAGAACTGCCAAAATCACAATCATCCAGTGTCTGTAAGGAGGTTTCAACATATGTAGGAGAAAACATGACTCCTAAACTCCCATGCAGCTCACCCTAAGAGGTGGTCAAGCCTTCAGTTTCCTCTAAAAATCATGGCACTCCTGACCAGAAAGATTTTATTCTGAGTTTCTAAGAAGTGATACCTGTTGCTCTCCTGGGACTGAAGCAAAGAGAAAAAATAGTGGAGGAAGGATATGTGAAAAAAAAACTTGGTCAGGAATACAAGGAAAACTGGTAGGGAATGAGACGGAAAGTTCAGCGATAGAGCACATGCCCAGCATGCATGAGGTCCTAGATCAGACACTCAATATTCTGAAAAACATAGGTGGGTACAAGTACAGGGACAGTAGAGGAAGAAAAAGGAAAAGATGTATTCGAATACTGAAATGCCATAGAATTCTAACGCAAACCATCGCTGATCTGCCCACATGACTATCAGCTTCCTCTAAATATTTCCCCCAATTCCTGCCCAAGACACATCACACACAAACATACACACATACACACACACACACACACACACGCACGCACGCATGTACCCAAGAAGCCATCTCATTTTAATGTATATTACCTACTAACAATTCGCTCCAGTCAGTGCTTTGGATTCTCCATTGTTCCAAGTCTTTAAGTGTTTTATACACTCTAAAAGGTCAAAACAGTAAAACCTTAGAATCAAGGACTTAAGAGTGGGTCGACTTGCCAGTGAGAATTCAGTGGCGTTGTACATCCATGTGTGTTTCTAATGGTGAGTCTTAAACTAGCTTCCTTACTTAATAAGGCTTTCCTGTACTGGGCCATTCTGCAATACTAATATTAAACTAAAAGGTATTCAGGGTACAACAAGATTGTGTCCATTCAATATGTATCTTGAAGAAATTGCCCCTTGGTGACCTAAGAATGGATAATTTCATTTCCCTTATCAGTGTTGCTTTGGTAAGTTAATTTCATGTAATGGTTTTGATCCAGCATTACTGTAATTGACTAGACCGCTTAGGAAGCAGATTACAAAGAAAAGAACTTAACTAAACTATTTTTAATATTTTTAAGTCTGAGCGATAAATGGATATTGGGGATAGCTGTGCAACACTATAAATGTATTAAATACCACTGTACTATACACCTTAAGAGTTAAAATGATAAATTTCATGTTATGTATGTGTTGCCATAATAACAAAGGTGAAAAGTATTGGGAAGATGTTGAAGGGTTCAAGCTTTTGCTTCGCAAGCAAAAGGACCTGCCATATCTACCTGCCAGGTAGATATGGCAGTGACCTGTAATTCCAGCCCCAGAAGGCAGAACCTAAGAAACTCCAGAGCAAATCAGGTAGTAGAACAAGCCAGTATGACTCCCGATACTACTTTTGGGCCTCCACAGGCAAAAACACTCAGGTGCCCTCTTGTACACACACACACACACACACACACACACACACACACACACACACACACACACAGTTCAAAGAGAGCAATAAAAAAAATCAGTCGATAAATAGTTAACAAATAGCTACTAGTCAGAAATCTTGTTCCCAAACATTAAAGGCAACTAAAATTTGTTCACACAAAAAGTGAAGGTATTGGATCCTGTAACTGAAAAGTCAAGGAAAACATTTCATATTTTGGCATGTAAGATTCAGATATTCTGTGTTGTTGCGACTTCTTTGTTTCCATCGGTCATGCTTTCCTCTGTGTTAATTTCATTCTTATGCATTCTATTCCCCCAGGTGATGGTAAAAATGGCTTCCTGCAGCTGTAGATGACCTAAGAACCTGCTATCTCCTTAGCAACCACAGCAGAAGGAGAACAACTCTCTCCCAATAGTTCCGATAAAAATCCTGAAGCTTGATTTCATTGGTCTGGCTTGGATTGGATTGATTCCTGAGCAATGAGGGGGAGGGGAAGGGATGTTCTGGTTATCCAAGCATGGAATGAGTTCCCACCACTGATGCAGAAGGTCAGAGTCAAAACATAACCCCCTGGAGTCAGAGCACACACTGGGGAGTTTTTGCTAAAAAAAAATGAAAAAGGAATAATTAGAGACTAAAGATAGAAACAAAATATTGCAACTGTATGGGATACTGTCAAATTAGATTAGGGTATCTGTTGCTTATCGGTTTGTTTTTATTTTTCTACATTCTTTCATGGCTACCATTTTATCTATTTTCTTTCTGACTAAAGCTCTTGAATCACCCTTGTGATTTCCATTTCCATTTTGCTTTGTGCTTTGTTTTGTTTTTCTGTGGAACTAAGGGTTGAATCCTGTTCCTCACACAAGCTAGACAAGTACTCTGCCACTGATCTACGTCCCCAGTCATAAAATTACTTTCTGAAGTGTTAAGAATATGATTACCACCATTCCCTTTCTTCTTCACCAGTAGCTAATATAATCAGTACCAAATACTGCCAAAATGAAAATATTTGATATGTGGACTTATAGATTGCACCCACATCTCAGACCCTCCATGTCATTACCCTCTCACACTGTTTCCATAGATGAAAGAAGTTGTTTTTTGCTAGTTATGATTATATAGTTGTAAATTATATAACTTACATTCTGCATCCTTTGTTTGTTTGTTTGTTTGTTTGTTTGTTTTCAGGTGGGAGGGTGGCCTTGCTTATGCTAAGCAGGTGATTTGTCACTGAGCTACACCACCAAGAAGATGCAGATTTTCTTGATGGATTTTATTTTTGCGTGTGTATGTGTGTGTGTGTGTGTGTGTGTGTGTGTGTGTGTGTGTGTGTGTGTATGTGTGTGTGTGTGTCTGTCTGTCTGTCTGTCTGTCTGTCTGTCTGTCTGTCTGTCTGAGTCTATATGCATCAGAGGGCCCTGTGTATGTTTATGGAGACTCAAGCCTGACTTCACAAATCATCCTGGATTGTTCCACTTCCTTTATGCTTTGCTCTGGCATTTCCAGGTCTACCTTCCAGGGTCAGAAGTGCAGACCACCGCCATTTCCACTCAGTGCTTTTACATGGGACCTGGGATCTAAACTCGGATCTTTCTGCTTCCAAGGCAGAGGCTTAACCACTGACTCATCTTTCTGGTGCCCTTGATACCTTTTGTTCACTTTGGAGGAAGGCTACCAAGCCAAGCCAACATGGCATTAACTCTCAGGTTTTCATCATTGTTCCATTATTCCACTGACTCCCAAGAGTCCAGTCTAAACACTATTTGGGAGGCACGTGCAAAGTAAAACAGGCAAGGACTTGTCTTTTCTCATTAACAATTTACTAAACTAAGGGATAAATCCACCTCCCTTCATTTTGGAAATAAGAAGAGAAAAAGAACAGAATTTCAGAATTGTGTAAAGACAGCGACAAATCTTTTGAGAACAGAAGTCATGGGACACTTCTCAGGAGAACACTGGATTAGGGAAGGAGATGGGTGTGAGTTCACACTCACTGGAAAGGCTTATATAGAGGAGAATCAGGCTGAAAAGAGAAAAGGCAGGCGTAGTGCCAAAAGAAGCATTTGTATTTGTAAGTCAATTTAAGCAAGAAAAAGAAAACAGAAGGCAAACAGGCAGGCTCCTGAAATAGCTGATTAAGCGGGAAAATAACTGAAGCATGGTAAATGGGGGTTCACAAAGCAAAAGGATTCTGCTTTGTTCTACTGTGAACTCAGAGTCCTAAGTCTTTGACATTGGGATGAGACAGGAGAATTGGGCTGGGAAATCACTCCTCCAGGAAAACCACATTGAAGGAAACATTAAGATTATACTCTGTTTTTCTAGCTTACAAGTTTCTCTGTGTCTCTTCTCATATTGTAAGCAATTTGAAGCAGATCTGACTTTCAGGAGGGTGGATCTCAAGAATGTCACTATCAGAATTCATGCTTCAGAGAAATTACCATGTCTGAGTTACTTTGTGTACCTTAGATCTGGCAAAGTGTCTGACATATCATAAGTCATTCAATAAAATACATAGCTGAAGATAACAGCAGATGCAGTTAGTTCCTTAATCTCATCCCTCTCTCACAAAACACTTGTTGATGTACAACCTCAGTACTATCAGGTGTTCCTAGCATGCCTGTCTGAGACCTTCCCCTCCCTACAAGAGATGTTACACTGTATTGCCCATATTAGTCTAAAACTCCAGAACTCAAAATGCTTTTGTTTCCATCTTCCAAGTTGCTGGAACTATAGACCGACACATACACTATGACCCCTGCTCCAAACTCTTATTTAGAGCTGGCTTTTGGAGTGACTGTGGACAGCTGGGCTCTAATTGGGACATCTAAATCATCCCCCACCCCCATCTCATAATTCAGGAAACCTTATCAATGAGCTGGGAGTGAGGCAAGAATGGAAGAGCCTGAGGAGAAAGAGAGGTACTACCAGACAGTCCACATTGGGGCTGCTGTACCCAAGAACTCAATGCTGCGATGTCTATTACCAGCAGACTTTCACAATGTGATAACCCAAAATAATGTAAAATGTAAAATGTTATGATCTGAAGCTTGTAATATAAATTGGTCATGAGGAGGCCATGTAGGAATGGAAACTTACTGAAATATGTTGAAACCCTTTGACTGTTGCCCAAAAAAAAAAAGTAACTTCCTGAAATATTTTGTGATTATCTCCTTAAGGTATAGAGTTGCAAAAATAACTGCAGACGATGGCTAATTAGCTTCTCTGATGCTGCTTGCTTCCTGCTACATCTGCTGCATGACCTCCCATCTGTTGTGTGACCCCCCCACTTGCTACATGATTGCATATTGCTATGTGACAAACCTGCCAGACAGTCCACTGGAATGTAACTTCTGCCTTTAAAAACTACTTGTCCTAGCTTCTCAGGGCCTCGCATCAATATCCCCACTTACTGATATGAGGATCTGATCAGTTCCAATAAAACCTCTTTATTAAATCTCATTTGGCGTCAGAGTTGTGAATTTCTGAGCGACCCTAGACCCATAACACACAACAGCTGACATACTAACATTTTGTCTCCAGGTTCTTGTATTCAGGAGTCAAAGATTGAAATCAGAACAAAGGGGCTGGAGAGATGGCTCAGGGGATAAGACACTGCCTTGGAAGCAGAAGGTCCTGAGTTCAGATCCCAAGTCCCATGTGAAAATGCCTGGAGGAACCAGTGGCAGCCTGCACTTCCTGCCCTGGTGGGCAGAGCCTGGGAAATCCCAGAGCAAAGCAAAAAGGAAGTAATAACAATCCAGGATGATTCCTGAAGTCACCCTTGGCCCACCTCGGGGACACACAGTGCCCTCCTGCACACACACACACACACACACACACACACACACAATTTCTTTTAAAAAAAATATATATATATATGTATATATATATTTGAAACCAGAACACAGATAGAGGATTAAAGCAGAGCTTATTATAAGAGAGAAAACAGAACTCACAGACCTTGATTCCTTGAGGGGCAATAGAGCCGTGAGATGAACCGCATCTTGGCGTTCTTGTGTGGGACTGAAGTAGAATAGCAGAATAAGCTGATCAGAGGAGAGAAAGAAAAAACTCCCAGACATGGAGTCTGTGAGTGGCTAGGGATCCAGAGAAGAACTCATGGTCTCTAGACATGAAATCCATGAGAGGCCAGGAAGCCAGAAAGCAATTTATGGATTCCAAACATAGAACCCATGAGGAGCAAGGGAATCAAAGAGAATTCACAGACATGGAGTTTGTGAGAGGCTAGTGAGAGAAAGCCAGAAAAGGGACTCAGGGAATCCAGTCTGGAATTCATGAGGAGCAAAGGAGCCAAAGATGGCTGCCACAGTCAGGGGTATTTATAGAGTTAATCAGGCCTGGAAAAAACTGGATTGTCCTTCATTGTTTAGCTCCAGTTTCTGCAAACCTAATTGATCCTCTACCTCTCATTGGTTTATCCATATTGGGGCCCAACCCAGTTGATCTTGTGGCCAACCACATGGTTGAGCTTATCTAAAATGGAGAGCTCCTCTTCACATCCTTTCATAAACAGAGGATTGGGGGAAATTGGCAACTTTATCTCTATGAAGGATTAGAACCAGTTTCTCCAGGTAGTAGGGTATGTTCCTGCATGATAATCCCAGCAGTGGTGGGATGACCTTTTAGGACCTTCAGAGACCTTCCCAGCATTACTGTTCTAAAACTTTCTAAATTTCACCATGGAAGGAGAAGGGAGCCTCCCTGAGAGATTGCTTGGGACTGGTGCTGGGCAGGAGATGAGGCGCTCCTTTACTCAATGGTTTGCCCACAAGTGATCCACTCATGCCCCAGCTGGTGCCCAGACACTTGTCAATGCAGGCTTCCTGGATGGTGCCCAATGAATCACATATGCAGGGGGAACATAGGAGTGGGAGGAGACTGCCTGGAAAAGAGAATGTGTGGGATGAGATGGGAAGAGGATGGGGCTAGAGTAAGGAGTAAGGGATGAAAACATAAATTCGTTGTATTTGTATATGAAAGCTTTAAAGAATTAAAAAAAGGTTGGCTTTTGGGAGTTTAAAAGCTAAAACAAATTGCTTATAATGTATTTAAACCAAAAGCCTTTCTCTTATTATTCCTTTGATCTTGTAATTCCTTTCATAGAGTCTATGACTCCTGGGCCCTAAAGTTAATAGTCAGAGAGAAATGTGACTTGAAATCCCATGAGATAAATTTGATTATTCATCATTCAGGTTGAAAAAAACCTAAGTAACAATCAGAGTCTGTTGGTTATAAAGCCAAATTGAGATATTCATTTAATAAATTTTTTTGAGGTATCTGAACACCAAGTTACGTTGAACCAATCACTCAAACCTCATTTCCAAGAGCCTTGTATTAATACTATGATTACAATTCCCTCCATAGGCTCAGTCTATTCTCACCCAAATCACTTACCCTCTCAGCGGCTCCATTTTTCTTATTTGTGAAATGGGGATAATCATGCTCCCCAGTGACTTTGCCAGGACATTGTGAAGATTAATGAGTTAATGCTGGAGAAGCAGTTTCTGCCTTAGATGAATGCTGTTATATAAATGCAAATCGTTGCATTGTGGCTGGGCTCACATGTTAAAATGCAAAGACTTTTAGATCCCAGATTTTTTTATAACACTCAGAGGTAATTCCAATTTGAAAACAGCTTCCTCAATCTTTTGTCCAAGGAAAAAGCAGAGTGAGGGGTAGGTAGGCAGGAGTGGTAGAGCTGCTCTGGATGATCTTTTTCAGAACTTTCCTCCCTCCTTTTCCTTTCCTTCCTTCCTTTTTTTCCTCAAAAGCTATTCACATACTGTCTGCTCTGCTTCTGATTAAGTTATCCTTCTCTAAACTCTTGAGCTGCTAGCTTAAGCAAGCTCCCTTGCCCCTTCCTCTATGTGAAAACACAGAAATAAGAAGCCATCTTTCAGGACCAGAGGTGCAGGCTAAAGTCATTTCTGGCTTGTGTTTTTACGTGGGATGTAATCTCAGGGTCTATCTCTCCAGCCCCATGATGGTTAATCTTAATTGTTACTTGATTGTACCAAGGAATACCCAGGATAGTATCAGTAAAGCATATGTGTGGGTATGTCTATGATGTTTTTAGACATAATTTGATCATGAGGACTCTGTCCCATTGAGTGGTCTGATTCATTGAGTGGTTTGATCCACTGATAGGTTTAAAATTTACTGAAACTTCCTGCTTCCTTGGAGAAAGAAGGTCACTGGGTCACTGGGGGGAGTGTCATTGGGTGGGAGGTTGGGATCAGGCTCTTTATCTTGCCCCGATTCCTTCCTGTTGCAGCTATCTGCATCCTATCTAACATGAAGTATACAGCACTCTCTTACCAGCATGTTTTGCCCAGTTGCATGGAGACAGTGGTCATGGCCTGAAAACATTGAATACATGATCTGAAATACATCAGTACTTTGAACAAAGCTACATAAAAGTTACTAAAATACACCTTACTCTCTCGGGCTCCCTATTTGTCTGGAATGAGAAAAATAAATGTCTATTGTTCATAAGTCATTTGTGGTATTTTCTTTGAGCAGCCCAGACTTTTTCTAATTAATACCTTAGAAGCATTAATGAGTAGATTCCAGGTCTTGTCCAAAAAGAAGATTACATTATTGAATTGCTGCTTGGGCACACACACACACACACATACACACACACACACACACACACACACGTGCACACTAGTGCACAAACACACTAGTGCACAATCGCACACACACAATAAGTCTTAGACAATATCCTAATCGGCACAGCAATCTGACCATGAGGATCTTTCTATCCTCCTTTCTCATTATTTTGCAACAAAAGAAGCTCCCTTCTCTTATCTACCTCACAGAGGAGGACAGTGAAGAAAGAACTGAATTTGGTTACATCATGGACCAGTGTTGCAGCAGAGAAATCAGACCACAGCCATGGGCAATCCTTCTTTGAAGACAAAGACCTGGGTCTCCCACCATGACAGAGCACTCAGGCTTCCCATCTTTGCTGTCCAGGACCAAGGCAACTTTAAACTACGGGCCTGCTTACTGGTTGGTGCCGTGCAAGGAGTCAAATCAGCTAAGTCACCTGGTACCAAGCTTGTCCATCCTCTCTGGAAACTCAGAAACTCCCTTTGTTCTCCAGATTTGAAGGCCCTGTAGGGACTGCCTATGGCCGTGATATTATTTTGACATTCTGGGAACTTAGGGGCCTCCTCTTTCTTCAGGACTCTCGTCATGCTATATGTGGTGACTGTCTCTCCTATGAAACGCCTTTCCAGGATTTGAAAGGAAGGCTGTTGCTCTCCCTTCAAGGCCCATCATGCTGCCTCTTGTGTCTCTTTTAATACTCTCCCACTTCAAAGACAGATCATGGTTAGTTTCCTGTCAACTCCTCTTAACTCCTCTTTCATGCCTTACACATTGTGTAAACTGGTATAAATTCTTTTGCAGCCTAAGTATTTTCATCTGTATATGTGCACGTGGCACAAAATTAAAAAAACACAAAATCTTTAAAAGTCACTATTACCTGCTTCTGAGGAGACAGCCCCTACTGGCAGTTTCTTAGGGATTTTTGCAGATAAAGTCTATGACATAGCTTTCTAGATTCTTGCCTGAGTTTCCACTGAATCTATAAACCAATGGGAAATTGATCTACTGGGAAACAAGCAGCATTTGACAGTATTAAGACAATCTCTCTATGCGCATGGGACATTTTTTCCATTTATGTCTTTGATTCCTTTCATCAGAATTTTATGGTTTTCTTCTTGTTTATTTTATACCTATTTGTGTTAGAGTCATATCTAAGTAATTTACTTTTTGTGCTAGTTCAAGTGTATTGTATTTTATTTCTGCTATTCATTGATAGCACACAAGAAAGCAATTAATTTTTGTGTATTAACCTTACATCCTGAAACCTTTCTGTAACCTTGCCAGTAGGGGCTTGGAACTTTCTGTCATTGTTGTTGATTCACTGATATTTTCTTTTTAAAAGATATTTTATTGAGTTGGACAGATGGTTCAGGGGTTAAAACTTTGCCTCACAAGCATGAAGGTCCTGAGTTCAGATCCCAGGCCCCACATAAAAACACCAATGACCAGTACTTCTGGCCTTGGTGGGTGGAGCTTGGGAAATTCCAGAGCAAAGCAGAAAGGAGGCAAAAGCAATCCAGAATAATTCCCAGTTATCCTTGGTCCTTCACAGAGACATATAGTGCCCTCTTACACACACACACACACACACACACACACACACACACATAAACAAAGTGTTTAAAATATATATTTTTTATTTTAGAGAGAGAGAGAACATATGTATGCCATGGTGCACAGGTAGAGGTCAAAGGACAATTTTCCTTCTACAATGTAGGCTGTAGAGATAGAACTCAGATCACCAGCTTTGCAAGCAGGTGCCTTACCCCTGAACTATCTTGCCAGCCCAGCTGGTATTTCCTATATAGACAATTGTTTCACCCATAAATAAGGACAGTCTTGTTTTTTCTGGATCTGTGTACATTTTTATTTTCTTTCCTTATTGCATTTGCTCTGACTTTTAATGAGATGTTGAATAAGATGGACAAGAAGGGACATCCTTTCTTCAGTCCTGAGCTTAGTAGAAAAGCACCTAGATTCCTCCTGTGTCTGTTTGTAGAGCTCTCATCACAAAGAACCACATACAGACTGAAAGGCTCAAATAACAGGAAGCAATAAGTCTGACATGCAGATGTCAGTGGGGTTGGCTTCTTCTGGAGAGTCTGTTTGCCTTGGAGACAGCTACCTTTCCTCTGTAACTTTACGTGACTTTTCCTCTGCCTATGTATGTCCTAGCTACTTCTTCTTAAGATGCCAGTCATAATGATTAGAGTTTATCCAAACAATCTTGATATAACTTACTTATTTCTTTATATAACCCATCTCTTCATATAACCACAGTGAAAACTTAGATTAGGACTTCAACACATGAATTTGGGAGAGGCGTAATATATTTCATTAACACAATAATGGTTAAGTATAATGTTAACTCTAGTTTTAGGGTGCTTTTGTTTTCCTTTTAGAGAGAGCTTTAATCAGTTTCTTCATTATTTCTTATCTGCTGAGAACATATAATATTTAAAACAATACAGACAGACATTGAGTGACTTTTTAAATTTTGTGTTAAATTTTAAAAGGTTTTATTAAATTTCTACATACATTCTGATCACTCTTTCCACCACCCCCTTTTATTGCACATTATACCTTTGTTATATTGTTTATATTTTTATTTTTTAAAAACTTTTTTATTCTGTTAAAGTTTCACAATGAATCCAGTGAATTTATGATATTTTCACATCTTAATCCTCGACCCCACCCTCTCCTTTTCCCTTTATGATCCTTATTCTTCCCTAACTTTTGCATGCGTTTTCTTGTCCACACCCATTTGTATCTTTCTCCAGTCCTCATTGACACTCCCAACCAGGGCCTTTCCCTGACTTATAACTTTTGTTTTGGTATTTTGAGCAATATTTCCATTAGGAAAAAATATGTCATACTAATGACATTCATCACAACCCTGCATGTCCTGACTTCTCCTTTTCTCTGCCCTAAACATCTTGGCTGATTTATTTCTTTTAAAAAAAAAAAAAAAAAAGGAGGTATTCTGAGACACCTAAAGTAGATAACAGCCTCACACCTTATATTTTCATTATTCTGATTATCATAGCTGTGGTTGCAGATTTTTATGGTTTTTAAATTAATGCCTCTCTTTTACTCTACTATGGGACTATGAGGTAGGAAGCATGTCTGTTTTGATCATTATGTCCTGGCAAATGTATGATAAATGAATATGTAAGTTAAACTAATTATAGCTGACCTACTTATTTTACCAAGCTTTTTGTACCTGTTAAATTCTGTATATAATGTTACCTAGCATATTTATACAAAAGACAGGAGTTGATAGTGTCTCCTAACTGTGTCTTGTTTTGTTCCTTTGCTACTGCATATGGTCTTTCCCTTCACCCCCTAATGTTCTAGCCTTATTCACATCATGTCTTCACTACAATATTTCATTTGCTATCTAAAAAAAGCAAATCTTCACAATTTTTAAGTCAAGTGATATCTGTAAGCTGACAAAACATAAAAGAAGCACATTGTGATGCACACCAGTAACCCTAGCATTAGTGAATCTCTCACAGGAAAATCTCATGTTTCAGTTCCAAGACAGACTATGTAAGTAAGACCACAGTCTCAAAACAAACAAGCAAAACCTATAAAACAGTAGTTCCAGGCATACCTTTCAATCCTAGTCCACTTTTCTCAAAGAATTCTGTGTTCAAGATATTTTTCCTTAATATTTAAGGGAATTTCATATCTGCATTCTCGTTCCCAAGCATGTCGGGCTTCTAAGTATAGACTCTCTCCAAGTATTTCAGAGATTTTCCCCTTTTATTCCAGCAAAAGGAATTCTTGAAGGGCAAGAGCAATAGCAGAACTTTTTTTCATAATCTCAAATCTCCACCTGAAAACACAGTAATAATGTAGAAAACCCAAAACCATGAAATAAGATGTAGTTTGTGGGCAAACCACAAAGCGTATCAGAGAAGAACAAAAGCAGCTTCTAAAGGCCTACATAGTATTTGCATAAGAGAAAACCAGAAGGCTGGTAAAACTCCAAAGAACAGTACCTCCATAACCAACAGGTGTTCACTAGAAAACACTAGAAATCAAATCCACATCAGCAGCTGAACTAGGAAAGTTCAATGGGCACAAACAAAGGACCTCTTTCTTGTAAAGCAAGCTGGACAAATACATGTTAAAAATGACATACAATTTAGGAAACCTTGGCTAAAAAGAAATAATAACTGAGAATTACCTACTGGAAGAGCATTCAAGATGCCTAACTATATCAACCTGAGAATCACAAAAATGAATTCCTGAAATATTACACAGATTGAGGTTACAAGTCAGTATAGAGAGATTGACTAGCATGTGTGAACTCTTGAGTACTATGATACTATGGCTAAAAAATTAATGAGCAAAAGAGTTACATTTTAAAGGAAAAAATTGAGGATCATATAGACAAAACAGAGTTATGTAAGAGTCTAGGATTCATAAGACTATGTTACAAAATTAAAAATAAGTAGTAAAAAGGAACATAGGCTAGGGAGGAGCAACAATATGCAAGATACTCCACACAAGTTATCATAATAAGACTATGCACAATCTGCATGACCAACATATTATTGACCCCACAAAGTTTAGCATGGATTACAGGCACTAGGATCCTTAGAGACAAGGGATTAACAGCCACAATAGTGTTCCTATACTAAAGCAGAACACAAGAACGAGCTCTAGGCAATGCTACAAAGTCCTTACACCTCATCAGAGAGGAGGACCCAGAGGGAAGTTTGACATGCACACTAAAGGATGCTCCAGGGGTGTGGGGGACCACTGGGAAAAAGAGAGGGGTGGAAGGAAGGGGAAAAGGGGGAGGGAACAAGGGTATCCAGTGAGGGGTGGAGGAGGGAGAGGAATGGGTACCTATTAAGTTTGTATGAGTGGAAAAAATAAATTTAAAAAGGAACATAGGCAAATTTATTGTTCACACACAGAAACTTGTTTGTTTGCATGATAATTCTATGAACACTTACTACAGAATATACCAAATGACAATTTTCAAGCAGCCAGCATGCTTGAAACACAGACACAGACAGAATCAATCTGTGAGGGCTCAAAGGTGCCCATGCCTTTTATTTCCCCCCAAAGACTGTGCTAAAAGCTCTGTTTCCAGTGTGTGCAATTGGGAGGTGGGGGGACATAAGATATGCAGCCTTGTGGGTGGGGGAGTAGGTACCTTGGAGCAAGAGATCCTGGTTTCTTTTCTTATTGCTTCCTGGTATTCATGAGGCTTCATGAGGTGAGCAGTTTTTCTCCACCACAGATCCCTGATCATGATGTAGTGCCCCAATACCGATCCAAAAGCACAGGAGCTGGTCAACCATAGATTAACACACTTTTGGAGAGCTATAAGCCTAACAACTTTCTTCTTTCCACTCTTCCACATATTTTGTCACGACAGTAGAAAGTTGACCAACATACTATACCTTGCTTTGACTACATACTTTTTTCTTTTTAAGTACAGGAACTCATATATCCTTGGCTGGTCCTAAATTCACTATATTCTAAGGATGACCTTAAATTTCTTATCTTTCTGCCTTTACCCCATTAGTGTTTGTAATACAGGCATACACCAGGATAACACCAGCTTAGGTATGTTATTTTTAATTATTTTTAAGCTTTTACTGTATGTATATATTATATATTGAGCATATTCTCCTTCATCTCCCTCTATCCTCCCTTCGGTTACAACTCTCCTTCTCTCATTCCCCTTATATCCCCCTACACAGTTTTGCTTCTACTTTCATGTCACAGACACATACATGACCTCATATATAAAATATAGGAGACACAAATGAGAGAAAGTGTATTATATTGTCTTTCCAAAATTGGCTTAATTCACATAATATGGTTATCTCCAGTTGCATCCATTTTCCTGTAAATGACATGATTTCATTCTTATTTATGGCTCATAAAATCCATTGTGCATATGTATGACATCTTCCTTATCCTTTCATCTCTTGTTGGAAGCCTAGTTTTGTTCCATAGTTTAGCTATTATGAATAGTGCTTCCATAGATATTGATGTGTGAGTGTCTACCTGATATGCTAACATGAAGTCCTGGATTCTCCTCTTAGGTCTTTAGAGAAAGCATGCTCTCATCAACACCTTGATTTATGTGCCTTTGAAGAACTATGGAGAGAAAAAATTTGTGTTTGTGTTAGGCCACCAAGTTTGTTATCATTTGTTGCAGTAGCCTTAGGCAATGAATATGCTCCTATAACTTCATTTATTCTGTTTATCTTTACCTGTCACACTCATACAGGTCTAACAAATTAGGTCCATCTAGTGCACAACTTCACCATATACTATAATTTTCCTTTGTAATAATATAATTTTCATAATCTAATTACGTGTATACTTGCTTTGTATATACATAAAGGGTAGGACCACATCGATCTGGGTTGATCTTGTCTCTTCCAAGAAATTCAGTGCTCACCAGAAGTGTTACCTAGTGCTAAGTCGATGAGGCAAGATGGCAGCCACCAAGAAGAAGTGGCATGGGAGACTGGAGGGTCAGGCGAAGAAGCAAGAAGGAGGATGGGATGCCAGCTAAGCTACCTCCTGCGGCTGAAGAAGCAGAGAAAGAAGCAGACCATATCCCAGGCCCCTTGTGTAAAGGGAAATGGGAAAATAAGGAATGGATCCTCATCTTTTCTTCCACAGGAATAAACTTTGGAACAAGATATTTAATGTAGGGCTTGAGAATATTGATGCCTCACTCAAAAGCAGATACTGAAATGGATCATAAAGGTTATGATTAACGAGGTTTGTGAACTGAAAAATTGTAATAAATGTGTCTATTTTGAAGTGAATAAAAAACAGGAATTTTATATGTGGCTTTCAAATTCACCTCATGGGCCACCAGCCAAATTCCTGGTTCAAAATATTCATGCTCTAGCTGAACTAAAGATGACTAAAAACTGTTTGAAAGATTCTTGACCTCTTTCGTCTTTTGACCCCACTTTTGATGAATTGCCACATTATGTTTTGTTAAAAGAACTCTTAATTCATGTTCACCATTTTGGATAACAGAATATGGTTTTGGAACTTTCAGATCATTGAATAGAATGCTGCTCTTGTAGAAATAGGACCTTGTTTTGTCTTAAATCTCATATTTTCCAGGGAAGTTTTGGGGGACCAACTATCCTTACTATCAGTCACCAAACATGCAAGATGTATCATAAGATCCACCACAACTGCCAAGTACAGAGAGAAACAGCAAGCCAAAGATGTTCAGAAACTGAGAAAGAGCAAAGACTGTTCTCCCTCATAACCTCACTGAAGAGTTTTTGTAATACCAGCTGAGGAAAACCAGTAGAAATACAGCAGGTTAAATCAACCCCAAAAGTAGATTTGAAAGCGAGGAATAAAAGGATTTATAAAAGACAAGAAAATTGAGCCAGAAGACACCAGAGGCAATGCAAAATGAATCAGTGGGTAACTAATTGTTTCTAGTTACTGTACATTTATTTTGTGTTCTGTGTACTTTTTGAATCCAGGACTACTTCATGTTTATTAGCATGCCATTTAAAAAGAAAATTTACCCCCCTTTCTGCCCGCCTGTCACTCCCTCGCTCGTGATCCAAGAACACAACAGACACCTGGAGGAGTTGAGAAAAACAGTTCAAGAAACAAAAATAGGCATAGAGCAGTTAAAACAGTCTCAGGCAGAGTTTAAAATTGAACTAAAAGACAAGTTATCCTCAACCCAGAGCTCAACAGAGAGGCTTATCAGTAGAACAAATGAAGCAGAAAATAGAATTTCAGACCTTGAAGACAAAGTGGAAGAATTAACCAGCTCAATGGAAGAGGTAGCTAAAGTCAAAAAGATACTTAAGAGGAATATTCAAGAGTTATGGGACACCCTGAAGAAGCCTAACATGCGCATTCATGGAATACCAGAGCAAGAATCCCAAAATACCACACCTGAGGAAATTTTTCAAATTATCATAAATGAAAACTTCCCTCATCTAAAGAATGAGAGGCCCATCCAAACACAAGAGGCATTCCGCACCCCAAACAGATATGACCAAAATAGAAACTCGCCACGGCAAATAATAGTCAAAACACTCCTCATTCAAAACAAAGAAAAGGTGCTGAGAGCCTCAAGGGAAAAAAAAAGTCACTTATAAAGGTAAACCTATTAAAATAACAAATGACTTCTCAATGGAAACAATAAAAGCAAGAAGAGCTTGGAGAGACGTACCTCAAGCATTGAATGAGCAAAATGTCAACCTAGGCTGATATACCTGGCAAAACTATCCGTCATGATTGAGGAGAAAGAAAAGTGTTCCAGCACAAAGACAACTTGAAGATTTACACGTATACCAAACCAGGCTTTCAAAAAATGCTAGAAATGATACTCAAGCTTGAAGTAAAAAATAAGTATATGCAGGAGGACAGAAGGGAAATATAATACCACAAAAACTTAAAAGCCAAATAATACACTTACAAAAGCCACTAAACATAAAAAATATCCAGAATTAAAAATAATTTCTCCATCATAACATTAAATGTCAATGGAATTAACTCACCAATCAAGAGATACAGATTACAAACTTAGATTAAAAATCACAACCCATCAATCTGCCACATTCAGGAAACTCATCTCACCACAAAAGATAGGCACATCCTAAAAATAAAAGGCTGATCCAAATTGGACTAGGACAACAGTAAACGGAAATCCAATAGCACAGTCACTACAACCAACACTCAACAGATGGGATCTTATGAAATTAAAGAGCTTCAGTTCAGATAAAGAGATTATAACTCGAGCACAAGAATGGGAGAAAATCTTCACTAAGCACATATCTGATAGAGCTCTATTATCCAGAGTGCATAAAGAACTTAGAAAGCTAAACACCAATGAAACAAATGGCTCAACTAAAAAATGGGCCTTGGAACTTAAAAGAAAATTTACCAGGGACAAAATTAAAATGTCTAACAAGTATCTTAAAAAATGCTCCACATCCTTAGCCATCAGGGAAATGCAAATCAACACCTCCCTGAGATATCATCTCACCCCAGTCAGGATAGCAAAAATCCACAATACAAATAACACCAAATGCTGGAGAGGATGTGAAGAGAAGCGAACTCTCCTACATTGCTGGTGGGAATGCAGGTTTGTAAAACCACTCTGGCGAGCCATCTGGTAATTCTTAAAAAAGTTAAAGATTGAAATGCCATATGACCCTGCTATTCCACTGTCATAGTTAAGCACAGGTGTCAACTTGACTCTTGAGGGTTTGAGCTCTGGGCACAGTTGTAGAGAGTTGATGGTTGAGTTAAGCCCCGAGCAAACCTGAAGGAGATTGTCCAGCTGCTGGGGAAGACCCAGCCCATGGTGGATGGGATTAGGCCCTGGATAAATCACAGAGAGCTGGTTGAGAGAGTTGGCATCCTTCTGTATACTTGGCCAGACATACTGGTCTGGCAAGTAAGGATTGTCCATCTCTCAGCCGTTATGGTGGCCAGTTCCCTCAGGCCCTGGTGTTGGTGTGTGTTCTCCCGTCAAGCTGGACTAAGAACTGTAACCGGACTATCGTAAGAAAGTAAACTCCTTGTTCCCTTAAGCTGTGTGATCGTCATTTATCAGCAACCATGCAGGCAGACTGCAACAGAATTTGGTACCCAGGAAGTGGGGTGTTGCTGATAAATCTGACTATGTGGATTTTGTGTCTTTTGAACGGTTTCGCTGGACAAAGTTGAAAATGCTTGAGAATTTTCACTTTGTGGATTTACAAATACCGTTCTTCAGTGTTTAGTGGGCCAATTGCTGAGATACATTGTTTGGGCCCAATTTGTGATGAGGGAAACAAGGACTTTGGTAAAACTGAATATAAGGACGATGGACTGGTTTGCTTGACAGAGGAGAGCTGTGTTGGCAACCTTGGAGGTTTGGATGTACAAAGGGCAGGCAGCAGAATATCTGCTGCTGTTGGACAAATGAGTACCAGTGAAGGAAAACCTAGTGACTTGCATTGAGACGGTGGAGGACATGGAAACCACCGTATGGCAAGTTCATGGTTTGGAAGCTCAGATTCCTTCAGGGGGCGAAAGCCCAAGTTCAAGCTGTTTCTTGCCCTTTGCAAGTTTGGTTGCCTAGAAGAGAGGCTTTTCCAGCGTCAGCACGTTGAAGTTGGTGCAGCAGTGGCTCCAGTGGACTAAGCTGCATTTCAACCTCGCTTTGGAATCAGGCAGCGTCCCTCAGGTGATACTGGTTTTCGTATACTACTGAAAGGTTCATGGAAAGCAGCAAAAGCTTGGCACCAAGTGGCAGGCATAGAGTCCTGCAAGAGATGGTGAAGCTTAAAGCTGCAGAGGAGAACCCAGAGTTGTATTTGAGATGCCAGAACTGTGGGACTGCTGCTGAGGACAACTGCGAGTAGAGATTCAGCCTGATTCAGAGGAACTCTGCTCTTACAACTTCGAGCTGCAGACAGGGATTGGGAATGACTCGAATCTTTGAGCCGCCTTGACTACGTGATGAGCAACAGAAGATGGACATTGAAGTACAGGATGCGGTGATTTGCTGGACTTTGATCTTTTTAATGTTTTCTTACTGTTTTAAGATCCTTCTGTTTTAATGTTTTAAAATATTGGAACTGAAGTTTTAATGAGAGAACATTTTAAATTTGTCCATAGAATGTATTTATATTTTAACATCTGTGGGGACAAGGAAAGGTTACAATTTAAAAGTGCTATTGTTTTTGTGTCAAGTTGACAAGGGGTGGAGTGTCATAGTTAAGCACAGGTGTCAACTTGACTCTTGAGGGTTTGAGCTCTGGGCACAATTGTAGAGAGTTGATGGTTGAGTTAAGCCCCGAGCAAACCTGAAGGAGATTGTCCAGCTGCTGGGGAAGACTCAGCCCATGGTGGATGGGATTAGGCCCTGGATAAATCACAGAGAGCTGGTTGAGAGAGTTGGCATCCTTCTGTATACTTGGCCAGACATGCTGGTCTGGCAAGTAAGGATTGTCCATCTCTCAGCCGTTATGGTGGCCAGTTCCCTCGGCCCTGGTGTTGGTGTGTGTTCTCCCGTCAAGCTGGACTAAGAACTGTAACCGGACTATTGTAAGAAAGTAAACTCCTTGTTCCCTTAAGCTGTGTGATGGTCATTTATCAGCAACCATGCAGGTGGACTGCAACATCCACTATTGGGAATAACCCCCCAAACAGCAAAAATTCACCTTGATAACGCAAGCATGACCAGGTTCATAGTAGCACTGTTTACAATAGCAAAGTCATGGAATAGCAAAGTCCAACAGTGGATGACTGGATAAGGAAATACTACTCAGCCATCAGAAATGATGAATTAATGAAATTTGCCAGGAAATGGATGGAATTAAAAAAAAAATTATATTGAGTGAAGTATCCCAGACACAGAAAATTAGGTGCCGTATGTACTCCCTATTAGGTGGATCCTAGCACCAAACCCACGTAGTGATATACTCAAAGATAAATCTCTGTAATACCTACAGTAATTGCAAAGATTATAAACAGGAGGGAAGAGAAAGGAGGGCCCCACCACAAACAAGGAAAGAAGAGATCATGCTACAACAGAGAAAATAGGCCACGATTGAGTACTGCAAACCAGTAGTGAGACATCTGGTTAAGCTCACAGACTTTCCTTCCTGGTCACTTGTAACTGATGGGGTATATTTCACTCAACTGATGGAGTATGGTCTCACCAGAAAGAGAGGGCATAGAGTCTGGCAGATAGAAGATAACCATTTTGCAAATGGGAGACTGATCCCTCCCTCACCGCGGTCTCCTACTCTTATTCCATCTACCTTTGAATCTACTGTTATAATAAGACTCTATTTTAACAGCCTTTTATCTCTGGCCAGGGGTGACATCCAATACCCATCAGGATGGAGCTAAGGGTGGTGCAAGAGCAGCAAAACTGAAAAAAAATCAACAAACCATAATTCAAAACATCAGAGACTCTGTATCAACCACTTAGAACCAGGCAAGCATACTCTCTCCCTATCCTAAAGTTCAGGGAAATTTGCAGAAGAAGGGGTGTTAACATTGTAAGAGCCTAAAGATGGGGAGGAGCAATGATATGCAAGATACTCCACACAAGTTAGGGCCGAAGTAATCATAATACGACTTTGCATCACCTGCACAATGATCAACATATCATTGACCCCTCAAAGTCTAGCATGGATCACAGACACTAGGATCCTTAGAGGCAAGGGATTAACAGCCACAATAGTGTTCCTATACTAAAGGGGAACACAAAAAGGAGCTCTAGGTAATGCAAATGAGTCCTTATACCTCATCAGAGAGGAGGACCCAAAGGGAAGTTTGACATGCACACTAAAGGATGTTCCAGGGATGGGGGGGGAACAATGGGAGAAAGGGAGGGAGGGGGGAAGGGAAAAGGAAAAGCGGGGGAGGAAGCAAGGCAAACCAGGGAGGGGTGGAGGGTGGGAGGGGAATGGGATACCTATCGAGTTTGTATGAGTAGAAAAAATAAATTAAACAAAAAATAAATAATCCCCTCTCTCCTTGTTTCTAGCGGGGCCCTCCTTCCCCTTTCCTCCCTGCTTATAATCTTTGCTATTACTGTAGGTATTACAGATTTATCTTTGAGTGTGTCACTATGTGGGTTTGGTACTAGGATCCACCTATTAGGGAGTACATACAGGCACTTAATTTTCTGTGTCTGGGATATTTCACTCAATATAATTTTTCTAATTCTATCCATTTCCCAGCAAATTCCATTAATTCATCATTTTTGATGGCTGAGTAGTATTCCATTGTATAAATGTACCACATTTTCCTTATCCACTCGTCAACTGTTGGACATTTGGGTTCATTCCACGACTTTGCAATCATAAACAGTGCTGATATGAACATGGTTGTGTTTGTGCTATGGAAGTGAATTTTTGCTGTATGGGGGATTATTCCCAATAGTGTAATAGCAGGGTCATATGGCATTTCAATCTTTAACGTTTTTTAAGAATCGCCAGATGACTCGCCAGAGTGGTTGTACAAACCTGCATTCCCACCAGCAATGTAGGAGAGTTCCCTTCTCTCCACATCCTCTCCTGCATTTGGTGTTGTTTGTGCAGAGAAAATAGGCCACCATTAAGGACTGCAAGTAAGTAATGAGACATCTGGTTGAGCTCTCAGACTCTCCTTACTGGTCACTTGCGTCTGATGGGGTATGATCTCACCAGAAAGGGAGGACATACAGTCTGGCAGATAGAAGGTAACCATTTTCCAAATGGGAGACTGATCCCCCCACTTACCATGGTCTCCTACTCTTATTCCATCTACCTTTGAATCTACTCTTATAATAAGACTCTATTTTAATAGCCTTTTATCTCTGGCCAGGGGTGACATCTAATACCCATCAGGATGGAGCCAAAGCCAGTGCAGGAGCAGCAAAACTGAAAAAAAAATCAACAAACCAGAATTTGAAAAATCAGAGACTGTATATCAATCACCTGGAACTAGGCCAGCCTAATTTCTCCCCATCCTGAAGCTCAGAGAAATTTGCGGAAGAGGAGGCAGTAAGATTGTAAGAGCACAAGGATGGGAGGAGCAATGATATGCAAGATACTCCACACAAGTTAGGGCCGAAGCAATCATAATTGGACTTGCATGCCCTGCGCAATGTCCAACACACTATTGACCCCTCAAATTCTAGCATTTGCTAAAGGCACTAGGATCCTTGGAGGCAAGGGATTGACAGCCACAGTAGTGTTCTTATGCTTAAGGGGAACACAGGAAAGGGTTCTGGGAAATGCCACTGGGTCCTTGCACCTCATCGGAGAGGAGGACCCAGAGGAGAGTCTGGCATGCACATTAAAGGATGCTTCGGGGATGGGAGGGGGAGGCACTGGGGGATAGGGAGGGAGGGAGAGGGCAGGGGGCACAGGACGGTGGGAAGTTGGAGGGAGGGAGGGAACCGGGTACCTGTTAAAATTGTATGAGTAGAAATAATAAATAAATAAATAAATAAATAAATAAATAAATAAATAAATAAATAAATAAAAGAATATTTAAATTAAAAAAAGATTGTAAGAGCCTAAAAATGAGGAGGAGCAATGATATGCAAGATACTTCCACACAAGTTAGGGCTGAAGTAATCATAATAGGACTTTGCATGACCTGCGCAATGACCAACATATCATTGAACCCCCAAAGTCTAGCATGGATCACAGGCACTAGGATCCTTAGAGGCAAGGAATTAACAGCCACAATAGTGTTCCTATACTAAAGTGAAACACAAAAAATAGCTCTAGGCAATGCCACTGAGTCCTTACACCTCATCAGCAGGAGGACCCAGAGGAAAGTTTGACATGCACACTAAAGGATGCTCCAGGAATGGGGGGGAGAGGAGGGAGCACTAGAAGAAAGGGAGGAAGAGGGAAAGAAAAGGGAAAAGGGGGGAGGGAGCAAGAGGATCCAAGGAGGGGTGGAAGGAGGGAGGGAAATACAGTACTTATCAACTTTGTATGAGTAGAAGAAATATAAATAAATAAATAAATAAATAAATAGAAAATTCAAACCTTACAATCAATGTTGTTTATCTTTTTCTTTTTCTTTTTTTTTACCTCTTTTTTTTTATTTCCGCTCATACAAATTTAACAGGTACACCAGTCCCTCCCTCCCTCTTTAGAAAAAAAAAAATGAAGTCAATGCTCATCTCCTTTCTTATTCTGAAATATCATCCTTAACGTTTTTCAATTCTATCCCTCATTGATATTATAACTTCAAAACATTACCTTATTATTATCAAAGACCTAAAAGTATAACATTACAATTACTTTTCCACAAATGGATGATTTATCACCCCAACTCAACATTAATAACTTCTTATTTTATCTGGTTATTTATTTGCCTATAAATATTTAGTAAAAGCCACATGTACGTAAATTGTACCCATTACATAGGAGAGACCAGGATAAATGAGCTATACATCCACATCCAAAACTCTGACAGTTGAATTGAGAAAGAGAGCACAAGTTGAAATATAATGTATAATTTGATAAATGCTGTAGAAAAGATAGACTATATAGAAAAAATTAACTGGATATGATCTTTATAAAGTGGGTCACCTTTAAGCACCCTATAACAACCCTCCACAGCAGCTATAATGGTGTCAATAAGTATTTGTTGGTGCTCATCATAAGAGTCTTTTGAAAAGCTAACAATAAAAGTCACATGCTGTGCTTAGGTTGTCCTCTCCTCTGTCATAATGAAGCTTTGGGGAACAGTCAGAAGCAAATGCAACATGATACTGCCATGTCACATCTACAGGAGAAAGATCTGAAGACTCTGAAGTCTTCTGAGCAAATTTTTTTTTTGCACACACAAGCGTACATGTGTGAGTGTGTGTATACAAGAGGATACTTGGGTGTGTATGCCTATGGAAGCCCAAGAATGACATCAGGAATGATTGTGGATTGTTCTGTCTCCCTACTGCTTTGATCTGGGATTTCCCAAGCTCTCCATCTTCCATAGCTACCTGATAGTTTTACTTGGGATCTGGGGATCTGAACTCAGATCTTTTTGCTTGTGAGGCAAGGGCTTTAACCCCCTGAGCCACTCCATCTCCCCTAACACTGTTTGCATCATTTGTAGCCACAGTTTTGCCAAACATTCTTGGAGTAGCAATGGTCTTCCTGTGTGTAAGCATGGTGCAATTACATAACACATACATTCATATTGCATAACTATGTATTCATGTGCCTCCCCACTAATTTGCAAGCTTAATAAGATCTGTGTACATCTCTCCATTAACAAGATGCTTATCCCATAATTAGTTGTACAGCATGTTTGCCAATTAAATGAATGTCACTACTTCATGTTACTACCAAAAGGTTTTATTCTGGATAATTTATAAGAATTCACCTTTTATTTTTTTAAATTATTTTTGTAGGTTTTTTTTCTTTTTTTATTATTATTATTTCAGCTCATACAAACTTAATAGGTACACCAGTTCCCTCCCTCCCTCCTCCTCCCCCGGAACCCCCTGTTCCCCTTCCCCTCCCCCCTTCCTCCCCATTCCCCAGTGCCTCCCGCCCCAATTCCCAGAGAGTCCTTTCTTGTGCATGCCTGACTCTCCCTGGGCCCTCCTCTCCGATGACGTACAAGGACCCAGTGGCCTTTCCCTGAACCCTTTCCTGTGTTCCCCTTAAGCATAGGAACACTACTGTGGCTGTCAATCCCTTGCCTCCAAGGATCCTGGTGCCTTTAGCAGATGCTAGACTTTGTGAGGTCAATAGTGTGTTGGACATTGCGCAGGGCATGCAAGTCCAATTATGATTGCTTCGGCCCTAACCGTGTGGAGTATCTTGCAAATCATTGCTCCTCCCATCCTTTTGCTCTTACAATCTTACTGCCCCCTCTTCCGCAAATGTCCCTGAGCTTCAGGATGGGGAGAGATTAGTTGGCCTAGTTCTAGGTGGTTGATATAGAGTCTCTGAAGTTCCAGATTGTTCACCTTTTATTTTTTATTTTAATTGTTTTCTTTTTACATGGTATGTGCGTGTACAGGCACATGTGTATATTTCACATGTTCTACATGTTCCAAGACATGTGGGTGGAGATAGGAGACAATCTCAGGCATCAGTCCTTCCTCTCCACCTTGCTTGAGACATAGTCTCTTTGTCTTTACTGTGTACACCAGGCTAGCTGGCCTGCAAGCTGCTGAATTCTCTTATCTCAACTTCCCATTTCCTATAAGGATAAGAGTAGGAAGATTACAGACACTTGAAGTACTGGGTCTGGCCTTTGTGGAAGTTCTGGGCATCAAATCTCAGGTCTCAGGCTTCCTTAACTAGCGCTTTTACCTACTGAACCATCTCCCCATCTTTGGTTGGTTTTTAACTATGATTTTATGTTTGCCAATCTGAAGTGCTTATAAATGAGGCCTTAAGCTGTGTGACTAGTCATCAATTCTCAGATCTATTACTTTGTATTTCTGAAATAAACAGGGCATAACAATTTGTCCACAGTGATGCAAAGAATGGAAATAGCCCCCCCTTCTTTACACCATTAATAATGGAATGTGTACACATTTATCCTGATGCCAATTGAATAATGTGGAATATTATCAAGGGTCAAAAGAGCTCTCCAGCCCTGGGGATGACCAACTACATGCACAAACACACATGGATACAATATAAGAGAGAATTTTCATCTCCCTAATTCATAAATAGAGTACAAAGTGCCACCTGGACCAACCCTGCTGTTGTCCATACGCCTGTGGTTTGCTCCACCCCACCTTTTACCTAGAACTTAAGCTATTTGCTTATACTTAAGAACAGTTTTCATAGGCTGGACAGATGGTTCAGCCATTAAGCCTCTGCCTCACAAGGAGAAGGACCTGAGTTTGGATGTAAAAAGATCAGGTAGAAATAGAGACTACCTGCACTTCCATTACTAGAACGTGGGGCCTGAGAAACCCCAGAGCAAATAAAAAAGGAGGTAAAGCAATCTAGGATGATTTCTGAAGTTATCTATGAGCCTCCACAGGCACACACAGTACCCTCTGATACACACACACACACACACACACACATCCCACACAAAAAAAAAAGGAATTTTTTTTTTAGAAGAAATGACAGCCTGCACTACTATAATGGCCTTTCTGATCGGGCATGGATTTTGAGAAGCCTGAGTGTGATCCCTTAAGGGTTCCTTTTACCACGCAAAAGTACATCCTTGGCTTCTGTCTTCTTTTACATTTGGAGTTCACAGCAATGACCTCTTTCAGAGCACAGCCAAGGACGACCAGTGTCAACTGACCACAGCTGTGGAGGGACAGATGTTCCTGGAAGTCTTCTTTTTCCTGGATGGTTCCTTAGTCAATGACTGATATGTGTGTGTGTATATATATATGAAATCCCATCTCTCTTGTCTTGTGTGGATCTATTGCATTTACATTTACTCTACAAAACTCCCCACAAATATATGGTGAAGCTGAGACTTTATTCTAAAATTTCATACTCGCTTCAGTTCTTTCTTTTCCCCATCCTGTTACTCCACTTTCTTATAGGTTTCTCAAGGGAGTATCCATTATTAAATCATTGCCTTAGAAATCCTTATCTGAAAGCATTCTTTGGGAGAAACTCAGCCTAAGGAAGTGGGCCAAAAAGGGGTCCTAGGAAACTAACTGTAAGCACGGGTTTCCAGCACTGAGTCATTGCTGACTAGATGTAATCTCCTCACTGGTGGGGTTGGTGGAAGGCAGAAAGTCCCTGTCATACTGTGGAATTACAGTCACTGAGATGTTCACAGTAGCAAATTGGAATGGGACGCAGTTGGAGGAGAGGCACTGGCCTGTGTGATTGCCCATTGTTTAAAAGGTCTGAGGGAAATGGTAATTATAAGGACTGTGAAATCGGTTGATTATTTCTGTGTATCACGGATGCACTGAAGAGAAAATGGAAATGTAAGTGTAAAAGTCAGAAGGCCTCCCAAGTACCATTTAAAAACATCTTCATTCCCAGAAATCAGAGGACATCATGTGCTTTAGGCCAGTCTCGTGTCTAACGGTAAGAGGAGCAGAGCTTCAGGGAAAGTGGGGTTTGCGGCCTCATTCATGTCTTCTGGGTGAGTGGCAGGGCCTTGTCAAGGAAGGATTGTGAATCCGACACTTGGGATGGCAAGATCTGGCAGATACTCTTGAGAACCTCAAGCCCTCTGCATCCAAAAAGGAGACACTCCTGGCTGCAGAGCAGCAGTGCACTGCTCGCCTGCAGATGATATTGAAGCTCCGCGTAAGATAGATACCTTGTTCTCCCCAAGGCAATACTTATTCTAGTTCAGTGTTCTGCTTCTCTCCTGGTCACTGGACCAACATCAAGGCACAAATCTCACTGTGACCTGCCTAGGCGAGGTTTTGGCCCTAAGAAGAAAGAAAGCATCAGGGCCAGGAAGGCCAGCCCAGAAGTGCATCTTGTGGTGCTAGGAAGAAATGGAAGTCAGCATGCTGAGCTGGATGGTGGAGAGATCAGTGACACAAAGGCACTGACAGTCCTGTGATTTAGGATTCAAGCCCTGGCAATGGAATAAGTCCTAATGTGCCATCAGAAGTTGTGGGAGAGAAACATCCCACTTAAAAGAGATGAAGATGTCAGCAATGCTTTGGCAGAGCATCGAGGAGACATTAAAAGTCTCAGAGATAAGAATGTGTCAGAATGTATCTATTATTGAAGACTGGAGGGCCTGCCAGTATCCCTGCCCAGGCACACAGACCCCTCCTTCACTCATACAACAAGGAATGCTTTGAGACATGGAGCATATAACTCCAGGACACCAGAACTGAGCTGCAGGCACCATACCAGAACTGTTCTCCTGAACAATAACAGGCATAACAGGATCTCAAAACAGCAGAGGCCACATTGTGTGTCACCAGAGAGTGACATGGTGAACTTCATTATCATAATGGCTCATGGACAGGACCGCTCATTGTAGGAAGTCATGAATGGACTTTGCTGTACTGTGGTCCTATGAAGAGTGATCCTAGAAAACAATGGTGAGGGGAAACCTTTCCAGTAATCTGACGTTTACACAGTCCATGCATTATCTACTTTGAGTTGAGACAAGTGTTCTGGGTAAGGATCATCATGAAATCTTGTGCTGAGAGTGACTGCTAGAGGGAAGCACAGTACAGGCCATCTACTTCGGCATGAAGACACGCTTTAACCCTGACATTGTTTAGTGTTGCTGCTACACAATGAGAATAATAAGTAGATTGATCTGTGGATTTTTTTATTGTTCAGAAATCCTCTACAGATAGCACACACCCTTCTTGCCTGCGTGGTGATGGACCAGGTCTTTTACCATCGCCAAGGTTTATATACTTGCTAGGAAGTCTGGAAGGAATTAAGACTGAGGCCACACAAGTTTGGAGACCTGAAGGAGTTGGTTGAAAATGTGAGGATCTTTGCCTTCCCAATAAATACTTAGCAGAGTGAATCCATTACAAAAGAAGCAAACAACCAAACACTTGCCCAGCAACTTCTATCCTAGTCACCTGGGAATGGGTAGAGAGAGCCAAGATACAGTTGCCATGCTTTTAATATGACTTGAGTATGTCCTTTGAAGGTTCACGTATCAGAAATTGGGATCATGGCAAAAAAAAAAAAACATAAAAAGACATGAAAGTAGTAGGGAATCTAATTGGAAAGAAATACAAAGTAGGAAAGGAGGGGGAATAAGATTAGCCAGTCAGGGGTGAAAATGCTATAAACTCATTGTGTTCGTACATAAAAAGTGTCAAAGAATAAAAACTATTTTTTAAAAGAGGTGTGGTCTAATGGAAGGGCCACTGTACCACTGGGAGATTAAGATACCTCTCATGGGACTCTGGTTAGTTCTTGTGAGAGAGTTGTCATAACAGAGTAAGATTTGCTCCATTGGCTTCTCTTTGTCTTTTGTCTCTTGATGTAATCTCCCTCTCATATATGATGTCATCAAGTGATACAGAAAAAAGGCTCTCCCTGGATTCCACACAATATTGACTTTCAAATCGTGATCCAAACAAACTTATTTTTCTTATAAAGACTCAGCTTCTAGAATTTTGTTATAGCATTGGAAAATTAACTAATATACAGATGATAAAGGGCTCACAGATGGACTCCCACTTATCAATATTGATTTACCTATTTTATAACTAAATATCTTACTTATCAGTGGTAGAATAAGTATTGAGTTCTCAGTAATGTACTTTCCTTCAAGGAAACCACCTAGTCAAAGGTGGTAAGCTGATCCTATGAGATAGATCCTTTCTAACCTGGAAAGCACAAAGATTAAATCTAATTAGGATTGACACAAATGATTCCGTACTCATAATACCTTAGGATTTAGCATAACAAAGGCACTGATAGAGAAACTCACAGAAGTCATAGCATTAGCCCATGGCCACAAGATCTACTGATCATTCCTCCAACTCTGGAAATGAATTTTACCAACAGTCACGTGGGCTTAGAAAAGGCTTTCCCAACTGTATCTGTATTATAATGCAGACACAATTAGTCAGACAGCGTGGAATGCTCTTCAAGATGCAACTATGAGCTTACAGATGGCATCCTTAGGAGTAATACTACAGTCATTCAGCATAATTCATCTGTATTTTGTACTTTTGCATTGTTGTGTCCAAATACCTCAGCCAAACTTTTTGAGAGAGGACAGCTTTGTATAGGCTCACAGTTTCAAAGAAATTTCAGCTCATCATTGTGAGTAAAGACACAGTGGAGCATCTGCAACCAGGACGACAGGAGCATGAAGCCGTGGCTGTTCATGATGGTGACAGCATGTGGTTCAGGAAGCTAAAAAAAATAAGTTATAATCTGGGGTCAGTCCAACCTTCAAAGGCCACTGATGACCTATTGCAGTCAGGGAGGTCCGCTCTACAAATTTCAACAGCAATACAAGATTGGAACCCCCCACCCCACACACACAGGGATTTCATGCTAGGAGCAGGAAAAGACAGAGGGGAAAGGGTTTTCTCAGAAAGCCACAGAACACCCTGGAGTGATAATGATATGTCAGTATTGGGCTGTACCACACCTTGACCAAGAGGACTTTGGTCTGCATAGCTCTTGCCTCTATTTAAACCTTACTTTCATGTTGGGACTCTGAAGAAAGATGGTCTTACACATCACTGGATCTCTATGTCTCTCTTTCCTATGTGGCCACATCAAATCACCCCCTTTTTCTGTTGTTGTTGTTGTTGTTTTTTAACCATTGACTTGGCTCTTCTCATGGAGTTCTTGAGGATGAAAGGCCAAACCTGGCTTGTCGATGCATAGGCTGTTACCCTGGGTCCAGTAACAAAGACACAATTCTTTTTTTTATTATTATTCTTTTTTTTCTTTTTCTTTTTCTTTTATTTATAGTGTATTTTTTTCCACTCACACAAACTTGATAGGTACCCCATTCCCCTCCCTCCCTCCACCCCTCCCTGGATCCCTCTGCTTCCTCCCCCCTTTTCCCCTTCCTATCTCCCTGCTCCCTCCCCCCTTTTCCTCTTCCTATCCCCCCTCCTTCCCTTTCTCCCAGTGCCCCCTTCCCCTCCCCATTCCTGGAGCATCCTTTACTGTGCATTTCAAACTTCTCTCTTGGTCCTCCTCTCTGATGAGGTGTAAGGACTCAGTAGCATTGCCTAGAACTCTTTCTTGTGTTCCTCTTTGGTATAGGAGCATTGCTGTGGCTGTTAATCCCTTGCCTCTAAGGATCCTAGTGCTTGTGATCTATGCTAGACTTAGGTGGGTCAATGATATGTTGGTCATTGCTGCAGGTCATGCAAAGTTCTATTATGATTACTTCGGCCCAAGAGGGAAAAAAAAAAAAAGATTGGGGCCAAATATTCTCATGGGAGCCTGTGGGGACATTTCAGTTTCAAATCATCACAGATGGTTTCAGGGGCTCAGAAACAAAAGAGTTGGAATTTGACTCTTACTGATGACACTTCCAAGGACTCAAGTGGGGAATTTTTCCTTCCTGTCTCTCCAAGTTTTAGGCACCATGGGTCTATCCTAGTTGCTAATATCAAAAAGATATTTTACTGTCTATTTTGAAGAAGCAAGTTGGCATAAATCCTCCAGCTCTGGAAATGAATTCTACCAACAGTCATGTGAGCTTAGAAAAGGCCTTCAGAGGAGGACCTGGCTGTTCTTCTGAATAAAAGATCCACTTACTTGTATCCAACTTTCTGGGTTTACAGAAATTGCAAGATGATAAATCATTGTGTGAGTAACTAGGTTTGCAATACACAGCAAGAAGAAACTGACGCAGTACTAAATTCTCACCTTTGCTCACTTGCTTTCCTCTTCCTGTCTTGCATCCCATACTCCCTTGCTAGTTTCTTCTGGAAGCACTTCTTCAATAAATTATTTCCACATGAATCCACGACATAAAGTCCGCTCTTGGGAACTCAAACCTATGACAGTTGCTTCCCTTTCCAAGTATATCTTCAGCCACAGCTCAAAAATAGCTTCGTCTCATTTTTCTCTCTCTGCTCCTTTAATCTGATTTTTGTCCTCAAATGCTCCCTTCTTGAAAAGCGTAGCTTCGGAAGCATAGTTATCTCAGGTCGCTTCCTGCCTTGTTTAGAATCTGTGCAAAAGAAAAGCATGATAATAGAGAACACTGTCCAACTTTCTGCTCTCAGCACTAAGGCTGCATTGATAAGAGCCCATTTAGTGTATCCCATGAGACAGAGGGGAAGTCTCATTAGATGATAAGAGGAAAGATAGGCAATAAATATCAGAATCGAGTCCAAGGAGATTTTCAAGCTTGGGCTGTGTTTCATATCTGAAATGGGACACTGAATGGACTAGAATTGTAGCTTAGTGGTAGAGCACTTCCCTAGCACACATCCCCAATATTGAAGAAATAAAATAAAGATAATAATAAAATGGAACATCCATCTGTGATATGTATGTCAATAATCAAAATTCAAGTAACAGAGCAGAGGAAAGCAGATACTATATAGAAGTTGGGCACCAAGTCAAAACTGGCCAAGAAAAAAAGAAGTTATATCAGTCAATTATATTTATATTGGAGGTTTAATGCCAAGAGCTGTTCTCTCCTTCCACCTCTAATTTAGAGGGTTGCTATGATTTGTCAAGGGGGGAGGAGTATGGCTAAAGATATAGGTCAGCTTGTAGAGTGCTTGCATTGTATACACAAAGCCCTGTGTTTGATCCTCAGTCCTGCAAAAGCCAGGTATGTAGCACACGCCATCTTCGTTCAGCTACTTAATGAGTTTGAGGCTAATCTGGAACGTATGTGATTCTGTGTCATAAGACAAATAATAACAGCACAGTTGGTCTCATTCTTTCTGACTTTCTAATTCAATTTCTCACTCATCATAAGAAGTCTATCAACAGCATTCCTAATCCATCATCAGGCAACTCTAACTCAATACTTAAGTAATACTACACTAGGGTTTGTTTGTTTTTTACAACTCTAATTAATGCAAGCCAAGACTTGTCACCAAGACCTCTAGTCTCTGAAGTGAATGTGATGTCAGTTCCCTCTTCTAGTTGCCAACTATCAGTCATTGATTCATGTCCTATTCCACACTTAGTTCTGAAACCCATGAAAACCCACTTATGGGGGATGGACACAATGTAACTAGACACCTCAAGCTCCTGCTGCCATAAATTTCCCTTGAACTGTGAGCCTTCATAAGTTTCTCTTGTCTTGTATTTTATCCCACTCAAAGAAAAGTTACTAACACAGGCTTAAACAAAATTACACTGAATGGGTGGCTAAACCATAGAAGTCTTTTTTCTTTCCATGGTCCTAGAAGCTAATTGATTCCTGGTGTTGTTTGGTTTCTGGTGAGGCTGAATACTCTTCCTGACTTCAGATTCTGTGTCCTCTCATAACCTTTCCTTTCTGCTTGTGCAGAGTTGTCTGGTGTTTTTTTTTTCCCCTCTTCTTGGGACACCAGTTGTAGCAAAGTAAAGTGCAACCTATGATCTCACTTAATCTTTACTTATTAAAAGGCCTTATCTCCTAATAGAGTCACATTGGGATTTAGAGCTGCAAAATATGCATGGAGTAGGGGGAATAGGCAAGATCTATTCAGTCTATAATAGGTACCACCTCAGGGTAATTTTCCCCCAGTATTACACACTACCTTTACTTCTTCTGAAAACTGCTTTGTGTTCACAGAGGAGGGACAAAAGAAATCAGTGTTTGTGAGGGTTAACAGTTGTGCTACTGCGATATGGTGTGTACTGCATGAGTAATGGGCTTATCAGTCTCTCCAGGTGGCAAGCAATACCCGAATTCACCTCCTTTTTCTATATAAAATGCAATGAAGAAGACTTAGCCACTTTTCATTTTCTCCTGACAATTCACTCTGCATTGACCAAATCAATTATTAACAACTTCCAGCCTCACTCATAATTCTGTTCAGACTGTGCTGTCACGGGATACATTGGCTTTGTTTCCCTTTTTTGGCAGTGTTACAGCTTTTCTACTTACAGTTACATTGACAGCATGTATACTCAGACTATATCAATGGGCTAATAAGTGATATCAAAAAAGAGCATAAAAGTCATACATAAAAGTCACATTAAATATATCCTATGGACATCAAAGTTCATAGGAATAATCACGTGATTTAGTTTTATTAAACATTTTTGGTAAATTGTTTCCAGCACAAGCATGAAGACACCAGTTTGAATCTCCAGAATCCATGTAAAATCGGGCATAGGGGTGTAGGCTTGTAACCTTATTGATGAAGGGCAGGGACAGGCAGATCCCTGGAAAGTCACTGGATAGTCAGCCTAGCTGAACTGATGACCCCAGAATCAGTGAGAGACATTGACTCAAAAAATAAGGTGGAAAGTATTAGAGGAAGACACCCAACATCAATCTCTGCCTTCCACATATGTGTACACATATGCATACACACCCACATGCATGTATTCACATGCACCACAAACACACCCATATGCACACCCTCCACAATTTTAGTTGTGAAGGAAAGCATAATAGGTTATCCCAAAATATCTCACTTTAACACTTCGACTTTGAACTTAATACACTTACACTGTATTAGAAAAAAAGAAAAATATTCTTATCAACAAAGACAGGGAGTCCAACCCAAGAAAAATCTGTATGGTCAGATCTTGTTAAAATAACTTTTAGTGACAGGAGGAAAAGAGGTATAGGTGATAACCAAAACTCTCAGTACCATGTGTATAATACTTTCTGGTAAGCTGTTGGTCGGGGGGGGGGTCATGCAGGTCCCCAAAATAATATAGGCTTTTGTCATTGCTCTTGGGTGCCCACCAGGACCTCATGGCAAGACCCTATTGCTGAAGACACTTGCACATGTGGGTCACAGCACATGGAGAAATCAAGCTGGTACTGATCTGGAGGTTTCCTTCCTGCTGGCTAACTTTCATATACCAAAAGATGCTATTCAACCCAGTGGGAGAGAAAAGCCACCAGTAGTCTTACCCAAATGTGGATTCTGTAAACTGCAATAATAATCATCCTTGTAACAAATGTCTTACCTTGATGTAATAGTGGCATGAATGCTATGGAGGTTACCAAGGGGAGCCCCAGTAGGGAACTCATGGCTAGTACTGTAAGCTGGACTAAGAACCTGTGGATTGGGAGGTTATATGATCTAGAGGGAAACAAGCAACTATTTTCTGCTATTTGAACATGATATCAAATTGCCTTCTAAAGTACTTATACACTAATGCAACTCTCAGCTTTAAACAGGTAGCTTTCTTTGGCCATGGAAGTCATTTAATAAAAGGAATCATTGAACTGGAGAGAACACATAGTGTCCTTTGATACACACACACACACACACACACACACACACACACACACACACACATACACATACTATATATATAAACAAAATTTAGGGGCTGGAGAAATGACTCAGGGGTTAAGATTCTGCCTTGCAAGCATGAGGTCCTGAGTTGAAATCCCAGGTCCCATGTAAAAACACCAAGTGGAAAATGTGGTGGCTTACACTTTCAGCCCTAGTGGGCAGAGCCTGGCAAACCCCAGAACAAAGCAAGAAGGAAGTAGAAATAAACCAGGATGATTCCTGAAGTCACCACTGGCCCTCCATAGGGACACACACACACACACACACACACACACACACAAATAAATAAAGTTTTTAAATTTTTAAAAAAGAAAAGAAAAGAAATAACAGCTGCCCAAAATGCAGAGAATATATGATTGTTGAATTCTCAGTCCTAAACAGGACATCTAAATTACCTTCCCACCTTAAGATTCACATAATATCACAGAAGATGGGACCGTTAGAATGTAAGAGCCAGAGAATGGAGAAGGATGCTTCCAAACAGTGTCTTCTGGACCTGACCAGGCTGCTCTATCCATGAACTCAATGCAACAGTGTTCTCCCATAACACCTGCACAAAGTTTGGCCTATCAAATTACACCATAGAAAGGAGACAATCTCATGAGGCACCAGACCTCCCTGGGGAATATGAAGGTTTAATATTGACATGGAAGGGGAGCTACCTTCTTTCGTGATACATCCACTGGTATATTCTCCATGCTCCAGCAAGTGCTCAGGCAGGTGCCAGTGCAACCAACCCAAAGACTCAGTGGGCTACACAAAAAAAGACTCATGTATGTATTATGTAGTAGTATTTATCTATGAAACTGTCAAAGAATTTTTTAAAAATTAGTTTTTACCTTCCTTTTCTTTCCTATCTAGTTAATTTGCTTTTCTTGATTGATCGTCTTGATTCAATATACTCAACAAGTATTTGGGTCTTGCCATTTCTTTGGGTCTTAATTTTCATGTGGAGACTTCTCATACACATAAAATGAAATCTGTAGGCTTTTCTCCTATCAACACATATATAAAATTATAGATTATTTAGAATAACATCTAACCAAAATTAAACCTGGAATACAGATTATTTAGAATAGCAACAACATTACTTTACATAGCAACACTTTGGAAACATAATAAAAACCACATTTTGAGAAAACTGAAAGCTTTAAATGTCTGTTTTAATAAAAAAAAGATTGAAAGTTGATCAATCAATCATTTGTTTTGACAAATGAAAAGATCAAAATGTATAGGTAAACAGTGTTTTAGGCATTTCAACAAAATCAGAAATCATGAAGGAAAATATTGACAGTCTTGATAATAAAACTTATTTTTAAAGTCTTGACAAAATATGCCATAAGTAAATATAAAATATAAATGACAAACTGTGAAAACACATAGCATATGGAAGTACAATGTAGACTTAGCATCTACAACTATCTTTCAAATTAATAAAAGTAAACAAATGTGACAATAGAAAAATCCATAGGGATTTTTATTCATAAATAATCAAAAAGTGTAATCAGGATAAAAGAGTTTTTTTCCTATGAAACTATGAAGCTGTAAAGGAGAGATTTCACCCAGAGCTGGCATAGGAATGGAGAACTGGCATGTTCATCTGTGCTGATAGAAAGTGTAAACTGGTGTGAATTTTTATTTGGAGGGTTGACTGTTACAATATGTTTGAAACGTGAAAACTTACATGCTAACTCATTCAAGATGGTGGCCTACACAAATATGTTTATCTCTTGTACCTGCCAAAAATCTCACCGAGGTGATAGAAAACAAACAAAAGAAGTTCTTTGCCTGGTGGTGAAACTAAAAATAATAAACCTGTAGAGTAAAGCGCGGGTCTGTTATACAACTGAGCAGAGCTCCTAATGGATTCTAGAGACATCTCCAAGTTCACAGTGACTTGGAGTCGAAGTGAGTCAAGAAAGAAGGTAATGAATTGTGCTGTTTGCTTACAGAAATTGACTGAAGCACTTGCATTCCTGTTAGGAATGATGATAAATATTTCTGCCCAAACTGGAAAACTGGGACTAGGATGTTGCTTAGTTGGTAGAGTGCTTGCCTAGAATGCAGGACACCCTGGATTTGAGTTCCCAACACTGTATAAACTGGGTGCAGCAGTGTGTAATCCCAGCGTTCAGAAGGACATGAATTTTAAGGTTCCAAGTTGACCTCAGTTCTGTGAAATCCTGTCCCAAAAATAAACTCAGTAGATCACATACTGAATCATATGCTGAAACAAAGACTTGAGTAAGAGGGGAGATTTATTGGGAAGAACTTCAGAACTTTATATATATATATATATAAACTGTCTAAGAATGAAAAGGAAAAAATAAAAATAATTTGCAAAACTAATAATGGGGTACTAGAGAAACAAAGCCCTATGGAGCTTACAACTTCACCATAGCCATGCAAGTGGATTACGCTACACATTGAGCCACTTTCAGTCTCTTTCTTTGTGCAGTGAATAAAAGACCTGAGCTCTACTGGCTGTTTTCCTCCTATGGAGACTATACTTATTTCAACAGGAGCCATCTATCAGTTTTCCTCACTGCACTAGTTACTCTTCTATGTAGCTGTGAGAGAACACTCAAAGTCAAGCAACGTAAGAAAGATTTATTCAACTTACAGTTGCACAGAGGAGATACTGTCTTTCATGGCGGAAATGGCATGGCTGGCAGCAGAAGCTGGAGTAGGTCTAGGTCACTGCAGACATCTTGGAGGCTGAGAGCTGCAAGACTGCCAGCTGCTAAAGCAGATCTATCCACAAGTAGGTGGGACTAATCCACCTCAAGCTCCACGCCTGTGACTGCCTTCTTCCAGCAAGGTTTTACCCCATAAAAGTGCCATGACCTTTCCAAACATATGAGATTGTGGGGGACGCATTTCAAACCATGACATGCATCATAAGAGAAGTTATCATGGAAAAGAACTGTGGAAAGCCCTCAGGCTAGCTTGTGAGCTGCACAATCTAGTCTGCGAAGGTAGGTGTGGTGGTGCAACCTGCCAGTTTGAGAACTGCAAGTGCTATATGGCCAGTGTGAGGCCGGGATGGGCCTGTGGAGAGAAAGAAGAGGGGGAGGGGTGGCATGAAGACACACTGTAAGAGAAGCAAAAGAACAGACACCCTCCAATCTCTCTCTCTCTCTCTCTCCTCTCTCTCTCTCTCTCTCTGTGCGTGTGTGTGTCTCTGTCTTTCTTGTGTGTGTCTGTTTGTCTGTGTGAATCAGAGGGCACTGAATGTGACTGTGGAGGACCAAGGGTGACTTGGGGAATCACCCTGGATTGTTCTACATCCTTTTTGCTTCACTCTGGGATTTCCCAGGCTCTGCCTTCCAGAACCAGAAGTGCAGACCGCCACCATTTCCACCCAGTGATTTTACATGGGACCCGAGATCCAAACTCAAGTCCTTTTGCTTGCGAGGCAGAGTCTAAACCCTGAGCCATCTCTCCAGTCCTGCAAAAGAAAGAAACATTTCAGTATTTCAGGAAGAGCAGAGAGCACTTTAAAACTTCAATGATTGTCTTTGGCTGTGGAGTGCTAAGGCCCTAAACAAGACATCTATGTCATTCCTGATCTCAGGCCAAAGCACAAGAAAAATCATGAAATTGGGGACAGGAAAAAAAATGTCAGAATCTGAAGATGGGGAGGAACATCACCAGTGTCTTCTTGATGTGACAAGGTCATTGCACCCATGAGCTTGCACAGCTATGTGCAACTAACCTGCAAAAATAAGACCTGCACAAAATTGAGCCTGTCAACATCTGATGATGGACAGACGGTGCCAGAGGAACGTCAACAAGAGAGGTAGTCCTCTGGCCTCCACACATACCTGCTCACATGTACACTCACATATGTGCACACATTCTCACACACACACACACACACACACACACACACACACACACACAAGAAAATATAAAGAGATAACTTAAAGCTCTGAGTTTTGTACCAAGATACATTAAGTATGGTTATAAAACTGAGCATAAAGTATGGTCACGCAGGTCAGAATTTCTCAGCCTCAGACCCTTGACAGTTGGAACCAAATAGTTTTCTGTTCGGGTTTCTCCTGTATCTTGCAGGATGATCAGCAGCATGACTAGCTGCAATACTTAATATCATACCCACAGCAGCGCTCCTTCCTTTTAAAGCTATAATAGCCAAAAATATCCTCAGAGAGTGCCACACTGCTGCTAGAGGCAAAATTGCTCTGGGTGGAGAATCACTGATATAGATGTATAGATTAATGCAAACTGAGCTACAAAAAAAGTTTAACAAAGGATCTTCCCTACGGTGTGGCAATAATGAGTTTGCCCTCATATACTATCTGAATACATATACATGAAAAATACTTGTCTAATTTTGGGGTGGATTTTTTTAAAAATTAAGATCTCCCTGTCATTCTTAACAGGTTTATTAGAAAGAAAAATCAGAGAATGAGGTCATTACAGCGGATTGAATTTCATCAAGGGTCTATTTTACTTGAATAACCCAAGAATTCTAAAGTGGATAAGAGTTACATGGACTTATTGAATAATTATTATCTCAAATAAATTATTTGTCTTTTTCTTTCTTAAGATTTTCCATTTTAACATATAGTGTGTGTGAATAAATATTACATGAATGAAATATTTCTTAAAATGTATATGAATATATGTAACAGGGTTTTTCATGTGTGTGTGTTTGCAGGTATGTGTATAAGAGGGTACTTGAGTGTGTGTGCCCTTGGAAGTCTAAGGGCAACATCAGAAATCATCCTGGATTACTCTACCTTCTTATACTTTGCGCTAAGATTTCCTAGGGTTCTTCTGCCTTCCAGGGCCAGAAATACAGGCCTCAGTCATATCCACTCAACATTGCTTGTTAGTTAGTTAGTTAGCTGTTTTTATTCTTTTATTTAACTTTTTTTCCTGGTTTTACAAGCATATCGAATACTTATCCCTGTTTTCCTCTTTCCCCTCTCCTTACATCAATTCATCCTAATTCATTCTTTCCTTCATCAATCCATCCCACTCCCTCCCAGCTTCCTACCTATCCACTTCTATGGGCCCAGAGTTCCCTCTGGCTTGTCTACTCTTGTGGGGGTTCAGGCCTCTGTGGTATACTGAGTGGCCCCTCCTTAGACTGACCCACTGATAAGGGCATTCATTTCCTTTCACTCACTAGCCCTAGTCCCCAAGGTTTCCATTGCTTATAATTATCTTTCCCGAGATCCTCGCTAGTATATGAGGGTATGTTGGTATGGCAGCCTTCATGCTCGTCTGATAAGGACAGGTCTCATTGCAGTGAGTTCCTGGATGCCTTCAATGGAGTGTCTTGTCCCACAGTAGATCTTCTCATCTTTAGGTTCTTACAATCTTGACATCGGCTCATCTGCAAGGTTCCCTGAGCCTTTGGATGGGAAGAGATTACGTTAGCCTGATTCTGGGTTAGCATTGCAGGGTCACTGTGCTCTGGATTCTGATTGGCTAGTGTTTGCTTCACTGCTCTTCTACTGCCCTAGGCTGCATCCTGACAGGGTGTTGAGATCCTCTACCTCTGTTATAGAAGATTTCTAGGCTTAGTGCTGAGTGCACTTCCAACCTATGGGAACAATAACAGTATTTACAGAGCATTTTGGTGAACTGTCTTCCTACCTATAGGTTCATAGGCTGTTCTTCCCAAGTGATCAATTTCCTTCCCTTTTATAGGTTCTTATTCTAGTTAACAGTAACGGGAATGTGTTCCATTCTGACAAGTGCCACCCAGCATTTTCACATAGGATCTTGGATATGATCTCATATCCTTTGCTTGCAAGGCAAAGATTTTCACCCCTGAGCCATTTCTCCAGACCAGCAGGCTCTTTATAACAATGGATTCAACATGACTTTGACCAACTGAAGATCAATAAAATTCTAGAAACAAGGCATATCTGTACTGAACATTCCCTAAAGCAACATATGCACTATTAATGACTGCAAGTAATCTAGCGTTAATTTAAAATATACAAGCAGATGTATATATGTTATACTTTGTATCTTCAGACTTTGCTCTCTGCAGGGATACTGGAATCAATCCTCCACAGATGCTAAGGGATGATTGTATTTCACACACTTTTCATGATTGTCACCTAAAAATAAATCTGAGGCGGGAAAAGGACTAGGCATATTCATTCATACACATTTAATCAGAGTTGGGTATAAGTAAAGGGAAAATGCTTTATTCTGAATTTGAAGAAAAAAAAAGAATTTAGACTCTAAGTGAGAGACATGAGCTGAGGAAAACAGAATTTCTTTTCAAGGAAGGAACAGAAATAACTTCTGAGAAAACATGCCTGTGGCACCGTGAGAGTAATTTCTCTTTCCAAAAGGTTTCAGTGTTAGATTTAACTCTCAGTTTTGCCATTAACTTGAAGAATTCGTAACACAGTTAAAACAAGATGATGCCTCTTGAAAAGCATCTGAGGATGCATTATTTGGGGTTTGTATCTTCTCAAGTCCCTTGTTTGTTAGGTGCTGCGGTCTGATACAGGGTCAATAATTTATGGATTGGAGTAGAGATTGAACAATCAATCAGTTAAAATATTTATTCAGTTCCAGAACTGTGGAACAAAAATAATTTATTCAGCTAGGAATAGAAAGCCATCCTCTTTCCTAATGGGTGAAAAGGACCAGACTAGGAAGGAAGGAAGGAAGGAAGGAAGGAAGGAAGGAAGGAAGGAAGGAAGGAAGGAAGGAAGGAAGGAAGGAAGGAAGGGAGAGGAGGAGGAGGGAGGGAGGGAGGGAGAGAGGGAGGGAGGGAGGGAGGAGGGAGGGAGGGAGGGAGAGAGGGAGGAGGGAGAGGGAGGGAGGGAGGGAGAGGAAGGGAGGGAGAGAGGGAGGGAGGAGGGAGGGAGGGAGGGAGGGAGGAAGGAAGGAAGGAATCTTGTACTAAAACTTTAGTAGGTTTTTTAAAATTATTATGATTTTGTAGGTAAAATGATACATGCTTGCAAGATTAAGAAACTTAGGTTTCTTAGCACACATTTTTGAGAAACAATTTACATACCATAAGATTCACCCTTTTAAATTAGACATTTCATTGCATTTACTATGTTATGTGACTAGCCATACTACCTAATTGCAGAACATTTTCATTGCCCCAAAAAGAGGTCCTGTGTGTGTGTGTGTGTGTGTGTGTGTGTGTGTGTGTGTGTGTGTGTGTGTGTAAGGGGGCACTGTGTGTCCCTGTGGAGGACCAAGTGATTTTGGGAGTCATCCTAGATTGCTTCTACCTCCTTTTTGCTTTGCTCTGGGGTTTTCCAGGCTTTGCCTTCCAATGTCAGAATTGCAGGCCTCTGAAATACCACCCTGCATTTTTAGATGGGACCTGAGATCTGAAATTAGATCCTTTTTCTTTAAGGCAAAGGCTTTAATCATTCACCCATCTCTCTAGCCAGAAGCCCTTATCTTTTAACAGTCACTCACCACCTCCTTCCTAACCTATGTCTTCCTATTCTACTCTCCTGCCTAGTCTCCTTCCTACTTTATGTCTCCCCAGAAATGCTCATTCTGAACATTTCATACAAGATCATACAACATATGGTCTTTGTGTCCAGTTTTTTTACATTTAATGTGAAGGTTTTGGTGCATTTGTAATGTCACAATAAGTCAAAACTATTTTTAATGTCTGGATAGTATTTCATTGCATGAACATATCACCTTTTATTTATTCATTTGTCACTTGACAGACAGTTGAACTGTTTAAACTTAAAAAAAAGTATTTGTGTGTGTGTGTGTGTGTGTGTGTGTGTGTGTGTGTGTGTGCACTGTGTCCCTGTGGAGGATAAGGATGACTTTGGGAGTCATACTGGATTGCTTCTATATCATCTTTGCTTTACTATGGGATTTCCCAGGCTCTGCCTTCCAGTGCAGGCTGCCACCATTTCTGCCTAGCATTTTTGCATGGGACCTGGAATATGAACTCAAGTCCTTCTCTTTGCAAGGCAGACTCTTAACCCCTGAGCCATCTCTCTAGCTTTGTTTCCACTTTTGACTATTATAAATAACACTGTTAAAAGCAGACTTTGGAATTATAGATCTGAATTTAATCCCCATAAAGCATTTTCACTTGAGGTAAGTTGTCAAACTCTCTGACCCTCAATTTTACATCCCTAATATCACAGTAATAATATCTACCTCCAGAATTTTGCATTATTTTGAAGGTTCATGATTGAAGGAAAAGAATAAGAAGTTATGAGTACAAAATTTGGTATCAATAATGTCAACTTTGGCTATGTGACAACTAAAACTGAATGTCAACTTGATGGTCTCTAGAGGTCTAGGAGACAAACCTCTGGCATGTCTGTGAAGGAGTTTCTAGCCTACGTTAAGGAAGAAAGGAAGACCTAAGTCTAAACATGGGCAGCACCAGTCTATGGGCCAAAGTCCTAGACCAGATAGAAATGAGATGTGCATTCATCTCTCTGGGCTCCCTGTGTGATCAGCTGCCTTATTCTCCTGCTGCTGACATGCACTTTGTGAGCCAAAATAAATCTTCCCTGGAGTTGCTTTTGTCAGATATTTTGTCACAGCAATGAGAAAAGTAACTAACATAGTAGCCAATAATAAAGCACAATAGACTGACTAGCTTAAACAACAGAAATTTGTTTTCTCAAAATTCTAGAGACTGTAAGTACCAATACAGTCAGGTTTTAGGGAGTCCCCTGGCCTGCAGATGGCTATAGTCTGCACATGGGAGAGGAAAGCAAAGAGGGAAACACACACACAGAGAAAGAGAGAGAGAGAGAGAGAGAGAGAGAGAGAGAATGTGCTTTCATTCTGGTATGGCTTCCCCCTTTAAAAATGAATGTGTGTGCATGTGTATGTATGTAGTGGATTTGTGTGCTCTAGACTCTACTCCAAGGGGCTGGAGGCCAAAGAGTGATGTTGAGTATCTTCCTCTCTCATTCTCCATTTTATCATTGACACAGTGTCTCTTACTAAACTTGGAATTCACCACCTAGGTTAGACTCACTGGCCTGCACGTCCCCCAAGATCCACCTTCATTTTTCAGTAGACAATCCATGCCAGGATTTCAGATGGGTGCTGGGGATCCAACCTCGGATTCTGCTCCGTGAGCACTTTACCACTGAACCAGATGTCCTGTCATCCTCTTCTTGCAAGGATACAATGCCAAGGGAGGCTACCCTTCAGATCTCATCTAAGCCCAGTCATCTTCCCTTGGCCTGACCTCCAAATACTATCACAGTGAGAGTCGAGGCTTCAACACATAAATGGGGTGAAAGAGGTGGAAAGGAAAACATTTAGTCCATAACAAAATAGGGAGGATACAAGAAAATAAAGATTTAAACAAGTTAACAAATACTGCAACACCATCACAAAATCCACAATAATGTCTGACATACCTCTATAGTTTTCCTGTTTACAGTGCATTTTCCCCAAATACCTCTGTGTATAAACACTGTATTATCTTTTTTCTTTACAAAGAATAGAAAGAAAAAATACTCTTCAAGCTTGGCTGATTAATTTTTTAATACTGAGAGTTGAAATATAAGTAAATTCACATAGATTTGATTCTTTCAAATGCTGACTTCTGAAGGTTTTCCTCTGACCTCTATCCTTGTACCATGGCATACATATGCTTTCTCTCTCTCTCTCTCTCTCTCTCTCTTTCTCTCTCTCTCTCTCTCACTCATTCTTTCTCTCTCGTACTTGCTCTTATTCTCAGTCTCACTCTCAAATAAATAAATAAATATTTTTATAAAGTCCACCCCAATGAATCTGTTTTTCATGTGTTTTAAGTAGAAGGATTATACATTTTCAAAGAAAGGAAATGAATTGAGATTTTGATTGAGACTTTTTCACTACAGCAATGAGAATCTTCTACATGAACTGATTCTGATCTTGACTCTGAACATAATGACACAAACATGAGTGGGGTGGAGGAGTACAGCATTGCTGTTAAGGAAAGAGCTGGAAGTGTAGGAGAGGAAAACACAAATTCATTATATTTGTACATGAAAGCTTCAAAGAATAAAAAAGAAGCAAAAAGAGAAAATGAAGGGAAATGAAAGAAAGAAAAAAGATGAAAAAAAAGAAAAAAAAAGAAAAGAACTGGAATTATCCATCTTTCCAATCACATTTTTTTTCTTCCACTCATACAAAGTTGATAAGTACCCCATTCCCTCCCTCCTTCTACCCCTCCCTGGATTCCCTTGCTCCCTCCCCACTTTTTCCCTTTCCTTTCCCCCCTCCCTCCCTTTCTCTCAGTGCCCCCTCCCCACCTCCATTTCTGGAGCATCCTATAGTATGCATGTCAAACTTCCCTCTAGGTCCTGCTCTCTGATGAGGTGTAAGGACTCAATGGCATTGCCTAGAGCTCTTTGTGTGTGTGTGTGTGTGTGTGTGTGTGTGTGTTCCCCTTTAGTACAAGAACACTATTGTGGCTGTTAATCCCTTGCCTCCAAGGATTGTGGTGCCTGTGATCCATGCTAGATTTTGGTCAGGCACATTTTGTTAAGAGCTAATCTGAAGTCATTTCTCTACATGTGCACAGCTGCCCTCTACTGGACAGAATTGCAATTTGCCCAAGTTCATTGAAATGAATTCACAAATACTCAAGAACTCACTGAGCAGTCAACAAATGTTTGTGACTGTGTCAGGTATTGTGTGGAACTCTGGGATACCTAGGTAGGGAAACTCATTGTCTCTGTCAGGCAGCTCATTGAAGATTTGGCAAAACTTCTAAGAAAAATCAGTGATTGCAATAGAAGGTTAATTGCTAAAATAGTGGTATGCGCAGATACCATAAGATCATAGAAAAAATTGCCATTTACAGTCTACTTGACTCGTTCAATAAGAATGAGCCATGTTTGAGACCTCATCTGGTAATCAAAGGATTTAGAAATTTCACTTTAGAGGTGAAAGTGACAGATAAAAAACACAAGGTATACAGTTGAACTTGACTTTACAATAAATGTTAAAAGGAAACCGTGTTTATTAGTTCCCTGATTTGTTGATTAAGTGATAAATCTGACACTCCTGTTATATTTACCTCCTTGATCCTGAAGTGTCCATCCTGCAGCCAGACTTTATCTCTTCACCCTTTCTTTATTTGTGGCAGGGTCACTGATCAGTCAGCTTCCTGCAAAGGCTGATTCAAGGGGAAAGGGTCTTTTCCAAGCTTGTGCTGTGAAGGCTACAAAGTAAGCATATTCCACACAGGAGATTCTAGAAGAGCTCCAAACACCAGCTTAGGCTCTGATTGGTGCTGATCATCGTCTTCACACGCTTCCTTCCTTCATAGAATGCTCACTCTTGGGGGTCATCAGAGAGATGGCTTGTCAGTATATTCCAGTGTAGACCATATCAGTTCATCAAAGGTATTTCTCAAAGATACAACAGATTATATGCTAGAGTCCCATTATACTTTATGATGACTCTACACAGATGAAGATTTCCCTCTCTTTTCTCTCAGAAGCTCATTGTTTCTGCAATAAATCTGCATGTTTTCTCCATAGTCAGGATTTTGGCTTCAAGTGGGTTTGAGGAAATGTAATTACAACTATATCCTAAGGAATTAGGACAACGTCTGTCTTTCAGCTGCATGTCTATTTGAATGAATCTTCTACTTCACTTCCTACCTGGAGAAAATTGCTAGAAAATTAAACTGGCAGCTCTCCTTCCAGTCAACAATTGCTCAACTGAAGATATCATTCATTTGGATTTCATTCAATGGTATTTAGTATGTAGCACTTTGTATGCACCCAGCCCTACCATGAAAGTATAGCAATTGACTCAAAAGAAATTGAAGACCTGAACTGATAAAGTATCCAAATGTTTAAAACTTCAACACACATTTTTGGAGTTTAAGAAAATTACTTATCCTTTTCAAAATTTTACTTAGTATAGATTATGGCAGAGAAATGAGTTTAGAGCCAAAACTGAACTTTTGGGTTCCCATTCTTTAATTCATTATTTACATATGTCTAGGAAATTATTTTTTTTGTTTTTAGACATTTTATTAGCACATATTAATTGTACAAAAGAATGAATCTCATCAGAGATTTTTCATAATGTACAGAATGTACTTTTTTAGCTTAAATAAAATAGCTCATGTTTTTATTTTAAATAAAACAATAACATAGTAGATAGTTTTTATTCTGCTTTTTTTAACATTTTTTATTATTATTTCTGCTCATACAAACTTAATAGGTAGACCAGTTCCCTCCCCTTCTCCTCCTCCCCCTGAACCCCCTGCTCCCCCTCCTTCCCTCCCCATCTCCCAGTGCCTCCCCCCCAATTCCCAGAGAGTCCTTTATTGTGTATGCCTAACTCCCCTCTTGGTCCTCCTTTCCGATGACGTAAAAGGACCCAGTGGCATTTCCCTGAACCCTTTCTCGTGTTCCCCTTAAGCATAGGAACACTTCTGTGGCCAGCAATCCCTTGCCTCCAAGGATCTTGGTGCCTTTAGCCGATGTTAGAGTTTGTGAGGTCAATAGTATGACGGACATGGCGCAGGGCATGCAAAGTCCTATTATGATTGCTTCAGCCCTATCTAGTGTGGAGACTCTTCAAATCATTGCTCCCCCCATCCTTTTGCTCTTACAATCTTACCACCCCCTCTTCCTCAAATTTCCCTGAACTTCAGGATGGGGGGAGATTAGGCTGGCTTAGTTCTATGTGGATGATATAGAGTCTCTGAAGTTCTGGATTGTGGTTTGTTGATTTTCTTTTGCAGTTTTGCTGCTTCTAGGAAATTATTTTACCTGTCCCCCCCCCCCAGACTCTTCAAGTGAAAAACAAAGAGCAATATCATTTTGGGGGATAACTATGAAGCTTAAATGAGATAATATAACGTAAAAAGATGTATCTGATACCGTATAAAAGTACTGTTATCCCTCCAAAAATATGGAACCTAGTACACACCTGTAATCCAAACACTCAGGAGGGTCATTAGTGAGATGGCAGCCTGGGCTTCATAATAAGACCCATCTCACAAAGCCAAAACAAGGCAAGCAAACAACCACAAAAATCCATCAAGCGCCAGAAAAATTTCAACAGAATTTGATCCAGGATTTTACAAATATCAGTCAGTTTTATCTTGACTCTGTGGAAGAAAGATAGAGAGAGAAAGAGTGAGAAACAGAGGGACATAGAGAAACACAACAGAACAATATTTCTTATGAAGACATTGTAGGTTAAGTACTAATTAGGTAAGCTAGATGTGCAGTAAATGTAGGAATTGACACCTATCTTCCATCATTTTTGTTGTTATTGTTTTAATGTCTTTGTGTGGGATGCATGTGTTGGCACACATACATGTGGAGGCCCAAATTTGATGCTGGGAATTTTTGTTGTTTGCCCTTTCACCCTGTTTTTGGAGACAGTCCCTCAATTAAGCCCAGAGATCCCCAACAGGGCTAGTCTCACTACCATCTTGCTCTGTGGATCCCCTGTGTCTGCCTTTCAAGATGGAATTACAGGCAGGAATTCATTCCCATCGTCATGGTTAAATACAGATATCAACTTGACAGTTGAGGGCCCAACAGTTGAGGGTATAAGCTCGGGACACATTTGTGGAGAATTAGTGAGTTAAACCCAGAGTGAATCTATAGGAGATTGGCTAGTGGATGGGGAAGGCCAAGCCATGGTGGGTGGGACCATTTCCTGGGCAGGTGAATAAGATGGGGAGAGTTGGTTGAGGAAGTTTGCATACTTCTGTATACCTGACCAGACATGCTGGCCTAGCAAGTAAGAATTGCCTCCCTCTCTCTCAGCTATTATGGTGTTGATCAGTTCTCTTAGACCCTGACATTAGTGTGGGCTCTTCTGCCAAGCGGGAGAAGGAACTATAACTTGACAATCATAAGAGAAAATAAAGCCCTTGTTCCCCTATAAGCCATTTGGTCAAATTGCTGTCACGATGACACATAAAGAATGTATTGACAGAAGAGTTAACCGCAACAGGCACCCAAGCACAGTGTTCTAAATTCCAGTTCTCTTGCTTATTCATGTGAAGCAGCCACTTTAACCACTGAGCCATTTCCCTATCCCCATTATCATGTCAAGTAAAGTACAATTTTATTTCAAACAATGGAGTTCAATGTACAAAGAATAAAGAAGTTCTTAATAGAAAGAAAGAAATAAGAACTAGCATAAATATTGAATTAAATAATAGCTATGTAGTTATGGGGAGTTATTCAACTTTGGGCCTCAATTTTCAGGATCTCCAAAGTCTTTATCAAAACTAAACATGAAATATTTAATATCTGGGTTATGGGTTTACTGTTATCTACACTAAAATCCTGTTGCTATTGTAACTCTACAAAATCTGATCAAAAATTCCTTTTATATTTTTAAGATCTACCCTCATAAACCCACTCACATGCAAACAACAGAGAGATTGAGAGAGAGAGAAAGAGAGAGAGAGAAAGGAAAAATGGGAAAAAATAGATCTGAGTGAAAGTTACATTTAAAAGAAGGAGTAAGAGTTAACTTGGGAGATTATTTTTAATTTGCCATGCTTTAAAGAAAATAAAGATTTATAAATAATATTTTCTCTTCTAAGATTGCTCAGTAGGAAAAGTGCTTGCCAGGTAAGTGTGGGGATCTGAGTTTAGGTCTCTAGCACTTGTAAAAAACTGGGCCTGGTGGTGCATTTCTATAACCCAGTCGTGCAGGACAAAGACAGGCAGACACCTGGAATTTGTAGCCAGCCAGTTAGCCAAAGCATGCTCTCACTTCAGTGAGAGACTCTATCTCAAAAGAATAAATGAATAAATAACCGGAGACAATAGAGAAATACACCTGACATCTACCTCTGGCCTCCACACACAGTCATCGGGACATATACACACATACGCGCATCTGTTACACAAAAACATAATGACGCAAAGACTGAAGGTAAGAAAAATTGCTCTCACGATGATACAGAAAGAATGTATTGACAGGTTTGATGAGTTTCCAGACAGATGTCATTTTGCTGTTTTCTTTATTTTCAGTTTTTCTAAACAAGATTTTATTTGTTTGTTTGTTTTATGTGTGTGTGTGTGTGTATCAGAGGGCACTGTGTCCCTGTGGAGGACCAAGGGTGACTTCGAGAATCATCCTAGATTGCTTCTACTTCCTTTTTGCTTCGCTCTGGGATTTCCCAGATTCTGCTACCGTGGCTGAAAGTTCAGCCCATGACTGTTTCCCCCTGGCGTTTTCACACGTGGGATCTGAAATCAGGACCTTCTGCTTAGGAGGAAGAGTCTTAACCCGTGAGCCATCTTTCCAGTCTAAGACAAGATTTTTCTATGTACTTGAGAATGGCCTCAAATTTGTGAATTTGTGGTTGTCTTGCCTCTCTAATGCAGCTCTTCATGCATTAACTAGGACTACCGGCAGAGTGCCAAAAAGATTTGGCAGGAGGACACACTCAGTCCCTGCCTTTCTGCTGATCATTGTGAGATAGTCAAGTTACTCACCATGAAGTAAAATGTTGGTTTTTCCTTTTTAAAATATTTTTCAACTGTGTGTGTGTGTGTGTGTGTGTGTGTGTGTGTGTGTGTGTGTGCGTGTGTGTGTGTGTGTATCAGAGGGGGCAATGTGTAGAAGTCCAAGGGTGACTTCGGGACCCATCCTGGATTGCTCTACCTCTTCAATGCTTTTGTTCGGAGATTTTTCCAGACTTGCCTTCCAGGCCTGGAATTGCAGAGCATCACCATATTCTCCCAGCATTTCTGTATATGATCTGGGATCTGAACTCAGGTCCATTTGCTTATGGGGCAAAGGCTGAGCCATTTCCCCAGCCCCTTCCAATAGTGGGTCCTCATCTTCTACCTTGTGGAAGCAGGATCTGTCTTGTTATTCCTGCAGCAGAGTAGGTACTCCAGGCTTACTGGCACGGGAGCCTCTGCCAAATTCTCCTCTCTCTGCCCTCTTCTCACCTTTGGAATGCTGGCATTCCAACAACATATGGCTTTTTACTTGGGCCCCAGGAACTGAATTCAAACGGCAAAGTTTGCATGGCAAACACTTTTATCTGCCATTTCCTTCCCCGTCCCTAATCTTTTCTTTCTCAAGAAATGAAGTAAAAAAAGTAAACATAAACTATCGAGAAAGTAATTAAAGAACAAAATAAATTTGAGAAAGCAATAATAGAAAATTAATGTTTTAGGGGACTGGAGAGGTGGCTCAGGGGTTAAGCCTCTGCCTTGCAGGTGGAAGGGCCTGAGTTCAGATCCTAGACCCCGCGTATAGACGCTGGGCGGAAGCGGGGCGGGGGTGGGGGGCGGTCTCTGTTTCCGGTCCTGGTAGGGCGGAGCCTGTGAATCCCGGGGCAGAGTAAACAAGGAGGAGGTGGAGGTGGTACATGGTGGTTCCCGAATTCCTCCGTGGTTCTACATACACACACACACACACAAACACACACACACATATACACACGCATACACGCACAATTGAATAAATAATCATTAAAAAAAGAAAAGTAATGTTTTAGAAAATAAATAGAACTTACTATGTCTGCTTCAGAATTTCAAAAAGGAAAAATTGAGAATAGAATAAGGATTAAGAGAAGAGGAAGGTTTGGCATAGCTTTATAGTGTCGTTCACAGAGTGACTCTTTTCTTCAGTTTCCATGTGGTACTTGACTTAGGTCCTTTGTATTTGTGGCAGTTTTCCAGAGAGAGATGTTCCAAGACCCTGAGTGAATGCCTAATCCTAAAAATACTCTATTTTCTCTACATAATGTTGGCACTAATGACTAATAACAGAACAGGAAAATTGAAATGTACTTTAAGAAAAGATTATGTGAATGTGATCTTTCTAGGCGAACCTCATTGTTCTGAACTCACTCCTCTTCCGGTGACAATGCCCACAGGTACAATGCCTACAGAAACAGATGAATGACATGACTGGCACAGGCAGGTGACATAGTGTTAGGCTACCACTAAAGACCTGCTTTGGGAGGCCCTTGACTGTTAAACTATGACAATGTCAAGTAATAAGGATATGCAGGGCAAAGAAATAATTCAGGTCCCAGGCAGAATGGAATAGGATCTGCATGACATTTTATCATGCCAATCAGGATGGTGGACAATTTAAAGTTTGTGAATAGTTTATTTCTGGAATTTTCCATTAATATTACCACACATGGTTGACCAGGGGGCATTGTGACACTTCTCTATCAGCTTGACATTTGAGAGCAAGCCAATAGGAGATGATCTAATCCATGTGGGAAGGTCCAGCCCATAGCAGGTGGGATCATTCCATAGTCAGGTAAATAAGACAGAGATATCTAGTTGGAATTTAGCACACCAGCAAGGTAGATCACATACCCCACCCACTCAGCTTTTCCTGTGTATTTGGTGTGGCCAGTTCCCTTGGCCTCTGATACTATACGCACTCTCCTATCATAATCTGACTGTAACCTAGAACAGTGAGCATGAAAAAACAAATCCTTATTCCCCTAAATTATTTGAGTCATATATTCATTACAGCGGTGGACCTTTGAGATTAAGACAGGAACTGAAACCCCAAAAAGCAGAATATCAGATAACATGAGATTTCTGCATTTTTATAATAACATTGAGTTTTTTCCTGCTAAAAGTGAATGATACATGTGGGGTATATAAAAGTTAGAAATTACAGAAAAACACAAAAGAGAAAATAACCATTGTAACAGTTACCCTTAACTATTGCTGTGAGAAAGCATTCAAAGTCAATGAACTTAAGGGAGAAAAGGCCATTTATTTAGCTTACAGTTCCAGAGGGGAGATACAGTCTGTCATGGTGGAGTCAGCATGGCTGGCTGGCTGGCCAAAGCTGGAGACAGGATAAATCGCATCCATCTGAGAGGCTGAGAGCTGCAAGACTGCTTGCCGCAAAGGCAGACTTCTCCGGAAGGTAGTGTGGGCCTAATCCACCTCAAGACCCACCCCTTGTGACCACCTTCCTCCAGCAAGGCTCCACATCTCAAGATGCCATGACCTTCCCAAACACATGAGACTGTGGGGGGGACACATATCTTTTTTTAAATTTTTTTTATTATTATTATTTATTCAACTGTGCGCATGTGCGTGTGTGTGTGTGTGTGTGTGTGTGTGTGTGTGCGCGTGTGTGTGTCTGTGTATGTGTAGAACCACGTACGAATTCGCGAACCACCATGGACGCCTCCACCTCCTTCTGCCCCGGGATTCACAGGCTCTGCCCTACCAGGACCAGAAGCGCAGGCCGCCCCCGCTTCCGCTTGGCGTCTATACATGGGATCTGGGATCCGAACTCAGGACCTTCCGCCTGCAAGGCAGAGGCTTAACCCCTGAGCCATCTCTCCAGCCCCTTTTTTAAAATTTTTTAATTTAATTTAATTATTTATTTTTTATTTCTGCTCATACAAACGTAATAGGTACCCTGGTCCCCTCCCTCCCTCCACCCCTTCCTGGACCCCCTTACTCCCTCCCCCCTTTTTCCTTTCCTTTCCCCCCTCCCTCTCTATCTCCCAGTACCTCCTCCCCACTATCCCTGGAACATCCTTTAATGTGTATGTCAAACTCTCCTCTAGGTCCTCCTCTCTGATGAGGTGTAAGGACTCAGTGGCATTTCCTAGAACTCTTTCTCGTGCTCCCCTTAAGTATAGGAACACTATTGTGGCTGTTAATCCCTAGCTTCTAAGGATCCTAGTGCCTTTAGTCCATGCTAGACTTTGAGGGGTCAATAATGTGTTGGTCATTGCGCAGGGCATGCAAAGTCCTATTGTGATTGCTTCGGACCTAACTTATGGGTAGTATCTTGCATAACGTTGCTCTTTCCCATCTTTAGGCTCTTATAATCTAACTGTCCCCCTCTTCCACAAATTTCCCTGAGCTTCAGGATGCAGAGAGATTAGACTGGCCTAGTTCCAGGTGGTTGATATAAAGTCTCTGACATTCTGAATTATGGTTTGTTGATTTTTTTTTCAGTTTTGCTGCTCCTGCAATACCCATCACTCCATTCTGATGGGTATTGGATGCCACCCCCTGGCCAGAGATAAAAAGCTGTTAAATTAGAGTCTTATTATAAGAATGTATTCACAGGTAGATGGAATAAGAGTAGGAGACCACGGTGGGGGGGGTCAGTCTCCCATTGCAAAATGGTTACTTCTATCTGCCAGACTATATGCCCTCCCCTTCTGTGGGGGACACATTTCAAACCATGACAACTATCATCTAAAATCTTACAACTGATGACAATTTCTTCCTTGTTAAATCGGTACTTCCACAGAAATCAGTATTTTGCTTAGCTGTACACTTTAACTATGTTAATTATAGATTCCAAAACATAAGCTCAGATTTGTCTATTTTTAAGCTGTATATAAATGGAAATTCATAGTTTTCCGACTTCTCTTAATATTGTTTGCGAAATTCATGCATATTTGTGCATTTAATTATGCTTTTACATTGCTGTTAGATATTCCAATAGACAAATTAGTCCACAATTTTTATTGATGGATATTTGGGTTGTTTCCAGCCTTTGGTTAATATAAACAATAAATACTGCTATGAAATTCCTGTACGTGTAACTTGGCAACATGGTTTGAACGTGAGTTGTAAGTATTTGAATCATTAATTTGTGTTAGTGTTTGAGAATGCTATGGAACCTTTACAGGGTAGCTAGAGCCTTGCAGGAGGGAAGCAGGTCACAAGTGTCTTGTAAACTGGCCCTTCTGCCTCCACCTGCACCTTCTTTTATGCAATTCCTGCTATAATGGACTATATCCCCCTGGAACCATAAGCCAAATAAATATCTCTAGCTCTTCTAAGTTGTTTGAGTCTGAATCTATCTCACAACAAAAGGAAATGTAACTGCAACATGAGTATAGATTTCTTGGACTACAATGTTGGGTGTCCTAATGGTTTTAAATGAAGGTTAATGGTCAGTAAGATAAAAATGAAAAATGAACTTGAACATTTATTTATTGTCAAATAGACTATTAATAAAATTGTATAGGATAAAAGTGAAACTTAGAATAATTTTAAGAGTACAAGGGAGCTGGAGAGGTGGCTCAGGGGTTAAGCCTCTGCTTTGCAGGTGGAAAGTCCTGAGTTCGGATCCTGGACCCCACATATAGACACTGGGCAGAAGGGGGGGGGGCTGCGTTTCTGGTCCTGGTAGGATGGAGCCTGTGAATCCCAGGGCAGAGTAAACAAGGAGGAAGTGGAGGCGTCCATGGTGGTCCCCGAATTCGCCCGTGGTTCTACACACACACACACACACACACACACACACGAACAATTTTATAAATAATAAAAAAGAATAATTTTAAGAGTAAAAAGAGTTATAGGATTGTAAGCATGATTCAAAAGTTTATTAGAATTTATTTGGAAAGGTGTTACCATGTGATGAAAGTTAAGTATCTCTTCTACTCAAGTGAATTTAAGATTAAAGAAATGAACATTTTAATTTTCATACAAAGTCGAAATGTACACACATACCTAAAACTCCTGTTTTAATCAAGTAAAAAACAAAATCCTCTCACAAACTAAATTTTAAAAACGGTATTTCAAAATATGCTATATTCAAGTAGTAAAATACATTTAAAAATTGCCTTGTGATAAAGTTATGGAAAATGTCATAGTACATCTTCTTTATATGTGTTTTATTTATTAGAGAGATAGAAAAAGGAAGAGCGGCACACAGTCCAAAATAGGTTTACAGAGAGCAGCTTAGGAAATCTGCTGGTTCCTTCCACTACATAAACCCCAAGAATTGAACTCATGTTATCAGGTTTACGCCAGTCACCTCTACTTACTGACCTGTATCACTGGTGCTATAACACATCTTTTGTGTTACTAGTCCCGTTATTTCTATAGTGATGGATGCAGCCACTTGTAAGTCTGCCTTTGTGAAATTAAATCAGTGACTAGACTGAGAACACATATCCTGTGAGCTACAGGGCCATGACCTAGGTCAGAGCATAAAATCAAATTAAATTCCAGAATGCCAAGAGTCTTTTAACTGTTTCAGATCTCTGAAACTTGACGTGTTAGGTACCTATGCGATCAAGCTGTAGGTAAGGCCATTGTTTTACACAACATAAAAGGCTGAACAAAACTTCCAAACCCTTCGAAATTAAGTACTTAAACTATCACAAAAATCAGCAAAAAAAGACGTTTATAAAACCTGGAGGCCTAAACAGACGATACTTTCAGTTGTCTTTTAGAGACAAGACACCCCCCCCCAGGCCTCTCTTTAGGTGAAAGGTATTATTCATTCATTCAGCCGTTCCCCAAACATCCCTTGAAGGCCTACTGTGTGCATGTGGCTTATACACTGAGCGAGGTCTATCTGGACAATTTCAAGGGAACCCTGCGCCATCTTCCTACCTCCCCCACACGTGACGCACTGCGCAGGCGCAGACATCCTTTCCCTGGCTCCACCCCCTCCACGCGCGCACGTGGTCAGAGCGTCGTGTGCTTTGTTCTGGAACTTTCCAGACAAGCGGACGTTCCCACCAAGCCCGCAGTTCCGAGGCGCTGACAGACCAGAACGGTAAGGTGTGTTGGAGGGACAGTTTGGCGGCTGGGGGAGCCAGGAGAAGCTGGCGAGGCCTGGGGGTGCCGGGGCGCCAGGCGGAGGGGTTTCAGGTCGAGGAAGGGCTTGCCCGGAGGCCAGCCGGCCTGGGCCGCTCTCACCCGGCCACGGGCCCCCCGGGCTCCAGGCGTGCAGGTGAGAATCCTGCCGGGCCCGGGGCGCTTACCCGGCTGAGCTCAAGAGGAGACCCCCGTGGCCCTCGAATCCAGAAACCCCCTCCCTGGACCCCCAGAACCCCGAACCCTCGAGCCCCGGGTAGCGCCGTAGCTTCGCACCCCCCAGCCCTGCAGCCTCGTGGGCGCCGCCTCGCCGACCCCGGGGGGCCGCCGCCTGCCCCCCTCCGGGGCTGGCGCCGCGAGGTGCCTGGGCGGGGCTCGGCGAGGGGCGGGGCTCGGGGCGGGGCTCGGCGCGGGGCGTGGCCGCCAGGGGTGCCCGCGGCGCCGGGGGCCGCCCGGGGCCGGCGCTGCGGCGTCGCCTCTCGCGCTGGAGCTCGGACGATGCGGGAGGCGCCGGCGGCCGGCTGCGGCGCTGCTGGAGCGCGCGGACGCGGCCGAGCTCGGGCCGGGCCCGGGACCACCGGCGCGGCGCCGCCCTCCGCAGCGCAGTGGAGGTTTGGTGAGGGGGCTGCGCCTCGGTGGTTCTTGACTTCCCGATTCGATTCTTGGAATGGTAACATTTCGGAGGTCCTCTGGGGCGGAAGATAGGCAGAGTCTCCTGACCGTCAAGTATCTCAGTTCGCGCCGTTTCCTGGGTGGTTAGCGTGGTTCATTTCACGTGCGTGGCTTCAGGCTCTGGGCCTCCGCGGCGGCGAGGTGGGCGGGGGCCGGTGGAGTCGGGATGCTGGAGGTCGGGCAGGTGCCGAGGTGACTGGTACTAGGAGGCTTCAGAGGCGCCGCGGTGCCGCTCGGTTGTCCACCTGCGGGCCGCCCGTGAAGTGTACGACAGTCCGCACTGTAGAGCCCGGGATGTCTCACCGTTAAAATAGAAATGCTCATCTTCTCTGTCTGTTTCCTCAGTTTCCTTTTTTTGATAACTGGGTGTATGCATAGTGAGAATAAATAAGTTACCAGCTTTAAGAAACATACCGTTAATTCACATTTAGAGAATAAATTTTTACTATGCTTAGAAGCTTTCAGTTAAAATGTATCACTGCTGTTTTGTGACAGTTTGAGAGTAAGGAACCTTGGGTTTGAAGATCCTCTATCCTTCCTCTCATTTTCTTAAAATTCTTTTATTACAAAATAAAAACTTGTCTTTACTACTTAAGCATTTGTGCCTTATCTGATTGTAAAGATACTAATTTTTGAAATGTTAGATTTGCTAGGAAAGAACTCAAGCATCTGGGAATACCTTTGTATAATTTGTTTAAAAATCAAAGAACTCATGGTAACTTTACATTTTTTGAAATTTTTACGCTAGGAACTCATGATGCTTTCAGAATTAGGATATATCTTGCCATATTTTATTTTTAGTTTAATACATCAAAATTGTCTGCACAGTGAGTAAAATGCACTGCATTTACTGTACATCTAGATTCCTGATTACTTTTTTCTCAACATACCCTCATTGGGCACTTTGCAGTTCTAATGTTTTATTATGCTAAGGATGACATACCACGTTTGAGTGGAAAAACTTTTTAATTAGGAAAGCAGTCCCCAGTTTTGCAATGCCTGTGAAGATTAATTTTTAAAACTTGGTAAGATATGTTTGTAAATATTTGCAGTTTCTTCTCTCATTTGCTTCAGAATGTCCTTACCCTCATGAGAACTGTTTTAGGCACTTGAAGTGTTTATATGTGTCCTGCTTGGTATAATGGAATGTTTTGTGCATTTGAGATTAGTTTTACTCCAAAATCTATAAAATGTTTTCAAAAGTGAAAATATTCCTACTTACCTTTATCAAAAATGGACTTTTTATTGTTGCACAACAGGTGTTTCTAGAACACCAGTATTTTATTCATTGATTTTATGTGTTAACAGGTGCTTTCCTAAGATGATTTGGTTTTTGCTTTGGAAAACTCGGTTTTGTAGAGTAAAGCTCAGTAGGGTTATATTGTCAGAAGTGAAATGTACTAGTTTTACAAGATAAGATACATTACATAATAAGCAAAGCCAAAAATATTTTAAACACATATGTTGAATAGTATAGACAGCCTTTGTAATTACTGTCCTTTGAAATTAATGCTAGCTGCTAATTGGGGAGAAGGAATCTGTGTTTAATTGTAACAGCTGAGACATTGGCAAAGATGGAGTTAACTACTTTCACCAGTGTAACTATGAATACATGTCAACAGATCTTTATCTGAACATAGCGTCATTTCAAACAGCTTTATTTAATACCTATTAGATCCTAAATGTACAAAAATACACATTGATTATTCAGGTTTTGCTCAGAGGTTTAAACTTTTATAACTCAAATTGAGTATTTAACCTAAAATCATTATATGGCTCAACTTTTTCGTATGTAAAATGCAGTAAATAACAGTATGTATTTACAAGTTTAATTCATTTGGTTGGCAGGCCATTGCTGGGTGGGCTTTATTTCAAATGTTTTTCCACTTCTAATAAATGAAACAGTATTTTAGTTTCTCAAATGAATTGCTGCTTGCTCGTTTGACGTTTTTAGTTTGCACAGTAACATTTCATACATGCTTGTTACCTTTTAAAACTAAAATACAAGAAGCTTCAAAAATGGCAGATGTTAGATAAAGTGTATTTTACTGTAGGGATTAAATATGTACACCTGTACTTGATTGAACCTACACTAATAATGGCACTTAATGGCAGTTACTGTAAATCTGTCATTCTATATATTGTGTGCAGTTAATTAACGTATCATAAGATGTCAATACAAGTAAATATATTCTTGTTTTTTTGTTTTGTTTTGTTTTACATTTAATGAAGCCAAGACCAAGGTAGCTGGTCTGAATTGTATAGTTTTACAAGAGGCAGATAGAATTTGAAACTAAATAGTTTGACACTGGAAAACTATCATCAAAGTATTACCTCTTGTCTATGTCAATAATAAGTCAAATAGCTTGGAGTACTGGCATACACCTGTAATCCCAGCACTTGGGAGACTGAGGCAGAAAGATTAGGAGTTCAAGACCAGCTTCAACTACTTAGTTCAAGGATGGCCTGAGCTACATTAGATCCTGTTTTTAAAAAAAAAAAAAAAAAAAAAACTAAAGTTTTCCTTTAAAGCTTAGCTAATTTTTATAGAAAAATTATTTGTTGATGCAAAGTTGCTGAGTTTTGAAATATTTAAAAATTATTTGAAATTTTTTGAAAAATATTTTGAGTTTTTTTATGTTTTTTGTTTTGTTGTCGAGACAGGGTTCTACTTTACTAGCTGAAACTGTCTTCAAATTTGGGATAATTTCCTACTTCAGTCTCCCAAGTGCTAAGATTATACGTGTGGACCACCAAACCCCTCACAAAAACTTGTTTTGATCACCTTACATTTAATGAGACAATCTAAAGGAAGACTAAAATGCTTGGTCTCACAAAAGAACAGCATTGAAAAAAAAGAAAAATCCAAGTTCATTTCTTTGCCAAGGGTTCTATAACCAGCATTCCACTTACTTTCCTGCTGACTTAAGTCTCTAGACAGACTATATATCAAACCTAGTAGGTTTACTTCAGTCATCAAACACTGAATGATTAAACTGTTGCTAAAGTTTTTGTTACTGTTTGAGATATAGAGTCTTACTGTGTAGCTTAGATTGGCTATGAACTTGAGATCCTTTTGCCTCAGGATCCTCGGTGCAAGAATTACAGGCATGTGACCATGTCTGTTTGAACTGAAGAATTCTCCAGAAGTTTTACTAAAGTCTTAGATATGACAAATTTCAGAAATTCTTATTGTTGGGGAAAGAAACTAGTATGTTTTCTGTAAGAATTTAATAAGGCACTCTTCCTACTTACTGTTCTTCCAGGTATTTTAGGTTATTCCCTTGAAAATTTATTATCTTTAATCATTTGATTATTTCTTCATATTTCCCTAATGTCTTTTAAAAAGCATCATAACCATGATGAATTAGTCACTAAACTTATCCCTGTGCTTGCATAATGGTCCCAATTCCTTTTTGTATCTAATTTTCATCTCCAAACAGAGAATCTGTTCAGTTTGGGGCAATCTCAATTAATCTGTTTTTCATCTTTCACAGCTTGGAGGCCCAATAAACTTTCACATTTTCTACTTTTTTAGCTACATAATTTGTAGAGCCTTGATGGATAAACTTCCCTGGTATCATCTGTATAGGGAGAAAGGCTTTAGTCCAGCAACATTGTGACTTTTTTTTTTCTAACATCCTCATCTGGTTTTCACTATATTCTTAACCCAGAACTTGGAGGAAGGCATTTGTTGTAATTAGTACTTGAACTCAACAATAAAATGGGGCTAATGTATAAAAAGGTAGGTAATTATCCTTGTGGAATAGGTTTCAAGTTGTCTTTTGCTAGTTTACCCTATGGAAGAACCGTTCTATTTCAATCAGGCTGGGTGGAATTTGTGCATTTGAAAGGGTTGAAGGAAGGACCAAAAGTGAAGGATTGACTGAAGAATTAAGCTGCCTTGCCTACTTTTTCTGAAGCCGGGAACCTGTGTGGAACTTAATCTATTTTTACCACAGGTTGTCGACTCCAAAGGGAAAGAAAGCAAGGGAGTTGTTTTCCTTGGGGGCCCCTTAGCTTTAATTATTGCCATGATGAAAAGCAGCTGGACTGGAAGTAATCTTTGAATAACTGAGGCTCTTGAGAGAGCCTTTTAGGCATGTAAATTATTTGCAACTTCAGTCTCAATTGACTACGTATAATTAGGCAAGTCCTTCAACCTGGAGGAGAACTGGCTCAGATTTTTAAGAGAAATCCACCTGTGTAATATGCAACATTAAAACAGTTGGAACTTTTTAGTCACAACAAAATCATACAAATTAACAGAGATGAATTGTGCATGTGTGTGTGTGTTTTGCTAGTCTGTTGCTCCAGTATGAAGATTTTATTACCCATGTGGTTTTCACTGCATGTGTGTATATACCAGAAATAAGAACTCTTATGTTATTAAGTACATAAGAAATACGATGTGAAAGGTAGCCTTCACAATTCTTTTCTATTTCTTTATCTGTCCTTTCTTGCAGAATGCTTGGAACAAGATGATTGCTTGATAGTTGCTTAAATGCATCGAATGCTTGTCTCTGCTTATCCCATCCACTGTTTTGTTTTTGTTTCTCTGTAGGAGAATTATGAGGTTCCTCGCCATTAATATTTTCTTTTCTAATAGCTTATAGTTAGATACAAGTGTGAACTTGACAATTGAAGCTTCAAACTCTAGGCACAGTTGAAGAATTAGTAGTTAAGTCCTGAACAAGCCTGTAGGAGATTAATCGATGGAGAAGACCCAGCCCATGGTAGGTGGGATTTTTACTCTGAGCAGGTAGATAAGATATAGAGACCTGATTCAGGGAATTGGCATTCTTTGGACATACTTGCCCAGACCTAATGTCTGGCAAGTGAGTTTGCCTCTCTCTAGCAGTTCTGCTGATATGGTGTAATTAGTTCCTCAGTCCCTGGTGTTATGAGCCTTGCTACCAAAATGAACTAAAAAATGTAACCGGATAATCATAAGTCAAAATAAAATCTTGTTTCCCTTAAACTGTTTGATCATGAATTTATGGGCAACATGCTGGTAAACTTTGACAAATACTGACACTGAATCAAAGGGATTACTGATGGGAAAAGAAATAGTTCTTATCTAACTGAATCGATGCTTTCCTTTGAGCTAATTCGAACCAGTGACTCTGAAACTTCATCACCATCTTCTGCTGGGCCAATCATCTAGGTTCAGTAGTAGGTCTGGGTAGATTAACATTGCCTAATCCCAGGGATTCTGATTCTGCCACCAAGAGGCCACATCTGCCTTTATTTGTCTAAACCTAACAGGAGATTTCATTAATATGCTTGTTAGGTCCCACAGCTTGTATCATTAGTACTATAAAGTGTAGTTACATCACTTGCCAGATAGCATTTTTCTCTTCACTCTACTTTATTCTAGAGGGATCTATTAATATATTCTTTCGTTTCATGCAGAGTTCTTTGAAAACTGATTCAGAATTCATTGACCAAAATAGTTGAATTTGAGCAGTATCCAGTTTTAACACTTGTCACATTGACCATTTCATTTCTTTGTGTCTCTTTATCTGAAGCTTAATTTTTCAAATAGGATTTTATACTGAAATACATGTTGCTTATTTATGTTGTCAGTTTTTTTATTTTCTGTCATTTTAATACAGTGGGAATTGACATTTCTTTTGAATTTTTCCTCACAGCTAAACAGTTTTGTAATGTTAACTACTTGTCATTTGAATATCACCTGACATGCCTTAGCACCTTTTGAAACAGATTTTAAAAGGATCAAAGGAGTTTTTCCAAAGCGATTTTTTTTCCTTGATCAATGCATAGCTTTAATGAGGGAAATTTTAAAGTAGATCTATACAACCCTGTGCAAACTAAATATACGTATTCATAGTCACTCCACTTAAATATCTCCTAGTAAAGAAAAAATACTGGCAGGCGTAGGCCATTTTATTTTGGTTAGATACTTTCTTTTTTTGAGATGGTGTCTCACTACACTCCAGACTGTCCTAGAGCCGACAGTCCTCCAGTGTCAGGTCTTAGGATGCTGAGAGGTGGAGATGTGCACCACCACTTTTACTGCAGGTTTATTGTTTTTGTCTCTTAGTGGGATTTCTGCCATGAATTTGTGGACAAATTTACCAAGCCGGTAACTTCTTTGTTAAAACCTATGGTTGATATTGTATTAATTTCAGTGCTCCTGGGCTGGAGAGATGGCTCAGGGGTTAAGACTCTGTTCTGCAAGAAGAACGTCCTGAGTTCAGATCCCAGGTCGCACGTGAAAAATGTCAGGCAGAAATGGTGGCCTTTACTTCCAATACTGGTGGGCGGAACCTGGTAAATCCCAGAGCAAAGCAAGAAGGAGATAGAAGCAAAGAAGCAATCTAAAATGATTCCTGAAGTCACCCTTGGTTCTCCACAGGGACACACAGTGCCCTCTAATACACATATACACACATTAAAAAAATTTTAAGGGACTGGAGAGGTGACTCAGGGGTTAAGCCTCTGCCTTGCAGGCGGAAGGTCCTGAGTTTGGATCCCAGATCCCACGTATAGCGCCAGGTGGAAGAGGGGGCGGCCTGAGTTTCTGGCCCTGGTAGGGCGGAGCCTGTGAATCCCGGGGCGGAGGAAGTGGAGGTGTCCATGGTGGTTCCCGAATTCGTCCGTGGTTCTACACACACAGACACACACACACACACACACACGCACAATTGAATAAATAAAAAATTATTTAAAAAATTTTTAAATAGTAATAATTTCAGTGTCCCCACAGATAACTTTTCTTTTTTCTATCCAGGAAATTGTTTTGTTTGGTTTTCCTAGTGTAGAAAGCCTAAAATGACTCTCTGCAAGTTTCTTTGTATTGACATTCTTTGTTAAATGACTTTCATCAAAAGATAATTGACAACTTTCATGTCCTTATTCATATTTTTCTTATACATGTCAGCTGTGTTCATTCACAAGTTTGTTAACATAGCTATCACATTACACATGCTATAATCAGTATCTTTTTTGCATTTTTTTGCAATTTTATAACTCTTTAACCATCAGTAAATAGTCCTTCCCTATACTGACACTATAGTTTGGACTTTTTCATATGTGAACACGTTTGTATGCATGAGTATATACAAGAGAGCATTTAAGTGTGTGTACCTGTGGAGGCCCAAAGGCAACATCATAAATCAACCTGGATTGCTCTGCCTCTTTAATTGGTGTGCTTTAGGGTTTCCCAGGCTCTGCCTTCCAGGGCCAGAATTACAGGCCACCACTTTTTAACCAAACTCAGATCCTTCTGCTTGAGAGGCAAAGACTTTATCCACTGAACCATTTATCCAGCTCTACTGACTATATAGTTTCTAGCATATGAATTATCCAAAAGATAGAAGTTGTTTGGTCATCTTTTCTGGACAAGAGCACAGTATTTACAGTTCCTGCTTTATCATATGTACTATCAATACATACATCTGGAGAACCTGTCTCCATGGCATATTTTCAAATCCCCATCTCCCTTCACCCTGTGCACATGTGCATATTGTCTCTCTCTCTCTCTCTTTCTCTCTCTCTCTCTCTCTCTCTCTCTCTCTCTCTCTCTCTCTCTCTCTCTCTGTGGGGGGAGTGAGCAAGGGGAACATTTATAAACACCAAAAGCATTTTGTCCTATATTCCTTCTAAGCTATCAGTTTGGATGACATCTATATTTAAGGTTCATTCAGAACAAACCATAGTAGTGTGAATGTGCCTTTCTGAAGTGTATGAATGTGCAAGAGAGATGGCTTGTGGGTTAAGCCTCTGCCTTGCAATCAAGAAGGTCCTAAGTTCAGATCCTGGATCCCACATAAAAATATAGGCAGAAATGGTGGTGGCCTATTCTTTCTGGTATGTGGAGCCTGGGAAACTCCAGAACAAATCAAATAGGAGACAGAAGCAATCTAGATTGATTGCCAAAATCACACTTGGGCCTCCACAGGCGTGTACATTGTCCTCTGATACACAGAGTCACACAAAAATAAAATACCTTCCTTTGAAGAATATGTAGCATTTAAATACATAAATTACTATCCTATACATTTACCATATAATCAGTTTTGTATTATCCTGACATCAAGGTATAAATTAAAATTACCTAACTTCATGAGAGCATGAAGCTAATTGTAATAGGCCATTAAGATACAAATTATCTATGGTTCTTTAATGTGTCCATTGAATCTGAGTTAAGGTTTAAATGCTCTTAGAAAGAAATTTAAGAGGTGAGTTGGGATAGTGTAGTAGTTTAGAATCCAGATTTAGGCATCAAGTTCAGACCTGACTTATATGGGAATACATGATTCAGGCTCCAGCCAAGTGCTCGGTTACATGTCCTCAAAGGCAGCCCAGATGAAACTCTGGGCCACACATGCAAAAAGAGATGAAAATAGGATTATCAGGGAGACTAATGAGGAAGTAGGAGGGCTGTGGTAGGAAAATGAAGGGGTCAGATAGGGCCATAAGATGCGGAAATACCATAAATTCACTGTATTCATATCTGAAACCCTAAAAGAATAAGATTTTTAAAGTTTGGACCTAAAGTCTTACTTATAGATTGGGTAACCTTAGACAAATCTCTTAAACCTTGTCAGTCTGTTTTGTCCTTGATAATAAGGGTAATACTAGCTTGTAAAGATACAAGGAGATATACACAGTACATACACAGCTCAGAGCAGGTTTCTTAACTGCTTATAGATTAAACAGTGGCATAAAATAACAATGTTTCTTTGCTGTCTATAAAAACACTGAAACAAGCTCGTCATCTGTAGTAATGTCATTTTTTTAAAACCAGAGGTTGCATAAGTGGAGAATTAACAATAGGACTGAATAGTAAATGAAAGAGTAGGAAGAAAACATGAGAAAAGAGTAATGAAAGAAGAAAAGGAATAGAAGGGTATGAGAGAGGCATGCAGAAAACAGATTCTTTCAAAACAAAATAAGAATAAAAGGAGAACTTGAGAGAAAAAGAATGAATGGCAAGGACAATGAAAAGATTGTAGGAGAAGCTTTATACTATAATTCCTTACATTGCTCTTTCTTTTTCATTTTTAATAGATAACTACTATATCATTGTTCATGTATGGACTGAGTCCTGATCATAACGCTATGATACAAGATACCACTGAACAGTGGTAAGTATTTCACATAATGGCTTTGCTACTATCGAGTACTGTTTTCTTTTTTTAAGATGCTTTAGGTACTTGGTCTATTTTACAATTTATTTTAAGGAGAGATGAAGTATGAAGTGGGACAAGAGGGATAGAAGAGGTGAAAGCATATAAATTGGTCATATTGTGTCAAAGAATAAAAATTATTAATAAATACTTGGCAATAAAGACATGAATATTTTATCATACATTATAGTATGAAATATTCAAATATAGTATTCAAATATTTGTACTTGGTGGTAAATATTAGGTACTATCTTAATCCATATGAGCTGCTGTGACATTATACCATAAAGTCAGTAACTCACAACAAATTTATTTCTCAGTCATGGTAGCACATGTTTGTAGTTATAACCCTCAGGATGCTGAGACAGGAGTATATTGAATTCAAGACTAGCCTCAGCTATGTACAGAGAGAGAGAAAGAGACTCTGTATCAGAAAAATAAATAAATTTGTTTTTTATAAATCTGGGGGCTAGAAAATTAAGATGAAAGTCCCAGCATAGTCTTTGTGTAAATAGATCCTGTCTAATATTATATATATAATTGTATTGTGTAGCATGCTCTTTCACTGCATCTTCATGTGATAGAGGCTAGCTAGTGCCCCTAGGTGTCTTCAGAAACACTTACTGATCCTATTTTATAGGCCTCTGACCTCAAGACCTAATAAATACCTTCTCTTCTGTCACATTGATGGTTAGGCTGCAGGTTGGAACGATTAAAATATTCAGTCAATAGGATTGATTTAATTTTTTAAGGATCTATGCTTTGTCCTGGAGATAGAAAAGTAAGGAGGGCCCAAGAGATGGCTCAGCGATTAAGCTTCTGCCTTGCAAGCAGAAAGACCTGAGCTCTGATCCTAAATTTCATACATTCAGGCAGAAATGACAGCAGCCTGCACTTTTAGAAGACCCTGGAAGGTGGTGTCTGAGTAACCCCAGAGCAAAACACAAAGGCAATAGAGCAATCCAGGATAATTCCCAAAGTTGCCCTTGGACCTATACAGGTGAACACACACACACGCGCACACACACACACACACACACACACACACACACACACACACACGGAAGAGAAATACAGAACATGCGGATTTGACTTTTTGCATCTGAGATACCTTACTTAATATAATTTTAAAAAGTGAGTAAAGAAAGATAAGTGAAAATTGATCTTTAATAACTTCAGTTAAGTCAGGCCAGTAAGCAATGTTATTTCATTTATGTTACGTAAAGTTAGAAATTGACTTTTGAAACAATATGTAAATAGAAGAAAATTATTTTGTACAAAAAATTACTTTGTAGATAAACTAGCTTATTTTTAATGAAAAGTGATACCAAATTGTGTTTACCCCACACATTAATTAAATGAGTTTTAGAATATTTGATTGATTCTAAAAATGAAATTAACTCTTAAAGAATGGAAATTTGACCCACTATTAACAGAGAAAAAATACAGTACTTATAGAAATACTATAGACAAACAAGTTTTCTCAGTAATTTGAAATGTAGGAAATAGAAGAATCTCAGCTGGTTGACTAGAAGTATTCAGGTTCTAAGGTGTCACCTTGCACACAATGTACAGTTCTCACAGTACACACCTGTGTGTGAAAGCACAGAAAATGTGAATAAATATCGCCTGTATAGTAGAAAGATGTTGGTGTTAACAGGAGCAAACCATTTCACAAGTCGAACTGCATACCTTACTGAAACAGCTGAAAGGAATTGGAGATCAGAACTAGATCAGCATTAGTGAATGGCAGTCAGGACAAGAAACTTAGGGTTGCTGACTTCTTGGACAGACCACTTTCTGTTAATAATAGCATATACATTCTTTTTTTAAATTCAATTTTGCCTGCGTGCACGCATGCGTGTGTGTTTGTGTGTGTGTGTGTAGAACCACGGGCGAATTCGGGAACCACCATGGATGCCTCCACCTCCTCCTTGTTTACTCTGCCTTGGGATTCACAGACCAGAAACGCAGGCCGCCCCGGCTTCCACCCACTCTCTATACGTGGAGTCTAGGATCTGAACTCAGGACCTTCCACCTGTAAGGCAGAGGCTTAACCCCTGAGCCACCTCTCCAATCCCATCATATACATTCTTTTAAAAAAAAATTTCAATCTAAAGTCAGAATAAGACACAAGACAAGCACTTCTCATGGTCTAGTAGTTAGGATTCCTGGCTTTCATCCAAGTGGCCCAGGTTTGACTCCTGGTTTGGGAGCAGCATAGCATTTTTTTGAACTGGAGAGATATAGTTCAAGGGTTAAGCCTCTGCCTCTCAGGTAAAAGGACTTTTTGGATCCCAGATCCCGCAAATGGCAGCAACCTGCAGAAATTGGCCCTGGAAGGCAGAGCCTGAGAAAATCCCAAAGCGAAGCAAAAAGGAGGTCGAAGCAATCCTGATTCCCAAAGTCACCCTTGGGCCTCTATAGGCACACACAAATATCCTCTCACTCACACAACACACAAGAAAATTTGGTTGCCTTTAACTTTTATCACTGTTGGACTTCAGGATTTAGATCATCTGCATTATTCAACTAGTCAGACTTTATTTTCATTGGAGAAAATTGCTTTTTGATCTACTTAGTAGAGTCTTCAGAAACAAATCCCGAAGTTGTATTAGCATTCAGTTCATTCCAAGGTACTGAAATTTTTTTCTCACCAAGTAGTTACAATTATAATAAATTACAGTTTATTATGAATGCATGACGCATCATAGAAATAATGTATTGTAGAGTATGAGACTTTTCTTTTTATATAGCTAACTTTCTGAGGAAATAATTGATACAAATGCTAACTTTTAGCTTTTTTAATTTTTTCTTAGTTTTATAAGCATATTGAGTCATTCCTGCCCCCCTCCTTCTTACATCTCTCTTCTCTCCTTCACTCTTTCCCCTCCCTTCATCAGTCCAGTCCCACTTCCTCCCACCTTCCTGTCTGCCTGCTTCTATGGGTCCCAGGGTTCCCTCTGGATCATCTGTTCTAGTGGGGGTTCCAGGCCTCTGTGGCAGACAAAGTGGCCCTTCCTTGGGCAGACCCATGATAGCAGTATTCCTCTTCATCTGTCTAGTTCTAGCCCCTGAGGCTTCCATTGCATTATTTCTCCTGAGATCCTCGCTAGTCTATGGGGGCATGTTGGTATATCAGCCATTATGTAGGTCTGGTAAGGACAAGTCTCATTGCTCTGAGTTCCTGGATTCAGCAGCCCTGCTTTACATGGAATGTCTTGACCAGCGGTGGGACCTTTCCATCTTTAAGCTCCTACAGTCTTAATGTCTCTCTTCCATAAGGTTCCCTGAGCCTTAGGGTAGGGCGTGATTCTAAGTGAGCAGTGTAGGATCGCCAGTAACTCCGTATGCTATTTGGTTGTTGTCTATTTCACTGCTCTTCTACTGCACTAGTCTGCATTCTGTTTGGGTATTGTGATCCTTTATTTCTGTTGTAGAAGGCTTCTAGAGATTGAGTACTGAGTGTCTTTCTAACTATAGATATAATAGGTATTTACAGAGCAGTTAATTGTACTGTCTTTCTGTCTATAGGTTTACAGTCTGTTCTTCCCTAGTAATCTATTTCCTTCACTTTCATAGGTTCTTATTCTATTTAACAGTAATAGAAATATGTGTTGCATCTTCAATAATAAGATCTTACTGTCAGTTTTTTGGAGGACAACCAAGAATAATGGCAAAAACTTAAATCATGTTCAGAGGCCTTTGAGACTTTTCCAACCAGCAACTTACCAGAAAGTGTCACATTCCTGCCACTTGTAGTATAATTTTAATTGTGACTGACTTCTAAGTGGACCAGTTCAGGGCATTTTTATTTTGTTTTGTTTTAACCTGTTTTCCTTTTTCTGTGCTCCTCTGCATAGCAACTGTCCATTCTTGTTCCTTTTTTAAAAGAAATGGGTTTTCTTGGCATATATCCCATCCCCTCATACTCCTTAGGTATTTTTCCTATTATTCCCTCCCTCACAAATTTTAAAGAAGCATACAGCTTATGCTCATTAAAGTGTTTTAAATATAGTAAAACAAATTTTAACAGAACAGGGCCATTCTCTGAGAAATTATGTTGATCTTTTTAAAATTGTGTTATTTTTAGATTAATGAATTCAGGTAACTACTAGATAGCTTACAACACTCTCCAAAGAACCATAGGTGACTGTTCATCCCAAGGACATAATATTCTTTCTAAATAATTCTGACAGTGATAGTGTAAGCAAGGTAGTAGAAAAGAAATGAAAAAATTCTGAGATGTTCTAATGGCTATTTTAGATAAAATTAAATGTGAAGTAAAACTAAGTTTTATGATTATCATTATCCTGCATTTAGGTATTAAAGAAGTTCTCTTCTCCCAAATTACAAATCACTATGGTCAAACCTCAAGTTAAAGAACTTGAGAGAAGATGAAGGATACATCCTGATACATTTCTACAATAGGATTTGTATTAGTTAGGGTTTTCTAGAGTCACAGAATTCACAGAACGAATATATATATATATATATATATATATATATGAAATTTATTGAGTTGGCTTACAGATATGGCCGAGGTAGTCCAGCGAAGGCTGTCAGTAGCCGAGGTAGTTCCAACGATGGCTGCCAACAGCTAGTTGCTCAGTTCGGTAGTCAAGTAGGTGCTTGCTGAAGGCTGGAGAACTCCTAGAGTCTTACTAGTGGAAGGTCAAAGGAACCGGGCAGCCGGAAGGAAGAATGATTCCTAGCACAGCTGCAAGAAGGGATCTGTTCTCCTTCGTGGCTCCTTTTTATATGATGCATATTGGGAGAATCCTTTGAGAGCTTTGGAGTTCTGATAGGATCTAGGGTGTGTACTATCCTTTCAAGTAGTCTCAGTTGATCCTTTTCCAGAGGTGGTCTCAGCCCAGCTTAATTAATACCCTGTGTGTCAAGTTGACACCCAGACTTAACTATCACAGGATTGAACTTTATGTAAACCTTTGTGTTCACATATAAACCTTTGAATAACCTTCACATTTACTTAGTGGAAGGCTTATAATCATGGCTGCATCTATGTTGAATCTTAAATTCTAGTAAGAAAAAATGATTTGATGTTCAACCAGATATTCATACCTGAATTAGTGAAATAAAGATCATTGTTTAGCTGTTCAAGTTAAATAAGAAATTATTAGCAAATGGATCTTAATTTTACTTTAGGGACATCCTCTGATTCTTCAGGAAAGCCTGCTTTCAGGCTTCTAGTCCATGAAAAACAATGTACTGTTTAACTTTTCCCACTTAATCTTTCATCACCAGTTTAACAGACATTTGGTAATAAATAATTTTTCCCACTTTATCTCTTATTGCCAATTTAACAGACATTTGATAATAAATATATGCAGTTTAATTTAGCCTGGAGCATTACTCTTTATATACATGGTTTGACCCTTTTTCCTTTATTATGTAAACTATAATCTTTGTGATTGTGACTTTGCTGACTAAAGGTTAATAAACCTGACCTACAGGATATTTTCTGAAAGTTCTGCCTTGTCCTAGTGCATCTGTGCTGCCATAGCAAAAAAATCACCAACAGTAACTACTAAACCAAAGAAATTTGTTATGCTTTTTGAAAAGTTTTATGGTCAAGCTGCTTGACCATATGTATTTGACAAGGGACTGTGTCTTTATCAACTGCTGCCCTTCATTGTGTCCTCATATAGCAGAAGGGAGGAGTACAGTCTATAGGATATATTTTATAAGATACAAATTAATCACATTCATGAAGGCACAACCTACCAGCAGGCCTAATTACTTCCTAAGCCCCACTTCTGAATACCCCTGTATTATTTCTAGCACTTTTATATTTTAGTCATTGTTTAAATCTTTGAGCCATTTTTGAGTTAATTTTATACATAAAGAAAAGGTTCAACTTTATTCTTTTTCATTTGAATAGCTGTTTTCCTCTTAAATTGGAGTGGAATCCTGTAGAATATCATTTTCCTCCATAAGTGAGGGTTTATTTGGGGTGTTTTTAGTTCTGGTCTAGGCATCTCTCTTTTATTCAAGAAATATTAATTTATGGAAATAAATGAATCAGTAAATTGACAGCATCCATATGATACTTCAAAAAACAGAGTAGAATCATACTTACCAGACTTAATATATTAGAATTATCAAACAGAAAAATACCCTTAAGGAAATAACAGGATTAGGAGACAAAGGCGTCAAGAATTCAAGGTCAACCTTAGCTAACATGGAATTGTAGACCATTCTGGTCTTCATAAAAGAGTCAAATGTATTTCTTGTAAATAAAAATAGAAATACTTGAAACTTAAAAGCTTACTGATCCTGCAGATTAGATCTAAAGAATCAGTGAATTAGATGGTAGATTTTTAGATGCAAAGGTATGATTTTTAGATGCAAAGATGCCAAGAAACAACAAGAGTAAGGCAGATGTTGGAAGTAGATAGAAGTTTTTTTATGAAGGAAGTAAAAAAAATGCCATATTGATAAAAAGATCAAGTTTCTGAGAGTATTGCATATCTTTTGGAAAATAGTAAACCTTTCAGCGCAAGAAACTTATTTAGCCAAGAACTCCATGATGAAAATGAGGAACACCAAAGGTAAGATTTTTAAAACCAGAGAAAAACATCCACAAATGGGCGATAACTAGATTGAAAATTGATTGATTGACTGACTGGCTGGTTGATTGACTGAAATATGGTCTGTGATATAAGCCAGGTTGTCCTAAAATTCACAATATTCCTGCCTTCATCTCCCAGGTGCTAGGTTATAGTTAATGCACCATCATTCCAGCTTGGAAGTGACTTTAACGGATCAATTAATGGCAATAGATGATGAAAAAATTGTTGAGAGAAAATAGCAGTCTAAAATTTGCACTTAGGAAAATTTTACCTAATATAGTGTTTTAACTAAGGAATTGGTATTTATCATATTAAGTTGTAAAAAATTTAAAATACCTCCTTTTTTTTTTTTAAATTTTTTTTATTATTATTTATTCAACTGTGCGCGTGTGCGTGTGTGTCTGTGTGTGTCTGTGTATGTGTATGTGTAGAACCACGGACGAACCCGCGAACCACCATGGACGCCTCCACCTCCTTCTGCCCCGGGATTCACAGGCTCCGCCCTACCAGGACCGGAAACGCAGACCGCCCACGCTTCCACCTGGCGTCTATACGTGGGATCTGGGATCCGAACTCGGGACCTTCCGCCTGCAAGGCGGAGGCTTAACCCCTGAGCCACCTCTCCAGCCCTAAAATACCTCCTTTTAAAATCAGGCATGGCTGGGCTGGAGAGATGCCTCAGAGGTTAAGACTCTGCCTCACAAGCAGAAGATTTGGGTCTCAGGTCCCACATAAAAACGCCAGACACAGAATTATGACTTATTACAGTGTGATGTTGGAGCAGGGATTCATAAAGATACAGGTGAAATAGAAGACAATCCAGAGTTTATACCTATAATGAAAGCTGACTTAAATTAGAGATGGCATCACATATGGGAATAGGAAAAACTTAGAATAAATGCTAATAGTCATAGCTTAATAGTCATAAAAAATGAATCTTAAGCCAAAACTTTTGGGAGATTTAAAGGAGGAATGACTTCATAGTTTGGGAAGGGAAAAGTTAAGGTTTGTCTTTATCATTTGAGTGAGAATTATCTTACTCATGATCAAAAGCAAAAAAGATAAAAATACAGGAAAATAATCTACTTCCTTTCTATGAAAGGAAGATGCCATAACAAAGCTAAAAGATGTAGATATAATATATATGACAGACAAAGGTTTTCTATGGAAAAAGGTACAATAAAAAATAAAATATATAACATAAATGGCAGACAAAAGATTTCTTCTATTAAAAAAATACAGAAAAAAGTAGGAGCAGATGAGTGACTCAGTAGTTAAACAAACTAGTTTAGCCTCACAAATAAAGGCAAATTAAAACCTCAAGACTTTAAGATTACTTCATTTTATTTGTGGTGCTGGCTATGGAGTCCAAGACACCACACATGCTAGGTTAAGTACTTTGCCACTGACCTTCATCCTCCTCCCACAACCCCATAGACAAGTTTGGTTATTTTTTTAATCAAGTTTACAAAGTTACTTCTGATGAAATATTTCAAATATTTTTAAACAGTTATGGTGAAATTTAAAACAATATCAAAGAAGAAGTTACCAAGAGACTAAGAAAGCAACACTTCAGAAGTAGCTATGAAGTCATAGAAGTCTAAAGATGACTGTATTATTTCAAGAACAGGTTGATTAGAGTATCAAATACAGGAAGAGCAGGTAAATTAAGAGACAGAATCTTGCTTATAGAAATAAGAGACTGATGTGAAAGTCAGAGATTGTTCTTTAAGTAGAACAGTAAAAATCAGAATAGTCTGAGGGTGGTTCAGGCAATGAGCTAAACTAAGGCAAACATAACTAGTGAATTTTGTTTTATATATGAACAAGTTTGTCTATTCAAGGGCATATAGAGGGTGGTTGAGGTAGTAAAGTATCAGAAAGAACTGTGAAATGAAAGCATGAGATTTAGTTTTTGTTTATCCAATTCTTTGATATTTGTTGCTTTCATCTACCACAGGAGGTTAACAATCGACCTCCCTTTTCAAGGAGCTGATGGTAGGTCTTCATTCTTAGTAGGCCATGAGGTCTTTGTGACACTAAACTATGTCTTCTCAGAGGAAAACAGCCACAGGAAATATGTGAATGGTCTTGGTTGTGTTCCTTGTAAAAGTTACTGTTAAGGATATTTGAATTTTATAGAATTACGTAACGTGAAATTATGACTTCCCCCATTTTTAGCTTATAAGCTCTATAAAAACAGGGCCAGTTAAAGTGAAAGCTTGTACTAAAATTGTATCTGGGGAATTCTTTGACTTAACCTAAGTATTTAGGTGATATCTAAATGACCTAATTTAACCTTTTGTTATTAGAAGTAACTATATGTCTACATGTCTCTCTTTTTTTATTTTTTAATTTTAACTTTATTTTGCATGAGGAAAAGAGACTATATGTCCCTGAAGAGCCAAGGGTGACTTCAGGAATCATCTTGGCTTGCTTCTACCTCCTTTTAATTTACTCTTATGATTTCCCAGGCTCCAACCACCACGGCTAGAGTGCAGGCTGCCTCTGTTTCTGCCTCTGTTTTACATGGGGTTTGGGATGGTAATCAAGACCTTCTGCTTATAAGGCAGAGTCTTAATCCTGAGCTATCTCTCCAGGCCTACTCATTTGTGCTTACTTAGAATAATAGTCCATACCCCAGAAATGGTTTATCATGAAGCCTTAGGATTTTGACTTTCTGATTTTACTTTAAACATAAAAAAAATAGTATAAGTACATACAGAGTAATTGTAGGACTGTTGCGTGTGATATATTTTCTAATAGATATTACGTATTTTGTACATATGTGTAAATGAATATAAAATATGTATGGGTCTGTAACATAGGAATGAAAAAAATGAATTTTTTGCTTCTTTAAACTTGACTCATTTATTTGGACCGAATTTGTTTCTATTTGAAATCAAATAACTGAAAAGTTACAGAATGCAGCGTGATAGAAAATATAGAGCCTTATCCTGCCCTGAATTAGTTTTAAAGTTAGGTTTTAGGACAACATGTCATTCTGAGCACTGAGGAACAAAATCAATGAGACTCAAAGGTCTCTTTTGTTAGTAAATCCTAGAGGAGCATTTTATAAGAAAATACACAACTGAAATCAACTGTCCTGAATATATAATTTAACTTATTAATATTGAGCATTTGGCTATTTAGGTAAAATATATTAAACTAGTTGTTCATACCTTTACGTTCTGTTGATGTAAACATGACTAATTGAGGGGACTTCGGTAGTTTAAATCTTTCTAAATTATTCTCTCTTCTCCAGGTGGACATGGTCTCTGTTATTACAGCCAGTATATTGTAAGGTTATTCTTGTTGAAAGTAACCCATTAGTGTTGTAGACGTGACTACATTGTTTTTTTTTCTTTCCAGAGTTGGTTTTTGTTATTGGTATTTTGTTTATTTCTTGTTTTGATCCATGGGCAAATTAAAAGATTAAAAGATCACTTTTCAGGCTGGAGAGATGGCTCAGGAGTTCTCACAAGCAGAAGATCCTGAGTTCAGATCCCAGGTCCCACGTAAAAACACCAGCTGGAAAGTGGCAGCGGCCTGCACTTCCAGCCCTAATGGGCAGAGCCTAGGAAATCCCAGAGCAAGACAAGGAGGAGGTAGACGCAATCCAGGATGATTACCAAAGTCACCCTTGGTCTTCCACAGGGACACACAGTGCTTCCCCTCCCTCTCCCCCCCCCCACACTTTTTTTTTAAAAAAAAGATCACCTTTCATAGAGGACACAAGAATAGGGATTGGGGAGAATTCTTTGTGAACTTTATATAGAATCTTAAACTTTATGATCCTTCTTTAGAATTTCATTGTCTCATAATTTTCATTGTGATTTAATGTTTGAACTAAACAGTTGATAAGTATCAAAACTCATGAACCAGATTATGAATTGGTATGAAAATGCCATCTTGCATATTTGTATAGAAGTGCCATAGGATTTACTTTGAATTTTACTTGAAAGATGAAGAGAGTTTTTGGGATAAAGATTAACAGTTGAAGAGAGAAAGAAGGGCAGATGGAGAAACACACAGAGGAGGATGTCTCCATCACTACTGTTTAACATAGATGCTGTGTTAAGCATTTGTGGGATGATACTATGGAGCAGCAGCCAATCGAGTTGACTATTGTTGGCTAAGAGGTAACCATAGAAATAGTCAATGATTGATTTATAACTTTCATAGTTTCTTCTGGTGTCAGGGACCTTGATTTAAAGAAGATACCATTTTAGTCAACACAGTAGAGTATTTCTTGAGAACTTTGCCGTGTTTGTAAAAGTTATTGTGTCTAGATTTTTTTAAGCCTTTCAAGACGAGAGAGGTTGGGGTTACCCAATTATAATTCAAGGAATTTCCATTTTGCAAGGAAAAGGTATGTTAGAAACTTTGAAAGGTTTAAAAAGTAAGTATCTTTAATATGTAAGAAAGAAAATTATTATTTTTTGTTTGGGTTAACCTACCCCAAACTGTTGACAGAGTGACTAAAAATATATCATTCTCAATTCCGAGAACTTCTAAATGGTTTTACTATATTATACCTTTAATATGTATAGACCTTTTGCTTAATAACTTTGTGTTGATTTTAGGCTGTCAACAAAATGGAAATAAAAGAGGGTAATAAGCACAAGATTTGGAAAATGAGCTCAACCAGTGAGTCTTCATTAACTAGTGATACAGAAGTCAATTATTTGAAGAAATTCACAATTCCAAAGATCAGGAGGACAACTGAAAAAGGTAAAATTTCTACAGAAAGAAAAAATTTTTATAATGAACATGTTTCTCTTATTCAGTTATGTTTACTTTGACTATGAAGTTATGTTTAGTTCCTTAAACATGTGCCCTGATTCTACACAAAAATGGAGTAGACACATATCTCCTGGTCTTCTCAGTAAGTACTCTAAAAACTTTATATATTATATGTAAAAAACAAATGTAAGAAAACTTCCAAAACATGACAGACCTGCTTAAGGACTCTGAGGCTGGGGAATGAATGGACAAGTATGTTCCCTGGATTGTATTTCCTCCATATCTCAGAGTAGTTGCCTACAACCTAGAAATGTCAGTTGGCACAGGCTCCCCATTAAAAAAAAAATAGTTCTCTTTTCCACTGGTACTAAAAGTGGAGCAATCTAGAAAGACAAAAAACTATTAAGTGTTAAACACACTGCTTCTATAGAACATAAAGAATTTGGGGAAAGACATGGTCTCTCTGTACCTTTGTCTACAGATGTTAAGTGGAAAACTGAGATCTCAGACCTGTACCTCTCTCCCTGTGCCCAAGGATGGTGTCAGAGAGGAAGCCACATAGGGAAACTAGACTCTGATAAGGTGCTATTCTCCTTCCTTGAGCCCAGCAATCACCAAGAAAGGACTGTGAACTTTATATCTTTGCCATCTTTTGCCTTATACTGTCAGCAGATCCCCTTTCCTAGTTCGTAATCAGTTGTCCTTTACTCCAAGGATAGAACACAAAGTCCAAAATGTTTGGCCTTTGCTACAACCAGCAGATGACATCCATCACCTACCACAAAAAAAAAAAAAAAATAGAAACTAAATGGTATACATGTATTTTCCTGGTTTCTAGTGGCAATAGGTAACATCCTCCAAAGTATCAGTGTAGGTAAGCCCTATGGAGAACAAGGATTCAATCCTATCTTCATGGTCAAAATTACTGTTCACGCTTTTAGTACCAGCATTTTTCCCAACCAGCATGGTTTTAGTAAAAGTTTGCTCAAATGGAAGGTTAAATATTCTCTAACATTATCCTAAAAGTCCAAGACATAATAAATCAACTTATTTTGCAACCAACCAGGAAAATTCAACTTGAATAAGAAGTGCTATTTAGTAAATATCAGTGCTGAGATGACACACCAGGTTGAGATTATTTGAAAATACTTTTAGAGCAGTCATCATAAAGATGTTTCAAGAAGCAGTTGCAATCTTGAAACAAAAGTAGAGAATTTCATCGAAGAAATGCAATATGTATTAATAAAGAACCTATAGAAACTAGGAATGGTATCTAGGCTTGTGTAGTGGTTACTGTTCTCTGTTGCTGTAAGAGACATTCAAAGTCAAGCAACTTAATGGGATTAAAGGAGGTTTATTCAGCTTCCGGTTCCAGAGGGGAGAAACAGTCTTTCCATGGCAGGTGCAGCATGGCTGGCAGCTGAAGCTGGATGCAGCCTAAGTCAGTGCAGACATCATACATCTTGGAGACAAAGCTGCAAGACTCCTTGCTGCAAAGCAAATTCCTCCAGGAGGAAGAGTGAGAGAGACTAATCTACCCTAAGGCCCATCCCCTGTGACCACCTTCCTCCATCAAGGCTCCACCTCTCAAAGATGCCATGATCTTCCCAAACACATGAGACGGGGGGGGGGGGAGGCACATATTTGAAACCCTGACAGCTTGTAATCCCAACAAAGCAAAAGGGTCATGCAGATTTGAGCTAGTCAGGCCTACAGAGTAAATGAAATAAAAAACACAAAACAAAATTGACAAAACTGCAAGAAAGCATAAATACCACTTCATTAAAATGGGTATATCTAACAGACAGAAAAATCAGTAAACGTGTAATTGAACTAAAAACCACCACCAGTCAACTGGATAAAGTACATAGTAGTAGGTCATTCCTGTAGTAGTAGCAAAGTACACATTCTTAAGCCCACATGAGTCTTGAACAATAAAGACCAAATCTGATAATATATAATTCCTATAGTAGTGAAGTACACATTCTTAAACCCTCATGAGTTTTAATCAATATAGACCAAATTTGTGCCTTAAACATATCTCATACAAAGCCTTAGACTATACTTAAATTTAAAAGTAGAAATGAACAGCAAAATAACTGTAAAGTCCCCAAATGCTTAGGGAACATGTAAGTCAAAAAATAGATCCCAAGGGAAATTTTAAAGTACTGCGAATTTTAAAGTGAAGATGAAAACATAAGATTTGGGAACACAGTAACAATAGTGCTTTTAGAAGGAAATTTATAAGAATCAATGCATATGTTAGAATGGAAGCTCAAATATTATAAATCTCTACCTTAGGAAACTAGAAAAAGAGATGCAAATTAGCAAGCAGAGGAAAATAAAAATTAGAATGTGAAGAAATGCTATTGAAAATAGTTTAAAAAATAAAATCATGTCTTTTGGAAAGATAGTACTAGTACTGTCAATTTTGTTTTGTGTTTTTTATTTCATTTACTATGTAGGCCTGACTAGGCTCAAATCTGCATGACCCTTTTGCTTTGTTGGGATTACAAGCTGTCAAAAATAACAAGAAAATGAGAGGACAGAAATTGCTAATACTACAAATGAGTCTAAAGAACATTAAAAGGCAAAATACTTTTAACAACTACCCACCAATTCTACATACTAATTTAATTGTACCAATTCCTTATGCTCACAATCTGCCAAGACTCTTCACAAAAAAAGTAGTAGGTAATTCGAATACGTCTGTTTAAACAAAATCAAATGATTTGTTTAATATTCTGCACAGAAAGTACCAGGCAAAAATTGGTTGACTGATGAATATTCCTTAATAATTAACTTACAAATTATACCAGTTCTCTGTAATCTTTTTCTCATAGTTAGATACAGGTGTCAACTTGATGGTTGATAGTTTGAACTCTGGGCACATTTGTAGAGAATTGGAGTTTTTATTTCTTGGATCTGGAGTTTTATTGTAGCAGTTCATGTAAAGGATAAATATGTCTTTATTTTTTGCATCATTAAGACACACCATTTTTGCTGTTTTTTTAAAGAACTTTCAAAGGGAAATATTTTTAAAAATTAGCATCAACATCTGTTCATGATAAGGCATTCAGCATTTGGGCTGGTGAGATGGTTCAGGGGTTAAGACTGCCTCACAAGCAGAAGAGAAGAAAGCCCTGAGTTTAGATCTTGTTTCTGTGTAAAAAACTGTACTTCCTGCTTTGAAAGACAGAGCTTTTAAAATTTCTGAGCAAACCAAAAAGGAGATGGAAGCAATCCAGGATGACCCCTGAAATCAGTTGGTCTTCTACAGTGCCCCTTAAACACACACACACACACTAATAATAATTTCTTTATTTTAAAAAGTTCCATCTTTATTTAGCTTTCTGATTGCTTGTGCCTTCAACACTTTCACGATGATTTTCTGATCCTTAATAAGAAAGCATGCCTGATCCTGTCATGCTTTGGTTGACTTAGCACACATGGACCCCTCCCCCCATAGGCCCTGCTGACAAGTTTTTTTGTTTAGACAATCTCATAAGCATGAACCCCCTCGAAGTCTGCCTGGATACATACCACATGCAGACTTGGGTGCTTTCCCAATATTGGTATAAAGGTAAAAAAATCCTTTACCAGAGATTCTGGACAACCTAGTTTTGTTAGAAGCTGTATTGTAGGAAAGCCTATGATGATATATCAAGCACTAAACCATTCTGAGTCTCTCTAAACATTGTTCCTGGAAGAGAAAAAAGGAAGAGCCTAAATATTTTTTAAAGCATTCCATAAAGTAGGAATAGAAATAGAATTTTCTCAGTCTTATACTAGGAAAAAAAAAACAAACAAAAATCCTAGACTTGTGAAACAAGATTTCCTGTCTTTGCCAAAGTAGTGCCAGAGGAAAAGAAAAAGTTGGTAGAAAAATTGGTAAATACTTACCAAATTTGACAAAAGTCTTAATCTTACATAGTCCAAAAGCTAAACAAACATTAAACAAAATAAACCCCAAATTACTTTGTGTTACTTTTATTCATTTAAGGTCAAAGAAAAGTAGCATAAAATTTTCGAATGCAGAGAGAACTGTCAACTCCAAAGTTCTGCAAGCCAGTGATAATATCCTTCAGGAGTTAAGTGAAATAGACACTCTCAGAAAAAATAAAACTTAAAAACAATCAGCAGCAACATAAAAATAAAAAATTGGAAAATAAATACATTAATATTCATGAGATTTCAAGGAATTTAGACTGGTAAGATGGCTCAGAAGGTAAAATTACCTGTGCAAACAGCAATTTGAGTTTTCAAGATGTCCACATGAAGAAGGAGAGAACTGACTACCAAAAATTGTTCTCTGACCTTCACATATGCACCAGAGCATGTGCACTCCACTCAAATTCATTTATACCCTTTCTCTCCTTTTCACACATATATATAAACAAGTAAATAACCAGAATGAAAATGAAAAATACCTTTGAGTATTTGAGAAGTAGTGAAAGCATCAGCAGGGAAAATTTTAATATTAAATGCTAACTTAATTACAAAAGTTTGGCAAGCTGAACTTTGACCTTAGGGGGAAATTTAAAACTGAAAAGCATAAATAAGCCTCAAACAAGCAAATTAAAGGAAAATCAAAACTAGTTGCTTGAAAAAAAAATAAAATGAATATACCCTAACTAGCAAGACTGATAAGGAAAGAAATTGCTAAGAATGAACTGTGTGATATCACTACTAACACACGGGCATTGAAAGGACTTTAGAGAATATGGTGACTAAATTTATGTATGTCTGTGTGTATAAACACAGCATAGAGGAAATGGACCAGTTTTAGCGAATACAAATTACCAGAACAAATATTAAAAAGATCATTAGTCAACAGTCGTACAACTATTAAATAGGTTCAACTGCTGGAAAAGAAATTTTCAGGCTACAGATATCATTGGAGAATTAATTCTAAACATTTAAAGAACTTTACAGGGATCAACAAAATAGGTGAAAAGGTGCTTGCTCTCGAACCTGGCTGCTTGAGTTCAATCCCCAAAAGTCCATGTGATGGAAGGAGCAAACTGATGCCCTCTGACCTCTATGTATGCATCGTGGCATGTGTGCATGCATATTCCCTCATTATTTTCTCACTTCCTCAAATAATATAATATTGAAAAAATACAAATTCTATACAGTTTCTTTCAGAAAACAGAAGTGGATGGAATAATAGGAATAATAAATAATAATAGGAGAGTCAGTAGTCTACCTATTCCTGAACAAGACACAAAATACATAAATACACATGTACATAAAGTTACAAAATATTTTGATCTTTGATGAAGTCTTATAAAGATATAGGCAAATTTAACTCAGCACTATGTAAATTTAAGTACATACTGAAGCTAAGTAATGAATGTTCTCTTTACCTTTTGAGACAAGACCTTACTAAGTTGCCTAGTCTGTGAAAATTACTAGACTTAAGTTTTACTCTTGCCTCAACCTTCTTAGAGATTGGAGGAGAAAATTCTAAGTGCCTTCAAATATTAGATAAAAAAAAAGAGAATGTGGAACAGCTGATTTTTAACAGTACATAGACTGGTTTGTTTTATAGGGAAGTCAACACAATGCCCATGACATTTAGATTGTCAAAATTTCAACCAAATGCTTTTTTCTCAGAATAGTAGTTTAGTATCCACTAATTGTTTGTGATAACGTGGTAGAATGTAACTAATGCAAAATATAAGAAGGAGCTATCTCTTTACTTTTAGAGTCCTTGTCCCTAAGGATCGCATCTCTGTTCTGCATTTATTTAATGTACCATCAACTCGAAACATTGCTCATTGTCCTGAGAAAATCTGATTTCTCTTACTTATACCACCTTATCATTCAACAGCTTTCAAAGATGTTCTGATATTTTTGCAACCCAAGGTAACCAAATAGTATTCCAGTACATGGATTGCCTTATCATTACTTGAGAAATCTTAAGAACCATTAACAAAAGCTACCAGGTTTGTGTAGTTACACACATTGTAGAGTCATTAAATGACTTAAGTTGAAAATCAGCCTACCTAAATTCTTAGGATCATCATTAGTTGGTATGTGTTAACATTTAATAACTAATAGGTATGTGATGAAAAACAAGAATAATGTTTTCAACTGCATCAAGTATATAAAATCCACACTAGTGTGGTGGTATCTTAAATGTAAACTGTTGCCTTTAGTTAGTGAAATTTCCAAGCTACCATATCATTCTGTGTCGGATAGGCATTTGTTATGACATAGATAGATGTACCATGTCATTTGAAACAAAAATAACTGTTCTCCCTTTTCTTTGTCTTCAGTTTACTTGTCACCTTGTTGTACCAATGCTAGAGAATATAATTTCATACATGGCATTCTAAAGCAGTGCAGGCTCGATGTAAGCTGTGATCTGCAGTTGACTTGGCAGTTTGGGGATACAAAACTAATTCACAATGAGAATTTGGAAAAAAAATTTTCTGCTAAGAGGTAAGTCCTTGTGATTGAAATAAATTTGAGGTTTGTTTGTTTTTACATGGAGTCATGCTAATTAATTTCTGTTTGAGATTTAATAAAAATTACTAAGAAAAACAGGCAGTGGAGATGGCCTAATAAATAAGCACCTGACGTCAGATCTCTAGCACCCATGTAAAAAGTCAGACATAGGGTGTGTATCTGTAACGCCAGTGCTAGTGATAGAGGAAACAGGTGGATTCCTGGAAGTTTTTAGTCATTCAGTTTAGCCAAATTGATGAGCTATGGGTTCAGTTAGAGACCCTATCTCAGAAATAAGTTGGGGAGTGATTAAAAAAAACACCCGTTGTCAACATTTTGCCTCCATATATGTACATACTCATATGTACACAGCTGCATACTCACAAGCAAACACTGCTCACTTGCACACATTTCTCTTTTGGATCAGTACAGATTATTATTATGTTCTCATAGTCTCTTTTATGATTTCAAGTGAGACTTTTTCTTGCCCTAAAGTATCAGATTTAACATTACCTCTACTAACTTTTTTTTGGCTTTGAAGCCAAAATTTAAAATTTAAGAGAAAAACAAAAGTCAGAAAAATGAGCAGTCTATAAGCAGCTGTATCAAAAGGAACAACCTCTAGGGATTATAAGTACATTTGCCTTATTCGAAGAGACAATTATTCATCCCTTCATTGTTATGTCTTCAGATGAACTGGCTTTCCTGACTAGCATTCGTTGTTATTTGTGTTTGATTTTAGCCAATCTGACTGGTGTAAGAAGATTGAAAGGTACTAAAAAATATAATAGAGTATTTTCATTTTCTTCTTTAAGCACACACAAGTAACTAGACAGTTCATATGTATATTCCAGATAAATTTAGAACTTTGCCATCTTAAGGTAAAATATATCCTTCCAATGTAGAATCTGATACTTGCTAAATTCCCTTGATAGTAGAGCATTTTGTGTTAATTCTTGACATACTTATCTGACTACACATTACTGTACACACAGTCCTCAGGTACGTTTTACCTATCATCTCTAAAGAAATTATGAAACTGAAATAAAAATGACTGGAGAGTGGCTAACATACCAAAAATCCCTTTGTGAGCTTTAGAAACCTCAAACAAACATGAGATGTGATGCAAGAACTATGTTAAGAAAGAATGTCAATGAAACAGTTTCCTGGACCTTATCAATTCACAGACTGAAAGACTCATGAATGACCAGTATGTCTCAAGCTTGGATGCTCCAGCATAGTTGAGAATTTACAACCATCCTGATTATATTGTTTTTCAACCATCTAATGTGTTCAACCTAGCTTGTCTTCAAAGACTACTGAATTACCCTTTATCATTTTAGAATCCCTTGCTGTCCTCCCTCTCTGAACACACCTTTGACTTTTGAATGAACCTTTATCTCCAGATTTTCAAATCTATTCTGCACCTACACAAAACAGGATTTTTTTAAAAGCCTTCTTGAGGTTTCTTGGTTCACAAAGTTCAAAGTTTCTGCCATTTGACATTATGACAAAAATAGTCTGAATAACTTTGGGAAGACAAGTTTTCACAGTATTTTCTAGAGCCAGAAATAGTTCTAAAAACTAGTTACTTAGCATTTTAGTATCTTAAATCATATTTAGGTCTAAAATGTTTTCAGATGTGATTCTAAAATATTCATTGAAAACTTAGAAGCATTTATCAATATTATCAGAAATATAAAACTCCATGGAATACTATCTAATTTAAAAAGAGTTTTGTACTTTTTATCATGTTTTTTATTGTCACAATTATTTTTATTACATGTAAGCTGTTAATATATTTTAAGGCATGACAATACATGTCTGATATCCGAGCATTTGGGAGTTTGTGGCAGGAGGATTAGGAGTTGAAGGATGCTTCATATTTTGACCTCCCATGAACCTCAAACGTTCTTTTGCTTTATTTGCATTATTTCTTATAAAACTTCATTCAAGAGCCCTGGTTTTGGGCCTGTTTTCAGCGTTCAGCATGCCCTGTTAAGAATGATTTCAAATTTTTTACTTGGGCTGGGGAGATGACTTTGGGGTGAAAGCCTTTGCCTTACAAGCATGATCCTAGATCCCATGTGAAAATATCAGTAGTAATGGCAGTGGCCTGCAGAGCAAAACAATAAGGAAATCAAGTAATCCAGGAAGAATCCATAGCAACCTTTAGGCCTCCACAGGTGTATGTACACACATTCAAGTGCCCTGTTATACACACACACACACACACACACACACACACACACACACACAAATTTAAAAAAAAATGATATATTGAGTCAGTTTTTCACTTGAATACTTAAAAGGACACTGCTGAATGATTATTAATTGGCCTAATTCAGTACTATTGTGTTGTAGTGAATAGGAAAGTATAAGGAAAGCTGGAAGAATTGCAAGTCTGAAGAGTGATGAGAAAAAAACATGCTAGGTAATGTGTGTGGTTCATGGCATCCTGAAAGAATGAGAGGTGTAGTGTTGCTGGGTCATAGCAAATCTAATAAAAGAAAAAAATTGCAACACTGAAAGTATTACCAAAATATAACAGACACACATTAAAATGAGTTATGTTGTTGTAAAAAAAAGGATAATGACAGACACTGATAGACTTGCTTGAAACTGAGTTACTACAAACGTTCAATTTGTTTTAAAAGTATCTGTGGAGAACACAGGAAAGGGTTCAGGGAAATGCCACTGGGTCCTTGTACGTCATCGGAGAGGAGGAAAGTCAGGCAGCCCAGAGGAAAGTCAGGCATGCACAAGAAAGGATTCTGGGAATTGGGGCGGGAGGCACAGGGGGATGGGGCGGCAGGGGTGAGGGGAGGGAGAGCAAGGGGTTCAGGGGGAGGAGGAGGGAGGGAGGGAACTGGTGTACCTATTAAGTTTGTATGAGCTGAAATAATAATAAATGTATTAATAAAAAAAAAAGTATCTGTGGAGACCAGGAATGAGACACACCTGTATAATTCCAACCTTGTCACTGTTTCTTTTGCTCATTTGGTGTAATGTAGTGTATTTTGAACCTCATTTTTTAAATATGTGTAACAACAATAACTTTTTAGAATGTTAGGTAAAAAATGCATGTAGTAAAGCTTAATGCATGTAGTAGCAGTAGTCAAGAAATGCCAGTTGGGCTGAGAGGTAGCTCAGGAGTTATGACTCTGCCATGCAAACAAAAGGACCTGAGTTCATATCCTGAATCCCACATAAAAATGTTAGGTGGTGAAAATAGCAAAACCTGGGGAAATCCCAGAGTGAAGAAAAAAAAAAGGAAGTGCCCTCTGATACACATAGAAGCATGAACAAAAGAAGATTTAAAAAAGAAATGCCAATTATCTTCCAATACAGAGTTCATAAAAATCATCAACATGTAATCTTGAATTGATGTCTAGATGATTTCAGCCTTAATTTACCATGGTTACCATCTTGGTTAGTAATATCATTGAATAAGCTGAGATATTGATCTTGAAAGTTTTCATTTAACTATATACATTGTTTCCTCTTAGGTCAGAGATGCGGGAGAATGGAAGACATGGCAGAGAACTCGAAGAACATTTCTGCTTTTTAGCACTTCCTCAGACTGATGTGATAGAGATTTATCAGAATGGGATAAGTACCAAAGCGTCTACATTGAAGATATTAGGGAATCCTCTTCTTGGAATTTATATGTTTAGACACGTTGATGTTGCCTTGAATTATGCTCATAGTCAAAGTATTACTGTAGAAAGTATTATGATTTTTAAGGTAGGTAATCTAAAACAAATACTGAATGCGTGGACAGTTTGTGTTAAATCAGCATAAGCATATTTTGCTTTCAGTATAAATTAATACTTTATTATATAAATAATTATTTTGTCATCATTTAGAATTTATCCTTATTCTTGACTCTTGACTATACAAAACAAAGTAAAATTTAATATATGTAAATGAAGCCTTCATAATGTTTGTCTTGCCAATAGATACTTTTTGATTTATTATCTTTTTAATCTCTTGTTCACACTAATATCATCACAGTTTGTGTCCCCTGAATTTTATTTTAGTATAATGAGTGTAACAAAAGCTAAATTTACTACTTTAGTTAATAGTATTACATCAGTATCATCTCTTTTATTTTAATAATTTGCTATGTGCTATGGTTATATAAAATGTTAACTTTAGGAAAAATTGGGCAAAGGTTCCAGTTTAGTGAAACTATTTGTATGTATATAAGAAGTGTTTACTTACTAAAAAAAAAAAAAAAAGGAAAGGAAAGCCAACCTGAAAATGACGACCTTAGTGTATGATCCTTTCTCTGAAATATGATGCATCCATTATCATGAGGTTTTTCAAGAGTTTTTAAAGATGCGGAATCATATTAAATGTTCAGAAAACATTAACATTTAAATTAATGTGTGTGCCATACAGGTAATGCATGCCTATAATCTCAGCTCTTTAGAGGCTGATGCAGGAGGATCCTGATTTCAATACATGGAGAGTTTAGTCACCTGAATATACCAAATTTTGATCTCAGAAAACCTGCGCATACATAAAGAGAAAGAGAGAGAACTTGTAATTATCAAAAGGTTATAAAATGCAAAAATTAAGAAATGACTAGAGTTAGGAAGGGGCTCAGTGGGTAAGAGCACTTGCTGTATAAGCATGACAACCTGTGTTCAAATCCCCAGCACTTAACATTAAAAAGTGTTGTGGGGATAAGAGACAAGATTGCTAGGACTTGCTAGCTCCAGATTCACTGAGAGAGACCCTGTTTTATAATATTAAGTCCTCCCCTGGCTTCACATATACATATAGATGCATGAGGTCCTGATTTGTAATCCAAGCACTGGGGGAAGGCATATCCTCAGTTGTTGTCAATGATAAACTTTGAAGTTAAGAGTAGAATTCAGTGGTAGAGCATTTAACTAGCAAATGTAAAGACCTTGGGTTCAATCCCAGCAAAAAAACATTCTACTTTCTGCCTACAGTAGAGTTGGACTATTCTAAGTACTCAATGTAGGTAGTCACACAGTACTGTCCTCTTTTGGAACTAATTTTACTTAGTGTACATAAATACATCAAAAAAAACACATTTAATTTTTTAAATTTATTTTTTCTCCCACATTTTTTCCTAATCATACCAGCTCGATAGGTACTCCCATCTTCTCCCTCCCTCCTACCCTCCCCTGTCGTCCCCCATTGCACTCTCCCCCCTCTCCCCTTCATGTCACCAACTCCCTTCCCCTCTTCCAGTGCTTCCCCCTTCCTCCCATTCCCTGGAGCATCCCTTTATGGGAGTACCATATCTCCCTCTGAGTCATCCACCCTAGTGAGAGTTCCAGACTCAGTGGCATAGTACGGGGCACCTTCTTGGGCTGCCCACTAGCATGGGAATTCTATTATGTCTGTTTAATTCCTTGTATCTAAGGATCCTACTGCCTGAAGCCTTCTCCCTGGTGATCCTTGCTAGACTTTGGGGGGTCGTTGACATGTCAGCCATTGTGCAGATCAGGCAAAGTCCACTCCTGGTTGCTGCACCCCTAACTTGTGTGAATTATCTTGCATATCATTGGTCTCTCCCCCATCTTTAGGCTCCCCCCCCCCATCTTTAGGCTCTTACAATCTTGCTGCCCCCCTCTTCAGGAGGTTCCCTGAGGAGAGATTTGGCTGGTCTGTGTCCAGGTGACTAATGTAGAGTCTTTGGTGTTTTGAATTATGGTTTTTTGTTATTTTCAGTTTTTCTTTTCCTACACTGCCCTTGGCTGCATCCCGATTGGTATTGAAGACTGTTTAAGTGAAGATCTCAATATAAGAGGAGACTCAAAGGTAGATAGAAGAATAGGAGTAGGACACAGCAGGGGAGTGGGGGTCCCATTTGCCAGATGGTTACCATCTATCTGCCAGTCCCTATCCTCCCTGACTGGTGAGCTCAAACCTGTTCAATCCAAGTGACTAGGAAGGGAAGTTGAGAGTGAGCTGCACCAGATGTCTCACTATTTACATGCAATACATGACTGTGGTCTATTTTCTCTACTGAAGCATGGTCCCCTATCTCCTTTCTTTTGAGGTCCTCCTTCCTTTCCCTCTTGTTCATAATCCTTTGTGATTATAGTGGGTATTACAGAGATTTACCTTCGAATATGTCATTAAATGGGTTTAGAACTAGGATCCACTTATTAGGAAGTACATATGGCGTCTAACTTTCTGTGTCTGGGATACTTCACTCAGTATAGTATTTTCTAATTCCATCCATTTCCCAGCAAATTTCATTAGTTCAGCTTTTTTGATGGCTGAGTAGTATTCCATTATATAAATGTACCATATTTTCATTATCCATTCGTCAGCTATTGGGCACTTGGGTTGATTCCATGACTTTGCTATTTTAAATAGTGCTGCAATGTACATGGTTGTGCTCGTGTCACTTTAGTGAATTGCTGCATTTGGGGGGATTATTCCCAGTAGTGGTATAGCGGGTCATATGGCATTTCAGTTCTTAACTTTTTTGGAAATTGCCATACTGATCGCCAGAGTGATTGTATAAACCTGCATTCCCACCAGCAATGTAGGAGAGTTCCCTTCTCTCCACAACCTCTCCAGCATTTGGTGGTGTTTGTATTGTGGATTTTTGCCATCCTGCCCAGAGTGAGATGATATCTCAGGGAAGTTTTGATTTGCATTTCCCTGATGGCTAGGGATGTGGAGCATTTTTTAAGATATTTGTTAGGCATTTCAATTTAGTCCCTGGAAAAGTTTTCTTTTGAGTTTTGAGGCCCATTTTCTCACTGTGCTATTTAGCTCCTTGGTGTGTAATTTTTTAAGTTCTTTGTGCACTCTGGATAATAGAGTTCTATCAGATATGTGGTTAGTGAAGATTTCCTCCCATTCTACGGGTTGCCTTTTTGCTCAGTATACAATATCTTTAGCTAAACAGAAGCTCTTTAATTTCATAAGATCCCTTTTGTTGAGTGTTTGTTCTAGTGCCTGTGCTATTAGATTTCTGTTTAGGAACTGTTGGCCTAGCCCAATCAGCTCAAGGGAGTTCCCTACCCTTTCAACTAGAGTTTTTATAGTCTATAGCTTAATATTATGGTCTTAGATCCACTTGGAATTGATTTTTGTGCATGGCGACAAGTATGGGCCCAGTTTTAATTTTCAGCATGTGGACATACAGTTTTCCCAGCACCATTTGTTGAAGATGTTGTTTTTCCATTGAGATTTTTGGGCCCTTTTGTCAAAGATTAAATGGCTGTAATTGCGTGGGCTTATATCTGGGTCTTCAACCTTATCCATTGGTCTACATGTCTATTTTGGAGCCAATACCAAGATTGTAATAGCCTAAAGATGGGGAGGACCAACAACATGCAAGATACTCCACACAAGTCAGAGCTGCAGCAATCAGGATATAGCCACCATGTGATTGGACTTTTCCTGACCTGCACAATGGCTGACATGTCAATGATCACCCCAAAGTCTAGCATGGATTACAGGGGAGAAATGACAGTCTAGTTCCCATGCTAGCAGACAGGCTAAGAAGGTTCCCCAAGTTATGCCACTGAGTCCTGAACCTCACTAGAGTAGAGGACTCACAGGGAGGTTCAGTGCCCACATAAAGGGATGCTTTGGGGGATGGGAGGGAGGAAGTGGTAGGCACCAAAAGAGGGGGAAGGAAAGGGAGGGGTGAGAGGGAGTGGGGATAAGGGGGAGGAGTGCAATGGGGGACAACAGGGGAGGAGAGAGGAAGAGTAAGGGATTACCTATTGAGCTTGTATAATTAGACAAAATAAAATGTAATAGAAAATTGAGAAAAATTTGAAAATTGATGTTGGATTAGAATTCCATAAGACATTTCATTTTGTTCTGTTTCTGCTACTTAAGACATCCCTCCCCTTTCTTGGGGGTGGAGAGATACCTAAGGGGTTAAGATTCTGCCCACAGGCAGAAGGACCTGAGTTCACATCCCATACTTAAAAAAAGTCAGTCGAAAAAGACAGTATCTTGTACTTCAGGCTCTGGAAGTCAGAGGCTGGGAAATCCCAAAGTGAAACAAAAAGGCAGAAGCAATCCAGGATGATTCCCAAAGTCACTCTTGGGCCTCCACAGGCACATACAGTTCCCTCTAATACACAGACACACACACACTCAAAATAGTAGGTAAGATATTTTGCCTTAAGACAGTGGGGTACTGTATACCTTGGTCCCTATATGCTAAAAGTTAATGAGTTTCTAGGTGTCAAATTAATGCCCAGTTGGCTGAGAAAGGTACTAACTACTCCTAGCAATTTCTGTCCATAGTATAGGAGAATACTTTTTCTCACACCTTCAATAAGCCTATACATTATATCTTTAAAGTTCTCAACAGTCTTTTATGTGGTAATGAGTTTATTATTATTGGTTTAGTTATTTTTATTGTAGTATTCTTGAGTTTAAACTTAGTTTTATTTACATATATTTACATACATGTATAGACTATTTACATGTGGTTAATTGCCTGTCACCCCTGTCATGCCTTGAGTCTTTTTTCTTTTTATTTGCTTGATTTATGAACACTATCAATTGACCAAAACAGCTTAAAAGCTGGTCTAGTTTTTTAACATTCGTGTTTTTATTTTTGTTTGTTTGCTTTATTTACTGCATGTGTCTGTGTGTGTGTCTGTGTATTAGAGGGTAATATGTTTTCCTATGGAGGCCTAGGGGTGACCTCAGGAATCACCCTGGATTGCTCTACCTCCTCTTTGCTCTGGAATTTTCCAGACTCTTTCTTAGAAGTATAGGCTACCGCTATTTCCTCTTTTTACTTAGGATCTAGAATGTGAATCCGGGGCCTTCTGCTTGCAAGGCAAAGGCTTAACACCTGAGCCATCTCTTTCGCCCTATGTTTTTATTTTTTAATAAACTCTATTTTCAATTTATGAGAAAGTTAAAAGCAGTTCCTGTGTACAGTTCACCATTTTCTTACTAGTAAACATTTTATATAAAGATGGCACATGTGAAAACTAAGAACTCAAATTAGTGCAACACTGTTTGCTAAACTATAGATTTGATTCATTTTGGTTCTACATTTTTTTAAAGATTTTTTTTTATTTATTGAATTGTGTGTGTGTGTGTGTGTGTGTGTGTGTGTGTGTGTGTAGAACCACAGGTGAATTCGGGAACCACCATGGACCGTCTCCACCTCCTCCTTGTTTACTCTGCCCCAGGAGTCACAGGCTCCGCCCTACCAGGACCAGAAACGCAGGCCACCCCCACTTCCACCTGGCGTCTATATGTGGGGTCTAGGATCCGAACTCGGGACCTTCTGCCTACAAGGCAGAGGCTTAACCCCTGAGCCACCTCTCCAGCCCCTTGGTTCTACATTTTTGTAGTTCTAGTGTCCAATCGAGGATACTATACTACACTATATTTGAGTTTTGAATGGATGCATTAGGCTATGAAAATATAATGTATTTTATTAACAGTACTATAATTGCAGAGTTTATATGAAATGTATATCTTTTGTGATACTCTTCATACTTCTAGCTCACCTTTTGTCAGTTAGGTTCAGGGTTTGGGCTTTTTAAAAATTCTGTACTCTTTTTTTTTTTTTATTTTGGAATGTTACATAGTGAAATCCGCATGGTTTTAGTTTATCAGTTCTGGGTTCCTATTCAAAAAAAAAAGTTGCTCACTTTGATTTCAAGCAAATGATTACTAGTTTTTCTTTTACAATAGTTTTATGTTTTCGATAGTTTTGTGTTTTCAGTAGTTAAATATTTAAGTTAGTGTGTTATTTTGGTTTATAAGTTTTAAAAGTAATTTCTTTTTTTTCCATTGTCTGCTACCATTTATTGAATAATCTGTCCACACTTAACTTCAGCCAAACAGTATCTTTAATAGCACACCATGCGTCAAACCTGATGGCACATCTTTCATTGTAATATTTGAGAAACTAAGAAAGAATTGGCACAAGTTCAAGTCCAGCTTTAAGCATATTCCAGGCTGTCCAGAATTGTTACATCAAAAGACCCTATCTCAAACACTAAAATCATACCGTATATTTAACATATACCTGGAACTTCTGGACTTTGTTGTGTTTTTCCTTTGCCTTGTATCAAAGAGTTTCCATGTCTGGAGTTATAAATTATTTGGTCTGCTCCACTATTATCTATTTCAAACCCAAAGTTTTGTGTAACCTCCATGGAACTTTTTACTATAAACTCATTTTGAAATAAATTTTCTGAAACTTTTATTAGAATTACTCAAATTACAGAGTTTAATTTAGGAAATTATTGGCATAATTGTCCTGTTAAATCATCCCATTCATCTATAATGTGAATTAACTGTTTAACCATACTTTGCTATTAAGGCATGAAGGTTTAAAATTGTTTTGGTATGTGCTCTTTTTTTAGATTCTCTTTGGAAAAGTTAAGAAAATTCAACCATCTGTGGATAAAAACAAAGTTTCTTGGGATCCTTCTCCCAATTTTGATTGCCATATGTCAAGAAATATACCTTCTCTGAAAGATACTATTGAACTGCAAGCTTACAATTCAGTGGTAATCTAATATTACAGTTTATTTGATGACTTGGAAATCTTAGTATAGAAATTATTTATCATATACCATAGACTAATTCCTAACTTTATTTTCCAAACAAGATATCACAGCAGCATAACTATAATATTCTTCAAAGTTTTGCCAAGAGTAAATTTCAAGTGTTTCACCATTAAAAAAAATAAGTGTAATGGTTAGTGGAGACAAGCTTCTGGGTGCACCTGTAACAGGTGGCCTAGATTAAAGTTAGCCTCTGAGAATGCTTGTGAAGGATTATGATTATCTTGATGGTGTTAGTTGATATTTATGACCCATCTTAGTTGAGAATGGGTCCATTTCTGGGGCAAGGGATCCTGGACTGTGTAAATGGAGAAAGAAAACTGAACAACAGCAATTCATTGTACTTCTGACTATGGAACTATGCCTCTAGATCCTGCCACCAAATAAATTCTTTATCCTTTGTTTTTGTCAGAGTATATTGTGACAAATAAATAAGATAATGAGTAAAGTGACAGATATGTTAGTTTAATTGACTCTCTTTCATATACATGTATCAATATCTCTCGTGGAGATGGGGAAAGAGCTCAGTTCGTAAACTGCTTGACTTGCAAGCCTAAGGACTTGAATTTGGTACCCAGAACCCACATTAAAAAACTAGACTGGATGACATGTACCTCAAATCCCAGTATTAGGGAGACAGACATAGGAGGTTCACTAAAAAGTCTTGATGTCCACCCAGCCTAGTCTAATGAGTGAGTTTCAGGCCAGTAAGAGATCCCATCCAAAAAATAAGGTTAGACAACACCTGAGGAATAACACCCAAGATTAACTTCTGACCTCCACAGGCATATATATCCCTACACATTAATTCATATATATATATATACATCCTCCTATCACATTTGAACCTGTAAATATGTACAAATGTGACTTATCAGTTAAAATGCTAAAATAAGTCTATCTTGAAATATTAGTGTTTCTTAGTACTTTGGTAAAGGATCAAAGAAACAGCTAACAGATTAACATTACATGACAGTAATTTTCTTAACATTTTTGCTTGCTTTGTGGATTTTTAATTTTCTTTAAAAGATTAAATTATGTATAATTTATGAAGAATATAAGTTATATATATGGAAGAAGTAACATATGTTCCTACATGGAAAAAGTATTATTTTGTTGTTTTAATTTTTCTAACATTAAATAGGATGTTTCAGAGCATATGCAGAGCATTTTCATAGACAAGTGCTACTTACTTTTTATTGCATGCTTTGTGTGTGTGTGTGTACACAAGTACAAGAGGGCTCTTGAGAATATGTACTGTGGAGGCCCAAGGTTGACATCAGGAATTATCATACCTCCTCTTTATATTTTGCTCTGGGGTTTCACAGACTCTGACCTCCAGGGCTGGAATTATAGGCCACTGCCATATCCTGCCAGCATTTTTATATGGGTTCTGGGGATCTAAATTCAAATCCATTTACTTGTGAAGCAAAAGGTTTAACCCTCTAAGCCATTTTCCCCATCCTGAAAAATGCTACTTATTTTAAAAAAAAATAGTATGTGTGCTTTTACCAACATTAAGTAGCCTACCAAATAAAAAATACATAGTGGGAGAGACAAAGACTCTTTATGTATCAGTTATACAGAGAGGTTAAGGTTTTTGTCTTTAAGGAATTTAGTTGAGAGACACAGTTTTAGCAACATTCATTAGCAAAGCAGATTTTGGAATGGGCTGTTCTAAACACAGTGGGTTCAGCAAAATGGATTCTGTGGGATTTTTTCACTTTTAGGAATATTCACATGGTGTTTGGAAAATTTGTGGGACAGGGTAACCTGTTTAAGGTTTATGTTGCAGTTAACTTTATCTGTTGTTGCTGTGAGAAAACACTCAGACTTAGGGGGGAAAAGGAAAATTTGTTTGGCTTATGGCTCCAGAAGAATATATCCCATTGTAATGGGAATCACAAAGCAGAGGGCTTTGCTGTAGGCAGAAGCAGGAGGCTTATTCAGGTTACCAATGCCATCAGAAAGGCAGAACAAGAGTAAACTGAAAGGAAGCAAGACCTGATGGCCAAACCTTAAGGCCTGCCCCAAGTGTCATCTCTTCCTCAAGCTAGGCTTCACCTCCTCAAAGTGCCACATCAGCTATGGATTCAAACACATGAGCCTATGGGGGACAACTCACATTCAAACCATAACAGTTCATGATTTTTCTATTCACTGCCTGTTTTGACATTCTGCTGGAAAACTGGGACCAGGGTTTCACAACAGCTCATCAGACAGTATAAACAAAAACATAATTTTGACTGTATTTTAAGAACCTCCTCCAACCCAGTCTCTCATGTCTATCTTCTGCCTAGCAGAATCCATGGAAGTAGATGAACATAAAACAGGTTTTTTTTGAAATACAAACTGATCAAGTCTAATGTTTGACTTCTTTTTTCTTTCAGGTGTACTTCTATGAATATGATGTGTTTTCAAAGCCAGTAGATAATCCCAGGCAGTGTCTTCCATATGCAATAGTAACAGTAAAATGGATTGGTCAAAAAGGGAGTAATGGACATCTAATGACATCTTTGAGATTCCCCTCAACAGGATTTCCTAAGAGGCTCGGTAAGATAAATATTGCTCTACTTTTAGTGTTTGCTGTGGTCTTAAATTTTTTGGACATTATTTTAGTGCATTGTTAATCTTTAACTAAAATAATACTATTTTCTCATATATTCAGGATCATACACACTTCTGACACTTCTTTTGTTTAGTATATGTTGTTTAATTCTTTGATGTTCCTAATTATAACAACATTTTGTGGTTTTTTTCATGGATAGGAGACTATTCCTTTGTGACTGTACACTGTTCTTCTAGAAATTCTTCCCATTTCTTATACCACATTGCTATTTTAAACATTTATATAAAAATACAGGATGCATATGTAAAATATGCATTGACACCCAAAAATGTATAACTTAAAGATGATGTCACACGGTTTTCACAATGCTAAAGTCAAGTTACATAGTCATTCTACAGCCTTACCTATACGCAAACTTTAAAACAGTGCCATATCTACCAATCTAATGATCATAATATGGCAACCCATTGTGATTTTAACTTGAATCTTTCTAAATAAGATACCTTTGTCAGCACTTGGTTCTGTGACTAATTCATATCTTTGGCTGCTGTAATAGATTGCATCTGTATTTGGCTTTTGACCAAATGCTAAGAAAATAAGGATCTTTTGAAAAGTTGGTTGTGCATGGCTACTGTTTTTTGAACTTTCTGGTCAAATCATTTACCAACATTTTTTAATTGAACTATCTTAGTATTGATTTATAAGAATTGTCTTATCTGTGTGATTTGAGGTTTGGAATCAGTTATATGTTAAAAATGATACCTTTGACTTTGCTATTTTGTTTATATTTGTCATCCTGATGTTTCTGAGCCTTGGTTATTGGGTGATTTAGACATTCTGCTTAAGATCAGACAGTCCACAGTCATTTATTAGTTGCTTTTTGACCATCAACTCAGATTCTTAATGTGAAATCAATTATAATAATTGATGTTACATTTGTCTTATTTATGAAAGCTTTCATAAACTTTATAGTTCTGTTTCTCTGTTTTGGTTTTTATCTTCATGGAAATAACTTTTCAAATTTTATTTTATTTTCTACTTACCTATTTGTCAGCAGAATTCATTAAAGAATCCATTTCCTCCACTAATGGGAGGAAATTGTCAGATTAATTTGCTGCAGGTGCCCAGAAATAATTTGCTGGTTGTTTCAGTTCACCTGCATGCTGCTAATAAAATACCATCAAAAGACTTAAGGAACAAAGGGGTTTATTCTCTCTTACAGTTCTTAGTACAGCTTGGCAGAACTCACACCAACAACAAGGGATCAAGGGAACTGGCCACACCATATTCACATAATGGCTGAGAGAAGGACAATCCATATTTGCCATACCAGCATGTTTGTCCAAGTATACAAAAAAGTGCCAACCCTCTCAACCAGTTCTCTCCATTTCATTCACCTACTCAGAGGACTAGTCCCACCCACCATACACTGGACTTTCCTCATCAACTACAAAATCTCCTGCAGATTTATTCTAGATTTAATTAAACTACCAATTCTCTACAAATGGGGCTAGAGCTCAAACCCTCAACCATCAAGTTTTGACACCTTTATCTAACTATGATAGGAGCTACCCACCATATTTGCTCTGCTGTTTCTTTGACCTTTTTCTTAGTTCCTTGACTTAATTATTAGAACTTTATTTTAAAAGTTAATACCTTTATTTATAATTTTGTGTTTTTTACCACTTACCACTCAATGGATATTTGGATCATTTCCAAATAGTAAAGTATCAATAACTTTACTATCATCATTTGTATACACATTCAAATAATCACATGCTTTTATTTCTCTTGGATATAATACACATAGAGTTGAAATTTCTGGGTCATATAATTATGTTAATTGACAAGTTTGCCTACTAGTGTATAGAATTTTCCATTAAATAGCAGGATACTGAAAGTTAGATACTGAAAAGTAAGAGATAATCTGTGAGAATACTATTCCATAAAGGAATAAAACACTGATAAACAGAGCATGAGCAATTATTAAGTGAAAACACCAGGCACAAAAACCAAAAGTGGTACAATTTGCACTTCCTTTTATCTGGTCTAATATTGCAAGGTGCTACTCACATTTAAAGTTAGTCATTGTATTTTGAATAAATTATGCCAGATAATCCCTTCACATACATAAGTGGTTTGCATGATTGTTTTTTATACTTACTTATATACTGTGAGTCGAGTAAAAACGGTAAAAACAGGTGGAAAAACTTAATAATCTCTGATCCATACTGATTTTCTGTTTCTTTTCAGTTAACAGTAGTCATTATTTAAGAATTTGTCCATTTCATTTTCCTTACTTGGTTCAGTGACATTCAGGTGTTCATAATACAGTTATCCTTTACAGTCTTAATTTCTGTTAAATCAGTAGTAAATCCTCTTTCATTGTTGGGTCTGCTAATTTGAATCTTTTTCTCTTTTTTTCCTTTCTGAGATTGGATCTTATTTCTATGTAACCTGGATGGCCTCAAAATCACAGTGGCCCTCCTGTTTCCATCTCCCAAGTATTGAGATTACAAGTATAAACCCTCCCAACTTCCTTCTTCCAAAACTTCAAACATTCTGGTCGCAAACATTTTAGATAAGAGATGTTCAATATGTGTTACTTTCACGAATACTTGGTGGTTATGGCTTGCATTGGTGCAGATAAAGAGTTTGGGAACTTTTATGGGCTTTCCCTCCTAATTTTGACTTCAGTTACGTTTGTTGCTTTTTTCTTTTCCCATGGTAAAATGAAAACAAACAAAGTAGCAGCAGATGGAGACAAGTTTGCCTACTAGTGTATAGAATCTTTCATTAAATAAGAATCTTCCATTAAATATCAGGATACTGAAAGTTAGTGTAAGAGATAATCTGTGAGAAAAAAATTGCTTATTTAATATCACTTTTTCTCCCCCTTCAGCTATTGTGTATCCCAGATAGCCTCAAGATCAGTAACAAAGGATGGACCTTAGGCTTCTCATCATCCCATCTCCCTCTCCCAAGCACTAAAATAACTGATATGCACCACTATACCAAGTTTTGCATAGTTCTGCAGATAGAATCCAGGGTTTCATGCCTCTAGGCATGCACACTTTAGGCTGAGCTACATCCCAGCCTTCTGTTTAGTATTTCTGTGTTTTTATTAATCAGAATTCACTTCTATAACAAGCATATAATATTTTGGTAAGATACCTAGACTGACAGAATTTTACACACTGTAATTAATTTTTTATCAATTTGTTGCTTATTCTTTTATCTTTGTTTTTTCTGCTGAGAAAACATTTTTAATCATCCTTGAGTTTTTAAATGATGTTTCACTTAAAATCACTTATCAGTCCAAATAATTCGACTGACTTTTTTTTGTTAATAAATAATTGTCAGTTTCTTTCCACCAACTTTAGTGAAAATTAGAAATGTCTCCTGGGTCAGTGATTTTCATCTTTTCAATCTTTGCAGTATTTTTATCTGTGCTTCCTTTCTTTTAGAGTGGGAAAACTGTAGATTGACCAATCTCACATACAGCTTTTAAGCAAGAAAACTGATTCCTGAGAGATGTGACTTGTGGACTCTTTTCTATAAGTATTCGCTGATTCATAATTTTTCTTTCTTAAATTTTGACAGAAAGAACATGCTCTCTGAATAACTGCACAGTCGCCAAAAGAATTGGAAAAGGAAAAGATGCTACAGTTATTTTTGAACATTTTAGGAAACCTGTTGATCTAGTTGTCCAAGAAAACTGTTCGTGCACAATACCAAATTCAGAGATAAATCCTTCCAACCCAGATATTTCTAAACCCTATGAAAATGCTCAAAATGGAACACTACATGAAACATATAGCAGACAAACAAATAACAGTTCAGCAGAAATTGGCGATGCTTCTCAACTTCATACAGATGACTCAGGTCTTTCTTTCACACCCAGTTGTAATAGAGAAAGTGGTAATGGTGACCTTCTGTTCAATTTGCCATACCTTAAAAGTATTTTAAGTAGTATTTCTACTGCTTTGCCTTCTCACAATACTGTCTCAAGTACAGTTATTACTTCAAAACTCATTAAGGATCCAAGACTGATGAAGCGAGAACAAAGCATGGGAAAACAAAATGATGTATCAGGTTTAAGTAGTATTTTGCCATTTAATAAGAGTCCACATCATGTTAATTCAGAAATAAACCTGTCAAGTATGCCCACTAATTCCATCTCCTCACCTAAAGTTATCCCTGATGACCATGCTGTTTGTACTAACTATTTGGAGGATCCTTGCTTCAAATGTTCTTTTGAAAATTCCCATCTTCAGACTCATACCATGGGCTCAAAGGACTATGATTGTATATCACCCAATCAAATTGCCCTGACAGAGCAAAATGAGAAGCAACACAATCTTTCATTCCAAGTGTGTTTCTCAGATGCAGCTTCACAAGTTAATAACCAAGATCACAGTAAAGGAAAAGTCCAGAGAATTGAAGAGAAGAGCAATGTCCCATTTCTATCTAAACAAAGCAGCAGGCTGCAAAATTCATATGAATCAGTGAATAATTGCAGAAGAGAGTCCGTAAGTCACATCTCACAGGAATCACAGTCTTCTGACCTAACAGCTATATATGAGATGGGCCAACAGATTTCTACAGTTTTCCCACTCCAAAAGAAAGAAGGCACAGATGAAAAGATTGAAAAAATTAGAACCTTCATTGACCCAAGAAACAATTATAGTTATGGACTAAACCAAATTTGGTTGAAAGAAACTGATGATTACTTTACTAACAAAGAAAAACCCCATCCAAATGGTAATTGCATTACATTGCACCAAGAATACAAAGAGGGTGAAAGTCTTAATTCTTTGGGGGAAAATTATGAAAAAATACTAACTACTCAAGAGTTAAAAATGATAAAATCTCCCGTATTTACCACAAAGGATGAGAATGACTGTGCAGCTTTGGAATTAAAATGTAATCTTACTTCACATACAGACTGTCTTTCACAAAGTCATCCTCAATGCTCTTCAGAGTATGAAGATGGCATTTATAAAAATTGTGTCATTGCTCAAAGGGTTATGGAACTGAAATTAGAGCAAAAAAATCAGAATCATATTAACACAACAGATGCTTTCCAAGAAACCAAAGACATTCCCCCAGTCAAACAAGACTTCACCAATACAGGTATTTCAACATCTTCCATTGACATCCCTCTTGACAACTCAAACTGCAGCATAACTGGAGAATATATGTGTGTCCAGAGGAAAAGTGAAAGTGAGCCACTATCCTTAGAGAGCATTCAGAAAGATTTCAGAGAAACTCCTTATATTGAAGATGGACAGGATCACATTCCGATTTGCAATGCAAAGCTAAACTTTGATACACTGTTGAATGTTAATTTAAAAGGGCAAAGATATGATCAAGAAAATTTAAATAAACCTGAAGAGGAAGACAGTGCTTCATCTCCAGAATACAACAGAAAGAATATATATGGAAATAAGCAGGATTTCCACATAAATATTTCCACCAATGTAATTGAAAGGGAGGAGATTAAAAATTACGACAAAGTAGAAATTTTGAATACAGAAAAACTTTCTACTACATTTAATGTTATTTGCGGGAAGAAAGATACAACAATGGACGCTCTATTATTGAAGAGTAGAGATTGCATTACTGCCATAAAACAAAAAAATGAAAGTGGTGGAAGAAGTATGGGGCATTTGGCTTCCACATTTGCTGAAATGGAAAGTAGTTCAGTGGGAGTAACCTCAAATGCTGTGAAGCAGCTAGCTAATACTGCCATGCTTACATTAGGCACAAGTCATGAAGATGACCAAAGACACCAAGTTAAAGAAACTTGTTCTTCTGAGAATTCACATTTCAGTTTAATAAACCAAACAGTTTCTGATTATGCAGTTGATGTGGAAAAAAATAAGTTAAACTCATTTCATTCATCAATAGGTGAGAACTTAGTTCTTCAAAATTATGAAGTGGGAAGTGAAATCGAGATAGAATTTGAAGATGGTGATGATGATGCTTTATTTCAACAAGATGCACATGGCCATGAAAATGTTTCTTATGAAGAACTGGAGGTATATGAGGTTCTGAAGTCTCGAATTGATTGGGAAGGTCTATTTGGAAACAGTGGTGGCGAGATAGAAACTGTGGGAAGCTTTGCAAGAAGAGAAAATGATCAGTATCATCCTACAGAAAGTAAATGTGTTTTTTCATCTTCACAAAAAAACAAAAGAGCACATCTTAACCCAATACTACTTCCAGATCTAGAAGTTACAATTACTAATGTACTTAGGCCAGGATTCAGTCCCACTGGTGATGCTTTTGAGCTGAATGATAAATTTTACAAATACGTAACCGAATCCACAAAACAGAAAGTAAATGAGGGGAAAGCTCCAGGATCTGACATTTATTCCCTGTCTTCTGAGGAAAATTCAAGTTTCCCACATGAAGATAAATTTTATAATTCTGTGCAAGAGTTGGGACTGGTGAGCAAGTCTGAAAACAGGTCTTCTGACTTGAATCATAATACATATGTGAATCACATGTCTGAGAAACCAAACAGTGAATCTTTGTCTAATGAGCCTTCTGATATCACAGTGATAAGTGATGAAAGCAAATGTTCCTCTACAAAATCAAAAGTTACCTTTAATGATATAAGAAATAAAAAGGACATGGGGTCAAGAAGTAGCAAAAGAAAGTTGTATGTATCTTCTAGGGGTCAAAATATGTCCCATAAAGATTCAAAGCATGAAACTTATGAGAAGAGGAGGAAACTAATCAGTCAAGACTTATCTGAGCATTTTTCTTCTTTATCCCAAGAGCGTATTAAAACATTTTCACAGTCAGAAAAGCACATTAGGAATGTCCTGGATATTCTAAGTAGTGAAGCATCTTTGTGTAAAAGCAAATGTCTGTCCAGAAAACTGGACAGAGCTGTTCTTCACTTAAAAAAGGCCCATAGAAGAATTCATACTTCTTTGCAGCTTATATCTAAAGTGGGAGAACAGAGAAAGGGTCCATTACCAAAAGCATATGCAATAATATGTAATAATTTCTGGGAAAGTTGTGACCTTCAAGGTGATAGTTCTGTGTCTGAAAGAAGATACGCTAGGCATTGTTTGTCCAAAAAAAAACATGATAAACAAGAAAAGAGATTTTTAAGGTTTGATACTGATGAATCAGTAGCCCAGATGTCAAAGCACAGGGCTTATAGGACAAATAGACAGAGAATTGCAGAATGTCTTTCCGATGAAATTATGTCTAGTGGTGTCTCCAGAAGCCATACCACTTTTCATGGGAGTGAATCTTGTGAAGAACAACATTCTGAATCACAAAGTCAGAGTACAAGTCAATCATGTCAAAGTACAAGTCAATCAAAACCCAAAAATGGCTTTATGAAAAATGCAAGAGCACCAGAAACAAGGGAATGTATGTTTTACCCAAATGAGACATTAACTGAAAAAAAACAAACTAATACAGAGTTATCCAAGTGTAACTCTGCAAAGCTTGGAAGACATTCTACATATATTAAGGATGTAACAAAGGAAAGTAATTCTAAAGCTAATACAGAGATAAATGAAAGGGATTCGGTATCTTTTAGTGGCATTAAAGGAAACAGTCCAAATAATGTCGCAGACAAAAATTGTAATACAACTTATAAAACTCACACTGACATGCTTATTTCAGTCTTAAACACAAAGTACTTTTTAGATGCTCGTATCTGTAAACAAGATAACCTTGTCTCCTCTTATGAAAGAAGCCTGGAAACAATTTTTCCATTGGGAAAGTGTACAAGTCTTAATGAGATCTCCACACAAATCATTTTTACAGAAAACACCTTCATGGACCCATTAAATCTAATATATAGCAAAAAGTACAGTATCCCCCAGTTATCAGCCATTCTAGTGACAGCCAATGAAGAAGAATCTTCACAATCTTATCTAAATAAACATGGAATTTTTACAATAGATCCTTTTATGTCATCTACTGCTATATCACACTGTCATTCAATATGTTGGAGAAAGGATCCTCTAAAGACAGAGCATATAGGTGAGAATAAAGTGAACGTTACTAAACATTCTAAATTGGAGCTAACAGCAAGGACTGAAAAAAGTAAAATTTATAAGAAAAACATAATGAAATTGCCTTTCAGTAATAGTCCTCTTCACTTAAAAGATCATCTAAAGGGTTACTCAAAAAGACTTAGGGCAAAAAAAGACATTCAGGAAGAAAAAACAAGGAAAACTCAACAAGCAATTTGCCAAAATAAAGGATCAGCTGTTAATATTGAGTACAAATGTCAAAAGAAAAAGATCCTGAAAGAACAATACAACTTAAACAAAATAATTGAAAACCAAGTAATTGATTCTTATCTGAGCATTAAAAATGCTAGTCTAGACACAGTCACTTTGAAAAACATAGTTTCTGGTAGGTTTAGCCAAAGAAAAAAGGAGGACCAAATTAAAGTTAGTAATGACTTTCAATCTGACTATATTTCTACATCAGTTACAGGAATTCATAGTACACCTATTTTAAATGATCATCTTAAGACCTCCAGAATCACTATCCTTCAGAAGCGTCTATCATACATGAGTGAATTGAAAATAAAACATTGCTTAGCTACAACTCTTACAGAAGAACTTTCTCAAATTTTGCAAAGAGCAGATGAAACGTCATCTCTGCAGGTTTTAGAGGAAGAAATTAAAGTTTGCCAAAATGTTCTCCCTTTATTTGTTGAAGCTTTTGAGCAAAAGCAGGAATGTTTACTTGAAGAAATACTGATTTCAAGACAACTGTTGGTAGAACAAAACTTGTGGAATAATTGTAAACATAAATTGAAACCATGTGCCATTGATACTTTGGTAGAACTTCAGATGATGATGGAAACTATTCAATTCATTGAAAACAAAAAAAGACTCTTGGAAGGTGAACTTACATTCCGAAGCTTGCTTTGGTATGATGAGACATTGTACAGTGAGCTGCTTGGCAGGCCACGTGGATATCAACTGCAGTCAAATTTTTATCCTGCTTTTCAAGGACGATTAAAATACAATGCATTCTGTGAGTTACAAAATTATCATAAACAATTAGTTAAATACTTTGGAGAAACAAAAAAGGAAAGAAATTCCTACTATGCATTCTTAAAATACCAACGACAGATTAAGGAATGTAAAGCCGTAATGAAGCACTGTTCCGATTGCTTTGACTTTTGTCTTTCTGTTCCATTTACCTGTGGTGTTAACTTTGGAGATAATTTAGAAGATCTAGAAACCCTAAGAAAATGTACTTTAAAGCTGATTAGCATATATGGGGACTCTACTGAAGTTCATTCACATCCAGGGAAAAAAGACCATTTATGGATTATCATAGAGATGATTGCCTCAAAAATTAATTTCATTAAGAGTAATGAGGAAGTAAGTATTAAAATTTCTCTTTATGGTCTAGAACATATCTGCTTTGATGCTGCAAAATGTCTCGTTTGGAAAGAGAACTCTTTTCACAAAAAACATTCACAAAAGAAAATCGAACTGTTAGTCGAAATGAATGAATGTGCTTTTTCTAAGTTGCAGAAGATATATGATTCCTTGTCTAAGGACCTGAGTAGTGAACCAGATTCCAATATTGGACTCAAAGAAAATGCTGTGATAGCTTCCAAAAATTTAGATGATCGAGTTTGCATGCCAAAATGTAGTTTCAACAGTACATTGCTTTCACATCCAGATATTTGTTGTATTAGTGAGATACTGGATCAAGCTGAGTTTGCAGACCTAAAGAAGTTACAGGAACTCACTCTGAGATGTACAAATCACTTAGAAATTTTAAAAAAATACTTTCAGATATTGCAGCAAGATAGGATAGATAATATTTTTGTTACAGAAGAAAACGTATTGGATATGCTGAACAGCCATAACCACAAGGCTGTAATTTTAAAGCCAGCAGCAATTGAAACATATATTGAAATTGTCATGCTGTCAGAAACAGTTCACTTTCTTAAAAACTCAATGGCAAAGAAACTAAATAACCAGAGATTTCGAGGTATGCTTTGGTTTGATTTGTCACTTCTTCCTGATCTTGTTCACTGCCAAAAAGAAATGACTTCATTTTCATTTAATGATAACACAACAGGTTGCCTTTGGAAAGTGGTAGAGACTACTATTTCTGAACTTAAGAAAAACCTGGATGTTATCCGTGAGTACACCGAAGCTGTTAATTACTCCTATGCTCTTCATTTATTCTCAAGAGAACTTAAAGAACTTGTAGAGATTAAAAAGCTCCTAAAGAAATCAAAACTTTCAGTTTCCACATATATTGACTATGTGCCATGTATAGCATCGATAAATTATGGAAACACTGTGACAGAGTTGGAACACAACTACAACCAATTTTCTACATTACTCACAAATATAATGTCTGTCCCTCAGAAAGATTTAGGGAAAATGGCTCATATTATGAAAGTCATGAAAATGATTGAGCAAATGAAGATCGTAAGTGCTAAAAGTGCAAAATTACCCACTTACTTTATCCTTTTCCAAATGCTACGTAACAAAAGAAATGCCTTCCAACCAAACATAAATGAAAAGAGTATTCATGTTACAAAACCTAAGGAAAATGGCAATAAACCTAGTATTTCTATTCAAGAACCCTCAGTTTCAGATGACAGAATCAAAAGCACATCTAATTCCTCTAGAAAGCGACCTATCACTATAGACGAGTGTGAAGACTATCAGAAAAAAGAAAATACTGCTACAGTTTCCATTTGCAAAAAACAAAAGGTATGAGTGCTTTTAAGTCAAACCTCTGCATTTTTAGTATGAGTCTAACCAGAAAAAGTTTACAGAATGTAAAATTGAGAATGATTTATATTGCATTGCAAGATAAATATTTTGCTATCTAGTTTTGGATTAGATACAATACCTGTAAAACTATTTAAGATACCTTACAAATACCAATTTTTTAAGAATTTCATGGAAGGATGAATTTTTAATAGCTTGTTAAGTGTAAGATTTTCTTATGTGAGTTATGTGAATGAACAAATATTTGAGTGGTTTGTGTATAAACATTTTCAGCCTTCATAGTGAATATTAAAAACTGTCATGTTTTATATTTGCTTGTCATTATAGTCTAGTAAAATATTTTTAGATATATGTCTTCACATCTTAGCAATTTTTATATGACATAAAATATAGACTCATTATTCACAAAAGCTTTATATTATGTGTGCAGTTAGTGCAGATTAGTATTTATTTACATATTTGTTTGATATACAGTTTGAGGTCAACTTTCAAAAACTAGATCTCTGTTCTCACTATGTGGAATCCAAGAAATCAAACTCTGATCATCAAATTTGGGAACAGGCACGTTACTACTCAGCTTCCTCACCATCCCTATTTTTATAGTGCTGAGGATTGAATACAGACCTGGTACATAGTAGGCTGAGTCTCTAATCAGCTTAAATTAATGGTTATAAAGAGTAAGCTAAGGATTAAAGAAGAGTTTTTTTTTTTAAAGGACTGGAAGGATAACTTGCCCACTTAAGGACCCTGTGCTCAATCCTCAATATAAGAGGAGAAAGAAGAGGTCATTCCAAACGTTAAATCCAGACCTAAGGAGTTTGGCCTTCATTATGTACAATCTGAAGGATAATGTCATGTGAAATGTGTGGTTTTTTTCAGTTATTTTAAAGGTTAAGGCAATTCTCATATAATTAGAAGTGGAAAGCCAGCTAATTTTAGAAAAAGAGTGCTGTTTGCTATTTTATAGTATAAGAAAAGAAAATTTGATTAGACTGCTTCATATCCTTAATCCAAGATATTTCAGATGGAAAATGTTTTAAGTATTCTTTTGTAAATTAGGTAGTACTTACATATATATATTCAGATATTTTAGGGACAGCACCAAAGCCTAAACATGAAACTCATTTATCTTTATACCTTTATATACAAAGTCCAAAGATATTTTTATAGTATTTTAAATAATGTGTATAGAACAAAAGTTCATGATATGGGATTTTCCACATAAGCTGTTACATTAGAGCTCAGAAAATTAAGTATTGGATCTGGGGTAAGATACATGGGTTAGAAAATTTTTACTAACATCTTATTTAAAAACAGTAGTTACTGCAAACATATACAAAATGTATTATGTCCAATAATTACTGTTTTCTCAGAAAGTGAAGGATTGATGTTACATAGTTTGTCATCACCAATTTAAGCGTTTTTTTTTTTATATTTTGAAATAGGTTGCCTTGAAAGATGTTACAAAAATCAACAGGGAAAAGACAACATTCAAGAATCCAAGGTAGGAATTGTCACCCTCTGAGTCAAAAACAAAAGTTAGCAAATGAAAACAAAAATAAAATTTATTTATATAACTAACAGAGGACAAGAATGACAAAGGGAGAAGTTTCTTTTCAATTTTTTTTAGGCCTAGTGAGTTGAAATTTTACTTTTAAATAGTGAAAAATAATATGCAAAATGACTATTTTCAGTGATGTAAAGAGTAAATTGGGACTATAGATATAAATGGTAGCCAAGGCTTAAAGAAAGGTGGCTATTATGTTAAATAAGAAAAATCATATTTGATAGGAATTGCTTAATAATTTTTGTAAACAATTACAAGTTTGTAAAAGTACATGAAAGAATAGGACAAATGATGAATTGATTTTTTAAAATTTTTGATTCTTTAACCAGCTAAATTTCAAAATTGGTTAAAAAGAAATTGCGGCGCTGGAAAAATGGCTCAGGGATTAATAACTCTGCCTCACAAGATCCTGAGTTCGGATCCCAGGTCCCATATAAAAATGTCAGCTGGAAACTGCTGCTGTGGCCTGTACTTCTGGCCCTGGTGGGCAGAGCCTGGGAAGTCCCAGAGTGAAGCAAAAAGATAGAAGCAATCCAAAATAATTCCCAAAGTTATCCTTGGTCCTCCACAGGGACAAGTGCCCTTTGGCGCATGCATGTGCGCGCGCACGCATACACACACACACACACACACACACACACACACACACATGCTTGATAAATAAATTTAAATAAATTGCTGTCTTAAACCAATGGAAAGATTAATAGAAGTAATGTATGTTGCTAGTATATTCACAATGTTGTAAAAATTGTATAGAATGTTTTAATACTAAACTGAAGAGCGTGATCTCAAAGACTACTTAAAAAGAATAAGTTAACTTGTTGAAAAGTCACCACATTATTTACAGTTTTTTCATTTTGGTATTCACTTGGCACTTCTAAACTTGATGACCATTTTTCATTTAACTCTAAGATTTTGAATGTCTGAGTAGCTTCATTATTTTAATTTTATGAAAGATAATAAGTAATAAAATATAAAAAGGAGAAACAACTTCATTTCTTGTTTTTGCCCCTTTCAGCATAAAGCATAACATTTTATGACATTTAAAGAATCCTTATACCATATGTGACTTTGAATAATTGTAGTGTCTTAAAAATGTAAACTAATAGTGATAATAAAACCAATACTATAATCACCCGTATTTTGATAGATAAAGTATTTCTACTTAAAGAATCAAACTATAGTTTACAAAAAAATTATTTTACTACAAAATTGATGCAGAAGACTAGCTTAACAGAAATTAATATCTTCTAAAGGAGTGCATAAAGGGAAAGACTACTAGGCAGTTGTCACTCTACAAAGAAAGATAGCACTGTAGATATAAAGACAAAATCATATGCTCTGAAAATTCAGTTTCATATGGAGTTATGTCAGGATGATATTAAAATGCCTTTTGAAGAGATTAGATAAAGTAAAACCTTTGGTTTCCTTATTGGGGTATATTAATTTTAGGCCAAAAGTGAATTCCTCCAACTCTGAAGAAGTAATACTACTTTTACTTTCTCAGCACATTTTTATCAATGCAGCACCAAAAATACAGTTGGTACTGTGGCTCTTGACATAGGTATAATGGATGTGTCTCTCAGTCTTCTCAAGTCTTTAAATTTAGGTAATACCAAATGCCAGGGATATTAAATTTAACAAGAAATTTTTCAGGTCTGCTTTCTATTGTTGTTCTCACAAGATGAATAAACAGAAGAAAATCTCCTTCTAGAAGGAGAAAAGAGATATTTGATGGGTGAACCTACAGCTAGTACTTGCAGCAGATGAATGGATAATAGATAGGTAATAGATTAGATAGAGAAGACAGACAGATAATCTGAATACAGACAATGGGTTGGAGGTACATGAACTAGAAATCACACTTGAATGATAGTTACCTACTTTTAAAAGCATGTATCCAAAAATTTTCAAAGTACTAAACTGTTTACCACAATATTAGAAATTTATTCCAACTGGAATGTATCATCTTCACCAAGAAAAATACCTAAATCAAACCAAGGGAATGAAATTTTGAAAAATTTCACTTATGTACTCCCAGTAAAATAAGAAAATGTCAAAACTTCTTATCCTGAACTAAAATTTCATATATTTTTAACATATTTTATAGATGTTTTTAAAGTTTTCATATTTGCATTCAATAGGACTTCAGATTGTCATCCCAAAGATAAAAACAAAAAAGGATCAAATTCATCTGAAAATATGGAAAGAAGCTATGTATGTTCAAAAATATTTGAAGGACAAAGTTCAGCACCTGACTCACTTTTAGCTTTAAGGAACCTACAAGGTATTTGTACATCAAAGACAGAATGCAAACTACATTTAACAAATTATTCTTCTGATACTTTGGAACACCTCACTGAGCAACAGGAAAACTTAAATAGAATGAAGAAAAGAATCATGAATCTTAGTGCTATTGAAAGAAATGGTAAGAAAAACTGTCCTTTTGCAACTTGTAACCAAAGTACAGATGGTACTTTTTCAAAAGATTACAAGATATCTTCACAGAAACTACATAAAAATCTTGCAGGTCACACACAGAAAATTTGTCTTGCACACATAAAACCAGGAGTTCATTCTCCTATATCTAATGCATCAGTGCTCCCAATACCTGCTTTCCATGCTGCAGGGACTGTCCACACCAACCTAAAAGAGAGTAACACAAACTTTAAACATCAAGATAATGAAATACTCAATTTATCTACTAAAGATTACACGTGTACCAGTTCTCCAGAATCTCTCTGTATCCAGGATAAAATTCCTGTTCAGCCTATAAAAACTGAGTCATTGGACAAGAATATGCAGGATACACTGAATCCCAATACTGCATCATTTGGCTCACCTGGGATCTCAACCGTTGATGTAAATCAAACAGCACAATACCATCTTTCTGAACTGGAAGAGGCGACTCCAGAAGCCCTAACTCAGAGGGCTGGCACACATTGGAATGAATTTCCACAGTCTACATATACTCCAGGGTATAATCCTGAACATTCATTTGGAAATTCATATCCATACTATGCTTGGTGTGTTTATCATTATAGCAGCAGCAATGGCAGTGCTGTTGCTCACACATACCAAGGAATGACATCATATGAGGTACAGCTGCCTCCACCTGGAATGTTAACAATGACAAGTGCTGTCCAAAATACACATGCTAATCTTATGTACTCTGAATATTTTAGTTACTTTGCTGAGCAGCCACAAGCAAATGCCTTTGTTCCTGGAAATGGATATTTTCCATCTCAGATGCCTATTTCTTACAATTTTCAGCAGCCAATCTTTCCACCATTTGCTTCTCAACCATTATTACCACAAGCTGCATATACTTATGCTCATAATCCAGGTGTGCTTCCACAAGGTCCTTGGGTTTATGGTGAGTTACAAGTTTTAATGTTTGCTTCCTTTTACTTTTGACCTACATTTATGTAAAGGAATTCACAGGTATTGGTCCATACAGCATACAGATACATGCAGATGATTTCATACATCAAGGAAAGTAGAGTTATGTTGGGAGTTGTAATCTCATTATCAAATAACAGAAAACAAAAACCAATCTTAGGGAATACTTAAGTAAATTACAATGAAATCTCTTCAGTGATGGAACCATTAACATTCACAAAAGTTTTCAACTTGACACTCTGGAGGTGAGCCTTTTAGCCCACCTATTAGAAGTTAGTTAGGCCTATATGCAAACCTGTGGGAGATTGTCTTAATTGCTATAATTGAAGTGAAAAGACTTGCCCATTGTGGGTGCCACCTTTACCTAGGCTGGTAGCTAAGATGGAAGAGCTAGTTAGCATTTTGACAGACCAGTGAACTAGAAAACAAGTATAAAGTACTGATCTTTATCCTGTGCTTTGGTATGGATATGACGTGATGGACTGTAACCTGGAATCTGGAATCAAATCTCCAAAACTGTTTGGGCCAGGTATTTAACTGTGTAAAGAATTGTACAAAAATACAGAAAAACACCAGCAGTTCACTTTGTTCACATCTATTTAATAAAATTCAGGCTGTGCGACAGTTTCCGTTGTGAAATATTTTAATAAATGTCTCTTTATTCTTCCTGGATGGAAAAAGAAACTTAAATATATTTATATGTTTTGATTAGATACCTCTTAATTAAATTGAATGTAGACTTACAGAAAAATTTAAAATAACTATTCTACTGAAATAGTTGTTATATAAAAAATACCCAGGGGCTGGAGAGATGGCTCAGGGCTTAAGCTTTTGCCGCGCAAACAAAACAACTTGAGTTCAGGTCCCAAATTCCATATAAAAACTCTGGGTGGAAATGGTGACAGTCTGACCTTCTGGAAGACTGAGCCTGGGAAATCCAGAATGATTCCTAAAGTCACTCTTGGAACACAACAGACACACACAGTGTCCTCACACACTACTTACACACGCAAAAAAAAAAAAAGCCTAAAACTTTACTCTATCAAGGAGAAATCCTTTAGATGAAGATAGTTGGCTCAGCAAGTAAAGGCACTTACCCCCAAGGTTGAAAACCTAAGTTTGATTCTAGGAATCAACATAGTGAAAGGAGAGAACCAACTCTAAAAAGTTTTCCTCTGAACTACACATGTGCATATGTGTGCACACACGATAAATAAAAATGTGAAAAAGAAAAATAATTTTAAAGAAACCACCTGTATCTTAAAGAAATGCAAGATCGTTTCTTTTGAACAAGTTGTTTTCAACCCTGACTAATCTTACAAATTAGAAAGTAGAAAAGGTTGTTTGAGGGGTCATTTGTTTGAATTGGAATGAGAACAACGTTGATTAGGTCTAAGTTTTCCTCTAATTGTTAGACTGCCAGGAGTGGTGACATATGCCTGTAGTGTCAGAACTGGGTATCAGAACTGGGAGACTAAGGTAGAAAGATCAAGAGTTCATTGGCCAGCCTTGGCTCCTTAGCAAATTTGAAGCCATCCTGGGCTACATGAGACCCCATTGAACTTCTTTACTGTTCTCCCATTTGACAGTCCCTTTAGTACTTAGGTGGTACTTATTCATGCTTCTGTACATGAAAAGGCATTAATTATATGGTGATGTCATCTTATATACCTTTTTTTCCCCTCCAAATTTGCTCCACCAAATGAGTTTAAACAAGACTGAATTGTTTCACCAAAGAGAATCTCTAAGGAAGAGAGAAAAAAGAGGGAGAAAATATGACTGTGCTTTTTCAGTCTTGATTGATACCATTGTTGATGATGTATTGTAAACACCAATCATACTAGATGTGACAAGCCTGTGATTTAGACACTTTCTGGAATCTGAAATCTTGATTTTAATTCTTTCATAAAGATACTCATTGGGTTTCCCCTGTTCTTAGTTCAGTCATTTGTGGTATTAAGTGATCACTTCAGAACCAAATTCATCTGTGAAAGATTTTGAACCAATATGACTAAGAAGATAATAACTAATGGCAAAAAATAAACAGCTAAATGTTAAAATGTTCAGGAGTCTGTCTCTAAAAAGTGGGGAGCAGCTACAATATTATAAGCACATCTTTTATTTTCAGTAGTGCAAATGATCCACGGAGATTGCCTCTCACAGTGACTACACACTTAAAAGATCTGTAAATCCCTTTGCCACATTTATTGCTTATTTACTTGGAAATGAAATTAAAGAAACATGCTTTAGAACTGTATGCTAAACATATGTCTCTTGTTACATTTTATCCTCACATAATTCCTGAGATACAGAAAAACAGTTCTTTTACAGGCAAGGAAGCTACTACTTAAAGAATCTTCAATAACCTCCTCAGAGTTCTGTGACTGGTTAGCATAAGGTAGACAGTTTGGATTGTGATCTCTTTGGCCCAAACTTAATCTCAGTTTCTCTGTACTATACAATATATTTTGTGGGACTTTTTATTTTAGGGTGTGAATATGTATGTTTATGTGAGGTCTGTGCATCTGTGGAGACCCAAGGATAACCAAGAATTATCCTTACTGCTTTGCTCTGGGATTTCTGAATCCCACCCCCCTTTCCCGCCATTTCCACCCAGTTTTTTTACATGGGAAATGGGGTTCGAACTTCAGGTCCTTTTGCCTTGGATGCAAGGGCTTTAACTTTAACCCCTGAACTATCTCTGCAGCCCTTATGTGTTGTTTTCTACACCATTAACGTACTTCAAATCTTTGTTTTTATTTCAGCTCCATGGCAGCAGGAGCATTTTCCACCAAGACAGTGAAGATGATTTCTTTCTACTGAAATAAATACAACTTAAGTTTTTCCAAGATTTTTGCCTGCATATTTTATTTCAAGATGTAATGATTTTAATTATGTAAATGTGGTATGTAAATCAGTTAGCCCTTTATAAAATGTAAAAATGTGATAATATGTGTCACATAAGATAATGAAAAATTTCTACCATCTGAAATAAGCACAATATTCCTGTGTAACTATAAAGGGGTTAATTCAACATTTATTACCAAAGTTAAGTAATACAGTCTTCAAAATCTTAAAACCATTTTTTGCTACTTTTAAGTCATATATGTTTTAGTTGTATATGTTTTGACATTTAATGGAGCTGAAAAGTAGAAAATTTTTTCTTGCACTGCTCAATAACATATCAATAACCGGAGAAATATTGCTGCTTTATTTATATATAATCTTATGGTGAACTGATTTAAATATGTTACTTTTACTCGGAATTTTTCTAAACACAGAAATGGTTTGCATGCTTTCATTATTTGCTTAAATAAAGATTGTTTTATAGTAATCTTATAATAATTTCAGTTTATTATACTGGTGGATTTAAGACACTTGTAGCATGTTTTTCTACAAGAGAAACTGTCCAAGATTATTTAAGTATTTGAATAGTTCTTTTAATTTTGTAGCACATAGTAGTAAGGAATAATGTTTGTATTTATGCAGTTGTCTTAGCCATGAAGTAGTTTAAATAATTCTGCATGAATACAAGTTGCAGCGTTCCATTAATAGTTTACCTTCATCATTTTGAAAAAGTGAACATTTTCTTCATAGTAGCCATCATGACCGACCACCCAGGATGTGGGACAGAACAGTCTTGAGTCATGTCTCTAATTCTTTCTTGCTCAGCAACCATTACTATATTATTTTGCAGTTCTTCAGAACCTTTCTTGACTTCTAATTTGCTCTTAGAATGTGACAAAAGACTTGCTTTGGCTGAATTTACACATTTAGCAAAGCTTCAGAACTTTCTAAGAAACTCTTGCACAAGCCTCCAATTCATTTTGTGATTCAGAGAAGCCATCCAAAGATAAATCTTCTTAATCATCTTAAGAGAGTAGAGTGGAATTCAGAACACTTTTGGTACAGTCAACAATTTAAAGAGAAAAATGAAAGAACTAAGAAATTTGAAAGATTGGTTAAAGAGGTAATAAATAACATTATTTCATAGGTTTTTTTAAAAAGTGTCAAAGTCAAGACTCTTGAACCCCATATGAAAGCAGTAATATTAACTGTTATTCATCACATGACTTTGCCTCAGCCATGCGATTATTTATATTGGATAAGAAACAGTATCTCAAAGTTTGTTGTTAAAAATACTTGAGCCAGGCCTGCTATCCACCCACACCTGTTAAGACCCAACACTTAGGAAGGACTGGGAGTTAGTGTCAGCCTGGTATATATAAACCCTATCTCAAAATTCTTTTTTAATTAAAGAGAAAAAAACTTTGTTAGGTAAGTCAAAAGTTAAATATACTAATTAAGTACTCTTGTCTTTAAACAACTTACAGGTTCTATTTGTTTTGTGATTTTTCCATTGACTTTAATTTCTTAGAAACAAAGGAAGATCTGAACATAGTTCAATTAGTAGCAAGGTTTCCTAGCATACACAAAGCTCTGAGTTTGATCACCAGCACCTCATAAATCAGGCATGGTTGTGCATTCTTGTACCCTCATAGGAATTGGGGGATTCGAAGTTCAAGGCCAACCTGAGATACATGAAACCCCATCTCAAAAAAAAATTAAAATTTTTTTTCTAAATACTGAGTTACATTTAAGAATCTGCACTGTGACAATATGAAAATCTGTATATTTTTCCCTTCAAGTACGTATTTTCATTGTAAAAGTAAATTAAAGTTGATAAAACATAAAAAAACAAAAAGCTTTGCTTATTTATATTTTGGAACTTGAGACCTGAATAAACTGCATTTCTTCTGACTTCAGTGTTGTGTTTCCTGAAAATTTGAATAGACCTTAGTTTACACATGCTCATCCCATAAAAAACAACCCATAAAGACTTATATTCTGAGGATAACTAAACAAACTGCCAGAATATGGTATCCAGTGAGCTGCCTTTGCCCGCCTTTTCATCTTTCCTTTCCCTGCTACATACTTCAGTACTGCCTGGGGCTTCAGACTGCAAAGTGAAGATCTTGTCCTCAGACAGCTCTCATTCTAGTCAAAAAGACAATAGGATAGAATTGTATTTGAGTAATTTAAAATCAGAAGTAAGATGGTGGAGGGAACAAAGAATGAAATAATGGGAGTAGAGGATGATGAGATGATTCATAAGCTGAGATGTTTAAGGAGCTCTCTAAATTTAGCAAAATTTAAGACTGGCCTGTTTTCCCACTGAGAAGTTTTCTCTAAAACAGCTATGGTAAGATGATAAGCTTAGGAATAAAAATATATATTTTGTAAAAATTTATTTTTAACTCAATTTGCACATAATTTGATTTTCTCTCATGTGTTTGACATAGCTTTGGGATTATTAGTGCCTTTCTGAGCCCCCAAAGTGTGTGTGTATACAAGTTTTTCCAATGCAAATCATCTAAATTACATCGGATGTGTGCTTTTTTAATCATGTGCACATTCAAAACTATTAACTGAAGGAGGTCATTTCAGAATGTTTTCTCCAAAAACTTAAGAGTTAAGGCTTCAAATTCAGAGTAAATATCCATATTCCATATTTTTTTCAGTGGAGTACTTGTAGGAGAAATAATTTGATGACTATTTGGCATACACAGTGTTTTGAAGCAAATATTTTTATAGTTTTTAGGCTTTACAACAGAATTTCTTGAATAGCATGGTAAATTTCTAATCAGCCTTACAGTTTTGGAAATAGAATTGTGGGTTGAGTATCATAAGTTAGCTTGGCTGTGGTGCCAGTTCTGGGAATGCTAAGGCCAAGTGATCACAAGATACTACTCTAAGCTACATAGTAAGTTCTAGACCAGCCTGGGCTAAAATAAATAGATCTGGGAGTGCCACAGTAGTAGTGTCTTTGTATAATACGTGTAGGGCCTTGGGTTTTAAAATCCTAGTTTTTAAGTTTTACAATAGTATTTCTTGAATAACATGGTAAGTTTAATTAGCTGTGTGGTTTTGAAAACCACACAAAAATACACTAGCACACAAAAATAATATTTGAATATAGAATGTTTTTAAGAAGCAATGTAGTAATTTGATACTACTGCCTAAAATAGTATCTATGTGCACACAAGTCTAGTCATGAAGATTGCTTTATTTATAAAGACTTGAATATTGAATGAAGACATGATTCAGTGGGTTAAAGTACTTGCTGTGCAAGTCTGAGGATCTGAATTCATTTCCCCAGCACCTGTGTAAAAAGTTAGCCATGGCAGTATGTGCCTGGGATACCAACATTGGAAGTGGAGATGGAAGAATACCAGAAGCTGCTGGCCAGCCAGAAGAGCTAGAATTAATCAAGCTCCAGGTTGGGTGACAAACCCTCATCTCAAAAATATGGTGGACAATAGAAGATGCCCAGTGACCCTTGGCTTCCACAGGTGCATGCACACAGGAAAAAAATTCCATGTGATGGGGATTACACTAAAAAGAGTTACTAATGACTCCACTATCTACCCTCTGAGGTGCTTTGAAACTGAGTGAATAGTCATGGAAATAGCACCTTAAAATTTGGTTTTGCCTCAAATTTACCTCTTCTGGTGGTATCCTGAAGCTTAACCAAATTTAGTTTAAGCTAAATGAGAAGCTCTCTGCTTGCCTTTCTGCTCTGATTTTCAAATCCTAAAGTACCCTTGTGACATTTTTCTAGGAGTCACCTCCACCTTTTTATCCTTTCCCAAAGTAAACTACACAAAATATTTCAAATATGCCTTGTGCATAGTTACAGGTGTCAACTTGACCGATGAAGACTGACCTCTGGGCATATCTATGAGGAATCTCATAAGGTAAGCCCTAAGCAAGATTATAGGAGATTATTTAATGTGGGACCATTCCTTGGGCAGGTGAGTAAGTTGGCATACTTCAACATACTTCGGAAGAATCCTAGTCTGGTAGGTTAAGGAAGTTTGCCCCTTTCAGCAATTCCTGTAGATAACCATGTTTATGAATTTTGCCAAGCTGGACTGTGAACTGTAACTAACTAAAGCAAGAATAAAGCCTCTTCCCCTAAGTTAGTCATAAATTTACCAGCAACTTATAGACAAACTGTAATGTGCCTCCTATTACTAGAATTGCCCAGACTTGCTAAGTCAGGTATGTTCCATCTGTGACCTTTATCACCAAATTTAAGTGCAAAACAACAAACTGAAAACTGATTTTCTTACTCTGGCATCTGCATTCTAGATTTGAGTACCTACATACTCAAATTTCTCCTATGTATCAGTCACAAGTTCCATTTGGATGAAAAGTCAATGTTTTTGAGGTTGAAAGTGGTTTGCTTGCTTGAAGTTAAAGTGAGGATGAGAAGCAGGGTGGGGGAGATGGCTCATGGGCAAAGAACTTGTCACTGAAGCCTTGTGACCTCCCCAGGTCACACCTAAAAACTTGACACAGTGGCATAAGCATCTGTGATTCCTGCCCGCCTATAAAGAGAAGGTGAAGACCAGAGATGCGCCAGAAACTCCTGTCCAGCCAGCCTGACTCATGTATGCATCCGCAGTAAAGAGACCTGCTCTCTGCAAAGTGGAAGGCACAATACCCTAAGGTGGTCCTCTGACCTCCACGTGCGCGAGCACACAGCATGGCCTGAGAAAAGGGGAAATGTAACTAAGTATGGAGAAGAAGGTGATGCAGAGGAAACAAATAGCTAACAGCTCCGAACTTGTCCCAGTTGGGGGGGGGGAAGAACCCACAGAGAAGCCTGTAGCAATCCTAGCCTTAGAAAAAATGAAATTCATGATTTGGTGTGACAGTGTCTCCTGTGTGACCTTGGAGAAACCCATTGGATTGTTTCTCACATCACAGAAGTGCTATATAACCAGGCATATCTTGGAGGGGACCAATTTCGAAACAACTCTGGAACCTCAAAAAAATTGCAGGTTGGCATCTGGGCACACTGTGGACCAGAGGATGGGAGCCATATGTGAGCAACAGTGGTAGAGATGGATAGTATTGGACATAGACTACTGAAAGTTTAGGTAGCAAAGAAGTGCCTGCAAAGTGTCTGTGGTACACATCCCCACCCTCTGTGGAAGGAGCAACCTACCACAAAACAAAACAGCTGCAAGCAGTGTATTGCTTAGACTTCTGAGCTTACTGACTTCCTACCACAAGTGGTTTGCTGCTGAACAGGACTGAGACTACTGAGCCAAGGTCCATTGGATCTTACCTGCAGCTTTCTCTCAGTATGGTTTTACTGAAAAACACTCTGAAAATGCTAAGACCAGCAGGCAGAGTGCTGGGTAGCCTCAATTCTCCCTTTCAGTATAGAATTCAGTCTTATTTGCTTCCCCCTACCCTCCACTAAGAAACCACATCTCACTTGGTATGTTGCCAGGTCCCAACGCCACAAGCATTACAGCCCTCTGAGAGCTACTGGTGTGCAAAGATAGGAAGCTTCTGAAGTGCAGTGTTGCTGACAGCACGTATGATCTACGGAGCCCTCAACCAACATGTGACATCAACTGAAACAGTGGAGCCACAGTAGCCTCCAGATACAAAACAGTTCCAGAACGGGGCAGGAAAGGGTTGAGGATTAGCAGACCAAGAAAGAAGCTTCTCCATTCTGCCCACTCCTTCTTTTCCCTCCCCTTTCCTTTTTCTTCCTCCTTCCTATTCTACTACTGCACACTCCCCTAATCCTCTTTTTGGCAATTTATTGTGTTCTTCCTGAGCAGTACTGGAGATTAACTCCCCTCCAAGAGACCTCATATGAAACTATAAGATTCCCATGCAAACGTATAATGCAACATAGATATGCAAGTATACAAAAACACAAGACAACAGAACTCCTCCAAGGATACCACTCAGTCATAGCTAAGCAAATGATTGAAATAATGGAAATGCCGAAATGCCATGCAGTTCAATGAACTGATTGGGCCTTCCCCCCACCTCCCTCAATCCCCAACCACAGCCAATAGCAACAAAGCTAGGGCAGTAGCAATTTTGAACGTGGTAAAAGAAGCCATTGCATTCTGCATGAGATTACAAGAATTTTACATATTGATTTGGATATGGAAGCTGTGTGTGGTATTGTTACCAAGAAATTATCACAGAAGATTTATCATAAACTCTTTTTTAGCGTCTCAAGACTGCTGAAGTGGGAAATTTGCAGAAGAGGGGGCGGTAAGATTGTAAGAGCACAAGGATGGGAGGAGCGATGATATGCAAGATACTCCACACAAGTTAGGGCTGAAGCAATTATAATTGGACTTTGCATGCCCTGCGCAATGTCCAACACACTATTGACCCCTCAAATTCTAGCATTTGCTAAAGGCACTAGGATCCTTGGAGGCAAGGGATTGACAGCCACAGTAGTGTTCCTATGCTTAAGGGGAACACAGGAAAAGGTTCTGGGGAATGCCACTGGGTCCTTGCACCTCGTCGGAGAGAAGGACCCAGAGGAGAGTCTGGCATGCACATTAAAGGATGCTCGGGGATGGGAGGGGGAGGCACTGGGGGATGGGGAGGGAGGGGGAGGGGAGGGGGGCACAGGGCGGTGGGAAGTTGGAGGGAGGGAGGGGACCGGTGTATCTGTTAAAGTTGTATGAGTAGAAATAAAAAGACTGCTGAAGCATTAAAGTCTACTGGAAATATGTTGATTTTGTGGAAAAGTCCTCTCTGAATATGTCAGATTCTACAAGGCAATCTGAAGATTGCATTGCAGTCAAAGAACATGCAATGAAATTGCTGCAAATAGCAGTGTAGAAAATGCTTCCTTATTAAAGAAGTTTTAACACTTGTGCCCTACAGAGAGAATCATTAGATGTGTTTACATTACATCATAGTCACTGTTTTAAATATCCCTTATGTTTTGGTATCACTGTGCTTGTTTTATGTATTATTTATAGCCCTGATTGCTTTAATTTTCTAAGCAATCTGTCCATTACATGCACATCTGCTCTGCCTGCTCGAAATATAGTAGAACCCACAGCAATGATGTGTAATAGTTATGACACTGATATTTCCATTATAAATTTTTATTTTGAGTTTATATGTAATAACTATATTACATTAAGCTGAAAGTTGACAGAATTTCAGGCACCATTCATAAATTTTGATTCAGATTTCCTATGTGTTCTGCAGTCTTGGCGTATTTTACAATAGAAGTGTATAAAAATGTTTCTTCTGTTGCTTTCTTTTTTTTTTCTTTATTCTTCCCCCCCCCGAGCCCTGTTGCTTTCTTTAATGAAGACTTTAGTATATAAAGATTGAGAGATGACTCAGGGGTTAAAACCTTTGCCTCAAAAGCAAAGGAGGGAGGGGCTAGAGAGATGGCTCAGGGGTTAAGACTCTGCCCCAAAAGTTCAGATTCCAAGTACCATGGTTTAAAAAAAAAAAAAGAAGAAGGAGAAGAAGAGGAGGGGGGTGGAGGAGAAGGAGGGGGAAAGGAAGGGGGGGAGAAGAGGAGGAGGGGGGAGGAGGAGGAGGAGGAAGAGAAGGAGAAGGAGAAGGAGAAGGAGAAGGAGAAGGAGAAGGAGAAGGAGAAGGAGAAGGAGAAGGAGAAGGAGAAGGAGAAGAAAAAAGACCTGAGTTTGGATCCCAAGTCCCATATAAAAAGGCCGGGCAGAGATACAGGGCCTGCACTGGCAGTTCCCCAGCATTCTGCATAGCACACTATGGCACTGTGAAAGCTATCTAGCAGGAGGGAAGCTTTCAACTCAGTTCAGTTTGATTTCTTTATATCTTACAAGTAAAGTGCATGGTGTCTTTAGAAATAGGGTTGTAATCTAGTTTTAGTGTGTAACCAAGAACCATGGCAATTAGCAGTATTGTTTCTGAGGACCTATAGGGCTTACCTTTATAACCCGTAGATATTCCATATCTGGAACTGAGATTTTAATTCAGTTTATAGGAACAGTATTATCTATCCATTCAGAGTACCTTTATTACTTTTAATTACCATTTTTATTAGCTCATAAAGAATAGGATTCCTTATGGCTGTTTCATATTTCCTTAGTTACAGTTAATCCTTCCCCACCTTCTCTCTTCCATTATCCCCCAATGCCCATCCCTCCCTAAACCTTTCCACCTCCAGTATTTCCTCCCTCTAGTATCATATGTCCTACTATTGTTCCATCTTTAGCTTTTCCTTTCCTAGAATAACCTTTTCTAGCTTCTTGGCCTTCACAAGAACTCCTTCTAAAATATGCAAACTCAAACCAAGATCTGTATATAACAACATTTCTCTTTCTGCCTAAGTTATTTCACTCAATATATTTCCTATAATTTCATTTTCCTTTACAGATGAATAAAATTCCATTATGTATGTATACCACATTTTCACTATCCATTCACTAATTGCTGGATATCTAGAATGATTCCAATAAACATGGATGTGGACATATCTCTGCAATAAAAATGGAGAGTCCTTTGCATATATTCCCAGAGTGCTATAGCTAGGTCATAGTAGGGCTTCTTCTTGTTTAGTTTGTTTTTTTTTACCTTTAAGAAACCTTCATACTGATTTCCATAGAGCTGTACTATTTTACATTCATGAAAACTAATTAAGCATTCATCTTTCCCACATCCTTGCCAACTTTTGCTAATCTTTGTTTTCAAGATGATAAGCATTCTAACTGGAGTAAAAAGAATTCTCAAAGTAGTTGTAATTTGCATTTCCAAGATGGCTAAGGATGTTGAACACTTTTCAAAATATTTATTAACCATTTTTATTTCCTTCAAGAAGTATCTGTTCAGTTTGATAGCCCATTTTTAAGTGGGTATTTGTTTTCTTGACACGGAATTTCTTGAATTCTTTATATATAATGGATATTGGTCCTCTGTCAGATGTGTAGATGGCAAACATTTTGTCCCATTCCATAGGCTATCTGTTCACTTGATTACAGATTCATTTGCAGTCAGAAGCTTTGTAATTTTATGAAGTTCCAAATTCTCAATCATTGATTTCATTTCCCCAGCAACTAGAGACCTATTCAGAAAGTCCTTACAGATGCATGTATCTGCAAATATAGCCTCTATTCCTTTTTTCTCTTATTCTTTTAAGTCCTAAATCTAAGTCCTTAATTCATCTGGAATTGATTTTTGTAGATCCCCAGAATCTATATAAAGAAGAAAGGAGAGAACAGATTCCTCAAAGTTGCCCTCTGACTTTCACGTATATACTATGGCATATATGCATCCCCCACCCTCACACATACATACACAATAATATGTTTTTAATTTACTGAGAAATAAATCAGGAAAAAGTCTCATTCATAATAGATTTGAAAAATAATAAAATACCTAGAATAAACCTAACCAAGGTGCCCTATAATGAAAACTGTAAAATACTGAAAGAAGAAATTGAAGAAGGCAGTAAAAGATGGAAATAGCTTTCATGCTCATATATTAACAATTCACATTATTAAAAATGGTTGTATTGCCCTTTCCCCATTCCGCTGGCCCCTTCCCCCCCACCTCACTCGCCTACCCTCCACTCCCCTCCCCCCAGAAGGCACGCAGTCCAGCCGGGACTCACCGCTACCCAGGTAAGCTCTGCCCCATCCCAACCCCAGAACCCCAGGCAGCCCAAGGGACCCATCTCCTCCCACCAGCCGGCCAGAGAGGACCCCCCACCCTGGGCCTAGCTCCCCCAGGTTAAATAGCGCCCTGCTGCTGCCACATCCTCCCTTTCCCCACTCCGCCGCCCAGGACGCACGCAGTCCAGCCTGGACTCACCTCGACCCAGGTAAGCTCCTACCCTGCCCAACCCCAAAACCCCAGGTCAAATAATTCAGTTCAGTGAAAAACGCACAGAAATTGAAAGAAGGTCTTAAGAGTTAAAACGACAATGCCCAAGTCAAAGTGCAAATCCATGAGAAACAACACCCAAAGTAAACAAATCTCCCACTGAAGGAATTAACCCCATAATAATAGACTCAAACCAGAACAAACCCACGGAAAATGGCCAAGAAAGCCTAACTGAGGATAACAACTTTCAAAACATGATCATTACCATGTTAAATAGTATGAAAGAGGAAATCCGGGAGGAATCAAATAACCGCATCTATTGCTTGGAAGGAACACAACAGACACTTGGAGGAGGTGAGAAAAACAGTTCAAGAAACAAAAACAGGCATAGAGCAGTTAAAACAGACTAAAGCAGAGTTAAAAACTGAACTAAAAGACAAGTTATCTTCAACCCAGAACTCAACAGAGTCTTATCAGCAGAACTAATGCAGAAACAGAAAGATACTCGAGAGAAACAGTCAAGAGTTATGGGACACCCTGAAGAAGCCTTACCTGCGTATTCATGGAATACCAGAGCAAGAATCCCAAAATAACACACCTGAGGAAATTTTTCAAACAATCATCAAGTAAAACTTTCCTAATCTAAAAAAAGAGAGGCCCATCCATATACAAGAGGCATTCCACACCCCAAACATATATGACCAAAATAGAAACTCACCACGGCAAATAATAGTTAAAACACTCCACATTCAAGATAAAGAAATGGTGCTGAGAGCTTCAAGGGAAAAAAAAAAGTCACTTTAAAAGGTAAACCTATTAAAATAACAAATGACTTCTCAGTCAAAACAGTAAAAGCAAGAAGAGCTTGGAGAGACATACTTCAAGTATTGAATGAGCAAAAATGTCAACCCAGGCTGATATACCCTGCAAAACTATCCGTCATGATCGATGGAGAAAGAAAAATCTTCCAGCACAAAGACAACTTGAAGGGATACATGTCCACCAAACCAGGCCTTCAAAAAATGCTAGAAATGATTCGCAAGCATGAAGAAAAAAACAGGCACATCCAGGAGAACAGAAGGGAAGTATAACACCATTAAAAGCAAAGCAATATACTTACAAAAACCACTAAACATAATAAATGTCCAGAATTAAAAATAATTTCTCCATTATAACACTAAATGTTAATGGAATTAACTCACCGATCAAGAGACACAGATTACAAACTTGGATTAAAAATCACAATCCATCAATCTGCTGCCTGCAGGAAACCCATCTCACCACAAAAGATAGGCATATTCTGAAAATAAAAGACTGGTCAAAAATTCTGCAAGCTAATGGAACCAGTGAACAGGCAGGGGTAGATATTATGCTATCGGACAAATTGGACTTCAAACCAAAAAAAATCATAAGAGACACAGATGGATACTACATTTTAGTCACAGGTAAAATTCACCAGGAAGACTTCACAATACTGAACATATATGCACCCAATACGCCCCCCTCCCACATTTATTAAGCAAACCCTACAACGTCTAAAGCAAGAAATTAATCCCAAAATAATTCTTGGGGATTTCAATACCGCCCTCTCAACATGGGATAGATCTACAGTAAAAAACAGAGACACTTTGGAGCTTAATCAAACCCTTACTGAAATGGACCTTACAGATCTCTATCAAACTTTTCATCCATGCACCAAAGAATACACATTTTTCTCAGCAGCACACGGAACGTTCTCCAAAATAGATCATATATTGGGCCACAAAACGAATCTCCACATATACAGGAAAGTTGAAATTCTAGCCTGCACCTTATCAGACCACCACGGCTTAAAGCTTGACATCCACAACAAAACAAGCAACAGAAAATACACTAACTCTTGGAAACTTAACACTATGATGCTGAATGAGAATTGGATTCAGGAGGAAATTACAAAGGAAATTCAAGATTTCCTGAAAGTGAACGATAATGAAAATACAACTCACCAAAATCTCTGGGACACAATGAAAGCTGTCCTAAGAGTTAAGTTCATAGCTCCTAATGCCTACATCAAAAAAATGGAAACATCAGAAATAAATAACTTAACAATGCACCTAAAAGCTTTAGAGACACTAAAGCAATCTGATCCTGAAAGCAGTAGAAGGGAAGAGATTAGCAAAACAAGGGGAGAAATATTTGAAATCGAGATTAGGAAAACAATACAGAAAATCAACCAGTAAAAAGCTGTTTTTTTGAAAAAATCAATAAGATTAATACACCCCTAGTCAAATTAACCAAAAGTAAGAGAGAGAAAACCCAAATTAACAAAATTAGAAATGAAAATGGAATTATCATTACTGATACCCAAGAAATCCAGAGAATTATAACATCATATTTCAAAAACTTATACTCTGTGAAATATGACAACACAAAAGAGACGGATGAATTACTAAGTAAACACAACTTACCTAAATTGAATCAGGAAGTTGTGAATTATTTAAATAGTCCTATAACATATGAGGAAATTGAGGAAGTAATCTCAAATCTTCCCACCAAAAAATGTCCTGGACCAGATGGATTCAGCACAGAATTCTACCAGACATTTAAGGAGCTAATAACACCAATACTCCTTAAACGTTCCATCAAATAGCAAAGGAAGGAACACTACCAAATTCCTTCTATGAAGCTAATATCGTTTTAATCCCAAAACCTAATAAAGATTCACTTAAAAAAGAAAATTATAGGCCGATCTCTCTGATGAACACAGACACAAAGATTCTCAACAAAGTCTTAGCAAATCGGATTCAAAAACACATTAAAAAGATCATTCATGGGGACCACACAAGGTTGGTTCAACATACGCAAATCAATAAATGTAATTCATCATGTAAACCAGTCCAAAGTCCAAGACCACATGATACTCTCGATAGATGCAGAAAAAGCTTTTGACAAGATCCAACAGCCTTTTATGATCAAAACGCTAGAGACAGTAGGAATGGAAGGAACCTTTATCAATATAATGAAAGCTGTATACAACAAGCCCACAGCAAGTATATGCTCAATGGGGAACAATTGGAAGCATTCCCACTTCGATCAGGAACTAGACAAGACTGTCCACTCTCACCACTTCTATTCAATATTGTACTTGAAGTCTTAGCCAAAGCCATAAGACAAGAAAGGGACATAAGAGGGATTCAAATGGGCAAGGAAGAAGTCAAGCTATCCCTATTTGCAGATGACATGATCTTATACCTGAGTGATCGCAACAACCCCATCAGGAAGCTCCTGGAACTAATACAGAAGTTCAGCAGAGTGGCAGGATACAAAATAAATGTACAGAAATCAGTGGCCTTCCTATATGCCCAGAATGAAAGAAGTGAAAAAGCCCTGATAGAAACAATCACATTTACTATAGCCCCTAAAAAAATGAAATACCTTAGGATAAACCTAACTGAAGAGGTAAAAAAACCTTTACAATGAAAACTTTAAAACCCTAAAGAAAGAATTGCAGAAGACACCAGAATGTGGAAAGACCTCCCATGTTCCTGGATTTGCAGAATCATTATCGCGTAAAAATGACCATCCTACCAAAGGCAATGTACAAATTCAATGCTATACCAATTAAAATCCCAAAGCAATTCTTCAAAGAAGTTGACCAAACAATATCAAAATTCATATGGAGGCACAAAAGACCCAGGATAGCAAAGACAATTCTGAGTAACAAAAACACAGCTGGAGGTATCACCATACTAAACCTTAGTCTGTACTACAAATCCATAGTTGTAAAAACAGCCTGGTAGTGGCTCCAAAATAGACACACAGATCAATGGATAAAGGTTGAAGACCCAGATATAAGCCTACAAAATTACAGCCATTTGGTCTTTGACAAAGGGGCCCAAAGAATCCAATGGAAAAAGAACAGTATCTTCAATAAATGGTGCTGGCAAAACTGGATGTCCACATGCAGAAGATTAAAACTGGACCTGTACTTGTTACCATGCACAAGACTTAATTCCAACTGGATCAAGGAACTTGATATAAGGCCAGAGACTATAAAAACCATAGTTGAAAGGATAGGGAACTCCCTCGAGCTGATTGGGCTAGGCCAACATTTCCTAAACAGACATCCAATGGCACAGTTACTGCTACCAACTCTCAACAGTTGGGATCTGGTGAAATTAAAGAGCTTCTGTTCAGATAAAGAGGTTGTAACACGAGCTCAAAGGCAATCCACGGAATGGGAGAAAATCTTCACTAACCACATATCTGATAGAGCTCTGTTATCCAGAGTGCACAAAGAACTTAGAAAACTAAGTCCAATTAAAAAATGGGCCCTGGAACTTAAAAGAAACTTTACCAGGGACGAAATTGAAATGTCTAACAAATATCTTCAAAAATGATCCACATCCATAGCCATCAGGGAAATGCAAATCAAAACTTCCCTGAGATATCATCTTACCCCTGTCAGGATGTCAAAAATCCACAATACAAACAACACCAAATGCTGGAGAGGATGTGGAGAGAGGGGAACTCTCCTACATTGCTGGTGGGAGTGCAGGCTCATAGAGCCACTCTGGCGAGCTGTCTGGAGATTCTTAAAGAAATTAAAGATTGAAATGCCTTATTACCCTGCGATTCCACTTTTGGGAATAACCCCCCATACAGCAAAAATTCACCTTGATAGCACAAGCATGACCATGTTCATAGCAGCACTGTTTACAATAGCAAAGTCATGGAATCAACCCAAATGTCCAACAGTTGACGAGTGGGTAAGGAAAATGTGGTACATTTATACAATAGAGTACTACTCAGCCATCAAAAATGATGAATTACTGGAATTTGCTGGGAAATGGATGGGATTAGAAACAATTATATTGAGTGAAGTATCCCAAACACAGAAAGTTAAGCGCCATGTGTACTCCCTAATAGGTGGGTCCTAGTACGAAACCCACTTAGAGACACTCCAAGATAAATCTCTGTAATAACTACAGTAATTGCTAAGATTATGTACAGGAGGGATGGGGAAGGAGGGCCACACCAATAACGAGAGAGGGGACCATGTTACAGCAGAGAAAATAGGCCACCATCAAGGACTGCAAGTAAGTAATGAGACATCTGGTTAAGTTCACAGACTTTCCTTCCTGATCATTTACAACTGATGGGGTATGGTCTCACCAGAAGGAGAGGGCATATAGTCTGGCAGATAGAAAGTAACCTTTTCGCAGATGGGTGATTGACCCGTCCCTCACCGTGATTTCCTACTTTTATTACATCTACCTTTGAATATACTCTTATAACAAGACTCTAATTTAACAGGTCTTATCTCTGGCCAGGGGTAACATCCAATACCCATCAGGGTGGAGCCAAGGGCATTGCGGGAGCAGCAAAACTGAAAAAAAAATCAACAAACCAAAATCCAGAACATCAGAGACTCTATATCAACCACCTGGAACTGGGCCAGCCTAATCTCTCCCCATCCTGAAGCTCAGGGAAATTTGCGGAAGAGGGGGCAGTAAGATTGTAAGAGCACAAGGATGGGAGGAGCAATGATATGCAAGATACTCCACACAAGTTAGGGGCAAAGCAATTATATTTGGACTTTATATGCCCTGTGCAATGACCAACACACTATTGACCTCACAAAGTCTAGCATTTGCTAAAGGCACTAGGATCCTTGGAGGCAAGGGATTGACAGCCACAGTAGTGTTCCTATGCTTAACAGGAACACAGGAAAAGGTTCTGGGAAATGCTACTGGGTCCTTGCACCTCATCGGAGAGGAGGACCCAGAGGAGAGTTTGGCATGCACATTAAAGGATGCTCCGGAGATGGGAGGGGGAGGCACTGGAGGATGGGAAGGGAAGGGGGAGGGGAGGGGGACACAGGGGAATAGGGGGTTGGAGTGGGGGGGACCGGTGTACCTGTTAAGTGTGTATGAGTGGAAATAAAAAAAAAAAAGAATGGTTGTATTGCCAAAAGCAACCTACCAATTCAATATAATCGCCATCAAAGGGGATCTTCAAAGATCTAGAAAAAGCAATACTAAAGTTTCTGTGGGAATAAGACCCTGAACAGCCAAAGCAATGCTAAAGGTATCAGAATCCATGGATTCAAATAATACTAACAAATAATAATACTAACAAAAAGCAGCACAGTACTGGCACTTCAAAATATATGTATACCAATGAAGTGGAATCAAGGACCTGGAAATAAACTTTGTACAACCACCTAATTTTTGATAAAGATGCCAAAAATGTACAGTGGAGAAAAGGTAGCTTCTTCAGTAAATAATGCTGGGAAAACTACATGTTCACATACATAAGAATGAACCTAGATCTATATCTATCCCAGCAAAAAAAAAATCAATTAAAAAATGGATTAAATGAATGTAACCTGAAACTCTAAACCTGCTACAGAAAATCACAGGGAAAATCCTTTTAAGACATGGGCATAGGTAAAGGCTTTTTTGGTACAAAAGATCCCAAAAAATTGCAAACAAAATTAAAAAGGAGTAGTCTTTCCTCTATTTACCAAAAGTCTCATCTGGGTTTCCAAATGTTGCAGGGAACATTCTTTCCTCTACTGGTCAAATGCCCCATGTTGTGTGCCAAATGTTGCAAGATTGATCTATCCTATTATTGCAGGATTCTTGCTTTCAGAAGGTTGAAACCAGAACATGTGTAGAGGATTAAGACAGAGTTTATTAGAGGAGAGAAAGAACAGAACTCATGGACTCCAGACGTGAAATACGAGACAGGTACCCCGGAGAACTCATGGACCCCTGGCATGGAATCCATGAGAGGCAAGGAGCTAGAAAGGGAACTCACGGACCTCACATGTGGAGTCCTGTGAGAGGCAGGCGCCAAAGATGGCTGCCAGGGTGTGGACTATTTATACACCTAGGTAAGCCCTCCCCCAAAGAAGGCTTTTCCTCATTAGTCAGCTCACATTGGGACCCAACCCACTTGTTCTTGTGCCCACCTCAAGGTGGGGCCTATCTGTAAAGAAGAGCTAATCTCCATAGCCTTTCATAAGCAAAGGATTGGGGGAAGTTGGCTAAGGGTGTGATCCCCCCAGATAATCCCAGCAGTGGGGCATGACCTTTCAAGACCTTTAGAACCTGTCCCAGCATAACTGCTCTAAACCTGCCTTAATTAAAATGAAGGGACAGTCTACAGAATAGGAAAACTTCTTTATCGGATATACATCTGACAAATCCAGGTCCAGAAAAATATAAAGATCTCAAAAAATTGAGTAATGAATTACAAAAGAGAAAAGTCAAATGGCTAACAAATTAACCTAAGCAGTAGAGGAGAAACACAAATTAAAATTAGATATGATGTTTATTCATCAGAGCAGCAAAAATTCAGAAACTGTATAGCATAATGTTTGTACATTGATGTGCATATAAAATAATGCATATTTTCTATCAATAATTGAAAAATGTATGCCAAATACACTGAAACTTTTGAAATGAGAGAAGTACATTGTTTATTCTTATGGATGTAAGAAGAAAACAAGGGTTTTGTGAACACAAATTTTTACGTGTTTACATGTGTGATATGTATACATGTGATATGTATACATTTTCATGTGTGAGTGCACCAAGTGGTAAGTGATGGGTATGTATATGTATGTACATATATGTGACGATCAGATGTTGACATCAAGTATCTTCTTCATTTGCTCTCTACTTTATTTATTGCACAGAGTTTCTCATTGAAACCCAGAATTTGCCAACTCAGCTAGTCTAGCTAGCCAGTTTATCCTTGTGTAGCTCATCCTCCATCCTCCCCAGTGCTGGGATTACAGGCAAGTTACCACACCTGCTTATTAATGTGGGTGCTGGGGATCCAAACTCCTTCACAACAAACATTCAGCCTGCCTCTCCAACTCTCAGACACAAGTTTGGTTGCAATGCTTGATGAAATGAAGATGATTAAGTATATCACTTTGAGACACATAAGAAAAGTGATGAGCTAATTTTATGCAGCAAACTAAAAGGCTATAAATTATACATTTTTTACATTAGCATATAACTACAACAACTTATAATGAAACTTTTTAAAAATGCTATATGACAAAAAAATACATTTAGTCTTAACCAAGATTACATGTAAACATCATAAATTGAACTTTCAAAGCTGTATGGAGAGCACACAGTTTAGTATAGTACTTGACAAGATCCTAAATTGGATCCCCAGCATTGGTAGAAGGAAAAATATTAAGATAAAAGTAAGGGCTGGAGAGAAGGCTCAGGGGATAAGTCTCTGCCTCCCAAGCAGAAGATCTTGAGTTCAGATTCCAGTCCCATGTAAAATGCCAGGAGGAAATAGTGGAGGTCTGCACTTTGGGCCCTGACTGATGGAGCCTGGGAAACCACATAGGAAAGCGCAAAGGAGGTAGAAGCAATCCAGGATGATGCCCAAAGTCACCTTTGGTCCTCCACAAGGACACACAGAGTCTTCTCACACACACACACATGCACACACACACACACACACACACACACACACACACACACACACATACACACACAAGAATACAAGAGAGGTAGGTAGGTAGATAGATAGATAGATAGATAGATAGATAGATAGATAGATAGATAGATAGATAAAAGTAAATATGTTTTCTTGTTTTGTTAGCTATTGAGATAAAAAAAATCTTCCACTATTGTATTAGCTTTCTGACACCATGGTAAAAGGTCTTAAAGAGGAGAAGAATGAGGTGCCCTATGACCTCTGCTTGTGACGTCCAAGCACATCATTCTTCCAGTACATGTTGTTCACTAATCAGAAAAGTCCTTTGATTTTTTGGTGTTCAGAGTTTTTGTTGGGGTTTCATTATGCAGGAATGGTTAAATGACTTATCACAGGACCTAATCTAGTCCATTTGCCCTTCTCTTCTCTTGAGGTTAGGCTGGTCCAAAATTGACTGATCTCAAGGTTGGTCCATCTCATGACCAGTTTCTTTTTATAACTTGCTAGAGGTCCACTAAGAGTCACTTCATGGGGTTGGAAAGATGGCTCAGGAGTTAAGACTCTGCCTCAAAAGCAAAAGGTCCTGAATTCAGATCCAGGTCCAATGTAAAAAAACACCAGGTGGAAATGGCAGTAGCCTGCATTTCTGGCTCCAGTGCAAGGAGCCTGGGAAACCCCAGAGCAAAGCAATCCAGGATGATTCCCAAAGTCACCTTTGGTCCTCCACAGAGACACACAGTGCCTCTGATACACCACACACACACACACACACATACACACACACACACACGTAACTAAATAAAAATAAAGTTTTAAAAAAGAGTCACCTTATTAATATGACACTCCTGTCACGATCAAGTAGGAAATTCCAAAGGTTTTTGAAGCTCTTTGCCAGGAATCAAGAACAAGGATCAGATACATTCTTTAATATGCTATGGCTGCTCACAAAGGACATAAGTAGAAAAGTAAGCAGTACATTTAAATTGTGCACAAAACTATAGATAGCAAATCTTTTATTAATAAGCAATATAACTCTAAAACTTGAGAGAGTAAGGAATATAGGGAAGGAAGGGGATGGTGTAACCTTGAGAGGCCTTGCTCCACTGCTGCATAATGAATGATAACTCAAGAGACAAAATGACAGGAGAACAAAAAGTTTTGTTGGCAAGAAGCTAGACAGTTGGAAGATAAGGGTCTTCAGTCCAAATTCCACCTTTCCAAGGGTCACAGGCACAAAAGGTTTTATGGCCTTTCTGAGCAGCCTAATTTTAGTGATATGTAGTGGGCTCTGAAGTGGTCATCAATTCTTGCTGTATGTTTTCTTGACATGCTTCAATATTGTGTACAGATTTCCAGGCATTCCTGGTATTCCCGTTTCCTGTAAACCTAGAGAAAGACTGCTGATTAGGATGTCATCTAACTGTTATTCTTTGATGGTTTTCACTGTTATTTTTTTCAGAAAAGGCTGTCTTTATCCGTTAACTATTTGAGAACTGAGGATTGGGGGAATGAGGCAACCCAGAAAATGAAGACTTGTTAAGACTAGGAGAAAGTTCACCCACTCATTACCTTCAGTATCTTTCTTTACCTATGATAAGAGTCATGCTTTATACCTTTGAAACAAGATTGGTTAATCCCAAAAGCCCAACAGTTGACAAATGGATAATGAAAATGTGGTACATTTATACAATAGAATACTTCTCAGTTGTCAAAAAAAATTAATTAATGAAATTTGCTGGGAAATGGATGAAATTAGAAAAAATTATATTGAGTGAAGTATCTCAGACACATAAAGTTAGACGCCATATGTACTCCCTAATAAGTGGATCCTAGTTCTAAACCCATTTAATGACATATTCCAAGGTAAATCTCTGTAATACCCACTATCATAGCAAAGGATTATAAACAGAAGGGAAGGGGAGGAGGACCTCAAAAGAAAGAAGATAGGGGATCATGCTTCAGTAGAGAAATAGGCCACCATCAAGTATTACATGTAAGTAGTGAGATGGGTTAATGAGAGAGTAGCACAAGTTCAATGAGTATAAAACATAATACAGGATCTTTCGAAATGAAGATTCAAAGATTCAGGTGAATTAAAACATTTTATGCTTAGGTTTTGATGAAACGTGGTCAGTTGTGCAGACCATGTGCAGATCAATATGATTGAACGGGATGGAGAGATGGCTCAGGAGTTAAGATTTTGCCTTGCAAGCAGAAGGTCCTGTGTTCAGATCCAAAATTCCATGTAAAAATGCCAGGTGGAAAGGGTGGCAGTCTGCACTTCCAGCCCCAGTGGGCAGAGCTTGGGAAATCCTAGAGTGAAGCAAAAAGGAGGTAGAAGCAATCTAGGATGATTCCTGAAGTCACTCTTGTGTCTCCACAGGGACACACAGTGCACACACACACACACACACACACACACACACAATAAATGAATAAATAAAATTTCAAAAAAGAAATAGGATTGAGCAAAAAGTTTATAATAGTGATTGGTTGAGCGGGAAACATACTGTTTAGATTTGAAGGGGGGCACTGTTATAACATATCTAACCTGACTTGGGACAGGAGTTCCCTTAATAAAGGTTTTAATTTTCTTTTTACGGACAGTAGTTATATAGAAAGGCAGGTAAGGCTGAACCCTTCAACATATGAGCCTTTGGAGAAACACTTCATATCAAGACCATAAGAATTGAACTAAAAGGAAAAGTGGTCTGCTTTCTTGATTCACCTTGAGAAAGAAGAATTCTAGTTTCTGTGATTGCTCTAATAGGGGCAGAAATGATAAGAGACAGGAGAGCAGAAGATCAGAGAGAAATTTTGCTTCTGAGGCTTGTACTCTAAAGTAGCACTTCCTGAGACCTAACAAAATTATAAAGTTAATAAATTATAAAAATTAACGCATATTAACATCAGTTTTAAAATTACCAAATTTTTAGAAATCCTTAAAGTAGCCTAATATGGTTAATAGGGAGGTTATTTTCCCTTCTTATTGGCTTGTCATAGATTTTGGAGATTTAAAAAAAGACCACAGAGGAATTAATCCTACATATAACTAGTAAACCTAAGGTAACTTTTTTCAATGATTTTATTAATGACTGTTTACCACCAACCTTTTGAAATGTCTCATGTGATATGATCTCAGCATCATTTTTCCTATTTTTTGTTTCAAATGTATCCCTGTAGGTAGCTGCCACAATCAAAATCTCAAACATTATATCAATACTTCCTTTTTTCACATCCAGGAAAACTTCACCGCTATTTAAAATCTGAATTTTAAACAGATTCTTGAACTGGTGGTTCATATCATCAGGTCGTTCATCTTAGCACCTGTCTCATCACCAGTAGCTTTTCTAGAACTATTGCCTTCCCCATGAAGCTCTGCGAGTTTTCCTAATTCAAATGTGGGCTTCTAGCATTTTTAATTTTCTAATGAACATATCATAAAGTAAATAAATAGACTGGCAACTTTTCTATGTCTTTTCCCATGCTGTCTGGAATCAATTTATTAAGCATTTCTTTCAAGTTGTTTGTCTGCACCACTTGGGCCATTATTTCCACTATCTTCTTTCGGATCTGGGAGACCTGTTGGCACTGAGCATAAGAAGTCTTATGAAAATGGTTGTTGAATTTTTTAGTAAAACCCACACAGAACATAAGAAGCAAGTATCCATCAGTTGTCCTGACAGCAACATGAGCTTCACTCATTGTCTGCCATTTCTTGACTGTGGAACACATCTTGTCCCGGGTAGCCGCATGGAAGTTAATCAGGTAGTTTTTGCCCTGAACATTCTCAGTTATTAGCTTGAATTTTCTAAATTCAGCTTCGTCATTCTGCAAATCAGCAAGGCTCAGTTCAAACCCATAACCCTTGAGGCCATCAGATGCGAGTTTCCTTGAGTCCACATGACTAATATTTTTCCAGTATTTCTAATATTGAACATTGCGAGTGCTTTCCCATCGTACCAGTCTTTCTTAGAAATGGATCAACCACTTTCTTCTTGGCTCCCTTCTTGCCGCCTTTCCACTTGTTCTTGCCGACTGCCATGGGGCTGCTCCAGGAGCCAAAAGGGCAGAAGTAGAACTTGCACAAGGAACGTATGGGGCAGGCCTATATCAATATTTCTATTAATATTTAATATATGTATTTACTGTATTTGGGATTTGGGGGTGTAGTTATTTTAAGAAGAGTCTCATATATTTCAAGCTGTCCTCAAGCTCCATATGTAGCTGGGAACTCACCTCCTGATCTTGTCTACATTTAAAAAAAATCAGAAATATCTCAAATAAATAACTTAATGAAGCATGTTAGGTCTTTTAATGAACAAAAACACATCAATTCAAAAAGTAAATGGAAAGAAATAAGTATGATTAAGGAGATATTATTGAATAATAAGAAAAAAACACAAAGAATAAGTGAAACAAAGACTTTGTTCTTTGAAAAGATAAAGATCACCAAACCCTTAGCCACTAACCTAGAGAGAGAGAAGACAAATTGATAAAATCAGAGATGAAAAGGAAGACATTTTTAAAACAGATTCCAGTAAAATTTATAAAATTATACAGGTGTACATTAAAAACTTATATTCCAATAAATTGAAAATCTAAAAGAAATGGATGAATTTCTAGATCCTAACGATCTATCAAAACTGAACCAGATAAGTAATGTAAGAAGATCTAAAGCAATCAGTGAAATTGAAGCAGCAACAGAAATCTCATCACTGAAAACAGCCCAGACCAAATATATTCACTGGTGAATAAATAAAATTTAAAATTAAAACTCTGTGTGTGTGTGTGTGTGTGTGTGTATCAGAGGGCACTGTGTGTCCCTGTGGGGGACCAAGAGCAACTTCAGGAATCATCCTGGATTGCTTCCACCTTCTAAAATTTTGCTTCACTCTGTGATATCCCAGGCTCTACCCACCAGGGCTGGAATTACAGGCTGCCACCCTTTCCACCTGGCATTTTTACATGGGACCTGGAATACAAACTCAGAACCTTCTGCTTGGGAGACAGAGTCTTAACCCCTGACCCATCTCTCCAGCCCTACAAAACTCTTTTCTACAAGATCAATATTACCATGATACCAAAGTCAGATAAAGACATGACAAAAGAAAATTGTACCTGCATGAGATTTGTCCTAACATTTCATGATGGAAGGAGAAAGATCTCAAAAGTCGAAACTCCTCCCTGAGAGACTGGTGAGGGTTAATGCTAATGGAGGTATGGGGATGGAGAGAAGATACTTTCCTCAATGGTATATCCACTGATGTCCAGAAATTAGTCAGTACCTTCATGGCCCAGCAAGTACTCGGCACATGCCATCAAAGGCAACATTGATGAAACTCACTAGGTCATGCAAAAAGACTTGAAAATAGCAAGGTAGCAGGAAGGAAAAAGGATTGTAGTGGGAAAAGGGAAGGGTTGGGGATAAACAAGTGAACATACCATAAATTCACTATATTCATGCATGAAATACTATAAAGAATAAAAATAAATGAAAATAAGTTGCTGAACAATTTCTCTAATAAGTGCAAATATAAAAATTCTCAATAAATACTTGTGAACCTGATCAAAAATATATCAAAAATGTTTTAAGTCATGATCAAATTGGCTTCACTCTAAAGGTTCAGGGATGGTTTAGCATATGCAAATCAAGAGATTTAATATGTCTCATAAAAAGGCCTTTGACAAATTCAACAACTCTTCGTGATTTAAAAAAAAAAGATGAGAAGAAACTGGAAATAAAAAGAGCAAACTTCTACATGATAAAGGCTGTTCATTAAAAAAATAGAGTAAAAATTATGCTAAATGAAAAAAATGTCAAATCATTCCCACTAAAATTGGGGACAAGACAAGGATGTTAATTTTCTCTACTTTTATTTAATATACTACTAAATGTCTTAGCTATCTAGAAATGAAATAAAGGAAATAAATAGACTACAAATAAAAAAGAAAGTCAAAGCGTCCTTTACAGATTATATGATTCTATGTATAAGACTCCTTTTAATTGTCTTCAAGAAAATTCTTAGAGCTGATAAGCACTGTAAAGGAAGTGGTAGGACACAAAATTACCATTCAAATGTCAGTACCTTTATATATCAATGACAAGCATGTGAAGAAACCAGGAAAAAAAAATCTCATTTACAGAGTGTAACAGTTACTCTTAACTATTGCTGTGAGAGAGCACCCAGAGTCAAGCAACTTAAAGAAGAAAGGGAGATTTATTCAGCTTACGGTTCCAGAAGGGAGACACACTTTTTCATGGCGGAGGTGGCATAGCTGGCTCGACAAAGCTGGAGAAGACTATGTCACTGCAGACATCTTGGAAGCTGAGAGCTGCAAGACTGCTTGCCACAAAGGCTGACTTCTCCTGGAGGTAGGGTGGGACTAATCCACCTCAAGGCCCACCCCTTGTAACTACCTTCCTCCAGCAAGACTCCACCTCTCAAGATGCCATGACCTTGCCAAGCACATGAGACTGTGGGGGACACTTTTCAAACCATGACACAGAGCTAATGACCTAACTCTAGATATGAAAGTCATAATACAAAACACATGAAATGCAAAAAACCAAGACAACATGTCTCTTCCAAAAATTACAAATCCTCTGTAATTCCCTAAATGAGGATGACTTAGCACAAAAAATTCCAGAATTCAACAGAGTAATTCAAAAAATGTTCAAAGAAGTCAAAGAGCATACGAATAAACTTATTAAATAGCTGAATAAAATAAGGAAGTTAACACAACATATTAAAATGTAATTTTAAAATATATATATATATAATTTAATATAGAAATACTAAAGAAAATCAAATTGAAAAGCTGGAAATAAAATATTCAACAAATAAAAAGCTGAGTGGAATGCCTCACCAAAAATAAATTGATCACAAAGAGGATTGAATATAAAAACTTGAAGACAGGTACAGGAGCTGTAATTTTCAATCAAGAACAAAAATAAATTGATAAAAATATATCAATAATCTTGATAGATCTTTGGGACATTATAAAAAACACTTTTGGCATAGAAGAACTTCATGCTAAAGGTGTAGAGAACATTTCAATAAAATGACAGCTGAAATTTTTCACAAAATAAGGGGAGAAATGCCCAACTGAGTAAAAGTGACCTATATAATTCCTAATAGGACCAGAAAAGAAACTCTCAATATAATAGGAAAGTTAAAATGCTAAAAGTGCAGAACAAAATATGTATGGAAAACTGAAAGAGAAATTACAAAATCAATATAACACCAGATTTTGCAGCAGAAACATTAAAATCCCAAAGGGGTTATAATATAATCAGAAACTACCAAGTAACTGGAAGACATAAGTTAGCTTAGCAATCTCTTATGTGATAAAGTAGATTTCAGGCAAAACAAAACAGAAGCTCTAGAAAGAGCCACTAATATTGATGAAAAGGAATTATTCATCAAAAGGACGTAACTGGGTTAGCAAGATAGCACAGAAGGTAAAGGCATTTGCCACATTAGCTTGAAAACCTGAGTATGAGCCCTGAAAAACCACATAAAAGTGGAAGGAAAGAACCAACTCCACAGAGTGGTACACACACACACACACACACACACACACACACACACACACATACATACACACATACCATAAACACTAATAATAATAATACTAATAATAAAGTTTTAAAAGAAGATATAACTGTCATGAATATTTATGTATGAAACTATGGGCTCCCAATTTTATCAACATTGAAAGGCTTTATAAAAGATTATATAGGTCCTGACATGATAATAATGAGAGACTTTAGTACTTCACTCTTATATCTGTACAAGTTTTCTAAACCAAAAATCAGCAAAGAAGCTCCAGAGTTAAAATACACCATAGGTCTATTAGATTTCACAGATATTTATAGGACATTTTACTCAATGGACATAAAATATTTATTCTTCTCAGCAGCACATGGAATGTTCTCTAAAACTGAATTTTTTTTTTGCAAATCAGGACTTAACAAACACAAAAAACTCCATGAATCCTATCAGACTAGAAATCAGTAACAAAACTAACCAAAGTAAATATAGAAATACTTGGAGACTGGATAAGACAATTTTGAATGACAGTGGATGTGGCAGTTAGCTACAGACACCAACTTGACAGTTGAAGGCTGAGCTCTGGGCACATCAGTGGACAATTAGTAGTTAAGACAAACCCTCAGCAAGATTGTATAATTTATGAGGAGAGACCCAGACAATGATAGGTGGAACTATGCCCTGGACAGGAAGATAAGATGGAGAGAGCTGGTTTAGTAGTATGTCATACTCTGGCACATTAGCATGCAGGCATTCTATCAAGTAAGGAAGTGTACCCCTCTCTCAGCAATTCCTGTGGATAAGACATGACCAGTTCCCTTAGCTCCTGATAGTGGTGTGAACTCTCCCTTATGCTGAACATTAATCTTAACCTGAATTGGGAGCAATAAAACCCTGTGATAGTTAACCCTGAGTATCAACTTGACCACACCTGGCATTATCTAAGATCAGCTGTCAGACTACCTGAAAAGATTATCCAGATCAACACATTTACAATACAAAGACCAAACCTAGATCTGATTGGAACCTCCCAGTAGCAGAGCAGATAAAGGAACCATAGAACAGAAGACTTTGGAGAGAGGCTCTCCAAAGCTGTGCTAGAAAACTCTCTTCAGCCAGCACCCTGTGGCCTACTGGAGGACTGAGCAGCTCTGAGCCTCCAGGATGTTTGCAGTGACTTAGCTGCCTCCAGCTTCAGCCACCAGCCATGTTGCCTCCACAAGAAAAACCATTCTCCCTCTGGAACTGTAAGCTGAATAAGTCTTCCTTTCTTCCTTAAGTTGATTGATTTTGAATGCTCTCTCACAGCAAAAGTTAAGAGTAACTGTTACACTAAGGGGGTATGAACTCACCAGAAGGGGAGGGCATATAGTGGGCCGATTAAAAAGTAACCATTTTGCAAATGGGTGATTGACCCCTCCCATTGCCAAATGCCATATGACCCTGCGATTCCACTTTTGGGTATAAGTATTACATCTTGAATGTGCTCTTATAATAAGATTCCAGTTTAACAGCTTTCTGTCTCTGGCCAGGGGGTGACATACAGTGCCCATCACGATGGAGTGAAGGGCATTGCAGGAGCAACAAAACTGCAAAAGAAAATCAACAAACCACTATCCAGAACTTCAGAGACTATATCAACCACCTAGAACTAGGCCAGACTAATCTCTCCCCATCCTGAAGCTCAGGGACATTTGCGGAAGAGGGGGCGGTAAGAGTGTAAGAGCAAAAGGATGGGAGGAGCAATGATTTGCAAGATACTCCACACAAGTTAGGGCTGAAGCAATCATAATTGTACATTGCATGCCTGGAGCAATGTCCAACACACTATTGACCTCACAAAGTCTAGCATCTGCTAAAGGCACCAAGATCCTTGGAGGCAAGGGATTGACAGCCACAGTAGTGTTCCTATGCTTAAGGGGAACACAGGAAAGGGTTCAGGGAAATGCCACTGGGTCTTTGTACGTCATCAGAGAGGAGGGCCCAGAGGAGAATCAGGCATGCACAAGAAAGGACTCTGGGAATTGGGGCGGGAGGCACTGGGGGATGGGGACGGAGGGGTGAGGGGAGGGGGAGCAGGGGGTTGGGGGGGAGCAGGGGGTTGGGGGGGGGAGGGAGGGAACTGGTGTACCTAATAAGTTTGTATGAGCTGAAATAATAATAAAAAATGTATTAAAAAAAAAGAGTAACTGTTACACACCTCTAAGGGGTCCTCTGAGTTGTTTCATGACGTATTTATCAACAACATGCAATAGTGGGTCATTAATGAAATTAGGGAGTTAAGTTAAAATTTTATAAGACTAAATGAAAATGAATGTACAACTTTCCAAAATCTCTGGGATACAGCCAAGGCCATTCTAATAGAAAAGCTTGCAATTGTAAATGGTCACATTTAAAAAATTAAAGAGTTCTCAAATAAATAGCCTAATGATGCACCTCAAAACTCCAGAAAAGAAAGAATAAACAAAATCCAGCAGACAGCAAAAAAAAAAAAAAGGTTAAAATCCTGGTGTAAGTTAATGAAGTAGAATGTATTTCACTATATTTTTAATCAAGGAGACAAGGAGTCGATTCTTTGAAAAGACCAACAGGATTGACCAATCGCTTGCCAAACTAACCAAGAGGAAAAAAAAAGAAAACCTAATTAATAAAATTAGGGATGAAAAAAAAAGTCGTTAGAACAGGTTTAATAGAATTCAGAAGATCACTCGAGAATATTTTGAAATTACATGTTCTAATGCAAAAGTTAAAAGAAATGGACCAATTTCTTTTTCATTATTTTTCTTCTTTTGGCAGTTTTAAACATGAATATAATTAATTTATGTCATTTTCATCTCTGATCCCATCCCCCCACCCCGCCTGCCTTTTCCCAAAGTAAACCCTCTTCCCAACCAGTCTCCCGCCTACTGTTATGTCTTTTTACATGTGTGACCCACTGAGTCTCATCTAAGTTGCTCATATTGGCATGTGCCTGAAGACTTGTTGGAGCAGAGATGATATACCAGTGGGTAAACCATTGAGAAAAGTAGCTCTCCTCCCACTCTCTAGCATTAATTCTCAGTAGTCCTTCATGGAGGTGTAGAACCTCTTGAGATCTTCCCCTATCCATGAAGTGTTAATAGGCCAAATCTCATGCAAGTCTTGTGGAAGAAGACACAGCTACAGTTCATGAATGCAGCAGCATGGTCATATTCAGAAGATACTGTATGGCAGCGCCCTATCCCACCTTTACATTTTTACCACTCTCTCTTCCATGATATTCTCTGCGTCTTTGGTTGGAAGGGCAGGGATTTCGATGCCTTATTCAGAGTACAAACACTCCACTTATTCTTGCATTTTTGTTATTCTTTGTTTTAAATGCTTTCAGTTGCTTCTTGGTCAAAGGCTGAGTAGAGCCGCTCTGAGCTTTGAAAATAAGGCAGTTTGAGATCTATGTCCTTATAGTCGAACTTTAGGAATTAGTTCCTCCTTAGGGCCTAGGATCTCCTCATCTACAGGTTCTTGGCCTGGTTTAAAGTACCAGACATGTGTTTCTTGTTGAAAAGCAGACCTTAACCCCAATCAGAAAGCAGCTGGCTATTCCTGTAACGCTCATGCCACCACTGCACCAATGGTCACCTCTTGCCAGAATAATTGCTTTTCTCCTCCAGCAGCCTGCATAGTACCTTCTGGTACAAAGAAGGCTGGCCATCAAAGAAGCCTCCAGATCAATTAATTACAGCTGTTTTGATGATGGAAATGGACAAATTTGTAAATACATAGGACTTAATGAAATTAAAACCAAAAGATATAAACAACATAAGCAGACCCATATACAACAAAGAAATTGAGGCAGTAATTAGAAGTCTGTCACGAAGAAAAACTCAGGACTAGAGAGATCAAATTCACATAGATTAAAGGACTTAATGTAAGACCTGAAACTTAGAACATGTTGAGGCAGATAGGGAAAACACTTAAACATATATACCATGCAAGAATTTTTCAGGGATTTCTGGGGTTGGAGATTTAGCTCAGTGGTAGAGGGCTTGGCTAGCAAGCGCGAGGCCCTGGGTTCAGTCCCCAGCACTGAAAAAAAAAAAAAAAAACAAGGGGGAAAAAAAGAATTTTTCAATAGGACTTCAATTGCTCAGGAAATAATTCTGACAATTGACAAACGGGAGCTCATGAAATTTAAAAGCTAGTACACAATAAAGAAAATAGTTGAGTAGAGAGACATCTACAACATGAGAGAAAATCTTTGGAAACTGTATGTGGAACAGAGACTTAATATCTAGAATATACAAGGAACTCAAAAAAACTAAACAAGAAATCTAACAACACAATTAATAAATGAGCTATTAAAATGAAGAGTTCTCAGAAGAAGAAATGCAAATGGACAATAAACACATGGGAAAGTGTTAAACTTCACTAGCCATCAGAGAAATACAAACCAAAACTTCACTGAGATTCCATCTTACCCCAGAATGGCAGTCATGAAAAAACACGAATAACGATAATTACTGATGAAAAATGCAGACAAAAGGAATCATTTCCCACTGCTGTTGAAAATATGAACCAGTCCCAGCACTGGGATGGCAGAGAGCAGAGTATTCTGGGACTTGCTGACCAGCCTCTCCAGCTAAATCAGTAAACTGTAGGTTCAGTGGCAGACTTCGTCTGAAAAAAAATGAGGCGAAGAGCATTTAAGGATGACACCTGATTTTAACCTCTCCTCTACACACACACACACATGTCCACACATGTGAGCATACACACATACACACACACACACACACACACACACACACACAAAATTCTTTACATGACAGGTAGCTTTTATGAGGAAAAGCAAAGTTCAAATAACAGTGTATAAGATACTTGAAACACACACACATATATATATTAATCATCTATAAGAAAGTGAAAAATCTAGTGTCATGGTGAGTATCCATTGTAAACTTGCCACATCTAGAACCATCTGGGAGAAGGGCCATTATCTTGATTACCTTAACTGACGTAGGAAGACCTTTCTCTCTTCTGTGTGAAACCGGTCCTTAGGCAAGAAGGCAGAACTATAAAACATGGAGAGTGCTGAGCAGAGGCAGGAGCATCAGGAGTTCAAGGTCATCTTTAGCTACACAGCAAGTAGCCAGCCTGGGCTACATGAGACTGTTTCCCTCCTGTAATTCATCTGCCTGGTTGCTGATAAATGACCATCAAACAGCTTAAGGCAACAAGGGTTTATTGTCTCTTACGACTCCTGGTTACAGTTCTCAGTCCAGCTTGACATGAGAATCCACACCAACACCAGGGCCGAGGGAACTGGCCACACCATCACCACATAACGGCTGAGAGATGGACAATCCTTACTTGCCAGACTAGCATGTCTGGCCAAGTTGTACAGAAGGATGCTGGCTCTCTCTACCAGCTCTCTCTGTGGGTCTTGCCCATCAGCTAGATAATCACCTGCAGGTTTGCTCTAGGCCCAACTCAACTACTAATTCTCTACAAATGTGCCTAGAGTTCAAACCCTCAAAAGTCAAGTTGACACCTGTGCCCACCTCCTCACCCCACAAATCAAGTTTAATTATCCTAACTGGAATAGATTGCCCTTATTGGTTTTAATTGGTGATGAATCTGAGGCTTGAGGTTTAGTGAACTGTCCAAAGCAAACACAGGAACCCTCGCCCTGCGACACAGGGCTCTCAGCAGAATCTAAATATCACAGCAATGTCAAGAATGCTAGAGCTGCACGGGCCACAGGCTGTCATTTTTAAAATCACTGATCTTTCTGATATTGAGAAGACTTGAGATTTTTGGCCTCACCACTAAAGCTAAAACAACAATATCGAGTGAATAGACCGAAATGTTGTTGAAAAAAAGTCCAGTCTTCCCAATTCTCTGTCCAGAGAGTTAAAGAACATCCCAGGGTGGGAGGGCGAGCCCGGAGAGAAGCTGGAGAGCTGAGGGGGAGAGGGCGCAAGAGAGGGAGACGCGCCCTTGGCGCCCCTCGGGCCATTTCTCCGCCGAGCCGCGCGGGGGCGCTACTCGTTTCCGCGCGTACGCAGCGCCTGCGGCGCCGCCTACCCGCCTTTTCCGGGCGGAAATGCCGGGGTGATGACGGAAGCCCGGAGGGCGGGACGAGAGGAAGCGAGAGCGCCGGGGCGAGAGCGGGGAGCGGCCTGTGGGCGCAGCGGCGGCAGCGGGCGGGCGGCGTCGGGCGGGAGCTGCGCCGAGGAGCCGCGCGGCGCTCCGCGCTCCTGCCCGCGCCCGTCTCCCAGCCCGGGGCGCGCGGCCGCGCAGGGCGGAGACTCCCGGAGGCCGCCGCCCGCAGCTGCCCGTCGGGCCTGGGCGGCGTCTCGGGGACTCGCGGGGAGCGGGCGGCGGGGACCCGCAGCGCGGCGTCATGGACGACAAGGCGTTCACCAAGGAGCTGGACCAGTGGGTGGAGCAGCTGAACGAGTGCAAGCAGCTGAACGAGAACCAAGTGAGGACGCTGTGCGAGAAGGTGAGCGAGCCGCGGGCCCCGGCCCGGCCGCCGCGCTCGCGTGAGGCTCTGTCGCGCCGGCCCGGGCGACGCGGCGGGGGCCGGAAACCACCCGGTGCAGGCGCCGCGGAGAGCGCACGGCAAACCCACCCGAAGGTCGGGGATGGCGGGGGATGTGGGAGCGTGGCGCGGCGAATGGCGACCCTCGGAAGTCGCCCCGTGCGAGTGCTGGCAGCATTGGTTTGCAGACAGGTGGGCGTGATGGGAGGGTGGCAGGCCGGTTCAAAACCGACGCCGACCGGCTGGAAGCAGGTGGTGATCCGGCTCCGCGGCTCCTGGGAGTAGCGCTGATTTTGAGAAACAACACGGCAAGTGCTATGTTTAGGAACAGCGTTTGCTGGAAACCTTCAGTGGGGTGTGCGATTTAGTGCAAGATACCATTCTCCCGAAAGTTACTTCCATTTTTTTATCCTCCCCCCCGAATTTGACGGCGATTAATTGTATAAGTCGTTGAATTCTGAATTTATTGACTTATTAACCACTGAAATTATTTTATTCTTTACACTTTAAAGTTTATTTTTCTCGGTTTAATCGTGTTCTCATACTTTTATGTTAAAAAGTTTCACGAAGGATTATTTCAAGCCGTGATCTATATAAATCTTGCTTAATCTTAGTGTTTAGAAGTCAGGATGCCCAAAAATGCTGATACATTTTATTATGCCCCAAAACGCTGTTATTATTTATTATTAAATATTATTAAAGTTATGCAGCTTACTTAGGAATAGAGTATAAAAGTTACTGTTATGTTTTTCAAAGTGCAGTGTTGACCAAGACCTGTGTGTTAAATACTTCACAAAGAATCTATTTCCTTAAATAAAACTGGAAGTAATGGCATTATTTCCCCCTTTGAAACTGTTTACTTCTAGCTTCATTGATTGTCATGTGTGTAGTAACCTGTAATTCCGTGAGTCTTTAAATTTTCCCTTCAAATATCTGTCCCAATCTTGAGTATCACACGAAGTGTCTAGTTTTGAAATCAGCTAAGGTAGCCTCAGTATGGGGTAGGTACAGAATTAAAGGTGTGAATCCAGTCAAAGATAAATTATTCATTTTTTTCCCTTTGACATTTTAATAATTTTAAGATACTTTCTTGCAGAAGACTTTTACATCACTACCGTTTCTTTTTTAGTAAGTTATTTTTACCTTGACTCTAAATAAATTTGGGGGGGGGGGTCCTGGAACTGTATAGGTATAAGTTTACATGTTGTGTTCCATAGGTGTTTTTTCTTTGAATATCTCTACTAATTTATAGATCACCCATTACTTATCTTTGTCTCCTGGCTTAGTCCATGGAATTGCCAGTGGAGAAAATACTTCTCTTCCCAAGCCCTCTTCTAGGTTTATGGTATATCCTTGTATGGGGGAGATTAATTCCTCCTCTCCCTGTGTTCCCATCTTGGTTCCTAGATCCATTTTGTATTGGATTTAGTTTCAGCCTAACAGAATTCAAATTCCACTCCAAAACTTAATAGCTGCCAAAATCCGAACCTCTGACTCCTTACCTATGAGACAGGGAGAATACTTGACAGTCTTTCGGGTCACTCATATTAAGATCCTACATATGGACAAGCCTGACACAGAATAAGCACTCATTGACTATTAAAGGATTTTTTTTAAATCTTGTTTTAGATGTTAGTGCACTTTTTATTGTGAAGAGATGTAAAATAGAAATATCAATATGATTTCTGGTGAATGTTCTTCAAAGAAGATTTTATATATAGTGATCAGAACTCTGAAGCATGGACTATTTCATGTTTTCTTCTATTTGTTTACATGTGTTGGTATATGTGCACATGCGTGCAAAGCACAGAGGCCAGAGGAATGCAGCACATCTCCTCTATCACTCTGCCTTATTTCTTTTGAGACAGGTCTCTCTTAAAGCCTGGAGCTCCTGTTTTTCTGGCGAGGCTGGCAGCCAGCAAGCCCAGCCATCCTCCTGTTTCCACACACATTTGTGGGGTTACAGTTGTGGGTGGGACCACTTATTAAGTGCTTATTAAGTGGATACTGGGATCCAAACTTAGGTCCTCATAACTAGTGGTAAGCATTCTTACCACTTGTCATCTTTCCAACTTCTAAATTTTTTAATAACATGGGTTTTGGATTCTGTTGGCAGTACTGCTCTATAAAATGTTATATCATAAAGTAATGGTTTTCCTCTTGAAATTAAATTCCTGCTCTAATTCAGAATGCCTAAAAAACAAGCTGACAGCTGAAAATCTACACCAAAGTAGTCCTAGTGAAGACCTCTTCTGAGGTAACGGCAACAGTCAAATCCATCCTAATGCCAGTAAGCAGATGACTGCCAAAATAAGAGCATGAATGGTGTGTATGTGTCACTGAAAAACTGCTGGCATAAAATCGGCATATCTTCTGAGAAGACTAGCTCCTTACAGTAAGCTAAATTAGCAATTCAGATTTGGAGGCTAATTATGAATTTGACTCGTATGTGTGCATAGATATTGCCTGTGATTCATTCCTATAACAGCAGTGTGCTCAGCAGTTTTTAAAGATGGTGTGCCTAAGAGCCAGTCTGGTGTTGTTCAGGACATTCTGTGACTAGAACTATATTTAATGCTTGTCTTGGGAAGAGTAAAAAATTTTAATTTGACTGAATGAATTTTATTCTAGAACTGGTGGTGATATTGTACATAAGGGGAAATTTAATTTAGCTGATGTATGTGCTGGTAGATTTCTCTTTGGTCTTTATTCAGTTTTGTGTAGAAATAAAATTATGGGTCTGGGGAGATGGCTCAGAGGTTGAGGCCTTTGCAGGGATCTGAGTTCAGATCTCCAGATCCCATGTTAAAAAAAAAAAAAAAAATATGGTGATGGTCTGCAATTCCAACCCTGGAAGGTAGAACCTGGGAAACCCCAGAGCAAAGCAGTAAGAAGATAGAGCAATCCAAGATGATTCCTGATAATCATTCACAGGCACACACACTCAAGTATCCTCTGGTACACACAAATATATAAACAAAACATACACATACCTGTGCAAAAATATATTGAACTGTATTTTTCATATCATTGTGGCTTTAACACATTGAAATGACAGGGATGTCTTTAGATTGTTAACTGCATTGTAGTGTGGAAGAGCATACGCTTTATTCCCTGAATAACCAGTATTGAGTTGGTGAGGATGAGGTTCTAGAAAAAATGGGCAATTTTAATGAGGGGACAAATTCTTTTAGATTCTTTAGTTTGCAGATTAAAAAACAAAATGGTGTCAGCATACCGGCAAACTAACTGGTTAAGTTCCCAAATTATCTGAGCAAGAATTAGTGGCAGCTCATATGGTCCATCAATAAAGTAAACAATGCAGTGATATAGAATACACTTTTCTGATTGAACAAACTTTTCCCTGCTTATTTAAGCTATCGCATCCTTAATTGACAGGTAATATTAAACCAAATGAAACAAGCATAAACTAGTAATCAAAAAGTAAAATTTGCTAAATCACGTAATTTCTTGAGTTTATATATGAGATGTGTAAACTATATCTCGGTAGATAAGTGGAGACTTACTGATATAAAGAAATTTATTTCTTATTGGGTAGTTTCATTTACAGCATGTACCTGTTGTTCTGATTTGAAGATCTTAACAAGTTGTTTCCTTAGAGTATTTGCTTGTGTTGGGTAGCCGTGGTGCTGTCCTATTTGGGTTGGTCTTGCAGTGCTGGGGGTAGGTGTTTATCCATTGAGCCACATCCCCAACCCCTACTAAGTCAGTCTTTTCTCTGTATATATGTGTGCCTTCTTGTGTTGTTCCTCACCTTTCTACTTTGGGTGAGACAGGACGTCTCACTATTGGATAACCCAGACTCATTGTGTATGTTCTGTCATCTCCTTCCATATTACATAGGTGCTCAGAGTTCATGCCTCTGCTTCAGACTTCTCTGTGGGTCTAGGGACCCATGTTCTAGTCCTCATGCCTGCATTCTCCCCACCCCAGTCTTTTCTTCAGGACAAATCTTCTAAAGGATTTGGTGACAAAGTCCTTCTTTGATTAAAAAGAAGAAGAAACCAAAATACCAGAAATTGAAAATAGAAGAAATGGCCAATTAATTGCTCTCACTTCTATTTCCTAATTTTTTTTTCACAGATATCATCTATTTAAAAAATTTGTGTCTACAGGAAATTTTAATTGTTTCCTTTTAAGCTCTTTGAATAAACCTAATCTGGGTGGTTATTTACATTAAGACCTCATTCTCCCACATTATCCCTTTCTTAGTGATCACATATTGTCTACTGGATATTAATTTTCAAATCTGATTTTTTTCAAGTCTTATTAGCTTGGGAAAGGTCAGTAGACATTGTTTCCTTTCTAGGGAATGAGAGAGTTCAAGGTTAGACTTCATTTGCTATTTTATTGTTTCTTTTGATATCTGAAATAGTTTATAAAATGGTTAATCTTAACTATTGCTGTGAGAAAGCATTCAAAGTCAAACAACTTAAGAGAGAGGGGCTGGAGAGATGGCTCAAGGGTTAGAGCCTCCACCTTGCAGGCGGAAGGTCCTGAGTTCGGATCCTAGACCCCACGTATAGACGCCAGGCAGAAGAGGGGTGGCCTGCATTTCTGGTCCTTGTAGGGCAGAACCTGTGAATCCCAGGACAGAATAAACAAGGAGGTGGAGGTGGTCCATGGTGGTTCCCAAATTCGCCCATGGTTCTACACACACACACGCACAATTGAATAAATAATAATAATAAAAATTTTAAAAAGAGAGAAAAAAGGAGATTATTTAACTTACAGTTCCAGAGGGGCAGTACAATCTTTCATGGCAGAGGTGACATGGCTGGCAAGCTAAATTACTCCCATCCATGTGGCTAAAGACTGGAGGATTCCTGGAAAGTCTCTCTTCTTCCCAGTCTTCTGTTCTGTGGTTTATTTTATCTGGTCCACTACTGGGAGGTTCCAATGAGATCTAGGGAGGTCTTTGTATTGTAAATGCATTGATCCAGATAATCTCTTCAGGTGGTCTCAGCTGATTTTAGTTGATGCCACATGTGTCAAATTGACACCCAGGATTAACTGTCTAAGTCCACCTTTTGTCAGTTTGATATCAAATCACATTTCCTTGGGCCATTCTTAATCTCTAATAAAAACATTGATTCATAATTCCACCTAACAATATAGCTATTCACATACAACTTTGTCCCAAGTGACACAGTCCCTTCAGAAATGCTTGGTTTTTAATGTTCCGTAACACAATATCATAATGTAGATTACAACATTTTACTATATAACTATAGATTAACATTATATTTCATAACATATCTTCTTGGTCGCAATACAGTCTACATCATTAGTCTCAAAACAGTCCAAAAGTCTAAAGTCCAAAGTCTTCTGTAAAATCAAAAGACAAGTTACATACTTCTAACATAAAATGGCAGGGAAGGGCTGGAGAGGTGGCTCAGGGGTTAAGCCTCTGCCTTGCAGGCGGAAGGTCCTGAGTTCGGATCCCAGATCCCACGTATAGACGCCGGGCAGAAGCGGGGGCGGCCTGCGTTTCTGGTCCTGGTAGGGCGGAGCCTGTGAATCCCCGGGCAGAGTAAACAAGGAGGAGGTGGAGGCGGTCCATGGTGGTTCCCGAATTCGTCCGTGGTTCTACATACACACACACACACACATACATACATACGCACACACACGCATACACGCACAATTGAATAAATAATAATAAAAAAATTTAAAAAAAATAAATAAAATGGCAGAGAATAAATATTCCCATTCCAAAAGGGAGGAATGGAGGCATATCCAGGAAAGATCGGTTCGTACAATATCGAAAACCAGCAAGACAAACTCCAAGTCCCGTAGCTCCAAGTCCAACAGGTGAGCCTCTCATTGATACCCCCTCAGTTCCAAAGGGCTTCATGAAGTTCCACCCCTCCAATGCAGCTGCCCGTAGAACTCTTTGGGCTGACTCCTCCAAGGGTATATAGCGCTCCTTGGCAGATGCCCCACATTGTCTCTGGCATCTCAAACACCTTCATTTCTCAATGGCAAGCCAGGCTTTAATTCCACACACAAACTGCCCTTCTTGGGCCTCTAAACTGCACTTTCTACCACACGCTGCCTGGATTCCACCATTTTCTGAAACTTTGGAGGAAGAATCCACAACTTCCTCTTACATCCTTGATGTCTCTAAAACCAGAACCACATGGATGATTTTGCCAAGTTTTGCTGTTGCCTTGGGTTAGAAATTGGTCCTCTCAAATCACAGCTGATTCAGCTTCTCTGTGCTGACTGCAGGAAAAAAAAAAAAATCTTTTTCTCCTGGGTGGTTACTTTAGGGGAGAAACAGAACCTTGCTTTGGAACTCCACTCTTCAGCTCATTCCTTCCAAAAGGATTTGCATTCTTATGGGTGGAAGCCTTCTCTGAGAATCTTACCCTCAAGTTAGGGCCTTTCCTATTTAAATTGAGAGCAGGCTTTGGTCTGCTAATGGAGCTAACCTTTTTAACAGCTGACATTTTGTGCTCTGTTGCTTCTTGGTTTGACTCTTTAAGTTGGCCATTGCATTTTTGATCATCAAATCTTACAGTTTCTACTTTCTACCTTATGTTTTGCTCTTTTTTTATAACTCTGAAGACAAGTAAAAAGTAGTCATATCATACTGTTAAGACTATATTGCTTTGAAATTCCCTCCACTAAGCACTCCAGTTTAACTTCAGGCAAGCTTTCAGGACAAGGGCAGAACTTCACTAAACTTGGCACCAATACATGGCTCCGTGTGTCACTTTTACAGTTCCAAACATAGTCTTTGTTCCCCCCTGGACCATCACAAGCTGGACTTCCATTGCCTGCATCTCACAGCATTGTTCTCTTCTGAGCTTTCATGAGAAAGGCCTATTTGACCCCCTCACAGACTTTTCCAGCACAAAGTCCCAAAATTCTCCATATTTCTCCCAACAAACAGTTCCAAAGGCACACTAGCCAAATCACAGCATTGGTCATAATGCTGGTACCAACTTCTCTCAGCTTCACAAACAGCTTCATGTTATGGTACCAGATGCTCTTAATCTCACAGCAATAACCCAGCCCTGGTACCAATTTCTCTACTGGTTACTCTTAACTATTGCTGTGAGAGAACATTCAAAGTGAAACAAGGGAGAAAGAGAGATTTATTCAACTTACAGTTCCAGAGGGGTGGTACAGTGTTTCATGGCGGAGGTAACATGGCTAGTGGCGGAAGCTGGCAAGCTAAGTTACTGCCATCTATGTGGCTAAAGGCTGGAGAATTCCTGGATAGTCTCTCCTTCCTGGTTGTCTGTTCTGTGGTTCCTTTGATCTGCTACTGGGAGGTTCCAATGAGATCTAGGGAAGTCTTTGTGTTGTAAATGTATTGATCCAGATAATCTCTTCAGGTGGTCTCAGCTGATTTTAGTTAAGGCCAGGTGTGTCAAGTTGACAGGCTGGATTAACTATCACAATTTATCACCCCTTATGAGCTATATCTGATCAAGATACTTTTGTGGTTAAATGATAATCCTGAACAGCTTGAAGTTACTTGTACTCTAATGACATTGTGATTTTTCTCCCCCTCTTCCTGTGTGTATCAGAGTACTGAGTGTCTCTGTGGAGACCAAGGTTGACTTCAGATATTCTGGATTGCTTCTACTTCCTTTTTACTTCTCTGGGATTTCCCAGATTCCACCCACCAGGGCCAAAAGTGCAGGTGGCAGCCATTTCCACCTGGGGTTTTTTTATTGGTATCTGGGATCCTAACTCAGGTCCCTCTGCTTGCAAGGCAGAGTCTTTCCCTGAGACATCTCTTCAACCCCTCAAAACAGATTTTAAACCCAAGCATGTGGCACAGGCCTATGATCCCAGGACTTGGGAGATGTAGGCAGGAAGGTCAGGAGTTTGAAGCTATCCTGAGATGATTAAACCCAATCTCAAAAAAAAAAAAAAAAAAAAACAACAACAAAAAACTTAATCAATTAAAGCAAAAGAAAAGAGGATTTTGTAGGGAACGAGGTGTGTGGTTCAGTGATACAGCATCTGGTCAGTTCTCAACCAACACAAACTTTTTCATGAGTTAGAAAATACAAGTCCTTAAAAACTGTCCTTCACCTCTAACACCAACTTCAACAGTTTGACCAGCAAGTTAGAACACACCCTTCCTTCTGACACCGATTGTGATTGTAGTGAGTTCCAAAAATCATCAGTTAATTCACAGGAAGAATTCTAGAGAGCTGGATATATCATGCCTGTTTATGTATTTTATTACTGTAATGGGGGAAAGAATTCAAATTAGGACCAGCGAAAGTAGAAGTAGGGCAGAGTCTGGAATGATGTAATACCATTAGTCTTCCTGTCTTATATACCAGGCCAACCAAAGTCCTTCATTAGACTCTGTCTCCCAGAGACCCCAGGCAAACACCATCAAACATTACAAGGTCAAAAGCTAGGTCTGCTTTTGAATGAATTGAATAGATCTGTATGCCGTACCAAATTGTGGGTGACTAGACTTTAATAAAATAAATAAATGAGATGCAAAGCACATGAAGAAAACGATGGATTTGTCAGAATCAGGAGGAGTACACCATGTGTTTTTCTTATTTTAAGTGTGCATGTTAATAGAAATAAAAGCTTAAGTCCTCTTGACCTTCATCACAGAGGCTGTGTCTTGGGCCCATCTAAAAAACTGTTATGAGCATCACAGGTATTCTGATGTAGAGATTCCAAGTTACAGTTTGAAAGTGATACTAATATTTTGATATCTTGCATGTTTTTTATTTCATTGCTTTGAGGATTTTTTTTTTAAGTGAGTGTCTTGTTAAAAGCACTTTCCGTGCAGGTCTGATCTCTGGAACCCATGGAAAGGTAAAACAGAATCAACTCTACAGGTTGTCTTTTTTAAATTTTGTTTATTTATTGTGAGAGTGTGTGTGTGTGTGTGTGCGCGTGCGTGTGCATGCGCTTGTGCTCAAGGGTAACTTTGGGAATCATCCTGGATTGATTCTACCTTCTTCTTACTTTGCTCTGGGATTTCCCAGGCTCTGCCCACCAGGGCTGGAAGTGCAGACCACTTCAGTTTTCACCTGGCATTTTTTATGTGGAACCTGGGATCTGAACTTCTGCTTGGGAGGTATAATCTTAACCCCTGAGCCAGCTCTTCAGCCCAACATAAAAGTTTTTAAACTTCTTAAGTGAGTATTCAACATATAACAGAAGTAGAGTTCTTGCTTGGCATGTGTAAAGCCATAGATTTGAGGGGGAAAAAATGAATGAATGATTGGTTGGTTGGTTGGTTGGTTGATTGGATGAATGAATGAATGAATATATAAACACATACCCAAAAAATACTGTGGTAAATGAAAGTTAAACCATGTTATCAAGAGCCCACTATTAAATAATTTAACCACGGTACCATTTCTAAATCCATTGGCCCACATCAGTATTTCATATTTGGGTGTGAGTTTCTCCCTCAAATTTAAAAAGTTAGGATATAATTTACACATTATAAAAGTTAGTTGGGACCAGGGAGATGTATCAGTGGTTAAAGTCTTTGTCTCACTAGCAAAAGGACCTGATAGGGGATCCCCATCCATAAAATCCATAAAAATGCTAGATGAATGTGATAGCCCTTGTCATGATTTGAAATGTGTCCCCCACAGTCTCATGTGTTTTGAGTATCATGGCACCTTTGAGAAATGGACCCTTGCTGGAGGAAGGCAGTCACAGGGGGTAGGCCTTGAGGTGGATTAGTCCCACCCTACCTCCAGGAGAAGTCTGCTTTTGTAGCAAGGAGTCAGGCAGCTTCCGGCAGCCAGCTATGCCTTGTGCGTCTGCCATGAAAGACTATATCTCCCCTCTGGAACCATAAACTGAATAAATCTCCCTTTTTCCCATTAAGTTGCTTGATTTTGGGTATTCTCTCACAGCAACAGGTAAGAGTAACTACTACAGCCCTCCTGTAATGTTAGCCTGAAAGATGGAGCCTAGGAATTTCCAGAGCAAGCTAGCTAGCCAGACTAGCCCACATGGCATGGTTTAATTAGAGACCCTGACTCACAACAGTAAGATAGAAGAGCAATCCAAGATGAGTCCCGTTATCACCCTTAGGCTTCCACAGACATGTGCACACAAGAGCACTAGTGTACATACACACATGCCACACACCCAGTGCACCCCATAAACGCATGCTTGACAGAAAAGGGAAAAAAGTTAGTTTTTTAAGGTGTTCAATTTGATAGTTTTGAGATGGTTGTATTTATGATAGTGCATCAGTACATCATCCTTTTTTTTTTTTTTTGGCTGAATAAAATCCCTGTATGAATATAGCACAGTTGTTGATTTATAGTTATTATTATTCTTTGAAATCGATTATGAAGCATTAAGTTAATGTTTTAGCCACAGATGGTACTACACACACATAAGCCCTGCCTCCAGAAGTTTGAGGTGGTACACACCTATGCCTCAGCCCCACAAGGATAAAACAGGAGGATTGTAAGTTTAAGGCCCATTTAGCTACATAGTGAGAACCTGTCCTAGTAAAACAAAAAAGAATGCATTTTCAAATTAAAAAATATAAAATTTGATTTTTTTAAAATGTCATGTTTATGAGATGTGTGAGAGACCTAACAAATACTTTCTACTTTTGGCGTATTTCCTATTCACTGCCATCATAGCTTTATCTTTTTTTTTTTTTGATTCTTTTGGTCAGGGTCTCTAGAAAATCCAGGCAGGCTTGAAACTCATTATAAACCTAGGTTGATCTTGAGCTTTCCATTCAGTTTACTATGTATGATGGTAGGAATTCCCATCAAGCCCATGCACACCACCCTGTTAACAGATTGAAGATGATAATTCAAACCTTGATTTCTGTGGATCAGAGGGAGTGTTTATGGAGTATTGTTTAAAGTAGGACCATAGGTTTCACAACCTAAAACTTTGGGTTTTATCTTTGTATGTATACACATTCTACCTTTGTGTGTGTGTGTGTGTGTGTGTGTGAGAGAGAGAGAGAGAGAGAGGGCACTGTGTATCCCTGTGGAAGAAAGACCAAGGGTGCAGAAATCATCCTGGGTTGGTTCTACCTCCTCCTCACTTCCCTCTGGAATTTCTCAGGCTCCGCCCACCAGGGCTGAAAGTTCAGGCCTCCATGGTATCCATCTGGTGTTCTTTATATGGGACCTGGGATCCAATGTCAGGACCTTTTGCTTATGAGACAGTGTCTTAACTTCTGAGCCATCTCTCCAGCCTACATTCTATTTTTTAAAGTATGTGATTTAATCTAAAGTGTGTATTTAAAGCTTGATATTGCTTGGCATATAGGCATTTGATGTCAAATTGAAAGAATAGATTAATTTTCTTATCTTAAAGGGGAAAAAATGGAGGCTAGAAATATAGCGGAGTTAGTAGAGTGCTTGTTTAGCACTCATGAGATCCTGTGTTCAACTCCCAATCTCTTGTGGCATTTGTCTGTAATCCTAGGACTTGGGAGGTGGATTCAGGAAAATCAGAACTTCAAGATCATCTTCAACTATGTAGTGGGGTTGTCAGCCTAGATTTATTGTTGTTGTTTATTTGTTTGCTTTGATTTGGTTTTTGTTGTTAGTCTACAAGAAAAGGATAGTGGTTAGTTTTCATTTGTGGGATAGCTTTGTACCTATATGTAGGAAGACAGACATTAGACATCTTTCCTAACATTAAGTTTTTGGTTTTTTGTAGGATTGGGTTATGTTGGTTTTGTCTTGTCTGGGTCTGCTCTGGTTGGTTTGTGTTTTGTTTGTTTATTTGAAACGGGTCTTGCTGTGTAACCCAGTGTCATAGTTGGGCACAGGTGTCAACTTGACGGTTGAGGGTTTGAGCTCTGGGCACATTTGTGGAGAATTAGTGGTTGAGTTAGGCCCAGGGCAGGAGATTGTCTAGCTGATGGGGAAGGCCCAGCCCATGGTGGGTGGGACTAGGCCCTGGAATAAAATACAGAGAGCTGGTTGAGGGAGTTGGCATCCTTTTGTACACTTGGCCAGACATGCTGGTCTGGCAAGTGAGGATCGTCCCTCTCTCAGCCATTGCGTAGACATAGTGTGGCCAGTTCTCTCCGCCCTGGTATTGGTATGAAGCCTCCTGTCAAACTGGACTAAGAACTGTAACCAGATAATCATAAGAAACAATAAACCCCTTGTTCCCTTAGGCAGTTTGATGGTCATTTATCAGCAACCCTGCAGGGGAACTGCAGCACCCAGGCTAACCCAACACTTGAGATTCTTCTGCTTCAGACTCCTGAGTTCTAGATTACAGGCACGTGCTACCATGCTTGACAGCCTTTTAGTATTTTTAGCTTCATCTAATACCATCTGTTTCAGAAATCAGAAATGAGTCTGTTTTATATTTTGCCTTCAATGAATTTACTTAGAAAGTAAGAGCAGTTTATGGGTAAAGGAGAAAGAAGAGTTTGTGTGCTGTTGGAAGCAAATATCAGGCTGGGGAGATGGCTCAGTTGATGGAGCAGTCGCCCTACAGAGTTCAGATCTAAGAAGACAGGTAATAGCTGGGCAGGGGTTGTGTTGGACTACTCTCAACACTTGGGGAGCATTGATCCCCAGGGCAAGATGGTTAATTAGATTAGCCAAATCACGATCTGGGGGTTCAGTTGAGAGACCCTGTCTCAGTAAATAGAGAGTAGTGGAGGAAGACACCCAACGTCAACTTCATGTACCCATATACATCCAAACATTCATGCAACACATCCTCCATATAAAGCGAATAAGCTTTGTGTTAATGTAGCCCTTGTTAGCAGAGATGGAAAGTACAGAATAATACTGTATTTGCAACAGTAACATCTTGCTACCTATATCTGTATCAAATGGTGGTTCATGTACAGATTTAAATTTGGTCTTATCCATGTCCCAAAGATAGTTAAATTTCTGTTGCCACCATATTAAAAACTTATAAGAATTAATAAAGTGCAAAAAAGTTAACTTAGCAGTTTTGTGACTGCTGCTTGTAACAAGGTCTTGATACAAAGTTGCCCTCTGTTGATGTCTAAAATATTGAATTTGAGAAGGATTTCTACTATTTTCACTTAAAAATGGTTCACTATGGGCTGGCAAGGAATCTCAATCTTTCTCTCTCTCTCTCTCTCATCTCTCAAATTAATTTCAAAACCAACATGCTCGAGGTGGGTGAGATAGTTGAGTGGATAAGGTGCACCTGCTTGCAAACCTGGTTACCTGAGTTTGATCCCCACAGCCCACACGATGAAAGGAGATAAGTGACTTAAAGTTGCCCTCACCATGCACCATAGCATGCTCAAACACATGCATGTATGTGCTTTTGTCTCACATCCTATTTCTCCCTCTCTTTCCCAAACACACACTAAGGGATCTACAGAGTGGAAATAAAAGTGTGTGTTTATGTGTGTGTGTGTCAGAAGACACACACACACTAAATGAATGAATAAATAAAATTTTAAACAAAAGAATCCTCAAATTGGTGGTAATCCTCCTGCCTTAACTTCTTAAGTGCTGTGATTACAGGTGTAAACCACCATGCCTAGCTTTAATTTTCATATTTAAAAGTAATTTGGTAAATGTTTGAAATAAATTTCCATTTGGAGTAATTCTCCAATTAGGTGTTCTGTATTCATAATAAATAGAAGATGTCAACTCCAATGATTTTCTAATGATTTGTATTTTTCAGTTTGCTATTTTATTCTTAATGAGCAATAATGGAAATCCAGTATTTGAGAACTTTGAAAATTGCTACGTTAACTAGAGAGATGGCTCAGAGGTTAAGCCTCTGCCTCGAAAGCAGAAGGTCCCAAGTTCTGATCCCAGATCTCATGTTAAAAAAGGGGGGGGGGCTGGAGAGGTGGCTCAGTGGTTAAGCCTCTGCCTTGCAGGCGGAAGGTCCTGAGTTCTGATCCTAGACCCCACATATAAATGCCAGGCAGAAACGGGGGCAGCCTGCGTTTCTGGCCCTGGTAGGGCGGAGCCTGTGAATCCCAGGGCAGAGTAAACAAGGAGGAGATGGAGGCGGTCTATGGTGGTTCCCCAATTCATCCGTGGTTCTACACACACACACATACATGCACACACATGCACATATCATACATGCACAATTGAATAAATAATAATAAAAGTTTTCAAAAAAAAAAGCAAAACAACGAACGAACAAGCAACAACAAAAAAAGAAAATTGCTACATTAATTTATGTCTATAAAGGTGATATAAGCAATTTCTCACCAAAATTTCATAGCCATGATATTAGAAATCTTGGGTAAGACAAGAGTATTATAGAAAATATCTTTACTGAAGCTGGGGAACAGCTCAGTGGATAAAGTGCTTAACTTCACAAGCATGAAGACCCATGTGATAGCTGGCAGGCTTAGTGGCCACATGTAGTCTTAGCACTTTTAGGGAGTCATAGACAGATCTCCAGAGTAAGTTGGTGAGCCAGACTAGCAGATTGGAAGTTCTGGGTTCAGTTCTGGGTTCAATAAATGAAAAGAAGAAAAACTAACTAAGGAAGGCATCCTAGTGTTAGTTTTGGGCCCATACACATGGGAATATGTATACACTGGCACACACAAGAATATACATATTCAGTGCCTGTGAATCTTTATCTAGACTTGGAAACTTAATTTGTGATGTTACAATGTAAAATAATGTAACTTTAAAATACCTTTTAAGTTAGTTGATATAGAAATACATACTTTCTCCCATTTAACATTTAGACAAAGATGACTAATTTAAAGCCTTATGTTATCAAAAGCTCTTCTGTAGTTTATTAGGATTCCTCAAAAAGATCACCTTTTAATTTTGATTAAATTAGTGGTTTGATTTGTTTTGAGGCAGGATCTTATGTAGTCCCCAGGTCCTCAGACTTACTATGTGAACTGAGACTGGCCTTGAGTGAATCAGTGGTTTTTGAAAAATTTATCATGTATCTTTATATCTCTATCATTTTTGTGTTAATATGTTTTTTCTCCTGTATGCTATAACTATTTTCAAGGACTTCTATGTGTATAAATTTTGGTGTTTTGTTTTGTTTTTTGCTTGTCTATTTTTTTTTGTATGTATGTTTGTTTGTTTGTTTGTTTGGGGTGTGTGTGTGTGTGTGTATGTATCAGAGGGCACTGTATGTTCCTGTAGATGACCAAGGGTGACTTCTGGAGTCATTCTAGATTGTTTCTATCTCCTTTGAGCTTTGCTTTGGGATTTCCCAGGCTCCGCCCACCAGGGCCAGAAATGCAGGTCACTGCCATTTCCATAGGATTTGACACAGGTACACTGCCTCTGAGACAAAGTCTTAACCTCCTAGCCATCTCTCCAGTCCTTTAAATTTTGATATTATTTAGTTGAGTCAGTCAAAGCTGGATTGAGTCTAAAAAGCTTAGATGATCCATTTTCTTCTCCTCTGGTTCCTGGCCTATAGGTCAACCCTTGACAAATACTTATTTCATGAATATATGAACCTTACCATTTAGGGATATTTTTATGTGTCAGTAATTTTGTGTGTCACACATCAAAGTGAGGTTACTAAGTTGATAACTGTTGTCTTGTTCAGGAACACACTAAGCAGTCTTTCCTTTGGTTCCAATAATGCTTTCTTCCTCACATTGCTGGGCCTGGTAGAACATGCCTGTGATTCTTATACTTGGGAACCTGAAGCAAGATCATGAATTTTAAGGCCAATCTGAACTACACAGCAAGATGTTGACCTTCCTTTTTTTTTTTTTTTTTTTTTAATGCTTAGAACTTAGAGACTCCACTGTAAGCCATTTTTATAAAGCTTGGTTTGTTCCTATTTGAATTGAAAAAGAAATACCTAATACTTATTAAATAAAATGATTTTACTAGCCCCTCAACTCACTGCCATTACCACTTTTTGTCTTCTAGTTGACAGAGTTACTATTGCATTAGGTTAATGTTGCTTATAAAAGATCTCTGCTTCCTTTTTCTCAGTCTTGTAACAACATGTAATAAGATCTGATTGGCTTCTTATCTTGGTTTTAATATGCAGGAATTTTTTCTTTGCCCTCTGTTGGGCTATTGCTTGTGCTTAATAAGTCTGACATGATTCTCAGACTGTGATCACAGTCATCTGTTTAGAGAGTGTAACATGACTGTGAGTCTTTTCTTCAATATGCTTTTCCTTAAGCTGAAGATCACATGGTTTTGTGACTTGCCTATTGCAAGATAGATAAATATACTTGAGTAAACTCAAGACAATCCTCTTGCCGCAGCTCCAAATACCACCGAACTTGGACCTGGAATTTGCTCTTAACACTTCGTATACCTCATACAATCTGTCTCATGATCATTTCAAACAGCACAGGAGGCCTGTGGTATGGACTATTTGTACAGTCCTTCAAGTTCATGTGATGTTGAATTTTAACTCCCAATTCCAACATAGTTTAAACTCAGACTCTTAAACATTCTAGGGAGGGGCTCTGCCATTAAGCCACAGTTCTAGCTCCCCTTACATTGAATCCTATTCCCTGATAAGATGCTGTTAGCTGTTGAGGGCCTTTGAGAGGTGATTTAGTCATGAAGATGCTGCTGCCTTCCTGGATGGGATTGGTGCTTTTGTAAAAGGATACACAGAAGACACATTATACATTCTACCACAAAACAGAATAGATCCTCAATAAGAACTAAATTGGGTGGCACTTTGATTTTTGGACTCTGCAGCCTTTTCAACTATAAGGAATATCTTTCTGTTGTTTAAGTCTCCCCGTCTTTGTTATTTATCCTAAAGATATTAAAATAGGTGAGAAATGTAATCTTTTAAGTGGGAGTATGGCTGTTGACCACAGTTAGTTATTGAGGAGGATAGAGGAAGAGATATTGAGGTAGATACTAGAAGTCTCTGCCTCAGATGGTGGTATTTTTTGCTAGCGACAGTAGATTGGTTTCCAAAGAATGTGAATACAGAGTCCTATGAGAGTAACTTTGCTTGCTAATATTGGGTCTCACGGGTAAAAGAAAAGCATATTTTTTTAGTCACTGTCCTTCCTTATTTGCCACAGAATACTTTGGGTTTCTCCATATCAGATACAGCTACTGGCAAGAATAATAGATAATTGCCTATTTCCCTAAAAATGAAATGAACAGCAAATGTATTCATACACAGGAAGAGAAAAGGTGGCAGGGGAAGAAAGATAGTCAAACAAGACGTGATACACAGGCACTACTCAGAAGCAGAGCACTTTGCCTGACGTGTACAAGGCCTTGAGTTCAATCCCCAGTATCTCAAAACAAGTGATCTATAGGAAAACAGAATGACAGTTTGGAAAACAGTCCCAAGGAATAACAATTATTTCTCCACCTGTGTTCATGTTATATATGTAACAATTTATTACATTGTGGATTAAAAAAGACAACAATGATAGGAAAAAGTGGTTTAGGGAAGCAATTCGGTACAAATAAAGTAGTAACAACAGCAAAAGAAACGGTATATATAAGGCAGCATGGCATGAAGCATGGCATGATTACATGGGTAAAGGAGAGTTAAAGGCAGAGCGTGGGAACTGTGTCTGTGAGGCTCAGTGGCAGACTTGCATTCTTAGGCCTGAAGCTGTGGATTTAGTGACTAATACCATGTGATTTTTTTTCAAGGATGGAGAGAATATTCGTTTTAAAATGTTTTATCATTTGTGGACTATAAGTATGTGCATGTGAAAGACAGAGGACAACTTAAAACTGGTTGTCTTCATCTACCTTTAAGAATAATGCTCCTAGGCTGACAAGATGACTCAGTGCTCACACACAAGTCCAGTAACCTGAGGTCAGTCCCCCTCTCCTTGTCCCACATGGTAGAAGGTTGTCCTCTGACTTCCATACATACCATGGCATGTATGCATATACAAGAAATGTTAAGTTTGTAATGGAATTTTTTTAATTGTTAAATTTAATTTTTCTAACAGGCTAAGGAAATTTTAACGAAAGAATCAAATGTACAAGAAGTTCGTTGTCCAGTTACCGTCTGTGGAGATGTACATGGCCAATTTCATGACCTTATGGAACTGTTCAGAATTGGTGGAAAATCGCCAGACACAAACTATCTATTCATGGGAGACTATGTAGACAGAGGCTACTATTCCGTGGAGACTGTAACTCTTCTTGTAGCATTAAAGGTAATGATTAATAAATTCAGATTGGTTGAGTTTTTCGTTATTGTTTTGTTTTTGAGCTTAAGCTAGACAAAAAGCAAGAATGGCAGTATTGCATATATCATCTGTTTGATCTTATAATCAATGAAGTTTACTATAACCTCTTAAAATAAGATTTACCGCTTCTAAAGAGAGGTGAAAACTAATGTATTAAACTTCTCTCTACTCCTGATCAATTTATAATCCTTTTGAGTTGTTGTAACTGAAGTCTTGAAATTACATTTGACTAACTTATCTAACCTTGCCTCCAATTGTTTCCTTATCAGTTTCCCTTTAGAATTACTGTCCCTAATTTTTTACTTCTCTTGTCCATGCTCGCTTGTCTCCTCTTCATGAAACCTTAACATCTTTAGCCTTTATCCTTCTGTTCTGTTACTGCAGTGAAGCTTATTCTCCAGCCCCTTGTAAATATTGCTTACTACCTTTTATTAGTTACATATCCTGTTGATGAGTTTATTCCCTAATCATTTGCAAAAGCCATGGATTGTACTTGACAACCTTTATACCATCGAGTTTAATACTGGACACATAATGAATGCTTAGGAAATGTGTGCGCATCAAAGTATGCATTTGTAACTTTGTGATTAGTTTACAGGGTATTACGTTTTTTTCATCCTTTTCATCACATGCATTCCCAACTAAATATAAGTTTAGTATCTTTTGTCTGAAATACTTGAAATCAAAGTTCTTGAAATTTTGGATATCAGAATATTTGCATATTTATAATGAGAAATCCACAGTATGAGATCCAAGTGTAAGCATAAAATTTGGGGGCTTTTGCCTCAAAAGCAAGAACCTGAGTTCAGATCACAGGTCCATATAAAACACACCAGCAGCAATGATGGGGGCCTGCACATCTGACCCTAGAAGGCAGAGAGCCTGGAAATTCCCAGAAAAAGCAATAAAGAGTGATGCAGGATGACTCCCAAAGTCACCCTTGAGCTTCCACAGGCACATACAGTGCCCTATTCTACACACACCCAAACACACATACACATGTACACACACACAAACAAAATTTTTTTTAAAGAAAAAGCATACTGTTTTTATATTTCATGTCTTACGTGGCGTGAAGCTTAACATTTATTTTACAAAATGAGTTAGAAGTTAATGTTAAGGGCTCCTTTGCCCCTCGTAGGACTCCTGGAGTCTGTGAGTTCTTGGCAACTTTTTTGCCTGTTACAGAATTCATGTCCATGAATTCTATTCTTTTTTCTCCTCTAATAAATTCTGCCTTAATCCTTAAAAAGAAAAAGAAGTTAATATTAACACAGCACTAGTGAAAATATGATTTTTTTTTCCAGGTGCGCTATCCAGAGCGTATTACAATATTGAGAGGAAATCATGAAAGCCGACAGATCACCCAAGTATATGGCTTTTATGATGAATGTCTACGAAAGTATGGAAATGCCAACGTGTGGAAATACTTTACAGATCTATTTGATTATCTTCCACTTACAGCTTTAGTCGATGGACAGGTGCGTATATATGTGTGATTATTTTGGGAGAATATGGTTTATTATTAGGAATTCAGGATCTCTTTTTACATAATCTGTATTTCTCTGTCTTCTGGACCTCTTTTCCTTTTCTTTCTTTTTCTTTTCTTTTTTTTTTCCCTCCCCTCCCCTCCCCCTCCTTCCCCTCCCCTTCTCTTTCCCTCCCCTTTCTTTTCCTTTCCTTTATTACTGGGTATTGAATCTAAGCAAGTACATGCATTGAACTACAGCCCCAGCAATTTTTGTTGTTTGTATGTATGTTGGGTCTTACTAAGTTGCCTAGACAAATTCTGTCCTTCAAGCATAGCTTGAAGCTTCAGTACTCCTGCCTGAACCTCTCAATAACTCAAATATTATAGCCCCATTTTCCTTGGCCTTTTCTGCCTCTTTCCATTATGTGATACTTAAAATTTCAGAGCAAGAAGTTGCATGTTTTATGCATATTTAGAACAGTAAATTTCCCTATTCTCATATCTGTGTATAAATCTGTGACCAAAGATTATGCTGATGTTTTACAAATTATAGATAAATATTATAAATAAATGTAAGTCCTTGATATGTAGTATTGGTAATACAGCATGTTATTTAAAATTGTTTTCACACATATACCCATTGTCTGATGGTTGTCATTAGTAACTTTTTTCCCCTATTTCCTTGGTAATTACAAGTATCTTATTGTATGTTACACCTTATTCACCAAATAGTATTTTGTTTCCAGCCCATGATAAATATTACAGGAACATACTCCATGAAACACTCCAGAAGTATATGAAAATTTTGCAAATTTCCTATCTTAGGGTTTCCTATCTAGGTTTTACTGTGAGCTGTTTTAAATTCATGAGTAAACATACAGCAAAAATTTATAGTTATTAAATCATCATCGAGCTTAATGGATACTTTTTGGCCTACTAGTCTGAATAGAATTTAAAGTAGCCCACATTTTACTGGTCATGATTTTGGATATTTTAGCAATTAAATTGATAATACTTTATATACACTTGTGGATTAAACAAAAGCATGAATTTATAAGGTATTAAATTTTAATTACAGTTGTAATTTTTAAAACAATATCTGTATTAGCCTTTAAATTAATGGACATTATTTTTGAACAATAACTTACTAGTATTGATGGTGGATCTAATATTTAAACTGGTCCACTGGTAAAACTCCCCCACAAACATTTCCATAGTCTTCAGTCTTCATAGTTCTTGTAAAACCACAGAATAGGCATGCTCACTTCAGCATATAATACATATAATAAAAATAGAACATTAGCATAGGCCCCTGCTCAAAGATAACATACAAATTTGTAGAGTGTTCCATAATTAGAAAAGGGGAGGGGAGAATAATATATAAATAATACACCAATGGTGTTAGGTATCAGTTGCCAGAAGACTTTAACACGTCAGAAATTAAGTAGATAAAATAAATGGATATAAACAGCCTTGGAACAATATGTCAGACTTATACTACAGTATACAATGTTTGTATATGTTACCCAGGAATCCAGGTCTAAATTCCGTGTCCATGTGCCCCAGCATCAAGTCTAAATTTTTTTAGGCTAAGTCCACTAAACCTTTACAGTACATATAATTTCTGCAGAACTTAGAAAAAGATGGAGAATTTCAGAACTCACACAGGTAGACACAGTGGTGTGTACCTATCCTAGCATTCAAGAGAGAGGGGTAGGGTTTTTTGAGGCTAGCCTCGGCTACATAGTGAGGCCCTGTCTTAAGAAATAAATAAATAAAAAAAACTCAACCAGCTATAGCAAACACAGAAACGTAAAATTTGACTAAGATTATTTTTTAAACCTGTATTTATGACTTAAAACTTGGTTAAGAAAGATTTTGTAATATTAATGGGGTGTAAAAGATTATGCTTCATCAGAGAAATTGCTATTCTAACTTATGTTAGAAATGCACCAGAAAAAGAGTTGGGTTGATGATGTACACCTGGAAACCAGCTGAACTGCACAGTGAGGGTGTCTCAACATTTATCTATATATAAACTCATTTATGAATAAGTAAGCAATCAAGAGAAAATTCGTCACTAAAATTGTCATCTTTCTACTTGATTCAGATTCAGAGTCCTGAAAATGGGTAGCTTACAAAAAAATAAATAAGAGCTGGAGAGATGGCTCAGGAGTTAAAACCTCACAAGCAAAAGAGCCTGAGTTCAGATCCCACTAAAAGTGGCAGCAAACTACCATTCTAGCCTAGAAGACAGCTTGAAAACCCCCAGAGCAAAGCAGTAAAGAGATGAGTAATTCAGCGTGATTCTGGTATCACCCTTGGGCCTCCAGAGGCACACATACTGAAGGCATTAATGTATGTTACTTCAGAAATCCTGTACAGCATACTACTGTGCAATAAAAGGAAATAAATAGGATAGAGAAGGGGAGAAAATGTTTGCAAATAATATGATAATGTACTCAGTAAATCTTTAAAAACTTTTTAAAAAAAAGTAACAGGAATCGTAGGATGGATGCTGTAAAACAAAGTTCTATACGTCGGCAGTAAGACATACAATATGATGACTACTCATGAGGTGCTCTTGCTTACATCAGAACACCATATAGCACACCTAGAATGAGTGACTAAGTTAACTCAAAGATACAGAGCATACAGAGGATACTTAGATCTTCAGTACCACAAAAAGCAAACAAAAACTACTCACGTTATGAGATATGAGAGAAATATGTTGACTTTTTTTTTTAAGGCTGTCAAGGAATTTTCACTTTTGTGCATGCATGTCTGTCAGTCTGTCTGTCAAAGATGCACTGTGTGTGCCTGTGGAAGTCCAAGGATCCATTGCTTCTACCTCTGCTTTGCTTTGCTCTGGGATTCCCCATCCAGAATCGTAGCGTGCTGCCATTTCCACCTGACATTTTTACGTGGACTCTGGGATCCAACCCAAATCCTTCTGCTTTGAAGGCAGAGTTTTAACCCTTGAGCTCTCTCTCCAGCCCTGAGAAAAATACATGTAAATGTTCTCCGATGATTTTTTGTTTTCATTATATTATAAATTTTTACAATAAATATTTTTCACACTGAATATTACTAATATTTTGAAAATAAAATTTATTAGGACTAATATTTGTAGCTATTATTTACTCATTAGTTGTCAGTAGAAAAGTAAATACTGGGTCAACAAGATAGCACGTGGTTTAGGGTGCCTGCTTACAAACCTTGGCAACGTGAGTTTGATCCCCAGAAGCCCATATGGAAGGAGTGAACTGACTTCACCTGTGTTGTCTCCTGACCTCCACCTGTGTGTCATGGCATACAAGCACACACTTTCTCTCATCTCATCTCCTCTCTCTCTTTCTCTTTCTCTCTCTCCCTCTCTCAGATAAAACATTACTAAATTATATTTGCTGATTAAAGAAAAACACTTTTTTTAATTCACAAACAGATATTCTGCCTCCATGGTGGCCTCTCTCCATCCATAGATACTCTGGATCATATAAGAGCCCTGGATCGTTTACAGGAAGTTCCACATGAGGTAAACTTGGTATTTCTCTCCTTCTCCCCCCCCAAAGAAAAAAATATCCCCTGTGGGAAAGCTAAACTGATTAAATATGGCTGCTAGTAACTAATACTATTACCTAATATTCTTAACCAGGGCCCAATGTGTGATCTGCTGTGGTCAGATCCAGATGATCGTGGTGGGTGGGGTATTTCACCTCGAGGTGCTGGCTACACGTTTGGACAAGACATTTCTGAAACATTTAACCACGCCAACGGCCTCACACTGGTTTCTCGTGCTCACCAGCTTGTGATGGAGGTAGGTCTTTTCCTATAGGGTGGTCTTTGGTAGTGAGGCATGTGTCTCTAATAAGGCCGAAGCACATAGTGTGTAGTAATGTTATCATATGAGAGGAATCCTTTTTTATTTTAGCAGAATAATTCATTTTTTTAAATTAATTGAAATTTAGAGGCAAATTGTGAAAATAGTCCAAGGCGTTCTCTTTGTGCACTTTACTCACCTTCCTAATGGGAGTCTTACTATCTTTATCATTATCTCCTTTCCCATCTACTCATACTCATCTTTCTTCTGATCTGTTTGAATATCCGTTATGGACAAATGTTCCTTGACTCCCAGATCTCCATGTACTTTTTATTAGATTAAGGACATGCTTTAACATAACCACAGTATCTTTCTCATAACAGGAATTTTCAATTATTTATCTAAATATGTTGGTCAAATTTTAATTGTTTATGTCACCAAGTCCATTATAATAAAGTTTCATTTTTGCAGTGTGTAAAATTGAATCTAAGATTAAGTTAACTTTCATTATCATTTTATGTGGAAATAATTTTCAGATTTTCTTTGTCAGATCTTGACATTTTGGAATAGTATGAGCATTTACTATAGAAACTATCTTTGAAGCTGGGCATAGTGACACCTGTAATCCCAGTATTTAGGAAGAAAGAGCTGTTCGTCTTACTACTACGTAGATTAACTGATCACTTAGTTAAGATGATGTTTGCTGGGTTGCTATTGTAGTGTTACTGTTTCGTCACCAGTAAAGGAACAGAAGCAGTGTATAATCCTCCATATTAATAAAGAGTAGCTTTAATAGGTTAGGGAGAAACATAACCAGTCAAGGCAAGGAAAGGGGTAGGAACATGATAAAGAACACATACATATAGTGACAGTAAGTGTAGTTATACCAAGCATAAGAAATGTAAATTATGGCCAAATTAAAATATGACAAGAAGGCTAGAGAGAGATGGCTCAGGGTAAAGATCCTGCCTCGAAACCAGAAGGAGATAGAAGTCATCCAGGATGATTCCCGAAGTCACCCTTAGTCCTCCACCGGACACACAGTGCCCTCTGACACACACATAGAGTAAATGATTAAAAAAAAAAAACTTTAAAAAAAAGACAAGATTTTTATTTACCTAAATGTGTGATATCCTAAAATTATAATAATAAAATAATGTTTAACAGTAAAAAGTAGAGATAAAGGATGAAAATGGTATGTTGGTACATCAAGTAGATCAAATATAAAATATATGACTAAAAAAATTGATTCAAAATAGGTTCTAATGTAACTGTTACCCTTCAATATAAAATGAGGTTATTATTGGTGAAAATGGGCTCAATTCTATGGATAATAAAGTATTCTAAATACATCTTCACTTAATAGTGACTTCAAAATATGCAGAGCAAAAGCTGGGCACACTCCTGTAATCTCAACTTTTGGGAAACTGAGGCAGGAGGATTGTGAATTCAAGGACATGCTGGCTTATGCAGCAAAAATCCTGTATCAAAAAATATATATAAAAAATAGAGAGAGAAAGAGAGAGAGGTTAAAGGGAAAGTGTAATCTGCCATCTCTGTGGAAAGTTTCAGTATATTTGCTAGCTGGCATCTTAAACATTAAGCACAACTACATGTTACTTTGGCTGTAATAGAGTCTTATGTTTAGCAATTGTACAGTATTCTGTGCATGTGCACAGATTGTTACAGAGGTCACAGAAGGTAATATAGATGACTACATAGCCATAGAAGTATTGTACAAACTTTTCAATTTTGTTCTGTGTAAAATTGCAATTTTATAATGAATCATTTTCTTTTCGTGCTTCAGGGATACAATTGGTGCCATGATCGGAATGTGGTTACCATTTTTAGTGCGCCCAATTACTGTTATCGTTGTGGGAACCAGGCTGCTATCATGGAATTAGATGACACTTTAAAATATTCCTTGTAAGTAACTTTACATTTTAATTTTATCTAATTACTTTTAAAAGAAAAAAAAGTAGCCATTTGAAAATAGAGATTTGGCCGGGGATATGGTTCAGCAGTTGTAGCAGTAACTCTGCATGTTGGTGATAAAATCACCATCTAAGCAGCTTAAAGGAACAAAGGGTTTATTCTCTTAAGGATAGACTGGTTGTAGTTCCTCCTCCAGATTTGCAGAAGAGCTCACCCCACCACCAGGACTTAGGGAACTGGACACACTATCTTCAATAGCAACTGAGAGAAAGACAGTCAGTAGTTGCCAGACCAACATGTTGGCCAAGTATACACAAGGATCCCCTTTCTCAAACAGCTCCCTCCATTTTATTTACCTGCCCTTGGACTGTCCCATCCACCATGGGCTGGGCCTTCCCCATCCATTACACAGTCTCCTGCAGGCTTGCTCTGGGCTTAACTCGACTACTAATTCTCTACAAATGTGTCCAGAGTTCAAACCCTCAACCATCAAGATGACACCTGTACTTAACTATGACAGAGATAAAGGTGATTTCTGTTATTCCTGGAGTTCAAATGGTAGAAGGAGTGAACCGACTTTCAGAGGTTGTCCTCTGACTTGCACACGTGCGTTGGCATACATGCATACATAACATTAATATTTAAAAGATAAATAGAAAACTGTTGCTTCTGGAACAATAAAATGAGAATCTGGCACTTCTCTCCCCAAAAAACTGTATCATTGAAATGTCAGTTTTTTTTTCCTTTTTATGTGTTGGGGATCTAATCAAGGGCCTCATGTGTGCTAGTTAATTGCCATATCATTCAGCTGTATCCCCTGCCTACAATGGGGTAGACTAGGGAGAGAGTTAATTATTTAAAGTTCTGAAAAATTATCTCCAGACTTACAGCTAGTGGAGAAATGCTTACTTAAAAGACTTTTACTATTGGAAGCTGGAGAGATGGCTCAGGGATTAAGACTGTGCCTCACAAAGTTCCCACATAAAGACACCAGCTGGAAACCGCAGAGGCCTGCTCTTCTGGCCTTGGTAAGCGGAGCCTGGGAAATCCCAGAGCCAAGCAAGGAGGAGATAGAAGCAATCCAGGATGATTCCAGAGGTCATCCTTGGCTCTCCACAGGGGACACACAGTGCCCCTTGATACATACATACATATATACATACACACACACACACACAAAATAAATAAATTTTTTAAAAAAGACTTACTGTTTGACTCGAAAAAATGACTCAAGCAGAAGATCCATCTTTAGCTGCAATACATGTCTTCCTACCTCCTAAAAGAAATAGAGTGCTTGCTAGTTGTGGAGGCACATGCCTACCTGTAATCCCTATACTTGGAAGGTGAAGTAGAGGAATGGGGAATTCAAAGTGAGCCTTGGCTTCACAGCAAGTTTCAGCCCACACAGGGCTACATGAGCTCTTATCTCAAACAAATGAAGGAAAAAAAAAAAAACTGGACCCTAGCAGTTGTGTAATCTGTGTGTGTCTAAAATTACATGTTTTCAAGACTGCTTGGACAAGGAAAAGGGATTGAACATTGTCATGGTATGAACAGTTTACCTGCTAAAATTAGAACAAGTAAGACGTGTAGTTTTGCTAAGTCTATTCAACTGATAACACTATGCCAGCTCACAGGATTTTTTTATTAATTTTTTTACCATATCTGTAAAGTGGTAATGCAGTTGATTAGCTACAATAGGTACCCAAGGTTACTCCAACCACACAGGATGTAGTATTAGTAAGCAGAACTGCTGTGTCTATTCAGTGTATTGTTTACTGGCTTTCTTGTTTGATGATTTGCTTTTTTTTGTTGTTTATAGTCTTCAGTTTGACCCAGCACCTCGGCGAGGAGAACCTCATGTTACCAGGCGCACCCCAGACTACTTCCTGTAAATTTGCTCCCAAGAACACCTTTCTTTGTATGTGGAAGTATACCTGGCTTTTTGAAATATATATATATTTAAAAAAAACAAAAACAACAGTAATCTATGTGTTTCTGTAACAAATTGTGATGTCTTGACATTATACCACATCATGGACCAAAATGTGCCATACTGATGAGCATTTAGCACCACCCGAGACTGACATTTGGTGCAGGATGTTCTGGATTGGTCAGCCTAACAGTCTGCCTGCTGTATATGTAGTAACTATTTTTCTCTTGACGGTTAAACAAAAAGGGTAACTAATTGCTTCATCTCCTTTTGCGCTTACTTGGAAATTTTAGTTACAAAGTTAAATTGGCATGGATTAATAGAGTTGGAGTTTTATTTTTAAGAAAAATTCACAAGCTAACTTCCACTTTATTCATTACCTTTTATTTTATTGAAATGTATCATTAACTGAAGAAAAGATTCTTCTTGGGAGTATGTTGTCATACATTAAAGAGATTTCCCATCAATTTAAACTGAATTACTGTTTCATGTTGATCTGCATATTCTGTACATTTGTCATGACAGTGCTTGCATCCTACTTGGTGTAATAAGCAAATAAACTCTCCATTTCAAACAAAAGCATTAACTATTGTGCATTACATGAAAACATCACTATCTGGAATCTTGGTACACTTTCTAAGGTTGGTGATATATATGTTTGAACTTTTTGAAATAGGGTCTCATAGCCTAGGGTGACCTTAAGACCTCAATACTCCCATCCAATTTCCCAAGTGTCAAGAATTACAGGTGTGTGCAAACATGCCCAGCCACAAATACCTTGGCATGTAATGAACAGTTGTGTCAAGGTAATTTAAATAACAGTGCGTAGGTCTGAAGATTTAACTCAATAATAGAGTGCTTTGCTTAGTATACCAAAGGCCTTAGATTCAATACCAAAAAGGGTCATTTATAGTTCATTTTCAGTAGAACAAGGTCCAAATATTTAGTGATAATGTTTACACCATTTAAAAAAGTCATTTTCTAAATCTCTAATAGGTGATTTACATTAATTTACTTAAGTACAGAATCCGAATTGTATGATATAACTATAGACTTTCTGTAACAAGAAAAAAAATTTTTACATTTACTTCAGAAGAAATTTTTTAGCATCTAAGAAAGATTGTCTTTTGACTTAGAGACAGAAATTGATCTGAGTGTAGTAGAAATAGCCATAGTACTCTTCAAATATAAATACAGATCTTACAAAAACAGAGAGTCAGTGGTGGGAGAAATCATGAGAGTAGAAAATACGGGGATGGAGAAGGGAAGTATTTGAAAAAAATTACAAGTCATTGTAAGTGGGGTAAGTTCTTTTAAACAAAGTTATTTTTTAACTTGTATTGATTTTAAAACACACTGGGTAAGTTGAAAACTGAAAGATAAAAAAGATGGGACTGGTGATATAGCTTAGTTAATAGAGTGCTTGCCAAGCATGCGTGAAAAGCTCTAGGTTTGATCCTCAACACTGCATAACTGAGCATGGTGGCTCATGCCTGAAATCCCAGTGCTTGGGAGCTAGAGGCAGCTCCACTAAGTTATATGACATACGTTTTGTATTGTTTTCTCTACAGCAGTTGATATTTCATGTGTGTTTCTTAGCTGTGGTGGTTAGCAATATTTATCCTTAATACTGTTTGGGATACACAGTGTATTATTGGATGCTTTTTACCTTCTATTATTAATTTCTGTGTGCTGTCCAGGCTCATCTTACACTGCTGTGTTCATGCAGTCCTCTTGCTTCAGCCTCCTGTTGATGTAGGGCTCTCTGTCTGATCTCACACATTTTAGTTTGGATTGGTTGATAGATTTTTTTATTGTTAATTTTAATAGCAATTTGGCAGTTTCATGTGTATGCAATGTTCCCGAGTCCTCCCAATACATTCCTCCACCCTTCTTTATGTCCCATTATGGTTTAATACTTCATTTAGCTGGAGATTTCGTTCAGTATGCCCCTTTGTTTTGTTACTTTAGCTGTTTTAGAATTTCTGGTATAAACGTTTGTTTCTAAATTTGCACTCATGCATGAAGTGCAGGCCGCGTGGAGGTCACAGGGCCGCTCTCAGGAATCAGTTCTTCCACGTTGGCTGAAACAGGGTCTATCTTCTGGGGATTTGTGTGATCCAGGTTTAGCTGGCCCTTCTGATTTTCCTCTTTGCCTCCATTGCCTGCAGGAGTGCTGGGGTACAAGCGCTTTTAACCTAGGTTCTTAGGGTGTGAATTCAGATTGTCGGGCTTTCATGCATGACAAGTGCTTTTACCCACTGAGCCATCTGCTGGCCCTGGTAGAAACTTTTCAACAACAGTCTACTTTTACATAATACTAAACCACTCCACATGCCGAATTGAAACTTTATGGTAGTATTCATCCAACTCTGGGTTTACATGTATTGTAAATACTCTCTGTAGCATTAATTACTTTTGTTTCAATAATAATTTATCCATTACTTTTTCAGATCCTCACACATCAGCAAGCACTTAACCACTGAAAACTGTCTTGAAAGGGATTTAAGTAAGCCTTGGATGTAATATTTGTGCCATTTCCAGTGTTTTTCATTATTTGTGTAGACTCAATATTTCTGTGTGACATGTGTTCTTGCTTAAAGACTTCAGTATGCTCTACAGTACAGTTTGCTGGGGATGAATTCCTTCTGCTGTGTCTTTAAAGTATTTCATGATCTTTTGGAGATGTTGGAGATGTTGTCATTACCTGAAGATGCAGAGGCCCTGAGCCTCAATTGGCTCCTTGAGCTATTTGCTGTCCTTCCCTTGTGCTGAGGGAGGGGTTTTCTTCAGGTATTTATGCTCATGCTGTCCCCGCCCAGTGCATTAGAGAGAAGGGTCTTTGTCATCTTGCCCCTTCTCCAGGAATCACTGCTGGCACTGATTGTCACTGGTGGGAGCAAGCAAGGTCATCTTTGTACTTTGGCTCCCGAGGCAACTTTCTCAGCATTTCGCTGCTTGCCTGCAGTGGCTCAGCTCTAGCCAGCATCAGGTGTGGGTTTGGAGCTTGAGCTTTCTGGGCTCTCCCAATAAAGTCCTGGGAGGATGTGGCCAGGTTCTGGGTAAGTCATCAGGCTTTGCCAGTACCCTGCAGATGGAAGTGCCTGCTCCCTCACAGCATATCACCTGCTCCAAGAAAGGCTGGAGAAGAGCTTTCTAGTGAGTGTCTGGCCCCTCTTTCAGGCCTGGCTTCATGCTTGGTCCATACTGCATCTTGAAGTTCATGATACCACATTATATTCATAACGACAAGTTCTGCTCCACAGTGATAACACCAGCCCACGCATGGCCCTTCAAAAGGCAAGATCGTAGCTGGGCATAGCAGCTCATGCCTTTTATCCCAACACCCCAGTAGATGCGACAGGAAGACCAAACACAAGCTCAAGTTCAACCCAGAATGCAACCTTGGTCTTTAAAAATAATAAAAAGGGAGAGGAGAAATTTTTTAAGCTAGGCTTGGGGTTGACAGCATACACTATTCTCTAGAGTACTTCACCTAAAAGCAGCAGGACCAGGAATCCAAGGCCGTTCTCAGCTAGTGAGCTTAAAATAAACACCACTTAAGAATTGCTGTGAAGACTGGAGAGATGGCTTGTGCTAAGCCTCTGCCTCCCAAGCAGAAAATCCTGAATTCAGATCCCACTCACGGTGGATATAGTAGAAGCCTGTACTTCAGTCCTAGAAGGTGGAGTCTGGGAACCCCAGAGCAAAATAGAATAGAAGCAATCCTGGGTGAATCCTGAAGTCACCCCTGGGCCTCCACAGATGTATGTGTGCACATGCATGCAAAAATAATTATTTTTAAATCTTAGTTGCTATCAAGCACCTTTTCTCCCATACTTCCCGTGGGGAGGCAGAACTTCCCACTTTAATCAACTGCTTTGTAGTCTCAAATATAGTTTTGTTGGTTATCCAGCTGCTTTCTTACTGTTAGGCGGGAAGCAGCATTCATCACAGTGCCTCTGTCCTAAGCAGAAATTCAAAAATGTTCCCTGATTTAGAACTACTTTTTGGATTCAGGATTTTTCAGATAGCTGTTTAATTAACTGATAAAAATGCTCTGAAGAGGGCTTTCACAGTTTTTAAAACTTTGCTTTGGGAAGTATTTTTCTCCTAACGAAATATCCTTTAGTGTTACTGTCATAGTATATAACTTAAAATAACTTCCTAGGTTCCTTTTTTTATTATTATTCAATTGTACATGTGTGTGTGCGCGTATGTGTGTGTGTGTGTGTGTGTGTGTGTAGAACCACAGGCAAATTCAGGAACCACCATGGGCCACCTCCACCTCTTCTTCGTTTACTCAGACCCGGATTCACAGGCTCCGCCGTACCAGGACCAGAAATGCAGGCCGCCCCCGCTTCCACCCGGCATTTATTCCACCCGGCATTTATATGTGAGGTCTAGGATCCGAACTGAGAACTTTCTTTCTGCCTGCAAGGCAGACTTAACCCCTGACCCACCTCTCCAGCCCTGTATGTTCTCTTAATAATAGACATATTATTAAATGAGCACACCTAAAGCTGGAGCAATGGCTCAGAGGTTGAGACTGCCTTGCAATTAGAAGGTCCTGAGTTTGGATCCTAGGTTCCACGTAGAAAATGCCAGGTGGAAATGGTGGCAGCCTGTACTTCCGCTCTGGTAGGTAGAGCCAGGGAAATCCCAGAGCAAAATAAGAAAGTAGAAGCAATCCAGGATGATTTCAGAAGTCACTCTTTTATCCTCCATAGGGACATACGGTGCCTTATAACGTGAGTGCAAAATAATAAAATAGTTTAATTTTTTTTTAAATGAGCACATCCCCATGCCATTCCAATGAGAATTACATGAACAGGTAAGCAACAGACACGCTGCCTAAGGCTGTGGTTTCAACAGCGAGATGCTGTGGTTGGGAGTCACACAGGCAGCAATGCAGCGAAGGTATAACAGGCTTTTACTTCTCAGTTTCACTCTGTTGCAATCCACCTGCATGGATGTTGATAAGTGACCATCAAACAGCTTAAGGGAACAAGGGGTTTATTTCCTTACCATAATCCGGTTACAGTTCTCAGTCCAGCTTGACAGGAGAGCATGCACCAACACCAGGGCTGAGGGAACTGGCCACACCATCACACGTAACAGCTGAGAGATGGACAATCCTTACTTGCCAGACCAGCATGTCTGGCCAAGTGAACAGAAGGATGCCAACTCTCAACCAGCTCTCTGTGATTTATCCAAAGCCTAATCCCACCCACCATGGGCTGGACCTTCCCCATCAGCTAGACAGTCTCCTTCAGGTTTGCTCTGGGCTTAACTCAACCATCAACTCTCTACAACTGTGCCCAGAGCTCAAACCCTCAACAGTCAAGTTGACACCTGTGCTTAACTATGACACACTCCTTCATTGATACTATTTAAAACAACAGCAAGAGGCTATGTTGAAGTAGGTGACTATTGAGGCCCCTCAGAAAACTTTTAAAAAGTCAGAACTGTTCACATGGTCATTTTAACAAGTCAGCCCCGTTGATGTCTTAACATCATTCAATCATGGAAATTAATAGTGGAAACATACAAGTTTCCATGTACTAAAATCCCTTTTAAGTAGCTTTTCTGTAGCTGGTCACATTTAAAAAAAATTATATTGTGCGTGTAAATGACGTATGTGGCTACCTACATGCCACGGCACATGTGGAGTTGGTTCTGTTCCACCTTTTCATGAGCTCCAGGGAACAAATTCAGGTTATCACGTTTCTGTAGAAAGTGCCGTTACCTGCTAAGCCATCTAGCCAGCTCCTGATCTTATCTCAGTTTTAATAAGTTTATTAATCTATGTCCCATTCTACTTTCCTGACCCCAAGTATTGTAAAATTTAGATGTAATTCCTATCATTGTAAATGCATGTATACGTTCTATATTTCCCCCTCCATCCTGTCTGTTAACCATATCACTATCATATAACTAAAAATAATCCATTAATTAGTTTCATAATTTTTTCCATTACATTGCAAGATAACCAAAATACAAATATATGGGGGTGTATATACACACACAGACACACACTGAGGCCAACTCAGTGAGTAAAGGTGCCTTTACACAAATTTGGCAACCAGAGTTTAATCCCCAAAGCCCATATGGTGGAAGGAGATTGACTTCCAAACGCTGTCTTCTGACCTCCCCATGTGTGGCACGGCATGCATGCATCTTGCTCTCACAAATATTTTTCCAAGATTCAAATTTAAGGCATGAGTAGTTACTTTCTCTCTAAGACTAGATCAAAGTATGTCTGCAATACCATACTAAAAAATAGCCTAACTTATTACAGCAATACGGAGGCTGAAGCAAGGAGAGAACTTGAGATAAACCAACTTCCTGTACAAGGCACAAAGGATGGAGCACGAAGGTAGAGCTCGTCTAGACGCTGCAGGCTGTGAGAATGATCCATTGCCACAAAAATGGGTTAAGAAAAACCTGGTTTGATAAGGCTGCAGGTGAGGATTCATAGAAAAGAGCAAATATTACCATAAATCTGAGGAAGGGAAGTCGTGACTAAGCCATGGTTTGAAATATGTCTCCCACAGTCTCGTGTGTTTGGGAAGGTCACAGCACCTTTGAGAGGTGGAGCCTTACTGGAGGAAGGCGGTCACGGGGAGTGGGTCTTGAGGTGGATTAGTCCCCTTACCTGCTGGAGAAGTCTGTTTTTTTGCAGCTACTTGTCTGGTAGCTCCCAGTCTCCGAGATGTTTGTAGTGACTTAGCCTGCCTCCAGCTTTGGCAAGTCAGCCATGCCACCTCTGCCATGACAGACTGTCTCCCCTCTGGAACCACAGGCTGAATAAACCTCCTTTTCTCCCTTAAGTTGTTTGACTTTGAATGCTCTCTCACAGCAACACACAGGAGTTAACCATTACAGCATCCATCAGACATGCTCTTGCCTTCTAGTTATTTTGGTACTTGGACAATCTGCTTGGTAAGGTATTGATGTTTCTGTGTATCATGCGCATAAAGTTTTGACACATATGTCTATGACGTAATATAGTATGGTGAAGCATGCCAAACTACTACCCGCCTCTCACCATCTTGCCCACTTGGTCCAGGGAATGGTCCCACATCCACTATGGGCTGGCTCTTTCCAGTCTTGCCTTAACTACTAATTCTTCTTCACAGGTGTACCCAGAGCTCAGTCTTCACTTGCCAAATTGACACCTGTATCAAAATGGTGTACTCACTGCTATTCAAAGCCCACCACTTCCTAACTCCACTCACCATCACATTCTAGGTTTTAATTACAGCAGCACCTCATTGTAAGGACCTAAATCTATATGGTCCATATCGTCCCACTGCAAATAAACTCAAAATTTAGCTGCTTAGAAAAGGGCTGGGCAGATGGCTAAGAAGTGAAAGCCTTTGCCTCAAAAGCAAAACAATCCGAGTTTGGATCCCAGGTCTCATGTAAAAATGTCAGACAGATGGGATGGCGGGCCTAGAATTCTGGCCGTGGAAGGCCAGGAAAATTCCAGAGCAAAGCAATAAGAGGTAAAGCAGTCCAGGTCACCCTTGGGCCTACATAGGCGCACCCACAAAAACACTGCCTCTCAAAGGCATCTCTGCTGGCTGCCTCTAGCATGCACGTCTTATGATGTTGCGCTCAAGTTCTGAGCCAGAGCTGCAGCCGCTGCTTTCCCTCACACTAGGTCTGAAGCTATGGGTGAGTTTTGACTTTATTTCTACAACTGTGCACACAAAAAAAAGTTTTTACTGTCAATTTATAATCGCCAAGAAAAAAAAACTTTTCTTCACTTAGATAGTCCAGAAAAAAGCTGAAAGCTGAGCAGCTTACTACTTTTGAATATGTATTAAGTCTCTATGGTAGATTCTTCTGGATGGAAATAGAACACAACCCTTGGATTTATTAAGTTACCTGTGTAGGAAAACAACATAGCTGTAATACAATGTGATAAATTCTATACAAACAGGCATAAGGAACATTAAAGGATAAGCTGACAGAAGAGTCCAGTAAACAGACTTAAGATACACAGTGGTTCAGTGGCTACATGCAAACTGGTTACTTGATAGATCCCTGGAGCCTACATGATGCAAGAACTGACTTTCAAAACTTGTCAAAACCTACACGCGTGAACCATGGGACACACTTCTCTCTGTCAACAAGATGACTTCAACAAAAAGCCTTTTATACCACAGTTACAAGTCTGAACTAAAGAAATGTTTGACCTTTGTAATTCAATTACATGAGTACAATCATGTTTATGAGCAGGAAAAAGGAAACAGACATACTTTTTACTTAAAAAAAAAATACTTTTAACACTTTCCTAGGTTTATTCTAAACTTTATTTCCTTTTCTTTCCCTGCTTCTTCACTCCAGAGCCTTGTGCATGCCAGTCGAGTGCTTTATCACTCGGCTCTTCCTAGTGGCTGAGAGGCAGCCTAGCATGCATGAGATCCTGGGTTCTAATCTCAGCACTGCAAGAGAAAAAGTTCCCTCTGCAATGCTGTAAATGTGACATTTGTGTATAACAAGTCACACTTTAATGTCTTTACATCTTTGTAGCAATACTCAATATTCCTACTTAGAAGAGTTTGAAGGATTTGACTGAATTGCAAAACACTATATGGTAAGATGACTGAAGAACATGTTTTGTTTTTAAGACAGGGTCTCACTGTATGCCACAAGAATGCTGGTATTGTAGGCATATTTACCCATGCTTAGCTGTGAGATGTGATGTCCTTTGGAAAAATACAGATTATTGAATATCTTACTATGTAAAGTATGATATCTTGTTCTTACTTGGCACATTATAAGATGGCACAGTCCACAAATTACTGAATGTAGAGCTATCCTTTTCCAACTTTTATGTGGGTATATTCCTGTGGATAACAGCATTAAAGTATTGAACATGATCAAGGCAGACATGCTTTTAATACGAATACTTCACATTCAACAGACAGTCCCTCTTTCTTTAATAGTTGCTCCGTTCTTTTTCTTCCACATTAAGTACAGTATCCATAGTTATTCCTATGTCCTCCAATGACAAGCCAGCCTCCAATTCCAGGGACCTTCTAGGAAAGGAAGTGGAAAGATTGTATAGGGATTTGTGGTATCCAATTTTCATCATCCAGTCAAATAAGACCTAAAAGACAAAAAGCTTAGTCATCACTGAGTACTGCACACACATGCTCTTCTAAAATCTAGATCACAATGACTTCTTACAGTTCTGTCATTCCAAAATCATGTCCCTAGAAATAATGAACTTCCAAATCTTTCAAAGAAATCTCCTAGACTTGAAGGGAAAATAGCATGTCATAAGTTTGGAGACAGGAATAAGCTTAAATACCTTTTGTTCAAAAGAGAACATAGATGTAACAGCAGAGGTACTTAGTAACAGGAAGCCTCATCCACAAATACTCAGTAAATAATTGAGAACAAAGATTAGCATTTGGAGAAAGAATTAGGTCAAAATCTAAACCACTTAAAACATCAAAATTACCTAGCAACTTTGTTACAATGGACATATCCAGACTCCTGAAATAAAGCCCAATTTCCTCTGGGCCATTCCTACAACATTTTTTTGTCATAAAGATTGTCATACTCATTCAGCACTCAGTTCAAACTCCAGCACAAGAAAAAAGATTGTCATATTAATGATCCATCAACCCACTTAGAAACAGCATCTGCCTCAAAACCTGGAAATGTTTATTTGAAACAGCCTGCTTTACTTCAAAAGTGCGCTGTCATACAACTGTATTTCGGCCAGTCAAGTGGCTGAGGCTGGAGGATTACTGGAGCCCAGAAGTTTGAGACCAGCCCAGGCAACAAGACCCTGTGCTTCCATGAGGAAAGGTGGATGAGTGGCAGTGTTCCGAAGTAACCTCTGACTTGAACCATCAGCCATCCACCGGCAGTCTATATGACACTGTATGTCATAATTTTAAGTTCTTAAATATAATTTTTAGGTGTTGAGATTGAACCCAGAGCTCTGTACATAAAAAGCACCAGCTCTACCATAAAGGTTATTGCAAACATTTTTATGTCTTTTGGTTGCTTTGCTTTTTTGAGACAGGGTCCTACTAACTAGCCTCAGATTCACAATTCTGCCAAGTATGGCAGCACACCTGCGACCCCGGCACTCAGGAAGCTGAAGGAGGACCATAAATTTCCCATTATACAGCCCCCAAATAAAAGTATCTAAAAAATAACCTCCTAGTTGTGGTAGCTCAAGCCTGTATTCTAGCACTCAGGAGGTTGAGGCAGGCTACAGACTGGAACCTTATCTAAATAAATAACCAAAGGGATACAGCTCCACTGTAGAGCACTTGCCTGAGGCCCTGGAGTCCACCCTCAACACTACAAAAAATTACAGGGGAAACAACTAAATCTGGATGCAAAGATTAATTCAAAGAAGTTGTCCAAACTCCTGCCATGTGGAGTACCCACGGAGGTTAACAGCAGCCACAGGCATATCAGGTGACAGTGTGGCTAAGCCTCTCCCACTTCATTTATATGAACTACTACCAGATCCAACAAAAATATTTCTAAAACTAGAAGTTTCCTCACTTACCTGTGAACTCCAAGACTTAATAAACCTTCTCCTCAGAACATGCCCACTTGGACATCGAAGAGCAACAGTAACTGCCTGCAGAATAAAAATGTTCAGATAGGCCACAGTGGTACATCGCCCTGCTCCCAGGTTGCTAGGCCAGCCTGAGCTTATCTTGCAAACTGGAAGAAGTTCAGATGAAAGTAAGACAGCACTGCTGGCAAGCCTGGCGACCTAAGCTCCTAGAAGTCCACATAGTGGAAGGAGAGAACTGACTGCTGAAAATTGTCCTCTGACCTCCACCCAGGCACCATAACGTGTATATTGATGTACTCCCCCACTCTCTTAAATAATTTTTAAAAGTTCAGAGAAGAATTCTAGTCTGAGTGAGAAATATGAAAGTTTACTGCCCTGTTATCTGCTAGAGAAAAATTCAGAGGCCAGAGCAGCAGTTCAGTGGCTTAGCACTTGCCTAGCAAGCCAGAGGCCCTGCTTTCAATCTCTAGTGCTGTCAGAAGGAAGAAAAGAAAGACCAAGGGGCCAGAGAGATGATGCATGGTTTAGCAGATAAAGGTCTGCACACAAACCTGAAAACTTAAGTTCCATCTCCAGAGCCCACATGGTGGGAGGAGAAAGAACCCACTTGCAAAAGTTGTCTTCTGACCTCAACATGTGCACACACACCCCTCTCTCTATTTTATTTATGAGAGAAAGAGAGAGAGAAGTATATACATTCATGCCTTGGTGCATGGGTTTCTTTCACCATGTGGGTTTCCAAGAATTGAACTCAAATCAAATTTGCAAGCCAGCCCCCTTTCTCTCTTTCTTTCTTAATTTTTTTTAAAAATTTAAAAAAAAAAAAGTTCTCAGGGGTTAAGCCTCTGCCTCACAAGCAGAAAGTCCTGAGTTTGGATTCCAGGTCCTGCATTTAAAAAAAAAAAAGAAAAGAAAAGAAAGAAAGCCAAGGCAGAAATGGCAGCTGCATACACTTCTGGTAGGCGGAACCTGGGAAATCCCAGAGCAAAGCAAAAAAGAGATAGAAGAGATCCAGAATGATTCCCGAAATCACTTTTGGTCCTCCGCAGGGACACAGTGCCCTCTGACACATACACACACATACACACACACACACACACACACACACACACACACACGAATAAAATGAAAATTTCTTTAGTGAAGCAAATCACAAAATAACTGAATCACACATTAAAGGTCAAAATAATTTTGATTAGTTGTACAAAAGAACAAGGGGCCAGAGAGATGACTTGTGATTTAGCAGATAAAGGTGTCTGCACACAAACCTGAAAACTTAAGTTCCATCTCCAGAGCCCAGATGAACTAAACAAAAGAGCTAAAACCATTTTGCTTTATAAGAAACTAAGGTTAAAATAAATTCATGATTTTATTATAGGAAGATAAATACTTAAAAAAAAAGAACTGGGCTGGAGAGACGCTTCCAGGGTTAAGACTCTGACTCACACACACAAGGTCACTCACACATAGATCCCAGGTCCCACGATAAAAGGCCAAGCAGAAACTATGGCAGCCTGCACTTCCAGCCCTGGTGGGTGGGGCCTGAGAAATCCCAGAGTGAACTAAAAAGGAGGTAGAAGCAATCCAGGATGATTCCTGAAGTCACCCTTGATCCTCCACAGGGACATACAGTGTTCCCCTCTCTCACAAATAAACACATTCACACATGCATGCTACATAAATTAAAAAAAAAAAAGACTCTCCAAACTATAAAACTGAAAATGGTTGAAAACAGTAGAAACAGAGGAATAAACATTAAATAGAAAAAAAAAGAAATATAAAGAACTGCCATTGTTTAAAACTTAGCATTTGTTCCGACAGTGGCTGGAGCTGACTGCATAATTACTAACAGCAGTAGAATGACAGAAGTGAAGAAAATGGAGACTCCATCCAAATTGCAAACTAATGTTCCAAATGTTTAGAATTAAATGACAGCTAATTTAAAAGTGGCAGCAGTCATTAGAATCTATTCCAAAGGTACTCCTTAAATGAAATAAGGAAGTATACAATGAGTCCCTGTGGTAACATGATAACGATGTGTGAAGATATAAAAGGTTGTTTCAAGTCATACCATATCCTATGATTAATGTCTTAAAAGCAGAACAGTAACAAATGGCGAACATTCAATAGAGACTCTTTTAACATTTAACATTTACAGCAAAGCCGCAGGCAGAGAGAAGGTCCATGTTCTGGAGTTTTCTACAACTGCAGATCAGCAAATGGGCCACTTACTACAGGGCTAAGGATGTAACTCAGTACAGCACTTGCCTCGCATGTATAAGGCCTTGAGTTTGACCTCTGGTATTGTAATCGGTATTCTGAACTCTGTAGATAAAATAGCTCTAGATTGAAGCAGGTACTGAACAAACTGGGGTGTAGTGCTCAAGAAAGACCTATACTATTTTCAGATCCTCTCTAAGCAGAAGCTCATGTTAGTCATTAGTTCCCTCATCTGTCAGATGACTCCTGAATCCAGGCATGTTTCCAGTATAGTGGGAATTCTCTCACATGATTACTATACTCACAGAATTCTGTACATATATAGATTCCTCTAGTTTTGGGGATTTGTTTGTTAAGTCAAGACAGGGTCTACTTGTGTGGTACAAGCTGGCCAGAAACTGACCCTGTAGCCCAGGTTGGCCTAAAATTCATGAGTCTCCTGCTCAGCTTCCCAAGTGATAAGATCATAGGTGTGATTCACCATACTCTTGTTATCTTTGCCTAGTTCTGACAACCTTGACAATGAATCTTAGGGGCTTGGAAGATGGCTCAGAAGGTTAAAAAAATCTATTTTGCAAGCAAAAGGTCCTTAGTTTGGAGATCCAGATTCCTTGCAAAAATGCCAGGCAGAAATGACAGCAGTCTATAATTCTGCCCTTGGAAAGCAGAGCCTGGGAAACCCCAGAGTAAAGCAAAAAGGTAACAGGGCAATCCAGGATGATTCCCATTATTACACTTGAGCCACGATGGCATACGCACTCATTCCAGTGCCCTCTTCTGCACACACAACACATGCCAAAAAGAAAAAAAAAAGTATCTTAATCCCTTCTGAAAGTATTATTAGATAAACTACACAGTAAATAGTATTTTTCAGAAAGTCAAAAACAGTATCACTATATAATTTACAAAAATCCCCAAACCCTCGGCAACTGTGGTACAGGCTCAATTCCTGTTCCACGCATTCCTTTTTACTATGAAAAGACTTCATTATGGGGCTGGAAAAATGGCTCAGGGCTGGAGAGATGCCTCAAAAGGAGTTCATATCCTGGATCCCATGTAAAATATGCCAGCCACAGATGGTAGCACCATGCACTTCCAACCCTGGAGGGCAGAGCCTGGGAAACTCCAGAGCAGTGCAAACAGGAGGTGGAGTAGTCCAGAATGATTCCCACAATCACATGCATTGCCCTCTGATACACACACACACACAAATAAATTTAAAATTAAAGAAAACACTTTATTATGATGGTGTGGGGGAAGACAGGTTAGAAAGTCAAATTATCTAAAGTAGAACTTTTAGGATGATGCTTACAGGCTGTTTCAATTATTTTGAAAAAAAGACAGGCAGACAAATCCACGTTAACAGCTAACTGCCAAGAAACAGAACTGTAGAGCCCAAGTTAGCAGACTGAGATTGAGGTCCATGGGACAGGAGAATTCCTGACAGATGGAAACAGAACATGTGAGCCAAAGATATGGCTCAGTGGATAACACGCCCATGCACAGATCTGGCAACCTGAGTTCAATTCTCAGAGCCTGCATGGTAGAAGGATAGAACCATTTCCTGAAAATTATTCCCTGATCTCTCTATCAAATAATAAAATACTTGTAAGGGCTAGAGAGTTGGCTCAGGGATTAAAGTCTCTGCTTTTGAGCACAGGGACCTGGGTTCAGATTCTAGATTCCAAGTGAAAATGTCAGGTGGAAATGGTGGCAGCCTACAATCCCAGCTCTAGAAGGTGGAGTCTGGAAAACCTCAGAGCAAAGCAAGGTACAGCAATCCAGGGCAAATCCCATAGGACCTTGGACCTTCCCCCCCACCACCACCACATAGATAGATGATAGATAGATAGATAGATAGATAGATAGATAGATAGATAGATAGATAGATAGATAGATAGATAGATAGATTAAAACTAAAAATTTTTTTAAAGTAAAAAGTAGGACATTTGAACAACAGGTCAGTGAACAACAGGTTAATGAAGAAGTACGAACTTTTTCACTGAATTCTTAGAAATCTATGAGCAGTAAGAATAACATACAGCAAATTGCTCACCCATCAGTGACTTTAATAAAATCAAAACAGACCTTTTAAAGCTCACAAATATGAGACTCTGAAGTGAAAGCTTATTCTTCTACAATCACAAAAGGAATAATTTCAGGGGGTTGCTGACAACTTGACAAGTACCCATGGGCCTTCAGTGTAAAACTGCTGTTTTATAGGAAGAATGTCACGTGCTTCAAAGTCAGGGTAAAGACAAAAAAGGCCTTTCCTAGAAAAATCAACTTAAACTTCTCATCGGTCTAGAGTTATAAATGGTTGTCATGGGTATCAACCCAGAGCTCAATGAGAAGTGGAGATCAGGACAGATGGACTTAAGGTGCAAATGTGGCAGACATAACACGAATTGGAAGCCGTAAGCCAGGAACGGTAGTTCATATAATCCTGGCACTCGGGAGGTGACGGCAGGAAAATCAGGAGGTTCAAGGTCTCGCTCAGGTATGCAATGAGCTCAAGGTCGGTCTGGGCTACATCAGACCATGTCAAACTTATAAAAAACAAAAAATAAAACTGCTTTTCTCCTGCACAGTCAGTATCTGATTGTACCCTTCAGTTGTTTCTTTTTTTTTTTTTAATGTATTCAATTGTGTGTGTATGCGTGTGTGCGCATGTGTACATATGTGTGTGTATGTATGTGTTGTGTGTAGAACCACGGACAAATTGGGGAACCACCATGGACCGCCTCCACCTCCTCCTTGTTTACTCTACCCTACCAGGACCAGAAACGCAGGCTGCCCCTGTTTCTGCCCGGCGTCTATACGTGGGGTCTAGGATCCGAACTCAGGACCTTCCACCTGCAAGGCAGAGGCTTAACCCTTGAGCCACCTCTCAAGCCCCCCCCCTCCCCGCTTCAGTTGTTTCTATTGTGGGATGGCTTACAGATTTTCCTCAGAGAGCCAAAGTACTAAACTAAGTGTTACGAACGTGCCGGCAAAACTGAATCTCCCTTTGTTTTCCTGGCTGCCTCAAATATTATTTCCGAAAAAGCTAGATAGAGGCTGCTGAACTTCACAATACGGGACACTTGGACCGTTCTCTTTCTGGACATGTTGCGAATGGATTACGGACTCTAAAGACATATGGTCCCCCTGTATCAGACATTGAATGTGGCCAACAGCAAGATAGATGGATATCAGTAATACCCAGCCACAAACAGCAGTTTTTTGTGTTTTGTTATGTTTTTCAATTACCCAAGTAGCTGCAGCCTTCTTATTGTCTTTGTTAGAGGAGGAACTACAATGTGAAGCCATTTGGCTATTTTGATTCTGTTTTAATTAGTTCATTTGCTAAAGTTTTGGGGAAAGCCCACATGCAGTGTCTCTCTGTCTGTCTCTGTCTCTCTGTCTCTCTCTCCCTCTCCCTCTCTCCCTTTCTTGCTCCCTCCCTCCCTGTCTCCCCCTTCTCCTCCCCCCCCCCTGCCCAAGGCAGTGGTGGCCCAAGGAGACAAGCTCAGCTGACAGCCTTCAATCCTAACTACAATGGACCACAGAAACCCTTCTGCTGTATCTTTCCTCTGTGAGCCAGAGACAGATAAGACAAAAATAACTGATATTAAACAAAGAAAATATATTTAGTTTAACAAGATAAAAATAAACTTACTTCTTCAGCTGTTTCTAAGGGTTCTTCAGGTAATTCAGGAACCTAGAAAAACAAGTATTGGTGGAAGGAAGTCAAAAACATTTTCAAGAAGAAGAACTGCAGTAGGAATCTTGGTCAGTTCACTGTTTGCATGCATCTAAGCTTGAAGAAGTCCTGTCTTTTAACAAACATCAGTGAGTAGTAAATGAAAGCCAGATGGCTCTGCACTGAGAAGCCTATCCCCTCTAACCCCCCACCCCCATTTTTCTTCCCAAGTGCCTTTCTCTTAATCCTAGTGATCAAAATCGACATCAAAATCCTTAATAAGCTCCAACTCTGCTTAAAAAGAAAAGGTGAGCTCAAGCTGAGAGGGGCTCAGTACTTTGCCTAACATGACAAGACCTGTATTTTATCCCTTGCCAAACCCTTCCCCGATGTCTACTTCTAAGATGTTCTAAGACAGTGTGTAAAAATTCACTATTTAAAACAAGAAAAGCCCTGCATGATAGTATAGGCCAGTAATCCCCATACCTGGGTGTTAGAGACAGGAGAAACACAAGTTCAAGGCTAGCCTCAGCTCCGAATGGAGTTTAAGGTCAGCCTGGGCTACACGGCAGCCAGTTTTGAAAAACAAAAACAAAAAACCCCAAATTACTTAAAACCTTACAATACACATCTTAATAAAAACACATCTTCTTCACTGGCACTCCAATGGAACCAGGTGTGGGTCACTCACTTTGGTTGGTTTTATGCTTTCTCAACATCTTCCCATTTCTAAGCTCTATTAAGAAATCAAATGCACAGAAAATCTCCCCTAAAAATTTTTTTCTTCCTTTCCGCCCAGGACACGCTGTCCAGGGAGGAGCCACTGCTCCTCAGGTAAACCCCCTAGACCACGCCCCAGGCCCAAGGTCATCCGCTCCTCACTGCTTGTCCCACCAGCCACCCCACCAAGCAGCTGCTCTGGGCTGGGGAAGGACCCTAGGCCGCGCTCCAGGTCCCAGGTGATATGCGTGACAACTAGAGGCACAGCCTTTCCCCACAGGACCCGGACCAGGGAGGACCCCCTGCTCCTCAGAACTAAACGGAGTCCAAAGAAAACCCAAGCAAAGCTCTGGGGGACAAAGGCCACACATCTGAAGTCCTCTACAATCATCCTATCACATAAGAGAGATTCTTCCCATCCAGCCCAAAGATAAGTAAACCCCTTTTTACCATCCTGCTCCTTTCAATTATTAGTCACTGTAGATTAATTTTTCCATATAGCCACCCCAAAACATATACAACTTCGGGGACTATACCAATCACCCTTACATATCATACACTACCATACTAATCTTCACTCCCTGTCTTCTAAACCTGACTTAATTGATGTACTAACAGTCTAATAGCCTCATATAGGAAATAACAACAGTACCAGACAAGCGTACCCAACTCCAAAGCAAACACTAGTAATAACCACTCCAGAGTAGTAATACCAACTAATTCAATTCAGTCAAAAACATACAGAAACTGAAAGAAGGTCTTAAGAGAGAGAACAACAATGCCCAGGTCACAGCACAAATCCATGAGAAACAAAAGCCAAGAAAACAAATCTCCCACTGAAAGAATTAACCTCATAATGATAGATTCCAACCAGAACAAACTCACAGAAAATAGCCAAGAAAGCCATACCCAAGATAATGACTTTCAAAGCCTGATCATTACCATGATCAATACTATAAAAGAGGAAATCCGGGAGGAGTTAAATAACCACATCAACCACTTTGAACAGGAAAACAACAGGCACTTGGAGGAGATGAGAAAAACAGCCTAAGAAACAAAAATAGGCATAGAGCAGTTAAAACAGTCTCAACTGTTACCTTCAACCCAGAACTCAACAGAGTCTTATCAGCAGACGTAACGAAGCAGAAAACAGAATTTCAGATTTGAAGACAAAGTGGAAGAACTAACCAGCTTAATGGAAGAGGTTGTTAAACCCAAAAAGATACTTAAGAGGAATATTCAAGAGTTATGGGACACTTTGAAGAAGCCTAACATGTGCATTCATGGAATACCAGAAAAAGAATCCCAAAATACCACACCTGAGGAAATTTTTCAAATTATCATAAAGGAGAACTTTCCTCATCTAAAGAAAGAGAGGCCCATACAAATACAAGAGGCATTCCCCACCCCGAACAGATATGACCAAAATAGAAACTCCAGCAAATAATAGTCAAAACGCTCCACATACAAGACAAAGAAAATGTGCTAAGAGCTTCAAGGAAAAAAAAAAAGTCACTTTTAAAGATAAACCTATTAAAATAACAAATGATTTTTCAATGGCAACAGTAAAAGCAAGAAGAGCTTGGAGAGACATACTTGAAGTATTGAATGAGCAAAAATGTCAACGCAGGCTCATATACCCAGCAAAACTATCTGTCGTGATCAAGGGGGAAAGAAAAATTTTCCAACACAAAGACAACTTGAAGGCTTACATGTCTACGAAATCAGGTCTTCAAAAAAATGCTAGAAAACATACTCAAGCATGAAGAAAAGAACAAGCATATCCAGGAGGACAAAGGGGAAGTTTAATACCACCAAAACCTAAAATCCAAATAATACACTTACGAAAGCCACTAAACATAAAAAGTTTCTGTAATTAAAAGTAATTTCTCCATCATAACACTAAATGTCAACAGAATTAACTCACCAATCAAAAGACACAGATTACAAACTTGGGTTAGAAATCACAACCCATCCATCTGTTGCCTTCAGGAAACTCATCTCACCACAAAAGATAGGCATATTCTGAAAATAAAAGACTGGTCAAAAATTCTGCAAGCTAATGGAACCAGTGAACAGGCAGGGGTAGATATTATGCTATTGGACAAATTGGACTTCAAACCAAAAAAAAATCAAAAGAGACACAGATGGGTACTACATTTTAGTCACAGGTACAATTCGCCAGGAAGACTTCACAATACTGAACATATATGCATCTAACATGGGTTCCTCCACATTCATTAAACAAACGCTACAGTGTCTAAAGCAACAAATCAACCCCAAAATGATAATTCTTGGGGATTTCAATACTGCCCTCTCAATATACTATATAGATCAGCAAGTCAAAAACTTAACAGACATACACTAGAACTTAATCAAACCCTTACTGGAATGGATCTTACAGATCTCTATCAAACCTTTCATCCACATACCAAAAAATAAACATTTTTTTCTCAGCAGCACATTGAACTTTCTCCAAAACAGACCACATATTGGGCCACAAAACAAATCTCCACATATACAGGAAAGTTGCAATTCTAGCCTATACCAGATCAGATCACCATGGTCTAAAGTTTGACATCCACAACACAACAAACAGCAAAAAATACACCAACTCCTAGAAACAAAACACTATGATGCTGAATGAGAATTGGGTTCAGGAAGAAATCATAAAGGAAATTGAAGATTTTCTAGAAGAGAACGATAATGAAAATAGAACTTATCAAAATCTCTGGGACACAATGAAAGCCATCCTATGAGGTAAGTTTATAGCCCTTAATGCCTATATCAAAAAAATAGAAACATCACAAATAAATAACTTAACAATGCAGCTTAAAGCTTTAGAGAAACTTGAGCAATCGAATCTGATCCCAAAAGTAGTAGAAGAGAGGAGATTAGCAAAATCAGGGGAGAAATATCCAAAATGGAGATAAGGAAAAAGATACAGAGAATCAACCAGTCAAAAAGCTGGTTCTTTGAAAAAAATCAACAAGATTGCTACATCCCTAACAAAATTAGCCAAAAACAAGAGAGAAAACCCAAATCAACAAAATTAGAAATGAAAATGGAGTTATCACTACTGATACCCAAGAAATTCAGAGAATTATAAGGTCATATTTCAAAAACTTATACTCTGTGAAATTTGATAACACAAAAGAAATGGATGAATTCCTAAGTAAGCACAACTTACCTAAATTGAATCAGGAAGTTCTGAATTATTTAAACAGTCTTACAGCATATGAGGAAATCGATGAAGTAATCTCTAATTTCCCCACCAAAAAATGTCCTGGACCAGATGGATTCAGCCAGAATTCTACCAGACATTTAAGGAACAACTAACACCAATACTCCTTAAACTGTTCCATCAAATAGCAAAGGAAGGAACACTACCAAATTCTTTCTATGAACCTAATATCATCTTAAACCCAAAACCTAATAAAGATATACTTAAAAAAGAAAACTATTGGTCAATCTCTTTGATGAACACAGATGCAAAGATTCTCAACAAAATCTTAGCAAATCAGATTCAAAAACATATCAAAAAGATCATTCACTGTGATCAAGTAGACTTTATCTCAGGCACACAAGGTTGGTTCAACATACGCAAATCAATAAATGTAATTCACCATATAAACCAGTCCAAAGTCCAAGACCACATAATACTCTCAATAGATGCAGAAAAAGCTTTTGACAAGATCCAACAGCCCTTTATGATCAAAACCCTAGAGAAGGTTGGAATGGAAGGAACTTTTATATATTATATATCAATATAATAAAAAGCTGTATACAACAAGCCAACAACAAGGATTATACTCAATGGGGAAAAACTTGAAGCATTCCCACTTCAATCAGGAACAGACAAGGCTGTCCGCTCTCACCACTTCTATTCAATATTTACTTGAAGTCTTAACTGAAGCCATAAGACAAGAACGGAAGATAAAAGGATTCACATCGGCAGGTAAAAAGTCAAGTTATCTCTATTTGCAGATGTCATGATCGTATACCTGGGTGATCCTAAAAATTCCATCAGGAAACTGGTGTTCAGCAGGGTGGCAGGTTACAAAATAAACTTACAAAAATCAGTGGCCTTCCTACACGCCAAGGATGAAAAAAGTGAAAAAGACCTAAGAGAAACAATCTCATTTACTATAGCCCCTCGGTATAAACCTAACCAAGGAAGTAAGAGACCTTTACAATGAAAACTTTAAAACCCTAAAGAAAGAAATTACAGAAGACACCAGAAGGTGAAAAGACCTCCCATGTTCCTGGATTGGCAGAATCAATATCATAAAAATGACCATCCTACCAAAAGCAGTAAACAGATTCAATGCTATACTAATCAAAATCCCAAAGCAATTCTTTAAAGAAATTGACCAAACAATCTCAAAATTCATATGGTAGCACAAAAGACCCAGGACAGTAAAAACAATCCTGAATAACAAAAACACTGCTGGAGGTATTACCATACCAAACCTTAGTCTATACTACAAATCCATAGTTGTAAAAACAGCCTGGTACTGGCTCTAAAATAAACACACAGATCAATGGATAAAGGTTGAAGACCCAGATATAAGCCCACAAAATTACAGCCATTTGGTCTTTGACAAAGGGGCCCAAAGAATCCAATGGAAAAAGAACAGCATCTTCAACAAATGGTGCTGGCAAAACTGGATGTCCACATGCAGAAGATTAAAACTGGACCCATACTTGTCACCATGTACAAGAATTCCAAATGGATCAAGGACCTCAATATTAGGCCAGAGATTATAAAAACCCTAGTTGAAAGGGTAGGGAAGTCCCTCCAGCTGATTGGACTAGGCCAACAGTTCCTAAACAGACATCCAATAGCACAGTTACTAGAACCAACACTCAACAAAAGGGATCTTATGAAATTAAAGAGCTTCTGTTCAGATAAAGAGATTGTAAACCAAGCAAAAAGGCAACCCACAGAATGGGAGAAAATCTTCACTAACCACATATCTGACAGAGCTCTATTATCCAGAGTGCACAAAGAACTTAGAAAACTATACACCAAGAAAACAAATAGCCCAATTAAAAAATGGGCCTGGGAACTCAAAAGAAATTTTACCAGGGATGAAATTAAAATGTCTAACAAATATCTTTAAAAATGCTCCACTTCCTTCGCCATCAGGGAAATGCAAATCAAAACTTCCCTGAGATATCATCTCACCCTGGTCAGGATGGCAAAAATCCACAATACAAACAACACCAAATGCTAGAGAAGATGTGGAAAGAAGGGAACTCTCCTACATTGCTGTATTACAACCACTCTGCCAATCAGTCTGGCAATTTTTATTTATTTTTTTTTTAATTTTTATTATTTATTCAATTGTGCATGTATGCGTGTGTGCACGTGTGTGTATGTATGTGTGTATGTGTGTGTGTAGAACCATGGACGAATTCGGGAACCACCATGGACGCCTCCACCTCCTCCTTGTTTACTCTGCCCCGGGATTCACAGGCTCCGCCCTACCAGGACCAGAAACGCAGGCCACCCCTGCTTCCGCCTGGCGTCTATACGTGGGGTCTAGGATCCGAACTCAGGACCTTCTGCCTGCAAGGCAGAAGCTTAATCCCTGAGCCACCGCTCCAGCCCCCAGTCTGGCAATTTTTAAAAAAGTCAGAAGACTGAAATGTCATAGGACCCTGCTATTTCACTTCTGGGAATAATCCCACATAAAGTAAAAATTTCACTTCAATGGCACAAGCTTGACCATGTTCATAGAGCACTGTTTACAATAGCAAAGTCATGGAATCAACCCAAATGCCCAACAGTTGAAGAGTGGATAAGGAAAATGTGGTACATTTATACAATGGAATACTACTCAACCATCAAAAATGATGAATTAATAAAAATTGCCAGGAAATGGATGGAATTAGAAAAAATTATATTGAGTGAAGTATCCCAGACACAGAAAATTAAGCGCCGTATGTACTTAACAGGTGGATCCTAGTACCAAACCCACTTAGTGACATATTCAAAAATAAATCTCTGTAATACCTACAGTAACAGCAAAGATTATAAACAGGAGGGAAGGGGAAGGAGAAATAAGGAGAGCGGGGATCATGCTACATACAGCAGAGAAAATAAGTACTGCAAGTAGTAGTGAGACATCTGTTAAGCTCACTCGCTTTCCTTCCTCATCACTTGCAATTGAGGGGGTTCAATCTCACCAGTCCGGGAGGGCATAAAGTCTGGCAGATGGATGGTAACCATCCTGCAAATGGGAGACTGACCCTCCTCATCATGGTCTCCTACTCTTATTCCATCTACCTTTGAATCTACTCTTATAGTAAGACTCCATTTTAACAACCTTTTATATCTGGCTAGGAGGTGACCTCCAATACCAATCAGGATGGAGCCAAGGGTGTTGCAGGAACAGCAAAACTGAAAACAACAATAAACCAGAATTCAGAACATCAGAGACCCTACATTAATCACCTCGAACCAAACCAGCCAAATCTCTCCCCATCCTAAACCTCAGGGAAATTTGCGGTAGAGAGGGCGGTAAGATTTTAAGTGCCTGAAGATGGGGAGGAGCAACGATTAAGCAAGATACTCCACACAAGTTAGGGCCGCAGTAACCATAATAGGTCTTTGCATGACCTGCTCAATGACTGACATATCAATGACCCCCCAAAGTCTAGCATGGGTCACAGGCACTAGGATCCTTAGAGACAAAGGATTAACAGTCACAATAGTGTTCCCATACTAAAGGGGAACACAAGAAAGGGCTCTAGGCAATGCTCCTGAGTCCTTACACCTCATTAGAGTGGAGGACGCAGAAGGAAGTTTGACATTCACACTAAAGGATGCTCCAGGGATGGGAGGGGAAGGGGGCACTGGGAGAAAGGGAGGGAGGGGGGGAAGGAAGGAAAAAAGGGGGGAGGGAGCAAGGGGATCCAGGGAGGGGTGGAGGGAAAGAGGGGACTGGGGTACCTATTAAGTTTGTATGATTGGAAAAACAAACAAACAAATAAATAAATAATAATTTTTTCTTGTCATCAACTTTTCACCTCCAAGGCTCCTTCTTATATTTTAACTACACAAACTACATTTTTGAGCATTGTGTCTAATATTACTTTATTTACTAAGTAATCCATTCGTTTTTCTTTAGTATAAAAAAGCCTTGTGATTATCAATTAAAATTTCACATCCACAAAAAGCAAAGAAACTGACAATTTTAGCTCCTCTGTATAGTTCATCAGATCTTCTTGAAATGTTAGTAACAGTTCAACAACCTGGTTCCTACCTCATGCTCTAGTATGAAGCTAAGAAATCTCAGCCCAAGAATCAGTACCTCACTGCTTTCAAGAAAAGACAGAATGGCCTGGCTTTCTTAAGAGTCACTAAAGATGATTTGCTTCAGCTGAGGATGTGACTTGGCAGGTAAAGCACCTGTTACACAAGCAGGAGAACCTGACTTCAGATTCCCTGAACCCACATACAAAGGCCAGACTCGTCTCACACTCGTATCTGTAGCACTGTGGGGCTTGCTGGCCACCGGCCTAGCTCCCAGGATCTCTGGGGCTTGCTGGCCACTGGCCTAGCTCCTAGGTTCAGTGAGACCCGAGAATGACAAAGTGAGACATCTGACATCCTATTCTAGTCTCCATGGTGCCACAGCCATACACCTATGTGTATACCCCAGACACACACACACATACACATTTTGAATTTAAGGGAAGTGAAACAAAATGGTTTTCTTATTCACAGCCCCTCTTAGCTCCACATCAGAATGAGTCAAGGTATCAGGAAAAGGAAAAGGTAAAGGAAAAAAGTAGGAGTGAATTGTTCATCCAACTCCTTAAGAGCCAATGTGGAAAATTATGGGCTGGATAGGTGGCTCAGGGGTTAAGCCTCTGCCTTGTAGGCGGAAAGTCCTGAGTTCAGATCCTAGACCCCACGTATAGACTCTGGGCGGAAGCAGGGGCGGCCTGCATTTCTGGTCCTGGTAGGGTGGAGCCTGTGAATCCCGGGGCAGAGTAAACGAGGAGGAGGTGGAGGTGTCCATGGTTGTTCCGGAATTCGCCCATGATTCTACACACACACACACATACACACACACACACACATATGCACACACGCACAATTGAATAAATAATAATAAAAAAGAAAAAGAAAAAAAAAAAGAAAATTATATTCACTATTTTGTCGGCATACTAATCTAAGGTCCACTCTAAAATCTGAAATACTGACATGATGCAACATCATGATACACAAAATTATTTAAAAATACATAGAATTATATTCATTCTATGTAAACAAGGTATATGAGACATAAACTCTGTGTCTATATTTGAGTTCTATTCCAATATATATTTCATTGGTACATGAAAATATTCCAAAATCAGGGCTGGGGAGATGGCTCAGCAGTTAAAGCCTGCTGAGCAAGCAAAAGCACCTGAATTCAAATAGATTCCCAGGTCCCTTGAATGCCGGGCAGGAATGGCAGCCTGCCTATAATCCCAGCCCAATGCTACAGCCTGGAAATCTCCAGACAGGCTGGCCAGACAGACTAGTCCTATATCGAGCTCTGATTTAATTTATAGGCCCAGTCTCAAGACAGTAAGTTAGAAAAGTGATGGGAAATGATTCCTAATATCAGCCTTGAGCTTCTCAGCATATGCCACAAACAAGCACCCGCCCACAAGTAAACACATATACATGTGCCCCACACAACATAAAAAAAAAAAAAAAACTCTGAAAAAATCTAAAATCAGAAATACTTCTGATCTCAAGCACTTCGGATAAGGTATATTAAACCCGTGACCAGTATTAATCACCCATAAAACACAGTATTTAATAATGTTATACACTTACACTATCCAACAGGAAATGTTTCCTTTAATAAATATTATACTTTCATTTCTATATAAATGACTTCCTAAAAAGGAAGTATCTTCTAAACTTTTTATTTAATAAATTTCCTCTAAAAGTAATTCTGAACCTTAATAAAAAGGTCAGTGATGTATATGAAGCAGACTGCCTTGTAAGTTGTCTGGGTTAAAAGCCCTCCTCTCCCAGTGCACTGCCTTGCCTGAAGCCATATTCTTGCTGTACAATTAGTAGGTGGAAGCAACGGACCTCCTTCTTTGCGGGCTGTTTAGCAGTTGGTGATGGTGAAATTTCCCTTAGAAGTTTGGGCAAGTTCCGTCGTTTTGCAGCTTCTCTGTTTGATGTTTCAAAAGATGTCTGACTTGTCTTTTCAAGCACAAAATCTTCATCCCCCTGGTTAAGAACAACAGAAAAGTCTGTAACATATTACATCTACTTCATTCTATTCACAACAGTTACCCTTTTTTATTCTGATGGCATGTCAACAGAAAAAGTTAAACCTTTACTAGATGAAGAAAATTAAAGCATTATCTCCTTGGACAAGAAAACACGGGGCTCAGTATGTTATGAAACCTGCCTTTACCCAACTCTTAAAGTTTATAAGATGTTCATTCATCTATTCTGTCTTAGTTGTTATCAATAAAATTAACCCCAGGGATTTTTAGTACTCACAGATTAAGACCCATGGCGATCAAAACACGAACAAACAAGAAATAATACACAGGAGACAAGAAGATCAACGGGCCAGATGGATGGGGAAACATCGCAGTCTCAGTGAGATCTCTCCCCTACCCAGTTACTGAAACTTTCTTTTATACAAGGAATGTAAACAGGATCTGGGGATCAGGTTGCAAACTTAGATGAAGGACTGTGATTAGTGGGAAAGAGAGATAGGGAAATGAGTCCTCCTAGCTAACAGCACATGCTCAGCCTGGTATGGAATTCCTTAGAATATGTGAAGTTCCTTTGTCAAGGTGACCACCACTTTCCTTCAGTGGCACCCTATATTAACCAACAGACAAAAGGCTGATGGAGTCTTTTCTGTCTTTTGTTTTTGGTGTTTACGTTTTTTTTGTTTGTCTGACATAGGATCTTGCTATGTTGACTAGGCAGGCCTGGAACTTTAATAAGGAGATCCTAACTCAAAAACAAACAAAAAACCTCCGATATATAATCATTATTGATTACTCCTAAAATGAATATAGTGTTTGCTGTCATTTTTCAATTTAAAATATAAAGCTATGTAAAAGGAAACAAGCACAAAATGAGATTTATCAATTAATATAAAAGGAAACATGGGGGGGGATTGCTTATGGGTAAAATGCTTATCGTGCATGCATGAGAGCCCAAGTTCAGATCTCCAGCACCATGTAAACACTGGGCATGGTATGAAAGCCTGAGTCCCCGCACTACGGGGGCAGGGACAGGTGAACCCAGGAGTCCACCTAGCTAGACTGTCTAGCTGAAACAAGCTCCAGGTTCAGAGAGAAACCCTGTTTCAAAACATAAGCTGGAGAGAAATAGAGGAAGACACCAGATGTCAACAACCTCCGGTCTCCACAGGGGCATGAATGAGTAAGCAATCCTAATACACATGGAGGCATCGCAGGCAAACAGAAGAAGCCTAAGTAATATAGGATTCAAAATATAAAATGAGAGATTTTCTAACCCCAAGTTTGTGACCATTGGTTAACTTCCAGGTTTCACCCGTCATTTGATAAAAGCGCTCTTCCAGTTTTTTCAATTTCATCTGCCTGCTGAGGTTTCAAAACATTCTCTACGTATCTGCTGGTCTGTCCAAGAAAACAAAATAAATGATATTAGTACAGAGGTGTTTCTAAATATTATGAACCATGAACTGGGTTAGAAATTGCATTTACACTCACTGTCACAAAGGCAACACCTCCATTTTGCATCCCTTTCTAAACCTGTCACCTGAACACAAGGAAATAAAAACAAAAGCTTCCATGTCAATGGATTAACTAATCTTTGCATTGTGCAGAAGCAAGGGTACTATGTGGCCTCTCACTGCTAGAAACTAAGAGTCTCTAAAGTACAGTGCCTTCTCCAGTAATAAAGTCCTATAAAGAATGAACTTGTTTGGAAGAATGTGAACCGTGCACCCCAATAACTGGAAAATAATGTATTTTAAAGATCAAAAGCCAAGAAGGCAGGTGTAGCGTGGGTGACCAGAAGTTCCGCCTTCTTGGAAGCCCGGAGCATGAGCAGCCTGGGAAGAGAGTACAGCCTCTGTCCCAACCACAAAAACCTGGGAACATCTTATTTCAAGATGATAGAGTGAAACTACATTTTTCTCCTCCTCTTAGAAATCAACATAAAACAAATGTATTTAAAAGAAAAAAAAGAGGAACCCAAATTTCATCACTGAGGGCAAAGCATTATAACATGAAGGCAGATGGAAGAGTTTAGAGCCAAGAAAAAGCAAGCTGGGTCCTCCTGCACCCACAAACAGCTCTAGGGTAAAGGATCCTAGATTTCATGGCTTTCTTGCTCTCTGGATGCAGAAATCATGCTTTACCTTCTCGCCCTGGGCCTCCTGTTGTTTTTTCCTTGTGAGTCTTTGCCTTTCCTCATTCTCCTCTTCTTTTTCTTCTTCTTCTTCTGACATTGAAACAAGAACACTATTAAATTATCAAGTATCAAAAGCCAAACAGTATTTTTCTCTGAATACAGTTTCTATCTTATTACTTTAAAAGACTCAAGCAGCTTCTGAAAAACAAGTTACAGAGGCTAGAGAGATGGATCAGCAGCTAAAGGCACTTGGGCACAAACCTGGCAACCTGAGTTTGATGCCAAGAGGCACTTGGTGGAAGAAGACTGACTTCCGGAGCTGTCTTCTGACTTCCACAAATGGGTCATGCACATGCATGTGTTCACCTGATCTCACGCTACTTCCCTCTAAGAACTAAAACATTGGAAAAGCAAACATATTTTTCAGATGAGATGAAAGGAAGAAACGTGCATGTGAAATCTATAGTAAAAGTCTGTTATGAGATAGCCATTTTCTGATATATATTGTGTGAAACAATTTTGCTGAGGTTTGCTGAGCATGGTGTGCATTTTCCCCTGAGGGATCCTCACAGACTCTGACAGCTACCAGGCACAGAGTAGCCGTCTGTGCTACTCATGAACTTTGCAAGGCTGCACAGAAAGATGGGTACAGTGCCATCTGGTGCCCTTACATAGGACAGTAACAGCAGCACACAACAGTAAAAAAAAACAAACAAACGCCTGAGTCGGTATTAGGTGACTACCCACTGAATGTCAAGAGGAAGGTGTTGTAGTTTGTCTTCAAGTTGTTGATAAATTCGCAAACAGTGTAGGAACAAGGGGGTTTTATTCTTTCTTATGATTTTCAGTTACAGTTCTTATTCCAGCTTGGCAGAGCTCATACCAACCAGGAGTTGAGGGAACTAGCTACACAATATCCAAAGGATTGCTGAGAGAGACAAAGCTCTCACTTGTCAGACTACAAATCTGTCCAAGTACCTCGGAAGATGCCGGAGCATGTAAACAGCTCCTTCCATTTTATCAACTAGGCCACGAAATGGATGCGCCCACCATGGTGAGACACCACACAACTTCCTGCAGGCGTGCTCAGAGCTTGCCTTGACTACCAATTCTTCACAGATACTCCCTGAGCTTGGCCTTTGATAGTCAAGCTGACACCTACGTCTCTAACTAACACAGAAGGACATACCATTTTTATTCCTGGTATAATAAATTTTGTTTGTGCTGTTTAATTCCTTTTATCTTAAGATAGGATTTCATACACCCCTGGCTGGTCCTGAACTTCTAGTATAGCCAAGGATGACCTTTAACATCTAACCCTGCTGATACTATCTGCAAGTGTTAGGATTATAGATGCTTTTTGTGGTGCTGGGAATGAAACCCAGGGCTTCCTCCCATGTCAGGCAATCAGTCTTCAGACCGAGTGACATCTCAAACCCTGTGGGGTTTTAAGTTTTTGTGTGCATATGGTGATGTGTGGTGTAAGCACATGTGTGTAGGGGTGCACATGCCCATGCTCACACATGGAGGTTTCAAAGAAGGATGTCAGGTGTCCTGACCCGTTACTTTCTACCTTAGTCCACTGAGACAGAGTCTCTTACTGAACAAAACTCACAACCACACCATTTAAAATTAGGAACTTGGGACTGGAGAGAGAGCTCAGGAATTAAGCCTCACAAGTAGAAGGTCCTGAGTTCAGATCCTGGATCCTAGGTAAAAATGCCAGGTGGAAATGGCGGCGGCAAGCTGTATTTTGGGCCCTGGAAGATGAAGTCTGGGAAAGTCCAGGCAAAGCAAAAGAGGAGGTAGAACAATCCAGCGGGATTCCCAAAGTCATCCTTGGGCCTTTCCACAGGCATGTACGGACAACACAAAACATAAAACAAAATAAAATAAAACAGAATAAATAAGGAACTTTACAATATAACAACTTAGAAATAAACAAAGCTTTAAGAACATATAGGAAAAAATATACATTTTCTCACTAAAATTTTGAGATCTATGAACCCTTCAAAAATAATCATCACTGGGCTGGAGAGATGGCTTAAGGGTTAAAATTTTTGCTTCACATATAATAGGACCTGAGTTTAGATCCCTTACATGAATACACCAGGGGAATGGCAGTGCCCAGTGTTTCCGGTTCTGAACAGCAGAGCCTGGGAAACCCCAAAGGAAAGCAGTAAGGAGGCAGAGCGCTCAGGATGATTCCCAGTGTTACTCTTGGGCCTCCACAGAGACACGCAGTGCTGTTTTACAGCCCCTCACACACACACACATACACATACATACACATGAAAAAATAATCATCACTGAAATTATGACAAATCCCTCTTAAAGTTATGCATCACACAAAATTAAACAGTTCTTAACATGTACAATTGTAGATTAAACAAAGGAAAGAAATTTGGAAGAAGAGCTTAAAAGTAAGCACACATACTAAACTTACTTTTAGGTCGAATGGCAGATTTGCATGAGTTGATCAACGAGGTCGTCACAGAAATAATGGCGGTGAGCAGAGCGAGTAGTAAGAAAAGCTGGCCACACAGCAAAAGGAACTCTTTCACTCCTTGTGGAGAGAGGAAAGGTAAAAGCATTTCTTTGGAGGAAATACAAATATTCCTACTTCGTTTGATACTAGTAATAAATCGTAAGGTTGTTCATACTAACAACTTAGTAAACTTTAAATGACATAACTATTTTGACTTTTCATATACTCTCCTTTGTATATAAACATACAGACTTACATACATTTAAAACTCTATTTCTGGGATGGAAAGATGGCTCATAGATTAAGACGCCTCAAAAGCAGGATCTGAGTTCCCATGTGAAAATGCACAGACAGAAATGTCAACGGCCTGTACTTCTGGCTCTGGAAGGCAGAGACTGGGAAATTCCAGAGCAAAACAAAACAAAAAAAAAAAAAAAAAAAAAGGAGATAAAAACAATCCATAGTACCCGCTGATACACATATACACACAAAAGTTCCATCATTTCTAAGCTGTTACCTATAAACTTCCTAATTTTAAACTGTACAGCGAGTTCTGTGGTCATTTAACTGTTTTTTTGTTTTTTTTTCCCCCCTCTCAAGGCTAACATTAGCAATAAGAACTTAAGTCTTGACTTTGTTTTTAGGACGGGGCTCTTGCTTTGTAGCCCAGGCACTGAAACTAAATATGGCTATCATTACCAGAACAAATTTACAGAAAATAATTCTGAAGTTAAGTATGTTCTGTCTTAGGACTACATAGTGTTCAGTTGCATTACAAATACTATGATTATTTTTTAATTAATTTATTTTGTGTGCGTGCATATGTGTGTGTGCGTGTGTGCGTGTGTGTGTGTGTGTGTGTGTGTGTGTGTGTCCATGAGGAGGATTGAGGGTGACTTGAGGGTGACTTTGGGCATCATCCTGGATTGCTACTACCTCTTTTTTGCTTCGCCCTGAGATTTCCCATGCTCCCCCCACCAGGGCTGGAAGTGCAGGCCGCTGTTTGAGACTGGCATTTTTTACATGGGACCTGGGATCCAAACTTTTTGCACATGAGGCAGTCTTAACCCCTGAGCCATCTCTCCAGGCCTGTGACTACTTTAATACTGACTATTTTAATAATACATTAAATCTGACTTCTTTTCTCTACAGAAAGAAAAATTCATCTATATAATTAGAAATTGTGAGAATATCAGCTTGTCAAATTCTAGTTCTACTTAAATGTCATTCCCAATAAAATAATATTTGAGATTGTTTTTCTTCTTTTTTGCTGCTGGGGATTGAACACTGGGCCTTTCATGTACTAAGGATATTTTCTCCCACTGAGCTAACTCCTTATCCCTGGAACACTAAATTCTTATTTCTCACAAGTGTGTTCTCTAGTTCTTAATATATTTAGTCATTACATACAAATTATTATTTACATTTCCCTAGGGGAAAAAAGTACAATTCAATTCTTGTTCTTACATTATGTTGAAAGTGGATGTGATAATTCAATCATCAAAAATGTCGTAAGTTTCTATAACTTGCAAAATGCTGAAAAACACGCAGCTGAATTAAAAGCTGTCTTCCCAGAATTTTTGTCCTTTTTGTTTATGTGTTCCTGAACCCTATTCCCAGAATTGATTTATTTTTTAAACTTTCAAAAGTTATTTGGCAGGGATACAGAAGAACCATGCAATAAGTCTAGTTGAAGTGGCTAGTTAACCAAAAGTTAAAGAAGGAATTACAAAAACTCTCAGACAAATGTTTTCTTTTTAACTGAGCCCCAGATATATATGCTATTAAAAAAAAAAAAAAAAAAAGAAGTCAACTATTTAGGACTGCAGAGATGGCTTTCAGGAGTTAAAACTCTGCCTCAAAAGCAGAAAGACCTGAGTTCGGATCCCAGGTCCCATGTAAAAACGCCAGGTGGAAATGGTGGTGGCCTGCACTTCTGGCTCTGGTGACGAAGCTTGGGAAATCCCAGAACAAAGCAAGAAGGAGGTAGAAGCTAACTAGGATGATTCTGAAGCCACACACAGGGTCCTTGGTCCTCCACAGGGACACACAGTACCCTCTGACACACACACACACACACACACACACACACACACACACACACAGAATAAATATATAAAATATTTTTAAAAGATCACCTATTTAATAGAGAAACCACCAAGCTGTAACATCTTTTTCTATGACATTGTTTTCCAAAAGTAAGTTCAAAAAACATCTAAGAATATAAAATATAAAAAGAACTAGATTTATGTGTATACTTTTCAAGCTAAAAAAAAGTTTAAGGTAGACTTTTTTTAATCTAATTGTATTACATTGTAGATGTAATATAAATGTGAGGAATTACCCTTAAAACAATTTGTTTAAGTACAAGTAAAATGTACCAGGATTGTAGCTCAGTGGAATGCTTGCTTAGCATGCACAAGAGCTTGTGTTAATTAAAAAAAAAAAGATAGAAATGATGGTGTGGTGGAGGGAAATAAGACAAAAAAAAAAAAAAAGAGAGACAAACAGGAAGAAGAAACAGGAAAAAGGGGGAAAGGAAGGGAGGGAAGGAAGGAGGAGGAATTGGCAATGAAAGCTTCTACCCAATAGAAAAAGTGGTCATTTTTCAATAATGCATGTCTGAAAACAGCACAAGTACATGAACAGCTCTGCACATTCCATTTTCCCATCTGGATCATCCTTGGGAATCCAACTGGAATCTCTCACTAAGAATATTAGTATCAGGCTAGAGAGATGGCTCCGAGATTAAGACTGCCTTGAAAGTAGAAGGATCTGAGTTTGGATCCCAGATCACATGTAAAAATGCTAGGCAGAAATGGCAGCGGCCTGCTCTTCCAAAACTGGAAGGCAGAGCTGGGGAGCTCTGGAAAATGAGACAAAAAGGAGATAAAAGCAGAAGATCCTGAGTTCAGATCCTCAGGTCCCACGTAAAAACACCAGTGGAAATGGCAGTGGCCTGTACTTTTGAGCCAGGGAAATCCCAGAGCAAAGCAAGAAGGAGATAGAAGCCATCCAGGATGATTCGTAAAGTCACCTTTGGTCCTCCACAGGGACACACAGTGCCTTCTGACACACACACACACACACACACACACACACACACACACACACACACACAGATTGAAAGAAAGAAAGAAAGAAAGAAAGAAAGAAAGAAAGAAAGAAAGAAAGAAAGAAAGAAAGAAAGAAAGGAAGAGAGAGAGAGAAAGGAAGAAAAAGAAAGAAAAAGAAAGAAAGAAAGAAAGAAAGAAAAGAAAGAAGGAAAATCAGGATGATTTTGGAAACCCTTGGACTCCAAAGGCATATACAGTGCATTCTGATACACAGTCACACACAGTAAATTAATTAATTAATTAAAAAGAATGTTAGTATTTATAAGTATGTTCCACTAATTAGCCTACAGCTCTTATACTGGGAAGAATAATTTGTAAACTGGACACTATACTGTTCACAGTTGTGCAGAAGTCCATTGTCAAGAAACTCAAGGGGGCTGGGGAGACAAACACCCAGCACAGAACTCCTGGAGAAAGGGTTAAAACTTCAGGAAACACCAGATGCTGCCAGAAGGCCACTTGCATTTTCTCCAACTGTTGGCTTAGTTTTATCAGACACCACGGTAAATTCTGGGAATACACAAATCAGATATCTCTCCCTTCAAAACTTCCAGGTTGGTGCCATGAGGGAGAAGATCTATAATACTGAGGGTGAAGACTTTCTCACCCACCAGACTCAATTACTAATGTAAAGTGAAAGATTCTAAATTAGAGTGGAACAGATGCTATGAAGGCAAGGGAGTAAGTGAATTTTGCAATCATACGTGTGACTAACTTTTTATTAAGTCTTGATATATCCCACTATAGCCTGAGTGAGCAAGAGTTTTTAATGAAGCATCTTATTTTCTTTTCAGAATACCTGACTCCTTAGTGATGGGCAGAATGAAGAAATGAGGTACTTTCCATAGACACTTTGGAAGTGTTAAGGAGAGAGGCAGACATGGCAACTACCCATTAACAAAATCCCATGTTTCTCTCCTTCCTCAATATCTTAAATCTATCCACGCTTCATACTCTGTTATGCTAGACTGAGACTAGCATAACTACTTACCTATTGAAAAATCCCATTTGCCTAACCGTTTTCCACCATAGATTCCTTCCAAAATATTCTCTACACAGAATCTAGAATAATCCTTAAAAAAAAAAAAAAAAAACTGTAAATAAGGAATGGTAGCTAATGCCTTTTCAACAGGGGGTTTGTTGTGTGTTCCAGGGCAGCCAGCGCTGCAGAGAAAGACTGCCCCGAAGAGAAAAATCAGTCCAAGACTCTGGGAAATCACTTCTCGACGGACGGATGTTCCTCGGCTGTATGTAGCATGGGGTCGCAGTAGTACCGAGTCCTTATGGCCAGAGTGAAGACTTGGATACCATACTGAGTATCTGATTGCAATAGGGATTCAGTAAGTGTTACCACTTTAGGGCCCTCTTCCTTTTTTTTTTTTTTTTTTTTTTTTGAATACTTATAAGGAAATGCACATTTATTATATTTTGTGTCAGATTATCTATATTTACATAGGGACCATGTACTAGAAACAATGTAATCTTTCTAAGCACTAAGTATTCCTAAAAAATTATTTAATGTTTTATCTTTATAATGTGCTGTCTGATCAATAAAGTATAGATAAAAGGCACTCTACAAAGTCATCACTCATATTATGAAATAATACAAATTTAGGCTGATGACTACAGTTTGCGTTCAAGTGAATTTCCCTTGTGAATTGCCAGCTGTTGATTTTTGCATTTCCCTGTTTGAAGGAGATTTTCAAAGGGATCCCATATCTACTGGATGCACATAGAGATTGCTGGCTATAAAATTCAGACTGAAACTTATTTGCATGTCACCTTTGAAGAGTGTGGACATTTATGAATCAGACCATCTGAATGCCTTAGATGATTGTGCCCAAGTCAAGTTAAATCCTGCTCCTATCTAGCATGCAGAGATTTAGTTGGAGGACCATCCGATGTGTCTTATTCTCTGTTCTCAGTCAACGCTGAGGTCAAGATGACTTTGGTCTTATTACTAGGATTGGTGAAAGATCTGGCTAAAACTTGCCTCTTAAGCTACGGATTGCTTTATGGAATATGGATATGATTTTCATGAATTTGATAGATCTGGGGAAATTGACAAAATCGGCAGTAAGATTCCTTGACTTTCTTTTTCTCTTTCAGTATGTGACTTTGTGCATGGAAACAACTTAATGTAAGGAACTGGTGTAGGGCCCTCTTCCTAGATCTTGCCTGACGGCCTTCATTCCCTTCTTTCATATCCATTCGCCTAGAACATCACTTTATTCCCCCCACCTGCTTTTCATGGAGATGGCTCCTGATCATCAAAATGGACTGCCCATCATTTTGATGGCATGGTGAAGAAGATAAAACAGCCACAACGGGGAAATGAGCTGACTATAAGAGAGAAAGTGGAGAGCGAGAGAGCTCAGGGTGCTGTGGAGGGTTGGGGGGCTCGGCTAGTGGTCAGACTCACGCTTAAAGCTCACTCTCCCATTCTCAGGACTGGGCCACGGCACCCAGGGAACTTTTCCCGCCAAAAGGACGCCCCGGAAGCGCGAGCGGTGCGTTCTGGGAATTGTAGTCGCGGGCGCTCAGCGGCGCCGCGGCAGCGGAGGAAGTGGCTGTGCTCCACTCTCGCGAGAAAACTTCCCAGCGCTAACGCCGAGGGGACCAGGCCACGCTTACCGAGGCTCGGGATCCCACGCCGGAGCTCCAGACACAAGAGGGGGAGCGCAGAGAGCACGAAGACGCCCAGGACGCCTGGAGAAGCCATGGCCGCGGAGCCCGCGCCGGCGCCCAGGCCCCGCCCCTTCCGGCCGGGCCTGCGCGAGGGCGGAGCGCGGCGCGGGCTTCGCGGGGACTGCGCTGGGTGTTGCTCGCGGGGGCTGCGGCGCTCGGGCCGCCGCCCGGGAGCCCCTCGGGGCTTGGGCGCGTGGTGCTGGCTCGCTTCGGCCGCCGGGGAAGTGCCTGCCCTGTGCGGCTGCGACCGAGATGGCCGAGCGGGGGAGCCGACGGTGATCGGGGTGACGGGGCGTGCCAAGCACCTCGTCTCCCTGACAGCTCTTGTGGGCAGCTCCGAAGTGGGTCTTGGGTCGAGTGCCTGCTCCACCCTCACTCCTCAAAGTCGGATGCTCTAGCTGCTACCGCTCCCCACGTGTAACTGTGGTGACTTTGACCTTGGCCTTGGCTCTGTGACCTCATGGCGAGGTCGTGACTCAGTCACCCTTGAGTTTAAAGTAACATCTGTCGTGGCCCACAACTTGCTGGGCACTGTAGATCTCGTGGAGATGATCAGCTATGTAAAAGTTCGGGAATTTGCCCCTGAGAAACTCACCAGGGTGGGTTAGACATCTGTGAAGAGATGTCACAGCCTGCACGCTGTGACAGCGCCTGTGGGAACACACACGGGTGCTGCGAACCAGAGACTGCGGTGTTGGCAAGGATTTCCTGAGAAATGATGCCCAGAGGATTGTGAAAGTTGGTGATGTGAGACACTAAACCTAAGAGGAAGAGTGTGCTTCGGAGTTTAGGAAAGAATGGAAGGCGCTCTGGCGATGAAAATATTGCTGAACTTGAGTACAGATAAACTGAATCTAAGGTCAATGCGACCTCGTCCTCGCAGGCTTTGCACGTCATTGCTGGGTGTGGTTGCTCCACACCCATAATCCAGCACTGCAGAAGCTGAGACTCATAGATCGCTCACTCCTTCCAAGCCAGCCTGGGTTACTTGGCGAGTTCCAAACCAAGCCTGGGCTACAGAGATCCCTAGCTCAAAAGAGAAAAAAAAAACTTAGTCCTCAGAAAGTTGCAAAATGTGATAGCACAACCTCAGGTCAATAATGATAAGCTAATTTAGATAATTATTAGATTTGGACTGACCAGGTAGTTGCCTGATCAACCCCTGACTCAAAACAGCAATTATAACACACCAATTAAAGAATTATAATGACTCATTCTTATGTCATCATTGATTCTGTCTCGTGTCTCTGCATGAGAACAGTGGCTAGTATATAGTACCTGTCTGCTTTATTGTGACTTTTCTTTTTTGGCTTTCTGTGTTGTTAATTTAATCACTTGATCACACTGGTGACTCTCATCCCAGGGTGGATGTTAGATTGAAGTTGCCAACAACCAGCATTTACCAAAATTGAATTCCCTTACAACTACAGTTGCCACTTCCCTACCACCGCATAAAAGACCACTGATAGGATTCCAGCTCCTCCATCCTCCATACTCAGAGCAGAGCTTCTGCTTGATGGTCATCCCCTAGTAGTTGAGGCTTGCCAAAGCTCATGCTTACCTACCCTTAGTACTACCAGCGACCAAGGTCAAAGAATGATCCCAACCCCATTTCCTGGGCTAGGCAAAAGTCTCAGAAATTACCTCCAGACCCTGTCCTCTTGGCCCACCTACCAACAATGAGGGTAAGAAATAACATTACCCTCTTCCTATGATTGGCCTAGCAGTTCTGGAACTCCATTAAAACTTCCATCTAAGGGCTGGAGAGATGGGGTTAAGACTGCCTCAAAAGCAGAAGATCCTAAGTTCGGATCCTAGGTCCCATGTAAAAACACCAAGTAGAAATGGCAGCAATCTGCTCAGAGCCAAACAAATAGGTGTAAGCGACCCAGGATAATTCCCAAAGTCACCCTTGGGCCCCCACAGGGACACACAATGCCCTCTGATACACAAAATTTAAAAAAAAAAAAAAAAACTTCCATCTAGTCCATGGTATGCTTTCGCGCGGGATGAATACCTTACAACCACCAAGAATAAAAAGCCAAGTTTCTTACCATGTTCGAGGATAATGGTACTTTTATGTGATTTTTATCAGTACTTCAGAGGAACAGTGTAAGAGGATTTCTAAAGAATTCAAGGTGGAGGGTTTTAAGTTGACTTTCCCAAGATGGGGGTCTCGTAGACATGAGAGATCTCATTGGACGTGGTTAATGATATAATAGTTTGGGAATTGGGGTTAGATTTCCCACCCTTCTTTCCGTGGCTCTGGGGATGAGTCCAGACTTTGTGTATATTGTACTCACAAAATGTGTGCTTACAGCAAAAAAATTCCTGGAACAACACTACAGTTGTGATTGATGCTGAAGTCTTCACTTTTGGTGGTGATAAGTAAGTTTTAGGCCACAGATATCTCACAATAAAATTGTGATTTTGTCAATAGTGTATCAGAACAGTTTTTTTTTTGTTTTGTTTTTGTTTTTGTTTTTGTTTTTGTTTTTCTGGTGCTGGAGAATAAACCATGGGTCTGAGGCTTTCTATATGGGCAAGCTGATCTTAAACTTGAAGTGATCCTCCTGCTCCTAATGCTCAGACTACAGGCTAACAAGATCACATCTATCCAAACCATTCTTTATTGATGTTCCTTAAAACACCTTTTTAGAGTTAGGGAGATGGCTCAGTGAGTAAAAGCATTCACCATACAAACATGAGGATCAGAATTCAAATCCCCAAGAATGCACATAAAAGGCAAAAACAGTAGGGTGGGCATCTATGATTTCAGCCCTCCTACAGGGAGATGGAGGGTGGAGACAGGAGAATCTCTGGAAGCTCTCAGCCCAGCTAGCCAGGTAATGAAACAGAAAGAAGGCAGAGATTGCTCAAAAAAAGGTGGAAGGCAAGCCTATCACCTGAGATTGTTCTCTGACCACAATACATGGCCCACAGTCACATGTGCACATAATGAACTCTGATCTTCTACTTCCTAAATGCTACTGAAAACCTAAGCCCCAGAAAAGTTCAAAGCTTGTCTCAAAGAATTTTAGCCTGTAATCCCAGCACTTGGGGGTAAAAGCAGGAAAAAGATCAGTTCAATTGTCATCCAACTTGCTGCATGAGATCTTATCTGAAACAAAATTTGAAAAAAAAATTAAGAACTAGGAATGTGGTTCAGTGGTAGAGCACAGTGGTAGAGCACTTGCTAAATATGTCAATTAGATACAGCTGTCAACTTGACAATTGAGGGCTGAGCATTCGGACATGCCGCGAAGAATTAAATATTTAAGACATGCCCTTAGCAAGCCTGTGGGAGATTTTCTTGCGGATGGTGGCTGAAACCATTCCCTGGGCAGGTGGATAAGACAGGGAGAGCTGATTTGATATGTTGGCTTGCAAAAACATGAGCAAGCCAGAAAATATGTTCCTCTCTTGGCTCTTTGTATGATGTGGTGTGGTCAGTTCCCTTGGCTTTCTGATGGTAGGAACTCTCCTGCCAAGCTGATGAAGAATAACCATGAATGAACCTCTTATTTTCATAAATTGTTTTGACCTTGCATTTATACAGCAACATGGATAGTAACTACGACAGTCTGCATGTACAAGGTTCCAGATTCATTCTCCACTACTGTAAAAAATAAAAGTACAATAACTGGATACGCATGTATGCTTGTAATCCCAGCTCTTAGAAGGCTGAGCCAGGAGGAATGCCATTTGTACAAGTTCAGCCTGGATTATATATTGAATTCCAAGCCAACCTGGGTTACACAGTGAGACCTGGTCTCAAAAAATAGTAAAAATGGGCCTGGAGACATGGCTTAGGAGTTAAGTCTCTTCCTCACAAGTAGAAGGTCCTGAGTTCAGATCCCATGTAAAAATACCAAGCAGAAATAGCAATGGCCTGCACTTCCAGTCTTTCCTGGAAGACAGAGCCTGGGAAACTCCAGAGCAAAGCAAAGAGGAGGTAGCACAATCCAGGGCGATTGCTGAAATTTACCCTTGGGCCTCCACAGACACACACAGTGGACTCTGCACACAGAGACTCTCTCTCTCTCTCTCTCTCTCTCACACACACACACACACGAAAATAAAATTTACCACCTTCATTTCATTTATTTGAAAGAGAGAAGGCGAGCTATGCATGGTGTATCATAGGTGGATGTCAGAGGGACCCACTGAGCTATTTCTCTGGCCAAAAGTTAAAAAAAAATAAAATAAAAATAGAATTAAAGGAGAAGATGCTCTAGGTTTAACGCGGAGCAACACATAAACTGAGTGTGTTGGCACATGTCTGTAATCCCAGCACTTGAGAGAAGGGCGTGGGAAAATCAGAAGTTCAAGGCCAGTCTGAGCTACATGAAACTCCTTAGCAAGAAGAGGTGGCTCAGGGGTTAAGCCTCCGCCTTGCAGGCGGAAGGTCCCGAGTTCGGATCCCAGATCCCACGTATAGACGCCAGGCGGAAGCGGGGGCGGCTTGTGCTTCTGGTCCTGGTAGAGCGGAGCCTGTGAATCCCAGGGCAGAAGGAGGTGGAGGCGTCCATGGTGGTTCGCAAATTCGTCCGTGGTTCTACACATACACAGACACACACATACAGACACGCGCGCACATACACACAGTTGAATAAATAATAATAATAATAAAAAAATCTTTAAAAAAGAAACTCCTTAGCAAAATAAAATTTATGTATTTATAAAACTAAGCAAATTTTATTAGACTTGTGTGTGTGTGTGTGTGTGTGTGTGTGTGTGTATCAGAAGGCACTGTGTATACCTGTGGAGGTCCAAGGGTGACTTCAGGATTGCTCTACCTTTTTGCTTTGCTCTCCAATTTCCCAGACTCTGCCTCCCAAACCCAGAGGTGCAGGCCGCCATCATTTCCACTTGATGTTTTTTATGTGAGTTCTGGGATTCAATCTCAAGTACTTCTGCTTGGGAGTCATAGTCTTAACCACTGAGTCATCATCTTTCTAGCCCGCAAGTTTTTATTAAAATATAGCCTGGATCTATTATTAAGTATATGCAATTTTTTATAACTTATTGCTTAGACTTTTTTATTAAGAAACAAACTCAAATTTTTTCAGACCAATAGAGCTGAAAAAATTTTACCCACTACATTTTATAATACTTACTTGATTGCCCCATGTATTTATAACCTGTTACTGTCATGAAATACAGCTAACTGTATCACGAAAGGAGACTGAAAGCGCAGACACCATAACGCTGCTGGGGAAGGGCTTGATGGTGCTTAGCAACAGCACTTTGGTGAAGAAGACCTCACAGGGCCAGGAAGGAAGCCAGAGAGGTGGGCCTTCTCCTGGCTCTTCCAGGGCATGCCCTCAGGTGACCAGAGACTCTCCAACTAAAGCTTGATTCTAAGAGGTCCTATCATTTCTCCTATCAAGTCTCCTTACATATTCACCCTTGTGTACATCTGAACCTAACCAAACACAAACATCTCAACTCCTCCCTCTTTCCCTTAACCTGATTGTTTGATGCATTTCAAAGTTGCATCAAAAACTTCAGCATTCTTATCATTAGCCATGTTATGTACATATGTTTAGGAGGCCAGAGATCATCTCTTTCCATTTAATTGGTATACATACAACAAAAGACAAACAAGATCACAAGTTTATTAAGATGGTAGTGCATGTCCCATGAGGAAACATCTCTGAAAATAACAAAGCGACAATGACTGTGAGATGTCTGTGGTGTTGATCAGTAGTTTTATTGTTATGTACTCCTCTTCTTTCTTTCTTTTTTTTTTTTTTACTTGTTTATGGGAGGGGGGATAGCTGTGTTGTCCAGGCTGATCTCAATCTTATAATTGTCCTGTTTCAGACTCCTGAGAAGCCCAGATTACATATAAGCCTTCCTTTTCTTCCTCCTTCCCCTCCCTCCCCTCCCTCCCTTCTTCCCTCCCTCCTTCCATCCTTCCCTCCCTCCCTCCTTCCTTCCTTCCTTCCTTCCTTCCTTCCTTCCTTCCTTCCTTCCTTCCTTCCTTCTTTCCTTCCTTCCTTCCTTCCTTCCTTCCCTCCCTCCCTCCCTTTTCATTACTTGTTTTTTTGAGACATCTCACACTGTAGTCCTAGAAACATTTTGTAACCCAAACTGGCCTCAAAGTCACAGTGATCCTTCTGCCTTAGCCTCCTAATGCTGGCATAAACCACTGATTCCACACGTTTGCCATATAGAATCTCCAAAATATCAACGACCTGAAAGTACCAGGTACTCTGGAAGTAAAAATAGCTTGGGAGAGCTGACAGAACTGGTTGAAAGTCCACTTGAGAGGCAACTGGAGGGCTGGGAAGAAGAATCAAGGATTAAAGCCTTTGCCTCCCCAGCAAAACGACCTGAGATTGAATCTCCAGATTTCAGGCAGATAGTGCCTGAAATAGCAGTCTGCAATTCCAGTTCTGGAAGGTGGAGCCTAGGAAACCCCAGAGCAAAACAAAAAGAAGGTAGAGCAATCCAGGATGATCCCCAAAGTCAAGCGCCCTCTGTGCACATGTCTGCACATATATGTGTACCCACCCACATGCAAAACACACACGCACACACACACAAAATGTCACACACTTACAGACTTCTTCCCACTCTGCAAAGTCTCCTTTCCTTCCTTCTTCCTCCCTCTCCTGAATCATCTCAGGGGAAATGTGAGATGTATTGTCTAGAAAAGGGAAATTTCTAAACTGGAAACTGTCAACATGTTTTGAGCCTGATGAGTATGTTTGATTTTGCTGTTCCGTAGTTCCTAGTGCTTGTCCAGCATTGTCCTGCCAGTACTTTCCACAGTCACATATGAAGCTGATAAGTCTATTTACATATTGTCAATTCCACTACACTAATAGTACCACGGGAGTAGAAATGTTTATTCAGCTGCCACTGTAGTCTGTACGTACATGCATGCGCTTGTGTGTGGCCATACACTCCATAATGAGTCTGAGGAGGTCAGAGGAGACTTTTGTGCAATTTGTTCTCTCTCTGATCCATGGGTTCCAGGATCAAAGTTCATCAGGTTTGCATTGCAAGCACTTTTACCCATTAAGTCATCAACTTGGGCCTGGCCTACTTTTTTTTTTTTTTTTTAAATCATAATCTTGTTTTGTAGCCAGGACCTTTGTGAACTTGTGAACTTGTGATCCCCCTGCCTTTTAAACACTAGGATCACAGGCGTGTACCACCCTGCCTGACTGTGGTCTCTGTTTTTAAGTGGGGTTTGTAACAGTTAGCCTGTAGTGTTGCTGAAAAAATCATGACAAAACTGCTTAAAGAAACCAGGGGTTTATTCTCTTATGATTGTCCAGTTACAGTTCTTGATTCAGCTTGGCAGGAGAACATGCGCTATCATCAAAGGACAAGGGGACTGGCCACAGCATATCCACGAAACAGCTGAGAGAGGGACAATTCTTACTTGCCAGACAACATTTCTGGCCAAGTGTACACAAGGATGCCCACTTCCTCAATCAGCTCTCTGTATTTTATTCATCTGTCTAGGGCGTAGTCCCACCCACCATGGGCTGGACATTCCCCATCAGCTAGACAGTGTCCTGCAGGTTTGCTCTGGGCTTAACTCAACTACCAATTCTCTACAAATATGCCCGGAGCTCAAACCCTCAACTATCAAGTTGACACCGGTACTTAACTATGACAGGGTTATTACATTTTAATAAGTTTCAATAGTTGTCCCCATAGTTTTCAAGAGAAAACCAACATTTTTTTTTTTTACATTCTTAGAATTTTATACTTTAGAGCTGGAGAAATGGCTCAGGGGTTAAGACTCTGCCTTACAAGCAGAAGTTCCTGAGTTCTGATCCCGAGTCCCACATAAAAAAGCCAAGCCAAAAAAAAAAAAAAAAAAAAAAAAAAAAAAGTGCAGCAGCCTGCACTTCCAGACTTACTGGGCAGAGTCTGAAAATTCCAGAGTGAAGCAAAAAGGAGGTAGAGCAATCTAAATGATTCCCAGGCCAACCTTAGTCCTCCACAGGGACACACAATGCCCTTTGATACACACACACACACACACACACACACACACACACACACACAACCCACACATCACATGCACGTGTGCGCATAAATAAATAAAGAGGGCCAGAGGAGATGACTCAATTGATAAATGCCTGCCACACAAGAATAAGAACCGGAGTTCAGATGTCCATCACCCATGTGAAAGTCAAAGCTATGGTCCTCTCTGTAACCCAAATGTTAAGGGTGGACGGTGGGGGGTGGGGGCAGGTGGAGATAGGCAGATCCCTGGCCAGTCTCACTGATGATGGATCTACAGGTTCAGTGGGTGACACTTTCTCAGAAAACAAGATGGAGGTAATTGAGAAAGATACCATAAGTCAACCTCTGGCTTCACATGCACGCCCACAGTGCGCATGCACACCCACACGCAAGTGCGTACACCCACAGGAACACGCAGCACTTTAAGAAATAGTTACAAAATAATACCATGTATTTAAGTTCAGAATAGGGTTAATATAACTCTAAAGCTTCTCAAACCTTCCTTCTTTCCCTTTCAAAATACACTAGGGAAACAATTTTAGACATCAGCTAGATAAAGGGATTAAGCACATGTAATTTCCCATACTTCTGAGATGTAAGTCCAGTTTCTCAAGAAAACAGACTAGCCAACCTGTCTCTGAAGATTTGTTTCTCCTGATGACACAATTTGCTTTTAGCTAGTTTCACATTCTGTTTTAATTTTTCTGTCTCTTCAGTTTTATACTAAACCTCAAAATTACATTCTGAAATTATGCAATTGAATAATGTTTCTTTTTTAATCTTTCTTTTATAAAGGAGGGTGTGGGACCTGAACATATTTGTTTCCATTTTTTACTTGTTCACTTGCCCTCCCTGTGAAACACCAGACATGCTAGACATAGACTGTTTGACCCAATTTGTGTATGTGACTATAACCCCTAAATTGGAAGAGCAGCCTTTACAGTAATATTTCACCAACTTTGTCAAGGACAGATTGTGATCAGAGCAGGTGGAAGCCAGTCATTAACTGATCAAGGAATTTCAAGGGCCATGAGTAATCCAAGGGGTGCTAGAAACTGTTTATGGGAGTCGGAGCTAACTTATGTGTTGATGTCCTTGGAGCAACCGCAGAGCCGTCGGTGCCAGTCTCCCCCCCCCCCCAGCACGTACCAGGAAGAGCAAAGTGCCATCAGTCACCAGGGGAGGGGTTGAAGAAGGCTACATGGGCTATGTGCGAATTCCTCAGTCCCTGCTTATAAAATCCCTAAACCCTGCTGCCTCGGGGTCCCACTCCCTCATTGCGCTGAGAACTTGTGTGGCCCAAACTTAGGTTTATTTAATAAAAATGACCCTCTTGTTCTTGCAATGGTGGACGACTTCAGTGGGTTTCTTTGGACTTTGTGCTCCGGGCATAATGAGGGACTAATAAGTTCCTTTTAAAACCAATTTTACATTATTATTACTGTATGTATGTGTGAGGATGTGTGTGAATGTGGGTGCATACAGTGCATATGGAGGTTAGGGGACAGTTTTGTGGAGTCATTTCTCTCTATCCATTTTTGCATGGGTTCTGCAGATCAAATTCAGGCTGTCAGACTTGTACAAGCACTTTTACCCACTGAGCCATCTTGCTGGCTGTAATTGAGCAAATTTTTTAAAAAAGATTAAGGCTGGTGAGATGGCTCAGTAGGTAAGGTATGCAATCACAAACCTGAGTTCTGTTTCCCCAAAGCCCAGACAGTGGACGGAGACCTGATTTCTGAATCCTCCGCCCTCTACCCAGGCACCATGACATGTATGTGCTCATTTTCTCCCTTCTGTCTCTTTTGCTCTCTCTCAAACAAATATATTTAAAATTCAGATTATTACATTGTTATGATAAAAAGAAAATTTTCAATGTGTGTGTATATACATGTAAGTACTTATATATTTATTTTGAAATCCTAAGGTGCAAACCAAAGCTTTGTGCATGCTAGTTGTACCACCAAACACAGTTTTATGGGGTCAGGGTCTCTCTCCCAGGTAACCCAGATAGGCCTCAAATTCCCCTCCTTCTGCCTAGCCTTGGGATTACAGAGTGTGAAACCACACCCACGTTGAGTAATTTTTGTTTTATGCCTTTTCTTTTATTTCTTGTTTTTCTCCTAAATGACTGTTATTATCTTCATAAATGGAACCTGAAAAATAGATTTTCCTGAGCAATGAGCAACCTGTGTGTGCAAGTTTCTTTGCATGCCTCTACCTCTCTTAAAAAACACTTTTTTTTTTTTTTTTTTTTTGGCTGATAAAATACTTACAAATCTCTCCTGCTAGGGCAGTTACAGTACTGTTGCCACTTTCTTTCTAATATAATAGCTCGACTCATAACCTCAACACAAGTGATATGAAACCATCACTTATAAGTTATGAATGTAATTCCTACAAAATATGCTATCAAAATGAATATAGTTTTTTAAAATAAAATAGATTTTTAAAATATTTTATTTAGTTTGTGTGTGTGTGTGCGTGTGTGTGTGCATGTGTATCAGAGGGCACTGAAACACTTGTGAGAAATATGCAGTGACTCCTTATTATCTCAGGAATATTACCTAGCAATAAAATGTAAATTCTTTGGCCTAGGCATAACCAAAGCCTCCAGTATTCTAGCTACTGCCTATTAACCTTTTGATTTGTCCACCATGCACCTAATTCTCACTGCTCTGCTTACTGTTTCCTGATCTCTTCTGCTTTAGGTTATTTTTCTCTTTGACATGTTTATGTCTCCTTGTTGTACCAGTTATTCTCTCTGCTACTTGTGAGACACCATTAAAAGTCAAGCAACTTAAGGGGAGAAAAGAGAGATTTATTTGACTTACAGTTTGACAGGGCAGTTACAGTCCATTATGGTGGCAAAGGCAGGGCTCCATGACAGAAACTGGAGGCAGTTTAAGTCACATCCATCATGGAGGTTAAGAGAAAGCAAACTTCAGAATGCAGGAGCAGACTACTAGCAGGGTAGACTAACCAATTTCAAGGCACACCCTGTGACATGCCTTCCTTCAGCAAGCCTCCCATGTGGATTTTGACAAACACTGACAACAGCTAAGGGGTCAAACACGTGAACCTATGGAGGACAACTTATTTTTTGTCTCTTTTGAGACAGGGTCTTCTTTTGTAGATCATAGGTTAGGAACTCAAATGAGATCTACCTGCTTCTGCAGATGAGGGTACTGGCAGAGCCTTGATGGCTTTCAATCCAAATTCATCTAATTTGGGCTCTTCTCCATATTTTGATATATCTCTTACGAACAGGGATATTCTCCCACGTGACTATAGTAGTCACCAAACTCAGACTTAATGTCAAAGCAGTATAACTTTGTATATGTAGATCATAGTCACATTTTCCCAATCATCATTTGTAGCCAGGCTGATCTGGAGTTTTCCATCCTTCTGCCTCCAGAGTATTGTGATCACAGGCCTGCTTGCCTTCAGTTCTTTTTCTCTTACATCTTCTTGAAATAGTTCCTTGGCCTTCCTTTGATTTCAAATTATTAACCAATTAGAGAGGGAACCGGAGCTGTTTGTAAATTTTCTCTCAAGTTGCATTTTTCAAAGTATGACCTCATGATCACATCCAGAATCTTTTTTTTTTTAAGTAGGAGGCTTACATGAAGTAAAACTGAAAACTGAAACCTTTTGTAAATCTTTAAAGTGTGTGTGTGTATGTGTGTGTGTGTGTGTGGTGTCACAGTGCTTGTGTGGATATCAGAGAACTCCTTTGTGAAGTCGGTTCTATTCATCCATCTTTATGTGGGTTCAGAAGATTGAAGTCAGATTATCAGCCTTGAATCACATCATGAGGCATGTAATAGCATCTATCTCATTCCTTAGTATATATAACTTTAACCCAGTGGTTTTATCACTGATGGTTCTTGACAAAGCAATTTTCACTATGATGGCCAGAAAGAGTACTGAGGTTGTTTCTTTGATTAGTAGGGCACTCTGCCTGAAAGAAAACCTTTTTCCTCTTTCTCCCATTTTTTGTTTGAGAAAGGGTCTCATGTAGCAGGCTGGTCTCCAGCTTGCTATGTAGCCAAGGATGACCCCAAACTAATATTCTATTTAGTTATGAGAAAGGAAGGGAAGGAAGAAGGGAGAGAGAGAGAGAGAGAACACATGTATGTGTGCCTGTGCATAGGTGGAGATCAGAGGACAACTTTTTGTCCACCATGTGGACTTGAACTCAGGTCGTCGTGTTTGGAAGCATGTGTCTTTCCCACTTAGCTGTCTTGCCATCCCCTAAGTCATATTTTTTTTTAATATGGAAAAAATGCCTTTAAAAGTGCATACTAGGGCTCAGGGTTAAGACTCTGCCTTGAAAGCAGAAGGTCCTGAGTTGGGATCCCAGGTCCCACATAAAAAAGCCAGACTGAAAGGGCAGCGACCTGCACTTCAGGGTCTAGTGGGCAGAAACTGAAAAATCCCAGCACGAAGAAAGGAGGTAGAAGCAACGCAGATGATTCCCAAAGTCACCCTTGGTCCTCCATGGGAACACACAGTGCCCTTTCACACACACACACACACACACACACACACAGAGTAAATAAATAAAAAAGTGCATACTAATGGGGTGCAATCAACTCCCATCCACTTCAGCGTTGGGTGCCTAGCTGTTCCGTACTGTCCCTTTCTTTGCTCATGGGACTCGCACCTGTGCTCCAGGACCTGCAAGCTGTTTCTGGGGACTGTGGGCTGGGACTGGCTTTGGCTGGACTTCAAATCAGTACTTACCAAGGATATTCAGAGACAATCCTCCGCCCGCGCCCCAGTGTCTACAGCTGGGGGAGCCAAAGCTTTTGTTCTTGTGCTCCATCTACAGATGACAAAAATTGTCTCGGAGATTCAACCCATTAGTCCAGCGTTTCTCAGAGGAAAAGTGCTCAAGATTCACCAGCAAGTGGACGACTGCGGTGTAAAATGTAAAATGCCCGGCTCCTGCCCGCAGAGATTTGGAAGCAGATCTGAGTCAGGGCCCGAAAGATTCGGCCCTCAGGTGGTCCCAGAATAAACTTCTTAAACAAAGTCGTCGGGGATGGGGGGGGCGGGAACCCCTCTCCTGGGAACCTCCCCCCTTCTACCCCCTCCCTCCCCCCGTGCAACTCGGCGGGCGTCCGGGCGTCCAGCCCATTGGGCACGCGGGGATCTTAAAGAAAGCGCCGCAGGCCCGATCGGGGCGGGGCCGGGGCGGGGCCGGCCCTCCCCCCGTGCCCGCCCTCCCGCGTGCTTAGTCACGGTGAGGCTGCGCTCGCCCGCGGCCCGCGCCCCCGGCCCCGCCGCCCCTCCCCGCGGCCTGGCGTGCCGAGCACCCGCGCGCGCATGGCCCTGCTGCCGCGGGCGCTGAGCGTGCGCACGGGCTCGAGCCTGCGGCCAGCAGCGCGCGCCTCCCGCGTGCCCGTGCCCCCGCGCGCCCTCTCCCGCGCCATGGAGTGCCGTCCGGAACCGCAGCCGTCGTGCCCGCCGTCCGGCGCCATCGCCTCCTTCGACTACCTGGTGATCGGGGGCGGCTCGGGCGGGCTGGCCAGCGCGCGCCGAGCGGCGGAGCTCGGGGCCAGGGCCGCGCTGGTGGAGAGCCACAAGCTGGGCGGCACTTGCGTGAGTACCGGGGCCTCGGGCCGCGCCGCGTCCGCGGCCGGCTGCCCCCACCCCGCCCCTCCTCTGCGGGCGACCCCGGCCCGCTGCGACCCCCTCGGTTCCCGCCCCGAGGATGACCTCGGTTTGTCTTTCAGCTTCCGAGCCCGAAGTCCCAGTAGGTGGTGCGAAGGAAAGAGGCTGCTCGGAGGGCGGTGGGGGTGCCGAGCCGGCTCGCTCGGCCGCGCACAGGTGCGGGGTGGGGGAAGCCGGGCTTCTGGAATCCAATCTAACCTCTAGTCCCTGCGTGGGGAGCGCACGGCGATCTCGGGAATCGCTAACTGCAGCTGGGGAAACTGCAAGCGGCCTGTGTGAATGCGGGCGAGTGGGGCGATGCAGAACGTTACGGAACGGAGTTCCTGGTTCTCGTTACCTTCCTGGGGCAGAGAGATTTGGTAGCGGTAGCCCTTACTCTTGCCTGCACATTCCAGTCACCCGGGAGTAAAGTTCTGCTGCTCCCACACACCCGGGGGCTTCCTGTCTGGGGAGAGGTACTGCCTGAACTTTGCAAAGTGCGCAAGCACGCAGTTAATTGGATCCGAACTGCAGCCAATGCCGGGAACTACAAGTTACCTTAATACAAGGCTTGTTAAGTAGTACAGAGACATTTGAATTTTGATTTTGCGTCATTCGGAGGGTAGATTTCAAAATTACAAAAGGAAAAAGAGAGAAATGAAAGGTTGTAAATCTTCAGATTGAAAAGTTTTGAGACAGTTCTGTATCCCATGATTAGTGTGGCCTTTTCCTATCACATCTAGGTAAGGTATTTGCTGCTGACTGTGAAATTGCAGAATCCAAGATTCACCCGGGACTGGGGAGAGGTTCTCTAAAGTCCTCTGAAAACTGATGTTTAAATTATACTAAACTGTGAGCCCCTTGGGGGTTCCTGTGTTTGTCTGATTCTCATAAAATACCTTTCCCGATAACTCTGTGTGAAATGAATGAAGCTAGAGACGACCAGCTGGAAGCAGTCCCACTTCATTGTGCACAATGAACGCGGAGATGAGGAGAAAGGAAAATTCTCTGTTAATCATTGGCATGCACTTTAACATTAAGTCCAGAGTGACCAGAAGTCTCTTTTGGCAGCAATGGAAGTTCTGGTCATTTCCCAGCTCTGAATCTCCTTTCTTTCCTTGTTTTTAATCACTGGGCTGTGGCATCTACTGCCATTGCTGATTTTAGATTGGTAGTAACCGAGAAGGGACTGCCCCGGCTTAGGTTCCTGCTAGGAATGTAAAGATGTAGCGATAAACTGCTTCTGAGAGCAAGCAGAGGGCAGGCAACACAAAACGGGTGTCATTTCTTTTCTGCTGGTTGAGTTTCTGGTCTTTCCAACTCATCCTCCTGTAGCAGCTCTTGTTTCTCCTGAAGCATTGATGTCTTTGGGAAATCCTCTTTAATATGTTCCCATCAGGCTGGCTTTTGGATTTGAACTACAAGTAGGTGTGCTATCAGTAATAGGGAAGAGGTAACCAGTGACTAGATGTGGGTTTAGATTTGCTCAAAGATTGAAGTTATGTGGACAGTCCACAGTTGCTAGAGTGACTGTCACATGCAGTGCTGGCCAATCATGTGTAAGGGAGGCCTTCTGAAGCACATCCTTTTGTGTGTTCCTGTGTTGGGTTCTTGCATTTCTAAGGCAAAGGACTCTTTCTTAGATTTACAGTATTGGGGGGGGAGAGACGGTTCAGGGGTTAAGACTGCCTTGCAAGCAATCGCCAGGCCAAAATGGCCTGCACTTCTGGCCTTGGTGGGTGGAACCTGGAGAAGCAAAAAGGAGGCAGAAGCATGATGATTCCCGAGGTCACCCTGAGTCCTCCACAGGGACACCCAGTGCCCTCCAATACACACACATAAATATAAATAAATAAAATGTTATCTTTTTAAAAAGTTTACAGTATGAGACAAAGTATAGATAATCAACAAATGGGATGGTCTTATCGCTGCAGAGAGTAACCAATTAAATTGGTTCAGAGAAATGTTTCAATTCTCACTTCCTTCTGGAGGCCCTGGGGTAGTTCTGAAAGGACATACTCTCTTTTTGAACCTGGAAGGATGGATGCATCTTATTCTTTGATTTGGAAAGGTCTTGAGCAAAGAGTGTCTCTTACTCTAGTGAAAGAAATGGGTTGTTTAAAAAACAAAACAAAACAAAAAAAACCTCTGTGTGGTGAAACACACTGAGGTGGGAGGGTCAAATATTTGAGGCCAGTGCGTGCTGCATAGGAGATCCTGTCTCAAAAACAAAGAAGCAAAAAAAATTTTTTTTTCTGGAAACACAGTGAACTGTGGGAGGATTTGGAGCAGGAAAATGTCAGTAAAATTGTACTCCCTTCGTACAAGTGACACTTTGGAAAGAGGATTTTTTGTAGCCGGGGCTGTTCTTGAATTCTTTGGGTAGTGGGAGATGGTCTTGAACTCATAATCTTCCTGTTTCCACCCCCAAGTGCTAAGATTATAGGCATGAGATACCAGGGTGGTAGTTGATAATACTGAGCTATATCCGTCAGGAGGCCAGATAGATAGAACTTTAGATGTGGTGACACACCCTATAATCCCAGCTTTTAGAAGGCCAAGGCCAAAGGTTCCATTAAAGTTCAAAGCCTGTTTATACTATGTAAGAATATCTCAGAGACACACGTGCATAAGATGAACTGTCTTAGTAACTTCAGCATAAAAATGTCTCAGAAATACCACACACACACACACACACACACATGACTCCCCTAGTAATCTCAGTGCTTGGCAGGCAGTAGGGTTGTCCCCAATTCAATGCCAGTTTAGACTTATACATGGACAGCCAGGGATTGTATAAAGCCATTTATTTTTCTGGAGACATGCCTCAGGGGTTAAGATTTTGCCTTGCAAGCTGAAGGTCCTGAGTTTGGATCCCAGGTCCCACATAAAAACGCCAGGAGGAAATGGCAGCATCTGCACTTCCAGCCTGGGCGAAGCCTGGGAGATCCCAGAGTGAAGCAAAAAGGAGGTAGAAGCAATCCAGGATGGTTCCCAAAGTCACCCTTGATCCTCCACAGGAATGTACATACACACAAAAATAAGTAAGATAAATAAAAAGTTAAAACTTTAAAAAAAAATTAAAGCCTTGTGTCTGTGTTGCCCATTCCTGTCACTACCTGAACAACAACAAACCAAGATTGGATCTTTTTTCTAAGTGTTACTGAAGTTTGAAGCTTCATTTTGTTCTGTCGTGTTGTGTTTTGTTTTGTTTTTTGCAGTGCTGGGGGTCCAGCTAAGGTCTTGCTAGGCAGGCACTCTACCCCTGGTTGCATCTCCAGACTTGAGGCTTGATAAATATTTTAAGATGCCCAAGTGAAGTCTCATGGACTGTTAACCCATTCCTGGGGTTACAGCTAAATAATCGAGCTCTTGCCTAGCATGTGTGAGGCTTGGATTGATTCCTCCCATGACAAATATATAACTAACCCCCCAATTATTGCTCCAGACTGTGAGCAATAAATACATGGTCTTTAAGCCCTTTAGTCAGTGCTGGTGGCTTTTCTTTTCTTACATAAGATTTATTTAGTGTTCCTGAGTTCACGCACATGTACATGCCTGGCCTAAGCTAAGAATCATCTCAAAGAACTCTTTCTTTGTTTTATCCTAAATAGTGTGTGTATGTGCTATGGATGTGTATGTGGAGGTCAGGAGGTCAGGGGATGAGTGTGGATGTCCATTCTGTAGGTTTGGGGATCCTCCTCGGGTCTGTGGGGCTGGGTAGCAAGTTCCTTTTCCCACCGAGCCACCTCACTGACTTGTTGAATTCAATTTTCAGTCTCCCCCAATGAAATCTAATGCTTCTCTCTTGACATGCCAACAAAAGAGCAATGCAAAGCTCGTACAAAGCTGGGGTTGTTGGCGCCTCTGGGAACTTTGCCTCTGTGGCCCAGCTCTGGGCTCCGGGGGAGTTCCCTCTGACTTACTGCTCCTTTCCCAGTGGCCTTCCAGAGCACATGGTCCCATCCAGCTCCTGAGTGCACTGATTGTAGGATAAGAACAGGGTTCTTGTGGGGTCCTGTGGGTCTTGCCAGAAGAGTTGAATGACAAGAGTTGATTGAGTGACAGAACCTTGCTCACTGGGAGGCCTGGAGTGCTCCTGGAGGAGGCCACGGACCATTCTGGTAGACCCTGCTTTGCAGATTATGGATCCTCCAGTCTGCAGTTATCTAGCAACACACAAATCTTAACCTAGCTTGGAGCCAATAGCTTGTTTGTACTTGGGTAGTACGTCTGAGTCCTGATAAAGCCGATCATGCGTTTCTCAGTGGCTTCCTAAGGGCAGTTCTATAAAGGAACTTCAAGTTCTTCTGTTTTGTCCCTTAAAAGCAGAAAATTATTCTGATTTTGTTTTTATAGATAGACATTGTAAAATGGGGCTCGCCTATAATATTAAATCCTAAATAAAGAAGTCAAAAAAAGAGAGGTTGATTGGACTTGGCAACTTCTGTTGTTGAACTTGGGCTCATTATTTGCCTTGTTGGTTTTTAAATTTTTGCCCTGTTTTTATACTTTTTTTTTTTGCTTTTGAGACAAGATCACACATAGCCCAGACTGGCCTTAAACTGTCTACAGAGCTGATGCCAGCCTTGAACTTCGGATCCTCCTGCCTCTACCTTCTAAGTGCTGGGATTACAGATGTGCACCTCCACATCTGGCTTCATCTTAGTATAAGGTTGCCTTACAGTCTGTCTCAGATTCACAAAGCACTTCTGGGCCTCCTGTTACCCCTGAGTTATAGTCCTTTTAAGTTGGGTGATTCCTAGGACCAGAAGCATCAGGTTAATCTTGGGTTCTACTTAGCTAGGTATCCCGCCAAGACAATGTCAGTTCCCACTTCTGTTAGTATGGCTTGCCAGGCTTTTAGTTTATTTTCTTGATTCAAATTCTACTTTGTGCAGATTCTTCCTCCTTCCCAGACTGACCTTGAAGTGAAATGAAAAGGGCAGAGAGGCATTTTAAACATTTATCTTGTTGTACTGGATATAGGATGACATGCTGCCTAGACAGGGTCTAGTATTTATTTAGTCACTGTGGGTATAAAGGAGATGAAGTACTGTGATGTCAGGATCCTTTCCTGATTGGTCACCATGTGTCCTAGTTTCCTGTCCTGTTGCTCTGATAAAATGTTCTGACAAGGCTGATGAGATTGCCAAGTTAGTAAGGCGCCTGCTCGAACCTGGCAACCTAAGTTCAATTCCTGGAAGCCTACATGGTGGAAAGGGAGAGCTGACTTTTGAAAAACTGTCCTCCTATCTCCACTTGTGACATATGTGTGTGTGCATTTCCCTCCTCCCCTCTGTCTGTCTCTCTCTCAAAAAAAAAGATAAGTCCTGACATTCTGACAGGCTGGTGATAGCTCAGCAGGTTAGGAGCGTGCTTGAAGACCTGGCAATCTGACTTTGATACCCAGAAGCCCAGTGGCTGAAGGAGAGAACTGACTTCCTAAAGTTACCCTCTGACCTCCACCCATGTGCCATAACATGCCTGTGTTCACCTTCTCTCTCTTGCTTTCTCCCTCCTTCCCTCTCTCCCAAATGACTAAATGAAAAGTATTTAAAGTATTGTGGCCGAAGCACCTTAAGGGATAAAGGGCTTGTTCCGTGTCGTGTGGGTTGCCCTCCCTCCATGCAGAGCCCGCAGCAGTTCTTGGCAGCTGACCACACTGCACGCGCAGCAAAGCGCAGCAGGGAACAGCGGGCTGCACACGAGCTCGCCAGTGCACAGCTCCCTGTGCTCCCTTGTGAAGTCCAGGGCCCATGCCCCGGAAATGGTGCCACCACAGTGGGCCTTTCCGCTGATCACACCTACAGGTATGCCCAGAGGCCCCTCTTCCAGACAATTCTATGTTGTGTCAGGTTGGCAGTTGAGAGCAGCCATCACACCATTATCTTCCAGGCCTTTAAACAACATCTTTCATACAGTAGGTACTCGCTTCGGAGCTAGTTGCTGACAGAACGAGCTTTGCTTCACAAGTGATGAATGAACCTTTTTCTTTTTTCTTTTTTTCGAGACAGGGTCTTACTATGTAGCCCAGGCTAGCCCAGAACAGGTAATCTTACCGCCTCAGCCTCCAGAGTGCTGACACTTCACGTATGTACCAGTAGTGTTTGTTCATAACATACTAATTCATGCAGTGCTAGGAACTGAACAGAGGTTCTTTTGCCTGCAGGGCAAATGCTGTATCACTGAGTTTGGAACCCCCACCCCCCAACTCCTCACACTGGCCTCGAGTTGGACTCAGAGGAATTTGTAAGCAGCCCTGGTACTGATTGGCAGGCTGTAACAGGATGCTTGCAGTTAATCACACGCTTCACAGGCGTGGTTGTAGATGATTCTAGATTATGTCAAATTGATAATTGAGTCTGTCATGTAGTAGATACTTGAGATCTAGCTTATTCCAGTTAACGGTTCTTAGTTACACTCATTAGTATGGCAGGAACTGACCATACCACATCCACAGGACGAGCCCCAGGGGGCACATTTTCTCGCTTACCATGCAGAATACTGAAGCAACTCTCCATATTCCTCAGGGAATGGTCCCATCCACCTCATGGACTACTGTTCTTCCCACATCAGCTAGACAATCTCCTATAGTCTTGTTCAGAGAGCCTTAATTAAATAATTCTTCCTAAGTGCCTAAATGTCACTTATTTGCTCTCAGTGTCAAATTGAGAGCTGGAAGACAAACTCCTTAGGTCTCAGTCTGTTTCACACAGGGTGCCTTGGGAATTTAACTCCTTCCCACATGCTGTGTGTACATGGAGAACAGCAGACATGATTCAGAGAGATCAGTGTCACTATTGATGCATCATAAATTAGAAGCTGGTATGTGTTGTGATCTCTGACCTCAAAGCCTCCTCTTCCATCTTGTGGAATAGGAAACCTCTCAGAGTTAGAAGCTCACCTAAAGACCAGGTGTCAAACTGTTGGACGACTCGGAGCCTGTTCTGTCTGACCTGATCACACATTTGCTGGAGAACGAGGAAGGAGAATTCTGTCTTCACCAAGACATGTGCTTTTCACTTTCCAATCGGAAGGCGTCTGATGCATGCCACTCTGCACGGCGCTTAGTTGCTAACCAGGGACCCCTGGAAGCCTGTCCCAGGAGCTGCCCGTGACCGGTGCTTCGGGGTTACAGCCTTCCTTCACCGGTGTCCCCAGGCTCTAGCATTTGCATAGGGCACCCCAGTGCAGATTCTGTGATCCAGCAAGGTTGCAGGGTCTGCCTGTCTGCCACCCTCTCGGTCCGACCCACTGTGCCATGACTTTGGGGAACGTACTGATTGTGCTGCTGCCATTGCATTGATGAGCTGGAAGCCTGGGAGGCCCATGGAAGTCTGCAGGTCTCTACCTGTCTCATGCCCGGCACAAGTGGTTGCTTAACATATTCTTGAAGATAAATGACCCCAAAGTTTAAAAAAAATCAGGGTTGCCTGAACACATGCCGAAAGTCGTGAAAGTGAGCGAGGTTGGTTGGTAGGAAAGAGTCTGAATGGGAGGAGGAAATGAGATCGGCTATTGGGGCCGAAAATGGCTGAAATTCATTGTATACATGTGTGAAGCTAAGAATCGCAGTAAATAAATGAAAGTGGAAAAAAAGAACTTGAAAAGCTAAAAAGACAGTGCCCTCTGACACACACATACTAAAAAAAAAAAAAATTTAAAAAGGTTGGAGAGATGGTTCAGGGGTTAAGACTGTCTCACAAGCAGAAGGACCTGAGTTTGGATCCCAGATTCCACTAAAAACGGTAGGCAAGTGGTCTGCACGTGTGGCTGTGGAAGGTGGAGCCTGGGAAATCCCAGAGCAAAGGAGGTAGAAGCAATCCGGGATGATTTCAGAAGTCAGCCTTTGTCCTTCATGGGGACATACAATACTCTCTGATACACACACACACACACACACACACACAGAGTGAAATTAAAAAAAAAAAAAAAAGCCAAAAAGGCAGAACCTTCCCAAAAATAAACCAGAACTAGTCATTTCTATGATAGAGAGTAATTTAAAAAAAATAAATAAAAGCCAAAAAGGCAGAACCTTCCCAAAAATAAACCAGAACTAGTCATTTCTATGATAGAGAGTAATTCAGGACATGGTAGCCACTAGAAGAAGCATATACAAACTTTTTTGTATGTTTTTTTCTTTTTTCCATTTTTATGTGTATGTAGTTGAGAGACATGCATGTGTGTATGTGTGTTCCCATGTATGTGGGATGTGGGGGGTTGTGCATATGTGTGTTGAGTTCTGAGACTGATATCAAGAATCATCCTTCATTATTCTTCTACCTTTTTCTTTTTGAGGTGGGGCCTCTAATCAGTCCTAGAGTTGCAGATAAGTCTAGTTTTGACCATAGAGCTCTTTCTCCATCTGCTCCTTTTTCTTTTCTTTCTTTCTTTTTTTTTTTTGAGGGAGGGAAGGAGAGAGGGGGGAAGAGAGGGAGAGAAAGAGACACACAGAGCATGAACAGGTGTGTGTGTGTTTGTGTGCGCGTGCGCGCGCGCTTGCATGTGCCTATAGAGATAAAAAATACCTTGGAAATCTATTATCTCTTACGCTTGCATGTGCCCATAGAGATAAAAAAAAATACCTTGGAAATCTATTATCTCTTACCACGTGGGCTCTGGGGATCAAGTTCAGGTCACCAGGTTGAACAAAGGCACCTTTACTTGTTGAGGCTTTTACTGGCCCTACTCCCTCCCCTTTAAATTTTTATGTAAATTCTGGGAGTCAAAGGTAGGTCCTCATGCTTACATAGCAAGCACTTTACTGAAAACTACTTCTCCAGCCCTAGATTACCTTACATCCTTACTTTAAAAGTATAGATGTAGTTTCTGGGCCAGTGAGGTAACTAGTAGGTGAGGTACCTGCTGGCAGACCTGGGGATCTGCACTTGGTCCCAGAAGCCCACATGGTGGAAGGAGAGAACTGACTTCTGAAAGTTGCCCTCTGGCTATACACAAGAGTTCTCTCTTTCTCTCTCTCTCTCTCTCTCTCTCTCTCTCTCTCTTTCAATATCAGTCAATAATTTTAAGTAGTTTTCTGTTGGAGCTTGCTTTTCTTTTAATGACTGTTTTCCTGTGTATTAATAGTATAACCAAATTATAGCCAAATACGTGCTTACATGTAGCACAGGAGTTTAGTTTTCTGCACTTTTCATTACCTCTTTGTTTAAGGATCTCAGGAAACCTAGGCTGACCTCAAACTCTGAATAGCCAAGGATTGCCCTGAAACCTGGTTCTGCCTTCACCTTTTAAGTGCTGGGATTATGGTGATTTAGCTTAAATGCTTTTAGGCAGAATGTGAAGTAGTCATCCTAGGTCTCCTTTTTTTTTTTTGAAAACAGGCTGGCTTTTAACTCTGTGTATCACACTGGCCTCAAACTCCCATCCACCTGCCTGAGACGCCTAGGTACTGGCACCGCGGCATGTTACCATAGGCCTCTGCTTGGTTGATGGGATCTAATGTGTCTTCTCAAGTTCCTTAGTAAAGGTTGATTGGCTCCCAAGTTTCACACCCTGTGCTTTACAGCGCTGCTTTGGGTGAATGTTCCCTGATGTGTGAATATATAGTCTTCACTTTAATGCACACTTGATACCTTGCTTTAAAAGTCTCAGAATTTCACGTACGGTCAAGATAAATGATTTCCTCTTCCCAGTCAGTAGTATCATGTTAAAGTGCATGCTAGTTACATCTTCCCGTTGCTGAACTGACACAGGACCCAAACAACTTAGGAGGAACAAAGAGCTTATTCTTGCTTATGATTTTTGGTGATAGTTGATCATCGGGGCAGGAGAGTTCATGCCGACATCAGTAGCTGAGGAAACTGGCTGCACCTACACAGAAGCCAAGAGAGGAGTGTACTTTCGTGCCTGCCAGCATGCCAGGATGCCAAACTACTTAGCCAGCTGCTTCCATGTTATCCCCCTTCCCCAGGGATGGTGCCGCCCATGTGACCTGAGTCCTCCCACATCAATTAATCAATCTCCCACGGGCTCAGCCCTTGTTTGTCAAGTTGACACCTGTGTCTAACTGGCACAAAGAGTATCGGGACATAGTGTCATGAGGCAAGCCTGGACAAGGGGGAGGGGTCTAGGATAGGATCTTGAAAATATCAGTCTGGTTTTTCCTTTTGCGAGTAGCTCCCTTGGTTAGACTATACAAAATGGTTTTTTATTCAGTGAGGTCCAGATTTTTTTTTTTTTTTGAGATAAGATCTCATGTAGCCTAGGGTAGCTTCAAATAGCTATGTGGTTAAGGATGACTTTGAACTCCTGATCTTACTGCCTCTACTTCCCAAGTGGTGGGATGATAGATATGCTCCAACTGCTGACCAAAATCCAAATGTCCTATTCTCTGGGCTTTGTAATCACAGCCCTACACAGCCCAGCTTTCAGAAAAGAAGGAAGTGAGCAGAAGGGCTGAGATAGAGCTCAGTGGGAAAAGTGCTTGTCATGTAAGCACAAGGGCCTGAGTTTGAATTCCCCAAACCCATGTAAATGCCAGAAATGGTGGTGCATACCACCCCAGTGCTGGCAGGCGTGGTCAGAGACAAGTAGATCCCAGGTGTTTGTACGTCAGCCAGCCTAGCCAAAACAGCAAGCTCCAAGTTCAGTAAGAAACCTGTCTCCAAAATTAAGGTGGAGAGGGGTACAGGAAAATTCCTGAAGTTGGTCTCTGGCCTTCTCACTTTCACGAATATGTGAGTACATCTGTACACACACACACACATACAACACACATGCACGCACACGGGTTGGGGAGAGAGAAAAGATATTGGAAGTACATAAAAATGAATGTTTGAGGACTGGCAAGATGCTCAGTGGGCAAAGGAACTTGTTGCCAAGCCTGCTGACTTCAGTTCATTCACTGGAATTCACATGCTGGAAGGAGAGAACCCGAAGGTTGTCCTCTGGCATGCGCACATGTGTGTGTGTGTGTATCACATACAGACATACAGAAGGTACACATACAGAACTGCCAGGTGGAAATGGCAGTGGCCTGTACTTCAGGCTCTGGTGAGCGGAGCCTGGGAAATCCCAGAGCAAAGCAAGAAGGAAGTAAAAGCAATCCAGGATGTTTCCCAAAGTCACCTTGGTCCTCTACAGGGACATACAGTGCCCCTCACACACACATAGAGTAATAAATTATATATATAAAGAATGTAGTCTGTAGCTTGTTTATAAAGAAAGATCCTTGGGAGGAATCTCTTCAGTCTTACTATGTGATAGTTTTCTGGTGAGTTTCCTGTATGAAATCTCACAGCTGGTTGCGTTTCTTTGTGTGTTGGCTGTTCACTGTGAGTGAAATTTATAGTTGCTTCCGGTAAGTTATCTTGCAAGGCTTCACTGTGGGGAGGAATCTCCCTGTTTCTTTTTTTTTTTTAATATTTATTTTGTGTGTGTGTGTGTGTGTGTGTGTGTGTGTGTGTGTGTGTGTATCAGAAGTACTGTGTGTCCCTGTGAAGGATCAAAGGTACTTCGGGAATCATCCTGGACTGCTTCTACCTCCTCCTTGTTTTGCTCTGGGATTTCCCAGGCTCCTCCCACCAGGCCTGAAGTGTGGACTGTTGCTTTTTCTGACTGGTGTTTTTACTTGGGACCTGGGAGCCAAACTCAGGACCTTCTGCTTGCAAGACAGAATCTTAACCCCTGAGCCATCTCTCCAGCCCGAATCTCCCTGTTTCAACCTGGAGGTTTATCATAGGACCTCCTAAGGAATTCCCTGGAAATCTCTAAGTAACTGCTCAAATTCTACCCTCACCGACTGCTTTTCTTGAGAAAATATTGGTGGATAAAAATTTGGGACTTTCTCACATAAGAAAAAAATAACACTTTTAGTAGAAAAAAAAGTAAATTGAAAATCCATTTCACTGTGAAGCTGAATTCAAGGCTATTGGTTTGTCTACTGCTTGGGTTCATTTTTTGCAGATATGGGTGTTGGCCTGAATTTAATATTCTTTTTTTAAAAACTTCATTCATTGTGTGTGTGTCCTTGTAGAGGTCCAAGGGTGACTTCGGAATCATCCTGGAGTGTGTGTGTGTGTGTGTGTGTGTGTGTGTGTGTGTCCTTGTGGAGGTCCAAGGGTGACTTTGGAATCATCCTGGAGTGCTTCTATCTCCTTGCTCCACTTTGGGATTTCCCAGGCTCCGCCTACCAGAGCCAGAAGTGCAGGCTGCAACCATTTCCTCCTGGCTTTTTTTTTTTTACATGGAACCTGGAATCCGAATTCAGGACCTTCTGTTTGAGAGGCAGAGTCTTAATCCCTGAACCATCTCTCCAGCCCTGAATGTAATATTCTTATTTATTTAATTTTTCCACTCATACAAACTTAATAGGTACCCTGTCCCCTCCTTCCCTCCCTCCACCCCTCCCCGAACCCCGTTGATCCCTTCCCCCTTTTGAATTTAATATTCTTAACGGATTTTTTTTTAATTTTCTAGGTGAATGTCGGATGTGTACCCAAAAAGGTAATTTTCTTTTTCTCCTTACTTCCAAATGCCTAGTGTGTATGTGACAAATCATGAGCAGGATAAGAATGTTTCAGAGTATGTCAGTTAAAATTCTTACTACAAAAATAACTGAAAGTGTTTTAAATAAGGTTTTTTTATTTGTTTGCTTGTCTTTTGTCTGTTTGGTTTGGACTCTTTGGATCAGAGTCTCATTATATAGCTCCCATTGGTCTTCCTGAATCAGCCTATCAAGTGGTGGAATTAAAGGCATGTGCCACCCATGCCTAACTTAATTTTTTTTTTTTCTCTCTTCACTGGGGTGGAGCCCAAGGCCTGGTGCCTGCTGAGCCATTGCCTCTCTGAGATCTACAGTGTCAGCCTTGAGACAAGGTCTCATTGCGCTGTCCAGGCAGGCCTTAAGTTTGGCACGGTCCTGTCTCAGCTTCCTGTGTAGTTAGGATGACAAGCCTGTGCCACAGCGCCTTTCCCACTGAGCTATCTCACCAACCCCCCATTTTAGTGTCTGAGATACAGTCTATGTAGCCCAGTATAGCCTGACTTCTCTATGTTGCTGAGGGTAATCTCGAGCTTTTATCCCCCGTGCTGAGATTATAGGTATGTGCCACAGCGCGCAGTTATATGAGTGCTGGGACCCGAACACAGGAGTCTTCTGCTTCAGACTCCCAAGTGCTGAGATTCAGGTGTGAGCCACCACACCAGGGCTGCTTTTGCACTTGGTCTGTTAGTTTGCAGGGCAGCCAACCTGAGGTTACTCCTCCTCCTCTCAGAAGGGCTGAGTAAAAGAACAAAACAGAAGGAGCCAGAGGGCCTGCGTACTGTGCCCCTACCCTTCCAAATCAGTCTGAGCCAAAAAGCCTAGGATAGTTCATACACAGGCGTCCTCTCTTGAGGGTGTTTAACACGGTTGCATGGCTCATAATTGGAGGTAGAAGTAAACAGGCATAATAACATCATTATGATAGAAGCAAAAATGATGTCTGTTAGCATTATGTATTTATGGTATTGATGAGTCTTCCATATGCATTGAGATCATGACTCTCACAGATAAAATGGCTACCTGAATTCACCTGGACTAAAAAAAAAATCTGTACCAGGTGTGGTGGTACACATCTGTGATGCTGGCACTTGGGAGGCTGAGGCATGGGGATTGCCACCAGCCTGAGCCGCACAGCAAAACTGTGGCTGGAGAGATGGCTCAAGTGTCACCTGGCAAGCAGAGGGACTTGAATTTGGATGTAGATCCCATCTGTAGCAGTTCGCCTGCATGGTTGCTGATAAATGACCATCACACAGCTTAAGGAACAAGGAGTTTACTTTCTTACGACAGTCTGGTTACAGTTCTCAGTCCAGCTTGACAGGAGAACATGCACCAATAACAGGGCCGAGGGAACTGGCCACATCATCATCAAATAACAGCTGAGAGATGGACAATCCTTACTTGCCAGACCAGCATGTCTGGACAAGTGAACACAAGGATGCCAACTCTCTCAACCATCTCTCTGTGATTTATCTAGGTCCTAATCCCATCCACCATGGGCTGGGTCTTCTCCATCAGCTAGACAATCTCCTTTGGGTTTGCTCTGGGCTTAACTCAACCATCAACTCTCTACAACTGTGCCCAGAGCTCAAACCCTTAACAGTCAAGTTGACACCTGTGCTTAACTATGATACCATCTAAAAACACCAGGTAGAAATGGTCAGATCTATAATTCCAACCTTAGAAGTGGAACCTGAGAAACCCCAGAGCAATCCAGGATGATTCCTGAAATTACATGTGCGCATACACGCAAATAAACAAAACATAGTTCTTAAAGCACGTCCATAATGTGCAGAACCAGAATGCTAAATGGGCAGGAACACAGATGGAAAGCAAAAAAGCAAAACCCTGTCTCCAGAAGCAAACATTGGTGGAGCCCTCATTTTAGGAACCAAAGGAAAAAAATGGACATCTTCCACTGGTCCTAGCTTGCCTAAAGAGTGGTAGTTGTTATCCAGAGCTCTGGATCCAGTTTGAATCTTGTTATGCTGGCGATGGCTGGTTTGGCATCACTGACCTTGCCCCCTCGGAGCTGCATGTAGTCTGTGCTGCAGGCTTGTGCTTGCACATATCCTTAAAGGAATAGGTTTACTGTTACTACATAGTAGGATTTCATTACCTAAACTTTTTCACTCTCAACTTATCTTTAACTTTCTCTCCTAAATTGCAAACCTGTAAAATTACAGATGCATTCTGTTTCCTATGAAAATAGACAGTCATAGAAAAATCTAGAACTTAAAACTGGCAAGCAATAATAAATTTTTTAAAAGGAACAATTATGAGGGCTATAATATTCTGCTTGTATAGTGTTTATAAACTTTGTAACTATAATGGTAGACATAATTTTTTCCCCAGTATTTCAGAGTCTTCATTATGAAATTTCATGTCATATTCCTGAATTCATGTTTGGTCATTAACTTTGAGGTCACTGTTTTGTCTATTAAGATTCATGATTTAGGTCTTTCTTAAGCACTCATGCATATCTGGGATTTTTTTTTTATAAATAGGTTATGTGGAACACGGCTGTCCACTCTGAATTCATTCATGATCACCTTGATTACGGCTTTCAAAGTTGCGAGAGTAAATTCAATTGGCAGTAAGTATTAGTGCTCAAAGAGCTCAATGTACAAATGTAGATGTTTTTATACATGAAATCGTGAACTTTGGACAGGAAAATTGTTTTGCTAAAATGTATACAGAAACTGGGATTATAGCTCATTGGTAGAGCTCATGCCTAACATAAAGCTCTGGGTTCAATCCCCAGAACCATATATGTGTACATACATAGGCACAATTAAAAGTTACCGTTTTATGTTAAGTGTAAAATTAATTGGCTTTAAGTGTATTCACAGTGTTGTGTGGCTGTTAATCACTCTATTTCATAGCTTTCCTATGGTGATAAACAGAAACCAGGCCCATTGAACTCCATGCCCCACCCCCTCAGCTTGGAGAACTGTTCCGCTCTCTCTCTCTACCTTAAGCCTGCTAGACATTTAAAATGGCATATAATGCTTTTTCTTTAATGTCACACAGCATAACATTTTCAAGGTTTGTTGTTGCTGTGATTGGTTTCAGTAGTAGTTCATGCTGTTCACTGCTGAATAGTATTCTTTTATACAGTTTACTAATCTGTTTAGTCACCCACGTGAGCCCTTTGGTCGTTTCCACCTTGTGGCTATTACAAATTATGCTGCCACGAATGTTGGTGTACAAGTTTCTGTTCTTGTTGTCAGTTATTCTGGGTCTATATTTAGATGTGGATGTGCTGTTTAGTACGGCACATCTATATTTTTCTCTTAATGTATTTGAGGTCAGTATATATGAATTTGTATTTTGTGTGTGTGGGTATGCATATGTGTGCCCATCATGCTAGCGTATGTGTTTGTGGAGACCTGAAGTTGATACTGAGAATCATTCTCAATGCTCTTCCACCTTACTCTTTTGAATCCAGGTCTCCAATCAAACCCAGAGCTCACCAGTAATGCTAGCCTGGCTAGACAACTTGCTCCGGGGATTCCCTGGCTTTGTTTTCCTGAGCCAGAATCACAGGTGGCCACACTTGCTGCCATACCTGCCTGGCATCTTTACATTCAGTCTGGGGATCTAAACACTAGCTATTTTGTTTGTGCAGCAAGTGCTTCAATTGCTGAGCCATCTGCCTAGTCCCATGTTTAACTTTTTAAGGTATTGCCAGAAGCCTTTAGAACTGTCAATTTTTCAAAGGATTTTAGCAAATCTATTTTTTTAACAACAAATATTTTGAATATTTCAACAAATATTCACCATGTACTAGCTACCAGGGTAGAGCAGCTCTCCTGATTTTCTACGCAGAAAGAACTGTGAGTGCCTGCTGAGCATTTTTCATTAGCATAGGATCTCAACACCTCCTGGACGACACATGGACACAGGAGAGGCGAGAGAACGTGTTTGCAGAGACAGTTGCTCACTCATTCTTGTTGACAGCGTTCTGTGCTGCTGCACTGGCTACCAGCTGAAAGAGAGAAATCGTGTTTCTGAGCACTGACTGAGGTTTCGTTACAGCGTTGTAAAGGAGAAGCGGGATGCCTATGTGAGCCGCCTGAATAACATCTATCAGAACAACCTAGCCAAGGTGCGTAAGCTGGCAATGAGCTATTTATTCACTACAGAGGAGGCCACAGGCATAGCCAGACGAGATGTAGCCTTTGGATATACTTCATTGTGTCTGTTACTCGTTTTCAATTCATGAGTTTGAAGTTAATGGTGTTGATCAGAAGTCCAGCAGGCCAGTCTCTTTCCTCTGTGGCCCCTGTGTACTAAGGTCCATAGACTTCCACAGATGCAATCCCTGAGTTTCACCCGCTGCTGCATCTTGAGTAGGTTCGTCCCTCCAGTTCAATCAGAAACCAAGGACATAAGAGGCTGCACTGATTAAAGTCAAGAACACTGTACAGCACAAGCTGAAAACCCGCTGTTGGCTTAGAATGACCTGTAGGAGACTGAATGATGATGACTCCGAGGCTTATTTGAATGAATAAATCTTAGTAAGGAAATTGAGCAAAGGTGTAGTTGCCTGTTGTCCCATATTCGTCCAACGTCTTTTCCACCTTGATGTTTGACTTTAATACCTCGGTCACTCAGGGCCATTCTGGTGACATTGATAGTTGTGCTCAATTGTGCACAATCCATTCTTAAGACAGGGTCTCATGTGGCTCAGACGGCCTTAAACTCAGTGTATCTTGAGGACAATCAGTGGCTCCTGAGCGCTGGATTACAAGCATGTGTCATTTATGAGATACTGGGGATTGAACTCAGGGATGCTATGCAAGCACTCTGTCACCCAAACCGTATACTCCACTCTTTTCCTTTCCTTTCTCTTCTCTTATTCCCTCCCTTCCTTTCTCTTTCCCTTCCTTCCCTGCATTCATTTGTTTTCTTGATCAGTCTAACTATGAAGCAAGTTGGTCCAAGACTCACTCTGTAGTCCAGGCTGGACTTAAATTCTCGGGTGTTAACCCTCTCAGCCTCTGGGTGCGGGGATTACAGGCATGTGCAGGCTCACCCAGCAAGCCTGCCTTTTTCAGGACAGCATATGTTCTGCCACCCTTCACTCATCTTTGCCAGCTCACTTGGCAGTCTCTAAGGTTTCTACTTAGCTTGATTTATGTTTAGATGACAGACTCTTGATTATATTTGGTCTGCCCTAACCTCATTCACAGGATGTTTATAAACCAATTTTTAGAGTGAATTACTTCTGTAGATGATTAGTTTCTTTTTTAAACATTTATTTACCTTGTGTATAAATTGGTGAGGAGGCTGGGGGATTAAGGGAAGATGGCTTGCAGGAGTTAGTTCTCCTCCGCCATGTGGACTTGGAATGGAACTCAGTTCACTCTTTTGTGCACTGGCACCTTTACTTCCTGAGCCATTTCACTGGCCCCAGATGGTTAATTTCATCTGCCTTTACATTAATTCTTAGCATTTATCATATTTATTTATTTTTAAGCAATTTTTTTGCATGCATATATGTGTGTGTGTGTATCAGAGGGCACTGTGTGTCCCTGTGGAGGACCAAGGATGACTTCAGGAATCATCCTGGATTGCTTCTGCCTCCTTTTTGCTTCTCTCTGGGATTTCCCATGCTCTGCCTACCAGGGTCGGAAGTGCAAAGCCGTTACCCTTACCACCTGGGATCCTCCTGGGTTCCAAACTCAGGATCATCTGCTTTTGAGGGAGAGTCTTAATCCCTGAATCATCTCTCCAGTCCCCTATTTATTTTTGAAGTATAATTTATTGCCTTAAACCCCATTCAACCACATTAGAATTTTTTAATGGGGCTAGCTAAAATTTCTTTGCAAAAGAAGTAAGAAAATTTAGAAACCCCAAATTTAAGGTGCTTAACAGTCACAGTGTGTAGTAGAGCTTCTTTGAAGAAACTACTAACAGCTTATCCAGAAGTTCTACACAGTAAAAGAAAAAAATTGTGTTCAAAATCCTGGGCAATGAAATCTTCCCTCAGTTATTATCTTTGTTCAGCCCACACTCCCTTTTCTCTGGCACCTTACAGAAGCTCATTACCTCTGAAGAAAGGCTGCCCTAGATCCTTGTGAGTTTTGGCAGTGATCCCAATTCAGTTGATTCAGCCAGGCACCTGCAGGAATAGGCCTGGAGGGGAGGTTGGGAAAGAGGAAGTAACTCAATTTAGAACCTTGAATGTTCCAAAATGTTGACTCATCCCCTGTGTGAACATACCTTTGTGGTTCCATTATCCTTTAGTTTGTCGTGTTTGTATCCAGGACATGTGTCTGTACCAAGCAGAAACCTGATGGTGGTCCCCAAATTCAGCCCTTGCACAGAGGATTCCAGTAAGAGCAGCTCCACATCATCTAGTTGTTGGTACAATATATGTCGTACAGCTTTGGGATGTTCTCATCTGTTTAGGGAAGCGGTAGCATTGCATTGTCTCTTGTCCAGTTCCTTTCATCTTTATTTCTCTTTTCAGTATCCTTTCTCCATCTTCCAGCAGGACATTTTCCAGTGTCTTTTATTATAAGGAAGATTTATCTTTTTCCTTGTGGGAGTGCACATCATCTTTGCTATATGGTTTGTCCACAATAACACCTTTATTTTTCCTTATCATACATATCCAGCATCTTAAAGCAGTGCTTTTACCTGAGTATTAGTTACCAGTCGGGAAGTCTAAGGAAGATGAACAATAGAATGAATTGTCTGTAAGCCAGAAGTCAAAATCTTCAGAGAAGCAGGGCAAATGGGCAAACCTGGAATCCCAGCACTTGGCACGCATTCCAAGTTCAACACCTGGGTCACATAGCAAGACTCTGTTCCCAAAAACAAAAAAACATAATGGTACATGCTTGTAATCCTGTAATCCCAGCACCTGGGAGGTAGAGGCGGAGGATTCGAATTCCAAGGTCCTCTTCAAGTATGCAATCAAGTTGGAGGCCAACCTGTGTCACTGACATGAACGGGACTTTTTTTCAGTATAGAAATAAATAGTTGATATGTTTGCCAGGTTTTTGACAGGATCTTATGTAGGTTTGAGAGCCTCAAACTCAACTATGGAGCCAAGAAGGACCTTGAATTCTTGATTCTCCCATTTCAGTTCCCAAGTGCTGGGACTGCACTTGGGACCCCACACCCAACTAAGGGTTGTTACATATTTATTTATTTATTTGAAGAGAGGAAAGCCCACTGGTACGTATGGAGGTCAGAGAACCACTTTGGGAAGTTGGTTCTCCCCTTCCATCGTATTGGCTTCAGGAATCTAACTGAGGTCTCCAGGTTTGTGAATAGGCACCTTTACCCACTCAGTTATCTCATCCCCCCCCATTTTAACTCAGCATGCTAATAGCGGATCCTTCTACAGGCCCACATAGAATTCATCCATGGCTACGCAACATTTGCAGACGGCCCACAGCCCACAGTTGAGGTCAATGGGAAGAAGTACACTGCTCCTCACATCCTGATTGCCACAGGAGGTATGCCTGCACATCCTCAGGAGAGCGAGATCCCAGGTGAGTGTTTGTAACAGGTGCTCTTTGGATTGCTATGAGACACCACTGAGGCTCAAACAACTTGAGGGGAGATTTATTCAGTTTACTGTTCCAGAGGACAGATAAAGTCCTCTGTGGCAGGAAAAGGCGCAGCTGGTGGCAGAAACTGGAGGTGGCCTAAATCGCTTCTGTCAAGGAGACTGAGAGCTGCAAAACTGCAAGCTGCAATTCCCAGCCCTCCACCCACCCCCACTCCCCTGTGACTGCCTTCCTCCAGCAAGGCTTCACCTCATAAAGGTGCCACGATCTTCCCAAACAACTGAAGATTCAAGCACATGAACCTGTGGGGACAACTCTCATTTCAAACCATAACAGTCTTCATAGGATCCGACCCCTTAACAGTGGTCAGAAGGATCCACGTAGTGGGATCCAGGATCAAACTCAGGTTATCAGGCTTGGTAGCAAGTGCTTTTACTCATTGAGTCATCATTCCAGTCTCCCCTCTTTGAATTTTTAACATGTGCCATCATTAATTAAAGAAAAAAAAGCAAAGCCTAAAGGTAAATGTTACAAAGTGCCAGGTATTGAAGGTTGAGATTCTCAGAGGCAGGATAGATTATAACAGATACGTGTTTTATAGAGGTCCAGACTGGCCTCTAGCTTGCTGTGTACCTTGAATTCCTAAACCTCCAAGCTCTGCCTCCCAGGTGCTAGAATTACAAAACTTGGGCTTCGTTCCTGAAAGACCTCATTTGTATATGCAAATATTTCCAAGCATTTTATGCTTAGCTTGTGATGAACTTGAAGAAGAGTATAAAAGTGGAACAGAATAGATAGATACACAGAGCTGGACTATCTGAGGAGGAAATTCAAAGCTTGCAGTGCTGGCTCAGGAAGGCTTGCTGGTGAGCTTCTTCAGTGGAGAGCCTAACGAAATCATCAAAAGGGGCATCACCTCAGTGTTTGGTTCAGCACAGAAGCGGCAGCTAACACCTATGACCTCCAGTGCTGGGGAGACTGAGGTAGGAGGATGGCTTGGGTTGAGGTCAGCCTGGCCTACATAGTGAGTTCTAGACCAGCCAAGACTTAGTGTGAAACCCTTTCTCACTCTTTCAACCCCCAACAAAAAATAGCATTCATTCTACTAAGAGAAAATGCAGTCTGGTGTGATCTCCGTTGTTTATTTTACGTAGGCGCCAATCTGGGGATAACCAGTGATGGGTTTTTTCAGCTGGAAGACCTGCCTGGGTAAGTGGACTCCACCTCAGGGATTCATTTCTATCCGTCTGACTCTCTCTCTCTCTCTTTCAGTAACTTTCACTCCCCCCCAATCTTACTATGTTGCTCATGCCAGTCTTGAACCCGCAGGCTCAAGTGATCCATCTGTCTGAGCATGATCTACTCTGTAACCTTTGGCTTTAGGGTTCACAGATGATGCATTTGAGCACATGTTTTGAAAATGTGGTCATACGATGTTTGGATGGTGTGCATCAGTTTAGAGATGCCCTGAAGGAAGCAAGTTTTGTTTCAGAGATTTGCCTGTTAGATATTTTAAACTATTTCATAAACTGTTACTGACGTTAAGTACATGCTTAACAAATAAATTCATTCATGTTATGAACATAAGGCCATGGGAACAAAAGAAATGAGTCAACAGTGGAGAATGGTGGAGGATTTCTTGAGAACCAGCTGAGCAAGAGTGACTAGGAATGAAAGAGAGAAAAGAAAGAGCATGTCAGGCGTGGTGCTGCTTTCCTAACACCAGGAAGCTGAGCAGGAGGATGCAGATTTCAGGCTAATATTGTCTATATAGCAAGTTCCAGGCTATCCTGCTCCACCTTCATAAGCCATCCTTTAGGCGATTTTTCCCTCTTTTTCCTCTCATAAGGCTCTTTTATCCTTGCTGTGGTCTTGGTGAATATAATCTGTAGGCTTCCATTTGCCCTCGGATAGTTTATGGCTCCTAGGGTGGGGAACTGAAACTTAGTGGAAGATTAGGTTCTGAAGACCATAATGAGTTAAAATGAAGTCATTTTCACTGGTTACGGTAGAGACATGAGGTATTTGAAGGTGCCCTGGGAGCTGGGTGAAGTCCATCCTCCTTGCAATTCTCTGAAGAAGGATGTGCTTTGTTATCTTGTTGCTGTAACAAAATAAGTCAGAGAAAAAGGTTTAGTTCCAGCTCATGATTCCACTTACAGCCCAGCACTGCAGAAAGTTACAGATGCGCAGCTTGAAGCAGCTGGCAGCATCACGTCCAGCAGGAGCAGGGGCGAGAACCAGTGTGTGCATGTTGCTCACCTAGACTCAGCCCACTCTCTACTTTCCCCACCCGCTCAGGGAGTGGTCTCTCCCGTACGCAGTCACGATAGTCCTCAAAGGCTCAGAGGCCAGGCCTTAGAGAATCTCTCTCAGATGGACTCTTGATAGTAATGCTCTCCAGCATGTGACTACATGCTTGTTCCTCATATGTCCCTTTTACTTGGACCCCCACTACTGCAAAGCATACTCACTTTTCAGGAATCTGCTATATTTTCTAAGCTGTGCCTCGTGCAAGAACTGTCTGTGGGCCCCCTCCTTGACCAAATGTGGGGCCCGTTTCCTCTCATTAGAAATCCTTCATGGACCAAGCCTCAGGGTGTGGGCCTATGCCCCCACATACTCAGGGCTTGAGGCAGGAGGATTGCAAGGTTTTTTTTTTATATATAAAGTTTCTATTTTTTAAACTTTATTTATTCATTTATTTTGTGTGTGTGTGTGTGTGTGTGTGTGTGTGTGTGTGTATCAGTGTCAGAGGGCATATGTGATCCTGTGGAGGACCAAGGGTGACTTTGGGAATCATCCTGGATGCTTCCACTTCCTTGCTTTGCTCTGGGACTTCCCAGGCTCCACCCACTAGGGCCTAAGGTGCAGGACACTGCCATGCGTGGCGTTTTTATTGTGTGACCTGGGATCTGAACGCAAGACCTTCTGCTTGTGAAGCAAGGTCTTAATCCTTGAGTCATCTCTCCAGCCCCAGGATTGCAAGTTTGAGGCCAGTCTGGGCCACAGAAAAAAACTCAGAGCCATCTTGGGCAATTTAGCAAGGCTGTGTAAAAATAAAAAAAATTTTTTTTTTGAAAGCTGGTGACATAACTCATCAGTAGATTTCCCTAGCATGAGAAAGGCCCAGGTTTATTCCCTAACCCAGAGCCTTTTCCCCACCCCACCCCAGAAATCAAGGGTGTGGTGGGGGAGAAAACTCTTATTCTCTAGTTCAGTACCTAGCACAATGCAGGACAAATGCCCAATAAAGAAAGAAAAGGTAGATAAAGGAAAGGAGAAAAGCAGGAGGGAGGGAAGAGCTGCAGAAAGGAAAAGAGGTCAGCATGGGAATAGGGGAGCTAGAGATGGAAGAGGAGCAGTAATAGTTCATGGGTTCTTTTCATGCTCAGGATTGGAGGGTAAGAGGGTCATTACCAGTAACTTGGAGCCATTTGGATTCTTACTGTGTCCTTCATCCAGTTCATGAGCCTCTGAAGGCTAGGACCGCAATGTGCTGCTTATTCTCTGAAAGGTATTAGAGGAAGATTTCCTTCCTTCTTCCCCTAAGTGATTCTCACCCATGCGTTCTAACAGTGGGAGGGTTTGCATCTGAAGTTCTGGAGCCCTCAGCCCTTGAATGGGATAATACCGTTAGGGATCTCATTCTCTAGGCTTGGTCCTGGAAGTAAGTCTCAGGCATCATGCAGGATTAGAGCTTCTTAACCAGTCATCCAAGCATGAAATTAGGGCTTAAGAGCTTCTGTCAAGCCAAAATGTATTCATGAAATTGAGTTCAACTGTATATCTATCCCACAAGTTGAAACGGTGCTTGTTTTTCACAGTTTTATTTTGTTCTGAGGCAGGTTGTTACATTCTGTAGTCCAGACTGTCCTGAAATCTACTATGAAGTCCAGGATAGCCTTGAATGAGTGAAGTCATCCTACCTGTCTCCTAAATGCCGAGATTGCAAGCATTAGCCACCATGTCTGGTTTAAAAGAACTTCTTAAATTGGGTTTTGATCATATTACAGGAATCAACAGAGCTCAACAATATTCAAGCTAAACAGGAGAAAGTTAGTTATGAAAATCACTGTATAAGTGCCAGGCATGGTGAGCCTATTTCATCCCAGCACTCAGGAGGCGGAGGATCACCGTCTTGGCCTCACTTTGAGGTTGAGGTCTACCTGAACTACATGAGGGGAGGAAATGGGGAAAGAGAGGGAGGAAAAGGAACTTTTGCAACAAATGTTTGTCCTGTGCTGTCATTTCAGCCGCAGTGTCATCGTGGGCGCAGGCTACATTGCTGTGGAGATAGCTGGGATCCTCTCCGCCCTGGGCTCCAAGACATCCCTTATGATACGGCATGACAGGGTCTGTCCATCCTCGCTCTGTCCCTTGCCTCGTTTGTTCTTTTTAAATGAGAGAATCTGTTTTCGTGTCGCTGTTATTAGAATGTAAAAAGCGTATGGAGGTTATGTCAAGAACTTTTCTACATGGGACTGAATGCAGGCTGATTTGCTGATTCTTACACTGCGTGTTAACTGAACTACTGGCCTGTTTGGTTCTTAAACAAGGTCTTGTGAGGCCAGTACTAGACCTGGAGATTTGTGTCTAGAACAGTGTTTTTAATAAACATGATATTTATATTACTGGAATATATCCAGTAAATTGGGGATAGCCAGCCTAGGTTTAATAAATTTAAAAAAGCAAATAAACTGTCAGTTTCTCATCAGTGTAGTAGATAATACTTGCATTTTATAATAGACTCTTTTGTGCAAAGTCCCATCTGCTTAGTCTCCTGCCCTCTCCTATCTGGTCACCAGGCTCTCCATCCTCCCTACCCTAGTATGACTCCATCTAGAACAAGATTTTTCAAAACTCTCTTTACCTGCCAAATGATCCCTTTTTGCCTGGGAAATTGTTATGTGAGTGTAGTTATATAAATCTATATATTGGTGCACAAATCACACATTTTTTGATGATAAATCATAAATTTATTTTAAAGCAATTCTTTGGTTTACGTGTAATTACCATTTATGGAGGACTGAATGAGTTTGCATATGATGGATATGATCAATTGTTTTTCCATAAAGGATTAAATCTTATGGCTGGAGAGATGCTCAGTCAGCTAAGTACCTGCCTCCTGGACTCAGCATGTGAGTCCAGTCCCTAGAATCCACAGAAAAGAGCCTGGCACAAGGGTGTGTGCTTGTCATCCCAGCACTGGGAAGGCTGAGATAGACAGGGGGATCCCTACAGCTTGCTGGCCAGCCAGCTTAGCCAGTCTCCAAATCTTCTATTTTCCTAATTCACTCTCAGTGTCTGGATCCCATCTGGTTTTGTCAAGCCCTGTTTTGGAGTTTTAAAACAAATACACAAAGTATTAAGGTACATAAAGGGGCTGGAGTTGTGCCTCACTTGATAGTGTCTTCCTAGTATGCACAAAGCCCTAGATTTGATCCCCAGCACTGCATAAACCAGGTGTGGTGATGCATACCTATAATTCCAGCACTTGGTAGGTGGAGATGTACTAGAGGTTCAAAGTCATCATTGGCTACATAGCAAGTTCCAGACCTGTAGGGTTACACGAGGCTTTTTTCAGAAGGAAGGGAGGAAGGGAAGGAAAGGAAAGGAAGGAGAAGACTTGTTAAACCCGGTCCCAAGTTTGAGCATAAATGGAGATAAAAGGAAAAATAACATGGTATTATGTCTTCAATTACATTTTATTCATCATTGTGCATCTCGCTACTCTTTATGTACAGGTACTTAGAAACTTTGATTCACTGATTAGTTCCAACTGCACTGAAGAGCTGGAGAATGCTGGTATCGAGGTGCTGAAGTACTCGAAGGTGTGTGTGCTCTGAATCTGTTGTTGCTCCACCCTTCCTCACCTGTGCCTTGTGAATCGGCCTTTCAGCACTGTGGATAGAACACAGGTCTTGCACATGCTGTGCAAGAGCTCTGCTGCTGAGCTGCACTGCAGCCTCGGCTTTATAGACCTACTGCATCCACCACAGTGCACTCCACTTCTAGACTGTTCCCAATTATTTTCATGTTGTCTGGGTTGCTTTTTTGTTTTGTTTTTGAGACAAAGTCATTACTCTGAGGTTTTGCTATGGTAGCCCACGTTGATTGTGAACTTAGGATATGCCTGCCTCTCCCTCCCAAGTACTGAAGTCACAGACATACTGCCATACCTGGCTTCTGCTAAACTTTTTCTTTTAAAGCTATTTCTCTTAAACTGTTCTTCATATTATTTTATTAATGAAGTCAAGGTGCAAAGGATTAGAAACTTGGAGGTTGAATTTAAGTTAAAATTTCAACATTCATGCTCAGATGCATTTGTGAACATCCTTATGTTTCAGGTTTATATTTATTTTTTAGGAAATACATTTTTTAAGCACTGATTTTTGTATTTTGTGGATGGAAAGAATTACAAGAGTACTTCACTCTTCAAGAAACCATCTAATTTCAATAGAAGTTTCCTGGAGAATTACCCTGGTAAACATGCCTTTTCCCCACCCCAGGGAATGCTACATCCGCACATGCAGTCAGAAACTGGATTGAAAATGTTTGAAATAGAAGTGTTGTCTCTGCTGAACATGTTCATACTTTTCTCATCCTTCTCAAAATTATGCAGTTATTACATAGCACTTACATTGTATCGATGGAAACAACCTGAAGATGATTTCAAGAATATAGAAAGGATATGTGAATGCAATAAATGCAAATATAATTCTTTTTTAAATTTTTATTTATTTAGTGTGTGTGTGTGTGTGTGTGTGTGTGTGTGTGTGTGTGAGTCAAAGGGCACTGTGTGTCCTTGTGGAGGACCAAGAATGACTTTAGGAATCATCCTGGATTGCTTCTACCTCCTATTTGCTTTATTCTGGGATTTCCCAGGCTCCTCACTAGGACTGGACACACAGGCTGCCACCACTTCCACCTGGCAATTTTTATGAGACCTGGAGTCTGAACTCTGGTCCTTCTGCTTATAAAGCAGAGTCTTAACCCCTGAGTCATCTCTCCAACCCTACAGTTCTATTTTTTGATTGGTGTGTGCACACCAGAGTGTCAGGCATCTTCCTCAACGAGTCTGTACCTTTTTTTTAAAGATCTGGTCTTTTCTTGAACCCGGAGCTTAACAATTCAGCCGGCCTGATGGGGCAGCAAGTTCTGTGACTCTTCTGTCCCTGTCTTCTGAGTACTGGGATCACAGTCTATGTGCTTTTTTTCCACGTGTGTTCTGGGGAAGCAAAGTCAAGTCCTCACGTCCGAACCTTTCGCCCATTCTTTACTGGACATGGAGGACTTCGATGTCTGTGTAGGGTACTGTAACCTGTGCCTTGTGGATACCAAGAAATGCCTTGAATATGTGGTCAGCTCTTCTGAACCATTCTTCTTACCCATTCTGATTGCGAATGAGAGAAACTGTAACTATGCCGTTACAGTTGCCTCGTAATGCTGCTGCAGCGACTGTCATGACACCATGCCTGATTTATAAGTTAAAATACCAGGATTTTGAAGAAATATTTAGAAACAATGTTTTTATTTTTTAAGCAGAAGTATTTTCTGTGGTGACATAAGCCAACATTTTTGGTCACCTGAAGAATTAGGCAAAGAATCAAGGGCGCAGGCCTGGCTCCAGGGACTTCTAGTTTTGGTGATCTTTGGCTAAAGTTAAAAGTCTGTGCAGGTTTTGTTTTTTTCAAATGTCAGAAGTTCCAGCTGGGTGTGATGGCTCCTGCCTGTAATCCCAGCACTTGAGAGGCCAAAGCAGAAAAGCTAAACCTGAGCTACACAAGTTTCAAGCAGGTCTGAGATGCTATCTCAAAAAAAAAAAAAAAGAAAAAGAAAAAAAAGGATGGGCTTCAAGAGAAAGAACTCAGGGGGTTAGGAGCCTGCCACAAACATGATGTCTTGAAGTTGATCCCCTTCCACTCCCCAGACACATAAATAAAATAAAAACAAACAAAAATGGGAGTTTTATCCGGTGGCACAGAGCTGTAACCCCAGCTACGTAAAGGGCTAAAGCAGCAACATCCAAAGTTTGGAGCCTGGGCCAGTGAGATGCCCCAGTAAGTAAAGGTGCCTGGGCACAAACCTGAGGACCCGAATTCCATCCCCAGAAGTCCACATGGTAGAAGGAGAGAGCTGACTTCCAAACGCTGTCTTCTGACCTCTGCAGGTGCACTATGCTTCCCTCTTGCTTTCTCATAAGTAAATATTTTTAAAAAGTCATTCATGGCCTGTCTGAGCTACAGAGTAAGTTCAAAGCCAGCCTGGGGAACTTAGTGAAACCCAGTCTCAAAATAGAAAGAGGGCCGAGGCTGTAGCTTAGTGGTAGAGTGCTTGCCTTTCACGAGTGAAGCCTTAAGGTCCAGTCTCCAAGACTGGGGGAAAAATGCAGCTTCCCCATTCTTGTTTCCCTCTTACTACTCTCCTTTCTTCCTCCCCACATGTTTAACACATTTTATTTGCAATAGGTTAAGGAAGTTAAAAAGACTCCGTCTGGCTTGGAACTCTCCGTGGTTACTGCAGTTCCTGGTAGGAAGCCTACAGTGACTGTGATTCCAGATGTTGATTGCCTGCTCTGGGCCATTGGGCGGGACCCAAATTCCAGGGGCTTGAATCTCAACAAACTGGTAAGCCGATTTAGTCTGCTCCAAGTAGTTTTGAATGTTAGTAACCCCATTATCATCTATCTACCTGTGCAAGTCTTGGAAAGATGCCATTGAATTTTTCCTCCTATTCGTGTGTCCACTTTGTCCTCAAGCCCCATTGCTTGGGAGTGCTTTGAAATGTTTTCTCTTTCCACCCTGGATCAGGCTTCTGGTTAGAAGGAGGTGGGTGGAGATTGTGCAGCTGTCTCCTGCCTCGCTGCCTTGCAGTCTTCTTTCCTGTGTGGTCTGCGTGTCTAGTCCTGACTGCTGATGTATAACTCATTCTGGACACTCACATTCCAGGATGGGAATAGATGGGGGAGCTCTCTCCTGGCTCTGCTCTGGTCTTTGCTGGTGGTAGAATTCTCATGTAAAGTGTGATAAAGTTTTGTGGTGTGTCCTCTAGAGGTTGACTCCTTTTTGATCTTTAGTTCTAGTGCTTGTCAGGTACATACCCTTAAGTAGGCAGCTTAATTCTCTGAGTCTCAGTTGCTTCAGTACACAAGATGGGAGTAACCCTCTTTAGGCTACAGAGAAGAATAAATGGCTTAGGGTTTCAGTATAGGAAGTATTAACCTGCTATGGTTGCTTATAGTTGTGCCATATTATGTTCTTAGCAATGATAGTTTTTTTATGTTTGAAGTTTTTAAATTTGATGGAGTCTCCGCAGATGTGTACAAAAATTTGATTATGTTATTAATTTCTATTATTTGCATTCCCTTTTTCATTTCTAGAAAAGGTAATTTCTTGACATTTCTATTATTGTTGATTTTTGGTTCTGGAGATTGAGCCCAGGGGCTTGGCTATGCTAGATAATACTCAGCCATTGACTTTACTAATTTTTAGTCTTCCCCTCTTTCTTCTTGTTGATTTTTCAAGACAGATTCTTTATGTATGCCAGGCTGACCTTAACTCCTGCCTTGGCCTTCTACATGTTATGTTGGGATTATAGATGTGCAGTAGCATGCTTGGCTTCCTTTCCTTTTTCTCCTTCCTCTTCCCTTTCTTTTCCTTAGTACTATAGGGAATTGAACCTGTGGCCTCCTATATGCTAGGCAAGTACTCTGTCACTGAACTGTATCCCAGCTGTCCTTTCATTGTATATTTTGAGACAGGATATCACTACGTTGCTGTTGCAGTTACCTGTCTTTCTGCTGTTGGGCAACAACACTTACACACAGCTTAAAGGAGCAAAGGAGATTCACATGGCTTAGGGTTCCAGAGGGAAGATTATTCCATGGTGGTGGAGTAGGCATGGTGTGCAGCAGCCGCTGGAGGCAGCTCAGTTCACAGCAGATACCACAGAGCCAACTGCCAGCAGGATGGGGCTACCCAGCCCTCAAGGCCACCCCCTGTGACATGCCTTCTTCAATAAGACATTTTCTAAAGGTGTCACAACCGTCCTAAACTTTAGCGTGAGCTAAGGAGTCAAACATATCAGGTAGTGAGGGACAACTCCCATTCAAACCGTAACAGTTATCTGCCTTGAACTCAATCTGTAGGCTGTGTAGGCTTTGAATTTGCAATCTTCCTGCATCTGTCTAAGTAGCTGGGGTCATAGACCTTTATGATCAGGTGCATCCATTAGCATTTTGTTTTATTTTATTTTATTGTTTGCCTTTTTTTTTTTTTTTGGACAGGGTTTCATGTAGCCCAGGCTAGCCTCAAACTTGCTGTATAGCCAAGAATGAACTTGAACATCCTGATCCTCCCACCTTCACCTCCCAAGTGCTGAGATTAATGTTGTGAATCACCATGCCTGGAGCCTTCAACATTTTAAAGAATAAAACAGCCAGGGAGGGGCTGGGAGATGATTCAGTGGCTGAAGCACTTGCCATGTAACCAAAAGAACTGGAATTTTGATACTCTGGTGCTACATCAAGTACAGGGTGGGTGTAACCCACTATAATATTTCTAGCCTCAGAAGGCAGAGGCTAGGATGCCCCAAAGCAAGTGGCTAGCCAGGCTATTCCTGTCCAAGAGCTCTGGGTTTGATAGAGACTCTCTCAAAAAGAGGTGAAAGAATGATTGAAGACAATCTTGGATCTCTACAAAAAATAAAAAAAATCAATCAATCAATCAAAATGCCAAAGGCCTGTAAGCCCTATAAGCCCGACAGCCTGAATTCAATCCCAGAATAAAGGTGAAAGAAAAGAACTGACTCTGTAAAATTGTCCTTTGATCTTCATACGTGTGCATATGTGCACAGCTTGCACATACACATAGGCAGGCACACACACACACACACACACACACAAATAATAAAAGAATAAAGTCAAAGCATTTATTCTTAACCATAGTTAATATCTACGTAATGCAAATTGAATGTCTCCTATGTGGGAGGTTTTGTTAGTGCCTTACTAATGCAGTTTATTCTTGCCAGCAACTGAGAAGAGTACAGGAATGATAGATAACTGACCAGGCTTAACTCTATATGTTAAGAATTACCACTGTACTTTCAGTGACTATGTTAAACTCTCATTTGCAATAGAGGCTTGGATATTTGTTGGTAACTAGGGATACATGCAGTCCCATAACTAGGAAGTGATAGAGATGGGATTTGAACTCAATCTGTATGGTGTTCATTGTCTCTGTCTCTGTCTCTCTCTCTCTCTCTGTTCTGTACCACTCAGTTTCATTGAGACTCCAAGGTTGTGTTCTTAGCCATCGCCCTTCTGTGTATAAAACACTCTACTTCTGCTTTTCACCCAGGGGCATATATGAGATCTACAAAGCTGCAAGATAAGGTCAACTCCTCTTACAGCAAAGATGATTCAACAAAGGAAAAAATTTTGGCTGTAAGAAATACTAAGTTTTAGAGTAGAATGCAAAATTTGCTTGTTTTTTTTTTAAAAAAAATGGTAACGTTCTAAAGAATGTGCTTTTAGTGCTTGCTTCAGCCTGCATCTAAGGTATGCGTTGGCCTGCACGGACACATTGGCAAATGTGCCAAATGGACCTCCCAGTTATCCAGTAGTGCTGTGTGCCTGATAGTTGAGTGATTTTGTATTTACCTGATAAGCTGAATTAATCACTGCAGTGTCAGATCCCTTAAGCAACTCAGGCGAAGAAGGCATTTCATCTTGTATATTAAGCGGAAGACACAAGATTGTCAACTTTATGGTTTCCACATTGCCCCCAGGTCTTGTGGGGTTTTTTGGAGGCACTGATGGGAAATGCAGCAGGTCCCAGGGTTCAATTCACCACTTTAGTAAATGATCCCATACTTACCAGATGTCCCTTTGTAATTTTAGGGGATTAAAACGGATGAAAAAGGTCACATCATAGTAGATGAGTTCCAGAACACAAATGTGAAAGGTGTCTATGCTGTCGGGGATGTCTGTGGAAAAGCGCTTCTTACCCCAGGTAATTCTTCCTTTCTTGGTAAGCGAGACCCTGTGCATTTGGCAAAATTGTCCAGCTTTTCATTTCAAATCCATTTCAATAAAGTTAAAAGGATTAGTGACTTTATATTATCAAAGTGGTAAAAATGTTTTGAAATAAATGCTGACTTGATATTTTCTGAATTAAATTTATTATTCCTTAAAAGAATGTATTATTCTCACTGGCACGAACTATCTGATGAAAGTAACTGTGGGCTGTAGAGATGGCTCAGGGGTTAAGACTCTGTCTGAAGAATACAATGACCTGAGTTTGGATCCCAGATCCCACATAAAAGATGCCAAGTGGAAGGCAGAGCCTGGGAAATCCCAGATCCCACATAAAAGATGCCAAGTGGAAGGCAGAGCCTAGGAAATCCCAAAAGGAAGCAAAAAGGAGGTAGAAGCATTTCAAGGTGACTTTGGGAATCACCCTTGGGTCTTCACAGGGACACACAATGTCCTCTCTCTCTCTCTCACACACACACACACATACACACACACGAAAGTAACTTAAGGAAGGAAAGATCGTGGCTCATCACATGAGGGATTTGCAGTACATCATACAGGAGAAGGCCAGGCTTCAGGAGCTGAGGTGGCCGCATTGTGTACACATTCAGGAGGTAGAGAGAAAGAAATAAATACCTGGTGCTTAGTTCACTTTTTCTTCTCTTCCTTTTTATTCAGTCAGACACCACCAGCCCTTGTGACGGTGCTGCCCGCATTGAGGATGGGTCTTCCCTACTCAGTAAAACTCTCTGGAAACACCCACTAGGTGATTGTAAATCTTGGCAAGTGGACACTGAAGTGGACACTGAAGATTAACTCTTCCAAACAAATGGATAGCAGAGACTAGAATTTTCTTATGAAGGCCCTTTTCCTGTGGGTGGCCAACTGAAAACTTGTGTTGGCATTCTTAAGAGTGAATGGTCTTGAGGTGCTCAAATCTGACTCCATTTCTGCCACATCCCATACCTCGACCCATTTCTGGAGTTCAGAAGCACATTTTAAACTCTGTGTTCTGCTGCTTAGTGATGTTGCTATCTGCTTTCAGTCCCCTCTATTGTCCTCCAGACTTTCCAAAATGTGCCCAGGTTTTACCCAAAGATGGAAATTCATTTTATTATACTTCCAAGGCCTTTTAGCTTTCTTGGGACCTTCTTTTTTCTCTTAATTTATTTTTGATAAAAAAATGCATATTTCTGGGCTGGAGAGGTGGCTCAGGGGTTAAGCCTCCGCCTTGGAGGCGGAGGGTCCTGAGTTCGGATCCCAGATCCCACGTATAGACGCCAGGCGGAAGCAGGAGCGGCCTGCGCTTCTGGTCCTGGTAGGACTGAGCCTGTGAATCCCGGGGCAGAAGGAGGTGGAGGCGTCCATGGTGGTTCACAAATTCGTCTGTGGTTCTACACATACACATACACACACACACACAGACACACGTGTGCGTGCACATACACACGCATGTGCACACAGTTGAATAAATAATAATAATAAAAAAAATTTTTAAAAAAATGCATATTTCTGGCATACAAAATGTTTTTCAGTATTTCTATTTTGTGAGAACGTTAATCAAACTAATTAGCATATGTTACCTTACATACTTTTTGGGGCAAGAACACTTGAAATTCTCTCTCAGCAATTTCAGATGTACAGCATATTATTAATAATAGTCATCATGTTGGCAATAAGTTATTTTAACAAAAAATTTTCAAAACTTCACACCATAATCTAAATATTGAGAATTATATCTAAGTGACAAAAATGTTTTATGTGTCCTATTGAGATCTTATTTTGGGGAAAATCTGCCAGTTTAAGATGAATAAAATAATAGCTTATGGACTGGGGATATGGTTTAATAGTAAAAGCATTTGCTGCACAAAGAAAAAGACCTGAGTTCAGAACCCTTAAACCCATGTAAAAATGTCATGCAGGCAAGATAGTGTGCCTGTAATTCTTTCCCCAGGAGGTGAAGCTGGGTCTCCCAGAGCAAGTTAGCTTAGCCCTGTTAGTGAGCTCTGTGTTTAGAGACCCAGCCTCAAAACAGTAAGGTGGAAGAAAGCAATGGAGGATGATTCCTGATATCACCATTGGGCCTCCAAATGCATGTGAACTGATGTGCACATAGATCTGCACACATGTACCCATATTCTCCATACACATAAAAATGAAAAACAAATTCAGCAACTGATGGTTTTACTGAATTCATTTTTGGTAGGAGGAGGGTTAGGAGTAGAAATAGGTTAAGGAGAGCAAGCTTTTTAATTAATAAAACATTATAAACATAATATGGTTATAAAGTGGAACTCAAAATATATAAAACCAATTTGTTCTGTAAATATCCTATTATAAAGCTACCACCTTCCTTGACTAGATTAACTGCCAAGTGATTGGGAACTTATAAATGTATCATTTTTTCATAACAATGTAGAGTGTATATGAAAGCCAGTAGTTTTGAATTGGTCATGATGGCACTACTATTGATTTCATTATGTTGAACTAGATACTGTAATGAACATTGGCATAAAACCTTGTTGAAACTAGTGTGTTGGGCCAGACCAATAAATGGAAAGTGTTGTGTTAAAGTGAACAGTCAGTTGAATGGTGGTTTTCTTTCCTTGCAGTTGCAATAGCTGCTGGCCGAAAGCTTGCCCACAGACTGTTTGAATGTAAAGAGGACTCCAAGCTAGATTATGACAACATCCCCACTGTGGTCTTTAGTCACCCACCTATTGGGACAGTGGGACTCACTGAAGGTAAGTAGTTAAAAATAAAGATCATGTGGCTTTCTTCTTTAAACTAGATCTTCTGTTGGACCCCATTAAATCTTAGTGCCCAACTTATACTTTTTTGTTCTTTTCTTTTCTCTAATCATAGTTCCAGAGCCACTAATGCTTGGACAGTACACCTTTTGTTTCCCACAGTATCCTGTTTCTTATCCTGTGTATATGCACATGTTCTTGTGTGTATAGGTTCAACTGTATATTCCGGTGCCCATAAACTTGTGTGCACATCTGGAGGCCAGAGGACAACCTCAGATATCAGTTCTTAGGGAACAATGAACATTTTTCTTTTCTTTTTTTTTTTTTTTTTGGTGTGTGTGCATGCGCCGCGTGTGCACGCACCGCGAGCGCGTACAAGAGGGTACTTGAATGTGTGCCTATGGAAGCTCAAGGGTGACATCAGGAGTCCTCCTGGATTGCTCTACCTACTTATTGCTTTGCTCTGGAGTTTCCCAGGCTCTGCCTTCCAAAGTCAGAAATGCTGCCATTTCCATCCATTGTTTACAAAGGGTCTAGAATCTGAATTCAGATACTTTTACTTGTGAGGCAAAGACTTTACAACCTGAACTATCTGTCCAGTACACCACTATTTTTTTGAGACTGATTTTTGAACTGGCCTGGATCTTGCAAAGTAGGCAAAGCTGGCTAGTGAGTCCCAGGGGTCTTCCTGTCACCAGCTCCCTAGTATCCTTGTGCTTGCATGACAGGCACTTTTTGATTGAGCCATAGTCCTCAGCCCTTTTTAAAATTTTCATATTTAAGTAATTTCAGGTTTAAATTATAAGAAGAGTACAGGGCACTCCTATTTGGCCTTAACACTTTTACTTACCACTTTTTCACTGTAATGCCCTTCACATTAGTATATTTTTCCTAAGTATAAGGTTTTTCGGGTTGGAGAGATAGATAGCTCATGGGATAAGACTCTGCCTCACAAGCAGAAGGTCTTGATCCCAGGTCCCACGTAAAAGGCAGATGGAAACTGTGGCAGCTTGTACTTCTGGCGGGTGGAGTGTAGGAAATCCCAGAGTTAAGCAAAAAGGTAAAAGCTGTTCAGGATATTCCTAAAGTCACCCTTAGTCTCCACAGGGACACACAGTGCTCTCTGACTCTCTCTCTCTCTCACACACACACACACACACACACACACACACACACACACACACAAAAGAATGAATAAATAAATATTTTAAAATATTTATAAAAAGAAGAATAAGGTCTTTCGCTTACATAAACACAATATAGGTTCAAGATGAGGAAACGTCAACTAATGAAGAATTGTTTATAGTTTAGTCCTTATGCCAATTTAGACATTTATCTCGATATCAATTGAAACATTTTTCCCTCAGTCCAGGATTCAAACCAGGATAATTTATCACATGTGGTTTTCTTGCCTCTTTTATCTCCTTTAATCTAGAGACAAAATTCCTTAGTTTTTCTTTGACGTGACATCAACTTTTATTTGGACATTCTCATGACGTGATTCAGATTGTTCATTTCTGGCTATGCCCCCTCTGATAGCTCAGTGGAGTGGTTCGGGTTTTTACAAATCCTTTCCTTTCCCCTTTCTCCTTTTCCCTTTCCCCTTTCCCCTTTCCATTTTCCCCTTTCCTTTCCTTTTTAAATATGCTTTGTAGATGAAGCCATTCAGAAGTATGGAAAAGACAATGTGAAAATCTACTCCACTTCCTTCACCCCAATGTATCATGCTATGACCACAAGGAAGACCAAATGTGTGATGAAGATGGTTTGTGCCAACAAAGAAGAAAAGGTACAGAAAGCCCTTTAATCTGGCTTGTTGTGGGTTTCTTCATAACATTTACTAACAAAAAAGGTTCTGCTTTTAAATATTTATTTACTCTGTGTGTGTGTGTGTGTATGTGTGTGTGTGTGAGAGAGAAAGAGAGAGAGAGAGAGGACACTGTATGTCCCTGTGGAGGACCAAGCGACTTCAGGAATCATCCTGGATTGCTTTTATCCTCCTACCTTCTTGTTTTGTTCTGGGATTTCCCAGGCTCCACCCACCAGGGCCAGAAGTGCAAGCTGCTGCCTTTTTTGCCTGGCATTTTTACATGGGACCTGGGATTCAAATAGAGTCTTAACCAAACCCCAAGCCATCTCTCCAGCCCCTGAGGGTTTGTTTTTAATTTTTTTTTATTATTCTTATTTATTCAAGTGTGTGTGTGTGTGTGTGTGTGTGTGTGTGTGTGTGTGTGTGTGTGTGTGTGTGTGTGTGTAACCACGGACGAATTCGGGAACCACCATGGACCGCCTCTGACTCCTCCGTGTTCTCTCTGCCCCGGGATTCACAGGCTCCGCGCTACCAGTGTCATAGTTCTCTTAATGACTGTGTACCTAATAAAAGTTTCAGTTTCATCATTTGTTTTTCTCCCAGGTGGTTGGGATCCACATGCAAGGAATCGGATGTGATGAGATGCTTCAGGGTTTCGCCGTTGCCGTAAAAATGGGAGCAACAAAGGCTGATTTTGACAACACAGTTGCCATTCACCCTACCTCTGCAGAAGAGCTGGTCACACTCCGTTGAAAGCCAGGGACTCTGTCAGCTGGACCAGTAGACACTCTGAGATGAACCAACCAATCAGTTTACTTCCTTCTTCTGTTTCATATATTTCTTTGTTTTAATCAGGATCTTTTGAGAGTGAAATTTTTAGTTAAAAAAAAAGAACCTATTTATGTAATCAGAAATGTGTTGTGTTAATCCAAAGCTGGTTTTCATTTGATTATTATTTCACAATAATTAGTATTTTAAAGTTTTCTATTACCAGCTGTTTTGCTGGCTGATTTTTTATTGTTCCAGATTCGTTCAAAGTACAAAACTATTTGAAGAATAATGAAGTTAACGTTCTTGAGTGACTGAGTATCAATGGCTAGTTTTTCTTTTCTTTTCTTAAGACAGGGTGTGGTTACGCAGCCCAAAGTGGATTCATACATGATCCTCCTACTTTAGCTTTATCTTTGCTAAAGTACAGGTATGCATCACCACACTGGCTCAACTTGCTAATTTGTATAGAGCAACATAATTGTAGCTCTTCATATGTAAATAATGAAAATGTACAGAGTCTTTATACATATTTTTGAAACTGTACTGTGCATATTACAGAGCTGCTTTGAAGACATGACCTTTTTCTTAATCCCTTGTTTTGTTCTTTACTTTGTTTTAAATGATTTAAAAATGGTTTGTGTTATTATATGAGATGAAATTCATTGAACTTAGGAAAGAATTGAGGCTGGTTAAATATGTGAGAGACCTTCTTGCAGTGATTCATGCTTTAGGAGGCAGGGTGAAAGAAGTCCTTTCTTTTCCTGGGAGTTGATAGTTCAGTGACTAATTCCACTAGTTCAGTTGTCATTTAATTTTTATCGTAAAACTATTCCAAAAATTTGGTAATCATAATTGGTTCCAGTTTATCTCCTAAGAATTTTCATTGGAAGATGAGAAACTGGCATATATGGGAAGGAAATGTCTCTAGAGTAAGTACCAGAGGTTCTGCTGCTAAACTGATGACCTGAGCTCAGTTCCTGAAGCGCACATAGGGAAGGAGGGAACCAACTCTTACCACTTGTATTCTGTCCTCCACATGTATTCTGTGGCATTGTATGTGTACAGTGTACACACACACACAAAATACAAATGTAATTTTTAAAAAAGTACATGGGTATTAAAGAAAGACTTAGTAGATAAATAGAGGTAAAAAAAGGTCAGAGGTCTGGAGCAATGGCTCAGGGGTTAATACTCTGCCTCCTAAGCAGAAGGTCCTGGGTTCAGAGCCTAGGTCCCACATAAGAATGCCAGGTGGAACTGCTAAGGCCTGCACTTCAGGCCCTGGTGGGCGGAGCCTGGGAAATCCCAGAGCTAAGCAAAAAGAAGATAGAAGCAATCCAGGATAATTTCCAAAGTCACCCTTGGTCCCCCACAGGGACACATAGTGCCCTCTGATACACATGCACACGCGTGCATGTGTGTGTGCACACACACACAATTTAAAAAGTATATACCTTTTTTGGCAGCTCAGGGCTTGAACCTAAGGCCTCTTTTGTGCTAGTCAAGTGATCTACCACTGAGCTACCACCTCAACTCTAAAGCCTTAAGAATAAGAAGTGCACAGAATGAGCACAGTGCTCTCAAGAGGAAGTCTAAGAGAAAGCAGAAAACAAAGCATGAGGTTAAAGGAAGAGAGAATCACAGATGTCCTCAGGCGTGATGGAGGCTGTTGCAGTCCGACTGCATGGTTGCTGATAAATGACCAGAACACAGCTTCAGGGAACAGTCCAGTTACAGTTCATAGTCCAGCTTGACGGGAGAACAAACGCCAACACCAGGGCTGAGGGAACTGGCCACCATAACGGCTGAGAGATGGACAATCCTTACTTGCCAGACCAGCATGTCTGGCCAAGTATACAGAAGGATGCCAGCTTTCTCAACCAGCTCTCTGTGATTTATCCAGGGCCTAATCCCATCCACCATGGGCTGGGTCTTCCCTACTAGCTGGACAATCTCCTTCAGGTTTGCTCTGGGCTTAACCATCAACTCTCTACAACTGTGCCCAGAGCTCAAACCCTCAACAGTCAAGTTGACACCTGTGCTTAACTATGACACTCTACCCCTTGTCAACTTGACACAAAAACAATAGCACTTTTAAACTGTAACCTTTCCTTGTCCCCACAGATGTTAAAATATAAATACATTCCTTGGGCAAATTTAAAGTATTCTAATTAAAATTCCAGTTCCAATATTTTAAAAGTTCAAAGTTTTTTAACTTTAAAAGGGTATTAAGTCAGAACAAGTTAAGTACTTTAAAACAAATAAAACATTAAAACAGAAGGATCTTGACACAATAAGAAACATTTAAATTAAAATCAAAGTCCAGAAAATTACTGCATCCTGTACTTCAATGTCCATCTTCTGTTGCTCATCACATAGTCAAGGCGGCTCAAAGATTCTAGGCAATCCCAGTCACTGTTTGCAGCTTCAAGTTGTAAAAGCAGAGTTCCTCCGAACCAGGCTGAATCTCCACTCACATGTCGTCCTCAGCAGCAGTCCCACAGTTCTGGCATCTCGAACACAACTCGGGGTTCTCAACTCTGGGTTCTCCTCTGCAGCTCTAAGCTTCACCATCTCTTGCAGGAACTCTACGCCTGCCACTTGGTGCCAAGCTTTTGCTGCTTTCCACGAACCCCTCAGTAGTGCACCCAAATCAGTATCACCTGAGGGATGCTGCCTGATTCCGAAGCAAGGTTGAAACATAGCTTAGTCCACTGGAGCAACAGCTGTACCAACTTGAACAAGCTGACGCTGGAAAAACCTCTTTTAGGCAGCCAAACATCCAAAGGTTAAGAAACGGTTTTAACTTGGGCTTTCCGCCCCTGAAGGAATTTGAGTTTCCAAACCACGAACTTGCCATACGGTGGTTTTCACGACTTCCACCGTCGCAGTGCAAGTCACTAGGTTTTCCTTCGCTGATACTCATTTTCTCCAACAGCAGCAGATATTCTGCTGCTTGCCCTTTGCACATGCAAACCTTTAAGGCTGCCAACACTGCTGTCCTCTGTCAAGCAAACCAGTCCATCGTGTTCAAATTCAACTTCAACCAAGTCCTTGTTTCTCTCATCACAAATTGGGCCCGTTTAAACAATCTCTCTCAGCAACTGGCCCACTAAACTCTGAAGAACGGTATTTGTAAATCCACAATGTGAAAATTTTCAAGCATTTCCAATTTTGTCCAGCAGAAACGTTCAAAAACCACAAAATCCACATAGATTTATCAGCAACACCCGACTTCTGGTACCAAATTCTGTTGCAGTCCGCCTGCATGGTTGCTGATAAATGATCATCACACAGCTTAAGGAAACAAGAAGTTTACTTTCTTATGACAGTCCGGTTACAGTTCATAGTCCAGCTTGACGGGAGAGCACACGCCAACACCAGCGCTGAGGGAACTGACCACCATAACGGCTGAGAGATGGACGATCCTTACTTGCCAGACCAGCATGTCTGGCCAAGTATACAGAAGGATGCCCACTCTCTCAACCAGCTCTCTGTGATTTATCCAAGGCCTAATCCCACCCACTATGAGCTGGGTCTTCCCCATCAGCTAGACAATCTCCTTCATGTTTGCTCTGGGCTTAACTCAACCATCAACTCTCTACACCTGTGCCCAGAGCTCAAACCCTCAACAGTCAAGTTGACACCTGTGCTTAACTATGACAGAGGCCCACTTAGGGAATCAGTAAGTTGGGTACTAACAGGGCACAAGAAAGGGGCACTCGGGACACCTGCTTCTGTTAGAATCTAACAATTGAGTTCTAAACTCGAACAAGTGACTTCAGAGCATGAAGACTTTCCTAAGAAATAGTCACAGAAAATGATTTTCCAGATTCTCAAAATCTTGGCTTGAGGGGGGGAGTCTCATGTCACGTCTCTTCTCGCCCCCATTCCTGCCAGCATTCTTCAACTCCTTGCTAGTAGAAAGTGTTGGTGCATCACCCTTGATAGCATGATTTACACTGTGTCAGAAATCAGGATCAGATGTCTTTTCTATAATAAACTGTGACCCAGAAGAGGATGCTGTCTTCCTCTGCGGTGGGCGGGGGGGGGGGTCGACTAAAGTCCCAAAGACATGCAGACCGTGTGGATGTTATCACACGTGGATAGCACTAAGGACTTCACAGCTGTGACTAAGGACTGGAGGGAGTAGGTTGGTCAGGTGTGCCTGGTGAACTTACACAAGTCCTAAGTAGGGAGGATGGGGTGCGGTAGAGTGTGAGAATGAGGAATAGGCTGACTCACTTTTCCTTGCTGCTGGCTTAGAGGACACACAGAAGCTCTGCCAGCTGGAGAAAGTCCACAGCCTCAAAGGGTGGGAGGAGGGGAGGAAAGTACTTCCACAATGAGCTGCAGGTTCAGTGAGAGACGCATCTCATAAAGTGGAGAGGAATAGAGGAAGACATCAGCATCAACACAGGGCTTCCACACACGTGTACATTCACATACAGCTGTGCATGCACTCGCACATGAACGTGCATGTGCACCATGAGCACATACACATGTAAGCCAAAAAAAGATTTGTGCTAACTAGGGCTGTAATAATTCATAAAGGCAGGAAGAAGTTATCAGGGACTAACAAAGAGGAAAAAGAAAGTTGCTGTTTTGGAAGAGGAAAAGGGAAGTTATTATTGAATGAGATGTCCTTTAGAAGGCCGATGGAAAATATGAGTGATAGCCAAGGATTGAAAGGAAGAAGAATTGAAATGGAAGACCAAAGAGGAATTTTCTTTTTTGGCATTCGTGCATGTGTGCATGTACACTTGCCCTGTGTGTGTGTGTGTGTGTGTGTGTGTGTGTGTGTGTGTGTGTACAAGAGGGTATTTGAATGTGTGGGCCTGTGGAAGTCCATTTGGTCCATATATTACTCTACCTCTTACTGCTTTGCTCTGGGGTTTTCCAGGCTCCACTTTCCAGGACTGGAATATTGAGGCCACTGCTATATCTGCCCAGGATTTTTTTTTTTTTTTTTAATGTGGGCTCTGAGGATCCAAATTCAAGTCCCTTTACTTTCAAGGCATCGAACCCAGCTTTTAAGGTAGCAAAATGACTCTGTGTGATACGAAAATAATCAGTAATTTGTCCAAACCCACGCAGTAAGTGTAATGCCAAGAATGAACTCTAGCATAATGGAGTTTGAGTAGCAAAGTCTATCATTTTTGCAAGTACCTCTGGTGGGGAAGACAGTAGAGGCAGCTGTGGGTGTTTGACGGCAGGAGCTATATGAGAACTCTGCTTGATTTTAGGGTGAATGAAAAACTGCTCCTCAGGAGAAAAAAATTATTGTAACAAATTAAAGAACTAGGGGGAAAATGTGTGTAGCTGAGGGAAACATTATCAAGAGCACACCAGATTTGTGATATGTGGATATTGGTTTTGGAGAAAAGTATATTGCTGCCGCAGCTGGATTCCCAGCAGCCAGCTACATGCCCTATGCTGCGGTCCACTCTAGTCTTCCAGCAAATGAGAGGGAACAGATGGGTTCAGGAAATATTTTGAAAGTAGCATTGATGGGTTTGTCAGCAAATGACTGAGACAGTTGAGAAGCAGGACAAAAGGTCATCCTGATGGACTAAAGCTCCTCGGATCTGGCTTGTGACAGCTGATTGCCTAACATTCAGAAATTTTGCAAGCTGGTCGTAAAATCCAGCCCTTATTAAAAAAAATTGTGCGCCCTTACAATTAAGTAAATTGCAGTTAAGAAAATTATAATTGATTGCAATTAGGCAAATTGCATTAAAACAAAAGTTGAAACACTTGATTTTTTTATTACTCAGTGTGGATTATCCACACATACTGAATTTGTTTGTTGGAAATACCACATAGTGTAGAGGTGTAGATGTATTTACTACATAGCTCCCTCCAGTTCCTCCTCCAGTGACAGGGTTGGATTGGTCATGGTGTGAGTGTTGACACCCCAGAAACCAGAAACTCCACAAGTCACTGCAGGTATTTGCTGCACAGCGCCCAGAGTCCTCAGGTTCCTGGCAATCAAATAACACCACTCTTCAGTAACTAAAGGGACACAGACAAGAACAAAGCTGAGGAAACACAAAATATGCACACACACATACTTGTATGGTATGCACATATATACACATATACACACACATATGCAGGCTTTTTGTTGTTTTGTTTTAGTGTGGTTTGTGCATGTGTGTGCAGATGCGCTGGCCTGTGCAAGCCAAAGGCCAGTGCCAAATGTCTTCCTTTCTGTCCACCTTATTTTTGTGACAGGGTCTCAGTGAACCTGTAGCTCATGCTTTAACTGTTCTCACCAGCCAGGAAACCCCCAGAATCAGCCTGCCTGCACCTCTCAGCACTAAGGTCATGGTCATGTGCCCACCTTGACATGGGTGGTGGGGAGACTCAGGTTCTCATGCTGGCACAACCAGCACTTTACCCACCCAGCCAGTTCCGTAGTCCCTCAAAAGTACCAAGTTTTGAATATGTCAAAGTCAAGACTATGGAATATCCAAGGAAACATCGAGAAATTCAGGCACTTAACCTTTAACTGGAGCGAGAGGTGTAAGGATTATGATCAGGACACAGGAGTAATTGGGAGAAGGCAACCCACAATCTAACAGTGCATCGCTTCAGATTAAAATGAATGTGTTGCCTTGCTTGTGGCTAATTTAATAATATTTATATTTTTATATGTATGTGTGTCTGTGTATCTGTGTGTATCATAGGCACTATGTGTGCCTGTGGAAGCCCAAGGGTGACTTTGGGAATCTTCCTAGATTGCGTCTACCTCCTTTTTTACTTTACTCTGGGATTTCCCAGGCTCCACTTTCCAGAGCAGGAATCTTTTCATCTGCAATTTTTATGTGGGATCAGGGATCTGAACTCAGATCTTTCTCAGATTATCTCTCCAGCTCTTATTTAGATTTTTTTACTCTTTTATAAGGAGTCTCATGCAAATAAACAAGTATTCTGTCACTGAGCTAACTATCCCCCACCACAGCTCAATGGCAAATTTTAAAAAGATTATTTCCCCTAATTAACTCTATTTAAAGCACTCAACTTTATGCATTCATTGCTCTAATTTGTGTGATATTAAATTAAATTACATAACTACAATAGCACATTCAACTCCCATAAACAGGTTTGGGCACATGGCTATGTCATTGATCTGATGGGAGCATAAGTTCAAGATATTTCTATAAAGTAGATCCCAGAGTTTGGAGAACAGTAAGCATCAGAGAGTAAAGGCTTATATCAATGTAGATATTATTAAGACTTTTTGTTTGCTTAGGTACGGTAGAGCCATGGTATACTTAATAAGTACAGGTATTCATGTGTATAATCCCAGCCTTCATTTTTGGTAACTGGTATCTCAAATTCCCAGTAGGTGTAAATGGTAATGTTTGCCTGGGTGTCACCAGAATTTTTATTTTGCAATCAGTAGACCCTACAGTGTGAAAAGTAGTAGTTTCCCTACCCTTTCCTTCTCCCCTCACACATGCCACACAACACAACAAGGTAATCCAGAGCAGGGAATAATAATTCAGTGATAGAACACTTGCCTGTTATGGCTATTGTCTTACATTTAATCCCCAGCATAAAAAAATAACTGCGTGTGGTGACATGCATGTGCACCCCTAGTTTGGAGAAGGCAGAGACAGAAGGAGTCCTGGAGGTTGTAGGACAGTCAGTGTAGGCAATCGCCAAGCTCAGTGAGAGGTTCTGTCTCAGAAAATAAGGTGAAAAGTGATAGGTCACTGGTCTTTGCATACACATGCATGTGTATCCCCCCACACACACGTGTGTATGCCCATGGAATACACACTTCATATACCTCTCTCATGCACGTATTTTCTGTCTCTCTCTGATTTTGGAATTGAAGAATGGTGCTGTACCGATGTTCTAAGACAAAAATAAAATCTTGCCAGTAGCTAGTATGGCTGTGCAATGGAGACAAAATCTAGGCTTTGAAGAAACGAGGTGTCACATGTTGGGAAGACCTGAAGATTGCTCACTCCGGCTGTCATAGAGGGCAGGCATTGCTAGGTGTCCATCTCGGCTGTGAAAGGAGTGCATTAAGCTAGCAGCAGTGAAGCTAAGCCATTACCATCACTGTTTCATCAGACCAAGCTAGGATCTCCTGAACCCCAGGGAGCTAGGGGTTGTGAAGGGCTGTCATTTATGAAAATTCGCCTGTATTTAGTTTAACCAAAAAGAGGTGTATTTTTTTCCTTACTTAGGGAGAAGTCCGGAGGAAGTACTTCTCTATGGTATCTGTGCTCCAAGCTCCGTTTGCCTTTGCATTTCACACCCTTAAAAGATAGATTTCACAGGAATAGCAAGTTGCTCGGTGGCAGCAGTGCTCACAAACTTTGCAAACTGAGTTTGAACTCTACAAGCCTACGTAGTAGAAGGAGAGAAACAACTTCCAATAATTGTTCTCTGTTCCAATAATTGTGCTCATCTGTTCTCTCCCTTTCTCCCAAATAAGTAAAACCACTTAAAAAGAAGGTGGACTTCACCTGTGGCCTGCCACTTTCTGATTGTAGGATAACTACTTTCTCTGTAACCTCACATCTGTGTTCTAAACAGGATGAAGTATGAGGAACAAGTAGAATCTGTCTCAGAAATCCCCTGTTTATGTGGAAACCAAAGGTCACAAAGACACCCTAGTACAAGGAACCTGGCAAAGCCTTCATGAGCACCCTGCCATTCCAGATGAATCCAAGAGAGCAAGATATAGGGGAATGGTTGGGAAGGTGTTGCAGTCAGCCAGCATGGTTGCTGATAAATGACCATCAGACGGCTTAAGGAAACAAGGGGTTTATTTTCTTATGATAGTCCAGTTACAGTTTATAGTCCAGCTTGATGGGAAGTCATGCACCATACCAGGCTCATGGAACTGGCCGCACCATCTCTATCTACGTTAACAGCTGAGAGAGGGACGATCCTTACTTCCCAGACCAGCATGTCTAGCCAAGTGTACAGAAGGATGCCGACTCAACCAGCTCTCAGTATTTTATTCACCTGTTCAGGGCCTAGTTCCACCCATCATGAGCTGGGTCTGCCTCATCAACTAGACAATCTCCTTCAGGTTCACTCTGGATTTAACTCAACTACTAATGTTGTGGCCAGATTCTAGGGTCCCAAAAATCAACAAGAAGCCATAGCGCTGCAATTCGCATGAGGGCCTTTATTAACATATTTGAACCTGTGCCCACAAACGACCAAGAGCAGGGAAGAGTGTGGCCCTTTGTCCGGGTGAAGTTTTATAACTTATTGGTAAGGGGAGGAGGCTTCCAACTTAGTAGTTACATGATTGGCTAACAGCCAACAGTTTTGGCGCGCAGGGATTGGTCCCCCCCCCCTTGTCTGTGAGCAGTTTGAATTGCAACCTTACTACCTACAACATCTGAGATTTTCTCTTCTGTTACTGACAAATGGTTGCTGGCCTTTGATTGGCCTATGCCCAGGTCGGTGCTACCTTGGGGCAGCCCATAGACTTTTATGGTAAGGGGAGGAATGGGGGTGGGCAACTCCAGTCTGCTGAAATGTTCTTTTCAGGCTAGGCATGTGGGGCCGCATTCCAAACTCCCAGCCTGTCTCTAGTTAGAGCTAATGGCTGCACTCTGACTGGGCCACATTAAGAAAGCTATATATATGTGGAGAAACACACTTAAAAAGAACTAAAAGAAAACCAAAAATCGGGTTCTAGGTCTCCTCACTAATTCTCTACAAATGTGCCCAAAGCTCAAACACCCAACCACTAAGTTGACACCTGCACACAACCATGACAGAAGGTAACCTGCACAGGTCTTATTACTATTTAGTAAGGCAAGGCCAATGGATGAGAAGCCATTGACACTGAAAATACAGTTGCTGGGCTGGAGAGATGGCTCAGTTGGTAAAGTACCTGCTGCACAAGCATGAGGCCCTGACTTGGTCATACACATCAATATCAGGTATATTGTCAGGGCCCAAGAGCCAGCGTAAACCCAGACTTACATGCAGGAAACAGAAGTGAGAGCGGTAGGAATTGATTAGGCATTGGGTCAGAGGGAGCCTAGGATGTCCATCATCCGAGCCATCTTTATTGTAACATACATAGTATATATAGGAAAACAGTCAAGGAACAGGGCCAAATTCTTTACAGGATTATGTAAAACATATACATTCCAGTTAACAAAGAAAAGGCAGGAGTGACATCTACTTGCTGTGGGACCAGACATGATGTCGCCAGGTAGAGAAAAACAGGCATGGCACCTTGTTGCCAGAAGGGAATGGACAACGTATGCCTCAAAACAGAGTTACCTGGTCTGTGCATTAGCATATCTCAGATAAGCAGGAAGGAACTGTTGGGGGAGGAACAGCCCACCCAGTTTCTAAGAGAAACAAAAGCGATCCAAGAGCAGACTGGAGGTAAACTCAACTTCAAGGGAAAGAATTAGGCCTGCTATTGTCTTGCAGACAAGAGGTAAACTCAACTCCCCAGGGGAGGAGCCCCTAACGACAGCCCATTTCAGATGCTGATATATCATCCAGAGAGCAGGCTGCACAGTATATGATTGGGAAGATGGCTTGGTGGTTAAAGTGCTTGCTATGCAAGCAAAGAGAGGAATCTAGATCCCCAGGTCCCAACTAATGCTTGGTAGATGTGGTAGCTCACCTGTAATTCCAACTTGAAAGATGGAAATTGGGAATCCCTAGAGACAGCCAGCAGCACTAGCCCTATTTGTCAGCTCTGGATTTTATTAGAAACCCAGTCTCAAGAATAAGGTGGAGGGGGCTGGAGAGGTGGCTCAGGGGTTAAGCCTCTGCCTTGCAGGTGGAAGGTCCTGAGTTCGGATCCTAGACCCCACATATAGACGCTGGGCGGAAGCAGGGGCAGCCTGCGCTTCTGGTCCTGGTAGGGCGGAGCCTGTGAATCCAGGGGCAGAATAAACAAGGAGGAGGTGGAAGCGGTCTATGGTGATTCCCGAATTTGTCCGTGGTTCTACGCACACACACATACATACATACACACACATACATACATACACACACACACATACATACACACATGCATACACGCACAATTGAATAAATAATAAATAATGAAAAAAAGTAAAAAAAAAAGAATAAGGTGGAAAAGCGAATAAGGTGGCTTCCACATGCGCACATACATGTACACACACACTCATGCCCCCACACTAGTATACGTACAAATATATGCATCACATACAGAGGAAAATGGGCTTAAAAAGTAGGCATAGTGAGCAGTGTGCATCTGTAACCGTTTGGGAGCTGTGGAGACAGGCAGTTTCCTAGAGTTTATCGGCTAGTCATCCTAGCTGGGTCAGTATGCTTGATTCAGTGGGAGATCTTGCCCAAGAAATAAGGTGAGAACAATTGAGGAAGATGCCTGATGCTGACATCTGGCCGCCACATGCACATATTCATGTGCTTATACATTCAGGCACACACTCAAAAAAGAAAACGATTGTTAGGCATGACGACTTAGGCCAAGAAGACTTAAGACAATTCAAGACACAGAGAAGTTCAAGGTCAGTCTGGATTACACAGGAAGACTTGAATCTCTAAGCAAACAAACACCCCAACATAAACAAAAAATAAAATACAGTAATTATCCTCTATCCAAGAGAATCCTGTCATGCCATGTAAGGTGAGAGGTATGAGAAAGCATTGGGGTCAGGCAAGAGAGGAAGAGTGGAAGGAAGGCACACATACACGATTTTGTTATGGTTTCTATGGGAATAAACAGCCAGGCTGAGTATGCAGGTTTAGGACTGGCATATTTGAATAATTTGCACGCTCTAAGGCATAGGGTTGTATTTGTCTAATACAACTGGTTTTGGAATGAATAGAATTTGCATATGAATGCTGTGAAAATAAAGAAGGTGACTGGGCTGGGAGCAGAGTTTAGAGCCCCAGATCCCATATTTAAAAAAATGTTGGGTAGTAGTGGGGGCCGCCTGCAATTTGAGACCCTGAAAGCAGAGCCTGGGAATCTGCAGAGCAAGTCGGCTAGATAGCCTAGCTTTAATGGCAATTCTGGGTTTTATTAGAGATCCAAGCTCAAAACAGTAAAGTGGAAGAATGATTGAGGATGATTCCCAATAATCCTGTCTGGGATCCCTCCTGATGCCAGCCTCAGGCCTCCACATGCATGTATACACACAGGCACTCAGACACGTACATGCATATCATACACATTTATGTATAAGAAATTATATTCATATCCATTCTGAATTGCCTCTTGGAACAAGATGGAGACTCTGTTTAAATATATATTTAACAATAGAAAGTTGAGCAGATCCATAAGCATTCTCTCTCTTACATTCTCTCTCAAGCTCTCCAGCCCTCTCATTGTCTTGAGATTGGTCTTGCTGTGTAGACCAAGTTGGTCTCACACTTTTGGTGACCCTCCTGTCTTTACCTTCTGGATAATGGGTTTATAGTACCCACTTAGCTCCCAGGGACACTCTTAATTTTGTGTCAAATTACTTTAGGGAATGAATCAGGCTTTAAAATGTATTAAAATACTATTCATTGATAAAGTTATCCATTCTTATATGTATGGCTATTGACATAACGAATTTTGTTTACCATCAGCTAAGGAGCTTCTTTTAGTAAGCTAGCACCATCTAGTGGGGGAATCATTGGAATTGTCTATTCCTAAAATTGTATCAATCAATCAGAATACAGTTCAGAAAAACGTAAGTATTATGAGTAAGGCAGAACCAATAGAATCTGTATTACGAATGGGATTTGTTAGATTGGCTTACACAACACAGGCTAGATAGTCCAACAATGGCCATCAGCACACTGGAGATGCTGAGAGCCAGTAGCAACATCTGTTGGCTGTAAAAGATGGCTGCCTCCACTCATGGCTCTCTTCAGCCTTCCTCCTGTCGTACTGTCCTTGGTAGCTCTCTCCCTACCCACTCCTGCTTTAAGATGCCTCTTCTGTTCTAATGCTTTCCCACCTTAAGACTAAACTATGGCTCCTTTGGCCCACCAGGCCCTCAGCTCTAATAAAGCTCCTATTTTTTTTTTTTTTTAAGTTTCTCCCTCAAGTTAGCTTCCCTTTATAATGGACCTCCATAGCAACCTCACACAGTGCTATGGAGTCACTGGACTTCTCTCCCCTGTAGACCTAACAGAACACAAAGTGTATTTTGAGTGCTTAAGAGCAGCTTCTGGCATAGACTTAATTAACTATTTGGTATTAGGGAGAAGACTGGTCTCAGGGAAATGGAGTATGGTACTGCTTATTTACTAGATGACTTTGGCCAGGTTCTTTAAGACCTCTCTGTCTTATCAGATTTATAAAATGGGCTGGAGAGATGGCTCAGGGATTAAGCCTCTGCCTCACAAGCAGAAGATCCTGAGTTCAAATTCCAGGTTCCATATAAAAACGCCAGGCAGAAATGGTGGCTGTCTGCACTTCTGACCCTGGAAGGCAGAGACTAGGAAACTCCAGAGTAAGGCAAAAAGAAGGTAAAACAATCCAGAGCGAGTCCTGAAGTCACCCAAGGGCCTCCAAAAGCACACACAGTGATCTCTGATTCATACATACACACATACACACAAGAAAACCAGATTTATAAAATGAGGTTAGAAAAAAATTGATAAAAAAAACCCAGATAGAATTGGTTTGAAAGTACCCTCCTTGCTGGATCACTTTAGTACTGGAGAGTACTGTAGAAGCTACTGGGGAAGAAAATAATCAAAGGTTTCATTAATCTGTAAGATCTGCAAGTTACAATAACAGTCACTATGGCAACAAGTTACCGTCAGTGTAATAGTGGCAAGAGTATCACGGACAGCCAACAGCTTTCTCATTTATCAAGATGGAATACATTCCTGTTACTGTGAACTAGAACAAGAATCCATGAAAAAGAAGGAAAGAAGTGATAAGGGAAAAGCAGACTGTGAATGATTAGCTAGGAAGACTACCCCAAACTACTTTGTAAATATCTGATATTATATCCATAGATTAGAAGAGCACGGGGCTGAAGAGGTGGCTCAAAGGTTAAGCCTCTGCCTTGCAGGCGGAGGGTCCTGAATTCGGATCCTAGACCCCACATATAGACTCTGGGAGGAAGCAGGCTCGGCCTGCGTTTCTGGTCCTGGTAGGGCGGAGCCTGTGAATCAGGGGCAGAGTAAACAAGGAGGAGGTGGAGGCGTCCATGGTGGTTCCCGAATTGGTCCGTGGTTCTACACACACACACACACACACACACACACACACCCCTCACACACACACAATTGAATAAAAAAATATTTTAAGACTGTCAAGTTAAAAAAAAAAAAAAAGATTAGAAGAGTACTTAGCTCTCAACCTAAAAGCCTTCTGCCACAACAGAAAGTGTTTATTATTGGAAAGCACAACTTTCCAAAATGCAGAAAATAAGTGTCTGTAGATTAGATTGCTTGTCCCTAAACAGGATATATAAGCCTCACCCACCCCCACCCCAAGGCTCAGAGACCGTGGGGGAAGAAGGGATTCCAAGACCGTAGAAGTGGGAAGTGGTGGGCCAGGCATTATCTCTTGGTAATGACATAGTTGTATGCTTATATCAGAATTGCATGGGAACTGTCTTATCAGCATCTCACTATAACATCAGAAAAATCTCAAGAAGCTCCACACCTCTCTGAGAGACTGATGAGGACTGATGTTGATGGAGAAGAAAGGAGGATGCTTTCCTCAATGGTACATCCACTGACCGAGGATGCTTGCTGGAGCATGAATCAGGTCAGCCACAAGTTACCAAAGACAGACTAGATGAAACACAGTGGGCTTCACAAATGAAAAGATTTGAAAATAGCAGGGAGATGAAGGGTTGTAATGGGAAAAGGAGGAAGGATGGGGTTGGGGACTAAGGATTGAAAATATTATAAATCCACTATATTCATGAATGCAACATTAAATAAACCCCATGCGGCATTGAACTGGCCTTGGTCTTCTGATGCTGGGGTGTAGGCATGTGCCACCACACCTAGTTCTTTCATTGGGATCTTATGGGGATTAAGAAAGTTAATGCACCTTAAAAACAATATAATAATTGGGTGAGACACAGTTATTTCCTTTGGCTATATATATCTATATTTCATATAGGAAACATATTTGACACAAGCAGTACAGCTGCATAATGCAAGGCTTTGAGCAAGGCTTTGAAGATAATTGGGATGTGCTAAAAACCAGGAGAAAGGGAAATTCAAGCTTAAGCACCAGCTTGACAAAATGCAAAGTCTCGAAACATTTGCTGCTCTTCTTCCCGTGCTAGGCAACCTGGCAGGCCAAAGGAACCAGGAGCTCAGAGATAGAGAATGCAAAACCAGAAGCCTAAGGAAGAGCAAAAGAAGGGGAAGAAACAAAAACACTTTGAAGTTTACATATGGGTTCTGGACCCTTGGCCTTGGTCCCTGGCTATACTTCAGTCCACTGGTTTCCTGAGGAGCCCAACCAGGAGCCAAGTCCCTGCTACTGGGGGGTAAATGGAGGACAGAAGAGAGGAAAAGACAAAATGTACCCCATCTTTTTTTAATCAAAATGATGCAAAATTTATTTAATATGACCTATAAAGCATTTCTAAAATTTGTGGTAGAATTTCCAGCTCTACCTTAGACTTTTTTTTATCCTTTTTTATTATTTCTGCTCATACAAACTTAATAGGTAAACCAGTTACCTCCCTCCCTCCTCCTTCCCTGAACTCCCTGCTCCTCCTTCCCTCCTTCCCCATCTCCCAGTGCCTCCCCCCAATTCCCAGAGAGTCCTTTATTGTGTATGCCTAACTCTCCTCTGGGTCCTCCTCTCTGATAAAGGGTTCAGGGAAATGCCACTGGGTCCTTGTACGTCATCAGAGAGGAGTACCCCATCTTTTAAAAGACCATTTTAGAATATATAACCGCATTGTTATCTGCTGGAAAATTTGAGTTTTCTTTCCAACTGTCCTATCTACTCTCCAAGGAGCTGCTTAGGGAGGAACACTGACGACCAAATACAAATACAGGCATGCAGATCAAAGGCTTTGCAGTGGACACTGCAGACTGAGAAGACCCAAGAAGCTTGTAGGGAGAAATATATGAAGACTCTCTCTTGTTAATCATGTTTCTCTTTCTTTATTGGATTGATTGTTCTGATCGATGAACAAAATTCCATTGTAAGTCTGAGTCCCAGTTGAAGAGGAAAGGACCGGATGAAAGGGAACAAGAAAGACTTTGTAGGTGGGATCTGTAGGTGGGATCTGTGGATGGTGCACAACACTGGAGGATGGAGTGGGATGCTCATTTTGGTAGGCAGAAGTGGGAGAAGTTTGTAAGGGTCAGAAGTCAAGTCGAAGTACCCGGAGCGATTAGATCTGCCAGATCAATACAGAAGGAATGAATCCAAAGGCTGTGAATGAGCCCGGGAGCCCATCCTGTCGAAAACATCAGGTAAAGGTTGGTGTCATGATTTAATTATCAGTTGCACCCCCTGCTTCCCCACAGGTTTATGTGCTTGAATCTTTAGCTGATGTTATTATTTGGAAAGGTTATAAGCACCTTTAGGAGGCAGAGCATTGCTGGAGGAAGGCACACTACAAGAGCAGACCATGAGGTTTGGGAATCCACCATCCTAGTTTGTTCCTTGCTCTCTCTGCCTCCATGATAATGGCTGTGACCTGAATCAGCCTTTCAGCTTCTGCCTCTAAGCTATGCCTTCTCTATCAGGTTCCCTCCATAATGGACTATATCTCCCCTCTGGAACCATAAGCCAAATAAATCTTTTCTCCCTTTAAGTTGTACATGAGTATTATTCTACAGCAGTAGGAAAAAAGTAACAACAGAAGCTGGTACTGAGAAGTGGGTTGTTGTTGTCAGACTAAGAGTGTGACATCCTAGGGAATTGTACTAAGCATTACCTTAAAAGTGTTACTTATTGAGTTAGTCAGGGTTCTCTAGAGTCACGGAATACACAGAATGAATATGTATGTATAAAGGAAATTTATTGAGTTGGCTTACAGATATGGTACAGATAGGAAGTCCAAAGATGACTGCCAGTAGCTACTCAGTTCGGTAGTCAAGTGGGTGATGGCTGAAGGTTGGAGAATTCTTAGTCTAGTAGGCAATTTGGAGAGTTGGAAGGCTGGAGGTTCGAAGAAACCAGGCAGCTGGAAGGAAGAGCAATTCCTAGCACAGCTTCAATAAGCATCTCTTCTCTTTGGTGGCTCCTTTTCAGAGGATGAAGAACTGGGAGGATCCTATGAGATCTTTGAAGGTTCTGATAGGATCTAAGGCAGTTATACTCCTTTCAAGCAGTCTCAGCTCATTCTTCCAGGTGTGGTCTCACTGAAACTTAGTTAATACCAGGTGTGTCAAGTTGACACCAAGCATAACTATCACAGAACCTATTCACTGAGAGGGAAAGTTGAGAAGTGGTCAGTGACAGGAAGAATAGAGCTGTATGGGTAGGTTCAGAAACCTTTCCAGGTTTCAGAAAGATGAAAGTACTGCATCACCATCATGCATGTGCACAGCAGAGCTCAATCACAGAAGAACAGCGGTCATGGACAGATCCTCCAAAGATGAAGCTAACAAAATAACCTGGGTTCCAGATCCTCAGATCAGTATCACCCTGTAACACTACACATACAGTAAGCTCCTATGACTGGGTTCCATTCAGGTAAAAAGCAACAGATTTTGGGAAGAAATGTCAGCCGGTTGCAGCAACTTGCTTGTTAGACAGCCTAGCAGAAAAGCCAAAGGTGATTTAGGAGAGTGGATTTTGCTGAAGATAGAGCTGATGACACCATCAGTAAGAGAAACGGTCCCCAGCTACAGGTGGGGCTGAGGAGTTCTGTCCAACCCTTCCCAGGGAGGGTTAAGCCCTGCAGCTGCTACCTGACTCCAGTGCAAAACCACCTGTGAGAAAGCTTTCTCAGTATTCAGAGAAGCTGAGACATCGGAGGTGTCTGGAGTTCAATTTGCCTGGAATCAGGAACTGTACTCATCTTTCTCAAGTTGGTGAGAAGCTATCATATGTTGCCTGAAAATCCAAGAGTGTGACATGTCCACATGAGGAAGCCAGCAGTCCTTTGCCTCCGCATAAAATCAGGCTCTAGCAAGCGGAGGGGGAAAGCACGGTTGCTACGCTGGGAGCTACCACAGAGAGACCTATGACTCCGTGACATCACCAAGAGCCATCCAGTCTCTCGCCCAGGTTGAGAGAAGGCTAAATCCTGTCTCTAATCCTCAGGAGTCCTTCCCTTACCTCTAGAAGACAATGAACCCATTTCCGAGAAAGAAGCAGTTTGACATGGAAGATGAAGGGAAACCAGTAACTGGGGTGACCACATGTGACAAGGCCCTCACATGGGGCAGCACACGTGACCTTCCCAGTGACATCATTGAGGTCAGCCCCCTGTGATGTGTGGGGCATGCACTGCCTGTAGAGATAGTGACATTGCACGTGGCCTCAGCAGAGGCCCGATCCTCAGCTCCTTGCTTTGCATTGTGAGTGTGGACACCAAGTGGGACGAGAACGGTTAAGAAGCAGAGAACCAAAGGCCCTGTTAGTTTCTGTGTTTCATCACAAACACACCTAGTTTACAGCTTCATCTGCACTCTTTAGGATGGTTGCTACCTGAGGATTCACTGAGAGAGAAACATGAATGGATGTCTCCTCATGAGTCTTGTGATTCCCCGGCTAGAGGATGGTTGCGATCCAAAGCAGTAAATGACGTTCCAAGCACTAGTATTTGACAGGAAGGCTGAAGAGCAGATCAATCATGACACTCTCCTGCCCAGGCTTCAGGCTGTACTCAAGGGGATTTTGCTTAAGCAGCCAAATGCTGCCTCCAAATAGACAGCGAGGGAGGCTGAGAAAATAGTTCAAAGGTCAGCATCAGGCCGAGGTGTGCAGAGGCTGATTCTCAAGATCTCACACTCACACACATGCCCACACACACACACACACACACACATGAACACAGTCATGCACAAAATACCATGGCCACAAAATTCAATCAATGTGAAAGACTCCCATGTCCACAGAGGCACGTCTTGCAGGTGCAGACAGGAAGGGCATCCAGTCAGTCACTCCATTGATCCCAACAGTGTCGTGGATGCCCTCTCCTCCTCAAAGAGGGAACCACAGTAAGCTGTCTTGCTTCCCAGAAGACGCCTTCAAACGTCACTGGTTTAACAATGCTCTGCAAGATACTCCTCCCAAGTTAGGGCCCAGGTAGCCATAATCAGGCTCTGCATGACCTGCACAATGATTGATGTGTCAAGGACCCCTCAAAGTCTAGCATAGGTCATGGGCACTAGGATCCTTAGAGGCAAGGGATTAACAGTCATAAGAGTGGTCCCATACTAAAGGGGAGCCCAAGAAGAGGCTCTGGGCTCTGCTATTGAATCCTTACATCTCATTAGAGTGGAGGATGCAGAGGGAAGTTTGGCATTCACACAAAAGGGTTCTCTAGGGGATGCGAGGGGGAAAGGGGAGGGATTGGACAAGGGGAGGGAGGAGGGGTGAAAGGAAGGGAAAAAAGGAGGGAGCAAGGGGACTGGAAGAGGGTGGGGGGAGGGACAGGTCCCGAATACCTATTGAGCTCCTATGAATGGAGAAAACCAGAAATAAATAAATAAATAAATAAATAAATAAATAAATAGGAATAGGTTTAATTCCGCAGGAGGAACAGTAGGGCAATTCTCTGGTAAGTGGAGAAGACGAAACATCGTCTTCTGAAAGCAAGAAATCAGTCTGCACCTTAAAGGCAGAAACAGGCAGAAACTACCTGGTGTTTGAAGGGCATATGGGCACCAGGGATTATGAGGGTGTGGAAACACACCCACCAATCTCATAGGATCAGTGGGATGGTCAGGTGATTCTGGACAGAGAAAACCTGCAGTCCTTCTCTCTTGGGTGTGTCTTCCTGAGAGCAGCCTGGTGAGGCGCGTGTGCAGTGTCTCCTCATCCAGCTCCCAGAGAAGCCGCTGACAGGGCAGAGGAACGCACTCGCTCTCAGGTTTGTCCCCATACACCTTTTCCTGCATGTAGATTTCAGAAAGCAAACAGGGTGCTCCAGTCTCTGTGGGAGGATTTGCCTTCCAGGTGGAGCCAAGAAAAATGTCTTTCGTTTGTATCAACGTAACTGAGGGGGAGAGATGGACCATAATTCTGGGTGAAGATCAAAAAACTCTTGATGAGGTTTCCCTAAATTTCCCAAGGGAGGTGGAAGGAGGAGAACGGGTGGATTTTCAGTGGGCTTTGGACCCCCCTCTACTTATGGGGAGACTTACAATGTCACTCCTTGATTTCACACCTGTGTTTTCCTTGCTCCCTTCAGGCAGTCCACAGCTGCGGAGGGATTTCCCGACTCCGCAAAGCAGAGGCAGGAGAAACTTCCTGATATGCAGGCGCAGCCCTTCATGTTCACAAGCGCTCAGAACATGCATAAGACTTGCAGGGGAACCCTGGAGGCCAGGGCGCCCCCTCCAGAAGAGGAGAACCCCAGGGTAAGTGGAGGTTCGCCTTTGCAGCATGGGGACAGCTGGTCTGGGTTGAGCAGAGACCTCTTTTTCTTTCATCCACAGCGAACCTGAAGCCGATTCAGGTCCTGTGCGCTTTCCTCTTTTGTGTGTGCCTTCTGTCCTGTCTGTGGAATGAGGGCACTGTCTTCACCTGGTCTCTGGCAGTCCTCCCCAGAGGGCCTCACCGCAGGCCTGGAGGAACCTAGACGGATCACAGTACAGAAGAGGACATGAGTGTGCTTGCGTTCTGAGTGACTGAGGCTCCCAGAATGAAAGTGCTGGACATGTGAAAGTTGCCAGGCTGTTTCTGTGACTTACTGAGGCTTTTCTTCCCCCGAACAGTTGAAGTGCAGACACTGTGGGGCTTTTGGCCACACTGCCAGGAGCAAGACGTGTCCCATCAAGTACTGCCACAGAATCCTGCCCTTGCAGCCACTGGGCACTGAGAGAGACAAGGAGAACAGGGACCCCCAGAAGACTAGGTCTCTCCCAAAGCCTGGGAGAGACCGCCTGGCCCAGGCCGAGCGGATCCAGGTGCAGAGACCAAGGTGAGAGGTGCAGCTTTCACACACAGGACGCCCAGGAACCCATAGCTTCCATCTGGGACCGTGGCCCAGCCATCTCCTGGCAATGCCCTGGGACCTAGAGAGAACTCACCAGGAGGCTGGTATCGCTGGCGGCCAGAGAGAGGGCACTGCTGAGTCTCCTGCCCGCTTACACAGGAGGGGACCGAGGGCCCTTGTAGGAACTTGTCCACGGCAGACAAACACTGCCCTGAGGAGGGAAATGAAGAAGGGCTGCTCACTGCCCAGGGAGGATGGAATCCAAGGCCAGACAGGAGACGCACTAGGTCAAGGGCTTCAGAACGTCTGTCCCAGCCAGCACGGACAGGGACTGACCGCAGCAAGAATTCTTCTGCCCACTGACACGGAACCCTCATGTGTTCTCTGCCCCCTTTGTTTTCAGGCACCAGGAGCAGCAGAGGAAGGCTCTTGTGCACACGACACTCCGAGGGCCGCACCAGCTCAGCCTCAAGAGTGAGGCTCCGACTTGCGATAGCTCTGCCTGTGAGTTCCTCCATGGCGTTCTGTCATTCCTTCCTGCCTGACACGTGTCTTAAGGTCCTACTCTACCTGCCTGGGTTGGCTTTGGCTTCCTCAGTTCTTCTCCCGTCTTCCTTTGACTTGATTTGTTTGGTTCTGCTTCTCTTATCCTGGACACAGAATCTCATGGAGCACAATAGGAGCTCAACATGTCATGTGAAGGGCTCGTCTGTGCTCCACGTTACAGTGAGCGGCCCTGTTCCGCGTGGACCGGCACTCTCAGCTGGAAGCTGGGCCCGACCTGTCTTTACGTGCTACCTCTAATAGACACAGTTGACTCCAGCTGACACATTTCACTGCTAGACGGTCTTATGCAGAAACGAACATTCTCCTTGAAATGGTAGAAAAACTGTTCCTCCCATCAAAATGGATTAGCCCTCTGACTCACACCAGAGAGGACTTTTTCAGAGACTCCCCTCTTCTTCGCTCCCAGGACATCATTTATAAATGCTCATCTGATCTGAATATGCAACAGGATCATTGTTAGAATCACCAGTGAGTTGTGACATGTGCACTTTTCTCATTCACTGGTTCCTGGTTTCTAGTGGGCTGTTGAGGCCCCAGGTCTATCCATCCTCTTTCTCTCAATGAAATCGACTTTCCTATCTTACCTTATACCCATCCTCTCTATAGCTGACGAAAACCTATTTGTAACATGACTCCTCTCCATGCTATCCCTCTATCTCAGCTCTTTGGACCAGTGCCTTCTTTGATGGATTTGTATGAGTTTACTCAGAGCACACAGAAAACATGCATACTAGACACACACACACACACACACACACACACACACAAAACATGCATGCTAGACACACACACACACACACACACACACACACACACACACACACACACAACCACAAGAGGCCTTTTGGAACAGGACCCTCTTTAGGCACTGCAAGAAACTTCATGTTCTTCTGTCCCAGCTGCTTGCACGTTTGAAGGATTCATTTGTGAGTACACATAGTGACCAATCTCAGGTAACGTGACAGGGAATGGACTTTCAGTTCCATCCATGTGGAATGCTCCATGTGGAATTGAGTGTGTGTGACCTGACTCTGTAATTGAATGCAGTTTACATAGTCCATGGGACTATGTCTAGCAGATTTCCTTTGTCATTTGAAGCAGTGTCGTGAGTAATGTGTCCTTCTGTGTTTTCCTTTGAAACAGCATCCGAAGAGACCAATGTCCACTGGGGCCACGGAGACATCTGCTCCCAACCGTGCTCCACCATTTGAGGCACCTGGGAAGAAAGGCGAGGTCAAGCCCATGTACTCTGTCATGCCAGCCACGCAAAGCTCTGACCCCAGCTTGGTCACATCTAGCAGGACAGCCAAAGATGAGGACGTGAACGTCAGGAAAGTCCACTATCAGGGTCTGACACACTGTGGCCAAAAGGCACCCCTGGAGAAGCCTAGGGGCGAAAGGGCACAAGGTCCCTCTCAAGGTACTTTCAAGGACGCTGCCAGAAGGGCCAGGCTGGGTGAAATGTTTCCAGCCTGGTGTCCTGATGGGAAGACACAGCCCTGCACAACAAATGTTAGAGGGGATGTGGAGAGAGGGGAACTCTCCTACATTGCTGGTGGGAATGCAGGCTCATACAGCCACTCTGGCGAGCCGTCTGGAGATTCTTAAAGAAATTAAAGATTGAAATGCCATATGACCCTGCTATTCCACTTTTGGGAATAACCCCCCATACAGCAGAGGTTCACCTCGATAGCACAAGCACGACCATGTTCATAGAGCACTGTTTACAATAGCAAAGTCATGGAATCAGCCCAAATGTCCAACAGTTGACGAGTGGATAAGGAAACTGTGGTACATCTATACAATGGAGTACTACTCAGCCATCAAAAGTGATGAATTACTGGAATTTGCCGGGAAATGGATGTCATTAGAAACAATTATATTAAGTGAAGTATCCCAGACCTAGAAAATTAAGCGCCGTATGTACTCCCTAATAGGTGGCTCCTAGTACCAAACCCACCCAGCCCACCTAGAGACAGTAATTCCAAGGATTATGAACAGGAGGGATGGGGTAGGAGGGCCACACCAGAAACAAGGAGAGAAGGGACCATGTTACAGCAGGGAAAATAGGCCTCCACCAAGGACCCAAATAAGTAATGAGACATCTGATTAAGTTCACAGACTTTTGTTCCTGATCATTTACTACTGAGGGGGTATGATCTCACCAGAAGGGGAGGGCATATAGTCTGGCAGATAAAAAGTAACCATTTTGCAAATGGGTGATAGGCCCCTCCCTTAGTATGGTTTCCCACTTTTATTACATCTACCTTTGAATGTGTTTTATCACAAGACTCTAACAGCTTTTTGTCTCTGGCCAGGGGGTAACATACAATGCCCTCCAGGATGGAGTGAAGGGCATTGCAGGAGCAGCAAAACTGCAAAAGAAAATCAACAAACCACAATCCAGAACTTCAGAGACTCTATATCAACCACCTAGAACTAGGCCAGCTTAGTCTCTCCCCATCTTGAAGCTCAGGGAAATTTGTGGAAGAGGGGGCGGTAAGAGTGTAAGAGCAAAGGATGGGAGGAGCAATGATATATAAGATACTCTATACTAGTTAGGGCTGAAGCAATCATCATTGGACTTTGCATGCCGTGCGCATTGTCCAACCCACTGTGGACCTCACAAAGTCTAGCATCTGCTAAAGGCACCAAGAGCCTTGGAGGTAAAGGATTGGCAGCCACAGCAGTGTTCCTATACCTAAGGGGAACACGGGAAAGGGTTCAGGGAAAGGCCACTGGATCCTTGTACGTCATCGGAGAGGGGCCCAGAGGAAAATCAGACATGCACAAGAAAGGACTCTCTGGGAAGTGGGGCGGGAGGCACTGGGGGATAGGGAGGGAGAGGGGTGGGGAGGGGGAGGGGGGTACGGGGGAGGAGGAGGAAGGGAGGGAACTGGTGTACCTAATAAGTTTGTATGAGCTGAAATAAAAAAAGAAAAAAGAAGTTCTTTCTATGTTCAGTTGAAGTAGCAATTTACAATTTCAAATATACTTAAGGAAAGTGAATTTGAATAATTTATTGTAAAGACTTTGTGCATCCATCAATAAAACAGAAAGTCATAAAAAAAAAGAAGCGAGAACCAAAGGCCCTGTTAGTTTCCGTGTTTCATCACAAACACACCTAGTTTACAGCTTCATCTGCACTCTTTAGGATGGTTGCTACCTGAGGATTCACTGAGAGAGAAACATGAATGGATGTCTCCTCATGAGTCTTGTGATTCCCCGGCTAGAGGATGGTTGCGATCCAAAGCAGTAAATGACGTTCCAAGCACTAGTATTTGATAGGAAGGCTGAAGAGCAGATCAATCATGAGAATCTCCTGCCCAGGCTTCAGGCTGTACTCAAGGGGATTTTGCTTAAGGAGCCAAATGCTGCCTCCAAATAGACAGACAGGGAGGCTGAGAAAATAGGTCAAAGGTCAGCATCAGGCAAAGGTGTGCAGAGGCTGATTCTCAAGATCTCACACTCACACACATGCGAACACACACACAACACACACACCAACACACACCACAACAACACACACACACACACACACACACACGCATGCACACAGTCATGCACAAAATACCATGGCCACAAATTCAATCATGTGAAAGACTCCCATGTCCACAGAGGCACGCTTGCAGGTGCAGACAGGAAGGGCATCCAGTCAGTCACTCCATTGATCCCAACAGTGTCGAGGATGCCCTCTCCTCCTCAAAGAGGGAACCACAGTAAGCTGTCTTGCTTCCCAGAAGACGCCTTCAAAAGTGACTGGTTTAACAATGCTCTGCAAGATACTCCTCCCAAGTTAGGGCCCAGGTAGCAATAATCAGACTCTTCATGACCTGCTCAATGACTTGATGTGTCAAGGACCCAAAATCTAGCATAGATCATGGGCACTAGGATCCTTAGAGGCAAGGGAGTAACAGTCATAAGAGTGGTCCCATACAAAAGGGAGCCCAAGAAGAGCCTCTGGGCTCTGCTACTGAATCCTTCCATCTCACTAGAGTGGAGGATGCAGAGGGAGGTTTGGCATTCACACAAAAGGATGCTCCAGGGGACGCAGGGGGAAAGGGGAGGGATTGGACAGGGGAGGGAGGATGGGTGAAAGGAAGGGAAAAAAGGTGGAGGGAGCAAGGGGACTGGGAGAGGGTGGGGGAGGGACAGGACCCGAATACCTATTGCGCTCCTATGAATGGAGAAAAGCAGATATAAATAAATAAATAGGTAAATAGGAATAGGTTTAATTCCGCAGGAGGAACAGTAGGGCAATTCTCTGGTAAGTGGAGAGACGAAACATCGTCTTCTGAAAGCAAGAAATCAGTCTGCACCTTAAAGGCAGAAACAGGCAGAAACTACCTGGTGTTTGAAGGGCATATGGGCACCAGGGATTATGAGGGTGTGGAAACACACCCACCAACCTCATAGGATCAGTGGGATGGTCAGGTGATTCTGGACAGAGAAAACCTGCAGTCCTTCTCTCTTGGGTGTGTCTTCCTGAGAGCAGCCTGGTGAGGCGCGTGTGCAGTGTCTCCCATCCAGCTCCAGAGAAGACCGCTGACAGGGCGGAGAACGCACTCGCTCTCAGGTTTGTCCCCATACACCTTTTCCTGCATGTAGATTTCAGAACAAACAGGGTATTTTGCCCAGGGTATGTAGCGTGTTTCACAGGCTTAGCACTGCAATGCCATAGAGCAAGGGTTCGTATTCACAAATTCCTTTAGGGGCTGCAGGCACATGACACTGAAAATCTTTTATCCATTTCAGGACTGAATTCCTCTCAGAGCAAAGAATTGCGTTGTCTTTTTTTTTCCCCAGTACGTTCCATGATGTAATGATGTCCATAAGTTCTGTCACTCATTACACACTGGTATATGCTCACATGCACGATGGCTTTCCCCCACGTGATGATTGTATTGGTCGTGTACTGAAAGGATTCTGGAATCAGTCAGAGAACAACCATAGCCATGCGCCTTCAGAGAATATGTAGCTCTTTATGATAGAAGTGAGAATGTTCACCTCACCTGTGGGCGGCTCCACCATCAGTAAGAGAAACGGTCCCCAGCTACAGGTGGGGCTGAGGAGTTCTGTCCAACCCTTCCCAGGGAGGGTTAAGCCCTGCAGCTCCTACCTGACTCCAGTGCAAACCACCTGTGAGAAAGCTTTCTAGCACTCAGAGAAGCTGAGACATCGGAGGTGTCTGGAGTTCAATTTGCCTGGAATCAGGAACTGTACTCATCTTTCTCATGTTGGTGAGAAGCTATCATATGTTGCCTGAAAATCCAAGGTGTGACATGTCCACATGAGGAAGCCAGCAGTCCTTTGCCTCCGCATAAAATCAGGCTCTAGCAAGCGGAGGGGGAAAGCACGGTTTGCTGCGCTGGGAGCTACCGCAGAGAGACCGATGACTCCGTGACATCACCAAGAGCCATCCAGTCTCTCGCCCAGGTTGAGAGAAGGCTAAATCCTGTCTCTAATCCTCAGGAGTCCTTCCCTTACCTCTAGAAGACAATGAACCCATTTCCGAGAAAGAAGCAGTTTGACATGGAAGATGAAGGGAAACCAGTAACTGGGGTGACCACATGTGACAAGGCCCTCACATGGGGCAGCACAAGTGACCTTCCCAGTGACATCATTGAGGTCAGCCCCCTGTGATGTGTGAGGCAGGCACTGCCTGTAGAGATAGTGACATTGCACGTGGCCTCAGCAGAGGCCCGATCCTCAGCTCCTTGCTTTGCATTGTGAGTGTGGAACGGTTAAGAAGCAGAGAACCAAAGGCCCTGTTAGTTTCTGTGTTTCATCACAAACACACCTAGTTTACAGCTTCATCTACTCTTTAGGATGGTTGCTACCTGAGGATTCACTGAGAGAGAAACATGAATGGATGTCTCCTATGAGTCTTGTGATTCCCGGCTAGAGGATGGTTGCGATCCAAAGCAGTAAATGACGTTCCAAGCACTAGTGATTGATAGGAAGGCTAAAGGCAGATCAATCATGAGATTCTCCTGCCCAGAATTCAGGCTGTACTCAAGGGGATTTTGCTTAGCAGCCAAATGCTGCCTTCAAATAGACAGAAGAGAGGCTGAGAAAATAGGTCAAAGAGTCAGCATCAGGCCAAGGTGTGCAGAGGCTGATGCTCAAGATCTCAAAATCAACACACACCACACAAACACACGACAAACACAGTCATGCACAAAATACCATGGCCACAAAATCCAATCAATGTGAAAGACCCATGTCCACAGAGGCACGTCTTGTAGGTGCAGACAGAAAGGGCATTTGTCAGTATTCATTGATCCAACAGTGTCGTGGATGCCCTCTCCTCCTCAAAGAGGGAACCACAGTAAGCTGTCTTGCTTCCCAGAAGACGCCTTCAAACGTGACTGGTTTAACAATGCTTGCAAGATACTCCTCCCAAGTTAGGGCCCAGTAGCAATAATCAGACTCTTCATGACCTGCTCAATGATTGAGTGTCAAGGGCCCCCCAAAATCTAGCATAGATCATGGGCACTAGGATCCTTAGAGGCAAGGGGATAACAGTCATAAGAGTGGTCCCATACAAAAGGGAGCCCAAGAAGAAGCTCTGGGCTCTGCTATGAATCCTTCCATCTCACTAGAGTGGAGAATGCAGAGGGAAGTTTGGCATTCACACAAAAGGATGCTCCAGGGGATACAGGGGGAAGGGGAGGGATTGGACAAGGGAGGGAGGAGGGGTGAAAGGAAGGGAAAAAGGGGGAGGGAGCAAGGGGACTGGGAGAGGGTGGGGGAGGGACAGGACCGAATACTATTGAGCCTATGAATGGAGAAAACAGATATAAATAAATAAATAGGTAAATAGGAATAGGTTTAATTCCGCAGGAGGAACAGTAGGGCAATTCTCTGGTAAGGGGAGAAGAAGAAACATCGTCTTCTGAAAGCAAGAAATCAGTCTGCACCTTAAAGGCGAAACAGGCAGAAACTACCTGGTGTTTGAAGGGCATATGGGCACCAGGGATTATGAGGGTGTGGAAACACACCCACCAATCTCATAGGATCAGTGGGATGGTCAGGTGATTCTGGACAGAGAAAACCTGCAGTCCTTCTCTCTTGGGTGTGTCTTCCTGAGAGCAGCCTGGTGAGGCGCGTGTGCAGTGTCTCCTCATCCAGCTCCAGAGAACCGCTGACAGGGCGAGAGAACGCACTCGCTCTAGGTTTGTCCCCATACACCTTTTCCTGCATGTAGATTTAGAAAGCAAACAGGGTGCTCCAGTCTCTGTGGGAGGATTTGCCTTCCAGGTGGAGCCAAGAAAAATGTCTTTCGTTTGTATCAACGTAATGAGGGGGAGAGATGGACCATAATTCTGGGTGAAGATCAAAAAACTCTTGATGAGGTTTCCCTAAATTTCCAAGGGAGGTGGAAGGAGGAGAGACGGGTGGATTTTCAGTGGGCTTTGGACCCCCCTCTACTTATGGGGAGACTTACAATGTCACTCCTTGATTTCACACCTGTGTTTTCCTTGCTCCCTTCAGGCAGTCCACAGCTGCGGAGGGATTTCCCGACTCCGCAAAGCAGAGGCAGGAGAAACTTCTGATATGCAGGGAGCCCTTCATGTTCACAAGCGCTCAGAACATGCATAAGACTTGCAGGGGAACCCTGGAGGCCAGGGCGCCCCCTCCAGAAGAGGAGAACCCCAGGGTAAGTGGAGGTTCGCCTTTGCAGCATGGGGACAGTGGTCTGGGGTGAGCAGAGACCTCTTTTTCTTTCATCCACAGCGAACCTGAAGCCGATTCAGGTCCTGTGCGCTTTCCTCTTTTGTGTGTGCCTTCTGTCCTGTCTGTGGAATGAGGGCACTGTCTTCACCTGGTCTCTGGCAGTCCTCCCCAGAGGGCCTCACCGCAGGCCTGGAGGAACCTAGACGGATCACAGTACAGAAGAGGACATGAGTGTGCTTGCGTTCTGAGTGACTGAGGCCCCCAGAATGAAAGTGCTGGACATGTGAAAGTTGCCAGGCTGTTTCTGTGACTTACTGAGGCTTTTCTTCCCCCGAACAGTTGAAGTGCAGACACTGTGGGGCTTTTGGCCACATGCCAGGAGCAAGACGTGTCCATCAAGTACTGCCACAGAATCCTGCCCTTGCAGCCATGGGCACTGAGAGAGACAAGGGAAACAGGGACCCCCAGAAAGACTGGTCTTCCCAAAGCCTGGGAGAGACCGCCTGGCCCAGCGAGCGGATCCAGGTGCAGAGACCAAGGTGAGAGGTGCAGCTTTCACACCAGGACGCCCAGGAACCCATAGCTTCCATCTGGGACCGTGGCCCAGCCATCTCCTGGCAGTGCCCTGGGACCTAGAGAGAACTCACCAGGAGGCTGGTATCGCTGGCGGCCAGAGAGAGGGCACTGCTGAGTCTCCTGCCCGCTTACACAGGAGGGGACCGAGGGCCCTTGAGGAACTTGTCCACGGCAGACAAACACTGCCCTGAGGAGGGAAATGAAGAAGGGCGCTCACTGCCCAGGGAGTGGAATCCAAGGCCAGACAGGAGACGCACTAGGTCAAGGGCTTAGAACGTCTGTCCCAGCCAGCACGGACAGGGACTGACCGCGGCAAGAATCTTCTGCCCACTGACACGGAACCCTCATGTGTTCTCTGCCCCCTTTGTTTTCAGGCACCAGGAGCAGCAGAGGAAGGCTCTTGTGCACACGACAACTCCGAGGGCCGCACCAGTCAGCCTCAAGAGTGAGGCTCCGACTTGCGATGCTCTGCCTGTGAGTTCCTCCATGGCGTTCTGTCATTCCTTCCTGCCTGACACGTGTCTTAAGGTCCTACTCTACCTGCCTGGGTTGGCTTTGGCTTCCTCATTCTTCTCCCGTCTTCCTTTGACTTGATTTGTTTGGTTCTGCTTCTCTTATCCTGGACCAGAATTCATGGAGCACAATAGGAGCTCAACATGTCATGTGAAGGGCTCGTTGTGCTCCACGTTACAGTGAGCGGCCCTGTTCCGCGTGGACCGGCACTCTCGACTGGAAGCTGGGCCCGACCTGTCTTTACGTGCCACCTCTAATGACACAGTTGACTCCAGCTGACACATTTCACTGCTAGACGGTCTTAGCAGAAACGAACATTCTCCTTGAAATGGTAGAAAAACTGTTCCTCCCATCAAAATGGATTAGCCCTCGACTCACACCAGAGAGGACTTTTTCAGAGACTCCCCTCTTCTTCGCTCCCAGGACATCATTTATAAATGCTCATCTGATCTGAATATGCAAAAGGATCATTGTTAGAATCGCCAGTGGGTTGTGACATGTGCACTTTCTCATTCACTGGTTCCTGGTTTCTAGTGGGCTGTTGAGGCCCCAGGTCTATCCATCCTCTTTCTCTCAATGAAATTGACTTTCCTATCTTACCTTATACCCATCCTCTCTATAGCTGACGAAAACCTATTTGTAACATGACTCTCCATGCTACCCTCTATCTCAGCTCTTTGGACCAGTGCCTTCTTTGATGGATTTGTATGAGTTTACTCAGAGCACACAGACACAGAAAAACATGCATACTAGACACACACACACACACACACACACACACACACACACACAACACAAGAGGCCTTTTGGAACAGGACCCTCTTTAGGCACTGCAGGAAACTTCATGTTCTTCTGTCCCAGCTGCTTGCACGTTTGAAGGATTCTTGTGAGTACACATAGTGACCAATCTCAGGTAACGTGACAGGGAATGGACTTTCAGTTCCATCCATGTGAATGCTCCATGTGGAATTGAGTGTGTGTGACCTGACTCTGTAATTGAATGCAGTTTTCATAGTCCATGGGACTATGTCTAGCAGATTTCCTTTGTCATTTGAAGCAGTGTCGTGAGTATGTGTCCTTCTGTGTTTTCCTTTGAAACAGCATCCGAAGAGACCAATGTCCACTGGGGGGAGACATCTGCTCCCAACCGTGCTCCACCATTTGAGGCACCTGGGAAGAAAGGCGAGGTCAAGCCATGTACTCTGTCATGCCAGCCACGCAAAGCTCTGCCCCAGCTTGGTCACATCTAGCAGGACAGCCAAAGATGAGGACATGAACGTCAGGAAAGTCCACTATCGGGGTCTGACACACTGTGGCCAAAAGGCACCCCTGGAGAAGCCTAGGGGCGAAAGGGCACAAGGTCCCTCTCAAGGTACTTTCAAGGACGCTGCCAGAAGGGCCAGGCTGGGTGAAATGTTTCCAGCTGGTGTCCTGATGGGAAGACACAGCCCGCCTGCGTCCTGCACAAAATGCCAAAGAGCTCGTCCCCAAACTCAGCTGCTGGGAAGCAGGCAAGAGACCTTCCCAGGTGCCCATGCTACCCTGCCAGAAGCCCGCCAAGAGTCAGAGACTTAGTTTCCCTCACGCCCCCAAGAAGAGCAGGAAGTCCAGAGTTGACGGCTGCTCAGTTCTGCAGTCTTCTCCTGGCACCAATATGCTTGGCGCCAGGGGGCCGGACAAATCCAGCAGCGCCATGGCAGCCCAGGCCCTCAGCCTTGGGCCACAGCCCGCACCCGGAGCAGCTCACGTCTTTCTCCCCAGGCCGCAGCCAGTGCCATCACCCGCTGTCCGCTCACGTTCCTGGCCCAGCCCTCACCATGGTCTTCACTAGAGTTCGCAAAGGCTGGTGGACCTCAAGATTCCGGGAGAGCCTCTGGCCCATCCGGCAGGGAACCCACCGTCCCCCGCTGTGTCCCATTCCTTCTGGGAGAACGGGAAAGCCCCGACTCCACGGTGCCCAGGACTGTGCTCTGTGAGATCTTCGGTCTCCTCTTCAGAGGCAGTGCCAGCGAGTGAGCTCCACGCACAGTGGAGACTGAGCCTCAAGACGAAGCAGTCAGTGGGAACCCCTGAACACCTGTGACTCTGCGGCCCCCGCCCACTGCCGGGCCACCCAGGAGCTCTGACTCTGGGAGTGTCATGGGAGTTCCTTGGAAAACGCTGTCTCTGGTCCGTCCTCGGCCTTCAGGTCCTGTGCCTTTGCAGTGAGATGAGTTTTCAGTTGAATAAAGTTCACCATTTCACACGTGGTCTTCTCCTTTGACTTTTCCACAAAAAATCCCTTCTTGGAGTCTTTTGACTTATTGGGTATTTTTGCCCAGGGTGTAGAGTGTTTTCCAGGCTTAGCACTGCAATGCCATAGAGCAAGGGTTCGTATTCACAAATTCCTTTAGGGGCTGCCGGCACATGACACTGAAATCATTATCCATTTCAGGACTGAATCCTCTCAGAGCAAAGAATTGCGTGGTCTTTTTTTTTCCCCAGTACGTTCCATGATGTAATGATGTCCATAATGTTCGTCACTACTACACACTGGTATATGCTCACAGCACGATGGCTTTTCCCCACGTGATGATTGGTATTGGGTGTACTGAAAGGATTCTGGAATCAGCTCAGAGAACAACCATAGCCATCGCCTTCAGAGAATATGTAGCTCTTTTTGGAAGTGAGAATGTTCACCTCACCTGTGGGCGGCTCCACCACAGTAAGAGAAACGGTCCCAGCTACAGGTGGGCTGAGGAGTTCTGTCCAACCCTTCCCCGGGAGGGGTTAAGCCCTGCAGCTCTACCTGACTCCAGTGCAAAACCACCTGTGAGAAAGCTTTCTCAGCACTCAGAGAAGCTGAGACATCGGAGGTGTCTGGAGTTCAATTGCGCTGGAATCAGGAACTGTACTCATCTTTCTCATGTTGGTGAGAAGCTATCATATGTTGCCTGAAAATCCAAGAGTGTGACATGTCCACATGAGGAAGCCAGCAGTCCTTTGCCTCCGCATAAAATCAGGCTCTAGCAAGCGGAGGGGGAAACACGGTTTGCTGCGCTGGGAGCTACCGCAGAGAGACCGATGACTCCGTGACATCACCAAGAGCATCCAGTCTCTCGCCCAGGTTGAAGAAGGCTAAATCCTGTCTCTAATCCTCAGGAGTCCTTCCCTACCTCTAGAAGACAATGAACCCATTTCCGAGAAAGAAGCAGTTTGACATGGAAGATGAAGGGAAACCAGTAACTGGGGTGACCACATGTGACAAGGCCCTCACATGGGCAGCACACGTGACCTTCCCAGTGACATCATTGAGGTCAGCCCCTGTGATGTGTGAGGCAGGCATCCTGTAGAGAATAGTGGCATTGCACGTGGCCTCAGCAGAGGCCCGATCCTCAGCTCCTTGCTTTGCATTGTGAGTGTGGAACGGTTAACGAGAAGCAGAGAACAAAAAGGCCCTGTTAGTTTCTGTGTTCATCACAAACACACCTAGTTTACAGCTTCATCTGCACTCTTAGGATGGTTGCTACCTGAGGATTCACTGAGAGAGAAACATGAATGGATGTCTCCTCAGAGTCTTGTGATTCCCCGGCTAGAGGATGGTTGCGATCCAAAGCAGTAAATGACGTTCCAAGCACTAGTGCTTGATAGGAAGGCAAAGAGCAGATCAATCATGAGATTCTCCTGCCCAGATTCAGGCTGTACTCAAGGGGATTTTGCTTAAGCAGCCAATGCTGCCTTCAAATAGACAGCAAGAGAGGCTGAGAAAATAGGTCAAAGTCAGCACAGGCCAAGGTGTGCACAGGCTGATGCTCAAGATCTCAAAATCACACACACACCACACAAACACCACGACACACACAGTCATGCACAAAATACCATGGCCACAAAATCCAATCAATGTGAAAGACCCATGTCCACAGAGGCACGTCTTGTAGGTGCAGACGAAAGGGCATTTAGTCAGTCATTCCATTGATCCCCACAGTGTCGTGGATGCCCTCTCCTCCTCAAAGAGGGAACCACAGTAAGCTGTCTTGCTTTCCAGAAGACGCCTTCAAACGTACTGGTTTAACAATGCTCTGCAAGATACTCCTCCCAAGTTAGGGCCCAGGTAGCAATAATCAGACTCTTCAGACCTGCTCAATGACTTGATGTGTCAAGGGCCCCCCAAAATCTAGCATAGATCATGGGCACTAGGATCCTTAGAGGCAAGGGAGAGTAACAGTCATAAGAGTGGTCCCATACAAAAAGGGAGCCCAAGAAGAAGCTCTGGGCTCTGCTACTGAATCCTTCCATCTCACTAGGTGGAGAATGCAGAGGGAAGTTTGGCATTCACACAAGGATGTCCGGGGTAAGGGGAAAGGGGAGGAGTGGACAAGGGGAGGGAGGAGGGGTGAAAGGAAGGGAAAAAAGGGGGGGAGCAAGGGGACTGGGAGAGGGTGGGGGAGGGACAGGACCCGAATACCTATTGAGCGCCTATGAATGGAGAAAACCAGATATAATAATAAATAAATAGGTAAATAGGAATAGGTTTAATTCCGCGAGGAACAGTAGGGCAATTCTCTGGTAAGTGGAGAAGACGAAACATCGTCTTCTGAAAGCAAGAAATCAGTCTGCACCTTAAAGGCAGAAACAGGGAGAAACTACCTGGTGTTTGAAGGGCATATGGGCACCAGGGATTATGAGGGTGTGGAAACACACCCACCAATCTCATAGGATCAGTGGGATGGTCAGGTGATTCTGGACAGAGAAAACCTGCAGTCCTTTCTCTTGGGTGTGTCTCCTGAGAGCAGCCTGGTGAGGGGCGTGTGCAGTGTCTCCTCATCCAGCTCCAGAGAGCCGCTGACAGGGCAGAGGAACGCACTCGCTCTCAGGTTTGTCCCCATACACCTTTTCCTGCATGTAGATTTCAGAAGCAAAAGGGTGCTCCAGTCTCTGTGGGAGGATTGCCTCCAGGTGGAGCCAAGAAAAATGTCTTTCGTTTGTATCAACGTAACTGAGGGGGGAGAGATGGACCATAATTCTGGGTGAAGATCAAAAAACTCTTGATGAGGTTTCCCTAAATTTCCCAAGGGAGGGTGGAAGGAGGAGAACGGGTGGATTTTCAGTGGGCTTTGGACCCCCCTCTACTTATGGGGAGACTTACAATGTCACTCCTTGATTTCACACCTGTGTTTTCCTTGCTCCCTTCAGGCAGTCCACAGCTGCGGAGGGATTTCCCGACTCCGCAAAGCAGAGGCAGGAGAAACTCGATATGCAGGCGCAGCCCTTCATGTCACAAGCGCTCAGAACATGCATAAGACTTGCAGGGGAACCCTGGAGGGAGGGCGCCCCCTCCAGAAGAGGAGAACCCAGGGTAAGTGGAGGTTCGCCTTTGCAGCATGGGGACAGCTGGTCTGGGTTGAGCAGAGACCTCTTTTTCTTTCATCCACAGCGAACCTGAGCCGATTCACGGTCCTGTGCGCTTTCCTCTTTTTGTGTGGCCTTCTGTCCTGTCTGTGGAATGAGGGCACTGTCTTCACCTGGTCTCTGGCAGTCCTCCCCAGAGGGCCTCACCGCAGGCCTGGAGGAACCTAGACGGATCACAGTACAGAAGAGGACATGAGTGTGCTTGTCGTTCTGAGTGACTGAGGCTCCCAGAATGAAAGGCTGGACATGTGAAAGTTGCCAGGCTGTTTCTGTGACTTACTGAGGCTTTTCTTCCCCGAACAGTTGAAGTGCAGACACTGTGGGGCTTTTGGCCACACTGCCAGGAGCAAGACGTGTCCCATCAAGTACTGCCACAGAATCCTGCCCTTGCAGCCACTGGGCACGGAGAGAAAGGAGAACAGGGACCCCCAGAAGACTCGGTCTCTCCAAAGCCTGGGAGAGACCGCCTGGCCCAGGCCGAGCGGATCCAGGTGCAGAGACAAGGTGAGAGGTGCAGCTTTCACACACAGGACGCCCAGGAACCCATAGCTTCCATTGGGACCGTGGCCCAGCCATCTCCTGGCAGTGCCTGGGACCTAGAGAGAACTCACCAGGAGGTGGTATCGCTGGCGGCCAAGGAGAGGGCACTGCTGAGTCTCCTGCCCGCTTACACAGGAGGGGACCGAGGGCCCTTGTAGGAACTTGTCCACGGCAGACAAACACTGCCCTGAGGAGGGAAATGAAGAAGGGCTGCTCACTGCCCAGGGAGGATGGAATCCAAGGCCAGACAGGAGACGCACTAGGTCAAGGGCTTCAGAACGTCTGTCCCAGCCAGCCGGACAGGGACTGACCGCGGCAAGAATTCTTCTGCCCACTGACACGGAACCCTCATGTGTTCTCTGCCCCCTTTGTTTTCAGGCACCAGGAGCAGCAGAGGAAGGCTCTTGTGCACACGACACTCCGAGGGCCGCACCAGCTCAGCCTCAAGAGTGAGGCTCCGACTTGCGATGCTCTGCCTGTGAGTTCCTCCATGGCGTTCTGTCATTCCTTCCTGCCTGACACGTGTCTTAAGGTTCTACTCTACCTGCCTGGGTTGGCTTTGGCTTCCTCATTCTTCTCCCGTCTTCCTTTGACTTGATTGTTTGGTTCTGCTTCTCTTATCCTGGACACCGAATTCATGGAGCACAATAGGAGCTCAACATGTCATGTGAAGGGCTCGTCTGTGCTCCACGTTACAGTGAGCGGCCCTGTTCCGCGTGGACCGGCACTCTCAGCTGGAAGCTGGGCCCGACCTGTCTTTACGTGCTACCTCTAATAGACACAGTTGACTCCAGCTGACACATTTCACTGCTAGACGGTCTTATGCAGAAACGAACATTCTCCTTGAAATGGTAGAAAAACTGTTCCTCCCATCAAAATGGATTAGCCCTCTGACTCACACCAGAGAGGACTTTTTCAGAGACTCCCCTCTTCTTCGCTGCCAGGACATCATTTATAAATGCTCATCTGATCTGAATATGCAACAGGATCATTGTTAGAATCGCCAGTGGGTTGTGACATGTGCACTTTTCTCATTCACTGGTTCCTGGTTTCTAGTGGGCTGTTGAGGCCCCAGGTCTATCCATCCTCTTTCTCTCAATGAAATTGACTTTCCTATCTTACCTTATACCCATCCTCTCATAGCTGACGAAAACCTATTGTAACATGACTCCCCTCCATGCTATCCCTCTATCTCAGCTCTTTGGACCAGTGCCTTCTTTGATGGATTTGTATGAGTTTACTCAGAGCACACAGAAAAACATGCAACTAGACACCACACACACACACACACACACACACACACACCACACACACACAACCACAAGAGGCCTTTTGGAACAGGACCTCTTAGGCACTGCAAGAAACTTCATGTTCTTCTGTCCCAGCTGCTTGCACGTTTGAAGGATTCATTGTGAGTACACAAGTGACCAATCTCAGGTAACGTGACAGGGAATGGACTTTCAGTTCCATCCATGTGGAATGCTCCATGTGGAATTGAGTGTGTGTGACCTGACTCTGTAATTGAATGCAGTTTACATAGTCCATGGGACTATGTCTAGCAGATTTCCTTTGTCATTTGAAGCAGTGTCGTGAGTAATGTGTCCTTCTGTGTTTTCCTTTGAAACAGCATCCGAAGAGACCAATGTCCACTGGGGCCACGGAGACATCTGCTCCCAACCGTGCTCCACCATTTGAGGCACCTGGGAAGAAAGGCGAGGTCAAGCCCATGTACTCTGTCATGCCAGCCACGCAAAGCTCTGACCCCAGCTTGGTCACATCTAGCAGGACAGCCAAAGATGAGGACATGAACGTCAGGAAAGTCCACTATCGGGTCTGACACACTGTGGCCAAAAGGCACCCCTGGGAAGCTAGGGGCGAAAGCACAAGGTCCCTCTCAAGGTACTTTCAAGGACGCTGCCAGAAGGGCCAGGCTGGGTGAAATGTTTCCAGCCTGGTGTCCTGATGGGAAGACACAGCCCTGCCTGCGTCCTGCACAAAATGCCAAAGAGCTCGTCCCCAAACTCAGCTGCTGGGAAGCAGGCAAGAGACCTTCCCAGGTGCCCATGCTACCCTGCCAGAAGCCGCCAAGAGTCAGAGACTTAGTTTCCCTCACGCCCCCAAGAAGAGCAGAGGAAGTCCAGAGTTGACGGCTGCTCAGGTTCTGCAGTCTTCTCCTGGCACCAATATGCTTGGCGCCAGGGGGCCGGACAAATCCAGCACGCGCCATGGCAGCCCAGGCCCTCAGCCTTGGCCACAGCCCGCCACCCGGAGCAGCTCATCGTCTTTCTCCCCAGGCCCGCAGCCAGTGCCATCACCCGCTGTCCGCTCACGTTCCTGGCCCAGCCTCCACCATGGTCTTCACTAGAGTTCGCAAAGGCTGGTGGACCTCAGATTCCTGGGAGAGCCTCTGGCCCATCCGGCAGGGAACCCACCGTCCCCCGCTGTGTCCCATCCTTTGGGAGAAACGAAAGCCCCGACTCCACGGTGCCCAGGACTGTGCTCTGTGAAGATCTTCAGGTCTCCTCTTCAGAGGACAGTGCCAGCGAGTGAGCTCCACGCACAGTGGGAGACTGAGCCTCAAGACGAAGCAGTCAGTGGGAACCCCTGAACACCTGTGACTCTGCGGCCCCGCCCAATGCCCGGCCACCCAGGAGCTCTGACTCTGGGGAGTGTCCTTGGGAGTCTCCTTGGAAAACGCTCTCTCTGGTCCATCCTCGGCCTTCACGGTCCTGTGCCTTTGCAGTGCAGATGAGTTTCAGTTGAATAAAGTTCTACCATTTCACACGTGGTCTTCTTGACTTTTCCACAAAATCATCCCTTCTTGGAGTCTTTTGACTATTGGGTATTTTTCGCCAGGGTGTAGAGTGTTTCACAGGCTTAGCACTGCAATGCCATAGAGCAAGGGTTCGTATTCACAAATTCCTTTAGGGGCTGCAGCACATGACACTGAAAATCATTTTATCCATTCAGGACTGAATTCCTCTCAGAGCAAAGAATTGCGTTGTTTTTTTTCCCCAGTACGTTCCATGATGTAATGATGTCCATAATGTTCTGTCCATCTTACACACGGTATAGCTCACATGCACGATGGCTTTTTCACGTGATGATTGGTATTGGTCGTGTACTGAAAGGATTCTGGAATCAGTCAGAGAACAACCATAGCCATCGCCTTCAGAGATATTGTAGCTCTTTTATGAGAAGTGAGAATGTTCACCTCACCTGTGGGCGGCTCCACCATCAGTAGAGAAAACGGTCCCCAGCTACAGGTGGGCTGGAGGAGTTGTCCAACCCTTCCCAGGGAGGGTTAAGCCCTGCAGCTCCTACCTGACTCCAGTGCAAAACCACCTGTGAGAAAGCTTTCTCAGCACTCAGAGAAGCTGAGACATCGGAGGTGTCTGGAGTTCAATTTGCCTGGAATCAGGAACTGTACTCATCTTTCTCATGTTGGTGAGAAGCTATCATAGTTGCCTGAAAATCCAAGAGTGTGGACATGTCCACATGAGGAAGCCAGCAGTCCTTTGCCTCCGCATAAAATCAGGCTCTAGCAAGGGAGGGGGAAAGCACGGTTTGCTGCGCTGGGAGCTACCGCAAGAGAGACCGATGACTCCGTGACATCACCAAGAGCCATCCAGTCTCTCGCCCAGGTTGAAGAGAGGCTAAATCCTGTCTCTAATCCTCAGGAGTCCTTCCCTTACCTCTAGAAGACATGAAACCATTTCCGGAGAAAGAAGCAGTTTGACATGGAAGATGAAGGGAAACCCGTAACTGGGGTGACCACATGTGACAAGGCCCTCACATGGGGCAGCACACGTGACCTTCCCAGTGACATCATTGAGGTCAGCCCCCTGTGATGTGTGAGGCAGGCACTCCTGTAGAGATAGTGACATTGCACGTGGCCTCAGCAGAGGCCCGATCCTCAGCTCCTTGCTTTGCATTGTGAGTGTGGAACGGTTAAGAAGCAGAGAACCAAAGGCCCTGTTAGTTCTGTGTTTCATCACAAACACACCTAGTTTACAGCTTCATCTGCACTCTTTAGGATGGTTGCTACCTGAGGATTCACTGAGAGAGAAACATGAATGGTGTCTCCTCATGAGTCTTGTGATTCCCCGGCTAGAGGATGGTTGCGATCCAAAGCAGTAAATGACGTTCCAAGCACTAGTGCTTGATAGGAAGGCTAAAGAGCAGATCTCATGAGATTCTCCTGCCCAGAATTCAGGCTGTACTCAAGGGGATTTTGCTAAGCAGCCAAATGCTGCCTTCAAATAGACAGCAAGAGGCTGAGGACTGAGAAAATAGGTCAAAGAGCAGCATCAGGCCAAGGTGTGCACAGGCTATGTCAAGATCTCAAAATCACACAACACAACACAAAAACACACAGACACACACAGTCATGCACAAAATACCATGGCCACAAAATCCCATCAAGTGTGAAAGACCCATGTCCACAGAGGCACGTCTTGTAGGTGCAGACAGAAAGGGCATTTAGTCAGTCATTCCATTGATCCAACAGTGTCGTGGTGCCCTCCCTCCTCAAAGAGGGAACCACAGTAAGCTGTCTTGCTTCCCAGAAGACGCCTTCAAACGTCATGGTTTAACAATGCTCTGCCAGATACTCCTCCCAAGTTAGGGCCCAGGTAGCAATAATCAGACTCTTCATGACTGCTCAATGATTGATGTGTTCAAGGGCCCCCCAAAATCTAGCATAGATCATGGGCACTAGGATTCTTAGAGGCAAGGGAGAGAACAGAGTAACAGTTAAGAGTGGTCCCATACAAAAAGGGAGCCCAAGAAGAAGCTCTGGGCTTGCTACTGAATCCTTCCATCTCACTAGAGTGGAGAATGCAGAGGGAAGTTTGGCATTCACACAAAAGGATGCTCCAGGGGATACGAGGGGGAAAGGGGAGGGATTGGACAAGGGGAGGGAGGAGGGGTGAAAGGAAGGGAAAAAAGGTGGGGGGGAGCAAGGGGACCGGGAGAGGGTGGGGGAGGGCAGGACCCGAATACCTATTGAGCGCCTATGAATGGAGAAAGGAGAAAAGCAAGATATAAATAATAAATAAAAGGTAAATAGGAATAGGTTTAATTCCGCAGGAGGAACAGTAGGGCAATTCTCTGGTAAGTGGAGAAGACGAAACATCGTCTTCTGAAAGCAAGAAATCAGTCTGCACCTGAAAGGCAGAAACTATGGTGTTGGAAGGGCATATGGCGGGCACCAGGGATATGAGGGTGTGGAAACACACCCACCAATCTCATAGGATCAGTGGGTGTCAGGTGATTTGAAAGGAAAAACCTGCAGTCTTCTCTCTTGGGTGTGTCTTTCCTGAGAGCAGCCTGGTGAGGCGCGTGTGCAGTGTCTCCTCATCCAGCTCCCAGAGAGCCGCTGACAGGGCAGAGGAACGCACTCGCTCTAGGTTTGTCCCCAACACCTTTTCCTGCATGTAGATTTCAGAAAGCAAACAGGGTGCTCCAGTCTCTGTGGGAGGATTTGCCTTCCAGGTGGAGCCAAGAAAAATGTCTCGTTTGTATCAACGTAACTGGGGGGGGAGAGATGGACATAATTCGGGTGAAGATCAAAAAACTCTTGATGAGGTTTCCCTAAATTCCCAAGGGGGTGGAAGGAGGAGAACGGGTGGATTTTCAGTGGGCTTTGGACCCCCCTCTACTTATGGGGAGACTTACAATGTCACTCCTTGATTCACACCTGTGTTTTCCTTGCTGCCCTTCAGGCAGTCCACAGCTGCGGGGGATTTCCCGACTCCGCAAAGCAGAGGCGGGGAAACTTCCCGGATCATGCAGTGCGGCAGACCCGTCATGTTCAACAAAGCGGCTCAGAACATGCATAAGATTGCAGGGGAACCTGAGGCCCAGGGTGCCCCCATCCAGAAGAGGAGAACCCCAGGGAGGAAGTGGAGGTTCGCCTTGCCACATGGGGACAGTGGTCCTGGGTTGAGCAGGGAGACCTCTTTTTCTTTCATCCACAGCGAACCTGAAGCCGATTCAGGTCCTGGACGCTTTCCTCTTTGTTGTGTGCCTTCTGTTCCTGGTTACGTCAAAAAAAATGGAAACATCAGAAATAAACAACTTAACAATGCAGCTTAAAGCTTTAGAGAAACTAGAGCAATCTGATCCCAAAAGTAGTAGAAGAGAGGAGATTAGCAAAATAAGGGGAGAAATATCTGAAATTGAGATTAAGAAAACGATAGAAAAAATCAAGCAGTCAAAAAGCTGGTTCTTTGAAAAAATCAACAAGATTGATACACCCCTAGCTAAACTAACCAGAAGAAAGAGAGAGAAAACCCAAATTAACAAAATTAGAAATGAACATGGAGTTATCACTACTGATACCCAAGAAATCCAGAGAATTATAACATCATATTTCAAAAACTTATACTCTGTGAAGTTTGACAACACAAAAGAGATGGATGAATTTCTAAGTAAACACAACTTACCTAAATTGAATCAGGAAGTTGTGAATTATTTAAATAGTCCTATAACATATAAGGAAATTGAGGAAGTAATCTCGAATCTTCCCACCAAAAAATGTCCTGGACCAGATGGATTCAGCACAGAGTTCTACCAGACATTTAAGGAGTTAATAACACCAATACTCCTTAAACTGTTCCATCAAATAGCAAAGGAAGGAACACTACCCAATTCCTTCTATGAAGCTAATATCGTTTTAATCCCAAAACCTAATAAAGATTCACTTAAAAAAGAAAACTATAGGCCGATCTCCCTGATGAACACAGACACAAAGATTCTCAACAAAGTCTTAGCAAATCGGATTCAAAAACATATTAAAAAGATCATTCATGGGGACCAAGTAGGCTTCATCCCCGGCACACAAGGTTGGTTCAACATACGCAAATCAATAAATGTAATTCATCATGTAAACCAGTCCAAAGTCCATGACCACATGATACTCTCGATAGATGCAGAAAAAGCTTTTGACAAGATCCAACAGCCTTTTATGATCAAAACGCTAGTGACAGTGGGAATGGAAGGAACCTTAATCAATATAATAAAAGCTATATACAACAAGCCCACAGCAAGGATTTTGCTCAATGGGGAACAATTGGAAGCATTCCCACTTCGATCAGGAACTAGACAAGGCTGTCCACTCTCACCACTTCTATTCAATATTGTACTTGAAGTCTTAGCTGAAGCCATGAGACAAGAAAGGGACATAAGAGGGATTCAAATCGGCAATGAAGAAGTCAAGCTATCCCTATTCGCAGATGACATGATCTTATACCTGAGTGATCCCAAAAACTCCACCAAGAAGCTCCTGGAACTAATTGAGAAGTTCAGCAGGGTGGCAGAATACAAAATAAATGTGCAAAACTCAGAGGCCTTCCTATATGCCCAGAATGAAAGAAGTGAAAAAGCCTTGAGAGAAACAATACCATTTATTATAGCCCCTAAAAAAATGAAATACCTTGGTATAAACCTAACTAAGGAGGTAAAAGACCTTTACAATGAAAACTTTAAAACCCTAAAGAAAGAAATAGCAGAAGACACCAGAAGGTGGAAAGACCTCCCTTGTTCCTGGATTGGCAGAATCAACATCGTAAAAATGACCATCCTACCAAAGGCAATATACAGATTCAATGCTATACCAATCAAAATCCCAAAGCAATTCTTATCAAAATTCCAAAGCAATTTTTCAAAGAAGTTGACCAAACAATCTCAAAGTTCATATGGAGGCACAAAAGACCCAGGATAGCAAAAACAATCCTGAGTAACAAAAACACAGCTGGAGGTACTACCATACCAAACCTAAGTCTATACTACAAATCCATAGTTATAAAGACAGCCTGGTACTGGCTCCAAAATAGACACACAGATCAATGGATAAGGATTGAAGACCCAGATATAAGCCCACAAAGTTACAGCCATTTGGTCTTTGACAAAGGGGCCCAAAGAATCCAATGGAAAAAGAACAGCATCTTCAACAAATGGTGCAGGCAAAACTGGATCTCCACATGCAGAAGATTAAAGCTGGACCCATACTTGTCACCATGTACAAGACTTAATTCCAAATGGATCAAGGACCTTGATATCAGGCCAGAGACTATAAAAACCATAGTTGAAAGGATAGGGAATTCCCTTGAGCTGATTGGGCTAGGCCAACACTTCCTAAACAGACATCCAATGGCACAGTCACTGCTACCAACTCTCAACAGTTGGGATCTTGTGAAATTAAAGAGCTTCTGTTCAGATAAAGAGATTGTCACTCGAGCTCAAAGGCAACCCACAGAATGGGAGAAAATCTTCACTAACCACACATCTGATAGAACTCTGCTGTCCAGAGTGCACAAGGAACTTAGAAAACTAAACACCAAGGAAACCAATGGCTGGCCCAATTAAAAAATGGGCCCTGGTCAACTTTCTTTGAAAAGAAACTTTACCAGGGATGAAATTAAAATGTCTAACAAATATCTGAAAAAATGCTCCACTTCCTTAGCCATCAGGGAAAGGCAAATCAAAACTTCCCTGAGATAGAATCTCACCCTGGTCAGGATGGCAAAAATCCACAATACAAACAACAACAAATGTTAGAGGGGATGTGGAGAGAGGGGAACTCTCCTACATTGCTGGTGGGAATGCAGGCTCATACAGCCACTCTGGCGAGCCGTCTGGAGATTCTTAAAGAAATTAAAGATTGAAATGCCATATGACCCTGCTATTCCACTTTTGGGAATAACCCCCCATACAGCAGAGGTTCACCTCGATAGCACAAGCACGACCATGTTCATAGCAGCACTGTTTACAATAGCAAAGTCATGGAATCAGCCCAAATGTCCAACAGTTGACGAGTGGATAAGGAAACTGTGGTACATCTATACAATGGAGTACTACTCAGCCATCAAAAGTGATGAATTACTGGAATTTGCCGGGAAATGGATGTCATTAGAAACAATTATATTAAGTGAAGTATCCCAGACCTAGAAAATTAAGCGCCGTATGTACTCCCTAATAGGTGGCTCCTAGTACCAAACCCACCCAGCCCACCTAGAGACAGTAATTCCAAGGATTATGAACAGGAGGGATGGGGTAGGAGGGCCACACCAGAAACAAGGAGAGAAGGGACCATGTTACAGCAGGGAAAATAGGCCTCCACCAAGGACCCAAATAAGTAATGAGACATCTGATTAAGTTCACAGACTTTTGTTCCTGATCATTTACTACTGAGGGGGTATGATCTCACCAGAAGGGGAGGGCATATAGTCTGGCAGATAAAAAGTAACCATTTTGCAAATGGGTGATAGGCCCCTCCCTTAGTATGGTTTCCCACTTTTATTACATCTACCTTTGAATGTGCTTTTATCACAAGACTCTAACAGCTTTTTGTCTCTGGCCAGGGGGTAACATACAATGCCCTCCAGGATGGAGTGAAGGGCATTGCAGGAGCAGCAAAACTGCAAAAGAAAATCAACAAACCACAATCCAGAACTTCAGAGACTCTATATCAACCACCTAGAACTAGGCCAGCTTAGTCTCTCCCCATCTTGAAGCTCAGGGAAATTTGTGGAAGAGGGGGCGGTAAGAGTGTAAGAGCAAAAGGATGGGAGGAGCAATGATATATAAGATACTCTATACTAGTTAGGGCTGAAGCAATCATCATTGGACTTTGCATGCCGTGCGCATTGTCCAACCCACTGTGGACCTCACAAAGTCTAGCATCTGCTAAAGGCACCAAGAGCCTTGGAGGTAAAGGATTGGCAGCCACAGCAGTGTTCCTATACCTAAGGGGAACACGGGAAAGGGTTCAGGGAAAGGCCACTGGATCCTTGTACGTCATCGGAGAGGAGGGCCCAGAGGAAAATCAGACATGCACAAGAAAGGACTCTCTGGGAAGTGGGGCGGGAGGCACTGGGGGATAGGGAGGGAGAGGGGTGGGGAGGGGGAGGAGGGGGTACGGGGGAGGAGGAGGAAGGGAGGGAACTGGTGTACCTAATAAGTTTGTATGAGCTGAAATAAAAAAAAGAAAAAAAGAAGTTCTTTCTATGTTCAGTTGAAGTAGCAATTTACAATTTCAAATATACTTAAGGAAAGTGAATTTGAATAATTTATTGTAAAGACTTTGTGCATCCATCAATAAAACAGAAGAGTCATAAAAAAAAAGAAGCAGAGAACCAAAGGCCCTGTTAGTTTCCGTGTTTCATCACAAACACACCTAGTTTACAGCTTCATCTGCACTCTTTAGGATGGTTGCTACCTGAGGATTCACTGAGAGAGAAACATGAATGGATGTCTCCTCATGAGTCTTGTGATTCCCCGGCTAGAGGATGGTTGCGATCCAAAGCAGTAAATGACGTTCCAAGCACTAGTATTTGATAGGAAGGCTGAAGAGCAGATCAATCATGAGAATCTCCTGCCCAGGCTTCAGGCTGTACTCAAGGGGATTTTGCTTAAGGAGCCAAATGCTGCCTCCAAATAGACAGACAGGGAGGCTGAGAAAATAGGTCAAAGGTCAGCATCAGGCAAAGGTGTGCAGAGGCTGATTCTCAAGATCTCACACTCACACACATGCGCACACACACACACAACACACACACACACACACACACACACACACACACACACACACACACACACACACACGCATGCACACAGTCATGCACAAAATACCATGGCCACAAAATTCAATCAATGTGAAAGACTCCCATGTCCACAGAGGCACGACTTGCAGGTGCAGACAGGAAGGGCATCCAGTCAGTCACTCCATTGATCCCAACAGTGTCGAGGATGCCCTCTCCTCCTCAAAGAGGGAACCACAGTAAGCTGTCTTGCTTCCCAGAAGACGCCTTCAAAAGTGACTGGTTTAACAATGCTCTGCAAGATACTCCTCCCAAGTTAGGGCCCAGGTAGCAATAATCAGACTCTTCATGACCTGCTCAATGACTTGATGTGTCAAGGACATCCCAAAATCTAGCATAGATCATGGGCACTAGGATCCTTAGAGGCAAGGGAGTAACAGTCATAAGAGTGGTCCCATACAAAAAGGGAGCCCAAGAAGAGCCTCTGGGCTCTGCTACTGAATCCTTCCATCTCACTAGAGTGGAGGATGCAGAGGGAGGTTTGGCATTCACACAAAAGGATGCTCCAGGGGACGCAAGGGGGAAAGGGGAGGGATTGGACAAGGGGAGGGAGGATGGGTGAAAGGAAGGGAAAAAAGGTGGAGGGAGCAAGGGGACTGGGAGAGGGTGGGGGAGGGACAGGACCCGAATACCTATTGAGCTCCTATGAATGGAGAAAAGCAGATATAAATAAATAAATAGGTAAATAGGAATAGGTTTAATTCCGCAGGAGGAACAGTAGGGCAATTCTCTGGTAAGTGGAGAAGACGAAACATCGTCTTCTGAAAGCAAGAAATCAGTCTGCACCTTAAAGGCAGAAACAGGCAGAAACTACCTGGTGTTTGAAGGGCATATGGGCACCAGGGATTATGAGGGTGTGGAAACACACCCACCAACCTCATAGGATCAGTGGGATGGTCAGGTGATTCTGGACAGAGAAAACCTGCAGTCCTTCTCTCTTGGGTGTGTCTTCCTGAGAGCAGCCTGGTGAGGCGCGTGTGCAGTGTCTCCTCATCCAGCTCCCAGAGAAGCCGCTGACAGGGCGGAGGAACGCACTCGCTCTCAGGTTTGTCCCCATACACCTTTTCCTGCATGTAGATTTCAGAAATCAAACAGGGTATTTTTGCCCAGGGTGTAGCGTGTTTTCACAGGCTTAGCACTGCAATGCCATAGAGCAAGGGTTCGTATTCACAAATTCCTTTAGGGGCTGCAGGCACATGACACTGAAAATCATTTTATCCATTTCAGGACTGAATTCCTCTCAGAGCAAAGAATTGCGTTGTCTTTTTTTTTCCCCAGTACGTTCCATGATGTAATGATGTCCATAATGTTCTGTCACTCATTACACACTGGTATATGCTCACATGCACGATGGCTTTTCCCCACGTGATGATTGGTATTGGTCGTGTACTGAAAGGATTCTGGAATCAGCTCAGAGAACAACCATAGCCATCGCCTTCAGAGAATATGTAGCTCTTTTATGAGAAGTGAGAATGTTCACCTCACCTGTGGGCGGCTCCACCATCAGTAAGAGAAACGGTCCCCAGCTACAGGTGGGGCTGAGGAGTTCTGTCCAACCCTTCCCAGGGAGGGTTAAGCCCTGCAGCTCCTACCTGACTCCAGTGCAAAACCACCTGTGAGAAAGCTTTCTCAGCACTCAGAGAAGCTGAGACATCGGAGGTGTCTGGAGTTCAATTTGCCTGGAATCAGGAACTGTACTCATCTTTCTCATGTTGGTGAGAAGCTATCATATGTTGCCTGAAAATCCAAGAGTGTGACATGTCCACATGAGGAAGCCAGCAGTCCTTTGCCTCCGCATAAAATCAGGCTCTAGCAAGCGGAGGGGGAAAGCACGGTTTGCTGCGCTGGGAGCTACCGCAGAGAGACCGATGACTCCGTGACATCACCAAGAGCCATCCAGTCTCTCGCCCAGGTTGAGAGAAGGCTAAATCCTGTCTCTAATCCTCAGGAGTCCTTCCCTTACCTCTAGAAGACAATGAACCCATTTCCGAGAAAGAAGCAGTTTGACATGGAAGATGAAGGGAAACCAGTAACTGGGGTGACCACATGTGACAAGGCCCTCACATGGGGCAGCACACGTGACCTTCCCAGTGACATCATTGAGGTCAGCCCCCTGTGATGTGTGAGGCAGGCACTGCCTGTAGAGATAGTGACATTGCACGTGGCCTCAGCAGAGGCCCGATCCTCAGCTCCTTGCTTTGCATTGTGAGTGTGGAACGGTTAAGAAGCAGAGAACCAAAGGCCCTGTTAGTTTCTGTGTTTCATCACAAACACACCTAGTTTACAGCTTCATCTGCACTCTTTAGGATGGTTGCTACCTGAGGATTCACTGAGAGAGAAACATGAATGGCTGTCTCCTCATGAGTCTTGTGATTCCCCGGCTAGAGGATGGTTGCGATCCAAAGCAGTAAATGACGTTCCAAGCACTAGTGCTTGATAGGAAGGCTAAAGAGCAGATCAATCATGAGATTCTCCTGCCCAGAATTCAGGCTGTACTCAAGGGGATTTTGCTTAAGCAGCCAAATGCTGCCTTCAAATAGACAGCAAGAGAGGCTGAGAAAATAGGTCAAAGATCAGCATCAGGCCAAGGTGTGCACAGGCTGATGCTCAAGATCTCAAAATCACACACACACACACAAACACACAGACACACACAGTCATGCACAAAATACCATGGCCACAAAATCCAATCAATGTGAAAGACCCATGTCCACAGAGGCACGTCTTGTAGGTGCAGACAGAAAGGGCATTTAGTCAGTCATTCCATTGATCCCAACAGTGTCGTGGATGCCCTCTCCTCCTCAAAGAGGGAACCACAGTAAGCTGTCTTGCTTCCCAGAAGACGCCTTCAAAAGTGACTGGTTTAACAATGCTCTGCAAGATACTCCTCCCAAGTTAGGGCCCAGGTAGCAATAATCAGACTCTTCATGACCTGCTCAATGACTTGATGTGTCAAGGACATCCCAAAATCTAGCATAGATCATGGGCACTAGGATCCTTAGAGGCAAGGGAGTAACAGTCATAAGAGTGGTCCCATACAAAAAGGGAGCCCAAGAAGAAGCTCTGGGCTCTGCTACTGAATCCTTCCATCTCACTAGAGTGGAGAATGCAGAGGGAAGTTTGGCATTCACACAAAAGGATGCTCCAGGGGATACGAGGGGGAAAGGGGAGGGATTGGACAAGGGGAGGGAGGAGGGGTGAAAGGAAGGGAAAAAAGGTGGAGGGAGCAAGGGGACTGGGAGAGGGTGGGGGAGGGACAGGACCCGAATACCTATTGAGCGCCTATGAATGGAGAAAAGCAGATATAAATAAATAAATAGGTAAATAGGAATAGGTTTAATTCCGCAGGAGGAACAGTAGGGCAATTCTCTGGTAAGTGGAGAAGACGAAACATCGTCTTCTGAAAGCAAGAAATCAGTCTGCACCTTAAAGGCAGAAACAGGCAGAAACTACCTGGTGTTTGAAGGGCATATGGGCACCAGGGATTATGAGGGTGTGGAAACACACCCACCAATCTCATAGGATCAGTGGGATGGTCAGGTGATTCTGGACAGAGAAAACCTGCAGTCCTTCTCTCTTGGGTGTGTCTTCCTGAGAGCAGCCTGGTGAGGCGCGTGTGCAGTGTCTCCTCATCCAGCTCCCAGAGAAGCCGCTGACAGGGCAGAGGAACGCACTCGCTCTCAGGTTTGTCCCCATACACCTTTTCCTGCATGTAGATTTCAGAAAGCAAACAGGGTGCTCCAGTCTCTGTGGGAGGATTTGCCTTCCAGGTGGAGCCAAGAAAAATGTCTTTCGTTTGTATCAACGTAACTGAGGGGGAGAGATGGACCATAATTCTGGGTGAAGATCAAAAAACTCTTGATGAGGTTTCCCTAAATTTCCCAAGGGAGGTGGAAGGAGGAGAACGGGTGGATTTTCAGTGGGCTTTGGACCCCCCTCTACTTATGGGGAGACTTACAATGTCACTCCTTGATTTCACACCTGTGTTTTCCTTGCTCCCTTCAGGCAGTCCACAGCTGCGGAGGGATTTCCCGACTCCGCAAAGCAGAGGCAGGAGAAACTTCCTGATATGCAGGCGCAGCCCTTCATGTTCACAAGCGCTCAGAACATGCATAAGACTTGCAGGGGAACCCTGGAGGCCAGGGCGCCCCCTCCAGAAGAGGAGAACCCCAGGGTAAGTGGAGGTTCGCCTTTGCAGCATGGGGACAGCTGGTCTGGGTTGAGCAGAGACCTCTTTTTCTTTCATCCACAGCGAACCTGAAGCCGATTCAGGTCCTGTGCGCTTTCCTCTTTTGTGTGTGCCTTCTGTCCTGTCTGTGGAATGAGGGCACTGTCTTCACCTGGTCTCTGGCAGTCCTCCCCAGAGGGCCTCACCGCAGGCCTGGAGGAACCTAGACGGATCACAGTACAGAAGAGGACATGAGTGTGCTTGCGTTCTGAGTGACTGAGGCTCCCAGAATGAAAGTGCTGGACATGTGAAAGTTGCCAGGCTGTTTCTGTGACTTACTGAGGCTTTTCTTCCCCCGAACAGTTGAAGTGCAGACACTGTGGGGCTTTTGGCCACACTGCCAGGAGCAAGACGTGTCCCATCAAGTACTGCCACAGAATCCTGCCCTTGCAGCCACTGGGCACTGAGAGAGACAAGGAGAACAGGGACCCCCAGAAGACTCGGTCTCTCCCAAAGCCTGGGAGAGACCGCCTGGCCCAGGCCGAGCGGATCCAGGTGCAGAGACCAAGGTGAGAGGTGCAGCTTTCACACACAGGACGCCCAGGAACCCATAGCTTCCATCTGGGACCGTGGCCCAGCCATCTCCTGGCAGTGCCCTGGGACCTAGAGAGAACTCACCAGGAGGCTGGTATCGCTGGCGGCCAGAGAGAGGGCACTGCTGAGTCTCCTGCCCGCTTACACAGGAGGGGACCGAGGGCCCTTGTAGGAACTTGTCCACGGCAGACAAACACTGCCCTGAGGAGGGAAATGAAGAAGGGCTGCTCACTGCCCAGGGAGGATGGAATCCAAGGCCAGACAGGAGACGCACTAGGTCAAGGGCTTCAGAACGTCTGTCCCAGCCAGCACGGACAGGGACTGACCGCGGCAAGAATTCTTCTGCCCACTGACACGGAACCCTCATGTGTTCTCTGCCCCCTTTGTTTTCAGGCACCAGGAGCAGCAGAGGAAGGCTCTTGTGCACACGACACTCCGAGGGCCGCACCAGCTCAGCCTCAAGAGTGAGGCTCCGACTTGCGATGCTCTGCCTGTGAGTTCCTCCATGGCGTTCTGTCATTCCTTCCTGCCTGACACGTGTCTTAAGGTCCTACTCTACCTGCCTGGGTTGGCTTTGGCTTCCTCATTCTTCTCCCGTCTTCCTTTGACTTGATTTGTTTGGTTCTGCTTCTCTTATCCTGGACACAGAATCTCATGGAGCACAATAGGAGCTCAACATGTCATGTGAAGGGCTCGTCTGTGCTCCACGTTACAGTGAGCGGCCCTGTTCCGCGTGGACCGGCACTCTCAGCTGGAAGCTGGGCCCGACCTGTCTTTACGTGCTACCTCTAATAGACACAGTTGACTCCAGCTGACACATTTCACTGCTAGACGGTCTTATGCAGAAACGAACATTCTCCTTGAAATGGTAGAAAAACTGTTCCTCCCATCAAAATGGATTAGCCCTCTGACTCACACCAGAGAGGACTTTTTCAGAGACTCCCCTCTTCTTCGCTCCCAGGACATCATTTATAAATGCTCATCTGATCTGAATATGCAACAGGATCATTGTTAGAATCGCCAGTGAGTTGTGACATGTGCACTTTTCTCATTCACTGGTTCCTGGTTTCTAGTGGGCTGTTGAGGCCCCAGGTCTATCCATCCTCTTTCTCTCAATGAAATTGACTTTCCTATCTTACCTTATACCCATCCTCTCTATAGCTGACGAAAACCTATTTGTAACATGACTCCTCTCCATGCTATCCCTCTATCTCAGCTCTTTGGACCAGTGCCTTCTTTGATGGATTTGTATGAGTTTACTCAGAGCACACAGAAAAACATGCATACTAGACACACACACACACACACACACACACACACACACACACACACAACCACAAGAGGCCTTTTGGAACAGGACCCTCTTTAGGCACTGCAAGAAACTTCATGTTCTTCTGTCCCAGCTGCTTGCACGTTTGAAGGATTCATTTGTGAGTACACATAGTGACCAATCTCAGGTAACGTGACAGGGAATGGACTTTCAGTTCCATCCATGTGGAATGCTCCATGTGGAATTGAGTGTGTGTGACCTGACTCTGTAATTGAATGCAGTTTACATAGTCCATGGGACTATGTCTAGCAGATTTCCTTTGTCATTTGAAGCAGTGTCGTGAGTAATGTGTCCTTCTGTGTTTTCCTTTGAAACAGCATCCGAAGAGACCAATGTCCACTGGGGCCACGGAGACATCTGCTCCCAACCGTGCTCCACCATTTGAGGCACCTGGGAAGAAAGGCGAGGTCAAGCCCATGTACTCTGTCATGCCAGCCACGCAAAGCTCTGACCCCAGCTTGGTCACATCTAGCAGGACAGCCAAAGATGAGGACATGAACGTCAGGAAAGTCCACTATCGGGGTCTGACACACTGTGGCCAAAAGGCACCCCTGGAGAAGCCTAGGGGCGAAAGGGCACAAGGTCCCTCTCAAGGTACTTTCAAGGACGCTGCCAGAAGGGCCAGGCTGGGTGAAATGTTTCCAGCCTGGTGTCCTGATGGGAAGACACAGCCCTGCCTGCGTCCTGCACAAAATGCCAAAGAGCTCGTCCCCAAACTCAGCTGCTGGGAAGCAGGCAAGAGACCTTCCCAGGTGCCCATGCTACCCTGCCAGAAGCCCGCCAAGAGTCAGAGACTTAGTTTCCCTCACGCCCCCAAGAAGAGCAGAGGAAGTCCAGAGTTGACGGCTGCTCAGGTTCTGCAGTCTTCTCCTGGCACCAATATGCTTGGCGCCAGGGGGCCGGACAAATCCAGCAGCGCCATGGCAGCCCAGGCCCTCAGCCTTGGGCCACAGCCCGCACCCGGAGCAGCTCATCGTCTTTCTCCCCAGGCCCGCAGCCAGTGCCATCACCCGCTGTCCGCTCACGTTCCTGGCCCAGCCCTCACCATGGTCTTCACTAGAGTTCGCAAAGGCTGGTGGACCTCAAGATTCCTGGGAGAGCCTCTGGCCCATCCGGCAGGGAACCCACCGTCCCCCGCTGTGCCCCATCCCTTTTGGGAGAAACCGGAAAGCCCCGACTCCACGGTGCCCAGGACTGTGCTCTGTGAAGATCTTCAGGTCTCCTCTTCAGAGGACAGTGCCAGCGAGTGAGCTCCACGCACAGTGGGAGACTGAGCCTCAAGACGAAGCAGTCAGTGGGAACCCCTGAACACCTGTGACTCTGCGGCCCCGCCCAATGCCCGGCCACCCAGGAGCTCTGACTCTGGGGAGTGTCCTTGGGAGTCTCCTTGGAAAACGCTCTCTCTGGTCCATCCTCGGCCTTCACGGTCCTGTGCCTTTGCAGTGCAGATGAGTTTTCAGTTGAATAAAGTTCTACCATTTCACACGTGGTCTTCTCCTTTGACTTTTCCACAAAATAATCCCTTCTTGGAGTCTTTTGACTTATTGGGTATTTTTGCCCAGGGTGTAGAGTGTTTTCACAGGCTTAGCACTGCAATGCCATAGAGCAAGGGTTCGTATTCACAAATTCCTTTAGGGGCTGCAGGCACATGACACTGAAAATCATTTTATCCATTTCAGGACTGAATTCCTCTCAGAGCAAAGAATTGCGTTGTCTTTTTTTTTTCCCCAGTACGTTCCATGATGTAATGATGTCCATAATGTTCTGTCACTCATTACACACTGGTATATGCTCACATGCACGATGGCTTTTCCCCACGTGATGATTGGTATTGGTCGTGTACTGAAAGGATTCTGGAATCAGCTCAGAGAACAACCATAGCCATCGCCTTCAGAGAATATGTAGCTCTTTTATGAGAAGTGAGAATGTTCACCTCACCTGTGGGCGGCTCCACCATCAGTAAGAGAAACGGTCCCCAGCTACAGGTGGGGCTGAGGAGTTCTGTCCAACCCTTCCCAGGGAGGGTTAAGCCCTGCAGCTCCTACCTGACTCCAGTGCAAAACCACCTGTGAGAAAGCTTTCTCAGCACTCAGAGAAGCTGAGACATCGGAGGTGTCTGGAGTTCAATTTGCCTGGAATCAGGAACTGTACTCATCTTTCTCATGTTGGTGAGAAGCTATCATATGTTGCCTGAAAATCCAAGAGTGTGACATGTCCACATGAGGAAGCCAGCAGTCCTTTGCCTCCGCATAAAATCAGGCTCTAGCAAGCGGAGGGGGAAAGCACGGTTTGCTGCGCTGGGAGCTACCGCAGAGAGACCGATGACTCCGTGACATCACCAAGAGCCATCCAGTCTCTTGCCCAGTTTGAGAGAAGGCTAAATCCTGTCTCTAATCCTCAGGAGTCCTTCCCTTACCTCTTACCTCTGTTGGAACCGAAGTCCCTCCAAGTCACCCGCCCCGACCCCAAAAGGAGACACGAGGACGGAGAGGCTGCTGCAAAGGCAATAGGCGAGTTTATTCTGGCATGCCAGGACCACCTCCCTCTTGCAAGCAAGAGAAGAGTGGCCCCGACTGAGGTCGGGGTAGGGTTTTTATAGGGTAGCAAAACATATAAAAACATTTTGTATTTTTCTATAGCACTCTTTGGCACACTTTTACAGCACACAAGGAAGTTGAGTCAGCCAAGGGTGACCATCAGATGTTCTGGTCGAGGTCGTGGGCAGTTCTTGGTGGGCGAGGTCCCGGTCAACACGTCCGTAGCAGGGCTGACTTGTTTGTGCAAGATAGCAGTGGGCTTGGGGTGAAGCTTCGGTCATAGTTACAATAATAATACAAAGGCTTTGGTGTTATTTGGCATAGCTGCACGTATTAGACCTTGAGAGGGGGAGCATTTCCCGGAGTTCTTAGAAGACAATGAACCCATTTCCGAGAAAGAAGCAGTTTGACATGGAAGATGAAGGGAAACCAGTAACTGGGGTGACCACATGTGACAAGGCCCTCACATGGGGCAGCACACGTGACCTTCCCAGTGACATCATTGAGGTCAGCCCCCTGTGATGTGTGAGGCAGGCACTGCCTGTAGAGATAGTGACATTGCACGTGGCCTCAGCAGAGGCCCGATCCTCAGCTCCTTGCTTTGCATTGTGAGTGTGGAACGGTTAAGAAGCAGAGAACCAAAGGCCCTGTTAGTTTCTGTGTTTCATCACAAACACACCTAGTTTACAGCTTCATCTGCACTCTTTAGGATGGTTGCTACCTGAGGATTCACTGAGAGAGAAACATGAATGGATGTCTCCTCATGAGTCTTGTGATTCCCCGGCTAGAGGATGGTTGCGATCCAAAGCAGTAAATGACGTTCCAAGCACTAGTGCTTGATAGGAAGGCTAAAGAGCAGATCAATCATGAGATTCTCCTGCCCAGAATTCAGGCTGTACTCAAGGGGATTTTGCTTAAGCAGCCAAATGCTGCCTTCAAATAGACAGCAAGAGAGGCTGAGAAAATAGGTCAAAGATCAGCATCAGGCCAAGGTGTGCACAGGCTGATGCTCAAGATCTCAAAATCACACACACACACACAAACACACAGACACACACAGTCATGCACAAAATACCATGGCCACAAAATCCAATCAATGTGAAAGACCCATGTCCACAGAGGCACGTCTTGTAGGTGCAGACAGAAAGGGCATTTAGTCAGTCATTCCATTGATCCCAACAGTGTCGTGGATGCCCTCTCCTCCTCAAAGAGGGAACCACAGTAAGCTGTCTTGCTTCCCAGAAGACGCCTTCAAACGTGACTGGTTTAACAATGCTCTGCAAGATACTCCTCCCAAGTTAGGGCCCAGGTAGCAATAATCAGACTCTTCATGACCTGCTCAATGACTTGATGTGTCAAGGGCCCCCCAAAATCTAGCATAGATCATGGGCACTAGGATCCTTAGAGGCAAGGGAGTAACAGTCATAAGAGTGGTCCCATACAAAAAGGGAGCCCAAGAAGAAGCTCTGGGCTCTGCTACTGAATCCTTCCATCTCACTAGAGTGGAGAATGCAGAGGGAAGTTTGGCATTCACACAAAAGGATGCTCCAGGGGATACGAGGGGGAAAGGGGAGGGATTGGACAAGGGGAGGGAGGAGGGGTGAAAGGAAGGGAAAAAAGGTGGAGGGAGCAAGGGGACTGGGAGAGGGTGGGGGAGGGACAGGACCCGAATACCTATTGAGCGCCTATGAATGGAGAAAAGCAGATATAAATAAATAAATAAATAGGTAAATAGGAATAGGTTTAATTCCGCAGGAGGAACAGTAGGGCAATTCTCTGGTAAGTGGAGAAGACGAAACATCGTCTTCTGAAAGCAAGAAATCAGTCTGCACCTTAAAGGCAGAAACAGGGAGAAACTACCTGGTGTTTGAAGGGCATATGGGCACCAGGGATTATGAGGGTGTGGAAACACACCCACCAATCTCATAGGATCAGTGGGATGATCAGGTGATTCTGGACAGAGAAAACCTGCAGTCCTTCTCTCTTGGGTGTGTCTTCCTGAGAGCAGCCTGGTGAGGCGCGTGTGCAGTGTCTCCTCATCCAGCTCCCAGAGAAGCCGCTGACAGGGCAGAGGAACGCACTCGCTCTCAGGTTTGTCCCCATACACCTTTTCCTGCATGTAGATTTCAGAAAGCAAACAGGGTGCTCCAGTCTCTGTGGGAGGATTTGCCTTCCAGGTGGAGCCAAGAAAAATGGAAAAATGTCTTTCGTTTGTATCAACGTAACTGAGGGGGAGAGATGGACCATAATTCTGGGTGAAGATCAAAAAACTCTTGATGAGGTTTCCCTAAATTTCCCAAGGGAGGTGGAAGGAGGAGAACGGGTGGATTTTCAGTGGGCTTTGGACCCCCCTCTACTTATGGGGAGACTTACAATGTCACTCCTTGATTTCACACCTGTGTTTTCCTTGCTCCCTTCAGGCAGTCCACAGCTGCGGAGGGATTTCCGACTCCGCCAAGCAGAGCAGGAGAAACTTCCTGATATGCAGCGCAGCCCTTCATGTTCACAGCGCTCAGAACATGCATAAGACTTGCAGGGGAACCCTGGAGGCCAGGGCGCCCCCTCCAGAAGAGGAGAACCCCAGGGTAAGTGGAGGTTCGCCTTTGCAGCATGGGGACAGCTGGTCTGGGTTGAGCAGAGACCTCTTTTTCTTTCATCCACAGCGAACCTGAAGCCGATTCAGGTCCTGGCGCTTTCCTCTTTTGTGTTGCCTTCTGTCCTGTCTGTGGAATTAGGCACTGTCTTCACCTGGTCTCTGGCAGTCCTCCCCAGAGGGCCTCACCGCAGGCCTGGAGGAACCTAGACGGATCACAGTACAGAAGAGGACATGATGTGCTTGCGTTCTGAGTGACTGAGGCTCCCAGAATGAAAGTGTGGGCATGTGAAAGTTGCCAGGCTGTTTCTGTGACTTACTGAGGCTTTTCTTCCCCCGAACAGTTGAAGTGCAGGCACTGTGGGGCTTTTGGCCACACTGCCAGGAGCAAGACGTCCCATCAAGTACTGCCACCGAATCTGCCCTTGCACACCAGGCACTGAGAGAGACAAGGAGAACAGGGACCCCCAGAAGACTCGGTCTCTCCCAAAGCCTGGGAGAGACCGCCTGGCCCAGGCCGAGCGGATCCAGGTGCAGAGACCAAGGTGAGAGGTGCAGCTTTCACACACAGGACGCCCAGGAACCCATGCTTCCATCTGGGACCTGGCCCAGCCATCTCCTGGCAGTGCCCTGGGACCTAGAGAGAACTCACCAGGGGCTGGTATCGCTGCGGCCCGAGAGAGGGCACTGCTGAGTCTCCTGCCCGTTACACAGGAGGGGACGAGGGCCCTTGTAGGACTTGTCCACGGCAGCAACCACTGCCCTGAGGAGGGAAATGAGAAGAAGGGCTGCTCACTGCCCAGGGAGGATGGAATCCAAGGCCAGACAGGAGACGCACTAGGTCAAGGGCTTCAGAACGTCTGTCCCAGCCAGCACGGACAGGGACTGACCGCGGCAAGATTCTTCTGCCCACTGACACGGAACCCTCATGTGTTCTCTGCCCCCTTTGTTTTCAGGCACCAGGGCAGCAGAGGAAGGCTCTTGTGCACACGACACACTCGAGGGCCGCACCAGCTCAGCCTCAGAGTGAGGCTCGACTTGCGATGCTCTGCCTGTGGTTCCTCCATGCGTTCTGTCATTCCTTCCTGCTGACACGTGTCTTAAGGTCCTACTCTACCTGCCTGGGTTGGCTTTGGCTTCCTCATTCTTCTCCCGTCTTCCTTTGACTTGATTTGTTTGGTTCTGCTTCTCTTATCCTGGACACAGAATCTCATGGAGCACAATAGGAGCTCAACATGTCATGTGAAGGGCTCGTCTGTGCTCCACGTTACAGTGAGCGGCCCTGTTCCGCGTGGACCGGCACTCTCAGCTGGAGCTGGGCCCGACCTGTCTTTACGTTACCTCTATAGACACAGTTGACTCCAGCTGACACATTTCACTGCTGACGTCTTAGCAGAAACCAACATTCTCCTTGAAATGGTAGAAAAAACTGTTCCTCCCATCAAATGGTTAGCCCTCTGACTCACACCAGAAGGACTTTTTCAGAGACTCCCCTCTTCTTCGCTCCCAGGACATCATTTATAATGCTCATCTGATCTGAATATGCAACAGGATCATTTTAGAATCGCCAGTGAGTTGTGACATGTGCACTTTCTCATTCACTGGTTCCTGGTTTCTAGTGGGCTGTTGAGGCCCCAGGTCTATCCATCCTCTTTCTCTCAATGAAATTGACTTTCCTATCTTACCTTATACCCATCCTCTCTATAGCTGAGAAAACCTATTTGTAACATGACTCCTCTCCATGCTATCCCTCTATCTCAGCTCTTTGGACCAGTGCCTTCTTTGATGGATTTGTATGAGTTTACTCAGAGCACAGAAAACATGCATCTAGACACACACCACACAAACACACACCACACACAACACACACACAAAACCACAGAGGCCTTTGGAACAGGACCCTCTTTAGGCACTGCAAGAAACTTCATGTTCTTCTGTCCCAGCTGCTTGCACGTTTGAAGGATTCATTTGTGAGTACACATAGTGACCAATCTCAGGTAACGTGACAGAATGGACTTTCAGTTCCATCCATGTGGAATGCTCCATGTGGAATTGAGTGTGTGTGACCTGACTCTGTAATTGAATGCAGTTTACATAGTCCATGGGACTATGTCTAGCAGATTTCCTTTGTCATTTGAAGCAGTGTCGTGAGTAATGTGTCCTTCTGTGTTTTCCTTTGAAACAGCATCCGAAGAGACCAAGTCCACTGGGGCCACGGAGACATCTGCTCCCAACCGTGCTCCACCATTTGAGGCACCTGGGAAGAAAGGCGAGGTCAAGCCCATGTACTCTGTCATGCCAGCCACGCAAAGCTCTGACCCCAGCTTGGTCACATCTAGCCGGACAGCCAAAGATGAGGACATGAACGTCAGGAAAGTCCACTATCGGGGTCTGACACACTGGCCAAAAGGCACCCCTGGAGAAGCCTAGGGGCGAAAGGGCACAAGGTCCCTCTCAAGGTACTTTCAAGGACGCTGCCAGAAGGGCCAGGCTGGGTGAAATGTTTCCAGCCTGTGTCCTGATGGGAAGACACAGCCCTGCCTGCGTCCTGCACAAAATGCCAAAGAGCTCGTCCCCAAACTCAGCTGCTGGGAAGCAGGCAAGAGACCTTCCCAGTGCCCATGCTACCCTGCCGAAGCCCGCCAGAGTCAGAGACTTAGTTTCCTCACGCCCCCAAGAAGAGCAGAGGAAGTCCAGAGTTGACGGCTGCTCAGGTTCTGCAGCTTCTCCTGGCACCATATGCTTGGCGCCAGGGGGCCGGACAAATCCAGCAGCGCCATGGCAGCCCAGGCCCTCGCCTTGGGCCACAGCCCGCACCCGGCAGCTCATCGTCTTTCTCCCCAGGCCCGCAGCCAGTGCCATCACCCGCTGTCCGCTCACGTTCCTGGCCCAGCCCTCACCATGGTCTTCACTAGAGTTCGCAAAGGCTGGTGGACCTCAGATTCCTGGGAGAGCCTCTGGCCCATCCGGCAGGGAACCCACCGTCCCCCGCTGTGCCCATTCCTTTGGGAGAAAACGGAAAGCCCCGACTCCACGGTGCCCAGGACTGTGCTCTGTGAGATCTTCAGGTCTCCTCTTCAGAGGACAGTGCCAGCGATGAGCTCCACGCACAGTGGGAGCTGAGCCTCAAGAAGAAGCAGTCAGTGGGAACCCCTGAACACCTGTGACTCTGCGGCCCCGCCCACTGCCGGCCACCCAGGAGCTCTGACTCTGGGGGTGTCCTTGGGAGTCTCCTTGGAAAACGCTTCTCTGGTCCGTCCTCGCCTTCACGGTCCTGTGCCTTTGCAGTGCAGATGAGTTTTCAGTTGAAAAGTTCTACCATTTCACACGTGGTCTTCTCCTTTGACTTTCCCCAAAATATCCCTTCTTGGAGTCTTTTGACTTATTGGGTATTTTTGCCCAGGGTGTAGAGTGTTTTCACAGGCTTAGCACTGCAATGCCATAGAGCAAGGGTTCGTATTCACAAATTCCTTTAGGGGCTGCAGGCACATGACACTGAAAATCATTTTATCCATTTCAGGACTGAATTCCTCTCAGAGCAAAGAATTGCGTTGTCTTTTTTTTTCCCCAGTACGTTCCATGATGTAATGATGTCCATAATGTTCTGTCACTCATTACACACTGGTATATGCTCACATGCACGATGGCTTTTCCCCACGGATGATTGGTATTGGTCGTGTACTGAAAGGGTTCTGGAATCAGCTCAAGGAACAACCATACCATCGCCTTCAGAGATATGTAGCTCTTTTATGGAAGTGAGAATGTTCACCTCACCCGTGGGCGGCTCCACCATCATAAGAAAACCGTCCCCAGCTACGGTGGGGCTGAGGAGTTCTGTCCAACCCTTCCCAGGGGGGTTAAGCCCTGCAGCTCCTACCTGACTCCAGTGCAAAACCACCTGTGAGAAGCTTTCTCAGCACTCGGAAGCTGAGACATCGGAGGTGTCTGGAGTTCATTTGCCTGGATCAGGAACTGTACTCCTCTTTCTCATGTTGGTGAGAAGCTATCCTATGTTGCCTGAAAAACCAAGAGTGTGACATGTCCACATGAGGAAGCCAGCAGTCCTTTGCCTCCGCATAAAATCAGGCTCTAGCAAGCGGAGGGGGAAAGCACGGTTTGCTGCGCTGGGAGCTACCGCAGAGAGACCGATGACTCCGTGGCATCACCAAGAGCCATAGTCTCTCGCCCAGGTTGAGAGAAGGCTAAATCCTGTCTCTAATCCTCCGGAGTCCTTCCCTTACCTCTAGAGACAATGAACCCATTTCCGAGAAAGAAGCAGTTTGACATGGAAGATGAAGGGAAACCAGTAAATGGGGTGACCACATGTGACAAGGCCCTCACATGGGGCAGCACACGTGACCTTCCCAGTGACATCATTGAGGTCAGCCCCCTGTGATGTGTGGGCAGGCACTGCCTTTAGAGTAGTGACATTGCACGTGGCCTCAGCAGAGGCCCGATCCTCAGCTCCTTGCTTTGCATTGTGAGTGTGGACAGTGGGACGAGGAACGGTTAAGAAGCAGGAACCAAAGGCCCTGTTGTTTCTGTGTTTCATCACAAACACACCTAGTTTACAGCTTCATCTGCACTCTTTAGGTGGTTGCTACCTGAGGATTCACTGAGAGAGAAACATGAATGGCTGTCTCCTCATGAGTCTTGTGATTCCCCGGCTAGAGGATGGTTGCGATCCAAAGCAGTAAATGACGTTCCAAGCACTAGTGCTTGATAGGAAGGCTAAAGAGCAGAACAATCATGAGTTCTCCTGCCCAGAATTCAGGCTTACTCAAGGGGATTTTGCTTAAGCAGCCCAATGCGCCTTCAAATAGACAGCAGAGAGCTGAGAAAATAGGTCAAAGATCGCATCAGGCCAAGGTGTGCACAGGCTGATGCTCAAGATCTCAAAATCACACAAACACACACAAACACACAGACACACACAGTCATGCACCAAATACCATGGCCACAAAATCCAATCAATGTGAAAGCCCATGTCCACAGAGGCACGTCTGTAGTGCCGACAGAAAGGGCATTTAGTCAGTCATTCCATTGATCCCAACAGTGTCGTGGATGCCCTCTCCTCCTCAAAGGGGAACCACAGTAAGCTGTCTTGCTTCCCAGAAGACGCCTTCCAACGTGACTGGTTTACAATGCTCTGCAAGATACTCCTCCAAGTTAGGGCCCAGGTGCCATAATCAGACTCTTCATGACCTGCTCAATGGCTTGATGTGTCAAGGGCCCCCCAAAATCTAGCATAGATCCTGGGCACTAGGATCCTTAGAGGCAAGGGGTAACAGTCATAAGAGTGGTCCCATACAAAAAGGGAGCCCAAGAAGAAGCTCTGGGCTCTGCTACCGATCCTTCCATCTCACTAGAGTGGAGAATGCAGAGGGAAGTTTTGCATTCACACAAAAGGATGCTCCAGGGATACGAGGGGAAAGGGGGATTGGACAGGGGAGGAGGAGGGGTGAAAGGAGGGAAAAAGGTGGGGGGAGCAAGGGGACTGGGAGAGGGTGGGGGGGGACAGGACCCGAATACCTATTGAGCGCCTATGAATGGAAACAGATATAAATAAATAAAAAAAAATAGGTAAATAGGAATAGGTTTTTCCGCAGGAGGAACAGTGGGCAATTCTCTGGTAAGTGGAAGAGACGAAAAATCGTCTTCTGAAAGCAAGAAATCAGTCTGCACCTTAAAGGCAGAAACAGGGAGAAACTACCTGGTGTTTGAAGGGCATATGGGCACCAGGGATTATGAGGGTGTGGAAACACACCCACCAATCTCATAGGATCAGTGGGATGGTCAGGTGATTCTGGACAGAGAAAACCTGCAGTCCTTCTCTCTTGGGTGTGTCTTCTGAGAGCAGCCTGGTGAGGCGCGTGTGCAGTTCTTCCTCATCCAGCTCCCAGAGAAGCCGCTGACAGGGCCGAGGAACCACTCGCTCTCAGGTTTGTCCCCATACACCTTTTCCTGCATGTAGATTTCAGAAAGCAAACAGGGTCTCCCGTCTCTGTGGAGGATTTGCCTTCAGGTGGGCCAAGAAAAAATGTCTTTCGTTTGTATCAACGTACTGAGGGGGAGAGATGGACCCTAATTCTGGGTGAAGATCAAAAAACTCTTGATGGGTTTCCCTAATTTCCCAGGGAGGTGGAAGGAGGAGAACGTGGATTTTCAGTGGGCTTTGGACCCCCCTCTACTTATGGGAGGACTTACAATGTCACTCCTTGATTTCACACCTGTGTTTTCCTTGCTCCCTTCAGGCAGTCCACAGTGCGGAGGGATTTCCCGACTCCGCAAAGCAGAGGCAGGAGAAACTTCCTGATATGCAGGCGCAGCCCCTTCTGTTCACAGAGCTCAGAACATGCATAAGACTTGCAGGGGAACCCTGGAGCCAGGGCGCCCCTCCAGAAGAGGAGAACCCCAGGGTAAGTGGAGGTTCGCCTTTGCAGCATGGACAGCTGGTCTGGGTTGAGCAGAGACCTCTTTTTCTTTCATCCACAGCGAACCTGAAGCCGATTCAGGTCCTGGCGCTTTCCTCTTTTGTGTGTGCCTTCTGTCCTGTCTGTGGAATGAGGCACTGTCTTCACCTGGTCTCTGGCAGTCCTCCCCAGGGGCCTCACCGCAGGCCTGGGGGAACCTAAGCGGATCACAGTACAGAAGAGGACATGAGTGTGCTTGCGTTCTGAGTGACTGAGGCTCCCAGAATGAAAGTGCTGGACATGTGAAAGTTGCCAGGCTGTTTCTGTGACTTACTGAGGCTTTTCTTCCCCCGAACAGTTGAAGTGCAGACACTGTGGGGCTTTTGGCCACACTGCCAGGAGCAAGACGGTCCCATCAAGTACTGCCACAGATCCTGCCCTTGCAGCCACTGGCACTGAGAGAGACAAGGAGAACAGGGACCCCCAGAAGACTCGGTCTCTCCCAAAGCCTGGGAGAGACCGCCTGGCCCAGGCCGAGCGGATCCAGGTGCAGAGACCAAGGTGAGAGGTGCAGCTTTCACACACAGGACGCCCAGGAACCCATAGCTTCCATCTGGGACCGTGGCCCAGCCATCTCCTGGCAGTGCCCTGGGACCTAGAGAGAACTCACCCGGAGGCTGGTATCGCTTGCGGCCAGAGAGAGGGCACTGCTGAGTCTCCTGCCCGCTTACACAGGAGGGGACCGAGGGCCCTTGTAGGAACTTGTCCACGGCAGACAAACACTGCCCTGAGGAGGGAAATGAAGAAGGGCTGCTCACTGCCCAGGGAGGATGGAATCCAGGCCAGACGGAGACGCACTAGGTCAGGGCTTCAGAACGTCTGTCCCAGCCAGCACGGACAGGGACTGACCGCGGCAAGAATTCTTCTGCCCACTGACACGAACCCTCATGTTTTCTCTGCCCCCTTTGTTTTCAGGCACCAGGAGCAGCAGAGGAAGGCTCTTGTGCACACGACACTCCGAGGGCCGCACCAGCTCAGCCTCAAGAGTGGGCTCCGACTTGCGATGCTCTGCCTGTGAGTTCCTCCCTGGCGTTCTGTCATTCCTTCCTGCTGCACGTGTCTTAAGGTCCTACTCTACCTGCCTGGGTTGGCTTTGGCTTCCTCATTCTTCTCCCGTCTTCCTTTGACTTGATTTGTTTGGTTCTGCTTCTCTTATCCTGGCACAGAATCTCATGGAGCACAATAGGAGCTCAACATGTCATGTGAGGGCTCGTCTGTGCTCCACGTTACAGTGAGCGGCCCTGTTCCCGTGGACCGGCACTCTCAGCTGGAAGCTGGGCCCGACCTGTCTTTACTGCTACCTCTAATAGACACAGTTGACTCCCGCTGACACATTTCACTGCTAGACGGTCTTATGCAGAAACGAACATTCTCCTTGAAATGGTAGAAAAACTGTTCCTCCCATCAAAATGGATTAGCCCTCTGACTCACACCAGGAGACTTTTCAGAGCTCCCTCTTCTTCGCTCCCAGGACATCATTTATAAATGCTCATCTGATCTGAATATGCCACAGGATCATTGTTAGAATCGCCAGTGGTTGTGACATGTGCACTTTTTCATTCACTGGTTCCTGGTTTCTAGGGGGCTGTTGAGGCCCCAGGTCTATCCATCCTCTTTCTCTCAATGAAATTGACTTTCCTATCTTACCTTATACCCATCCTCTCTATGCTGACGAAAACCTATTTGTAATGACTCCTCTCCATGCTATCCCTCTATCTCAGCTCTTTGGACAGTGCCTTCTTTGATGGATTTGTATGAGTTTACTCGAGCACACAGAAAAACATCATCTAGACACACACACACACACCACACACACACACCACACACACACACAACCACAAGAGGCCTTTTGGAACAGGACCCTCTTTAGGACTGCAGGAAACTTCATGTTCTTCTGTCCCAGCTGCTTGCACGTTTGAAGGATTTATTGTGAGTACACATAGTGACCAATCTCAGGTAACGTGACAGGGAATGGACTTTCGTTCCCTCCATGTGATGCTCCCTGTGGAATTGAGTGTGTGTGACCTGACTCTGTAATTGAATGCAGTTTACATAGTCCATGGACTTGTCTGAGATTTCCTTTGTCATTTGAGCGTGTCGTGAGTAATGTGTCCTTCTGTGTTTTCCTTTGAAACAGCATCCGAAGAGACCATGTCCACTGGGGCCCCGGAGACATCTGCTCCCAACCGTGCTCCACCATTTGAGGCACCTGGGAAGAAAGGCGAGGTCAAGCCCATGATCTGTCATGCCAGCCACGCAAAGCTCTGACCCCAGCTTGGTCACATCTAGCAGGACAGCCAAAGATGAGGACATGAACGTCAGGAAAGTCCACTATCGGGGTCTGACACACTGTGGCCAAAAGGCACCCCTGGAGAAGCCTAGGGGCGAAGGGCACAAGGTCCCTCTCAAGGTACTTTCAAGGACGCTGCCAGAAGGGCCAGGCTGGGTGAAATGTTTCCAGCCTGTGTCCTGATGGGAGACACAGCCCTGCCTGCTCCTGCCACAAATGCAAAGAGCTCGTCCCCAAACTCAGCTGCTGGGAAGCAGGCAAGAGACCTTCCCAGGTGCCCATGCTACCCTGCCAGAAGCCGCCCAAGAGTCAGAGACTTAGTTTCCCTCACGCCCCCAAGAAGAGCAGAGGAAGTCCAGAGTTGACGGCTGCTCAGGTTCTGCAGTCTTCTCCTGGCACCAATATGCTTGGCGCCAGGGGGCCGGACAAATCCAGCAGCGCCATGGCAGCCCAGGCCCTCAGCCTTGGGCCACAGCCCGCACCCGGAGCAGCTCATCGTCTTTCTCCCCAGGCCCAGCCAGTGCCATCACCCGCTGTCCGCTCACGTTCCTGGCCCAGCCCTCACCATGGTCTTCACTAGAGTTCGCAAAGGCTGGTGGACCTCAGATCCTGGGAGAGCCTCTGGCCCATCCGGCAGGAACCCACCGTCCCGCTGTGTCCCATTCCTTGGGGAAACGGGAAGCCCCGACTCCACGGTGCCCAGGACTGTGCTCTGTGAGATCTTCAGGTCTCCTCTTCAGAGGACAGTGCCCGCGAGTGAGCTCCACGCACAGTGGGAGACTGAGCCTCCAGACGAAGCAGTCAGTGGGAACCCCTGAACACCTGTGACTCTGCGCCCCGCCCACTGCCGGGCCACCCAGGAGCTCTGACTCTGGGGAGTGTCCTTGGGAGTCTCCTTGGAAAAGCTGTCTCTGGTGTCCCTGCCTTACGGTCCTGTGCCTTTGCAGTGCAGATGAGTTTTCAGTTGAATAAAGTTCTACCATTTCACACGTGGTCTTCTCCTTTGACTTTTCCACAAAATAATCCCTTCTTGGAGTCTTTTGACTTTTGGGTATTTTTGCCCAGGGTGTGAGTGTTTTTACAGGCTTAGCACTGCAATGCCATAGAGCAAGGGTTCGTATTCACAAATTCCTTAGGGGCTGCAGGCACATGACACTGAAAATCATTTTATCCATTTCAGGACTGAATTCCTCTCAGAGCAAAGAATTGCGTTGTCTTTTTTTTTTTTCCAGTACGTTCCATGATGTATGATGTCCATAATGTTCTGTCACTCATTACACTGGATATGTCCACATGCACGATGGCTTTTCCCCACGTGATTTTTGTATTGGTCGTGTACTGAAAGGATTCTGGAATCAGCTCAGAGAACAACCCTAGCCATCGCCTTCAGAGAATATGTAGCTCTTTTATGAGAAGTGAGAATGTTCACCTCACTGTGGGCGGCTCCACCATCAGTAAGAGAAACGGTCCCCAGCTACAGGTGGGGCTGAGGAGTTCTGTCCAACCCTTCCCAGGGAGGGTTAAGCCCTGCAGCTCCTACCTGACTCAGTGCAAAACCACCTGTGAGAAAGCTTTCTCGCACTCAGAGAAGCTGGACCGGAGGTGTCTGGAGTTCATTGCCTGGAATCAGGAACTGTACTCATCTTTCTCATGTTGGTGAGAAGCTATCATATGTTGCCTGAAAATCCAAGAGTGTGACATGTCCACATGAAGAAGCCATTTCTTTTGTGATTCTTTTACGATTTAGGCTGGGTATAATCCTTTCATTTTCCTTAGTTGATCCTGCCCCTCGTATTCTCAGCCTATCTTAGTTAATACCAGGTGTGTGAAGTTGATTCCCAGGCCTGACTATCACACTTATGCTTTTAACTCAAGCTAAAAAATAGAAGTTAGAAACTCGTTTATTAAAATTAACATGTATAAAAGTTAGAAAACCATGTTAGTGAAGAATTGAATTTAAGATAAACCTGAAGTTTCATAAGGATTTAAATGTGTTTCTCTTCACTATGAGCTATTCACAAATATGTCTTTTTAAGCATTTTCTTATTCCTGCTGTGTGCTTGTCCTTGAAGAGAACAGGTTGTGCCATAGAGATAAGAGAAAGCCAGTTACAGAGCTCATCTGTTTATGCAAAAAAAAAAAAAAACAGGGCCTATCAATAAAAAACAAAATTACTATGTTGGTGAAAATAAAAATAGTAAGGAATCAGCCTTGAAAACAACTGCTTTTCTGTTTTTGTAAACATGCTTCTTGCCAAAGACCACCTAGTAATCTTGGGTATATATGTATTGAGTTTTGGACTCCATAGATGATAGTGTAGATGTTTAGCAAGTTAAACTCACTTGTAAAAGGTATGAAATGTGGAGTTCCTTTTAGTGAGCGTAATGGCCAGGCATGAGCTTCAGCTATTCTGGTGTGATGGTTAGATTTGGGTGTAAACTTGACAGTTACAGGCTGCTTTGAGGCATAGTTGTGGAGAATTAAAGATTGAAGCAGGTCCTTGAATGAGCCTGCAGGTGCTTGTTTAATTGATCTGGAAGACCCAGCCCACAGTGGGTGGTGCTTTCTAGTGGTGGACCAGATAAAAGGAAGTAGGAGGAGGCAGGACTTGCTCTTATTTTGTCCTGTGTCAACTTGCGGTTGAGTCCATTGCCTGTATGGTGCTGCCTTCTTCGTTGCTGTTGCCATTGTTGCCTCTCTTCTTGGCTGGCTGTTAGAGCTCCGCCCTTTAGACCTTGAAACTGTTCTCACTGCCGTTGGAGCCTAGTCTTGTGACCTTGCTGCTTGTTAATCGCTAGTGTGGGAGGGAACCCAACTTCTTTAGCCCTCCAGTGTGATGGAGGCTTGAGTCTTCAATGGGATTCTTCCATCCTGTGAAATATTCAGCTCAAGAACGAAGCAGCTATAGGTGACTACTTTGAAGGACACTGCTTTTATTTGTGAGTTGATTTAATAGAGATATATACACAACCTATAGGTTCTGTTCCTCTGGAGAACCCTGACTAATACTCTTGGTATAATTGTTGGCAGGGAAGTTAGAGATAGGCTTATCAGAAGTGAGCAATATATGTACTTGATTTGGGGACGTATCTGACTTTCTCTGACTATACTCCTATTGTTGCGGGATAACTATACCTTTGTGGTTACCAAATATTGTGGGGGTTCTTGTGTGAAGATTGAAACCAGAACACGTATAGAGGATTAAGGTAGAGTTTATTGGAGGAGAGAAAAAGTGGAACTCGGGACTCCAAACATGGAGTTCCGTGAGGGGTAAGCACCTTAGAGAGAACTCATGGTCTCCAGGCATGGAATCCATGGGAGGGGGGCATTGAGCTAGAAACAAAACTCATGGATTCCACAAGTGGAATGTTTTGAGGAGCAAGCACCAAAGACGGCTGCCAAGGCCAGGTATATTTATGCCTTTAGATAAGCCTGGAAAAAATGGTTTTCTTTCATTGATGAGAATTGGGGCCTAACCCAGTTGATCTTGGGCCCAACCAGTTGATCTTGTACCCACCTTAAGGTGGGGCTATTTTTGTAAAGGAGAACTAATCTCCATATCCTTTTATAAGACTTTAAAAGGATTAGGAGAAATTGGGAAAGGGTGTATTCCTTCAGGGTAATCCCAGCAGTGGAGGGACCTTCAGAGACCTTCCCAAAGCTGGTCCCAGCGTAGCTGCTCTAAACATGCCTTACTGTGAGCCATTCTAACATTAAGATGTAAAACTGGCAGCCTTCTTGAGTTTTCCTGATCCTTTCAAGGCGATCACTACAGAAGTTGCTTGTGCTTTAATTTATGCAGGTCTTCTTTTGGTTCATCAAATTTTCATTAATAAAGTAGCAATAAGAATGATGGAATTTTTTCCACAAGGATAAGAGAAGCTGATTTACATAGTATAGGAATGGTGGTTTGAAAGAAAACAAATCAGTATCAAACAACTTGTTTCTCAGAAGGATATAATCCTAACTGTTGGGATTATTTTTATTATATTGGATCCCAGATCCTATCTCTGTTATACTGCATTACTTTCTTACCAATCTGACTTTATGTGGTCATAAAACTTTTCAGTCATATTGATCATTGAAATGAAATGCATTTCCCAAGATTGTAGATGACCATCACCTGGTCATTAATTATAAATCTTCTAGAAGGAAACTAAAATATCGCAAAGCAATATCCTTTTGGCATTATGTCCACATTTTGAGTATTTTCATTTTGAACAAAATAATAGACATTCTCTTACTGTGTCTTAACTATGATCCAATGCAAGCAAGCCATAATGGTGGTTTCCAAAATAGTTGGAGATCCAGATTAATTGAGTAGTTATGCAGTTAAATCACAGCTACAGCAGAGTTGAGCCCTAGTTACGTTGTTGGTTAGGCTGTAAAAACAAGTATAGTTTCAGGGTGCAGAAAGGCCAAAGATCTTTTTCCACTTCTGAATTATTTTTACGTTGCTGCTGAGTTTAAAGACAATTCACAGCTATATGAAGACCCGGCCCTGAGAGTTCAGAAGTCAAGTTCTTAGTCTGGTTTTGCCTTTGCAAGCCAGATAATGGTCTCTTGAATACTTCAAGTATCAGTGATTGTCTATTAAGTAAAGTCACTAAGCTGCTGGGATGGAATTCCAGAGCGGAGGCTATGTAGCGTAGTCTGCAAGTTCAGGGCCAGCCAGGGCCATACAGCAAGACCTTGTCCTAAATAATAATTTTAAAAAATGTGTGAAGGTACAAGGTTTTTTTTTAAAGGAGTGCCGGTAAAATAAACCTCAGCAAATAAGGTGCCTGCTTATAAAATTGGCGACTTGAGTTGGATCCCCTTCTCTCTAATAAATTAATTTTTAAAAACCCACAAATTCTGATGATCAGACTACAGAGCAAGTGTTGGTGGAGTTCGTGTTAAGCTTCGCGTTTCTGCATGCAAAGCTGTCTTGCTTCTGCATTAGTGCCAGGTACTTGAGATGCCTTGCGGGGCGCGACCTCAGCGGGCCTTCCCGTTGCCATGGAGACTCAGGACGCCCGCGAGGGGACGCGATGACGCACGCGCGTTCCCAGCGCGGCGCCGCGGTGGCTGCCGGGAGCGAGCGCTTCGCCAACCGACCAGGAAGTGGCGGGCGGAGTCGGGGACCGAGTCGCCGCCTCAGGCGCCGCCGCCAGTGGCTCGACCGGGAGCCGCGGGTCAGCGGGGGCCTCAGGGGCCGCCGCCGAGGGCCGGAAGCCGGCTGGGGTTCGGCCGAGGCGCAGGCGCGGGGCCGCCCTTGCCAGGTAGGAGCGCGGGGACGGCGCGCGGGAGGCCGGGGCTGCGGCCGTAAGCGCCGCGCGTCCCCGCGAGCGTCGTCTCTCGGCGGCCCGAGGTGCTCCCGGCAAACTTTTGGGCCGGAGGAGGGAGCGCGGCGGGCCGGCGGCACGTTGGCGCCGCCCCCGGGCTCCCAAGTTTACCGCTGTCGGGAGTGGAGTTGGGGAAGCCCGGGCGCCCCCCGAGACTGGCGCGGACGGCGCGCCCGCCGCCCTTTGTCGTGAGCCACAGACAGCAGCCGTCCGCTCGGTGCGGCCGCGCTTCCCCGCCCGGAGCCGCGGCCCCTGCTGGGGGCCGAGCTCCCCGGCGTCTTTTCGGAGCGGCGCGTTTCGGGGCCGAGGCCACCCCGGGGCGGGCGGGGGGCCCCGGGAGGCGCGGGAGCGGCCGCAGAGGGAAGAGGAGCTGCTCGGAAGCCGGGCGCGGCGCTCCGAATGGGGCGCTGTCTTTAAGGAAGCGCGTGAAGAACGGGGTCCGGCACGTGGGTGCAGACGCCCAGGAGCCGTCTTTAACGAGGGAGAGAAGTTAGGGTTAGCGTGACGCGCGAAGGGACACTGGTGAGCGCCGCCCGGGCGCCTCGAGACCTCGTCCAGCCGTGCGGCCTCCCCGCGCCTAATTCGTATTTCATTTGTCGAAATAGTTGTGGGTATCAAAAGTACGGTGTTCTGGGTTTTGCTACGGCTTTATTTAATCTGCATTAAAGTAATAAAGAACACATAATTATCTATCTCAGGAGCTTACAGTTTCCTTCCTCCGACTTCTTATGTGCCGATTACTGCGTGTAGGAGTATGATATGATTGTGTGTGTGTCCACAGATGCCAGTGTGGTGTAAGTCACAGACATCCTTCCAGAGACAGGCGCTCCTTGATGCCGCAGACAGACTTGCTGGCCGTTGCGGTTCGCCTGCATGGTTGCTGACAAACCACCATCCAAAGGCTTAAGGGAGCAAGGGGTTTATTTTCTTAGGGTAGTCCGGTTACATTCCTAGTCCAGCCTGACGGGAGAGCGCGCACCAACACCAGGGCCGAGGGAGCTGGCCACACCGTCTCCATGTAACAGCTGAGACCAGCATGTCTGGCCACGTGTACACGAGGAGGCCAACTTTCTCAATCTGCTCTCTGTATTTTATTCCAGGGCCTCGTCCCACCCGCCATGGGCTGGGCCTTCCCCATCAGCTAGACAATCTCCTGCAGGTTCGCTCTGGGCCCAACTCAACACTAATTTCTCACAATTGTGCCCAGAGCTCAAACCCTCAACTGTCAAGTTGACACCTGTGCCCAACCATGACACTGGCCTTGGAGTTTCTGGAGATCTCTGGTTTCTGCCTCCCATTTGAAGTAGATGCTCAGGGAATCCAGGTGTTTACAACACCCTCCGTCTTTAAGTGGGTTATGGGAAAGAACTCAGTTTCTCAGGATTGCCAAATAAGTCATCTGTCCATACTTACCTTTTCTTTTTTTTTTTTAAACATTTTCCCTTCTCCCAAAGACTGTCTTCAATCTTCTTCACTTGAGTATTAATAATCATGTTACTTTTTATAAAATCTAATATAGTAATACTGAAATAATGAGATAACTCGCTTTAGTATTCAAAAGTAACTCATAGTTTCTCACTTTATTTTTACAGCTGTGCTGAATGTGTATAGCACATTGTGCCCCCCCCCCCCCATTTTACTTAGGTAAAACTATTCATTGCCCAGCTATGGGATTGTGAGAATATTCTTGGTCTAGTGACCCTTCACTTACTACTTAATAATCTGATTATTCCTTACAGTTTTTGTATTTTAAATTTTTCAACCCCATCACACTTTTTTTTTTAAGTGAAGCACTCAATGCAGTCATGTTCTTAGCTATTTGAAACTTGGATATATTTTCTGATATCTTTCAAAGTTTCTCTTACAGAGTCTTATAAACAAGGCTAAAGGTGTGTGAATCCAGTAATAAAGTTAGTGCAATTAAAGGTGTTTTCCCATTCATTTAACAAATATTTATCAAGGTATCCTTTGTGTAAAAGATTTGAAAGTACAGATGAAACCAATCAGAATTTTTCTACTTTGCAAAGTTGTGAAAAAAATGTTTATTTAGTAAAACAAAAACAAAAAAACCCAACTTAAGTTTCATGTTTTCCTAGACTGGCAACTTGAAATGTTGTGCTAATTATGCTAGGCAAACAGACTCCACTGTGCTCCGCTGCCAAGCTGTGACATGTAGTAGAAGGGGTGTGTTGAGTGCATTTCAACTTACAGTATTTTCAGTTTAGGAAGAGTTTATCTGATGTGATCCCATCGTAAGTCAGGCAGCATCTGTGTAACAGTCTTCTCTCTTGTTCTGCACTCTTAACAGTTGTCAGATTCATTCATACTGGCAACTTGAGCTTTTCCTAGATCCTTTGTTTAGTTCTAGGAAGAGTCAAGAAAAGAGAATTTTTTTTTTTTTTTTTAGATTTTTGTTAATAAACCTGTTGTGTCAATTGCTTGGAATTATAGAGCTTTAGAACTAGGTGAAAAATGAAGAGGTCATTTAATTCTTTTTCCAAATGAGAATTTCTGAAGACATTCCTAATTTTTATTAACCAGCCTTTTTATTTGTGATCATGAGTTTGCTAGCTTTTAAAATACATACTTCCTCTATAAGCAGTTTTTTATGTTCTCTTTTTTGCCCTGAGTCTAAATTTGTCATCTCGTTTTTGCTAGATTTGTTTGTGAAGCAGTGTTGCATAGAGCTTCAAGAGTGAGTCACACTTGTAATTAAAAATTTTAGTGCACACATATATTTTGGCAGTGCTAGATCAAACCCAGGGCCTCTCATACAAGGTATACATTCTATAAACTGGATACACCAATGTCAGTTCTAGAAGCTGTATTTTTAAATGGTAAAAAATGATGAGCTCATGGGTCAGCAAGATGTCTCAGTGGGTAAGGGACCTGTCTCAGTGGGTAAGGGACTTGTGCACCAAAACTCTGCAACTCAAGTTCAATCCTTGGAGCCCACAAGATAGAAGGAGAGAATGGGCTCCTTAAAGCCTTGGACCTTTATGCCTGCAGTGCTCTCTTTCCCTTCCTTCTACTTGGTCTCTCTTAAATATTTTTTAAAATTGGTAAAAATCAATTTAAATATCTAATCCACCATATTTAAAATATTGTTACACTTGCATACGATTAATGTAGATTATCTCCTTAGTAATTACATTTTTTTTTTCTTTGTACCAAGTCTTTAAAATCATGTAGGCCAGGCTGGGCTCCAACTATATAGCTGAGGATGGACCTTGATTTTCTGATCCTCTTTCCATCTCTTCAGTGCTGAGATTAAGGCATAAGTGAGCTGCTGTTTCAGAGTGTGCAGTGCTGAGAATCAACCCCATGGCCTTGGGTATGCTGGCAAGCACTTTGCCAACCGCATCTACCACTGCAGTCCCAAAATTAGAAACATTTTACACTTCTGAATTCTCAGTATCTTGTTACAGATAACATGTAGACTGTAGTTCCCACCCTGGACAACATATTCATAGAACTTCAAATGATCCGTTTTTCCTTTTTCTAGTATTGCCTGCCTCATTCCGTAGAAAAACATAATGAACACACTCTAAAAAAAAATAAGTGAATAAATAGAAATGCTAGCAAACTAATAGGAAATAGTTTTGTTTGGGAAATAAAATCTTTAAGGTTTGAGTGATCTGAATTTATGTTTACGGTTTTGATTGTTTTTGCAGCATTATGGATCCAGGCCTACTGAGAGAGCGGGAGCTGTTCAAAAAACGAGCTCTTTCTACTCCTGTGGTAGAAAAACGTGCAATATCTTCTGAGTCATCCTCATCAAAGAAGAAAAAGACAAAGGTAGAACACGGAGGAGGATCAGTTTCTAAACAGAATGGTGAGTAAAATTGTTTAGAACTGTCTAGTTCTTTCCTTCCTCCTCTCCCTCCCTCTTTCCCTCCCTCTCTCTTTCTTCCTTCTTTCCTTCTTCCTTTTTCTTCCTTTTCCTTACTTTCTTTTTGTGTGGGTGTGATTGTGTATAGAAGAGGGCACTTGAGTATGTGTACCTCAGAAATCACTCTGGGGGCTGGAGAGATGGCTCAGAGGTTAAGACTCCGCCTCACAAGCACAAAGTCCCGAGTTCGGATCCCAGGTCCCAAGTGAAAATGCCAGCCGGAAATGGCGGTGCCTGCACTTCCAGCCCTGGTGGGCGGAGCCTGGGAAATCCCAGAGCGAAGCATGAGGGAGAAGCAATCCCCTATGATTCCTGAATGTGCCCTATGATACATACGATGTAAATAAACAAAGTATTTTTATTAAAAAAAAAAAAAGAAAGAAATCACTCTGGATTACTTTACCTTCTTACTGCTTTGTTCTGCTGTTTCCCAGGCTCCACCTCCCAGGACCAAAAATGCTATCTGCATTCATTTCCACCCAACATTTTTACATGGGATTTGGGGATCCAAAGTAAAGTCCTTTTGCTTTTGAGACAAAGGTTTTAACTCCTGAGCCGTCTCTCTAGCCCCTGGTTTGTTTTTCAGGAAACTACTTGAAATGGCAAATTCATTTTTCAGTTAAACATTTTTAATACTTTTTAGATACTTGGTTAAATATAAAGGATTTATATTTAATAATAGTCTTGTGTCTTAAAATTTAGTTTATGTTTTTAAAAATATTACTTGATTGTGATTTATATGACAATGCATACAATTTTTTTTTAGACTTAAGAAATGAGCTTATTTAGAGTTGGGGGCCTAGTAGTCAATGGATCTATAGTTTAGTCTAAAAGTGGGAGAGCATTAGAACAGAAGAAATAGCTTAAGGTCAGCGGTGGGGAGAGAGCTGCTATGGACAGTCTATCAGGAGGAGAGACTAGAGAGTTTGGAGAGCAGGAAAAAAATACAAATTTTAAATGTATAATTCAATTATCGTTAGTAAACATAGTGCAATTGCTATATATTTCCATTTTAGAGCATCTCCATCATCCCCAAAAGGTCTGATATGTGTTCATTTGCAATGACAGTTTTTTTTTTTAACTTTATTTATTTTGGGCTGAGAGATGGCTTGGGATAAGACTGTGCCTTGCAAGCAGAAGATTCTGAGTTTGGATCCCAGGTCCCACATAAAAACGCTAGGCAGAGTAAATAAATACACAAAATAAAATTTTTTATGTTTTTTTTTTTTTGTATGTATGTATCAGAGGGCACTGTGTGTCCCTGTGGTGGACCAAGGGTGATTTTGGGAATCATCCTGGATTGCTTCACTCTGGGATTTCTCAGGCTTCACCTACCAGGGCCAGAAGTACAGACTGCCACCATTTTTGCCTGGCAATCTTTTTTTAACGTGGGACCTGGGATCTGAACTCAGAACCTTCTGTTTGCAAGGCAGAGTCTTAACCCCTGAGCCATCTGTCCAGCTCATCTAGTGACTGTTTTGATTCCAGCCCCAGATAACCATAAATCTACTTTCTTCCTCTTCATATTTACCTATTATAGATAATTTCTATAAATACAATTGTATAGTAAATCATCTTTTATGTGTGGCTTCTTTTAACTTGCATGGTATTGAGTCTTATTCATGTAGGATGAATCATTACTACATTCTATTTTATTGCCAAAATATTCTGTTGCAGTGGTATATCACAGTTTATTGATTTACTTGTTAGTGGATTATTTCCATTTTTGGCTATTTTAAATGCTGTTGCTATGACTTTCATGTACAAATATGTAGGCATATAGTTTCTTGTTGTGCTCATACTTGGTAGTAGGTGTGCTTGTACCTGTATGTTTGAGATAGGTTCTGCCATCTAGTCTAGACTGACCTGTAATTAATTCACTATTGGTCCAGGCTATTCTCAGACTCAGCAGTTTTCCCACTTCTGTCTCCCAAGTACTTTAATTTTTCTTGAGTAGTGGTTTAATGAGTGGGATTTCTGGTTACTATGGTTAAATTCATTTTAGCTTCTTAAACTATCAAAATGGGTATACCATTTGTACTGGTTACTCATCTCTGTTGCTATGAGACAATACTCAGGCTCAAACAACTTAAGGGGAGAAAGGAAGATTTATTCAACTTAAGATTCCAGAGGAGGAAGTACAGTCCATTATGGTGGAAAAGGCATGGCTGGCTGGCAGAAGCTGGAGACAGCTTAAATTACATCCATCATGCAGGTTGAGAGAACACACTGCTAACAGAGCAGGGTAGTGACATGCCTTCTTCCAATAAGGCTCCACCTCTCCAAGGTGCCATGACCTTCCCAAATATCAACTAAGGATTCAAACACATGAGCCTGTGAGGGACAACTTATGGTCAAACCATGACACCATTTTATATCCTTATCAATATGTATGAAAGATCTAGCTTTTTTTTGCCTTACCAGTACTTTATTCTGACACAGCTCCTTTGATGCACTATTATGACAGTATGACTACACATTTGCCATTGTACCCTTATTATGTGGCCTAACTGCTTATGTACTGTTATGTATTCAGTAAATGTTTGTTTAATGGCTAAATTACAAGATAGAATAGTGTACATTGTTTTAAAATCGAGGTATTAACTTGGTGTGATAGTGCATACCTATTGTCTTTGCACTTGGGAGGAAGAGGCAGGAGAATTTCAAGGACATTTTCCACTACATAGAAAGTTTGACGCCAGCTTGGACTATATGAACCCCCCCCCCAAAATAATCTACATATTAAAGATCTCTCTATGAGAAGAACCTCAAAGTTTTGTCATTACAAAAATAAGGTTTTAATAGTGTTCATAATAATTACTGCGATGCTTAAGTTTTACAAGTCCTTTCAAAGTTGGTTACACTATTTATTTTGTTTTTTTTCTTTTTAGAAAGGGTTCAACTTAGGCCAGACTGGGCTGACACTCATGGCAATCTTGTAACATTAAAAGCTGTTCTAACATTGAAAAGTTAATACTGAAAGTGAAAATTACAGATTTCTGTTCCCTTCTTTTCACTGCATACTTAATGTATGAAAGAAAATCATTCCATGAGCAATAGAAATAAATCTGTACAAGTTTATTATTGTGAGGAAAAGTTCTCCATTAGATCCAGGTGTCAACTAGATAATTGAAGGCTGAGCTTTGGGTACATCTGTGAAGAATTGACAGTTAACAGCAAGCCCTAAGCAAACCTTTGGGAAATTACCTAATTAATGTGGAAATACCCAGTGCACAGTGAGTGGGGCCATTCTCTGGGCAGGTGGATAAGATGGAGAAAGCTGGAGCATTAGTAGTTGGTCATACTTTTGGCATATTTTAGAAGTCTGTTAATTGAAGAGATTTGCTCTCAGCCAATTCTGTGGATGTTGTCTAATTTTCTCCGCTTGTGACGTTGGTATCAACACTCCTGACAGGCTGGACTGTAAAATGTAATGGGCACCTTAAGCAAGAATAAAAAAAACCCTTTTTTCTCTTAAGTCGTTTGGGTCATGTAGTCATATCAGCAACATGAAGAATAGCCACAACTAAGTCTTCTATGAGCCCCATATTCTCTTTTCATGTCAGCTATTGTGATGTTTCTGTGTTTGTTTTCAGGTCTTACTCAGGTGTATAAAATTATCGTAGCATCTGTGATTACATTAAAAAATTAGGACTGAGGAGATGGCCCAGTCAGTAGGGTGAAGCGGGAGGACCTGAGCATGGCTCCCAAGCTTATGTTAAAAAACTGAGTGCAGCAGCATGTGCCTAGATCCTGTGCTGGGAGGTAGGGAGGATCACTAGGGTTCTCTGGCCAGTCCAAGTCACCTGATGGTGCACTCCAGATTCAGGTAGAGACCTTGCTCAAAAAAGGTGGGAAGTGGTAGAGGACCTCTGGCCTCTGCAAGTACACATGCACAACACAAAATAAATTTAAATAACTGCAGTCAAAATTGTTTTTTCATTTCACATATGAAATACTTCTCATTTTGGGGGCTGGAGAGGGTTAAGCCTCTGCCTTGCAGATGGAAGGGCCTGAGTTCGGATCCTAGACCCCACGAATAGATGCCAGGCGGGGCAAAGGCCTGCATTTCTGGTCCTAGTAGGGCGGAGCCTGTGAATCCTGGGGCAGAGTAAACAAGGAGGAGGTAGAGGTGGTCCATGGTGGTTCCCAAATTCGCCTGTGGTTACACACACACACACACACACACACACACACACACACACAGAGGCACAATTGAATAAATAATAAAAAAAATTAAAAAAAAAAGAAATACTTATCCATTTTGTCATAGTATCAAGTGGCTTTTTTAGTATAGTATAGTGATTTGGTGCATTTATAAAAGGCTTAAGTATTTCTCCTCCCTCCCCTCCCTCTTTCCTTCCCTCTCTCCCTCTGTCTTTCCCTCCCTCTCTCTCTCCGTCCTTCCTGATTAAGGTAGGGTTTATTAGAGGAGAGAAAGAACTGAACTAATGCGCTCCAGATGTGGAGTACCATGAGGGGCAGGCAGCTAGAAATGAACTCACAGACTACACATGGAGTGCCATGAGGGCAGGTGCCCAATTTTTTGTTTTTTAAATAGTCTTTGTGTGTTGAACTTTTTTCCTTTTTCTTTTTCCAGCACTGGGATTGAATCCAGGGTCTCATGCATGAAAGACAAACGTTACTATGCAGCCCTTTTTTTCTTAGGGTGAATGTTTCAATTATTCTTTTCGGTGTAATTTTTTTTGGGGGGGTTAGCATACAAAACAGTGGATTTCATTATACATTTTCATGCATACATAGAGTTTATTTTATTTTGAGTTAATTCTTCAGAATTATATTTTAGGAGTGTTCTTTCTGACCTAAAAGGTAGTGGAATGATTTGCTTTGATTTTCCTCACAGATGGTAGCAAGCAGTGTTAAAGTTGTAAAATATATTATCGTATAGTCTTTGGAATACCGAGAAATAAAACTACCACATTTCTCTTGTTGTTGTGAAGATAAAGTCTTGCTATGTAGCTCTGGGTGGCTTGGAATTAGCTGTTTAGACCAGGCTGACATTGAGCTTGAGGCAATCTTCTGCCTCTGCTTGCCCATTGCTGCAATTACAGGCATGTACTACCACACCTGGTATAAAACTGGTATAAAGCTGCCATCTTTTCTTTAGGTGTTGGGTTGTACTACTAGGTAGGATACTTGTAAATCCTAGCACTTGGGAAGTAGATAATCAGCCTAGGATACATGATACCCTGTCTCAAACAAAACAAAATAAAAAAAACACCCAAAGAAAAGCTCCGAAAGTATATTAATAGGATCTGTCAGCTTTAGGAAGAAAGTCTTGTTTTCATTTTTTTTTACATTGTCTTAGTCCTTCAGACAATGAATATGAGAACTAAAAAGAAAAGAATACTTTAAGGAAATGGAATTTACAGAGTGTATTGTTAAGTTTTTGGAAGTAGCCTGAACTTTTCTAGACCTAAAGCCAATCAGTTTTGTGTGAATCTTGAATGGTGTACTTGTCTTTCTCATCATTTGAGACATTTTTATACTAATCCTGATTCTATATGAAACGCAAGTCATTCCAGATATGTCTGGAGGTCGGCAAGATGGCTCAGCAGGTGAGATTTTGTCATACCAGTGTGATGACTTGATTCGACTCCTCCCTCCCCCACAAATGCTGGATGCGGTGGGCTGGCATCTGGAATCTCAGTAGTCTTAAAGCAAGGTGGGAGATGGAGACAGGAAGATTACCCAGAAGCTCACAGGCCAGCTATCCTGTAGTAGTAGACTAATAGTAAGAGAAACCATGCCTCCACATGTAGAAGGAAAAAACTGGCTCCTGAAAGTTGTCCTTTGACATAATACTTCATCATTTGTTCATATACACAATAATAATCGTAAAAAAACTTAAAAACATTTTTTAAATAACTTTTTTTTTTTTTTTGGGAACTGGGCATGGTGGCCCAATCACATAATCCATCACTGGGGAGGCCCAGGCAGCATGATTACTTCAAATTTGACATAGCAAGACTTTTGTTTCACCTTCTTTCCTCCCCATAATAGAAAGTGGACTTTATACAAGTGGAAATGGTTTTCTCTGGATTTAGAAATACCTTTGAAATAGCACTTTTGCCATTTAAGTGTTACTTTGTGAGTTCAGGTTCACATATGCCATAGCTTGTATGTGGAGGTGGAGAACAAACTTTGAGTGGTGTCCTAGCCTTTCTACCTTGCTTGAGACCAGGTATTGTCACTACTGCTGGATATAAGCCAGGCTGACTGTCCTGTGAGCTTCTGGAGGATCTCGGAAGATCTTGGATCTCCACTTCCCACTATTGCCATTGCATTTGGTGTTTATGTGAGATCTCAAGATCTGAACTCCAAATGCTTCACCCTCCAAGCACTATTAAATCTGCATGAACAGATGTAAGTTATTTCAACGTCATTAGTTATGCAAGTTTTCTAGTTCATCTTTTCCTTTTGCTGTCTACCATTCCCAATATTGAATTCTGGCAGTCTTTAGTTTTTGAGGTGTTAACATTATTTAATAAATACACATGTATGAACTTTTACTGTATGTTTAGTGAAGGGGTCACATATGCAAAAGTTTATTTCACTTGTTTTTCTCTTTTACTAGAAATCTTTTAGCTATTCAAAGTCACAATCAGTACAGTTGATTCAGGGCATTTTTCCCCCCTTCAGGAGGCTGAGGACTGCTTTTGGAGCTCTGGTTTGTCTTCTGTAGAGGGCTAGACTACTTCACTATCACGTTTTCTGATGTTGTCCATCATACTTCTGAGGGGGTTGGGCTCACTCTTCCAGTCTTTCACAGTTTTGTTTTTCACACAGCAGCAGCAGTTGAGCACTTCGTAAAGGAAAGCCAGCACTACTAAGGATACCACAGTGAATATAAACAAAAGCAGGATGACAAAGCAGGCAGTGTTCCAGTTGTCGTGGAAGGGGTAAATCTTTTGAACTTGAAAACCAAGATACTGGTAGACAGAGGTAGTGGTTTCGTTCCAGTGACTAGAAGCCATTCTTAGAAATTCTACTTCTTGTTGTGCTCTTTAGAATCTACAAAAAGGGAGAAAATTAATATGTAACCACATTAAAGATTCATTCTTGGTACTAAAATTTCTTAGTAAATTTATACAATCAACAAGGATTTTGTCTGACAAAATACCTGTTTTTTTTAATGTTTATGCCAGTTATTTGATAATGTGAAACTAATGGGTCAGATTAATATTTTTATTACTTCAGTTTTTTTAAAGGATTTTTTAAGTCTGTTTTTAAGAGTTAAGCATCTGTATAGTAAGAAAAATTTGGAAGTAAGAAACAGTAATTGCAATTCTTTACGCTTTTTCTTTGCATATTTGTAAGAGACTTTAAGGCATCTTTACAACAAATCTATGTACTAATGATTTTTCTAAACTGTAGAGATGATCATTTATATTTTATGTGAAGGAAACTTGAAGGAAGTACTGAGTACCAATCATTAGAATAGGAAAATCTTGATGTGGTGAAAGCTTGAATCCCACTCAGCACTTAGGCAGATAGAGTAAGATTGTAAGTTTGTCGTGGAAGGGGTAAATCTTTTGAACCTGAAAACCAAGATACTGGTAGACAGAGGTAGTGGTTTCATTCCAGTGACTAGAAGGGGTCACATATGCAAAAGGTGAGCCTGAGCTACATTGGGAGTTGCAAATGTGTCTCAGCCTGTCTCACAAAAGTAATCCGTGTAATGAATCTCTATGTATTCATAGTAAACTTCATTTATCAACTCTTGGCCCTGAGCTCTGTTCTCTGCCCACTTGTTTCTGTTCCATGCATTATTTGTCAGCCAATTACTGACATTTTGTCTAGAATATTTCAGTATTCTAACAGATGAAAACTGTTTTCGAATATAAGCACAATGTTATTTTCATGCCCAAACTCCAGAGTCATACCAGTATAGCTTTTTTAAATTTTTATTCTTGATATTTTTGTACATAAATGGATTTATGTGTTTTCATATCTTACCATCAAGCCTAACCTCTCCTGTACTACTTATACTTTACTTTCTAACCAGTTTCCCTCCCACTTTCATATCTTATTGCATCCATATTGTCTAAATTTCTTAGTTAACAGATGATCTTGATAAAGTTGTGTTTCCTGAAAGCTTAATTACTATCCTAAAACAACATTGCTTGACAAATCCTACCTCACTGGCTGAATTCTTGCTCTCTTTCTGTATTTCAATGGTTAGGTTGAGTGAGGCAGGAAGCAATCTATCTTTTTAGATAGATTTTCTTCAGTTTTCATGGTATTTGTTGATTGTGCTTGTTAGATAAAGGTGTCACCTTGAGGATTGAGGACTGAGCTTTTGTGAAGAATTGGTAGTTAAGGCAAGTCCTGAGCAAGCCAATGAGAGATTATCTAATTGATTTGGGAAGACCCAGTCTATGCTGGGTGGGACCATTCCTTGGGCAGGTGGATAAGATAAAGAAAGCTGATTCAGTAGTGTTGCATATTGCTACAGCTAGCAAATGGAAAAGTCGTTGCCTCTTGAGCAGCAGAATATATTGTCAGTTCCCTTAGCTTCTGATAGTTTGAGCTCTGCTGCCATGGTGATGAAGTGTAATTCAGAATCATAAGATTAAACCCCTATTCCTCTGAGTTGTGTTTATCATGTATTTATCAGCAACATGAAGAGAAACTGCAACAGTGACTTACCTCATCAAGGGGTGTACGGAGTACACTGAATTATTTGCAGAGCCTGTTTGTATTATTTGCGGCCTGTTTGTAGGGATTTTGTAGAAGATACAAAATTACATTTTCTTCAAAATTACATTGTCTTCATATTATTTCAAGCTATGTCTGTAGACTAGGCCTGTGGAGGCCCAAGAGTGACATTTGGGAATCACTTCATTGCTCTCTTTATTGCTTCTCAGACTCTGCTTTCCAGGGGCCAGGATTTCAGGCCACCATTATTTCTGCCTGATTTTTTTTATGTGAGATCTAGGATCTGAAGTCAGATCCTTTTGCTTTCTAAGGCAAAGGCTTAACTCCTGAGCTATCTCTCCAGTCCCCAGAGCACATTCTTAAAGAAAAGGAGACTGCCACATTCCACAGCTCTGGGAAGTGCCACGTGAGGCTGTTGTGTAGTATAATGAATGCAAATGTTGCCTCCTGGTGCTGCCATGAGAATGTCCTGATAGGTTGTGTACCTGATGCTGAGTTGTTGCCTTTGAGTCTAATTACCCTACACACAATCAAGTGACCCATAGAAACTTGCTCATTAGAGATAAAAGTGTATGTGTGTGTGTGTGTGTGTGTGTGTGTTTGTGTGTGTGTGTGTAATCTTGGAAAGTTAGATCTTTTTTGATCTGGCTTTCCTAATAAAGGCAAATGAAGTTCATATGCATATACACTTTCACATGTGACTTAAAAATATTCAGCTTTTTAAAAATTTTTATTTTGTGTGTGTGTGTGTGTGTGTGTGTGTGTGTGTGTCTGTCTGTCTGTCTGTCTGTCTCAGAGGGTACTGTGTATCCCTTTGGAGGACCAAGGGTGACTTAAGGAATCATCCTGGATTGCTTCTATCTCCTTGATTTGCTCTGGGATTTTCCAGTTCCACCCACTGGGACGGATGTGCAGGCCCCCACCATTACCGCCTGGCTTTTTTACATGAACCTGGGATCCGAACTCAGGACCTTTTGCTTGTGAGACAGAGACTTAATTCCTGGGCCATCTCTCCAGCCCAGATATTCATTCAGCTTTTGAAGCACTGCTAGAATGCACATTTTGTCACCATTACTTTTTCATTAGTGTAAATTGGTTTATAATCCTTTTCATAGTTCTTTTAATAGTCCTTTTTGAAGAGCAGGTAACAGGGGATAGGAAAAACATGACTTTAGGGAACTAGCCAGCAGTACTGAGTATCAAACCTGGAGCCCTATACCTACCAATTACCAGCTTAGATAATGAAAGCCGAACCTTTGTATACACCTATGAAGGGTTACTTAATTAGGGGAGATAATCTAATTGATGTGGGAAGACCCTGCCCATGGTGGGTGCGGCCATTCCTCCAGCAAGTGGATAAGATGGAGAGAGTTGGCTCAGTAGTTTGGCATTTTGGTAAGTTAAGGAAGTATAACCTTCTCTCAACTCTTCCTGTGGTGTGGCTAGTCCCCCAGACTCTTGATATTAGGAAATTACCTGCAATACTGATGAACTGTAACCAGAAACTATAAGCCAAGAATCAATGCTTCATTCCCCTAAATTATTTGATCATGCATTTATATCAGCAATAGAAAAGCAACTGGAACACAAGGCAAGCACTCCGCCATTGAACTACATTTAAAAAATTTCTTTTTCTCTCTTTCTCTCTCTCCCTGCCTTCTCTTCTCTCCACCCTCTTTCTCTGACTCACTCTCTCTCTGTTTCTCTCTCTGTCATCTATGTGTATCAGAAGGCACTGTGTGTGCCTGTGGAGGCCCAGGAGTGACTTTCTGAATCACCCTGGATTGCTCTAACTCCTCTTTGCTCTGGAATTTCCCAGGCTCTGCCTTCCAGGATTGGCACTATATTTCCTCCTGGCAATTTTTTGTGGGATCGGGGATCTGAACTCAGGATCATTTGTTTGCAAAGCAGAGGCTTAACCCCTGAGCCATTTCTCCAGCTCCTATTCATGCACAAAAATACATTTAAATGATTGTGTTTACAGTAGTGACTATGGAATAGCAGTTTGTTTGCCAGAAGGTACTGGAAGAGTCTGAACAGTGAAGGAAAGAGTGTATACAATCCAGGTTTGTGTATACAATCCAGGTTTATGTTGTAAATTATAGGACAGTTTGCAAATTTTGAGAGTGTCAAAGCTGATGAGCAGGTCTAAATATTTATTCTATAGTTTGCTTCTGGGCACACCTGAAAAATAAACCTTATCACAGGAGTTGCTTTCTTACAATTTTGATGAGGTATCTTCTTTCAGAGTATGTAAGAGTGCAGTAGTCTTTGTGTGTGTGTGTACATATGTTAAATTTAAGGTAATGACTAAATTTTAGTGTAGTGAATTAGGTATGATTAAGCATGTAAATAAAATTAGAATTTTTCTTATTCAGAGATTGTATTTGTGAAATTAAAATAAAAGCTTATATCAACAAATGGTTTAAATAATATGAATACTGAAAGAAAATGTTTAAAAAGTGTTGTACATTTGTGGAGCTACTTTTCCCCTTCAAGTGGGGAGTTTTAAACAAATACTATAAATTTTTAATGATTTTTTTTAGTTATATTTTATTTTATTATTTTTGGTGTTTTCCCTTTACCCATCTTCCATTTTGAAGGCCTTGGTGGAATAAATATGGGGCTAGGACTTGTTCTGGAACACTGGGTCATCAAATGAGAACAGAATTATGCTTTAGGTCTATTTATGGTGAAAAATGTTGAGTTTTCTGATGTTTTTAAGCATATTGCTTTGGAATATGATCAGTTAATCACTAGGCTTTAAATATGGAGGATTAATTCAGGCTCTGGAACTCTGGGATAGTACATGCCTGAAATTGGATTTGGTGGAACAGGAATGAAATTCATTTATGCTAATTCTAGATACAGTACATAAAACTGTAAACTGGTGAGAGTGTTAAGACAATGAGAAATTTTAAGTTGTAAGTTAGTTGTTATTTGACAGTTAAGTGTTGTGAGCCTTTTTGGCTCAATATTTTGTTTAGCAAGCAGGAGTGTTTTCTAGGTAATTAACTTCATTGTATTGAACCTGGGAGATTTAATACCTTGTTTAACAGCAAACCACCTTTGGGTTTTGCAAGGGATACTGTATTGCTTGCTGAATACTGACTAAGAAACAGAAGGAATAGAAATTGTAAAAACAAAACAAAATCAAAACTCTTTAAAGATTAAGTAAACTTAGCAATAATGTAAAGAGCAAAAGGTGGGTATTGATATGTAGAATATGTATCATATAGCTCTTGTATCTACTGAATAATATTTTCATGCTCAAATATAATAAAATTAGAAATTTGGTTCATATTCTCAGGCAGGAAAATAATTTTTCTACTTAGGAGTACCCTTCTTCCTTAACCAGTTCTTTTTTGGATATAGTTATATTTTAAAATGTAATTTATTTATTTCCAGTATCATTTTAACAAAACTATTTAAATGTAAATGGCATAGCACATACAGTTTTGTTCAGCTTATAATACACATTTTCATTTAACAATGTAATATTTTTTAGTAAGATAAATTTTGCATGAAGAACTATTTTAATTGAGATGTTAGCAAAATCTGAAGCTCTATAAATTATATTTCTGCTTGTAGTATAATGCAGCTCACATAATGTCTGTTAAGTCTTAATTTTTATATAAAAATTATAATTGTAATTTCTTGGCATTGTACTAAAATAGAAATAATTTTGAATTACTTTGTCACATTTGCTAAACTATATTTTAAGCTTTATTGTGAGTATGTTTTACTAGCCGTGTAATTTGAATATATAATCAGAAAGCTTTAGTCCAGGATTTGCTCTTAGTCTAGATTTTTCTTTAAGAAAAATCCTTTGTTAAGAACAGACCGGACTGCTGAGAAAATTGTTCTGAGAAAATGAAATTAGCCAAAAACCAGTTAACAGCAAACGCTTTTGGTTTACCTAAGGTTTGAATATAGATCTTGTTAGTATAGAATGTAATGAATGTTCTTTATAAGGAACAGATGGTAAATATGGGTGCTTATCAAATAGCACAAGGCAGTCTTCTTATTTTCATGATAAAATCCTACCAAATATCAGAGTGAATACATTGCTTTTTTTATCTTTAGTAGGAATAAAGCTTTCTGGTTGATTTCATGGTAAAATATTTCCTTATGACTAAATAAAAAGATCAAGTAAACCTACCTCTTGATGGGAAGGATGCTGCTGAAGCGATGGTATCGTCTGTTTGTAATGCAGTCTAGTGCATTACAGCCAAGATGGAGCTGTGCTTCTATTGGTTGGACGACAGTGCAGCTGACAGTTTCCTCTTTGTTCATTTGCATTAGATCCTGCCATCCTGAGGACTAAATCATTCATAAACTTGAATACAGCTGTCAGGGACATCAGCTGCTACCCATTTCCTTTATTTATTTATTTTCTTTTTTTTTTTTTGTTGTTGTTCTTAAACTAAATTTCTACATAGGAATTGGGAGGTACTAACCATATACCCTTCAGTAAATATTTCAGTCTATGGTCTAGAAGATAACATCGAGAGAGTTAGTAACCTAGGAAACAGCAGTCCAGGTTACCAGCTTATTTTCCTCCTAGGAAGTGTACATAAAATCTGATGAATTATTTTTTACTTTTTCTCTCAAAATGTGTTCAGATATAAATTCTGCCCTCTGGAAGTAATTATGTCTAGGTAATGATTAGATTTGGGGGAAATTCTGAAGGAAAAGAATTCTGAAGGATTTTAACTCTTTGTTGTTGAGGTTTAGTGTAAGCTACCTACATTAAAAAAAAAGCAGTCCATGAATTTTTAATGGAAAATTTATCTCCAGGTAGCTATTCATCAATGTTTTTAAATGGTGATAATTAATCTAGACCTAGCAAAATCAAGATATTTTAATTAAAATAGTTATTAAAATAGCAACAGACTAGCTGAATCCTTACATAAATTTCTTTTCTTTATAGATAAATCATTATAATGCTTTCTGGGGCCATAAAATAACACATGGAAATACTTTACATTAATTCATTCGTTAGATAGGTAATTTGTATTTGATTATGGTTTGGTACCGAGTTAGTTAAAAGCTAGGGATTGTTATGTGTGGTTCAGAATTGAATTGGTATTTGTCCTTAATATATTGTCATCTCTTTCATAGTTTTCCTAGTCAGTAGTTTTACTAGTATAGGATATGCTGTACTTTTAATTTTAATTTTACTAAATTAAAATGCTAGGCTTGATGGTTCAAACCTATGAACTGAGCTATTGAGGAGCCTAAAGCAATAGGATTGAAAAGTTCCAGGTTTGCTTGGGCCACTCAGTTCAAGATTAGTGTAACTTAGTGAGCTTAAATAAAAATAAAAAAATTACAGTTGAGGTTAATGTATGTAGCTCAGTAATTGAAGACCCTGATAGTGCTTATGAGTGTCTGGTTCTAATACCCAGCATAGAAAAAATAAGTTAAATGTGCACTCATGGATTGCTCTGTTCTGATAAAATAGCTGGTTTCAGAAGGAATAATCTGTGTAAAGGGCAGTTAATCAGTCTTTTTAAATTTTTAAAAAAATCTTATTTTCTTAAAGTCTTTATTTTGGATAAGAGCAATTAAGAAGACACACACATTAACCATGTAGGCTTCCAGGGATCAAACTCAGGTTGCCAGATTTGCAAGCAGGTTCCATATTTCCTGAACCATCTCACTGGCCCATTACTAACTTTTTTTTAATTTTAATTTTGACATTTTTATTTTTATATTTTTGGAGACAGGGTATCGCTGTGTAGGCCAGCATTTACTGGTCTTGAATTCACTGTGATTCTCCTGCTTCAGTCTTCCAAGTGATGGGGCTACAAGATTTTAAATTAGTGTATGTAAAAGCCCATCAGTAAGGAATTCTTAATATTATTGTTAGAGTTTAGAAACATTTTAATATGCCAATTAAATTATTTTTCAAATTATAAGCTATTTTTGAGGGAAAATTCCACATGATGTTTCATTTTGGTGTTAAAAAAGCATTCAATAAAGACTTTTGGCTAATCTCAAAGGAGTCTGTTATCTAGAGAATATTGTTTTGGATCTCTGACAATTGTTTTTGACTTGTGGTGGTTCTAATGTAATTTTTTTGTTGTTGTTTAAATGGCTTTATTACCAAGCTGATGCCACAGATTGGCCAGCCCATTCTCTTCATTTAACCTCTCTGGGTCAGCCACATGAGAATTCTATAATATAACCGATGCCTTGCTAATAGAACATGTATGTCTGAAATGTTTTTCTAGTGTTTATGATGCTTTTTTTAAAAAAAACTTCCTGTTGGATTAATGCTTTTGTGATAGTGATGGCTGTAAATTTAAAATCAATTATTTTCTGTAAAGATTTGAGGGGAAAGGGAAGAGCCTGAATGTTAGGTAAGTCTGTGTAGGTCAAAGGATAGCTTTCAGAAGTCTTCTCTCCTTTGTGGGCTCCAGGGATCGAACCAGGCACTAGATTTGTATGTGGGAGCCTTTCCCTGCTGAACTATCTCAGTGGTCCAAAAGTTGTATTTTGGGATGGAGATAGAGTTAGAGCACTTGCCTAACTCTCCACTCCCACAAGAACTGCATTTTACTTATTTAAAAAATTTTTTCTTTAATTGCATGTGTGTATGTTACAGGCGTGTGGATTTATGTATCAGTGTGTGTTTGTACCTGTGGAGTCTGAAGAATGATACTGGGAATCATCCTTGATTGCTCTTCCATCTATTCTCATGGTCTCCTGTTAAACCTAGAGGATTAATTTGACACGCCAGCTTGCCATGGTGATCCCAAGCTCTGTCTTCCAGGGATAGAATTACAGACAGGCTGCTACACCACCTGGTATTTTTATATGGAATCTGCATATCTTTTGCTTGCGAGGTGAAGGCTTTAACCACTGAGTCATCTCAGCCCAGGAAATACATAGTAATGCTTTTAAGTAACTTATATTTAGCTGGATGTGGTATTACACTCTCAAAATCCCAGCACTTGGGAGACTGATGGTGAATTTGAGACTATGCTACCTCAATTTAAAAAAGGAAACATTTGTGAGGTATTTATAGTTTGTTTTTAACCTTAGAAAATCAATCTAAAGATTTTGTGTTTTCCATCAAAACAGTACAGGAATTCATTAGATCTACAATTCAAATAAGAAGTACTATACCATAGTTAAAATAATTATCATACTATACCATAAAAACACATACTATGAAAATTCTTAATTTTTTGAATTTCATTTCTAGATCACAACAATGGATCCTTTAACTTGAAAGCTCTATCAGGAAGCTCTGGGTATAAGTTTGGCGTTCTTGCAAAGATTGTGAATTATATGAAAGTAAGTACTCGGATAACAAAGATATTGTTTTAACTTTTGCATAAAGAAAGGGATCGCAGTTTCTAGTTTTCAAAAGTCAATGTGTCAAGATTTATCATATGCTTTTTAGTGTATATATAGGATGGATGGATGGATGGATAGATAGGATATATAGTAATTGGTGACTATGCCTCAATAAAACCATAAAAATAATTTGTTTATAGTCTTTTTATCTATTAAATTGGCATTGCAGCAATTGAATTAAGTATTTGTAATTTTCATTCAAGTGCACAATTTAAGTTCACCATTTTGTTTAAAAAGAGTGTGCCACAGCAGTTAGATACAGGTGTCAGTTTGACAGTTGAAGCCTGAGGATTTGGGCACATTTGTGGAGGATTGGTAATTAAGGCAAGTCCCTGAGCAAACTTGCAGAAGATTATCTAATTGACTTGGGGAGACCCAGTCCATAGTGGATAAGATAATTTCCTGGGCAGGTAGATAAGATGAAGAGAGCTGGTTTACTGGTGTGGCATTCTTTGGCAGACTGGCATGTTTACCCCCTCCTAGCAGTTTTTGTGGATATGTTACTTGTGTTGGTATGAATTCTTCTGCAAAGATGGAAAACGAATTATAACCAGAATCATAGGTAAGAATAAATCCCTTGTTTTCCTAAGTTGTTGGTCTTTCTCTTTTCTAATAAACTCTACCTTAATTCTCAAAAAAAAAAAAAAGAAAAAAAAGAAAAATATGGAATGGCAAAAACATTAGAATGTAATATTAGAAATATTAGGTTTTTTAATGGTCAAGTTTCAATAAAGACTAGAGTTTGTAAAAAAAAAAAGTATGTGTGCGTATGTGTTAGCGTGTACTTGAGAGGAGCTCAGGAATCGGTTGTTCTACCTTTTTATATGGGTTCACGTGAATGAGTGAGTGTGTAGGTGAGAGAGAACTTCAGTATGTGTGCTTGTGGAGGTCTAAGAGTGACTTGGGGAAATCGACCTAGGTTGCTGTATTCCTCACCTCCTTGTTGCCTTTGCCCTGGGATTTTCCAGCATTTTGCCATTCAGGGCTGGAAATGCAGGTCACTGCCTTTTCACCCATTGTTCTTATAAGGGATCTGAGATCCAAACTCTGGTCCTTTTGCTTGAGAGGCAAAAGCTTTAACCCATGAGCTAATTCCCCTACCCTTCCACCTTTGAGAAAAGAGGGACCCACTGAAGTCAGAGCTCACCAATTAGCTAGACTAGCTGGCCCGTGGGCTCCACCTGCCTTCCCTTCCCCCAGCTTTAGGGTTATAATTGTGTACTACCATGCTTGACTTTCACATGGGATCCAAATGCAGGTCTTCCTGCTTTGTATGATAGGCAACTGAGCCATCTCACAATCCCCAACCCAAATTTCTTTAGTGGTTGGAAATTATCATTTTTTTTTCTTTGAACTTGTATGTGCCTTGTGCATTCCTTCTCTGAATTTTATCCAAATTCATTATTTCCGATTTAAAATCTTTTCTTGATTAACTTTTCGGTGTTTTATAATATAAAAATAATTGAAATTAATTTTTTGTCATTGAAATTAATTTTTGTCATCACAAGATTATAAGTAGGTAATATATTCCGATTTGTATTATTTTGCAATCTCCATGGAGTTGATTAGGGTAACAACTAAAATACTGATTAAACTTCTATTTTTATGTAGCAGTAATCTGTCCTTCATGAAATGAATGGAATTGTCTCCTTCAGTAATTCTTGTTTATTACTTATTGATAGAATGAAATAGAACTTGGCATGAAGTCTTCTTCTGTTTTTAGATTTTGTAGGCTTAAGTGCTGAGAAATAAATGTTCATAAAACTAAGTTAATTCTAATGGAGATTTTTTTGTTGAGTACAATCTTCCGAGTTGTATGCCAAAAACCACTTAGTGCTTTATTCTCAAACATCCATCATTTAACACATCTTTGTTAAAAGCAAAATTTTGGAAACTATCTAACTTACCAGTAGGTTTGATATATCTGATCCTTGTTTACTTTCTTAACCTTTAGAAAGTATATAAAAAAGGACTGATCACTCAGGTACTTTGTTTTTGAGACATAGGCTTAACCCCCGAGCCACTTTTTCAGCCCACTTGCATCTTTTTTATCTGTTGCTTAGCTATTAGATGTAAAGAAAAGTAAATGACTTAGAGATAATTGTCCATTTGGAAGGTAATTGCTGAAAGGTATATTGCTAAAAACTATTTAAAAAAAAACCAATTTTTTCACTTTTTTCTTTATAAACATACTGAGCATTCATCTCAGTTTCCCTCCTCCCCGCTTCCCTCCCATCCTCTACCTTCCCTATCATTTCCCCCCACTCCCTCCCACCTTCCACCTGTATGCATCTATGGACCCCAGGGTTCATTGTAGCTTGTCTATTCCTGTGGGGGCTCAGGCCTCCATGGTATATCAAGTTACCTCTCTTCAGGCCAAAAACCAATATTTTTTTAAACTTTATTTGGCATGTGCGCGCAGAACACTGTCCCTGGGGAGGACCATGGTTGACTTTAGAATTATCCTGAATTGTTTCTATCTCCTTTTTGCTTTGCCCCTGGATTGCTCAGGCTTAGCCCACCAGGGCCCAAAGTTTGTACCTGACATTTTTACATGGCACCTGGGATCTGAATTCTGATCCTCTTACTTGCAGAGGCAGAGTCTTAATCCCTGAGCCATCTCTCCATCCTAAAAACAGTTTTTTTTTTCTTTTTTTTTTTCTTTGTTTGTTGTTTGTTTGTTTGTTTTATGTGGGACCTGGGATCCGAACTCAGAACCTTCTGCTTGTGAGATAGAATCACAACCCCTGAGCCATCTCTCCAGCCCCCTAAAAACAGTTTTATAGCTAGCATATAGCTTTGTTTTGTTAAGAAGACCTAATATTAAACAAAAGACATAACAGAAATTGAATAACTAGAATACTTTTGTAAAATGACTTACTCTGTTGAAGGTTGAAAATGATTAAGCCTAAAGCAGAATGACCTGAGTTTGGATCCCCAATCCTACATAAAAATGCCAGACTTTTGAAAATGGCAATGGCTTTCACTTCTGGTCCTGAAAGGCAAAAGCCTGGGAAACTTTAGAGCAAAGCAAAGAGGAGGTAGCACAATCCAGGACTATTCCCAAAAACACCCTTGGGCCTCCACAGGCACACACAGTGCCTTTTGGTAACACACACACACACACACACACACACACACACACAAAAAAAATAATAATAAAAAATAAAAATTACCATATTGAATAAATCACATTCAAAGTAAGATAGTTTATATAAATTTGAATCCGAGTTTTATGTAGCATAATTTGAACAACTTAGAAGAATCCTGGAAAATATTTTTGTTATTTAATTGGTTGATTAAATTGATTGATATTGCTTTTAGTTCTTTAAATATGCTTTTCTTTAAGCTATAAATTTCAGGGGATGAGTTTTCAGAATTATGTGTAAATTCTTTTTAAAAATTTTTTTATTATTATTTATTCAATTGTGTATATGTGTGTGTGTAGAACCACAGGTGAATTCGGGAACCACCCTGGACGCCTCCACCTCCTCCTTGTTTACTCTGCCTGGGATTCACAGGCTCCGCCCTACCAGAACCAGAAACGCAGGTCATCCCACTTCCACCCGGCGTCTATACGTGGGGTCTAGGATCCGAACTCATGGCCAAACTCATGACCTTCCGCCTGCAAGGCAGAGGCTTAACCCCTGAGCCACCTCTCCAGCCCCAGAATTATGTGTAAATTCTTGTAGAAAAAAAAAATCTATACCTCTCCAGCCCCAGAATTATGTGTAAATTCTTGTAGAAAAAAAAATCTATTTTTACATTAGTTTAAGATTAGTGTTCTCTTTGCTCTTATCAGAGTTCCCTAAAAGTAGTAATGTGTTCTTCTATAATACTAAATGGATTTGGTGTATATTGAGATCGGAGAAGAGGAAATTTTTTAAAAGGAAATGGATCAGTTCTACAAATTACATTAGAATTTTTGTTTTGTTTTGTGGTTGTGCTGGAGATTGAACAGCCACTTGGTTTTTAACTATAACAAAAATATATGGTTAGAAAAATCAAGAAACCTCAGTTTTTAGTGCCTCAGTTATGAAGGCTTCCCTAAATAATTTTCTTCTTCTCTTCTTCCTCCTCCCCTCCCTCCCTCCCTCCTCCCTCCCCTCCCTCCTCCCCTCCCTCCTTCCTCCCCTCCCTCCCTCCTCCCCTCCCTCCCCCCTCCCTCCTTCCCCCTCCCCTCCCTCCCCCCTCCCTCCTTCCCCCTCCCTCCCCCCTCATCCTCCCCCTTCTCTTCCCCTCCCCCTCCCCCTTCCTCTTCCCCTCCCCCCTTCCTCCTCTCCCCCTCCCTCCTTCCTCCTCCCCCCTCCCTTTCATCCTCTTTCTTTTTTGCTAAAGGGTAGTCTCCAAACCTGCTACATAGCCAAAGGTGACTGGACTTTTGGTTCTCTTGCCTCAGTGTGACAACACACCCCAAAAATCAAACCCAGAACTCTGTATGCTAGACAAGCACTCTACCAACTGCTACAGCTTCAGTCCCATTATGGGATTTAAGTGGGGGTTGTGGGGGTAGTTGGATTGCATAGTTGTGTAGACTAAATTTTGTAGATAATAACTATCAAGTAGTAATGTGAACAGATTGGACACACTCGCAAGTGGGTAGAATGGTTGTGAATATGAGTGGAGGCGAGTTGGATCTTTTTCTATTTGTCCTACTTACATGTACACAGAGAAGGCGAGTTGCAATCTCATAGTCGTTTCCTGTGTATCCAAAAGATTTGATACAAGTAAGAACTTAAAAAGCAAAACAGATAAATACAACAACAACAAAAGAAATGCTTCTGATAGTATATTCATTTATTGTGGAAATTTCAATTGTTCAAAAAGTTACTTAGAAATCATAAAAAATTCATCAGGGAATTAAAGTAGTTATAAGATTTATAGGAAGAATGACAGTATTGGAGAAAGTGCTAATCATGAAAAAACCCATAAAACAGACAAAAGAATTTTGAAATCATAGCCAAGAACTTTTGACATACTGCCCAATATCTTATGAACTTCTGAAATGATTATTATAATTTAGTAATTTACATTATAATAGAAAAGGAGACAATTAAATTACTTCATTGAACTTGTTGATTGGAGGAAGTTTATGATCCATTTAAAAAAGAATTTTTAAAAATAGCTAATGTAGGGGCTGGAAAGATGGCTCAGGTGTTAAAACTCTGTTCGGATTCCAGGTCCTATTTAAAAACATCATGTAGAACTGGTGGCCCACACTTCCAGCCTGATGGGCAGAGAAATCTCAGAGCAAAGCAAGAAGGAGGCAGAAGTAATCCAGGATAATTCCAGAAGTCACTCTTGGTCCTCCACAGGGACACAGTGCCCCCCCCAAAATAAAATATTAAAAAAAAAAGCTAATGTAAAACATTTTGCTTAATAAATCTTAAAAGTATTCAATATTAATTTTGTAATTTCAGATTCCCTTATGAAGGATACCTTTAGTTTTCAGATGACAAATTAAGGGTGAATTTTGTTTTAACCTAATTTTTTTCTTAAAATTATCCATTAATGCAGGAAAAAATTATCCATTAATGCAGGAATTTCTCAGTTTTAAAAAATACCACCATTCCGTGCTTTTATCACAAGACTCTAACAGCTTTTTGTCTCTGGCCAGGGGGTAACATACAATGCCCACCAGGATGGAGTGAAGGGCATTGCAGGAGCAGCAAAACTGCAAAAGAAAATCAACAAACCACAATCCAGAACTTCAGAGACTCTATATCAACCACCTAGAACTAGGCCAGCTTAGTCTCTCCCCATCTTGAAGCTCAGGGAAATTTGCGGAAGAGGGGGCGGTAAGAGTGTAAGAGCAAAAGGATGGGAGGAGCAATGATATATAAGATACTCTATACTAGTTAGGGCTGAAGCAATCATAATTGGACTTTGCATGCCCTGCGCATTGTCCAACCCACTGTGGACCTCACAAAGTCTAGCATCTGCTAAAGGCACCAAGAGCCTTGGAGGTAAAGGATTGGCAGCCATAGCAGTGTTCCTATACCTAAGGGGAACACGGGAAAGGGTTCAGGGAAAGGCCACTGGGTCCTTGTACGTCATCGGAGAGGAGGGCCCAGAGGAAAATCAGACATGCACAAGAAAGGACTCTCTGGGAATTGGGGCGGGAGGCACTGGGGGATGGGGAGGGAGAGGGGTGGGGAGGGGGAGCAGGGGGTATGGGGGGAGGAGGAGGAAGGGAGGGAACTGGTGTACCTAATAAGTTTGTATGAGCTGAAAAAAAAAAAAATACCACCATTCCTAGCCTTTTACACAGGTAGTAGAGATTTGAGTTCAAGACTTCTCAGGCTTGTGTAGTAGTAGTTTGTCCACCGAGCCATCTCCCTCATCTTATTTAAAATTTAAGATATACAGCTATGAGAATTTTTTTACACTTTCTAAATTGTAAATCTTTTCAAAAACAGTTTTCTTTATGAGGTTTTAATGGTTTTATTAAAGTTCCATGTACAGACATTTCAGTTTGTGCACACTTGTCACCCTGTGTGACGCAGGCTTAACTATGTTCATCAGACTGGTCTTGAATTCATTCTGCAACTCAAGCAGACCTTGAACTTGAGAATCGTCTTAGTCTTCCAGGTACCTGGGATTGTGCTACTAGGTCTGGCTTAAATTCATCATTTTGACAAATACTTGTATGCCAGAACTTTATAGATACATATTTAACTTGGCTTCTATATTGAGAATTTGGGAAAGACAGGAATATGTCTCATCCCTGCACTTTCCTCACACTGAATGTGTAAAAGCTCAGAAATGGTTTTCATGTGTGATGTGTTGGACTATATCCTCTGTTTCTGCTTGCCAAATATTTTAGTTTTGAGAAAGTTCTCTATATTGGGTCTGAATTCTCAGCAAGAACTTCATCTCCTGAGCAGTCTCTCTAGTCTCTTGAAGTTTTGCTTTTTTGACTCTTGAATTATTAGAAAAAACTCCCTCCCTCCCTCCTTCCATCCATACAGATAACCAGTATGCCAGTGCTTCATGTGCTTGAGACAATGTGTAGTCACTAAGTAAACAAACTGACTTTGAACTCCCCCTTGTAGCTCAGGTCGGTTGTTGTACCTGTGATTCTGCTTCAGCCTCCCACATGCTGGGTACAAATGTGTTATTCTCCTGGCTTAAGAGCAGTTTGAAATTAGTTGCAAACATTTTTTCAGTTTTTTTCACTTATTTTATCAAGCTGTGAGTTTATATATGGTTCAAGAATCATTTCAGAGACCCTGTTCTTCATCTTTATCTTATGTGTTTTGTATTCCCAAAAAGATTTGTTTATATGCCGTCTTGATTTAATGCATATAAAAAGTTTAAAAACTTTGCTTAATGTTAGCTTCTTTCCTTAATAGACACGACATCAGCGGGGGGATACACATCCTCTAACCCTGGAAGAAATTTTGGATGAAACACAGCATTTAGATATTGGACTTAAGCAGAAACAATGGTTAACAAGTGAGGTAAGTGTAAAATAATGTAAAAGTCAGCCATGGTAACACATGCCTGTAAATTCAGCACACAGGAAGTAGAAGCAGGAAGATCAAATGTTCAAGGTCATCCTCAGCTACATAGCAAGTTTGAGGCTAGCCTGAACTGAACATACATATACTGCGAACACATGAACTAGATCATGAACAACTAGAGTTCCTTCTCTTTTTTTAGCGGTGCTGAGAATGGAACCCAGTGCAAATGAATGATAAGCATGTGGCCAGGCAAAGTCCAGTACTGATTAAGCACTCTATCACTGAGCCATCTCTAGCTTGCATGCTTTTTGTTGTTGTTGTTCGTCTAGCCAAGATCTCATATTCCTAGTCCAGGCTTGTCTGTAACTTATTTTGTAGGCCAGATTGGCCTCAGACTCATGGCAGTCCTCCTGCCTCAGCTTGGCAAATGCTGCGATTACAGGTGTGAGCTACTATGCCTGACTTAGAATGTTTCAATAAATATTGAAATCAGATGATGCTTTTAATTTTTTTAAATGATGTAGGGTATTTGTTTTTTTAAATATATTTCTGTAACTTGTTAGTTTTCACATAATTTGATACATGTTTTAAACAATAAGATTGTTAAAATTGTGAATCAGTGTACTAATTTACTTTCATTTCTGTAAAGTTATTTTAAGTTTTTAATGATATGTGCTTGTAAATTACATATTCTATATGTTTTAGAAAATTAAAAGCATGAGGTATTAAGGACAGCAAAATAATTTTGTGTACTATTGTAATTTTTATGACTCGATATATGAGTTACATCTCTTGTTTACTTAGGAAAATAACGAACATTTTGTATGAACATAGACCATTAGAAGAAAGCCTAAATTATTATTGACATGTTAATTTGCAAATACTTGACATTTACATTATCTAGATACTTGTTCTTTGGAGTTTATTGACAATGAAGACAACTACTTTTTGTGACTAGTGATATAGTCAAAAGACCAGATGTGAATGAGTGTGAATATGCCTATATTTTTCCAACACTTAGGAAATGGAAAGTAGGAGGATCAGAAAGTTGTTCAAGGTAATTTTTAGCTGCAGAGGGAGTTTGGAGACCCTGTCTTCAAAATAAAATATGTAAAATTAAAAATTCAAAATGTAATTCATTTAATCTATTTTGCTAAGTAAGGTATAGTTCTTGGTTTTCATATTATAAGATGAATTCAGAGTATCACTGTCATCAAAGGTCTTTGGGCATCTACTTGGTCATTGCTGAAAGCAGAATCTGCCTGAGTGTTTTTTTCCCCATGTTTGTGCATATGCATACTTGCATGTGGTAGGCACAGGTGTGCATGTGTGTGCATGTCCATATGGAGGCCTGAGGTTTGATTGCTTTTCTATTTTTCTGTTTTGAGGCTGGATCTCTAAACCTAACAGTTTGATAATAAAGTAGTCTGCTTAGCCACCTTGACTTCTGAGGCAGGTGAGCCCCCATACTTGCCTGGCATTTTATGTGGGATTTGGAAATTTGAACACTGGTTCTCTTACATAGCAAGGACTTTAACTACTGAGCCATTTCCTCAGCCCCTGTTATTTTTTATGTTTTTAAAGATAGGATTTCATTTTGTAGTCCAAGCTGGCCTCAAATTCAGCAGTTTTCCTCTTAGCTTCTTATGACCTCTATAGCTAGCTCCCATCTAAGATTTTAACTTGAAAGTATTTAAATTAAATTTATACAAATGTTTCAGATTATGGTAATACATAATAGTGATACAAAACATAAAGGTAATGAGCATTTAAACATGCTGATTTGCTTAATGGAATGTCACAGATTTACCAACATTAAAGATTTCTTTTTCCATTTTCATTTGTAACGTGTGTATGTATTCATGTATATGCATTTCATGCATGTATGTATTTTGCATGTGTAAGTCTGTGCTTGCTTAATGTATGTGAATATGTGTGCATGTGTAGACCCAAGGTAGATATTGCTTATTCTTTCACCTTACTATTTTGAGGCTTAAATTAAGCCTAAAGCTTATCTATGGGGCTAGTCTAGCTAGCTAGTCTGTGTGTCTGGGCATTTTCAGGCACTGCCTTTTGGGGTTGGGAATTGGAGATTTGCTGCTACATGTGCCTAGCATTTTATGTCATCTGGGAATCCAAACTCTTGTCCTTATGCTTGCATGGTAAATTCTTTAACCACCGTTTCACCTTCCTACCCCTTAAAGATTATCGTTACTCATCTATTTCTTCTTTTTCTTGTTTTTCTGCCTTCCTAGGATCAGGTTGGCATGGAAGAAAGAAACAAATAGAGTTGCTTTTTTTCCCCCTTATACTGTAGGGTTGAATTCAGGGTCTCATGCGTGTGAGACAGATAGTTACTCAGTATCCACCTCAGTCTTCTTTTAACTTTGAGATAAGTTTCACTAAGTTGGGGAGACCAGTCCTGAACTCACTGCCCAGTAAGGCCTTAGACTTGTGACACTCCTATTCTAGCTTCCTAAGGAGCTGAGCTAACAACACCAGACCCACAGGAACCATTCTCAAAGAACTTTCCTTCTGGTGTCAACTGTGTGACAGAACTAGCTAGGAACATAATTAAGTTGCTGTTTTTGCTCAGTTCCATTTTCATGCAGACATTATAGGTCAAATTCCTGTAGGTATTGGGTTATCCTTTTCAGTTCTTTCCATAGCTGCCAGTGCCTGTTGATACCAGGAGAGGAAGACTATAATTTATTCATCCTTGGTAATGTCCCATAATGCCCATACATAATGAAGTACTTAGGAAGAGGGATGGACAATATCTAATTCAGTGTACCTGTTAATGGATATTTTGCTAATTATTTATTAACTAGTTTATCTTGTAAAAGAATAAGGATTCTTCAAAGCAACTGTGATAAAAATGTATTTTTCTTCAAAGAATATATATAGATAATGTACAGGTTTTTTTTATCTTTAATAAAAAACAAACTTTGGCAATCTGTTTTCCACGATTGTGGATATGTAGTATTTTAGAATGTTGTATTTTAGAACTGCTTGTTTATGTTCACAAGACATTTTTAATTTGCTACTGTGTTGGATAATATTATAATTTAAGAACATACTTGTGAGGTTTCCTTTTGTGACTATGTTCAAATTGTCATTGTTACAGGCTTTAGTCAACAATCCAAAAATTGAAGTAATAGATGGAAAATATGCCTTCAAACCAAAATACAATTTGAAAGATAAGAAGGCTCTACTGAGGCTTTTAGATAACCATGACCAGAGAGGATTAGGAGGAATTCTTCTAGAAGACATAGAAGAAGGTCTGCCTAATTCTCAAAAAGCTATCAAGGTAAACCTCTCTCTCTACACACCCCCCTACTGCCATCAGTCCCATCTATCCTATAGCCTCTATCCTATGTATGTGGGGTTTTGGAGAATCAACTGAAGATTTGAAATTTGTTTTCTGTTATAGAGCAGGAAAGAGGGGAGAGTGTCATCTTTGTGTAATGTTGCTAGTTTTTTTTTTTTTTTTGGTAGTTGTATGATTATTTGATTCTTCAATATATTTCTGGAGCATTAACTTTATAGGCTTTAACATGTCTCATGTAATTTGTATTTGAAATAAAGAGCTCCCTCAACATGGGTTGTAGACACTGCATAAAAAACTAAAACATAAACACATTAATTTTTATGGCTGTTCTAATGCCTGCAGGGTAGCAGTAGGTCATGCTAATGTGAGTTACCTTTTCCAGTTAAATTTGAAGCTGTTCATTGCCATTCTTCACAGGTTTTATTTTCTAATTTACTTTTTGTGTGTGTGTGTGCGCGCGCGCGTGTGTGTGTGTGTGTGTGCGCGCGCACACGTGCACACGCGCATATCAGAGAGCACTGTATGTCCCTGTGGAGGACCAAGGGTGACTTCGGGAATCATTCTGAATTGATTCTTCCTTTTTGCTTTGCTCTGGGATTTCCCACGCTCCACCCACCAAGGCCAGAAATACAGACCACTGTTTCTGCCTGGCATTTTTGTGTGGGACCTGGGATCTGAACTCAGGACCTTCTGCTTGCAAGACAGTGTTTTAACCCCTGAGCCATCTCTCTGGTCCTCTTCACAGGTTTTTTAAGGTGCTTGGAATTGAACCACTAAGCTATACCCCCAAGCCCTTCTTTACATTTGTTAGTTGATAAATGTATGCATGTATATGTCGATGTATATGTATGTATGTATATAGATACATATATATATATATATATATATAATTCATATATATATGTGTTAGGCCCTGAGTTTTTTGTTTGGTTTTGAGACAAGGTCTACTGTAACTGGGGCCAACCTTTAACTTGCTGTATGACAAGAGAATGTCTTTGAACTCCTGATCCTTCTGCCTTTACCTTACAAGTGCTAGGATTACAGGTGTATATGATCACACTCAGACATATTTTTAAACTTATTTTCTGTTCAAATTCTGTCAAGTTCACCTCTGTGTTAGTCATCTTCCTGTCATAATGGAATATCTGAGATGATCAATTTATAAAGAAAAGGCTTATTTTGGCTCATGCCTTTAGTGATTTCAGTCTATACTGAGTTGTATGAAGTAGTATACCAAGACAGGAACATATAGTAATACAAAGCAACTCATTTCATGGTCATTTCATGGGGAAAAGAACCCGAGTCTCAATGGTTCCCTTCATAGTCACATCTCCAGTGATCTAAGGACTTCTTAGCAGCCTTCCCTCCTTCATTGTGCTATCACTCTGGATACAAAGCGTTTAAAATGCAGGTCTTTGGTGGGCATTCAGAATCCAAGGATAACTTTCAGGAGTCATTTTTTGCCTTTTACCTCTTTGAGGCAGGTGTCTTGCTTTGTTAGTTCTGCTACTATTCAGTGTACTGTAGGCTAGCTGCCTGTGAGTTTTTGGATGATTCTCCTGTCTTTACCTGTCATCTCTCAGTAGCTTTGGGATTGCAGATGCACTCTACTATGTCTGACTTTGTACCTAGGTTTCTGAAATTTAGCTCAAAACATCAGGCTTGATTGACAAGGACTTTTACAACTTCTAAAACCATATCCTTGACTTTCCATTGACATACTTTTTAGTTTAGAGATAATATTTCCGTTTTACACTTTTCTTACAGTTTTTTGTTTACTTGCTAAGGTGAATTTTTCCCTGATTTGTTACACATGTGCACTTTCTATTTTACTCTTGAGTATAATTCTTTTGTGGGTACTTTTAAGTCTAATTCCAATAAGTGAGTCCCGTGGGACTGGTCTACATTGAGTTTCTTTTGAGTGTGGCTTTTGTTTTCCCATTTGTTTATGTAGTTAATTAATACATTTCTGTTGAGATTAGGATGTTGCGAATTACAGATTTTGTTATATTCCTCCAAAGAGAGTAATTGTTTGGTCTTATTGTTAGATGGATGTTATCTTATGGCTCTCCTGCTTGCTTTGTTATCATTTGAGCATACTTCAAGGAAGTCAGAGATTTGGGCTGAATTTATACCACCGCTTTTTCTAGTGTTTCCTTAGTTCACTTTCTAGGTCTTGCAGTTGCCCCATACTCTGTTTTTTGGTTCTTCAGTTCAGGAACACTAAGAATTTCGAGTTATAGCTGAGTAGACTACTGTGGCTTGCCTGGAGTGTTTTTTGTTTGTTTGTTTGTTTTAAGGGGATGGTGAGACTATGTAGTCCAGGAGAGGCTCCAACTAATCTCCCTCCTCCAGCCTCTGAGTTATGGAATGAATTATAGACACATACCACTATATCAGGCTCATAGTACTCTTTCCTCTTCCAATTTTGCCTATTTTAGGTTGCTTTTCAGTTCAATTGATGGTTGATTTTTTTAAAAACATATTTTAAGGTTGTAGTGTTTTCTGTGGGAAGATTTAACTTGCTTGTCCATTGTCAGAAACAGAATGTTCCTCTAAGATTTTTAACTTCAAAGTGATTAAACCTAACCTGTTCAGATGTTGCAAATAATACAGATAATGGAGCTGCTAAATTGTGTACTTTATGCCTTGGAAGGTAGGGCTACTGAATCCTTCTGCAAGAATCTAGAATGCTCTGTGTTTTCTGCCTAGTTCTTTTCTCCCCTTTTGATAAGGGCCAGTGTCATTATTATGTGTTAATCTTTTTAATACTTCAAATAGAATAATGTAAAAATTGCTTTGTCTGTTTTAAATAATTTTGTGATACAAAGTGGTTTTGACATCCTATGTTTATTGGCTCTTCCCTTATGATCAAGAGGCATGAAAAGTATACATGTTCTCATTTTCAGATGGGATCCTTTCTTTTTTCACATTAATTTTGTTTATTTTCTTTTGTCAGGGGAGGGAGAGAGAAAACTAGTGCACATGTACACACACATGCATGCCAGGACCCACAGGTGGAGATCAGAGGGAACCCAAGTTGCAAGGGCAACTTTTAAGGTCTGATGTCTCTTTCCATCATATGAGTTTCTCAAAATTGAACTCAATTGCCAGATTTGGAAGCAAATACCTTGCCTGTTGAGCCATCTCCCTGGCCTTGGGATTGATTTCTGAACTGCATGAAAAATAATGAGAAAATGTGTTTTCTCAGTAATCTCTCAAAGAATTCTTTAGCAACACTAAATTCTTCTGTCACATTCTTTTGGAGATGGAAGATAACTGTTGTGGTAGTTATGTAGATTACTCAGTGCTGTGAAGAATTGTAGTGATAGCAAGGAACCCAAGAGTTGTGAAAAAGTAATAAGAGAAAGAATAAAGCTACTGATTATTTCATTTTACTCATCCTTCAGTAATTGTTCTTGGGTTTCTAGCAGTCAAAATACTAATATAATCCTGTTAGGACAGTTTCCAATTATGATGTGATTTTTAAGGTGTTGACTTATTTATTGATTCATCTGTAAGGATTCTTTAAGGCTAAAAAGTTGTAATTATGTAAATATGAACTGCCACACCTAGCTGGTGGTTCTGTTTTTAGTTTTTGAGTTAACTGCTACAGTATGTGGAGTAATGATTGCCTCATTATATATTCCCCCACAATAGCATTCAAAAGTTCTAATTTCTATACCTCTTCCTTCCTTCCTTCCTTTTTTCCCCTTTCCTCTCCCCTTTTTTCCCTCCCCCTCCTTCCTTCCTTTCCCAAGAAAACAACTTGCCTTGAAAGGAGATGGTTGTAAGTGATTGATAGACAACATTGGTCTTGATTTAAAAATTTAAAAATATTCACATGCACACAACCTAGATTGTCATATACCTTTACTTTCCTCAGGTGAATAGTCTTATCTTGCTTTTGTGTACTCTTTCTAGTAATTATTTTTAATATAAACTGCTAAAGTTGACAGTTGTCAAATACCAGTTCTTAGGAATCTAAGAAGTCAATCCAGGTACTTAGCAGTCAAGGTCTGAAATCCAAGTTCTAGTCAGGATAACAGTACATAAAGACATGCTTCTGTTCTTTTCTGCTGGAATACTGTTTATCTCACTGTTTATTCTATATTTGATCTTTGTTCAATTAAATTACATGAAACTCTATGAATTGCTTTAATTTTTGAATTGCTACATATTATGCAACTTATTTGTAGCTCTATACTACACAAAATACAGTAGAAAATCAAATGTTCTGGGCACTGGCGAAGTGGCTAGTGAGGCCAGGGGGGAAAAAAAGAATGTTTGGAAGTTGTCCTCAACCTTCCCTTGTGCATGGTGGTGTGTGGCTGCACTGTTCTTTCTCCCCTTTTCTTCCCACCTCTCAAATAGATTAAAATACAAATGTCAAATGCTCCTACCCATTTGACTAAGTCATTGATTGCTGTTTTTTCTAACTTCTGGTCATATTCAGCAGTCCTTGTTTGGATTTTGGTTTCATGACTCTGGCAGAGGACATTGTTTTCTGTTTCAAAGAAACTAGTATGCTCCAATTACTTTTAGGATACTGTGTTTTTTGTTTTTTGTTTTTTTTCCTTCATGGTAAAATTATTGTAAGAAGAATAATTTACCAACACCTTGCTGTCTTTACTAATTCCAATAATGGACCAAGTTTCTTCTGATAAAGACAGCAATCAGCTAAAAAATAAAATCAGTTTGATGAATTTTCCTTCTTTATCTCTTTCCTGAGGATGGGACATGATTTTCATTAATCCAGAGCAGCAGCCCCAGAGATAATTTTCATCAGCTCCTTTGTGATGACAGTTTGGCAGGTGCAGTTGAATGTCAGAGTCAGTTTCTCAATCATGTCAGAAACATTCTTGCTAGTGCTGTCCATAGTCATCATCCTAGCACTCTGCTAAAAATATGGAATGCTTCACGAATTTGCGTGTTTTCTTGCGTAGAGGCCATGCTAATATCTGTATCGTTCCAATTTTAGTATATGTGCTGTTGAAGTGAGCACTCGGTATGGTTTTAAGAGTCTTGGCTTGCCTGCATTCTGCAGAGCTGGGAGAGCTCCCAAATCTACATTATCTTGTAATAACTAAATGGGTATCACTGTTCTCCTACTTCCCTTCAGAGGACTAGCCATCTTACTAGCCATTCCAATGGGTGTAAGGTCTTTGCGTTTTTGATTTACATTGCTTTAATAGCTAGTGATATTGATCATCTTCATGTTGGTCATCTTTGGAAAGCATCTGTTCGTGGGCTATGCACATTTCATTTTTTTGTTGTCGTCATGGAAATTATGTATTCTCAGATTCATGGTTTGCAGACACCTTTTCTCATTGTGTAGGTGGTCTTTTCACTCAGTTGTGTCTTCTGATGCAGAAGTTTTGGTTTAAAAAAAATTTTTTTCCTACTTCATGTGTATGTGTATCAGAGGGCACTGTATTTTCCTGTGGAGGACCAAAGGTGAATTGGGGAATCATTCTGGATTGCTTCTACCTCCTTTTTGCCTCACTAGAACTTTCCAAGTTTCACCCATCAGGGCTGGAAGTGCAGGTTGCCAAGGGTTTCGCCTGGTGTTTTATGTGGGATCTGGGATCCAGACTCTGAACTTTGTGCTTGCGAGGCAGAGTCTTAACCCCCAAGCCATCTCTCCAGCCCAGAAGTTTTGATTTTTGATGTAGTTCCATTTGTCTGTTTCTTCTTTTTTCCCCTGACAGGGTCTCACTGAGTTTACTCATGCTGACTTTCTATACTCTGTATAGGAAGGCCTTGAATTTCCTCAGCTTTGGGATTATAAGCTTGTGCGACCAGGCCTAACTTCAACTTTGTCCTTTCTCAAGATTGATTTGACTATTTGGGATTCTTTGGAAGTTCATAAGTTTTTGAATGAATTTTTCTGTTTCTAAAAATGTCATTGCGATTTCGATAGGGATTGCAGCGAACCTTTAAATGGCTCAGATACTCTTGGCGCCCTAAGAATATCAAGGTTTTCCATGAACATTTCCATGAACATTGAAGTCTTTGGATTTATTTGGGTTGTCAGTTGCCTTCAGTAATATTTTCAGGGATGTTTTACTTTATGTGTGTAGTCATCACCACTTATCACCAGGGTCCTATGGCCTCAGTTTTATTAATATATTAAGAGGGCCTGGAGAGAGGGCTCAGTAGGTAGGAAGACTTGCTGTGCAAGCATGGGACTCGAAGTTTAATCCTAGCACTGATGTTATAAGAAACAGGGGAAGGGGGAGCCCTGGGGAGATGCTTCAGGGATTTAAGCATTTTTGTCTCGCAAGCAAAAGGACCTGAGTTTGGATCTCCAGATCCATTTGAAAAAATGCCTGGCAGATACGGCAGAGACCTGTAATTTTGGCACTGGAATGCTGACCCTGGGAAGCACCCAGAACAAGGCAGTAAGGCAGAAGAACAATGCAGGATGATTCCTGATGTCATCTTTGGGCCTCTACACAACTGTACACTCATGTATGTACACACACAGACACATAAAAGAAACAGGGATTTATGTAGCCCAGGCAGGCCTCCAACTTACAGTGCAGCTGAGAATGACCTTGAATTCTTGATTCTCTGCCTCTACCTCCCAGTTGCTCACATCACAGGTATTCGCTACCATGTCTAGGACAGTCAAGGATTTTTGAAAAATTTATATATCTGTTGACTTTATGTTCATATATTTGTATTGTGTGCATGTTTGCAACATAGTAAAGGTATAGATGTAAGATGATAACTTTTCAGGAGTTATTTTTTCTTTCCAACTTGTTTTTCATTTTTTTTTCTAATTTTTCTCTTCCATTTTCATGTATATGTGTATGGGTGTATGTATGTGTATATGAAGTGTATGCATGTGTGTTTGTGCATGTGCGTGGGGACCTGAGGTTGATATTGGGAATCATCCTCAATGCAAGTCACTCTTCCACCTTATTCTTTTGAGGCTCCATCTCTAAGGCTAGTTTGGCAAGGCAACTTACTCTGGGATTCCCAGGCTCTGCCTTCTAGGACTGGAATTACAAACAGTTCATTTTGCCTACTTAGCATTTTGCAGATCTGAAAATCTGAACTCTGGTCATTTTGTTTGGGTGGCAAGTACTTTAATTGCTGAACATTTCTTCAACCCCTTCCACCTTTATGTTTGAGGCAGGTATCTTTGATATTTCTGCTGTGTTGTGAAGGTATCCAACTGATTCTCCTGTCTCTACTTCTCATCCTGTGGTAAGAGTGCTGGGATTTGAGATGAGAACCACCATATCTGGCTTCTTTTTTCTTCTAACTTTATTTTGCCTCCTTGTGTGTGTGTGGGGGGGGGCACTGTGTATCCCTGTGGAGGACCAAGGGTGACTTTGGAAAACATCCTGGATTGTGAACTTTCCCAGCTCTACCCGCCAGGGCCTGAAGTGCAGGCTATTTTCCAGTGCTTCCTGGCTTTTTTTTTTTTTTTTTTTTTTAAATGCTGAACCTGAGATTTGAACTCAGGACCCCCTGCTTGTGAGGCTTAACCTTGGAGTCATATCTCTAGCCCATATCTAACTTTTTCGTATGGGTTCCAGGCATCATTAGCGTTGTGGCAAGTGCTTTATTCTTTGAGCTATCTTGTCTGCCCCAAATTGTGGGTTTTCTTTTCTTTTTTATAGCTATTTTTCCTTTTTTTTTTTGTCTGCTTTATTTTTTATTCTTTGACAGCTTCAAACATGTATAGTTTGTATTTATTTTATTTTCACCCATGCTACCTGATCTCATCCTCCCCTTTTCCTACTGCAAACCTTTTCTCCAACCAGTCTCCTTTCCACTTTCCAGTCCTTTTGTTTGTATGGCACACTAACCTGTACATGAGCACTTGCTGGAGCACGGATGATATATCTGTATGTAGACTTTTGAGGAAAGAAGCTACTTTTTTCTCATTTGCTTTTCCTGAATTAACCCTTGGTAGTTTCTCAGGGATGTATGATGCCTCTTGCCCCTTTCTGGTGAAATGTTGTTGGGTCTCATGCAGATCTTTTGGAAGTCAAGTCAGCTTCCAAGTCAGTCAGTTCCTGACTGCAACATCTCTGTCATGTCCAGAAGATACTGCCTGGTAGAACCCCTTGCCACCTTCATGATGTTACATTCTCACTGCCCCTCTTTTAGGATGTTCCCTAGCACAGGCCTTGGGGTATGTCCTATTTAAGGCCACCATTTATGGATTCTTTTTTTTTTTTTTTTCTGAAGAATTTTTAAAATATTTATATTTAGTGTGTGTGTGTGTGTGTGTATGAGAGGGTACTGTGTGTCTCTGTAGAGGACCAAGGGTGACTTTGGGAATCATTCTGGTTTGTTTCTACCTCCTTTTTGCTTAGTCCTAGGATTTTGCAGGTTTCTCCCACCAGGATTGGAAGTGCAGGCCACATGACGTTTTCACTTGGGACCTGGGATCAGAAAATTCAGGACCTTCTGCTTTCAAGGCAGAGTCTTAACCCAAGAGCCATCTCTCCAGCCCATCTCTAGTACTTTTTAGTTTCTTTGAAAGATGATACAATATTTTGGGCAATGCAGTTAGAATATTAAAATATTTATCTTGCCCATTGCCTTACATTTCTAGATTTAGTCTTTCTTTTGTTTTCATATTATTTTAGCTTTTAGAAAGCAAAATTGGACATACCTCAGAGTAAAATAAAAGTAGCAACATTATTATCTTGTAACATATCTTACATTAGTTAAAAAAAAGGTCGTATTGGGTTGGGAATATAACTCATATTGGTAGAATGCTTATCCTGGGTTCTGTGTCCAGAATTGCATAAACCAACTGTGGTGATACAACCCTGTAGTCTTTTTTTTTTTTTTTTTAACCTGTAATCTTAATCCTTGGATAATAGAGTCAGGATGATCAGGGATTCAAGTACATACTTTTCTGCATAGTTTAAGACCAGATTGGGTTACATGAGACCATATTTTCAAAAACAAACAAAAATTCAACAAACCCCAATAATAATTTAATTGCATTTTTTTTAAAAAAAATTAATTTTCAGGGCTGGGAGATGGCTTAGTGGATAAAATGCTTGCTGTGCAAACTTGAGGCCCTGAGTCTGTGCAAAATAGTGAGCTCCACATTCAGTGAGAGACCCTCTCTGAAAAAATAAGATGAAAATGGCAGAAGATACTTGAAGTAAATTTCTGGTCTCCACACTTGTGCATACACACACGATTTTTGTTGTTATTGTTGTTTTTGAAAGACCTATAAATAAGAGTTGAAAAGTACCCTTGAAAATGGAAGCTGAAGAAAAGAAACTTAAAAACTAAAACTAGGGGTTGGTAGACCCTAATTGTGTACTGATGATTCTTTTTAAAAGAAAGGAATTGTTTGTCACATATTTTTTAAAAAATTTTTTCCTTTTATCTTTAAGGCTTTGGGGGACCAGATACTGTTCGTAAATCGTCCTGACAAGAAGAAAATACTTTTCTTCAATGATAAGAGCTGTCAGTTTTCTGTAGATGAAGGTGAGCTCTTCCATGCATGTACTTTCTTTAGTTTGTAGCTATACTGTAATTTTAGGTTGCATTTTATAAAATTTATACATTTTTTTTACAATTTAAATGTTGTCTAAGTGTGGATTCTTTTTGTAAGCTTCATCCTTTTGAATACAGCTAATATCCCATCTCTATTGTTTTGTATTTTAGGATGCATTTGAAATACATGGCTTAAAGATAATTATAATTACAATATAGCAGTTCATGATTCTTATGCTAAAGCTCAATTGTACCAAATCAGGATTTATTTTTTTCCATCTTCTGTCTTATTTTAATTTTTTTCATATGTATATTCATTGTAAATGGTACCGTGTTACATAAGAACATTGTTTTCCTTTTTTAAAAAAATGCACATGTATGTTTGGATTACATGCATATGTGTGCATGTGTGTTTACATGTGGGTGGGTGCACATAAGAGTGTGGGTGTGCATGTACCTATGTGTGTTTGGAAGCCCAAAGGTTGATTATCCTAGATTATTCTTCCACATTACTGTTTTACTGCTCTCTAAACTGAGAGCTTGCTGATGTGCGTAGTTGGGCTAACTAGCTTGTCCTGGGGATTCCCAGGCTCTGCCTTCTGGGACTGGAATCACAGGTAAGCCTCTCTGCCTGCTGACATCTGGCAATCTTTTTGTGTAGCAAATACTTTAACTACTAAGCCATTCCTCTAGCTTTTTCTTTTCTTTCCTTTTTTTAAATAACATTTTTATTCAAGTGTGCTGTATGTTGAGCATATTCCCTCTATGTTCTCTTAACGCTCTCATGTCTTATTACCCTCTTGGATTTCTTTATGATGGTGTTTTTAAATGTATACTGTGATATGAAAGTTTGCTACAAGATACGTAGATTTTATTGGTAACTGATATTCATTGTGAATCATTCTTTCACTTATCAAATTGGTAAGAAAAGAGTTCTTTGTTTTTCTTTGCTGGTCTTTGTAGAGTTTGGTATGTTTTATTGATTTGTGGTCTTCAGAGTGTGTAGTCTCTATTTTGGCTTTTATTTTTAAATATTTTGTCACGAGCTGGATAGATGGCTCAAGGTTTATTAAGCCTCTGCCTCACAAACAGAAGGTCCCGACTTCGGATCCTGGATTCCACATAAAACCACTGGGTGGAAACACATGACCTGCACTTCTGGCCCTGGAAGGTGGAGCTTGGGACACTCCAGAGCAAAAGCAAAAAAGTACAGTGATGCAGGACGATTCCTGAAGTCATCTCACTCTTGGACCTCCACAGGCACACACAGTGTCTTCTGATATACACAACACATAGACACACAAGCCAAAAAAAAAATAAAAGCTCATGTACATATTCATCATGTAAATAGAATTAAACAGGGATTTAGTGATAATATTCTTTGTATATCAAGTTGAAATTGCCATTTAATTATAAAACTTCAAAGTAGTATACACACAGTAATTATAAAACTTCAAAGTAATACAAACACACAGTAAAGTAAGGATTTACTATATAAATATGTACAGTGAAATAGTAATATGAAGCTCTGGGACCTGTGAGACAGTGCAGTGGGTAAGGCACCTACTCAAAAACCTGAGTTTAAATCCTAGAAGCCCAAATAGTGAAAGGAAAGAACTGATTTCTGAAAGTTGTCCTCTGCTCCTGTGCCATGCATGAATGTTTTTGTCCTCTCTCCCTCTCTTATGTAAGTAATAGCCTCCAAATAGGTGTTTTCTCTGTACTGAGTCAGTTTGCTGCTAAATTGTGGTGTTAAATATAAGAGATTCTATTGTATGATTAATTGTAATAGATATATTTGTAAGTCTTGTCCTTCCATTAGCTACTTAAAGTTTTGTTAAGATTTTTGTAGTTGTACAGTAATCTTAAGTTTTCATTCTTATATTATCTGGCAGTAGTTAATGCTTGTAAGTAGGGGCTGGAGAGGTGGCTCAGGGGTTAAGCCTCTGCCTTGCAGGCAGAAGGTCCTGAGTTCTGATCCTAAACCCTGCGTATAGACGCCAGCTGAAGCGGGGGGTGGGGGGAGCTGCATTTCTGGTCCTGGTAGGGTGGAGCCTGTGAATCCCAGGGCAGAGTAAATAAGGAGGAGGTGGAGGCGTCCATGGTAGTTCCCGAATTCGCCTGTAGTTCTACACACATACATACACACATGCGCAAACACACACAATTGAATTAAAAAAGAAAAAATTAAAAAATGCATGTAAGTAAAGGACTGTAGTCAGTTTGAAGTTACTTAGATGACCATGATTTGTTTTAGGAAGCAGAGTGCTGTTTTTGTGAAAATCCTGATCCTATTTGGAGGCTATTACTTACATAAGAGAGGGAGAGAGGACAAAAGCATATTCATGCATGGCACAGGAGCAGAGGTCAGAGGACAACTTTCAGAAATCAGTTCTTTCCTTTCACTATTTGGGCTTCTAGGATTTAAACTCAGGTTTTTGAGTAGGTGCCTTACCCACTGCACTGTCTCACAGGTTCCAGAACTTCATATTACTATTAGGATTACTATCAAGCTGCATCTTGATAAATGTTCATTAATTAAAGAGAAATTACAGAGCACTCTCTTTCCGCAGCATCTCTGATGTGGACAGTTAAGCTGCTCTGTACATTCTACTGTTCCAATGCCTATTGAATAAGGTTTTGATAGCAACTTTGGGCTTCTTTTAGTCTCTTTAGTTGAAATACAGGTTTTCCGTTAACTTTTATAATTTTCCAGTTAATTTCTTGCTTTTGAAAACATTTTAAGATTTTTTAAGTTAAAATGAGAGAACATATTCCTTTATTCTTAGGCACATTTAAGTTAATTTTAAAGAAAAGTATTTCATAAAAGTGTCACGCTTAAGTTTAAAAATAAACATGTTTATCTTTTTCTATTTTCTTGTTCCCTTATTTATTTTCTTGAAACAGCGTCTCACTATTAGTTCAGATTGACTTTGAACTGACTGGTGGGATTATAGGTGTGTGGCACCTTACCAGATTCATTCCCTTTCCTGGCAATTCTCTAGTTTTGTTTTTTTGTTTTGTTTTGTTTTTTCCTGATCTTTTTCCTCCTTCTATGGTGTTAAATAATATACTGATGCCATTATTTCCTTAGATTTTCAACCTCTTTGGTCCAGTGACATTATTTTTTAAATTTAAAAAAATCTGTTTATTTTACAAAGAAATGGGATAACATTGTGACATTTTCATACATTCATATCATTATGCTTTATTCCTGTTCACCCTCTAGTGATTGTGGTGTGTGTGTGTGTGTGTGTGTGTGATATGTAATATGTAACTGGGGATTGAACCTAAAAGTCTTGTACTTTGTTAAGCAAACCAAGCTATATTGCCAGTCCTGCAATTTATCATGTGTGTAGGTGTGTGTACAGGTCAGAGGACATTTATGAAGTTTTTCTTTCCACCAGTTGTGTTGTAGTATTGAACTAAGTTCATCAGGCTTGGCAACAAGCACTTTTGCCCACTGAGCCATCTAGTTAGCCCTAGCCCCGATTAATGATGTTCTTATTATCTCTCTGGTTCTTTTCCCAGTGTAATTGGAAGTTTTAGTTTCTCCATCACTTTCTGCTGAACCAGAAACCATCCTTTAATAGAAGTTTTCTCTGCAGGTAGCAACATAGTGTAGTATGTGTTTTGTAAATAAATGTTTCAAGTGATTGAAGAGATTACAGTAACTCTGTAAAAAGATAACATGGAATTCTAGGAGTTTTTGATAGTATTTCATTGGAATTTTCTCTCTCTCTCTCTCTGTGTGTGTGTGTGTGTGTGTGTGTGTGTGTGTGTGTGTGTGTGTGTGTGTGTGTGAATCAGAGGGCACATTGTGTGCCTCTGGAGGCCCATGGGTAACTTGGGAGTTATCCTGGATTGCTCTACCTTTAGGATTTCACAAACTCCACCTTCCAGGACTAGAAGTACAGGCTGCTGCCTTTTCTGCCTGATGTTTTTGCATGGGATCTGGGATTTGAACTCAGGTTTTTCTGCTTGTGAGGCAGAAATTTAACCCTTGAGTCATCTCTCCAGCTTGCTTACTGGAGATAGTTCAGAAATGCCATTCATATTTAGTGGTGATAAGCCCACATGTTCTTGTAATCCCGACACTAAACAATTAACATTTCCTTTCTCATATGTGCTCTTTCTGTGCATATCATGGTTTAACTTTATTCAGCCTTTCCTTTTATATGTTTTTTACTGTACTTCTGTTCCTTAATTAATACCTCAATCTTGTCATTTTATATGGCCTTTGTTGGTCTAACTCTTCCTTATTTCCTTATTGCTTGACTGACAGGTACAAGTGGGAATTGCTACTCCCTCACTTCTCCAGATTTTAAAAGTAATATACACTTGTTAGTAAGCTTTCACATATCCAGGAACAAATTTTGTAAGTAGTTGTTTTTTCTTGTAGTTTATTTTTCTGCATTATAGATATTCTATAGTGATGTATAGCAATTTATTTCTTTGTGGTGTGTGTTGACCAGATTTGATTCAACATTTCTGCAGCCAATGTCTTTCATGTCGAGTAGTCTGTTGGTGTATTTATGTATGCTCATGACACAGCCAAATAAATTGGAAGCCATTAGAGTACTTGCGTGTTGTTAAAAAGATTTTTGCCTTTCTTAAGACTTCTGTTGTTACTACTATTTTAATGTATTGTAGAATATGTCCCATTTATATCCTACTTATAATTGTATGTGCATATATATCTGCATGTACACATACAGGGGATCAGAAGACAGACCTGTCAAGTTGCTTTTCTTTTTATCACATGGGCTCTGGGAAGCAAATTGGTGGCAAGTACTTTTTTTTAATCTGCTGAGCCATCTTGCTCACGAAGGGAGAGTGGCATGGGAATACATAACTGTTTCATCATCTTTGATCTTTAGTAGATTAACTTTGCTAACTTTACTTTTTTTTTAACAGAAAGCCTATCTGTGTCTGTCTATTCACTTATTTGCCTCTATGTGAGGCTCCACCTTCCAGAGCAGGAAGTGCAGGCTGCTGCCGTTTCTACCTGCTGTTTTTACTTGGATTCGAAATCTGAACTCAGATCCGTCTGCATGTGAAGCAGTTTCTTAACCCCTGAATCATCTCTTAGCCTCCTAACTGCATATTGACATGATTGAATTTATAGTGGGTTTACATGTTATTACCCCATTGTAAGTCATTGCATATTATAATGTTTGTACTCATAGTGCTGTAGAGAATCATAGGAAATAGTATTATACATGAACTTCAAGGGTAAAATGCTATTATTCCAGTTTAAAATATCAGTATTACTTAAATTACTAATTAAAAAAAAAAACAGTGAAGTTTTTGTTAATGATATAAAAACATGTTCTTCCACATAAGACCAGTTGAAAATCTACACATTTTGGGGCCTATGTTGTTGTAGATAGCCTGCCTAGGTTGTGTGAAATTTTAAGTTTAAACCTTAGCATTGTCTTTCCTCTCCACAATAATGGCACATTTTTAATATTTGTCTTTTTTTTTTCTTTCATGTTTTGATTGTTTTGAGATAATGATTGTTTAATCCACTAGGTGGCAGTCTCAACCATAGAGGTGAAACTCACATGAATGAACAAGTTCCAAACACACTGAAGATTTCGCCTTGGTTCTGCCTGTAGTAAAAAGCACATGTCCTATAATTATATACAACTCAAAAGAGAAGACAGTTTATTGTGTCATTATTTCCTCAGAGAAGCAAATAGGGTATTTTTAAAAAATTTCATGTATTTAAGTATGTATAGGGTCCATGTATGTGTCTGTGTTTCCCTTTGAACAGGTGCATCTGTGTGTGCAGATGTATGTACATGAATGTACTTTGGTGTGTGCCTGTGGAGACACAAAGTTAGTATCAGAAATTATCTTTGATTGCTCCTCCTCTTTATTGTTTTGAGCCTAGTTATCTAATTAAACTCAGAGCACAGGTCTAATTAACATTAGGGTTAGTTTGGCTAGCCAGCTTGTTCTGAGGATTCCCAGGCTAGAATTACAAGCAGGCTGCCATACTTTCCTGGCATTTTTTTTACATGAAATGTGGGGGACTAAATTCACATTCCTTTGCTTACCAGGCAAAGGCTTTAACCATTGAGTCATTTTCTCTAAGCCACATTTATTTCTTTAAATCAGGATCTTACTCATTTAGATGTCATAAAAATGCAGTGGTCAAGAGAACATAGTAGAATGACCTACGGAATCAAATTGTAGGTTTTAGGTCAGGCCTGCTTCTTGCAAGGTTAGACAATTTACCCTTTATTGGAGATTTTTCATACATAATCTGGGAATAATGGTGTCTGAACGTCTTCATGAGGATTAAGTGAGGTAATATAAGTAAAAACGCCTGGCACACACTAATTGGTAGCTGTTATTAGTATGATCCAATATACTAGTTGTTTTAATTTTATTTACCTACTAACTAACTCGATTCAGAGTTTTCTATTTTCATATTTGATTAGTTGGGTAAAGTAACATTTGCAATGACCTTCTGCAGCTAAACACTGGCTTTTGGTGTTTCAGATGAGAATTCTATTAACTAATTTTTACTCCATAGCTACTAGATTGTTCTTAATTGACTGAAGTTTAAAACAGTTTTACCTTTATTCTTAGAATTCAGGACTACGCTGTGTAGGTATTATTTTTGCGTCCTTACCTTTAGGTTCTAATGCTGATTTAAATGGTTATTAATTTCATTTAGTTTCAGTTTTACATCACAGGGGAGCCCAGAACCTTGAGCATGTTGGGCAAGCATCCTACCCACAATCTATATCTATACCCCATATCATTGTTCTTTAATGGTTCCGAAATTTTCCATTTTGTGAATGTTCTGTTGTTTGTTTGGTTTTTTTCTTTTTTCTTTTGTCATTCTCTGTTACAAGTATGCTCAGTGTTCATTTTCCTTGAAGTGGAGTTGCTAGATCAAAAGACTGTTAATAGTTGTCAGCATCTTGTAAGGTGTCCATTTGAAGTTAGGACCAATTTATAGATTTGTAGTAGTTTATAAGAAGGCATTTATTTCTCTGTATCCTTACCAGTAATAGGTGTTAGTCTGATTATCTGTCTACTTGTTTACCTATCTACCTGTGTGCACACATACTTAGATTACTTTTCTCATTGCTGGGACAAAGTACCTAACAAGAAGTAACTTAGACTCACAATTTAAAAGGATATAGTTCTTCATGGCAGGAAGAAATTGGTGTCAGGAATGGGAGGTGACTGGTCACATTGCATCAACAGTCACCAAGTAAAGAAAGATTATTGGGGGCTGGAGAGGTGGCTCAGAGGTTAGGCCTCTGCTTTGCAGGCAGAAGGTCCTGAGTTCGGATCCTAGACCCCAGGTATAGACGCTGGGCGGAAGCAGGGGCGTCCTGCGTTTCTGGTCCTGGTAGGGCAGAGCCTGTGAATCCTGGGGCGGAGTAAACGAGGAGGTTGAGGCGTCCATGGTGGTTCCCGAATTTGCCCGTGGTTCTACACACGCGCGCGCACACACGCACAATTGAATAAAAATGAATAAAAAAAATTTTAAAAAAAGGCATTTAAAAAAAAAAAGAAAGAAAGATTATTGGAATTAGCGAGCGGTCTTGCAGCTCTCAGCCTCCTGGATGGGTGTGGCATAGCCCATCTCCAGCTTCTGTGGTCAGCCATGCTCCTTTCTCCTCGAAAGACCTTATTTCCCTTCTGGAACCTAGGTTTTGGATTTTGGACTTTTGGACTGTGTTGGGACTACTGATGTAGTTAGTCTGTGCTTGAGACTTTTAAAGTTGGACTATATATGCAACAGAATGAGTAATTAGTACACCATCCCATGGATTGGGGTCCTGGACTGAATGAAAAGGAGGAATTAAGCTGAGCTGAGCACCAGCATTCCGCTCTCTGTTTTCTGACTGTGGATGCATGTGACCAGCTGCCCTCACACGCCTGTCACCATGCCTTCCCCACCATGATAGACTGTGCCCTTCCTTCCTGAAGTTGCTGTTGCTTATTAGGTATTTTGTCACAACAGTAAGAGAAGTTAACTAAAAAAAAAAAAAATTAATTATGGTGCCAGAAGGATCCTGTAACAAGTCCAAGGCCAGTCTGGTCTGCAAAGGTCAGTCAGGGATACCTAGCAAGACTTGTTATCCCCCCCCCCCAAAAAAAAATCAGGGGTAAGCTCCCTGCTTGCAAACCAGCCTGGCAATCTGGTTCAATGCCTAGAAACCCACATAGTGGAAGGAGAGAAATGGCTTCCCAGAGTTGTCCTCTGACCTCTACCCATGATTGTGGCATATGCTCTTTTCCTCTTCTCCCTCCTCAATATGCACTAATCGCGCCTCGGATAAACCTCATTGGCTATGATACTGCCACTGTGCAAAGCTCTCTTCTCCCTCTCTCAAATAAATAAAATTCTAAAAAAAAAAATTAGCGAAGGAAAATACGCCATCAGAAAAACTAATAATTCATTGTTACCAAGATCTGTATAGGAGTTATTGAAGGAAATTGTTTAGGCAGAAGGCATTTGACCCTTGACAGTTGGAGCTGGTTTACAGGTGAAGTTTGGAGGGAGAGGCTCTAAGGCCTCATCCCGCCCTGAGTAACGATTAACAAGCAGTGGCTGCTGGGCGTTGTAGAGACTCCAGTAGACATCACCTCTCTCTTGCTCCTGTAAGCAGCCCTACTTTAAGTCAAACACACACACACACACACACACACACACACACATATGAGAGTAAAGGGGGATTGGCTAAGAAGAAAGGGAACAGTGAGGAGTGGGAAGGGGACAGAAGGGAATAATGGGTATACATCATAAGACATATGTACAAGAATGTCATAATGAAACTAACCCCATTATTATATATGATACATGCTAATGAAAAATCTTAAAAACCTTAAATTGCATTATATTTATTTAAATAAAAGTTTAAGTAGATTCACACAAATTAAGCAAGTGGTAGAGATAAAATAAATGAAGGTACATATGATTCCTTTTTTTGTTTTTGAGGAGTAGTATAGAATTTATTAGAGGAAAGAAAGAATGGAATTCATGGACTTCAGACATGGAGCACCATGAAGGGCAAGGGTGCCCTGGAGAACTCATGGACTCCAGGTATGGAATCCATAGGGAGCAAGGAGCTGGAAAACAAACTTACAGACTCCAGGTGTTGAGTGCTATGAGGGGCAAGTGCCAGATTCATGGGTTTTTTTTTTGTTGTTTTGTTTACTTAACTATAATGCCTGTTGTGAAACTTGAAGACCTGAGTTTGATCCCTGAAACTGTAGCGATAAGGAGAAAGAGAATCGACTCCACAAAATTGTCCTCTGACTTCCACACATACATACCTATACAAACCCGTCGCATAATACACATATACATGTGCACACAATAATAACTAAAAAGGAGTGATGAGTTTGGAATATAGTCATAGTATTTTTATATTACATGAGAAATGGTTAAATTTATTTGAAACTTGACTGGTTATTTAATTATGTTGTAAATTTAGGACAACTACTGAAAAGATTTTTTTAAAAGAGAAATAAATCAGTCTTGGTGTCTCATGTCTATAATATCAGCACTCAAGGAGTTGGAAGCAAGAGATTAGGAGTTTAAGGTCAGTCTGGGCTACCTAAGACCCTGTTTCAAATGACAATAAATAATAAGCCAAAAAAAAAAAAAATGTGGGCTGGAGATATGGCTCAAGGGTTAAGACTCTGCCTTGCAAGCAGGAGGTCCTGAGTTCAGATCCCAGGTCCCACATTTAAAAAAAAAAAAAAAAAAAAAAAAGCCAATAATGAATGTAAAATAGGATCATAAAATACAGTCAGTTCATCAAAGCGAACACAGAAAAAGACAAAAGTAGATAGAACTAATAGAAACCACAAAGTTTAAGTTTTTATTGTTCCAATATTATGTTAACTGCAAGGGGTCTGAACATTAAGATGACTTTTTAAAAACTGTTTTGTATGTGTGCATGCATGCGTGCCTTAGAAGTCACTGGGTATCCTTGTAGAGGGCCAACTGTATTGTCAGGAATCATCCTGGATTGCTTCTACCTTCTTTTTTTGCTTTATTCTGGAATTTCCCAGGCTCTACTCACCAGGGCTGGAAATGCAGGCCACCACCATTTCCTCCTGGCATTTTTATGTGAGACCTAGGATCTGAACTTAGGACTTTCTGCTTACAAGGCAGAGTCTTAAACCCTGAGCCATCTTGCCAGTCCTAAGACAAGACTTTTATATTTATAAAGTAAAAACATAGTGTATAAAAATTAAGCTGTTAACAATAGTGTTAAGAAATACAGCATTAAATGTTTACAGCAAAAATGTCGTATTGATAAGCCGTACTTTATTCCTTTGATTGATAGATACTTAAATGTTTTGTGCTATTATGAATAATTGCTGCTTAGAATATTCTTGTGTAAGTTTTATGTGAACAAATGTTTTCATTTCTCTTAAGAATATACCTATGTTGGTCATTGCGCAGATCATGCAGAGTCCTATTATAATTGCTTCGGCCCTAACCACCCCTCAAAGTCTAGCATGGACTAAAGGCACTAGGATCCTTAGAAGCAAGGGATTAACAGTCACAATAGTGTTTCTATACTTAAGGAGAACACAAGAAAGAGTTCTAGGAAATGCCACTGAGTCCTTACACCTCATCAGAAAGGAGGACCCAGAGGAAAATTTGATATACACATTAAAGGATCCTTCAGAGATTGGGGGAGGGGGCACTGGGAGAAAGGGAGGGAGGGGAGAAAGGAAGGGGAAAAGGGGGGAGAGAACAGGAAGATCCAGGGAGGGGTAGAGGTAGGGGAGGGGACAGGGGTACCTATTACGTTTGTATGAGAAGAAAAATAAATTTAAAAAAAAAATTTAAAAAAGACCTAGAGAGAGGGAAGGAAGAGAGAGGGGAGAGAGAATACAAATCAGAGGGAAATGTAACTTTTACTTCACAAAGCTTTAACCATATAAAATTGAAGAACCTTACCAAAAAAAAAAACGAATGTACCTATGGATAGGCATCCCTTTAGTTGTGATGGGTGGACATTACCCCCCCATACATGTACTTACACACACGCACGTGCACACACACACACAGACCAATTCCAGCATGTGTTTCAGAAGGGACAAAATATTCAGTCTATAGCCTTCGTTTGGGTTTTTATGATTCCATATCAATTTTGGGATTTTTTCTATTGTTATGAAAAATTACATTGGAACTTTGATAAAGATTGTATTGAATTTGTGTATTTCTTTGGATAGTGTGGACACTTAAAAGTATTGATTCACAGGGCTGGAGAGAGGGCTCAGGGGTTAAGACTGCATTGCAAGCAGAAAGGACCTGAGTTCAGATCCTGGATCACACTTAAAAATGATAGGCAGAAATGTCAGTGGCCTTCATTTTGACCCTGAAAGATGGAGTTTGGCAAACTCCAGAGCAAAGAAATAAGAAGAGCAATCCAAGGTGATCCCCAAAGTCACCCTTGAGCCTCCACAGGCACACTCAGTACCCTCTTCTACACACACCCATGCATACACTTTTACACATCCACGCATGCACGTATACACATCTATAGGCCAAAAAAAAGGTAAACCTTCTATGTGGTAATTTATACTTTCTGTTAGTGTGAAAGTATTTTTTAAAAAGAAAAAGAAAACAGCCTGTGGTATCCTGAGTTTTGTAGTCAATTATTTCTAGTCAGACAAGTAGTACATATTTGGGCTACTACATAGTTAACATCCTGTCTCAAAAAAAAGTGATAATACTATTTCTTGTAGGTCAGCTGTGAAGAATCTGTCATAGCGCCTGTTAACTGTAGATGAAAATAGTGTTTCCTGCTTTGAAGGGGCTCATTGCTATTTAAAAGGCTGGAAGTCATGGACAGGCAATTGGTATCTGTTAAATAATGTTTATCAATTGTATAGGTGAAATTCCAGAAGAATATTTGTTTCACAGAGAGAGAGAGAGAGAGAGAGATTAAGAGAGAGATTAAGAGAGCATGCACAGGGGCTGGAGAGGTGGCTCAGGGGTTAAGCCTCTGCCTCGCAGGCGGAAGGTCCTGAGTTCGGATCCCAGATCCCACGTATAGACCCCAGGCGGAAGCCGGGGGGGGGGGGGGGAGCTGCGTTTCTGGTCCTGGTAGGGCGGAGCCTGTGAATCCCGGGGCGGAGGAAGTGGAGGCGTCCATGGTGGTTCCCAAATTCATCCGTGGTTCTACACATACACAGACACACACCCCCACGCACACATACATACACACACACGCACAACTGAATAAATTAAAAAAAAAAAAAAGAAACCACCATACTTTAAAAAAAAAAAAAAGAGCACGCACAATGACAAGCATGAACATGGTGTGACAAACTTGAATATGGCAAACGATCTATGGCACATGACAACTTCTGAAAGTCAGTTCTGTCCTTCCACCATGTGGGTTTCTGGAGATCAAACTCAGCTTGCCAGGTTTGCTAACTATCCCGCTGAGCTATCTCACAGGCTGGCTTGTAGAAATATAAATAACATTTAGAGATGTTTTAGCCTTAAGTAGCATTTTAGTCCAGGTTGAATTCCTTATAGTAGATAATTTTTTGTTTTGAACTTTGCATTTGATCACCAAATAAAGCTTTAGGATATGGGCAGAAACAGATTCACCAGAGTTTTATTCTGCTTCATGTTCTGAAATAATGAAAGGAAGAAAAGAAGGAAATGGAAAAAAAACACTAGAACAACACTGTATTGGATGCACTTCCATGGCTCTGGGAGGAAGGGAGGGGCTGGTTGGATAAGGGTTTGCTTTGGAGTCAAGGCCAGCAGGCAGGCAGCGATTTAGCCATGTGCAGCTGCAGAGGCTGTTGGAATAGGAAGTCCAGTTAACCACCATAGTGCTCAGTTTTTCCCTTTATTTCCAGTCCCCAGAGTACATAGTCTTGAGATTTTGCTCTCACTAGAAGTTCCTTTTGTGTGTATGAAAAGAGAGGCTGATCATGAGGCTGTTAATGAACTTGGTTACTAAAGCCTGCCTTCAGAAGTAGAGTTTATGATGCATTATATGTATTATACATATCTATTGTGAGGACAAGATGTAAGCTAGACACTAGCCTTTGTTGTTTAGGGGTTAGGATACTTCTATCTCCCTTAGTCCCCATTTTTATTCTTCGTTACCAGTCCCTTGGTTAGTTGATTTCAAAGTTGTTTTTTTTTTTAAGTATTATAACATCTCACTTTCATATAGTGTTGATGTCCTATCTCCCTGTACTAGTTACTCTTACCTGTTGCTGTGAGAGAACACCCAAAGTCAAGCAATGTAAAGAAGAAAGGGAGATTTATTTACCTTGTAGTTCAAGGGAAGATACAGTGTTTCATGGCAGTCGAGGCATGGCTGGCTGGCAGAAACTGGAGACAGGCTAAGTAAGTCACACCCATCTGCAAGGCTGAGAGCTACAAGACTACTTGCTGCAAAAGCAGATTTCTTCAGAAGTAGGGTGGGACTAATGTACCTCAAGCTCTATTCCCTCTAACTGCCTTCCTCCAGCAAGTCTCCACCTCTCAAAGGTGCCATGACCTCAAACACATAAGACTGTGGGGATCACATTTTAAACCATGACAGTTTCTTCATTATTTATCAATGAAGAGAAGGTGGAGTATATTGTGCAGGACCTTAAGCAGGAATTTGAAGTATTACCACAAAGGGAATGAACTGGTTTTAGAAATAAAGGGAAGTTATCTGCCTCTCTCCATTAGAAGTGGCTCAAACATACCACCCTTCCCTTACTGATCTGAGTGTGAACTGATATCTTTAAGGAACCTGCTGTTGTTTAGGTGTCCAGCACTGGAATGGTTTTGCCTGACTCTTATAGCGAAATCTAAAATTAGATATGCTTATTTTAGACCCAGAGGGAATAATACTGGGTTTGATCACCAGAACACTATAGCAAAATGACTGTTAATCTTGTCGGCACAGAATTCCAGAAACTATGGCGGAGTGTCACCGTGGATTCAATGGATGAGGAAAAAATTGAAGACTATCTGAAGCGGCAGGGTATTTCTTCCATGCAGGAATCCGGACCAAAGAAAGTGGTATGTAATCTAGAGAATAGCAAGTCTCTCTTCTCTGAGCTGTTAGCTACTTTTTATTTTGCTCTCTGACAAGCAAGTAGTAATTTTAGATCCCTAGTTTTTAGAGGGTTTTAATCCAGTGATTTAAGCAGAAATAATAGATGATGTTTGATGTATCAAGACTTGTAGACTTGGCTTTGAGTTTGGCTCCCAATGCCTTGGAGACAGGCTCTCCTGTCTTTTAGTGTGTGTGGCTCTTGAGCATACCTCCTCTTTCTGGAGCCTTGGTAGTGCCCATCTCTTAGTTCTTATCCTCTGTACATGCTTCCTCATTTCAAAAAGCAGCCACATCTGGCTGGTCTTTTTTTTTTTTTTTTTGGTTTTGTTTTTTTAACTTACTAGAGAGAGAAAGAGAATGAGAATTAGTGCTATGGTTTATGAATAGAGTCAGGGGACAATTTTTGAAAGTCAATTTTACCATAAGGACTTTTGGAGGATTGAACTCAGGACACGAGGTTTGTGCACAGGCACTTGACTTTTCTCACTTTTCCTGGTTAGCTTTTTTTTCTCACCTCTGTTGTCTTATTGTTTTCAAGTCCCGTAGGAAGTAGTGTGTTTGTGTTTATAGCCCTTAAATTCTACATATAGGAGGCATTCATAAATGAAGACTGGTAAGTTGCCCTGGACTAGCTAATCACGCGTTCAGTCCTAAAACAAGCAGGATGAAAGAACCTCCCCAGTGTCCTCTATTTTGCTGTGGTGCTTCTCTTCCTTTCCTTTGCCATCAGTATGCTTTGAATTCACCTCTCACCACTACTACCCCCCAACATATATTTGTTGAGTTATTCCGTGAACTTTTAAGACTCATAAAAAGATTGGTCAATGACCTCTCCACAAATGAGTATAATTGCAGACCTTCATGATTTACTGTCTTTGCTTAGTTTATTTTTAAATTGTGATTGTTAGTATTTCAGGTTTGCAAAATAGAGAATATTGCAAACCTTCGTGCCTATCAATCTCTAAGTTTTGCTATATCTTAATATCTTGCCATATTTTTTTCTTCAAAATTGGTAAATGTTAGCCAGGCACTTTTTTTTTTTTTTTTTTTTTCTTTTAGACTTGGTAGCAGACAAACTATAGAGAGCCACTGCCCCTCTTTTATCATCTTCGCACCTAACATAATTCTGCTAAGCTTTTGTGCCTGCCTGTTTATTTGGGATGGAAGTTTGCATTTGGGGCAGCAGAAAGAACCAGGCCTAGTTGGAAATTGGGTGTTTCTTGTGAGTTGGATGTGTGAGGCTGGGAAAAGGTTCACAGTCCTTTTGTGCTGGCTTCTGGGCTTTCCTAGTAAACCCTGTCTGTATTATTCTCTTGAGTCTGACTGTTGTCTAATTGTTCCCACCTTTTTTTCTAGGTTTCCATTCAGAGAAGGAAAAAGCCTGCTTCACAGAAAAAGCGACGGTTTAAGACACATAATGAACACTTGGCTGGAGTGCTGAAGGATTATTCAGACATTACCCCTGGCAAATAGGGAACTTCTGTCTCTGAACAAAGAGTTACACACAATCAAGGACTTTCCTGTTGATGCTTGGGATCTGAAGACTGTCCGTCTTCCTATCTGCTTCTTAACATGAGGAGAGGAGCAGTTCAGTTTACAGAACATGTGTGGATTACCAAACTTGGAGCTTATTCTAATCCAATAGGCCAATGAGAAATGTGATATTCCTGTTAAAACTGTTAATTTTTGGAAGAAAGGCACTTAGCATAGTGTGCAGGTGTCTTTGCTTTTTATCTGTTTCTAAATGGTTCCTGGTTCCAGTTTTTCTCTGTCATTTTAGAGCAAGTTGGAAGGTAGTCTTCAATGCAATATTTGTTTATTTCAAAATAACATATTTATAATAAAATCATTTGTAGAAGGATTTTTAAGAAGTTAGTGAATTCAGTTTATTTTCATTCTTGAAAATGGCAGGAAGCATCTCTAGTCCTCTACTTGCCAGAGTAAGTGTTTAGGATGTTTGAAGACTGGAGTCTGCGCTGTTGCTGAGCATGTGGATTTCATGACTAGAACAAAAGTTGTGCCTCTGGTTAGTTTAGCAATAAAGGTACACTAAATCTGATTGTTAATGTTTTCTTTTGAAAGGACAAGTCAGCATTTCATCTCCTAATAAGAGTGGAGAGAGTTTTCTTGCCAACCTGGATCTCAGCTTCACTGCATTCTAGCTCTTAGTGGCTTGTCCTGAGCTGCTGTGGGTGGAGGTGTCCTGTTACTGGCCCATCTCCTGAGAGCCATTGTCAAGTATGTGTGGATTCTTAAGGCTTTCATTATGGTCCTCCTTGTGACAAGCTCTTTTCCTTATCTGTACTTTTTTGTAGTTTGCCTTGGTTCCCTGGATTATTGCAAATCTCATCTTATATAAATTAGAATTGTATATTCTCACAAATGAGATATAAGCACTCTCAAAAAAGATATGATGCTAACTCAAAGCAGATGAGCTTTTTTGCTTATTTAGTTTGTATCCTTTTAAAATACTTCTCACTTATTAGTGTAATCTGTGTGCTGTATGTTTTTAAAAAAAAATTCTGAGCTTCAAACATAGTGTGAGATGTAAATTGTATAGTTCTGTTTTATTCACTTGTATTGTTTTTTCGTGAGCATCATTCCCCTTGATCTATAGCCGTCAAAGTCCCTCTATGTTGAGATTGTGATTGTATCACTAGGTAATATATAAGGAGGTTGTAGTCTGTGAAAAATTGATAACCTAGTTGTGTTCAGTGGTACTAATAGAAAGGGAAATGGATTTTTCAGCAGTTTTGGGTATCTAAAAGCATTCCTCCAGAAATTCCAAGTCGAAGTCCTGTTCTCGCCTCAGCCTGCTGCTGCTGCCATTTAGGAGCAAGTGGGAATGGGCATGGATAGGAGAGTTAAAAGGCCAAGTCTGCAAGTGCATCTGATCTATAATTCATCACAGTCCTGGGAGACTTTGAGGAGAGAGCTAAGAGAAATGTAGTTGAGCCTAGGCAGTGTGTAAAAAGTGAGCATTTGGCTGCTGCTGTCAAGTCTGTAAATGTAGCCAGATGATGATGGGACCCTGGGGCTGGAGGAGCACTTGATAACCTGTTGATGAGAGTGCTAGAGAAGGGCAATGTGGGAGCTTTCTATTACTTCAGTCCCTATGCTTAGGGAACCTGTACACGAGCTGCTGTGATTTCTCTTGTGAGCTCTTTGTTGGAAATTACTAGAGCAGAAGAAGCATGTCTCGATGTAGGCAGTCATGTGGGAGAGCACATTTGGATTTATCAGTTTCTTAATTCTTAATCAGCTTAGAAAGTGGCTGAGGCATAGAAGATGAGATTTAGTGCCCCCTCCAATCTCTATAGTTACTTTCAGTGATTGATTTGTTTAAAGGTTTGAGGGTTTTAAGGTTTTCACACTATTGTTAGCAAGCCAAGACTAATACTGTGCCTCTACCACAAGGCTGGTGTGCTGCATCTGGAACAATGATGAACTTGTCCCTCACACTGCTGTTCTCAAAGCTGTGTGTAGGACAGTTCATATTTTCTAGTGTGTCCTTTGTGGGGCTGTCCTGGAAGATCAGTAGGTATTCACAGCAGGAACAGTGAGGGCCTCTTGGAAACAATTTCTCAGATTAACCTCGGGACACCTGGCTCTGGTATATCTTGCAAATGTTGGGAAAAGCACTCTTTGGAAAGGTGGAATTAGAGTAAGGGCCAGCATTGTGTTCTTGCTTTCCTTCTTGCTGTAGTTTAAAAAACAAAAGCACATTTTCCTTCATAAAAAGCTTTCCATTAGATATGAATAAATGTGGCTGGTCCATGGCCATTCCATTTTAAACGGCTCCAAGGTCTGATCTTGGAAGCATAGTGGGTTCTGGCCTGGGTAGTACTTAGAAATAATGTGGCTGATCACTCTTCAGCAGATTGACAAAGGGCTCTTGGAAATATGGTTGTTATAGGACTGGTCCAGCTCCACTGTTTTGGAGGTGGGCCAGCACATTCCCATGACATCATAGTTTCAAGACCCTGTGAAAAGTCAATGACTTTTCCAACTAGTTAGAACTAATACTTCAGAGGGCATTCAGTATAAAGCCTGGTATGTTTTTTTGTTTGTTTTGTTTTGAGACAGGGTCTCTTGTGAGTGTGTGGGTATGTGTCCCTGTGGAGGACCAAGAATGACTTTGGGAATCATCCTGGATTGCCGTTACCTCTTCTTTACTTCACTCTGGAATTTGCATGCTCTACGCACTAGGGCCAGAAGTGCAGGCCACCTGGAAAACCTGGTGATTTTTAAGAAAACAAAAACAAAGGGGCATAGTATCGAGAAAATGGAATCAACTAACACATCTATCAACAGAACAATGGGTAATGGAAATGTGGTACATATACACAATAGAATATTATTTAGCCATCAGAAAGGATGAGATTAAGGAATTTGCTGGTAAATGGATGGAAGTGGAACATTTAATATTGACTGATGTATCTCAGATACAGAAAGATAAGCACCATATGTTCCCTCTTACATGTGGATGCTAGTACTGATATCCTTGTCAATGTATTTGGCTTGGAAAATCTGTAAAAGCCAGAAATTCAAAAGGAACCAACGAGTGGGAAGGTGGGGAGGAATGGTTAGGGTGAAAACTTTTAAAGAGGAAATACCATGGCAAGTAGGGTGAGGGAGGGAATAATTGGGAGAAGTACCTAGTGAGGAATGTGGGTATAAGAGACAGGAGGGTCAGAGGGACTTACAGAAAAACCCCTAAGATTATAGAAAGTAACTCCATAAGAACCTCCTATGCTAGTAATATGTCAAAAAAAAAAAGAAAAAGAAAAAAACATGTTTTTTAAAGAAAAGAACAAGAATGGGCAGTTCCTATGCAGAGGAGCACAGAGTGAGGCAAATAGGACAAACAAAAGCCCTTAGCTGATCCACTTAGAACTTAGTGACAATTAAAACTGTACTAGAAGTAAAAGGAATGTGACACTTCCTGATAAATATTGCTCAGAGAAGTCTCAAGGCCCCCAAACATTACAGGCTTTGGCCATTGCTCTTGGTTCCTCTCCAAAAAACTCAGACCCTATTACTGAAGACGTAACACATGGATCACAGAATATGGGCAAAATACATCAACTGGAACTGGTCTGAGAACTTCCTTCTTGCTGGATAGCTTACACAGTACCAAGGAATACTGTAGAAGCCACTGGGGGAGAGAAATGATCACAGGCCTCATCAACTCATGAGATCTGCAAGTTGCAATAAAAAATCACAATGGCAGCAGGTGACCACCCATGTAATAATGGCATGAATATCAAGGAGACAACCAACAGCTTTCTGATTGAACTCCAGACCTGCTTGTCAGAATGGAACACATTGCTGTTAACTAGAACAAGAACCTATAAAATGGAAGATCAATAGGGAAAAAGCAGCCTATGAACTATAGGAAGGAAGACAGTACACCAAACTTCTCTGTAAATAGCTACTACTATAATAGACTTGAAAAGCATTTAGCACTCAGTCTAGAACTCTTCCAAAAGAGGAAGAGGATCTCAACACCCTGACAGGATGCAGCCTAGGGCAGTAGAAGAGCAGTGAAGTGGACAATGGGCAGCCATAATGCAGAGTATTGGTGAACTGGCAAAGTTCACCCCAATCTGGTCAATCTAATCTTTCCCTACCCTAAGGCTTTGGAAACCTCATGGACAAGGGGGTGGTGAGATTGTTAAGAATCTAAAGATGGGAAGGTCCACCACTGGGCAAGACGTTCTATTCAAGGTAGGACTGCTGCATCCAGGAACTCCCTGAAGTAAGACTTGTCCTTACCAGATCTGCATCATGACTGACATACTAACTTGACCCCATAAACCACTGAAGAACTCAAGAGAGATAAGAACATATAATGGAAACCTCGAGGAATAAAGCTGGATGAGTCAAGGGAATTTGCCCCTATCAGTGGGGTGGCCTAAAAAGGGGTAACACATTATGCCACAGAGGCCTGAATTCCTATAAGAATAGACAAGCGAGGGCTGGAGAGGTGGCTCAGGGGTTAAGCCTCCGCTTTGCAGGCGGAAGGTCCTGAGTTCGGATCCCAGATCCCACGTATAGACGCCAGGCGGAAGCGGGGGTGGCCTGCGCTTCTGGTCCTGGTAGGGCGGAGCCTGTGAATCCCGGGGCAGAAGGAGATGGAGGCATCCATGGTGGTTCGCGAATTCGTCCGTGGTTCTACACATACACAGACACACACACACACAGACACACACACACGCACACATACACACGCACATGCGCACAGTTGAATAAATAATAAAAAAAAAATTAAAAAAAAAAAAGAATAGACAAGCGAGAGGGAACTCAGGTCTGTAGAAACAGGCAGGAGTGTGGGAGAGAATGGGATGGACTGATGAAGGGGAGAGGGGATGGGAAGTAAGGGGGATGGAGAGAACAATATGCTTGTAAAACTAGAAATTTTTTTAAAGGAAAGGGGCTGGGGAATATAGCTCAGTAATATTTCTCAAGCATGCGTAAGTTCAGTCTCTAATATTGGAAAAAAAAGGGGGGAAGATAAACGAGCAAACCATAGCCTGCCTTTGGCAAGACCAGCTTTAGTATGTTAATAACAGGTTTATTTTTCACTTGACTAGTAAGACATTGAACCAGCTCTCACATTTAAGACCCATGTTTTAGTTTTAGGAGAAAATATATGTATATTATATATTACATATATATAATATATATTACATGTTATATATATATTTTTTGTCTCAAAAAACATTTTAGTTCCATGATTGAAGCAGAGCACCTGCATGGTTACTGATAAAATCACCATCAAACAGCCTAAGGGAACTAGGGATTTATTCTCTCTCAGACTTCTGGTTACAGTTTCTTATCCAGCATGACAAACAAGAGTCATAACCAACATCTGGGCCAAGGGAACGACCTGCACCACATCCATGTAATGCCTGAGAAAGGCACAATTTTTTCCTGTCAGACCAGTATGTCTGGTTAAGAAGGATTCCACTTTCTCTAACAGTTCCTCCATTTTATTAACTTGTTCAGGGACTAGTTCCACCAACCATGGGCTGGGCCCTCCCCATCCACCACACAGTTTCCTGTGAGTTGGCTCTGGGCTTAACTACTACTCTAAAAATGTGCCCAGAGCTTAAACCCTCAACTGTCAAGTTGACACTTGTATGTAAGTAAGATAATGATTCTGAATTGCATTTTAAGTCTTTTTTTTTTTTTTTCTCTCAGAAGAAAACCTCGGTTAAATTTAAGCATAATACAGTCAAGTGTATTATTTGTGGGAGTGGGATAAGATCTGCTGACTTTGTAACTCCTGCCTCGGCTTCACAGGCGCTGACATCACAGCATGTGCCTCCATATCTAGCTTCTAATTTTATAGTTACAAATATAAGACAAGAATAAGAGGAGCTCACCTTGCCCCAAACCTTTTAAGTGAGAGGGTATTAGGAAAAACAGAACAAAGGGTTCACTGTTAAAATGCTTTTGAGCAGGCTGTGTTAGTTTGTAGAGGACCCTTCCTAGCAAATGAGAAAAGTGCTTTTTTGACATGTACTAGGAAGTGAATTCATGAGTGAGCTACAAGAGAGGACATACTGTTTTTAGTGACATGTCTGCTGCTTTCTTAAAGTTTGTTTTACTATGTGTTTTACTATGTTCCTCAGAGCATGCTTGACAGAGGGTCACTTTGTGGTTGGTTGGCTAGTTGTCAGTACCTTTGTGTTCCAGTAATCAAACAATCAGGTTTTGTTTGGCAAGAGTATTTACTCGCTGAGCCATCTTGCTGACTCCCACGATAGCTTCTTTAAACTCTTGATTCAGAATAGTTGAGGGGAAAGTTCATATATTAATGATATTAATACTATTTAAGATGTCATGCAGCAGTGGCAAATAGAAACTTTAAAGCATGCCTTACTTTGTAGGCCTTAAACTATCAGCTACCTGTAGTTTGTTTAGCATCATAATGGTTGCTGAGTTTTTGTTTTTTGGTTTTTTTTTTTTTGCATGTGTATGAGGGCACTGTGTGTGCCTGTGGAGGCCCAATGGTGACTTAGGGGGTCACCCTGGATTGTGCTACCTCTTCTTTGCTTTGGAGTTTCCCAGGCTCCACCTTCTAGAGCCAGAAGTGCTGGCCACTGTTGTTTCCACTCATGGGATCTGGGATCCAAACTCAGGACCTTCTGCTTGCAAGGCAGGGATTTAACCCTTGAGCCATCTCTCCATCCCAATTGTTAGAATTTTAATAGAAGTATCTTGAGCACTAGAATTTTAGAGAACACATCACTACTTGTTAACATTCTTTAGCCCTCTAAGAATGTTTTGTTATGAGAGGATGTAATGCTGTGATTTAGAAATTGAAGAGTAAGAAAGCAATTGTATATATACACTTAAACATGGACAAGAGTGCTGTTTCATAGTCAGGTGACCTGGAACGTAGGAGGACATCTGTATTATTAATGTTAATAGCACATCTTACTCAAAAGTCTCAGAAGTGATCTCAGTTCCCATCACCTTGACATAACACCAAGGATTTTTGTGTCTTGAGATGCAGAATTCAGAGTATTAGCTATACTTCCATCATTATTTAGCCCAGGTTAAGCAAACCTTAAACTTGACACTTCCACCTCAACCTCCTGAGTGCTGGCTTACAGCATCATGCCTAGCTTCATCATTCTTAAGCCTGTTCTTGTGCCACACAATTCAGGACATAGAGATGTTGTAAGGTAGTACACTGAGCTTGGGATGAAATCCAGTGAATGCAGAGACAGGATTTTAAGATGTTTTCATCTGAATATACAAGACTCTTAAAACTCCTTTAATTTTGTTACATAGGCAAGCGTCACATTTAATTTTTGGTGGTATTTTTATAATTGAATTAGTCTTGTATTAGCGAGGAGGAGTCTACTTAGTTATCTTTTCTGAAGTCTAAATAAATTGGGATGCTTTTCAACAACAATCTGTTCTTTCCTAATCCTGAAAGACCCTGCGTTTATTTCTGCCCAGTAGAGTGACAGAAAAGTTTATTGTAGAGATGTAATGCAATGGATGTTTTACTGCTTAGTTAGTGGGAATGTGTCTAGAGCTCATAGTAGATTGGCAAATGCATTTAAACCTTTTCATTTTATAATTATTGCCAGCATAGAGATGGTTTGGTATTCTTCTTAAGGCTACTTGTGACTAGGGGGGTGGGGGTGAAAAAAAAAAAAGGCTACTTGTGAAAAATCATGTGAAAGTGACGATATGTTTAGCAGTAACTGGTTTGGAAGAGGGTGGCTTGAGGCAAGAGCACTCAATTATGGCCTGCTTTGCAGGATTTGGAATTGGAAACATACAGCAGGTCAAATGGAAAGTTGCTGATCAGTTTGACCCAGAAAACTACGTTGGGTATACGCACAAGAGATCAAGATATAGGAAGCTGTATTAGTTTTCTCTGGTTTTCCAAGTTTTAGGGGATCAGAACACAGTCACCTTGATATGTCTTTGGTGGGTAGTCTCCCCTGGATACCAAGATACCAATCATAGAACTAAAATATCAATAAAAGAATCACCAGTTATTGCACTGTTCAGAAGGGATGGGAGTAGGACTGAGGATGTATGTAGTTCAAGTGGTACTTTACTTGCCTAGCAGGCACAAAGCTGTGGGCTTGATTCCCTGCAATTCCAGTACTTGGGAGGTGGAAGCAGGAGGATCAGACATTTAAGCTTATGCTTGGCTACACAACTTTGAGTCCAGCATATGCTACATGAAAAGCAAATGTGCATAATACCCTGTCATGTTGGCTAAATGAGTACCATGTTATACTAGAATTTGAGTTATCTTGAACTCAAACTTTGCATGCTGGGGGGGTGGACGGTATCATCTGAGCTGAAGAAAAGCTAACTCAGGTGTGTGGATTGACTTTGAGACCCTTAGTGGCCCATGGTGTCAGTTCTCCAAGCAACCCCAGTAGTGCATTCATAGATTATCCTTTGCCTTTTCCATTACTACTACTTTTCTTCTTTAATCTCTGTAAATCTTGGCTTGATGGCCAGTACCAACCTCTGTCACAACCTGGAAATAGAACAGAAATCTCTGGTCCCATTATACAGTGTGGACACGCTTGATTATTTTGCAAGAAGTTGCCAAGCAATGGTGTGATAGCTGGAATAAACACTTTATTTTTAAAAAATGACAATAGAAAAGTACCTTTAGACAGTTTGTAAAAGCATAATCAACAGTGAAGTGGCTCTGGTTTCCACAGAAGTAAGTAGAGGAGTCTCACAGAGCCAGATGGCACTGAGGGTACCAGCAGGTCCCTGAACATAGAAGTCCAAGCTGCTGCCTGCCCACTTTCCTCTTGAACTTGGGTAAGAAAGAGGCCCTCAGGCCAAACCGTGTTTGTTTGGTGCCAACCTTTAAAAATTCCTTGACATTTTTGTTTCTAATAAAACAAACCTCAGCAACCACATATTCATAAAACATTGAAGTTCAACACAATGTGAGCATATCAATAACAGATACAAAGATTATGATTATGTCTAGTTATATCAATAGCAGTTGGAAATTCTGATTGATAAAATTTTACACTTGTTTCTTATATGAGGCAGGCTGTACTGTCACTGCCTCTGGAAATGTTTCAGCTTACAGCGCAAGACTGATTTTTGGCTTTGAGTTTTGAAGCAAGGCTATCATTCATAGTCCTTGTACATGGCCACACCATAGTTATAGGTCCCCTCCTGTGTGGTGCAGTAAGTAGGTAGTCTCCGAGTGCATACACAGGATTATGAAGAATGTGATAAATGGTTTCTTTGACATGACCAGCTCACTTGGACTAATGCCATGCAAAATCACTTGGGAGATAAGTGATGTCCACTGCAGCCAAGCAAGTTGGGTGAAGCCTGCTCCTTGAGGTCATGTCGGCCTCTAGGCCAAAGTCCTTTCTTAGTGAGGCCAACCCTGCAGTTCCACTGGGCAAGAGGGAATGGTTTATGGAAGGTGAGTGATATATTAAGTCATTTACACACAGCATGCTTTCATACGTGATAAATATAAACAGCAAAACCTAACACTTGGCACACAGTGTATGTAGTCACAGCTGGAGCTGCCATGGTTTTCAAGGGCACAGTGCTGAGGAAATGTTTTCCAAGTATTCTTTGCCTGATTGTAAATATGCCGTTAAGGCAAAAACCTCCTAGAGGCTTTGATTGTCTTGCAGGGATATCTTATGAGAACCAGAATTTTAGATGTAGTATTGCAGGGAAAAAACCCTCATCTTCTAATACCATGTTACTAATGTGCTGTGGACTCTGGCCAGGCACATGGATTCAACACATTTACAATATAATTCTAGAAGTTTTGATACTATTTAGAAACATGCTTCAAACATGCAGCTTATTTATGAGGGAAAAATAGATTATATATCGTTACAAGCATCAAAAAACAAGCATAAAAGTTATGGTCCAACTCAATGTAAGAATCCATCTGCCATACTTAAAATGTTTGATATAAAAATAACTCAATTTCTTGGTGTTAATGTTGACCTTGTTTTGTTTGAAAATATCTCCAACTGTACAGAAAAGTCAGACCATGCATTCACAAATGACACACTATTTCTTATTATTATACAGTGTAAAAGAGTAAAACATTTTTTATTATATGCTTTTCTTTGAGGAAAACAGATGTGTGATAGAGGCTGTGGCAAAGTCTTGAAGGGCTCAAAACTGGGCAAGGTGATTTCAAGCCTGAAATAGAAAGAAAGTATGTTGAGAGCAGGTGGTCCAAGTCACATAATAGCCCTTTCTTAGCACAACTAAGTCCTCAGAAATTCCCTGAAAAAGTGTGTTAACTGAACCTCCAAATGAAGACCATGAGCAGCAGTCTCAGCAAGATTCATGGGCAGCATATATAGACCTCTACCAACTTGGGTAAAGCAAAAAATATCTGTAATCCAGCACTTGAAAGGCTGAAGCAGGAGGATCACCTCAAGTTCAAACCAATCTGTGCTACAGAGATCTTAAAAAAACAAACACAAAAAAAACTACACTTAACCAAACTCCTTTTTTCTAAAGTTTCAAGAAAATGTTCGTGTATTTGTTTTGTGGCAGAGAAAAGGTCCTTAAATTCTCTGAAATGGGTCCTGGATCCATCCTTTCCTCCTCCCTCTATCTCTCTTTCCATCTCCCCTCTCCTTTCTTAAAAAAATCTTTACATTTACTTATTGTGTTGTGGGCACACATGTGGATGTATGACACATGAGTTCAGTTTTTTTCCACTATGCAGGTTCCAGTATTTGAACCCAGGTCACCATACTTGGCAGCTAGAGCCTATACCCGCTAAACCATTTTGATGGGCTTCTTTCTATTTTGGGACAGGGTCTTGCTCTATAGCCCACTCACATTCCTTTTTCTTTAGCCTCCTGAGTGCTGGAGATCAAACCCAGGACCCACAAATGGTAGGCAACTGCTCTACAGTTGAGTACTCTTCCTTCAGCCAGTTCTGCATGGTCCTAAACCCATCTTAGCCCTGTTGACCCATCTTAGCCCTGTAGACTTTGTAGACTTGGTATTACTCAACTTAAATCCAGATAATCTGTAAACAAACAAAACAACAAAAAACTTACATTCATATATATTGAAAAACCTTTTTCTGATTCAATCAATTTTCTTTCTCCATCTCTTTATTTCTTGATATCTTAATGGTTCAATTTATGTATGCTTGTAGAAAATAAAATCCGTATCCCTAGAGTCATGGAAAGGCACCGGGGAGAAAGTCACTTGTATAGCTTTCTAGAGTGGAAGTCTAGGTATGCAGAAGCTTGCTGGGAAATTACCCAAATGCTCAGGTTGTTGCAAATACGGAATTAATCCTAAAGCCTCAAGGTAATGTTCACTGTAGAAAGCCCTGTGACTTAGAAATGCTGTCGCTCTAGGAGGGCCTGGCCCACTGCTTGGTGACCCAGTCCACTTCTCCCTGTATTTCTCAGCAGCATTCTGAATCAAAACAAAGAGGTAAAATTTCACTGATTCCTTTGTATCCCAGTGCACAGCTGGTGCATCCCCACTGAGGAACTGTTCTGTGAAGAGGAAATCAAAGTAGGCAGGTCTTCACACCCTATCTCATACCCACTTCTCATACACCCTGATTTCTGTCTGGAAGTAGGTAGGGCCCAGAGATCTTGTGGTTCTAGCTGTGTGATCTTGTAGTATTGTTGAATGGGCAGAGCAGGGTAGACTTCAGGGCAAAAGGGGGTGGGTAGCATTATTTGTGGGGAATAGGCAAACAGGAGTGAGCTGTGTCATTCTGTTTTCCATAACTAAGGCCTGCTGGTGTGGAAAGAAGCCCCTGGCTAGTCTGCTTTTTTCTCCAGAGCCCAACAATAGTCTTGGTCAGAGCACATTGTGTCCAGTGCCCTCTTTATGGTTTCACAGCCAAACCTAGGATGTTGCTTTCCTCATCTGTGAAGCCCTCAGAGGCAATGTGTCTAAACCCATATCCATCACTACCATTGGCCCTGTAGTGAGCCTTGGGTGGCTCTGCCCCTCACACAGGCTCCAGGATACCCTGGAGGGTATCTTAACCATTTTTTGCTTTAACAAGGTGACAGATTCAATAGTCCCTATGCCCCATTCACTCCAAGTTTCTCTACTTCTTTTCTATCCTCAGCCCCTTTCAGTAGCTACAAACTGTTAAAACCCCTTTTCTGGTCTGAAAGAGCTTCATATTTGCAAATGAGACTTCTAGGTCATTTGACTTTCACAGGAATTATCTTGGGTGTTACTTTCCTCTTCTGTAAGATGATCTCCTTCCTCAACTCAAGGGGAACCACTTGCTTACAGAACAAACAACCGTTCAGACACTTGGGACTCTAAGGGCAAATGAATGAGGGCAGTGGACCACCTGAAACAGAACCAGGATTTGAGTTCTGCACACCAGAAAACTGGTCCCCCATTCTGACTCTGACAGTCTCTTCTACATCTCTATCAGAAAAAATAATGATTAGGGGAGGGTCTGTGGTAAAGAGGGGGAAAAAAGATGAGAATCTATAGTTCCTGAACTTTCCAGAAGCATGCCACATAGATGTAATTCTCACATGGGAAAAGAATGTATCAACACTACCATCTACATCCCAGACTGAACACAAGGTCAGAATGTGGCTATTTCAGGCCCTGTAAACAAGGAAGAGGTTTAGCTAGGAATGGAGTTCAAACCTTGGAATGTATTAACAAGGGCATTTAAACAAAATCCAAAGATATCCGGGAACACAAAGCACCACAGAGGGACAGTGGGGCTGTGTGATCAGGAGCAGATTCTTTTAGTCTTTTGGGAAAGGGAACCATAAACACGTGCAAAGTAATAGGCCACGTGGACCTGCATCAAAATTTGTGTTGAGTAGGTTGCAGCTCTCCTCACGGGGAGACACGGGAGGTTGTCTGCTGCTATCTTAAGGAAAAATGTTATAAGATCCCAACATTTCATTTCAGTTGTCTTTGATGTGAAAGGTCATTAAGGGCCTTCAGTACTTGGAGATAAGAAAGTGCAAAACAAGCATTTGGCTTTATACATTATTAAGCCAGAATCTGCTTGGCTGGTGTCCTGGAAGCTTTTTCTGCCAGCGCTAAGAACGCCTTGCTTCTCATCCATCTGCACACACTTGACCTAATAATTCTTCCTGCAAGAGTTTAAACCCCTAACATTTATTCATTTTTACCTCAAGTCAGGAAATATTCCAAGTAAATATGGGATGTTTATACTGGTTTAGTTTTTATACCTGTCAGGTTAACTTTCAAATGAAGTACTAATACCAATTCGTAAATGAAGAATACTTAAGGGCTCTGAGATAGCTCAGCAGGTAGACATTGCTTACAAGTCTGGTGATCTCTGAGTTTGATCTCCCATATACCATAGCATGTAGGTGTGTACCTTCTCTTTCCTCAAATATTTTTTAAAAATTTAAAAAATCTTTTGAGGTTGATTGTATTGCTCTCTCCTTACCTGGCCACGTCTGTGCATAGCTCAAGTCAGAGAAGGCCTATCCCTGAGGACAGAGGGAGAACCTTTCTCTGTACAGGTGCACCTTTGCCTATAGGAGAGGAGCTCTATGGCCCTCCTCAAATCTTCACATCCTGGTCTGTGAACTGTTAAGACCCTGGAGCTGTAAAGCTATGACCTGAAGACATCCATGCTGAGGCGTCTCCCCACCTCTTCCACATGGCCACCCGACCTACCATTTCAGTATTCCTGGCACCTGAACCTCAAGTACTAAACTGCCTGTTTCTGCTTCTTTATTACTAGGCCCTTCTACCGTCTGGTGTAAAATCACCACCAGCTTCTGTGGTACTGACTTGGCTCTGCTGTGGGTCTTCACTGACAGACATTTCAATTGCTTTGCTGCATTTACAAAAAGACATCTAGCACTGGGGGTCCAGCTTGCCTTGTGTGTGCAATAGAACCTGAGTTGTTCCAACCCAGAATTGAAAAAAAAAATTTTAAATCTGATTTGAGAAAAATTGCACGAGTGGCTTCGAAACAGGGCTGTAGTATGCACAGCCTAGGCTAATCTCAATTTGAAAAAAAATTGAAAACATAAAACAAAACCGTAAATATTGACAAGAATATTATGATTATGAAAGAGAATCAGAAAAAAGGCAGCAGAACTAGTGAAGAAATTAGTGATGTACAAAAAACCCAAAAACAAAAAAAAAAAAAATGGTACCTGTTGATAACTTGTAAGTAGAAACAGGTATCAGTGGGAAGAATATTGTTAGCGAAGCTGGCTCACTTCCATGCAGAAGCTGCCCAGGTGCATGCAGGGGGAGGGTGGGTGCGTGATGCAGATGTGTGTGCCGGGCAAGTGCTGAGATACCATATCTCGTATGAAATTACTTAAGCCCAAAACATATTTGGTAATGACTTCCTTGGCCAGCACTGCAAGGTCCTTGTCCTCGGCAACAATCTCATCCTCTTTCCTGACTCACTTTTTTTTTTTTTTAAATAGGCCACTCACAAGGGATGAAATTCACCACCTTATTTGGGCTGGGATATGACTGCCGTCTACCAGCCGCTGGCATCCTGCTGCCTGAAGCCAAGCTCTGTCCAGTCACTGGAAGCTGCTACATGAGGTAGTGGTGAGCAGCTTACCTCTGAGAATGAACATTTTTAACTTTTTAGAAAGACTGAAATCTTTCTAAAGAGAACTTGCTTTCTTTATTATTATTATTATTTATTCAATTGTGGGTGTATGCATGTGTGCACGTGTGTGTATGTATGTGTGTGTGTATAGAACCACGGACGAATTCCGGAACCACCATGGACGCCTCCACCTCCTCCTTGTTTACTCTGCCCTGGGATTCACAGGCTCCGCCCCACCAGGACCAGAAACACAGGCTGCCTCTGCTTCCGCCCAGCATCTATACGTGGGGTCTAGGATCCGAACTCAGGAGCTTCTGCCTGCAAGGCAGAGACTTAACCCCTGAGCCACCTCTCCAGCCCCGAACTTGTTTTCTAAAAGGTACTTGGGTGTACTTGCTTGTAATCCCAGCTCTCTGGTAGGCAGGAAGATCATGAGTTCCATGCCACCCTACATAGTGAAACCATGTTTCCCAAACCAAACTAAATCAAAAGAGACTATTAGGAAGTGATAGCCAATACTATCTGAAAAGACTAATCAGAAAATCCCAGTGGCACAGAGGAAATCCCTGGAGAACCCTATAGAATTTAATCATATACAGAAATCCTAATTACAAAAGGCTCATAAAATGTCCCCAAGTAGAAAAATAGCTCCAATATATTTAATAAAGTGGGCTGATAAAGTAGAGGATATCTATCTATCCATCTATCCATCCACCTACCTAAGTATTACCTACATCTCATAAATTTCCAGTAAAATGCTGAATTTCAAATGAGGGCTCAGGAACAAAAAAGGAAAAGCTTCATTTACCTATAAAATTCCCTTAGGCAGAACTATGATGCTACTGGGGTGACCAGGCACTTGAGCAGAGCCAGCATGGCCTTAGAAAGCCACGACATGGCATGGAAACTGCCGGTTATGCTGGGGACTGTGGCACCCACAAGCAATTCCCAGCACTGAGGCTGAGGCAGGAGAATCCATTGCAGGCCAGTTTGGGCCACAGAGTGCCAGTCTCTCCACAGTAAGAAACAAACTGCCATCGTGACTATGAGTCAGCGAAAGAACCTGCAGACGGGATCCCCACACCGAGGCTGAGGTTCCCAAGAAATGCTGGTGCCTTGTGCTGCCCACACTGCCTTCCGCACTCACCAGCACGCTCCAGTTTTGCAGAACAGTTGGAAAACAGACGCCACCAGAGAAGATCACATTAATGCCCACAAGACAGATTGCAGCCGCCATCACACACCTGGGACCTGAGTGGACAGAGAGATCACCCGTTAACTGTGCTCGTGACAACCCTTCTGTGTGCCTTCTGCTGCTCTGGGTCAGGATGACCACTCTGCTCTGTTACTAGGGCAACAGCTCTGGGCTGTGGGACATCAGCCTGGGACAGCTCCTGGCCACAGAAGAGCTCAGCCCTGTCTAGCCCCACTGAGGTCTGCCCTGCAGAACATACACCTATGAATGTGCCTGTGACTCTCGAGGTGCTGAAGGGTGTAAAATACGAAGGCACAGAGATCCAGCCAGTGCGTTTTTAACGCACCTGGAGGACCGGCCGCATGTGGGCCGGCTGGTTTCCGTGGAATTGTCACGGAAGAAGGGAGCCCAGTTCCAAGCTGGATAGCAAAGGCGCTCCTCTATTTTCTCAGTTTCCATTCCATCACTGCCTTCCTGCAATCTGGTTTCATTTTTCTTCATGCTGCCTTACTGAGGAGGAGAGACTGCACTATACCAGATCTATCCTTTCTGGAATTACGGTCAAGCTTGAAGGAAAGACCACCTTCCTAGTCCATCTGTCTGCTCAGATGAAAAACATTCTGAGAATAAATGGGGAAAGGTTTCCCTTAGAATGTCACTAGGAAAACATGTAAAGAGTAGGTAGGTGAATTTCCAGTTTCCGAGCCAAAACTGGGTTATTTTGAAGACAGGAAAGCTACCACTGTAAGTAAAAGTAAGCAGTTCACCTAACCCTGCCTTGCTGCTGTGGCCACAGTGGCCGTGGAAGCAGGCCATGCTGTGCTCTTAGGACACCTGTCACTGAAGCCACAGTGATGGTTAGATTTCTCTTGACTCCTGCCCCTAAGCTGACCACTCACTCTCACCCCATGCTCCCTAGAACATGGGGGGGTTAACCAACAAGCTATATGACAAACAGGCTGACAGAGAGGAGAATGAACCAGTCATTCCCCAGAGACCATGGGATGGACTATCTAAAGCAAATAAAGCTCCAAGGTGGTTTTTTTCACCTTATTTTCCATTTTAAACCATCACACAGGCCTTTAAATACCCTGTAGAAACCAAGTAGAAGAGAAGTTGGAACTGAATGGTGGGATCACAGGCTGCTGTAGACGGTCCTGATCCAAGTGTGGGGGTCTCTGAGACTCAGTATGTGGTCCTCACATGTAGCCACTTTGCACAAGACTCTGGCAGCCGTCTCTTACAGGTCAGTGAGCTGCTTTTTGAGTCCGTCTACTTTGCCTTAGCCACGAAAGAACAAAAGGATCGAGTGGTCACATTATTTTCCAAATACGGTACAGTGCTCTTGGTTGATCCTTGTGCTCCTCGGGCTCCCGTACGAAACACCAGGGCTCGATCATCTCCAAGCAGTTACCCGGCTGCTTTACCAGGCTTCACTTTAACCCACTGTGCTCTATTTTCTTTATATTATTTAAATGATCTACTGTGCTCATTGTATTATTACTCTCCTCACTGCACTGCACTGGATCACAATATTTACTGTGTTGTGATTTTTAAGTGTAACACATAGAACAAGAAGGGCAGACCAGGCATAAGAACCGCCCTGGTTTCTGGGCATATATGGTATATAAGCGCAACAGTAGGTTTCTTCCAAGGAGAGGACGAATGGTGATTGCAGGAGCCATGGCAGCAGAATGCATGAACTGTGCTCACATCCAAAGAGAAGACTAGATTGTTCCCCCCCCAACAGAATGGCAGGTATACGCTGCTACAAATTCCAGTGGTGCGGTCCTGGTCCATAGCCAGGGGAATGTTAGGACTTCTAAATAATACCATCACCCCACACCAATTCCTAAATTTGTTCTTTTCAACAAATGTTTCTGCTTGGACATGCACCAATGAAGACTGTCAATCTCGTTACCTGTAAGGAATAACAGAAAACGTGCTCATGCTCTCTTTTCCTCAATGTTTCTGAGAAATTGATAATTTTCCAAAATGTTATGTCTGTCAAACATAACAGTTCTCTTATCACATGGCTGTCTGGGGCATTAACAAAACTCCTGATAGGGCAACATACTAAACGTCCACCTGACACATGACAAGTAAATGATACCAGGACACTAAGCCCTCTAGTGACCCCTCTTTTCATGGTCTTCCTCATACCACCAGTGAGACAGGACCCTTTTCTGCAGCATCCTCTGGCAGGCTGCTCCTGGAATATCCTAGGTACACAGAAGATGGAGCAATTGCCATGTCCACAATACTGCCCGTTACAATGTGCGCTCAGAGCACAGAGCCTGTTCGCTCAATTTTATATCTAGCACCCATCAGTCACATCATGTGATTATTTGAATATTAAAGAGTTATTTCACATTTCAGTCTAGTTATTCATTTTGCTTTAGCACCAAGAGGTCAAAGTGGGTAAATTGGAAATCCCCAAGGAGAACATGCATCGTGTGCATGCTTGTAATCCCAGCACTTGAGAGGAAGAGGCAAGAGAATCAGAAGTTCAAGACCAGTCTTGGCTACATATCAAGTTTGAGGCTAATCTGGGCTACAGGAGATCAGCCTCAAAAACAAAATAAAAACCAGAAACATAAACCAACCTGTAAATACCTTTGGGGGAGCAAGCCAAGGACAGTCTAGAAGAAGGCTCTTCTGGGGCATGGAGGTGGTCATTTGATTAAAACAGGGCTCCTGCCTTTCACCCTTCTGATATCCATTTTGGTTGAATGTGTATATTAGCTCATCAGCCCCACAGTTTCTATCTAGTTCTAATTATATTCCCCAAGATTATTCGCTAGCTTGGAATGTATGACTCTATCTTAGCAGACACTGCCCACCTAGAGTTTTTATAATCCTTATGTTGACAAGGTGGGTAACTGCTAGCCCAGCTTTGGAAACTGCTGCCGCCTCTGGCTGATGGCTACCCTTAATAGGTTTGTGGAAAATGATTTTGGGGAAAAAACAAAAAACAAGCAAACTGATTAAAAAAAAAATGTCCATGGGCTTTTTAATGAGGATCCATAGAGAACTGTGAACAACATCTTCCTTTCGGCCTATATGAGTGCTATACAAAACAAGATAAAACTGCAGCCCTCCCTTATGCCACATTGCTTGCCAAGCTCTCTACCATGAAGAATTTCTCTCCTGACTCGGTGTCTCTACTGATGACAGCAGCTACGCATCTCACTTGCCCCTCTGGTTCTACTTCATGTGCTCCTGCTTTTAGAACTAAGAGGCTTCATCCGACTCAGGGCAGGAGCTCAAGTGAAAACACTGACCTCCCAACAGTGGCGAGGACATCAGCAAGTGAAGTCAACTCTCAGCAGTCACTTGGATTAACGTGACCTGACCTACAATCTCAGCCTTCATGCCATAGAGATGGCTTGTCTATTGGAAATAAGTCCCTGGACTCATCCTGTCCAGAACTCTCCTTTTTCCCTACTAAGAGTGAGGCCAGATCCAACGTTCTGCCTGCGACCTTTTCTTATAAAGTGCTTACAGACATGTCCACGAGGAACTTAAATCTTGCCAGTTACCCCTTGCTAAGAGTCTCAAGTGATACAGTCAAGTATACAGCACTCAGAAGATTGTGACCACTATAAGCATTTGGTAATGGCCCCAACACTTTGGAAGGACTTCTTTAGTATTTCTAGCAGGATCACAGTCTGCTCCCTCGGGCTTCTAGTTCTTTTTACTTCAGGAAGAAAGGAGTAACAACCCAAAAGAAGGTGCATTGGGGAACTGTAATTTCTAGCTTCATTTTTGGTATATTTCTCCAATTCGCATCAAATTACAAATTATGGCACTTTGCATTCAACAGAAATTCAGAGAGAGACTAAATTATAGAGGCATTTGGGTGACTTGAAATTCTGAATTTGTAAGCTGAAAATTCATTTGATGGTTGTCTGTTAGACTGAACATGGCATAAAAATGCCAAATTAGGACAGTTCCTATCAACACAAAACTTTAAAGAAGGCCTTGGCCAAGCACTACTACCTTGTGTGTCAAAGCTGTATTTGAATGGGTGATTTACTCCACAAATCAAGGAAGTTTCTTTTTTTCAATCCTAGGAGCACGTAGGCTACAATGGTAGAAAACTGCCTCTGAAGAGATACAATGCTGCCTCCCTGAGCAAGTCTCTCGGGGAAGAACTGCTGGGTTTTTTGTTGTTGTTGCATGTGTTGTCTGTACGTGTGCCTATATCTGTGTGTATCAGAGGGCGCTATGTGTGCCAGAGGGCACTATGTGTGCCCATGGAGGCCCAAGGGTGACTTCAGGAATTATCCTGGATTAACTACCTCCTCTTTGCTTTGCTCTGGAGTTTCCCACGCTCCATCTTCCAGTGTCAGAAGTGCAGCCGCCACTACTGCTTTTACATGGGATCTAGGATCCTGACTCAGGACTTTCTGCTTGAAATCTGGGATCCTAAGTCAGGACCTTTTGCTTTCGAGGCAGAGACTTAACCCTTGGGCCATCTCTCTAGCCTAGAACCGCTATTGACTGGAATGTCCACTACGCACTGTATGTGTGCTAGTGCTCTGCATATAAATCCCTGGGTGAAACCAAGTACTTACACAGCATTCAACAGAACTGACGGGACTTCCAGCCCTGAGACGTAGCCTCGGAGGGAGGGAGCCAGCGCATCTGGAAAGACATGTGGAGGGAAACTGTGAGCCAGAGGTTGGTTTACCAATGTGTCTCCTTCCAGAGATCCTGTGGGATTCTTCACCAAGGAGCTGAAAATGCAGTATCCTGAAAAAACTTACACGTCCTGTAAATATGTGGGCCATACTCTCAGGATGGTACCTGCCTCAAATGACATTGAGGTTCCATCTACTCCCTGCTCCTACTTTTCTTTCCAGAGCTAACAGTGATTAGAGGCATTGTGGCCCCACATGTTTCCTTTCCACTCAGAAATCAAGGCCTAGTCTAGGGAGAGCTGCCAAGGTTTCCGTAACAATGTGGGGATAAGGAAGGGACAGTTCATGACCCGTTCCAAGACTGGCCTAGCCAGAATGTCTCCGAGGAAAAGGGTCTGGCTTCTTGGCATGGTGTCTGATCACCATGCCGGAGAGGCCTGTAGCTTCTGCTGAGGAGACCGGCAGGTGTGACAGCAGCAGCAGCCCTACCTCCAACCAGCTGGGAGAATGGACACGTCATTACCTGACAGGAGGTTCCGAGTTTCATGTGGAAAACAAGGGCCCAGCCACCTTATTTGTGAAAAGCACTCATGGGCAAATCTGCTAAGAACCCAGAGGCTCCCAGGGATGGACAGGGATCTGTCATTTGGTCTGCTTTCCAGTGGATATATAAAGTGGAAGGACTACTTCAAATATTCCTTAAAGTCCTCCCTCATTATCAGTGTGGGGTCCCCACAATGGGGAGTTACATGCACTAGGCTAACTTGGAGTAGAGGACCCTGGCCTGGCTTGGGGTCGTGAGGCCTGAAGACACCAAGGAACAAATATTGGAGCGTCTGCTACATCAGAAATCCACCTCGAGATATCTCTTAGGCCATTTTATATATTAGATCTCCTAACATACTCCTGATACACAGTTGGAGGGACACTCCAGACTGTGAGGGTCAAATTTAATGCCCAGGAATCATCAAAGCCCTGGAGTTCTTTGAAAGTAAGGTTTGAAGGATCAGAAACTTACCCCTGGGGAGGGGAGAGGGCAGAGGGGCGGCCATAGTGAAAAATCCTACTTTGGAACTTGAAGGCAATAGGAAGGAGAAAGAAGGGCCAATGTGGAAGACGGGCAGGAAAGAATAGGGAGCAGAAGGTGGGGCTGAAGACAGATACGGAAGTAACTGGTACCTACCCATGTTCATGGCTTGATCTCTGAGTCCACTTGCTCACTAAGCAGAGAGCAGAATTGGAGCTGCCTTCCTGAATCAGCTGGGGAAGGACGGCTGGGGGCACAGGACCATGGGGCAGGGTGGGCTGAGGATCTAAACAGAAGGGGATGGTTCGTGTGCACCAGGTCAGTGTGGAGCGGCGGTGTGGTGGCTGCTGTGTGCCCTGGGTGTGTGCTGGAGACATGGAGCCCCAAGGCCAAGATGGAATGGTGTTTCCCAGGGGACAAAGAAGGACGCTGATGGGGGCTGTGAGCCAGTGGTTGGCATGGGTCTGGAGTGGGTGAAGGTGGCCATGATACAGAAGCCCCTTTCTGCCTGCCACCCAGTCTGACTACAGGACACACACACACACACACACACACACACACACACACACCACACCTTGCATTCTCTTCACTACAATATGCCTGTCCTTGGGCCAAACCCCAGGCTGCCTAGAGAGCTGACTCTGAAAAGATCAAGGATGAATGTGGGGGTCGAGGATGGTGCTGTTGAGGAAGTGGGCTGGCCAATTGTGGAGGTACAACTGGCAGCAGGTGGAGTAAAGATGGGCTCCACGCCTCATGCCTGTGGTTCATGGCTCAGAGGGCTCCCAGCTTCCTGGAGAATGGATCCTCTTGCTGCACTCTGCCAGCAGGGGGCAGCTCCCGCCAGGTCAAGCTTGAATTTCTCCAAGTTCTTGCAAATGCAGAGTTCATGGTGCAAAGCCAGGACTGTGGGCAGCTGGCCCACTTGAACAAGCTGTTTTGTGCTAATCTCTGCTTTCTGTGGGGGTAGCAGAGGCTTCACCTTTACCCTCATTTGGGTTGCTCATTCTGCTGTAACTTGTCCCTAGATCACTCCTGCCCGGTCACTGGAGGCAGCTTCCGAAGGTGCATTAGCACTGTGGAAACCCACAGAATCTTCAAGTCCTGCTTTTCATAACACTTCAGCAGGGCTTAAGTTAGGATGTGGATGTTCTAATTGTATACTAAGGGTTGGCCTTGCCACTTCTCTTCTTTATCCTGTTTGCAGAAACAGGCACGTTTGAGTGCACGTGTGTATATGTGAAGACACACTCACAAGCTTGCATACAGTTCCAAGGGTTCTCGAGGTGTCTTAATTACTCAACACTTGAACACATGAGTCTGCCAGACAGTGCCAGGCACATCACAGGGACTGAAATCTGGAGACCCGGGAGTCTTTGACATTGAAACATTTGTCACTCTGTGGATGCTAGTCGCACTTCTCCAGGAATGTCTTTTAAAACACTTCCCCTGGGAAAGGCAACGCCATCAATCTGTCTAACACCTGGATCTGGTGATAGACTAAACAGGAGCAGGAGACAATGGTAAAGAAATAATTCGGAGCAAAAATAAAATTGTATGCTACAAAAAGTAGTAATTACACAAAAGATAATTTCTTCATTGATAGAAGTAAGACCCAGAGAATTAAACACCACAGAATTTATATTCCCGATGAGGAGGAGGACAGAAAGACTCCAGGGTAGAATCCTCACCCAGTGTGTTGCCTTTGGCCTCCCAAAGATTAAACAGAACAATCCTGCCTTGTATTGTCCTCTGGCTAGTGCCTGAGTCACACTCTTTTTTAGATTTAAATAGGCATTAGAAACACTTACCAGGTTTACCGCCATTAGTAAACACCCTTTGGGAATTTTCATCTCTCCTGACCACAGGACAAGACCAGACCTGTGTGGCCCAGGCTCACCTGGACCTTGTCAGAAACACAGACACCCTAGGGCGTGTGCTCTAAAGTTCTGTGTGGCTGGCGTGCACATGCAGATCTTAAGACACTGCTCTTGACTTAGATTCTAGAAGTGTGGCCAGAACAAGACTAGTCTACAAATGCTCTACACTGGTAGAGCTTAGTAGAAGCTTGAGAGAAGTGCTATCTGCTCATCGGCAGACTCACAGCACAAAGCAGCACACACAAGGCTCTGAGGAGACCCAAAGGAAAGAAACCTGTTTGACTCGATCCAGTCCTGGGCTTCCCAAGGTCATCTAACCACAGAATCCTCTAATTCCCTGCCGGCTGTTAATACTTGCAGACTGAGGAGGGAGGGGCTCAATGTGGCACCCAAGCTTCTGGCTCTTAAAAAAACCAATATGCTACCCAGCAGCATCCTGTAGGTTGTCTCTTCAAAGCAGACTTAGAACTACACGGGCCCGTTGAACACAACCAGTTCCTTGAGAACATGTTTTGTATATGACTCTAGCCACTCACTCCATCAGTGTTTAAAGTGTGTACATTTTCAGGCAGAACGCTACCACTATCCTACAGTGGAGCCCTCAACGCTCCAGTGGAGACTTCCCACAACCATCAACGCTGTGTCAGTGGCTGGGGACCTGACTCTTCCTGAGGCAGGAGTGCTGCAAGTTTGAGACCATTCTTGGCTACACAGCAAGAGTGTTTCAAAACAACAAAAAGCTATGTCTGGAGTACGCTGGTTACGATGGCCTGAAAGACCTCTGATGCAGCACGGCAAGGGAGTCAGCTGTTCATGAAGCCTGAACCAAGAGCAAGGTCCCCGGACCATGAACATCTCCTGTTAGGACCAGTCTGTGCTGGAACCAAACTTGAGCCATCAGGGATAACTTTCTTTTCTCTCCCAGGTCTTTAGACTCTTCCTGTTCATTCTAGCCCAAGTTTCCAGACAGGCATGTGAAATGTGCTCAGACATCTCCGAGTTCACTTGAGACGTCACGCGGGTGGAGGGCACCCAGGCGTGTTAACACCCTGTGTCAGATGAAGTCCACGATGGTCGCTCGCCATCCATATTTAATTTTGTCAGCCTGTTAATTTTTAACTCTGTTTGCCATCAAGGGCCATTAGAGGTCCCTGGGAGCTGAATTCAGTGAAGCGGACAGAGCCAGTGGCAGGGAAGCACTAAACAGAAAAGTTGAGGTGTCCCACTTTCCTATCCTATCACTGAGTTCTAGCCTTCCACACTGACAGCACAAATTCTAAATAAAACATTGATTCTACTTGGAATCAATTTTCCTACACCCGCCCTCTGTTTTCTTCAAAGGGCAAAGTTTACTTTCTCCTTTTACAGAGACTATGTTGTATAATTCTGAAGTTTCCGTGCAGTGTTTGGTTTGTTCTAAAATTGCTGTAAGTCATACTTTACAATGGCACCTGGGTGCCTGGATCTAGGGAAGGGACCCCAGGGATGGGGGCCTCTCAGAACCACGCCAAGAGCTTCTGCACTTCTTCCCCTTACCTAGAACAAAGCCCAGCTCTTAGAGCCTGCCTAACCCTATTCTACAGTTCCTATGCTCAACTTCTGACAAAGGGAAAGTAGAGAAACTGCTCGAAGCCAAGCATTTAACACTGTCTAAAGCAAATCTCTTGAGATGGATGCTCAGGAAGGATGAAAAACACTGCCTAAATTATGAAATAAGCATTAAAATTTTGTTGTGTGCACAGAGTACCCCATGTCTATGATCCCAGCACTAAGAGGCTGAAGTGAAAGGATTACCAAGCACAGCCTGGGCCATATAATGGACTATCTCAAAAGGGGGAGGGAGGGGGAAACTGGGTTTTAATGGCTCTGGTGTTAAAAGCACCTGCCATCCAAGTTCAGATTCCCTGATCTCATATTAAATGCTGTGTGGGCGTGGTGACCTGCTTGGTCTAGCCTTGGAAGGTGGAATCCTCAAAGCAAGCTGGCTAGCCAGGCTAGCCCTATCTGTAAGTTGGGTTTGATCAGAGACCTCAGAAATAATGAGGTAGAAAGATTGAGGATGATTTCTGACATCAACCATAAGTCTCCATATACATGGAAAAACAAAGGAAATAAAAATTTTTTTTGGTAGAGGATTTTTTTGGGGGAGGGGGAAGGTCAGGGCCTCATATAGCCCAAGTTGGCAAGGATGATCTTGAACTTCTAACACTTTGGTTGTTTAAGTATGAGCTACCACTTGGTTTCTGTGTGTTGCTGGGGATCAAACATAGGGGCCCCTACATACCCTTGATCAACTGAGCTGTATCTTCAGCTCTACTGTTTGGCTTTTGAAGGAATCCTAACTACACGCCAGGTCTACACCTCCCTACTGTGACACTGGTTCACACACTTGGAATAAGTCACCCTGAGCCTTTCTCTGGATCTTGAGAATGACGACATTGATTCCTAGGGCAGCCAGTCTTCCTGAGCTCAGTGATCTTGACAATGACAGGGCCGCCAGGAAAGACGACTTGCTGCTCCTGACATGGATCTCTGGGCTTGATTCACAATCCTAAAGAATAACCTACTAAGACCAAAGACACAACTTTCCTCTCCAGAGATCAAAGGCTAAATGGAAATCGAGCAAGAACAAGAGTTGTAGAAAGAAGGTGCCAGAACCTGGGAGAAATGGACTGGAGACCTGTGTGGTCGTTCTCTGGTCTCTGACACAAAGCAAGATAAGGCGGCAGCTGTGTGTGCAGCGCCAAGCACCACTGGTTTTCTGGAACTTCAGCTGGCTTCCCTCCTGAAGCACTTCCTGTCCCGGGAGGCTTTCCGCAGGTGGGCATGTCCCAGCTTGTCTTGAGCACCACTCTGCTGGATGCTGTTGCTTGGCAACGCTGAGTCATCCCTTGTCGTTTGATGTCCCATGCATTGTGTCTGTTTCCTATCCTCTGACTGCATTTGATGCACCAGCACTCTGTAACCCTGTTATTGTTATTAAATCATGCCACACATCTGAAGTATCACTGGGCAGCTTGGCTTAGTCTTAGGTTTTTCTTCTTCCTGGGCTGGGGATGTAGCTTAGTGGTGGAATGCTTACCCCAGCCCCATGCTCTAGGGTCCAATTCCAAACCTAGCACTGCAAAAATCAAAACCATCAAATAAACAAAAACACACTCCCAGTTAAAAAAAAATTTTTAATAGGTCTCGAGTATGTACCAGACATTATTATGTGCTTTACAAGAATTATTGTCTCCATTTTCCGGAAGCATCCAGTTAAAAATCGAGGTTGCTAGCTTCCAAGCAGCAGGGCCATGTGTGGGGCAGCCATCGCTGAGACTATTTCCACAGAGCAGCAAGGAAAAGTGGCATCTTGCAGCACTCCTGGGAGCTCAGGACACGGCACAGGCCGTGCCTGGGGAAGAAGGGCTGTGATCCTAATAGCCAGGCAGTGCCAAATTCTCTGGAGCGCGGAACCCAATGTCCGTTCCCGAGTGTCAAGCCAGAGGCTTCCAGTGGACATGAAGGCGAGTGTGGCACTGCTGGGAGTCTCGGCGCTCCGAGGTTTGGAGGAATGAAGGAATGATCTCAGGGCCCATCTCTTTGTGAGGCTTGGGTCGTCGTCTTAGTGGCAGTTCTAAAGGGACAGCACACCACTGAAGAGCAGGAGCTCAAGAGCAAGGGAGTCAGAACCAAGAGCGAATGTGACCCAGCACCCCAGATCTCAGGCCGCTGTGACAGGAAGTCACTGTGTATCAGATGGATGGGGACACTGGTCTGACAGGGTTGGTCACCCGTATAGAATAAGCTATTGCAGACTGGGGAAAGGGAGGAGCCCAAAAAGTGCGGGGGTGGGGAGGTGTGTCTTTGTTCTGTGAAGCCTTTTCGGTACCAGAGTAGAGTGACGGTTGCCACACACCAGGTGAACTCTCGGGAGTTTGATGCACACACTGCCTGCATGTTCCTGCTGCGCTCAGGCAGCCCATCCCGCCATGCCCAGCCTGTTTCTACTCTGTATTTTCCCTCTGGAAGTAGTGACTGACACAGTGATAACTGAAATGTAATAAAAGACATCTAAAGTAATAGCTAAATAATGAATCAATCTAAACAAGAAAGTCACTTCTTGCTGGGTACCGGCTCAAGTACAGCTGGCCGGAGGATCAATCCTACCTTACGGTGCAGAAAACCCATGTGAGTTCTCAGGGCTCTCCCGGCCCCATTTGCCTGGGTTTGCTCTTTTCCCATGGCCCAGTTCTGTCTTTATTTTGGGCTTAACCTTTTAAAATTTTTCCAGTGTGTCACAAGGGACCTCTCAAGAGGCACGTCCCTCACAAGTCTGTGCTATGGCTTAGAAAGTTTCTGTTGTACAGGTGATGAGCTCCCTGTGTGACCTGGATGACAGCTCGGTGTGTTCAGAAAGGATACAGTGCCCAAAGCTAAGAGCCCACGAAATACCTGCCGTACCAGCAAGCACTCCTGACCCTGAGGTCCTGTGAAGGCCTGCAGTCTGTGAAAGTTTTGGCTCTAACTCTGGGACTGACTAGCTCAGGGGCGACAATTTCTAGAATGTAGTGAAGACAGAGTACTTTAACTTTCTGCCCCACCAATTTAGATTTAAAAGGCAGAGATATGTGAAAGGGCCATGAACAGATGGACAAAACCACTGTCTTCAGATAAACTTTTCAAAATGTGGTGGATACTTCGACCCAGTGAAGCACAATGTATTGATTAAATTTCAAATACCAATGGGGACAAAATGATCACTTCAAAAATGCCTGTTAGATTTAGATGTTGGCTCCAAGAGGCATCTTTCATTTCTATCTTTAAAAACTCAGGTATGGGGCTGGAGAGATGGCTCATGGGGTTAGGTCTCTGCCTTGCAAGCAGAAGGACCTGAGTTCAGATCTCAGATCCCACACAAAAACTCCTGGCAGAAATGGTAGCAGCCTGCAATCCCAGTCCTGGAAGGTGGAGCCTAGGAAACCTCGGAGCAAAGCTAAAAGGAAGTAGAGCAATCCAGGGTGATTCCTGAAGTCACTTTTGGGCCTCCACAGGCGTACACAGTACCCTCTGATATACTCATGCACACATGCATGCAAAAATAAGTAACTACACAGAACTTAAAAACAAAAACAAAAACCCTCAGCGACTACAAGGGGCTGTCCTGTTACTTTAAATCCAATAATTTTGGGAGAAGAAAGGGAGTTGAAGACAGGGTTTAGCCCAGACTAGCCTAGAACTCTTGATTTTTCTGTTTCCAAGTGCTGGAATTACGGGTGTGTGCCACTGTGACACATGGGATCCATGACCCAGGAGGAGGCAGGGCCGCGGTACGTGTTTGTGAGGTGCAGCTGGGGAACCCAAGAGGCACGAGGTCACATGCAACTGGGCAGAGCCAATTTAACGACAACGCCGGTCTCCTGGGGCCTCCTTGCTTGGGATCACGGCAGGCACACGGGACTATACCCGCTCACTGAAAATGGACCTCTACTAGCTAGACCACCACTGCTGTTGACATGAGAACTCCTGGCAGCCGATGTCTGGTGGCTGGCACGAGAATCTTCTAGCATGCAGCCCACAGGAGCTGGGGAAGCCGAGAGCACGGACGTGGTGGCGATGAGGCCTTGGCTTGGGGCCCGGTCTTCCTAGAGTGCTCTTTCTGAGTCTCTCCCATGGAACCTCTGTTTAGCTGTGATGGGCCCTACCCCAAAACTCAGCCAGACATTGATACCTTTGCTCCAGAACTGTGTCACCGTGAAAACAGAAAACGCCACAGTCTACTTGAGATCATTTTTTGCTCTGATTAAAATTTTTATTGAAATTTCTCCAATGTCATCAAGAAATAGTTTTTGCAAAAGGGGAAAAATAGCTAACAAACGAATTCAACATGGGAGCTCCCTCTGCTGGTCTGTGGTAGGTTGATATGTGACAAACACATTCCCAGAGACAAATCTAATCTGCTGGAGAAGTGGACAAAAGACAGGTGTGTTGGGCTTTGCCTCAGGAGAGAAGCACTAGAAGAAAAAAAAAAAAAAATCCATGTCTCAAAACAGAGCACAACATCACTAAGAAAATATGACTTTTCCAAAACAAAATCTGAATTATCTGCTAAGGAGAATGTCCCACTCTGTTCTATCTCCAATTAGGATTCTGAGCCCCTTGGATTTGGGTTAAGGGCAATTCCCTTGTCTTTGCCTCCAAGTCTCTTCTTACAGACTCCCATCTACTCAGAGAAGAAAGTTCCAAGAAGTTGAGGCCTCTCCGGAATTCCAATGTGCCAGGGCTGGGAGGCAGGTGACTGACCCCTGCCTAGTCACGGTAGAGCCACGGTGATTTCCTAAGTTTCCATCTCTCAGGCCTGCTTCGTCATCTGCAAAATGGGCTGAACCATCCCCTACCAGTTCACTGAGTCCCAACATGGACAAATATTAAACAACCACGTCCACTTAAGATCTTTGGGATAGGGAGTCACGGCTGGCTGGAAACGACTCCAGACAGCACATTGATCTCACCAACATCAGATGAAAGTTCACACCCTATCTAGAGTTGATGACTGAGTCAAGTGACTTCCGGGCTGGGAAAGACTCAAGAAGGGCCTTGTGAGCCACGCGTGCCAATAAAGCATGTGGCCAAGGCCCATCTGCCTGTCTCCATCCTTCCTCACAATGGCACAGGCTTTCTAATCTCATAAGCGATCTTTGTCAGATTCTCCTTCTTCCCTAAAAATCACTCTGATTTCAGCTGTGACACCATAACCAAACCCAACATTCCCAGTGCCTCGACCCTGTCAAGTGTTGATTCTCCAAGGCACTGGTGAGAGACTTTGTCACTGACTAACCAAAATCACGATTATTCAGAAGACCATGCAACCTTTGTACTGCTTCATGGTATTTACTACCACTGAGTTCAATTGCCAGTTGATCTGTTGTTCTTGGGTCATATAGTGAAAGGAGAAGCAGCATACTTATATACCAGGTGTGGGGTGAGCCGCAGGGGCTCTTTAGTTACATCTTACTGTCTTCAAAGTTACCCGCAAAACAAACATACCAATGAGAACAAAAGACAGTTACGGGCTTACAACTAACCTCGCTGCTCCCTCATTACCTGCCCTAGACAGAAATACACGGTGAAAGAACGTCTAGTCCTTCCATTTGTTTTCCATGGGAAACCCTATCATCATCCCTGTCTCTTTTCTTCACTACCAGTACTGCTTTCTGTCTCCTCCCAGTGGAAGGTAACTGCTACCGGGTAACAGGCTCTGAGATGCCCCGTGAGAGCAGCCCAGGAGCCCAGCGTAGGCAGAAAACATGGTATAGAAGCTGAAAGTGTGTATGTGGGGGGGGTTCAGGCCACTTGGTGGCTTAGGGACCCTCCCGGGAGCTGGCTCCCCGAACTCTAATCAGCACTGCTATGTACATGAAAGTATCTCCCAGCCATGGAGACACATCACACCTGAGCAGTCTGGCAGTGTTTGCAAGGCCAAGCTGAGTGACACACGCCGCGAGATAAATGGCGTCCATGTGCCTGCTGTTTATTTGGTAGAGATCAGCATTTTCTGCAGGCCAATAAACAAGCGGTATTTCCAAGGGTGAATCTGGGTACAGAGAGCTACTACTCAACACTCAGAGCAAAGCTCAGCACCCCACTGCCTCCACGGGAGAGGAAGGGGCAGCAGACATCCGGTCATCTTCAGAACGGAGGAGCTTGTTTGTATAACCCAGGCTATTCTTAACCAAGCCACGCAGCACAGAGAGCTCTATCCTTGACCTGTAATTATGCTGGGCCAGGACACTGCACCTTTCCCACAGGTTTCCTGAACATGGGAACAAGCGACCCTTTGTCTTCCCGTGACACACATTAACAGGCTTTGTCCAAGAGCTTTCCTTTTTCACAAACACAGGTTAACTTATGTTTGAAGTGCACACCTCCTTCACACACACACACACACACACACACACACACACTCTCTCTCTCTCACACACGCTCTAGTGGAACCAGGGAGGAAAGCCTGCCCCGGTCCTCGTGTGAGAGAAGGGGGTGAGGTCATTAAGGAAAAGAGAGGTGGTGTCCTTTGGGGAAACATCAGGCAGTGGGGGGGAGGGGGTCATTGCCGTCAGATGGTCCTCGTAAGTCCTGGAGGGGTGTCAGCTCCATGGAGAGGGGGATCATTCATCTCTTGAAGGTGGATCTGTTAGCTGGACAGGTGTTAGTCGTATGGTGTGCTCTGGGGGACCGGGTTTGAAAGGACTGGTGGTGGAGTGAGTGAAGTCGTGGCCGATGGGTATAAATTACCTGGGCATGCAGTGAAGCGGGATAGGTGAAAGCAGGAGGAGGAAGAGCAGGCGCTAGCTCCGCTGGGTACAGAGGGTACGGAGCCCACACTTCAGGGCTACTGGGGTAAAGTGCAGGCACTGTGAGCTCATCTGCAAGAAAAGAATAAGGAAGAGTTAGTGCTTTCACATCAGAAATCAAAATGCCCAGCAACCCCGCCCCAGGCCTCGGCGGAGATCAAATTATTCTCATTTCTTTAACAACCTGGTTGGTGACTTGGCTCCCCTGAACTCTAAGCAAAGGGCCAGGAAGCAGAGAACACAGCAAAAGGCATCTGCTGCCTTCCGGGCCGCTGAGGCTGCAGACTTGCCAACTGCAGCTGGGACATGGACAGTGGGAACTTCCTGCTGAGACACGCAATGTGGTCCTCTGAGGGATGGAGGAAGAGAAACCAGTAGCCATCCCACGAGAACCTCTGCACAGCCTTTGGGGGAAGAGTGAGTTACTGGCAGAACCCCAAAAGACCAAAACAACTGCAAGACGGCTATGTACCAGTATTGCCTCAACAAATAAATCTTTCAAGAGAGCGTTTTCATCATACGCTCAACACAACTAGGATGAATATCGAAGATGTTACAGACTCAGAGCAGAAGCAGTACCCGGGGATCCAAATTAAAGTTAAGACTCCCAAAGGAAGCGACAGGAGCATCTACAGACGTTATTCTGACTGGCAGGTCTAAACGTTCCTTGTGTGGTTTGTGCTCTATTCAGGTCAACCTGCATTTGCCCCATTGAAGTCTCCGGCCCTGGGAGTCCATCAGAGGCAATCTATTAAAAGCAGGGGTGAGCCCGGCACGAGCAGAAGTAGCAGCACTCAATCGTTTCGATCTCGGCCCTGTGCAGCAGCCATCTCCATATTTGCTTTTATCACCTGTCAACATCTGAAATCAAATGTTGCTGAGGGGGCAGGAAGGGTAAGTGGACATAGCTCTTAGCAACTGCCATTCAGGACTTTCCACAGGCCGAGGGGGCGTGTGACCTGAGGTCACAAGTCACTTACTTCCCACCTCCAAGCAATCCCCCTCGCCCTCCCCAGCCCCAGATTACGGGTTCTGGGTGGGAATTTTAGTAAGAAAAGGGCTCTGGGGACAGCTCTGCGGAGCCTGTGGAAGTGTAAGGGCACACGAGTGGAGGGTCTGTGCGGCCAGCGCAGGTGAGTGGGGAATGATGATGGGAAGTCCTGTTTCAGGGCAGCATGCCGACTTCCTGGCACATGGGATCCCGACCCTGGGGTTTCATGTACCCAGATGGTCTCCCTCACTTCCTTTCTTACAGCAGGTCAGTTAGAGCTCTGATGATGGAAATAGCTTGCCTGTGTGTCAAGCTGCGGGGACCCAATGCTAAGACTAACTGACCATTATTAGCCGCGGAAACAAATACACCACGAGTTTCCTTAAAATGATCAGGTCCCCACCAGCCCTTTAAATCTTGAGGTGCCTGGAGCCCTGAGAAGGGCTGAAAGGACACACCGCATACCCCTGTGTTTCCTGTCGTGATGGGACCATATGCTTCCCATTACAGCTGCTCTTGTGGGAGGCCAGCGAGTGGAAACTAACTGCTGCCAGGACCAGTGACTTAGATCTAAACAAACAACCACTCTGAGCCATGGCAAGCTATTACTGTCGTTGTTATTTTAGCTACCAGGCTATTTTAATACATTTCCAGTCTGTTATAAAAGTCAAGAGAGTCCCAGGCCCCTCGGGCCCCAGACCATCTCTCTAGCCCATGCGTATCTGGCCGCTGTGACTGCTGATATCAATCGACACTGACCAACAACGCCCTTCGGAGGAGCGCGCTCGGCTTGCTCGTTCTTCCTCAGAGCAGGAGACCCTTCCTTCATTCAGAGAGTCCCAAAATGAACTGAGTACATCTTTTAAAATATTTGGTCCTAGAGAGCTATATAATGATAAGGTAGAGTTAGAATTAATCTCTTGGTTTGACCGACAGAATTTATTATTTCTAGACCTTTATTCTTTAGTATGACTTTCCCTTAGGTCTATCAGGAATAATTTGCACCAGCCCAGCTCAACAGAAAGGCACATGCTGACGTCCCTCACTGCAGACTTGTGGAGACAAACGGGCACAATTAGTGGTGAAGGAGAGGCCTGGCTGAGATGAGGCCAAATCCGAACTTATAAACCTCGGCACATAAACCTCAAGAGCATTGCTCTTCCGCTTGTTAAGTGGGTGATTCCTGCGAATGTCCAGAGAGGGGCTGCCACCGAGAGGGGCTGCCACCGGGTCACACCTCATCTATGAGGCAGTCCTCACACACGCCTATAGATTAGTACAAGACTAAAGAACCCTCTTAACATACACACATTCATATTATCTCTTTCTTTGTAAGCCTTTTGTTTGGCATGTGCCTGTGTATCAGAAGGCACTGTGTTGGCCTGTGGAGGCCCAAGGGTGACTTCAGGAATCACCCTGGATTGTTCTACTTCCTCTCTGCTTGCTCTGGAATATCCCAGGCTCTGCCTTCCAGGGTCAGAAGTGTGTAGGCCACTGTTATTTCTACTTGGCATATTTTATGTGGGACGTGGGATTTCAACTCAGGACCTCTGCTTGAGAGCCAGAGGCCTAACCCCTGAGCCATCTCTCCAGACCAAGCCTCTTTATAATCAAACCATCTTAACATCCCATACGACCCTATTTTTATCAGCTTCATACTATCCAGTGCACAAAAAAGGGACCTGATCTACTCTTCACTCAGTCCATGCATAGATGTATGGACGTGCACGTGGAGGCCAGAGGCCAATCTTGGCTATTATTCCTCAGGACCTGTCCACCTTGTTGCTTTTGACACAGGGTCTCTCCTATGGGACCTGGAGCTTACCAATTAGACTAAGCCAAACTACCAGGCTCATCCCAGTGTTCTCCTTTAGGGTTAGCTACTCCATGTACATCTGCAACTCTGGGCTACGCAGGTAGCTGTCTACCGTGCTGGATTCTGAGAAGGAACACAGATCCTCACGTCTGTACTGCAAGTATTTTTTTACCCACTGAGATTTCCATGGCCCATTTAAATTCCTTAGCCATCCTTTCAGATGCAACTTCAAAGTTCACCCAAATCATAGTATATTATTTGTTGACAAACCAACGCTACACTTGGCTGTGTCTTATCTTTTCCTCAGCATGCGTGTGTGTTGATTGTCAAGTTTAAATCTATGTTACAATTTCTTAACCCCAACTCTACTTCATGTTGACTTGTCCTGAAATTCTTTGCTGTGGTCAAGTCCAGTACAGTGGACTTGGGCTGGGATGGTGACCAAGTACTCATCTACCCTGCAAGAGGCCTTGGGTTGATACTGAGCATCTCACTCATGCTTGGGTGTGGTGCTGTATGCCTGAAACTCCAGCACTTAGAAAGTCAGAGTAGAAGTTGGAGGTCATCCTACACATGGAATGAGGTCGCCTGGGCTTTGTGAGAATCTGTCTGAATACGAATACACAAAACCCCAAAACAAAACAAAAACCTGCTCTATACGAAAAGAACTCCTTGGGCTGCTGCAGGGCCTCATGTCTGGCTCCGGACCCCCTAGGGCAGACACTCAGGGTGAGACCCCACTCAATGTCTCCAGGGTAGTGTACGCCAGCCTGTAACAGGCTCAGGCTAAGTGTTTTCCTTAAATTCATGGCCACTCGGACCCTCCCATAGAAACTTGGTGGGAAACAGTCTTTGTGGAGGTGATTATGGAAATGATGGCGATGGGTAAGATGTGTCTGCAAGTCAGGGAGTCCTTGTGACTGCTCGTGGCCCTGGGGGTTACACAAGCAGGGCATGGAGATTTCTCCCAGAGCCTTCAGCTTTACGGCACACTTCTGAGCTGACCAGACCCATGCTGACTGAATGTGGTGGCTCTGGAAAAATAATGCTGCTTCCACTCACCCGCTCCCCCAAGGAGATACGTGGATGCATAGTGGGGTTACAGAGAAGCTGATGAGGAGCCGGGGCTAGATCAGAGGAAGAGCTCTGCACTGTGCGCCGTCAGAATACTGGAAGGCACGCCTCGAATCCTGGAATTCAGGAGGCTGAGGCAGGAGCATTGTTGTGAGTCTGAGGCCAGAAAGGACTCACGAGACCATTGTGTTTCAAAAGAACAAGAATGTAAACAATGAGCCCCACCAAAAAAAAAAGAAGAAGAAGAAGAAGAAAGGACAAGGCTCAGTGATAGGGAATTAGCCTAGCATCAGCGCTCCTAGGTCTAGCATTTGTACCTGCAGGTGAGAATTATCACCGAGGTCCTCAGTCGTAATGTCTGGGTTTGGTACGGGGCAGCTAACTGCATTAACTGCTGGGTACAGGAGGGAAACTCAATGTAGCCACTGGCTGCCATCTTTTATCAGAGACCTCCACGACGACTTTGACTTCCGTTCCTAGTTTAGGGAAGCTCATAAATCTACCACGATGCTTTCCGCTCCAGTACAAGCAAGCGAAACTCACCGAACTCAATTCATCCGAAAGTACATTCGCTATCTGTCACATACTGACCAATCCATCTTTCTGCTTCCAATACATCCTGGTGTGTGCGTAGTACGTGTGCACAGGTGTGCAGGAGCACTGCCTATGCCCGTGCACGGAGGCCAGCGGAGGAAGTCAGGAGTTGTGCTGTCACCTTCCTTACTCCTTAAGAAAGATCTCTCGCCCAACCTGGGGGGTATTGGCAACAAGCCCTGGCTTTTTACGTGGTTGCTACTCTGGCCTCACGATCGCACGCCAGCCCTCTTCCCACCAAGCCATCTCTAGTTCCCAATTTTCTTTAAAAATATTTTTAAAATAAATTAATGCTTCTTTTATTTGAGAGGGATGGGGGAGAGGGGAAGAAGGAAAAGAAGAGAAGAAAGGAGGAGAAGGAGGGCGGGAGGGAGAGAGAGAAAGAGAACATGAGAACGCATGTGCAGGGAAGTGTGAAAGTGCGCATGAGACGGTCAGGAGACAAATCTGAAAAGCCAGTCGTCTCCTCCCACCATCTGGGCTGAGGACCAAGCTTAGCTTGCCAGGTGTGCACCTTTATCCACTGAGCAGTAACACCCCCCCATGCACCAACAAAATAAGTAATTAAAATAAAAAAATCTTTTATTCCTTTCACTCAGGCAACAAGTCTTTGCACATCCAAACAGTTGCTAATCCCAAATAACAATAAAAATGGCAGGGACAACACAATGACAGTAGCAATACTAAGAATATTTGCGGGTGTTTACTTTGTGCATTCTATGTCCCGTACTCCTTATCGGAGGCATCAACATCAGTCTCCGTCCATTTCTGGGAAAACCGAGGCACAAGGCAGTGTTGACACTGAGTGAGTAACCCAGCAGGATGTGAACCAGGGAAGCCCCTGAGCCGCTGAGCCCCCCGCCCTCCTCTGCACCCCTTCCCCTCGCCACTGTGACCTCAGCAGATGGAGTGGACTCCTCCCGCTAATTTGATCCCCACTTGAGTCTGAATCTGACTGGTCCATCTTGAGTGCGGCCCCTCCGGTCTCCTGGGTGGCATGTCTCCCCTGACAGAGCAGCAGTTTAAACCTGCCCCAAGACAAACTCAGACCTACAAAGGAAGTTTGCAGAGGACATTCCTGAAGCCCGCGGGTCTGGCTTGCCCTGGCTCAGAGGCTCCTGCTCCCTCTGGCACACTCCGGCCAGTCGCTGCATGCCGAGCAGCCATCCGATGCAATCACGCTTTGAAAAGATGTGCTTCCTCTTCGGGGAGGCGAAGGGAACCAACCCAGCGCGCAAGCAGGAAGACGCGTGTCCCTCTGGGGGCTCAGCTCACTCTAGCTGTCTATTCCTGTTCATCACACGGAGACGTTTTCATGGCTCTCTTTTCCTGTGACCTTCAGCTGTTAAGGGATGACAGTGTTTCCCTCGGCAAATCCACTCCCAGGCCTGAAAGTGAACTGAACCTGGAGTTAAGACTGCCAGCTAGCCCGCAAGACCAGTCCGTATCACCTATCAACTGCAATCAAGTCTGGGGCTTGTAACAGAAGCTGTGTTTTCAGAAAGAACTGGTTTTATGTTGAATCAGCAACAGCTGCTCAGCCCTAGCTTCTGAAAGTACACTGTGTCCTGACATGTATGTATGCCATGTATGTATGCCCTCTCCTCTTCTTGTGCTTCAGAACTGTACTGCCTGCCAATCAAAGTGTGTCTTCTGCTCCTGCCCCGTCTTTTCACATGTAAGCATGCAATAAAGGAAGCCCAACATTGTACACGAGGGTGGCTGTGTGGCTTGCCTATGGAGTTGTCCATATCTCAAAAGGCAACGAAGATACCCCACAGTGTGTATTTAGCAATATGCTTCATAGACGCATCTACTTAATGTGTAGAACATCCTTATGGGGGGGCGCGAGGGGTGGTGGAGCAGAGATTAAATCCTGCTGGTCTGCACCAAACCACTGAACTACTGTCCTCAGTACTTTGCTTTTTCAGACAGGGTCTCACTATGTAGCCTAGGCTGGCCCTGAATTCATGGTAATCCTGATGTGCTGGTAAGTTTGAAAATGACACGACCAGAGTGACTACAGTTCAGCACAATTAGGACAATTTCTAAATGTACAAAACCAAGTCCTTGGAAAGAAACAGAAACTTTGGTAACTGCTCATTTATCTGTTTAAGGAAGCTGACATTGAGAGAGAGGGAACCGTCACCCCACAATCTGGTTCAGAACACAAAGAACTGTAATGGTCTCTGGGAAAGCGAGCAATCCTCCCGGTCCCTGCCTCAAGCCACAGCCAGGCTATTTTGTAAAACTCTTTCTGCTGATTGGGACGTGGCATTCCAGAATGACCACAAGAACCACCATCATCCATTTCAGGAATCTCTCCCCAGACCCTGACACTCCTAAAAGCCTCGATAGCTGGATCTTTTGCAGGGCACTCCTACACTCCCATCTCCATTGCCCTGCTTCCCTAGCAACGCCTTAGCAACTGGTCTGACAGCAGGTGATTCCCCTGCCCCTTGCTGTCCCCGGAAGCTAGCTCCCTATCTATTCTGACTTGAAGCTTTCTCTTCTGTTTTCAACTCTTCCACCTTAACCACTATGGTTCCCTCAGCGCTAATAACTCATATTTCTTAAGTCTCTCCTTTGTGTTAGCTTCTCTTTATAATGGACCTCCACGTGCACCTTCCACATTGTTTAAGTTGCTCTCCATTCCTCTCCTTGTCTAACCCAACTGACACCTTCTGCCCTGCAGTGGCTCTCCACTATGAGCTGGCTACTGGCTACTGCTCCTTGATTTATCCAGAGAATATCAAGATCACTCAAGCCACGGGGTGAGAGGAGAGAGAAGAGAAAGACAAGCTTCGCCCTTGTCTGCTACCAACTTGGTCAGTCCTGGTGTTGTAGAAATTATTTCAGCAAAGGAATGGACTTGTGAAAAAGTTTCCCAGAAAAACTTTCATCATGGACACAACAACAACCAGGCACTAGCACTCTATCACTAGAATGGGAACAGCCCACAGGCTAAAAAGTGACAGTCTTAAACAGCCCTATCTGAATGAAACAGTAAAGTGCTGGTATTGCTACAGATAAATGACTGAAGGCTTGGTTATTTTCCCAAATTCTCACAAGAATTTAAAAGTGTGATTTCAATACCTGTGAACAAAACAAAACCAACCAACCAAATAAACAAACAAACACCAGAAAAACACACAAACAAAAAAACCACTCCCAAGAGTAAGTCAGTTTGCTTGATTAAAGTGAACTACATGCATTATATATCATTTTTAAAACTGAGGCTATACTGAAACAATAACAGGATATCCACCCCCCCCCATGCAGGACACTGAGACTGTATGGGAGTTGCATCAGCACATGTCAAGAAGGGCCAGATGAAGGCGGCTGGAATGCGTGCGCAGACAGGAACATGCTCTCCAGATCTCTTCCTACCCCCCACCCCCCCTGAGCAATGCCTGAGGGGTGGATGACACACAATAAGGAGGCCATCTAAATTTCAGGCAGTCTTCAGGCTACCCACCAGGTCAGATCAAGTCCCCTTTCCTCTGCTGCCCTCCCTCCACACAGCAACAGCCCCCAGCAGTTATCACTCTCCTGAAAACAGAGGTCAATGCTTCCTCGGAAGCGAAGGATTTCAAAGGCATTTATATGCCCATCTTCTAGGTTCTAGAAATATCTAGAGATGTGCTCTACATGGATTAACACAAAGGTCCTTAGACAAATCTGACCAGCTACAGATTTTTTTATAGTCACAAAATGGGAGGGAAAAACACAGAGATGTTCATTGCTAGGGGAAAAGCTAAGGTACAACTAACTTTCTACCTCATGTGTTTCTACAAAATGGGGGCTGTTTACGCATGCAAAATATTGCTAAAATTTTAAACACAAAGAAATTCTGTTCACGTGTGTTATCAGGTCCACGTATGCAACGTCTCAAAACCCTTTAAGTTAGACACTAATATTTCATTCTGGGGACCTGGCAAGTTTCGGGGTGCCTTGTCTCAGGCCACACAGCTCGCAGACAGGGGTAGTTATGTGGGTGACACTGGCAGGAGAGGAGTCCCTCTAAGGAGACACACCTAACTACACAATGGGCCCACGGAATTATAATTTCCTGAGGAATCTCAGGTTGGGGGAGGCAAAGGCTAAATGCTGGCTCCCGCCAGAGGAGGAACTTGCCTGGCAGGAAAAGATTTCCCACAGCTGACAGCTTATCTCACAGTTAAATTAGAACATGCGCATGCCTATTTCCGGGCTTTTGTTTTTTGTAGAAAACAGAAAGGGCAGTACAGAGAAACAAGAGTCTTTCTCCAGTTTGCTATGAATAAACCCATTTTTCTTCTTCAAGTTGTTTCCTAATTTCTGTGAAGATATAGGGAGAATAATGAGGTATGTTTTAGAACTAAGGTACCCTGGTAAGGGACACAAAACTGAAGATTCTGCTTTTAGGGGCCGGGGCAGGGCTTGGTCAGGAAAGGGCTTGTGTTGGAAGCACAAGGACCTGAGTTAGCTCCCCAGTACCCATGAAGTGCCAGGGAGGTGGGGGACACAGGGATTGCTGGGCTTCTGTCCTTCCATCTATCTTATTTGGTCAATGAGACAGTCTCGAAGGAGGTAGGCGGTATTCCTAAGGATGCATGTGTCCGAGTGTGCACACAAACACGTGTGCATTTGAAAATAAAAAATAATCTGCTCCCGGAGTCTTAATTTCCTATAGAGGTATTACCATTAATAAACTGTTCACCTTCTGTATTTTCTAAAACTATGCTAAAAATTTTCTAAAACTATGCTAAAATTTTTCTTTAATTTTTAACTAAATTATGTCTTTAAACTAAGACCTTTTTTAATGTACTTGGAAAATGCTATCTAGTTTGTTTCTAATAAAAGAAGATATTAGGACGTGGAAAAGCTGAGATTGAACTTACGCAGTTGTGAAAACAATTCTGCACAACCTACTCTATCCTCCTGGGAGTCATGAACACTTGCTTGTGGGTATCAGGTGTGAGCTGGGCGTGGTAGGCACACTGCATCCCAGCGCTTGGGAGGCAGCGGGAGGATCAGTTCCAGGCCAGTGTGGATGGTACAGCAGAAGTCAGGGGCAGTGTGGACAGCGTGATGGGCTCTTTAGAGGAGAGAAAGGAAGGAGAGGGAGGGAGGAGAGGAAGGGAGGAGAGGAAGGAAGGAGAGGGAGGAAGGAAGGAGAGGGAGGGAGGAGAGGAAGGAAGGAGAGAAAGGAAGGAAGGAAGAGAGGAGAGGAAGGAAGGAAGGGAGGGAAGGAGGGAGGGAGGGAGGGAAGAAGGGAGGGGAGGAAGGAAGGAGAGGAAGGGAGGAAGGAAGGAGAGGAAGGAAGGGAGGAAGGAAAGAAGGAAGGGGGAAGTATGTGTCTATGTGTGTGGTGCGATTTATTTGTTTGCTTGTTTATTTATTTACCTGACAGTTGAAAGAACTATGCAGTCTCCAGGTTAAGAGTAAAAGAAAGAATGAGAATAAATAAAAGCCCACAGAATTGAAAAACGTCAGTTTGGTCAGGGCCACTCTCCCAAATCTTACCCCTGCTTGGCCACCTACTAAATAACTGCTAGGCACCAAATGGCAGGTGGACAATATCATCATTTTACTTTTCCAGTTGGAATCTGAGGCCACGACTGAGCCACAGAAGCTGCTGGTTCTTGCCAACCCCAGTGCATCTGAGAGAGCGGAAGCACAGGGACAGGTTAAGAAGAAACTTGGGGAGAGGCGCCTGGGAAATAGACTCAGTATGTCATGGTGGCAGGCTATTATAAAGACGCCGTATGTCACCTGAAAAGTGCACGACCAGCCTCGAACTTTTTAAGACTTGGAACGTGTCCATTAGACAGTATATGGACCCTAATCAAAATGAAAGCACAAATGACCACCATGTATCAGTACTGTACTTGAGATGACGCCAGAATACGTCTATGATGGTGGTGGGGGGGAAGGGGTACAAGTCAAACCCCAGTATCTCCTGGGGTACACAGCACAACTACTGCCTGAGCATCCCAGAGGCTGCCACAGAGGAGCACTAGCTCAAGACTAGCCAATGAGACCCGACCTGAGACACAAGCAAGGATTTGAGATGCAGGTAGTAAAGTGCACTGTGACAGAAAACAAGGGAAACTGACACTTCTGTCAGAGAGAAGCCAAGGATGTAAAGAATGAGGAGGGCTGTCAGTGGGTAAGAGGCCTGCTAGCAGAAGTGGTGACCTGAGTTCTCCCATACGAAGGGAGAAAGGGAGGGAGGAGGAGGAAGGAAGGAAGGAAGGGAAAAGAAAGGGAGAGAACTGATTTCAGAAAGGTGCCCTCTGACCTCTACCCATGTGCCATGAATTGCATGTGTGCAACCCTTCTCTCTCACACACATCGCAAATAAACAATAAACTTTTCTTTAAAAAGATGTCATAAGAGTTATGGATACTTTAAGCAAATCTACTCTTCATAAAAGAAAATCCCCTGAAGGGCAGAAGATGTGGCTCCCAGGCCCAGTGGGGAGGGCTCTCTTGGAATGCATGCCCTCAGCCATTTCTGCTTAACTCTGTTCCTTCCTCATTCTTTCCCGCCTCATTCGTCTTATTCAGCTTTTTTTTCTCACAGGGAGTAAGATGCAATCACTACTAAGAGCTTTGTTAATTACGAGTTGTTTACTTTCATCCATTTCAAATGCACAGTGTTCTTTAAAGGTAGAGGGTTTCCTTAAAAGGATCCATGCCCTCGGGCTGCGCCCAGAGACTCTGATCTGCTCAAAGATTCAGTCATTAAACAGTCACTCAAGTGCCTCTGGAGCCTGTGATCTCAACTGCCCTTGGTATCCACTCAAGCCTGCAGAGTGCGGCATTCCCCAAGCCCCCAAGCTCCTGTTCCCTTCTAGAAAGACTTCACAATTTTAACAACCATAACAAGCTCTAGCTTTCAATTAAGGAGGAGATTAATAGTCTCACTGTTGACTTTCCAGTAAGATAAACAGTTACCACTTGGCAAATGCTCCTGTAAGCCAGTCCCTTCCCACCCCTCATTCCTGAGAACTGTGAGTGACAAGCAGATTTGCTCGCGAAAACAGGGCATCCCAGCCTGGTGAGCGGAAGAGCTGAAACTAACATGGAGTTTCTCCTACCTCAGGGACCAGTGACAAAGATTAATTCCATATGCTAAAAGGAGGCTCCCACACATCTATCTCCACTTTGACCAGAATGAGAAGCCAGGTAAATTGATCTGCTTGTAAGAGTCAGCAGGGACCCTGGCTCCAGCTTGACTTCTGAGCACTGATAATGTATGTGGGAACCTGTGAGATTTTTTTTTTTAATCTCCCTAAAGTCAGGGGTGGGGGAAACGAAGCAAAACACACAAAACCAGTAGCTCCAGAATAAGGGAAGTGTCAAAGCCGCCTCAGTACAGGAAAGACCCACCCCCCAACCCTGAGCTAGAAATTTAGATTTAGATTTATTTAGATTTGCTACATGAGGTTCTTAAAATCAATCCAAACCAAAGAGTTTTAACTAAATTCTGAAGACTGATCTAATCACGTGAAATGGCCAGTTATAGTCATGAAAAAGTTAAATAAAATAGTTAAGTAGAAGAATCTTGGACTTACTATTATGGAAAGATATGCATAGAGTACTAAGATGAATGAGTCATAAGCAACAACGTCTAGTACAATCCCACTGATCTGAGCATCGCACATAAACATGCGGAGCTGATACTATTACTGCTGCTTCTCAGCCATGTGACTTTCTCTCAAGCCAAATCCCATCATTAAAGGAAGAGAGAGGCCTAGGGATATTAACTCAGGAGGAGGAACACTTGCATCTATGAGCATGCATTTCTGTCAGCAAAATCCAACCAACCCAAAACTGATTATTTTCTTAATTTTATGTGATAAATTCAACCAGTAAAAATATACAGAAGAAAAGTTTTCTTGGTTTTCAAGGATAAGTAGTACTGCCTTCACCTTAAGACACCAAAAATCAGGGGTTGATAAAATTGTTAGGGATTGGCCAGATGTATCTCTGGAATCAGTGTGCACCATGAAGGTCATTTACTTGGCTACATTTCCCCACCCTCCAGGAAATGTGAGCCTATTGGAGACTTGCCAAAGACATGGGAGGAACTAAACCAGCACCTCTAGACCACTATCAGCATGATAGGTGAGGGAACTTTATCACAATTTAATTCCCAAATCTGACTCTTGTCAATTCCACAGAGCCAGTGTATGGTCTCCAATACCCTCTACGTATGCCATCATACACGTAACAGTAAAAACTGGAGCTTTGCATAGCGGTCCAAAAGCGGCAGTGCCTCACAAGTCCATCAACACTCAAGCAGGTCAACGAAGCAGAGAATGTCCACACGACAGATTAGTATTTGGCTATAAAGAGGAATGAAGTTCTGATACATGGCGACACAGATGAATGTGAAAGAATAATGCTGAGAAAGAGGTGACAGGTGCAAGCCCGGCACTTTGGGAAACTCAGGAGTTGAAGCTAGTCTAGGCTCTCTCTCCTCCCCCCCCCCTCTCTCGGGGCTATGCACACACAGCCCTAACGCCCCATCCTACAAAGGGCGAGCTAGCCTGCTTCACTGACATGTGCTCTCAGTTTTCCCAGTACTCTGACCACCTCTGTTATGTCCAACACCATTTGCCTCTTTGGAACTGGCTCTCATCTAAAAGTGTTCCTTTTCCTGTGGGAAGTGAACATGCTCTAAGAAAAATAATTCTTCCTGACGAAACCCTGGGGTGAGTTAGTGTAAACCCTCAGCAGGCTGCCCCCTCTGCTGCAGGTCGGGGCAATCCAGAGAAAGGGAAGCCCGGGGCCTCTCTGCTGCAGGTCGGGGCAATCCAGAGAAAGGGAAGCCCGGGGCCTCTGTAGACTCTGCTCCGCCTCGGGCCTTGTCTGGTCTGAAGTCAGAAGGCCACCGAGTACGTGCACAACCTACCATGACTATCCCCAGCCCTGGGCCTCACCACTGTGAGAGAAGGAAGATTTGGAAGAGATTCGGGCAGGAGAATGAATGAACTATAGGAAGAGGATTGTCATGAGGAAAGAGTAAGCAGTAAGGGAAAAAAATAAGAGGGAACGGTCAGCTTTCCATTGCTTCATGTGGTTCCCTCGGATGAGCCATTCAGTTCTGCTGGCAAAGGAGCAGGATAGGGCACCTGACTGTATTTGTACGGTTGGTCCAGATTCCAAGCCAGGACATGCCTGGCACCATGTGGGTCATGTATAGTTCTGAAAATTTGGAAATCTAGGGTTGATAAGGCAATATGTGTCTGACTTTGGCTTCTGCAGGAAGGAGGCGCTTAAAGATGACCAGTGTAGTGTAAGCAGTAGATAATTCAGTACATTCTAGAAAGCTCTTAGCATTGCCGCATTTAATCCTCACCACAAAGTTATCCTCATTTTTACAATGAGAAAAGTGCTGTGCATGGTGGCGCGTGCCCGTAGTGACCGCACGAGACAATCAGTTTAAAGTCCTCAACGAGTGGAAGCCAACCTGGGCTACATGAATGGAGACTGTCTCAAAGAGGGAGGGAGGGTCAAAGCACAAAACTGAAAAATCTACTATGGCCACGTTGGGTCATGTGTCCATCTAGGGTCCACGTCTACGCCTCCCAACACGCAGGAAGATCGCTGAGTTTGAGGTTATCCTGAACTTCATAACAATTCCAAAAGCCAAGGGAGCCCAAGGTGTTCATGTTTTAGCAACTTTAGAGATATAATTCACATAACCACACAGAATTCACTAAGTTGTAGTGTACAACTCTAAAAATTTATAAAACTTGCCAACTTAAAAAAAATAATAATTTGAGGAAATAGAAAAAATATGTCAGAGAACAACCTCTGAAATCAGTTCTCTTCTTCCACCATCTGAGCTTCCAGGAATCATGTTCAATCTCCAGTTTTGGTAAACAGGTACCTTGATCCTTAAAGTGTCTCGCTGGCCCCAAACTTGTAAAGTTAAACATATTAAACAGCCTGGGAATCAGCTCAGTGACTTTATCTACCTGGCAAGTGTGAGGCTGTGGGTTTGATCCCTAGCATGAGGTACATGCCTGTGTTTCAATGTAATAATCCAGGGGCATATTAATTACTTACAGTTTTGCAACTATTATTTATTTCTACTCCCCAAATTTTTTTTTCCTTACCTCAACCTCAAATTCTAACCATTAAGCCTTAAGTTTCCCATCCCTATTTTACCTCACTCGGTGAGTCTATCTAGGGCCATGCTTTATCTTTTACATCTGGGCTTGTTTGTTTGCTCATTTGTTTGTTGGGATAGGATGTGCACACAGATGGAACTCTGGACCCTCATGCATGGTAGGCAAGCACTCCACAACTGAGCTACATCCCAAGACTACGTGATGGATTTTTAATCGTTCTTTTCATTTCTTCATATGAAAAAAACTACTTAATAAAAAGCTGTTTCCTGAAACCCCACTGCGGAGATCTTTCTGAAATTCCCTTTCTGACAATTTCTGGCCCACTCATTAACAAATTAGCCCACGGCTAACTGTACCCAGGGATTTTTCTCCTTCCTTCTTCCCAAGTCCAATGACTCACCTGCACCTCAAAAGAACCAGCTGAACACATTTTCTTCTTGCCTGAGGATCCACTCATCTGGATCAAGGGTGGCTGGAGAAGCTCAGAAGGGGTTTTCCCAAGGCCATGTGGCTATGCATCCCACCTCTGGCTTTCCCTCAAAGACATTAAAACTGACGTTGAAAAGTTGATTCTGGAAGAGTCTTCACTTTTTCATTTTTTTTTTTATTTGTGTATGTGCCCATGTGCCGTAGTGCGAGGTGGTTCTGTCCTGCTACCATGAGAGCCCTGAGGATTGAACTCCAGTTTGTGAGGCCTGATGGGAGGTGCCTTTGCCTATTGGGCCATTTCGCTGGCCCAGACTCTTCTGGGGTTGTACACATGTATTTGCGTCATTCTCATCCTTTTTTACCCAATCTCAATCTCTTACTTTTTCCCCCTACAAACTTTCTTATAACCCACCTGTCTCCCTCCGACTCTCATGTCCTGCATCTGTTCATCTTGCTGGAGCAAGGACAGTGTTAACAGTGGGCATATCGCTGGGCGAGCTGCTCCCCTCTCCTCTCCCATCCAGCCTTAACCCTTGTTAGTCTCTAAGGGAGGCACGGTGCCTTCTGAGGTCTTTACCCCTTTCACTGGTGCAACCTTGTACCGCTTGATGGAACAGAAGAGCTCAGTGCGTTCAGGTGGTAAGTGCTCCATCACGTCTCTGGCTGTACTCCTGCCCTCCTTCAGGCGCCTGTATTCTCATCTCGCCTTCTTTTTTATGTCCCCCAGTCTTACACCAGTATTTTTTTTAAAAATCTACAATGAACATCACCTAAGTGATAGAACGCTGTCATACAACTTATAATATTCAGGACACTTGGAAGGAAGCTGGGCCTAGGAGGATAATACAGCAAAGCTGACGGGGGAGGGGGGGGAGGGGGGAGGGGGGGGGAGGATCCAGAAGCCAGGACCAGGAAGGAATTCTAACTCATTGGGTCCAGATACCAGCAATCAATCAGCAACATGTCTACAACAGGTGTACTATACCTCTAAATCAAGTACTTTTCCCCAAAGTAGGATTTACATACCCTGGTTCTCTTAGAAGAGTTTTGTTCACCTAAACTAAAATCTCGATAGCACGAGGACTTCTAGGAGCTAGAGAAAAGGGCACTTGTTTCTCAAATGTGAGGTCTGCACTTTATCTGCTGGTTTATATTATGGTCCAGAATCTGAGCTGACTTCAGAGAGGAAGCTGGTGAGCTTTGAAAAGCCATCATTTGCATCTGTTTGCTGTATCAAGTGGCACTTCAAATATATGACCCCAGAGACGTAAGGAACAAAAACAAAGACTTCCACAATTTCCAAGGGATCACTGGAGATCCTTTATGGGGAAAGGAAGGAGAAGAGTGAATTGGAAAAAATGAGTACATGATTTTAAAAAATGTAAGAGAATCACCCAATTTCCTGCTTGAAGATCTCTCTTGGCATCAGAGCCTGGTTTTAACAGAGGCCTGAGTATTTTGGTCCTGGAAAAAGTTCTTTTGGATTTAATCTAGAAACAGGAGATTAAGTTTAACATCTTGGCCTCACTAAAAGTTAGTTATTCACTTGGTATTTGCCAGAAGTCAATATAAATTACTATTTCAGGAAAAGAGCAAGTTGGGAAATGTTTACTATATAACAAAAGTTTTGAAATAATGGCTTTTTCTCCAACATATATCTGCATTAAATTTCTCTAAAAATATATATCCTGACGATAAGTCATCATTAGGAAAATAAGTATGTGTTCAGGTGAGTGGAAGGAATAAATTTGTAACTTCTCATGGTCCCTCCAGTGCAGAACTGTTCTGAGCGTGGAGTATGAACTGTTCGTGCGCACGCTGTGTGCACGTGGAGGCCGGGGGTGATGTTTCTCCACTGCTTTCCACCTTGTTTTTTAAGATAGGGTCTCTGACTTAACCTGCGGTTCATGACTGGGTTAGGCTGGCTGTGAATGAGGAATCGGGGGTTACAGATGCATGCTGCTGCACCCAGAATTTTTATGGGTATTGGGGATCTAAACTCAGGTCCTCATGCTTCCACAGCAGACACTTTACTGAATGAACCGCTCCCAAGCCCCAATATTTACAGAATAATGGTCTTTAAGAGACATGGGAGAAAGGGAACACAAAAAGCAATCTTCTTAGGAAAAGTTAAAATGAAGACTTTTACTATGTGTATTTTATAGTCCAATGTACAGTTTGAAAAATGCACAGATCAAACAGTGAACTTGCTGAGTTGTGATCATCAATTGCGTTAAGAATACTGACATGAGGGGTGTCCTGTGCTATGGTTTGAGTGTGAAATGTTCCCACATGTTCCTATACTGCAGACGTGACTTTCAGGGAAGAGAGGGGAACTGAAGAGTGAATGGACAGAGCACCCAGTCGATCAATGCCTTGGGTTCCTGATGGCACATCCTGGGAGATGCTGAAAAGCAGGGGGTGTAGAACTCATTAGGAGTAGGAGATAGGATTATAGCTTCCCCACTCTCCACAGCCAGGGATGGCCTTGAACTCTTCAACTTCCCAAGGGGTAGGTAACGCGGCTCTGGCTGAGCAATCTTCCTTCCCTCCATTTACCGTGTGTGCATGTGTGTGAGCACAGGTGTGCGTGCCTGAATGGTCAGTCATAAGACATGCCAGGTATTCTCTTTGGTTACTCTGTATATTCCAATGAGGATCTTTTTTTTTCCCCTCCCCTCGATTTTTTAAAACTTTTTTTTAAAACATGTATGTATTTAGTGTGCACATGGTGTCATCCCAGGTATGAGCACAGAGGCACGGAACCAACTTGCAGCACCTCCTAGTATAGCAGAGCTGCTTTAGACCATGGGATGCCTCCCACCACCACGCTTGGCTCCCAATACCTTACTCTGATGAAGATGGCAGAATGTGACGAAGAGGCCAACCCAGCCCTGAGATATCAGAGTCACACAGTGAGGTGGCAACCAAATGATTTTATGCCTCCTGCTGTGGGGGAGGGGAGAGTGGGGAGAGAGGGATGTGGTATCAGTGCGTGACTTCTACAGAGATGCACAGAACTTAAAACTTATGACTTGTTCATTTTGGTATTTCCCATTTAATTTTTTTGTTATATCAAAATGGAATAGCCGTAACTGAAAGCACAAGAAGTTGCAGCTACAGATAAAGGACAGCTGTGCATCCATGAACCACTCAAGAGGCCACGATAAAGGACATGCACCTGTGGACTACAAGAGAAGCCTCAGCTAAAGGACTACTGTGCTGTGTGCACACACACATAAGCATCCTACCACCATCACCACCACCACCTACCACCACCACCACCACCCACCACCACCCACCACCACCACCACCTACCACCACCTACCACCACCTACCATCACCTACCACCACCTACCACCACCTACCATCACCTACCACCACCACCACCTACCACCACCACCACCTACCACCACCACCACCTACCACCACCTACCACCACCACCACCTACCACCACCTACCACCACCACCAGCACAACCAAACCGGTTTCTTCTTTAAACTTCCAAGACAAAGCTCATGGGACAGGACACTCAGCTGTGGGTGATGGATGTGCCCCGGAACATTCTGACCAATGACTGTAATGTAAACCTACCCTGCCTTTTCCCCAGTCTTAATACAGCTCTTACTTTCCAACTAAAGTCAGACTAAGGCAGGATTAGAGCAGCCATGCTGGGATGGGTCTCTTAAGGTCTTTGAAGGTCTTTGGAATTCCTGAAGGTCATCCCCCACTCCTGGAATCACCCCGAGGGAACACTCCTGCTAAGGAACTGACTCCAATCCTCCCAGAGATAAGATGGCCAACTTCCTACGAAGGGATTACGAAGATGAGCTCTCCATATCAAACAACTTGACCTCTAGCCCACGTGGGCCCAAGAACAACTGGGTTAGACCCCAATGGGAGGTAACCAATGAGAAAATGCCAGTTTTCCGGGCTTGTCTAGGTGTATAAATATGCCTGGCTCTGGTAGCCATCTTGGGCACTCTAGTGCTGTGAGGTTTTTTTTGTGCCTGTTTTTCATGCATTCCATGAGTTCCTCGCTCCTTGTGGATTCCATGCCTACGTTCCACGAGTTCTCCAGGGCATCCTATCCCCTCATGGCGCTCCACATCTGGAGCCCGTGAGTTCCAACCTTTCTCTCCTCTAATAAACGCTACCTTAATCCTCTATATGTGTTCTGGTTTCAATCTTCGACTCCTGAACACAAGGACCCTACGACATTGGGATGGTCATTTTCCTGTTCCTGCAACATTTGGGGACTCAGGTGGGACAGACGAAAAGACCGTTTTCCTGCATCAAGAATGAGAGGGATCAAAAAAACCTAGAGTCGTCCTCTACGCAGCAGAGCACTGTACCCTTTGGGAAACCATCCTGTGTTACTGGCTGTTGTAGCCATCACATATGACTGTATCTACAGTAGCTTAAAAACAAAAATGGTCCTAGTTGGGTGCCCCAGTCTCCAGCTCCTGAAACCGCTCCTACTGTGTGAGATGAACGAGCCACGAGCCAATGAACCCACAGCCTGACAACACACACTCATTCCAACAGAAGGTCACAGAAGGAACCCAGAACCTGTGCCTGGAATTCTGACCCATGGCATTAAAAAAAAAAAAAAAAAAAAAGTTCATTTTAAGCAAAACAAAAGCAGCCCTTTAAAAGATTTAAAAACAAAAAGTAAAACCTAGCAAAGCCTTCCAGAGGGAGCATGTGCTCCGTCCACACACCGTGGGATGACCGAAGCGGCACGCCGTGTTCTGGAATGGAGCAAAAGCCTGCACCAGCTGCAGTAGATCAAAACCTTCTGCCGGGGAGAAGTTCCCAGCTGCAGCCGACCCCTGCTTGGGAGGCCTTCCCTCTCCAGGGTCAGACTTGAGCTCTCCAAGGAGCTTTTCCTCCTTTCCTTTCAGATCTGACCCTGACCTGGGCTCCTCCACCCACGTCAACCAGCAACATGGCTTTGCACATGCCCTGTGCACTGAGATACCCTTGCAGTGCGGCTAAGAGGAAGGAAGAGCCCTTCTTTGTTCCTGACTCTCAGCTTCGCCTGTGTTAGCTTCACGCCCAACCTCACTGAAGCTAAGACTGCAGGCCTCACAGGCTGTTCCATCCACATAAACAGGAGGGCAGAACTCTCCTCTCCCCTCAAATGTTTGCAAAACTCAAGCAAGAAAATGACAACAGGAACTCGCCATTGCTTCCTGTACAGAACTATGCATGTTTGACCCGCTTGATCTCCTTGACCTTCAGATGGATATTTCATTAAAAGACACACCACCGCTATTTTGTTGAGGCAGTTTCTTCCCCATAGTCTCTTAGTAGGAAAGACCTGAGGCTAACAACACACTGCAAAATGTGGAGGAGGAAGCCTGTGACATTCTCACTCCTTTCTTCCTTTCTTAGCCAGCACATGTGCCAGTCTCTCCCAAGGAGGAATCTTGCTTACAGGACAGACATTGCATCATCTGGCTCAGGTATATGTTCATGGATATGAAAATCAAACTCAGAAAAGCAACGTCATATATAAATCTCATCAAGCAGCTGTCCATGGGTTTATCTGTGTACTCATCTCTTCTCAGATAACACAATTTTCTGTATCTAACTCTCAAACATATGGATATTATATATTATAATATGTATTATTATATATTATACTACCTAAAAACAGATAGGAGAAGGAGCATATGAAGAAATAATGTGCATTTTAAAAACTAGGCAAGAGCCTGTGGTATGGTTCAGGAGAAAGAATCTTTGTGAAAATCAGGTAACCAAAGTTTGATTTCTGGAGTCTACATAGTAGAAAAGAACAAACTTCTGAAAAGAAGTACTTTTGACCTCTACTCTTCTCACACTTCAAATAATAAATAGGTGAAATACTTTAAACCATTGTGTTTTTAAATGGTGCTTAACTTCCTGCCGGTAATAATTGGAGAGATTATTTGGATTAATATATCTGCAACTTAAAGACCAATCCTAAATCTGGATGGAACCTCCCAGGAGCAGACCAGATAAAAGGAGTCACAAGACAGAAGAGCTCAGAGATGCTCTTGCCCTGTGCTGGCAAACTCATCTTCCTCCATGATGATGGACATGACCTCAGCCAAACTCTGCTGCCCCCCATGCCTGTCCATCATAATAGACTGTCTCCCCTCTGGAGCCGAAAACCAAATCAATCTCCCTTTCCCCCCTTAAGTTACTAGAGTTTAGAGTGTCGTCTCATAGCAGCAGAGGAGAATAACTGTGACACTGACATAAACCTGTATTCTGCTTGGTAAGAAAAAATGAGGGGGCAGAAATGAGCGTCTTTTCAAAGACAGTCTGGGTCTACTCTGACCAAGAGAGACCATGGGCTCTATCGTATTCAGCCCAGAGTAATGGTTCTGGTTCTCCTGCTGCCTAGTTCCATGGCTGGTCTCACACTATCTTGTCGAACTCAACAACAGTCAACTTCCGTGTTTAGTCTTGTGGGTGGAGGGAAATGGGGAAGACAGGGACCAGCATGGCCTCGTCCTCACTATTCAACCAAGGGTAACCTTCATCTTCTAATTCTCTTGACCCCAGCTGCCCAGGGCTGGGATTACAGACAAGTATTATCTTATCCGGCTCATTCAATTCAGTATTAGGGATCAAAACCTAGCTTTCTGTAAATTCTTACCAGCCGGGCTACATCCCCAGCACCCTCAGAGGGACATCAAAGATTTATTTCTTTTTGAGTCAGGATCTCTTTATGTACGTCACATTGACTTTAAACTATCCTCCTGTCTCACTCAATCCAAGTGTTGAGATTACAGGCACGTTTGACGTCAGCCTGTCCTGGGACAGAAGCACTTGGGCTTACTTTTTACAGGAGTAGAGATGTGCACAGCAAACCAAACCCAAAAACAACACAAACAACAAGTCCAAAGACTTTTGTTTATGTTTATTGACCTTGCTAAAACTATTAGGTTAAAAATTATTAAGTCAATAAAAACCAAGCCAATTACACATCAAAGTAAACAGGAAATTTTGGAAGGTAGGTAACCTTACATATTCCAAAACAATCAAGAAAAAGGCTTTAGTTTAGTTCTACTTTTTCTTTTTGGTAAATCTCTTTAGTGTTTGGTTCACTGGATTCTGACATCTGCTTCTAATTAAATGTTTTTTTTGTTTGTTTTTTGTTTTTTTTTAAACTTTTTTTTTTAATTTTTTTATTATTTATTCAATTGTGCATATGCATGTGTGCGTATGTGTGTGTATATATGTGTGTGTGTAGAACCATGGATGGATTCGGGAACTACTCTGCCCTACCAGGACCAGAAAGGCAGGCCACCTCCCCGCTTCCGCCTGGCGTCTATACGTGGGGTCTAGGATCCGAACTCAGGACCTTCCGCCTACAAGGCAGAGGCTTAACCGCTGAGCCACCTCTCCAGCCCCCTAATTAAATGTTTAGATATGCTGTCTCTGTTGTAACACATGAAAAAATTATGGCCTCCAAGTTGTCAAGAAAATTGGACCCAAGATATAGATTTACCTGTTGAAGTTAATGGTGGCTATTACTCTGATATTACACAAAAACTCAGGAAGGAATAGTATTAAATTAATTGAATGTACAAAATAACAGGCTTTGTGATGAATACAAGCACATACATAGGATTATTCTCTTATTCACCCCTTAATATCTACCTACCTGTCCCCATCCCTGGACATTACTGCCCACTAAGTTTCCTTCTGCTTCACATTATATATACATAGAGATCTCTAAGAAAAAAACCTACTACGTTGTTTTTCTCTCCCTTTCCTTTCTCCTTTCAGATCTGACAAGAATAAAACAATGAACTTAACTATTTAGTTACATTAAAATCACCTGCCCCACTTGGAGGAGGATTTCTCTTCTTTTCCTGCACTCATTCTTTTGTAATGAGATGCATCCATCAGTCCTTTTGAAAATACTGAGCTATGTGGGCCTTCCAAATGTTGACTCATGTCACTGTGCAATAAAACAAAATCATTAATGTCACCAGCAATCTGTTAGGAAACTGTCACAAACTCATGGTACTAGAAAAAGTTTTCGAAATTAAAATTTTTGCTTTAAAAGCTCCAATTTTACTAGTCATAAACAGTGCCAATTATTTTCATTGAAGTGTCAGGCTGATCTCATACATTCCTGAGAAAACCAGATATTCAGGTCTGAATAAACATAGTTTATCAGTTTCAAAGCACTGAGTTCACCTCAATTTAAAATTACAGAACACTTCGTACATTCTTCGTTGCTTAACTGGAGGCACGAGATGACCCTAACATACGCACGTCTGTTACATCGGGGATCCAAATCTGGACCAATGATCTACCACTGAATTACATTCCCAACCTAAAAATTTTACTTCATTGAGGACATTAAAGTACAAATGTGAACAGTGTGGGAAGGAGATGGTGGATGATTGCTGGTATACATACTTTGGTAATATGTCCTTATATATGCTGGGCAGTGGGAAAGAGAAACTATTCTCATGGAATGGTGCTCTTATACAGTGCTTCTACACCAGAGACAGGCAAGGGAGGGCTGGGAGAGGGCGGCGACAGTGTCTACCTCTCAGCTCCCTGAGAGCATATGAGAGGTGACTCTGAGGAAAGGGTCTACCCTTTGAGAAGCGTGTAGCATACAGGCAGTAAGTAGCGGCTGCTTATCTGAGGATTACAAGTGTGGAGGCAAGAAGGAACAAGGAACCTGCCTGCCTCTGAGGAAGAAATGTAAGAATTGAGCCATCAAGAACAGCACACGGGATATAAAAGAACTGAATGAAACCACGCATGGCGGCACACACATGTGCCCGCAGCACTTGGGAAATTCAAGACCAGCCTAAGCTATGCGACATTCTGCCTCACGTAAATCAACAAAAGTTAAATGATGTTATAAATTAACATCCTTTCATAAATATGCTTTCTGTGAGTATGGTGAGTTTGCAAAACACAGGTGGAAGAAATTAGCTCTATTTCAAAAATATTCTATGATTTCTGAGATCTAAGCTCCTGAAGGTTTGGGAGGGTGTGCACACGCCGCGTGCGTGTGTATGAGGTTGACATCAGGTGTCTTTTTCAATTATTCTCCACCTTATATACTGAAGCGAGGTTTTCTCACTTGAACCTAGAGCTTACCAATTACACTACTTGAGCTAGCTGTATTGCTCTGGGGATCTCCTATCTCAGCCTTCCCAGGCTACAATTACAGACAGATCACCATGCCTGTTATTTTAATACTACTCTTGAATTGTTAAAATTATACACATCAACTACTACAAATATATGTAGATTTGAAGACAGAGGAGAGAAGTAGTCATAGATTGTCACTGTAGGGTGCTAGAGTTTGGATCCTGAATGACCCATAAAGGCCGATATGCTAAGGCGATACCTGGTACATCAGGTAGAGGCACAGCCTAGAGGTCTTCAGGTCACTGGGGATGATGAGGTAACTGTGGGAGTCTCATGCCACACATTCATGCCCTAACCTTGCCACAGAAAACAGATCCAAACCAAGACCCTTTAATGTCCAAAATTATGAATCAAGATAAACACTGTGGACAGTGGCAGAGCTCAAGGTCTCTTCCCCACACTGCCTTACACTGGGGTGGTGGGACACAGGCCTGAGAATCCCAGCTCGTCAGGGACACAAGCAGGAGGATCAGGAGTTGTAAGTTCCCCTCAGCCAAGTCGTGGACATCACGGGTTATATGAGACCCTGACTCAAAACAACATTCTGAGAGGAGGAGGAGGAGGGAAGAAGAAAGAAGAAGGTGTCAGAAATGGAAAATGCCAGCACCATCTCTTGGCTTCCTGGCCACAGTTACCATGGAAACAGCTGTCTTACATTCTGGCCACCATGGATGGACTGCATCCTAGCTGTAAGTCAGAACAAAACTTTCTACCCATAAGCTGCTTGTCAAGAATTTTGTCACAGCCACAAGCAAAATAACCATCAAAAGTAAAAAATAATGAGAATTCGTATTTACTAGAATTATACAAATTGTTTTTCACCCTGAAAACATTTAGCTGGGAGGATGGCTCAGTCTGTAAAGTGTGCATGCAAGAGGACCTGAGTTTGGATCCCAAGTACACTCAAAAAAATAAACATGGCAGTGCACTCTTACAATCTTGGTGCTGGTGTTGGGGAAGTGAGACAAAACCCTCTCTGGGACCTGCTTTCAGTTCAATGAGAAACTCTACCTAAAAAAATTAAGGAGCAGAGCAATGAAAAAAGACAAAGGACATTCCGGTGTTGACCACTGGTCTCCAGGTACAGCCACACACATACATGTGCCCAATTGTGAAAACACACACACACACCCGCATACACACGGCACATAGAATTTTTATTATCAGGGAAAAAAACTACTCATGGACATCAAGTACAGAAATCTAAGAGTGCTGCTTTTCAAAGGAAAGCCCTTGCCTCCTTTCTATACGCTTGCAAGTTAGTGTCGCTTCTTTGCTTTCTGCCCACTTGGGCAAAAGTTCCTGAAACCCTGTCCCTGCCTTTCCAAACAGTCCCATTTGCAGAGAGCAGGTGTGTGGTGCACAGTACCTCACATCACTGGCACGCCTCCAGCACCGTCAGAGTGGGCACGGAGAAGACAGATGGCTAGGGAGCCTCCGGGCCTCAGGCCAAGGGCTCTATCCATGAACATGTGACGCCTCAGGCGATGTCCCATAGTCCCTGTCCCTCTTGGACACTTGACAGATGTTTTACAGTCCTGAACATCCACAGGATCCATTCAGACACGAGAAAAGACTCGAGTCAAGAGGAAAGAACAGGACTGGAAAATGGGAAATTCCAGGGGTGATTGCAAGCAAACAAGGAAGTGAGCAGTCTCACTGCTGAAGGGGTTACTCACTAGCCAGGTATTTAAGAGAAATGAACAGAGAATGCTTTAGGCTACAAAGGCAGAGGGGAAGAAGAGCCGAGGCAGGGAAAACAAACTTTGGGTGGGAAGAATGAATCAAACTTTCCACTTCTTGGTCTACTGGAGATTCCCAAATAAAAACTACATGCCAGAAATACCCACCAAATACTTTTTAAAAATTCAGAACTAAGGATCTGAGGACTGGCTTGCCATGCCTGTGTAAGGCCCAGAGTTCAACACTTGGCACCCATATGAACAAACAGGTAAGGTGGGGGCAGGCCTGAAATCCAGCACTGAGGAGATGGAGTCAGAAGAACCCATGAGGTTCGCTGGCCAGCTACCCTAGTCTAACCAATGAGTCTCAGGTCCTAGTGACAGATCCTGCCTCAAAACACAAGGTGGTCTGCCCATGAGGCATGAAACACACACAGGCTCACAGCTCAAAGCTAAACCCTAGCCCAGATCCCACATATCAATATCCTTAAATACAGGAAACAGGCGAGAAATTCTCGAGTCCTTCTGATATTTGCTCCATAAATAACGGAATCGAGATGTGGGGAAATAACTCAGTTGGTGAAGGGTTGGGCTACTAAGCATGAAGCTCTGGGTTTGATTTCCAGTCCTAAAATAAAACTGCATGTGGTGGTGTAAACTTGCAATCCCAGCACTTGGCGGGTGGCAGCAGGAGGATCACACATTCAAGGTCATCCTCAGGCTTGATGTGGCCAGTCTGCCTTAAAAAATAAATAAAAAAGCCAAACTGGAAGGTGAGACTTGTCTAATCTGTATAGACGGGCTTCAAGTATTAGTAACGTCTGGGGATACTCTGATAGTAAGGTGTCCCACAAACTGAATGAAAAGTATTTACTCATTTGAGTTCCATATGCAAAAATAAAAAATAAATTCCACTTCTTGCACATGTACATCTTATCGTCTTACAATAAGGCATTTTTTATTTATTTAATTGTGTGTGTGTGTGTGTGTGTGTGTGTGTAGAATCACGGACGAATTTGGGAACCACCACAGACGGCCTCCACCTCCTTGTTTACTTTTGCCCTGGGATTCACAGGCTCTGTCCTATCAAAACCAGAAACGCAGGCTGCCACCACTTCTGCCCGGTGTTTATACCTGGGGTCTAGGATCCGAACTCAGGACCTTCTGCTTGCAAGGCAGAGGCTTAACCCCTGAGCCACCTCTCCAGCCCCCAACGATAAGGCATTTTTACAGCTGCTTCAGGTGAACTTCTTCCACATCTGCTGGAAGAATAACCAACTATGACAAAATAGAAAAGCATAAATATTCATCTCTGACATCTTCAGGAGTCCCACACGCATTTCAGTTGTAGAAACACAGGTAACGATCACTGTCCTAATTATAGGTGACAAAAGGTTGTACCATCCGTCTCTTGAAGATATAAAGACAACTACGTGACTGTGATCGCACACTGCTAACACACATTTTACCCACTGGAAAAGTGTGGTCACTCAAATACTTTTTAGAAAGGAATATGTACTACATCATACATTCTCCTATACCCCTACACGCATCACTCTGCCTTGATCCTGAATGCGATTCTGTGATTGTAAGTCGTAAGTCACGGTAAGTCATGTGATTAAATGGCAATTTCCATTTTGCAGGACAGGAAACAGAACAAAGAAAAATGAAATGTCGGTCCCTGAAGGTCACAAAGCTTGTCAAGGTAACTGCCAGAACCAGGCCCTGCAGTGACCCGGGGGGGGGGGGGGGGGACACAGGGGAAAGGGGGGGGCCTGGAGGCTGAAGGTGGCATCACCCTTGGGCTTCAAGGCACACACAGGAACATCTTTCTACCTGCATTAACGGCTCTGTTAGCAGTAGCCACAGCTTCCTTCTTCCCCAGGACCCAGCCCACTAGGTCCCCCTTTCAGTTGAAGGAGTATTTATTGACAGTTCAAATGAATGTTTATTGTGTAATCAAGTCAGAGAACACATTTCCTTTAGAGACTGCAAAGAAAGTCTCCAGGGCCTAACCAAGTGCAAACAGTGACAAAAAGCAGCTAAACACAACGGACTCCTTCCCAGTCTCAATAAACTGATCTTGTAGAGTCACATACAGGTCCAGGGTGACTGGACTGCAGTCCACTTCACTCCAGTACTGAGTCTTCAATGGGCTTCCAGGGACAGGCACTGCCTATGTCACACAGCGAATCAGAGTTCCTGGAGGGAATACTGATGGTGGTCCAGAGCTGCTATTTATCAGGGACCCCTTGTCATGAAAAGAACTATATTAAGAGAACATGCTAACTTTGATTTTCTCAAGAAAACACTGCTGGTGATCTAATCTTTAAAACAAGTAGTTTGGTTAGATGGTTGGACTTTTGAGACTGTTTTGTTTTGTTTTTGACGCTGCAGTCTTGACTGGCCTGAACTCAGTATACAACCCAGGCTGACTTCCAACTTGTGGTGATTATCCCACCTTAGTGTTCCACAACCTCCCACCCCCCATGCCTGCTGAGATTACAGGCCTGAGCCACCACACCCAGCTCTGTTTGCTATGTGTGGGGAGCTGGGCAAGTCCTGGTCCTGCTATGGAAACTATCTGACTAAATCAGAACTGGTCTCTTTGCATAAGTGAGCAGAGCTGGCAGAGACTGAGCTCTTCCTGCTCAGGGCCGAGGATGTCCAGCGTGCTCACCTCTGTGGCAGCTTCGTGTCCTTCGCCTCTGGCTCTCACCTCCCTCCCTACTGTTTCCAAGGTTTAAGTTCTCAAAGTTTTAAGTTACCATCAAGTGTATCACACTTCCCGCTTGAATTAATCTTTTCAAGTGGCTTCAAGATCTGAGGCAGGAAAATTTCATTGAAAAGCAAAGTCCTTCTTGAAAATATTCTTTTTAAATTTTTTCTTTAAACTTTATTGTGTGTGTGTGTGTGTGTATCAGAGGGAACCGTCTATCCCTGGGGGGGGGGGCTGTCTATCCCTGGGGAGGTGGGGGGAGCAAGAGGGGTAAGGGTGATTTCAGGAATCATCCTGGATTGCTTCTACCTCTTTTTTGCTTTGCTCTAGGAATTCCCAGGCTCCACCCACCAAAGCCAGAACTACAGGCTGTGCTGTTTCCGTCTGGTGTTTTTATGTCGGACCTGGGATCCAAACTTAGGACCTTCTGCTTGTGAGGCAGACACTTAACCCCTAAGACATCTCTCCAGCCCTTGAAAATACTCTTAAAATGCCCTATCAAAAATAAAATAAAATGCCCTCTCAAGAAAAAGAAATTTTCAGATACAGGAGCTGCAAGATCCCTAAAAACCTGCATGACCAAAGAACTGACTTCTGTAAGTTGTCATCTGACATCTACCCTTAGCATACTCACTCTTTCTTTCTCTCACAAGAAACCAGACAGAAACAAAGGTGTGTGCAAAAGCCTCTAAATTATTTCAAACAGCCAAATTCGAACCTCAACTTACCTGCTCAACCACTCACTTTCATAAGTATTAATATATACAATAAAAGCACTGAGTTAAATGCTGTAATGTTCCGTAAGGGATTTGCCCCTATTTTGATTTCCTTCCAAAATAAAGGTTTTGAGTTTCTCTAGGATGTGAAAAAACTATTTTTTTTTTCCGTTATAACTTTCTCCTCCACAGAAAACTGTGTTTGAACTTGCTAGGGAAGAAACTCCTATCAGTTTCCACCGGCTTGCACCAGCTTTCCCAAGCTGACTGGGCTCAAAAGAACGAGCTTCCAGGAAGATCTAATTGAACCTGACAGGCACAGGCCAAGGGGCGAGCAAGGAACCCAAGGGCCCTTCAACTGCAGTAAGGAACTGAAATGGACTGTTGGAAAGCAGAAGGAAGACCAGGATTGCACGGTTTGGAGAGCTCGAGACAGAACATTCCAAATCAGCTGTAAGGACTCAGGCATCCATGAGTGTGATGCCGCAGGAAGTCACACGGCTCTTTGATGAAAGAAAAAATGAGTCTGTGTCATGCCTCACTTCTACTGCTGATTGAGCCTGAGAAAGAAAATTAAGACGTCTCTTTGAAATTATTCAAAAGCAGAAACTAGCTTGGACAGTTAAGGAAATAAGCTCATTAATGAGGGGTCAGTAAAAGACTGATTCAGCCAGCAATTAGCAGCATCTTTCCCCAAATAATTTACAACAGGATGCTGGTACTAGAATCTAGATCTTACTACATCACTCTACAAATCCTTTGTGCCTACCAGTTCCTCCTATGGTTGATTACCTGCTTTGAAAGGTCTTGCTTTTTTACTTGTAATATTTTATGTTTCAAAGTCACAGAACTGATGACTTTCAACGAATGGTGTGAGGTGGATGCCAAGCACCAACTCCTATGTCTAAGCTTAGATAAGGCAAGGGATCAAGGCTTCCTTCACACCCCAACAAAATAGGGACATTCTCCCATGATCAAATATCACATTTAGGAAACCCCGAAGATGGTAGTTTTAAACGTACACTTCTGTTGAAATTGCACTATCTTTTACGGATGGCAAATCACCAAGAGTGCTATACTTGGATTTAGACAGGAAGAAAAGACCATTTCTTTACTCAAATGGAAGACAAGGTTAGCCACCTCCGTGATCCCATCCCGTGATCCCATAAGCAGGATATGTTGTTGATCATTTGGTTAAAATTAAAATGAAATGGAGATTGACTTACATGGCTCTCTGGCAATGAACTGAGGTACCGTGTTGGGTAGAGGAGTACTGGGGTTTGGAGTCCCTACTAGTTTGTTCTTGGCCATCTTCGTGTTTGCCTTAGCAAACTCTAGTCGTAGTGTTTGCGGAATTTCAGGATCGAAGCGGATGCCCTTTGGAAATAAAGAACAAATGGAAGATGTTTTCATTTCCTTAGAGTCGAACCGGAATGGTGACAAAATAAACACACCAGTAAACCCTGGCCTAGCCGGGAAAAGGTCAGCAGGGCCCTCGTTCTCATTATTTACCCAGGACATATGAAATGCAATGTGCCCAGAAAGCCAGGCAGATTTAGCTCGGTGCACTCAAAGATTTAGCTACATGAATTTTCAAGTATCTCTTTTCTTTCCTCCTGGACAAAAACATTCTGGTTTGAGTTTTAAGTTTTAGACCAGGAAATTCCAAGCGCAGTTAAAAACCTTGATGGACAGCTACTAATGAGAATGGAAAATATGACTGTGATAAAAAGAAAATGATATATTGGGCAGCGTTGGAGTCTGACACCTGAAATCCTAAGAGGCCTGGTTTCTGGCTAGTCTTATAAACAATGAAATTCTTCAACGCTTTTAGCTTCATTACCTTAAAATGGAGAAAAAGAATCCTGTCTCCAATTCTGCTTTACGCAGGTAATACAAGTACTTCTGCACTACTCAGAAGCTAGAAATTAAACAGCTGTAAGACTTCATCATAACTGTTCTCACCGGATGCCAATCGGTGCACAAGTTTACTAGGCTTGAAAGGGTTAAGTTCTGATCTCCATTATACTTGGGTTTTAAACTACATCAGGAGGCAAAGAATTCTACAGACCGGGGATGACAGGCAGTAACTTCCAACTGTTCATCCCTAGCATCACAGCTGACTTTGAAAAAAAAAAAAAATGACCTCAATAAAGCAAATTACAAACACTATAAAATGGTAAGATTTAGACACATGTATTTGAGAACTCTCCCATTGAAGAATGTCTTCCTTATTAAGTTCACTTAAGAGCGTAAGGGAAAAAAAACACACCACTAACAATAACCTACATTCATTCATTCAACTTGCCCATGAATTCTAAGCAACACATTCAGCCTCCATATTTGTCCCAACTGTAAAAGTGAAGTGCAGGGTTTCCATGTATGTCAGCCCAATGAGCCCCCTTCCCTTTCAGAATTTGAAGAAAAATAAGGGCTATTTCCACAAGAAATGAAGACTCTTTGAGCTTTGCAGACCAGAATTAAAGACTCTGAACTGTATAGACTCAATTCCAAAGACTAACTGATAGCAGCTATATGAGGAAAAGGGTCTGTCTTGGATGGGTGGGTGGGAAGACCTCAAACAGGGTCAGGGAAGCCATAGCACCCCAATCCAGAGATGCCAAGAATGGGCAGAATGAACTCCTGAGCCAGATTTAGTCACTCTCTCAGAAGCAGCTCAATGAAGGAGGCAAACACAGGTAGAAAGGAATCCACTTGTGCAGATTTAACAAAGTAAAAAGGGATATGAGCTCTATGAAATTTAAAAAACAAAGATTTTGTCCAAACTGGGTTTAGAGCTGTTGCTCTTAATTAGGGAAGCCTCTGTATTGTCTTGCCAAAAACATCCATGAAGAAACCAAGTGAGCTGCTCGCTGAGGCTCCCGCTACCTGCCAAGAATTAAGAGCATTAAGCTATCATTGTTGGTTCACATCACTAATCCCCGGACTTGAGGAACTGAGGCAGGAGATTTGCCATGAGTTCAAGGCTAGACTGGATTAGTGAGACCTTATTTAAAAAAAAAAAAAATTACTCAAACACACAGCAAGTATTTCCATATATAGACCCAAATAACTCATCTTTGTCATTTAAAGTATACTCTAAAAGGCCCTGTACCTTCATATCGCAGCACACCGAGTAAGGGGCAACTCGCACCCGTTACAGGACACACTTTGCCAGCCTTCCCTGGGGTACTTTTCTAAGATGGAACCTACATCAACCAGAGGACCTAAGCTCAGGTCACTGCAATGACCTGAATGTGATGGCAGACCATCCCAGGTCCACCCATGGTCCTCTGTGCTTAACAGCAGGTGATGGGACGGAACGTCTGAACCCCGTGCCTCAGCAAGGCATCTCGCACCAAGCTTGCATTGGTGGCTCACATCCTAAAACATGCTGAACTGACTGACTCTCCCTACCCCCTTCTCTTGTTTGAGCTAAAATAACATCAACATTATGTTCTGAATCAAAGTTCCAGCATCCTTATTAACAACAACAAGAAAAAAAAAAAAAAAAAAAAAGCTCAGAAGTTAAAATGACCTAATTTGTTTGGCAGCTTTTTTAGAGGCCGGAGGCTTAGAATACAAGTCACATTCCTTCAACATCTTTAGCAGCAATACCATATATGGTAATCAATATCCTGCTCAACCAAGTTCCTATCCCTAGGGATTAGCCAAGTCCCAAACATTTTAATGCCAAGGGGTGATGAAGAGGTGGGGGGTGAGGGAGCAGGCAAAAGAAGAGGGAGAGAAAAAGGAGTAAGATGAAAAGAGAAGATAGGAGTGGGGGATACCTTGTGCTTTTAATTAAAGCGTAGGATTCATCCCTGGCTACAGTAACTTGGTATTAAATGCTGTCAGGATAAGATTACTACTAAGCCAAAGGGGAATATGCACCACTCAAAATCAACTATCTCCTCGAGCTTACAGTCTACCAAACATTATTCATAATGAACATAGTCCTTCTCTTCAAATGTAAATGGTGTCTTAATTAACATGGACCAGAAAACATGGTTTCTAGAAATTTGGTATATTCATTTAAAGAAAGAGAAATTGCTGTTTATAAGCCACCTAATCTAATGGGCCACAAGGGCAACCAACAGTTTCTACTGATCCAAATGAGCTGGAGTCTGAAGCCCCACCATGGGCAGCCTGTTTGGGACTCCAAGGACAACAGTGTATCCTTGGCAGTGGAATGAATGAACTTAGGGGAATTGCCAGGGTAGTTTCGTGGAAGGCAGATGCTGGGCGGGTAGGCACTGCACCATGCAGGAGGACAGAAGAGTAGAAGTCCACCAGGTGGCAGTCGGTCAAGGAAAGGGCTCAGGATGGGCTGGGAAGTCTGCTAAAGCAAGCTGGCTGAGATCCCAACGGTCCGTCTGTGCCCGCAAGGAGACTCTGCAGGGTGTGCCTCGACGGGTCCTCAGTGGTCAGGGCGTCAGGATCAACCGAGGACTTGCTTTACAAGGCTGCGCCACGCGGCTTTTGACACAGTGGGTCTCGCTAGGACAGAGAATCTGCACTTCCCAGTAAATTGCTAGATAATATGGATGCCACCTGTGTACATTTGTGATTTGTGACAGACCAGGGGAGATCTAGTGTGGAAGGGAAGGTGAGCTCAGTGAGACGTGACCAGAGGCAGCTGGGAAGGGAGGTCGGGTGGGAGAACTTCTCTGCTGGTCCTTTGGAAAGGGCACCCAGAGGCCGAAGTCTGGATTCTGCCCTTGTTTCTCTGATCATGACTGATTATTTCAGGTACAAATGCTACCCTAGGGACTGCCGACCTCTATTGCTACCTAAACTTTGAGTACCGTCAAAAGTAAATGAAGGCAGTCAGGGCAGTAAACTAGAGAAGGAATCATCAAACACCAACTCACGGCACCAGCAGCTTTTGAGTCTTATCTGGTCCAATGAAATTGGTGCTTTGATTCTGTGATTGAACAGCTATCCCAGGATGCTTAACAAATGGTTCTGTCAGCCCTGGCAATGAGCCTTAGAGGCGGGAGTAATAGAGAATGCAGCAGACACACACACACTCTGTGAGTATTTATAGAATGTGTGCATCAGAGGGCACTGTGTGACATCAGGAATCATCTAAATTGCTCTACCTCCTTTTTTGCTTTGCTCTAAAATTTCCCAGGCTCCACCTTCTAGGACTGGAGACGTAGGATGGTGTTTCTGTCTGGTGTTTTTTTACATGGGATCCAGAATCCAAACTCAGGTTCTTCTCCTTAGTCATATATAGTCACATAAATGTACACACATATGATTATAGTTATTTACCTACAAAAACTCAGAAATGTGTGAAACCACCAATCGATAGTAGTAATTTGGGGGGAGGGGAGTAGACACATGCCTGTGCAATTTTGTATTGCTTGATGTTTCACATTCTTTATTTTACAAAGCTACAATTTGTAAATTTATAAAATCTAAGGTATTTTTGTCTTTTATGTATGTGTTCAGTGTATGTATTTTTGCATGTGAGTGGGTATACATGTATGTGCAGGTGAACGAATGCACTTGTGTATGTGTGTCTGTGGAAGCTGTAGGTAACCGCAGGAATCCTCCTCCTCCATCACTCTTCAACCTTACTGTTTTGAGCTTGGGTCTCTAGTCTGGCTGGCCAGTTTGCTTTAGGATTTCCCAGGGTCTGCCTTCCAAGGTTAGAATCACAGGTAAGCTACTGTAGCCACCCTGCATTTTTATGCAAGACCTACAGAACCAAACCCAGGTCCTTTCGCCTGTAAGGTAACGACGCTGACCACTGAGCCATCTCCCCAGCCCTCAGTATTCATTTTGGTTTCCATGGACACAGGAAGCCGGCAAGTGGCTTCCTGTGGAAGGCTACGAAACCACAGCAGGACCAACACTAGGTAGCCTGGTACCGGTACTCAATCAGTTGCCGGGATTTTCTGTTTTTCTGTTAAAGTAAATTCTTTCTGAAATAATTTGACTTACAAAAAGGTAGCAGATCCACAACAGGTGAGCTTGTTACCATGGTTACTATAAGAATCCCTTCTACTTATCTATACACAGTTTTCTTTCCTTAACTGTTTCAAGCAGTATGGCTGATGTGCCTTTACTACAGGTCACTTTCCTAAGAACAAAGGTATCTTTGTTTTCCTAGTCCAGGATCTCATACGGTGCTCACTTGTCTCGAATCTTCTTTATGCAGAGGACTCTCCCAGCCCTGTCTTCTCGACCTTGACATTCTAACAGAAAAGATGATTTGCTTTGTAGAATATCTCTCGATTTGATTTTATCTAATTTTTTTTTGGTCTCACTTACATTCATGTTCTGTATTTTTGGCAGGAATATCAGAGATGTGTATCCTGCTCCAAGAATCATATCAGTAGGCACATGGTGTCATTTTGTTCCATCAATAGTGATGGGAGCTTTGATCCCTTGCCAGGTGTCCTCTACTGTAAGGCTATTTTTGAGAGAGAGAGAGGGGGGGCTATTGCTCCAGAACTACAAGTGTACTACTCTCGGGGTGCAGAAATAACTTGTTCTTACTCTTAAACATTTTTGTCTCATTCTTTTCAAGCTAGTTTTCCTTTCTTTCGTGTGTGTGTGTGTGTGTGTGTGTGTGTGTGTGTGTGTGCGCGCGCGCACGTGCTCATACACACGCACACATCTGTGGTAACCCTGTGACTTCTGGACTCGCCCTGTATTGTGTCACCTCCTCCTCATTTGGCTCTGGAGTTTCCCTAGCTTCACCTTCCAGGGCCTACAGTACAAACCATTTCCATCTTAACTTGTTATATGGGATCCGGAGTCCAAACTCAGGGCCACCTGCTTTTGAGGCAGAAGCTTAACCCCGAGCCACCTCTTCAGCTAGTTGCTATTCAAAGGAAAAGCTTTCACTTCAAGTCCTTTATCAATCATCCTTTTCTATCAATACCCACAAATTTCCTGAGTTATTCTGATTAAAACCCATTACTATCACTGGTGCCAGTCTTTCACAACAAGTTTGTCTATGAGTTGAATGTGATGATTCGAGTAACTGAATATAAATTGAAAATACCCAAAATTAGCTAAGCAGGATGCCTCATTCATGTGATTTTACTCTGGGTGCTGAGCGAGGAGAGCATTTCAAAGGCCAGACTGAGTTACAGAGCGAGGACCCTGCCTCAAAACACTGACAGGTCAAAGGGCTCAGCAGGCAGTTGCTCTCAAACCTGACCACCTGATTCCAGGAGCACACATGGTGCAAGGAAAGAGCAGACTTGTGAAAGTTGTCATTTGACCCCACACTTAGCCCACGGTATGCACATGCCTGTATTCATTCTATTTGTCTCCAATATAAAAATATTAATATACATTCAGGAAAACAAAAAAGCATATATATTATCATAAGACTTGCTTAACATTATTAACAATATAGTGCAAATATTTACACCATATCAATTATAAATAATCTAGATGACTTGAAATCTACTAGAGGACGTGTACACTATTTTATGTAAGGTCTTGGACATCTGAAGATTATGTTATCCTGGTGAAGGTTCCAGAACCAACCCCTCATTCTGATTCAAGACACACGTGCATGTCTTCTACATCATTTAGCTATATAACAATATGGTAAGATGCACTAATTCCAGTGTAACAGCACTGGCTAATTCTAGCCTTCTCTATATACTTACAGCTCCTCTGAAATTCTGACCTTGTATTGTCCATTAATTTATTTGCACAATGTAAGAATACACATTCTTTTAAAATCGCTGCTTTGACTAGAAAAAAACCAAACCCATTGTTTACTTACAGGCTTTTTTTTTTTAAAGCTTGAAGTGATGTAGTACGTACATTCAGTAATTCCTGGGAGCTGGGGACACAGGGCAGCAGCACAGGACTCCCCGAGAGGATGCGACGTTCAATCATCAGCACTATTTGCGTGGGGGTGGGGGGGTGGGGGGATCTCTATGGTTGTTATTCACCTGAATTAGAGCCACTCCATTCCCTTCTATTTTTTACTCACTTTTATTTTAATTTGGGACTTCAGCTCGCCTTTATCTAAGTGTGTATTATTAGCAGGTAAAACTATTTAGTAGGCCAGGAATGGTGGCTCACACCTATAATTCTCTAAGCAGGATGTTTGCTGAAAGTTCAAGGCCAGCCACTGACCCTGCCTTAAAACAAAAACAAAAAATAAACCCCTATCACCATTTTTGAAAGACCAAACTGATTCCTTAACCACAGAGCTGTTTATTTGAAGTCTGTTTAAGCTTTGCAAATGCTGACTAAAACTGAGGGCTTGGGATTTTAACTCACTTCTCCATGACCAGAAGTAGTTAAGCCTTTGTCATATTCTTAGGCTGAAAACCTATCAGTTTTCTATTAAAATACTGAGGACTTTTGAATACAGCATGAAGAAAACTGAAAGTAAAATTCCTTCCAGAGTTGACTAAGCTTGGGCTGGAGATGGAGTGGTGGTGGGGTTTATCTTCAAGTCTGAGTCACGTCTCACACACTTGCTTTTTCCCATGTCTCCAGTAAAGAGAGCCTTTGTAAAGTCCTATTATGAGTGAAGGATTATTTTTATTTTCGTCTTATTTTAATGTACGGAGAATCAAAGCCGTGTGCACATGGGGAAACGCTCTATTGGTAACTAGAAAGCTATTAATAGGTTGGGAGGGTTTTATGGACCCTCTCCTGGAGATCTGTTTTGGACTTCTTAGTGGTAACACACTAATTTAAAAGAAAGGGAGTAGGGTGGGGTTACCATGGCTTTGTCCAAGTAAGAGGAGGTTATTTCTTCCTGCTCTAATGACATATGCGTTCAGTCTTGGACACTGGGTGGAGAGTGACATTTTGAACACCCAGAGGATTTTATGATTACAATATACTATATATACACACTATTGTGCCTCCAGTAGGAGTTAATTCAAACAGGCCTGTCAATCACCTAGACAGGAAACCACTCCTTGCGAAGTTCATGTATCTGAAGATGATAAGAATTTTTTAAGAAGTGTTCATACACCTCAGAAGTCCCTCCTCTCTGAGCAGTTGCTCATGGACCCTCACTACGCATAAGGGTCTTTTTGAATTCTACAGTCTTAACACCCCCCCACTCACCCCCTTCTAATTCTTCTTGGAATATCAACCAAAATCCTAAGCGGCCTGATATTCAGAGCATTATTTGAAGAGTTGCAAGCTGCCTACTTCTGCTGGATCTTCTTTCATCTTTCCTTCTTCTGTACAATGCCCCTTACCTTGATTTCTCTATAAAAAAATGTAGATTCTGGAATTGTGGTAACCTCACAGGTTTTTCTGGGCAGAGACCCCAGTAAATATATAAGGCTGCTTCACAACCAGCTATCAGATTTTCTAAAACCTGGAGCTCCACCAAGAAGTGGTTGAACTAACCTACCATGTACAGAGACCCTGTTTCATCACTGACAATGTTAGAGCCACACTGCGTATTAAGTCTTCATGTCTATGAAGACAGTGGTCGTCACCTTGATACTGTAGTGAGACTACAGAGAGCAGAGAAATGAGTTCCTGCCCCATTATCAGGAATTGCCAAGCACTGAACCAAGCAGCCGTATTAGCAGCACTGATTACCGTAAGCAGGACCCAGGGGACGAAGAGCTAACTCAACTGTCAGTGAATAAGGAGGATGGTATGCACTGCTCCTGCTGAGGTTTTACAAGGCCTTTAGATACAAATTCCCTGAGAATATGGCTGATAGGGCTTTAGTAAGTAACTACTGGTTTCCTAGCAACCTGTTTCTTCCACAGGAAACTCAGTTGTTTCCCTTACAGTTGACAAGAACAATATGATAAAGCAGTTCTGAACAATTCCTGTTACCTATTCATTTTATTTCCTTTATCCGTTTTTGTTTCCTTTATCCATTTTCTTCATGGTTGTTCTACCTTTTTTTTTTTTAAAGGTCAGGGTCTCTCATCAAGCTCAGTCACTTATCAATGAGCTAACTGGGTTAGCAAACTTCTTGTGGGATTCTCAGTCTGACACTGGACTTACAGGTAGGCTATTATACTCATTGGATTTTGCTTATGATGTGAGATCCAAGCTCTGGTTCTCTTGCTTGCACAGAAAGTACTTTAAATGCTGAGCCCTACTCTCACTCCCATATTACTTACTCTCAGACATGTTCAACTCATAGGTTTCCCAGTCATAACACTGTGTTGGAGAAACATGGACAAGTTATTCAGAGGGTGAGTGTGTTTAATTATACTACAGTATACTCAAAGTATCTTTAGGCTAGGTGGCTGTGGTAGCACTTGGGACTCCAGAGGTATTTGAACTTGGGAATAGCCTGGGTTATATAAAAAATCTATACCGATCATCAATTTACTCTCCATTTTTCCCTTTTCTCTTCCAGTCTTCCCAAAAAGCAAAATACTAATGTATTTTGAATCTTTATGAATCTAATGATAAATTTGGTACTTCATATAAATGCAACAGTACAAGTAGTATTTTCTGGTTGGCTTTCTTTTAAAACCAAAAATAGTGTTTTTCTAGTTCATCTATGTTGTAATACATAACAAATTTTAATTTTTTTTTTCTGGGGCAGAGGACTGATATTCTATTGCATGGATATACCATACTTTTTTATTCTTGTAGAAGTTAATGGGCATTGGGATGTTTTAACTTGTTGACCATACAACGGCTGCAGCTAAAAACACTTGAGAACAAGTTATTTGGTTCTTTGGGAATGGAATTGCATCATAAGGTAATTCTACGTTAACTTTTCTGAATACCCATCTCTTTTCTAGAACTATTATACTACCTCAGTCCCACTACCAAAGCACAAGCACCCTGGTTTTCCCATACCCCTGCCAACCATTGTTATTGATTGTCATTATTTTAGCCACCTCAGTGGGTATGAAGGGAATTGTGATTTTTGATTTGCATTTCTCTACACTGCTGTTTCTAAACACTTTATAAAAAGAGCTAAGAATAAAGGTCTTCTCCTATTTTCAAAGAGTGTTTTGGTCACAAGGAAAGGAAATATCCTGTGGACAAGACTTTCAACAGAATGAAGGGAAATGAAGTCGAAATAATTGGGTTTTACTTTTAGAAATTAAAAAACAAAAGTTAGAGATACAAGCTGTTACTGACAGACATGTCACTTCCATCACAGACTAGCAGGTAAATAAGTACTTCAGAGATGCTCTGGGGTCTCACGAGGACTGAACTACATTTACAGTTTGTTCAGTTTTACCACTTTCCTATTAGCATCATGAAGCAGATTAGAAATGGATTCAAGACAAGATTTAAGCAAAGCTGTTGTAAAAAGCAACCACTTCATTCAGCTGAATTCTGACCACTGAATGAAAGAGCAAAGATCAGGCCCCTGGGTGAGACACACTCAGACACAATTGCCAGGAGGAAGCTAAAGGAAGAGTAGCCCCTTACACATTTAAAAAAAAAAAAAAAAAAAAGATGACTAGATAAGCACTTCAGTGTCACAAAAAACTTCTCAATTTTTAAAAAACGAATATGAATATACTGCAGAAAGCTGCTGGCTAAGAACATGGCTGGGTTCTCTAGTGCTCAGTAGCAGAAATGTTAACACGAGTTTCAGGGACTTCCTAACTTTAGTGCTGTAACTACAGCTAAGACTCCTCATCGCCTTCTTCCCAACTCTTAGGGCAAGTGGGAAATGTGTGCGGGCATTTGGAGGGCTGCAGACTAAAGACAGGACTAGGAATTCAGTTATAACTCCCTGTAACTACTGGCTTTTAAGAAGTAAAAACCATAGATCTACTAGCAGCAGGGCAAATGTCCCACCCAGGGGCTAGGGGTGTCGTTCAGAAGCACAGTGCTAGCCTAGCATGCACAAGGTCTGAGTTCCATTACTAACAGGAAAAAGAGGGTCTCATTCTAAATGTCAACGGATTCTACCTCAAAGGTAGAAATGAAGATCCAGAAAGATCAAGTGTGTGTTGAGGATTTTATGGTGAAGTTCTCTATTTTACAAAGACTGTATTGTTTTCAGACAATAATCAAGGTTATTGTTCTGTTTCCACTGTGTTGAAACTTAGGTAGATGTGGGTTCCAACAAAGAATGAACAAGTGAGGGGAAGAACTCATCCCATGTAAACCGTATTTCATACTTTTCCTAAATAAGGAAATTGCTTGCAGAAAACATCGGGACTCTTAATCCAATAGCGTGTGCTTCTGGGTCACTGCCTGCTGAGAAACTATAGCAGACCAATTACGCCCTGTTCTTTTTCTTAATCCAACTACCTCCAAGTGTGTGCCCTGGCTTCACCTCAGAACAATGTGACTGAGCCTGAGTCACTTGAGAGCATGTGCCCGTCTGTTAGTAAGATAGCACAACATTGCAGCTATACTTTCAGAAAGAGACCCCTTTCTTTTCAGGGGCTGCCTGTGTGTGTGGCCACAGGGCTGGTTGACACAGGTCGATGAATGCAGTTGTAACTCTTTGTAGATAGACAGATACCTTATATTCCCTCTTAGATAAGGTGCTACATAGACAGGTACCTTGTACCCTGCCCCTTCTTTTTAATTCTTAAATGATGAAAGTAATTTTTGTAGTTGTTCCTTTAAGTAAAATATTATATTGCTTGAAGATTTTAGTGACAGAAAGGAACACTAGTCCACATTTAGTATAGAAAGTTACTGCAGATTTATCTATAATTCTCTCAGCATGTGCAATTTCTATCTTTGACAAGTTATGGTTTCTGTGTGCTACCACACAACGACATGACAGGGAAGTTTAACCTTCTCCTAATAGCTAACGGACACTGGAAGGAACCTGACTATCTTTCCAGTAACTTGGCAGTTTCCTTAAATACAATAACAATGCATCTTTGACTTTGCTATCTTCCTCTTAAAAATTACTATTTTGTGTGTGTATGTATGTGTGGTGGTGGGAGAAGTGTCCATCGTAGGATACATGTGCACAGATGAAAAGGTATTTGTGGAACCTGTTCTCTCTTTCCTTTCTACCATCTGATGAGTTCTGGAGATGGAGTTCAGATGCTCGGGCTTACATGGCAAACACATTTATCGATCACTTAAGAGCCACCTCGCTGGGCTTTCTTCCATTCATGGGAATGAAGTGGTATTCAAACTCACACCGCTCCATCATTAAGCCAGACCATGATCTGCCTCAACCATAAAATAGGGGAAATCCTCAACACAGTGCCAATTACACAAGAGATATCATAAGCCTAGGACACAACAACTCTGTGGAATGTCCCTGCAGAAGCCCGCCAGGAATCAAATGGTGCCCTGCATAGTCCAGGTTCCTGGGCTACACACAGAACAGAACAGACGCACGTCACAGGATTGATGGTGAAGATAATGAGTAAAATACATACACTCAGTCCAGCGCCTACTAGCTTGGCTGCACCTCGGATCATGAGGGCTCTTTCCCTTCTTTTTGCTCCATGTTCAAAAGCTCTCTCTATTCCTCTTTTGGAGAGATGCTTCTACCACTGTAGATTCAAAGAATGACATGTGCACTAGGCAGGTGAATCCCTGTGCTGCAGCTGATCTAGTGCTGCTTGGTTTGAGAATTCTATTAATTCACGTGGCTTTGTTTCTCCCATAGAAAGATTTCCTGTGTGTATCGCCTCGCAAGGACCAATGGCCTTGTGCTGCTCCTGGGGGCCTGGCTAGTAACTACAGAGACTAGGATCCTTTTGTGGAGGACCAAGGCAGAAGCTGGGAGGTATGAGTTTCCATCAGACTTGACTAACTGTGCTGGTTAAATTATTTCTTTCTCCACTAAAGTACATTTACTTTTCTTAGCCAGGCACTGCTGTGTACATAACCATGCTGGAAGAGAAATCTGCTTTGTATAGGATGACTATAAAGTCATGACAGGGCCTTTGAAGAAACTATAAACTCAATCTTTAACTTGTCAACACAATCAGAGTCAAGCAGAGTTTATTTTCCGAAAGGTTGGGAGGGCAGAGTGTTTGAACTTTTGCCTCTGTGTTCTCAAACTATCCTGAAAAGGGTGATTGAAAGACCTGCACCCTGACAATGATAGGAAGGGGCTGTTACAAGCCAAATATAGCAGCCAGTTTCCCATTAAAGCTGCACTTTACAGCGTGGCTTTGAAATAGATATTCACGGAAAGAAACCTAGGCCAGAGTCCACAGGGAACTCTTTTACTTGCGAGCCCTGAGGACAACATTGTCATTCCAGGAGCTTTGCAGGTGAGGTCCTGTTCTGGAAGGGCAAACCAGCTTACTAACTTAACACAAATGCCAGTGTGTATAGCCCACTCGCTGTGCAGTTCTTATCCTCTTCTCTCCTGCTTCATTGAGAGGTCAATACAAGCACTGCCCAATCTCCCCATGCAGGAAGGCAGTTTACTCCAACAAAAGGCAACGGGACTAAAAAGGGGGTGGGCATCCTCATTTGGTAGACTGCTTGCCTGGCAGGCCTGAATCTCTGGAGTTCAGCTCCAGCATCACAGCAGCTGGGCACAGTTAGCACACGCCATGCCTGTAACCTCAGCATTTGGAAAGTGGAGGCAGGAGGATCATGACAAGATAATCCAATGCTGCATAGACAGTTGGCTAGAAACTGGGGGGGCAGGAAGACTTCCAGAATGTGACAGGAGTCACTTTTATAAGACACCTTGTTTATGATCAGATGTGATTTCTTAGATAATTACCTTATGGAAAAGTGATTTGGTCTATAACTCACTCACAAAGAAGCACTTTGCAGGTTTCTTTTCAAAGAAACCTGGGATCTGCTTTGTCTTCAAGATTTTCTGCCTTGATGGACAGCTGGCTATACTACATGACTGGGCAACTGTCTTTTTGATGAATGGACAGTTCTTTTGACCTTATTGTTCTAACACATGATTTCATGATCTAATATTGCCCCTGTGCATTCTTTAAAAAATAAAGCCAAAAGTAGACTGGCAAAAAAAAAAAAAAAGTATGAAATAGGGGCAATGACCAGAGGTATATATCTGATCAGAATACAAAGCATCCTGGATTCAAGTCCCAGGGCCAAAATAAATAAAGGAAGGAAGAGAAAAAGGAAGGAAGAGAAGGGGAGAGATTCTCAGCAAAAGTTTAAAGTTCTAACTCTTGAGATCATCCAAGGGCAATCCATTAGTGATCATTTTTAGTGGACTGCCTGAGTTAATACTAGCCAGGGATGAGCGACAATAGATACTCAGTAACTTCGATCACCAACTCCACTGTCTGTGGAAATTAGCAAAGAGAGTCAGCTTCAACCATGCATCTAAATTCCCCCTTGGTTCATGTGAGAAGCAGTAAAATTCTGGGAGATTGATAAGAAGGCAGAGAAGTGATTAAAACTTGTAATTATTGACACCAAGGTCTATTTGCATTCAACATCCATCATGCTTACACCAAGGAAAACTCAACAATGGGCCCAGGTATGTAAGAAATTACCTTATGAATTTGAAGGTATGTTGGATGACTAACAGTGTGTATTTGGTAAAGAAAAGTCTCAGAACTAATGATGCCAAGTCCTATAAAGTGTAAATCTTCTCTGTAAGATACGCAGACTCAGAAAGCACATTTCACATATATCTTCTCTTAGCTTTCTTTACCTAAGTGCTTGGTAGGTCATTTGAGGCCTTTCTTAACTTTCTGTCTAAGATTCAAGAATCATTCTGCAAAGTTTACTTTAAGCTTTTATTAGTGACTGGTGAAAAAGGAAACGGAGAAAAAAGGGCAGGATCGAGGACAGAAAAACAGTGTGACATAAACACACTCTACAGTTGAAAGAAGACAGTTGCCTGAACGTTCCTAAGCCATTTTTAAAAGACCGCCATTTAAAGATCAGACAAAGAGCACCTATTTCAGCCCTTCAATGTATGTCTGCAGCTCAGCTGCTTCTGGCCAGTGCTCTGGCAGCGAGAGCCTCCGCCCAGCAGAACCCAGCAAATCTTGCCTTCGCTTTGTGTACTCCTGCAGGTTTCTGTTCAGTTAATGAAAACTGCTCACAAGGAGATGAGAACACATCGTCCTAATTATGATCAAGCTGCACAACCAGTGTGGAAATTACTCAGAAAGAAAATAAGGCATTGCACGTTAAGAACTAAAATTGTGTTCATCAGCCTTATGTTTTCAACCTTACAGAGGATAAAAAATGTGGTATATATACCAAAATATTTACTGGTTATTCCAAAGTGTGGTGAAGCGGTGAATCTGTGAAAAAATACAGAAGGGAAGGGGGGAGGGGGGAGGAGAGGGGAAAAGGAAGAGAGGGAGGAGGAGAGGAGGGGGGAGTAGAGGGAGGGGGAGGGGGAGGAAGAGGGGGAGGGAGAGGGGAGGGGAGGGGTAGAACTTGTGTCTTAAAACGTTTTTTTTAAAAACATGATCTCGGGGCTGGAGAAGTGGCTCAGGGGTTAAGCCTCTGCCTTGTAGGCGGGAAGGTCCTGAGTTTGGATCCTAGACCCCACGTATAGATGCCGGGCGGAAGCGGGGGTGACCTGCGTTTCCAGTCCTGGTAGGGCGGAGCCTGTGAATCCCGGGGCAGAGTAAACAAGGAGGAGGTGGAGGTGTCCATGGTGGTTCCCAAGTTCGTCCGTGGTTCTACACACACATAACATACGTACATACATACATACACACACGCACACATGCATACATGCACAATTGAATAAATAATAATAAAAAAATTTAAAAACATGATCTCGTGCATCCTAGGCTGGCCTTGAACTGACTGCAGCCGAGGGAGGACGACCAGAGCGCTGGGGGTAGAAGCCAGGACTCTGTGCATGCTAGAGAAGCCACACTGGCTGTCACAGTTGGATACAGGTGTCAACTTGACGGTTGAGTGTTTGAGCTTTGGGAACATTTGTGGAGAATCAATATTTGACTTAAGCCCAGAACGAACCTGTAGATTATCTAATTGACGGGGAAGTCCCTGAGCAGCAAGTGAATAGATGGAGGGAGCTAGTTGAAAAAGTTGGCATCTTTCTGTATACTTGGCTAGACATGGCTCAGCTGTTATGTGGATACAGAGCCCAGTTCCCTCGACCCTTGGTGTTAGCATATAATTTCCTGCCACGATGGACAAGGACTGTAACCAGACTATCAAAAGGCAAAACAAAGCCCCTTGTTTCCTCTAAGGCGGTTAGCCATCTGATTTTATCAGCAACCATGCAGGCAAAATGCAACACTAATAGACCCACATCGCCAGCCTAAGCATTTTTCACTTTCTAAGTGCTGGAGACAGAACCCAGAGCCTTGCATGGGCTAAGCAGGAGCTTAGGGACGAGCTACATCTCCAGCTCAGTTTTAAGTAAACATCTGGCACAATCCACAACGCACTTTACAAGCGCCTTCTGAGCAAGATTTTAAAGCTTAGGCCCAAGTTAGTTGAAAATAATAGGAACGGTTGGGTCCAAAATGTGAAGTTTCACTGTAAAGTACTTCCTGTGTTGCACAGGAACCAAAACAATGAGGGAAGAGGCTTCCAGCTGGAGCCCCGTGAAGTGGGGTTCCTCACCCACGCACTCTGCAAGACCATCTACTGGTGGCAAGACAGGGCTGAGGCGGACACTCTCCTCCTTTCTGTAAAGTCAAGTCAGGAATGTCACCAGTACCTACATATGAAAGGATGTTGTAAACAGACACTCAACTGGAGTTTGAAACAAAGATGCATGTAAGTAATGAGTCAATAGAGGGAAGAAGAGAGTGTTTGGCTGAAAATATTGGAAAGGTTTGAGATTTATCAAGGCAATACTGCAGCTACTTTTCCTGCCCGGCCAGTTCTGAGGAAGAACAGATTGACTTTCAACTGAGTATAAGTCGAGTTCACACACACTCTGAACCCAGTGGAATGTGGGATTCCACAGCAGTTATTCTTAAACCATCTTACAGGAAAGGGTTCTTTAGGAATAAATACCGGAACTTCATTGAAGATTTTATGATCATTAATCATCAGTCTTTCTACTGGACTGAATGCTGCAAAACATCCATTTACTTATCCTTTAACCTTCTGAGGCAGCATCAACGGCCACTTATCAGGGGAAGAAAACAGGATTAAAACTGAGTGGTAGGGACTGGATTTAAACAAAGGCTGATCAGGTAACCTTCTAAACTGGTTAGGAAGACTGGGGTTTCAGCAGTAGAGCCCTGGGTTTAATCGCTAGCACTGTCTTCTCCCACTCAAGCCCCCTCCCCCCTTTCTAAACCTCTTCTTGGGGTCCATCTGGAGAGGCACCTTTCTATAGGTGATAACTCTTATGATACTTAATGTCATATACAACAGCATAAGCTATTTTAATGTACTGAAATTAAATATGTTTTTAAAAATCAGCAAATTAATATTTTTTTAAATTCTGAAGGTAATTTCCTGAAGACATAATGCAAACAACAAGCGTGGTGGCTCATCTGAAATTTTATCGCTCAGGAGGGGAAGAAAGGCAGCCGGACAGGCTGAAGTTCAGGGCTGGCCTGGGCTACAGAGTGACAATACTGTATCAACACGTTAAAAAAAAAAAAGACAGGATGGAATATAGGCTACACCTACACCTCAAGGCCTTTATTCTACCAGATTTGTCATCTGTTTTGCCTAAGAAACTACATTCTGGAAGCTAAAGATAACAGTTGCCAAATACCAATACTAACTGTTCACCAAATTCTTTTCATAAGCTGGTGACTCTTTGCTCAAACCTTTCCAATATTTTCAGCCAAACACTCTCTTCTTCCCTCTATTGACTCATTACTTACATGCATCTTTGTTTCAAACTCCAGTTGAGTGTCTGTTTACATCCTTTCATATGTAGGTGCTGGTGACTGTTCTACTCCATGAGAAATTATGCACAATATTGTGAAGAAATAAACAGAAAAAATATATATACATAAGCATGAGTAGATATAATGCTTCATTATTCTTGTTATAACTGAATGTCTTGTCTCTAAACTTACTTTTATATCCCTTAATGTTTTGGAATCTGCTCTTTTATCTGTGTATTCATTTACTTATGACTGAAGCTGTGTATACAGCAAATAAAAGGAGAACAGGGTTTCCAACAGTCAAAATACAGAACGCAGGATACCAGCTGAACATAGGATATGCATTGCTGTTCTGCGGAAATTTCCACGTACATGGAACGTTTCAATAGGCACAGTTAAGGCGTGAGAACCTGTGGTTCTTCTTCCCGATTTCCCTGGAGAAAGGACTTTAACGGTCTGACTTTTCCTTCCTCAGGCTTCCTCTGGATTCCTTTTACTCCTGCTGCATTTTGTAGAGCCCCACTAGAGGCTTCATAAATTTAAGCAAGACAATGGTGATTCAACAAGTCTCACACTTAAATAAAGTGCCATCTTCATTTGTTAGCACAGCGATGAGAGATTAAAAGAAGGTCCTACTATGCGGGCCAAGCTGGTCTAATCTTGCCATCCTCCAGTGCAGTCACAAGCATGCACCACCATTCCAGTTCTTTCTAACACAACTTTTAATTGTGTGCTATATCTATAGTCCAGAAGGCTTTGTAACAACCCCACGATGTAGGGTCTTCAACAAAGAGGCCAGAGCAGAGATCTGGACCAATCCCAGACCAAACAATCACATGCTCTTCTGTATATGTCACCTACTGCTTTTGGTTTTTTTTTGTTAATTGTACATGGGTTACCTGTAATCTGGGGTTTTTTTTTTTTTAATATTAAACCTATCTTACATTGGGAATAGTTTTGATTTTGGCAGTTTTCAAGTTCCACATTATGGTGCACTACTGAGAAAATATTCAGCCCCACACCACAGGGTTTTCTCTATTCTGACATAGGACTAGACTCCTATGACGTGAAATGGCTGCTTTAAAATACGGAGAGCCAAGAGTAAGCAGTTATAAACAGATTTAACAGATAAACACTGGGTCAGGCTCATGATCTCATCTGGCAGTGCTGTATACTTCCCATCCAAAAGTTCCAGCTGGTTTGTCATTAATTGAGGCCTCTTCCACCACCTTGAGCAATAGGCTTAAGAGAAACAAAGGGAGACAATTTCAAAACTGATAAGAAACATCCTGACACGGTGCCTAGTCGGGGAAGGAGGGCTGAGCCGGGCCATCTGGACACTTGCATTTGTGAAAAGTTTTGTTTAGTGGAAATAATTGACCTAACTCGCAAGCTGTATAAATATTAAGATCAAAAGTCCTAACTTGCGCAGCTGTTAGGAAAGCCTGTGATACAGGAAACAGAGACGGAATGGCAGGCATCTGTCTATCCAAAGCCAGAAAGGTACTCCTCGTGTGGCCAGCACTCACCGCCAACACCTCGGTATTCCTTTGTGCACCAGAATTTAATCCGCACTTGATGACCCCATCTTTTGGCTAAGAAATGATACTCATACCATAGGAGATTTTCAGAGCATTGGCAATCATTTTTGCTTGGTGATTTCCCTTTGACACTTCAGAGTACGTAAGAGAATCATTTAATAGTTGAGGAAGCTGCTATATGATTAGTGGGTCAGCTATCAAGAAGTCTGTACACAAGTCTGGGGGGTGGAGTCCTACCACCAGAGCGCACATGGTGGTAGAAATAAAGAACCAACTTTCAACTTCTCCTGACTTCCACACAGGTGCAAGGCACATGCATGGCTGCTCCCTTACTCTTGCTCTTATTTCTCATCAAATAATGACACAAAGAATGTTCAAGAAACATTAGATAATGTTGAACAGCACTTAAATCTTCCAATGACATTAGTATAAAACATTCATTGAGAGCTAATGACAACTGCATACCTCTAGAATAGTTAAGAATAATAGGTACTAGTGAAAAAAATCTCAAAGCCTCCTACAAGTCTGTTGAAAAGGCAAAATGATGAAACCACTACAAAAACCGGTTTGGAAATAAAGCTCAATACAAGACCTGAAAACACCACATTAGGCAGAAAACAGAACTAAAGACACCTGTCTGAAACACCAATGTTCACAACAGTCAAAAGGTAGAAAAGGGTTGGGACTATGGCTCGAGTTGTTAAGCCTGTGCCTCTAAAGCAAAGGGATCCGAGTTCGGGGCCCACCTGTAACTGTAGCCCTGGAAAGTGGAGCCTGGGAATCCCCCAGAGAGAGCTGGCTGGCCACGCTAGCCACAATGGCAGGCTCTGAGCTTAGAGATTCAGGTTAACAACAAAATAGCAGAGGGATAAAAGGTGACTCTCTACAGCAGCACTGGGCCTCTGCAGACACACACGCAAGTGAACTCATGTACATACACCCAACAGCATGTGCCCACTCACATGCAAACACACACAAACACGTGTACACACAAACACCCTCTATATACACATGAAAGAAAAGGCAGGGAAAACTCTAGTTATAAAAGATTGGAAAACGGGGGAGGAGGAGGGAGGGAGGGAACCGGAGTACCTATTAAGTTTGTATGAGCGGAAATAATAATAAAAAATGTTTAAAAAAAAGATTGGAAAACAATTATATTCAAAGTATGATGGATTATTTCTTCGTCATAACAAGTTACACAGCTGGCAATCCAGCTGAGAGGTGGCATGGGCCCTGGGTTTCATACACTGCTTTGAAAAAATTTTTTTAAAAGTTACACTCTGAAAGATAAAGTCGCAACATGAAAGATCCTGCAGTGTCATCATGCCATGATAGAAAAAGCTAGAAATAAAAACAAACATAAATCCTCAGAATAGGCAACTTAATAGAACCAGCAAGTAGATTAGAGGTCACTATGGACAGGGGACAAGACAGAATGAAGGGGTGTTGCTTAATGGTGACAGAATTTTTGCTTGAAATGTTTTGGGAAATAGCTGTGATAGTTGCATAACTTGGTGAATATAATTAATGTCTCTAAATTGTATGTTTGAAAGCTAGCAAAATAGCTCTGTGGGTAGAGGTGCTCGCCGTGCAAGCTTGACGTCCTCGGTTCAACCCCTGGAACCAACTCCAGAGTATGTCCAGACTTCCACACATGGACAGTGGCATGTGTGCCCTCACATATCTGCACTTGTGCACGCACATGCATACATGCACACATTTAAATTTTTTTTTTTAAAATCAATGTGTCTGTGTGTGTCTTTCTGTCTGTCGGGACTGTGTGTCCCTGTGGAGACTTTGGGAATCATCCAGGATTGCTTCTACCTCTTTTTTGCTTTGCTCTGGGATTTCCCAGGCTTCATCCACCAGGGTTGGGAAGTTAAGCCACTGCTATTTCTGCCTGGCATCTTTACCCCTGTCATCTTTATGTGGGACCTGGGATCTGAACTCAGAACCTTTTGCTTGTGAGGCAGTCTTAACCCAAGAGTTATATCTCCAGCCACACAATTTTTTTAGAAAAAACTTTTATTTACTGAGTGTGTGTGTGTGCACTGCATATCACCATAGAAGACATGCAGGATGATTTCGGGAATCATTCTAGATTGCTTCTACCCACCAAAGACAAAAATGCAGGTCCACTCGATTTCCACTTGCTGTTTTTAATGTGGGACCTCGAATCCAAACTCAGGGCCTTCTGCTTGCCAGGCAGTCTTAACCCGAGTCATCTCTCCAGTCCCCACCCGCTCCCCACTCACATTTTATTATTTTTTATTCAATTGTGCGTGTATGCATGTGTGTGCGTGTGTATGTATGTGTATGTGTGTGTGCATGTGTATGTACGTGTGTAGAACCATGGGCAAATTCAGGAACCACCATAGACGACCTCCATCTCCTCCTTCTTTACTCTGCCCCGGGATTCACAGGCTCTGCCCACCAGGACCAGAAACACAGGCCACCACCCACTTCTGCCCTGCGTCTATACGTGGGGTCTAGGATCCGAACTCAGGACCTTCTGCTTGCAAGGCAGAGGCTTAACCCCTGAGCCACCTCTCCAGCCCCTCCCCACGCACATTTTTAAAAGCTGTTAAAATGGAAAGTTTAGCATTTTACCACAATTTAATTTTAATAATGTAATAAAAAACTACTGAACTATGTGGCATATAAATTTTATCAATAAAGTTCTTCAAATAAAAAAATACACTGTGAACTAGAAATCACTCAGATTAATGCGTATAGTTGGAGGGTAAGCAAAGAATTGAACTAGCTTAAGAACATTTCGGTACCAGGGCAAGGGAGATAGCTTGCAAACCTGGTGATCTAAGTCAATTTCCAGACGCCCATAAAGTGGAATGAGAGAACTGACTGCTGCTCAAGTGTCCTCTGGCCAACACAGATGCCACACGACACACGTGTACCTGCTTCCTCTCTCTCTCCTTCTGGCTAATAAATAAGATTAAAAAAAAAGTTTAATTGCAAAGGCAATGAACAGAGCCTAAGCTAAGCTAAAAATTATTTAAAATTAGGGGAGGAGAGACAGTAAATCCATAACATGTACATAGACTTCACAACTTCTAAGTGCTCTATGAGCCATTTCCAACATCTGTATGGGAGAAAGCCTGCTGTTCTAATGTATTACCTGCAAACCGGTTTTATTTATTTAAAAAAAAAATTTTCCCTATTGGATAACTCTGAAGGCTGTGAGTTCTTCACAGCTGCCAGGAATATGAAGAGCAGGAGTTAGGAATAGGTCATGGTCTTCACCCTCTGGGCTTCTTCAGTTGCCGATGTTTTTTAAAAATTTTCCACAAATCAGATTTTTTACTCTATTAGGCTAACTTCAATGCATTTGATTTACCTTCCCAGAACATAAATTCTAAAGTAATTTGATATTTCAGATTACTGGGTCCCTTCTCCATTTGTACAAAAAATAAAAACTGTACAGAGGTTATAAACATGTGCAAAGGGTCAAGAAGAGGGCAGAGAGATATTTTATTGTCAAGGGTAAGAATGGTGATGTTTCTAATCATGTGGATTAATGGAACCAAAACCTGAAGTGGAGTGCGGGTTAGGTAATTGTCAGGCTAATTTTGGCGTTGTTGCCATAAAAGTAAAACACACTGCATTTACTTTAGAAGGCTGATAAAACTTCAGTGCTATTGCAACCTCACCATGTCTTTTCAAAATTGTCTGACTACAGAAGTCAGAAAGGGGCAGAAAACAATGAGTTGAAAAATCAGTCATGTGGGAAAAGTCTAATTAACACTAATAACTGAACCAGACAGTACCCGAGACAGAGAATAACAACAAGAAGGAAATCTCCAAACATGGAGACGTGGTTCCTGACACTGTCGACTATTCTATACACAGAGACTTTCTGGATCAAGGTTTAAGTTTCTCAACAGTGGAATAAAACAGATCATTACAACACTGAACTATCCCCAAAGGAATTTGAGGAACTGCTTTGAAGCCTGGCAAATGACATGAGAAGAGAAAATGTAATGGCTGCCAGCAGCATATGTTTGTAAGTCATCAATCTGAAATGATGGCCCTGAAAGAGAGCCCAATAGAAGGTTCCAGGGAAGGTAGCTAGTTTCAGGAATAAGTACACTGCTTTGACTGCACAAATCCAGCTCGCTCCATGGTCCTACACCATTCTTTGTCATGGCCACTTGTCCTGGACAAAGGCAACTCCACTAGTACCAACATGCACAACGCACCAATGTGTTGTGAAAGGAACAAGCAGTAAGAAGTTTTATTCAGACAGTAGTGAGCTGCAGGAAGGAGCCTGTCTGGCTGCAGCTCCAACATCCTCTCTAGGTCTGTTTGGGGGATTTCTAAGACACAAATACAAAAGTTAACAATTTCGGGGGAAAAAGGTCACAGGCCAGTGAGATTGTTCAGCGATAAGGCACTTGCTCATACAGGTTGTGACGTGAATTTGATGCTTAGGAAGAGCACATGGTAGAAAGAAGAGAACCGACTTCTGGAAGTTGTACCAAGATCTCTGTCCATGCATACACGTGAGTGCCTTCTCTCTCTAATAAATAATGAATAATGAAAGAAAGCGATCCGTCGGGATTTCTGAAAATACCTAAGCTCACAAGTCAGCTTAAGAACTCTACTGCCAAGAATGGACAGCTGGGCATAAAGCAGATTATAACTGGTTCCCCAGAAACAGCACGGTGACCTGGGGCCACCAAGGGAAAACTAGCTTACACACCTCTGTTTACGATAACTCTTGGGCACCAAGAAAAATCAAATTGTGGTTGCTGATGCTACTGGTCAGTCAGAACACAGCTTTTGACTGTCATTTACTAAAACAATAAACTTCACTTATTTGCTAAAAACAAGATCAACCCATCCCCTGAGGAAATGGGGGAGTGTTCCTTCTTAAAGACAGGTCCCTGTAAAAGCCTTTTGTTCTCGGACAATATTGGACTGCTCAAGAGTTTCAATACATTTAAGTACCAGAACACTCCTGCATTTAGAAAAAGCAGACCCTGGTTAGAATAAAAGGAAATGAAGCTTAAACAGAGCTTGTGGGTTTAGTTTAAAATTTGGTTGTATTGAAAATATTCTGTTAAATGAGGAGTCCAAGGAACCGGAATTTCCTCTAAAGCATTGTGCCAAGAAAGCAAAATGTTGGGGTCCCTTGTACCAGGGAGGGGAAGTGGATCCTTAAGAAGGAAATTTCACAGGGCTGGAGAGGTGGCTCAGGAGTTAAGCCTCCGCCTTGCAGGCGGAAGGTCCTGAGTTCAGCATCCCAGATCCCACGTATAGATGCCAAGCGGAAGCGGGGGTGGCCTGCGCTTCTGGTCCTGGTAGGGCGGAGCCTGTGAATCCCAGGGCAGAAAGAGGTGGAGGCGTCCATGGTGGTTCTACACATACACACGCACAGTTGAATTAATAATAAAAAAAAATTAAAAAAAAAAAAAGAAGGAAATTTCACAGTGCTGACAATCTGTGGGGCAGAACTGAAGCCAAGAGTCTATACAATGGTGTCAATGATGGGCAGTACCCGCAACTTGACCAGACAGACCTCTTGAACTCTATTTAAGCCTAAATCTCACTCAGGATTCTGAAGAGGGACTGGAAGAGGAGGATCGCTTTACTTCAGCAACTCTTCCCTCTGATTTCTGATCCACTGATTTTCTTCATTTCCATTACTGTGGAAACACTCATGATTCTGTTATCAGTGCACACTTACGTTCAATGCGTTCTTTGCAGCTTCTGCTTCTGAGCGACTGTCAAAACTGACAAAACCTACAGGCTGGGGAAAGAAAGAGAAATATGAAGGGGGGAAAATAATCAACGATCGTCTTATTTTCCAGATCAATGGTGATGCCAAACTGAAGGGCTGGAAGGAGAAAAATGCCCTTAGGTAATGGGGGTAGAGATAAGAAAGAATTCTAAAGAATCATGACTGAGTAACTCTCAGACAAATTCCTAACCTGAATCCAGGGGGTGTTGAGGGTGGCTCTTCAAGGGTACACCCAGGGCTCTTATTTAAAAAGCAAAGGAACACCTGGATCAGAGTGGTTCTACTTTCCTAAATAACTCAGGGCACCTTCTGAGATGCTGTAAGTACCAGGGATACAATACAGTGACAGAAGGTCCGCATTTCCTCGTGTGCCCCAAATAACGAGCATGTCTACTACATTACCAAGGGGTAGCTTAAAAAAAAAAAAAAAAAAAGAAAGAAAGAAACAGAAAACTGGGAGCTGTCAAGATAACTCAGCAGGTAAAGTGTCTGTTCCCAAACATGAGAATGGGACACCTGAGTTTGATTCCTGGAAGCCCACATGGTGGAAGCTTCCACCCCGTGCACTATGACATGCATCATGCACCTTTTCTTTTTAAATGAATCAATATTTTTTAAAACACCACTTTTGTGTTTAATTAGCCTGCAAAAGACATGGCTCAAAGGAAACACAAATGGTAAATACTCCCAACATGAAGGAATGGGGAATGTTAGTTTGCTGAGAATCCAGCTTAATGATGAAAAGCACAGTTATGAGCGCAAGAGCTATAGGTCAGTGGGTACCACCTAAACTTTTGGTACATTTCATGCATCGATCAACACCTGGGATTCTGCCTCCAGCCATATGGGCTTGACAGACAGTATGATACTTCACCATCTGCTATTCATATCGGCTGCAAATATTTATGTGTTTAACTCATAAAAAGAAAAAAGGAAGAATTGTGAACCTGGAGTAATTTCCTTTGGAAAAACAGTCTCAATATAACTATAATGAAGGGACTGCGCTTGTCACTTTTTGAGATAGCCTGAGACATGGTGATTAGAAACCTGGGACCTTATTCTTGTGCCCAACCAATTTTACCATTAAGTTTAAAGCAACAACCCCCCCCCAAAAAAAGGTGTTAACAAATACTGATCACGTTTTTAAAAAGTTCAAAATTCTCACCTGCTTAGATGTGAGCTTTATGAGAGAACCCTCATAGCCCTGAAAATAAAGAAGAACCAAGTTTAGTTTAGACAAAAAGGGAGAGAAACCGCTCAAGCGTGAGGGGGGAAAGTTCTTGCAATGCCGTCTTCCTAAGGTGAGTCATTTATGACCACTGATGACGCAATCTTCTCACAAATGCCTCTAGCTAGCCAGAAAAATGCCATCTCAGACACATACACCGCTCACTCACAGTCGACCGGGAGTGTTACTCACAGGCCTGCGGTTATAATAAAATACAACCCCCCTCCCCCCCCTTCAAAATACCAAAACTACTGGGAGGGAGGGAGGGAGGGAGGGAGGGAGGGAGGGAGGGAGGGAGGGAGGGAGGAGGGAGGGAGGAAGGAAGGAAGGAAGGAAGGAAGGAAGGAAGGAAGGAAGGAAGGAAGGAAGGAAGGAAGGAAGGAAGGAAGGAAGGAAGGAAGGAAGGAAGGAAGGAAGGAAGGAAGGAAGGGGTTTTGGTGAGCTCTGCTTGCTTAACAAACTGGCCAGTTTTCCTGGTGAAGTCTGACGCGGACATGCAAAACTCCCGCTGGTTTCTGGTCCAGCTCTTCCTCAGAAGGTGGAGGCAGTCAGTCCTTCCTTTCACTAGCTCTTTCCGTTCTCCTGGTTTCTCAGGGTATGACTGACAAAAAGTGTTGATTTCTCAAAATAAGGAACTGCCAGTGGCTTGCCAGACGGTTGAGACACAGGGAATTCATACCACCTGACATGATGGACCACTAAGGGACACAGGGTTAGCTGTCAAGGACTTTAATTAAAACAGGGCTGTTGGAATGTACAAGGTTCTGATTTGGGCGCTGGGGTTTCTGGGCAGGATGTTGGATTGATTTATCCTTACATCTTCCATAAAACTGCATTACCAGCCGATACTACACACATTTACTTCCAAGGCCTCAAGCGCTTCTGCCCAGAGAAATCATGATTCATGGCACTGTCCCTTCCTTTTTTGCTCATTCAGGGGTTCCTCCTGAAAAACCTGAGGTTTCAACACCATCAAGGACTTGGGAGTAAAAGAGCACTGGTGGGAACAGGTTTTGTTCTTAACTCACAAACAGAGGACTCAGAATGGTTTTTATGATGATTAAATGGGGTGATTCCTGTAAGGCCTGCTAGCTAAAATGGTTAAAATCAATCTCAATTTCTCTCTATATATTTTGTCTATTAAAATAATAAGCCCCTGAAGCTGGTGTGATGGCTCAGTAGATAAAGGCATTTGCTCACAAATGTGGTGATCTAGGCTCAATGCCCATAAACCTACATGACAGAAAGAAAACGCCTAACCCCTACTTTTGAACGTTAATCTTTTGACTTCCATAGACACACCATGGGATGCGTGTGTGTATGTGGGGGGGGGGTACCTGAGCGCTCTCTCTCTGTGTATTTGCTGTTTTCTAGAACCCTTATTCTACATAGAAAACTGACCCCAGTTATAGAATTGCAATTTTGTGACACTAGCAACTCTTTCTCTAACACGACCATCTTGTCCTCTCATACTTCCTATTGGTCACCCTTGTACTTAATTTTCATTTTTGTCTCTGTACTGTAATCATTGTTTGGGATGCCTGTCCAAACAAGAGTTCTGTCTGTGAGATTACATGGTGCCTACTTATCACAGGTATGTTCTTATGGGGGGGTGCTGTTCCTTTGACCTTCACCCTTTCCACTCCAGATGTTCTCTGCTGTCACATCCTATTTCTTTCCAAGCTGAATCCTGTCCTTCAATCAGGACATCCAAGGCAACCCATCGCTTAACCATGAGGGCACAGGCTGTAGTGACCTTCCTGCTGTGAGCTCACTGGGCAGCTCCATTTCTAAATGTAAGTCTTAAGCTCAAGATGCCTTCAAGACCCCATTCTGGTAAGTTCTAAGCCTCCTCCTGTCTTCTACAGACCAGTCTGTTTCAGTTTGTTAAGGATTCAATCCTGGCAAAATTGAGTATTATCTCTGGAGTGGTTTTATTCCCTAGTTGAGGTTCATTAAGAAACTCCATGAGATGCTGCACTGAATACCATGGAAGATTTTAGTCAATTCGCACAAGAGTAATTGATAAAAAAATTGTATTACTTTGTCCAAAATGACGTCTAGTATAAAAAGAATACTAAGTTCTTAAGCTAGCTCAATCAGTATACAACAAGGAGTCACTTATGAATAGGACTTGAACTATAGTTACATTTGGAATATAAATATATAATAAGTAACTTATAACTGATGCTGTGTGTGTGTGGTGTTATGTGTGCTAGTGGTTCAAGCTAGGTGAGTTGTCCCCCACGGGCTTTTTATGTGATTGACTCTTTTGTCATTTGGAAACATTGTGGCACCTTTAGGAGACCACAACTCCTTGAGGAAGGCAATCACAGGGGCTGCATCTGAGGTTGACTAGCCCCGCCCTGCTTCAGTGAGTGAGTCAGCTCTTGAGCTTGCAGCAGCACTTCTCGGCCTCCATGATGTCTACAGTGACTCGGGCCACCTCCAGCTTCCGCCAGCCAGCCATGCCTTTTCCACCATAATGGACAGTATCTCCCTCTTTAGAACCGTAAGATGAATGCCATCCCTTTCTCTCTTTAAACTGCTTAAATCTCAGAGGTGTCTCACAGTAGTTTAAAGAGTAACCAGTACACTAGGCAAATACCATTCCACAGAGCCACGTGAAACATGGAATTCCCATGAAACATGCACAAAGTAACTTGCCTCCACCCCCCTTTTTAAAAATAGCAAAGGTACCTTAAAAGGTCTGAAGAGCAGATAGAGCTCACGGGGTTTGATGTCCAGGGGAAGACCACTGACAAATAAAGTCCGGACCTAGAAAATAAATTGACAGTAAGCAAGGTATGAATGACCCAGAGGCTAGTTCTCCTGAAATTTCAAAGACATACTTCTCCAAATATTCATGGATCCTAACATATTCATGTTCCTTCTATGCCATAATGAACAGGTTACAAATAATTTTATTTTTGTTCAAATCACATGTGTGTGCATGCATGTGTGTACATTTATGTGTATACACGTGAATCCCACAATTGGCAACAGATGGGTTCTTTAAACACTCTCCACTTTTATCTTTAAGGCACATCTCTCAATTGAACTCGAGTTTACAAATCAGCTAGTTTGTTGGTTTGCCCTAGAGACTCTGTTTGTGCCTGAGTGTTGGTATTACAGGTGCCTGCTACACATGCCCAGCTTTTACCTGGCTGCTGGGATTGAAACTCCTGCTGCACGGAAAAAGTCATCTTCCCAGATCTATTCCATTTAATGCAACACTATGAGAACTGCAAATTAACTACTCACCTGCCCTAACTGTGACCAAACAACAGGCTTGAAAAATCACTCCTTACCTCAATGGCGTTGATTACAGTAATGTAAATAAGTGTAAATAAAAGTAGAGCTAAGTCAAGCACACCTACTTAGCAGCCAGGCGCACAATTCCGCTTCTCTCACTTGATAGTTTTTCCTATCGTATTTTTCCATGACACAACCAACACACAGTAATAGCTACAAGTTATATGCCAGGTGCCACTGAGAAAGTCATTCAGCCATATATGTAAACAACATCATGTTGAGACACAGAATATAAACAAGATGCTTAATTCCACTACGATGTACAACACAGACTTGTGGAGGAGAATCAGGCACAACAGCATCTAGGAATCTCAAGGATTGGCAAGAGAGAGGAAGGCAAAGTGGGATGGTTGGTTGGCACAGTGCGCCAGATTAAACAGGGAACTTACGGTCAAACCATAGGCTCAGGAATCAAACTTGAACCAAGAGGCACGGAGAAGTATTGAGCTGGCATTACTTTACCATCTCTGCCTTTTTCCAAAACCCTTAGACCGATGCAAGGCTGAGCTGAGTAGACATCATGTTTTTACTTAAGGCCAGATACATGTTCAAAAGTTAACCATGTATAATTTATTTTCCCCTGATGAAAAAACAGGGAAAATATTTCCTAGATGCTTAACACTTTCCACTAGTTCTGTTTGTGGAGAATCAAAAAAATCAGCCAGCAAGGCCCTTTTATTAGTTTAACATGGCACACAGTGCAGCCAGGCCATTTGCATACTAGCGTTAAATAAAAGTTACTATTCTGATCGGTATTTTTTGTTTTGTTTGTTTGCTTCTCTGCATATTGAGGACTGAACCCAGACTGCTGCAAACACTGTATCTATGTGAGCATTTTACCACTGAGCGTATGATCCCTCCCTATCCTTCTACCTGGTTTTACTGTCTGAATTTCTTGTATCTTTGCTAAAAAATAAACAATGATCCTGGGAGGATTTAAGGCTAAATTATGGACAAGCGTTCAAGACAAAGAACACGAGGGAATCTCACTATTCAGTAAGTTTACCACACTCATCCTTCCCTTCTCCTAGCACAGAGGGTGGATCTTGCCGCCTTCCACTCACGTGGATTTTGAATACTGAATGGTTCGGTGATGAGTACAGCTGTTAACATGGCAAGAACCCAGGACTCAGTTGGGTGAGGCTCCTGTGTATAACCTGGCAACCTCAGTTATTCCCCTGAAGCCCACTTGACAGAAAGAATTTCTGAAAGTTGCCCTCTGACCCCTCCCTCGCATGCATCATGGCATTTATGTACCTCCTCTTTCTCCTTCCCCTCTCCAATTACTTTAAAAACAAACAAATGAAAAACCCGTCCTGTTTTAAAGGTGAGGCACCATTTGCCAGGCGGTACAGCTTGGTGTGGTGTGTCAATTTGGATGTGTATGGTTCGCCTAGGAAATTCACTTCCAATTCTACTGTTAGACAATTTATCAATTAAACTCACTAGAAACCTGGGCATTACTATTAAAAGACAAGATATAACTTCTCATTCATAACATATAATAATGTTATCATGCCACCAATAAAATTGTGCAATAAGATACAAATAGTTCGATTCTGTCCAGTAAAGCAGCCACAATACAGCTGCATTTGAAGAGGGAAACGGTTCAGCCAGGAGTAGTGGAATAATGACTTTTATGTTTTGTAGGTTTGTGTTTTCTACATTTCTGTGATAACAAAAATCTAGTATTGTGCATTTGATATGAAGGTATTGTGGGCTTCTGTTTCATTTTGTGTTTTATGGGACAAAGTCTAATGGAGCCCAGCTGGTCTGACACTGGTGATGTAACCAGGATGACCTTGAATGATAGGAACTTCCTGCCTCTACTTCCCATTGCTGGAGTCATAGGAACACACCACTCATGATGCCTGGTTTAAACACTAAGATTCATGCTGAAAAACACCTCGATTTATTATCTGGTTTGTCTTGGGAAATCAGAAAGAGTCAATATTTATATTACTATAAATTGTAAATCTTGGGGCTGGAGAGGTGGCTCAAGAGTTAAGCCTCTGCCTTCCAGGCAGAAGGTCCTGAGTTCGGATCCTAGAGCCCACGTATAGATGCCAGGCGGGAGCAGGGGCGGCCCGCGTTTCTGGTCCTGGTAGGGCGGAGCCTGTGAATCCCTGGGCAGAGTAAACAAGGAGGATGTGGAGGCGTCCATGGTGGTTCCCGAATTCGTCTGTGGTTCTACACACACACACACACACACACACACACACACACGCACACACACACACATAATTGAATAAATAATAATAAAAAATTGTAAAGCTTAAGGAGGAAAACTTAGCTAAATATGATAGAATGAGACATAAAAGATTCTTAATCTTTCTAAATACTACAGATGGAACTAGCAGAAAACAAAAACCAGATCTTACAGATTTAAGTTTGTAAATCATCTATAGACACTGGTTCATCCAACTAAAGGCAATTGAAGTGGTTAATCTTTCATGTAAACATTGACAAAGACGGGATTCTCCAGAATCTAGTAAAGCCCATGAGTGCCTCACTTGAAACCTAACATATAGCAGATAGACGGACAAGCAAGAAATAATTTTTGAATGTTTAGAGTTTGCATTACCATCCAACTAAAAGTTACTCATATTGAAGAGTATGGTATGTTTAGAATCCTTTCTAGCCAATCTCAGACTGGGCAACTCTATCAGCCCAGTTATAAACAAGCAAAAAAAAAAAAAGAAAGAAAGAAAGAAAAAGAACAAAAACCTGGTTAATTAACAAGCAAGAGAGTAACTTTCTACATATCTAAATCCTTACTTTCCTATGGTAACTGGAGAGGGAATCCGAGAGACTTAAAGTGCTTTTCTTCATATTATACTGCAAGTCTGGAATCTGGCTCTCCTAAGTCTAAGGAAATCAAAAAGACAGGATTCTTGCCTGCAGGGAGCTTCCTGTTCTAAGAAATTCAATGGCAATGAGTCATCTATGGGAACAAAAGTCTCAGCTGCAAGACAACATGGACGAGGGGAATAAAAGCATAATACATAAAAAACTGTCCCACCACAAACAAGTGAAAAATACCAAAGGAACTTTCTAACAGGTCAAATCTCTACCAAGGGCAGGCTTTAACTTACCAGCGCCATCCGAGGACACAGATGTGCCTGGCACAATGCCCTCAGCATCCGCAGATGTTCCCTTGTAAAGTACATTTCTGAGTCAAGGACACGCCTGCCTCATGCACGGTCAAGAGATGAAGCCGCTGACCGCTGGGAGTCAAAAGGGGCTCTAACGGTTCTGTGAACTTTTACTTAATGTTTGCTCCGAGAGAATAAATGATACCGCAAACCGCCCTGTGTCGAACTGAAGAGCAGCAACACCTTGGCTTAGCATCACCTGGCGTTCTGCAGAGGCCACCGTTGGATTTTAGAAAGAGCCGCGTGTTCTTAAATACCACTGCCAGCTCCCCTGGGAAGAGACCAGCCACAGCTCACTGACCAACTTAAATCAACTCTAGGTTCAGGAAGTACAGTCGCTGTGCCTGCCCTGAGCACGGCTGCATAGGAAGAAGGCACCCACAGATCTCAAAGGCCAAGATCATGTTTGTATCAAAGAACATGCCTTATCTTGCTGGAAACCTAAACACTGGGGGAGCGAGCGCAGGCTGAATGTCAGTACCTGCTAGAAAACAGTCACTCATCCATCCAGTGGTCACACTATATAACACAAGAGTCCAAAGAATGTCATGGGCATTTTCTGTGCATGTTTCAGTTACGAACAGCATGGTTTTAAGTACCTGTTGGCCTCCTCTTAAATCCTGGGGTAGAAAAGGCAATGTCTCGATTCCTGTGTTTAAAGTAACTGATGCTTCTAATGAATAAAACCTATGGTAATGTATGTGCGTTAACCTATACCGTTAGAAAAGTTCTGCATGTTTAAATTTTCCCTTTCTCTCACTGTGCAATACAGACTGGCCTCAAATCCACAATCCTCCTGCCTTAGCCTCCCAAGCAATGATATATGCGGACTAACACTCAGCTGCAAGATGCACGTTTTATTGAAGCTTTCATTTTGTTTGAATTATTCCTCTGGAGAACTGTTGCAGTCAGCCTGCACGGTTGCTGATCACAATCAAATGGCTTAAGGGAACAAAAGGCTTAAGGTTTATTTTCTTACGATAGTCCGATAGTCCGGTTACAGTCTGTAGTCCAGCTTGACAGGAGAGCATGCACCTACACCAGGGCCACGGGAACTGGCAACGCCATCCCTACATAATGGCTGAGAGAGGGACGATCCTTACTTACCAGACCAGCATGTCTAGCCAAGTGTACACAAGGATGCCAACTCTCTTGATCAGCTATTTTATTCCAGGGCCTAATCTCACCCACCATGGGCTGGACCTTCCCTATCAGCTAAACAAACCTCCTGCAGGTTTGCTTGGGCTTAACTCAATCACTAATTCTCTACAAATGTGCCCAGAGCTCAAATCCTCAACTGTCAAGTTGACACCTGTGCCTAACTATGACAAGAACCCATTCTGTTTGAAGCAAGGGGTGCAGAGCTAAGTTCTCCTTTAGGGAATTTCTAAGTCAGAGGCTCCTCTTAGCAATGTGTCGCACAGTACTAGGCAGAAGGCGCACACCAAAAACATCAACTGACTCATGAGCCTCGTAACACTGTATTCAAGAGACAGTGTGTAGCCAAAAGGGAGCTTGCTTGTTAGCTGTTCTGCAGGTGTTTACTACCAGCGAGGTGGGATGACAACTCACCACAATACAGCATCAGTACAGTTACCACAATACAGCATCAGTACAGTTACCACAATACAAAAACAAACTCTCATTAAGTGACAAGCAGGCAGATTAGTATTTTGAGATGCAAGAAAAAAAAAAAAAACATGAGAGAAAAATTCAAAATACTACAGATGGTTGGGTGCCAAGGTATTCTAGCAGGATTGGGAATTCAAAGCTAGCCTTGGATACACATGAGACCCATCTCAAATAAAACAAGCATGTAGGCAGGTAAGCTAAGCAAGCAAGCAATCAAGATAGAACATATAAATACTGAAAAAGATGAGGCCACAAAGTGGGAAAAATAACAAGACCAGAAAGTGCAAATCCATTAAAGACAGTGACCAACGTAGTAACCATTCAGCTGTCAACTCAGGAGGGTAATTCAAACATACTTAAAGGCTTTAAACAAATGTTAATTAATAATTAACAAGATTCTTTTTCTAGTAAGAGATTCAGACTCACTGACATGCACATTTAAAACTCTTATTAGATATTCAAATCTACTGAAATGGAACAAGACTCAGGATCATTTAGGTGAAAAACAAATGCCAATTCCCAGCTTAAATTCTAGTGTTTGCATTTAAAAAACAAAAACAAACAAAAAAAACTTGTTACTGTTTCCCTCAAGAATGATCTTGCCGGGCTGGAGAGGTGGCTCAAGGGTTAAGCATCTGCAGACAGAAAGTCCTGAGTTCGGATCCTAGACGCGGGGGGGGGGGGGGGGGGGGGGGCTGCGTTTCTGGTGCTGGTAGGGCGGAGCCTATGAATCCCGGGGTAGAGTAAACAAGGAGGAGGTGGAGGCGTCCATGGTGGTTCCCGAATTGGCCTGTGGCTCTACACACACACACACACGCACTCGTGCACACAATTGAATAAATAAAAATAAAAGAATGATCTTGCCTTCAAATTCCCCATGGCTGCAATTATTGGGTTACAGGTATGTACCCAGTTCACAGAATGCTGTGGATGACTCCAGCATGCTAGAAAAACACTCTACCAATGAAGCCCCATCTGCTAAAATATAAACAGGTGGCTCCCACTTCTGGTTTTGTACATTATTCATTCTCCTGCCCTTCTAGATCCACAGCCACAGCTTCACCTAGCAAAATACACATCTGTGTAACTTATTCAATTCCAACAAGTCCAGTTTCTCTTGTGTTTAGTTTGACCAGGCTGACCTTGAGCTCACGCGTGTAGCTCACCTGGAATTCCTCATCCGGCACTACAGGCAAGCACCGCCAGCGCTGGCTAAGTCACTGGTGCTTAACATCTGCTTCTAAAAATAATCTTATCAAAAATGGTCACCCAGGAGACATGCAGAACACGAGGGACTCTAGACTAAGGCTGGCCTCCGGAGACACTGTGAGGGATCACCGAATTAAGGCCCAAGGTGCAAGACCATGCTGATCTCAGGCAAAACCGTATTCCTGCTTTACGACCAGCCTACTTCCCACCAAGACAAATCAGAGGGATTGCACTCTAACACTCTGTGAACTGCCATGTCTCCTCTGAGAGGCTGAGGTACAGAAACTCTGTTTTAGGAGCTGAAGTGAAAGAGAAATCCACTTAACCTGTGCAGCATGAATTCTACACAGATGAAGTTGCTTCAGTGCACAGGAAGAGGGGCGCTGAGTCCCACTTATTTATTTTACACACACGTTAAATTATTTTTAGATGTTATTATCAGTGGATTAATAATTCTTTATCTCATCCTGTGAGGACCACAGAATTCAGAGTTTGGTTTATAATGGCAGCCTAGGAAGTTTTCTAAAGCAGCTTACAACATTCAAAATCCATTTTTCATACATCAAAACAATCCTAAATTTGACTTTTACAAGTACTACACTCAACCTAAAGTGGACAGGGTAGAAAAGCGAACTTTTTGTTCATGATTTAAAGAATCCCAACAGTATTCTGTGAAGTTCTTTCATTGCTATTTTTTGAGCAACCCCTCCTTTAAACGACCACAGGTAAACCTCACACTGGCCAGGGTCCACCTTCCTGAGACTCCCACATCCTCCTGCATTGAAGTTTTCTTCCATGTTCAACTTCTGTCAAACCAGGAAAATCTCTTTTGGTTCTATTGTTTTTGAGATAAGCAAACAACAAACAATACACCAGCCAAGTGTCCTGCTATGTATTTGAAATCCTGAACCTAAAGGCAGAGTAAGGAAAGTCTTCATTTGAGGCCAGCTCGGGCTACCCAGTTGAGTCCGAGGCCATCCTGGTCATCAGCAAGGCTCTGTCAATAACAACAGATTGGAAGGAATGCCTAACCTAAGACAGGAAAAAGAATGTAACAAATTGAAATGTTGGACAGATGATCTCTAAATCAGACTTGGACATATAATTATTCTGTCCTCCTCCTACCTGTTTTAAAGGTAAAATTAAAAAACATGAACTCATGTCAGCACCCAAGGACCTGAAACGTACCTTACATGTTTTATCACTAGTTATTGCAGCATGATATTCAAGATCCACAACTGATATCATCATCTCATGATACACAACAATTCTAATGCTGGCAAAACATGTGTCAGTGGTTGTGAACGTTCTGCAAACAACTTGGGCAGTTTCCTATCAAATTAAATATGCAACTGCAGGGGGCTGGAGAGATGGTTCAGGGGTTAAACCTCTGTCTCTCAAGCAGGTGTTGAGTTCAGATCCCAGGCAAGTCCCATGTCAAAAGGGCCAGGGGGAAATGGCAGCCGCCACTTCTGGTCCTGGTGGGTGGAACCTAGGAAATCCCAGAGTGAAGCAAAAAAACGAGGTAGAAACACAGTTCTGATATACACACATACACATGTGTGTTATACCTGCAGAGTCTTCTGTATGCATGTGCATTTGAAGGCCAGAGGTCAACATCTGGTATTTTCCTCAACCATTCACTCACTCTCTATCCTATTTTCTCAGACAGTCATCCACTGAAGCTGGAACTCAGTTATTTGGCTAATTCTTCAATCAGCTCTACAGATCCACTTCTCTCCTCCTCCTCAGCACTGGTATTACAAGCCAGCCAGGCTTTCACATGGATGCTAGGAATCCAAACCCAGGTCAGAACTTTATCAACAGAGTGCCGAGTTAATAATTACTAGGGATCAAACCCAAGGCCCTACACATCTTTAAAAAAAAGTATTCCACTACCTATATAAAACACTGGCTTCTAATCATTCTTTTCATAATAGCATAGTCTGTTCTTCAATTAGCATCTACTCCTTTTGACAACTACAGTTACATGTGGGCAAAACAATTTTCACAGTGCCAGGGAGTGCGCGTTCTAATATGACCAAATAAAGGTACGTCCAACGTCTTGGACATTCAATTCTCTTGTGCCAAATCTTCTCAAGCACTCATAACTCATGACACAGAAAATGAAACCAGAAAAAAAAATACATATATTTGAACTCATACCAGGAAAAAAGTCAACTCTGAGGAAGCCCACGGATTGGCTATATATCCAGGTTCAATATCAGGGTTTGGGGAGTTCACTGCTAAGAACCCACACACTTTTCTAAGCCCATTTCTACAGGAAAATTCAGGTAAGATTTGTTTCTTTTAAATTACCACATAGCTGAAACACTAATTTTTATGACACAACCTATTATTAAGACAGCTATTACTTCCTGTAATTCACAAGTTAGCTTAAGCATCATAAAGCCTAATACTTAGTCTAGATTTTCTTCTACCTTTTCTAAGGGCTACCATTTTCAATTTCAGAACACAGTTAATACTTTAGGCTATAGTTACACTTCACGCTTCCTTCAGAGACTTCCCTCCCCTGAAGATACACAACTGATGATCACTTACTGCCATCCATCTGATGCAGCCAACTGGATAGAGTCAACTGTAAGTTTACAGTTTGAGATGCTTCCTTGAGACAAGGTTTTCCTATGTAGGCAAAGATGACTCTGAACTCTAAATTAAATAGCTCAGGTTCCCTTGAACTCACATTATCCTGCCTCCTAAATGGTGGGATTAGAGGCATGTGTCACCCCCAACTCCAGGACAAGTTTATGTATTTTGTGTGGATAGGTAATTATGTAGAGATGCAGGTCTTATAGGAATTGCTACTGCTTAAAATGAAGAATGCACAAGTCTGAATGACGGGAGAAGGTGAGATTCAAGGTTGAGAAATATACTAGGTTAACAGGAGTGTAAATGCTAAACAGGTGAGGGTGTTTTTTTTTTTAATTTAATTGTGACGTTTATTCTAGGCCCTATAGCTATGCAAATCTTACTGATCAAGATAGAATGAAGATTTAAAAGGTAGTAGTTTTAAAATCATACTTATTAAGTTGCCAAGAAGGCATAGGCACGGAGATCCCCCCTCCCTCCCTCCTTCCCTCTTTCTCTATCCCTCTCCCCTCCCACCTCCCCCAACATACTATCAGTTTAAAATAAAGGTGTGAAAGAGATATCTCCACTTTGACTCCAAAGATACACTGAAAGCAAGGTTTCTGTCACAGACACATCATGGTACAAGCCCCTGGTTAAGAACCTGTCAATCACAGCTCTTTTCCACATTCACAAAGTGCATTTCTGTAAACTGTACTTGAATTATGGCTTCTGTGATTATTAATGGATCAACAGGGCACACACAAATTTAAAGAATGCAGTGGAGTTGCCAGTGTAAAAACAAGTAAACAAGCTCCGGAGTGACAGATGTGCAGCCAGTTCGGACACTGACCAACAGACATGATTAAATCTATTTCAGTTATCTGTTTTCCTCGTGCAAGAACTGCTTATCGAGTAGTGTCTTAAAGCCCACAAGCTCTCCAGACTGCTAGATGTCAGTCCCAGCTCCAACCCCCATTCGCTGAGCAACCGGTGACTGATCACTGAGACCTCAATCTCTTCATCCGCAACACAGGGAAAGCACCAAAATATGACGCAGTGAACATCTGTTAAGGCTTCCAGAAAATGCCGGCAAAGTGGACACTATGCAAGTATTTGTGATTAACCACAAACCCCTCCAATTTCTACCTAATGACAGAACACACAAAAGGATGAACTCTTACTCAAATTATAAAACTTTTATTAATTTCCATCTGACCTAAGACAGCGCTTTACACCCACTGGGGGGGAAAAATTGACTAGAACTTTGTCACTTCAAAAGATATATACGTTCTTCATGAGTTCTGAATTTCCAGTGTGAAATACTTCCTGCTACCACCACCCCTGCCCTTCAGGAACTTGGAATTGCCTTTCAAGGTTAAACACGGGAAGAGAACATGCCTTATAATAAAAGAATACCAATTGCGCACTGTACAGAAACCAGGTCGATACTTTTCAGTTTGTGAATTTCAAAATGTTATCTAAACTGTTCTCTCCAAGTGAGAACGAATTCTCAAAACTGCTGGCACCTGAGGATATGTGAAAGAGTTTTGGGTTGGATGTGACCTGACCCGCCAGAGATCTCTGAATCTAGCAGGCCAGCTCAGCTCCAGGCAGAACACAAAGTTATGCACGGGCAAGACCGCTCTCCCAGTGCCAGGGAGACTGTGCTAATATAACCAAATAAAGTCACAACCAACATCCCAGACATGCAGTTTAATTGTGCCAAAGCATTTCCAATCACCCCTCAAAATGGCCACATCTAAGACACTGTAATTTATTTGAATCTAGCAGAAGAATTTCTAAATAATTTAAATATAATAAAAAAATCATGAGTAATCTGTGAGACAATGCGTATAGACACATATACCCATGATTACTTCTTTAAAATTTTCTGGTGTGGTTAGCACTACAGGCATTTTTATTTTCTTTTTAACTGAAGCAGGGTCAGAAGTCCATGGACTCCATACAGGAGCTGGGAATGGATCTTTATCCTTCCGCATCTCAACCCTTTGGCACTATAAGGAGTGCTTGGACAATCGGCCCAAACCCTCTCAGGTGACCCTGTACCTGACACAATCATTGTCTAAATAACTTAATCTGCACTGTGAGGTTTATCATTCACTGAATTTTATGTAAACCATCATTATAAATGAAAAGACTAGAGATGTTAAAAAGTCTTTGAAAATAGTTATTTTATCTTTAATGTGAAAAAAAACTAGAAATGTTAAAAAAAAGTGAAAACCAAATAAAGACAGATGTTGACACACACCTGTGATCCTTGTGGTTTGGGAAACTGAGGCAGATGACAATTTTGAGACTACTATTATCCCCTTAGCAAAATAAAATTTAGAAAGTTCTAGGAATGAAGTGTCAATGTTCATATTCTAGCATGGGGTTGAAGTGATGGGTGATATATGAATGGACAGAGAAAGACATACATCTGAGTTAGGGAATGAATTTTGAAAACTAAAATCATAGTAATATAAAACAGAATTACTGTTTTTCTAACCTCACACAAGCAGTGCTGCTAACATATACCAATTTCTTCTGGCTACATCAAAACAAAGTTCCCAAGATTTTAGTCTTTCAGTATTCTGTCCCTGGCTCTACCGAGTTAGACTTCACCTGGGTCACACTGGAATGGCAGCGTTTACTTTCACGGTCAATTTCCAAAGGAGGGCAGCCACTCCTAGAAGTCCAAGTCAAATTCTCCTCTAAGAAAGCAGCTTCCCCAGCAGAGCTCCAAAACTTTTTCCTTTTCCTTTCTTGTGGACCTCACTGGTATTTAATAGTTTCATGGGCTTTAACTAAGTCCTAACATAATTATAAATCTCCCGGGAGCAGGCATTGCATCTTCTTTTATTCATGAGCCAGAAATCAGTTTTAATGATCTTCTTTGTGCATGTGGTATTTATGGATAACATACTATCTGGAGAAAAAGCTACTCAAATTATTTCATGGAAATGCTCAAAACTTTTTACTTATAAAAGGAAAAAGCACTCTATCTACCAAAACCAAGGAATTTAAACTCATGAAATAGCCTTTTTAATTTCAAGAATAGAGAACCCCAAATCAGATGGTATGTGATTTAATCATGGATTCAAAAATAACAAAGACTTGTTCTCGTCCTAAATGAGAGGCCAATCCAACATGTTCTTTTCCAAGGGGCAACTTAGTTCGTGAAAAGTTCTGAAAAAACAACATGATAGTATGAATATACACTGCTCCACAAAAAGTAATCTGTTGAAGGCTTGAATCCCAATACAATCTTCAGAAGTAGGACTTTGGGAAAATGACTGAATATAAGGTCACTGACTTAGTGAAGTGATCCACTGATGGATTCAGTTTGAGGACTTGGGAAGGGCACAAGGTGCCTTCATTGTAGGGAGCAGGCCACTATAGGTATGCCTTCAAAGTCATTCAGTATCTCCTGGTTGCCAGGGTGACACTACAAGCTGTTCTATCTTAACCTGAGACAAAGGTAATGCAGCCGGCCCACCACGGACTACAGTAAGTTTCTCACTCCTTAAAATTAGTCTTGCAGGTCTCCCATTGCTGACAAAAAAAAAAAAAAAACTAATATAAACAGTGTATGAACTTTCATTTAAAGAAAAGGAACAATGATTCATTTCTTTAAATAACAGCCTATTTAATACAAACAATTTACCTCTATGGTTTAAGCATATTCAAGGGTTTAAGGCACAGAAAAAGAACCATGGGGTAGTGACAAGTCACCGCTGGGGACACTGTGATCAAGTGCTCAGGAGGTGGAGACAGGAGGAGCCAATCAAGGTCATCCTCAGCCATATGTGGAGTTTGGAACCAGCCTGAGATATGAGACCCTGTCAGGAAAAGAGAAGATTATAAATACATCACCCCTCCCTATGACATCCACCCACACATCCTCATGTATTCTATGTTGTCATTTTCCTACATTAGATCTTAGATTTTCTCTATACACAGAGCAGACAATAACAATTAGCATCTTTATGACAGGTTTTTTTTTTAAGGAATGAAATGATACATTAATCGAACATTTTTTTAAGTCCTAGGCAAGCAATGCTATGCAACATTTGGTTATCCTCACTTCTGATTTTCAGTAATTTATCTTTTTATTGTACTTAGGGAAATATATTTTGAAGTAAAAAGAATAACATGATGTGCTTTTAAAAAATAGCAGAGATAACCTGTTGGAGCAAAGAAAACATAATTCAGTATTGCTCAAATACGACCGTGATATTTAGTCTGTATGGCCAACTTGACAACCACTAGGATGTCATCCAGGCAGCCTGTAGGAGGCTTTCTTGATTAACTGATGTGGAAAGATCCAGCCTCAAGTAAATGATTCCATTCTCTGGGCTTGGAGTGCAGGACTGAATTAAGATCAAGGACTGCACAGCACGCATGCACTGTGTGATACAACCAACCCTTCAAGCTGCTACCACTGTGCTTTTCCTACCACGATGCATGGGACCCTGGACTTGTGAGCTGGAATAAACCCTTTTCCATAAGGATGTTTTTGTTGGGTATTCTACCACAACAGCTAGTGACGAAAACAATGGCTGACCCCCAAAATATCCTCAGTCTTTGCTGAGAGTAAATTGCTGGAACTCTCCAGAGATCCTAAGTTGCTAGATCTGAGAACCAGACTTGAGAATCTAAATTTCTAAAAAATAATAGAAATGAATGCCTTTCCTGATGAGGCACATATGTGAAACACAGATACAACACAATGCTGAATTGTGTTCAAGAAAGGTACTCGGTCTTCAAAAACCAATGAGCAATATTCAGTTACGCCACCCCACTGAGATGAGGCCAGGGCCCTTGCTTGAGCTTCTTGGCCAGGACCCCCGGGCTCGTAAGGGGGCATCCTGGAGCTGGCCAAGGGTCAATGCACACGAGGCAAGACAATCAGGTCCTCTCATGAAAAATAGACTTGCAATTCAGTTTTACAAGGCACTCTTGATCTTACTTAGGAAATCATTAAATCGACACTTCACCTAGCGAGACCGTGAACTTCTGTCATATTTTCATTATCCTTTACTGAACATAATGCAAAGAGACAATAGTTTCCAAGAAGCTTTTTAGTAAAAGCTTGTGAGGAGTTGTTTCATTATTTTAATTTTTCCTTATTAAATATAGTAGGAGAATACTTCTTCTGACATACTGCCTAAGTTTTTAAGACTAAACATCTCTAGGTTTTGTTTTAGGAAAATTGTTCAACTGAGGAGCAGATCCACTATCAAAAAACTAATGACAGCTGACTCCTTGTGAGGAGATGCAAAGCAATTTGCTCCGGCTTGAGTGTGTCTGTTACCATACAGGGATTTTTATCAACTATAATTAGATTTGGAAGGGAAACTCCAGGGGGGCTGAGAGTCTGGCATTCTGAGGGGACAAGCAAGTTGCAAGACCATTCCAGCAAGATTCTAACATGCATAGCCCCTTGACATTAACACCCATATGGATAAGAGGGAAAATGAGGTGGCACTCCTATGAAGATTCTTGATCTTTTTTTGAAAATTTTTTATTATTATTTATTCAATTTTCGTGTGTGCGTGTGCGTGTGCGTGTCCGTGTCCGTGTGTGTGTGTAGAACCACAGGCAGAATTTGGGAACCACCATGGACACCTCCATCTCCTCCTTGTTTACTCTGCCCCGGGATTCACAGGCTCCGCCCTACCAGGACCAGAAACGCAGGGAGCCCCGGCTTCTGCCCGGCGTCTGTACATGGGGTCTAGGATCTGAACTCAGGACCTTCCACCTGAAAGGCAGAGGCTTAATCCCTGAGCCACCTCTCCAGCCCCGAAGATTCTTGATCTTATTCAGGGCATCCTGATGGGATCAATGCCAGGTCTCTGGATCTGATCATCTGATCTGGAATCGTTTTGTAAACAAGGCCCTAGAGACAGCAAGACAGGAGGTCACAGAAGGCATGCTAAGAAACTGCTAGAAGCAAGGTTTAGTGTCTCTGCTTAGACTTTACAAGAAAAGGGAAAGAACAAATAATCTCATTTCAAAGTTCTGTAAGACACCTTCGACACCTCAGAATTTGCTTTTAAAGACCGAGACATCTTTTTAGGAGTGAAAAATGAGGAAAAAGAAAAATTTTGAAGTCTTGACTATCAAACAGTAACTACTAAACATGAAATATTTTAGATGACTATTGCACAAAAACATCACACATAACACAAATAAATACCAAGAGTCAAACTTCTTATTCTCTGGTGTAAAAATGGTTTTAAGCTGAAGACAGCTGTTCTGATACATGCCCCACAGCACAGGAAACTACAGGAATTTGATGCCTAAGAACTATCAGCTATCTTCCCCGCCTAGGCACACCATCATGGAGGAAAAAAACAATTACAGGAACCACACAACAAAAGAAATGATGGGGTTGTCTCTATGTGCTAATAGTTATTTTTAAAAATCCTGCAGGGAGGGGGTTGGATGGAGCAGAGAGATATGCAGTGGTTTCATCTTTGTTGCCCAGATAAAGTGTCAGCCTAGCATCCACCCTCCCACCACAGCACGTCTTGCACGTCTTACGCAGTACAGGCTGGAGGCAGCCTTTGTCAAAGGTGTCAGCTGCCACGACCATCTCCACACAAGCAGGAGAGGAGGTGTTCATTTCTTCTGGTTCCCCCACGGCCTGGACACTGGTTTCTGACCACCTCTAAGGGTTTTTCAGGAACACTGAAAGCTTTTTTTTATGACAACGAAGCACTGATGGCATACGATAAACTTCTGAGCGCTGCCTGCTTGCCTTAGTGTCATACAACCTACATTGGACTCTTGGAGGATGGATTAGAACAATGAGATGTCGTGGTAAGGCGTCTGCTCACAAACATGGCAGTCTGAGTTTGATTTCCCGGAACGCCACGTGGTGAAGGAGAAAACTGACTACTGACAGTTGTCCTCTGACCTCCACCTGTGTGCCATGCACACCTCCCAACAAATAAATAAAACATGTATGAAACAAGAAACACGGATGTAGCCTTGCAGGTTCCTCACAGGTTTCAGGAAGGTAGAGGGAGCAGCCAAATGCACGGAACCAGGAACTGGGAGTTTGTCCGTACTAGTTCTAATGGCCTCTGACCACTACTTCATTAAAAACTGCCATTTCCAACGTGGCATCTTTCTGTGGGTGCTGGAATAGTGTCGTGGTGACGACAATGGGAAACAAATGGAAAAAAAAAAAAGCAGCCATTGCGGCTACAGACTAACTGCAAGTCCTGTTTACTGACTGTTTACTCTTTCAATGGGACATGTCTGAACAATTAACAATTTGACTTTTAAAAACAAATGGGCTAAATGTCCCCCAAAATAAAATTTGCCTCCAAGGCCTGCGCAAGTGTCTCAAGCTAGTCCTTGTTCTCCACTCTTCCTGTAGATCCATCGCCGCATTATTTCCTGCTGGGAAATACCAGTGAGATGGTCATTTCCCTGAGAAAAGACACTAGTTCCAGTCACACTTCAACAGCCTGAAATAACGTGAGGGTATTTCCAAAGAGAAAACTGTTTGACAGGGCAAGATAATGATCTATAGATCTATCAAAATCTCAATTCAGTTTCTGTGCAGAACATCCTGGGCCTTGCCCAACTGACAACCTTCACATGACCTGTATCAAAGCATGAACTAAATAATGAAAGACAGCCCAGTCCTGCCTGGTCAGCAAAGGCCCAGGAATACAGACCACGTGTCAAAAGCTGATGTCGTTCCTTGTATGTGAAGTTGACTATAAAATAGTTAATGGCGAACCATTTTTTAAGTAAGAGGTTTTTGAGCTTGTGGGAAGTAGGAAAAAGAAAACATTCCCAGCCTCTAAGTACTGGGGTGGGGAGGTAATAAGTCTCAAGACCTGAAGTGCCCAAGACTCCCCGCATGCAGAGAACTGCCTTCTGGAGAAGCAGTTTATGAAAAGGGAAAACTGAGCCAGATGTGGTGGCACACAGCAATGGGGAGGCTACGGCAAGGGTCACCTTGAGTTCTAGGCCAGTCTGAACTATACTGACATCTGTCTATAAGAAGGGAGAGGATGAGGAGTTCTGCTGTGGTGCCTAAGGTCTAGACGCAAACATTTCTTTTGATTTGGAAATCAGTAAATGCCCGGATCACCAAGGCTTTAGAACAATGTATCTATTTTTGAGTACTAAGATATATATTTAACAAATAGGAAAAGCCAAGCCAAAAATGATGAGCTCTATGCTACATCTGCCTGCTGTTAGGAATACTGGGCCAGCAGCTGTGAATAGGCCGTGTGTTGTGGGACAACCTCTGCTTATTGGATGGATGACTGCCTGACTCCCACAGTAGTGAGGCCTGAGACTGACCTGGCTAGAGGTTTGCTTCAGGTTCAGACTGTCTCGGCTCTCGCTCTCCAGCTCCTAAACAAAGTGACTTGCCATGCTCTGGGGACAGAGAATAAAAGGCAAACAAAACTGGATCTACCCGGCAGGAAATGCCAAGCCCATGGAAGTCCATCTTTCTCAAAGTTGTTTCATCACGGGACTATTCATTCCTAGGAGCAAAAGCATGCACACGACCTCATATCTACCACCTCCAAGTCTTCGAAAGCAATCAGCTTCCCCTTCCACCTCCTGAGCTCTGGAACTACAGACATGCACCACCTCGACTGTGTTTTGGTATTTTTTTCCACGCAGTGGAGGCCCAACTGAGTGTTTCATGCGTACTAAGCAGACACTGAACTTCTGAATATCAAAATGCTAGCTTATTACTTGACTCCTTGATTTTAGCACACCTAAATGTAGGGAGTCAGATACAGCTGCCAACTTGATAGCTGAAGACTGAGCTCTGGGCACGTCTCTGAAGTAGTAGTTAAGGCACAGCCATGAGCAGGCCTGCGGGTGATTATGCAATTGATGTGTAAGACCCAACGCTTCATTCCTTGGACAAGTGAGGAAGTTGGCATGCAGGAATTCTGTCAGCTGAGACGTCTGCCCCTCTCTCAGCAACAATCCCTGTGGAGCCGGTGTGGCCAACTCCCTTGGTTCCCAGTGTTGGTATGAGCTCCCAAGGTGTACTATGTATGAACTGTAGCCAGCACTGAAAGTTGGTAAGTCTCTTGTTCCCCTAAATTGTGAAGTCGTGTATTTATCAGCAACATGAGGAAAAACAGCAATGTCTCGAGGTGTTTTAAAAAAAAAAAAAAAAAAAAACTTAACCCATTTGTCTATCCCCTCCTTCTAAGAGGAAAATTACACAGGAAAGGGACAGCATGTGTTCATTTATTTTGATGTGGCAACTGGTCTTCCATCTGTGTCCTCAGTAATACCTCTCTGTTTAAAAGAAAGATAAACTGTTCTTAAAAAAAAAAAAAAAAAAAGGTTGGAGCCCTGTTTCTAAACAGGACATCATAGTTGACTTGAAGTGTAACTAAAAGTAAATTGTAATTTTTCATGATTTCTGTTGAAACCAAACCCTACTCATAAAACTAGAATCTGGCCCTGAGGGGTTTTTTTTCCCCCCTCTAACAATGGAAAAGTACTGATGCACAAGACAAAGAGAGCTAGGGAGCCCCAGGATACCACCCTCCAGTGTCACCAAGCAGTGGTACCCCTCCAGAGAATCACCCCCTGTGAGGCAGAGGCAACAGGTGAGGTGGCGCAAAGACGACAGACTGATAGGCAGCCAAGGGAGTAGGGAACATCACTGAATTAGCTTCAGGACACGGGGCTATGGCAGAAAAGTATGGTGGTAGTATGGTCCTGTCCAAAAAAAAAAAAAATTAACACATACAAGCTATGATTATGGTTATTACTTTAGAGTCTCCACTCTTTTCTTTCATTCCCAGTCAGGACTCTAAGAAAACACCAATGGCGACCTGTTTCAGCAAATGAAAGCCCAAAGAGATAAAGATGACGTCAGTGCCAACCTTGCTTCTGTTCACTGTGGCACGGATTACCAATCACATCCCAGCATCCCCAGTTAGAAAATGTGATGGACCAAATCCCACAATTTCTAAGTCAGGGAGGGGCTAGGCGACAAACTAGCCAGGATGACAGACAAGTTTTTGATGAACAGGTTGGGTATGAGTAAGAAATGAGCATAAAATTTCTAAGTACATAGAGTTGAAAATACCTGACAAACACCCTATACCAAACATTTTGTTACAAGCATTATTTATTTCATCCTAACTCCAGCCAGGTAAAGTAACTCCTTCTAACCCCACTTTACAGAAAAAGAACCAACTCATAAACAACCTGAAGCAACAAAACTAGAAACGGGTGGGAATTTGGAGAAGACTTCACTTTTGTACATTAATCCAAGTCCTATGTATGTTTGCTTGAATATATTTCTAAATTCTTAGAAATTTTAATTCTGGGGCTGGAAAGGTGGCTCAGGGGTTAAGCCTCTGCCTTGCAGGCGGAAGCTCCTGAGTTCGGATCCTAAACCCCACATATAGGCTCCTGCGTTTCTGGTCCTGGTAGGGCAGAGCCTGTGAATCCCTGGGCAGAGTAAACAAGAGGAGGTGGAGGCGGTCCATGGTGGTTCCCGAATTTGTCCATGGTTCTACATACACACACATACACACACAATTGAATAAATAATAAATTTAAAAATTAAAAAAAAATTTTAATTCTGCGCCTGGGTTTTTCCCTTGTGCCTGTGTTCCCTTTCTGAAGGTCAAGGACTTGACACTGTGACTTGAGACCACAGAAGCTGGAAAGGGGCAAAAGGGTGGGCGCTGGTTTTGAAACTTGTACTGAACATCAATGGCAGGGCTGATCCTCAAGTCAAGGGCAAGAACATCTCCCAAGTCATGCTGTGTCATCTGAAAAGAAACACATGGGGCTTCACACTGCTAAGTTGCAAGCATGGGAAATAGATCAGATACAGGGTGGCCTTTCTAATGCTTACCCAATATACAGCAAATGGGTCCAATTTTAGCATGCTAACGAATAGCAAGTAATTAATTATGCAAACATTGTCCAGAACTACAAACCATGCATGGCCTTTGTTCTGAGATCCACTGAGGATTTCACGAGGGGCTCTGCAGTTGTTCACTATCTCAACTTGTTGATTGCGTTCTGTGTCAGAGCCTGTTACTCCCTGTTATTTTCAATAGCACATACACTCTCACAGCAAATTCAGGGACAGCAAAAGACCTAACTGTAGATTACTGGCCAAGAGGACAAAAATGGACTGAAACCTTAAAATTCCCCTGTTTAGAAAAGGAGGCTATTAATCTATCACCAAGTTAAAAAAAGTCATCACAAATGAAGTACGTGTCACATTAACAGCATTGTTTAATGTGCTCCTTCCCCCCCAATATATGCTACAAGCACTTCTGAGGATGAAGGCAGTTTATTAGAGGAAAGAAAGGAAGAACAGAACTCCAGACATGGAGTCCCATGAGGGGAAGGGAGCCACAATGGAACTCGAAGACATGCATGCAGTCCACTGAGAGGCAAGGAAGCCCCCCCCAGCCCCAATACAGCACTTTTAAAAACTTGAATAACTGCATTAGTGATATAGCAAGAAGTCTATGCCTGGGGACAGAGCTCAATCACTGCTTGCCTAGCATGCATGAAGAAGCCCTGGGTGCAATATTCAGGACCACATAACCAAGCATGGCAGCCCATATATCTGTAATCCCAGAACTGAGTTTCAAGGGAGCCTGGGACAGAGAGAAAACATGAGTTGCACAAACCTCATATCCAGAGTTTGATTCTAAGAATCCAAGAATTCAGGAAAAGATGGAGGAGAGATCCAATTCCACTAAGTTGTCTCTGAAGTTCCACTCATGCCAACCTCTACACCATACACCATATCATACATACAGACAGCAACAAAATTTTAAACAGAAAGAGGTCTCATATTCGCTGCTAAAGGTGGAGAGGAAACGGGACTCATCAAAGTATGTATCTCAATGATGGAAAGACATTCTATTTTCTTCCTTTGTGTATTGACTTTTAGAAACAATAATTTAAACTTTATTATTGGGGAGAGGTCAAAGGGCATCTGAGGAACTAGTTCTCTCTCCCCACGCTTCCAAGGGTTCTGGGGATGGAACTTAGGCTTCCAGGACTGCATGGCCAAGTGCTTGCCCTTGTTGGGCCATCTCATGCTGACCCTGACTGGTTTTTACCCTATGTTTTACTTTTAATGTTGCTGGCTGTATTGGGGCCCATACACAGGTGCTTGTGTATGCTAGGCAAGTGCTCTACATTCCCAAACCATTTGACTAAAATGAATTCTAGTAAGATTAAAGACTTACAGGCCCAATAGCAATGTAAGTCTTTTTCTGTTGATGAGTAGTGTATACTTTGTTATCAAATGCAAATTTCCTGCAGTATTTATTTTCCTTTTACACAGTACTGAATTTTAACTGAGCACAAAACAGCTAAACTCCTATGCCAATGAAGACTGTATTAATAAGTTTTGACTTATGTTGTGAACAACAACATCATCTGAACATTTAGGGTACACTTTAAAAAAGTCCCTCTTCTTTTCCTGTTGTTTACAGTACGCTCATGAAAGCTGTGCTGCAATCCTACTGTAAGATAAAATCACCTCTAAAGATGTCAACGTGGACTTCCAGGGACAGAACTCAGGTTAGTGGACAGCGTCTTACCTGCTGGTCTATAATACTGGTTCCACTTTTGAGGTTTTATATGAAGAAGGAATAGATATCTATTATTTATAAACCACATTATTTTGGTTTTCTGTTGCTGTACCCAGCTTTACACTGTTCTTCAATATGTATACACCCTGATTCTAAAACTGGAACTGTCAAATTAAGTCTAAGCCTATTATGATGACTGCAAAATTAACCAACCAGTATTCAACCTTAAAACAGAAAAGAGGGGCTGGAGAGGTGGCTCAGGGGTTAAGCCTCCGCCTTGCAGGCGGAAGGTCCTGAGTTCAGATCCCAGATCCCACGTATAGACGCCAGGCGGAGACGGGGGCGGCCTGTGCTTCTGGTCCTGGTAGGGCAGAGCCTGTGAATCCCGGGGCAGAAGGAGGTGGAGTTGTCCATGGGTTCGCGAATTCATCCGTTCTACACATACACAGACACACACACACACAGACACACACATGCGTGCACATACACATGCACATGCACACAGTTGAATAAATAATAATTTTAAAGTTTTTTTTAAAAATTAAAAAAAAAAAACAGAAAAGAGTGCAGTTACCTAAGGTATCTATCTCAGCCTTCTCCTTAACCTCCTTGGATTTTATGTGACAAGTTTAAAACGGAATGGTTGTGCATTTATTTTTTTGCTGACCTTGATTCTTTTCTTGTTAAAGATGGAAGCTAAGAGATTTTTAAATATTGTGACTGCCAAAAATGTATTAAATGATAAACTCTCCACAGATAGTTAAATTTGGCAACAGAGACCCACTGACCATAGTAAATTACAAACTATTCCACATCATGTACTGTGAGAGATAAATCTACATAAAAGCTGGAGAAATAGCTCAGGGGCTAAAACTCTGCCTCACAGGCAGAAGGACCTGAGTTCAGATCCTGGATTCCCTATAAAAAAGTCAGGCAGAAATGCTGGTGCCCTGTATGTCCAGTTCTAGAAGGGAGAACCTGGAAAATTCCAGAACAAAGCAAAATGAAGATAGAAGCAAGCAGGACAATTTCTGGTGCCATCCTCATGCCTCCACGAGTGCACACAAACAACAGTTTTTTTTTTAAATCAACAAGGTTGCTTCAAGAAGACAACCTTTAGCAATTTTGACTGAACATCCCAACTCCACTTGTATCTAACTGAATTTATTGTCTCTTCAGCCAAATCTTCACTAAAGTATACTTATGAACACATTAAAGAAAACAGAGAAAGAAATGACAAGGAGAGCCACACACGTAGTCTCAGTACTTGGAAGAGGAGGCAGGAGAGTCAGGAGTTCAAGCTTACCCTCCGCTACAGTTGAGTTTATGGCCAGCTGGGACTGCACGCGAGACCCTGACCCTGTCTTGAAAAAGTAGACAAAATAACAGGGAGAAAAACAACACGTAAAAAGACATACTATCAGGCTTTTTTCCTACAGAGAATTATTTTTAGGAACTAATAACTACATGATTTATGGGGTAGAACATCTGGGGAACAAATAAAAGCCAACCAAATAATTTAAAAATGTTACTTCTCTGAACTACATAACTTCCTGTGTATTTGGTCATTTTATCAACGTGTCTGCAGCTCAGATATGTACGAATAGCAAGCTCTTAAAAGTTAACTTTGCCCTTCACAGATTGCAGAATTAGTGCTTCTTAGTGCTTCTGGTGTCTGCTTTACCTCTTCTAAAGCACACATTCACACATTATCCTTTCTGGGGTTCACACATTCTCTTTCCGGCCAGGTTTTGCCAGGTGAATACCTACCTGCATGAGGGAAAGAACACTTAGACATCTAATGACTGTACAAGGCACAGTATATTTTCTCTGGGTAACAAGACAGCTAGAGTTCAGTCAGCTCAATTACAATATATATAGCTAGCACTTCACACAAAATGCTTCTCTGCTGAATAAAAATTTTCTCATTGGTAAGGAAAAAATGTGATCTTTAGAGCACTCAGTTACATAAAACACAAGAACTTTTTTAAAATTTTTTTTATTATTTATTAAATTGTGTGTGTATATGTGTGTGCGCGCGTATGTATGTGTGGGTGTGTAGAACCACAGACAAATTCGGGAACCACCATGAACATCTCCACCTCCTCATTTACTTTGCCCTGGGATTCACAGGCTCCACCCTTCCAGGACTGGAAATGCAGGCCGCCCCTGCTTCCAACCCCCCCCTCCACCGGTCGTCTAAATTTCTGTGTGTGTATGTGTGTGTCGCTCATCAGATAGCACTGTGTATCCCTGTGGAGAATCAAGGGTGCACTTCCGGAATCATCCTGTATTGCTTCTTCCTTCTTTTTGCTTTTCTCTGGGATTTCCCAGGCTCTGCCTTCCGAGAGCCCTTAAGTGCAGGCCACAACCATTTTCGCCTGTTTACACATGGGATTCAGGATCTGAATTCAGGTCCTTCTGTTTGTGAGGCAGAGGTTTAACCCCTGAACCGTCTCTCCAGCCCCCAATTTAAGGCTCTACAAAGGCAGCAGTGTTAGAGCCAACAACACAGGTCACAAGTGTTTCAGAAACTGTCTCAGATCTTTTTAAAACTTGTTCTGTGAAGAGCCATGTGGTTGACTGGCAGCGAGGCTCTAAGAGGAGCACAGAGCTTTGCTGCTGCACCACGTTCTCACCTGTCTCTTGGACTTTTTACAAGTGGAGAAAGGGGGTCCAAAGTCCCAGTGAGGTGGTTCCATGTGAACCCCACTACAAGCACAGTAAGTCACCATGATTTGACTATTCTTAGAAATGACAAGACCGAAGGCATAAAGTAGACCAAGAATCCAGCCTTGAACTTAACCTGTCTACTATACTTGCTACACGCTAGACACACATGACTTCCTCTAATGCACAATTCTAAGATCCCAAAAGTCCAAAAAGCTTAAAATTTGATGTTTGAAGTAGAGGACAGGAATGTGCAACTCATTGGGTCCAAAATGTGACCAGAAATGATGTGCATTTATTTACAGTTTACATGCCACCCTCTACCTTTTCCCCAAAGCCACCGGAGGAAATTAAACAGATTCCCTTACAGGGGGTCTGGCTTTCTTGTGCTGCCAGTGGTGAGCCTGGAGACTACGGTGGTCTCACACACACATTTGTGTTTCACTGCAGAAATGCTCACGTGCTTACGCCATGTCATTTGTGGGTTATGTACTCTTATCTTTTAAAATTGTCAAAATTCAGAATCCCACCCCTAAGGATACCAGGAAAGTAACCATAGGCCTGAGTCAGCCTGCCTACACCACAACCCTGGGAGAGGAAGTATTATGCAAATGAGGAAACCAGGAGTCTGGGAACCTGTCCAAGGTGGAAACAGCTGGTAAGGGTTAGGGTTTGAGTTGGAACTGAAGCAGCTCCGAGCTGGGCTCCTAATGCCATTGAACCATTTTACACCCTATGCATAAGTGGGCTCCAGGTTTTTTTTTTTTTCCCACATCTTTGCCAATTTAAAAAAAAAAAAATAGTAGACGGACCAGCGAGATGGTTCAGTGAATAAAAGTGTTTGTCTGGCAAGCACATCAACCTGAGTTCAATCCCCAGAAGCCATGAGAAGGAAAAAAGTCATTCCACAAAGCACACTCTGATTCCCACAAGCATACCATTCCTCAGACACACATAAGATTTTGAGAGAGAGAGAGAATGAATACAGTTCTCTCCTACAATGTGTGCTTCTGGGGATTGTGCTCAGGTGCCAGGTTTCAGAACAGAAGTCTTACCTATTAAGCCATCTCACCAGTTCCAAATTGTTAGTTTCTAACAATCGTAATGATAAAATAATCTCAGTAGCTGGGGGTAATGAGAGTCAAACTTCTCATTCACTTTATGCATAGAAAATTTAAGAACTATTTGGGGGCTTTACTTACAGAAAGTCAGGCACAGAATATTAAGTTTATTTTTCCATCAGTACTGAGGATTTTTAGCCTAGGAAGAAAAAACAATGGTACACTATGGTATGACACATCCTGAATCTGGCTACACAGTTGGGGAAAAGTTCAGGAAACAGACAGTGGACAAAGCGTTATTCATGTTAGAGGAGATTACAAATACAGGTGTACAATACACTAACAACAATCTTGGGAGGTAGTACTTTTTGTGATACAATGTTTTCTTTCTGTTACATCTGAAAAGTTAACTCTCCAAAAAAATGAAGAAAAAAAATCAAACGTTTTGCGTAAAGTTTATGCGTCATCAGTGTTTCTTATTCATGAAGCCTCTTAATTAATATTGGATAAGTTTCTTCTACACGTAGTTTTAATTAAGAGACTCTTATAAAAAATTTTTTTAACCTAAAAGCACATAGTGGTTGTCAATTTTAAGCAGTTCAATTCTTTCTGAACCTTCAGTATGTCAAAGGGTCCCTCTGGTGACAGAGGCAGTAACATTACGCCACTCCATGAAATAAAACCACACAGCCTCGTGCTCTTCGCCACCCCTGCCTACCCCGCTCCTGAGGCTTGCTTTGCAGAAAGGCTCAGTTCCTTCCCTGTTCGGCTAATCTCTCCTGCATCTTTCTCCAGCAGGGCAGCTCCAGAAATGTGGGTTTGTGGGACCTTATCTTCTGTTTACATAAACCTCCGGCCTAGGTCTTTCCATTCCCCTCAGCTCCTGCAGTCTAAGTGGAGTGCTTTCCTGTTTTGCTCACAGTGGGATCTGCTCTCCTGGGGTCCTGTCTCCACTGGAGTCTCTTCCTGTGCCCAGGTCTCCAGCAGCCGCAGCCTCAGACACCACCACAGTCACCTGGAGCACACAGAAAGCCGGGGCACCTGTGAGGGATCTGCCTGACTTCCTCCAGTGGTGCGGAGAAAGGTCAGCGGGTGGCAGGCCTGGTAATTAACTGAGACTTGCAAAGGGAAGCTATTAACACCAACGAGCAGGCCTGCCTGCTGACGGGATGCCTCTTATTAGTGAGAACTTGATTCCTCCTACAGAGGCAAATCTAACTCTCCGAGTCTTCTCTTCAACGGAGTTGCTTTAAAAAAAATTTTAAGGGAGGGGAGAAAGAGGGAAGCCGGGATGAATACTCAATATACTTGCAAAAGCAGAAAAATAGTAAATGGCATTTGTGGCTCTTTTCTGTCCCCTTGAAATAATAACCACAATCAACTTCCTGGTTCATCTCACTGTAATTTTTCCTTGACTGCTCAGGAAGGACAAAAGAAAGTCATTATCTATCTGGTAAAAAGTTTTAAGAATCATCCTAAACTGGAAAACAAAACAAAAAGACAAGCAGCTGATCGAGTACCTTTACTGACCATATTATTTTTAGAAACATGTTGATTAACTGTTATCTCACCAAAAGCCAGGAGTGTCAATGAGGAAAAGGAAGACAAGAATGAAAACCAAGAAATAGAATTATGTTCTAAGCCAAACTTGCAGAATAGATAAATCAATTCCTAAGTAAAAAAAAAAAAAAAAAAATTGTTCTTAGGGGTTAGCACTAAAACAAAGAGCTCAATACAAAACTCATCTGAAGTAACCTTGTATTTTCAAATGTCAGGCTCTGATAAGATCAATCTTAATGTTCTGACCTATAATCCTGACAACGCTAGGTCAAATTGCTACACATATCAGAACAAGGGAGTGCAAACATGTTTAAAGGTCTGCTATTTATTCAGTTGCTTTCAGGAACGATGTATTAAGTGGCCATGAGTAAAGACTTCTCTCTATAAGTACAAAAGCCAATCTCAGGCATTCAACACAATTAATTCTCTTTCCAATAAAGCCTGAGTAAATCATAACTGCATGGAAGCATGCCATGGCACCGGCAAGGTGTGGCTCATCAAATACCCCAGCCCCGAAGGAGGTTAGCACCAAAGAACTGTGGAAGTGTCAACTTCTCCGGGGTAGGCTGGGTTCAGAGCACAAAAAAAAATCCCATCTTAACCTGTCAGGGACAAGCTGGAGACCCAACGGGGGAAGAATAATCTGGGTAGTAAAAGGAGCTGGCATGGAAGAGGAGCTAGGTACTGTGCCATGAGCATGCCTAGATGGTACTTCTGGGGAGGGTGACACAAGGGGCAGGTGTGAAGCAGCCAGTCTAGACAACCTAGAAAACGTGACTCAAGAGGATTATGTAGTCTAACAAGGCAGAAATGGTATCCATTATGGAAATCCTAGGAATGCAAATCCACTGGAACTGCCCACAGGATAATGGGCTGATTAGGTTTCTAGGACCAGAAAGTATTCACAAGTGAGGAAAAGTAAAACTGACTTAAGAATCTGAAGAAGCAGTTAATTCTAAGAAAGAAAATTTTCTTCAGAAGGGGTCGATTTGGAGGTAAGTAAATTCCATAATCAAAGCCAAAACTCACCCCTAAGTCTAGTACAGCTAACAATCTAGCTCTGGGGATTCCTAGTCTCTGACTTCTAAGGCTGGATCCCACACCCACACACATGGGATCTGGGGATAAGAATTCTCCTGATTCTTTACGGCAAGTGCATGTGCGAGAGTGTGTTTATGGATTATTGCCTGTGGAGCCTCAAAGATGACTTCAAGAATCATCCTGAACCATCCTTTTCTTGGGGTTGCGCTACTGTCCGATGAACGTATAGTGAGGGCAGTACTGCTAACACCTACACAACACACCCGCACCGGTTAGGGCTTTGCTCTACCTGGGTGCAAAAAAAAAAAAAGAATCATCCTGAATTGTTCTGCCTCCTCGTTGCCTTGCTCTGGAGTTTCCCAGGCTCTGCCCTCCAGAGCCAGAAGTGCAGGCCACCGCCATTTCATCTTGGCATTTTTACATGGGATCTGGCATCTGAACTCCTCCTGCTTGTGAGGCAGTGTCAGAAGTACAGGCTGTCTGTCATTTCTGCCTGACATTTTTCTGTGGGACCTGGATCCGAATTCAGGACTTTCTGCTTGGGAGGCAAAGTCTAATCCCTGAGCCATCTCTCTATTATAACCTCCCCAAGACTATTTTTAACTCTACCCTTTCTTCCACAGCCCCTCTCCACACACTGTACCCCCCATCTATAGACAGGTTATTACTGTGTTCGCTCACCTCCCAGGTTTTATCTTTGTACATGTTACCAACAACAGGAGGCATATGGAGTCTCAGAATTCTAAATTATAACAAAGAATTTTGAACTCGTAAAACACTGATGCATCTAGGTTCTGGTGCCTCTGGACTGTGAAGATCTGTGGCTTGTGAGTCAAAGAGCAAAGAGCAACTTCTCTAGCTTTGCATCTCCCAAGATCCTGTGGCTGTTGAGTCTTCTGGGCAAGTTTATCCCTCAGCAACATGCTTCAGGAATTTTCATTTTCTATCATTTATTCTAGCATAGACTATCAATTACTTGAGCACTGTGATAGCTTCTTTCCTCTAGACTTAGAGTTGCTGGCTAAAGGGCTCTCCACAAACTCACTAACAGAGAACTAAGCAATATACATGTGTGATGTGAGGAGCTGATCGCTACTTACTTCACAAATCTAGTGGAATCAAACACTGGCTTTATTCTGATGCTGTTGGTAGTGGTAGGTAGGAATAGAAGAAAACCGACATAAGCTAACTCCCTTTCCCCTGTTCTTACCGTAGTTTTGATGTAATTCATTTCTTAGGAGTAGTGAAAATTAAGATTCTAGATTGGGATTCTAAACAGTCCTCTCATTCCCCCTTTTGTCTTTTCAGTAGATGAACAAAACGTAGGTTTGATCACTGCAAAAGTGAGTGCTTCAGGTTTGGGACCATCTGAAATTAATTATATTTGCAATAATGGAAGAACTCAAGGCAGGAAGCTTGGTCAATATAGAATAGGACCAGTTACCACTTCAATTTCTGTAATGTACTGGATTACATGGTTGATCAGATTCTGGGCATTTACAGGTTCCAGAACCATTGTAATAATGATCCTACCATTGTAACTGGTCCCCATTTTACAGCGGAAACAAAGCCCCAGAGTGTGGTTTTCCATCCAGCAGTGACTCCAAAGCCCGCACTCTCCATACATGGCTGGGCTACTGATTTCAAGCAATGTCTTAGAATTCTCCAGATCAGATCCAGGTGTCTAGGACTGTGTTCCTAAGTGCTTGAAAAGGACTTGAGGAAGGAGAGCATGGCTCACTGAAGAGAGTCCTACAAAAGTTTCTAGGCCTCCTAGCTCTGAATAACCTAACTACATAGCACAGAAAGGGATTATTGGATGCCTGACATCATGTATCTTAGGAAATGAAGTCTTGTGGAATTAGTTTTTCAAAAATTAATCACCCTTTAAATTCATGACAATTTTCAGGTGGAACCTCACAAACTAGTCTGATTTCTATGAGACAATCTAAGAAAGATATAAAATATACTCACAAAGGAGGACATATGAAAACTGAAACGAGAATTCTCTATTTTGCCTCCCTGCGGGTGTTGACTTTGTTTCACAATTAAGTGACCATTGGAAGAATAAATTTTTTCAGCATTCTGGAAAGTCATCTTAAATTAAGCTCCGGAAAGAAATGGAATCTCTTTTAGTAATGACTTGTTTTCTTTGAAAGTTCACGTTTAGGTCAGCCAAGTTTTAAATGGTAAAATTATATTGCTGTGTTGTTCGTTTTGGGGGTGGGGTGGAGTTGAAGCCTCTGGCTATTTGGATCCCTGCAGGGTGGCTTATCTGCTTTCCATACTTGTCTATTCTTGGACAAGAAACACCCTTGCTAGAAAATCACACTGGATTTCTACTGAATGGTCCACATGGGAAGAACAGTACAGAGAACAGTACAGTTTTCCGATTAAAAACTGATTCCAGAGCCTCTGTGATTCTTCTTGGAACAATGGACTGCCCAAGCTAAAAGGTTGGGCAGGAAACAACTGTGTAATGATTTATTCCAACTCACTAATTACCTTTTTTGTCATTTTTTTTGAAATAGGTTCTTGCTGTGTAGCCCAGGCCACCCTCAAACTGCATGAGCACCCCTAGGGAGACGATGACAAGACATAGAATACAAGTGAGGGCCGACAGGAAGGTTTTGTATACATGTATCATAATGCCAAAAAGCAAAATTGATCAATAAATGAAAGTGGGAAGAAAAACAATGAGGGCTGGCTCAGTGAGTAAAGACACCTACAGGAAAACCTGGCATCATGGTTTGAAATGCGTCTCCCCCTTGATTGGAAAGGTCATGACATCTTTAGGAAGTGCAGCCTTGCTGGAGGAAGGGAGGATACTACGGGAATGGATCAAAGTTATGAAATAACTTGCTGAAAGATTGGTTTCCTTTTTTTCTTTTTCTAGTTTCATTTGAGTGTGTGACATGCATCTGTTTACATATTGGGTGTATGTGTGTATAAAGGCCAAAGATGATACCTGGAATCATCCTCAATTATTCATTCTTCCATTTTCTTCTTAGAAAGGAGTGGGGGGCTGCACAGACACGGAAGTCAGAGGACTATAGTCAGAAGTCCATTCTCTCATGCAGTGTGGCTCCTTGGTATCAGACTTGGGTCACCAGGTTTGCAAGCTGGTGCTTTTACCCACTGAGCAAGGCTCCACTTTCTTCTCTTTGAGATGGACAGTCTTGAATTATAGGCAGGCTGCCACACCCACTCAGCATTTTATGTGAGATCTGAGGATACCAACTCCATGTGCTTGTGTAGCAAGTTCTTTAAAGCTAAGCCACCTCCCCACCCCACATTGGTTTCAAATTATCTGAAAACTATGTAGCCAACATACGTTTCTTATTGCACCATTAAGCCCCTGCATTCAGCTTGGAATTATCTTTTTCTGCATTTATAAAAAAGAATCAAGACATGCACCTTGCATTCTGCCAGAGGTAGTCTGGTAGGTGGGCCGGTTTCCTTTCACGTGTCAACAGTGGCAAAAGGATGCGAGTCTTTCCACATTTTTCCAAATTGATAAGCTCGTCTATAGGCGTTCTATCTATATGGCTAGAATAAAAAAACATTTTGGGGGGCCGGAGAGATGGCTCAGATCCCAGGTCCCATGTAAAAATGCCAGACGAAACCAGTGCATCTTTGCACTTCTGGTCCTGGAAGGTGCAGCCTGAGAAGCTGCAGAGCAAAGCAAACAGTAGGTAGAAGAATCCAAGGTGATTCCCGAAATAGGCCCTTGGGCCTCCACAGGCGCACACAGTGCCCTCTGATACACAGAGAGACACACACACAACGAATAAAATAAAACTTAACATTAACTTTTTAAAAGTTTTTGATTTTTTTTTCAGGGCCCTGCACATAGGCAACGGCTCTAGGTAAGTTGCGTCCCTAGCTTCCTTCTTTCTTTGGGAGTCTCGTCACCTTGCCAGAGGCTGGTTTTCAACTCCTGGGCTTCCTCAGTCACCAGCCTCAGCTTCCCCCAAGGCTGGGATTACATGCACATAGCACAATCTCTGATACCTAAAGCATCTCTGTAGCAACTTAGTCATAAAACTGTTACTAACTTCCTATTTCCCTCCACATTCAAACCTAGTTAAAAAAGTCATAAATGGACTTACAATTTGAAGGAGAGATGAGCAAATGTAAACATGGAGATAATAATACAATTTGTTGAGCCTCGAACCTTCTAAAAGCTTTATGAACACCAGGATTCCAAAGGTAAAAGCAGAAATGATGAGAGGGATCTTTGCTGGGTGACTTGACAGGCCTCCCTGTAGCAAGCCCAACTCTTGCTTATAAAGTGATAGTTTTATATTAAACATCAGAAAGTGGGACATGGCTATCAATCTGCATGGTGTGGTTTATCATTATCTTTATTTTTTATTTATTATTGTTTAATTTATATTTATTTTTTATTTTTATCTTTTTTTATCTTTTATTCTTTTTTTTTTTTTTTTTAAAGTAAGGGAAAACTACCCTTTCAGGAGGTCTGGGTTTCGCTACTTTGAATTTCAGCAAAATTTAATTAGGAGAGCACAAAAGCGTTACTTCGAAGGGATGCTTTCTGGAGTAACCTGAGTGCCAGGAGGCAGAGGCATCTACAGAGAGAGAGCATATAAATGCCACCCCTACCACAAATACCCTGGAGTTACACCCTTGCCATGCAAACGACCACCCATGGTATCACTGATGCCCCAGATCGAGTCTGGCACATCCAACAGATCCTATTGGCTGGATCTTTGGGGACTTCTGGTTTTTTTGTAAAAGGAGAAGAGGCTGGCTATTGAAGTTTTTCATGATTTTGTAAAAGGAGAAGAGGCTGGCTATTGAAGTTTTTCATGAATTCTAAAACAGGATTAACATGTTGACTTGGCAGGATATTCGTGGCCTAAGTATGAATAAGATACACTAAGGAAAGTGGCCTTAAGATGTCAAGGTAAAAAAAAATGGATCAGGTTGACTTATTTTAAAAGAAAAGAGTGTTTCTAAATGCTACACAGTAAGATGGTAGTGATCACCTGCCTGTGCCCCCTAAAACTTGCCTGGGGCTACTGAGAAAAAATAACTGGTCAAACACAAGGCTTTTAAACACATTAAATCATAACACAGTGGAGGGATTAAAACTGTACCGCAAGCCCAAAGTCCTGAGTTCGGATCCCAGGTTCCACCTAAAAACACTAGGCAAAAATGGTGGTGGCTGTATTCCTGGTCCTGGTGGGTGGAGCCTGGGAAATCCCAAAGGGAAGCAAGGAGGTAGAAACAATCCAGGATGATTCCCAAAGTTACTCTTGGTCCTCTACAAGGACACACAGTGCCCCCCCCCCCGCACACACACACACAAAGAAATATTTTTTAAAAAATAACACACTATTTGGGTATTTTTGCTGTTATAAAAGGCCTAATATTCCCATGGGTTAAGGACTTCAAAAATTAGTTAAAGATCATCTCTACTTTTAATTTTGGGGAGTGCTGGGGAATCAAACCAGGGCTAAACCAGGCTAAATCCTTGAGCCCAACTGTTACCTGATGCCAAACCTCTCTGGGAGCCCTACAAAGAAATTCGCACTTCTTGGCCAAGCAGGACTTTGCAGACACCTACCTTCCCAGGAAGCTGGAATGTAGGATCAAGAGTCTGAGGTTCAGCTAGACACAGCCTCAAAATAAAACTTGAGACATACACTTTCCTAGCATTTACTCTTGGCCAAGGGATCCATTCCCAATATTGGAAAGAGCTCAGCCGTAACTTAAAACATGGTGAATGCAGAACTACTCCATTTCTGAAACAGTTAAATGATGTTTTCTCCAATGGTGACCCTCTTTGTAAAGTTTTTCATTCACCCAGTGGTAGTAGTGCTGAGAGTTCGCAGGAAGTACTGGGAGGTTAGATCGCACTCGCTGGATGCTACACCATGGGCTGGGCACCACAGGCTCACTCTACGCAGTCCCCAGCAGATGAGGAGACTGCAGGCACAAAGAGCCGATACTTCTTTCTCAGAGTCACCAACTCTGAATCCGAACCATGGCATTTCTAACCCCACACAGCCCACTTGTTTAAACTCTAGCTGGCAAGTCTACCCTACACCTGACTCCGTGCTGGGTGATCAAAGACCTTGAAGACAAACACTCAGTTTATAGGCAGTGGAGTCTGCCAAACACATAAAAATAATTACAACATGATATGTGGGCAGTAACAAAGGCCTTTAAAGCTCACTATGGAAACAGAGGGGAGGGCGGCTGCCAGGGTTCAGCAGGGCCCCGACTTGAGTTCCAGTACTGAAAGATGAATGGGCATCTCTGAGGTGAAGAAAGGAAGGGCATGCCAGGTAGGAATGCACTGGGCACGCAGAGGGAGTGAACTTGGGAACTCAGTGCGCACTGACAGGCTAGCAGACTGCTTTCCCATCTGCTCCTATTTGTTAACGGTGCCTCGAAAAGCGGGTTCTGCCCCCTCCAATGCTCTGTCTGGCAGAGTGTGAGGGGATGGTTATTTTATCCCGTAAGACATTCACTTCCCTGGAATCAAGGAGACTTTAAAAACACAAAATAGGGCCTGTGCCATAGCTCTCGTGCCTGGCGATCTGAGTTCGATTTCCTGATGCCCACATGGTACATATATGCCTGCCTCTCTCTCTCTGTCAAGTACGTAAATTTTTAAAAATGCAAAATAATCTTGGGGTGTGAGCAAAATTCTAAGTACAGATTGTCCCTGCTTTAGGACTATTCTACTTAAAACTGACTATTTTATGATGATGGGGAACTGGTAACATTTCTACGCGTGTGATGCACATTTCATATTCTATAGAAACGTCTCTGAATTTTCAGCTTGGAGCCTTCGCTCACGGTTCTCTCCTCAGAGGTTCGGCAGTGGTAGTGAGCCACCAAACCCATCAGTCCCGTGATTCAGAGTCTTAGCCAGGGTGCCATGTTGCCAAGCCAAGATATCCAGTAGGTGAAGCGTCCTCAGTGCACGTCTGACTCATAATTTCATACCATGGTGGGTTTATCAGGACAGGCTCCAAGAGAAGTCAAGGATCATCTGAATAATAAAGCAATTCCCTAGATTTTAGGTTTAGACCATCCAGACACAGGATTAACAGCAGTTGGTAATGAGGGACAGTAAATAGTTTCCTACGGTGGTTTGTGGCCTGCAAGGGGTTATGAACATAATGGAATGCAGATGTACCCCGGGGTTTTGCTGGATTCTCCAAGGGATCAATGATGCCCCAGATAGTAACAACCTGCCTGAAACACAACCCTGCACACAACCCTTCATGCCCCCAGAAAGGTAAGCCAGGAAGTAAGTAAAGATAAATACATTACCACATGCAAAGTGAGCAAGCCGCACTTCAAGCCCCTAACACCTTTAGCTTCAAACTCTATTCCAAGGCCTTGTAGATCTGAGGCAGTAATGTTTGTCTAACTTTGCTCAGGTCCCATGACGCAAACCAGCCGCCTTTGCAGGGGACTCAGATGTTCACTGGTAGCAGCAGTATGTCCAGCCCTCCCATTTGTAACTGAATTCTCTAAGAAAGCTTCCACTGCAAACAATGAAATGAATAGGCAAATACACACAGGCACCCGGATCCATAGGCCAATTAATTTAGAATTTCTCTAATCTTTAAAAGAAAAAAAAAAAAAGGCACACTTCAGTGAAACCAATTTTAATTTTCTACTATACGATTAGAAGGATGACTGACTGCCCAATCTCAACCCCCTCTCCCCAACCCTTCTAAGAGCATCACTTGAATGTGAGGCTCAGAAACCTTCAGAGGGAGACTGGCAGTTAGGTTGAGCATGAACAGCCAGCCATCCATCATCCATCAAAGTCCTCACATCTGACATCACCCACATTTCCATCTATCAGAGAAGCCTTTGGATGCCTAAAATTCCTTGCTGCCTACCTGAAGGCAGAGGAGGAGTCAGTATTATTGTTTCATTATAGTTGAAGAGACACAGTTTAGAGGTCAAAGGTTACCCAGCCAGTAAGTCAAGCCCCTGGACTACCTAGTTAATCTTAGCTAAGCAGGCACTTTAGGTAACAGGTTTATAAAGGGATTTCCAATGTCACAAAAACTGGGTATACTGACCAATTGCCCCAAAATAAGCTTGTCAGGTACCCTCTTCCAAATCCGAACAGTAGAGCTACACTGCTGATCCCACTGTTCAAATCTGAGGTGCAACCTTTAAAATTATCATTAAAAGCCTAGATTCAACCCTAAATTATATACTTACTCTAATTTATACAAATAAATCACTATACCTCCCCTCCCAACCCACAATTCCAGCCTGATTCCCCCAGTTGGTAGCTTTGGTAAACTTCAGTCTGAAACTGATGTTAGAAATAAAGCAAGCTTAAGTTTTGAGTTGCAGGCTGTTCTATCATGACAAAATCACCTCACTGGGGATATAAGTCATTGCTTCATCCACACATTCCAGCCACATGCTTGGGCCATCCCTCACCTGCAGCCATCTCAGGCACCCGATCACTGAGGGTGATACCATGTGCTCATGTTCTACTCACTCTTATTTCACTTGCTGGCCCCAAAATACAAGAGTAGTGATGCCACTAATTCAAAGAGAAGCCAAAATGCCTCGAAAAGATGAAAATAAAATACTGTAGGCATTTTACCTATTACCCTATATGATCAGTATTACCCATTTTACTGCCCTGTGTATAGAAGACAGTAGTCAATTGCTATGGTAGAGTCTTCAAGGGTTCATGTGTTCTAGTGTGGACAGTGGTGGGAAGTAGTGTGGAACCTTTAACAGATGGGGGGGAGGCTAGTGGGAGGTACTTGGCCGAGAAGGAACTGATGTAGCTTCTGTGGAATCCTGTGTAGTTCTTGAGGGCACTGTCCTAAACAGCAAGCCTAAGTTTTTCTGATCTCACTGGCTGATACCATTAAGCCATCCATCATCCACTATGTGACGCAGCCAAGCGGACCCTCACCAGACCTAAGTAGAGAAGAGATCCATCCCCATCCCAGCCTCTGGCATTCTATTAAAGAGAAAACTGAGAATACAATAAATAGGGTTTGGTATTACCTGTGGTTTGAGGTACTCCAAGGGGCTCTTGGGATATATTTCCCTATAGGCATTTGGCTTTTTAACACCAAAATAATGTGACTGTAAAGCAACAGTTCCAGCACTGGAACCCAGGGCACCACACCAAAGCCAGTTGACTTTGATGCTTCTCTACTACAAGGATATAAAAAGCACATCCACACTTTCTGGATGCGGCCCCTTAGAACCCTTCCCCATCATGCCTGCCCCAAGGAGCATGTTCCTTCTGAACTGATTCCTGTGATTGCTTGTCTCTGAAAATCTAAACTAAGCTTTACATTTCCTCCACGAAGTCCTTTCTCTCCCAACTTATTCCACCGATTCTTTGGTCCTGAAGTCACCAGTGGGCCTGAGAGATGAGAAATGAAAGAGGAAGAGAAAGAAAGACACAGGCAGAAGCCAGGAAGCAGGAAATGCCACAGATCTTCCCTAAAGCTCGTTGAAGCTTCCTGTGAGGAAGAACAGGGACAGACCACCAACTCCAGCTTCTCCCTGCCTTCCCCTTCCAGACCTCCTTGAGTCCCTTCAGAGGTAACTAGGCAACCAGACCCAGCACACACAAAGAGGAAAGAGGTGCCAAGCCCTGCCAGACAAGTCTTCAAACAAAAGCAGAGCTGCTGACCTATAAATACCTACAAGGTGACGGAAACAGGGACAAGAAGATAAGGGACAAATATTGCAGATGTTTGAGAGTCTGGATCTCCAGTGGAGTAAGAATAAAAGAGCTCTGGGGAGACAATTCTAGAAGAGAACTAGGAAGGTAGGTAACAAAGACCTGGATTCAGTACCCAGAGGAGGCAGCTGGAAGTGAGGCTGAGGCTTCTATCCACATAGCAGAGATCTGAGGCTTGGATTTTGAAAGACACGCTTCAGCTGTTCAGAGGCCTACAACTAGATCCTGATTCACAACCCTGCTTTGCATGGCTGAACTAAACAGAAGTCCTCCTTAAAGAACATAAATTAGGAGGCTTTTGCTGAGTTCCCCAAGTACAGATAGAAGACCTAAACAAATATTTTTGGGAAAACACAACTTTATCTCACACACCCAATTTCATACTATGCAATATGAAACTGTAGGACCTTCCCCCTCTTCAGTATATACTGAGTCTAGGGCTTTGAACATGCTAAGCAAACATGCTACACACCACCAAGCTGTATCCTCAGTCTTTCTTTCTTTTAAAGAAGGTATATTTTGTTACACATTTTCCCTGTAATTTCTTGGATGTTACTTGAATAAAATGAAAAGAAAGGTAATTTGAAAAAGAAAATGAGGCTCAAATAGGTTTTTCCTTATACCCTGTTTAATTCCTACAAAGGAAGTACTGTACAACATGGCCCAGATTTGTATGTAACTCTATATGCCACACCCAAATGTTTCTATTTCTAGGAACCTTTTTTCTATCCCCACCCAGGATAATCACTTTATTCTGATACCCCCCCCCCAGCATTAGTCTTCCCCAATCTTTGGGTGGAAGTTCCAGATAACCCACTAGATAATCCACATAGTTCTTGTCACATAGAAAGTGTGATACTGTGCTTTCAAATTAAAGACAACTACATGTATTTAGATATAAAATGTGTTTTATGGAATTCTTAATGAGAAACACACTTGAACAAAACACCATAGATTTGTCAAAACACCACGAGAAAGAAGTTGTTCAAATAATTCCTATATTTTCTTTGAGAAATTTACTAAGAAAATGATTACTGTCACTCTCCTAGAATTGAATCCACAGAGTTCCGCAGCTAGGTGGGTCATACAAGGAAGGCACCCACACACCACCCCCTCCTTGAAAGAAGCCAAACTAATGTTCTCAAAGTTTCACACAAGTCATTTCACACAAATTCTAAGTTTCCTCTAATCCGGCTTCGCAATTTAACACAAACTAACCTATGAAGTATAAGAAAATTAAAGTTGCCACTTTCCTAGAGGCAGGAAGGGAGAGGGAGAGGATGGGAGGAAGAAACGCTGGAGGAAAGCACAGATGAGTATACTCAATATGCTTGTAAAAGTACAAAAATATGAAACAAAAGTTTCGCTTTCATAGCTTCTAACAGATATTTTAATCTTTTTTTATTTTTTATTATTTAATCAATTGTGCATATATGCGTGTGTGTGTGTAGGTATGTATGTGTATGTGTGTGTGTGTAGAACCACAGACGAATTCGGGAATCACCATGGACTGCCTCCACCTCCTCCTTGTTTACTCTGCCCAGGGATTCACAGGCTCCGCCCTACCAGGACCAGAAACACAGGGCCCCCCCCCTTCCGCAAGGCGTCTGTCTATACGTGGGGTCTAGGATCCAAACTCAGGACCTTCCGCCTGCAAGGCAGAGGCTTAACCCCTGAGCCACCTCTCCAGCCCCAGATATTTTAATCTTTTAACTTACAGTGTCACAATACTAAAGAGGCCTGTTGACTGGTTTCAAGTGTCTAAACCATTCCAGATCACAATTCTTGCAGATGCTTCCAGAACTCTCTTTATCCCCGTCCCTCCACCTCTGAACCACTGTTTCAAGAGCAGAAGCAAGTGGTTACGGACTTGATCATTGAATGACACAACCAGCCCAGAAACTGGGAAATACTGTAACCAACCCACATAAAATTGTCTGTGTGAACTCAAGTGTTATTTTACCTTTCTAGACTCATTTTGTTTGGTTTTGCTCTCCTTTTTTTAATAGAGAAGGGGGTGAAGATCAGTTCTCTCCTAACATATAGGCTGCTGGGGAATTGAACTCAGGTCACTAGTTTTCAAGCCAGTGCCATAACTCACCGAGGTATTTCCTCAGCTCACTTTTTCCCCTTTAAAATCAAGAGTATGAAATTTGCTTTTTTATTCTTTTGTGCATACTTGTGTGCATATATGTCAGAGGGCACTGGTTTGCCTGTAGAGGCACAAGGGTGACTTCAGGAGTCATCCTGGATTGCTCTATCTTCTTTTTGCTTTGCTCTGGGGTTTCCCAGGCTCCACATTCTAGGGCTGGAATGCAGGCTAAAGCCACTTCCAAGCCTAGATTAAAAAAAAAAAAGATGGAGCGCATCATGAATTTGTGTGTCATCCTTAAGCAGGGGCCATGCTAATCTCCGCATCATTCCGATTTTAGTTATTTTGTGTTGCCAACATGAGCATAAGCCCAGCATTTTTATGTGGGATCTGGACTCTGAACAAGGGTCCTTCTGCTTGCAGGCAGAGCTTAATCCCTGAGCCATCTCTCCAGATTGAAATTGGTTTCTCCCATAAAATTTAAGAAAGTTCTACTTTCACAGTTCTTCAAAATCTGTGGCTTTTTATATATTTGTAAGTCTTGTTTGTTACAAAATGAGCTTGTTAACTTAAGACTTTATAACCAGTATGAAGAAAACTGACTTCATAAAATCCACTTAGAAATATATTCTATAGGGCTGGAGAGGTGGCTCAAAGGTTAAGCCTCCGCTTTGCAGGCGGAAGGTCCCGAGTTCGGATCCCAGATCCCACGTATAGACGCCAGGCTAGAAGCGGGGGTGGCCTGCGCTTCTGGTCCTGGTAGGGCGGAGCCTGTGAATCCCGGCAGAAGGAGGTGGAGGCGTCCATGGTGGTTCGCGAATTCGTCCGTGGTTCTACACAGACACACACACGCGCGCGCGCACGCACGAGCACATACACACACACGTACGCAGTTGAATAAATAATAATAAAAAAAAAAATTTAGAAATATATTCTATAATCTCCATTATAACTTTCACATTTTTATGTCACTCAAAACAGTGTTCTTCGGGCTGGAGACATGGCTTAGGGGTATGACTCTGCCTTGCAAGCAGAAGGCCCCAAGTTTAGATCCCGAGTCCCGTGTAAAAACGCCAGGCAGAAACAGTGGTGGGCAGAACCTGGGAAATCCCAGAGTAAAGCAAAAAGGAGATAGAAGCAATCCAGGATGATTCCCGTAAAGTCACCCTTTGTCCTCTACAAAGACACACAGTGCCCTCTGATGCACACAATTAAAAATAAAGTGTTCTTCAAGTTGTCTCTAAAAATTACTAAATGCTACCCAAAGAATGACACTTACAGCTGGATATAAGAAAGAACTCAGCCGGGAGAGCAGGTTCCACCTACCACTGCATAAACCAGGTACGGTGGGAGCTTACCTGTAATCCCAGTACTCAGGAGATGGATCACCCTTGGATATACATAGCACATTTAAGGCTGGCATGGGCTACACTAGACCCTATCTCAAAAGAAACAAACAAGTATGGGCATTTTTCATTGTTTTCTTCTAGTTGACTAGTACTGCTCCCCCAAGGCTGGTGACTGCCATGTGGGTGAAAGTATTAGAGATTGCAAGTCTGTGGCCCTGGATTTGATTCCAGAGTATCACCAATGTAGTGCATGCATAAAAAGGTGCACTTGAGACTGGGAGATCACTCAGCTGGTAAGGCACCTGCCCACAAACATGGTTCCATCCTGGAACCCCGCATGGTAGAAGGCAAGTTGCCCTCTGACCTCCACCACCTGTACACCGTCGTGTGTGTGTGTGTGTGTGTGTGTGTGTGTGTGTGTGTGTGTGTGTGTGCACGCGTGATTATACTCTGGAACAAGGAGAGAGGAAACTGAGGGGGAATGTGGATTATGCAATGTATAATCCATGTCTTTACATTAAAAAAAATTTTAGGGTCTCCTGTCCAGTATTGCTATTATTTAAGACAAGGTCTCATTCTAGTCCAGGGTGGTCCTGGCGGCACTATGTCACTTTCTGCCTCAGTTTCCCCAAGTGCTGGGTTCACTGATGACCCAGCACTGGTGACCCAACATGACTACCTTACTCTTTTATTTTTTCTAGTGAGAGAAAAATGAGACGGCTTGGTATTTACAAGATTTGGTGATTTGCGGCTTTCTAAGACCTTATACAAACAAGTGTCTGGAGAAGCCTCAGTATTGCATTCAGTCAGGGGTGAAGAGTCACTAGTCAGTACCGGGAAGACAGAAAGAAAGAAAAACAGGGGTGACGTTCATCAAGTCCAAACATTCCGGGAGAAGCTTAAACACCCAGTCATCATGATATATTGTTTTGTTTTTATGAAAGCAAAATATCTGAACATAGTAACAAACTTATGAGTGATTAGCACAGAATAGGACGATTTTACTGTTTCTTAATTAGGTAAAAACATGTAACAATCCATCCTTTGGAAGAACAAGCGTCCCTCACCAATCAGAAGGGCAAGGTGCTAACAAAAGAAAGGACCTCTGAGATTGGAAAACAAGAACCTTCTGTCTCCTAGGGATTAACATTTACACAAACATTAAAGTTACACAAACATTAAACACTAATGGACAGTTCCTTTCTACCTTATATCATTTCATTAAATTTATCTAGTGTAGAAAATGCAAAAGAAACTCAAAAAGCAGCAGAGCATGACTAGTGTACCTATAACTTTTCAAACTCTGAATTCACTAGCATACCCGTTAAGAAAAAATACTATATCCTGGCTCCCACAGATTTCCTAACTCTGAAAGTCCCTCAATGCAATGAAACATCACTTGGCAACATTACAAAATGGTTCCATTGTCTTCTGTTCAATTTTAGCCCATACACAGTTATTTTAAGTATATATGCTAACACACAGCCAAGCTGACAGACATGTCTCAGAGCTTAGTTCAGATGAAGACATCCGGATGTCCTGGGGCTGGGGATGTAGCTCATGGTCCTACTTGGCTGGCAGGCAGAAGCCCTGGGTTTGAACCCCAGCACTGCCAAAAGCAGACAAACTGCAGGGAAAGAGACCACGGAGGAGGTGGTTATCTGGCCAGGAAACAGCCACAGGCTTTAAGCAGAAGGACCGTAGTTTCTGAAAGGTCAGAGTAAGAACTGAAGAAGGAAGGTCTGGGGACAAGGATGTGTAGATGCTTGCCTGACCCCAGAGGTGATCTGAGAAGATGGAGATTAAAGCAACAGGCTTGTAAAGTTTGCTGGGAGCAATGGAGTCTGGAGCTGGATTAGTTACAGGATAAGCCGGGGACCTAGCTGAAGACAGGCTCCCGTAGACGGAGACAACTTCTATAGACACAGGATGGAGGGTTAGGAACGCTACCATTTCACAATGAGACAGAGAGAGAGATGACCAGGCGCATGCAGCGGAGGAAGAGAATCAGCTGAGTGGAGCATCGCGGAAGCCAAGAAGAGAGAATGTCAAGAATGGAAAAAACCAACATGTAACCTCTGTCAACATTAGGACAAAAGGTGACTCTCGTTTCCTTTCTCGTGCTTTCCCAGGAGTCTCAAAAGCTTGCATTTTCTCATTTATCACAGAAAAAAAAAAAATTGCGCAAAATTTTTGTTATGCTATCCTTCTAAATTAAAGTCTGTCATGCACAGAACACATGTTTTTTAAGTTCTTTCTGGGTCTGGTGATGGATGTGCACCGATCTATCTGCGGCCCCAGACTCATGACCAATGGCACATATTGCTCAGCCTCTGGGCCAAGGTCTGAAATCCCAGCAGAGGAGCTGGCTGACCCATACCCAGATGGCCCCGTGACCTTGAGTTCATTAGCATACTGTTCTAAGCCATGTGTTAACCAGCTCAGCGGGTCCCACTGTCCACTCAGGTCAAAGTTCCTCACTCACAACTGTTTGCTATAAACAAGCAAATGTTCACACGGTTACAGGAGGTCCAAGGCTCACCAGAAATATTTGTTCTTTGTGACTAAAAAGGGTTCGTGTTTGCTTACACGCTACTTGCCCTAGCAAACAGAGGTGTATCATTAATGAAAGTGATGGTAGCCACTGAGTCAGTCCACTGAGTAGCCAATGCCCCAGTTTGTGGTTCCAGTGATAAAATTAAAAAAAAAAAGGGGGGGATGATCAAAAATATGCAAGTTCTAAAGACAGTAAAATGCTTATCATGCAAGTCTAAGGTTGAGTTTGACCCCCAGAACCTCCATTTAAAAAGCCAAGTGGAACATGAGCTTGTAAGGTGGAGACAAATGGATCCCTGGCAAGCCAGGAAACAAAAACCATGTTGGATAGCACCTAAAAACGAACTGTCCTCTGATCACCAACACACAAGTACACAGAAGAGTATTTGCATGTCACGAACATGTGTGCAAACTCCAACAACTAATATAAATGTAGGGTAGACCCAACTTTGTGCTTCAGATGTCTCGTTGCTCAAGCAAAGATGCTGGACAAAAGCACTCTGTAGGTCCCTTCAGCTCAGAAGCCCAGGCCAGCACAAACCTGCGTCGTTGGGGAAAACCTATAAAATTCACTTTTGATTTTAAACATTTCCATGTTGACATACCATTTTTGAAAAACGTCATAGAAAAAGAAAGCCAACACGCTTTTGTGAAAATCTATACTGAGGGGCTAGATAACTCAACTGGTTTGCTTCAAAGTGTTTGCTTAGCAGGCACAAAAACCTGGATTCAATCCTCGGCATGGTACATAGGTTAAGCAGGAGAATCAGAAGTTCAAGGTCACCTTCAACTACATAGTGAGTTGGAAGCCAATCTTGGGCCATTTGAAACCTTGCTTCAAAAAAGCAAAAATCTGGACAGGCAAGATGACCCCATGAGAAAAGTATCTGCTCAAACCTGGCAACGTGAGTTAGATGCTGGTAGTCCACATGGTGGAAGGAGAGAACTGATTTCTGAAAGTTGTCCTCTGATCTATCTCCACCTGTCTGCCAAGGCATGCGTGTGTGCTTCTCTTCTCTCTTCCCCCCACCTTCACTCGTAAATACTAAAACATGCCTTGAACCCAAGTGTGGGGCAGGAATTACAGGCGTGCACCACGGTGGGCTACATGCAATGCTGTGGTCTCTAGCACTCCACCAGCAGAGTTACATCCCCAGCAATTTTTCCTTTTTGAATATTTGTACATCTTAACTTACTGATCTGAAGAAAACAGAGCAATGCTGCAATGTCTTTCTTTTCCAATATAGCATTTTTAAAAAGAACAAATTTACTTTAAATAATTCTTGGGCTAAGTGGTCTATCTTTCCAGGAAAAGAAAGCTTAAGACTTAACTTTAACAGGAATACTTCTATTCAAATGGATTTTACTATAATTGGTTTTGGAAGGGCAAGAATCTCCAAGATGGGGTGCTAAAAATAGATGCTGTAAAACTTGGGGGAGCATACTAGCATACTTGTGAGACCAACGCTAACAATTAGCAAAATGTGGTGGTATCACCAGTTAAAATAGGAAATCTGAGCCCATTCCGGGAACACTGTCACAAACTGCCGCAGTCATCTGGGCTGGGGGTGGCTCAGCTCTCCAGAGGTCCCTGGGCCCAATAGACAGCCTTATAAGGCAACAGTGCTCAGAGCAGATAAGAACACCACCAAGCACTTGACAGCTCCACCGGCCTCTACAAATGTTAACTCGTTAATTCTCAGGTATTCCCAGAGAGCTCAGCTTCCATCATTCTGAGAAAGGACTGTGGAAGAAAGATGTCAGACTGATTATAATTCGTTATAGTGAGGTAGGCAGGGACCTGGCCGCTTTCCTAGCACCTGGTTGGGGCCAGACAAGCCTATAATGAATGGAGGGAGAAGTATCTCTCAACTTGGACAGCAAGTGAGGAATTCCCACAGAATTTCCTACAAGTCTCCTGTCCTTAAAGTAATTGAGAGTCCTGTTGAGAAAGTCTAAGAAAGGAAAGAAGCAAAGGTCTGGCACATACATAGGAAGCGGATGTGCTTTCCCCAAGCCTGTTACTTATAGACAGGGACACAGCACAGTCCTGTTACTTTCCTGAGTAAAACTCGGCAGCTGTGACAATTACCCTGGTAAGAAACAAGGTATCAGCCCTACAGTTAGTTACAGGGGGCCAAAATGACTTTGTGAAACTCTAACTGAGAAAACAATGAGCTATCGCTGTTATGAAGGCGTGAGAATCTTTATGCTGGGAATCCAAGAGCAGCTATTTCAAAAGCTAACCCGGGTGGCGCTCCAGCCTGTACTCCAAGCTGGGGAGGTGGAGGGAAGCAAGTACATCAGGAGTTAGTTATAAGCCAGCCCAGGCCACCAGAGAGAAATGGGGGGTGTGACTCACGCTGTAATCCCAAAGGAAACTAAGGTCGGAAGGTGACCTTTGGTTCAAGGCCAGGCTGGGCTACAGCAAGAAACCCAGGTTCAAAAATGTAAAAGCCCAAAGCTTAAACAAATGTATGTAGACTGCTGGGAAGGGCTGGGCTGCTGATAAAGAAGCCCCCACTGTTTTGGAAGTTTGGAGTATCTGACCAGAGGCCTGAGCTGCCTCACAACAGTAGTAAAAAGGAAGGAGGTCAGACACATGAAAGGCCTCACTTTTTTTAAATTTAATTTCATTTATTTGAGAGAGGGAGGGAAAGAAGGGAGGGGGGAAGAGAGACACAGAGAGAAAGAGACATCTGCATGCCATGAAACATAGGTAGAAGCTAAAGGAAGACTTTTCAAAATCACTTCTCCCCTTCCACCATGGGGACTTGGGAGCAGGCATTTCTCAGCAGCTCCTAATAGCCTAGCTTCAGGACCAGTCACAGGAGAACTACATTAGCTGTCTCTAGAAGGGACCCATATTTGAAGATCCAATACTTGAAGCCATGCCTCTAGCACACAGTGTAACCTTTGAGTGCATGTGTAGTGTGTGTGCATTTTTCATAGTACAAATATGGAAGAAGCAAAAACACTAGGTAGATATGTGTATATATATGTATATGTATACGTGTATATGTATATTCAGTGTGAATAGGCAGCTAATTTCAGTCCTAGGAGTAGTAAAGTCCCCTAATTTGAGAAAGTTCCATAGGTCAGTTTGAAAGGGAAAGCAGGGGCTGGAGAGATGGGGTGGGGAGATGATGACTCTGCCTGGCCAACAAAAGAACCTGAGTTGGAAAGCCAGACCCTCCACAGAAAAAACGGAAATGGTGGCAGCCTTCCTGCTCTGGAAAGTGGTACCTGGGAAATCTCAGGACAAAACAAAAATGCGAGAAAAGCAATCCAGGATGATTCGTGAGGCTACTACCCTTGAGTTCCACAGGCACATAAAATGTCGTCCTCTGATACACAAGAGGTACACACACATATGCATGCAAAAAAAAAAAAATTAAAAAGGAAAAAGAAATTCCTATAATGGGAAAATCTATGTATGAAGCAAGATTCAGTGATTTCTTTAGGATGGAGCAAGAAGGAAATGGTGAGTGGCTAAAGGGTTTTTTTTGGGGGGGGGGTGTAGTGACAAATGTAAAATTAACTAGTAGTGGTGCTTAATTATATAACTCTTAATACACTCAGCTGTGGGTTGGGGCTGAAACTCAGTTGCTAGTGTTCAGCTTAGCATGAACCTAGGTTCCCACATACTTGGTACCTGGCACACATGCACTACACACGCTCAGGAAGTGGAATGGGGGATGGGGAGGTCACTCCCAGCTACAGAGAAAAGTTTGAGGCCATCGTGGGAAAATATGATCAGAGTTGGAAAGATGTCTCAGATTAGGGCAAAGGCACTTACAATCAGAGTCTGTCTGATTCTCAGACCTCCCAGAGATGACTCCCAAAACTGTCCTCTGACCTCTACTTGCCCATGTACACATGCAACAGGATAAACAAATGTAAAAGGAATCAACTAACTACATTATTTTCTAAGGATGAAATTTAAGTGTGTGAATTCTCAAGAACACTGGACGTTAACTAACCCAGAACTACAGGAGAACTACATTAGCTGCCTCATGCCCATCTCGGAGAGCTTTCACAAACCCCGATTACTTAAGGAGGCTAGGAATGTTTTCAGGAGTCACCTAATAAGACAAGGCATCTCCTCTGAAAGGGGCTCCACTCTTAAGGCTATAGGTGGTGGGGAATCATCACCGGCTGACTTAAAAGTCCACTCAGGGGCTGGAGAGATGGCTCAGGGGTTAAGACTCTTTCTCACAAGCAAAAGGTCCTGAGTTCGGATCCCAGGTCCCACATAAAAACACCAGGTGGAAACGGTGGTGACATGCACCTCCAGCCCTGGTGAGCAGAGCCTGGGAAGCAAAGCAAGGAGGTAGAAGCAATTGAGGATGACTCCTGAAGTCACTCTTGGTCCTCCACAGGGGGACACAGTGCTCTCGCTCTCTCTCTCTCTCTCACACACACACAAACACACACACACACACACACACACACACACACACACACACACACACACACACGTGAAGTGGAGGTAAAGATCAGACTGTGACAAGGGAAGAGAAAGGCCACCCAGATCTCCCTTACAGATGACTGGCTGAATCCTCGAGGAGTCACCTGGCAGCGGTCCCAGGCAAGCCCCGGGTCTCAGATCCTGCTAGGAAGGCAGGCTCCTGAGAGGGAGAGGAGGCTTATCACTCTAGAGTCCCTGGAATACTCAAGAGGACTCCAAACTTGCAGTCTATTCTAACGACAGCGTGAACCTACTGCCTGCGTCTAAACGTGGGCTTTGCAATTATTCAGCAGCACTTAGTGCACATCAATCCACGCGCCAGGCCTCGAGCCTCAACCTCCACCAAGCGAGAGCCTGCAAGCAAGCAGCTGGCAGTGTGGTTAGGTAATGCGCACAAAGCAAGGCATGACGGGTGAAAAGGCTCTCGGGCCAGCTGGCGGCTGGCTGACATCCACCCTACTTTTCCTACTATTCTTGATGCTTTTGCGTACTACTCATGCCAGGCCCACCACCATCACCACCAACTCATTTCGTGGCTCACGGGGCCATTACTGACCAATCGCCACTCTCTTCTCCAGAGGTGAAATAAAGGAGCAAGATAAAGTAACTTTTTGAGGAGGCAGAGTCAAAGGAGAATATTCCTTTTCTACTATGGTCATCCGAGCAGCCTGCATGGCCTTGCAAGCACAGGTCCCAATTTAATATGCATCATTGCTGTGTGTTTTGTGGAGGCGTTCATGCCATAGCATGCATGTAGAAGTCAGAAGACAATTTTATGGGGTTGGTCTCTCCTTTACGTCCATTCTGGGGACTGAACTCAAGTTGTCAGGCTAGTGTAATAAGCACCTGTAGCCACTGAGACGCCTTACCAGACTCCCATGCTAATTAAATACAAGTGTCAATTCCACAACTGAAGGCAGAGGTCTGGACATAACCGTGAAGGTGTAATTAGTCAAAGCAAGCTCTGAGTAAGCCTATGGAAAGACTCAGCCCACAGCGGGTGGGACTATTCCCGGCAGGTGGGTAAGAGGAGAGAGCTGGTTTGGTACCTTGGCACACTTTGGCAGACTCAGTCTGGCGAGTGAGGTCTGTCCCTCTCTCAGCAATCCTGTGGTGATGGAGTGGCCAGTTCCCTGAGTTTCTGCTGTTGATAGGAACTTTTCTGCCAAGTTGAACTAAGAATGTGACCAGAATCATAAGCAAGAATAAAACCCCTTCTTCCTGTATGCACCAGCAATGGGAAGACAAACTGCAGCACCCCCTTTTAAAAGAAAGAAAAAGCTTAGCTCATCTGTACTGGGTTCTACAGAGGTCGAACTTCCTACCAGATGGAACAGAAGTCAATGACAGATGATGAAATTGTTTAAAATATCCCTAAATATGTATCAATCATTTGCTCCTCATTCCTCAAAATTAACTCCAAGGCCCATTTCTTTCTGACTATTTAAATCTTAGCACTTCCCCCAACCTTTGTCCGGGAAGTCTACCTAATTCTGGTCTGATCTCACGGTGTACTTACTTCCACTGTTTCCTGTGTTCCCTGGGTCTTTCCAACTAGGCAGGAAAGCTATGTCTCACTAACTACCTCTACATCCCCCAGAATGGCCATGGAGAGGCCACCTGTCTTCAACGCATACCATGCCTATACCCCAGGGGAGTCACACTTCCTCCCTTCACCCCGAAAGCAAGGACTCTGAGAAGGCATGCACTACTTGCCAGGACTTCTGGTTGCTGTGAGAAAGGTGCTGGACGCTCAGGGCCTTGGCGAGCTCAGTGGGAATAGACACTGTCGTGAATGCCCAGAGCAATCAGACGCCTCTCATGTAACAAACGGGATGAGTCAAAAGGTTTCCGTCACATCTGTTCACTTGCTAGAGTCACACTCAAGTGACATGTGTGCTGGCTCAGTGGAGGGTGTGTGCTCCACAGAATGTTCTGGTAACAATTAGGGAGGCCCAAGGAGCGGAGTTGGTGATGCTTGTTCTGCCTGCGCGGGGAGACCTGAACTGCACTGCCCCAAGCGATCAACTGCTCTTGGAAGGACAGGAATGCCACCCTGGATGGATCCCCACTGGACCTCCAAGCCTTCTAAGAAAGGCCATTTTCATAAACGGCATCACACTCAGGCTCCAATGACAGGACACTGATTTAACTCAAAGGCCCTTCCAGGGATGAAACTCGAAAAATGTATGTCAACTCGACCACTGCCGTGATGAATGGTCTCTGTCCTCACTTAAGGGACAAAGCCACCCTATAAGCAGAAAACACATGAGGAGCCATGACTTCTAGAAAACCAGGACTGCTGGTCTAACTCGCTCGGTGGTGTTACTGCTTCACCTGACAAATGCTAGAGTTGGTTCAACAAAATCTGTATGTGCACACACTGGAAGCCCTGCCCTGCCAATAGACATAAAACAAACAGCTAGGAAAAACACTTCAAGTACCTCAGACATGATCACCAAATTTACCTTTTCCATTGAAAACTATCCCTTAACTATTGGGCAACTACAGGAGTAAGGGAAGCACTTGGCCAATGCCCCGAGACGGGGCGGGTGATATCTAGGTGCTATACATCAATGGGTACATGTGCTGATCATGAATCATGGATGCCTTCTTCTAAGCATCTCAGAAGGGCAGGGACGAGGAAGACGCAGGAAGATGGGCCTTTTGATCTTCTTGGTGGAAGCATATTGATACAGTTCTCTTTGACCCAGAAATCTCATTCCTAAGAATTTGACCTAAGGAAACCACTAAGAATATACAGTTTTAGCTAGCCAGTGCACAGAAATATCTACACCACAAAGTAGAAATCAGTAGATAATAAAGAATGAGTTAAATATTAGGCCACAGTATTAAGTATTAAGAACTAAAAATGCAGTTGCTGAACTGTGCTTGTTGATCCGCACTGCTTGCAAATTTTTTTGGTTTTTGCTTCCTTTCCCCCTTTTCTTCTTCCCAGCCTCCTGTATTCTCTGATGACAACGGACAATGCAATTTAATTTATCTGACCCTAAGAAAAGCAAAGAATTTCCTAGTGAAGTGCAAGGTCAACAGATGAGCAAATGACTTGTAAATCTTGATACAGTCAAAAAGTATATAAAAATATTCCAGAGAAAAAAAAATATTCCAGAGAAAAATCTGCTGTACATAGAAGTCAGTTCCCGTGTGGCTCACTTGTACAGATGTGATTACTGCAACTTTCCAATACAAAGACAAAAAAAAAGTAGGGTTTGGAAAAAAGGAAAGTATTTTTTTATTCCCACATGTGTAGGAGCAAGATTCCCTGATTCATAGGACTGTAAACTTATTGAGAGGTACAGTTGGAGGAAAGGTATTTACAGCAGGCTTTTGGGAGCATAAAAAGGCTGCAGCTTTGATTTGGAAAAAACGTGGTACCAGTTTATGGTAGAGATAGATCTCAGAGAGAATGATGGATGAGGATTAACTCCTATACCCAAGATTCATCTCTGCCTCACAGGAAGATATTACCTACAGGTAAAGGCACGCGCCACAGGATTCCTTGGTGTCTAATCATGACTCATGATATCACACCCATGAAGGCCCTGCAACAGAGGGGTAATCAAGATTTGAAACATTTTGGATGGGGCTGCAAGTGTAACTTTCACCAGGCCAATCACGAGTACCAAAAACCCAAGGATAAATCTCATCTTTCTTCTGTCAAAATCAGACCCTCGCACAGCCCTATCCCACTTGCATTTTTTTAACTCCTAAGATTTTTTTTTTTTAAGATTTGGAGTCAGCAGACTGGGGGGTGCACTGCGACCAAATGGCAACAAATGCTGGATCCTAAAAAGGGCAAGACACTTTCCTTTTGATCATCAAAGAACATGGAGAGAAAGGACAAACATTGCCAATTCAGACATTTTCAGATTCTGGGTTTGCATAAATGTGAAAGGCCACAGAAAAACAAAAAAAAAGCAGCTCTCGTGCCTAGTAAAATCAAGCTTGCTAGTCCACAGGCTTGAAGCCATCCACCCTCCACTAGCACACCTATGAGAAGTGGCCACATTGTGGCTGTTCAGTGTCACACCGTATTTGGAAGGCAGATAAACTTGTCAAGGGGAAGCGTCACCTGCCTGCCACTCGGCCTCTGGATTGCGCAACAGGGCAACGGAGCTGAGAGTAGACCCTGCTGTACTGTGTTCTGGGAAATACAAGGCAAGGGCCAGCAGGCTGCTCAGAGCGTAGGGGTACAAACCTGGTGTCTGACCCAGAGTAAAGGGAAGAGAACTGAATTATGAAAGCTGTCCTCTGACCTTCACCTGCGAGCCATGGTATGCATGCGTGTCTCCTCTCTTTATAAATGAAAAACATAGATATGAGTCAAGTTCACATAGGTAGCAACAGGAAAATAAATGATAACTGATAAGCAAATATATATATATAAGACATACTATATATAAGTAACCACCCCAAATGAATCCCAACCAGTATATATCTTCCATACTATGACATTCACTTTTCTCTCCTCGATAGCTCAAAAAATGAATTGAGGGACAGGGTTAGCAGAACACCGTATCTGACATGCTGCGTAAGATCCTGGGTTCAGTCCGCACACAAGCAAAACAAATTAATAAAGTATTTAGAAAAACGAGGAAACCCTCATTTCAGACACTGAATTTTTTCTCCCTATAAACACAATTTCCAGTGGTCTGATCTCTTTTTAAACAACACTACGCCCCTTTCAGTGCACTTTAACATATAAATAAACTCCTTTGTGAATGGGATGATGACAGCTTTAAGCTTATCTCCAAAGTCAGTTAGCTATCTGATACCCACAGTAAACACTCCACCCTCCACCCGACACAGGCCGCCTACCAAACACCCCGGGCGGCCCTTCTGAATCTATACTGGCAACAACAAAATCCTCAACAGTGCTGTAACAATGCTTTTCCTTTCAGAAGATGTTTGTCCTTTTCAACTGAAAACTAAGCAAACCGCAATTTTCAACAAAATGTGTGTTTCTAATTATTAGTGAAGAGATTTATATTCTTAAAATGTACTTGGAGAGTTAGGGTACAAGTCACCAAGAATCGGTAAAGGCAAAATAATAACTGGAAAGACAACTACAGGGGCTAGAGATATAAATTCAGAGTCCCAGATCACAGATACTGATAGAAAAGGTCTACCACAGAATGACCACAGGCTCTTCTACACCCCACCTACTGTGTATCAGTCTACACTAAGGAGCCAAACTTTTATTAATGACCCATCCCCCTCATTGAGGCAGGGTCTTAGCTGAACTAGAAAAGCCTTTCAGAATGAGCCACCACACTCTGCAAAATCCCTTTCAGTTGGTATCTTCGCAGTATTTTTTGATACTTAAAAGCGAAGGGCTTTTAAGCCAAAGTTGGAGGCCCTGATAGAAGCAGATGGGCATATTTCAGGACTGCCTACAACCTGGGCTTTGTTTTTCCTCCTGGAGGGGTAGGAGCATCCCTTGCCTTCTCTCTAGGCCGACTCTTAACATTTCTTTAGCTTTTACAGTCGCCACCTGGTCTCTGACACAGGACTCGGGGAAATGAGCAACAGATTCTCCCCCTCCAGAGAACAGCCAACCCCAGAGATGCTTCTAGACCCCCTTCCTCAAAACCCAAAGGCTCAGGATGGGCCTTAGAGTCTTTTGTTTACACAGGACATTTCCTGCTCCCAACCCACATCTCAAGGAGAGGCAATTTGTTTAGCCGGGGGGAAAAAAATGTAATGAGATTAGGTATGAAATAAGTCTAATAAATACAGAAATGAATTTCAGAAGTCTAGGGTTCCCCCTCATCTTGTTAAAATAATTTAACAAATGAAACCAATGCCATCTACGGGATTTGCCGCTGGAAAGGCTTGATGGTCTTGGTTCCAAATGGCCCACAAGGGGCAGGTCCTGGCATTCTGTCAGCTGGGAAATAAAGAGTAGAAAGATGATTAAACTACTAAAGGGGTCTCTGCTTCCTAAGTGACTTGTTCTAGGTCCCACAGATAACAAGATCTTAGAACACTTGCGAGTTAATTGGTCAAGAACTAACTTCTCTAAGGATTTATACACCTTTGGATCCCGTGGTGGCGCATTGAGTGACAAACTCGCGCACCAACCTGGAGACCTGAGTTCTACCCCCACCAGAGGTCACAAACAGGCAGCTGGAGGGCTGACATGTATCTGCCTGAGCGTGCTCACTTTCTCCAAAGTACATTTATTTCACCTAAAACCCTTGGTTAGGAGACTATCAGACCATAGATCTTGATGAGTCAGATACATTCATGAAGAGGCCACGCCAATGACCAGTGTGTTTACTATTGTCCAATTAACAGAAGATTGTTCAGTGCGAACCCAAGCAAATAATGACTTATATTTATTTGGCCACATGAGTGTCACTTGCTCTGTTTTCTAATGAGAAGTTGGAGTGTTTTAGGATGACGAGCTAGAGAATGTGTCCTGTGGTACATGAGGTGCTTAAAGACCGGACCCATTCACCCAAAAGCTGCATATCCTGAGCTACACACCTCTTTGATAGACAAAAGGCAAGTACTGAAAGGACCAGAAGTGACTGGTCACCCACCAATCAGTTCCTCCAGGGTTATAACCATCACCTCTGGTAGCCTCAAAACCATAGCTACAAATACCCACCCAACTTCCCAGTTACACCTGTTGTTTCTTTCTATCCCAAAGTGAGCTTCCTCCCCACTAGGGTCCCTACCATCCATCCCCATACACTTTCTGACTTCTGGTATAATAAACTGGAGAGAAAAGGATCCAGAAATGATCACCTCAAAGGCAGATGCAATTAAAACAATCTGAGAATTGATGAGAAAAAAATAAATGAACAACTTTGACAATGTGGTTTATTGTCCCAGACATGAGCCTTTGAGCCTTTGACAGACTGGTTTGTATGCTCTGCACAGATGACGAATTTATTGGGCAATTCTGGGTATTGTTCTGGGCACTAGGGTTTTGAAAATATGAAATAAGACAGAACGTTCCTGCTGCCAGAGAGCTCCATTCCAGGGGTGCAAGCTGAGTCAGTATGAAGAACACTCAGGCAGAGCCGACCTAGAAGATAAGCAGATGTGACGGCAGCTGGAATGTGGGGTCACTCTAAACGCGGAGGTTGCAGGGCCCCTCTCTTCAGTGACATCTGAGCTGAGATCAAGCAGATAGATGGCTAGGGTAAGACTACCCAGCATCCATCTGAGGCTTTCCAAGAGTAAGGACTAGCTGGTGTAAAGTCCCCAGGGCAGGAACAAGTTTGGCAAGCTGGAGATGCCTAAATAGGGCCCAAGCTTTTGGAAGCATCAAGAGAGGCTGTGATTCCTAGCAGATGAGGTCACGGGGGCCTGCAAAGTCCAGGCCACAGGAACCTCATGTGCCACTGGAAAATTGAAGCTCCTGACCACCAGCTGTAAAACCTCAGACAAATTACTTAATTTCGGAGAAGCCCAGTTTTTCCTATCCCTTAACCCTGGACCATGTGATCCATCCCCAAAAATTAAGAGTAGAACAGAGGGGCTGGAGAGTGGGATTTAAAAAAAAAAAAAAAACACATCTAGATCCACCTGTAGTCTCAGCAGGTGTGGACATTCAGGAAGGTAGAGGTGGCCAGGAGCCCCAGTTCAAAAAAAAAAAAAAGAACAGATACGAGCTCCCTTAAGTGCTCAATGGATTAACATGAAAAAGCATTCATGTTTTTAAAAGTTCCTCCTCTCGGAATCTGCATTTGACCTTTCCTGTTCTCTTTCCTGTTTTCTTTAGATTACTACAGTTGAAAAGTTAAGTTTTTGCAACTACACTGTCTCAGCACTAGTTCTAGCAGCTCTTCTGGTTATTGCTGGAAAAGTACTGGGTGGATTTAGGACAAAATCAGAACAAGAGATTACTTGGCCCAGCAGCGTTCTTGTGGACGCCGAGAGCCAAGACCCCAAGGAGCAGTAAGCTAACAGCTTCAATCCATAACCACCCAGCCTAGAAGGCAGGCCGGACCTGCCTATCCTCTTTGGCCCCCCTTTTCCCCCACCCAAACCACGTGCCTGGTTAGAAGAATACTGTATTTAAAAACAGATGCCTTTGAAACTCACACATCCTAAGTCTTGTAAATCACACATGCTGGGTAAAGCAATTACACTTTCCTAGCACTTCCCCTTGGCCCACAAAGGAAATTCTGCTACTTCGGTAATAAGATAGCACTTTCCGTGCACACCTTCCCCAGTGGCCTCAGTACACAGGCTGTAGGTGGGCAGTGGGGCGATTTCACTAAACAGCATCCTGTGGCGTCACGAGGAAAAACATTTGTAATCTTGAGCGTTTCTCCTAGGATAATGCTGGCCACCTGCCACCGCTACTTAATGCCAGACACGAGAGAATTCGGGAAAAATCAGAGAACCCAGTCACTAAAATTCAGCTCATGAAAAGTAAGGACTAAGTGAAAGGAGCTGTCTGTGGGTGGATGAGACAAACCTCAATTCTGAGGCTCTCAGATTTCTCATACCTTTGCAAAACTCCAAGTGCTGATAGGGTGAAATTAGCCTGCCTAAGCGTCCATGTCCATCCCCCCCCCCCTTGCCTTTTGATTTTGTGTAACAATACTGTATATTGGGGCTCTCCTCTAGGGGTGACTGGCATTTATTAGGGCCATTCTCCTCTTTGTCATTCATGTAATATGCATTATAATGGTAGGGATAGGGTGGTGGCTGCATTTCAGGTCCTTTCATGAACTACTTTCATGAATGAAATAAACTGAAAATACAACCCACAGATGGCCTTGAGCTGCTGGCCGATGGCTCAGCTTTCTCCCATAAAATTAAAAAAGATGAGAAATTTTGTTTTATAAAAGCACTTGAGCTTGTCTACAATTGATAGCTCCGCCTTCAATTCTCTACAAAGGGTTGGGAAAACGGGAGAACTGAATTTATGGGAATTAATGACAACTTTAGAGGGAAAATAAACTCCTGAGAAAGCAAAGTAGGAATATACAAAATGCTATATATAGCTGGAGATTGCTCAGTCCTCTGGCTTTCTAGTAGATAAAAATAGCAAATGGTATAACTAGGCAGTTCCTAAGAAATAACATCTCTGTGTTCCTAAATTAAGAATTTTTTTAAACTGGTCCCCTCTTTTTCTCCTGAGATTTTTCAATCTTTTCTTTCCCTAGAAACTTTTTTTTCTCCTTTGCTGCCCCAGCACAAGGGTTCCATAGGAATTAAGAATTTCCTGTCCCGGTCATCATAACCACACAGAAGTAGATCGTCGGCTATGTGAAGTGTTCTGAAAGGTATCTGATGATCAGGACTCTCACGCACACCCCAGGACTTCACTCCCTTCACCAGCTGCCCCTACCTGGTCTGTGTTTCTATAACAAGCCACCATTTTGCTACTCACTCAAAGGAGAAACAACCCACCTTCCTCCAGCAGGCTTCACAGTTTTGAGGCTGTGAACCCCTGGGCACTGCTGCCTCTGGACTGGGAGCAGGGGGGCCACACTAATTTTTCGGAAGCCCGCGGTGTGCGCCAGATGTCCCTCAGGAAGAGGGATGCCCTGTTGCCGCCCCCCCATCCATCCCCAGCACTCTAGCAGGTGACAGTCTCGTTTCCTAGCTCGCAAAGCAAACTGTCCCATCACCTGCTGGCCTGCACCTGGACTCCCTCTTTCTTGCTTGCTTGCTTTCCTTAAGAATCTGTATATTCAAGCAGGGCTGACTACACGTCTGGGCCACCTTTTCCCACATTTTTTTAAATGTTATTTATTGTGTGTGTGTGTGTGTGTGTGTGTGTGCGCGCGCGGGCGCACAAGGGCACTGTGTGTCCCAGTGGATGGAGGCCCAAGGGTGACTTCAGGCATCATCCTGGATGGCTTCTACTTTTTGCTTCCAGCTGGGATTTCCCAAGCTCCGCCCACCAGGGCCAGAAGTGCAGGCCCTGTAGTTGTTTTGTTTTTTTTTTTTAACGTGGAACCTGGAATCTGTACTCAAGACCTTGTGCTTGACAGTCTTAACTCCTGAGCCATCTCTCCAGCTCTTTTCCCCACGTTCTTAACCTCCCCTCATCAGATTTAGCTCAGATGCTGCCTCTCTGTCACTCTCTGGGATACAGCTCCATGGCTCTCTCCTCTTTACATAGAGGGTTTCCATATCTAACCACCACATCAACCTTAACTCCATGTTTTATTAAACCTGCCTGGTTCACACATGGTCCTATCTACACCCCTACATAAGGTAAAAACATTAAGAGTAGAAACAGCTTTGGTATCTCCAGGACCTTGTATGTAAAGGGCCCTAATTAAGTAGTCAAACTTCATGGTATCTTGGGTGCCTAGCCAAAAAATAAGGATAAAAATAGACATAGTCAGCTGGGGGGAGGGAGGGGAATCTGGAGAGAGAGTTCTGGGGTTAAGCCTCTGTCTCACAAACAGAAGGACCTGAGTTCAGATCCCAGACTCCACATAAAAAATGCCAGTCAGAAATGGCAGCAGCCTGCACTTCCAGCCCTGGAAGGTGGAACTCGAAATAGATCCAAGGAAAAAAGGAGGCAGAAGCCATCCAGGATGACTCCTAAAGTCACCCTTGAGCCTCCACAGGCAAACAAATGCAGTGCTCTCTGAGATGCATACCACAAAAGAAAACAACAACAACAAAATAGTCTACTGGACAAAGTGCTGCACACCCGTAATCCCTGCAGGCAAGGGACTAACGTGGGCCAATCTGGTCTAAGACTGTGTGACCTTTCACAAGCACACAGAAATTATTTGGTAAATCGATGATTATAGTGAATGAATAAAGCTTTCTGAAGATTTCACAAGCTCAATGACTTGTTTCCTTTAAATTTCATTAATATGCGTGATACATGTGTATGTGTACGTGCCATGGCATATATAGAGGTCAGAGAACAATTTAGTGGAGCTATTCTCTCCATCTCCCTTTGTTGGGGCTCCAGGGATCTAGCTCAGGTTGCTGTCCTTGCATGGCCATCTCGCCAGCCCTGACTTCAGTATTTTCCTTTCCTGCTATCAACAACAGAACAAACTAGGCAACTTTCTTCTGGTAAATTGAAGCAGGCATCCTCTGGTCAGCCTCAAGTTCCTGATCTTGTCAAGACCTGTCACACCCCTCCTCAAACACACATGTAATATCCTGGCACCCGTTAAAGATAGGGATGCAGCTCATCTCCATCAGAGCCTGGTACTGACACCCTCTTATCAAACAGCAGCAAGGCAAAGATCCGGCCCTTGAGCCGTCCAGTCTGCCTGACCAAGCAGCCACTTCAGCTCCAGCCATTAAGCTTCATTCTGCTCATTCCACCCTAGGTTTTTTCCTTTAACCAAAGCAAGCACTTTTCAAGAGGAAAGTTTGCATTCCCTTTCCCCAGCCCCCAGGCAGACACTAAGGTGCCAAATGAAACTGAACACAAACATTCCAAGTGGCCGGATTGTTTGGGAACAGGGGGAGCCCCCAGCTCTTCCACCTACCCAAGGCTTCTGGAAGTCTACAGTCACAAGCTCAAATGGAGTTCCACAGAAGAAACCCAAGTGAGGCGAGCCCATGAATCCATAGGATGAACACAGTTCTGCAATGACAATGGCTATGTGATGATGGACCTATCTATGCCATCAAGTAGAAACTACTGGAAGAGATGAAGGACAGCATTTCCCAGAAGGGGCTGGGACCACTAAGCACATGATTGACATACATTACGAGTTCTCTGTTTATAGGGAATAATATGGATATAGAGAAATACACCTGGTACTGGGGAGCTGACAAGGAGGTACTGAACATCAGGAATACTGTAAGCCAGCACGCATCTTTTAAAAGTACATGAGAGAAGGTGATGACCTACGAACTATACAGATAACAATGACTTCTGGGAAAAACCACTTGGATGGATGGGACACTAGGTGAGGAGGCATTAAAAGGGGGAGGGGGACAGCTATTTGTACCCTGCCTGTAAAGCAGCTCGGCTTGAGAAGGAGAACAGGAAGAAGCTGAAAAGAAAGCAGATTGAGACACTCTGGCCTTTGTTCTGGCAGGCAGAGTAGTACGGAAGGATTTGCAGATACACAGGACCCAGCTGTGTGGCATCAGGATGGACTGAGGAAGGATATTAGAACAGGAGAGCAGCTGAAGATCACTACAATGACACGGGATAAAGGAGTAAGAGGAATATGACGACAAACGCCTCAGAGACACAGAACAGGCCTGAATACTGTTCCAGCCGGGCTGTGGAGCCAAGCTATGTGTGACCAACCTGTTTGTGACACCTACACAGACCACACAGGAATCTAATAAAATCTTCAAAGCCCAAAGGCATCTATCTCCTCGCCTGCTGGCATGGTCACTCAGAAAATGTAAACAAAGGGAAGCATGAGAAATCTGCCTGCAATTACCCATAATCCACCAATTACACAAATATGCTTGGTTACACACACACACACACACCTGAAAATTAGGGCCTAAATCAAAACGTAGTTCTCAATGCTAAAGTTGTCAGAAACTGAGGCAGGAGTGGGCTCTTCCTAAAATTTTGTAGGAAATGTGATCCTGCCAGTGTCTCCCGGAAAGGTGAGGAAATGTCTGTTTTAAATGTAATAAATTGTATATCTTTTATATATATTTATGTGTATACATATATATAAAAATATATTTATATTTTCTCCTTTAACAGCATAGCCTTTAATTGGCCACGTAACATTCTCTTACTGGAATTACTGAAATTGCATAATGATTTCCTTAGTGATTCCTCTATGTTAGACATAGTCGTGAATTTTCACTATCTTCTAACTATAATAAACACTCTTAGAAAGAAATCTCTATTCCACCCCATTTCCTTAGAGTAAATTCCTAGTAATAAAAGTTATTAAATCAAACAGCCGGGACACATTTTGATACCTACAGCCAAACTCCTTCAGAACCACCGCCCTGATTTATAGCACTGTTGTCATGGAGTGAATTTTCTCTCACCTTATTGCCCCATCACTAAGCACTGAACACATTCATCCCCAAGGCAAAAAACAGGAGCACAGATGCACACTGTGAAGCAGCATTTCCAAAAACAACCTCTACCCCATCGAAAGATCAAGTCCCAAGACAAACACTGCAAGTGCACTTAAGAGTTTAGCAGGTAAATTAAAGAAGCACTCCTCAAAAAGCAACTCCAATGTGCACCCATCTTGGCAGTGGTCTTGCAACATCATTCTACCATGACATCACCACATTTCCATCTAAATCACTGTCACCAAATTCTATTCTAGGACTGAACTACACTGACTATATTAGACTTGATTTGTTAAAAACTGAGACTCTAAACTTGGTTAATTTGTACAAAATTGTTCACTTCCTCCTCAAAGTGGTCTTATAAAGTACTAATCTCAATGCTCAAGGAGAACCTAAGGCATTACCACTAAAAAACAAAAAGCCTTTTTTCTTACAACCCCAATGCTTTGGCAAAGTTACTAAGCACTCTGGAAGAATGCATGTGAAGTAAAACTTGCAGGAACCTCTGAAGATCTGACTTACATGATTTCTACCCAACATCTGCCAAACATCTTCTCAATCAAGGCTGAGACTCCGCCAAGTTTCTCTCTTCTCTAACTTAATTTCTCCTGGTCCTTCATTCACTGAGCTGAATGAAGTGTACTGTAAACTACTTCAACATATAAAATCAGATGCTGAGGTAAGGTGTAATCAGCCTCAAAAAAATAACCAATGACATGAATAAAATTAAAAATAAAACCAAAATTACGTATCTAATTTTCAAGGAAGAAAAATTTTGAAGTTCATGACCAAAAAATAACTTTTTAAAAATAAAATAACTCTAAAAATAAGGTAAAAAAGTCATTATATTTGCATACATTAAAACTTATGTTAATTACATGAGATGAATAATTATGGGCTTGTTAATTATACACTTATTAACTTTAATAAAGTCTGATCATACAGTTGGAGACAAATTCCAAGAATTTTTTTTTGCAACAGGATCTTGCTACATAGCCAAGGCCTCCAAGTTTTAATACACTTGCCTGAATTTTTTTCTATTGTAAAATGGCAAATAATCCTCATACCCTGTATGCAAATACCTGGCAATTCTCAGGTCCCAATAGGTTACCTCCATGGAAAAAATGTGCTCAGAAACACACATGTACAACCCACTATAAAGATAGATGAATTATCTCCATTGCACATTGCCTAGTCAAGTCTTATACAAAAGTATTGTTTTAAGAGCTTCATAAAACGTAAGTCCATGCTTTGTACAATTCTCAAAAACTTCTAACCTTAGAAAGATGCAGAAATCCTCTAAAATCTCAGACCATTCATTCTACACCACTGGAACCAAACAAGCATTTCAACATCATGACTGCAGAATAAACCACTAAAACTCTCAAAGGGAGTTAAACATACTAGAAGAGGACTTGGTTTCAAAAATATAAAGGGGGATTTAAAAAAAAAAAAAAAAAAGCCTTGACTTCTCCAGTAAATTTTGATACAAAATCTAAACCCCTTTAGTGATCAATGAACTTAACTAATATAACCAAACAAAATTTTCCTTCCTTATTTTCACTACGTGCACATAAATGCAATATGTGTGTGTTCTGTTTACTAGATTTCCCTGCCAAGGCTTTTTAAGTGTGTATGAGAACAAATTGCTGACCAAGTGGGTGGGCAGGGAAAGAATCCAGTGTGGTGGTTCTGTATAATGACAAGCACATTAATGGGACTCACCAAATACCATATTTATTTTACTTGTGGCTTTCAGGTTAAGGGGGGAGGGGTGAAAGAAGCAGCCTAGGAATTTTTTTCAAAAATAAAGTATAAACCATGTACCTGGAATTTTACCTAAATCACTTAGGCCAATTTTTTCTTCCCTGGCTTTCTAATATGTTAGATGGATATGATGGCACACACCAGTAATTTTCTCCCCCCACCCCGTGCTCACTAAACTGAGGCAAATTCAAGTCTGACTGCAACCTCAAGAGAATCTCAATATAAAACGCAAAAAGCAGCTCAGTGAGGCAGCAACTGCCTAGCAGTGTGGACTATGAAAAATACTGACACAAACCTCACTCGCATGGTGTATCTATTTTGTACATTCCACTTTATGAGCAACTTGGGGTCTGAAATCTTCCAGTCATAGTTTTTAAGCAACAAGTACTTTTTTTTTTTTTTTTTCAAAGTAAAGTCCTACCCAGATCCACAGCTACCCTACCTGAAAAAGATGGTTGTCAGCACAGCAGGGCCAGGAGGAGGTGTTGATTGCCCCGGGCTGGCCTCTCCGTGCACTCACTAGATACAAGATCACATTCCCAACAAGGGCGAGACCTCAGCCCTGGAACGGGCTTCAGCTGAAATGGCTCAAGAGAAAAAACCTGATTTTCCCTAAGTTTCAGTTAAGTGTGGGCATGGAATTAGAACACACATACACTCCAGGTGTGTACCATTTGGAAGACACACTTATTGTTACCAGCCACTGCCATTTAAAAAAAAAGGAACTGGAATTCTTTCTGATTAACTTTTTCCCCAATTACAAGTTTTTCTCAACAGGGTATGAATGGAGAAAGAATGAGACATCTTTCGGATGTAGTCAAGAGTATTGACAACAAGAGGGTTTCTGAAGCAATCACCTCACTGTGTATAACTACAAGCAATTTCTAAGAAAGCAAAATGGCACCACTTTACAACAAAAAAAGTATATCGGGAAAGAGTAGGGACCTGTAGTGTAAGTCTCCAGTGTAAAAAAAAGTCAGCGCTAGTTATAAACACCATGCAAACATCACTTTTCAAAAGAACACTTGGTAATAAAGCAGGCAACGCCTTCTTCACATAGGAAGGCAATTTACTTTTCTGCAATTCACTTAGGTTGCGCCACCACACAAATGAGCTGATTAAAATCTTAGTCTTATCTTGAATTGTTTCGCATCATTTTAGGTCTCTCCTCTGTCTTCCCCTTTTAAGAGAGTTTCCATTTCAGCAGCGGATAATATGCATGGGTGCTCCCTATTAATGGATTACCTCCACGATGTTTGGTTGGTTTCACCCTCAGAATTTCAGTTTCACCCTCAGAATTTCAGTTCTCACCAGCATCTCAACAATATCCTCGCCAGCCAACCCCTCTTAAGGTTGATTCTCTTAATGAGGATGAAATATAACCTGTGAGTGCTGCATAGGTTATGTCGGGATGCTTCTTGTACAGTTTAATAACTCAAGTACGTGGCATCTCAGTAAGGAACAGTTTCTTGAATTCCAGGTAACATACCTGTAAGGAATTAAATCATCCAATAGGACACCGCAAACGTCCTTCCTACCAAGTTCTGAAAGCTTGATCCCCGAGTTCCCCGCGCACCCCCTCCACGCACCGAACGCTCCGCTCCGCAGCGGCGGCGATTTTTTATCGTTAGTCGGGGTGCACACTATCCAACTTAAAGTTCGACAGAGTCCTACCAACACAACCTCGACGGACGATCGCTCAAGCAAGTTTTGAGCCCTTTCATTCTGCTCCCCCACCCCCATATTCTGCATCGCCCCTACATTTACAACCCAATCGCCCAGGTTAGGTGGGTTTCTGACTCATCGGAGAAGAATGCGGCTGATGAGTTATCTATTAATCCAAAATGTCTCAGCTTAGAACGGCATTCGGCCCAGAGAGGGGGTGAGGGGCACAAGGAATCTTTGAAAAAGAGAACTTTTCTCCGAGTTTCCTTCGTCGTCGCTCCTGCTCTCCCCTAATGTCCAGCACCCGGCTCCGAAACGAGTCCTGACCCTCCCCGGCCCCGGCATCTGAGGTCACCCGGGAGGCAGCTCTCGATTCCGCTTTCTAAACCCCAGGCAAACAAAGCTGAGCATTATACTCACCCGAGTCTCGGGAAAGTCCTCAAAGTTACGCAACGCTAGGCACGCACCCCGCGCGGACACCCCGAACCCCGCGCTCGCGATCCACGGCGTCCCGGAGCCAGACGAGTTTTTCCCCCGCCGCCCCGCCGGCGCCCCCAAGACCGGCCGCACCCCGCCAGCGTCCGCGCGGCCCGCCGTCCCTCAAGTTACCTCTTCCTCCTGCAGGTTGGCCTCGTTCGGGGTGTTCTCCTTCTCGCCTTTGCTGCCGTTGTTCATCTTCCCGGTGCTTCGTAGCCGGGCAGCGCGGGGGGCGCGGGGCTGGGCGAGGGCGCGCGCGCCCACTTCTGCTTTCCCCGGGGCGGGCGCCGGGGCTCCCGGGGCGAGCGCCGCGGGCGGGCGGACGGTGGCGCCGGGGCAGCGGCGGCGCTCGGGCTCCGGCTCCCGCAGCGGGGCGAGCCGGCGGCGGCGGCGGCGCGGCCCGCGACTCAGGAAGTGCGAAGGGAGAGACCGGGGCGGCCGGGGCCGGCGGCACGGGGAGGACCTGCGGCGGGAGGGTGGGCGCGAGCCGAGGCGGGAAGAAAGGACGGGGCGAGGTCGCGCGAGCCCCCAAGAGTTGGGGATGCGGCGAGGTGGGGCTGGGGGTGGCTGCTGCCGCGCCCGCTGCCGTGGCTGCCTGCGCGAGGGCTGAAGGCGGGGACGAGGGGTGGTCCGGGAGGGGGGAGGAGGAGGAGGAGTGGGGCAGGGACGCCGGGACCCGGGAGTCGCGGAGGGCGCGCTCCTGGCCGACTCTGCGCCGCGCAGGATGCGGCCGCGCTCTCCCCGCGCCCCTCCCTCCCTCCCTCCTCGCGCTCCTCCCTCCTCTAATTTAAACGCGCTGCAGCCCCGTGGGACGGGACGGGGGGCGGCGAAGCCCCCCGCGGGAGGAGGGGCGCCGGATGGAACACGGGGGACCTTCGGGGCGGAAGCGGCCGACCCCAGCCCCACTCGGCCGGGGGCGGGGGGTCCGCAGCGTGGGGGCGGCGGGAAGCAGCACGGGTCCGTGCGCCCGGCACCGGCGCTGGCCGCGTGGCGAGTCCACGCGTGTGGGCTAGGAGGGACCCAGCTAACCCGTGCAGCGGGCGCGCGCTACTTTGGTCGGCTCCGTTTTCACGAGGGATATGCACCCCAGTCCCTAGCCCTCCTGACGCGTACTGAGACCCTGTGCTTCCCCACGTAGTCAGAGCTCGAGCGACACCGTGGACAGCACCCCACGGACTGGCCATGCTGATTCAGGGCACGGCCTCGAACCCGTCGCCAAAGCCGAAGCCTCTCCTGCCTTCCCCGGCCCGCCTTCGCTCGTTAGGCTTCCGGTCCCCCCTCTTGGGACGCGCACAGCGGGCATCAGAATGTTCTGGAGTCGTTTGTTTACCTCGTTCTTTGGAAAATCCCTTTTTGGAATGCTATCGCTTTTAACCCTGCCGGACTGCTTGAGTACGTTATCCGGCACGTAGTAGGCACGCAATACATAGTTGTTGGCCAAGTATTCCTCACTGCCTTACAAGCGGAGATCACAGATGAGCTGTAGGGCGTCAAAGCAATGACCCCACATCCGAGGAGCAGGGAATTTATGCTTCCTCATCTGTGAAATGGGAGAGTTGCATTGATTTAACAGGGTTTTAGGGTTGGAGAGGGATAGCGCTGGAGCCCTGGCCGTGGTTTACAATAGGCGGAAGCTAACATCATTGCTAAGGAAGTTTCCGTTTTCCTGGCCCTAGAGAACATTTCCAACGCTGGATCCTTTAGCCTCTAAACTTTAAACAGTCAGGAACATAGTTTTTGTTTTTTGTTGTGTGTTTGTGGTGTTTTTTAAACTCCGCGAATCAGTAAACTGGGCCTCATTCTCACGCTTGGAAATCTGGCGGATGCTGCCCCCTCCCCTCTCCTCCCCTCTGAACCTCCCCCCTCCGCCGGGTCAAAATTCCTTGTTATTTATTTGCTGGCTTCACTGTTTATCTCTTTCCCCTCGCTGGACATTCTTTGTCCTCCACTAGCTTAAGAGCTGCTGGGGCCGGGTGGGAGTTAAAAGATAAGAGCCATGCCTTTAGGGAATTGAAAGTGGTTGTGGAGACTAGATACCCCAAAACAACTCCAAGGCAACCTAATCGCAGGATCCTGGTTCAAATTATACAAAAGCAGGACGGAGGCGATGCTCTTCTTTTGTTTTTAAAGGCTTTGCGAAGTGAAAGTCACTAGTGACACTTGGTTTTCAATTTTGTGAGTTTTTCTTTGAGGCGATTTGGGCTTGTGGGAAAAGATAAGTTTTGTAGAAAAATAATGTTTTTAACTTTTCACAATGTCATTGCTCTTTTTAGGAACAGAAATATGTCCTGGGGGAAATGAACCGAGTCTTTTGGAGCTGCAGTTGAAAAAGTTGAGAAGCAAGGCTTGCAGTTCAATGGGAAACTTTATCCATGTTTTGATGTATTGGTTATGTATATATTTTAGCTCTTCGCTGGGATGGCTTTTCCTTCAGTTTACAGGAAGAGCCACGAGGGGGCAATATCTTCCTGAGTAATAGCTGAATGGTGGTCTTCAGTCTCTGAACCCACCGGTTAGACCAACTTTCTGCTCTGCCTTGGCCTTTCTGGCCTGTAACCGAATACACTTTGCAGAAAGACAGTGTTTTCCAGAAGCCTGGCAAGGACCCAAGAAAAAAACGACAGTTAAGCTGATCTTCAGTGGTTCCAAACCCACTTAAGGAGAAGGTGGATCAGGTCGTGTGACAAGTGCTGCGTTATACCATACAGACACTGTAGCATCAGTAAGAATCTGAAATGCAGCAAGTTTCAAAGGATTTCTGTCCTCTGTCCTTGCTGTGAAGAATGGTTTGCACTTATTTAGAAGAAAAATTGAGTAACATATTGACATCAAAAGCCAAGGGAAAATCTGTAAACAGACTTCCACTATTTATAAAAGTTTGTGACTGACTGAGACCGAAGGAGAGAAACAGGGAGAGAAACAGAAGGGCAATGTGCATTCACCCAGGCTATAAATGATCTTTATGACTTGTTTGCCACTTCAGAGAAAGAAGGTTTGAAGAGTGAGAGCTCCTTAGCAGCGAGTTTCCAGGCCTACTAAGAACTATAACACAATAAGGAGATTTTATATCCTAGAAAATTTAGGCTAACAACCAAAAAACGTCTACCCTCTTCCCCATCCATTGCCCTGAAATTTCTGCCTGGCCTGCAAGGTTGCATGCCAGACTGGAAGGGCAATGTGCAGGCACCTGTAGTTTTTGTTTGTTTGTTTTGTTTTGTTTTGTTTTTAATTTTTTTTTTAATTCAATTGCGTGTGTGTGTGTGTGTGTGTGTGTGTGTGTGTGTGTGTGTGTAGGACCACGGACGAATTCGGGAACCACCATGGACACCTCCACCTCCTCCTTGTTTACTCTACCCCAGGATTCACAGGCTCCGCCCTACCAGGACCAGAAACGCAGGCCGCCCCGGCTTCCGCCTGGCGTCTATACCTATACGTGGGATCTGGGATCCGAACTCAGGACCTTCCGCCTGCAAGGCAGAGGCTTAACCACTGAGCCACCTCTCCAGCCCGCACCTGTAGTTTTTATTGCTCAGCACTGGTTCCTCTGGCACTGTTCCTTCCAAGGCTTGCCATAAGAAATCCATACCCACAAGTATGTCTTCAATGTTTGTCTCTGGGAATTGCAGGCATTAAAGGTCTATTTTGGGGTTATTTGTGTAGCACAGGTTATATACCTGTGCCAATGTTGCAGCAAAAGCTCCATTGTCTATCCTATGTGTTGCGATTGTGTTACATTTGCTGAGCCAAAGGACTTCTGGAGTCACTGGCTGTTTCACTGGATTCTGATGTCTTCCACAGCTCGCTCTCCCCCACGGCCCCACCACCCTCCTCCAGCCATCAGTGTCTTCTGTTCTCTTCATTTTTTCCTAATCATGGCCAAAGACTCATGACAATTACCACCTTAGCACTTTAAAGAAAGATACAGTCAGTAACACTAAGTATATTCACAGTTGTGCAGGATCAGCTGATTTTTATCATTTTCAGAATTTTGAGATCACCCACTTCCCTCTACATAGTTCTAGAAGTTGAAGTAAATAGGAGTCCACAGGAGGAGAATCCGGGTTCCGAGCTTACAGTTCCAGCTGATTTCACTTTTTTTTTTTTTTTTTTTTTTTCCGGTGCTGGGGACCGAACCTAGGGCCTCGTGCTTGCCAGGCACGCACTCTACCACTGAGCTAAATCCCCAACCCCCAGCTGATTTCTTAGCACCAGTTGTCCAGACTGTTGTTGAATGAACTGTCCTTTTTTGTTTGTTTGTTTGTTTTTGCATATGTGTATGTGTATGCGTGTGTATTTGTGCGTATTTATGTATATCAAAGAACACTTGAATGCATGTGCCTGTGGAGACTCAAAGGTGACCCTGGGACTCATCCTGGACTGCACTACCTCCTTATTGCTTTGCTCTGGGATTTCTCAAGCTCTGCCAGGCCTCTGCCATTTCTGCCTGGCATTTTTACATGGAATCTGGGGATCTGAACTTCATGTCTTCTGCTTGGGAGGCAGTGATGACTTTAACCCTTGGGTCATCTCCCTGGCTTGAGTGAACCATCTTGGAAGTGAGTCCTATTGATGCCATGTGGATAAAAATGAGCTTTCTTCAGCAAAATGTAATATCCACATTACAAAATTTTAACAACGAAGTGAGTGCTATTGTATCACACCACTAAGATTTAGGTTGACTTGTTATAGACAGTGAAAATATTGTTACTGCAGGCTGTATTCAATTTAGTTATTAGAACAATTAGCTAAGTAGCTTGCAGTTGCATGAAAGAGGAAAAGCTACTTCATGAATATTTATCTACTTATCTAAATTCTTATAGAAAATATTGAAAAGGCTGAACAGTTGTATTCACTTTTTGCATGTGTATGTATATATGGAACAAGTGAGCATGTTTATGTGTGGGTGCACATCCACATATATGTGCATGTCTGTGGATGCTCAAAATGTCTGTCTTGATTACTTTCCACTTATTAAGGCAGCAGAGTCTCTTAGTTGAATCCAGAGTCAGTCATTTCATTGTCTAACTAGTCAGCTTCCTTAGAGATTCCTACCCTCTGCTGGAATTATGGGCTGCAGTCACACCTGCCCAACTGTTTTTTTGGGTTCTGCTAAAGAACCTTATTCACTGAGTCACTTCCCCATTTGCTTATTTATTTTTTATTTAGGAATGCTTTGGAATTCAAGTCCAGGACTAAAACATGCCAACTGAACATCTACCACTAAGTGATACCTAAGTCCTGGATGGTTTGTTTTCTGCATTTTTAGTGTATATTCATTGTTTACAACGGGTTTCACTGTAACATTTTGATACACGTGTGTCATGAACTTTGATCTTATTCACTGACTCTCCCCATTGTCTCCTCCCCTCTGTCTGAAGCCAAAAAAAGTGAACCTTTTCCTCTTCCCAGATAGTTCCTAGATTCCACATATGAGAGACAGTATGCAGTGTTTCTTTGTGGTCTGGTTTCTTTTGTTTAACACGACTCTCAAATCTGCCCATTTTCCTGCAAATGGCATAATTTTGTTCTTTATGGCAAAATAAAAGCTCCATAGTGTATATGCATCACATTTTCTTCATCTGTTCATCTATCCATGGCCACCTAGGCTGATTCTATAACTTGACTGTTGTGAGTAGTGCCACAATAAACGTCAATGTGCAAATACCTCTGTGGTACACTGATGACATCCACTAGCTGTACACCCAGGAGCCTTTTAGCTGAGTCATATGATGATTCTATTTTTAGTTGTGAACCCTCTCTATTGATTTCCACAATTACTGCACGAATTTTCATTCTCACCAACAGAAAATAGCTAAGGATGTTGAACATCTTATCATGAATCTATTAATCACTTGTACTTCTTTTGAGAACTATCCACTTATTTAATACTTCAATAAATTATATCAACGAATGATTGATTGGTGATTTGCCAGAAGCACTCTGGTAGGCAGCCTCCATAGTGGTCCCTAGCCACCACTTGGTACTCTAGCCCTGTGTAATCTCCTCTCCCTTAGTGCTACCAACTTGCTTTTAATGGGTACAGTGTGACAAAGATGATGGTCCACATGCCCATTTTAGCTCTCTTACTTGGTGGAAGTTGGCTGCCATAATGTGAACACCACAAGGTAGATAAACCCATGTGGCAAGGAACTATAGAGGTCTCCACTCAAGTACCAACCAGGAGCTGCCTTCCAATCCAGAAACCCACTAGTGGTGAGATGGCTCAGTAAGGTGCCTGTGTGCAAACCTGGCACACTAGTTCAATTGCTGGAGTCCCTATGGGGAAACAGAATTGTCTTCCAAAAGCTGTCCTCTGACCTCTACATACATCCTGGCATCTATTTGTCATCTTTCTCAAAAAGAAAAAAAAAAAGGAAAAAGAAAAAAAAATCCATTAAGAATGGAGTCCTTCCAGCAGTGAAGTGAAGTTGGAAATAGATTCTCCTTAAGTGGATTCTGTAGATGAACGATATGATAAACCCTTAACCTTCAGGGATTTTTCAGTTAGGTGTCAACTTGACATGTGAGGGTTTGAGCTCTGGACATATTTGTAGAGAATCAGTAGTTGAGTTAAGCCCCATTCAGTCTACAAGTAGACTGTCTAATTGATGGAGAAGACCCAGCCCATGGTGGGTGGGACTAGTCCCAGGGACTAGTTGAGGAGGTGGGCATCCTTTGGTATGCTGACCCAAACATTCTTGTCTGGCAAGTAGGGAATTGTCACAGGTATTGCTGATGGTGTCTTCAATTGTCTCTGAGAATATACAGCACAAACAGAATATGGATAGAAAAGCTCATTTTAATAGTCTTTTAATAGAAAAGGAGGAATATGCTTTTGGGAAATGTTCAAAGGCAATCTTTAAAAGCTTGACTGAGGGCCATTGTAGCTCAGCATGTAAAGTGCCTGAGCCCAAACCTACAGACCTAAGTATGATCCCTGGAAACCCGCATGGTGGAAGGAGAGAACTGATTTCTGAAAGTAGTCCTCTGACCTCTACCCATGCCATATGCATATGCTCTCCTTCCCTCCCTTTCTCCCTCTTTCAAATAAATAAAATATTTATTTAAAACTTGAGTGAGTCGTGTTCATGTTGTAGTGTTTTATTCATAGAAGTGCACCAGAGCCCTTTCCTCTGAGCAGCCATCTTGCCCTTTGCCTCAGCCTCAGTAAGTAAACAACTGCTCTTTTCAGGAAGTTCCTGAGAAAAACAAGCTAGGAGGATGAGCTCCTTCCCCCCCAGGATGTGAGGAAAGAGTAAACAGTTGGGGGAAGAGACCAAGTCCTACAGCAAAAAGCTCCAGGGGGTCAGCTTCCATGAGCAGCAGCTGTGCTGGGGGAGGAGGTTTTCTGATGATGTAGTTGCCTTGGAATTGTCCCTTCTCCTGTCAGTAACTCTCACCCTATCTTATAAGTAACCCAAATAAATCGGTTGGTCTGTGGGGAAACTCCTGTCTGGAGTGGGTAGATGGGGGTGTGGCATCTCCCGAGGAAAAGTAAGCTGGAAGTTTCGTTACAGAGGTTTCTAAGTAAAATGTTAGAAAAAAGAAAAAAAAGTAGCAAAAGGAACTGAGTTCATATCCCTAGATCCCACATAAAAATGTCAGGCAGATACAGCAGTACTCTGTAATTTTTGCCCTGGAAGGTAGAGCCTGAGAAACCCCAAGCAAAGCAGTAAGGAGGAAGACTAACCCAGGATGACTCCTGATGTCACCCTCCACAGATGCGCACACACACACACACACACAGAGAGAGAGAGAGAGAGAGAGAGAGAAAGGAGAAAAGGAAACCCAATATGGTAGCACATGTCTCAGGAGGTGAAGGCAGAAGCTTCAGGAATTGAATGCCAGCCTTGGCTTCATAATAAGAAGGTGAACCTGGATTTTATCAGACCCTGCTGCAAAAAAAAAAAAAAAAAAAAAAAGATAAAAGAAGAGGGGGCTGCACAGATGGCTTAAGGATAAAGTACTTACTGCACAAGTATGAGAACGTGAGTTCTGATTCCCCCACATAAAAGCCAAGCAGGTATGGTAACAAGCAGAGGATCCCAAGCACAAGCTGGCTAGCTAGACTAGCCAAATAGCAAGCTCTGGGTTCCACAAGATACACTGCAGGAAAGTAGAGAGTATCAATTCATGCATACACACATGCATGAAAATATGAAGTCACACCTCACACATACACATGTAAAAGAAAAAAAGAGAAAGATTCCAAGGCAATTCACAGATTATCAAGGTCTTTAACTCCATGGCAGGCCCAGAGTACAAGGTCTGAAGGACAAAGCTGTCTCCTCCACCCTGTGCAAGACTACTGATGACAACCTGTCTGTTGGCCCCCCATAAGAAGCCATGTGGTGGTGCTCCCCAGAAGTGAACAGATAATCTACCTCTTGAATGCTGGATTATGGGCATGCATCACTATGCCTAGTTTATGTGGTACTGGGAACTGAACCCAGTGTTTTATGAATGGTAGGCAAGCACTCTTGCCTACTGAGTTACACCTACAGCTCCGATAGGATTATTATGAAGCCTTAACATCCTTTGGCATTTTACCCCATTTAGTTCTTATTTGTTTGTAACTCACTTCTTTCTTCCAGTCTGTTTCTCTGTTTTCACATGAGAATGGCTAAATTTTACCTTTCCAATCATTGTATTTTAGAAATACATAATTCACTTAACTTCACAGATTCACATACACAGAGGAATTTTACTGTGGGGTGAATTGTGTCTTTGGTGTGATTTATGACATGTGCGCGATACCTTGGACTTCAAAAATGTTGCTGCAATGAGTTGGGCAAGACTGGGATCTATTGGAATGGAATGAATGTATTATGTGTGATGGATGTGAATTCAGAGAGGCCAGTGGTGGAGAGAATAACTAAAATCCTAGCTTAGCTGGACACCTTGGCTTCAACCTTTAAGAGCTCTGAAGTCAAGATACCTAGCTAAGCAGTACCTGGACCCCTAACTAACAGACACAAAGATGTTTAAGTTTTTTGGTAACTTGTTACACAGCAATAGGTAAGTTAAGTAAGAAGGTAATAAGTAAGAAGGTTTAAGGTAGTAAACCTGGGTTGTATATGATGAGGATATATTCTAGTAAATGCATTCATGGGAGATTTTGTCATTATTCAAACAACACAGTGTATATATGCAGACTATGGTGTCTACAACATCAGCAGGTAATATAATCTTTGTGGTCCACAATCATAAATACAGCCCATCATTGACCAAAACATGTGGCACATAAGACAGTAAGGCTCCTAAGAGTCTAAAGGGTATTGCGTCACATCTACCATACTTCCTCAAGGTAGAAATTGGTCCATCTTGAAAAGAAATGGGAGTATGAGCTTTGTGTGTGGAAGATCTTGTCATTTAAAATACACAACAGGAATGGTCTTCAAGGAGCTCACTGAAATCAAGACTGCTTTAAATAGAATGAGCTTCTGAGTCTTCACCTATACCACCAGGAATCAATCATTTGTAAATATTTCCAAAGGCACAGTGGGCTCAGAAGACAGAGCAAAGAACCATTGAGAACCTGTCCCAAAGTGCAGGAGTGCACTTGATTTAGGAAGCGCTATCATCAGACTAGCTGCAGAACTGTCATGGACCAGTTTCTGCCAGGTTTCTACCCCACTCTCATTTTTTTTTCATATATTCCAGAGAGCCTCAAACCTCCAATCCTCTGGCTTCAGACTTCCAAGTGCTGGAATCACTCCCATGTACCATCATGTCCAGTTCTTTCTCCCTTTCTTGAATGAGAGTATAACTATTTGTTTCCCATCCTTAATTTACTATTTGGTGTGGGATGTATGCACACCAGGTACTTTTTTATTTGTAATGTCACCAGGCTCCTGCCCAATCAAGCAATCCTTGAGCTCCTACATCTGTGAACACAGTTCCGAAGGCACAGTTCACATGTGAGCGGCAGAAGGCACCGTAGCCAAGTAGCTATATTTGCCCTTGGACTGACTTCAATGATGATATCCTACACCAGGGCTTAGCCAATGTTTTCTGTACAATAAAGGGTAGTGAATAATCTTAGGCTTTACAGTTCAAAAAAGCTTTTTTTTTAATAATCCTTTATATAAAAGTCATTCTTTTTTCATTTTATATAAAAAAGTTTAATCTTCATCTTTAAAATTATAGACTATACCTAATTCAGAAAGGATTTAGAAAGGAGACTATACCAAACAATGTGTCAAAGAATTATCCATTCTATGCCTTTTCTTTCATCTGGTCACTCAGAGATATAAGGTTATCAGCTGTGATTGTTGTTGCTGGTCATCTCACATTATTCTTATCCATATATTCACTGTAGTTCACTTTCCCTTCCACATATATTCAAGACCCATTTTTCACATATTGGAATAAGCCACATCTCTCAGGCCGGAACACTGATAATCTGTGCCATGTTGTCTTCTAACTAACATCACCCATCTGGTTTGCTGTCATTGCCCCTGACATCTCATTTGTTGCTAGAAAAAATACTGTGACTGGATTTTTCCCTTCTACCTGTCTCATGACAGTCCTGACGTACTTGCCCAAGTAACTGCACACGATTCAGAGATCTTTCCAGAGCCAAATTGCTGGCTACTTCTGACTCATGCCTTACGAACTGATGAGATACCTGAAATACAGGTCTTTGAAACATGGCTTCAATCTTTTTTTTCCTTACAGTCTAAACCTTAGGCTTTTCCTGACTCACTGCATTCCCATAAAAGTCATTCTTATCTCAGGAGCTATATAAAAGTAACTCCTAAGCCAGACTCAGCCTTTAAGCTATGGTTTCATCAAACTGTCCTGGACTATAAACTGATACATGACAGAATGAGATATTTTAGTGTCTTGGGGGGAGAAGATAAGTCTATTTTTCATATAGGAGGGACATTCATTCAATATAGAGTGAATGGTGGCAGATGGTCTTCCAATATAGCTCCAAATAATTCCACCTTTTTAAAAAATTAAATATATGTACACCACTTCTGCTATCAAGAGATGGAATTTACATAGGCTCCCTTGAAGCTGAGCTGGGCTATAAGTTCTTTGACTAGCAGGATGCAATGGAACTGACATTCTGGGAATTGTGAGTGCAGGCATTCTAAAATCCTGGCAGCTTCTATTTCCTCTCTTTTGGAACCCAGCCCATAGGTAATGGAAAGCCCAGGCAAGTCACCTGGAGAGGCAGACATGATGGAAATCCAAACCCTTATCCCCAGGGCTTCCATCAAGTTTCCAGTCCACAGCCTTCTGAGTCTGCAGTCTCATGGGTGGAACTTCCAGGTTCCCCCCCACCCCCCATACACAATGGGACGGAGATAAACATCTCCACAGATCCCTGTCCAGATTGTATATATCTTTAAGGGCAGATAAATTATTGTTTTAAACTACTAGGCTTTGGAGTGGCTACTTATGCAGCAACATATAATTAAAACACTGGATTGGAAACACTGTAAACAAGGGTCTGGAGACCAGAATGTCTGGACATGGTGGAGGATCTAACCCTAAGAGTTACATCTATAAAACAACAAAAGCATCATGTACCTTTCCTCTAAGAAACAGTAAAGGGAACTGAAACATGTACGTGGTCCTTTCAGAACCTTAATGGAAATTACTGAATCTGTGATAGTAAGTAGAAAACAACAAAGCCAGGTGGAGGCGTTGTTTCTGGGTCACTGGCAGGCAATCACATGAGTAAACGATTTTTCTTGTCCCTAACTTACAACACCTGTGATTTGAATTTGGGTCTCAGGAAAAGAATAGGAAATGTCTCCATAGAGAGTCACAAACTGATAATGGTAAATTCATAAATTTTAAATATCTGGTATATTCTAGCTCACTTAAAATATAGAAAATCTGTACATGAATGTTAAGGTTAAAGATTTAGTTCATTTAGTCTTAAGAATTGATCTCTAGAAAAAAAGTCTCAGAGCTGTCTGAAGATAGATTTCAGTGAGATGGAAGTTACGAACAGTGACCCCAACTGGACCATGGGTGAGAAATGAAGAAAGGGTGGTGAGATGGTCACTCATGTCAACCTGATTGAATGAGAGCAGTCCAGATGATTAGTAAAGCTTTACTAATCGCTAGTGAGGGCATTTCCTGGGAGTACCTGAAGGGGGAAAGGCCCACCCTGAATGCATCGTCCATAGACTGGGACTCAGATGGAAGAAGCAGAGAGGCAGAAACCAGCTCTCAGCTCTTCCTGAGCTCATCCACGCTGCTTCCCAACCTTTCAGCGCAGACTCACTCCCAAGCTTCACCAAGACCTTTCAGGCCTTCAGCTGAGAACAACCTTGGCTGTAGCTCGAAGTACTGTGTAGAGGAACGGACCAGGCAGGCCTGTATTAAAGTCTCTGGTCAAACATCACTTACAATACCTCCACCTGGGGAGCATGCCACTCAGGGATGATCTGTATGGGCTGCATGCGCAAATGCAACTTCCCCAAGCTACACCTGCTGCGGTGCCTGATGCTGATGTCAAACCACCTGGCTGACAGGACAACTCAGGTAAAGCTCACGCTAGGACTTTTGAGATGTTGGGTGGGGTATATAAGCAGCCCGATATTTACAATAAACAAGCCTGCTGGCTGGAGCCTGCAAGCCTGCCAGTCTGCAAGCCTGCAAGCCTGTTTTGCCACTTGCCTGACTTCCGGGGTCTCTGCTGTTGACTCCGCGCCAGCTTACCCCCACCCCCAAGAGCCTCCGTGGGCCCCGGAGACTGTTACAGTACTGGTCTCCCTCTTCTGGGGCTTCTAGCTATTGGTGCTTTGCTTATCCCCTTTCCTGGGATTTTAGTTTCTTGGAATGAGCAAGCCACTGAATTCTCTGGCTGTCTAACATACAGATGGCCATTGTTAAGCTATTCAGTCTGTACACTATCAATTTTTTTAATCTACTAAAGCCCTTAATTTTTTAATATTTATTTTATATGGATGCACACATACTGTGGTGTGCATGTGGAGGTCAAAAGACAACTTGCAGGAGTTGGTTCTCCTGCTGTGTGGATTCTGGGATCAAAATGAGATTATCAGTTTTGATGGCAAGTAATTTTATCACTGAGTCACCTCACTGGTCTATAAAGTCCCATTATAAACACACACACACTTTTCTTTTTGTCCCTTTCTCTAGAGAACCAATATAAAAGGAAACAAAAGCCATTTCCAAGGAGAACCTGCATGACTTGACAAACAGCTGAATAAAGGAGACTGTGGCATTTGTTGTAGTTTGCATAGGAAAACTCACGTGTTAAAGACTTAGTCTGCAGCAGGCAGATGCGATTATTAAGAGTGTATGGTTAGAAAGCTGATTCATTTGCACTCTGCCCTTTACTGCAAGAGGCCCCCCCCCCCATTTATTACCACAGTGCCAACTTTGGAGACATCTTTTTCGTTTAGCCAATTTTGGATGAAAAATGATAAAACATGATTCTGTTCATTTGCATTTCTTGACTATTAGCAAGGCTAACTATCTTCTCATCTGTTTATAATCAAATTGCTTACCATATCTTTGCACAAGATGTTTGTCTTTTATTATTAATAAAGAAACATTATAAGTTTTCCTCATCTATGACTTTTTTATATAACCTAGGCCAACCTCAGACGCATGGTCCTCTGCTGCAGCCTCCTGAGTGTTGGGACATTTGGTTTCTTTGAAATTTCTTTGCTTCTGTTATTTCTCAGCTCACTCCTGGGCTTCCTAGTTCTGACTATAAGCACGAAGGCAGGTTCCACTGGGCAAACTGGAGAGGCACTGACCCTTGCACGGACTAGGCAAATTATGGAGCATTTGCAAGGAAGTGAAATATGGACAATAACTGCAGAAGTTCAAAATTCTTGAGAGTTCAAAAATATGGCAAATGCACAGTCTAGGAGAAGGTCAAGAGAGCTTCAGGAAAGAATGATGTTCTCAGAGTCCTGAAGAGGTGGGGGGGGTGTAAAAACACAAACAAAAGACAATTTCTGGGCCAGTAAGATGGCTCAGTCGATGAAGTCGCTTGCTTCCAAGCCTAATGACCTGAGTTCAGTCCTGGTACCCACATGATGGAAGGAGAGAACTGACTCTCACAGGCTGTTTTCTGACACGTGTGTATACACATGTGCACACAAGTAAATAAGTAAACGTAAATTTATTAAAAATAATAACTATTTTTCTTTTTTGTGTATGTCTGTGCATATTGGAGGACACTTGTGTGTGTGTGTGTGTGTGTGTGTGTGTGTGTGTGTGTGTGTGTGTATGTGTGGAGGCCAAAGGGTGACTATGGGAATCATCCTGGATTGTTCTACCTCCTTTTTGCTTCACCCTGGGCTTCTCAGGCTCCACCTTCCAGGACCAGAACTGCAGGACTCCCCCATTTTCTCCTGGCATTTTTACATGGAATCTGGGATCCAAACTCAGGTCCTTTTGCTTGCAAGGCAGAGGTGTAACCCCTGAGCCATCACTCCGGTCCCCTCAAAAGAATATTTCTGTCAGAAACTAGCCTAACCTGATAGAAAGGGGTTTCAGTTGGTGAACCAAGAACACTGAAGGAAACTTGGCAAGCAAGAGATGAGTTTACAGAAAGGAAAAAAAGCAGATCATGATGAAATTTAGTAAGTTGTAAAGGGAAGCTTGTGCTTTATCCTAAGGCAGCAGCAAAATATACTCACCAGAATATGTTCAGCTGTGAGTCACAGCAACAAATGGAGATGTCAGTTAACATTTCTCCTCACTGGGACAAAATCCCTGGCAGAAAGATTTAAGAGAGGAAAGCTTAATTTTGCTCACAGCTTCAGCGGAGTCTATTGTGGAGGGGAAGGTCTGGCTCAGTCTGTGAATGTAGTAACATGAGGTGGAGGCAGTTTACACCTTAGCAAAAGAGTGAGGCAGAAAACAGGCAGGGCTGATATGCCCCCAAGGACCTGTTCCCCCAGTTACGCCAGTTCTCCCTTACCCCCTTAACGTTCCACAGTCTCTGCAAATAATGCCCCCAACTGGGGAACAAGAGCTGTAAACATGAGCCAGAGGGGACGTTTCAGATTTAACCGGTAATGGTGGACTTAACATACTCAAGCAAGGGTGATTTAACTAAGAGAAGCTTTAAACTTTTTCACATAATGAGAACTGCTCCTACCGCAGTTCATTGGTTCATCTTTTCACTCTGCCATACTCAATGTGTGTGACACCTCATGATTCTGTAAGTGCTCCCCATCTACCTGAGAGCTACAGCAATCCCAAATCTCACATCGTCACACAGTTAGGTTCAAAAACCTAGAAAAGAGACTCTGTTAGCAGAGATAAAAGTTTTTCTGAAAGCCTCCCAGGCTAGAACCGATGACAGGAGAATCCCACATTGCAATGAATGCTGAGAAAGTGGCTTCTGTCTGCAGGGAAGTAACAGCCATTGGATAAGAAACTAGCAGGGTCGTTATCAGCAGTTGATGTTAAGCAAAAAAGAACTGTGATAGTGTTCACATTTCACCCTCTACCTTTCCAGGCCTAATTGTCCGTTGTCTGTCATGTTCCTCTACTCTCAACAATCACTTTAAATGGAGCACAGGGGCGCATGCGTATAATCGCAGCACTTAAAGACTGAGGCAGGAGGGTGAGTACTGGCCTGGGATGCAAAGCAGCGGTAGCATTAGCAGCAGCAGCAGCAGAAACAGCATCAACATTATCATCATCAACAGCATTTCAACCATCTCTTTTTTTAACATAATTTTTTTCCCTCCCACATCTTTTTTTTTCCCATACGAGCTCAATAGGTACCTGGTCCTTTCCCTTCCTTCACCCCTCCCCAGTCGTCCCTTGCACTCCCCTCCCCTTTTCCCCTTCCTTTCATCTCCCTCCCTCCCTCCCCTTCTCCCAGTGTCTCTCCCCTTCCCCTCTTCTATTCCCTGGAGCATCTTTTGTGTGAATGCCAAACTTCCCTCTGAGTCCTCCACCCTAGTGAGGTGTAAGGACTCAATGGCATAGCCTGGAGCCCTTTCTTGGGCTCCCCTTTGTATGGATGCTCAATTGTGACTGTTAATCCCTTGCCTCTAAGGATCCTACTGCCTGTGATTCCATGCTAGACTTTAGGGGGTCGTTGACATGTCAGCCATTATGCAGGTCATGCAAAGTCCGATTATGACTACTGCAGCCCCAACCCATGTGGAGTTTTTTGCATGTCATTAGTCCTCCCCATCTTTAGGCTCTTACAGTCTTGCTGCCCCCTCTTCTGTAAGGTTCCCTGAGCTTTAGAATGGGGAGAGATTTGGCTGGTCTAGGTTCCAAGTGATTAATGTAGGGTCTGTGGTGTTATGAATTATGGTTGTGGTTGTTTTCAGTTTTGCTTTTCCTGCACCACCCTTGGCTCCATCCTGATTAGTATAGAAAGTCACCTCCTAACCAAAGATTAAAAAACTGTTTAAATGAAGATTTAACATAAGAGGAGACTCAAAGGTAGATGGATTAGGAGTAGGACACAGTAGTGAGGGGAGTGTCAGTATCCCATTTGCAGGATGGTTAGCATCTGCCAGTCCCTATACCCTCCCTAATTGTTGAGATCAAACCTCATCAGTCACAGGTGACCAGCAAGGGAAGTGAGAGTGAGCTTCACCAGATGTCTCACTACTTACATGCAATACTTGATGGTGACCTATTTTCTCTACTGAAGCATGATCCCCCTCTCTTTTTCTTGGGGAGACCCTCCTTACCCTTCCCTCCTGTTTATAATCTTTGCAATTACAGTAGGTATTACTGAGATTTCCCTTTGAATATGTCATTAAGTGGTCAACCATCTCTTTTACACCTATTTTATACTTTTCCCATATTTATTTTCAGACATATCAATCTTATTTTCTACATCTTTAGCGTCAGTAACGCTGCCTTGATTCTGATAAATTATTTAAGATGGTTATATCCACAGTATTTGTCACAGGTCTTTCACCCAAATGACTTCATTGATCTAAACGAAATCTAAAATGACTAATATTTGTGGTTCCTTAATATGCTCAAAAATGCCTTGAATCATCACTGGGGTGTTAGCCAAAATTTACTTCATTTCTCCAGGCATGACCATACATGTAGCACCTGTAGCCCCAGCTATTCTGGAGGCTGAAGCAGCTTGAGTTCATCCTGAACTAGGAACATAGTGAGACCTGTATCAAAAACAAAATTTAGTCATTTAATTGCATACAGCAATATAATGCATTCACTTAGATTGCATATTTACCATATCATAAATATTTGTAGAATGAATAACTTGGAAATAAATGTCTCCAATCTAAATTTCAACACGTTTTCTCAGAAAAAATGAAAGGAAACATATGAATTTTGTTTGAACGTTCACTGACATTGAAAGATCAGATAGTCATAGCCGAGTCTGACACTCCCATCGTCCATTCTTATGCCATTGTTAAAACATGTGAAAACCATTATGAACAGACTTGGCTAGATGATTCTTTTTCAACCATTATGCAAATCCACTGAATCAACTTTCAAGTTTGATAGCACATCAGTGAGGCATTCTAGAACATATTTTTCAAAAAAGATTGCTATTTTCTGAAGTCGTCTGGAACTTATTTTGAGTGCTGATCTTGATTTCTATCTGACCTGGGAGAAATCAGGCTTGCTGTCACAAGGCTCCAGTCTGTAAGCACGTGTGATTTCCTGATTGTGAATGCCAATGTGGACTAAGAAGCGATCGGCCCATGTTGATTTTATATTTCTGCATTTGTTGTATAGCCAATAGCCAATGTCTGAAGTGTCTGTTGATGCTACCACTCAAGTTAAAAATGTTTTGGGTGGGTGAGGGGTAGGGAGATGGCTTAGTCAGTAAAGTGCTTGCCCATGTCCCTTGGCATGCATTTGTTCTCTCTCTCTCTCTCTCTCTCTCTCTCTCTCTCTCTCTCTCTCTCTCGCCTTTCTCAAATTAATAAATAAATATTTTTAAAAAATGAAGAAAAGAAAAAAATCAGTCATGGTGGAATACCATGTGTTAGAGAGTTAGAGACGGAGGATTCTAGGGCTTGCTGGCCTAGGGCTCTGGTCGACATGCACACACACAGGCAGAGACACAAAGTTTAATGTTTGGAGACACGTTTAACAAGTGGACAGTGATGCCTCAGTGGATAAAGTTGCTTGCCGCCAAACCTGGAGAACTGAGTGCAATCTCTGGAACCCAACATGGTAGAAGAAAAGACCAACTCCTACAAGTTGTCCTCAGACTTCCATCCATGAACCACGGTGGATGTGTGCCAAATGAATAAATGTAAAAAAAAAAAAAGTATACTACTTAAATATGTGCGGTGCCTGCCCCACATGGCACTCCGCATGTAGAGTCTGTGAGTTCATTTCTAGCTGCCTGTTCTTTATGGATTCCGTGCCTGGAGTCCATGAGTTCTCCAGGGTGTCCTAGCCCCTCATGGCACTCCATGTCTGGAGTCCATGAGTTCCATCCTTTCTCTCCTATAATAAACTCTACCATAATGCTCAAAAAAAAAAATGTGTGTGTGTGTGTGTGTGTGTGTGTGTGTGTATGTGTGTGTGTGTAGCAGGGTTATTGCCAGCTTTGACAAGAGCTCTAATTAAATAGGAGACAAACTTCCAGGCACACCTGTGATGGATATTTAGTCTCTGTATATGCCTGAGAGGGGTTAGGTTGATCAAGTTAATTCAGGTGGGAAGATCTGTCCTAAAAATGGGTGGCTCTATTCCCTTTAGTCAGATTCTAGACTGTATAACGTGGTGAAGGAGTTGAGTCTCTGCTTACTGAATGTAGATGCAATGTGACCAGTTGTTTTGAGCTTCTGCTGCCTGGGCCACCCTACCATGATGGACTTTGTCCTTAAACTGTGAACCAAAATAAACTAGCTCTCCTTAGGTTGCTTTTGTCAGAGTGTTATCACGGCAATAGAAAAGTAAGTAACTAAGACAATGTGAGTGACTTGTACTAACTTTATTGAATGAATGAGTGTTTGAGCTACACATACAATATGAACAAAAGTTTGAAATCAGTGAGTTGAGTGATAGGAATTCCATTGAGTTCAAGCACTGCCACTGTGGCACCTTTGCAAAGGCATTGAAGCAGTTACTCTGCATTGTTGCTGATAAATTCACAACCAGTTTAAGAGAACAAGGGATTTTATTCTGGTTTACATTTTGTTGCTTAGCATTCTTATTCCAGATTGGCAGGAGAAATACCATCACCAGGGGCCAAAGGAACTGGCCACATTATATCCACATAATGGCCAAGAGAGGAACAGTCCTTATTTACCAGACCAGCATGTCTAGCCAAGTATACAGAAGGATGCCAAATACCCTAACTAGCTCCCTCCATCTTATTCACCTGCCCAGGGACTAGTCCCACCCACTAGGAACTGGGCCTCCCGTCAACTAGACAGTCTCCCTTAGGCTGGCTATGGGCTTAACTACTAATTCAAATGTGTCCAGAGCTTCAACCTTGAACCATCAAGTTGGCCTCTGTATCTAACTATGACTGGCACTTTATTTTGTTAAGCATCATTAGAAAATTAGGCTTGTGATCAGAGTTGACCTTCGCAGAGCTGCTGTGGATACTGCAAGAAGGTGTACCCTGTTATCATCATTATGGACAGGTCTATGTTACTCACAGGGGCCTCAAACTCCTGGGTTCCAGTGATCCCCTGCCTCAGTCTCCCAAATATCTAGGACAATAGACATGCACTATTATGTGTATCTAACATATAACTATTTTAGTTTAACAAAAGTATAATTTTTTTTTCAAAAATACAATCTTAAGTGAAGACATAAGATGACAGTTCATCAGCTCCTTTTTGGGTGGGTGTGCTAGAACACCCAAGTGAAATAAATTTGCCATAAGCTAGTCTCTGCAGGGTACATATGATGCAGTACTCAAATGTAGCCTACTTCTACTTCTCTGGAGATCTACTCAGCTAAGGGCATGGTGTGTCTTCTATCTTCATAATGGAACATAGACTTCCTATTAAAAGGTGTATCCTTTATTTGAAAAGGTTGAGTAGAATCATTCTTTTAAAAAAAAAAGTTCCAGATGGTTAAATTTAGTTACTGAAACCCATTCTGAGAATATCACCTGGCTGCCAGCCTGTATTTCCTCCTGGATTTAAGCTGTATGTGATCCCATTCCCTTTAAACTCGTGATTTTCACTATATAGCGATTACTGGATTTTAATGGGCCAGTTTCCATTTATGGTTGATCTATTTCTGTTCTATTTTGAATGACTTATGAAGAATAAATTTAGTTTGTTTTTTTCAAAATTCATTTGTTTATTAGGGAGAAACAGAAAGAGAGAGAGAGAAACATGCTACAGAGCATGTGTGGAGGTCAGAGGATAACTTTCAAAGTCTGTCTCTTGAAACCTCTTAGACTCTAGGGAAAGAACTCAGGTTGCCAAGTTTGCACACAGGTGCTTTTGCCTGCTGAGCCTTCTCATTGGCCCTTAATTTGGTTATCTGAGACAGAATTTTGTTATATAATCTAAGTTAGCCTTAAACTCTTGGTAATCTTCCTGCCACAGCCCCCCAAGTGCTGGAATTATATAGTTGGACAGGCTGTTCCTAGCTATTTAATAAAATGTTTTCTTTTCTGAAATATTCTGTTGAGACTTATACAAAAAATAGTAATATTCTCCAATTATACTTACCTTTTTTAAACTAACTGATGCCTGTCTTATATGTATTTTATTTATTAAAATGTTTGAGAGGGAAGGAGAGAAAGAAAGGCAACACATATGTTACAGTCAACCTGCAACTGAATTTGGTACCCAGGAAGTGGGATATTGCTGATAAACCTGACTTGTGGATTTTGTGACTTTTGCATGGTTTTGCTGGACAAAGTTTGAAATGTTTGAAGATTTTGACTTTGTGGATTACAATGCTGTTCTGCAGAGTTCAATGGACCATTAGGATAATGAAAATGCTGAGAGAGTTGTGAATTGTTTGGACCGAGTTTGTGGAGAAGGGAACAAGGACTTTGGTAAAAGCTGAATTTAAAGATGGTGGACTGGTTTGCTTGCTGGAGGAGAGCTGTGTTGGCAGCCTTGAAGATTTGCATGAGGAAATGGTAAGCAGCCGAATAGCTGCCTTCGTTGGAAAAATGAGCATCAATGAAGAAAAACCTAGTGATTTTCACTGGGATGGTGGAAAACATGAATACCACTGTATGGCGATTTTGTGGTTTGAAAACCCAGATTCCTTCAGGGGCTGAAAGCCCAAGTTAAAAGCCGTTTCTTGCCCTTTGGAAGTTTGGCTGCCTCCAAAGAGGCTTTTTCCAGCCTCTTGGTACAGCTGTGGTTCTAGTGGACCAAGCTACATTTCAACCTCGCTTCGGAATCTGGCAGCATCCCCCAGGTGGTACTGGTTTTAGTGTACTACTGAGGGGCTCAGGGAAAGCAGCAAAAGCTTGGCACCAAGTCTCAGGCATAGAGTTCCTGCAAGGAAAGGTGACACTTATAGCTGCAGAGGTGAACCCAGAGTGGTGTTGGAGATGCCAGAACTATGAGATGTATGCTGAGGACAGCAGCAAGTGGAGATTTGGCCTGGTTCAGAGGAACTCTGCTTTTACAACTTTGAGCTGCAAACAGGGACTGGGAATGCCTAGAATCTTTGAGCCACCTTGACTACGTGATAAACAACAGAAGAAGGACACTGAAGTAAAGGATGCAGTATTTGATTTGCTGGACTTTGATCTTTTTTAATGTTTTCTAATTGTTTGAGATCCTTCTGCTTTAATGTTTTATTTGTTTTAAAGTATTGAAATTATTCTGGTTTAATACACTTTTAATGTTAAGAAACTTTGAATTTTTAAAATGTTGGAACTGAAGTTTCAATGAGAGAACATTTTAAATTTGTCTATAAAATGTATTATATTTTATGATAACTTTTAAGCACCTATGGGGACAAGGATTGAAGGTTTTAGTTTAAAAGTGCTATGTTTCTGTGTCAAGTTGACAAGGGTAAGAGTGTCATAGTTAGGCACAGGTGTCAACTTGACAGTTGAAGTTTTGAGTTTTGGGCACATTTGTGGAAAATTAGTGGATGGGTTAAGCTGATTGGGAAGGCCCAGGTGGGTGGGATTAGGTTCAGGAATAACATACAGAGAGCTGGTTGAGGAAGTTGGCATCCTTGTGTAGTCTGGCAAGTAAGAATCATCTCTCTCTCAGCCATTGTGTAGAGATGGTATGGCCAGCTCCCTTGGTTCTGGTGTTGGCGCATGCGCTCCTGTCAAGCTGGACTCAGAACTATAACTCGACTGTCATAAGAAAATAAATCCCTTGTTCCCTTAAACTGTTTGATGGTGATTCATCAGCAACCATGCAGGCAAACTGCTACAACATATATGGAGGTTTGAGGATACCGGTTCAAATTATTTCTTTTTTTTTTTACAGTCATACAACTTATTAGGTATACCCCCTGCTCCTCCTCCCCACCCCCCTCCCTCCCCATCCCCCAGTGCCTCCCACCCCAATTCCCAGAGAGTCCTTTCTTGTGCATGACTGATTTTCCTCTGGGCCCTCCTCTCCGATGACGTACAAGGACCCAGTGGCCTTTCCCGAACCCTTTCCCGTGTTCCCCTTAGGTATAGGAACACTGCTGTGGCTGCCAATCCTTTGCCTCCAAGGATCTTGGTGCCTTTAGCAGATGCTAGACTTTGTGAAGTCAACAGTGTGTTGGACAATGCGCAGGGCATGCAAAGTCCAATTATGATTGCTTCAGCCCTAACTAGTATAGAGTATCTTACATATCATTGCTCCTCCCATCCTTATGCTCTTACACTCTTACCGCCCCCTCTTCCGCAAATTTCCCTGAACTTCAAGATGGGGAGAGACTAAGCTGGCCTAGTTCTAGGTGGTTGATATAGAGTCTCTGAAGTTCTGGATTGTGGTTTGTTGATTTTCTTTTGCAGTTTTGCTGCTCCTGCAATGCCCTTCACTCCATCCTGGTGGGCATTGTATGTTACCCCCTGGCCAGAGACAAAAAGCTGTTAGAGTCTTGTGATAAAAGCACATTCAAAGGTAGATGTAATAAAAGTGGGAAACCACAGTGAGGAAGAGGTCTATCACCCATTTGCAAAATTGTTACTTTTTGTCTGCCAGACTATATGCCCTCCTCTTCTGGTGAGATCACTCCCCCTCAGTAGTAAATGATCAGGAACAAAAGTCTGTGAACTTAATCAGATGTCTCATTACTTATTTGGGTCCTTGGTGGAGGCCTATTTTCCCTGCTGTAACATGGTCCCTTCTCTCCTTCTTTCTGCTGTGGCCCTCCTACCCCATCCCTCCTGTTCATAATCCTTGGGATTACTGTCTCTAGGTGGGCTGGGTGGGTTTGGTACTAGGAGCCACCTATTAGGGAGTACATACGGCGCTTAATTTTCTGGATCTGGGACACTTCACTTAATATAATTGTTTCTAATGACATCCATTTCCAGGCAAATTCCAGTAATTCATCATTTTTGATGGCTGAGTAGTACTCCATTGTATAGATGTACCACTGTTTCCTTATCCACTCGTCAACTGTTGGACATTTGGGCTGATTCCATGACTTTGCTATTGTAAACAGTGCTGCTATGAACATGGTCGTGCTTGTGCTATCGAGGTGAACCTCTGCTGTATGGGGGGTTATTCCCAAAAGTGGAATAGCAGGGTCATATGGCATTTCAATCTTTAATTTCTTTAAGAATCTCCAGACGGCTCTCCAGAGTGGCTGTATGAGCCTGCATTCCCACCAGCAATGTAGGAGAGTTCCCCTCTCTCCACATCTTGAGGATAACTTTCTGAAGTCACTGCTACCATGTGAACTTCTGGGGATTGAACTCAGGTCATTAGGTTTTGGAGCAAGCTTCTTACCAGCTGAGCTATCTCACTGACCCCATCCTCCTTTCTTTCTTCCATTTGCCACAAGGAAGAAATTGTCTGAGTGCTCTGTCTTAGTCATACCTGGTTAGAACTCACATTGTTCTGGTTTTCTAATGCTGTAATTAGTCTCTTCTTAGTTAGAAATAGTGTCAAACTTACAGGAAAAAAACAAAAATCACAAGAATAGTACAGGGAATTCCCATGAACACTTCCCACCAGAGACACCATGAAGTTTTGCCAATGGTCTAAACAATGTCCTTGAAAGAAAAGGATCCAGGACCACACACAGCATCAGTAATCAGGTCTCTTAGCGTTCCCTCTGTCCAGAATGGTTTCATAGTTCCTCTGCAGACTATCCTTCAGCTGGGTTGGTCTGATGTTTCCTTCCTCGATGACTGGAATGAGACTGTATTTTTTAGTTTTTTGCAGGATTGTCATCAAAGTGGCACTCAGCTGTTCTTACTGCCACCCCCTGAGAGCATATGGTGTCAGTTTGCCCTGAAATGATTTTAATGGTGTCTGACGGCAAGCAACTCCTTTTCCTTTGGAATGAATAACTACTTTGTAGCGAGGACTTCGGAGCCAGTGTGAATATCCTGTTTTCTCATCCTACTTTTGCCTCCCACTTTGAGTATCAATTGACATTTCCCATCTGAGCTAATTATTATTGTAATGATTGGCATCAGAAATTTTCTAATCCTGCCATTTCTTTTACACTCGTTTGTTTTTATTCTACTTAAAAAGAATACTTTGCAGGCTTAAGACCTAGATCTGTCCTCAGCACCACAAAAAGAGAATTTTCCTTCTTACCCTGTAACAATTCATTTTTCTATTTATATCTGTAAATTCATGGATTCCTGCTTTATTGAGTGGGATGTGATCTATTATTATCATTATCAATTTCAATGCTGAAACTCTCCCAGATTTGGCCAGTGAAATGCTCACTCAAGTTGTTTCCAGCATCCTTTTGATATGTCCTATCAATCGATAGAACTTCCTTGCTTTCTAGTAGAAGATGCTGCATATTCATTATCTTCTTCCAGTCCCAGAAGAAAGAACCAACCCTTTCCCAAATGCCACAGAAAATGGATCTTAGATACAAACATTTGGGTTCCGAATGTGTTCCATGTTATAAATACTCCTAGTAGACAGACCTAAAAATAGGTGTGTGCGTGTCTCTCTCACACACACACCCACACCACATAAAGATCAAGTATGAGAAAGAATGTATGATATCTATAGAACTTCACAAGTCTTTCACTATGAAGAGATAGTGCTCACCGAGATAAACTTTCACTAAAAGAACAATTTCTTCCTTCAGTATTTTCACAAGATAACAAAACAGTTATTGGATTTCACTTAACGTGAGCTAGGAGAGTGGTGTTTGTCATTATTTCTACTTGAGAGAAGATTCTGAAAGCACAGAAACATCCCCCCCACACACACACACACCTTAGCACAAGGCCTTGGTCATACTGACAGAACTTGGTAATGGATCTGAGGCCTGTCTCCACCTTACACCACATGGGCCACGCCAGTGTGGAGGTCCTTTGGTGTAGAGGATCTCACCACACAGCAGGAGGGCAGAGGCAGTGTGGGTAACATTGAAATACTCCTCATATCATCAGTAAAACATCACCTTTGGGGGAAGACAGGTTGATTTATTTTGGCCATTTGGTAGCAGGGCAGGAAGGAGTAAAAGAAAGTTGTAGGAGTCAGATCCCTCTGATAGGAAGCTCCAGTTTCCCAGAATCCTTGTCCCTTCCTCATTTGAAGATTTGGGGAGTGTGGGGAGTGGTGAGAAGGCCAAGACAGGGCATGACTGAAAAAGCTAAACAAGATGGCAAAAGGCGTACATGACGAGTGTGTAGAGGATACAGGTCAATGCCATGTCTTCCTCAATTGATGTCCACGTGACTTTTTGAGACAGCATCTCTCACTGATGCTGGGGCTCCTTAATTCAGCTAGACTGACTAGCCAGTGAGCCCAAGGGTGCTCTTGTGTCCTCATCCCCAAGTGGAGGTGGGGGGGTGCTCCTGCACTGAACTTTGACCTGAGCACTGGGGATGAAACTCAGGTCTTCTTGCTTGCTTGCCACACACTATACCAACTCAGCCATCTCTCCAGTCCCACAAAGCCCTTTTCTTCGTGTGTGACATACATGTGCTTGCATGTACATGTAGAGACCTGAAGGGGATGTTAAATGTCTTCTTCCACTGAGCTCCACTTTTCTTTACAGACACATATATAAATACTTTATTTACAATAGTGAGACTTTGCTGGCCACAGCATGTGTGTGCAGGTCAGAGGACAACCCTAGGAAGTCAGTCTTCTCCCCCATATACCATCATGTGGTCTCCAGATCAAATTCCGCATGCCAGCCTGTATGCTGATGCTTCTGCTTTCTGAGCCATCTCCAACCCACTCTGGTTTTATTGAACATGGTCTCTCAGTTGAACTCAGAGATAGTCAATCAATTGGTCTAACTAGCTAGCCAGCTTGCCCTGGAAATTCCATCTCTGCCTCCTGAGTACTGGGATTATAGGTATCTCCTTTGCCATTCTGGCTATTATGTGGGTTCTGGGAAATCTGAATTCTTGTCTATGTGGACGGTGTCTAAGTACCTTATCTATAGAACCATCTCCCCACTCTAAGCATATTTTTTAATAATAATGAAATTTATCAAATACCTGAACCTCTAACTTCTTCTCTTTCCCTCCCTCCACCCCATGTCAATGCTGGCAACATGGTCTTCTATAGAGGGTCAGTCACTTGTCCTTGAGACCTCAGAGCTGACCAGGAGCTGCACACACTTCTACTGCCCAGCATCACAAGAGAGGATTGTAGGCCAGTTTAGCCTGAGCAAAGAACCAAACTCAAGTACAGTCTCTCAGGATGAGATAAAGTCTCCTGCCAAGACTTTTTTGCCTAAAGCATGCATGAGACCCTGAGTTAGATCCCTAATGTCACACACACACACATACACACACACATACACACACACACACACACACACACACACACACACACACACCCTTCAAAGTAAGATGTAGATCCCAATACCACACACACACACCCCTCAAAGTATGATGTTTTCTGGTGCCTCTACAAATCCACAGTAAGTCAAGACCATATATAGGGATCAACTCAATGACATAGATGAATCTCAAATGCATTTTGTTGAACAAAAGGAGCCAGATGAAGAAGGACTATATAGTATAGGGTTCCATTTGCAAGGACACCACCAGGGGTGGTGGTGATACGGGAATGACTACAAAGGGGTGCCACTGAATTTTGAGGCCACAGTGACAGATATATATATATAATCATGTTGTTCAAAACTCACACATAAATGGTACTTTAAAAAGAGGTGGCTTTAGAGTTGGAGAGATGGCTCAGGAGTTAAAGCCTTTGCCCCAAAAGCAAAAGGATCTTTTTACATTCCACCACAAATGGAATGTAAAAAGTGTCAAGTGGATAGAGTGGTGGCCTGCACTTCCTGCCTAGGAAACCCCAGAGCAAAGCAGTAAAGATAAAGAGCAATCCAGGATGATTCCTGATGTCACCCATGGAGCTTCATAGGTGCACAAGCTTATGTGCCCTTTTCTTACACACACACACACATAACAAAAAGCTGGCTTTGGAAAGTTGGTGGTCCAGTGGTAAAGGACTTGCCTAACATGTATGAAGTCCTGGGTTTGATTCCTTCCTAAGAAAAAAAAATGTGACTGGCAATCAGCATAGTAATGTACGTGTGTAATCCTAGCATGCAGGAGACAGGGGCAGGAGAATGTGAGCTCCAAGCCAGCCTGGGCTACATATAAAGACCCTGTCAGAAAAGACCAAGAATGAAAAGGAGGAGATTTTCACTGCATGTAAATTATTGTTACCACTGTCATACTCGTCATGTGTTAGTTTGACTTTGCCAAAACAATTCGAAAGATCTAAATTAGGGTACAAGTAGTTTATTGACCAATAGTTAGGGGAATGTGGGGGGTGTTGGGAAGCTAGAAAAGAATGTTTTTTGTTGACGTCTTCTTGAGGCAAAGTCTAGTGGAGTCTCACCTTGCACCGGCGACCCTTCTGTCTCAGCTTTCCGAGAGCTGGGATTGCAGGCATTTGCTGCCACCGCAGGCTGAAGAAGTGTGTCAGCAAACAGTCTGCTAGACTCTTTCTAGACACCTTTCTGTTTACTATGATAAAAACAGCTCAAAAAGTGGAAATGTAAAGGTTTCAGAGGTTTCCGTCTGTGATTGGTTGGCGCCGTTGCTTTAGGGTCTGTGATAGAGTAAGCTGATCATCCCTTGGCAGCCAGCAAGGAGGGATCGAGGGCTAGAAGGAAAGGGAAAAAGGGAGCAAAGAAGAGAGAAAAAGCAAGTTCCCAAGGACCTAAGACCTCCTGTGAGACCCCACATATTTTTTTTATTTATTCAATTGTGCGTGTGTGTGTGTGTGTGTGTGTGTGTGTGTAACCACGGGCAAATTCAGGAACCACCATGGACGCCTCCACCTCCTCCTTGTTTACTCTGCCCCGGGATTCGCAGGCTCCGCCCTACCAGGACCAGAAACGCAGGCCGCCCTCGCTTCCGCTCGGCGTCTATACGTGGGGTCTAGGATCCGAACTCAGGACCTTCCTCCTGCAAGGCAGAGGCTTAACTTCTGAGCCATCTCTCCAACCCCAAGACCCCACATATTAATGGTCCCATCTGCTCCCCAATGGTGCCATGGGCCTGAGACCATACAACCTTTTTTTTTTTTTTTAGGATTAAGGTAGAGTTTATTAGAGGAGAGAAAGGTTGGAACTCATGGACTCCAGACATGGAGTGTCATGAGGGGCTAGGATGCCCTGGAGAACTCGTAGAGCTAGAAACGGACTCATGACACTAATGCCACGAGGGGCTAGGGCTCCGGAGAATTCATGAAAAACAGTCAGCTGGAAAAGAACCCAGGGCACTAGAGTGCCATGAGGCATTAGGGCACCCTAGCACACAGTCTTTAGAGGACATTCCAGATCCCCTCTGGATCCATGTAGGACTGTAGAACATGCCACGAGATGGTCCTATTTCCCCTCCACCTCCCATTGGTCACTGTCTACAATCGCTCTTGAGACTTTGCACTCCCTGGCTCTTCCCATCTGCCCAGCACACGGTTTAGCAGTCCTGCAGACAGATAGAGCCCCAAGCAAAGCTCTGGTCCTACAGGTGAGTGTAGGGATGACCATTGTAAGGTCACTAAGACACGTGATTCAATGTTTTAATTAAAGCATTTAAATGGAAACCATTTCCTATAGAATCAGGACCTGAGTCACTCCAAGACCTACTCCTTAAACCTATTCCAGCCACTAACCAGCTTGCAGCTGTTTCTTTAGGATTCACACTCTCCACTTTCCATTCTCTTCTGATGGGACCTTCGAAGCCAGCTTCATGTATCTCTTTTTAACATAAAGGGGAAAAAAACATCTAATAGAAACTGCTCCTGTAGATAGGGGAACAGCCTATGCTCTTAAAGAACATTACTAGTTGGGGAGAATTTTAAAGGCAAACACATCTCAAAATTCCCATTTTACTAGTTTGACGATGCTTCTACAGCAGGATGAACAGGCAGACAGCAGTGAGACTTGCTAGATTGCTGCTGATGGCGGGAGCTAGCAGTCCCAGGAATCTGAGTCAAATGGCAATTGATTGCTCCAGGAATCGCTGACATGTCTGATACATTGAAGTGAGAAGCACTTAGAATCAGGTAGATCTCTGAGACCATAGAAAGTATCTTTGGCGTCTCTACTTCCCTGCCCCTCAGTCCTCTGGCAGGCCTGTGTTCCCTACATGCCACAGCACAGCTACTTGGCAACTCCTAGTTCCACTTGCTGGAAAACTCTAAACTGAATCTTTTTGCGCCAAGTTTAAAAAAAAAAAAAAAATTATTGGGACTGGAGCAATGTTTCAGAGGTTAAGACTTTACCTCACAAGCAGAAGATCCTGAGTTAGGATCCCAGATCCCACACAAAAGTGCCAGGCAGAAATGATAGGCACTTCTGGCTCTGGTGGGTGGAGCCTGGGAAATTCCACAGCAAAGCAAAAAGGAGGTAGAAGCAATCCAGGATGATTCCCAGAGTCACTCTTGGTCCTCCACAGTGCCCTCTGACACACACACACACACACACACACACGAATGAATAAATAAAGATTAAAAAGAGAAAGGAAGGAAAAGAAAGGGAGGGAAAGAGGTAATAAGGGAGGGGGGGAAGCAAAAAAAAAAAAATTTGCTGGATTGGAATTCCTAAGTGCTACTTGGGTCAGACGACCTGGGCTGCTCCCCAGTAAGCTGGGGGAACAGGACCATTTCAGGGATTGAGCCTTTTGAGTGGGGGTGTTCTCACAGGATGGGGATCGTGAGGCAGAGCAGCACAAGCAATGCATAAGGCAAGAAAAGATGCAAACCTAAACATTTTTTTAAAATACTTACTTGCTTGGGAGATGGAGGGAGAGAGAGACAGAGAGAGAATGAGAACACATGCATGCTATAGTGCATGCGTGGAAGTAAAAAGGAAGTTCTCTCCTTTACTATGTGGACTTCTGGGGCTTGAACTCAGGTTGCCAGATTGGATGGCTGGCACCTGACCTGTTGAGCTGTCTCTCTAGTTCCCATACTATACATTTATTTATTTATTTATTTATTTATTTATTTATATTTTTATTTCCACTCATACAAACTTAACAGGTACACCAGTCCCTTCCCTCCCTCTACCCCCCCACTCCCCTATGCCCCCTCCCCTCCCCCTTTCCTCTCCATCCCCCAGTGCCTCCCCCTCCCATCCCCAGAGTATCCTTTAATGAGCATGCCAAACTCTCCTCTGGGTCCTCCTCTCCGATGAGGTGCAAGGACCCAGTGGCATTTCCCAGAACTGTTTCCTGTGTTCCCTTTAAGCATAGGAACACTACTGTGGCTGTCAATCCCTTGCCGCCAAGGATCCTAGTGCCTTTAGCAAATGCTAGACTTTGTGGGGTCAATAGTGTGTTGGACATTGCTCAGGGCGTGAAAAGTCCAAATATGATTGCTTCAGCCCTAACTTGTGTGGAGTATCTTGCATATCATTACTCCTCCCATCCTTGTGCTCTTACAATCTTACCGCCCCCTCTTCCGCAAATTTCCCTGAGCTTCAGGATGGGGAGAGATTAGGCTGGCACACTATACATTTATATTGTACAAATAAAATAGGTGTGCGCTCAACAGGATAGGCTAACCAATTTGCAAAACCAAATCATTTCTCCAAGTTCTGTAGTGCATTTCTCATTCATATAATGTTCAATGTTGGTAGGACGTTTCTCCTCAACACTGTAGTGGCATCATCTTGAGCATCAGGTTGCCATAAAAGTGGAAAAAAGAACAGAAGAAAACGTTGAATCTAAACTGCCTAGGACCCAGAAGTGAAACAGAATGAACCACTCAGTCCCAATCCAACTGCCAAGGATATTGGCAAACATAGGGGAGACGTGGATATTTGGTGTCATAGTTAAGCACAGGTGTCAACTTGACTGTTGAGGGTTTGAGCTCTGGGCACAGTTGTAGAGAGTTAATGGTTGAGTTAAGCCCAGAGCAAGCCTGATGGGGAAGACCCAGCCCATGGTGGGTGGGATTAGGCCCTGGATAAATCATAGAGAGCTGGTTGAGAGAGTTGGCATCCTTCTGTTCACTTGGCCAGACATGCTGGTCTGGCAAGTAAGGATTGTCCATCTCTCAGCCGTTATGCAGTGGTGGTGTGTGCTCTCCTGTCAAGCTGGACTGAGAACTGTAACCAGACTGTTGTAAGAAAGTAAACTCCTTATTCCCTTAAGCTGTGTGATGGTCATTTATCAGCAACCATGCAGGTAGACTGCAACATTTGGTAATTATTAACTTTATCAAAAGTCATTATTTCTACTCAGTATTTATATGGTTCAGAAAGGATGGGAATATCCAGTAGACACTTGACAGAGAAGTGAGAACTTTTGTATGTGAGAGGATGCTTCTCATTTGGATATTTGTAGGGATGAGTAAAGGCAGTAGAGTTTCTTAACACCTTTAATGAGCTATAATGAGTCTACTGTAGAAGACTGGAAATTTATGTTATTGCAGTTCACTTGCATGGTTGCTGATAAATCACCAATAAATGGCTTAAGGGAACAAGGGGTTTACTCTCTTATGATAGTCCAGTTACAGTTTGTAGCCCATCTTGACAGGAGAGCACACACTAATACCAGGGCCAAGGAAACTGGCCACCATCACCACATAATAGCTGAGAGAGGGACGATCCTTACTTGCCAGACCAGCATGTCTGGCCAAGTGTACACAAGGATGCTAACTTTCTCAATCAGCTCTCTCTGTTTTATCATAGAGTCTAGTCCCACCCACCATCAGCTAGACAATCTTCTTCAGGTTTGCTCTGGGCTTAACTCACTAATTCTCTACAAATGTGCCCAGAGCTCAAACCCTCAACAGTCAACTTGACACCTGTGCATACGTGACATATGACATAGGTGAAAGTGACAGTGAAGTGCTGAATTGGGACCACAGTGCAAAAAGCCTTGAGTGTATGGCTGGGATATTCTTATGTGGGCTTATTTTGGTACTTGCACAAGCAAAAAGACTGGAATTCAAACTCCCCAGATGCTAGGTAAAAATGCCTGGAGAAAAATGTGGAGAAGGTGGAGACGAGGAATCCCTAGAGCAACCAGCAGCCAGATTAGCCTTATTGATAGGCTCTGATTTGAAATATCTGACAATATTTGACTAGAGGCCTTGTCTCAAAAAGAATCAGGTGGAAGAGAGATCAAGGAACATTTTAGACATCAACCTGAGGCCTCCATATGCATGTGTGTGTGTACACACATGCACATAAACATGCAAACCCACACCCCACATACACATGAAAATGAAAAATAAAAATAGAATGAATATTTGTAAATGCTACCGAGAGTTTTTCAGCCAGAATAGTGTGAGAGGTGAAATTTTTAGGAAGGTTAGTCTGGTAGTGACATCAAGCTTGGCTTGCAAAATTCCATGCACAGTCTGATGCAAGCTTGTTGTTGACCTTAAAACATCCCTTGGGGGACTTTCATTTCTGGGGAAATGACAGACTACATAGCTAAAAAAAAAAAAAAATTACAAAACACCTCAGATTCAAGGAGAGAGAGTCCAGATTGCTCCAGAGACCCATTTCCTTTCCCATTTTGGTTGCTTAGCAAGAATCTGCCTCATCAGGGCTGTTGTTAGCTCAACAGAAGAATGACTGAAGTCCAGGAAAAGCAGTTTGTTTCATTGACCAGGAAGTTCATTGACCAGGGTTTAATTTTCCGATAAACTTGCTATACTTTGCCCAAGTACATTTGTCTAGTCAGGGGATGAGGGACACAATTACATACTACACGGAGCCGAGAGGCAGGCATGCATGTCTGTGTTTTTCCCATGGGGACATGGACATTCTCAGTGTAATGTCCATGCTGGTAAAAATAGATAGATAGATAGATAGATAGATAGATAGATAGATAGATAGATAGATAGATAGATAGATAGAAACATACATACATACATACATACATATGAGAAATCTTTAGAGATCAAAAGTTGAATGCTGCATGCAAATAGAGAGGAGATATCTACAACCAGGAATTGGTGTTCAGAATAAGTGAACAACTCTTAAAAATTAGTGTCATGGTTTGAAATGTGTCCCCCACAGTCTCATGTGTTTGGCAAGGTCATGGCACCTTGAGAGGTGGAGCCTTGCTGGAGGAAGGCAGTCACAAGGGGTGGGCCTTGAGGTGGATTAGTCCCACCCTACCTCCAGGAGAAGTCAACCTTTGCTGCAAGCAGTCTGCAGCTCTCAGGTTCCAAGATGTCTGCTGTGACTTAGCTTCCTCCACCTTTGGCCAGCCAGCCATGCTACCTCTGCTTTGAAAGACTGTACCTTCCCTCTTGAACCGTAAGCTAAATAAACCTCCCTTTCTCCCTTAAGTTGATCGACTTGGAGTATTCTCTCACAGAAATAATTAAGAGTAACCGTTTCAGAAATTGGTACCGGGAGTGGGATATTGCTGTGAGATTAAGAACAGCTGGTACCATAAAGTGAAGTTTGTGAAGCTGAGAAAAGTTGGTACCCAGAAGCATGGCCAAAGCTGTGATGTGGCTAGCGTGCCTTCGGAACTGTTCGTTGGGAGAAATACGGAGAACTTCGGGACTTTGTGCTGAGAAAGTCTTTGCATCTTGGCGGTTGGGCCAAAGGGACCTTTCTTGTGAGAGCTCAGAGGAGAGCAATGCTGTGAGAGACACAGACAGTGGAAGCCCAGCTTGTGATGATCCAGAAGGGAACAGAGACTGTGTTTGCAACTGGACCAGTGACATGTGGAGCCATGTGTTGGCTAAGAGTTTAGTGAAGTTTTGCCCTCGTCCTGAAAGTTTGCCTGAAATTAAGCTGGAGTGCTTGGCAGAGGAAATTTCAAAGCAATGTAGTCTTGACAATGTGATATGGCTACTTTTTAGTTGTCCTCAGAGTTATGAAAAAGAGCAAAGAATCAGGCAGGAAGAAGCAAAAACTGTAAGATCCAATGATGAAAAATACAATGGCAAACTTAAAGAGTTGAACCAGGAAGAAGCAGAGAACAAAATGGCTGTTGAAGAGATTAGCTCCATTTGTAAATCAAAGCCTGCTCTTAATTTGAATAATAAGAGAGACCCTAGCTTGAGGGCAAGATCCTCAGGGAAGGTTCCCACTCATAAGAATGCAAATCCTTTCAGAAAGGTGGAGTTCCAAAGCAAGAGTTGGTTTCTCTTACCAAGCAACTGCCCAGGAGTGAAAGAGATGGTCAACATAGAGAAGCAGAATCAGCTGTGATTCAAAGGGGCCAGTCTTGGCAAAGTCATCCACGTGGTTCTGGTTTTAGAGGCATCAAGGAGACCATGGAGTCCTCCTCCAAGATTTCAAAAAGTGGCAGAATCCAGGCATCATGAGGCAAGAAGCCTGCAGTTTAGAGGCCCAAGAAGGGCAGTTTGTGCTGTGGAGTTAAAGCCTGGTTTGCCATTGAGAAGTAAAGATGTTAGAGATTCCAGACACAACGTGGGATACCTGCCAAGGAGAGCTGTATACCCTGGGAGGAGTCACCTCAATGTATTCTATGGGCAGCTGCATTGGAGGGGTGGAACCAAAGCCCTTTGGAACTGAGATGATTTCAACAAGAGGCTCACCTGTTGGACTTGGAGCTACAAGATTGGTGTTTGTCCTGCTGGTTTTCGGTCTTGTTATGGACCGATCTTTCCTGGATATGTCCCCATTCCTTCCTTTGGGAATGGGAATGTTTATTCTGTGCCATTGTATGTTAGAAGTATGTAACTTGTATTTTGATTTTACAGGAGACTTTGGACTTTGGACTTTTTGACTGTTGGGACTACTGATGTAGTCTATGAAGACTTTTAAAGTTGGACTGAGTATGGTTTGCTTAATGAAATGGCAATGAGCCTGTGGGGGCCAGGGGTGGAATGTCCTGGTTTGAAATGTGTCCCCCACAGTCTCATGTGTTTGGCAAGGTCATGTCACCTTGAGAGGTGGAGCCTTGCTGGAGGAAGGCAGTCACAAGGGGTGGGCCTTGAAGTGGATTAGTCCCACCCTACCTCCAGGAGAAGTCTGCCTTTGCTGCAAGCAGTCTGCAGCTCTGAGCTTCCAAGATGTCTGCAGTGACTTAGCCTCCTCCAGCTTTGGCCAGCCAGCCATGCCGCCTCTGCTTTGAGAGACTGTACCCTCCCTCTGGAACCGTAAGCTGAATAAACCTCCCTTTCTCTCCTTAAGTTGATTGACTTTGGGTGCTCTCTCACAGCAATAGTTAAGAGTAACCGTCATGATTAGAAAACAGAAGATGGAAGATTTAATGGGGGAAATGGATGCAAAGACAAGAAGCAGCATGCAGCACCTGAGGAGCGCATGCGCTGGGCTGGTGAGATGGCTCAGCAGGATGAAGGTAAGCCCGGAGACCTGAGTTCAATCCCAGGAGTCACACGATGGAAGGAGAGACCCAGCTTCTGAAACCTGTCCTCCAACCTCCAACCAGCTGATAAGTGGTCCCATGATTTTTTACAAGTCATTTAACTTCCAATATTAAGTTTCCTTCTCTAGAAACTAGACTTTTTCACATGTTTGTACTACATTCTTTAGAACCCTAGTTTTATGCCATGTTAATAGATAGCCCATGGAAACCAAAAATGATGTTTTAATTTTTGCATTTTATTTTTTAAAATAACATTTCTAGGGCTAGAGAGATGGCTCAGGGGTTAAGACGCTGCCTTACAAGCAGAAGGTCCTGAGTTCCAATCCCAGGTCCCACATAAAAAATACCAGAGAGAAATCACAGCAGCCTGTACTTCTGCCCTGGTGGACTAAGCCTGGGAAATCCCAGTGTGAAACAAAAAAGAAGCAATCCAGGATGATTCCTGAAGTCACTCTTGGTCCTCCACTAAGATATACAGTGCTCTCTGATACACACACACACACACACACACACACACACACACACACACACAGACACACACAATTACCTAAGAGATACATTAAAAAATAGTGAGACCAAGAGGTGAGATGCATCACTCAGTAAGTGAAGATTCCTGTGCACAAACCTAGTGACCCAAATTCAATACCCAGCATCCACATAGTGGAAGAAGAGAATCAACTGAAAGTTGTCCTCTGACCTCCACACATGCACCGACACGTGTACACCTGTGCCCCTACCTCTCTTTCTCTCTCAAATAAATAAATCAAATATTTTTAAATGCTGTAAATAAATCAAGATGAGTTCAGACTAGTCACTATACTAATGGAAGGCAAGGAAAGAGGAAACAAATAGCAAATAAAATCACAAACGTAAGCAGTGTCATGTCAATGACTACCTTAAGAGAATGGAGACAAAGGAACACAGTCCAACAGACAAATCATGCTATTACCAAGAAAGACCCATAAGTAGTGAAATATCTAATTTAGTCCAAAGTCAATTTCCTTCCAGTTCACAGGAGTTTGGACAGACTTGAAGCTCTGGACTTGGGTTTCCTGTCATGGGGCCGTAGTGGTTAGTGGACAGCCAGATGATGGCTTGAAGGTTGACCCCACTCACTACTGAGCCCTCTTGATCCTCCCTGTCCTTCAAGCCTTCTCTTATGTAAGACCTCCCTTTAACAGTTTCTGTATTGTTGGATAGGACAGGGATCTCAACACCCAGAGAGGATGCAACCTTGTGGGGTGCAAGAAGAGCAAAATAGACAATAGCAACCAGAATTCGGAACACTGGCGACTCTACAGTGTTTACCTGGACCCAGGCCAGCCAAATCTCTCCCTCTCTGAAGATTCTATGTGGGGCCATAAGACTGTAAAGCATAAAGTTGGGGAGGTCCACTGCTGGACGAGACACTCCACTCAAGATCGGGCTGCCACAGCCAAGAACTCATGGCGGTGGGACTCGACCTGCACTTGGCTCACATATCAACATGCCACCTTGGACTAGTGTGGATCTCAGGAAAAATAATTTCAAGCAAAAGGATCCTTAAGGGTGAGGGGTCAAACAGAGTTAGAGGAATAACCATATCAGCAGATCCTCCAAGGAAGGGCCTCTTGTTCTGCCATCGAAACCTGAAGCCCTACTAGAGCAGATAGTCCAGAGGAAACCCCTACACACCTATATAAGCCAAAAGATGGGAAACTAAGAAGGAGCAGGTTGAATGAAGGAAGGGAGGGGAGGGAGGATGAAAAGAGTGAGAGAGAGAGGGAAAGGAGGGAAGAAGGGACAAGGAAATAAGGGTGGCAAGGAACATGTATAACTAGGAAAAATAAAAAAAAATTAAAAAAGACAAAGACTAACAGAATGGATTTAAAAAAATACACGATGTAAGAAGGCTGGTGAGATGACTCAGCAGATAAAAGCACTTACTGCACATGCCTGGTGACCTAATTTTGAACCCCAAGAGTCCCTAAGAAGGTATGTGGGAAGAACCAATTCCACAGAGTTGCCCTCTGACCTCCATACATGCACCGTGACACCTGTACCTCCACATCATACACCCAGATACGCACTAACAATAACAGGAAAAACATGATGTAACTATATGCTGCTTAAAAAGACTCACTCCAAGTTCAGGATAGTAACTAGGTCAAAGGTAAGTATGGTGCAAACTTCAAAAAAGTTTCAAAAAAGCAGGAGTGATTCTATGATCTGAACATAGAATCCAAACAAAAGGAAGCTCCTCTCACAGACAAACACTATGCAATGGCAAAAGGATGGATCCACCCAGAAGACGGAGCTATCCTAAAAGTGTGTGGACCAGACCACAGAATAAGAAAACCAAAAAGAGGTCAAGCTGACAGGAGCAACAGCTGAATCTATAAATGCAGTTAGGAATTAAATATTCCCATCAATAACAAATAGAACCGTTTAGACTGACAGAAAGTCAGCAAGAATATAGATGCTCTAAATGACACAATCCACTCACCGGATTTCATTGACATCTCTAGAATACTTTGCCCAACAACAATGGAGTTTTTCAAATACCTGTGAAACAGTAAAACATATCCTGGCTCATGAAGCAAACTCCAATAAATGTATTAATTGACTTTATTTATTTAGCTAATTTTTAAAATATAGGATCTTGGGCATTATTGGCTGGCCTGGAGTTTATTACATAGCCAAGAATGGCATTGTGCTTCTAATCTTACAGGTGTGACGCCACACTCATCTTCCATGCTGCTGGAGAGAAATGCAGGGCTTCAAGCATACTCAGTAAACACTCTGCTAATTGAGCTCCATCTCTATCAGCCACGACATTTCAAACCATACCTGGCAATCTATGAGTTGGTTTGGGAACAGGCACCTTATCCACTGAGCTATTTCTATCTTCTAAGAGTTTTGTAGCTTCACATTTTATGCTTCATTTTGTGGTTACATCTGGTTTGTCATAAAAAAATGACTTCTACTATGTGTGTGTGTGTGTGTGTGTGTGTGTGTGTGTGTCTGTCTGTCTGTCTGTCTGCCTGCCTGCCTGCCTGCCTGCCTGCCTGTCTGTGTGTATCAGCGGGTATGCCTGTGGAAGGGTGGCTTTTGGTAATCACCCTGGATTTTATTACCTTCTCTTTACTTTGCTCTGGGGTTTCGCAGGCTCCTTCTTCCAGGGCCAAGTACAGGCTGTTGTCATTTCTACTTAGTATTTTTTTTTTAATATGGGATTCAGGATTTGAACTCAGGTCCTTGTGCTTTTGAGGCAGGGGCTTAACCCCTGAGCCATCTCTCCAGCCCCGACCTTTACTTTTTTTCTTTTATATTTTGATAAACACTAAAGAAACTAGAGCTGTTAAATTTATCTTGGGGAAACCTCAGAACCGGTTTATTTGGTGTTGTAGAATATCTTCCTGCTTTCAATACACAATTAGTAACCAACTGTTTTGTATACTTGCTTTCGGTTTCCATTTCAACAATTGTTGTAATTATAGCTATGAGAAAAAAGGTCTCTTAACTATGAAGAAGAGGAAGAGGAGGACGGGGAAGAGGAGGGGAAGGGAGGGGGAAGGGAGGAGGAGGAGGCAAATAGAAATGGTGGTACTTCTTAAATCCAGCACCAGAGGTCTGATCTATATAGGAAGTAATTGCTAAGTTGCACTTCATTAAAAAGAAAACTTTCTGCAGAGAGAAAGTGAAGAAACTGCAAGAGCCCCCTCTGTGTGACCAGAGAGCGTTGGGACAGTGGCTCTGGGACAGTACCTTCTCCTGAGGTGGGCGCCTTTGACCCTTGTGGTGGCACCAGGCCTGAGCAGGGGAGGTGCCTATGACGCCTCAGGAGCTCTTTCACACAGGTCTACTCAGATGGATCCTGACTGCATTAGAAATGCGTGTGAGTTGCACATAAATAATACCACTGAGCTGAAGAACCTCAGCCAGGCCTATTTGTTTTGATCAAAGGGTGCCTGTGGCTACTCACAAGGGGCACAAGCCAGACACTCTCACGTAGTTACCCAGATAACTAAAGCCCTTTTTTTTTTGAGGATTAAGATAGAGTTTGTTAGAAGAGAGAAAGAATGGAACTCATGGACTCCAGATGTGGAATGCCATGAAGGGCTAGGAAGCCCCTAAAGCCTTCTAATATCTGACGCAAGAGGAGTCTGGACTGTCTCCCACTGCCTAAGTTTTACAGTCTGAGTTTCACTTGTCTAATTTTAATATTCTGCCAAAAAGAGGGTAGTAGGGGCCGTAGACAAGCTTTTTGTTTGGCGCCCTTGTAGCCCATGAATTCCCCTCAGACTTTGGAGGGTATGTAGACAACTGTCTTCCTTATCTCTGCAGGGATTAACTTTTTTAGTCTCCAATTTATTACCCGTTGTAAAAGAAAACCATGAAATGCTCATCCCCTGTTGGGGGTGGAGGAGTGGGGAGATAAAGAGCTCCCTCAGCCAGGCTTAGACACTGGATAGTGAATCTTATATAAGGTAAGGAAACCTAAACTATGAGAAAAAAGACAGACATTTCTCAGTGCTTCTAATAGATGCTTGACTTTCAAATATCTCTTCTTAATAAATCCCAGACACGGGCTGAAGAGGTGGCTCAAGGGGTTAAGATTCTGCCTCACAAACAGAAGGTCCTGAGTTCAGATCCCAGGTCCCATGTAAAAACGCCAAGTAGAAATGGCTGTACTTCCAGCCTGGAAGGCAGAGCTTAGGAAATTCTAGAGTGAAGCAAAAAGGAAGTAGAAGCAATCCAAGATGATTCACAAAGTCACCCTAGGGCCTCCACAGGAACACACAGTGTATTTTGATACACATACACACATATACACACACACACACACCAAGGGAAAAACCCTCCAAAGTCATATATACATTGGGCCTTAAACATGCTTCCATGTTCTTTTAGTCTGCTTATTTGAAATGCCTCTACATAAAGTGATTGTCTTCTGTGTATAGGTAGTCTTGTCCTTCCCAGTGTAGTTATCCGTAAATGGCACAACTGTTGTGTTGCCTGTGATTCTGTGCCATTGGGATCCTTCACATTGGTTTTTTGTCAGAATTTTTGACTCAGTTGATGAGAGTCTTCGATTAGACTTTGGGGTGAGGGGCTCTTTTCCTTTTCCATGTCTCCTTTTTCTATTCTGCTTCAGTGGGAGCTCTGACCTCTGAGCAAGTTTCCCAAGTCTGTTGTCGAGCACCTTAATCACTGGGGTTAATGTGGCACTGGCAGAAGTGGGTGTTTTCCTTCCTTGGGTGCCCAGAGTGGGAGCCATCAGAGCTAATTTGTGACTCTCTCTCTTTCTCTCTCTTTCTCTCTCTCTCTCTCTCACTCTCTCTCTCTGCTAATTCCGGTGCTTTAATCCTGAGCCAGGTGAACTCAAAAGAAACCTCACAGCTATGGCAGTCACTCTTTCAGCCGCTGTGAGACAACACTCACATCATGCAATGTAAGGGAGAAAAGGGGGATTTATTTGGCTTATGGTTCCAGAGGGGCACATAGTCCATTAATGTGGAGAAGCCTGCCAGGAGACAGAAGCTTGAGGAGGCTGAGGTCACTGTGGGCATCACAGAGGCCAAGAGAAACAGCAGCAGACTGGTACAGCAGACTGCAAAGAGAAGCAGGGTGCTAACCAACCTCCAGGCCTGCCTCCGGGGACTTACAAGGGTCCACCTCCCGAAGGTCCCATGACTAGTGCAAATATTCACGGCTAAGGAGGAGAACACAGGAGTCTTTGGGGGAATAACTCACATTCAAACATGACAACAGCTGAATAATAAGGAAGGAAAACATAAAAAACAAAAGGAGGAAGAAAAGGGAAGGAGTTTCTCTCTCTCTCTCTCTCTCTCTCTCTCTCTCTTTCTCTCTCTCTTGTTTATTGATAGGAGCTCATGAAGCCCAAGCAGGCTTCAAATTTGCTATGTAGCTAAGGATGACTTTGAATTGATGATCCTCCTGTCTCACATTCCAAGCGCTGAGATGATAGGCGTGCATCATGCTTAACTCAAGACATTTCTTAAATAACAAAATTTTAGAACTGGAGGACAAGTGATTAGAGGTTAAGGTTAAAGGACTTAACTGCAGGTGGGTAGGGGAGAAGGGAAGTGGTCATTGACAAAGGACCTGGCCTTACCTAACTGATAAATGAGCACCAGTGCATAAATGAGAACCAGTAAGACTACAGATGTCTGGATAAAAACAGTGGCTTATAGTAAAGTCAATTTCTTGCCTATGACAATTAAACTATGGGAGGAACATGTAACCATTAAGGAAATTGGGCAAAGAATAAAGAGTTTCTGCCTTTTTTTTTTTTTTTACAACTGCATGTAAATCTATAATTTTTGGAATAAGAATTTCAATTAAAAATGTGTAAAAAGGGACTAGAGAGATTTTGTCTCGCAAGCAGAGAGTCCTGAATTGGGATCCCAGGTCCCAACGTGAAAAAATGCCAGGCAGAAATGGCAGGGGCCTATGCCCTGGTGGGCAGAGCCTAGGAAATCCCAGAGCTAAGCAAAAAGGAGGTAGAAACAATCCAGGATGATTCTTGGCCTCCACAGGGTCATATAGTGCCCTCTGATACATACACACACACACACACATACACACACACACATAAATAAAATATATTTTTTAAAATGTGTACAAAGATAGTATGGTAGCCTGTACATGTCTGCAATGTCAGGACCTACAGACTACAGGATCGCATAGTCTGTAGGTCCCGATATGTGGATCACCACGAGTTTATGGATAGCCTAGCCTACATACTGAGTTCCAAGCTAGCTGAGACCCTGTCTCAAAAAAAAACAAAAATTAAAATTAAAAAAGTATGCCTACCTAGATGTCACGGCCAGTAGCAACTAGGACGATTTTGTAAATGCTCGGAAGTATAAGTGACAGTGAATGAAAGGAGGACAGGAAGAGGGAGAGGGAGAGAGGATGCTGGGGAGATGACAGGTTTAGGCAGTTGTACAGATTAAGTCGCCCAACTTCCCCTAACCCTGTTGATGAAAGGATATGGAGATGGGCTCTCCATTGCAGAAAAGTTCTACCATGAAGTCAGCCACAAGACTAACACGGGCACCAATATGAACAGACCAATGAGATGGCAGGGGACTAACCAGGTCTGCAGAAACCAATCAGGTCTGCAGAAACCGGAGCTAACCAATGAGGAAAAACCACTCTTTCTTCCGTCCCCCCCCCCACCTTCAACCCTATAAATACCCCTGACCCTGCAGCCCCTCATGGGACTCGGTGTCTGGAATTCCTTGAGTTCCTTTCTTTCTTTCTTCTGATCAGTTTACGCTGCTCTCCTGCTTCGATCCACCGAGCAGTCAGTCACCAGCGGGCTCTCTTGACCCTTCTGGATTTATGTCCTTAAATTCCGTTCTTCTCTCCTTTAACAAACTGGACCTTAATTCTCTATGCGGGTTCTGGTTTCAGTCTTCGGCTTCTGGACTCAAGAATCTCGAGACATTAAAGACCTCAGAGACCTGCATCAAGGTGCCTGTCACCAAGTTTGAAGACTGAAGTTTGGATTCCTAGGACCCACAAAAAGCCAGGGCGGATATGGCGGGCACCTGTTACCCCAGCACTGAGCAGAAGCGAAGTCGGGGCCCCCAGGACACACTGGCTATCCTGACTAGCAACTCTTCTTTTACCCCTCAGTTACCATTTACTATTCTTTCTTTATGAAGATTTTTTATATAAAAACAATGAGTTTCGGCTCATGCCCCCTCTCCTTCCCCTTCTGCCCGCTTTTCTCCCACCCTTCCCTTCACCCATCCTGTCCCTATCCCTCCCACCCACTTGTCTCTGCACGTATGGACTACACGGTTCCCTTGGGGTGCCTTCGTTGTAGTATAAGTCAGTCTGGCAACTCTTAATAATAAAGATGAGAGAACTTCCTGTGGGTCTGCATGGCTAAGGGAGAAGATGGGGGCGCTGGGGAACCAGTATGCTGGAGAGGGGTGACTACCGAGCAATTGAATTGTTGCAAAAACTACAAAGGAGTGGGGAGGTCCCGCCACAGAAACTTCAGGCTTTACAAAGGGTCTTTCAGAGTGAGCAATGCCGTGCGAGAGGTCTTACTAACATTGTGTGTGAGACCGCAGACATCGGCAGCAGTCCCGAAGTGAGAGCTAATGCAACTGCAAAGACCACTGTGCATTTGCTGCCAGCGAAGGACACTCCCATCCACGAGTTGTCAAGCTACCGAAAAACAGAAGAGGGCCTTAGATTCAATACTATGGGCAGCAAAGAACAAAAAACTCTCCAATCGATATATCATGGATAATTCCAGGTGGAATTGTTGATACACATGGGGGACTGTTGCACTTAAATGACCATCGAACGGCTTAAGGGAACAAGGGGTTTATTTTCTTACTGATAGTCCAGTTACAGTTCTCAGTCCAGCTTGACGGGAGAGCCCCCACCAACACCAGGGAGGAAGGAACTGGCCACACCATCACCACATAACAGATGAGAGATGGACAATCCTTACTTGCCAGGCCACCATGTCTGGCCAAGTGTACAGAAGGATGCTGACTTCCTCAGGCAGCTCTCAGTATTTTATTCACTTGTTCAGGGCCTAGTCCCACCGCCATGGACTAGGCCTTCCTCATCAGCTAGACAATCTCTTGCACATTTGCTCTGGGCTTCACCCAACCACTAATTCTCCACAAATGTGCCCAGAGCTCAAACCCTCAACAGTCAAGTTGACACCTGTGCCTGACCATGACAGGGACTGAAACAAAGGGATCAATTTCTTTTTGTTATTGAAGTGAGTGTCCAAGAAGAAAAAAAGCTGTAAAGCTACTGAAAGCAACCCAAGGAAAGGTTAAACTAGTCGTGTGGTATACACCCAAAGTCTTAGAAGAGATGGAGTCACGCTTTGAAAAAATGAGATCAGCAAAACGCAGGCAACAGACCTAATCATTCAGGACTTCATGTTCCATTTTGCCTTTAGCTAGAGAATTTTACTGATGGACTCAATGCCAGTCTTGTAAAAAAACAGAAACTTCATGAAATCCTCCTCACGTTTTATAAATGCCTATTTTGACATCACTTGTGGTTGTAAAGAAGCATGCGCTTTTTTCTGATGAGAAAAAGCAAAAGGTAACCAGCAGCTCTGCCCTGCATTTTTTAACAGGCCTTTTTCAAATACAGATTTTGTCATAAAGTTGTTATAGATTTTTAAATTTTTTTAATATTAAAATGTACTTTTTATATTATCTTTTTTTTTAAGAAAAAAGTTTTCTTCATTTGGTGACTTACTTAAAAATAACAGTTCTTAAATTCTTTTTTTTTCTTCTGCTTATTTTTATCTTCTTTGTGAAATTTCCTTACAGCTTTCCAAGAAATTAAACAGTATCGTCTCACCAGAAGAGTTCATTACATTGTCAATGTTAACATCTCTGTTGCATTTTGTACTCAGAACACACATATAGTATTTATTTTATTTATTTTTATTTAAAATTTATATTTATTGATTTTTCCCCAATCATACAAGCTCAATAGGTACCCAGGTCCCCTCCCTCCCTCCACCCTTCCCCAGTCCCCCTTGCACCTTCCCCCCTTTTTCCCTTCTTTTTACCTCCCTCTCTCCCCTTCTCCCAGTGCCTCCCCCTTCCCCCTCTCCCATTCCCTGGAGCATCCTTTTTTGTGAATGCCAAACCTCCCTGAGTCCTCCACTCCAATGAGGGGTAAAGACTCAGTGGCATTGCCCAGAGCTCTTTCTTGGGCTCCCCTTTAGTATGGGAACACTATTGTGACTGTTAATCCCTTGCTTCTAAGGATCCTAGTGCCTATGATGCATTGTAGACTTTGGGGGGTTGTTGACATGTCATATATAGTATTTATAATCAGTGGTGATTTCAACGATAATGGAAGTTTTAAATTTTTATTTAAACAGCATATAATGGGTATTCATTTATACTGATTTATAAAGTAAGTTTCTAAACACTGATGTAATCACTGCTAACGTATTCTTTTGCAATATTTAAAGAGCAAAGCAGAGGATGCAATTTGATTATTAGCAATATTGATTATATCCTTTGTTTATATCTAACAATGTATTATAAATTATAAATGTAAAACAAGCTCACATTTCATCTCTGCAATTCTTTATGCAATTCATTTTTTTAAGAGTTTTTTTTTTATTCTATTATGCATGCGTGTGTGTGTGTGTGTGTGTGTGTGTGTAGAACCACGGGCGAATTCGGGAACCACCATGGACGCCTCCACCTCCTCCTTGTTTACTCTGCCCGGGGATTCACAGGCTCCGCCCTACCAGGATCAGAAAGGCAGGCTGCCCCCGAGTCCCCCTGGCGTCTATACGTGGGGTCTAGGATCCGAACTCGGGACCTTCTGCCTGCAAGGCAGAGGCTTAACCCCTGAGCCACCTCTCCAGCCCCACAATTCATTTTTATTTAGCTATATTTCTCATATTTTGGTTCTTCCATGTGTCAACATGAGCCAGCTAGTTTGTGCAGGAAATAATGGAAGCAGAAGAAAAAGTAATAATACTATCACTCGACTATAGAGCTCTGCAAATTTATAAAATCTGAACCTAAAGAACTGATTTTAAAGCTTTTTTTTAAATTCAATTATGCGTGTGTGCATGTGTGCGCATATGTATGTGTGTGTGTGTGTGTGTGTGTGTGTAGAACCACGAGTGAATTCAGGAACCACCATGGACGCCTCCACCTCCTTCTTGTTTACTCTGCCCTGGGATTCACAGGCTCTGCCCTAACAGGACCAGAAATACAGGCTTCACCCAACCCTCCCCCCTCCCCCCTTCTTTTTTCCTTCATTTTTGTCCAGGTTGGCTTAGAGCTCACTATGTAGCCTCCATTGACTTCAAACTCATGGAAATCCTCCTACCTCAACTTCTGAGCATTGACATAACAAGTGCAGGCTGCCATGCCTGGTTGGCAGTGAAGAAACTTTTGTCAAGGCAGTAATTTCAAATTTTCTCTCTACTCTTTTGGCTTTCTTTCCGTCTTGAATGCAGTAAACAGCTTCCCTTGACCACTCTCGCTTGTTTGGTAAATATATCGCTATAAGCAGGGATCAAAGAAGATGCCTTACTCTTCTTATCGTCCTGGTCAATGATTAAGCACCTGCCAAATATTTTTATTTGATGTTGCTGGGTTTCTTGTGTTTACTTCTAAAATTGTATTCAAGACCAATTATTGGAATCTAATTAGAAACAGCTTTGTAGTAGTGATTGATTCCCCCAGCTGGTCTGTGTCTTAGGAACTATAAACCCTCTGGAACTATCAGAGGCTAGACCCTCCCCCACCCTACCAGTAACTCACTTCTAAACAACCCCCTGCAGGCTAGGTTACTGTTATCTAAATTTACAGATGAAGAAAGCGACTTCAGACCAGACAAAGCAAGGTACTTACTCAAATGCACAGGTGTTTGGGTTAACGGTGTAGCTCCAGGGAAGAGGGCTTGCCTGACCTGTACTCAAGCCCTGCCTTGGGTCCTCAACACTGTAAAACCATCAATAAACAAAGAAAAACCCTCACCGAGTGAGCTAACTCAGGTGACCCGTCTCAGGTGTCTTACCTCTAAGCCTGTCCTGCTTGCTTCCTGAATCCAGAGTCTTGGAGAGGTGGTGCCTGAGTAGTTCTTACTTTCCCAAAATGGATACATTTCTAGAGCTGATGGAGTGTAGGTGGGGAGCCTTGAAGAGGAGGTGGTGGTAATTCATGAGAGGAAATAGAAGAGGCCTACTGGCTTTAAGGGACATTTACTCATACCAGTGAAAATTACCGTCCGCTTGTGCAGAGTCACGGTTCTGTTGGCAGAGTACTGAGAGGAAAAGAAAAAAGAAAGAGAGATAGAAAGAGAGAGAGAGGAAGGAAGGAAGGAAAGAAGGAAAGAAGGAAGGAAGGAAGGAAGAGAAAGAAAGAAGGAAAGAAAGAAAGAGAAAAAAAGAAAAAGAAAGAAAGAAGAAAGGAAGGAGAAAGAAGTGAGGGCGTAGCTATTTACCTCTCATTCATCCCCGACTTTGCAAACATGAAACTAGCCATACCCTGAGGTCCCATAGTCACCATCATTTCTTGGAGACAGAAAATGGACAGAATTCGTTAACTGACAGAGCTTCTTAGGGAACCTTCCCAGTTTTCTTCATTTTTTTAAAGGACCCTTCTCACATCTCCCAAGTCCAGGGTGTAACTCAGGATATCAAACTTGAGAGTATTGGCTGCATGTAGGTGGAGAACTGAGTTCCAGTTGGGGATGGGGGGAGGGTATGCTGATCAGGACTTGGGAGCTCTCTGCAGCTGGCAGTTGACAGGGAGATGGGGTGCAGTCACTGGAAACACTCCCCAGCTGTATTAGATGCTAAAAATGATAGGGAGGTGCTGTGCTCAGTCAGAAGCAGTGACCTGGTTGTCCTTTGACAGATACCATCTCGAGCCCTTAAGCCTTCTACAGGTAGCTTCAATGCAACCAGTCTTCAAGGTAAACAGCATTATCCTTATTGAGACTTACAGAAAATAACTTGCCCCAGGTCACTCTTTAGCGCTCCTAAGTGCTAACTGCGAGGCTATAAATGGAAAGGTCAGTTCTTAAGCTTCCTGCTGCTTTGCAACAGGTTTGGTCAATCTTGCTCAACCACTAAAGCTCCTGCCCAGGAGGGGGATACTGAAAACAGCTCTAGAAGTGCTTTGTGATCTTCAAGGTAGAGCCAGAAACATGATCAACTTTTGACAGTGGGGTGAGGTGGGGGTGGGGGAGTGGATCCTGAGTGAATTTGAACACTGGGCCCTATGAATCAGCCCTGCAAAAGATACATGATGCCGAGGTCTGAAAATCACTTCTGCAATGACAGCCACTCACTGCCACCTGTGGGTGCCCTCTGCTCCCCTCCCACAGTGTGGCCCCCTAATGAAATGTAAAGAAACGATGCCTTGGCCCAGTCATGCTCCTGGTTTCTCCAGTTTCGCTCCTCATTCTTCCTTTTTTATTTTGCTTTGCATCTGTTGCAGGGACAGGAAATGACCATCCCAATGTCGTTCTTGTGTTCCGGAGTCGAAGATTGAAACCAGAACACGTGTAGAGAGGATTAAGGTAGAGTTTATTAGAGAAGAGAAAGGTTGGAACTCATGGACTCCAGACGTGGAGTGCCATGAGGGGCTAGGACGCCCTGGAGAACTCATGGAGCCTAAGCATGAAATCTATGAGGAGCGAGCAACTTATAGAATGCATGAGAGAAACAGGCACAAAACAGAACTCATGGCACTAACGCCATGAGGGGCTAAGGCGTCTCTAAGAGAAGCAGGCAAGAAACAGACTCATGGCACTAATGCCACTGAGGGCTGGGGCGCTGGAGAACTCATGAGAAGCAGTTGGCTGGAAAAGAACCCATGAGGGGTTAAGGAGCCAAGGATAGCTGCCAGGGCCAGTGTCATAGTTAAGCACAGGTGTCAACTTGACTTTTGAGAGTTTGAGCTCTGGGCACAGTTGTAGAGAGTTGATGGTTGAGTTAAGCCCAGAGCAAATCTGAAGGAGATTGTCTAGCTGCTGGGGAAGACCCAGCCTATGGTGGGTGGGATTAGGCCCTGGATAAATCAGAGAGAGCTGGCTGAGAGAGGGGGCAATCTTCTGTATACTTGGCCAGACATGCTGGTCTGGCAAGTAAGGATTGTCCATCTCTCAGCCGTTATGGTGGCCAGTTCCCTCAGCCCTGGTGTTGGTGTGTGCTCTCCCGTCAAGCTGGACTATGAACTGTAACAGGACTATCGTAAGAAAGTAAACTCCTCGTTCCCTTAAGCTGTGTTCTGGTCATTTATCAGCAACTATGCAGGCGGACTGCAACAGTCAGGCATATTAGTACACTTAGACAAGTCCAGGGGAAACTGGCTTTTTCTCATTGGTTAGTTCCCATTGGGGCCCAGCCCAGTTGCTCTTGGGCTAAAGGTCAAGTTGTTTGATATGGAGAGCTCATCTCCGTAATCCCTTCATAGGGAAGTTGGCCATCTTATCTCTGGGAAGATGGAAGTCGGTTCCTCAGCAGGAGTGATCCTTCAGGGAGATCTCAGCAGTGAGGGATGACCTTCAGGAATTCCAAAAACCTTCAAAGACCTTGAAAGACCCATCCCAGCAAGCTGCTCTAATCTTGCCTTACATCTAACATTATATTTTTCCTGTAATTTTTAAAAATTCTTTTAGTATTTCATAGATGAATATAGTTAACATGATATTTAAAACATCTTGATCCCCAACCCTGTCCCCTTTCCTCTTCTCATTACAACCTTTCTTTCCCCCTGCTAGATTCCTTCCTATTTATGTCTTTCCCATGTGTGGCCCAGTGAGTTTCATCTAGTTGCCTTTGATGGCATGTGTCTGAGTACTTGTTGGAACATGAATCATATATCAGTGGGTACACCATTGAGGAAAGCACCTTTCCCCTCTCCCACATTAGCATTAACCCTCACGGGTCTCTCAGTGAAGTGTATGGATCCTCTTGAGATTTCCCCTTCCATGGTAAAATGTTGATAGGACAAACACCATGCAGCTCTTATGGAAATATACATAGTTGCAGTGAATTCATGGCTGTAACAGCCATGTCATGTCCAGAAGATATTGATCTGACCTCCTTCAAGCTCTTGCAATCTTACCACTCCCTCTTCCTCAATATTCTCTGAGTTTTGGGATAAGGGGGTGTCTCAGATTTCCTATTAGGGCCAAACAGTCTGCTGTCACTTTTTTTTTTTTTGCCAATTACAATTTTCTATAATTGACACCTTTCATTTTGAGAGGAAGCTTCTAGGTTAAGTGCTGAGTGCTCTCCAACCTATGGGTATAATGACAAATGTTTGAAAGGCAGTTTGACTAATATTCCATAGAGCAAAGAGTATTTTTTTAAAGTTCTGCATATGTACTGTTAATGTTTGCCCAATTTAAATAAATCACTATTCACTGTATTGTACTTAACGAAGGAGTTCATTAGCTGCATAACGGCTTCATTTTCCCTAGCCTAAAATAGAGAATGTGCTCAATATTAAAAATTAAAATTCATGCATCAAATTCTAATGGCTAAATAGAGATATTAAAAAGCAAAAGTCATTGTTTGGTGTCACAGACCATTGTCATGGGAATTGTGGAAAAAATTGGCAAATTTTGACAGAGGACAGAGCCTGAGGCAAGAATAAAATCTCATTCAAAGTCACAGATGTATGGTGTCCATTTAGTACAAGGTCACCCAATGAGAACCAAGTCCCTTTTGTTTAGTCCTTCCTTATCTGTCAGCCAGCTCTGACCAAGGTTACTTGAAGCAACTGTTCAATTAGTTGGATATATATACTATTTGTTACATATTTGAGAGAGAGAGAAAGAGAGAGATGCATGCATGGCACATAGGTGGAGGTCAGAAGTTAATTCTCGGGCTGGAGAGGTGGCTCAGGGGTTAAGCCTCCGCCTTGCAGGCGGAAGGTCCCGAGTTCGGATCCCAGATCCCACGTATAGACGCCAGGCGGAAGCGGGGGCGGCCTGCGCTTCTGGTCTTGGTAGGGCGGAGCCTGTGAATCCCGGGGCAGAAGGAGGTGGAGGCGTCCATGGTGGTTCGCGAATTCGTCCGTGGTTCTACACATACACAGACACACGCACACACAGATACACACACGCGCGCGCGCGCACATACACACGCACATGCACACAGTTGAATAAATAATAATAAAAAAAAAATTTAAGAAGTTAATTCTCTCCTTCTACCATATGGGCTTCTATCGCTTGAATTCAGGTTGCCAGGTTTGAAAGCAAGTGACTTACCCACTGAGCTATCTCCCCAGCCCAACAGCTGCCTTTCCTGAATCTACTTTGCTTCGAGATCTTCATGAGATTTCAATCTTTCAGCGTCATTCTGGGATGTGTCTGGCTAACCTAGGGAAACCTCTAATACTGTTTATTATGAACGTTTACTTTGTTTTCACTGATGATTAACTGTACAATAGGGAAAAAAATAACTAAACTATAACTCAAGTAGTGACTCTTCCGTTTTGGTTGATTTATGTGAATATATTTTTTAAAGAAAGTTTAAGAGAGAAAGGCAGACAGGATAGAGAGGTGAGAGATAGAAAATGAGAATGCAAGTCATGCCACAGAGGTAGAGGTCAGAGGAAAACTTTCCTTCCACCATGTGGGCTTCTGGGGATAGAGCTGAAGTTGCCAGGTCTGCAGTCAGGCACTTTGCCCACTGAACTCTCTTGTTGGGCCCCAAAAATATATATTTTAAACTTAATGTTGTTTACCGTTGTGCATGTGTGTGCTTATGATGTATATATAGGTGCGTGTACACCATAGGGCACATATAGAGGCCAGAGGACAATTTGTGGAGTTGGTTCTCCTTCCCACATTTTCATGGGTTCAGGGGACCAAACTCAAGTCATCAGACTGTACTCAAGTGTCCACACCTGCTGGGCCACTTGCTGCCTTACTGACCCTGTGTGAATATTTCCGCAGCATTTCATTATGAATCTCCAAGTTTAGGATTTTCTCTTGATAACTCCAGAGTGCTACATTTGATGACTCACAAAGTCTTAGTCATTTATGTCCATTTGCAATTGCATCAGTGCCTTCCAAAGCATCGTGTGGAAATCCTGCTCCATAATGTGCTGGCATTAGGAGGATAAGACCTTTGGGAGGCAGTTAGGATTAGATGAGGTCAATGGAGTGAAGCTGTCATGAATGGATTAGTGCTCTTATAACAATCCTTAGAAAACTGGCATCCTCTCTTTGCCTTGCAAGGGCAAGAGCTTGGCTGTTTATCAACTAGGAAAGTTAAGCTTTGGCTTCACCCAATGCCAGATCTGCTAGTATCCTGACCTTTTTTTTTCACCAATGTTTAAACTTTATTATTATTGTGTGTATAAATGGTATATATGTATGCATGCAAGCTTGTGTGTGTGTGTGTGTGTGTGTGTGTGTGTGTGTGTGTGTGTCGGCATGACTCTGCTTCATGAGTTTGTTTGCTCTTGATCTCTCTACTCTCTGGATGGTAGCAGTGACCTAAACCTGCCACCATCTATGCCTTCTTTGATGTGATTCCCACCATAAAAGACTAAATCCCTTCTGGAACCATAAACCAAATAATCTCCTTTTTCTCTCTTAGATTGCTTGAGTCTGAGTGTTATCTCACAGAAAAAGAGAAGTAACTGCACACTTGCTAAATCCCAAATTGTCCTCTGACCTGAAGATAGTGAGAACTGAATGGTTTAACTTTGTGAACCAAGGGTAAAACTTCCCCATTCTCACTTTTACTTCCCTAACAAGCTGGAGTGACTCTTTAGCTACTTCTGACATTTTAAAAGACTGGGCCACGCGCAGGGGCTCTCTCAGCTTTCTGGGATCTTCTCCTTTCTAGAACTCCACCCACCACCATGCTGTCTATGGTGGCTATCTTCTGCTCTCTCTGTCCTCTGACTTGAAGCTATCTCTTTCTAATGCCCTCTTGTCTTAAGGCTAAACTGTGATTCCTTTGATCACCAGACCCTTAATTCTAATAAAACTTATATTTTTAAAAATCTCCCCCCTTGGGTAGTTTCTCTTTATTTCATGGACCTCCACATGATGCCTTATAGATCACTGGGGTTGCTCTCTATTCCCTTTCCCTCTTTTAAACTAATATGACCTCCACAAATGCAACGTCACATGTATGGTCCTACTCATACTAGACACACAACAACAATAATGTATTAAGTAAAAGATCTTAATGAAAAATAATAAAATAAAAGATCTTAATGTAAGATCTGAACTTCTGAAACTATTAGAAGAAAACATTTGGAGATAAAGTCATAGGCAAGAACCTTCTGAGAAGCTCTCAGTATTACTTATTTTCTTGTTGTTAAGACAAAATACCTGAGACATCAGCTTAAGGAAGAAAAGAAGGACTTGTTTTGCTTCGTGTTTTGGGGGATGTAGTCCATTGTGTTGGAAAGGTATGGCTACAGGAGCATGAGGAGCTGGTGACACTATGTCCCCAGGCATGAAGCAGAGAGAGACAGGAATGTTGGTGCTCCTAGTTCCTCATTGCTGAGTCTGGACCCAGCCCATGGAATAGAACCACCCACGTTCAGAATGAGTCTTTTCTCCTGAGTTAAAACTTCCTGGAAACACCATCACAGAAGTGCTCAGAGGTGAATTGCTAAGGCAATTCTAAATCCATTAAACTGACAGTTATTATAGATGCCAATATTTCAGAAACTAATAATAAGAATTGGCAGGCAGGAGTACACAAAATTTAAAAAGTTTTGCACAGCAAAGGAAACAAGAGAATGAAGAGATAGCCCTCAGAACAGGAGAGAAATCTTTGCCAGCTACAGGTGAACGGGGGATTAATGTCTGGGATACGTGAAGAACTTAAAAGCTTAAGTATCAAAGAGACAAATAATGTCAGGTATGTTGGCACACACTTGTAATTACAGAATTTGGGAGGCTGAGTAGGTGGATCGTGAATTCAAGGCCAGCCTGAGTTATAGAGTAAGTTTCCAGGCTAGCCTGAGCTACCCGATGAAACCCTGACTCACAAAACCCAAAGTAGGGACTGGAGAGATGGCTTGGTGGTTAAGAGAGCTTGCTGTGCAGGCATGAGAACTAGAGTTCAGATCTCAGGACCCACTTGACAGGATGGATGTTCCCTGTGTGAATGTAACCTCGGCACTGAATGGGACCAAGGCAGGAGGATTTCTGCAGCTTGCTAGGCTTCTAGCCTAGCTGAGAAAACGCAAGCTCCAGGTTCAAGGAGAGATGCTGCCTCGAAAAGGAATAAGTAGTAGGTGATACTAATGCCTCCTCTGACCTCCTCACATGCATCCACAGAGGGGCTTGGCTCTTCTTCCCTGACAGACAAGAGGGCATTTTGCTACGATTGCAATTCTACATGCTCTCTCTGTCTGAGGACTTAGTGAACATTTTCACCTGGCTATCCCCTTTTCATTCCAAATTTAACATTTTTGAAGTGGAATTCCTTATTTTCTGGCTGACATCCATCTTCTTAGGGACCAATGCCACAAATTCCGGAGCTTTCCTGAATCCTTCTTTCCTTTATACATCACCTCTGATTTCCCAAGGAAGATCTGTAAATTCTTCCTTCACATGTCTGTATTTATTGCTTTGTTATAATCCTCTGTGCTCAAATCTACTCTACATACCAAAAATCGTTTCGCTTAAATACCCCACACAGACTTTCATTTGCTTGTAAAATTAGATCCAAAGATCTCATTGGTGTTTTGTGCTAGCATAGCTATGCCATTTCGTGAAGCTCCCGCCATCCTGGCTGGAATGTGTTGATTCCCAGCACTAATCACAGGAGGCATCTTAATTCACTTGCAATTTATCTCCCTAGACCCCTGACCTCCTCACCCTAATGGCCTTGAGAGAAGTCTATCTTTTGCTCAAGTCTTTCCCTCCTCCAACCCACAACTCTACTTTCTTAGCAATGTCTGAAGGTCTTGACAGATTTGACATGTGCTCTGCAGCTCGATCTCACACCCTACTCCCAGGCTCTCTCCAGACTTCTTCTGCCATGCTGTCCATTGTAGCTAGCTCTACTCTTTCTCTACTTCACATTATCTCCTCTGTTCTCATACTCTCCCACCTTAAGGCAAAGCTAATGGTTCCTTTGGCTACCAGGCTGTCAATTATAAACTCATATTTGTTAAGTCCCTCCATCATGTTTGCTCCTTTTTATAATTCACCGCCAGTGTCGATCTCACACAATTGTAACAGGCACTCTTCAATCCTTGCTTCTGCTGGCCTAACACTTTGGAACGTGTATAACCTGAATCCAAACTGTCTCCCACATGCTATCCATGTTTCTTCCACTTTGCTTCTTTCCATATGCTATCCTCATGTCTGCAATGTCTGGAGATTGAACCCAGAGTTTAACATATGCTAAACATACAAGTCTACCCCTGAGTTAAATCTCCTACCTCTTTCCTTCCATTTTGATCAAAATCTTATTAATTTGTGAAGTCTCTACCATATCTATTCTGGAAATGTCTAAAGGTCTCTAAAAAATAGAGTATTTTTTCCTCTATTTTTCTCTTTGCAGGTTGTTAACAATTAGAGCAGTGAAGCAAAGAGTAAATCTGTTGGTCATGGTATTAGCTTCACTGATAGAGAAGAATGGAGAACTTAATCACTGCTGAGATACTCAAGAAAAGTTCTATTGGGTGGCAGCTCACTCCCAAGAAGGATGAAGACAAATTCCTTTCATTGTAAGGGAACATCAGACTCCAGGAAAGGCAGTCTGAGAGCCAAGAAAGGCAGTCTGATAGCATCCTTTTACTTTCTCCCCAGTGCCACCATTCCCTGTCATCTAGATGGCATAACTGTGTGTCACTGATGGTTTGCACTTGCTCCAGATGGTTTGCACAGTGTAGCCAGAGTGTTCTCAATAGAAGGATCTGTCCATTTCTCATCCTGTTCAATGCCTTCAGTAAGTTCTTAATAATAGTTCATCTTCATTACCAACTTGACTAGATTTTTGAATCGTCTGAGAGATGTTGACATATCCCCTGGGTCCACTGGGTGTGCCTGTGAGGACCTTTCAGAGAGCATTAACTGAGGGGGAAAGACAGGTTCTGAATGTGAGTGGCATTCTCCACTGGGAGCTTTGTTGGGATAAAAGAAGTAGGAAGCCTGCGAGTGCTGACATTCTCTTCTCTGGTTCCAGGCCTACCATGACATGAAAGAGTTGCTTGGCTGTGCCTTTCCCACCATGATGGACCGAGACCCCTGAAGCTTTGAGCAAAGTAAAACCATCTTCCCTTAAGATGGTCCTTATTCTGTCACAGAGATATTGGAAGGCTAAAACTAGGATGGTTCTCACTTTTCTACAGATCATGCAAGCCCATACCCAGGGACCTCAAAATACTCTGGCTCTAGTTTTACTACATCTCTCATTTTTCTTCCACCTACAAAGATCGCTTAAATTTTTATGTTGTCTCAACTAGTCCTAACCAAGGAGTTTGTCTGATTTTTTTTTCCCTCGCTTGCTTATAGTATCTGTAATGGTTACTCTTAACTATTGCTGTGAGAGAGCACTCACTCAAAGTCAATCAACTTTAGAGAGAAAAGGAGGTTTCAGAGGGAAGGTACAGTCTCTCAAAGCAGAGGCAGCATGGTTGGCTGGCCAAAGCTGGAGGAGGCTAAGTCACTGCAGACATCTTGGAAGCTGAGAGATGCAGACTGCTTGCTGCAAAGGCAGACTTCTCCTGGAGGCAGGGTGGAACTAATCCACCTCAAGGCCCACCCCTTGTGACTGCCTTCCTCCAGCAAGGCTCCACCTCTCAAGGTGACATGACCTTGCCAAACACATGAGACTGTGGGGGAACATTTCAAACCATGACATTCCACCACTGGCCCCCACAGGCTCATTGCCATCTCATTATGCAAACAATACTCAGCCCAACTTCAAAAGTCTTCATAGACTACAATGGTAGTTCCAACAGTCTAAAAGTCCAAAGCCTCCTGTAAAATCAAAATACAAGTTACATACTTCTAACATACAATGACACAGAATAAACATTCCCATTCCAAAAGGAAGGAATGGGAGCATATCCAGGAAAGATCGCTCCATAACAAGACCGAAAACCAGCAGGACAAACACCAATCTTGTAGCTCCAAGTCCAAAAGATGAGCCTCTTGTTGAAATCATCTCAGTTCCAAAGGGCTTTGGTTCCATCCCTCCAATGCAGCTGCCCATAGAATACGTTGCTCTCTTGAGCTGACTCCTCCCAGGATATACAGCTCTCCTTGGCAGGTATCCCATGTTGTGTCTGGAATCTCTAACATCTTTACTTCTCAATGGCAAACCAGGCTTTAACTCCACAGCACAAACTGCCCTTCTTGGGCCTCTAAACTGCAGGCTTCTTGCCACATGATGCCTGGATTTTGCCACTTTTTGAAATCTTGGAGGAGGACTCCATGATCTCCTCCCTCTTGCATCACTGATGCCTCTAAAACCAGAACCATGTGGATGACTTTGCCAAGACTGGCCCCCTTGAATCACAGCTGATTCTGCTTCTCTATGTTGACCATCTCTTTCACTCCTGGGCAGTTGCTTGGTAAGAGAAACCAAGTCTTGCTTTGGAACTCCATCCTTTAGCTCCAGTCTTCTGAAAGGATTTGCATTCTTATGAGTGGGAGTCTTCCCTGAGGATCTTGCCCTCAAGCTAGGGCCTCTCCTATTATTCAAATTAAGAGCAGGCTTTGATTTACAAATGGAGCTAATCTCTTCAACAGCCATTTTGTTCTCTGCTTCTTCCTGGTTCAACTCTTTAAGTTTGCCATTGTATTTTTCATCATTGGCTCTTACAGTTTTTGCTTCTTCCTGCCTGATTCTTTGCTCTTTTTCATAACTCTGAGGACAACTAAAAAGTAGCCATATCACATTGTCAAGACTACATTGCTTTGAAATTTCCTCTGCCAAGCACTCCAGCTTAACTTCAGGCAAGCTTTCAAGGATGAGGGCAAAACTTCACTAAACTCTCGGCCAACACATGGCTCCATGTGTCACTCCTCCAGTTGCAAACACAGTCTCTGTTCCCCTCTGGACCATCACAAGCTGGGCTTCCACTGTCTGTGTCTCTCACAGAATTGCTCTCCTCTGAGCTCTCACGAGAAAGGTCCCTTTGGCCCAACTGCCAAGATACAAAGACTTTCCCAGCACAAAGTCCCAAAGTTCTCCGTATTTCTCCCAACAAACAGTTCCAAAGGCACACTAGCCACATCACAGCGTTGGCCATACTGCTGGGTACCAACTTCTCTCAACTTCACAAACAACTTCACGTTGTGGTACTAGCTGTTCTTAATCTCAGAGCAATATCCCACTACCCCGTACTAATTTCTATAACGGTTACTCTTAACTATTGCTGTGAGAGAACACTCAAAGTCAATCAACTTTAGGGAGAAAAGGAGGTTTATTGAGCTTACAGTTCCAGAGGGAAGTTACAGTCTCTCAAAGCAGAGGTGGCATGGCTGGCTAGCCAAAGGTGGAGGAGGCTAAGTCACAGCAGACATCTTGGAAGCTGAGAGCTGCAGACTGCTTGCTGCAAAGGCAGACTTCTCCTGGAGGTAGGGTGGGACTAATCCACCTCAAGGCCCACCCCTTGTGACTGCCTTCCTCCAGCAAGGCTCCACCTCTCAAGGTGCCATGACCTTGCCAAACACATGAGACTGTAGGGGGCAGATTTCAAACCATAACAGTATCTGTTCTCTTTGACCCTTTTCCTGGGGTATTGGTGAAGCCTTGTTCTTGCTCACTTACAGATCTCAACTTCCCCATTTCTTCTTGACCACCCTGCTCCCACCTTCATAGACTCCTCTGCTTCCTTCACATGACTTAGCATTCATTATTATGTCATCTCATTTTCCCCCTCTCATGTTCCTTAGCAGCCAGTACTGTGCCCAGTCCAAGTCTTCAGGGACGCCCATGAAGTATATAGTGAGTAAGGGCAGGGTGAACGCCAAAGCCCTGCAGCACTCAAGATGTCCCACACCACTCTCGGGTATTCATCACACAGCCCAGTAGTGGCCTATCATCCCAGCCTGTGGGCCTGGGATCACACTTACACACAACTATAGCCCTCAGTGCCCAGCCCAATTTCCAGGTCTAGACATATGCACAGTAATAATTTATTCAAAGAATGAATAAAGATGTTGGGCCTTTTTTTTTTTTTCTATGTATAGCATTGCCCATAGCAATGAGAAGAAGTTATAATTCCTCAATGCTTGAAGATGTAATAGTGACCACACTTTTACGGAATAGAGCTAGTAAAAGATATTAAGATATTGTGTCTTTTTATTGCAAGAACATCATTGCCAGTTTGCTTGCCAAAGCAAAGCCTTTTCCAGAAACACAGCACATGGTTCTAATTTCATGCAACAAGAGGAAACTATAACCTAAAAGCTGCATATCCACACAAAGGTGAACTGTATTTATTCATTTGATCTTGGGCTTCCAGATCTATGAGTCAAGGTAGAAAACTCACATTCTATTTAAAATTAGCTTTTTAAATCAGATGACTAAGTAGACAGGAATTGAAGGCAGTAGATTTGTGGGGTGTTAAGGGAGAACTCCAGGTAGGCAGAATTGTGAGGAAAGGGCCTCCCAGGAGACTGAAAGGTAGATTAGTTAGTAGATAACGTCCCATGAGGGGGAATAAGCTGGAAGGAATCCGGTATATAGTGTGGTGAAAACAGCAACAGCCTCCATAAATATGGCATCTTTGGAGGGTATTTGGGTACTGTCACAGTTACTCTTTCTTCTGCTGTGAGATGACACTTAGACTCCAGCAACTTAAGGGGAGAAAAGGGAGATTTATTTGGCTTACGGTCCCAGAGGGGCAGCATAGTCTATTACATGGAAAAGGCATGGTGGACACCAGAAGCTGAAGACAGCTTACGTCATGTTCATCATCATGAAGGCCGAGAGAGCAAACTGCAGGCTGTTAGCAGAAGCAGGGAGGGACTCCCAACCTCAAGACCCGCCCCCTGTGACACGGCTTCCTCTAGTAAGGCTCTACGTCCCAAAGGTATTGCAACCTTCCCAAGCATTAACAGCAGCTAAGGATACAAATATGTGAGTCTGAGGAGGACAACTTACATTCTAACCATGACAGGTACCTGTATGGCTTTCGAGACCACCATGCCAATCCACGGAATCATGAGTATTTGTAGTTCTGGGTAGGTTTAAGTCATTCGAGGTGGCTCACATTCAAAGCAGTCAAAGAATGTGTTTCGAATATTTTCTTAATTGGGAAGTTCTGCTTAGTGTAAGGCCTGATAGTAAGAGGGCTGAGATACTGAAGTCACTGATGATAATGCCTTCTAACAATAGGAGACAAAGGCTGAAGCCTTCATAAACTTTAACGCTGAACTCATGTGAATAAAATAAAAAAAATGGCATTACAAGGAAGTACATTCAGTCATGTGATTCAGTAGCTATTCTGAATTCATGAAATATGCTATATTTGAATTTTTTCTAATTTTTTATGCATGCATGTGTGTATGTGTGGTGTGTACAAGAGGACAATTGAGTATATGTGTGCCTGTGGAGGCCCAAAGGTGACTTCCAGAATCATCCTGAATGATTTTTCCTTATTGCTTTATTTTTGGTTTTCCTAGACTTTGTCTTCCAGGCTAGAAGTATAGGTTGCTACCATTTCTGCTCAGCATTTTTACATGACATCTGGAGATCTGAACTCAGGTCCTTTTGCTCGCGTTGTGAGTCAAAGACTTTAACTCCTGAGCCATCACTCCAGTCCTTTATTAATGTTTTAAATTCTGGACAGAATTTGTTTATTCAGGTACCCAAATCCCTTCATATTTAAATCAGCTCACTTCCCCCTTTATTTTGCTCTTGGAAAACTCCCTAGAAATCCATTTGGCTCTTTTTGGTCACTTTAGAAATGATAAAAATAATTCTTCTTTTTTCTTTTTTTTTTTTTTGAGAAGACAAAAAGCAGATGTATTCTCCTCTCATTACTGAGGATGACTTAGCACTTAGTAACTTTGGCATCTGCTATATTTGATACTGATGAAAACTAAGGCTTTGTTTTAAAAGAAAAGGGGTTGGACAGATGGGTCAGGGGATAAGACTTTGCCTCACAAGCAGAAGGTCCTGAGTTTGGATCCCAGGTCCCACATAAAAAACACCAGGTACAAATCGCGGCAGCCTACACTTCTGGCTCTGGTGGGCAGAGTCTGGGAAATCCCAGAATGAAGCAAGAAGGAGGTAGAAGCAATCCAGGAAGATTCCTGAAGTCACCCTTGGTCCTTCATAGGGACATACTGTGCTCTCCCACACACACACACACACACACACACACACACCACACACACACACACACACACAAGAGATTTTGAATGTCTGTATTTGTGGATATTTTAACACATCTTTCTTCATAGATCCAAGAATATATGAACTTACATATGTATGAATTTATGTATTTATGTATTTATTTATCTGAGGAGAGATAGGAAGGGAGGTAGAAAAGAGGAAGAGAGAGAAAGAAGAGAGCAGACACAAAGGATAACTTTTGGAAGCTGGATCTCCCTGTCTACCTTATGGGCTCTGGGGGTTGGTCATCAGGTTGCGTGCAGATACCTTTTCCTAATGTAGCTGTTGCTGTGAGACGCCACTGAGCCGCAACCAGCTTAAGGGAGAAAGATTTATTCAGACTATGACTGCAGAGAGACGATACAGTCCTTCATGGCAGAAGACGCATGGCAGGTGGTGGCAGCTGGAGAAGGCTTGTGTCACTGCAGACATCATGGAGGCCGAGAGTTGCTGTTGCTCAAGCGCAGACTCACTCACACAAGCGGGGCCGGGCTAACCAACCTCAAGGCCCACCCCCTGTGACTGCCTTCCTCCAGCAAGGCTCCACCTCCTAAAGGTGCTATGACTTTCCCAAACAACTAAAATTCAAACACATGAGTCTGTGGGGGACAACTCACAGTTCAAACCATGACACTCCACCCCTACCCCCCACAGGCTCCTTGCCATCTCATTATGCAAACGATACTCAGTCCAACTTTAAAAGATTCATATACTACATACATCAGTAGTCCCAACGTAGTCCAAAAGTCCAAAGTCCAAGCCTCTAGTAAAATAAAAAAACAAGTTACATACTTCCAAATATAACAGCACAGAATAAACATTCCCATTCCAAAATGGGGGCATATCCAGGAAAGATTTGGTTTGTAACAAGACTGAAAACCAGCAAGACAAACTCCAAATCCTGCACCCCCAGTGTTCACCAGATGAACCTTTTGTCGAAATCATCTCAGTTCGAGTGCAGCTGTCCATGTAACTTCAGGCAAGCTTTCAGGATGGGGGCAAAAGTTGATCAAACACTCCATTTGTCTCTCATCCAGTTTCCGACACAGTCTCCGTTCCCCTCTGGACCATCACAAGCTGGCTTGCATTGCCTGCATCTCTCATGCACTACTCTCTTCTATACTCTCACTAGAATGGCCCTTTAGGCCCTCCAACATGCAAAAAAGGCTTTCCCAGCATGAAGTCCCAAAGTTTTCTCTATTTCTTCCAACAAAAGTTCCAAAGGCACGCTAGCCACGTCACAGCAAGAGTCATACTTCTCTCCTCTGTACCAACTTTTCTTAGCTTCATGCTTCACTTTTTTGTACCATATTCTCAATCTAACTGCCCCCCTTCTCTATACCAGTTTCTGTAGCAGTTGCTCATTTCTTGTTGCCATGAGACAATACCTAAACACAACTTAAGGGAGAAAGGGATATTTGTTTAGCTTATGTTCCAGAGGGAGATACAGTCTTCTGTATACAGTCCTGGCTGATGTCAGAAACGGGAGGAACCTTAGGTCATATCCATCAGTGGAGGCTGAGAGAGGTTGCTGTTGCAAGTTCAAGAATAGACTAACTGGGCTGGAGAGATGGCTCAAGAGTTAAGACTCTGCCTCACAAGCAGAAGTTCCTGAGTTCGGATCCCAGATCCACGTAAAAACACCAGGAGGGCCTGTATGGCTGGCTCTGGTGGACAGAGCCTGGGAAATCCGAGTGAAGCAAAAAGGAGGTAGAAGCCATCCAGGATGATTCCGGAAGTTACTCTGGGTCTTCCACAGGGACACACAGTGTCTTGTGAAACACACACATGCATGCACAAAATAAATAAATATTAAAAAAAAAAAAAAAAGAATAAACTACCTGAAGCAGGCCGGGACTAACTAACTTCAGGATCCACTTTCTGTGACTACCTTCCTCCAGCAAGGCTTCACCTCCTAAAGGTGCTAACGTGCATGATTTTCCCAAACAACTAAGGATTCAAGCACATGAATCAGTGGGGGACAATTCACATTTCAAACCATGACACCTACTAAGCCATCTATTTAGCTCTCCCTCTCCTTTGCTCACTATGCTTCGTACTTAGTTTTTGTTTGTTTGTTTTGTTTTTTAACAAGGTCTTGCTATGTGGCTCTGGTTAGAACATACTATGTACCCAAGCCGACTTCGAACTTTCAGAGTTACTTCTTCAGCCTCCTGAGAGTGGTGATTATAGGAATGCACCAACCACGGCCACTTTACAATATTTTTGACTGATATAAAGGAAATGAGTTACTTAAATGATAAAACTTGAATTGCAGAGTACTTGCTTCACTCTGAAGAGATAACTGTATTTAATCACTAATAAGTGCATGTAGCTTGAAATGACCCTGAATTCAATAGTATCCAATCCAGGACTTGCATGTGATGAGCACGAATCATATTCACTGTGCACTTGCTGTCATTTCAACATGACTTGAGGGTGTGTGGACACGGAGACAGACATATATGTATGTTGTAGTTCACCTGCATGGTTGCTGATAAATAGTCATCAAATGGTTTAAGGGAACAAAGGGTTTATTGTCTCTTATGATTATCTGGTTACACTCAGGGGTCCAGCTTGATAGGAGAGCTCACACCAACACCAAGGCCGAGGGAACTGGCCATACCATCTTTACCTAACAGGTAAGAGAGGGATGATTCTTACTTGCCTGACCAGCCTGTCTAGCCAAGTATACACAAGGATGTCAACTCTCTCAACCAGCTGTCTGTATTTTATTCCAGACCTAATCCCACCCACCATGGGCTGGGCCTTCCCCATCAGTGAGACAATCTCCTGCATGTCTAATGCTTTCCCACATTAAGGCTTCCTCCTGCCTCCCTTGGACCAAGCGTCCAAGTTTCTTCCCTTCTCTCTCATTTTCAGTGAATTCCTGCTTTGACCTCTAAACAAATAGACAAACAAAAAACCAATTTTACTCACTACTTTTGGTAATGAATCATTCTATTAAAAAAAAAAAAAAAAAAAAAAAAAAAAACTGCCCTAGCTTTAGCACTCTTGTTCTATACTACATCATTGCATTTTTTTTTTTTATTTATTCAATTGTGCGTGTGTGCGTATGTATGTGTGCGCGTGCATGTGTCTGTGTGTGTAGAACCACGGACAAATTCGGGAACCACCATGGACGCCTCCACTTCCTCCACCCTGGAATTCACAGGCTCGCCCTACCAGGACCAGAAACGCAGGCCACCATCATTGCATTTTTAAATTGTGTGTGTGTGTATGTATGTATGTGTGTGTGTGTGTGCGCGCATTCTGCCACTGAGCTTCGTCAGTAGGAATTTACATGTGTGTAAAGCAACCTCTTTATGCTGAGTTTGTAGTTTATTAAAAAAAGTCAGAGGTCTTTTTAAAATTTTGTGTATGTGTGTGTGTGTGTGTATGTCCCTGTGTAGGGCCAAGGGTGACTTCAGAAATCATCCTGGATTGCTTCTACCTTTTTTTTTTTTTTTTTTTTTTTTTTTTTTTGCTTTGTTCTGGGATTTCCCAGGTTCAGCCCACAAGGGCCAGAAGTTTAGGCCAAGGTCATTTCCTCCTGGGACCTGGGATCACAGAGTCTTAACCCTTGAGCCATCTCTCCAGCTCTTGACTGTGCATAAAACAAAAACAAACAAAAACTCTGAGGACTGGAGAGATTGCTCAGGGGTTAAGATTCTGTCTCTGAAAGCAAAAGGTCATGAGTTCAGATCTAGGTCTCATGGAAGAGCTATTTTCCTTCTGCTGAATAGCAGGTTATCTCAAAGGCTCCTTGCAGATATTCCCAATTTCCTGACTCAGGGAAGGAAGCCGGAGTTCACAGCCAGTCACTTGAGTGAACAGTTGAGTGGATGTCTGTGTGACATTCCCGGCATTTGGGGTCCCTTGTAACACAGGTTTAGGTAAACACAGGGTTAGGTAAAAACCATGTGTCCATTTGGAAGTTGAGAAAGCTTGTGCAATCGACAGGACTCTGGGTGAACACTCACTCTTGGGCTTATATTCAGTCAACAACCTGCTCCAACTGGTCCCCCAGCCACCAAGTCCTCACATCTTCTTTGGCTCAATAGGTGGCCCCAAGAGATCTCATTCAATGTCTGTCAAAGACCATGGTACCCACGTTTTCCTGTTTTTGTTTATTTTAATTAATCATTTAAAAATCTTTTAAAAATTTAACTAAGGTGAATTTAACTCTTTTACTTGCTCCTTTTCTCCATAACTTACTTGCAATCTGTTATTCCCCCATTTTAGGATTTCACCAGAGATTACAATCAAAGTATTTTCTGTAACACACTTTTCTTCTGTTGCTCAACTTTGACTCATTTGCATACTACTTGTTTTAAATTTTCAGATGATTACAGAAAATGGCCCAAATTTCATTCATCTAGCCCAATGGAATACATTGCATGTTGATCAAAAATTATTTACACTGGCAAAACTGTTCTCTTAGAAGTCCCTCTGCTAGTCCTGGTTTCATGAGAAATACATTTTTCTCTGCATAACTGTTCTCTGCTTATCATTATTTTATTTTTTATTCTTTGACTCTTTCAAACATAAATTCAATGGATTCATGTGTGTTCACCCTTTACTACCCAAACCATCCCTTTTCTTGTCCCACTTCAATTTTCTCCTTTGTAGCTACTGTTCACTGTTTTGATGTCCTTTTTTAAAAAAAAAAAAACAAAAAACAAACAAACTGGTTTTAAGTATTATCTCTCTATAAACAAAGTCAAGGAACAATCCTGCTGTTCTTCACAGAGCTTTTAGAACTGAGGTGAGCATTAACTTCCCCTTGAGAATTTTAGCAATACTTGATCCTCCCCAAGACCCTAGAATGTAAGAAAAGTTGGACTCCATAGGTGATTTCCAGATCCTATTTTCCACTAAGGTGATTTCTTTTCAAGCTTTCTTGCCACCCGAGTACATGTAAAAAATAAGTGAAACTAAACAGCTGAAGGTCAGTGTTTTGAAGTCTAAGTTTCTGAGGGTAAGTGAGTTCGCACACAGCTCAGGCCCTTTCCCCTAAGCAGAGTTGCCACGGGTACCTTCCATCTGGATTCACTTAGAGCAACATGGCCACCGGTCTGGGCCCTCCCTGCAGCAAAGCCCTTCCTGGAATTCCTGACAGCACTTAGCCAAACCTAATGAGCAGAATGTGATTCCCAGATGATAGTGAGCCATAAATCCAACCACCCCACCGTGCATTAGTGTCTTCAGTGGGGATGAGACCTCCAGAGGGCTCACTCCACAGGTTTACCCTATGAGGTAAAACAGGTGCCCATCCTGGGAATTTGAACAAGTTTGGAACAGAGCCACGGTAGTCTTTGATAGGTTTCAGGTGTGGGCAGAGCAAACCTGCTCAGCTACTAGGGCTCATCATAGGTAGGACTGCTGGGCACATGGTCCCCAGTAGTGATATCTTCCCATCTTTGTGTTATCTGTAACAGTTGCCAGGGGAGGAGAGGGATGCGGAGCTGCAATGTGCATTGCTGCTCTGAGTCAGATGTCTGTCAGTTCAGTGTCCTGTGCACCGAACACAGTTCTGGGCTTTGCTGAGGGCACTTTAAAGAGACGTGACTGTCTCCAAGGGCATACTGACAGGAAGTGTAGGTTTGCTGTTTGCTTTAGGAGACATGGGGTGTCATGCTTTGCATTTGGAAACCAGAGCTTTAGTCTTTTCCTCTTGTGTCTCTCCTCTGTCTTGAGCTCTTAGAATAGATATCATTTCTGGTCCAAGGACCTTATCTGTAGTAGTCTCTCCCTGTTTCCATCCCACTTTTTCACAGCACCATGATTATTTACCTCCTACCAGGGCTCCCAGCTTGTAATTTGACACTTGTGTGCTTCATGTAAATGTTCTGTCTCATGCCATTTATTGTCTCCACGACTCAACAATCTTGTTTTCCTTTTCTCCTCCTCCGGTTTCTCCTTTTTCTCCTCTTCTTCCTCCTCTTTCTTCCTACACTATTCCTAGTGCCTAGAATACAGTGCTAGTTAATTAATTGGTACATAATAATTTTGAATAAATGTTGAATTAATAAATGAATTATTCATTAATTTTGGAGTTACCGAAAAATTCAATGGTAAGAGCTTTTATTTGTTTAAAGATTCTTGTTTGTTTTTTTCAGAACCTACATACATTTCAAGAATTTATAGGTCATTCTTTTAAAATGATTTGGGAAAAGTTGCTCAATTTTCAATGCTAATATTTACCAAGAGATGTAACAGTTTTTCAGAGATGCTGGTATTTCCTAGAATTCTCATTCCCTTTGTCCCTGATGTGTTTGTTCCTATTGCAGCCTAGCCAATGTTTATTTATTTATTTAGTGGGATGTGTGTTGTGGTGTGTGTGGGGGGGTGGGTGTGTATTTATGGTGCATTCTTATGAATATATGTAGACCAGGGGAGCCATGATGTCTATACTGGTGATTCACATACAGAAATACCCCCAAGAAGTTTGGGAAGAAAATATTAGAAAACCTGATTATGTACTTTTATGTAAGTTTATGAGCTAGTGATATGACTCAGTGGTTAAAATCCTTGTCATTAAAAAAAAAAAAAAAAAGGAGTCAGAATTCAGATTTCCAAAACCTCACACACACAAAAGAATGCCATGCGCGTGTGGCAGCCCATTTGATTTCCAGCCTTGGAGGGTAAAGATTAGGAATCCCCAGAGTGAGCCTGATGGCCAGACTATCGCGAGATCTGAGTCTGATTAGAGACCCTATCTCAAAAAAGAATAAACGAGCTCGGTTTGTTCAAGAAAGGCTGGTGAGATGGCTCACAGAATAAAGCAGAAAGGAGTTTGCTGCCAAGTCTGAAGACCTGTGTTTGATCCCTAGAACCTACATGGTAAGAGAACTGACTTCTACGAGTTTTCCTCTGACCTCCACACATGTGCTATGGCATATAAATGTACACACACACACACACACCCCTAAATAAATAAATGTTTAAAAAATAAGGTTTTATTAATGCATGCTAAAAAAAAAAAAAGGTGCATTAAAAAGTTGGGATGCAATAAAAATTGCAAAGAAAATTATCGGGAATAACCGGAATTCATAATGATATTTGAGAACACTGAAAAAGCTGGCATTTCATGATGAAACACATGCCTAGCCTGTAAATGGCTGGGCAATTGATTAGAAGCACTGCAGATCGATTGCTAGCCCTGTTGGACATGCCTGTGCTCCCAGCACTCCATAGTTGAGACCAAAGGATCAGCAGTTTGGGCCACTTTAGAACTTCTGATAATACCTTCCTTCAAAAAATCTAATAAGGAAGGAAAAAAAGAAGGAAGAGAGGGAGGGAAAAAAGAGAAGAAAGGAAGGAGGGAGGAAGGGAATGGAGCAAGGAAGGAAGAAAAAAAGACTAAGGTGAAAGAGTGATTAAGGGTAATTCTTGATTATCAACTTCAAGCCTTGACATGCACACGTGTACAACCATACGTGGAAGTGCATCCACACACATGCAAACATGCATACGCATGTGCATGCACCCCCTGCATACCCAAGAAAATGAAAAAAGAAAACAAGGAAAGTTTAAAAGAATAATTAATACAGCTTGACAGTTTTTGTGTATATTTAATGCATGTCTTGAAGCAGCTTATGTATATTCATACATTTGCATATATTAGCATGGGGTACTTTTTATTGCTAAGGCGTCTCAGCTTAAAAAGTGTAGAAACCATGAGACTAGCGTATCATGTTTCTATGAGTTTCTTAGAAATAGGGATCCTGGATTATATGTATTTTCATTCCTTTACAGATCTATCATAATGGTTTAAAAATACACACAAATGATTGGCTGACACTTGCTCGATTAATGAGGCCGCATCTTTGATGATCAATTCCAGACAATGGAAATCTTGTTAAACATGAAATCAGCAGGTTGATCTTTCAGTCTTCCAGAGTTCATGATGGCATCATTAAGCAAATGCTGATGACCAGTCACAGGAAAATAACTCCCAACAGACCCATCGAAAGTGAGTCTGCAGAAGGGCATAATAGTCCTTTCTCCTTGGGGCCTCCTGAACCACTGAAACTGCACCCCTTTGTAGAAAAGTAACCTGCTGAATGCTATGGAAGTCCCAGAAGAGGGTCAAAGGTGAGCACTGTTACTGATAACAGTTGCGCATGCTTGGCTCACATACTTCTTAGGAGTGGAGTGCACGCTGCCTCCTTTGAATAACGAATCCTCCTATCGACTTGGCCTTTCCTCTGCTGTAACCTCTGTCTTGGCGTTTCCCATGCCTCAAATTGGACTAAAATCTTCCTCCATGCTTCACCAACCTGAAATAGCAGCTTTGGGGGTCTGCAGTCTTTTCTGCTGCAGGGTAGATGCCCATCTACTCAAGATTATTTCCATGCTCTTTAGTCACCCGCAGACTCTTAATTCCTTTTTAAAATATTTTGTTTTGTTTATTAGAGAGGGAGGAAGAGAGAGAAACATGGCAGGGCGCACGCGTGGAGATGAGTGGTTAGCTTCCAGAAGTCATTTTTCTCTCCTCATCTTGTGCATTTCAAGGATTGAACTCAGGTCACCAGATTTGCTCACAGGAACTTTACCCGCTCAGTCACCTCACCGGCCCATTATTTCTAACAGGCTAGAAGGAGTTTCAGCTTGAGCGTGTGCCCTGAGTGCAGTGCTCAGATATATGTAATTATCGGTGTAGTCTAATTGTGCATCCCAGCTGTCCCCAGCTTGCCACGTACGCCTTGTGTTTACGAAGGTCGTGAGCATGGTGTCGGCTTCTGCAGAGGCAGCTCGTAGCAGATGTCCATTAAGCCTTCGGGTTAGGAAATCCCCTCTGTCTTCACTAGGAACACCAGATCTTTTATCCATTCTAGCTGCAAACAAAATTTAGAATTTTTATGATGGTCTGAACTTTAGAAGAAAAAGAAATGCTCTATGGTTAGTGCACTGGCTTTTTGCACCCCCCTGCTGACTTTTGAACGAATCTGCGAGCAAACCCGACTGATCTGTATTTGCAGTCAGAATGTACATTTCCCTTCCGTGTGCTTCTCTCTCAGCAATATCTTACGTGTGCACTTCAGTGCAGCAACACAATCTGTAAACTTAACTTCTTTTAATAGCAGCGCAGCATTCCGTTGTTTCAAAGTGCCAGTTTGCCTAACCTTTTCCCAATTTTGGGCATTGGGTTGAGTTTCATTTTGCTAGCTACTATAAGCAGTTTTTGTGCTTTTTATTTTCTTTTCTCTTCACTGTTTTCTTGGAGCTATATTCCAAAAGTGGAAGGTGGAGTCAAAGGCTAAGACTAGTTTCTTAGATTTATCTGATCTCCAGAGGGAGCAGAGACTTGTCAAAGGCGGCAAATAAGACACAGAGGCCTGGAAAAAAGTTGCAGTCTATTTACAAAAGCTGAGCCTGTGTGTGGCACCATGGTAGTATTTCAAGCATCTGTTTCCAGTTCTGTAATCTAACTGTGACAGGAGGGTGTCAGTGCCCTCAGTCAACCTGTCTGGGAATACCCAGAGACTCATCTTATTTCTTGTGTGAGAAAAGATTTATCTCTAGGGAGTGGTGAAATGGTCACTCTGGGTCCTTAGATTAAGTTACCTTGGTCATTTGTAAACGAGGATTACTAAGTCTTTACTCACATGGGTTCTTCGGGTAGTATTGCATGTTGCAGTTGTCTGCATGGTTGCTGATAAAAGACCATCAAACACCTTAAGGGAACAAGGATTTTATTGTCTCTTAGAATTGTCTGGTTACAGTTCTCAGTCCAGCTTGACAGGAAAGCTCAGGCCAATACCAGGCTGAGAAAACTGGCTACACCACCTCTACATAACAGCTAAGAGAGGGACAATCCTTACTTGCCAGACCAGCATGTCTGGTTAAGTGTACACAAGAACGCTCACTTTCTCAATCAGGGCCTAGTCCCACCTGCTATGGGCTGGACCTTGCCCATTAGCTAGACAATCTCTTGCAGGTTTGCTCTGGGCTTAACTCAGCCATTAATTCTCTACATATTTGCCCAGAGCGCAAATCCTCTAATGTCAAGTTGACACCTGTGCCCAACTATGACAGGTAGGTATTTGTGAAGTTTTAGGCTGTGAGTCTTTCAGTATGAGAGGATCATGCTTTTCTTCTCTTTTGCTCTGCCAGGGTCTAGCTGTGTGTTTGTGCCACGGGAGAGAGGATACATGGTCTTCACTCCTGATCTTGCTTCACAAGGTCTAGAACATGTAACAGAAAAGTATCATGAATTTGCACATGACTGAGTGTGTGACAGGTGAGTGTATGTGTGAGTGCAGGACGAAGTGTGTCATGTCACAGATCAGAGGGCAGCTTCTGAGTCTTGTTCCTTATCTTCTCACCTTGCTCGAGATGGAGTCTCTTCTCCACTGCCATGTGAGCCAAGCTAGCCCACGAGCTTTCTGGAGATTGTCAGTCTCGGCTTCTCACTTCCTGTGGGTGAGCACAGGAATTATTGACACTTATGCTACCGTGCATAGTTTTTAATGGGGATCTCGGGCACTCTGTGCCCAAACAGTAGGACTCCCACAGCATCAGAACGGGATATGCTCACTTGTCTGCCCCAGTGCATCGCCCAAGACAGTGCAGAGATGAGTCAACCCCCCAGCAGGAGCAGTTGGCCTCTCCACATAGACCCCAGCTGCAGAGGCTCAACTGGCTGGTCCAGCCCAGCCCCAGCCCCGCCCTCCGTGTTCAAACCTGGACTCCACCTTTCTATTCAGGCATCTGAGCCATTAATGCACATAGGTGAGTGCTATTTTCATTTCTTATTTTTTAATAACTTTTTGTTTTGTTTTAATGTGGGACCTGGGATCCGAACTCAGAACCTTCTGCTTGTGAGACAGAGTCACAACCCCTGAGCCATCTCTCCAGGCCCTTATTTTTTAATAACTTTTTAAAGGTACTTATTTGTTTGTTTAGTGTGTGTGTGTGTGTGTGTGTGTGTGTGTGTGTGTGTGTGTGTCTGTATCAGAGGTCACTGTGTGTCCCTGTGAAGGACGAAGGGTGACTTTGGGAAGCATCCTGAATTGCTTCTACCGCCTTTTTGCTTCACTCTGGGATTTCCCAGGCTCTGCCCACCAGGGTCAGACGAGTAGATTGTACTGTTTCCGCTTGGCATTTTTACATGAGACCTGGGATCCGAACTCAGGACCTGCTGCTTGCTAGGAAGAGTATTAACCTCTGAGTCATCTCTCTAGCCCCTTATTTCTTATTTTTGTTAGTTTAATTTTCATTCCTGAATGTCTCATGATGGTTGGACTTTTGAACATACTTGGCTCAGCTAGGTTTTAGGATTGGTGTTGATGTTTTTCCCTCCTAGTAAGCTATAAGGAAGCCTTTATCATACTCCTCCACCCATACCTCATAGGTTCTTTGGATTCTGACACTTCCCCTTGCTCTATCTCCATACTTACAATCAGACAGCATTCACAACCTCAGAAATCTGTAGTCCTTCCCAGTTATGTTATCCACCTCTGACTTTTCTTCACAAAATTAATTAAACACATACCCCTCGCCTTACCAAACCTACTCTCTCTTGCTCTTATGGGGGTCTGGGAATCCGAACTCAGGTCATAGAGCTTGCATGGCAGGTACTTTATCTGCTGTGTCATCTTTCCCAGCTCCCTAATTTTATTCTTTGTAAATTACCTGATCTCGAATATGTCTTTATAGCCACATAAAAGGCCCATGACATGTGTTCACTTGAATATTTGTAGGATGTGATGAATATTCCTGACTTCAGTGGATTCCTCGCAGAACAGAAAAATTTACTGGGACTCTCCAGACAGTCTTCCTGATCCATAAAGTGAGAGAATGGTGCTTTCATCTGTTGAGTTCTGGAGTAATTTCTAGGCAGCAATAGACAACAGAGCTCTGGCGTGTTATTGGAGCAATGTTGAACTTCTGCTCTGTTTCCTGGTTCTACTTAGCAGAACCAATACTAGGACTTGCGATTCTTCTTCTTGTTTGGACTAAATATCAGAAGCTGTGTAGAAGTTATTGGTATTAGTACTTCTATTCTTTTGGATTCTCCAAATATCTTTTCAGCCTAGTCTATTACCTGTGATGCCTTGTTTAATTTTACAGTCAGCTGGAGCAAGAAGAGTCGGCAGTACAGTACACCATGACAGTGGATGTTTCTGGTGTGCTTCACGGGGAAACAAAGTTTCCCTTCACTTTATGGATCAGGAAGACTGTCTGGAGAGTCCCAGTAAATTTTTCTGTTCTGCGAGGAATCCCTACAGCACTTCCCATTAAGCCAAGTTCACAGTTACACATGGGGCAACATTCCTGAGAGTTTTAACTCCTACACAAGGACACGTTTGGAATATTAGTATGACTTGAATATAAAATGTCCTCCATAGGCTCAAGTTTTGAGTGTTTGGTCTCTAGTTGGTGGCACCCTTTTGGCAGGTGGTAGAAACTTTGGGCAGTGAAGCCTTGCTGGAGGAAGGAGGTGATGGATAAGGGTGAGCCTTTGAAGATTTTGCTGGAACCCTAGTCCCTCTCCTCTCCTTCCTTCCTGTCCTATGAAGTGAATCATCTTCTCTTCCAGTGCTTGTGCCCACCATGATGCCCTTCCCAGTATATGGTATTAATCAGTCACAGGCTGCATCCTTTGAAACTATGAGGTGAAATCTTTCTTTCATTAAGTTATTCTCTTGATTATTTTAGCCAAAGAAATGAAAGCTAACCAATACAAGTACCCAGATACTTAGAGGAGTCGGTACACTGCTTGTCTTCCCTCATCCCTCTGAAAGTAACCAAAGAGATTCATTTTATTCAAATTTATCTTACTGAAATTTTAAAAATATTTCAGAAAGCAAAAAAATGTTACATTGCTGATATCACTATGCACCACTAGCATCTAGACATGTAAAAAAAAAAAGAGTCAAATATATTGAAATAATTGGCATTTCAATTTTCAGATGTTCTTCTATAACATGTCAATTGTTAACTAGGAAATTATTTATTAAGAGGTTAATGAAATTGCTTTAATTATCTTGTGGGGATCCATTGCCCCTTTGACAATGGAGCTGGTTAGCTTTCAGTCTTCCATCGCTTCCCTAACAATGTTGCTCTGTCCTATGTATTTTGAAAGGAGTTGATGTTTATTTACATTGCCTTCTGTGAATTTATTAATAAGTATTAGAAGAATCAAAGCTAAAGCTCTATCTTGACTTCAAATCATTCAGATAGACCCTCAAAAGTCAATTCTTCTATGCTGATTCACTTTTTTCTTCTTTATTACATTGTGTTTTTTCCCCCAGACATTTATATCCTCATTCAATAAACATTGATAGGTGGTTTAAGCATTGATTGAAAGACAGAGGAATGCTGGATCCATGGTCAGGCAAACACAGTGATGCAGCAATTACAGCAATTCTCAGAGGCAAGGACTAAGGAGGGTTTATAACATTTATCATGACTCACTTGCAATCTGTGGTTTAGCACTTCGAAGTAGGAAGTTAAATGCAATTCTGAGGATGGTAGATGAGAAAGTTAAGGTACCAGAAACATAAAGCCTGCAAGTTGCAGAAAGTAGCTGGAGGTCTCATGGGGCAGAACCATGGACTCTGTCTAGGTGAGTGAGTTTGACTTTGATGTGTAATTTAAATGGGCTCTGAACCTTGGCTCTCCCTTTGCTTGACTTTCAAAAAGCACTCAGAGTCTTCAACTTTGAGTTCCTGGTTCTAACTCCATAACAACAGCCAGGCGTTCAGACAGAGAGAACATTGTTGCTGGTTCAGTTTGTGTTGATGCTGAACCAATCTCTCCTGAATGTTCCATTTCGTTTTCTGCCATCTCTTGGTGATGATGGCTGCCAGTTGTCATGAGATTCCTCTTAACGTGTTTTCCACCAATGTCCCACACCATATCCTACCACATCCCAGAGTACACAAATGTCATCTTCTTGTGGTGATATATCAAACCATTATAGACAGGTGTGAGCCAAGTTGATTAAGGAATATTAGTCACAGGAGCTGGGAGCATGACTCAGAGGTTAAAGCTTTTGCCTCACAAGCAAAAGGACCTGAGTTTGTATCCCAAGATCTCATGTAAAAAAATGTCAGGTGAATATGTCAGCACACTGTAATCCTGGCCCTGAAAAGCAGAGTCTTGGAAACCCTAGAGCAAATCAGTGACTTGAAAGAATAATTCAGGGTGATTCCTGATGCCACCTTTGGGCCTCTACAGGCACATACACTCAAGTGTCCTCTTGTGTACACACACACACACACACACACACACACACACACACACACATGCGCGCATGCGTGCACGTACACAGAAAAGAAATATTGGTCATATGGAATAAAAAGAACCTTTGCCTATGGGAAAAAATCATATTTTGATGGAAAAAAGAAAGCAAAGTTCTTAGGCTTAAGAAGTGTATTAGTTATTTGTCTCACAACTATGACAAAATATCTGAGAAAAAGCAGCTTAAGGAATGGAGAGTTTACTTCAGCTTATAGTTGCAGGGGATATAGTCCATCACGAAGGGAAGGTATGGTGGAAGGAGTAGGAGGTTGCTGACTTCATTGGGCCCACAATCAGGAAGCAGAGAGTGATGAACATTAGTACTCAGATGGTGCTGTTCAAGTTAGGTTTGGTCCTCCCACCTCAATTAACTGAAACTAGATAATTCCTCACAGACATGCCCAGGATAAACGTGCATCGACTTAACAGAACTGACCTGCATAGACTATCTAGAACAGAATTCATATTCTTCCCAGTTAGCAGGAAAAATTCACCAAGATACAGCAAATATTGAGTCATAAGTAAATGTAAGAAATTCAAAAGAATTAGAAATCATATAACACTCTCAGATCACACTTGAAATTAAAATAGAAATCAGTAAGATAAATATGACTGGAAAATCCTAAAGTACATTGAGATCAAGAGCATCCTTCTAAATTAAATATAATTCATGGGTTGGCAAGATGGTTGCACAGGTGAATGTGCTTGCTGTGTAAGATCTAGGGACCTGGTACACCTCACGTTTTTATGAGGGTTTGGTGATTCCAACTGAAATCTCATGATTATGTGGCAAGTGTTTTTATCCTCTAAGCCATCTCCCTAGCTAAATAGATAGATAGATAGATAGATAGATAGATAGATAGATAGATAGATAGATGATAGATAACTTAACACAAACAAGGGATGGGTGGATGGCTTGGTTAATAAAGTGCCTGCTGCACAAATATGAGTACCTGAGGTTGAATCCCAAGAACCTACACAAGCTAGGCATGGTGGTTGGTGTATGTCTATAACCCTAGAGGCAGGACAGCTCCTGGAGCTCAGATCAGCTAATGTAGCTAACCGTGTTCAATAAGAGACTTCAACTCAAAAGAAAAAGAAGTCAAGAACAATAGAAGACAGACAGACATACAATGTTGACCTTTGATTTCTACACACATATACATGTACCTGAATGCATACCTGTGCACACACAGACATGCCTATACAATGCAGGACACACACACACACACACACACACACACACAGAATCTAGACATAAACCTAAAGTTTCTTGCAAAAATTAGCTGCAAATGGATCACAGAACTAACTGTAAACTAACTGACACACCCATGAGTCTCATCAATGTGCCATCTACCTTTTCACTCAACCAATTTGACAATCAAAGTAACCTTTACAACTCTACTTATCAAACTGATACCCAGACACATCACTTGAAGCCATAACATTTCATGTTTGGTCCCCAAGCTCACGGTCATTTCATCGTAAATATGTATTCATTACAACCTCAAAAATCTCCATAATCTCAACGCATCAGTACACCTCAAAAGTCCAAAATCTCTTCACAGCCATCTCTTAATGTCTATGAGTTCATATAAAATAAAAAAAAACAATTATATACTTCCAATATACACGGAAGGAAACATTGCCATTCCAAAAGGGAGGAATGGTAATATAGCAAGGAAAGATTGGAACAAAGTAAGACCAAATCCAAGACAAATCCAACGTCCTGAAACTCCATGTCTGGTATGTGAGACCCTTACTAGCATCCTTCAAACTCCAGTGGACTTGGGTAACTTCACCTCTCCAGCTCTGGTGCCTTGGACGACACTTGGGGCCTCCTACGTGGACTAACTTCACTTGGTTTTCTTACAGCATTCCTTGACAAACTTCCCACATTTCTGGAATCTTCAATATCCTGGGATCTTGATTGAAACTTAGGCTTCATCTTCACATCTTTGTGCACAGTTCTCCCGGGAGTTCCATGCTGGGAATCCAATTCTCCTACTTGTTGCCCAGCCTTAGTGAGTTTCTGAAGTCTTGGTGTAAACCTCTATGACCCCTTAATGCTGACATTCCACAAGCCTGTAAAACCAGGATAATGTCCAGTTTTGCTGTCAGCTCAGGATATAGAGGGGTTCCCTTGGACCATAGCAACAATGGCCTCTGGGTGGCTTTGCCACAGAACCTGGGAAAATACTTCCCTAGGCCCTGGTTTTGGAGCAGGGACTACCTTGTGATGGCATTTTCAGTTCATTTGTATTCCAAATAAATTTGAATTTTTTATAAGTTGTACCCTTTGATTGGTGTGGTTCTTTCCCACAGTCCTAGTGCATAGCAAAAGGTTTCACTTTAATGATGTTGTCATAATTAGATTCAGGTGTCAATTTGACAGTTGAGGGTTTGGTCTCTGGGCACATTTGTAAAGAATTGATAGCTGAATTAAGCCCAGAATAAGCCTACAGGAGAATGACTGATAGGGATGTCCAGTCCATGGTGGATGAGGCTAGTCCCTGAGAGGTGAATAAGACAGAGGGAACTGATTAAGAAAGTTGGCATCCTTTGGTGTACTCAGAGAGACATGTGGGTCAGCAAATAAGGATTGTCCCTCTGTCTGCAGTCTTGTGGATTTGGCTCAGCCAATTCCCTTAGGCCTTGGTGTTGGTGTGAGCTCTCCTGTCAACTTGGACAAGGAACTATAATTGGACCATTAATTGTAAGCCAAAATAAAACCCTTTGTTCCTTAAGCACTTTGGTCGTGAATTTATTGACAACATACAAGCTAACTCTAACAGATGTCAGTCTAATTGTAGCTGCCTTGTAGCGCTTTCTAAAGAATGGAACTATTTAGTTTATAGCTTATATTGTCTTTTCTAAAATTTCTGAAAGGATTTCATTAGGCATCCAGAAAACAACAATCTTTACTCTTATTTGAAGAATATTTTATTTCATTTATTTATTTATTTCACCATGCATGCCATGGTGCATAGTGAAGGTCAGAGGGCAACTTTAGGAAGTCACTTTTCTCCTTTTTGTGGACTTCTGGGGATCAAACACTGGTCTCCAGGTTTCCAAACTATCTTGCTGGCCCTGTTGAGAGATCTGGTACTCACACAATTCAGACCGCGGACTCAATTCAGGTGAAGTTTAAAAGTCTTTATTAGAAGAAGCAGGCTGGCGCACCAGGACAACCTTCTAAGTTTGGGATCTTAGAGAGTGATGCTTAATGAGGTGGCAGAACAGTATTTATTCATGAAAACCACAGAACTTACATACAAAGCATAACGGTTGAGCCAGAACTCCTGGGCTATGATTAATAGGTTGTTTTTACCAGTTTAACAGACCATGACTTTAGGGGAAAAGTCCCTATTAGAAAATAGTAGGAAACAGTTGTTTGCCAGGCTATTCTAATGTGGGTTGTGACTGGGCCACAGTTTCTTTATGAAAATTCTCATGTTGTAGATTCTGGCCTGGGCTAACTTCCTTTTTGTTTTACAGGAGTATTTTTCCATATATCCCCTCAGCCCCAATCTTTACCTTTATTTTTATTTTTTATATTTTATTTATTTATTTACTCGTGTGTGTGTGTGTGTGTGTGTGTGTGTGTGTGTGTGTGTGTAAATAAAATTCTACAATGCTGGGAATGTAGCCCAATGTTAGTGTGCTCCTTGTGTTTGGCTCTCAGTGCCATACAAAAGCACACACACATATACAGAGAGAGACAGAGAGACTGCGTAGAACTCACAGTGGCTTGGTTCCTGTCATTGTCATTTAAACGTATTTGGAAGTCACCATGGTGGTGTGTGTTAATAATCTCAGAACTTGGGTAGTGGCTGCAGGAAAATTGAGACTATCCCATCTGGGTTGCCAAATGATGCAGGAAAATCGGGACTGTCCCATTGGGGTCACCAAATGTTGCAGGGACAGGAAACAACCATCCCAAATGTTGCAGGGTTCTTGTGTTCCAGAGTTGAAGATTGAAACCAGAACACATGTAGAGGATTAAGGTAGATTTTATTAGAGGAGAGAAAGGCTGGAACTCATGGACTCCAGACGTGGAGTGCTATGAGGGGCTCGGATGCCCTGGAGAACTTGTGAAACTAGAAACAGACTCATGTCACTAATGCCATGAGGGGCTAGGGCACTGGAGAACTCATGAGAAATGGGCAGCTGGAAAAGAACTCATGAAGCTTAGGCATGGAATCCATGAGGAGCAAGGCAAGGAACTAGAAAGAACTCTTGGCACAAGTGCCATGAGGGGCTAGGGCGCAGGAGAACTCATGAGAAGCAGGCAGCTGGAAAAGAACCTGTGGCACTAGAGTGCCATGACGGGCTAGGGTGCCAAATATGGCTGCCAGGGCCAGGCATATTTATACACCTAGACAACCCCAGGAGACTGGCTTTTTCTCATTGGTTAATTCCCATTGGGACCCAACCCAGTTGTTCTTGGCCCACAGGCTAGAGGTCAAATTGTTTGATATGTAGAGCTCTTTCCATAATCCCTTCATAAGGAAGTTGGCCATCTTATCTCTGGGAGGATTGGAGTCAGTTCCTTAGCAGGAGTGTTCCTTCAGCACAGTGGTAGGGGGATGACCTTCAGGAATTCCAAAGACCTTCAAAGAACTTGAGAGACCCATCTCAGCATAGCTGCTCTAATCCTGCCTTAGGGGAAGCAGGAGGATCTTTGAGTTTGAACTCAGTGTGAATTACAATCTCAAAAAGTACAAAACAAAACAAACCATTTGGTTTCCTATGACTCCCCCCACCCACCCATCCAAGAGACTTTTTCTGCGCATATACAGGGCCTTTTGTTCTTCCTTCTTCCTTTCTTACCATGTGACAAGAAACTACCAAGCCTGGAGCAGTCCATCTCCCACCCCCACCAACTCAGCTCCATCCATTTTGGAGGAGAGAATGGAGCCCAGAAAGGAAAGCGCATAGCATGTCTACACTGGGCACCGATTTGCTTTTGTTTTTGTCTCTTAGCCTTACTTGGGCATGTCTCTGTGCTTCATTTCCTAGCCCAAGGGAGCAGCCAAGAACTAGCATCACCAGAACATTGCTGCAGGGCCCGAGTCTTACTGGAGGATTTGGACAAGGAACAGAGTTGCGATACAAGGAGGAGACTGTTGTGGGCATGGGACAGCTAGGAAGGATGCCCGGAGTCACGAGCACATAAACAAAGGACTTAGTCTCACAGTAAGCCTGGGCCAAAGCCAGTGCAATTGGGGAGCATCATGAGTCGAAACAACCAGTCCCCTGCAGCTAAGCACAAGGTGCGGAACGTGTAAGGAAGGTGAATGGAATGCAATGAAAGGACTTTGGTTCTCACAGACAGTTAAGTGTTTACTCTAAAACAGCCCAAACATAGCTGATTGTTATCTGAGGCCTGGCTGGGTGGAGTGGTGAGTGGGTGGGGTTGGGGGCTGATGGACAGGGACACTCACTATCGGGAGGTTCACTGCTGATATATGAAGTAAGTTTCATTGAAATGGATCATGGTACCACTGACCTACAGGGCTTGACGCTAGACTGCATCACCAAGCACCTATGAATGAGGTCCACTTGTAAGGAGACTGTGACCTGTAATTCTCTATGCTAGATGAGTAAGGACACACCCAGTAGGCATTTATCCTTTCACAGACATGTAGCGGTAGGTGCCTGTTCACAAAAGAATATAGAGATAGGAGTGAGGGGAGGGGTGACTGTACTGAATACTTGAAAAATTGCTAAGACAGTAGATTTTGTAGTCTCATCACAAAAGATGGAGTATATGAGGTATGCTTATGCCAGTTAGCTCAACTGTTCCGTGATACATATACATAGTTCAAAATATTATGTCGCACACTGTAACAATTTTGTCAACTACAAAGTCAATGAAAAAAAGTAAATGAAAAGTTTATTTGGCTGGCAAAATAGTTCAGTAAGTAAGGTTTCCTGTTTGCAAACAGGAAGAACTGAATTCGATCCCTGGTAGCCCACATGGTGGAAGGAGAGACCTGACTCCTGAATGTTATCTCCTGATCTCTGCAGTGTGCACACCTTCTCTCTCAAATGAATAAATACTAAAAAATTTTAAAGTAAATGCTCTAAAAAAGAGAAAAGTTTAATCTAACTTGTGACTTGTAGCAGTGAGGGGAGAACACGCAGTCATCGCACTAAGCAGTGACCACAGTTCTCATGGAGGAGTAAGCACCCTTCGCTATTTTGCAGGAAGGAGAGGCCGGAGAAGCCGCCTGCAGACTCAATATGATTCTTGCAGCACTTGGGCGGATGCTGATTGACAGCCATATCTACCCAAGAGTGCGCAGTCCCAAGAGTGCGCAGTCCCAAGAGTGCGCAGTCCCAAGAGTGCGCAGTCCCAAGAGTGCGCAGTCCCAAGAGTGCGCAGTCCCAAGAGTGCGCAGTCCCAAGAGTGCGCAGTCCCAAGAGTGCGCAGTCCTGAATACATCGCAGCCCACAGATCCCGTGACCTTTGCTTTGTGTAGAAGCCTTGGTGTTTCCCAGTCTCTTCAATAACATGGCTCAGAGGAGCACAAGGCCAAGTCTCTCGCTTCCAGCACCTGAGTTACAAGCACTAAAGGGCTGGCTTTGGGTGCCCTCAGATGAAGTAAGTAGGAAGGATGCCTATGGGCAGGAGAAACATGCTTCTTCCTTTTTTTAGAAATGATGAATAGACTGGGCAAACTCTTTTTCATGTGGTGGGCTTTAATTATTATTATTTTTTAAGTGAGAGAGAGTCTTATACAGCCCAGGTTGGTCTTGGACCCCTTATATAGCCAACAATAGCTTTGATCTCCTGAACCTCTTGTCTTCGCCTTCCTTGTGGTGGGATTACAGGCATGCACTACCATACCCCCTAATGATTTCCACAGTTTTTTGTAACTGAATTGCATTAAAACCAATATGATGCTTTGGAAATTAGTGAGTCCCAGTTATAGTCCCAAATACAGTTTTGGTGTCTTGGGTTGTTTACACTTGCCATTCATTCTTCACGATGAACTTCTGCAGTGGGAACAGTGATTCTCCTCATTTTACAGACAAGAAAACAAAATAAGACGCAGAGAGTTTAAAGCTTTCACCTAAAGACCCACCCAGAATCTACTGAAGAAGTGACAGATTTAGCTCACTGCATGGTTTGTGCTATCAGTCTCTATTATAGTGAGATATAGGTGTCAACTTGACAGTTGAGAGTTCCAGCTCTGGCCATATTCATAAAGAAATAGTGGTTGAGTTTAGGCCCTAAGGAAGCCTGCAGGAGATTGGCTAGTTGATGGGGAAGGCCCAGGCCATGGTTGGTAGGGATAATCACTGAATTAGAATAAGATAGAGGAAATTGGTTAAGAAAGTTGGCATCCTTTAGAATACTTGGCCTCTGCTAGCAGTGCTGTGGATATATGAATATGATGCGGCTAGTTGCTTCGGCCTCTGGTGTTGATGTGCGCTCTTCTGCCAAGCGGAATAAGAACTGTAACAGGACTGACCGTTGTAAGAGAAAGTAAAACTCTTTGTTTTCTTAAGTCATTTGGTCAATGTTTATTAGCAACAATGCAGGCTAACTGCCACAATCTCTAAACTTGCAGTGTGGTTTCACTTTCACTTCCAATTATTTCATTCTACAAATGGGTGCTCAGTACCTATTTGGTGTCTGACACTCTGCCACTGTATTAGTCAGAGTTCTTTAGAGTCACAGAATCAACAGAATGAATATATATATATATATACACACACATTTACTGTATATATATGTGTGTATATATATATACACACACCTATGTGTGTGTGTGTTTGTGTGTGTGTGTGTGTGTGTAAAGGGAATTTATTGAGTTGGCTTATGAGATATGGCCATGGTAGTCCAACGATGGCTGCCAGTATCTGCTTAGTCTAGTGGTTCAGTGGGTGACAGTTGAAGGCTGGAGAATTCCTGGAGAGTTTTCAGTTACTTTGAAGATTTGGAGGTTGGAGAGCTGGAGGATCAAGGAAAAGAAGAAACCAGGTGGCAAGAGGGAAAAGTGTTTCCTAACACAAGCTTCAGGGAGTCTCTTCACAGTTTCCTCTTCTATGGTTCCTTTTATATAGTCCACTAATGGGAGGTTCCAATGAGATCTAGGGAGGTTCTGATCAGATCTATGGCTGATCTTTGTATTATCTAGATAATCTCTTCAGGTGTCTCAGCTAATCTTGCCAAGTATGGTCTCAGTTGATCTTAGTTAATGCCAGTAGGTCAAGTTGACACTCAGGATTAACTATCACAGCCACACTCTAAGTTCTACATGGTGAACCAAAACGGACACAAAGAATATATATGTTGTTGAAGGAAACAAATAAAAATACATATAGACAGACAGAGAAATCACTCAGGGGTTAGGCCTTTGCCTCACAAGCAAAAGGATTTGAGTCGTATCCCTGAACCCATGTAAAAATGCTGGGCAGCTGTACTTCTAGGCCTGGAGGGCAGAGCCTGGAAAATCCTAGAGCAAAGCAATAAGGAGCTAGAGCAATTCAGGATGATTCACGATGTCATTGCTGGACTCCCACAAACACACACAGTGCCCTGTTCTATATATATAGAGAGAAACACACATAAAGGGGACAAGAGTATAGTTCAGTGGTAGAGTACAATGCTTAGCATGCATGAGTAATGGGTTCAATTTTTAGTGACAAAGAAAAAACCGCAATCTCAAATGCAACAAATCCTTTATAAAGGATGCCAAGTAAGCCCTATATGCTTGCTGTAAATTCTTATATTATTCTTTCTTCATTTTTTAAATTTGCTCTGTGTGTGTGTGTGTGTGTGTGTGTCTGTCTGTCTGTCTGTCTGTCTGTGTGTCAGTGCGTCTGTGTATATCAGAGGGCACTGTGCATACCTGTGGAGGACCAAAGGTGACTTTGGGAATCACCCAGAATTGCTTCTACCTCCTATTTGCTTTGCTCTGGAGTTTCCCAGGCTCCACCTTCTAGAACCAAAAGAACAGGCTGCCTAGAGTTTTTATATGAGATCCAAACTCAAGACCTTCTGCTTGCAAGGCAGAGGCTTAACCCTTGAGCCATCTCTCCTGCCTCTCCTGTCTTATTCTATATTTGCCTTACACGTTTAGGTCTGCCTAGCATTCATGAAGCTCTGATCCCTAACTTTGCATAAAACTGGGTGTGTTAACCCATGTCTGTGATTTCTGCACTCAGGAGGTAGAGACAGGAACACCAAAAACTCAAGGTTATCCTGTATACTTGTAAAGTTTGAAGCCAACTTGAGCTACATGAGACCCTATTTCCAAAAAAGAAAAAAAGAAAAAGATATGCAGAAGTCCCCTCTTATGCCTTCATATGTAAGGTTCCTCTTTTTGTGGTTTCATTTACCTGCAAACAATTACAATCCAAAAACATTAAATGGAAAATTCTAGAAACAAATGACTTATTTAAGTGACTTTTATTACAGTACACTGTTACAATTATTCAATGTTGTTAATCTCTTCAGGACCTAAGTTATCCATAACACTTTATAATAGACACACACAGGGAAGCATTAGCATGTATAGAATTTGTGCTCTATGGATAAGGAAGGAAACTGCTCTCTCCTTTTAGTTAGAACTGCACCTTAGAACTGAACATAGAATTGAACTTCCATAGTGTGGACACACAACAGATTCTCCAAAAATACTTGCTGGGTATGCTAATTAGATATAGGTGCCATCTTAATAATTGAAGGCTAAGCTCTGGGCACATTTGTGAAGAATTAGCAATTAATGGAAACCCTAAGCAAATCTGCAAGAGATTATCTAATTGATGTAGGAAGAGCCAGGCTCTGGTGAGTGGTACCATTCCCTGGGCAGGAGAATAAAATGGACAGAGCTGGCTCAGTATTGGGGCATATTTTGGTAGACTCACAATCTAGGCATGTGAGGTTTGTCTTTCTTTCAGCAATCCCTTGTTCTTGATGTTGGTATGAACTGTCCTACCAAGCTGCACTATGAAGTATAAACGGAATTGTAATTAAGAATAAAACTTGCTGTTCCCCTATGTTGTTTGATTATGAATTTAGCAACACCATGCAGACAAACTGCAACACTGGGCTTGGAGAAAATGTCTTTTCTATCTCTGCCATCTAAAAGTAGAAAGTGGGCTGGAGAGATAGCTCAGGGTCACAAATCTGGTAAAATCTAGCTCAATCCCCAGAAGCCCACAAAGTAGAAGGAGAAAACTAACTTCTGAAAGTTGTCCTCTGACCTCCACTTGTGTGTGTGCATGCATGTGGTCTCTTTCTCTCTCTCTCTCTCTCCTTTTCTTTCTCTCTCTCTCACTCTTAAACACTATTTTTTTTTAAATCGAAAGAATGTCATGCTAAGTATCTGATCAAGGGCTTTGCGTGCCTGCGAGTCAGTACTAGGACAGATGGCCCTGTGCTACATTGAATATGGAATTTTAAATCTAAGCCTTACATTCCTAATTACTCCCACATCCATTTGAGAAATGGCCATCCACAGTTCAGATTGGGATGGCAGAGGAAGACTCAGCAGCTTTCTTGCTAGATACTAGGGAGTGTGGTGCCCTGTACTCCCGGCCATGTGTCAAAGGCCATTATTAGATTTGTTACCTCTTAGCATTCACTATTCACTGGCTTTGTTCTCTCTCTCTGTCTTTATATATATGTATTTTATATGTGTAAATATTATATATAAAATCAATATATATAAAGTATACATATATGGTATATATGTATATACTGATTACCTCTCTCTATATATAACTACATATAAACTATAAAGATATAGTGAGATCGATATATATATACTGATTGCCACCCAGCAGAAATGCAAGTATCTTGAGACTATAAGGACTTCTTTGTTTTTGCAAGCATTTCATTGGCGTAAAGCAAAAACAAAAACTGCACAAATGTAAATGGACAAACAGCTTGATGAATTTTTGCAGCATAAATACACCCAAGTAGCCAGTATCTGTTGAGTAGAACGAAACCCAAAGTCCCTTCTAGCCACCTATCTCTTGCTTTAGACACTGCCATATTCCATAGCCTATTCAGTTTTGGAAGATAGTAGAGATTCGATAATTGTTGAATAAATCCATCTGTTTATTTATTCACCTTTGTTAACTACCTACTGTATACTAAGTGCTAATCAAGGAGCTGGACACACAAGAAGAATAAGACATTCTCTTTCTTTGTAAAACTTCTTTGCTCAAGTTGGCCAAAGTAAACTTCTGAGTGGAGCTCTTCAGAGGGATGTTGGGAAAATCCACAGCTGTTATCCTGTGGAGAATGAGCATTTGTAGTCAACGGGCAGGAATGCAGTCCTGAGGAATTTTTCTGATATCTCAAGATTTGGTCAACTCTCTTGATGTCTGTACCCGACTTGGCTAATGTTTACTGACTTGTCACATTTCATAAGAAATGATTTATTTTTGGTGGAGTCCTTAAAAAATCATTGAGTCTTAAGCCAAAATGTGCCTGACCATCATGTCTTAATCCTCATTATATTAGTTCATGAATGTTTTGATTACAAGTAAAAGGAAAAAATCTGACCCTAATGAGCTTATACAGTAAAGAATGACTTGTTCAGACAACTGCAAAGTCCAGATTTATGGTAGTTTCTAGCAAAATTTTGTTTCATATCAAGCAATCTCAGGAAAACTCATACACCATCTGATTTTTTTGTTTGTTTATTTGTTTGTTTGTTTGTTTGTTTGTTTGGTGTGTGTGTGTGTGTGTGTGTGTGTGTGTGTGTGTGTGTGTATGTGTAGAAGAAGGCATTGTGTATGCCTGCTGAGGCTCAAGGGTGACTTTGGGACTCATCCTGAGTCACAGTTACTCGCTCTGCTGCCATGAGACTGCACTCATACAACCAGTTTAAAAGGAAAATAGGAGAATTATTTAGCTCATGGTTTCAGAGGTGAGAAAGAAATCCATTATGAAGGGAAAGGCACGCTAACTGGCAGGCAGAAGTTGGAGGCAGCTTAGGTCATGTCCATCATGGAGGCTGAGAGAGCAAGCTGCAGACCCCTAGGGCAGAATCAGGGCAGGACTAGATTAACCCACCTCCAGCAAGGTTACATCTCCCAAAGGTGTCATGACCTTCCCAAACACCAACATCAACTAAGGATTCAAACACATGAGCTTGTGGGGGACAATTTATATTCAAACTGTGATCTCCTGGATTGCTCTACCTCCTTTTGGCTTTGCTCTGGGATGTTCCAGGCTCTACCTTCCAGGATCAAAAGTACAGCCACCACCATTCCCCTGAGGCTTTACGTGGGATTCAAGATCCCAACTCAAGTCTTCCTGCTTGCCATGCAAAGGCTTTAGCCCCTAAGCCATCTCTCCAGCCCCTCATATGCCATCTCGTACACTCCCTGCTGTAAGGTAAGACTGGCTTCTTTTTGGACTCAGGATTTTTCATTCACATCCAGGTGAAAATGAGTATTTCTACAGATAGCTTCTATAGACAAATAAGAAGGTTTCTCTTTTTGAAATCACTAGTAAATGTCACCTTGTCATGTGTTTCACTCGTTTGGAATAGAAGCAATTTTTTACCAAATCACTGTGGCCAAGAGAATGACAGGATGTGATGGAGCCAGACAAGGTTTGCTGCTGGAGCTAGGAGAGGGTCAGGTTTCTCAAATGAGCATATGCTATATGTGCATGGAGTAGATACCTGGTAAGGACTGTTTAAAGTATAACTACAAAGACTTTCTCCCATTCTGTAGTCCATCTCTTCACTCTGTTGAACACAAGTTTATTAGTTTCATGAAATCCCATTTGACAGTTCTTGGCATTATTGCCTGTACTGGGGTCCTTTTCAGAAAGTTCTTGCCCATGCCTTGAAACAAAACATATCTTGCAATGTTTTACTTGCATTTTCTTCTAGCAGTTTTGATGGTATAATAAGGGTTTGGGGTTCTTTATTAAGGTTTTTGTGATAGTTAATCCTGGGTGTCAACTTGATCAGCTGAGACCATCTGAGGAGATTATCTGGATAATACGAAGACCTAGATCCCATTGGAAACTCCCTTAGTGGACCAGATAAAAGGAACCACAGAACAGAAGACTGAGAAGAACAGCAATTCCCCAGTCTTGCAGCTCTCAGCCTCTCAGATGGGTGTGACATAGCCTGTCTTCAGTTTTGGCCAGCCATTCTGTCTCCACTGTGAAAGATTGTATCTCCTCTCTGGAACTTAAGTTGAATAAATCTCACTTTCTCCCTTAAGTTGTTTGACTTTGGACGCTCTCTCATAGCAATAGTTAAGAGTAACCATTATAGTTTTAAATCAATTTTAACCAATTTTTATGTAAGATGAGATATATGCATCTGTTTAACTTCATTTTTTTCAAACGTCATTTGTTGAAGAGGCTTTTTTTTTTTCAGCGTATGTTTTTTACACCATTGTCTCAGAAAATTAAGTAGTTACTGATGTATGGATTAATTTCTGAGTCCTTTGTTTTGCTCCATTGGTCCACACTCTGTTTTTGTGTGGTACCTTGCTGTCTTTGTCACTGTGGCTCCTTATTTTCTTCCTATATTAATGTCTAAATCATTTTGGAAAACTTTCAGTTATTATGTTTTCAAGTATCATTTCCGCCCATTATTTTTCAGCTTCTTTTTAGAATTTCCATTTAACATTATTGTCTATATCTCACAACCCCTCTGTCATATTCTCTCTTTCTTTTTACTGACTTTTTTTCTCATTAGTATGTGTTGCCAACAGAAAAATTTATTTTTCTCCTTCACTATTGTTTTTTTCAGGTATCTAATCCAGTTCCTTGAGTTTTTAATTTTGATGAAAATCTCTTCATCATTTTTATAGTTTATTTCTTGCATCTATTTATCATCTTTTTTTTTAAACAGTAACTGAAGATGTTTTGCAATTTTAACTGCTAAGTTAATAAGTCTACAAGGAATATACCAAAAGTCACCTATAGATTCAATGTAATTCCTGTCAAACTTCCAAGACATTTTTTTTTATAGAACAAAAATACTGAAACTCACATGGAAACACAAAAGATCCCCCAAATAACTAAAGCAATCAAAAGTAAAAAGAACAACATTGACGATATCATAATATCTGATCTCAAATTATACTATAGAGCCACAGTGACAAATTGATTGCCTTCGATGATAGTAAGACAGAATGACAGCAAATTTTCAACAGCAATAATAAAAGCTAGAAAAAAATGGCATAATACCCTCGATAATATTGAAAAAAATTGCCAGGATACAATTGTCTACTGAGTAAAAATATATTTCAAGAATAAGGATAAAGACAAGAAATGTTCCAAATGAGTAAAGATCATTACTTTCATCATTTATGAAAATTTCTAAAAGGGGGACTGAAGGATATATCCAAGGCAGACAGGGAATGATCCCACATGAAATGCAAAAAGGAGAAGCAAAGAAGGTTGTACATAGAAATCAACATTTATTCTGTACACTATTAAGAATCTTTTGTTGTGTTTTAAAAATTGAATTAAAATTGATAAAAAAATTATCATGTGGTAAGAAGGAAGGAAATTCAAGTATTAAATTAGGTCTTAATTCATGCTTTGACAAGTTAAGTCTTTAAGTTGGAATTTTCAGGACACTCTTAACAAGATAACAATAAACAGAAAAACTGTATAATTTCCAAATTCACACTGTGGTATAAGAGTGAGAATATACTGACTAAAATCTTTCTTACTAAAAGAAGGATTCAATGGTATAAGCTTCCAAGATAATACTTCCACTTATTTTTCTAGTGTTGGGATTGAATTCAGTATCTTACACATGCTAGGCAAGATGTCTACCACTGAACTCCACACCAAATCTCCTTTCTACTTAGTTTTGAGAAGTGGAAGGGACTTTCATCCATGTGCCCTTGCATGCATATCCATAAAGAAATAGATAAAGGGGTTGGAAAGATGGCTCAGGGGTTAAGATTTTGCCTTGCAAGCAGAAAGACCTGAGTTCAGATCTTGAATCCCATGTAAAAACACTAGGTAGAAATGGTTGTAGCCTGAAGTTATGGACCTAAAAGGTTGAGCCTGGGGAATCCCAGAGCAAGCAAAAAGGAGCAGAATCCAGAATGATTCTTGAAATCACCTTTGGGCCTCCACAGAGACACATAGTGCCTCTAACACACACACACACACACACACACACACACACACACTAATAGTAAATACATAAATAAATAGATACTTTTAAAAGTTTGGTCTACACCAATCATGATGCTTTAAAAATGTATTTTAATGATAATTAGTTTGATCATTGAATCTATTAGGAATCCTTCCTTAGAGTCAGGTGTGGTGTTACACATCTGACTTCAGCACTTAAGAGACTGAATCAGAAGAATCACAAATTCAAAGCCAGATTGTGTAGCATAGTAAGACTCTATTTAAAAACAAACAAATGACAACAACAACAAAAAACAGGGCACCTTCCCCTCCTGGCACTCCACATCTGGAGTCCATGAGTTCTTTTCCAGCTCCTTGCCCCTCTTGGATTCCATGCGTGGAGTCCATGAGTTCTCCAGGATGCCTGCCCTTCATGGCACTCCAAGTCTAGAATCCATGAGTTCCATTCTTTTTCTCCTCTAATAAACTCCATCTTAACCAAACCAAATCAAACCAAAACAAAGCGAAACAAAAAAGAACAAAAACAAAAAATTCAAACAACAACAACAAAAAAGTTCCTCCTTAATAAATTGGCACCAGTAAGAAACACATTTAAGGCGACAAGCAGTGACTCTAGGTAGTGATCGGTTTCTGCTTTGGATGTTGAATGTGCCCAGTTGTTTTGTTTCCAGTATGGCACTCCTTGCAACTGGTGACTTTCTAGTGGGTGAGGCCAAATGAGAGGCCTTAGACGGCATGTCTTTGAGCGATATTGTGGAGGAAGCATTTATAACTTATTGTTTCGGGGCGTATGGCCCATCCCGGAAGGTAAGGCATCAGGAGGACCTCCTTCCATAGCAGAGGAAGTGTGATGCTGGTCCTCACATGGAATCCATCGACAAGCAGAGAAGAGGGCTAGAAATAGGGCAGAGTCAAAGGCCCCCAGTAACCACCTCCCTTAGCCGAGTACCACCTCTACAGTGGAGAGCCAGGAGCTGGTTCCTATGGGCAGCATTCAGAGTCAAACTGTCCCAGGCAGTTCATTCTAATGGTGGAAAACTGACTAACATCACTTCTTGTAATTCGTAATAATTAGCACAATATTAACAATACACATTTATTATAAATGTATTGAACATGAGTTTTCTAGAATTTTTCTAGAAAAGAGTCCTTTTTTTGTTCCCTACACAGGGCTCCAGATCTTCGAGTGAGTTCATAATAGACTGAATCATCCAGGCCCTGGCCACAGCCGATTGGTCCAGGACAGAGATTTGAGCAACGAACATTTCTTTAGGTTTTCACATTGAAACGAAGGGAGTAGAGCAAGTCTGCTGTGAGTGTGGAGAATGGTGAGACCTCGGGGTTTTCAGTACCCTGTGGGATATCCTGGCCAAAGTTAGAGAACGAATCCCTACTGTTCAAAGGAGCAAAGATTTAAAGCAAAAGCGTAAGTCCTGCTGATTTCCTGTCCTTGCTGAGGTCCCCAGAGGCCTCAAAGGCACTGTGCACTTTTCCCACGCTCTGTGAACTGCTAAATTTGTTCATCTAAAAAAACTTTTTTTTGCCTTGTTTACTATGTTCCTATCATTTATAATAAAAGCATCCTGAACAGTCAAGTGCTGTGTGTTGTGTACTTTTTCTTTTGGTGTGTATGTTTGCATATGTGCGTGAGTGAGTGAATGAGTGTGTGTGTGTGTGTGTGTGTGTGTGTGTGTGTGTGTGTGTGTGTAGGCTCATCAATGGATGTACAGAAATCAGAAACTGACTTTAATCATTTTCCTCTATAGATTTTTGTTGTTGCCACTTTGCTTTATTTTTGAGACAGAGTCTCTTCCTGAACCTAGAGCTCACTGTTTTGGTTATACTGACTGGTCAGTAAGTCTCGTATCTATCTACCTGTCTCAGCAACCCAGTGCTAGGCTTAGGTACATACATCGCCACTCCTGTTTGTTTTTTCCTTTTAAATGAGATGCCCAAAATAGATAAATTTATTGGTATAGAAAGTAGATTAATCTCAAGCACATGTAGCATATTTCAATAAATAAAAATGCATTCAATTTCATAATGGTGCAAATCTAAGGCAATGATTTATAGTAAACAGGAAGCATGAAAGTACATCTTATAAATTATTGAAAATTTTGTGTTTACTATGACCATGAATAATTGCCACATTGGAATTCACACCTACTGAATACTATGGCCAAATAAATTACAATTGTCAGTGAATAGGATTTCATAAAACTAAACCCAATGGCACTTATGAAAACAACCTTCTTTACATTCAGAAGAAACGTTTAAAAAAAAAAGTTTTCTGTGCTATAACTTTAAAAGTCTTTTATTCAGAAGAACATAAATTGCTTCTTTAAGTGTTAGGTTTTTAAAAAAAAGATAAAGAAATATATCTAATTCAGCTGTGTGTTCTATTACAATGATCATTCTTGGCTTCTATACGGGCACTGGGAATTCAAATCCAGGTCCTTGTACTTACACAGCAGACATTTGACCCACTGAACCATTTCTTTGGTTCCCTTGGAATAGAGCTGTTGCTCTTGCCTCAGTTACCTGTATGGTTGCTGATAAGTTCAGGACCACACAGTTTATGGAAACAAGGCATTTTATTTTGACTTATTATTATCCAGTTACAGTTTTTATTACACCTTGGCAGGAGAGTCCACACCAACACCAAGAGCCCAGGAAACTGGCCATGACGTAGTAGAAGTGCTGAAAGAGGGGCAAACTTCCCTTGCCAGGCAGCATGTCTGTCCAAGTGTGCTGAAGAATGCCAACTGCCTTACCCACTTCTCTCCATTTTATCCACCAGCATGGGCTGGGCTCCTCCACCAATAGACAATCTCCTGCAGGCTTTCTTGGGGATTAATTCAACTACTAATTCTTTACAAATGTGCCCAGAACCGAATAACCCCACATACAGCAAAAATTTGATAGCACCAGCACGACCATGTTCATAGCAGCACTGTTTACAATAGCAAAGTCATGGAATCAACCCAAATGTCCAACAGTTGACGAGTGGATAAGGAAACTGTGGTACATCTATACAATGGAGTACTACTCAGCCATCAAAAATGATGAATTACTGGAATTTGCCGGGAAATGGATGTCATTAGAAACAATTATATTAAGTGAAGTATCCCAGACCCAGAAAATTAAGCACCGTATGTACTCCCTAATAAGTGGCTCCTAGTACCAAACCTACCCAGCCCACCTAGAGATACTCAAAGATAAATCTCTGTAATACCTACAGTAATTGCAAGGATTATGAACAGGAGGGATGGGGTAGGAGGGCCACACCAGAAACAAGGAGAGAGGGGACTATGTTACAGCAGAGAAAATAGGCCTCCATCAAGGACTGCAAGTAAGTAATGAGACACCTGGTTAAGTTCACAGACTTTCATTCCGGATCATTTACAACTGAGGGGGTATGATCTCACCAGAAGGGGAGGGCATATAGTCTGGCAGATAAAACGTAACCATTTTGCAAATGGGTGATTGACCCCTCCCTCACTGTGGTTTCCTACTTTTATTACATCTACCTTTGAATGTGCTCTTATAACAAGACTCCAGTTTAACAGCTTTTTGTCTCTGGCCAGGGGGTGACATACAGTGCCCAGCAGGATGAAGTGAAGGGCATTGCAGGAGCAGCAAAACTGCAAAAGAAAATCAACAAACCACAATCCAGAACTTCAGAGACTCTATATCAACCACCTAGAACTAGGCCAGCCTAATCTCTCTCCATCCTGAAGCTCAGGGAAATTCACAGAAGAGGGGGCCGTAAGAGCACAAGGATGGGAGGAGCAATGATATGCAAGATACTCCACACAAGTTAGGGCTGAAGCAATCATAATTGGACTTTGCATGCCCCACGCAATGTCCAACACACTGTTGACCTCACAAAGTCTAGCATTTGCTAAAAGCACCAAGATCCTTGGAGGCAAGGGATTGACAGCCACAGTAGTGTTTCTATGCTTAAGGGGAACACAGGAAAGGGTTCAGGGAAATGCCACTGGGTCCTTGTACGTCATCGGAGAGGAGGACCCAGAGGAGAGTCTGGCATGCACATTAAAGGATCTCCGGGGAATGGGGGGAGGTACTGGGGGATGGGGAGGGAGGGGTGAGAGGAGGGGGGCAGGGGGATGGGGGAGGAAGAGGGAGGGAGGGAACCGGTGTACCTACTAAGTTTGTATGAGCGGAAATAATAATAAAAAATGTTAAAAAAAAAAACCAAAAAACAAATGTGCCCAGAACCAAAGTCTTCAAGTTGCCTAGTTGATACCAGTAGCTATCTTAAGCAATTTATAGCTCTGTGGATCACTATAGTAGAAGGTAGAAAGAGGTTTCAAGAACTTTCAGAAGCAAAAGTGGGAGAGATCACTTTCAGTAAGAGAGCTTCAAGACTTGGCCAGCATGGCTTGAGCTTGCTTCTAGAGGAAGGTAAGATTTCACATGTGACAATGAAGGGGGAGAAGACCTTTGAACCAAGAAACTAATGTGAACACGATGCACAGACAAAACGAGAACATGCATTTAGCTTAGGCCATGCAAGGCAGGGCAAATTACTTAAGATTATGTTTTATAGCAATTGTTTGTTTGTTTTGCTCTGTGTGTGTGTGTGTGTGTGTGTGTGTGTGTGTGTGTGTGTGTAGAAAGGGCACTGTGGGCTAGAGAGATGACTCAGGGGTTAAGACTCTGTCTTATAAGTAGAAGGTCCTGAGTTCGAATCTCAGGCTCCCACATCAAAAACACCAGGTGGAAACAGTGGTGGAAGGCTGTGGCCTGCACTTCCGGCCCTAGTGGGCTGAGCCTGGGATTCTCAGGGCAAAGCAAGAAGTAGATAGACTCAATTCAGGATGATTCCTGAAGTCCTTGGTCCTCCACAGAGACATGCAATGCCCTCTCACACACACACACACACACACACACACACACACACACAAACACACACACACACACTAAATAAATAAATAAATAAATAAATAAATAAATAAATAAATAAATAAAGTATTTTTAAGATATATACTTTTTTTTAAAAAAGAAAAGGGCACTTTGGGAATCACCCTGGATTGTTCTATCTCCTTTGTGCTTTGCTCTGGGGATTCCCAGTCTCTGCCTTTCAGGTCCAGAAGTATAGACTGCTGCCATTTCCACCTGCTGCTTTATGTCGTGTCTTCTTTGTTGCTGTGAAACATCACTGAGGCTCAAACAACTTAAGCGGAGAAGAAGGGAGATTTATTCAGCCTACGGTTCCAGAGGAGAGATGCAGTCCATACTCCAGCAAAGGCATGGCTGACTGGCAGAAGCTAGACCAGCCTAAGTCACAACCATCGTGGAGGCCGAGAGCTGCAAAACCACAAGCTGCCAAGAGCAGACCTCTCCTGGAAGTAGGATGGGGCTAATCCACCTTAAGGCCCACCCTTGCATCTGCCATTCTCCAGCAAGCTCTACCTCTCAAAGGTGCCCATGAGCTGCCCAAACAACTAAAGATTCAGGCACATGAGCTCGTGGGGACATCTCACATTTCAAACCATGACACACGGGATCTGGGATCCAAACTCTAACTCCTGAGCTATTTCTCCAATCCATCTGAGGATTTTTCAATAAGGGAGGAATGAGGTCTTTCAAATGATAGATCCAGTTTTGTAGTGTGACTGAACATGAGAAATTATCTTAAACACAGATAAGAGTTTTTAAACAAATTTACTCATTATCCAAATAATGCAAAAAGCACCTAAATACACAGCACAGGAGGGAATGGTGACAAAAAAATGACAGGTTAACCTCGGTAGTGGGTAATCTGATCAGATGCAGGACAAGGCTCAAGGGGCTCTAAAAGGTATCCAGTCTCCACTTGCTGCAGCAGGACTGGCTATTTTTGTTTGTATCTCACATTGCAAAGTAGAAAGTTCTGGAATCTCGATTCATGTGTCATCCGACAGTGGATTAAGCTGTTCTTAATCAATTAAAGCACGAAAACAAAGGTGCATATTGTGGTAAGAGAATACAATAAACAGAAGGGGATCATGCAATGAATAATAATAGATGATTATAGTTTTCCCAGTTGAAAGTAATATGTATTCTAATTAAGAGGAAGTTGACAGGAAGGCTCCTACTTCAGATGATCATGTGATTTTTTTGTAAGGCACAGGGGCAGAGATCAGCTGGAACTCCAGCCTGAAGTGGAAGCTATTGTGAGAGGTGGCGGATGCAAGTCTGACTGAGGATTGCCAGAAGCTACTGACTGGACAGCAAAGGAGACAACTCGGATCTCACGAGGCTGTGTCAGAGAAACTCAAAGGGACAAAACTGGCATGCTGGAGGGAGAGGTTTCCCTGGGTGATGGAGGCAGAGAACAGGTTTGCCCTGTGGAGGAATGAAGGCTTAGGTGTGGAAACCTCTGTCTAATCCTGGTGCTGAAACAGAATCTTCAGGATTGGGTCACTTACTAAGGCAGGATTAGAGCAGCCATGCTGGGACGTCTCTGAAGGTCTTGGAACGCCATCCCCCACTGCTGGGATTACCCTGAAGGAATACACCCTTTGCCAACTTCCCTAGCCCTTTGCTTATGAAAGGCTGTGGAGATTAGCTTTCCTACACAGAAACACTCCCACCTCCAGGTGGGCACAGGATCAACTGGGTTGGGCCCCAATGTGAGCTAACGAATGAGGAAAGGCCTTCTTTCCCTGGCTTACCTAGGTGTATAAATACTCCACACCCTGGCAGCCATCTTTGGCACCTGCCCCTTACGGCACTCCATGTGGAGTCCTTGAGTTCATTTCTAGCTGCTTGCCCCTCATGGATTCCATGCCTGGAGTCCATGAGTTTTCCAGGGCCCTAGTTCCTCGTGGCACTCCACATCTGGAGTCCATGAGTTCCATCCTTTCTCTCCTCTAATAAACTCTACCTTAATCCTCTATGAGCGTTCTAATTTCAATCTTTGACTCCGAACACAATAACCCTGCAACAATGGGACAGTCACCCTATAACATTATGAAACATTCAGATTTATGTTGGCTCAAGGTTATGGAATCTGGGAGTCCAATAGCATAGTACTGCTCCATTCCTGTTGAGGATCTTGTAGCGTTTCAACTCATGGCAGAAAATAGAAAGGGGAAGCAATGTGTGGCTGCTTGAGGGGCAGAGTTGCTTTACAGCTGGTGGAGTGGTTGCTAATGGAAGCAAACACACTCCTGCAAGGGAAACACGAATCTACCGCTCCGAGCATCTTTAAAAGACCTTGTTACCTGTCACACTCCACTTTCGCAATATCTTTTGGAGAGGCCAAACCAGAGCAGGTAAAGATGCAAAGGCGATAGCAGGAAGGGAAATAACAGGTCACTGGCTATCAGGAGCAAGGAATGTGGAGAAGGGGCTCTAGTTCCAGAGCAGGGGGCACTGAATACCTGCTTGTGTCTTGATAATGCAGAGTGGAGGCCAAAGTCTCTACACCTGCAGAGGCTGAGAAACTGTAAGAAATGGATGTATTTGGATGATTGTAAAATGTGGCAGAAAAGGAGGCTTAGGTTATCTGAAGATCCCAGAAAGTGGCATGCTGGGCAGTGTGGCATTGGTATGTGTAGCTGCCTTCCCAGAGCATGAGAGGCAGGAAGAAAGATAGGGAGATAACAGTAAACACGATGGTATAGATGGCTGTAATAGGACAGGAAAGGGAACTGACAAGCACAGAACAGGCAGGGGCCCTGGGGGCAGGTGAGACCGAGGAAATGTCGTACAAAGGGAAAGGGAAAGGGTCATCCCTCAGAGAACAGACTGTCAGGAAAACTAGTTGCCAAAAAAATAGTTGAAATAAAGGGGAAGAGTATGAGATGTGGGTTACTCGTTTTGATTTTTTTTTTTTTAAAGTGGGGCAAGGAGGATTTATTTTGCCCATGGTTTCAGTCCATGGTCAGCACTACTGTTTCTGGGCCATGTGGGGCAGAACAGCACTGTGGAAAGATGCTGCTGAGCATCCGTCTTCTTGCCCTTCAATTCCACTCAAGCGCACCTATTGGGTGCAGCTACTCACACCTACACAGGTCATCATCCCTCCTCAGCTGACAGTCTCTGGATCCTGACATGTGCTTTACAGACCTCACAGGCATGTCCCAGCCACCACGGTTAACTCTTGCTGGCGGCTTCTGTGGGGAGCTCCAACCGAGTAGTAGAACATGGCCTCTCACTTTCCACAGCAGTGCTTTAGTTTGAATATTGAATGTTGTCCAAAGTCTTGGTCCTCAGGTTCTAGGATGGCACTGTTGGAAGGCACTAGTACGAGATTCTTAAATCATTGGGACTTCCCACAGGAGTTATTGTGCTCTCATGAGCGCTCTCTCTCTCTCTCTCTCTCTCTCTCTCTCTTCATGGACATGTTCCTTCTGGAATGGGCTGTTTTGCACAGATCAATAGTACCAACCAATCGGAGACTTGAAACTTCTAAGTAGATGAGCCACTACCTGTTATTTCATTCTGGCCATGGGAAGCTAAGACACTTCATTGACGTGAGCAGTAGCTGAAGATCTGGGGATGATGACGGAACAGATATTATGAAGGATTCTCTAAATTTTTAAAACAGGCTATTTTCACTTACCCTAGATCCTGTACTTGAATCCTTTATGTGCTGGGGAGATTGTGTGTGCATTCCTGTGTGCTAGGTCTCCCTGTGTGCTTTTATGTATGTGTGTGTGTGTGTGTTCACACAAAAGACTTGTGTGATCATTTGATCTTTTCACAGGACAAGGAACTGAGTCCCTTTCTCAGTCTCTATAGTAGAGGGTTGTTTATTAAAGATTCTAGTTAAAGATTCATTGAAGAGTAAATAAATGCTTCCTTTCCTGACCTTTCTTTTTTGGGGGGGGGGAGGTGGAAAGGAATCTCAGAACTAAGTGAGAGCTAAAAGTGGAAATGAAAGTTATCAGGGCCACAGTCTGAGATAAGCCCATTTTCTCCTGGGGCTTCCTCTCTGCTAAAGAATCTTAATGGGAAGATTATCGTCCTTGGGTGTAACATGGTCTACTCCATTCCTTCAGAACCCAGCTGCAGGACTGATTCAGGGAGTCCTAGTTGGTGAGGGCAGAGTCCTACCTACAGGGTATTAGGAATGGACTTCGGAGTGTGCCAAGAATCCATGAGGACATCCACTCCAGATTTCTCCTGGCATTTGCCATTTGTGGCCCTGATGGGGCAGAAACAATGATTAATGTCCTGGCTCTATTGTCTTTTAACTGGTGTCATCTTTGGCAAGTCGTTTCATTTCTTGGAGTCTTGGCGTCCATCCACCTGATCAGAAGTCTGTTCCTTACTTTTCTCATTGCTGTGAGAAAACGTGTGGCAGACTGTATGTACCTGACCAAGCAATTGGAAACCAGTCTTAGGCAGTTTTAGAGCGGCCGTGCTGGGATGGTCTCTGAAGGTCTTCAAAGGCAGGGATTACTCCCACTGCAGGGATTACCCTTCCCCAATTTCCCCCAACCCTCTGTTCATGAAAAAATATGGAGATTAGTTCTCCAATACAGATAAGTACTACCAAGAAGTTAAGCACATGATCAACTGGGTTGGGCCCCAATATGGACAGACCAATGAGATGTGAAGACCAAAAGCTCCAATCAGGTTTGCAGAAACTGGAGTTAACCAATGAGGAAAAGCCACCCCCCCCCCACACACCGTTGCCAAAGTATATAAATATACCTGATCCTGGCAGCCATCTTTGGCACTTGCTTTTCATGACACTCCACATCTGGAGTCCATGAGTTCTTTTCCAGCTCCTTGCCCCTCCTGGATTCCATGCCTGGAGTCCACGAGTTCTCCAGGGTACCCTTGCCCCTCATGGTGCTCCACATCTGGAGTCCGTGAGTTCCATTCTTTCCCTCCTACAATAAACTCTGCCTTCATCCTCTACATTTGTTCTGGTTTCAGTCTTTGACTTACCAACACACAAGAACCTGGATACATACAGACCCTAAAGTGACTGACTCAAAAAAAAAAAAAATTAAGACAGACGCTGACTCAAAAAAAAATTAAAGAACAATTTATTTTGCCTGGAGGTCTGAGAAGACACAGGCTAGCATGGTGATAAAGACATGGCAACTGGGCCAGCTGATGCGCATGGATGAGAACACGAGGCTGACTTCTCACATGTGGGCAGATCCCGAAGCAGACAGCGTGGGCCAGAGCCAGGTCTGTCTATGACCCTTTAGCCAGACTCCCACCATCTTTCTTTTTTTTTTATTTATTCAATTGTGCGTGTGTGCGTATGTATGTGTGTGCGCGCACGTCTGTGTGTGTGTGTAGAACCACGGACGAATTCGGGAACCACCATGGACACCTCCACTTCCTCTGCCCCGGGATTCACAGGCTCCGCCCTACCAGGGCCAGAAACACAGGCCGCCCCTGCTTCCACCTGGCGTCTATACGTGGGATCTGGGATCCGAACTCAGGACCTTCTGCCTGCAAGGCAGAGGCTTAACTCCTGAGCCACCTCTCCAGCCCCAGACTCCCACCATCTTTCTATGTGCCCATTAGGCCCCATGTCTGAAAAACCCACAACCTTCCAAAACATAGCTCCTGGCTGGGGACACTTGGTCCTCACATTAATCTGTGGAGGGAGAGCTTAACATCCAAACCATAATAACAATAAAGGTGTGATGGCCACATACCCCATTAGCGATGGTCAATATACTTGGAGTACTAGTTACTCTTTGTGCTACTGTGAGACATCATCAAGGCTCAAACAACTTAAGAGAAGAAAAAGGGAGATTTATTTAGCTTAGCATTCCAGAAGGAAGATACAGTCCATTATACCAGGAAAAACATGGCTGACTGGCAGAAGCTGGAGGCAGCCTAAGTCACACCATCATGGAGGCTGAGAGCTGCAAAACTGCCAACTGTAAGAGCAAGCCTCTCCCAGAAGTGAGGCGGGGCTAATCCACCTCAAGGCCCATCCCGTGTGACTGCCTTCCTCCAGCAAGGCTCTGCCTTCTGAAAGTGCCATGATTCCCCAAACAAGTACAGATTCACACACGTGAGCCTGTGGGGACACTCACATTTCAAACCACGACACAGTCATTGGTTAACGCAGTACCTTTCGCAAAGTATATTATCATTCCAGATATGAAAAGTTCCCAGTGGGAAACAGTAAGAAGGCAGTGTGCAGCACAAGGACATGTGGCCCATGTCCACCAGGGCAGCAGAGAGTCTGAGACATGGAGAGGACAGAACAAGCCCAGGACCGAGGAGAAAATTCTCTAGGCGTGCGGAGACTTGTCTGCTGTTTCCACAGGGTGCTCACAACTCAATGGACAATCCGCATGAGCACTGGCATTCCCTGGGAGTTTGTCAGGAGTGTCTCAGGTTGGGGTGAAGCCGAGTGGTGGAGAGCTTGCCTGGCAAGCATAAGATCCTGGGTTCAACCCCTAGACCAGGAAACACACACACCAAACACACTAATCTTGCAGGGCATGGCAGCTCATCCCTGTAATCTCAGTGCTTGGGAAGCTGAAACTGGAAGATTGTTCTAAATTGAAGACAGTCGGGGCTACGGAATGAGACTCTGACTTAAAACAAACAAGCAAACACACACACACACACACACACACACACTCACACACACACACACACACACACACAAAACCCCAGAAAGGTAGGAAAAAAGGAAAGGAGGGAAGAAGGAAAGAAGGGAAGAGAAATGCTGACACTGATTCTCAGGTACCTTCAGGGCTTCCTGAGGCAGAATCTGCACGTGGAGCAAGTGCGCCACAGAAGTTTGCGAAGCCCTTTGCTGGGCCCGAGACGTCTACAGCCAACTTTCCTTCCAACTTTCCAGCAGAGGACAGAAAAACTGGTCACTCTCATGTTGCTCCAGAGGGTGACTGAGAGGAGGCACCGTGCGAAGATCAAACTCATAGGCTGGTCACACCCTCCAGTCACTTCTGCACCTGTCCTGGACCACTAATATGGACAGAGCCAGAGAAACTCTGTAGAGCACTTGGCAGTGAGTGCTTGGTGACTGAGGACGCAGGGAAGCAAATTGCCATCATGACCTACATTTGCTTTGCACAACCCGGTTTGCAAGTTCTGATGCTGTGTGTGTGTGTGTGTGTATATGCATGTGCAAACATGCATGCTTATGTGCATGTATGTATGAACAATCCTCCCTGTAACATACATATCCAGAAAAAAATCTTTTTTTAAAATTTTTTTTAATTTATTCAATTGTGCGTGTGAGTGTGTGTGTGTGTGTGTGTGTGTGTGTGTGTAGAACCACAGACGAATTCGGGAACCACCATGGACGCCTCCACCTCTTCCTTGTTTACTCTGCCCCGGGATTCACAGGCTCCGCCCTACCAGGACCAGAAACGCAGGCCGCCCCTGCTTCCACCAGGCGTCTATACCCGGGGTCTAGGATCCGAACTCAGGACCTTCTGCCTGCAAGGCAGAGGCTTAACCCTTGAGCCACCAGAAAAAATATCTTTTATCTTTCATTAACAAACCAATGTGTCTGCCTAAGAGGAGAATATTATTTTTTACAATCTCCTCTCAGGAGCGCTCAGCCTCTGGGGTCGGGTGGAAAGAGCACATTTTCAAAGATCTGAAGTTTTTATTTCCTTTCTGTGACATGTAATCAGGTCTCGGAATCCACTCTTTGCCTTTTTGCCAACAGATTGTCCTTGTTGTTATTTTTTAACAGGGCGCATAAGTTTCCAGTTGAGGGAGTCTATACTAAGCTCCTTCATCCAACAGTGTAGGGGCCAAAGCATGTCAGCGCCAGGTGTTGCAGCGCCCTGCAGCCGAGGACCTCAGAGTTCTCGGGGTGCTCTCTTCTTTGGAGTTGCAGTCAGGGAAAAAAGCCTGGGGCGCTGTTAGCAGAGGCCCTGTCCGTCAGCACTTCTCACAGGCTCTTTTCAGACAGGAATGTTCTGATAAGGAACCGGGTGGAATGTGGGCACTCCATCAAAGCTATCCAGGCACAGCCTTTACCGCGCGCGCACGTGCGTGCGTGCGTGCGTGCGTGCGTGTGTGTGTGTGTGTGTGTGTGTGTGTGTGTGTGTGTGTGTGTGTGTGTGTGTGTGTGTGTGCATGCGCTCTTGGGCAGGATGCCTTGCTTTCAGCTCGCTGTGAACATGGGAAAGAAAAATGAGGCTGAGCTCGGGAGACAAGGTGCCAACGGTGCTCTGGCCGAGCTACCTTTGACCTGCAACTGCAAACAGCCACTTCTTTCCCCGGCTGGCTCCACTCTGAGAGTGAGCCTGGGGCTGCCGCTTACTTAACTACCAGTTCCACTTAGCCCCGCGTGGGACCGACTGGCCAGTTCCCACCAACCAGCCTTCGTTCCAGGCCCTGGACTCCTCTGTCCTTCCCAAACTCTGGGATCCCCTCCGCAGCTCTCTTGCCAGCTGCTTCCTAACCCTTCAGGGGCACGAGGATTCATGCCACCCAAGTCCACAGGTCCCCAAACTCCGGTCTGAGTGCCTGAGCTTCTGCCTCACAAATTCCTTCTCTGGGTCCCCAACAATTTAGTCGTGGAGTTTCCTGACAACATTGTGCAAGTCCCCCTGGGAAAGAAAGTGACTCAAGCTTCTTTCATCAGCTCACAGACGCCAGACTTGCGTGCCAGTCATCTTCGGAGCTAAATAAAATTAAGGCTTATGATGCAAACCCCACACATCAAAAATGATGACCGGAAGTATATATGGGAGACAAATGGAAATTAAGAGCCGTAGATCTTCATCTTTTCTTTTTAAACAATGACTCTGAATTCCCCAAGTGCTACATGAAAACATTCTTCCAAGTTAAAAAGTTCCTCCCTTTCCCAGGAATTTTGAAACTACCTTTATGCCACAGAGGCCTGAATCCCCACTAGAGCAGACAATCCAGAGGCAACCCTGAGACCCATAGAAGCAGACAGGCAGGAGGGTGGGAGGGAGTGGGATGGATTGATGAAGGGACCGGAGGGAAGGAGGAAAGGGTGCAAGGGAAGTAGGGAGGGATAAGTATTAGATGTGCTTGTGAAAGTAGGAAGAAATTTTAAAATTATTTAAAAAAAGAAACTACCTTTAATTATCCCTACCTGGACATTCCAACACAGTCGCCCAATGAGTTCTCTCACCACTGTGGCTGATTTGGAGATTACCCCCAAAACTTTTCTGTATATTTACATTATTGTTTTGTAGGCTCACTTCTCTGTTCCCATAAAAGTTGAGCAATCCTGTGGAATCTCACCCCACAAATGTTCTAAAATTTACTTTCTTCATTCCACAAGATAACCCCCATTCTTTCTGTGTCAATACACAGACAACTATTTTTCTTTCTTTCTTTTTAACAACTGCCGAATACTTTGCTAGGCATGGCTTATCTATTCATCACCTTCTGATGAGCACTTAAGTTGTGGCTGGTTTCTGTCATTAGCAACTCAGGTTATAATGTCGCCTCCTGTACGCATGTCCATGATTACGTGTCCAAATGCTGCTTGAAGATTTTTATTGTTATTTTTTAAACTGATTTTCTTCATCGTTCATACTAGAAAGGTAGTTATTATTTAAAACTGAAAGATTAGAATATCAGAAAGACTGAGTGATCCAAGGCACTAGACTAAAACTGAAAAAGTTTGTATCTTAAAAATAAGAATTATCAGAAAAAAAAAAAAAAACAGCTAAAAGAGGAGGAATTATTGAAAAAGAAGCATTTGTACCCCTTTTACCTTTGGGAGGATTCAGTTTTTAACAACAGGATTCACATTTAACTATAATGTGCTTTTTAAAATTAAACGAAATTAAAAAAAAAAAAAGAACTATATCTGGCTGCTGCCTTCAGCTCTAAGTTTCCAATCGAGACTGGCTCAGTTGGTGTTTCTAGAATCCAGCACTTTGCTGACTGGCTTGAATTCTCTCCATCTCACCCTTGAGAGAATAGCAAAGGCTTGCCAGGGTTTTTCCAAAGAAGTAGGACTGAGAATCCTCCCTTGTCCCCACGTGGCCCTTTTCGGGCCAGTAAGATGAATCCATAGGGCGCTCAGCACTGAGTGGGGGTTGGGCTCCTCAAAGGCCAATAGCAGCAGGAGAGTTTGCAAATCCTCCCACAGGTGTCAGACTTTCTGTGCTCACTGGCCCGTGTGTGGAGAAACCATGAAACAGGAATGCCTAATTTTGCGTGATTCCTGACTGTGCATGGCGGCTCTGCCTGCCAGTTTGGTTAATACTCAGGTGCACATGGGCAAAGCCCCCTGCTCGAGTATCTGGGAATGGAGAGGAGGGGGATAGGAGGGACATGACTAGATGCTGGGGAGCAATTGGCCAAATGTTCCAGGGCCAAACTTTTTTCTTTATTGCAGAGAAGAACACAAAGCAATCAGGAAACCTGGCTACCAGTTGAATCACAGGTCAGACCCTCCCTAAGGGCATGGGACCCCAGCAGCACATATAGCCAGAAGAAAAACACTTGCAAATGTCCTAAGCGAAATACTTATGAAAATTAGGGGCTAGGCTGCTTGGGTCCCCCAACGGTGTCAAGAAATAGATAACTAAAACAAGACTAAATGAGACAGTGTAAAGCAGTCAAGTCTCCCCCAGAGTCCGACTCAAGATTAAAATCAGCACATATTATTTACTACTAGGATGATCGTTATCACTTAACTTTGGTGAGAAAAAAAATAGTTGGTACTATGATAAACTGGTTGGTTCTCTTACTAAAACACAGCCATTTGATTTTTAATTGAGTAAGAATAGTTGAAAACATCCACTGCTGGATGACACATGAATTTCTAGATTCCAGAGCTTTGCAATGTGAGATGTCAACAGAACAGCCGGTCCAGCTGCAGCAGCTGGGAGGGACTGACTCTTCTTTCCATGACCCTCAAGGTCTTTGTCCTGCAGCTGATCAGAGCGCCCCCTGCTGTGGATCCTTGAGATAATAGCGCATTCCAGATCACTAGCCTAATGCTGGGCATTTAGGTGCTTTCTCACTTTTTGCATTATTTGAATAATGTGCATATTTATTTAAAAGCCCTTTGTCTATGTTTAAGATCATTTCTTTATGGTCAGTGGCAACAGAGGCTTATTAAAGAGAAATAAAAAAACGTAAAAACTCTTGAAATTTTTTCACTACATTCTTACCAGGCCTACTCATAAATTCCCATCGAACACTTGCTATCATCAAATATTATCACTTCTAAATAATTTATATTATTCCAAAGATAAATACAACATTTCCTTTTTAAAATAAACATTTTTTTCTCTTCCAGGATTTATAAAAAGTAACACTTACATGGAATCAAGAAAAAGGGCTTCATTAGCAATCCAATGGGGAAGTGGAAAAGAGGCAAACTGAGAGTACCAAGTGTGAACTCTAAAAGTCAGTTGTGTTCAATGTGAGTGCTGCCATTATTTTCCCTCGGGGAAATTTCAGCTCCAGGAGAAGAGTAGAGTTCATTTCTGCCAACCCTGACTTTCAGAACTTAGCTAAATAAACCAGTCAGGGAAACAGTACACAGACTCTTGGTGACAAAACTACTAAAAAACTGCAAAGAATGTTTCCTCAGAGACTTTAAAAACTCCTGGCTTCCACCAAACTCCAAGAAACATAAGACAGCTGATATCATGCCATCTCTGCGAAGCGCCGGTATTCACCGACAGTCAGAGAGCATTGTGAGGCTCACCTTTCAGATCAAGCCCTGGTGTGCCAATAACTCACAAGTACTTTCTTTTTGCTACTCTTTTTTGCGCAGTTTTTTTCTCTTTAAAATTTTTTTTGTAACTTTTAAATTAATTTTATTTATTTAGTGTGTGTGTGTGTGTCTGTATCACAGGGCACTGTGTGTCCCTATGGAGGCCCAAGGGTGATTTTGGGAATCATCCTGAGTTGCTTCTACCTTTTTGATTGGCTCTGGGATTTCCCAGGCTCCACCCACCAAGGCCTGAAGTTCAGGCTGCCACAGTTTCCGCCTGGCATTTTTTGTTGTTTGTTTGTTTGTTTTGTTTTTTAACCTGGGACCTGAGATGGGAACTCAGGATCTTCTGCTTTGGAGACAGAGTCTTAACCCCTGAGCCATTTCTCCAGCCCTTTTTCTCTTTTTTTGTATTTTTTTCCTTTTCCCCTGTTTATCGCTTTATTTACCTACTTAACTTTACACACTCAGTTATCTCATGAGACGTGGGCTTCTAGATTGTTTATTACTCAAATAGGATTAAGTGTAGTAGTTAAAAATTCTCCACCCAGATTATTACAAATAATTATCATTATCCTTCATCTGCATCTCTCATAACTCCCTCACCTGAGACCTACCACCTTCCTTGTACTTCATACCCTTCTCTCATAAACTGTAGAATCTGTCAGCCCCAAAGCATCTTAATTATCAAACCCCTATTCTTTATTCCCATACCTAACCTAACACTTATCCCAGTAGTTATCCATCTTACTTCTCTAGCACCTCTATTTTTAATAACAAAAGTCCAAATATAGACCCTATTGCCTTCATCCAATCCTGAAGCTCAGTACCCCAGATTGAACACAGCCATCCTATCCAAGAATGAATACCCAGTGACACCAGACTGAACTTCAAGCTATCCAAAAAGTAGTGAAAGCAAATAGAAAGTCTGATTCACCCACTAGAAATAAATGAACTAGCAATATAAATCAAAGGAAATAATCAACAACCTAACTCCAGGTGTACACATCTTACCATAAAAACAGAAACAACATAAATCTCAACATCACCAACCCCATGGCATCAACTCCCACCTAGGGTAACTCATTGGGTAACAATCAAAAAATCAAAAGAGCAGCAATCAAGACAGCGAATTATAAATATGATCAAGGAATTCCAAGAGAACTTGGATAAATGCTTAAATAAGCATGAAAAGAGCACAATAAATTCAGGAAAGACCAAGAGAACACAAACACCACAATTAGAAAGACAATTAAAGATCTGAAAACAAACAGAAAAACTGAAGGAAAAAAAGGCGCATTTAAAAAAACAAAAAACAAAAACAAACTCAAACTGAAATAAAATTGGAATCCAAAATTCAAGCAATCCAGACCAAGAGGACCCCCAGCTGACCCGATAAGAAAGGATCTCAACAGCCCAATGTAGTACAATGAAAGAGCAGTGAAATAGACAACCACAATCAACCGGAATGCAGAGAATTAGCAGCGTATTGGCAAAGTATCAGCAACCCTAAAACGCTCAATCCAAACTGGACCAACCAGACCCCCTCCCATCCTAAAGTTTAGAGAATTTTGTGGAAGAGGAGGCAGTAAGATTGTAAGAACTTGAAGGTGTAGAGGCTCACTGCTGGACAGGTCACCCCAAATACTACAGGGCAGCTGCATCTTTCCTTAGACATCGCAGTAGGATGTCACTACAATGAGTCCTAGCCTCACCAGACCTACACGATGGCTGACATATCACCATTCCCTCACGGACTAGTAAGGAACTAGGAGAACTAACTACAGGCACTGAGAACTTAGGAGCAAGGGCTAGACAGGTGAAAGGGATCATCCCTATTAGTGGTCTACCCAAGGAAGAGCTACTCGAACTGCCACAAAGGGCTGAGCATGACGGTGGGAGGGAGAGAGATGGATTGGCGCAAGTAAGGAGAAAAGGATGGGGAAGGGAGAAAGAGGGGAAGGAGGGAGAAAAAGGGAAGGAGAGAGGTGAGACAGAAGGGCGAGTAAGGCAGCTACGCATTGTTTGTATAAAAGGAGAAATTCTTAATAAAAATGCATGAATAGAGCATACAGAAGCTGTGGGCCATCAAAAGAGCCAACTTACAGATTGCAGGAATTTTGGAAATAGATATCCAAGAAGAAAACGAAGCATGCATTATTCAATGACATTATAGAGGAAATTTTGCCTAGTCTAAGGAAAGAGATGCCCATCCAGATTCAAAAGGCATGCAGGATCTAATAGGACCTAGAAAGAAATTTCCAATACATGATAGTCAGAACATTAAATGTGCAAACTAAAGAGAAGATCTGAAAGGTTGCAAGACAGAAAGATCAAGTCACATATAAAGGCTAGCTTATCAAAATAAAAGCTCACTTTTCGATTAAAATAAGCAAAAGCCAGAGGACTTGGAGAGATACACTAATACAAGTTATGAATGAATACAAATGCCAACCCAGATTATTATATTCAGCAAAATTATCAGTTATATTAGAAGATGAAAGAACAGTATTTCATAATAAAAGCAGTCAAAGGACTATATGACTACCAAGCCAGGTCTACGAAGAATACTGGAAGGAATACTCAAGACTGAACAGAGAAGTAAACACACCCAAGAGGCTGGAATAATAATTAATAATAAATAATTCCAGGACAATGACTGAGCAAAGGAATACAAATTCAAACACTGTAAAATCAGCAAAATGAAAGGAATCAATAAACATCTTTCAATATAATCTTAAATGTTAACAGGGTCTATTCCCCAATCAAGAGACATATATTTACAGCTAGAATTAAAAATTGTGACCTATCAATTCTGCGCCTCCAAGAAACACACCTCATTGTGAAAGAGACACTGTCTTAGAGTGAAAGGAATGTCAAAGATACTCCAAGGAAATGAAAACAAGAAACAAGCAGGAGTCGCTGTCCTAATATCTGACAAAAATAGACTCCAACTAAAGCAAACTATAAGAGATGGTTGCTGCCTACTAGTTGAGGGAACAATCCATCAAGAGATCACTAGAGTGCCAGAGAGATGGCTCAGGGGTTAAAACTCTGTCACCCAAGCAAAAGGTCCTGAGATCCGATCCCAGGTCCCATGTAAAAATGCCTGGAGGAAACCGTGCCTGCCTGCACTTCTGGCTCTGGTGGGCAGAGCCTGGGAAATCCCAGAGCAAAGCAAAAAGGAGGTGGAAGCATCCAGGATGATTCCGGAAGTCACCCTTGGTCTTCTGACACACACACACACACACACACACACACACACACACACACACACACAGGGGCGTGAGTGAAATAAATAAAGTTAAAAAAGAGATAACTAAAAGTCTAAACATATAACACAAAACATAGGCTCACCCAAATTCATTAATTCATGCTGCTAGATGTAAAACAACTAATAAACCCAAATATGATGATAATAAGAGACTTAAATATCCTACTTTCACCTTTAGACAGGTCAACTGGTCAAAAACTGAAGAGAAACACATTGGAGTTAAATGAAACCATAAATCAAATGGACAGACATCTACAGAACATTTCATCCAAACATTAAAGAATACACATTCTTATCAGCAGCTCGTGGAACTTCCTCCAAAATAGACAACATTCTGGGACACAAAGCAAGTCTCCACAAATACAGGAAAATTGAAACTATATCCTGTATTCTATCTGATCACTATGAAATAGTTATATGTCTACAACAAACTAAACAACAGAACACATACAAACCCATGGAAACTAAACAACACGATTTAAAATGTAGAATGGGTCAAGAAATAAATAAAATAAGACATAAGAAAATTCCCAGAGTTTAATGAAAATGAAGATATAACATACCAAAATTTTTAAAAAAATTTATGTATTTTTCTGCTCATATAAATGTAATAGGTACCTCTGTCCCCTCCCTCCCTCCACCCCTCCCTGAACCTCTCTGTTCCCTCCGCCCTTTTCCCTTTCCTTTCCCCCCTCCCTCCCTTTCTCCCAGTGCTCCCTCCCCCCATCTCTGAAGCATCCTTTAATGTGAACATACCAAAATTTATACGACACAATAAAAGTCATTCTAGGAGGAAATTCCAGAGCAAAGCAAAAAAGAGGTAGAAGCAATCTAGGGTGATTCCTGAAGTCACCATTTGACTTCTACAGGGACACATAATGCGCTCGCGCTTTCTCTCTCTCTCTCTCTCTCTCTCTCTCTCTCTCTCTCTCTCACACACACACACACACACACACACACACACACACACGTAAATAAATAAATAATAAATTTTTAAAAATGTGAGTTGTCCTCCATAGGCTCTTGTGTTTGAATCTTTAGAGTTTGAGAAAGTCAGGGCACCTTTAAGAGGTACAGCCTTGCTGGAGGAAGGCAGTCACAGGGTGGGCCTTGAGGTTGATTAGTCCCACCCTATTTCTGGGAGAGTACTCTGCTGTAGCAGTGGCAGTTTTTGCAGCTCTCAGTCTCTATGAGGGGCATGATTTAGTCCAACTCCAGCTTCTGCCACCAGCCATGTCTTTCCCACTGTAATGGACTGTTTCTCTCCTCTGGAACCAAGCTGAATAAAATCTCCCTTTCTCCCTTAAATTGCTTGACTTTGAATGGTGTCTCACAGCAACAGGAAAGAGTAACTACTACACTACTAAATGACAATTTTTTTTTTTTTACTAAACGACAACTTAAAAGAAAGGAATGAATTTCTAAACAAATACAACTATCAAAGTTGAACAAAATGTAATAAATAGTATAAACAAACCTTTAACAGGCAATGAAGTTAAAAATATAAATGAAAATTTCCCATCTTAAAAAAAAGCCAGAACTGGATGGATTAAGCAAAGAAATCTACCAGGCTTTTATAGAAGAAATAACACCATTATTCCTTATTTCACAAATAGAAAAGAAAAGAATGCTCCTAAGTTGTTTCTATGAACTCAGTGTTATTCTGATCTCAAAACCAAATAAGACATCACAAAAAGAATTATAAGTCACTATCACTAATGAACACAGATGCAAAAGTCTTTAATAAAATACTTGCAAATTGAATCCCCAAAAAATATATCAAGAAGATAATACACCATGTCATGGTTTGAAATGAATTGTCCCCCACAAGCTCAAGTGTTTGAATCATGTCACTTTTAGAAGGTGGATCCTTGCTGAAGGAAGGCAGTCACAGGGGGTGGATCTTGAGGTTTATTAGCCCTGCCCTACTTCTTGGAGAGGACTGTATCTCTCCTCTGGAATTTTAAGTTGTTTGAATTTGAATCACAGCAGCATGAAGAGTAATTGCTACATAACATAAAATCGGCTTAAGTTCAGAAATGCAAGGATGGTTTAACATACATAAATCAATAAACGAATTCATCACATAAAAAGACTCAAAGACAAAAACCATATGATTTTCTCCTTAGATTCAACATCTTGCATGATAAAAGCTCTTGAGAGAACAGGAACATAATAAAGGCTATATACAGTAAGCCTAAGACAAACATCATTCTAAGTGAGGAAAAACTTGAAGCATTCCCAGATAGACCATGAATGAGGTAAGTCTGTCCATTCTCACCACTTCTACTCAATATTACGCTTGAAGTCCTAGCAAGAGCAATAAGGAAAAAAAGAGAAAAAAAGGGAATCAAATAATAAAGGAAGAGGTTAAGATATCCCTATTTTCAGGTGATGTGATTCTGTATTACTGCACAAAGAAACTGCTTGAACTAATATATACTTTCAGTAAAGTGGAAGGCTACAAATCAACATACAAAAACCAGTGATCTTGATTTTTGACAAAGGTGCCAAACATATACACTGGAGAAAAGGGAACATCTTCAACAGTGTTGGGAAAATTGGATATTTATAACTAGAAGAATGAAAATTGACTGGTATCTCTCACCTTGCAAAAATATTAACTCCAAATGAATTAAAGACTTCAATGACAACCTAAAACTTAGAAACTTATAGAAATAGCAATGAACACACTTGAATTGATAGGCTTAGGTAAAGATTTTCTAGACGGGATTCCATTTGCACAGGAAATAAGAGCAACCAATCAACACCTGGGAACTCATGAAAGTAAAAAGTTTCTGATTTGAAAAAAACTGTTAATTGAGCAAAAGTCAACCCATAGAATGGGAGAAAAATCTTTTCTAGCTACGAATCTGACAGAGGATTAATCTCCAAAGTATATAAAAAACAAAAAATTAACCATCAAAAAAGCAAACAACCCAATTAAAAATAGGCCTTGGAACTAAGAGAGACTTTTCACAAGTAGAAATTTGAATGTCAAAGAAATTTCTTTTTTTTTCTTTTTAAAAAATTTATTAATCTTATTTTTAAATTACATTAACCATGAATTTATGTTTTTTATCATCTATTACCTACCTTATCTCTGCATCCCTTCCCATTCTTTTCCCTCCCTGTCCCATGTCTCCTAAATGTGCAACTGAGTTTCCTCTAGGATGCCTGCATTAGTTAGTGCTTGGGCACCTGTCAGAATACAAATGACCCACCCGGTGGGTAGACTATAGAATACAGAGACTATTTGCCTCTTTTATCTAGCACCAGTCTTCTACAATCCCTCGGATAGCATCATGTTTGATGGGATCCTCGCTCTTCCATTGCAAGATGTTGCTAGGCAGCTATTGTAAAGGTCTAGTGGAAGTAGTCACTGTTACACTGAGTTCTGGACGTGAACAGAGGCTGTCTCACATTGCCTCTCTCCACTCTCTGGCTCTTACATTCTTACCACCCTCTTCTGCAAAATTCCCTAAGTCTTGGGATGGGCGATAGTTTAGATGTATTGAGCAAGGCTGAGTATTCACAAATGCTTTTACTCTGTGTTATGGCCACTTGTGGTTCTCTGCCCTACACATCTTCCGTTGCACATGGGTCTTTCTTAGTTGGGTGCCAGGTATGTTTTTTTGATAATCTCACCACTCTCTCTTCTACCCCTGTGCCTTGTGGTGGGAGTGGGGTTGACTTAGATGTTCTCTTCAGAACTCAGAAGCTTGTATTCGCTTATTTTCTGCCTTCAAAGAAATATCTTAACAAGTGTTCAATTTTCCTGATCAACAGGAAGTTGCAAATTTAAACTACTCTGAGATATCATCTTCCCTTAATCATAATAGCTGAGATCGAGAACACATTCAATGCTGGTGAGGATGTGGAGAAAAGGGAATACTTACTTATTGTTGGTCAGAATATAATTGGTATGTTCAGTTTTGAAATCAGTATGGTATTCCTCAGAAAGCTAAAAATGGAACTGCCCTATGATCCAGCTTATCACTTCTGGGAATAATCCCAAAGGACTCTACATCATATTACAGGGACATTTATGCATCTATGTTCACTACAGTTCTGCTCACAATAGCAAGGAAATAGAATCAGCCAAATGTCTATCAATGGAGAAATGGGTAATGAAAATGAGGTATATATACACAATGCAATACTATTCAGCCATTAAGAAAAATGAAATTATGGAATTTGCCGATAAATGGATGAAACTGGAAAATATATTAAGGAATGTATCTCAGACACAGAAAGACAAATACTGCATATTCTCTCTTACATACAGATGCTAGCATTGAACTTCTTCTGATTGATGAGCTTAATTCCTATAAAAGAATTCCTATAAAAGTCAGAAAACTTTAAAGAAGTCATTAAACAGGGATGGGAGGAATGGATAGGGTGATGACACTAAAGGAGGATCTATAAAGACCACAGTTGGCAAGGTCAAAAAGGGGAATAATGGGGGGACTTCCTTAAGAGGGAAGATGAGAGAATAAGATACAGGAAGGGCTGAGAAAGTAACAAATAGGACTAAAGTTGTAAGATACAACCAGAGTAGAGACCTCTTATACTATTAGTATATAGAGAAACATTTTTGTTTTAAAAACAGTAAAACAGACATATCCTATACAAGGGAACACAGAATGAGCAAGATAAGTCGAAATGAAAAACTCCCTAAGGTGTTTCAACTAAAACACAGACAATTAAACAATATTCCAAGGACCAGTTATGTAGTTCCTCCTAATAAGCTATTGATCAGAGGCCTGAAAGGCCCCCAAAACAGTTCACTATCAGCCCCAGCAGCTTGTGCTTACCATTGGTCATTCCTCTTAAAGCCATATCCGTGTGCAGCTAAGCAAAGTTGTAGAGTCTTCAGTGTATTTTAACATCCTAGAATAGACTCTTGCCAATAATGCATAATTCCCATGTGGATGTGGTGAAAATCTCACAATAACAGAAACAGCATGAAGCCCATTGGCATCGCCTCCTGCCACATGCTCCTGTTTCAAGAAGTTATCCAAGCCCTGAAGAATCTGTTTCCCCAAAACAGTACACAAAGCTTTCTGTCTTTAAAACTGTATTGTGTGTTAGACTCATGTTGACCCATTTACCTTCTTTTTCAGAGTGACTTTTCCCCTCTTTTTTAATAGTAGTAATGGTAGGGAACCAGAGATCTGAAGTCATAACATTCAAGGACATTTCCTATAAAATTATGTGATATTTTCACTGAAACTTTTAAATTGCTTTTTAATAACTAGAGATGATTTTAGAGGCATCAGATGATTTTAAAGGCTTTCTAAAAACTCTATAATATTGATACAAAAGCAATATTAGAAGAGAGATTTTGCTGTTATTAGATCACATTATAGTTAGCACAGGACATCCCATACCTGCAAGTAGCATTTATCTGGGGTAGGGGATCAAATGGGAAAATGGATCATGAATTTATCAATATTATAAATATTAAAATACACTTTAAATACATATAGATAAAAATATACAAATAAAATATTTACAAGATTACACATCATTTAAATTAACAGGGGACCAAGTCCTCTGAAAGTTTTCTGTCACTATGAAAAAAGTACTTGAAGGAAATCAAGCCAGTCTACTGGAAGAAAGATTTATTTTGGCTCTTGATTTCGGTCCACAGTCTTTGGCTTTACTGTTACTGGACCATAGTAAGGCAGAGCATCCTGGTGGGAACATGTGGTCGAGAAAAACTGCTTGCTTAATGGAGGCTTCAGAGGAGGAGGACTGAAGGAAGAGAAGAAGGAGAAAGGACACAAACACATTCTTCAGGGTCACATGAGTAACTAAGTCTAACTAGGCCCTACCTTTTAAAGTTGCCTCCACCTTCCAATAGTCCATAAAGCCACAAATGAGGGGATAATCTGATGGTCACAGACTCTGTAATCCAATCACCTCCCCAAACCCCCACCTCTGAACACTTCTGCACTGGAGGCTAAGTTTTTTGTTTTGTTTTTGTTGGTTTTTTTTTAATTTTTTTTATTATTATTATTTATTCAACTGTGCGCATGTGCGTGTGTGTGTGTGTGTGTGTGTGTGTGTGTGTGTGTGTATGTATAGAACCACGGGCGAATTCGTGAGCCACCATGGCCGCCTCCACCTCCTTCTGCCCCGGGATTCACAGGCTCCGCCCTACCAGGACCAGAAGCGCAGGCCGCCCCCGCTTCCGCCTGGCGTCTATACGTGGGATCTGGGATCCGAACTCAGGACCTTCCGCCTGCAAGGCGGAGGCTTAACCCCTGAGCCACCTCTCCAGCCCACTGTTTTTGTTGTTTATTGAAGCTTTTAACATGAGCTTCTGGGAGATATTTTCAGATTCAAATTTTACGTTTTTTGATACTTATTTATATGCATGTATGCCTTTACATGTGCGTGCTCACGTATATGTGCATGCACATGTTCATAGGTTGTGCATTCTGCATGACATGCATGTAGAAGTCAGAAGACAACTCTCAAGAGTCTCTTTCTACCAGTGGTTTTCAGAGATCAACCAACTCAGGTTGCTACTGCCACTGGAAAAGGCCGATAAGTGGACCATACAGGTTTGCTAGAGCCATTCTGGAAACTAAAGTAACTTTTCTTCTAGAATCCCACCCTCTTGACCTCTTAGCAATATCTGCTAGCAGATTCACAAAAGGAAAAAACTTTAATGCTGTAATCTTCCTTTCCTCCTCCCCCTCCCTGCCCTATCTTAGTCTGTGACCAGCAGGTGAGACTTTGTTCTTTGGTGAGTGCCAGAGGACGCCCTCCATAGGTTTTATTACCTAGTACAACTTGTGCTGTAGAATCCTTATCTGCCCTTTCTCCCAAGGGTCTTACAGTCAGATTTGAGGCCAAGCACCCTCATCCACTAAGTTATCTCTTATCTACTGAGCCATCTCACAGGCCCCAGATTCAATTCTTTTTAAATTATTTTTTGAGCTTAAGCTGTTTTTATTCACTTCGACTCATATTTTTCCCTACTTTTTCAAAGATATTGAATATTCATCCCAGCTTTCCCTCCCTCCCCCTTCCTTCCCTTCACCATTCCCTTCCATTCCCACTCACCCTTCCGCCTGTATGCTTCTATGAACACCTGGGGTCACTCTAGCTTGCCTATTCCTGTGGGGGCTTAGGCCTTCATGGTATATCAAGTTACCTCTCTTTAGGCTACTCCACTGATATGTCCATTTCCCCTCACTCAACCAGCTTTAGACTCAAAGATTTGCACTGTATGTTCCCATTCTATGGGTATAATAACAGCTACCTACAGAGCACTTTGTTGTACTGTCTTCCTACCTATAGCTTAATTGGACTATCTTCCCTATTGATCTATTTCCTTCCCTTTTTTTAGGTTCTTATTCTAGTTTATAGTAACAGGATGGGTATTAGTCTGACAGTCAGTCTTGAATCCAATCAGAAAGCTGTTGGTTGTCTTCTTGATACTCATGCTATTATTACACTGGTGGTCACCTGTTGCCATGGTGATTTATATTGCACCTTACAGATCTCATGACATTGATGGGGCTTGTGATCATTTCTCTCCCCCAGTAGCTTCTACAGTGTTCCTCAGTACTGTGTAAGCTATCCAGCAAGGAGAAAGTCCTCAGACCAGTTCTAGTTGATATATTTTGCCCATGTTCTGTGATCCATTTGTGTTGCATCTTCAGTAATAGGGTCTCACTAATAGTTTTTGGAGAGTGACCAAGAGCAACGGCAAAAGCCTATAATGTTTGGGGACCTTTAAGACCTCTCTGACCAACATTTTATCAGGAGGTAGCACATTCCTGTGACTTCTAGTATAATTTTGTCCTTGGGTTCTAAGTGGATCAGTTTAACCCCCCCCCCATCTTCCTCACTCTATGCTTCTCTGCATAGGGACTTCCCATTCTGTTCCTTTCTTTAAAAGATGTGGTTTTTTAGTCGTTGTTTAGTTTTTGACATATTACTAACATAGGATGTTCCTCTGGGTTACTTCCCACAATTTTAGGGTTTTTTTCTATATGTCCCTCTGTCCCTTCTAGCTTCCATGTCTCTTCTGTCTCCCATCCCCTCATTCCCCACTATGTATTTTTCCCAGTTATTCCCTCCCTCACCCTTGTCCTGGGATCCTAAATCTCCCCTTTAAAAGGTTTCACCCCAACCATCCCTTCACACCTTCCCACTCATAGGTCTTTTTTGGAATTTTCTGGCATTTACAGTGTTGCCAATTCAAATACATCGACAAGGATGTCAGTGCAATCATCTGCATATGAGAACATGCAGTGCTTAACTTTCCGTGTCTGAAATACCTTACTCGATATTAAAGCTTTCAATTCCATCCATTTACCAGAAAATTTCATAATCTCACCCTTTCTGATAGCTGAGTAGTATTCCATTGTGTAGATGTACCACATTTTTCATTATCCATTCTTCTGTTGATGGGTATGTTGGCTGATTATATTTTTTTCCACTATTGTGCATATTCAATTCTTAACTCCTTTTTCAAGTCATCTTAGGAGAAATGAACAGGAGAATGTGACTTGGGCTAGGAAGAATGATTGCAATTTTTATATATAATATGTACAGATGGTCATCCCAATTTCTTTTTTAAAATTTTTTAAATTTTATTTTTCTAGTTTTACAAGCATATCAAGTACTCATCCCTGCTTCTCTCTATCTCCCTTTTCTCCCATCTCCATCTTTTCCCTTCATCAATCCATCCCACTCCCTCCCACCCTCCTACCTCCTGTCTGCTTCTATGGACCCCAGGGTTTCCTGTGGCTTGTCTACTCTTGTGGAGGTTCAGGCCTTTTTTGGTATACAAAGTTGCCTCTTTGGGCCACCCCACCGTTAGGAGCATTTCCCTTCACTCCTCCAACTTTAGTCCTGAAGATTTCCATTGTATGTTCTTCTCTCTCTTGAGTTCATCCTCTTTGCCTTCTTTTAATGTTTCTGTTTTTAACATTCAGGGTTGCTATTTATAATCCTCTGCTTTTGAGATTTTTGAAATTGTTATAAATGTTCATCTATTTTTCTATATGCTTCTTCCCAGTAGAAAAGCATTTGTACAAATCATGCCAAATTGGTATTCCTAATGCTAGAAGTTTCAGTTTGGCCAACTCTAAAGGGGAACTATGAAACTGGATGTTCAACATAGCTTTTTGGGTTACATTGAAATTTCAGTAGAGGCTGAAAGCTGAAAGCAGGTGTTTCTAATAGTGGGAGGAACTGCCAGCATCTAGGACCACAATGTTTTGGCAAAGCTTACCAACAGAAAAGTAATAATATAGGTTCTGCCACCATTTCCCTCCCCACAGTGGATTCTTAGGAAAGATGGAGAGGCCTTTCAGGTCCTGGAATGAGAGACTTTTACATCCTCTTGGGGAAGGATGGGTCCCTCTATGAACCCAAACAAACACAGAGTTTCCCAGAGAATCACTCACAGGGGACAAGCGTGCCCCAGAGAAGTCCGGATTGGGCATCTCCTTCCTCTGCTGGACATGTGTTTAGACTACAAACTAATGGTCTGTCCTTGTGCTGGTGTGAGCAGTGACAAGTGAATTGGAAAGAGCTGAATTCAGGTCAGGGACGTCAACCAACATCTCTGCGCTGGGATGGAGGCACCACTGCTGCCCTCAGGGCTGGTGGACTTGTGTGATAGCTTCGCCTGTCACTCAGCTGAGCTGGACCGGGCTACTTGCAATCCACTTTCTTCTATGTTTCTAGTTAGGGTTGGATGCAATAACAGTTTACATGAGATTTTTGAAGACAGAAATGGAGCAGTAGCTTTGTTTAATCCTGGAAGTTCCAAGCTGGTCCAGCATTGTCCAAACAAATGCATGTTTCCCATTGTGGAAAGCAAACTGCCTTGAAGCTCTTGGGATCTCATCCTTCCTTTTACTTGACTCCTAAGCCAGGTTCAAGAGCATCCGTTTTTCTGCAGGTTGCCGGGTGGCACTGGGAGCCTGGGGCTCTGAGTTGGGAAGGAGCTGACATGGATTCCAGAGGGAATGACATAGATCTAGCTGTCCCTTCTCTCACTCCGCGTTCATCCCTTCTTTCTCATCACCTGTCCCATGTTCTGAATGCTGAACGTTTGAGTGTTTTGCTAAAATATAACAAGAGACAAACACATAAACAAACCAAAAAAAAAAATCACCAGTAAAAGTAGGAGGAGAAAAAAAAAAGACTATCAGATGATAGACTTGCCAGTGGAAAATTAAAACCTCAAAGGAAAATTCCTCATCTGCCAACTAATCCAAAATCGGGGTCACTGTAATAACATTGAAATGAACTCTTTCTTCATGTTTACACTAATGTGGAGAAGTAATACTGTTCCTTCCCACAATCCAATCATTTGAACATGGCTTGAATGGAAACTTCAGCATACAGACACAATAACACGTTCCTATAATGTTAGCTCAGGGTGACATGGAATGTCAGTCATATATACAAACACTTCTATGGCTGTACAAAACTCCCAGTATGTTAGTGTTGACGTGTTTACACAGATCAGGAAGATGTCAGGGTGAGAGTCTAACCAGGGCATCCATGGAAACCAGACATGTTCAGGCATGACCAAAGGGACAGGATGTGAGACCACCCAAAGTCTGTTTACACGAAAGCCTGAGGCATGGGGCATGGGGCAATAATAGGACATGGTGAGACGGAATAGACTGCCCAGGGATAAGATCTCTTTGTTCTCCCAGGGGAATCACATGTTACTTTCTTTCTCATCCTAGACAGATATGTCTGAGAGATGGGAAAACTGGTGTCCACATGTAGAAAATTGAAACTGGACACTTATCACTTCATGCATGTGCAATACAATCATTTCAAAGTGGAAAGGAGATGTTGATGTAAGACCTACAATTAATTTGAAACTACTGAAGTAAGACATAGGGGAACCACTTCAGGAAATTGGCACAGGAAACATTTCCTGAGTAGGACTCCAAAAGTAGAGGAAACAAAAGCAAGAACTGACTAATGGACTTGCATCAAATTTGAAACCTTCTGTGTGCAGCAAAGTGGAAGGACAGTTTACAGAACAAGGCAGCCTGTGCCATCTACTCACCTCAGGTCAGATCCCTCAGAATATGCAAAGAACTCAAGCAACTCAAAAAACAAGCAGTCCGAAGAATGTGAAAATCTGAATTAACAGTAAAGAAGAAATGCAAATGGACAATAAATTTATTAAAATTTTTCATTTTTTAAAGTCTTTTTTAAACTTTGTGTGTGTGCGTGTGTGTGTGTGTGTGTGTGTGTGTGTGTGTGTGTGTGTGTCTCAGAGATCAGTGTGTCCCTGTGGAAGCCCAAGGGTTACTTCATTTTAATCTCCTTTTTGCTTCACTCTGGGACTTCCCAAGCTCCACTTTCCAGGGCCAAAGGTGCAGGCCACTGCTCTTTCTGCCTGGTGTTTTTACATGAGACATGGGATCTGAACTCAGGACCTTCTGCTTGGGAGGCAGAGTCTTAACCTTTGAGCCATCTCTCCAGCCCCTAAAGTTTATTTTTCAAAAAAAATTTTACTTATTAGAGAGAGAGAGAGAGAGAGAATACATGTATGCCACAGCACACGAGTGGAGGTCTGAAGATGCCTTCTAGGAAATCAGTTTTCTCGTTCTACCATGTGGCTTCCTGTAACTGAACCTAGGTCTCCTGGTTTGTGAGTGTATGTCTTACCTACTGAGCAATCTCATGAGCCCGGATTCTCATTTTTTTAGCCACCAGGCAAATGCAAATGAAAACCACAATGAGAGTCCACCTTGCCTGAGTGAGAAATGATATTATCAAATCATGGTAGTGGGCCGGTGAGATGGCTTAGTGGGTAAAGGTGCTTGCTGCTAAAATTAATCATCTGAGCTTGATCCCTGGAACCAGGTAAGGCCAAATTAGAGAATGAACTCCTTTCCATAAGTTGTTCTGATTTCCATAGGATGCTGTGGAATGTGCCTCCCCCCAACTCACACAATCAACCAATCGATCTAAAAAAAAAAATGCTAGTGAGGATTTGGAACAGAAGACTTACACACAGTAAAAATGTAAATTAGTGTTCCTTCAAACATTGAAAATAGAACTGCCATGCGATCTAGCTATTCTGCTCCCAGGAAATCTCTGGAAATGAAATTGACATAGGTTTGCCCTCCCATTTTAAGAAGGTATAAAATCAGCCTAAGTACAAAGAATAAATAGTTAAGAAATAGGGTAAACAAACAATAGCATTGTCCAGCCATGAGGAATGAGGTCCTGTCATTTGCAGGAAAATGGATAGAATTGGAGACAACATGTGAGGGAATGAATGACAGACAAACCTGTGCCTGTTCTTTTATATATGGACACTAAAATAAACATGATCTGAAAGCTCAAGAGGTGCTACTAGGGACCAAAAAGAAGGGCACGAGGAAGCAGGAAGAAGGTGGGAGGGTAGATGGACATGGCCAACTCATGGGATATTCATGTATGGAAATGTCACAGTCAGTCTTATTTATGTAATTGTGTTCGTTTTGATAAACTAAACTAAAATAAAGCATATTAGTTTTTAATGTTTTATTTACTTGAAAAACAAATTAAACAAGAGAGGGAGGGAAGGAGAGAAGGAGGGAGGGAGACAGAGAGCAAATATATATGCCATGGCACATGGGTGGAGGTCAGAGGACAATTTTGGGAAGCCAATTCTCTACTTCCATCATATGGACTTTCTATAGAATAAACTTGGGTCACTAGGTTTGTGAGAAGATACCTTGCTCAAGTATACAGAAGAAGGAGGAGGAGAAGAAGAAACAGGAGGAAGAAAAAGAGAAGAGGAGGAGGAGAGATTAAAAACTAATGAAATAACAGCAAAGAAGATCTATTCAATAACATTATAGCAGAAAATTGCCCAACATTAGAGAAATAAATAAACATTCAAATACAGGAGGCATTTAGGATTCCAAATATGACTGACCAGAGAAAGAACTCTCCATGATCTAATACAATAGTTGTTAAAAGTACAAAACAAAGGTGCTGGAGAGATGGCTCAGGGGTTAAAACCTTTGCTTCACAAGCAAAAGGAAAGGACTTGAGTTCATATTCCCAGATCCCATGTAAGAACACCTGGCAGAAATGGCAGAAGCCAACAATTCTGGCTCTGGAAAGTGAAGCCTGGGAAACCCCAGATCAAAACAACAAGGAAGTAGAGAAGTCCAAGATAATTTCTAATGTCACCCTTGGGCCTCCACAGGCACAGACCCTTAAGTGCACTCTGGTATAACAACACACACACACACACACACACACACACACACACACACACACACACAAAACAATACAAAGCAAAGAAAGCAATGTTCAGTCTATAAAGGAAAAATATTGACTCACAAAAGCAAACATCAGAATAACATCAGCTATCCTAAAAGCCAGGAAAGCATAGATAATATTCCAGTGCCTGAAAATAAACAACTGCCAACCAAGACTGCTGTATTTAGCAAAGATATTTTTTTAAATTGACAGAGAAATGAGGACATTTCAACAAAGGCACAAATTAAGGGCAGCTCATGATCACTAAGCCAGAGCAGCATCACAAAAGAAAACTGTACATAGGGGAGAGAAGACATTCTCAATCACAAGAGCATGGGAAAGAATACGCCTCATGAAGGAATAGAGGAGCAAGAAGAACCAGGAAGGAGTTTACTGTCCAGCACAGTATAGCAGCAAATCCATAGCCATCATGAGAGAAAGAAAAAACAATAACCCAAGCTACCAGAAAACAACCAGTAACATTACAAAGATTAGTAAATGTCTCTCAATAATAGCCCTAAATGCAAATGTCCCAACTCACCAACAAAAAGACACAATTTTAAAATAGTCAATAAAGTAAACCAAGAAGTTATAAACAATTTAACCATATTCGTAACAAGCAAGCGAAATTGAAGCAACAAAAGTAAGTATCTGGCAGGTGAGATAATTCAGCTTCTAGAAGAGCTTACCATGCAAGCTGGAATCAATTCATACCATGCAAGCTGGAATCAATTCCCTGGGAGTTGGGAATCTTACCAAGTGATTGACCCAGCTGATTAATTTAAGAGTAGAGACAGGTTCATTGTTGCCAGGGAAATAGGAGATGGGGTCCCCTTGAATCCCCAACACTTCTCACTTTTCTGTATTACTACTGAATATTAAATTACCACTTACAATATATTATTCTCTTTTCTATTGGAGATTCACTTTTCTTTGTGTAGGAAACTTGGTCAGCACTGGTTAGAAATACCATTCTCAAATACCCAGGGTGCCTTGTTCAATATGTGGACTTCTGTTTAGTTTTTTAAAGTTAATTTAAAACAATTTGTTTTTACCTTTGCCCTCCATTGTGCCTTGCATCACCAGAGAGAGCCTAAATCCCTCGTGGTTGAATAGTTTTGGAGACAAGACCCAGCTTACTTTCTTTAGGATAATTTACTTCTAATTGTGAAGAAAAAAAATTAAATTCTTGAAACCACTGCTTCCATGACTTCTCCCTTGTGTTTCAAATAGCACACCATTCATTGTTTATCCCATTTAAGCTTCCTTCCCTTTTTTTTTTTTTTTTGTTTTGTTTTTTATTTGTGTGTGGGAAGGGCTAAAGGCCAATTCTCTCCTTCCACCATGTGGAATACCATGGACTGACTTTAGGTCGCCATGTTTTCAAGCTGGTATGTTACCTGCTGAGCTATCTTGCCAGCCCCTTATTTACTTAGAGCCCCTTATTTATTTACTCCTTAGGGTCCACGGCAAATTGTCCAGTTTATATTTGACTTCCTTGACCTCTGTTCACTCATTCGCTCAACAAATATTTATTGAGAGCCTGATGTGATTCAGACAATATGGACCTCGACCAGGAACAGTCTGTCATAAAGACTAACACTAATACTATAACAGTGAACGTTATGTCAGAAAATTACCTTGTGTTATCACAACCAGGGATCCATAATGTTTCTATAAAGATCATAAGATGGTTTGGATAATGAGGTGACACATCAACTATGTTAAAATCTTGTCAGTTGAGTATTACAAGTCCATCTCATCTTCTTTAGTATATGCCAACCAAAAAGTAAATTAGTAAAGCCTATTATGCATTGAGATTTTCATTAAAATAAAATGTGGGTTGGAATTCTCTCCACAGATCCTTTTTTCCCACCTCAGACCTTCCCCTGGGAAGAATGAAATAAGTGGAAGGTCACAGAATTTGGCTTGTTGGGGGCGATTAGAATTTTCCATCACTTTGCTGCTGTGGATCTCGGGCAAGTTCTCTGAGTTCTTGGAACTTAGATTCCTCATGGAAAGGGGTGACAGTAACACTGTGTGTCAACATGAGTGACAATGTCCCTTGGTTACACTGCCGGCTCCCAGTGAAACAGTCTCCTGGTATGCATAGCAGTCATGCCCTTGGGTATTCTCTTCTTTCAGGGGCTCTGGTCTTGGCTGGCTGACGTGTTGGGCTGACGAGGCAGAGCTGTGATACAGAAGAAGCTGACCCTGCTGGAATCCAGATGCCATATGATAAAGTTTGGCAAACACCGCCATTTTGGATGGTCCAACTCAGCCCTGTATGAGTATGTCTCTTCCAGTCTTCAATGTTGTCTTGGTATTTTCAAGTCACCCTTGGCTCCTCAAGGCTTCAGCCTCCTTAGTATCTTCAAATTCTGCAAACATAATCAGTCAAGCCATAATCCAATTGTGAAATCTGCTGGGCTCATCTGCTTCTTTCTCTAGAGTTTTCAAGTTTTCAAGCCAGGGATAGATCGGTGGCACACAATATTATTATCTGTCTTGGTTTGAGCAGGCAACATGGAAATGTGACTTTTATAAAGAAAAAAAAAGCAGTATTTTGTCTTATTTTAAAATAAATTATGAAAAATAATTATATTATATGTAAATATAATAAACATATTATATTTATGCTATATTAATTAAATAATATATTAAATTATTAAAATTATTGTGTTATGAAAAATAAGTTATGGACTTGTGCCTGTAATCCCAGCTCTCAAAAAAAGCCTGAGGCAGAGGGATCATGGGGAGTTCCAGGGCAGCCAAGACTAATGGTATGTGCGGACGCTGGAAAATACACAGTTCTCTAAACCATGGGATCAGACTAGGTATTGCCACCTGCAATCCCTCTTTCATGTTGATTCATGACCAGTATCTCTCTTTTTAGATAAAAAGAAAAAAAGATGAATATTTTATTTGCTTTCATTTTATACATTACTGACAGTGCTCTAAGGAATATTTCATATTCTTGTCATCTTTTAACAGATGAGAGCTTCTGAATAGTATAGTAGAAGTGCAGTCTCTGGTTTCTGTGGCATTTGTGCTTCTGATCTTGCTAGTAATTATGAAGTACCCTCTGCAGAGATTATGGAGATGATTTTGGAGATGTATGTTCCCATCAGCATTGAGGGATTTCCTTTCTCTCCATGGTCTTGTCACTTTGAGTGTTAAAAGTATTTTTTTGGGAGGGGTCAGTGAAACACCTCAAAGAGTAAGGCGCCTGCTGGCAAATCTGGAGACCTGAGTTCAATTTCTGGAAGCTCACATGGTGGAAGGAGAGAACTGACTTCCAAAAGTAGTTGTCTTCTGACCTCCACCTATGTGTTGTAGCAAGCATCTCTCTCTTTCTCTCTCTCTCTCTCTGTCTCCTACTTATGCATGGTATTCATGCATTCTATCTCTTAAATAAATGAAATAAGTAAATAAAATAATTTTAAAAATTAAAAGAAGGTGTAAAAATGTAAAAAGAAAAAAAAAATTGGGGATGTGACTCAGCTGGTAGACTGCTTGCCCAGCATACACAAAGCCCTGGGTTTGAACTCAGCACTGCATATACTGGGGAAGGTGGCACATGGCTGTAATTTGAACATTCTGGAGGCAGAGGCAGGAGAGTCAAGAGTTCAAGTTCATCCTCAACTAATACAGAATTCAGCACTATCTTGGGCTACATGAGGCCCTGTTTTAACAGACAACTACCTAACATAGATAAATAAAATCGATTATTTAACTTCTCAATGTTTGTCTATCTGCTGAGTTGAAATGCATCTTGTTTTTAAAAACTGTAGTAAAATAACCTGAAATATATTTACCTGCTTCTCATTTCCTTTGAAATTTTTATAGAGATAATTTTAGATTGATTTCTCTTTCTGTCTTTGATGTAGGTTCTTGCTAAAAGCTGGCCACAAACTCTGAGCTTCTTGCCTCTGTCTCTGGAGAACGGTGATTACATGCGTGTGCCACCATGCATGACTGAAATTCACTCCTTTTTCTTCCTTTCTTTTACTGTCACTATGTATGTAGCCCAGGTTTGCCTTGAGCTTCCTATCTTCCTTACTCAACCTCACAAGTATTGGGATTCTAGGTGTTCGCCACTATGCCCTGCTTAAATGCACACTTAATTGTACCTTTTCATGATTACAGGTCTACATATAGTTATAAAAATGAACATGGAATATCTTGATTTCTTTTCTTGTTGCTGTGATAAAATACTCGGATAAGGCAACTTAAGGAAAACAAGGTTTGTTCTGGCTCAAGCTCAAGACATGCCCAGAGACACTCAGGTGATTCTTAAACTCCTCAAGCATGACCCCTTGCTTGATGAATCTATATTTAAGAATATAGTCATATAGAGATGAGGAGATGACTCAAGAGTTAAAAGCCTTTGCGTTCCAAAGCTAAGCAAAAGGACTTGAATTCGGATGCCCAGATCTCCAGAAAAAATGTCCTGCAGAAATGGCAGTGGCCTGCATTTCCAGCCCTGGTAGGCAGAACCTAGGAAACCCCAGATCAAAGCAGTAAGGAGTTAGAACAATCCAGGATGAGTCTCAGTGTCATCCTTGGGTCTCCACAGGCACACGTAGTATTCTTTTCTATACCCACGCACACCTATATGTATTCACATATGAAAAAAAAATATAGCTATATAAGGCCTGAGTTCAGATCCCCAGATCCTACGTAAGAAATGCCAGATGGAAATGGTGGCAGTCTGCAGTTGCTATCCTAGAAAGGCAGAGCTTGGGAATCCCCAGAGCAAAGCAGTAAGATGGTAAAGCAATCCAGGATGATTCCCAAAGTCACCCTTGGGCCTACATAGATACACACACTCAAATGCCCTCTTATACATACAGAGAGAGAGAGAGAGAGAGAGAGAGAAAGATAATATAACCATGTACTTATCAATAAAGCATTTTCAGCACTCTTCACAGTGGTTTTGCATTTTTATTTTAGACAACAATAGAAACCATGTATGGGGCTGTGTCTATGAGACTTTCTATGCTGTGGCTTACAAGAAACTTGGGCTTGGGGCTGGAGAGGTGGCTCAGGGGGTTAAGCCTCTGCCTTGCAGGCGGAAGGTCCTGAGTTCGGATCCTAGACCCCACGTATAGACGCCAGGCGGAAGCGGGAGCGGCCTGCGCTTCTGGTCCTGGTAGGGCGGAGCCGGGGCAGAGTAAACAAAGAGGAGGTGGAGGCGGTCCATGGTGGTTCCTGAATTCGCCCGTGATTCTACACACACACACATACACACGCACACACGCATATACCCACAATTGAATAAATAATAAATAATAACAAAAAAATTAAAAAAAAAAACTAAAAAAAGAAACTTGGGCTTATTCCAGTGTCTGTCTCAGACTATTGTCTGCCTCTGGGCCTAGTTTGGTGCCGTGTACAAACGGAATGAAGTGTATTCGAACATCAATCAGCTGAGGTCTTAGAGCTCTCCTCTACCCTCCTGGCCTCTCCGTTTCTATGGGGAAAGAAGTGAAGGCACAACAGAATGAGACACTACGATGAGGAAGCCAAGGCTGCCCTAGGAACCTGTTTGTGGTTTCTCCATGCCTGGTTGTCGTGGTCGTGGTCGTAGAGAAAGGAGGGAGGGGAGCGTTGCCGGTAGAGCAATGTGCGGTGCTGTGCGTGTAGCTCACTCAGGCAGGTGGATGCTCTACTATGACCCTCACAACACTCTGGAGGCTGCTGCTGTTCCTTTCGTCTGGTTGGAAAGACAAGTTACGTTAGAATAGCCAAGTCGTGTAAGCTCTGCCAGTTCACCAACCACGCATCCAAATCACCCACCTCCTGGAGACCTCTGTTTAGTATCTGAAAAGCAGAGACTTCCTGGAACCTTTCTGAGAGGTTTCCCATTGTATTAGGGAAACCTGAAGAAACAGAACGTCTAGAATGTACTACATAGAAATAAATTTATTAAAATAACTCACAATAAAAATAGTGTGCTTCAAAGTAGCCGCCTGCAGCCGCTTTGTTCTTGACCGGAATGTTCCACAAAGCCAAAAGATTCTGAGAAGGTCTCAAGCCTTTACTTCTCTGGAGGGTCGAAGACGCCGGGTTCCAATGTGAAGAACCCCTGGGCTCTGAAGTCAGCAATGAACAGCAAATAGCAGCGAGGTCTAGAGACCAGGCTCCAAAGGCAGCGGGAACAGCAACAACACAGTGGAAAGGATGAAGCTCCAAGTCAGCCAAGGATGGAGGCAGCAGCAGCAGCAACCAAGAAGGCCACGATGCTTTAAAAGCAAAGGACGCACGCAGAGTGGACTCCACAGCAAGTGGACACAAGATAAGGGAAGAGCAAGTCCCTCCTCCTTGCACGTCCTATTATCTGATCCACCACTGGAAAGTACCACCCACTACGGGCTGGGTTCTCCACAGCAATCAATCAAGTACCTGCAGACTTGTTCAGGGGCCGTTCTAACCCTTAACCTTCCACAGCTGCCCCCTAACAGTCTGCAACTGTCAGGTTGACACCAAAATGCAACCATAACACCCATCTCAAAGTGGGCAACAAGGTGCGCGGTTTTGTGCTAACTGAAATTAATTTAGGTTATATATTACTTTTTTGTTTACTTATTTATTTTCGAGACAAGCTCACACTAATCTAGGCAGGTTCCGAACTCACAGTCCTCTTGCCTCAGCTTGTGGAGCTCTAGGTTACAGGCCTGGGCTGCTGAGCCTGGCTCGCAAGCACTTCAGGTATTCTAGTCAGGTGTTAGCAGAGGCCCAAAGGGCATCCTGGCTCCTGAATTCACCATGTGAAGGGGATTTGCTCTAAAAAAAAATCATCATGTCCCCAGTCTGAAGCAATGTGGGGATAAACTCAGCCCCTCACTTTTTTTTTTTTTTTTTTGCCCCTTTCTTCACTGCACAACCTGAGTTTTGAAAACAAACACTGTCAGATACCTGGGACATTAGGAACCAGTTTCTTGGACTGAAGAGGTGATTCAGGGGTTAAACATCTGTCTCACAAGCAGAAGGCCCTGAATTCAGACCCTGGATCCCACAGGAGGAAAACATCAGGTAGAAATCGTGGTGACGTACACTTCCAACTCTGGAAGGCAGAGCCTGGAAAACTCCAGAGCATGCAAAAGAGGATGTAGCACGATTTGGGCCTCCACAAGCATACAACCTGCCCTCTGATAGAGAGAGAGAGAGAGAGAGAGGGAGAGAGAGAGAGAAAACATTGTCTTCCTGAACTCCAGAAGTCGACATGGTACATATGTGCGCCTAATAAATAAATAAAACATTTTAAAAACAAGAACCAGTCTCTTCTTCCACAGGAGACATACACGCCACACTTGTGCCATTTTTGTGCCTTGTTTGCATCTCTGTCATGTCTCCAGTAAGCCTCGAAAAGTTCCAGCATTTGTTAGGACATTGATATCCGTGGACGGTGGCAAGCAGCCTTTGCCATCATTGCCATGAAGGGTGTGGGAGAAGCTATATGCATGTGACCCTGAGGAAAGCATTGAGTGACCTCACCCAGAGAGTCGACGAACTCAGTGACATGTGATCACCATGACCAGAATCCACGCCAGCCCAAGATCCCTGGCTGGGTCTCAAACAGAGGATGCGAAGGATGGGAATAGAGCCGGCTTCTGGCTAGTGGTTGAAACAAGCTCCGTGAAGCCCTGGAGCAATTGTGCCACTTCTGGGGCTTTCCCATCCAATGTCAGCACCCCAAGACCACTGGCCTCAGAGGCAGGACCATGGATGTGCCCTGGAAGAAAAGCGTGAGTAGGCTTTCAATAAATTGCTGCCCTCTTTGTCGCCTGGTGTCCCTGCTTTGATGGTTCCTTGCAGTTGAGTTCACTTCCTTGTAGTGAAGTCTGGAGGGACACGTTGCCAGCAGTCACATTCACATCGGGTTGAGCACATTGTCGCCACACCTGTCCCAGGTGCTTTTTGCCTGTGAGGGTCACTCTCCACCTTTGATGAGGTGTCCCTGGTCGGGAGAGACCATGACTAAAGCATCTTTTCAGACCCAGACCGGGGCAAAGTAAAGAAGTAAATTTAGGGCCTATGTCATGGTCAGGCACAGGTGTCAACTTGACTGTTGAGGGTTTGAGCTCTGGGCACATTTATGGAGAATCAGTGGTTGGGTTAAGCTCAGAGCAAACCTGCAGGAGATTGTCTAGCTGATGGGGAAGGCTCAGACCATGGTGGGTGGGACGAGGCCCTGAACAGGTGAATAAAATACTGAGAACTGGTTGAGAGAGTTGGCACCCTTCTGTACACTTGGCCAGACATGCTGGTCTGGCAAGTAAGGATCATCCCTCTTTCAGCTGTTACATAGAGATGGTGTGGCCAGTTCCCTCAGCCCTGGTGTTGGTGCATACTCTCCTGCCAAGCTGAACTATGAACTGTAACCTATCAGTAAGGAAATAAACCCTTGTTCCCTTAAGCCATTTGATGGTCATTTATCAGCAACCATGCAGGCGAATTGCAACAGCCTGCAACTCCTTATGATTCCCTTTCATCCTGCTCTCTTGCTGTCCCTAGAGCATGTTCTGGGACAGAATACCTGCTCCCCAGGAGAATGTCCAAACCCCTTTACCTCAGGGGCTAGACTGGCTTCAAATTTGCATTCCTCCTGCTTTAGCCTTCAGAGTGTTGGGATTATAGGCATGTACCACAAATGCCCTGAATGTAATGTGTGTGTGTGTGTGTGTGTGTGTGTGTGTGTGTGTGTGTGCGCGCGCGCACGCACATGTAAGTCAAGAAACTAGAAAAGAGATCATGAGAGGGCAGGAAAAGATCTTGGGGGTGAGATCAGAGAAGGTAATAGAGTGTGTGTCATAGGAGAGCAGGAAGGGGACTAAGTGGAGGAAGAGAGTGAACTGGCTGGAATCAAAGAGGAACAAATGACAACGAAGTATAATGAAATGTATGAAGATGCCACAAAGAAACCCATTATGTCATATTTTACCCTAAAAATTAATAAGAAATAAAATAGGATGAATGCAGCAATATGTGTACTAAGTATGTGTATGTGCGTATGCGGGTGCATGTGTGTGCATGTGTGTGCATGTGTGTGCATGTGTGCGCCAGAGGCTGACAATGGGTGTCTTCCCCTATCTCTCTCCACCTTATTTTTTGAGACAGGGTCTTGTTACTGAACCCGGAGCTCACCAATTTGGTTAACTGACCAGGAAGCTCTGGGCTCTACTTGTGGCTGCTCCCCTCCCCCACCGTGCAGGGCTTACAGCTGTGCATCACCACACCCAGCATTTACATGCGCGCCGAGGGTCCGAGCTCAGGTTCTTATGTTTGCACAGCAAGCGCACTGAGCCATCCCCCCAATCCCACGTTAGTTAAATTTATAAATTATTTCTGAACTGTTCCATTTAATATTTTCAAATTTTTCAGAACATGGTGGACTTCGGGTGCATGGAACGTGATTAATTAAGAGTGACTACGGTAGGGGAAAACGCAGTCTGGCCTCAAGAAGGAGCCACTTGGAATTGGAGTTGGGAACATAATCCAAAGATCTTTCTGACTAGTTCCTGTTTCGCTCTGTGTACTTGCCTCAGCCTTTGGTCCTTTGCAACCCCTTTTCCTGTCCAGTTCTGCAGCCATATGACTTTTAGATTACCCCCAAATTTCTGTGGTGTTATTTATTGGAATTGGTAACCCAGATAAGCAGTGACTGGTGTTTTGGGTTATACTTCCCAAGAGAAAGACGCTCATGTGTCAGTCCTGGGTCACGCTTGGAGCGGCCTGTCAGTTGAGAGCAATATGCAGGGCAGATACTGTGAGTCCTTTGAAGTGACAGAGCGTTCGGGGGACATGGGAATGTCTCTTAAAATGGGAGAATGGCGGGGTAAAATCTAAGTCTTCACTTTCCTGCACGGAGCCGGCAAGGTTTGACTTCAATCCACTTTCTCCTCTTTCCTGTTTGTCCTCCCCCCAGGTCCTCCCTCCTGTAATGAAGACATTTGACCCTCCATGACTACAGGGCCCTGCACAAGTTGTTCGCAGTCTGGAATGTTCTTCCTCCTTTTCCAGCTGACTGGCTTCTAGTCATGCTTCAAGAGTCAGCTCAAATGTCACATTCTCATGAACAGAATATCATCTCAATTCTCAGTTTCGTCTTGCTGGAAGCTAATCATCTTAATTGTCATTGTGATAATACTTGTCATCCTTGAGGGTAAAAACAAATGCCTCATTAGGAAAAACTGCATACTGTAAACTGCTGTAGAACATTCCATTCACCTGAAATTTCTGTGAACTGGAACTTTTAGACTCTGACAGGACAATTACAGTTGGTATGCAAGAAGACATGAAATTCTTTAATCATAAATAAAGACCGATTTTCTTTTCTCATTTTCATGTGTCGTGTATGCACACACGTTCATATGTGTGCACAGGCACGTGTGTATATGTGCATGTGGAGATCCTAAGCTAACATTAGGAATCATCATCAGTTGCTCTTCCAACTTATTTTTTTTCCAACTTATTTTTTTTGAGGCGGTGTTGCTAATAAAACCCAAAGCTCCCCAGTAAGACTACTTTGGCTAGCTGGCTTACTCTAGAGAATCGTGGTCTTTGCCTTCAGAGACTGGAATTGCGCGTTGCCCCAACAATTTACATGAGATCTGGTTTTGAACTCCAGTTCTTTTGTTTGCATAGCAAGCACTTTAACCACTGAACCATCTACATATAACCACAAAGAGATGTTTTCTGATGAGATTACTAGATCACTAGTTGTTCTATGTTATTCGATAGGCACATGGCCACCTAGCAAAAGACTGCATCTCCCAGCCTTCCTTGCAGCTGGATAAGACCATAGGACTGGTTCTGCGCCCTAGAATGTGAGTACAAATGATAAGCATGATTTTTCTGTTTACTGCTTAAAAGGAAATTGTTTGCTGTCTGCTTTTTGTCTTCCTCTTTTTCCAGTGTGGAACATGGAGGTGGTCATGACCCAACTTTGACCGTGCAGCCAAGGACAACATGCTAGGGATTGTGATGAAGTAAGATGGAAGGGGGCCATGTCCCTAAATGACCCCAGGGAGTTGAAGGGCCCCAGCAGTCTGGATCACTCCTCTCTCTCTGGTCCCTTACTTGAGAAATAAGTTAATTGTGTCTTCTTTAAGCCAGTATGTGGGTACCATAGCAACATCACCAATGTTTTGCTCTGGCTAATTTGCCCTCCCTAGGCTGAGCTGAATGTTCTTCATAGAAAAGATGAACTCCATGGGCTAGAGAGATGGCTCAGGGGTTAAGACTCTGCCTTGCCAACAGAAGGACCTGAGTTAAGATTCCAGACCTTGTAAAAAATGATCCAGATTCGTGTAAAAAATGACAGAAATGACAGTGGCCTGCACTTCCGAAGGTCGAGCCTGGGCCAAAAAAGCAAAAAAGCAAAGCAAAAAAGAGGTAGAAGTGATCCAGAATGATTCCTGAAGTCACCTTGGGACTGTCACAGGCATGTAGTGCCATCTCTCTCTCTCTCTCTCTCTCTCTCTCTCTCTCTCTCTCTCTCTCACACACACACACACACACACACACACACAAGAAATAAGCAAATAAAAATATTAGAAGAGATGAGATTCCTATCATTTTTTTAATATCCAGCTTCCAGATAGTGCTTTATAAACAGTAAGTGTTCAGTGAACCTCTGCTAATTCCATCGGTGTCAGAATTGGTAAGAAATGAAGTTGCAAAAACTGGGCAAGGGGGCTGAGATATGTCTTAGAGGTATGGTGCCTGCCTGGCTGTGGGCTAGATCCCTAGCTCTGAAAAGAAGAAAGACAACAAAGGGAGGAGGAGGAAAAAGATAAGGAAAAGAGAAAGGAAGGATAAGGGAAGGAAGGAAAAAAGGAAGGAATATTGGTATGAATATCAAGGCTTGTGTGGAGTGCTAGTTACACAGGAAGTTGACTTTCATCTAGCTAGGCTCCATGGGAAATTATGAGTAGGAGGAAAGAATCATGCTGGTTGGTTGACACCTGCTGGTCAGTTGTAATACTGCAGCCTGAATCGGTCTAACTTCAATGACTTCACTTCTTAGAGGTCAAGTAACATCTTGTATTCTTAGACTTCCTATGATATGCCCTTGTCCAGAGAAATTGAATGTGGGATCTATGTTAGAGAAGATTATGCTGCCGGTGTCAACGGTCTTAAGTATCATAACGATATTGGGGTCATATCCTGTCTTTGTTTTTAAGAACATGTGCTGAAGTATTGCTTGATGCCTTCTATTTTCAAGTGGTTTAGTAAAAATAGATGCAAACGATGAAAGCCATAGTAGAGGCGAAAAGCGAGCAATTCCAGGGACCGTGGTGAAGGGTCACAATATTACCTTTAAATTTTTCTGGGGCTTAAAGTGTTTAAAAGTAACAAGCTGGAGAAAGCAAATCATTGATGTACAATAACATCAATGAATCAGCATAAAGAAAATCATATGATTCTACCTATTTGAATCTCCAGAACATGTTAAACTTTATAGTGGAAACATGTTAAGACAGTGGATACTGTGTGACTATGTGGGGTAGAGATGGAGAGCTGATTGAGAGAAGCATAAGGAACTCTTCTGTATTGCTGCAGGGGTTTAGATTGGTAGTTATAAGGCATCGTTCAAACTAGACAAACGGACACCTAAACATGCACTTCTGGTGTCAGTGAAAGCGGCTAAAGACTTGGGGGAGTGAGTTGCATTGGTGTGGAATGTAATGGTTTGTCGTGGTTTTCTGACCTCTTGGATCCTCCTTAAATGATCTTTCCTAGGTTTCCTGTGGGCAGGCATATTTTTAATGCTTTGCTTTGGAGATTCCGAAAGAAGACTTTGTGCTCAGGTGTTGGATAGCTCCAACCCCAGAGATGGTTTCCTGGTTTTCAGTCCTAGTCAACTATCCAATGATGAAGCTACAGTCATAGCTAGTCCTGTGTAGAGTAGAGATTGACAAGTGGCTTCCAAAGGACCTTCAGCTAATCTTGTCTCTGTGTGTGTGTGTGTGTGTGTGTGTGTGTGTGTGTGTGTGTGTGTGTTTGTCCCCTCCTCCCACACTACTGAGAAGCAAACTGTGTGCCCAATATTATGGACCAACAGGCAGTAACAAGGATCAAGTCATCATCCTTGCTCATTCTTGGGTCACTTGGTCTGGGGGAAGCCCATCCCATGGAGGCACCTTCTGCCAGCACCAGTTTCCAGTCATGTGAGTGAACCACTGGGAAGCAAGCGGACCCTCTAATCCATCAACCTTTCTCATGAGTGACTGCATCCTCAGGAGGAATCCCAAGCCAGAATTATCTTGCTAATTTGCCCATGAGTTCCTTAACTCTGAGTTAATGATTGTGTTACACCAGTAAGTCTTGATGTTACTCAATAGATAAATAATGCAGAAAGGGTCCACTGGTAACTGGAAGCCACTGAAGAGGCCATCGAGCAGGTGTGGGCCACCTTCTTGTGGAAAACCACAGAAGCTTCCCATTGCCCAAACTCTCCCTGCTTTTCAGTCACGGCAGTGTGAGGAAGTCCAAGAACTAGTTCCTCTGGCAATTCAGATCCTGGAGTTCCACTAAAGAACATTACACTACTCTAAGACGTTACTTTCCGACACAGTCTCTACACAAGGAGAGTTTAATCCCTGGGCACACTCACTTTAAGACCTCATAGTCTTAAGTTATTGCTTAAGACCTTAATTATTGCTCAGAGAATTTTAAGGATGATCACACCATGGTTAGATGAACACATCCCCAGGTTATTTCCAACATCTCACATTCTCTTTGTCATCAACTGTGGAATCTGTCCACACACAATTTGTTTGGCAGATACAGTACCCTCCTTAAGACAAAGGAAACTTTTTGTCAATGTTTTTCATGATAAAAAAAATACATACTCATTTTAGAAAAATTAGCAAACACAGCAGTCATTGGTATATGTGCTGCATGTTGCATATATGTGTTGCATGTTCCCAAAGCAAACTCATTACTAATGACTTACGACTTCATGGTGCTAAAGTAATTTATTATGTTATGGCCAATTGCTTTAAAATTAACATCTTCCCAACTTTGAGATTTCATTTCTTAAAAATGTATCCTGGGGCTGGAGAGATGGCTCAGGGGTTAAGACTCTGCCTTACAAACAGAAGGTCCTGAGTTTAGATCCCAGGTCCCATGTAAAAAACGCCAGCCGGCGGTGGCCTGCACTTCTGACCTTAGTGGGAGAATCCTGGAAAATCCCAGAGTGAAGCAAAAAGGAAGTAGAGGCAATCAAGGATGATTCCTAAAGTCACCCTTGGTCCTCCATAGAGACACAGAGTAAATAAACAGATAGATAGATATAGATAAAGTTTTTAAAAAAGCATATCCTGGCAAAATGCAACTTAAATCGTCTAGAAATAGCGCAGATGGAATTGAGTGGGAGGAAGTGATCGCTGTGGTCCTCTTTCTGTCCAGCCGCCCCTCTGCCCCGTGCTTGCTTCACTCTCTGGACACTGGGAACCCCGCCGCTGACCCTCTCCCCAGAGCTCTGTTCTGTCACAGGTCACTGAGGCCGCCGCATTTCATTTTCCAGAGCTGTTGCAATACAATGTCACAAGCTGGGTGGCTTAAAGCAACAAAAACTTATTCCCTTGTAGTTGTGGAGTTTAGAACTAAAACAAAAAACAAAAAACAAAAATGAACTTGTTGGCTGGGTTGGCTCCTTGGTAGGGTCTTTTTTGGGGGGGAGGGGGTGCCTCTTTCCTTTCTTTCTGGGGAGCTAGCGTCCTGTGGTGGTCCATGACCTGTAGATGTCATTCCAGTCTCAACTTCCATCTTTCATATAGAACTCTGTGCCTTCCTGTGGTATGACTTGGGTTTCTGTACTAAGAAAAGAAAAGAAAAGAAAAGAAAAGAAAAGAAAAGAAAAGAAAAGAAAAGAAAAGAAAAGAAAAGAAAAACTACCTCTCATAAAGAACTTGTGACAAGGAAAAGGTCAGTAAGGCTCCTAGTTTGGGGGTCTTGGTGCGTGGTTGATTGGTCCTGCTCTCTGGAGCATGTTGTGAGGAGAACGTAGAAAGCAGTACATGATGGAGCGAACAACTTGTGTCGATACTCAGAAAAAGAGAGCTAGAGGAAGGGTCACTATTCATTTCAAAAACATGACCCCAGAGACTGGAAGACTTTCCTCAAACGTGCATTTTTCTAGGATTCACCTCCTGAAGTTAAGGACTAAGCTTGTAGCACACACTGGCCTTTAAAGGACGTTGCAGACCAAAACTGTATCTTATGCTATCTTAAAAGGATACCAGTCCCTTGATTTAGAGACCACCCTCATCTAGTATGTTTTCATTTTTCCAAGGACATGTCCGAAGACCCTGCTGTGGAAGATGGTCATATTATCCCCAGGGTAACGTGCATTAGAATGAGGTTCTAGGTAGACATCAATGTAGAAAGAACACAATTCAATCCAGTATGTCTACGTTCAGACATTCCTTGTTAGCTTTCAGCAATGACAGCATCTGTGTTATCCCTAATGGGTGATACATTAACAAACACCTGTATCATACAAAATAAAGGCAAGGGAGGAGTTCAAGAAAAGCAAAGCTTTGAAATTGAAGCTCCTGTTAAAATCCGTTTGACTGAATAAGTTTTGCGAGGCCCCAGGAGAACAAGGACGAAGATTTTGCTGACATCCCTGTTGCTTGGAGGAAGCAAAGGAGCAGTTCTTCGCAGAGAAAAACATTCTAAGACATGGATAATGAGAGTGAACCTCCTAGAAACATAAGGCTTGGATCACAGCTAATTTAGGCAAGAAAACAGTGCAATGAACATTGCACAACCTATAAAACTGTCTTAAAGAAGAGTTCTTAAGGACATGGGAAAATGCTTATGTTGTAACATTAAACAAAAAAGCCAAGATTCGAAATGGTGTTTGCAACACCAGTTTAAGACTGTAATAAGAGGAAACATTCTCGGAAAATAAAGCTGGTGCCAACTGTGAGGTGGGGAGATGGAAACAGAGGGCTCTTGCCTCATGTTCTGTGTGCTTCTAGATTGCTTGCATTTTTCTCCTGCTGATAATGTCATGCTTATAAGAAAGAAACTTTTCGAATTTAAGAACAGTTTTCGACTTACAGTTAAACTGCAAAGGTCTATAAAGAGTTCTCAGGACCTCATATTTTGCTTGCTCTGATATTACTGTCCTATGTTTAGTACACTAATGAACCTGTCTGGCATATCATTATTAAACAATGTTTATGCTTTAACGGGATTTTAGATTTCATTTGCCTAAATTTATTTGTGGTGCCAGGGCTACATGTATGCTAGGCAAGTGCTCTACCACTGGTGACTTAGTGTGTAGCCCAGGCTGGCCTTGACTCCTCCTGCCTCTTTCTCCTGAGTGCTGAGCTATTGCTCTGCCTAATGGGATTCATAAAGCTTTGACAATGTTGCCTTTCCACTCCCAGATCACATTCAGGACACTGTCTTACATTTTGCAATCATCTTCAAAGAGTCCTCTGGACAGTTTCTCAGATTTCCCTTGGCTTTGATGATCTTGATGTCGCGAAGAGTACCAATCAGATATTTCGTAAAATGTACCTCGATTTGAGTTTGCCTGCTGTTTTTCTCATGATTATTTTGGGATTAGACGTTTGAGAGTTGAAAAGCCTTAAGAAGGGCTACAAGATGGCTCAGTGGGTGAACACATGATGACCTAAGTATGTGAGAGGAGAGAATGTATTCCTTCAAGCTGTTCTCTGACTTCCACTCAGCATGGATGCGCGCGTGTGCACACACACACACACACACACACACACGCACACACACGCACACGCACGCACGCATATGCACATGTTAAATAAATAGATAAAAAATTTTAATATTAAAAAACCTTAAGAATCTAAGCACCATCCTCATTTTATCATTATTCTTGTAACGAAACATACAAAGAAATATATTTTTAAATAAAAATTATTACAAAAAACTAGTTAGCGAATTAAGGGTGTTTTCTTAATATTTTTCTTGATGGATTTTTATGAAAAACATGAAGTATATTTTTATACTAGAAAAAGAATGACTGTTTTTGGAAAATGATAAATTTTAAGTTTATTTTTAAAAGGAAGCACATAATCACTTTCCAGGATGAGAGCTGTCACTAGAGAATAAGGGTCCAAGATCACCAAGGGCGTAGCCAGCACAGCCTCTACTTTATCATGTCAGCATGCAGAAGCGAAGGCTTCTGTCCTCCTAGCAAGGCTCTCCGGAGTCCCCAGAGCAGGCCTGTTCCTGTTAATGGTTTGTCTATACTCTTAAGATCTTTTTTAATCCTACTGCAAATACCCAGGAAGGGCTGGAGCTGGGCATGGCTGTGGGGACGGCGGAGGGAGAGAGGAATCCCAGCCATTGTTTGGCCTGGCGCAGGAAGAGAAAGTGTCAGGTTGACAGGGAACACACCAGGGTCTGGCTGCTTGCTCGGAGTGATCGAGATTACTCATTGCAGGACAGAAAGTAACATCAACCAAAGAGCACAGGCCTGGGCCGAGGAAACAGCTCTAATGAGAACAGGGAGATGCATTCCAGGCGAAAGGGTAACCCAAAAATGTAAGCAAGCCTGGGGCCGAGATTAGCTATAGCCAAATAAGTCAGGCACCACTGTGAAGGCGCAGGCAGCTGGTGGGAGCCCAGGGCATCCCAGGGCCTTCAGTCTGGCAGCAGGAGCCTTTGTGTAAATACTGACTTTTTAGGAAAGACACAGAGGATCTCTCTCTTCTCTCCACTGGAAGGATTAAGGAAAGTTTATTGATTTTTAAACAGGCTATATATAACCACATCTTATTTTAGATCTAATAAATCTTTTTTTAAAAAAAATGGGGTAGAGAAGGGAATCCAATGTCAACTTTTGGCTAAAGTGTTTTTAGTTGCTTCGGAAGATGTTATATTGAAACCAAGATTGTAGCTCTATACAAGTCCTTATTTCATACATGGTACAATAAGGGTAGTCTACTGTACCTCTCAGTTCTTGTCTGCATTGAAATGGCTGGACAGATGGACAGGTGTCCTTATGAAAATGATAACTTCCATGAAAGCAAACTTTTGGTGTCTATCAACAAATTTCTACTCATCCTTCAAGACCTGAATGGAGGGTTTTGTGAAGTCTTGTATAATTGTCCCAACCATCAAGGTAGATTCCAGACTGTGGTTCTAATAAAAGAACATTGTGTTTCTCTTATTAATAATCATTGCAGTTGCTCAACCATTGCACTGTGGTTCTTTCCTAGTAGACGTGAGTCTTGGAGAGCAAAGGTTGTAATGTATTCCCGTTTTGTAACCCTTTCTCCTTCAAAGTAGCTCAGCTATTAGGTGAGAGTATTAGGTGAGAAAAGTTAAGGAAAGTCTCGCAAGTGGATCTAGGTAGCCACAAAAATGAATGCAGGAGGCCATGAGAATTGGAAGGTATATAGAGGGGAATATGGCAAGAGATGAGGTAACTGGCACCAGAACCCAGAGAACTATGGAACGCAGATGACTGGTATACATCCATCTCAGCTCATCTTCATTCCTGGATCTCTGCTCCCTGGAGTGCCTGAAGGGCTCATACCCTCCCTTTAGACTAAGAGAGGCAGCAGGGGAAGAAAGGATGGTCTGAGGCAGTTCCTAGAAAGGAGAACAATTCTGCATGGAAGAAACCAAGGCAGCAGTGCGGCACCTACAAAGGCTTCAGCGAACATTGTGATGCAGCTGCCTGCTAGCCCTGGCCCTCTGGCAAGTGGCCTGAGCTCCTGGATTCTTAATCTCATTTGTAACACTCCAGTGCTCAACTTTATCTTATTTCAACTGACAAGTAGAAACTGTATATTTATGAACAATACGATGCTTTGATCTATATATGCACACATACTGAGAAATAATGAAATCAAGCTAATTAACATACTCATATACTTATGAATGTATTGTAAAACACTTAGATTTTAATCTTAGCAATTTTTAAGGACAGTCGAGACAGTCGACACTCCCTGTCAGTGGGTTCTGCAGCTGGGTTATAAATATTTGGGAGAAAAGGGGTGTGGTGGCTAAACTTGCATAGAGACCTTTTTGCTTGTCATCATTACCTCTGCAATATACTATAACAATGATTGACTCTTTCTTTTCCTTTCTTTCTCCCTTTCTTTCTTTCTCCCTTTCTTTCTTTCTCCCTTTCTTTCTTTCTTTCTTTCTTTCTTTCTTTCTTTCTTTCTTTCTTTCTTTCTTTCTTTCTTTCTTTCTTTCTTTCTTTCTTTCTTTCTTTCTTTCTTTCTTCTTTCTTTCTTCTTTCTTTCTCTTTCTTTCTCTGGGATTTCCCAGGCTCCAACCACCATGACTGGAAGTGCAGGCCACCACTTCTATCTGGAGTTTTTACATTGGATCTGGAATCTTAACTCAGTCCTTCTGTTTGGTAGGCAGAGTCTTAACCCCTAAGCCATCTCTCCAGCTCTGTTTTCGTTTCTTATACAGAGTAAATTAGAGATGACTTAAAGTATACAAGATAAAAGGAGGCTATATGCAACTGTCATAAAAAGCCATTGACATCTGTGGATTTGGAGTCCTAGAACCCATTTCATTCAGATACTGGAGGATTATGTATAGCTACCATGCTGGACAAAAGGGTTTTGAGCTTATTCCTCCATGCTAACTGAAATTTTGTGTCCTTTGGACAATCTCCTTGCCTCCCTGGACTTTTGATAGAGAGCAAGCTGAGGCTCTTTGGTTGCAGAATTCACTGGGATCACAAAGTCTGCCGAGGGTGGTGGACAAATTCATTGTAAATAAGCATGGTGCTAGACAGAGAATCTGCTTGTGACCCCGTCAGCTTTCTGGTAATGGAGGTCAGACACTGAACCAGAACTCACTCCGAAGGCAAGTCTGGAAGGAGCCTGCGTCCTGGCTAGTCATGATAGTCTGGGAGCCTCTCTGACCTGTGGGGGTCAGGGGCTCACTGGCTGACTCTACTATTTAGCACCAGATCCCTCTTGGGGGTGTGCTGGGGATGCAGCATTCTCACACTCGCTAGGCCTTGGCACTTTGGCTTCTGCTCCCTCTTCTTTATTATTTATGCATTAGTCAATGGTCTGTGTTTACAAATGTCTGACCTGTAACCCTTCTCAAGTTAGCTGAATTACAGGGAACCGTTAGTGATTCACAGTGTGAGTAACCATAGACAAGCAGGGGTATGTTGAGGACAGAGGAGGAATGATGGAAGAAGGAGGCTGGCCTCCAGCCGTGTGCATCTAGCCTATGCAGCCTGGGATTTAAAAATAGCTTCCAAATAGCCTTCGAACAGACGACGAAGCCCACAGCTGTGGGAAGGACACTACAGAGAAGACTGGATTCCCTTTCCTACTTTCAGATCTGCCAACTGTCAGCTCCTGATGGTGTTTATACCACTCCGAAGGTTTCACTGTTACATGCACATAAAAATCATATCGTATCTCACCTCTCAGGCTTATTCTGAGGAACCGATGAGCCAGTGTTCAGGGAGTGTTTTGCAGACTGTGAATGCCATGTAAACAGGCTGACATCGCTGCAGAACTAGCTGCAGCTTGTACATGCCCATCCACATGCTAGGTAACTCCACCATCTAGCATGAAGACTATTTGGGGAAAAAAAATTAACCAGTGTTAATAATGGGAAATTCAGCCTATTTAGATTCAGCAGGATGCAATTCATCTGTATTTCTGACCTTCTCCACAGGTTGGAGTCACCCACATCCCCTCTATATTCCACCTACTGCCAACGGCCACCCCCCGCCCCTCCCACACATACTCCCTGCAGTTGGGAACCTGACCCAGGGCTCAGACAGGAAGTAATAAGTCCTTCTCCTATGAGTCTTAAGGAACTTGGGTGTTGTGGCTTGAATGTGAAATGTTCCCTACAAGTATCCCCCTTTTTGGACACTCGGTCCCCAGCTAATAGAATTGTTTGGAACGACTGGGGAACCTTTAGGATATAGAGACTTGCTGGAGGAAGTCAATGGGGAGGGACTTCAGGTTTTATAGCCAGGCCTTACTTCCTGTTCTCTGTCCACTTCCTGACTGCAGAAGCAACATGACTGGATGGCTTCATGCTCCTGCTGCTCTGTCTTCTCTGCCATAGTGGACTCTGTCCTTCTGGAAGCTGAAATACTTTCCCCCTTAAGTTTCTTCTGTCAAGCTATTTTTTTAAAAACACAGAAACAGAAAAGTTGACTAAGAAAGTTGGGCTCTTCAGCCCACCCCTAGGCTTTCCCCTTAGTTCCAGCTGCCAATCCTATGGGGCAGGAATTTCTAGAGCATAAAGACAAGTCCAGAACTTCCCCAGAGCTCCTGTGTGTGTGTGTGTGTGTGTGTGTGTGTGTGTGTGTGTGTGTGTGTGTGTGTATTTTAGATAACATTAACTTTGACTTGTGTTAATTGCATATGTTTACTGGGTATCATGTGGCATCTCAATAAATGTATATGATGTATACTGATCAAATCTTGATAATTAGTGTCACAGCTAGATACAGGTGTCAACCTCTGGGAATATTTGTGAACAATTCATAGTTGAGTTAAACCCTGCACAAGTCTGCAGGAGACTGACTGTGTGATTGACTGGGAGGCCTGTCCAGTGTGGGTGGGGCTAATCCCTGGCAGGTGAATAATATGGAGGGAGGTGGTTGGCAAATTGGCATCCTTTGGTATATATCCAGATCATCCTTTGGTCAGACATGCTAGTGTGGTAAGTAAGGGCTATCCTTCTCTTGGTGGCCCTGTGGATATGGTACCTAGACTGTCTTCCAAGAAACAGGTTCTTAAAAAAAATATTTATTTATTTATTTATTTATTGTGTGTGTGTGTCTGTGTGTCAGAGGGCATTGTGTGTCCCTGTGGAGTACCAAGGGTGACTTCTAGAATCATCCTGGATTGCTTCTACCTTCTTTTGTTTAGCTGGAAATGCCTGGCATTTTTACGTGGGATCTAGAGATCTGAACTCAGGACCTTCTGCTTGCCAGACAGAGTTGTAACCTCTGAGCCCATAGCTGGAGGATTCTCGTCCAAAAGCTGAGTGAGGTGCACAGGGCAGCATTGTTCTGTATATCATTTGATATCCCCCTTGACACTTTATTCTCCTTTTATATTTTAGTCCTTTGTCTCCATCTATGGTAGTTATAAATTCCACAAGTTGTGATAAGAATACACATGTTCACTATGTCACTTAATTTTTTCTTGTTCTGAAAAATACCTGCACTACAGATATTAATGCTTTATTTCTGGTTAAATATACATCTCAACAGACATGAAAATCTTAGATATTCTTTCTTTCTTTTTTTTTTTTTTTGGCAGTTGTGTCTATGTGTGTGTCTGGTATGTATCACAGAACACTGCCTGTGCCCACGGAGGCCCAAGGATGACTTCGGGAATCACCTGGATTGGGTTACTAACTCTTGGCTTTGCTCTGTAGTTTCCCAGGCTCTGCCTTCCAGGGCTTGAAGTATAGGCCGCTGCCATTTCTAGTTGGCGTTTTTACTTGGGATCCAGGATCCAAACTCAGGACCTTCTATTTTTGAGGCAGAGGTTTAATCCTTGAGCCATCTCTCCAGCCCGAGATCTTAGATATTCTTTTTTATTATTATTATTAAAGTATTGAGACATTTAAAAAATTTTTTTTTACATGGGACCTGGGATCCGAACTCAGGGCCTTCTGCTTGTGAGGCAGAGTCTTAACCCCTGAGCCATCTCTCAAGCCCAGATATTCTTTTTTTTTTTTTTTAATAAACTTTATTTACTTATTTTTGTGTGTGCCCATGTGTGTTCCGTGTGTGTGTGCGTGTGCGTGTGCGTGTGCGTGTGCGTGTGTGTGTGTATGTGTCCCTGTGGAGGATCAAGAGTGACTTCAGGAATTATCCTGGATTGCTGTATGTGTGCGTGTGCGTGTGCGTGTGCGTGTGCATGTGCGTGTGTGTGTGTGTATGTGTCCCTGTGGAAGATCAAGAGTGACTTCAGGAATCATCCTGGATTGCTTCTACCTCCTTTTTGCTTTGCTCTGGGATTTCTCAGGCTCCACCCACCAAGGCCAGAAGTGCAGGTCACAGCCATTTCTGCCTGGCATTTTTACATGGGACCTGGGATCCGAACTCAGGGCCTTCTGCTTGTGAGGCAGAGTCTTAACCCCTGAGCCATCTCTCAAGCCCAGATATTCTTTTTTTTTTTAATAAACTTTATTTACTTATTTTTGTGTGTGCCCATGTGTGTTCCGTGTGTGTGCGCGTGTGCGTGTGCGTGTGCGTGCGTGTGTGTGTGTGTGTGTGTGTGTATGGGACCTGGGATCTGAACTCAGGACATTCTGCTCCTGAGCCATCTATCTCTCCAGCATGATCTTAGATATTCTTAACTGTGAATAAATCCAGAAATAAATCTAAGAGAGATATATGCATTTGGTGGATTAGGACCAAATGTTGGTTGTCTGCCTCCCTTCCTTTCTTTGTATGTGTGGCTCTGGGGATTGAACCCAGAGTTCATACATGCTAGGCAAACACTTTGTCACTGACGTTTATCCCCAGCTCAGTTTTCACTTTTTAAGGCAGAATCTCACTAAGTTGCCATGATGGCTTTGACATCATTCACTCTGTAGCCCAGACTGGCCTTGAACTTTTGCTTGTCTTTCCCAGACTCCCAAGTCGTTAGGATTAGAAGCCTATGTCAGATTTTTCAAGAAAAAGTAAAGAGACGCTTAACCTGCAAATTTTCTTGAAAAAAAGAAAAGAAAAGAAAGGAAAATGAAGGATACTACTTCAGGGTCCCAAGTGGTGGGTTTACAATTCCCCACCCCTGCCAGGCACTATTCCAAGAGAACGTAACCTTCAGGAAGTGGAACCTTGGACTGGGGAGATGGTTCAGGGTTTAAGCCTCTGTCTTGCAAGTAGAAGGACCTGAGTTTGGATCCTAGATCCCATGTAATAATGTTCTGGAAGGCAGAGTCTGGGAAACAACTCGAAAAGGAGGTAGCGCAATCCAAGGTGATTCACAAAGTCACTCTTGGGCTGCACAGGCACATACAGTGCCCTCTGATATAGACAGGCAGATAGGCGCACGAGCGCACATGCGTGCGCACACACACACACAGAGGAAGCAGAGCCTCAAATGACAGACGAGAGATCACTGGAGCATGCCCATAAAGAGGATATTGAAACCTGGGCTTTCCTCTCTCCTTCAGGTCACCATAACATAAGCACTGTGTTTAGCCAAGTGCTTTTGCCAAGATGTTTTGCCTTGTACAATGAAGCCAATTAAAATTTTTAGATTGTAATTCTGTCTTCACATGACTGACATCCGTCATATCAATATAATGATATATCACCTATAATGATAACTTCTAAGTAAAATAGTACAGAGGTTATTCTTTATTTTTCGTAAGCTACTTCATGGTCATGGTGCGAATCTGCAGCTGTAATACAGAAAGGAATGCAAACCCTTTTCTCAAGACTTGGTTTGCAATGAAGGGAAAAGATCAGAATCAGCAAGCTGGGCACTTGCAGAAGAGTAAAATCATTGCTTAGCCTTTTCTCTTTACTACCATCTCTTAGCAAAGGAGTTTGCTTTCAGATTTTAGAGACGTCTAAATAAATGAAAATTGGGGCTGGAGAGGTGGCTCAGGGGTTAAGCCTCTGCCTTGCAGGCAGAAGGTCCTGGTTTCGGATCCTGGACCCCACGTATAGACGCCCTCGGAAGCGGGGGCGGCCTGCGTTTCTGGTCCTGGTAGGACAGAGCCTGTGAATCCCCGGGCAGAGTAAACAAGGAGGTGGAGGAGGTCCATAGTGGTTCCTGAATTCGCCCATAGTTCTACACACACACATACATACACACACGTGCACGCATGCACAATTGAATAATAAAAAACCAAAAATAAATGAAAATTTACTTAATTCCAGATGTACTTGACAAACTTCTCTTTGAACAAGTGGAGGGCACCTGGGCTAATGGGCTTTCCTTCTATGGGTCTCTCTACTGAGAGTTAGCCCTGTGAGGAGGGATGTCATGTCTTCCTAGAGTAAATGGGATTGGAAGATTCACCATCTGGACATCTTTGAATAAGAGCTGAGTTTATTCAGCCATCCCTGCAGGTAATGAACGAAGGACACATAAACAAGAAGCTGAGGGGGTGACTATGCCGGGTCTTGTGCCTCTGTAAATAGCAGTCAGAGATTGTTGGTCGGCCAAGAGACCTCTGAAGCTATGGACTTGGGGGCTTGCTGGTCCAGTGTGCTGAGGAGCCTGGCTCCGGATTTCCTGCTTTTAAGATTCCATTAGCTATCTCAAGAGCCTTCCAGAGAGGCATTTTGCTGTCGCTAATTTGAAGTAGTCTTTGTTACCTCATGACCCAAAAAAATCTTGACTAGGAAAATTGGCAAGCAAGACAAAAATGCATGACTTAACTAAGTAATTAGAACTGAAATGTAAGTGAAAGCAAACATTAAGAATGCATCATTCATTCCCCCTATCATTCTTAGCTTTTTGGAAATAGCAGTAGTCAGAATTCTTGAAGATAGTAGAAGTTATAGGTCTTCTCTTTAGAAAAGCAAAACAAGAACAGTGGACCACAGGTAAGTGTTTTGATTTGAATCTCAATGTAAATACACACATATCTGGTATTCTCAGTTTAGATTACAAATTTACTTTTTAGAGAGTTCTTTTTACAAATTTGAGGAGGAGGGAAGGAAGGAGGAAGGGAGGGAGGAAGAGAGAAAAAACATGCCATGGCTGAACAGTGGAGGTCAGAGGACAACTTTCAGAAGTCACCTCCCTCTTTCTATTGAATGGGCTTCCAGAAATTGAAATCAAGTCCCCAAGTTAACTTACTTGCTGAGCTAGTTCGTCAGTCCCTATAAACTTATTTTTAAAGGCTAAGAGATCATTGTTACTTTGGAAATTTTGTTTTTTTACTTGATGGCTCAATTAATAATATTCAATGAAATTATCACCTTTTAAATTGTAGAATATACATTTTTCTATTTCTCTAACGTTTAAATATAGCATCATGTAGAATTAGTTGAAGTACAATTGGAACTGTGTTAATACAGTGCCCAGAATTAGTTCATCTCAATGAACTAATTTAATGAATTTAACTCTGTGGAAATTATTATTACTATATTATCATTATTACACTATTATGTGAAATTTTTGGAAAGTCTCACCATGTAGCCCATGACCGTCTAACTAACATTCCTGCTGCCGCCTCCCAAGTACTGAGATTACAAGGTCAGAGCTGCCATACCTGGCCTTTGCTAACATTATTAAAATGCTTTTTGAATGTAAATTATGGTCTGTGCTCCAAACTTAATAGATGTCCTGGTAAAAGGTCTAAGGATATTTCACAACAAAGCTAAATAACCTTTTCCCAAACATCCTTTTATTTTTCCTGAATTAATAATTTATCAAAAAAGAGCTCAACAAGATATCAGACTTGGACTGTGATGAAATCCAAGCTCTGCTACTCATAATAGAAACCGGGGCAAGTTCTTTACCAGGGAACAATTACTGGGAAAGACTGAGGCTTGGATGGGTGCTATCTGAGCAGCTCTTGGGAAGGAGGAAGCTGGGTGCTATGGGATGAATGTTGAATTCGTATGTTGAAATCTTACCTTCATAATGCTACAACTGGGGGAATGCCTGACCTCGGTCTGTATTTATGCAAAGCTGAAATATAGGGAAAAGGTTTCAGAAAGGAAACCTACAAAGTATGACTTATAGCATGGGAATACTGTTATATTTCAGTCTCCAAAATCAAACACACTATCCCTTCTGTCATATGGCACCAGCAACGTTTCATTATTCACTTTTTTTGTGGTGAATTGAATCCAGAGCCTTGTGCATGGTAGGTTAGCACTATATCACTAATATTTCTGCCAGAAAAGTAAAGAGCTTTCAAATTTTATAGCATTATGATAAAGTTTAAGTGTAAAGAATGCCATATGGGAATAATTTTGGGTCATTTGTCTGATTACAAAGTGCAAGATGGTGAAGGTTTGGTACAGGGGTGAACCGTCAGTATTTCCTTCTGTACTCTGAATACTGAACTGATAAGTGCAACACATCTACAACTCTATTAGCCAGTCCTACCAGAAAGGAGACATAGCTTAGGCATAGTTATAAAATAAATTGAAAGACTGAAACCATTCTGTCGACGGATGGGACTAGCTCCATGAAAGTTATAAAACCTGTTGTTGAAATCAAGCACAACTAGCTGAGAGGTGAGATTAAAATGTAATCATCATGAAAATGAAGTTATTTTCTTTTGTTTTGAGACAGGTTATGCTGTGGTGCTCAGGCTGGCCTTGAACTCACAATATAGCCCAGGTTGGCCTCCAATCCAAGGTCTTTCTGCCTCAGTCTGAGGTCATTCTTTGGAAAGTATACAAGGATACTTACTGTAGGAGGAACGGACCAGGCCGGCCTGTATTGCCTGTATGGGCCGCATGGATGAATGCAACTTCCCTAAGCTACACCTGCTGCCCTGCGTCGTGTTGACATCAAACTGCCTGGCTGAGAGGACCAATCCAGACAGGACAACACAACAAAAAACCTCACGCTGGGACTTATGGGATGTTGGGTGGGGTATATAGGCTGCCCCATACTTATTAAATGAGCCTGCCAGCAAGCCTGCGAGCCTGCTGTTGCCACTCGCCTGACTCCCGGAGTCTATGTCATTGACTTCGCGCCAGCTTATCCCCGCCCCCAAGGGTCTCCATGGGACCCGGAGACTGCAACAAGATACAAAGGAAATATCCAGAACAGGTAGCTCACTGCTGGGTCCCTGTGCTGATCAGCTCCCGGAGCAGCCCCATGGAAGTCCAGCTTCCTGTGGTCAGAATCTGAAGTAGGCCAGATAAAATCAGCTTTTAAATAATGGAGACTCATAAAATTACATCTATCAACATTTTATTTTAAATTTTAAACATAGGCAAATCCATTCAACTCTACCATCTTTCCTTTGACATCAAGCTTTCTGACCTGAGCAGCCATCTGGGACAGCTCTTAACAGCAAGGAGCATGATCAATCTCAGCTGCAGTGGGACCAAGACAGAAAACACTTGCAAAACAAGAGGAAAATTCCTGTTGATTCAATCCTCCCCTCCTCCTTCCAGACTTGCAGAGTTGTTTTGTCCTCCCCTAATCCCACAGCTTTAAGATAAGTAAATGGTCTCTATCCAGTACTCTCCAAACATTAACTTATTTTCATAAAGATTACAGATTCCTTCACTCATGGATGTTTGATTTGGGCTGAAAAAAAATTATGCAATTTCAAAGTAGAACTTGCATAAACAAGGTTGGGAACAAATCCGAACTATCTTTTGGAGAGCGCAGAGCTCAAGGCTACGTGACTGGCCCACCAGGGAGCAGGTGACCTACTAGTTATGAGAATTCAGTGGGCCTGAGCACCAGGCATTATTTTTCACAGAGGCAAAGGATGGCTGAAAGTCATACAGGCTTAAATGAGTGGAAGATCAAAGCCACACCTGGTGGTCCACACCTGCAACTTCAGCACTCCACAAGCGGAAGCAGGAGGACTGGGAATTTGAAGCCAGTCATGGAGACCCTGTGTCAAAAATGAGAGAGAGAGAGAGAAATAGCAGTAGCAACAACAGTAGTGGAAACCTCTGAATTCAGGCCTTTGGCACCGTTTAAACTCACATAGAAGTGAGAAGTGCTGAAGGCCTTTGGAAAGGAATGTTGAGTCAATGTTTGGTCAAGGTCTCTAGTGGGACTGACTGTCCCTATTGGACCATGTGCCTGTTCCTCCTCCTGTGTTTAGGCACAGGAGTTTGGCCTCAGCTAATCCTGTAAACTACTTAAATGCAGCATTTTCTGGAGGAGGCAGGAAAGGAATTGCTCCTAAGTTTATGTTCGATAAAATATTAAAGTTTATCTAAGATGTCCTTTAAATGGTCCAAATTACTAAGGGAAATAAAAGCTTCGGCGAGGACACTCTAGCACTCATGAGCATCCATAGGAAACTCTCTTGTCTACCGGTACCCTCTTGTGATACAGCAGATGGTCTATGGTAGGGATTATAGAGCATTTAGATGGAACATCTGAGCCATCTTACCACTTAACCTTCGTAATGGTTGGAGACAGCACACCAAGAATGAGCTCCCCAAATGAGAGGTGGTGTTCAAGAGTGGGTCACAGAATTAGAAAGATCTTTTTCCTACCTCAATTGTCCAAAATAAAATTATATTACTTTTATCAGTAATAAGCCAGACAAAACATCAGTGAAAATTACCAACAAAAATTACTTAGTAATAATAATAATGTGCAGGTCCACTTGAAAGTTTTGGATACAATAACTTAGGGCCTCAAGTGTGAGCACCCCAAGTTGGGTAATCCCTATCAAATTTGATTGAAAGATCAAATAGCTCTTCAAAAAAAATTTCTATGTTGTTTTTTCTCATGCAGACTAAGAACTTTAAAGACTGCAAAGTTAAATCTAAAGCTGTTTTCTGTACCCAGGAAGCTTGTTGAGAATCTATTTCTCAGAAGACTTAACGAGTCTTCAAATGGCTACACAGAAAATGGCTCTGAGCATGAACTCTGGAGCCCGAACGCCACTGCTAGCTGAGTGACGCTGGAGAGATTCTTCACCTCTCAATGTCTGTTTTCAGCGACTCAGACTGGCTCAGGCTCATGACATGACATGAAGTAAGAGGTTGGTTTCTTTTTTTCTCTGTTGAGATGCTACCACAGCCAGAGGTCATCAGGGATCGATCCACCAGTGTCTGCTGCTTCAAATGTTGAAGCGCTGTTCTCTGTTAATTATATGTATTTGAATTATTCACATCTGAGGACCTGAAGGTGTGTCTGTGGTTGTGTGTGGGTCTAATCTTTAACAATGGAAGGGGAAAAAAGTGCAATTAAGTGCCTGATATTTACCACCAATAATCATATAGTGACATTACAGCAGAGTTGAAACTAGGATTGGTCCCATATCAAAGTAACTTCATATACATAAAGATTCTATACGCCTTTAGTTTATTTGGACTCAATGGTTAATTTTTTTTCCATTTTAGTTAAATATCATTCTTTTTGATTTTTTTTAAATTTTTTTAGTTATTATTTATTCAATTGTGCGTGTATGCATATGTGCACGTGTGTATGAATGTGTAGAACCACGGACGAATTCTGGAACCACCATGGATGCCTCCACCTCCTCGTTTACTCTGCCCCGGGATTCACAGGCTCCGTCCTACCAGGACCAGAAATGCAGGCCGCCCCCGCTTCCCCCGGCGTGGGGTCTAGGATCCGAACTCAGGACCTTCTGCCTGCAAGGCAGAGGCTTAACTCCTGAGCCACTTCTCCAGCCCCTTGACTTGTATTTTACTGAAGACATTTGATTATTTTTATTTTATGAAAAGAAAAAAAATCACTGATGAAATTTTACCTGTAATCTTATTTCTATTTTCATGTTGTGTAGTCTGTGTGCATGTTTGTATGACTGATGCAGTGTGGAAGCCTGAGGCTGATACTGGGAATCTTCCTCCATTGCTCTTCTATCTTATTCTTTGAGGCAGGATCTTTCAATCAAATCTACACATTGCTGTTACATCTGGTCTTGGCTAGCCAGTCTGCTCTGGGCATCCTAGGTCTCTGAGGTCCAAAGACCAAGACTGGGATTATAGGTGGGTCTCCATGCCCCCCAAAATTGATAAGAGTTAAATCCGGGGATTTAAACTCTGCTCCTCTTGCTTCCACAGCAAGTGTGTTAACCACTAAGCCATCTCCTGGCTCTCACTTGCATTTTTAAACAACTATAAAAACACAAATGGGAGGTAAACACATTAGTTTTACTATATTAGTTTTACTATATCATAAATATTAATAATAAAAATTAAGAGTTATTTTGGGAAGATCAATACAAGTAATCAAACTGATTATGTTCATTAAATCTCCTGTCTTCACTTTTATTTACTTACTTGGTATATGGTAGAATATGAGTCCACAATAAGATGTCCTATCTTATCTATCACATAATAAATTTGTAGCTAATATTTTACACAGTAAAGGAAAAACTGAGGACATAGGAAAATAATACACTTTGTATAAATTATAAAGAACAACTACAGTGAGATTCCTTTATCTCTCTCTTTAACTCAGTCTTACACAACAAAAGCAACATGTATTGTTTCACAAACTGCTAAGAATGCTCAGATACTTTAAGCCTTTTCGAAGGACAACAGAGGTGTAACATTATTTTGACACAATTCTTAATTCTTCACTGGAGTTGAGCTGCCTTTCATTGTCTTCTTTAAGTGGTGGTAATTTGGCAATATTTTCATCAAGAAATCCAGCTGCAGTGTCTGGGGCTAAAAAGATGAGACAATTAAGACCAACTGACAAAGAGAGCAAAGTCAACAATACCAAGAAGAGATGGGATTAAATGTGATTCTCACTTATTCTTGCTTTCCTGTTTGCTGTTTTAAATTTATGAAGAACATGTAGAAAGTCTGGTAATGAGATAAAGCCAAAACAAATAATTTTATATATAAAAACATACAAGATACATAGACAAGGGATATATATATATATATTAGAACCTACAAAAAAGTGGAAGGAGAGAACCAACTCTGCAAAACTTGTCATTTGTCCTCCACATATGTCTGTCAAGTGTCTATGCGCACACACTGAAAATTTTAAATTATGGAAAAAGGTTTTACACTTGTGTTTTCAGCGGCTTGGGAACAGTAGTATGAAGGCAACTTTACTGTCCATTGTTACCTTGCCCTGCAAGTCTCTCAGCAGTGTGTGAGAGGATAGATCAGTGCAGGTGTGTGAGGAGAGAGTAACCAGGGTATGCAGTGGGGGTGTATGAGGAGACAGCAACCAGGGTGTGCCTCGGCTGCTCTCCCTTACAAGCTCCTACTGCACACCCCCAGCTGCTCTCCCCTCACACACCTGCACTGCACACGCTGGCCGCTCTCCCCTCACACACCTGCACTGCACACGCTGGCCGCTCTCCCCTCACACACCTGCACTGCACACGCTGGCCGCTCTCCCCTCACACACCTGCACTGCACACGCTGGCCGCTCTCCCCTCACACACCTGCACTGCACACGCTGGCCGCTCTCCCCTCACACACCTGCACTGCACACGCTGGCCGCTCTCCCCTCATACACCTGCACTGTACACGCTGGTCGCTCTCCCCTCACACACCTGCACTGCTAACCCTCGACTGCTCTTTCCCCTTCACAAACCAACACTGTATATACTTCCTGGCTGCAAATACACTTATAAGCCTGTTTATTTCCTAAGATGTGTTTATAATCAAGCCATATTGTATCTGTCAACCAACAAACTAACAGAGCCATGTTGGAAGTCTAGTGTAAATTTGGTAGAATCATTCCTTGGTCTTGAGGATGGTTGTTATTGGAGTGAGTGAGGATGGTGTGTTGGGTTTGCTGATGCATCACTAGTGAAAATGCATAAAGCCAGGAAAAACAGCACTGCATCTTCTTTTCTCATAACCAACTCATCATTGATATATATCATCATTTGTACATCTATATATGTATATGCAACATCAATATATCAATCAATCATATATATGATATGAATCTAAAGACTCAATGATTGAACACAAATTTTTCTTCCATGTGTGTGTCTGTATGTATCAGAGCATACTGTGTGTACCTATGGAGGACGAAGGGTGATTTTGGAAATCATCCTAGATTGCTCTACCTCCTTATTGCTTTGCTCTGGAATTTCCCAGGCTCAGAGCTGGAAGTGAAAGCCACCACCAGTTTTGTCTGGTGTTTTTACATGAGACCTGGGATCCAAACTCAGGTCTTTCTGCTTGTAAAGCAGAGACTTAACCCCTGAGCTAGATTTCCAGCCCCAAATTTACCCAGATAGTAAACGTGTTCCCATGAGGACAATTAGATGGTATTTTGGAAGTGCCAGCCACTAGAGAGGTTCTAGTACCTGTGGTCTCTCCGTCTGCACGCGACGCAGGCAGTCCGCACCGTAGATCACTGTATTCTCAGGGATGACTTCGAAAGTATTTAGGTTGCAACAAGCCCCAATGATGCAACCGCTTGTCAGTATGACATTTCTCCCAACGTATGCTGCAGAAAAGCCAGAAAGAATTGTACCACGTGATGACAACACTTTTTCTGTTATCTTATAACACGTTTTTCTATGATTTAGGTATAAAAATGCAAACTGCCCTCAAGAAGAAAAAGTTAAAAGAAAATGCTTCCATGTGGAGCTTGTACAGACAGCATGGAAGCAGGTGGCGTGCACCAGTGTCAGCGATGCAGAGCAGAGCTCTGCTCCCTAGCACCGTGGCCTCGGGCAAAGCACTGTGGTCTTTGAGTTATAATGTGTCTATCACAGCTTACTGCGAAAACCAATGAGGGAATGAAATAAAATACTGAGCACATGTCTGACAAATAGAAATGCACGTGGAAAATTCCAATGGTGATGATAATAATCAGTAATCCAGATTAAAATAAAAGCTTTACGCAGATTAACAAAGCATACAATTTTACTACTTCAGAAGCAGAAGCACTTCCTTCTGTGACTGTCAGGATGGAGAAGGCAAACCATTGCTCTAAAGAAGTGCCATTGTCCAAACCTCAGTGGGACAAGCTCTAGGATCTGGTTCCCAGGAGGGCTGGTGACCTGACATACTCCTCTGCCTGGCTCCAATTCTGGTGAGTCAATGACATTTGTCCCTGACTGCTAGGGTAAAACAGTCCTGAAATTAAAGAAAGCAATTCCTGAAGAAATGCTAATGTGTTTAATTCTACAATAACACTAATCAACTAAAATGGCACCAACACTAGTATTTAGCAGAAATCTACTTCAAATCATTCAATGGAGCTTTATGGTTTAATCCAAGTCCAACTTAATTGTACATAGCTGCCTTTTTAATTTAATATAGTTAGTCACATTATCAGATAACCACATAACCCGATTAGGTTCCTTTGAAGCAAAGAATGAATCTGAAAACGACTTTAGTGCATTTCTAAGCATGCCACCTAGCCACAGTTTATACCTAGGTCATTGCCTAGGATATAGCACAGAGAAAGGGGACCATTTTGATAATGAAAATCTGAACACGGTTTACCTTTTGACTCAATGACATTATTGTCTCCCATTTTCATGGCTTGGGAATCTGCAAACCACAGTTAAGTAAATACTAAAAATGTACTCATCTTTTGCTCATTTATCCCTATGAATACGATAGATCCATAAACTGCACTGGGCACAGGGATGAGAAGGGCTATGCAGATATGTCTTTGCCAGAAATCTTTGCTCAGGACAATTTATTGCAAACCTTGAATTCTCAAACATAGTAACTCTAGACCTATATATATTACTCACATGCACCCTTTTTTAAAGTTTTGTGTGTGTGTGTGCATATACTAATGCAAGCAAGTATATGGCATGGAGCATATGTGGAAGTTGGAAGACAACTTTTGGGAATTGGTTCTCTCCTACCTTATGAATTCTGGGTATCAAATCAGGCTGCCAGACTTGTGCAGGAAGCATCTTCCATCCACCCTCAGCCATCTTGCCAGCCCTCATACATCTCTTTAAAGAAGTATCTTGCACCCTGATTTTAAGGATATACTTTTCACAAATACTGTAAGAGCATCAAAATTGGGGCTGGAGAGATGATTCAGGGGTTAAGCTTTTGCCTCTCAAGCAAAAGGACTCGAGTTCAGATTCCAGATCCATATAAAAAACGCTGCACAGAAATGGTAGTGGTCTGCACTTCTGGCCCTGGAAGTGGAGCCTAGGAAATCCCAAAGCAAAGAAAAAGGGAGGTAGAGCAATCAAGAATGACTCCCAAAGTCACCCTTGGACCTCTACAGGCACACATGGTGCTTTCTTCTATACCCACACACTGATGACACATCAAGAGTGAAATATGTTCACCTTGCTTGTCCACCAGATAACATATAATCTATCCAACACCATACAGGAACCAGACTAGCAAAGATGTGTTCTTGTACCAGGACAGAAGCCAGAATTAGCTCCCAATGTCTCTTGCCCTTTGGTCACTGCTTCTTGTCAAAAGCTCCCATTTCAGGGCTGGAGAGAAGGCTCAGGAGTTAAGACTCTGAGTCGTAAGCAGAAGGTCCTGAGTTTGGATCCCAAGTCCCACGTAAAAACTCTAGGCAGAAACAGCAACAGCCTGCACTTCCAGCAGGCTGGTGGGCAGAGCCTGGGAAATCCCAGAGTGAAGCAAGAAGGAGGTAGAAGTAATCCAGGATGATTCTCCAAGTCACCCTTGGTTCCTCCATAGGGACACATGGTGCCCTCTGGTACACATATGCACACATACTAATTTTTTTTTTTAAAGCTACAATTCCAGTAAAGGTCTTTCAAGGTGCCAAGCTAATGTTAGTATCAGAAAACATCTGAGTTACTCTCCAGAGCAAAAAAGGAACAAACACATAGCAGCCATGTGCTCTACCACTGAGCAACACACCCAAAACTCCGAAAGGATTTCTTGACATACTGCGAATAATCTGTTCAAAAATGGCCTAGTTTCAAAAATGTAATTATGATATGCATTACAAATATACTTGACAGATAAATTATTGTCAGTTTCTACATGGGATGAGATTTGGGTGTGAAAAGGACATCTGGGAATGATTTTTGGCTGATTACTAGGAAGGATACAACAGCCAACTTCGAACACATTATTTGTGCCAATGATCATGGACTTGGGCTCTGGATCTTCAGTGTCAGGGGTGATGTTATCTGGATAACTATAAAAAGAAGAGACAAATCACAAAAGGCAGCAGCATAATATATATTTTGTTCCATTTCAGAATTTGGGTTAATTGATTCATCAAGTTTAAATGCATAACTCTATCTGTTAGTTATTTCTCAATCCAGGTGAGTCATTTCTCCTGGGTTCTAAAGGCTAGATTCTGAGTTCAACAAACTACTGAAATGTAAGGATTGTGTAGAAGGACAGAAGGACAAATTTCTTTTGTATCTTAAACTCAAAAGACAAGAAAAAAATATATATTCCAATTATAATTTTAGCCTGTTAATTCAGAGTCAAATCAGGCCTAACTTGAAAACTTTCCATTCATAATAACCATTTAAACTCTAAAATGTAAACAATTATTCACATAAAAGAATTATTTCGTGATATTAGGTAGTTGGCTAAATATGTGGCTGATAACACCTCTGTGCTAGAAGAGAAGTTTTATCTCTGGCAGCTGAGTACTGTGGAGTATCACAGCTGCTAAGTGACTTGCACAGAAGGTGCCAAGTATATTTTAAAGAGAAACTGCTTAACACAGTGAGAAACTCCCAAGTCTGAAGCAAGTATTCAGATAAATCAGTCTTTTTTATCATATTAAATATTTTCCCAGTGTCTTTATATAAATTCCATACGTTGTTACTAAAAATTAGGTATAAGCTTGAATTTCTTGCCAAAATTTTATCTGAAAATTTTATAAATGCTTATGGAAAATTTCATGGGCATTAGAGCCCAGCTCACAAGGTTACTTTTACATTCTCTAATTTTTAAAACATTTCTATCCTTAAAGTTTGAAAATTCCCTCTAGGATTCCACACTTTCCAAATGTAACTATGTATCACCAATATGCAGAGCACAGGAAAACACACACTAGATTTATGTGTGGGCTTCAAAGAAATCCAGCCAAAATTTTTTTCTTCAAAACAATGGGGACATTAGGCTAATGGAGATCAGGAATTTGTAAGCAAGGGATGGACAGAAAGGACATGTAAGGGGAAGATCACTAGATCCGCAGCAGGAAGTGCCAGTCAGTCTCCCCTGAGCTTTCTCATGTGAGTTCCTCATTCTCTTATGTTGAAAAGATTCTTAATATTTTTTCTGGATTTTCTCTGTGTAAGTCATAAGAGGTTCTTTTGGACAGCTGAAATAAGTGAAATTGCTCTCTGTAAGAGTCTTACTCACGCATTTATGATAAGAGCCTGCTCTTCTATTAGGTTGCCTTCACCAATAACTATTGGCCCGGCTTCAGCAATAATCCGTGCTTTAGGGTGAATCACCGTCCTAGGTCCTGTAGAAAGTGTCGGGAAAGTAATTATCAGATAGGTTATGCTTCCAACAGGAGGATGGGAGGGGATTGAGGTGGGTGAGGTGTTGGGAGGAACATTTCCTAAGTATGTGCCAGGCACCATAAGTGCCAGGCACCATGTTAGGTACAGGTACTATCTCTGAGGCTGTTATCAGCAGTAGTTAGTGCCAAGTCTGGAGGTAAGTGAAATGGCACAGACAGTAGAGCCAGACAGCTCGTCTCCACCTCAAACCTCCTGTGATCTCAGCAGGAAATGCAGGTGACTTAGTCCTGCAGGCTGTAGCGGAGTCAGCCTGGATGCAGCTGGAGAGACAAAGCATGCTGCATAGGGGGCAATGAAAGCTAATCTGCCGTCTTTCTCTAGACAGGTGAGACGCTCTGCTTACGATGTGGCTCTTTCAACCGTGGGTGGACGGAACTCAGGAGACATGGGCTCCCCTTGGCCCTGCTCCTTTGCTACTCTCCAAATACAAGCATTCCCACTGGAAGGAGGCAGGGCTCTGTTGTTCATCTAGGAGGTGATTTAGACCAATTACAAGAGGGGGTAAGAGAAGGCGCAAAAGGTGAATGCTGGGCTCCTCAGATTCTCCTATCAGCAAGGGGCAACATCTTTAGTCTCAAGTGTAAGGAAGCTAGAGAAGCCTCTTCAAGCAGGGTGGTGAAAGTCCTGCGCGCCGTGCATGCGCGCGCGCGTGTGCGCGCGCGCGCACACACACACCTCTGTCCACAGGCGCAGTGTTCTGGTGATAATGCGACTACTGGTATGAAAACATTCCCTCCTTTTGCCCAATGTCCAACGTGCTTTTCTCTCAACACCAAAGCTGACTTATTTTTCTTTTGGTTAAGATTATTTCTATCGGTAAACAGTGACAAGAAGTAACCACTTTGGGGATGGAGAGATAGCTCAGGGTTTGTTAAAGCCTTTTCCTTGAAAGCAGTTCAGAACCTGGATCTCACATAAAAATGCTTCATGTAAATGGTGGCTGCCTGCACTTCTGGCTCTGGAAGGTAAAGCCTGGGCAACTCCAGAGCAAAGCAATAGAGAGGTGGAGCAACCCAGGATGATTCCGACTTGGGCCTCTACAGACACAGATACACAAAGCGGGACACACACACACCACACAAGTGCGTGCACCAAAAAAAAGAAAGAAAAGAAAAGAAAAGAAAGAAAGAAAGAAAGAAAGAAAGAAAGAAAGAAAGAAAGAAAGAAAGAAAGAAAGAAAGAGAAAGAAAGAAAGAAAGAAAGAAAGAAAGAAAGAAAGAAAGAAAGAAAGAAAGAAAAGAAAAACTACTCTGAAAATAAGAGAAAATGGACAGAAAGATCAACAGAGGGAGATGTCAGGAAAGTGAAACTGTCCATGAAATTCAGTATTTGGTTGTATAAATTATCACAATTTTAAAATCACTATCGGTTTATAAATATATATATTACAAGAAAACAAAAATGACCATATTCTGCGTTGGGAGTGTAACTGTGTGGTTAGCATGTACTAAGCCCTGAGTTGATCTCAGCATGCATACATATGCATGAGTGTGTGCACCACAAATGCACATGTGCACACATACACACAAAACAAAAAGCCAACAATACAAGCCATATACACACATTCAAGCCCCTACACAATCCCCCAAATAAACAAACCCCAAAGAATGCACGTTAATTTTGTCCCATTGAGATTATTATCTTGAAAACTGGGAATGCTTACCACACTTACAAAGGTAACAGACAAGAAGGCATTTCCAGTCCCCACAGAATTGGAAGGAACCTCAAAGTAATTCTTTTTTTTTCTTCTGAAAATGAAAAACTGGGGTCTGTCTTAAAGTCCCCAGTCCAAAGATAGCTCAGCATGAATGGCTCTGACATTTCTCAGACAAACCATTTATCATGTTTCTGGCTGATAATGGTATCTCCCGAGTAAAGTCTCCTGTTCAGGACAGAAGATGGGACGGCTGAGATCCTGGGGACTTCTCAAGTTGACCATGCATGCCTTTTTGTCTTGTGTATATGTGTGTGTGTATATATATGTATATCCCAAACATGTACATGTGAATACAAATATATGCATAAAGACACAAATATGTACATACATTTACTTATAAAATAAATAACCATCACTACAAGTTTAAATAAAGCAAAACAAAAAGTGTTGTCCATCCCACTCCTTAAAGGTACCTATACTTTAAAGTTTGGGGTATCCTGTTCCAGACTAAATGCTGTATTTAATGGTATACTTAAAATATGCAAATATCATGATACACAAACTATATATATTAAAACAATTTAAAAGGAAATGCAACTTGGAGAAAAACATGCACAGGCTTAAGGGACTATACCTGTACTACAATGTTTGTAATAATGTTTCCATGCAAGCATATCTAAGTAGATATTCTATTTAATGAATATAGAGTATTTCACCTCATATTAATACATTATAATTTACTTAACTGATTCCTTAAACAGTAGACATTAGACATTACACTCTGCAGAGGCGAGGTGCCACAATACTAACACAAATACTGGATTCCTTGAAGCAAGAAACCTCTTTCAAGATGTATGAACCCACTGAAAGGTACAGATTTACACTTGCCTTCAAAATGTCCTATAATGAAGGGACATGATCTTTTTTAGGTTCTTTTAGAGCTCAGCCTAGCACCCCTCTAGAAAGTCACTTACTGGCTATGTGCTTATTCTCTCTAAGGCGTGTGTTTGCATCTACTACTTGACCTATTAGGTTAAAATGTGGGTTACACAAAAGGGATGTCAGAGAAACTGACCTGTAGTTTTTAAAAATGTGAACAGCTAGGACCTTTTTCAAAATTTATAACTTAGGTTCAAGACACAAAAGAATAAGGTCTGCTTTCCCCCTTTCCTCAGGTATCATGGTAAAAGCTCTTTAATCAGAGAGACGCCACTGTGCAATACCATAGAATGGCAAAAGGATTAATCAAAGAGTAGACCAGAGGCAGATCGCTGTGCCTTAACAGAAAGCAGATCTTTTGTCAGTACTAGATAAGCAATCAGAGGCCAGATGTATTCCCCTGGCCCTCAAGCTATAGTTTTTCACAAGCAAAACTTGTAAGACACCCCCTTAGGATGGGACTATTAACACCAAAGTCCTATGGGGGCTTGTTTCTTTAGAGAATCCCTCTAAAGTGTGTTTTTGAAAACAACTGACATTACTGGTTTTCTCTTTTGAAAATACATGATAGCTCCTCAGCCAGTAAAGAGCTTGCATTATAAGCATGAGGGACTGAATATGATCCTGAATCCATATATATAAAAGCCGGGCATGGTAACAGAGACAGATGGTTCTCTGGCCAGCCAGCTTAGCCTATTTGGTAAACAGGTTAGTGAGGGACCTGACTCAGAAAAGGTAGTGGTGTCTGAGGAATTACACTGAAATTGTCCTCTTACCTCCACATGCACGTGTGTGTGCGCGCACCCACGTTACAATGGCTCATACACACATACACACACACACACACACAACAATACAGGGCATGCTGGTACACACCTGTAATCCCAGCACTTTAAAGGTGGAAGCAGGAGAATCAGTAGTTCAAGGTTATCTTCAGTGACAAGGGGCATTTGAGGTCAATTTGGGTTGCATGAGACCCTTTCTCAAAACCCAAAAACCCAAATCAAAAGAAAACAAACAAAAATCAACAAACACACACATATGCATAAGAATATTAAAATATTAAGCAATTCCAATTCTCATGACTTGTTTTGCTTTTTGTTGCTAGAGGTTGAACCCAAAGCCTTGTAAATGTTAGACAAGAACTCTTATTGGTCCCCTTAAAACACCTTATACAGTATTTTAAAATAATGGCTGAACTGTTTTAACCTGGTGTTTCATTACGGTTATGATTATTTGTTAATCATTATCAAGTTATTTAATAGGTAACTAAAAAACATCTGGTTATAAATCTGGCCTTGCCTGGGAGCAATTCACATAGGGACTTAGATGAAACACTACCTCCACCTGCTGGCAGCACCGCCTAACTACAAGTACGGGAGCTGCTAAGGTTGAAGTGACTTCAAATGTCAAATTAGCACACATGCTAACTTATCATATGCTAACTTATCACAGTGTATGTGATAAGAATCTGGTTTGGTGCACTTCACAGGGCTTTGTCTCTGGAGTCCAGTGAAGGCCTCGGACAGACAACCTGGTAGAGACAGCACCTTGAAATGCTCCCACAGTTGCCTGTGGGTTCTCCTTGGAGCCCCAAGCACCTTTATCTAAATGAGTCTGAATTCCTTCAAGGGTCTTAAGGTTAAAATGCTTCAAAAACAGAAGTCTGTCATTGCAGCAAGGTGTTTGCTTTCTCCCTCCCCTCCTTTCACTCTGATGTGAACTTTCCACTTTCTGGCAGGGCACTTTGTATATTTTCTTACTGAATGTGCTGAAACCTTACTTGGCTTATATCCTTGTTTGGACAAATGTGTCTGGATTGGAGCTGCCTTAACTGGCCGATGAGTTATTTTTCTAAATGCTTGGCTGGGCTTGAGGCAACATGGCCAGAAAGGCATTCCTTGCGCCGCCTGCATTTCCCTCATTTGGTCAAGGACTCTTCCTGTCCACCTTTGCCTCAGACAGCAATCTGGGTACTAATTTTCATGTACTAATAAATAATTTTTAAAATCCCAAGTTCTCTTCTGAAAATTAAATAACTTCCTTGGTCACTGTCCTTCTTTACTGAAAAAGGTTCCCACAACAAAAAGGGGGCCTTTGCTCTGTGTTAAACTCTGCTGGGGAGAACGAGTTAAAAGGGGCATAGCACTTCCTACTGTGCAAGTCTGCCTTCAATCTTGGTGTCTCGATTAACCCTGGCCTGTGACCAGGAGTCCATCCTCATCCTCAAAAAATGACAGGATTCTGTTTGGAGGCATCTTTCTGACATGTTCCTTAGTTCTCAAATGAAGATTTATAAAACATAATTAAGGGCAGTCTAATAAAAAAATTAGGCTTGATACACTTTTTAAAAAAATATATTTTATTTTATTTTATGTGTGTGTGTGTATGTGTGTGTGTGTGTGTGTGTGTGTCAGAGGGCACTGTGTGTCATTGTGGAGGACCAAGGGTGACTTTGGAATCATCCTGGATTGCTTCTACTGTCTTCTTACTTTTCCTTGGGATTTCCCAGGGTCTGCCCATCAAGGCCAGAAGTGTAGGCTGCTGCTGCTGCTGTTTTCACTTGGTGTTTTTATGTGGGACCGAGCTCAGGACCTTCTGCTTATGAGACAGAGTCTTAATCCCTGAGCCATATCTCCAGCTCTAGGCTTGATACTCTGAAACGTCTTCACCTAAATTTTAATTAGCAGGAGAACTCAACCAAGATGCATCCTGATGCAATGGAAGATTTCTGATTCAGAGAACCACAACTGGCCAAAGTGCAGAGAACAGGTGACCCTGGATGCTCAGCCTTAATCAGGCCATCAAAATCTCTCCCCATCCCAAGGCCCAGAAAACCTAGGGAAAGCAGGTGTGGTAAGACTAAAAGAGCCTGAAGGTGGGAGGTGTACTGCCAGTCAAGTCAGGACTGTTTCAACAGGAGCTCATTACAATAAGATCTACTTCCACCAGATCTACACAATGACTGATATATCAACATCCCCCCATGGACCAGGGAGGCTTTCAAGAGAAACAACTACGATTAAGAGAGAATTTTGGGTATAGGTGCTAGACAAGAGAAGGGGAGCTTCCCCACACGTACATTTGCCCACTGGAGGGCCATTATATTAACACAGATGTTCATGCCCTTACTAGTACAGGCACCCCGAGATGAGCTCTCCCCCTCCTCCTCTTCCTATCTTTTGATTTTTGAGACAGTGTGTTGTTATGCTAAGCTGGCCTAGTATTTGCTATGTAGGCCAGGCTAGTCTTGAACCCAAGGCAATATTCCATCTTCAGTCTCCTGTGTGCTAGGATCGCAGGTATGTATACCCAGCTTTAGACTGCTAAGTACTTTCTCTGATAAACCAAATACCCGATTTTCTAGAAAAATGACAGATGTGTCTTAAAGTACCACTAACTTGAATCCACAAAACAGTAAACTGCCTTCTTCATGAACTACTTCAGAATAGAATAATTACCAAGGGATGGAAAGTTACACAAAACTTCCTGAGAGCCTACCAATTAAATTGTATTTCTGGTTCCTGCTATCAAACTCTTTAGTAAACAGAATTTATCAAATACTAAACTCTCCAACTCCACAGCACAACAGAAAAAGACTTAAATCAATTATTCCAATAGCCTAAGCAATAAAAGCACTAAAATGCAAAATAAGACGGGGGGGGGGGGGGGGGGTTGTAATTAGGTAAATGTCACCCGTGGGGGGGGTTGTAATTAGATAGCTTGTCACCCTCTCAGCTTTGATTAGACTTTATATCTCCCAAGACATTTTTAATCTGATGTGTTGTTTCAGAAAAATAACTGAATGCCAGATGATTGGAGAGATTTCATACCAAATATAACAACAACAGATATGACTATCTAAATATCAATTCTGGAAAATTCCCATAGTTATACACACAAGTAAGGAAACGTGAGGCCTGACTATGGAAAAACAATAAAAAACTTGCAAAACAAAAAGGAGATAAAAACTGTGGAGACATAACATTCTGTGACTACGTCACTCTTCTGAACCCTTTTCTTAGCTTCAAAAACTGGTTTGTTTCTAAAAATAAATGTAACATGGTGCTGAGATAGCTCAGTGCACATTTGGCATATGCTAGGTTCTTTAGTATCACTAACCCTCAACATCTATACACAGAGAATGTATACATGTAAACAAATATTAACTTGAACTCATTTTGTGATAAATATAAAGTTACTACAGATTTTTTCTTATTTTTATAACCACTTCTTATGTTATAATCCATCCTGACAGTCTGCAATAAAATACTGTTTTACATGTTAAAATTAGAATTGTATGCTATCAACTAGTGGTCAAGTTCCAGCTAGAAGTATACATACACACTCTTTTCCTATGTAATTTCAACATTTAGGGAAATAGGAACATAGGAGAAATAAAAAGCAGAAAACAAAAAAAAAACCCTCCTCCCCCCCAAAAAAAACATGAGAAGCACAAAGCACTGAAAGCCAAAGCAACAAGAAAAAAATCCCGCGCTGCTTCCCGAGGCCGCTCAGACTAATCCCGGGTGGTGCCTGCTGCTGTAGTTTGTAAGTGAAATGACCTCCCATTTGAACACTTGGCTCCTGGCTGGTGGGAGTTTTGGAAACTCATGGAACCTTTAATAAGAGGTAGAGCCTGGCTAGAGGAAGTGGGTCACTGGGGTACTTCCTGTCTACCCTGCTTCCTGTTTGTTCTAGGTGTTCAGTGTGGCCAGCTGCCTCATATTCTGCCCTTTCTTACCCTGACGAACCGAATCACTTCTTAAACCATAAACACAAATGAACCTCTCTCCTTAAGATGTTTGTGTCACAGCAATGAGAAAAGTACCTCAGATATCTAACAACAGTCAACTATTCCTTTTTTGCACAGAATTAAGTGTTTATTGTTCTGAAAAGCTTCTGCAAGTTACAAGGCTATTTCACCTAGGAACTATATACAAGCACATCTTATGTCCACATATCTTTATGCCTATAAATTTACGTAGATTGTCTATGTATCATATGGTAGACATGACATATTGATTGTTTAAATAAATAGAAATGCAAAAGAAAATTTACATAATTAACTATATTGCCTTATTTGGATCTTACTTTCCTTCTAAGTATAGAACACCTTGTGAGCCACTATGAATGTCATCCTCCAGTCATGACAAAAGCCATAAAAATGCAGAACCACTGCCAGACTTGTTGCTATGTCTGTGTCCCAGTTTGGCTACCTGCCCTCACTAAAGTGATAAAAATTTAAATTAATGATGAAAAGCAGAAAAATGAAATTTATTCAATATGGCCAAATTGGGAAAAGATAAATCCAGTTAATTCAAGTGTGTCTTGTGGAGGTTTTGCTATGGGACCTGGGTCTGGGCAGTGACTAAGCAGTCAGGGTGAAACCCACCCACTGCTGTCTCAGTAACCCCAGTTCCCATATCTCTCCTGGAAGGTGATCTCAAAATTGTCAGAGTTGTGTGAAAGACAGACTCTTTTCTTCAGCGGGCACCAGATCCTGCCAGTTTTCAGTACTCTATGAGGTCCCCTTTTCTGAGCTCTCAGTGTGAGATTCCTGAGAAAATTTGAAATTCTCAAGGTCCATTCTTTTGATAGTCCCATAAGGTCCTTTAGAATTCCTATACCTTCCCTTTTCAGGAGCAAAACTAATGCAGGAAAGTGTCCTAATGGATGTGCAGCCTTCATGATTTCTCTTCATAAGGAGTTTGTCACTAGTAACACAAGATAAACAGACCACATCACAGAAAAGAAATGGTTCACTTTCTAAACTCTTCCAACTGAAAAGAAACTTACAGAGCAAATTCTTAACAAAGTTCTAATAACACTAGTTGTATAAGAGAAGATACCTAAATAGGGTTGGAGCATAAGTTTATCAAGGGAGAAATGATTTTTTTTTCTATCAAAGAAACAATGTAAAGTAATAGTGTATATTGTCTCTGAAAACTGCTAAGGCAGCATGCAGGTGGCATTTGGCTGCTGGTAAAGAGGAGTTCCTCAAGAATAAAGCTTCAAGAGCTGGAGAGGTGGCTCAGGGGTTAAGCCTCTGCCTTGCAGGTGGAAGGTCCTGAGTTCGGATCCTAGACCCCACGTATAGACGCCAGGCGGAAGCGGGGGCGGCCTGCGGTTCTGGTCCTGGTAGGGCGGAGTCTGTGAATCCCAGGCAGAGTAAACAAGAAGGTGGAGGTGTCCATGGTGGTTCCTGAATTCGTCCGTGGTTCTACACACACACACACACACACACACGCGTGCGTGCGCACATGCATACACACACAATTGAGTGAATAATAAAAATTAAAAAAAAAAAAGAAGAATAAAGCTTCAAGGGCACCAAAATCAGGGAAAACAGAAATTATAAAAGAAAAAGTGAGCAGAAAATGTCTCTGGAGAACTTAGTCGTATCTGTGTAAGTCTACTGTATAGATGAATTGTTCAGGTGATCCAAATACTGGGTCTAGCTTCTAACAAAGCACTGACCTACTACCCACAATGTTTACATTCCCTTGCCACAAGGTACTTACTCCTATTCTGTATGTGATGGAAAGAGTAACTGTCATCTGACATCCATTCTTCTCTAACAGAATCCTGATTTTATTAGAGGCCATCAATGTAACAGTTAAACTGCATCTCCCAACATCCCTTACTGCTCAATGTCCTCAGGTGAAGCCCTAGCCATCAGATACACAGAAAATGATAAATGATTGTGTGGAACCTTCAGGAAGGCTCTCTGAAAGGAGCTAGCACAATTGGGACACAGACCCTTGTGTCCATTCTTCCTTTTTCTCATCCAAGATGACTTTTGATGCCAGACAATTTCATGTGGATAATCGAGAAATTGCTTATCTCAACACTTTTTATATGTGTCTACATGTTTCAGCCATCACTAAACTAAGTGCAGCTCAGTCTGGTGCTCATATGCACAATCACTGGGAAGAATAAAATGGATTCAGAGAGGTATGAGTAAGTCAGGCGGTAGGGAGGAAATAGTTAGCCACAGTCCACAGATTCCATAGGCCATACTGTTAAGGAAACTTGATGCAATGAGCAGTCCACATGTTTTCATGCTTAGCACTGTGTCCCAAGTGCCAGTACTGCTTGGACCATCACAGGTATCCAACAGCTGTCTCTCAAATCCATAGGTGTCTTTGTTTGCTTTTGAGAAAAAGAGAGGGAGGAGACAAAATGCACTACATGCATGCCATGGCATATGGGTAGAGGTCAAGTGACATCTTTCAGGAGTCAGTTCTTTCTTTCCAGTATGTGGGCTTCTGAGGATCGAACTGAGGTTGCCAAGTGTCATAGTTAGGCACAGGTGTCAACTTGACAGCTGAGGGTTTGAGCTCTGGGCACAGTTGTAGAGAGTTGATGGTTGAGTTAAGCCCAGAGCAAACCTGCAGGAGATTGTCTAGCTGATGGGGAAGGTCCAGCCCATGGTGGGTGGGATTAGGTCCTGGAATAAAATACCGAGAGCTGTTGAAAGAGCTGGTTGAGAGAGTTGGCATCCTTCTATACACTCGGCCAGATATGCTGGTTTGCAAATAAGGACTGTCCGTCTCTCAGCCATTATGTGGTGATGGTGTGGCCAGTTCCCTTGGCCCTGGTGTTGGTGCATGCTCTCCCGTCAAGATGGACTATGAACTATAACCGGACTGTCATAAGGAAATAAAACCCTTGATGGTCAACTATCAGCAACCATGCAGGCGAACTGCAACAACAGGTTTCTAAATGAGTGCCTCAACCACTGGGCCCTCTCACTAGCCCTGTAAGTATCTTTGTGGTACTGCCTTAGTACAACAATTCAGATAGATGTTTAAACAAAACCTCCACCACACCATGCTCTTTAGACATATTAAACACTTGGCAAGAGAAAACTTTTTTTTGCCAATTAAAACGGAGACATCGGTGAAACAGACACAGAAAATAGCATCTAAAGGTAAAGCGCTAAATTGATGACATTAAAGCTAGAGAAACAGGGACTGGAGAGGTGGCTCAGGGGTTAAGCCTCTGCCTTGCAGGCGGAAGGTCCTGAGTTCGGATTCTAGACCCCACGTATAGACGCCAGGCAGAAGCGGGGGTGGCCTGCGTTTCTGATCCTGGTAGGGTGGAGCCTGTGAATCCCGGGACAGAGTAAACAAGGAGGAGGTGGAGGTGTCCATGGTGGTTCCCGAATTCGCCTGTGGTTCTACACACACACACACACACACACACACACACATACACACACGCACACATGCACAACTGAATACATAATAAAAAAAATTTTTAAAAAAGCTAGAGAAACATTAATAACCTGTTTCCTTACCTATAGTCACATCTCCTCTGATTTCACTTTCTACACATACAACCGCTCCAGGAGCAATCTTCACACTGCAGAAGGAAAGAGATAATGTTCAAAAAATCTTGCCAAAAGGAAGAAGGACTGCAATAGGAAGAGGAGAGGGGATGGATTGGGAATTAAGGTGTGAAAAATACCATAAATTTGCTACTGTGTATGAAACACTAAAAGAATAAAAAAGTCATTCAGTCATTCTGACTCAGGCAAAAATTATAAATAAGTAAAATATTAAAAAATATTGCCAGATGGGGCTGGAGAGGTGGCTCAGGGGTTAAGCCTCTGCCTTGCAGGTGGAAGGTCCTGAGTTCGGATCCCAGATCCCATGTATAGATGCCAGGACCTGCGCTTCTGGTCCTGGTATGGCGGAGCCTGTGAATCCCGGGGCAGAGTAAACAAGGAGGTGGAGGTGTCCATGGTGGTTCCCCAATTCGTCCATGGTTCTACACACACAGACACACACACACATACATACGCACACACACACAATTGAATAAATTAAAAAAAAATTAAAAAAAATATTGCCAGAGAAGTTATGGTAATATTGGAGCAAGCAGAAAGTTTAAGAAATTTGTGGAAAATGTAAATTTGATTGCAAGAGGGTAAGTTTTTAATATATTATAAACTTCTCAGGTGGCTGGAACACGGTCCACTGGACCAAAGCACTGGGCATGTTAAGCAAGCATACCACCAGATGAGCCTTCCAAGCCCCTTCTGTAAAGATATTAAAGTACAAAATAAAGGGTCTGATAAGACAGCTCAGTGAGTAAAAATGCTTTCTGCATAAGCTTAATGACCTGGGTTTGAATATGCAAAACCCACCTGAGAGTGGATAGAGTTGTCCCTGACCTCCATAAGTGCACTGCGGCATGCACTTACTAGCATTCACGTATCTTACTATGTGTATATGTACATAGTACATGTTGCAGTTTGCCTGCATGGTTGCTGATACATGTCCATCAAATGGCTTAAGAGAGCAAGGGGTTTGTTTTCTCTTATGATTTTCTGGTTACAGTTCTCAGTCCAGCTCGACAGGAGAACATTCACCAACACAGGGCCGAAGGAACTGGCCACATCATCACCACATAATGGCTGAGAAAGGGACGATCCTTACTTGCCAGACCAGCCAGCATGTCTGGCCAAGTATAACACAAGAATGCCAACTTTCTCAACCAGCTCTTGGGTGGGCCTAATCCCATCCACCATGGGCTGGGCCTTCCCCATCAGCTAAGACAATCTCCTGCAGGTTTGCTCTGGGCTTAACTCACAACTAATTCTCTACAAATGTGCCCAGAGCTCAAACCCTCAACTACCAAGTTGACACTTGTGCTTAACTATGACAGTAAATAACAACACAGTTTTCTCCCTTTTCATGTTTAGATCACTAACTTAGTGAAAATACAAAATCTTGGGAAGATGAAGAGTACAGGTGCAGCTGGAAACAAACATGGGTCAGTCCTTGAAAGAATCTGTATATACTATGAAAGGATTTGAACCTGCACTCATAGATATGTCATGGAACATTCCTGCTCTGGGGTTACAACCACCAACCATATATGGATGATTCATAAGATAAAGTACTTAATGATGTAGTGGAGGGGGCAAAGTGAAAGGAGGCAGTTGGCCTAATTGTACAGAGATAACTCAGGCTTTAAGGCCTTTACAGTATGGGGAAGCTGCAGGTATGTCTGGGAAACAGAAACAAATATTGGCAACAAATATCCCAATGAATAAAATCTGGCTTCTAGGCAAAGCTGAAGGTGGGTATTTTCTATTCCTTGTCATGGTCATCGGACCAGAAAGTATGAATATGTTTTCCGATGGGAGCAGAGGAAACAGATTTGACTGCTGAAGCATGAGGGTGAGGGGCTGGCATATTCTTTTCCTGGGAAGGAATGACCCTAGATGGTGAGCTTGAGCCCCAGGGTTAAAAACCAGCTGCTCTGTTTTAGCTCCTTCCTGATAGAAAGTCCAGCCAAGGAGCAAGATCAAAGCTTCTGAGTTTTTGATTTCAAAGACTGAGGGCACCACTGAGAAACACCTTATGAAGGAAGGCAGCTTTCAGAGGGAGAAGTTATTTTGTCTGATTTTATCTAAGATAAATACAGTCTGAGGGGGCTGGAGAGGTGGCTCAAGGGTTAAGCCTCCGCCTTGCAGGCGGAAGGTCCTGAGTTCGGATCCCAGACCCCACGTGTAGTTGCAGGGTGGAAGCGGCGGCCTGCGCTTCTGGTCCTGGTAGGGCGGAGCTTGTGAATCCCTGGGCAGAAGGAGGTGGAGGCGTCCATGGTGGTTCGCGAATTCGTCCGTGGTTCTACACATACACAGACACACACACACACAGACACACACACACACACACACACGCGTGTGCACATACACACGCACATGCACACAGTTGAATAGATAATAATAAAAAAAATTTTAAAATACTTTAAAAAAAATACAGCCTGAGGTATGTAGTATTCAAGAGATCAACTCAATACGCAATTGAAAGTACTCATGGAACTTACTAACAGAACCTAGAAATGTTATCTCTAAGACTCAGGAGGGCATACATCCTTCTCTTTTAATAGTGTGTCCATCATTTATGTTCCAGATCTCAAGTACTCCTTGAATATTAATGTAAATGACATGAAGAATGTTTATTTTTAAAATTCCACCAACTTTCCTACTGATACAAAGAACTTATAAATACATCAATTTTTCCTCCACAGATTTCAGTGGACAAACCTTCCTCAAACAATGTATCTTGAAAGATATATATATATATATATATATGTCAGATGTGGTGACCCACACCTGTAATCCTATCTCATGCTAGAGGATTGTTGAGTGAAGTCAGCTTCAGCTATATAGCAAGATCCTGTCTCAAAACTATATAAAATAAACACGAAAAGAGAATATACATCAAATGAACAAAAGAAACAGGAATAAGCCCTGGGTCTGTCTTCAAGAGAGAGTAGTGATTAAATATATCTGTTCCCATTTAGCCAGGCACCCACTTTCTACAAAGAATGAACTGATGAAATCCTACCACTGATTCTTTAACTTGCTTAAATCACCCAAAACATGACATTCTTACAGAATTAAGAACTTTAGTAAGATGAAGACTAAGAAAGCAGAAACCCGCCAATTCTGACCTCTTATTTTATAGACGAGGAAATGGAAATGCAGACTAGACTTTCTGATGCAAAGCGCAGTTCTGGGGCATGTAGCTCTGCTATGTCCTCTTTTATTGGCTGAAAGTGGCCTGGCAACATTCTGCCACTGTAGCTTTTTTCCTAAGACAACTGAACACCCACCAACCTGCCAGTGGTTGGAGAGTTCACCATTTTTAAGGGTCACATGTCTATTTTTTACTTCGAGTGGCCTTGTGTTAAAACATGCAATTTTATTAAACTCTGGACAAGCAAACTAGCCCCCAGAAGTCGTCTTTGTCTACATCTCATTTCCTGTTTCAACCTGCCTTCCTTCAAGCTTCTCATGAAGATACCCCGAGACTTAGGTCTTCGGGAGAGAACTCAGGCACTGTCTATGTAACGACCGGCATCGGGCTCCTTCTCGCCATCGGTCCCCGCGCCGCCATCTCCAGCCCCCGCACCCGGCTCGCTCGCCTCGCCCGCCCGCGGACGCCGGCGTGAGCCTCGGAGAACACCGACAACAGCCCCCCACAGCGGCCCCACGCCCACCCACGGCGGACAGCCGGCTTTCGTCAAGCAGCAGACGCACCTCTTTTGAGTTTTATCCGCCATCGTCAGGCTCGGGTCTCCGAGTAAAGCGGAGATCGACACCTCGGCCTGAGCGGAGCGATGATCTCTGCAAGCGATTGCAGGGGCTGGCAGGGTTGGGAAAGGGCGAAGCCCAGGCTGCGTGCGGAGGGGGTGTGGCTTGAGGCGGGGCGGGGCTTATGCGGGGCGGGCCGTGCGTGTGGAGCAGGGCGGGGTTGGGAGCTGGGCGGAGCCGGTGCTGCAAGCTCCGCAGGGCGTGAGCGGAGAGAGCGGAGTCAGAGTTTGCGGGTTTAGTCTGGGGTACTTCTGGCGTTGGGTGTCGGAGGAGCCCCAGAGCTGGCCATACTTTGTCGACTCGAATTTAAAAGACAGTTCTGGCCAGCGGCTTGGCTCAGCAGGTAAAGGCGCTTGAAGCCAGGCCTTGCATTCAAGTCTCCACGTGGTGGAAGGAGAGAACAGATTGCTGAGTTGTCCAGGGGGCACACACACAGACACAAATGTCTTCTATTTATTAAGACCTCACTTGATGCGTTCCCTTCGAGACTGGTGTTCACACCCTGCAGTTCACTTGACCTCATTAGGTTTTTTTAACCTTTCCTGTTGGTGTAAAGAACCTCTCTACCAAGCCCTGGCCCCTTTCCTCCATGTGATCGCATCCAGTCCTGTTATTTGATTGACCTCATATTTGATTGACTACTTGACATCTCCATTTGAATCTCACAAAGTCTTGTCAAGCCTAAAAAGTCCAGAACACCACTTTTGATGAAGCCCTTCCTGAAGCCGGTTGCTCTGGGTTTTCTTCTCAATAAAGAAATCCTCCTTCACCCAATACTCAAGCCTGACACAGAGTCGACTTTTAAGACTTTACTCGTGCAAGTCCTGCTGAGCCTACCTCTGGGGCTTCATTCTTCCTCTTTGCAGTGTTTACCCCACGGTGCTCAATCTAGCCCCCCATGCCAGCCTGTTGCTTGTTATGGACTCTTCCAGCCTGTACCTCTGGCCTTACCCACCTACCAACCCTTATGGAAGGCTTTTTCTTGCAAATCTCCTTTAAACATCAAATCTGATTTTATACTTCTTGTTCCGATGTATGTGTATACATTTATATACTTGGCTTTTTTTTTTAATGGAGACAGAGTCATGCTGGGAATTGCAGATATGCACTATCACACCTGGCTCTCATTCCTTTAAAAGTCCAAACTTGGCCTGGTGAGATGGCCCAGCTGATAGCCCCTGCCTACAACCCTAGCAACCAGAGTTGGATTCCCAGAGCCCATGTAGTGGAAGGAGAGAACTGACTTCCAAAAGTTCTCCCCTGTCTCTTTCTCACTGTGTTAAATATTTTTAAAAAGTCCAAACTCCTTCCATATTACTTCTGTCTTTTAGCATCTTATGCTTTTCTTCCTCTTGCTTGCTCAACCACAAGAAATCAAGCTGGTTCCCCTCCCAACTACTTCAACTTTTTAAGTCCCAGATACTATATATTAAATGTTCGCACAGATAAACAGAACCACCAGGAAATATGCACCAAGGGGTTTATTGTGAGGACTTGATTTCTATAGGTGCAACTATAGGCTGAGATGCTCACAAAGGAGGTGAAGATGCTGTCCACAGGGGAAATTCTTCAGGCTAGATTGAGTTCTACTCCATGGTTTTTCCACAATTAAATCACCCAGATTATCTGGGACAATCTGTTTCTTAAAGTTAAATAGTTAGTGAACTTCAATCACAACCAGAAATACCTTCACGGGGCCAGGAATATAATGTATCTCAGTTGGTAGAGTACTTGCCTAGCATGTGTGTAGTCCTGGTCAATCCTTAGCACTGCATAAACCCCCTGTCATAGACCGCAACTGTAATCTTAGTACTCAGGAGGTGGCAGCAGTAGGATCAGAAGTTTAAGGTCATCCTTGGATTTGTGGGGTTTTGGTTGCTGTTTTTTATTTTTATATTTTTAATGTTTAATGTTTTTAATGTATGGTGACTTTATAGTATTTTCAATCCCCAAGTCGCAAATCCCATTCTCCCTTCTTTTACCTTTACAATTCTTCACCTCCCCTGCTAGACTCCTTCCTATTTTAAAATCTTTTCACTGTGTGGCCCACTGTGTTTCATCTGTTCTGTGATGACTTATGCCTGACCTGATTCATGCTCTAGTATTTGTGTTTTATGGAATGACAAGGGACTGCAGCTAGCCAAGATGACACAAAAGGACCATCAAGTTCTGGAAAACCCTCTGTGATCATGTGTTTTAGTCTGTTTTAGCAGCTTTAATAAGGTCATTCATGAACAACAAATGTATTACCCATAGAAATTGGGAAATTTGAAGTCAAAATATCATAGAATCCATATGCCTGTTCCTCACAGATGCTGCATCTTGCTGCATCCTCACATAGTGAAAGGGCAAATAAATTGTCAAGCCGTATAATGCGGTCACTAATTCTATTCTTGAGGTCAGGCCTTCATGACCTGCTTACCTCCTCATGTCACCATCCCTTAACACCAGCATTTTAAGGGTTCGGTTTCAAAGTATGATTTTGGAAGGACATAGATGTTCTGATTATAGTGCTATGTAATAAAAAGGTTACTCTTATTATTTTGATCATTTCTCAGTGAGGATGGCATGCATCAATAGATGAACTTATTTATTAAAAAAAATAAGAACTAAGATCCGAGAGGGTAGGAAAATCAGAATTTTTGCTTATACTCTTCACTCAGCACCAAAGTGCCTAGTGCATAATTGTGAGGAACTCGACACAAAAATGTGTTAAAAGACCAACTGGCAGCAGCCTAGGCTCAGCAGATGGAGCTCCACTGACGTAGAGATGGCCTCTCATTCTCCTGTTGACTTCCTGCATTCTTGCTAATCCCTTGAACACTCTCCTTCAGTGTCACCTCTCCACACTTTTGATTCTTTAAAATCTTTTATCTTCACCAAATATTTACCGAGTACAAAGTATATTTGCATGCCCATTCTGTGTGACATAACGATAAGCAAAACAAATTCCTTCTCTCTTGTAGAGATGCAGGACATTCAGGGGCAGGCAAGATGGCTCATAAGGCGAAGCAGTTACTCTGCATGGTTACTGATGAAAATAATGAGAAAACAGCCTAAAAGGGAACAAGAAAGTTTTGTTTTGGCTTATGATTCTTGGTTACAGTTCCTCATCAGCTTGGCAGGAGAATCCACACCAGCACCAGGGGCTGAGGGAACTGGCTGAGAGAGGGACTATCCTTACTTGCCAGACCAGCATATCTGGCCAAGTACGCAGAAGGATGTCAACTCTCTCAACCAGTTCCCTCCATCTTATTCACCTGCCAAGGGACTAGTCCTACTTCAGGGGCTGGGGCTTCCCCATCAACTAGATAATCTCCTGTGGGTTTGCTCTCTTCTTAACTACTAATTCTCTACAAATATGTTCAAAGCTCTAATGCTCAACCTTCAAGTTGACACCTATATCTAACTATGACATCAGGTAAAAGTACTTGCAAACCTGACAATGTGAGTTTGATCCTAAGAGTACATGTAAAGGTGGAAGCAAAGAGAAAGGAGTGTAAACAAGTGTAATAAATATGTGATCTTCTCATATGTAGATAACTCAAGATCCCAGATAACTTGTCCTCTGACCTCAATAAGTATGCTCTGGTGCAATGTCCCCCTCTCCCCTGACTAAATAAATAAATAAATAAATAAATAAATAAATAAAATATTTAGAAGGTAGGAAGTAAACTAATCAGGAAATAGGCATACAAGAATGCCCACCATACTGAGCAATGGAAGGAAAGCAGTATTCCAAGAGGGAATTCTGTTTGTCTTCTGATCCACATCCCTTTTTCTCATTCTTGTTCCAGGTGGGTCTGTCCATGGCAGGAGAGCGCTTTTTCATTAACTTAGTGAAGAAAACATGTCTGTGTGATATCTGGAAAGGCAAACAGTGCGGGGGTGCAGGCAGCAAGCCCCAGCTTCTGAATGGCATCTTCAGCACATACTGGGAAGCAATAAACACCACAAGCTGCTTGGGTTTCTATAGTGCTGTGCCGGCTTTTAACGGTGCTTATCTCAGTGCTTTTGTTTGATGTTTGCTTGCCTAGAACTTCCCACATAACATAAAAAGGCCCAGAGAGAGCCTGGCTGTGATTTCTCTCACAGGAGGGAACCAGCAAAGAGCTCTGGAAGAGACAGTGTCTGTCTGCTGGTAATGGATTGGCTTCGATTGCTCTTCCTCCACCCCGTGTCTCTTTATCAAGGAGCTGCTTTGCCTTTTGCATTCCTGTTTAATTATCTCTGCACTGTGGATTCGTTTTCCACCGGGGCCAGGTAGGCTGGGTTGGCTAATTTTGCCTTTATAAAAGCCTAGAATTATCAGCACAGGGCAGAAAACATAGAGTTACCAACACACGTAAAGATCACAGTCATTACTCATTACTCAAACTCTTGTTTTGTTAAGATCACATATTCATTACTCATTACTCAAAACTCTTGTTAATTGCACTTGTTTTCAGCTGATGGTCTCTGTCTCTGATTATTGGCTGCTTGGTAATGGTTTAAGTATGGTCGAATAAATGAAAATTAACATAATGTGTGCCTTGACCCAAAATTGGATATGTTCACATTAATTAGAAAAGGATGTATATGGCACTATTACTGTAGTAAGTTCCCCAAAGTATAACCTTGTGTACCAGAGATCCCAGATATGCTTCAGCAATATGTATTTTATAGAATTTTGTTTTCCATAAAATTTCATTTCTAACAGAAGGTGATTTTTTTAAAGAAATAAGGTGTGCTTTCTTTTTTTTTTGAGAAATAAGTTAAAACAAATCCTGATAGGTTAGCTATCTCCCAACTTGGGGTTCTGAAATTATTGTCATAAGATATATGATAACTTGATATATATTTTTTCTTTGTGAACCTCAATACATTAGAAGCAATCCCTATTTTTAAAAAGGCTTAGGAATTTTTACTTGTGAAGTGAAGAATTCATTTGCTTCTTTTATTTTGGAGAGTAGGATGTTTAAGCGTTGGAGTTTCCTGCGTGTGTGTACAAATGTGTGTGGTGCTCAGGATGGAACCCAGGGCCTTGAATGTGCTGGAGAAGCAGTCTATTACTAAGCCATACCTCCCATCCCTATTGAATTTCTTAAAATCTAGTTGTATCTTATAATTACAATTGGCATCTGAATGGCATCATCAGCACATACTGGGAAGCAAGAGTATGTTATCCCGTGTTCAAAAGTAGTACATGGCGGTTACCTTTGTTTTAGGGAGAAGAGTGTGTGGGGTAGTTCTGAGGAAGTTCCCTGGTGGAGAGAGTCATAGCACAAGGAAGCAAAACAGGCATAAAAATAGTCTGTGCTGGATGCTTCTGGGGCTGTGAGTGTTCATTCAACTTGTCGGTGCCTAATTCCTTCACTCATAGAACATCCTTGGGCAGGTGAATTCTATTATACAGAAATAATGCCTCGCTCCTGCCCCAACCCCCAGCGTGGGGCAGAGTCTTAACCCCTGAGCCATCTCTCCAGCCCAATTTCATCTTTTATTTGGATTCAGATACCATTTAGGTGTTAGCAAGATAGTTGTCATAGCTTATGAATTCTTATACTCAAAGAAAAACGAACTCAAGGGGGCTGGAGAGGTAGCTCAGGGGTTCAGCCTCTGCCTTGCAGGCGGAAGGTCCTGAGTTCGGATCCTAGACCTCACGTATACATGCAGGGCAGAAGCGGGGACCGCCTGCGTTTCTGGTCCTGATAGGGCGGAGCCTGTGAATCCCCGAGCAAAGTAAACAAGGAGAAGGTGCAGGTGTCCATGGTGGTTCCCGAATTCGCCTGTGGTTCTACACACACACATACACACATGTACACACACATATGCACACACACGCATACATGCACAATTGAATAAATAATAAATAATAAAAAAAATTAAAAAAAAGAAAAATGAACTCAAGTGTAGAGTCACACGATATGTGTTTCTTTTTCAACACCTTTTGACAAAAAAACTAGAGAAATGAGAAAGAGAATGTAAGAACAGAATGAGTAAGTCAGAGACACTGAAGCAGTCAATGGTGGTGTTGGCAAAAGCAATAGAGGGCTGGGGGGATGGCTCCGTGGACAAGGTGCTTGCCCTGAAAGCTTGAAGACCAGAGTTCACATCCCTATGACCCACCTAAAAGTTTGAGCAGGTGTGACCAACTATAACCGCAGCACTAGGGAGACAAAGACTAGGGACCCATGGGGCAAGGTAGACTAGTTGATTGGCAAGCTCCAGATTCAATTGAGAGACACTGCCTTAATAATAAAAGTGGAGAATAATGTAAGAAGACACCTGACATCAACTTTGGGCTTCTGCAAAGTTCGCACATGTACACGTATACACACTCTCATACTTCCACACACCCATGCAAAACAGAAAAAGAAGTAATGATTCCTCATGACTGGATCTGTGGTAATTGGCAGATTTTTTGCCAGATTGTAAATTAAAAATTATTTTACAATTAAAATTGTGAATTAAGTTAAAATTAAAATTATGAATTAAAAATTATTTTACAAAGGCAACAAAGTATGAATTACTAAGCCTCAAATTGCAGAAATGAGGATGGAGGCTGATGTAAAGAATTCTGCATCGAGCGTCTGAATACTTGGCCAAGACAAGCTCTGTGTCTCCTTTCCCCAGCTCTCTGAAGACCACGGGGCAGTGTCCATCAGGCACTGACCCTGAGGGGGTGGGGGACAGGCCAAGAGCTCTTCTGCATCCTCCACGCTCGGAGGTGCTCTTCAGTCAGACAGCACACCAAGAGATTTTGAAAACCCACCAGCAAGCTTACGGACTTTGAGGGGCCATGGTGGCTAACCTTGGGTGGTGGGCATCCAAGGTATCGCCAAGGGAGGAGTCAGATCACGCATGCACCCTGGCTCTTCAACCAAGCAGCTTTCCTTCAGGAGCAAAAGGGGGTTCTGTGCCTTGTGGGGCCTACCTCTGCCGAGTTCCCTGGATTCTTTCTGGCGATTCACCTGCCGTGCTATGCTTGGTGTCACCCAGTCGTCCCTTTTCTTTCAGATACCTGTTCCTCCTGACGGGAGGAGGCGCCCTGGCCCTGGCCGCCATGGGTTGCTGCGCTCTGCTGGTCTTCATCCCGGCTCTCTGCACGGTGCTTCTGGTCTTCTCGCTCGGCCCCAGGGAAGTCCACAGGCTGACCTTCTTCTTTCAGATGGGCTGGCAGACCCTATGTCACCTGGGTCTGCACTACACCGAGTACTACCTGCAGGAGCCTCCTTCCATGAGGTAAAGACCCTGCTTGTTGGGTGGTTAGGTTATTTTTCTAGAAAAATAAGATATGCAGCCTGGACAGTGGGTCGAGTGTTTACTGTACGAGCACGCAGACCTGAGTTCAGATCCCCTGAACCTATGTAAAGCCAGATGTGGCAGCACATGTCTATAATCCCAGCATTTCCATGGCAAGATGAAAGGTGGGGACAGGAGAATCCTAGGCTGGCATATGCAGCAGTGAACCACGGAGATCTCTGTCTCAAACAAGGTCGAAGGTAAGGTTGTTCTTTGACCTCCATGTGTGCCATGTCATACACTGTGTCCGTACATTACACATCATAGATGCACAGCCCCACTGTGATTCCCCACTTTGAAGCACTGGTGTGTTAGGCATGATGAATGTATCATCCTCAACCACGGACAATCTCTGTACATTGCCATGTGGCACAGTAGTCTGGCACTCTGCTGCAATTGCTACTGTGCCCTGACAGGAGGGTGACTCAGGAGTCCAGAACGCACAGATGAGGCCTGCTTGACATCGACAATTGCCTCACCGCTGCCTGGGTAGTTTAGACACACGGCCAGCAGGAATAAATCACTTGGAACCCTAACTGCCCATGGCAGCCAGTGTTATGTCTCACTCAGAGTATTATCTTCATTCAGGCTCTGCTGTTCCTCCTTCCCCCAAAAAGGAGTAGTCTACAAAAAAAAAAAAAAAAAAAAATTACAAAGCCCAAAAATCAAGAGCTAATTATAATCTAGAGAAGTGTTCTGTGAGTCATCGGGGTTGCCAAGATTAGCGGAAATGAGCATCTGCTCTCAAAGCCTAAGGCTCCTGCCTCCCAGTGGCCATTGGCTGGAGAGGGTCCGTGTCACTTACACGACAGGGGCTATGGCTGCTCTGAGTGGGTCACTCACTGACTCTGACCTGCTGCCATTGATGCACATGGCTTACCATCCTCAAGCCCCTAGGAGCCTTTAAAAGAGATTATCAGGCTGGAGAGATGGCTCAAGGGTTAAGACTGTCTTGCAAGAAGGCGGCCCTGAGTTCAGATCCCAGGTCCCATGTAAAAAATGCCAGCGAGAAACAATGGTGGCCTGCACTTCCAGCTCTGGTGGGTGGGGCCTGGGAAATCTCAGAGTGAAGCAAGGAGGAGGTAGAAGCAATCTAGAATGATTCCCGAAGTCACCCTTGGTCCTCCACAGGGACACACAATATCCTTGATACACACACACACACACACACACACACACACACACACACACACACGCTAAATAAAATATAAAATAAAAACATAAAAGATTATCATTATGGTGGCAAACCAGTTATGGAGGCACACACCTGGCATTCCAGCACAGGGAGGTGGAGGCAGAAGGATCAAGAGTTTATAGTCATCCTTGGATACATAGTAAGTTCAAGGCCAGCCTGGTATGCATGAATCTCAGTCTCAAAAATAAACAAGCAAAATAAAATGATTATGTCCTATTCACCAAAGATGTCAGGCTTGCTTCTCTGAGGGAAAGGCAAGATAAGAGGGCAGGTGGGTGGGTACAGGAAGTAACGACCAGGATGTGGTGAATCAGGATATCAGTAAGAAGCCAGGACTTAAGAGAAGCTGGAAGGGCAAGTTGAACAGGCTCTAGGTGCAGGGGAGGAAGGCTGGGGTGCACCTGAAATGAGGCTGTTGCTAGAGCTGCTGTAGCCGAGTCCCACAAACAGGCTTGCACCCCAGAACTGCAGCCCTTGGGTTGGGAAGATGCTCAGCGGTTAGAGCACTTGCCAGGTGTTGTTTCTGTTCGTGTTGCTGGCAAATATGCAACCAGTGACTTAGGGACAAGGGCTTTATTCTTGATTATGATTCTGGTTATGGTTCATAGCTTAGCTTGGCAGTATGGTTCACATCAACACCAAGAGCTGAGGGAACTGGCCATGCCATATCCACAGGGATTGCTGAGAGAGGATCAAACCTTTTCATTTGCCAATCTGAGCTGCTTAAAGCACCAAACCAGCTCCCATTTATCCACCAGCCAGGGATGGTCCCACCCACAATGGGATCCTCCCACATCACTTAGTTAATTTTCCACAGGCTTCTCAGAGTTTGTCTTAAGTACTAATTCTTCACAGGTGTGACCAGAACGCGGTTCTGTCAAGTTGACACCTGCGTCTAACTAGCACACCAAGCCAGTGAAAGGACCAGAGTGCAGATCCTGAGATCCCCCATGAAAATACTGGTTAGATACAGCAGTTAGCCGGTAATTCCAGTCTCTGAAGGCAGAGACTGGGAATCCCAGAGCAGTCTGGTTAGGTAGACTAGTGCTATCAGTGAGCTCTGGATTTGGTTAAAGTCTTTGTCTGAGAATAAGATGAACGAGTGGCTGAGGATTACTCCTGATATCAACTTCTAACCTCCACAGGTCCACATGCATGGCAGTGTTGGCAGCAGTAGGTGCTTTTGACACCTCTCTCAGGGTTTATTCCTGGCCATCTTCTCTCAGGATCTTCTCACAACCTCCTCTCCTCCCCAGTGTGTGTGTGTGTGTGTGTGTGTGTGTGTGTGTGTGAGAGAGAGAGAGAGAGAGAGAGAGAGAGAGAGAGAGAGAGAGACTAGAGAGAGAGAGAGACTCTTCTTGAGAGGACACCAGTCACGTTGGATTAGAATCTGCCCACGTGACCTCATTTCAGTCTCCAAATACAATCACACTCTGAGGCATCAGGGTTAGAACTTCAGCACGTGAATTGGGGAGTGGGGGCACATCCAGTCTGTAACAGAAGGTGACTTGGCAGGGGTTGGCGGCATTTGATGGCTCAGGAGAAGTCAGGAGAAGTGAAACAAGTAGATCCTACAGCCTTCAGTCAGACATGCAGACAGACACAGCCATCGCTGGGCATAGTGCCATCTCTTCACGGGTCGTCACTCCTAGTACACAAGGTGCCATCCGAGCCTTCAGTGCCTGTTCTCTCTGTAATCTTGTCTGAGGGATCACTGCGGACGCAGCAGCAAGAGCTCAAGCTGCTGGTGAAGAGCAAAACACCTCTACCCATTTCTCAGTCACATCCCTGGTGACCAGCTGGGGCCTGTGTAACACTGAAAGCTTCAACTCCCTGTCCATTTTCACTAACGATTCTTGTTTGTTTTATGTCAGAGTCCCAGATCTCCAATCCTACATTTCTTTTTTTAGTTTTAAGAAGATTTTATTTGAGGGCTGAAGAGAAGGATGGCTCAGGGGTTAAGACCCTGCTCATAAGCAGAAGGTCCTGAGTTCAGATCCCAGGTCTCTTCCCGCCCTGGTGAGCAGAGCCTGGGAAAACCTAAAGCGAAGCAAAAAGAAGGTAGAAGTCATCCTTGGTCTTCCATAGGGACACACGATGCCCTCTGAGACACACACACACACACACACACACACACACACACACATACACATACACACTAAAAAAAAAAAAGATTTTATTTGAGAGGCAGAGACAAAGAATGCACAGGCGCATGTGCTACAGTGTGTGGAGGCCCTGGGATGATTTTCCAGTATGTGGATTCCTGGATAAATTTACTCTGCAAGATTTGCTCGCAGGCACCGTGCCCACTGAGTACTGCCCCCACTTTTTTTCCCCCAAGGTAGAGTCTCACGACATAGCTCAGGCTGGTCTACACTTCACTCTGCAGTCAGACAGGCCTCAAACTTGCTCTCCTCCTGCCTCAGCCTCCTGAGTTCTGTGATTACAGGCATGTGCCGCTCTACCCTGCTACGGTCCTCATCACTGTGAGTCATCGTTAAATATTATAATCAATGTTTCCCCACAGCATTCCTTAGGCATTCTTTTAATTTCATGTCTAACTAATTCACCTTCTGATCCTGGAATAGTGTCTGGTTCTACATGAATCCAGAAGTCTTTACGGGGCATGGTTTGTTGTAGGATATGTAGCAGCTTAGAATGGAGGGGAGAGGGAAGGAGGAAGAGATGAAGACAGAGAGAGAGAGAGACAGGGTGGGGGCGGGAGGAATGGTTCACATGAAAAATCATATCTCTTTTAGGTTCTGCATCACTCTTTCTTCCCTCATGCTCCTGACCCAGAGGGTCACATCCCTCTCCCTGGACATTCGGGAGGGGAAGGTGGACGTGGCACCAGGAAGCAGCAGCTCTCTGTCTGCGTGGCTGTGGACAGCTCTGCCCTACTTCAGCTACTTGCTCTTTTTCCCTGCTCTCCTGGGAGGCCCACTGTGTTCCTTCCAGAGATTCCGGGCCCGAGTTCAAAGGCCTGGCTCTCTGTGCCGCGGCCTCTCATTCTGGGCTCTGGCCTGGAGGTGCTTTCAGATGCTTGTCCTGGAGGGCCTCAAGGTGGTGGTGAGGACGGTGGTGAGCACAGGCCCGGGGCTGGATGACTGCAGGGGACTGGAGTGTATCTACGTCATGTGGTCCACAGCTGGGCTCTTCAAACTCAGGTACTACTCCCACTGGATCCTGGACGACCTTCTCCTCCTGGCCACTGGCTTTGGGTGGGAGTCTGTTGGGGAGGAGGGCTTCGTTCCCGACGCTGACATCTGGACACTGGAAACGACCCACAGGATATCCTTGTTCGCAAGGCAGTGGAACCGAAGCACAGCGCGGTGGCTCAGGCGGCTGGTCTTCCAGCAGAGCCGGGGCTGCCGGGTGCTGCAGACTTTCGCCTTCTCCGCCTGGTGGCATGGGCTCCACCCGGGGCAGGTGTTCGGCTTCCTGTGCTGGGCCGCTATGGTAGAAGCCGACTATCTGATTCACACCTTTGCTGGTGCATTGATCAGGTCTGGGCTCCTGCGGGTGGTCTTCAGAATCCTCACCTGGGCCCACACCCAGCTCATCATCGGCTACATCGTGGTGGCCGTGGAGGTCAGGAGCCTCTCGGCTCTCTGGCTGTTGTGCAGTTCTTACAGCAGTGTCTTCCCCATGGTGTACTGTGCTTTGCTTTTCCTGCTAGCAAGCAGAAAGAGGAAATGTAACCGATAGCTTTCCTGGCCGAGACACCCAGCTTAGAAACGGCCAGCTGCTGCTGTGATGATACGCCGATTTTAACTTTTCATAATTCAACTTTGTAAGGACCAGATGGACAAGCCACATAACGTGTCACAGAAACTGACCTGTCTGTTTTAACACACTGCTCTGGTGCTACGCAGTCACATGACAGAAAGGCACACCGATTTGCTTCCCCCGGCCCGAGGCAAAGTTTGAGTACAGCACAAGGTAGGGGCAGTGAGATGGCTCAGTGGGCAGAGGCGCTTGCTCCGCCACCTTGATGACCTGAGTTTGATCTCCCTAACCCACCTGATGGAAAAAGAGATCGACTCCATGTGCATGCTATGGCATGTGCCCACCCTTCTCCCCCACATATAAACACACTTACTGAAAAAAAAAAAACAACACAAACAAACTGAACCAAATTAAAATTCAGTGCACCATGATATCCAAAGACAGAGTGTCCAGGTGGCCTAGTGGATCTTGGAATGTGAGCTTCAGCCTTCTGTCATTGCCATGAAATATTAGAGGCAGGCTAACTGGTAAAGAAAAGGATATTCATTTGGCTCTAGGCTTAGCGCCTGGGATCCACTTCTTAGTGTTAACTATAAATACTTGATAGTAAACATTTACCAGGATGTCCTTAGATCAGAGCAACACTCGGCGGTCACCAAGAAGCATCCTTCTCCAAGAGGATGAGTGATGCAGAGAGCCACAGCAGGCCAGAGAGAGAGCAAACGCCAGTGTGGACAGTTCAGGCTACACAGCACGTCTAAATCACTCCCTCACCCACGGCTTGAGGAAGCTTTTTTATTATTATTATTATTATTATTATTTATTCAACTGTGTGCATGTGCGTGTGTATGTGCACACGCATGTGTGTGTCTGTGTATGTGTAGAACCACGGACGAACTCGCGAACCACCATGGGCGTCTCCACCTCCTTCTGCCCGGGGATTCACAGGCTCCGCCCTACCAGGACCAGAAGCGCAGGCCGTCCCCGCTTCCGCCTGGCGTCTATACGTGGGATCTAGGATTCAAACTCAGGACCTTCTGCCTGCAAGGCAGAGGCTTAACCCCTGAGCCACCTCTCCAGCCCACTGTTTTTGTTGAGAGTGGGAGAGACCCTGTCAGCCAGCACCTTCTGTTCATATCAGGGCTGCCATACACAAGTAGTCAGTGCAGCGATGTCTGCTACCACCAGACAGGATCTCGAGAGACATGGCACCACCTTGAGACACTGCTCAGGACTGGCGCTGGTCGGGAAACGGGAAGCTTCTCTAACCTGATGGTTTGCAGACAAATCAGGCTTTCCTTGAATTCTTAATAGTCAAGGAGAAACAACTGTTAGCCCACAGGGGTTAAAGAACTCTCCAGATGTTCTACCTGTCATAAAATGACTGTCCTTATGCAGTCTGATCCAGAGAGGCAGGGAGGGTAGTGTTACAATTCACTGTTCATCATCACAGAAGAACAATTCCACACTTGGAAGCTGGCTAAGGACATTATGATGAGAAATGAGTTCTTTCCATGTGTGCTTCTGGGGAGCAGTGAATGTGGGTCTGTTCAGTTTAGGGCAATCCCTCAAGATGTTGCAAAAGTTTGCTCAAGTCTCTGTACATACCTATTTACATATAAATGCATACAGAAAATATAGACACATATGCAACACTGAGTAATGCCTTTAAGTGTGTACTTCTGACAGAGAAATATGTTTGAGGAATTGTTAAAAATATGTAAAGTCCATCAGGTCTGTGAGCCTCTCCCCCATCATGATAAAATATTGTTGGGCCCAAACTCTGTGCTGGTCCCATGAGGTGGCCACAGTGGCAGTGAGTTCATGGGTGAAATAGGGGCATCATTTTCTTCAGTGGTGTAGCCACTGATATGTTGTCCATGTTCCAGTAAATAATCTCCCATCCATGCATGCATTATTAAACTCAGACAGACAGACAGACACACACACACACACTCACACACACACACACACACTCACACATACACACACATGCAACATGAAACTAGGAGGGGAACTTGTTGAGAAGGATGGTTGCAAATAGCAGAGGGAAGGGCAATGAAAGGGTGATGATGTCTGTAACTTATTTTTTACATGTATGAAACTGTCAAAGAATAAAAAAGTGGAGAAGAAAATTTTAAGATGCAACGTGGCAAAGAAACTAATAAATAAAAAGAAAAAAGAGGAAGAAGAGGGGGAAGAAAAGAAGAAAAAGGAGAAACTAGAAGAGGAGGAGGCAGTGAAGAAAGAGGAGGTGTCAGCTGTGCCACCCTGGCCTCCAAATCCCCCCAATGCGGATCAAAGCTGACTTCTACTCCTCTTGCATCCCGAGGGAGTGTTTTGTTCAGCTGCAAGATACAGAGAACAATGTGATTGGAGGTGAATGGCCCAAGGTAAAAAGGCAGAGCCAGAGATAGAGTGGGGAGTCCTCTGCCACAGAGGAGAGCATGCTGAGCAGAGCGTGAGAATATGGTTTCGCCCACACCTCCGGATCGTGTCTTTTTGGCCCAAGCTGCAGAAGTTGGCACTTGTGTCTTCAGCTGCTGATTCGGTCACACCCAACTTTCCACCCACTGCTTCCCAAATTCCCTTTGCCACATGACTAGTAGAACCTGCTTCAGTGAGTCTCCTAAGACGGGTTACTCATTTGTTAATGAATTTGTTCTGATCTTGCTTCCAGAACCGGATTATCCTTGTTTGAAATCTGTCTTCCCTTCTCCACTGTCACGCAAGTGGGCAGTCAAAATTATGAATAAATCTTTCCTTTATAAAATGTCTATCCTTGGGTATTTTTGTCACAATAATAGAAGATAGACTAAGGAATAAATGACTATTATTAATAATCATTCTGATTATTATGCTTACTGTGAGTACATTCCCATTACAACATCAGATTGCTCATTTCATATTTATAACATAAACAGATGATGTAGGACATTGCATCCTCTGGAGTGTGAGTTTGGTCCTGAGAGGAAAAGGGATGGGAATTAGTAAAATGAGGGCACCAGGAAATAGTCATCAGCCTTCAGGATGGTGGATCCAGGAACGGCATTGAACTTATCCAACACACTCAGATCCCCATGTACTGAGCCAGGTAACACTTGGATGACACAGGTTTTATTTGAATGATTTATCTACTTTTTGAGAGGGAGATCCTATAGCAGGGAAAAGTGCAGTGTCCTTCTAACCTGCCTCTGTGCATCTTGCAGTAATTTTACAGGAAGTTGGACATGTTGGCTCATGTCTGTAACCCCACTACAGGGGCTGCTGAGAGAGGGGAACGCCATATGATGAAGGCCAACTTCTCTTGTATAATAGTCCCAGGCCAACCTGGGCTACAGTGTAAGACCTTGTCTCAATGAGAAGAAAAAAATTCTATTGTATTTTTAAAATTTGCTTCTAGTATTTGAAAAGAAGAGTGATTTTTTTTTCTCTTCCTTAAATAATGGAAGGGACCGCAGGAGGCTGAGGCACTTTCTTTCAGAGACCCTTTTTCTTTTTCTTTTCCCTTTTTGAAAAAAGAGAATCTTTGAGTGTTTCATACATGAATGCACTGAATTTACAATATTTTAAAGATTAAAATAATCTAATTTTAATCTTAGTCCTTAGTACCATCTCCCCTTTCCCTTTTGCAACCCTTTGTCCTCTCTGCCAGTCTCTCTCCTATTTTTTCATCTGTGTCCCACTGAGTTTCACCTGGGTTCCCTTTGATAGTATGTGCCCGAACACTTGCTGGAATGTGCATCATTTGTCATTGAGGAAAGCATTTTTATGACTCACCAAAAAAACTGAGAGTTGCTAATATTTTTAAGTGCTGATAAAGTACTCTACGCTTCTTTCTTTTCCAAGCAGTTTTGATTTCCTAACCTATACCTGGAAGCTGATAACTGATAGCCAGACATGCCAAATTATTCCTGAGTCTTTGTCTTATTTTTGCTGTACCTACTTCATCAGAAGCAACAGTTTGAGATAATTATGTATTTATTCCAGTTCATACTGCCTAAGTAGCCAGGTGTTCATGTGCCTGTAATTTCAGCAATCAGGAGTCAAAGGTAGGGATACTGATGCAGGGGGACGCCACAAAATAAAGGTCAGCCTGGGTTACACAGTGCAGTCAAGGGCAGTCTGGGCTTGAGACTCTGAGACTCTGTCTCAAAAATGAATGAATGAATGAATAAAATAAAACCTTCAAGTGTTGATTTGACTCAAGTATCTAGGAGTCTGAGTGTATTAGTTAAGTTCAGCATCTTTCCTGAATCCGTTGTTCTGAAGACAGATGACTGTTTTCTGGTTAATTTTCAATTAACTAAATGGGTGTTTTCCATACTTTGCTTCTAAATTATTTAGAAGAAGATTCCACTTCCCTATTGTGATTTGGATATGAAGTTCCTGTCTCCCAGTAGGTTACAAGCTTGGTCCTCAGCTGGACTGTGAAGGAGCAGGCTGACTATGGATTGAAACCTCTGAAACCGTTAGCTGAAACACATCTTTCCTCTTTGCTTTACTCAGATATTTTGTTGCCGTGACAAAAAAAGCCTGTCATAGTTAAACACAGGTGTCAACTTGACTCTTGAGGGTTTGAGCTCTGGGCACAGGTGTAGAGAGTTGATGGTTGAGTTAAGCCCAGGGCAAACCTGAAGGAGATTGTCTGGCTGCTGGGGAAGACCCAGCCCATGGTGGGTGGGATTAGGCCCTGGATAAATCACAGAGAGCTGGTTGAGAGAGTGGGCATCCTTCTGTATACTTGGCCAGACATGCTGGTCTGGCAAGTAAGGATTGTCCATCTCTCAGCCGTTATGGTGGCCAGTTCCCTCGGCCCTGGTGTTGGTGTGTGCTCTCCCGTCAAGCTGGACTATGAACGGTAACCAGACTATCGTAAGAAAGTAAACTCCTTGTTCCCTTAAGCTGTGTGATGGTCATTTATCAGCAACCATGCAGGTGGACTACAACAAAGCCTTATAGAAAGAACACTGTTGACTCTTACTTGCGACACTCACTGAAATAGTACTCACTATTTCTCACTCCATCTTTACATAGACTCCAGGGACTGAACTCAATTAGTCAGACTTGTGTGGACCTTGCCATTGTAATATCTGAACTCAATGAATCCAAGAGAAGAATTCACGATAGAAAAGGTGATTTCCTTATTAAAAAATACAAAGTCTAAAATATAAATATAAATAAAAGTCTAAAAAATAAATGCCTGTAATCACAGCACTCGAGAGGCTGAGGCAGGAGGATTACAAGTCTCAGACATTCTGGACTATATAGTAAATTCCCAGGTAGCTAGTCCAGATGACAGTGTGAGAGCCTGCCTCAACAAACAACAAGCAAACAAACAAGCAAAACAACAACACCAACAGCAACACTGGGGAAATGAAGTAGGTAAAGTGCTTGCTGGCAAGTTTGAACACCTGAGATTGTGTCATGGTGTCACAGGTTTGTAATCCCAGTCCTGGGACCAGGGACAGGTGAGTCCCTGTGCTCACTGGCCAGCCAGCCTAGCCTACATAGACTAGCCATCCCCAGACTAAGAGTCTCAAAAAACAAGGCGGACAGCTCCAGTGTGCATGAAATTCCAGTGGTAGGGGAGCTGGGGGTGAAGACAGACAGATCTCTGGGGCTTGCTAGCCAGCGAGCGGAACTATCAGAAGAGCAAGCTCTTGGGTCTGTGAGAGGCTCTGTCTCAAAAAATAAGGAGAGCAATAGAGGAAGACAACTGGCGTCAACCTCTGGTCTCTACCATGCACACATAGGTGTGTGCACCTGCACATGTGCACGCATGGCACATATAGCACACATAGGCCACACACCACACAACCATGCATATGCTACACAAACACTAAAATGTGAAAAAAAACACAAAATTTAGAAAAAACACTAATCAAGAACATTTCATTTTTTGTTAGTTCTAAAAAATGTGGTCTTTGTTTAGACCCAGATGCCAATGAAGCATGCAGGTGAGGAGAGGTCTCGGGATTGTAGCTTAGCTGCAGTATAGCATTGCTGTCAGCCATTTGGGGGTAGTAGCATATTGTGGCTGTGTTGTTTACAGAAGCCTATCATCAGTGGGCATATGGTGTGTGCTTATAATCCCAACACTTGGGAAACGGGATGATCTGGAGTTCAAGACCAGCCTGAGCTACATGGTAAGGATCTTCTCAAAAAGAACCCAAAACCCTGAGATAGGAATTGTCATAGTTAGGCACAGTGTCAACTTGATAGTTGAAGGTTTGAGCTCTGGGCACATTTTTAGAGAATTAGTGGTTGAGTTAAGCCCAGAGCAAACCTGCAAGAGATTGTCTAGCTAATAGGGAAGGCCCAGTCCATGATGGGTGGGCCTAGGCCCTGAACAGGTGACTAAAATACTGAGAGCTGGTTGAGAGAGTCGGCATCCTTCTGTGCACTTGGCCAGACATACTGGTCTGGCAAGTAAGGATTGTCCGTCTCTCAGCCATTATGTAGTGATAGGTGTGGCCAGTTCCCTTGACTCTGGTGTTGGTGCATGCTCTCCTGTCAAGGTAAACTAAGAACTGTAACTGGAAAATTGTTAAAAAAAAACAAACCCCTTGTTCCCTTAAGCCATTTGACGGTCATTTATCAGCAGCCATGTAGGCGAACTGCTACAGGAATAAATAGTGAAATATATGGGTGATACAGATTGGCCACATGGTGAGAACTGCTGAGGCTGGGGAGGATGGGACAGTGTGGCAGTTAAGCCTGGGTGGCCACTTGACACACCTGGTATTAACTAAGATTGGCTGAGACCACACTTGGAAAGATCAACTGAGACCACCTGAAAGGATGATACCCGCCCTAAATTCTATGGGAACTTCCATAGATCCCATAGGAACCTCCCAGGAATGGACCATATAAAAGAGACCACAGAATATAGGTGGAGAGACATTTCCAAGAATGCTGGAGCTATGTGGAGGTCTGCTGTGACTTAGTCTGCCAGCCACCAGCCATGCTATCTCTGCTGTGAAGGATCTATTTCCCTTCTGGAACTGTAAGTTGAATAAATCTCTTTTTTCCCATAAGTTGTTTGACTTTGGGTGCTCTCTCGCAGCAGTAGTAAAGGGTAATCGTTACAGACAGAGTCACACAGGCTCCAGGCTAGAGAAGGGTCATTACTAGTTGATTCTGACTCAGCTTTAATAACTGGTGTTTAGGGGACTGGTGAGATAGCTCAATGGGTAAGGCACTTGCCTAGAAATCTGGTGACCTGAGTTCAATCCCCAGAAGCCCAGATGGCGGAATGAGAGTTGTCTTCTATATGTTATGTCAGGCATAAGTGTGCCTTCTTTCTTCTCTCTCTCAAATAGAAGTACTGAGTACCATCAAAAGAACTGGTATTTAGCAAAGAGCAACCAAACCTTTCTTGGAAGTAGAAATGAAGTAGACTGTTGAAGGGGGAAAGCAGGGCTAAAAATAAAAAAGGAAGCCAGGCCCGGTGGTTATAGGGGAGGTCGAGGCAGAAGGATCACAAGTTCAAGGACTGCTTGGGTTACAGAGTGAGTTTAAGGCCAGCCTAGGTAACTTATTGAAAGCACTAGAAACTGGGGAGATAGCCCACTCAAGCATCTGCCCTGCCAGCACCGAGTTCAAGCTATAGAACTCAGGTTAAAACAATCAGCTGGGCGTGGCAGTGCATGTGTGTAGTCCCAGTGCAGGCAGATCCCTGGGGTCCCTGGCTAGTCAATGCAGTCTACTTTGTGAGCTCCAGGCCGGTGGGAGACCCTGGCTCCAAAAATTTTCCTGAAATATACTTCTGAAAACAAACGACATTGCTATTTTTTTCCTCTTTCAAAGATACACGCTAGGGCCAGTGGTTAAAACCTTAACCTCACAAGCAAAAGGACCTGAGTTCAGATCCTCAGATATGGTGGCAGCCTATAAGTGTTGACACTGGAAGGCAGAGCCAGAGAAGTCCCAGAGCAAAGCAGTACAGTGGAAAAGCAATCGAGGATGATTCCTATGGCACCCTTGGGCCTCCACAAGCACACACACTCAGGTGTTCTCTTGTACACACGTGCATGTGTGTGTACACACACACACACACACACACACACTAGCTCCTGGAACAGTGAAGAACTTCCCTTCAAGTATAAGAACTTAAAGTCAATGTTCCAATATCATTTTCTTGTAGATTGTCTTTGGTGGAGAAAGCTAGGGCTTCTGTATAGGAATTATTTTCCTCAGTCAGGTCTTTGGTAGAATATTTAAAACTATGTCTTAATTCAGATGTACTTTATAGGATCAAGGGGATGGTGTCATCTGAAGCTGGGGTGAAGGATGTGAGCTAAGAGGTTGCCCCTGTTTCGTGACGGTATGCTGCTACGCTGGCTACCAAGTGCTGCAGTTGCTTTCTTCAGTTTCATTCCTTGTTTGCACGTTCTCGGGGATTCCTCAGTTTTAAACTTGGCTTCTTTTACTTGTTTCAACTTTAACAATGGATTTCCATCTTAAACAAAACAAAACAAGAATTAGTATTTCCGGGGCTGGTAAGATACCCCCAGAATGCAAATCTGGTGACCTGAATTCAACCGCTGGAGCCCTCATGCTGCAAGGAGAGAACGGACTTCTGAAAGTTGTCGTGTGACCTCCATACCTGCACTGAGGCACGAGCAAGCCCTCTCTCTCTCTCTCTCTCTCTCTCTCTCTCTCTCTCTCTCTCTCATATTTTAAAGTTAAAAAGCCCTATTATTTCTAGGATTTGGTGTAGGATTGAGGCAGGGAGAACTATGTTACAGTCACCCAGCAGTGTTCACTTAACAACTGACAAAACTTTCTTGCTGTTTCCTGAGTCTTGCAATGTAACCCAAGCTGGCCTCATACTCAAAGGCTCCTCTACTTAGAGAGCAGGGGTGACAGGCATGTGCCACCATTCCAAGTCCTTCCTGACAGATTGCAGCCTGCAACGAGTGCCCGGGAATGAGGAGTTGCTGCATCAGCAGGCAGCACAGGGCCATGCCTATTTGATGTTATATAAAGATTATCTTATTAGTTTTCAGGTTTGTAGTTTGTATTTTTCAGTGCTGGGGATTAAAGCTAGGGTCTTGTGCATGTTCGATAAGCACTCTACCAACAGAGCTACATGAGCAACCATCCCATTAAATGTATTTTAAGAGACCTGCTTACTTGTGTGAGAAGAAACTTTTTGCAGAAGGAATTGGTAAGAAACAGTGATGATGATAATTGGTATTTTATTTATTTTTGCAATGCTGATATTGAACCCAAGGTCTTGCACATATTGGGTAAGTGCTCTGCAACTGAGCTATGTTCCCAACTCATAATAGCTACTGTTTGCTGTTACTATGCATGTCATATTTTAACCAGACAAAACATTACAAGTGGATACTAAATTATTATTTTACAGATATGGAAATAAGACAGAGGCTAAAAAACTTGACTGAAATCAGTGCAATTCTATTACTGCAACATAATGCCTAATAATAATAATATGGTTAATTACTTTAACTGGAGGAAAGGTTCATTTCTGCTCCATTTTTGAGGTTTTGGTCCTTGGTCACATGACAGGAGTGCATGGTGGGGCCGGTTGCTCCCTTCCCCGTGGCCAGGAAGCAAAACGGGAGACAAGATTAGGGTCCCACTATCCCAAGACCATACTCCAAATAATCCACCTTTCTCCCATTAGGCCCCATTTCATAAAGGAGCGGGGACTGAGAGGGGAACACACAGGCCTTTGGGAGACATGTGGATCCAAACCCACAATGACACAGCAGGAGCAGAACTAGAGGTTCGAGAGGTCTCCTGTCAGACTCCAAACTGGCACCACTACACCAGCTTTCAAGGAATCCATGACATAGTGTGAGGGGCACAGTCTTGCTTGGTGATGGTCGCAGCAGCATTGGTGGATAATAGGTGGGCACGGTGAATCAGAGTTTGGACACGTGGTTAGACTTCAGAGTTCCATTTTTCCCCACTCTCCAGCCTTCCTCATAGCCACTTCCCTTCACAGAACAGTAAGCCCCATGGTGGTCACCCTTGACTCTTCTCTGTCTCCACTCAATTCATCAGCAAATTGGTTATTCCTGAAAAGTAGAAACTGTATCTGGCCATCTCTCACATCCCCAAGGTTGCAGAGGTCAGAGGTCAGGTGTCAGCCAAGCCACTACAACTGCCCCAGGAAGGGGCCCCAAGAAGCCGAGCCTCTGACAGCAGGACACTGGCCCCGGCACTGGCAGCTCTGCAGCCCTGCAGGCTGGCAACAGACAGAGCTCCAGCCATCTCATGCTAGCCACCTTGCTGGAAGCTGGTGATTACATTGCAACACAAATCAATCTACCTTATTTATCCTAGAAAACAGTTTTAATTCCGAACATGTTTAGAAAACAGACCTCAGCTCTTCTGTGTTAAGTAAACCTAGATTTTAGGAAAATATCTGTCCTACTTTGGGAGGTCCACAAATCTACACTTACATGCTGCAGCTATATTTATATATTATGCAACGAACTCATCTGTCAAGAGAAAGATGTTTCTATATTAAATGCCAGATGCACTACAACTCAATTATTAAATAGCAATACTCAACAAACATATGGAAATACTCAGGCCATTCTCTTATATTTTATACTATCAAATGGTTTCCATGGCTCAAAACATCAACAATGATTTCTTGCTCACAGTATTAGCCATGCTACTAACTTCTGAAATTAAAACCAAAATTAACTGCCTCCCCCATTCATATTGCTTCTCACTACAAACAAGAAATCAGAATTGTAATTGAAGAGGAATGATTAAAAAGTTTTATGATTCTGATCTCTCATTCAAGGAAACAATTGTTGGAATTTTCTGGCACCTCCATGGAATTCACAAGTTACTATCGGAATCGTTGCAACTGTAGTGTGTGGTTCTAGACCCAAGGAAAGCTTCAGAGCATAGCTAAGAAACTGGAAGCAAAACAGAGTACCAAGTTTCTTGTATTAATAAATGCCAGCTCTAAACACTTTGTAATTAAAATGTTAAACACACACACACTCCTACACAGTCTCGAAAGAGAAACTTAGGACCAGAAATGGCTAAAGGACTATGAACACAGAACCACTCCTGTGCTATCTAGGCCCTTGAAACTAGGAAACATAATTACAAGGCTTCTGCTCTGTACAAGGCAGGCATGTTCTTATCTCTCACAATCTTAGATTATCTTGTAGACAGTTAGGAAGTACATAAACACAAAAGGGCTTCAGCAGGAAGAATACCCGCCACAAAGCATTTCGTTTGTACAGGAGGTAGGACGCCCTGGAGCGAGTTCACAAGTATTGCATTGTGTATGAAAATGTTACATAATCCATCTACAGAGCCAGATCTGCTCATTTCTCCCTGAGGGCTTCCCACTCTTTCCCAACGTAATTAGAAATGAATGAAGTTGGGAATTCGAGGAACAAGTTTAAGACAAGCTAGTGGAAACATTTTTTGTTCAAAATAGTTTGTCCTTTTGGAAAAAAACTCAAAAAATTTTTGATAGTCGTAAATTATCAAGGAAAATTAAAATTACAAAAAAGCACAAGGTATAACTTAAAGTCAAGGGTTGCTTTCTTTGCCAGTATGATTCATTTATTGATTTTGGGATCAAACCCAGGGCCTTTGCATGTTAGACAAGGGCTCTACCAACGAGCCACATCCTCAGTCCTCAAATCAGTTCTTCAGTTAGGTGTAGTATTTACATTTACAAGATCTTTTCCTAGCCAGGAATGCCATCCAGTAAAGCAGCTTGCACCAAAACAGGAGTTCCTAATCTTTGCTGAAAGGACCACACAAGCTTGTATGGAAGACACAGGAAACTGAATTTCCCACCACTGTACACATCCCAAAGCATGCTGAGCTTCAACAGTCACCAGCATTTGTTCCGCTAACACACTGCTTTGAGCTCATCTGAAATTTCTTAGTCTTGTTATGTTCAATGCACACGTTGCAGAGTTCAGAAATCTGGATTATTTGGTTAGTATCCCCCAAACCACATCAGATCAGTCACTGAGAGCCAGCTGATCCCTAGAACCTATGTACACATTGCTGGGCATGGTGGTCAGCGTACTTACAATCCCAGAGCCGGGGAGGAAGAGATAGGTGGATCCCTGGAGCTTGCTGGCAGCCCAGCCCAGCTGATTCAACCAGGCGAGGGAGAGATTGTGATAGTGAATCCCGGGTGTCAATTTGCCACAACTGCCATTAACTAAGATCAGCTGAGACCAGGCACCTGAAGAGATATCTGGATAATACAAAGATCAGCCCTAGATCTGATTGAAATCTTCATAGATCCCATTGGAACTCCCAGTAGTGGACTGGGTGGGAGGACAGAGGGAGGGAGAGAGGGAGAGAGGAGAGAAGAAAGAAAAGAGAGAGAGAGGAGAGAGAGAGAGAGGGGCAGGCTTCAGGAATACTCCAGCCATGTGGATGTCTACCATGACTTAGCCTGCCTACATCTTCAGCCACCAGCCATGTCACTGCCAGACTGTAAATTGAATAAATCAATCTCCCTTTCTCCCTTAAGTTATTTGACTTTGGGTGTTCTCTCATAGCAATAGTTGAGTAACCTTTACAGCGATCTCAAAAAACAAGGTGGATGGGCTCCAAGAAGGACATCTAAAGGAACAGTTGGTATAGGCACACACACTATACCAATAGCTATAATAAAACACTTGCCTAGCACATATAAGGCCCTGAATTTCATCCCTAGTATCGAAAACAAAAAACAAACCAGGACTTCAGCTTTCTGTCATTAGCAGTCTTGTGTCAACAAAACTTTCCATGACTGCTTTTGTAGTTTAAGTAAAAATTCTTTTATTTATTTATTTATTTATTTATTTATTTTTTATTTTCACTCATACAAACTTAACAGGTACACCGGTCCCCTCCCTCCCTCCAACCTCCCACCGCCCTATGCCCCCCTCCCCTCCCCCTTCCTTCCCCATCCCCCAGTACCTCCCCCTCCCATCCCCGGAGCATCCTTTAATGTGCATGCCAGACTCTCCTCTGGGTCCTCCTCTCCTATGAGGTACAAACCCAGTGGCATTTCCCAGAACCCTTTCCTGTGTTTCCCTTAGGCAGAGGAATACTACTGTGGCTGTCAATCCCTTGCCTCCAAGGATCTTAGTGCCTTTAGCAAACGCTAGACTTTGTGGGGTCAATAGTGTGTTGGACATTGCGCGGGGCATGCAAAGTCCAATTATGATTGCTTCAGCCCTAACTTGTGTGGAGTATCTTGCATATCATTACTCCTGCCATCCTTGTGCTCTTACAATCTTACCACCCCCTCTTCCGCAAATATCCCTGACCTTCAGGATGGGGAGAGATTAGGCTGGCCTAGTTCTACGTGGTTGATATAGAGTCTCTGAAGTTCTGGATTATGGTTTGTTGATTTTTTTTTTCCAGTTTTGCTGCTCCTGCAATGCCCTTCACTCCATCCTGATGGGTATTGGATGTCACCCCCTGGCCAGAGATAAAAAGCTGTTAAACTAGAGTCTTTTTTTTTTTTTAACATTTTTTATTATTATTTCCGCTCATACAAACTTAATAGGTAGACCAGTTCCCTCCCCCCCCTCCTCTCTCTGAACTCCCTGCTCCCCCTCCCTCCTTCCCCATCTCCCAGTGCCTCCCCCCTAATTCCCAGAGAGTCCTTTATTGTGTATGCCTAACTCTCTTCTTGGTCCTCCTTTCCGATGACGTACAAGGACCCAGTGGCATTTCCCTGAACCCTTTCTCGTGTTCCCCTTAAGCATAGGAACACTACTGTGGCTGTCAATCCCTTGCCTCCAAGGATCTTGGTGCCTTTAGCCGATGTTAGACTTTGTGAGGTCAATAGTGTGATGGACATGGCGCGGGGCATGCAAAGTCCTATTATGATTGCTTCAGCCCTAACTAGTATGGAGACTCTTCAAATCATTGCTCCCCCCATCCTTTTGCTCTTACAATCTTACCGCCCCCTCTTCCGCAAATGTCCCTGAGCTTCAGGATGGGGGGAGATTAGGCTGGCTTAGTTCTATGTGGATGATATAGAGTCTCTGAAGTTCTGGATTGTGGTTTGTTGATTTTCTTTTGCCGTTTTGCTGCTCCTGCAATGCCCTTCACTCCATCCTGATGGGCACTGTATGTCACCCCCTGGTCAGAGACAAAAAACTGTTAAACTGGAGTCTTGTTATAGCACATTCAAGGGTAGATGTAATAAAAGCAGGAAACCTCGGTGAGGGAGGGATCAGTCACCCATTTGCAAAATGATCACTTTTCATCTGCCAGACTATATGCCCTCCCCTTCTGGTGAGATCATACCCCCTCAGTTGTACATGATCAGGAACGAACGTCTGTTAACTTAACCAGATGTCTCATTACTCACTCGCAGTCCTTGATGGTGGCCTATTTTCTCTGCTGTAACATGGTCCCCTCTCTCCTTGTTTCTGGTGTGGCCCTCCTACCCCATCCCTCCTGTTCATAATCCTTGCAATTACTGTGTGTATTACAGAGATTTATCCTTGAGTGTCTCTAGGTGGGCTGGGTGGGTTTGGTACTAGGAGCCACCTATTAGGGAATACATTCGGTGCTTAATTTTCTGGGTCTGGGATACTTCACTTAATATAATTGTTTCTAATGACATCCATTTCCCAGCAAATTCCAGTAATTCATCATTTTTGATGGCTGAGTAGTACTCCATTGTATAGATGTATGTACCACAGTTTCCTTATCTACTCACCAACTGTGGGACATTTGGGTTGATTCCATGACTTTGCTATTGTAAACAGTGCTGCTATGAACATGGTCGTGCTTGTGCTATCAAGGTGAATTTTTGCTGTATGGGGGGTTATTCCCAAAAGTGGAATAGCAGGGTCATATGGCATTTCAATCTTTAATTTCTTTAAGAATCTCCAGACGGCTCGCCAGAGTGGCTGTATGAGCCTGCATTCCGACCAGCAATTTTAGGAGAGTTCCCCTTCTCTCCACATCCTCTCCAGCATTTGGTGTTGTTTGTATTGTGGATTTTTGCCATCCTGACCGGGGTGAGATGATATCTCAGGGAAGTTTTGATTTGCATTTCCCTGATGGCTAAGGATGTGGAGCATTTTTTAAGATATTTGTTAGACATTTTAATTTCATCTCTAGTAAAGTTTCTTTTATGTTCCAGGGCCCATTTTTTTAATTGGGCCATTTGTTTCCTTGGTATTTAGTTTTCTAAGTTCTTTGTGCACTCTGGATAATAGAGCTCTATTAGATATGTGGTTAGTGAAGATTTTCTCCCATTCTGTGGGTGGCCTTTGTGCTCCTGTTACAATCTCTTTATCTGAACAGAAGCTCTTTAATTTCACAAGATCCCATCTGTTGAGAGTTGGTTGCAGTGACTGTGCCATTGGATATCTGTTTAGGAACTGTTGGCCTAGCCCAATCAGCTCAAGGGAGTTCCCTACCCTTTCAACTATGGTTTTTATAGTCTCTGGCCTTATATCGAGGTCCTTTATCCATTTGGAATTAATTCTTGTACATGGTGACAAGTACGGGTCCAGTTTTAATCTTCTGCATGTGGACATCCAGTTTTGCCAGCACCATTTGTTGAAGATACTATTCTTTTTCCATTGGATTTTTTGGGCCCCTTTGTAAAAGATCAAATGGCTATGGTAGTGTGGGCTTATATCTGGGTCTTCAATCCTTATCCATTGATCTGTGTGTCTATTTTGGAGCCAGTACCAGGCTGTTTTTATAACTATGGATTTGTAGTATAGACTAAGGTTTGGTATGGTGATACCTCCAGCAGTGTTTTTGTTACTCAGGATTGTCTTTGCTATGCTGGGTCTTTTGTGCCTCTATATGAATTTTGAGATTGTTCGGTCAACCTCTTTAAATAATTGCTTTGGGATTTTAATTGGTATATCATTGAATTTATATATTGCCTTTGGTAGGATGGCCATTTTTACGATGTTGATTCTGCCAATCCAGGAACATGGGAGGTCTTTCCACCTTCTGGTGTCTTCTGCAATTTCTTTCTTTAGGGTTTTAAAGTTTTCATCGTAAAGGTCTTTTACCCCCTTGGTTAGGTTTATACCAAGGTATTTCATTTTTTAGGGGGTATAGTAAATGGGATTGTTTCTCTCAGGGCTTTTTCACTTCTTTCATTCTGGGCATATAGGAAGGCCACTGAGTTTTGCACATTTATTTTGTATCCTGCCACCCTGCTGAACTTCTGTATTAGTTCCAGGAGCTTCCTGGTGGAGTTTTTGGGATCACTCAGATATAAGATTGTGTCATCTGCAAATAGGGATAGCTTGACTTCTTCCTTGCTGATTTGAATCCCTTTTATGTCCCTTTCTTGTCTTATGGCCTCAGCTAAGACTTCAAGTACAATATTGAATAGAAGTGGTGAGAGTGGACAGCCTTGTCTAGTTCCTGATCGAAGTGGGAATGCTTCCAATTGTTCCCCATTGAGTATAATCCTTGCTGTGGGCTTGTTGTATGGAGCTTTTATTATATTGATAAAGGTTCCTTCCATTCCTACTGTCTCTAGCATTTTGATCATAAAAGGCTGTTGGATCTTGTCAAAAGCTTTTTCTGCATCTATCTAAAGTATCATGTGGTCTTGGACTGTGGACTGGTCTATATGATGAATTAAATTTATTGATTTGCATATGTTGAACCAACCTTGTGTGCCTGGAATAAGCCTACTTGGTCCCCGTGAATGATCTTTTTGATATGTTTTTGAATCTGATTTGCTAAGACTTTGTTGAGAATCTTTGCATCTGTGTTCATCAGAGAGATTGGCCTAGAGTTTCTTTTTTAAGTGTATCTTTATTAGATTTTGGGATTAAAACGATATTAGCTTCATAGAAGGAATTAGGTAGTGTTCCTTCCTTTGCTATTTGATGGAACAGTTTAAGGAGTATTGGTATTATTAGTTCCTTAAATGTCTAGTAGAACTCTGTGGTGAATCCATCTGGTCCAGGACATTTTTTGGTGGGAAGATTCGAGATTACTTCCTCGATTTCCTCATATGTTATGGGACTATTTAAATAATTCACCACTTCCTGATTCAATTTAGGTAAGTTGTGTTTACTTAGGAATTCATCCATCTTTTTTGTGTTGTCAAATTTCATAGAGTATAAGTTTTCGAAGTATGATGTTATAATTCTCTGGATTTCTTGGGTATCAGTAGTGATAACTCCATTTTCATTTCTAATTTTGTTAATTTGGGTTTTCTCTCTCTTGCTTTTGGTTAATTTAGCTAGGGGTGTATCAATCTTATTGATTTTTTTAAAGAACCAACTTTTTGACTGGTTGATTTTCTGTATCGTTTTCCTAATCTTGATGTTGGATATTTCTCCTCTTATTTTGTTAATCTCCTCCCTTCTACTGCTTTTGGGATTGGATTGCTCTAGTTTCTCTAAAGCTTTAAGCTGCATTGTTAAGTTATTTATTTCTGATGTTTCCATTTTTTTGATGTAGGCATTAAGAGCTATGAACTTACCTCTTAGGACAGCTTTCATTGTGTCCCAGAGATTTTGGTAAGTTGTATTTTCATTATCGTTCGCTTTCAAGAAATCTTGAATTTCCTTTTTAATTTCTTCCTGAATCCAATTTTGTGTGCTGGTGAGAAAAATGTGTATTCTTTGGTGTGTGGATGAAAAGTTCGATAGAGATCTGTAAGGTTCATTTCTTTAAGGGTTTAAGTTCCAAAGTGTCTCTGTTAAGCTTTTGACCTGTTGATCTATCCCATGTTGAGAGGGCGGTGTTGAAATCCCCAAGAATTATCGTTTGGGGGTTGATTTCTCGCTTTAGAAGCTGTACGGTTTTCTTAATGAAGTGGAGGGGCCTGTATTGGGTGCATATATGTTCAGTATTGTGAAGTCTTCCTGATGAATTGTACCTGTGACTAAAATATAGTATCCACCTGTGTCTCTTATGATTTTTTTTGGTTTGAAGTCTACTTTGCCTGAAAGCATAATGGCTACCCCTGCCTGTTTCCTGATTCCATTAGCTTGCAAAATTTTGGACCAGCCTTTCATTTTTAGGATGTGCCTATCTTTTGTGGTGAGATGAGTTTCCTGAAGGCAGCAGATTGATGGGTTGTGGTTTTTAATCCAAGTTTGTAATCTGTGTCTCTTGATCGGTGAGTTAATACCATTGACATTTAATGTTATAATGGAGAAATTATTTTTAATTCTGGACATTTTTTATGTTTAGTGGATTTTGTAAGTGTATTGTTTGACATTTATGTTTTGGGGGTATTATACTTCCCTTCTGTCCTCCTGGATATACTTGTTTTTTTCTTCAAGTTTGAGTGTCATTTCTCGCACTTTTTGAAGGCCTGGTTTGGTGGACATGTATCCCTTCAAGTTGTCCTTGTGCTGGAAAACTTTTCTTTCTCCCTCGATCATGACAGATAGTTTTGCTGGGTATATCAGTCTGGGTTGGCATTTTTGCTCATTTAATACTTGAAGTACGTCTCTCCAAGCTCTTCTTGCTTTTACTGTTTCTGTTGAGGAGTCATTTTTTATTTTAATAGGTTTACTTTTAAAAATGACTTGCTTTTTTTCTCTTGAAGCTCTCAGTACCTTTTCTTTGTCCTGAATGTGGATTGTTTTGACTATTATTTGCTGTGGTGATTTTCTATTTTGGTCATATCTGTTTGGAGTGCAAAATGCCTCTTGTATTTGGATGGGCCTCTCATTCTTTAGTTGAGGGAAGTTTTCATTTATGATAATTTGAAAAATTTCCTCAGGTGTGGTATTTTGGGATTCTTGCTCTGGTATTCCATGAATGCGCATGTTAGGCTTCTTCAGGGTGTCCCATATCTCTTGAATGTTCCTCTCCAGTATTTTTTTGTCTTTAACAATCTCTTCCATTGAGCTGGTTAACTCTCCCACTTTGTCTTCAAGATCCGAAATTCTATTTTCTGCTTAGTTAGTTCTGCTGATAAGACTCTCTGTTGAGTTTTGGGTTGAAGATAACTTGTCTTTTAGTTCAATTTTAAACTCTGCCTGTTGTGTTCCTGTTCAAAGTGGTTGATGTGGTTGTTTAACTCTTCTCGGGTTTCCTCTTTCATAGTATTAATCATGGTAATGATCATACTATGAAAGTCGTTATGTTGGGTCTGGCTTTCATGGCTATTTTCTGTGAATTTTTTCTGGTCGGAATCCATCATTATGGGGTTAATTCTTTCGGTGGGACATTGGTCTTCTTGGGTTTTGTTTCTCATGGATCTGTAGTTTGACTTACGCATTGTTGTTTTGTTTCTTAGGACCTTTTAGTTACTGTGTGTTTTTGACCGAACTGATTTAGTTAGTTTTATTACACTTGGGCAGTTATTATTAGTGCTTGCCTTGGATTGGGTATGTTTGTCTTTTGTTATTATTTCCTAGATGAGGCTATTAGGCTGTTAATACATCAGTTACGTCAGATTAAGTAGACAGGGGGTGAATATTAGTATAGTAGTGCACTTCTATGGTTTAGTATCTTGGTAATATGTGATAGTGAGTGGTGTACTCCCTGGAGTTGTATGTTTTTGGGGTGGCTGTGTGGAGAAGTTGATCTACAGCAATTAATACTAGAAAGGAACAGTAAGGTGAAAAAAAGGTTTACTTATCTTTGGGCAGGATGTGAAGACTGTCTCCCATGTGATAGGATGATTGTAGAGGTTTTCAGATATATGGCCTTTGACCCTTAGAACTTTGCTTGAGTCTTCTTTGGACTCTATTGAATTCTGAGTAGCAGTGTGTCTTCTGTGGACCACGTGCTTGGGTCCCCAGTGGGCCAGAGAGGCAGAGGGGCTGATGTTGATGGCAGAATTCTTCACCTGGGACCTGGGACTTGGTTTAGTAGCCCACCCAAGCTCCAGGGATGGAGGAATGTGAGCAAGTCCTGTCTGGTTGGGTGGACAGGCGGGCAGGAGGAAGGGGCCTGGATCCAGGGCATGGCCCAGGCTAAAACCAGAGGCAGCCTGGGTGCTGCTGGGACCCGGGGCCACCTGGGGGGGCTGGGTGAACTCACCTGGGACGGAGGACTGGGAGCCTTAAGTAAAAATTCTACCTTCCCGTGTTTCTAGTCTTTTTACTAGGTCTCAAAGTCATGGAGGCCTGGACTTTAACACTGGTTACTATGGTTTCACTTTCCTCTTGCATGTTTAGCATAACCCGTATTATACTTGCTTTGTATCATTGTTACTGTTTTATTTGATATAGGGTCTTACGCAGCACAGGGTAGCTTCTAACTAACTACAAAGCTGAGGCTGGCCTTGAACTCATCCCTCCTGCCTGAGTCTGTCAAGTGCCGGGATGACAGACAAGCACCACCACGCCTGGCTCAGTGTCACTTTATTAATACGGCTAGTGCACTTCAGAAGCTAAAGTGTGAAATGTACTTATATTACAAAAACATCCGCAGACTACAATGGATATTTAAAATCTTTATTGTTTCATCATCAAAAGTTTTCTCTTTTCACAGAAGAATGGCAATGTTGTGTTGGTGCACATTCTATGGAAACTCGCTTAGAAGCCGGCTCTGTCAAGCTAGTGCGCAGGCTGAGGACACACGCTGCCAGTGTAATCTGTACACGGAAGGAATATGGCCAAGCACACGGCATTGTGATCCTAAAGGAACAGAAGACGGGGGAACAAAGAATGAGCTTCCCCCGGCTGCAGGCACACAGCTCCAATGGCATCGGGGCCTCGAAGTCACCTGTGTGCCTTTTGTGTTACTACCAAACATGCTACTTCCAGTCTGGTGCCCCAATGGCCCGGGGAAGACATTTCCCACCTCTTCTCATCTCACTCAGAAGCACTAACACTCAGGTTAGGCCAAATGAAACCAACGGATAAGAACACCAGCCCGCGCTTTAGGTATCTTTAGTAAAAAGCTGAACAAACTCCAGATCTGTTCCCACTTTTCTGAGAAATGCTATAAAACAAAAGATGGTTGTCATGATTACCAAGTTTTGACTGAAGGCAAAACAATCTTCCATGTGAGTAGACTGAATGTACAAATATCCCTGGCAAAATACTGCCAGGCCAGCTTGTCTCTTCGTAAGCAGCTCCTGGAAGGAGAACTGATACTCAGGAGATGCAGGGACACTGGTCTAAACAGGTCTGGGAACTGGGGTCTCTTTTTGGTCAGATTTTGTTTGAAGCTGCTAGCCAGCTGGATGTGGCTACTCTGCATGAATTTATACACTACATACCTTTTATAAGGCAATAGCAGATCTACTGTGATGAAATCAAACCTCAAATTAAGAGGTATAAGGAAAGCTGTCTTAAAAGTTTAAGTTGCATACAATATGGCCTCAGAATAAGACTACTCTTACATGGTCCAAGTCTTACATTGTCACTGCACAAATTATCTGCAAGACTAACAAGCTACTTGGGAAACATGTGGAGGTCTTACAGGGGAGGGGCACTCGTAATATAATGGCATAGCAGTAATTTTCCTGGTCGTCAAACATTTCTAAATGTCATTAAACTATATTTGAAAAGTTTTTTTTTTACTTAATATATACAATGTACAAAATAAGTTAAAGGGAGGAAGCAGAGGAAAGTTTCTAGTAGATATGATGCAAACATATGACTTCCTTACTAGTAGTAATTTCACGGATGTCCACTTCACCCACCACAGAAAAACAAAAGGCTGACAACAGATCAGAATCTTCACTTATGAACAGAAATAGCATTCAGATGGTGGAATTTAATGTTGTTTCTTCCCACACTGGAATTCACTTACTTTGATGCAATAAGCATAAATACGAACTGTATCTCAAGAAATCCATTCTTACACTCATACTTCAAAGTTTAACATAAATTCTTCTGACAGCTGAGAAGAAAAGTATTCTCTTGCAGCAATTCCACAAAATATTTTTCAGTTCACAAAACACCTGTCTACTAGGTAAGACCAGCGACCCTTATGGAGGGCATGGGCAGTAATACTTGGCCCCTTTGAGGTATAAATACAGTTATGTGCACTGAGTAAATAGTCTCTATAAGGTCTGGATGCTTGCATAAAACTGGGTGTGATGGCATTGTGACTGATTGGAAACTTACTTTTATATTATCTTTATAATGAAGAGTAACTCATTTTAAGAGAAAATATGTACTTTAGCTCAGTAATACAGCCAGCAGAATTCTGAATTCCTAAACCAATGCAAATGATTATCACATTTTAAAAAATGTTTAACATTGCATATTGATTAAAAAATGGAATAGGAAAAACATAAATATTTAGATTCAGCAGGACACCACAAAAAGCATACTACAGGTAAGTGTGAAATCAGTCAAGCTTTTCCAAAAGAGAAAATCCTTTTAATCCTTTAGCAAGTCTCTGCAAGTAGTAGCGTACAACAGAGTGAGAAGGGAGCGCCTGGACACCCCCAGGCTTGCTGCGACTCAGCACGTGCCCATCTCCCGATTGTGCCCATCTCCTTTGCACGGCCGGGGACAGGAAGTCCCGTGACATAGTTCAGTAACTCCTGTTTTCACCACTGCTGCCAGCTGAAGTCATCGTTGCTTCCAAAGACCAAGAAAAAGCCCAGTATGGTTGCAAAGATAACAGTGTTTCCTGTGAGGACAAGTGCGCAAGCTCCCCACTCAATCTATGGAAACAAGAGAGAAGCAGTCAGCAGACAGGAACAGAGAAAGCATAAACAAGTCTGCTGTATATGTTAATAGTGACTTAAAGCAAAAAATAACATGCGATGATTTCACTGTAAAACATAATGACACCTTTATGCCTGTTTTTATTTAAAAGTACAGTAAACTATGAGGTGATAATTATGCAAAACCAACTTTAACTTCTGTGCTATCAGGACAGCTGTTCTTTGCCTCTAACATTGGGATCTAACTAAAGGCCATCTATATTTTAGGCAAGAGCTCTACCACCAAGCCACATTCCCAGTCCCACATCATCACTCATAGAATCCACATCTTACTATTCATCAAGAAATTTGCCCTTTCTTAGTGAATTTAAAAGTCTATTTAGAAAACTTACAGTACAAGTAATGAAGACATACTTGTGCACATCCTTTTAAAAGGGCAGGGAGAGTAATTCCCCTCCTCACTGAGGGGTGGCCAGCCTCCATCTTTTCTCAGTGGTCTCTGAGACCTAGAGCTCCGTCTTCTCCCCCTTTCCATGCAGGTTTTCCGAGGCAGCCCTGGCTGCTCAGTAGAGTGGTCACTGTGCTTTCTGAACAGTACTAGTGGGCCATCTGCTGCTGCACACCCCCGCCATGCTTGCTGACATTATTTTTTTTTATCAGTTAGCAAGAACAAACAAGAAGCTATGATTTCAATCTCTGGCCTCTACATTTTAATGTCTCTCCTCTCTCTTTTTTTTAATGTTGATAATGAAAATTTTTCACAAGGAAAAATTTAACACAGACTGATATAAAATCATTCACAGAAAAAAACCCACTCACTTACCAGATGTGCTCTAGCAAATACGATAGGGAGTCCAAAAGCTGAGACAACGATGCCCGTTGTGAGAAATATGGCAAGTTCCTTACATGCGTTGCTCATAGCATCTGTGTCATCCACTAATCTTCTTGCTATGCAGTATGGGACAGGCGAAAGAATGTAAAAGAACAGGACGAAGAGGGGCCAGTATTGGCTAGAAAGGAGACAGAAGTTAATGTTTCTGGTAACCTACATACAAACTATGCTTTTGTTTTCATGGACCCAAAGGAATAGTGTAATGTACAAAACATGCTACAGTTGAAAAATTAGTCACAAGCTGAAAATCAAAATAAGAATCCAGAGCTAACTTATCTCTATAATCAATTATGCTACAATATTACATTTTCTAGTATTAAAGTGGAGTATATACCAAATGTCCCAAATGAATTGGGAATACAGAAAATGGGGAATATTTTAAAATTCAGTATTTATGTCTTTGACATGCTTCCTTGGTATAAAGCTAAAACAACCCAAATGTCCCAAAAGTTACTAGAAACACCCCAACTCTTAAATTAAATAAAATTAAAAAGTTCTTTCTGCTATGTATGTGATGTCTTAAGAGAGACTATTTCAAAAGAAAAATACAAGAAATAAATGATCTTTAAAACTACACAATAAACTACATATAACAGTGGCACTTTGCTTGTTTTAGCAAAGGCCTAGTTATATAGTTATATGTGTTTCTTACCTTTTTCCTAAACAAGGGTAAAAAAAAATACAAATAGGATATATACACATAGCGCGCGCACACACATACACACACACACACACACGCACACACATACATACATAAAATAACTAAAAGTTCTCCAAACCTTCCTGGCTACCTTTTCCAACTTTTTGAAGGAAGCTTCCTGTAGACCTGCCACTTAAGGAGAATGGGGCATTGTATTTTCTCTCATTTAATGATCTATTTTGAACATCTTCACGTTACAGCATTAACAGATCTTTCTTGTTTCTATTTTTTCTTTGTGTGTGTGTGGATTTAGTCATATCTGTGGGTGTTTAGAACCAAGCAGTGGGACTGAGCTGTGACACTCCCATCTTGCCACCATAGACTCGACAGTGGTCAAACAAGAGGAAACAATCAGAAATCTTTTTGCCTTGTCATTCTAGTATCCTTGTAAATAATGTTCAAGTGATGATTTATACAAGGCGGTATGGTAAATGAATGCTTCTCTGTGCTTGTTTCATAGAAAACAAAATGCTTTTGGAGTTTTAAAAATAGAATTTTGTCTTTAAACACTCAAATATTGACAAAAATTTTACGTACTTGTATATTGGAAGGGCACATCCAAGCATCAAAAACATCAGCCCGATTGCTCCTCCAAAGGACAAACTTATCAAAGCTGAAAGGAAATAAATAGTTCAAGGTGAATAAGTTAAGCCAAACTAACATCTTTGTCAAGACTAATATTAGCAGGCTGAATATTATCTGTAACCCCAGAAACAAAATGAAACAAACCACCTCCTTTTAAACCTGAATGTACTGAAAGTGAATCATGGGCTGGGAATCCAGCTTAATAACAGACCACTTGTCTAGCATGTATAGGCCTAAGTTCAATTCCCAGCACTGAAAAAAGAAAATCACCTCTGTGCCAAGTGTGGTGACTCATACCTGTAATCCCAGCACTCAGGACACTGAGGCTGGAAGATTGCTCCAAGTTCAGTACCAGTCTAGATTACATTCACAGTACTAGACAGAGCCTGTTTCTCAGAAACAAAATCAAAAGTGAATTGTCTTCAAAATTGTCAGTTATGTCATTTCAAAGTATGTCTTCTGTGGGATCTTAAGGCAAAATAAAGTGTTGCAGTTTGAGCATCATCTTTAACTTGGAAGTTGAAAACTGAAATGTTCTAAAATCCAACATATTCAAAGTGCTGATGCCAGTGGAACATTCTTCCACCGATGAACCTTTTTACTTTATGCATGGAATTTAAAATACTGCATAATGTCACCTTCAGGCTGTGTGCAATGAGGTACACGTGAGACATGAGTGACTTGTGTTTTGTTAGGAATCCTATGCCTAAAATATCTTACTATATATATTTGAATATTGCAAACTCTGAAGAAATCCATACTTCTGGCCAGCAGCATTTCTAATAAGGAAAACATAACCTGTATTACTCTCAGGACTTCTGACCCACTGCACACCTCCAGGCCCCCCCAGGGCCAGGGATGCTGAGCACAGACCCAGCACAAGGATTACCACTTTCATCACACAACACGAGTTTTGAAAAGCAGGTGTGGGAGAGCCTGGAGTTCTCAACTGGACTCAGAAACCTTGTTCTCTAAGAAAACTTTTCAGTCAGCCCTGGCTTCTGGAAATACACCCCAAATACCTATAGATGACAGCCTGGCTCAAGGGAGCATGCCTCGGTCCAGCTATTCAGGAGACTGAGGTGAGAAGGTTGATTGAGCCAGGAGTTCTAGGTCAGTTTGAACCACACAAAACCTCACTGCTAAACAAAAAAACCAAAAGTTCAAAGCATAAAGAAACTGTCTAAGGATATACAAGGCTAATTATTTATTTACACATTTTTTTTAAGGAAAGAAATTAATGGGGTGGATTGCAAGGGGCAGTGGCAGCTGCTGACAAGAGTATCCTGCCTGCAGTTCATGTAACCAATTCCTTCTGTTAGACTTTTAAACAGTTCATTAAAAAAAAGAAATCACAGTTATTTCTCATTTAACTACCTAAAACAAGAAATCTGTGGAATTCTGGTACAACTCTGGCTGCGATCACTGTTTTACTTTAACATACTTCAGGTAAAACATACTTCCTGAAGCTTTGTGAACATCCTCTGGTATATTTTAAAGTCTTTTTTTTTTTTATAGGAAGTCAGCGGGCAGATACAACTTTCTTGTTTACATATAGTTAACCAATGAATTAGATTTAAGCCAAGAGACAGATGATTATTATTTGACTTCTACATAACAGTATTTGTGCATCTTCAATAGATAATAGAAACTTTTTAAATGGTCTATTAAGTTTTTTCTAAGGGAACGTAGTCCCCACTTCCCCAAATTACACAGTCAACTTTCCCACATTTGGGGAAATCGCAGGGCTTGGCACATCCAGAGTGCAACGGATAAATCTCGTCCTGGGAAAACCACCTTCGTGACCATGCTATCTCCCCGCTAAGTATGTATTTGGTCTATTAACCTTAATATAAAAGTTAAAATCAAAAAATGTAAAGAAATTCTAAAAGTTAATAAAAATCCATAAATACTTTACCAAATTAGCAGTTAAAGGGCTGATGAAATGGCTCAGCAAGCCTGAAGACTAGAGTTTGATTCTCACAATCCTCACAAAGGAAGACCGAGAGAACATCACAGAATTGACTATGACCACCACATACCTACACTCACACATCACACACACAACAAAATAAGATAAAAACACAAACAAACAGAATTAGCAGTGTGTATAGGGGGGAGGTGGTCAAACACTGCCAAATCCTACTGAAATACATTTTGGAATGAACATGGTTATAATTAAGCAGCAGTACTGAATACAACACTATTCACGTTAACCATGAACACATTTATTTACTTCTTAATACTATTGCTTTTTGCTCACTTATAGTTAAAAATGAGTCAAAGAATTAAACAAAGGTTTGTAGAAAATGAAATACTTCAGGCTTCTAGGGGAATGCAGTACTAATGTGAAGAAAATACTAGACCACTCATTCTCCTTAGTTGGCCACAGGTCCCTGGGCCCCATCCACCCCACACACTTCACACCCCAGGTATCTGCCTGCTGCTCTCCGTACACCTGTTTAACCAGCTCTCCTCCCTGGCTGGAACCAGCAGGTTCTCACCTGCACTACTGCACACGCTTGTCATTCTTCCTCACTTCCATTCATCCAGGAAACATTCACTGTCCCAAACGCAGAGCAGATGCTGCGGTACAGCATTGACTGTGTTGGCTCACAAGCCTGAATCTCTGCCCCGCCTTGATCTTTCTTCCAGATTCACTCTTACTTTTCTTTAGATTAACCGGATCATCTGCTCATCAAAGTTCCCAGGACTCCTAATCAAACTGACTCTTCCTATTGTATTTATTTCTTTAACCCATTCATGTGGCTGGGGATGCAGCTCAGTAGTAGAGTGCTTGTTTAATACATACGAGGTTCTGTCTGGATCCGTCCCAGGCTTGCCACATAAACAATTTATTCACTCACACTGTTCTTATATGGGGCTAAAAACAGACTAATGAGAAAAATAAACAAAACCTTTGCTCTTGTGACACTTATAGTGTAGTGGGGGAATAAACCAATTGTTTTATAAAAGCAAACCACTAGCGTTCACCTTTCTCAACTGCTGAGCTCTACTGTGGCCATTTTCAACCTTCCCTCACTTGAGCACGCCGGCTTTCTTCACTATTGCTCCTGAGCAAGATACCTGTGCCATGGATCTTGTTATGGCCTCTGAGGATGAGGTCCACTTGACTCACTTATATATAGTCCCTGGATTCTGTGTAATGCCTGGCACACCGTGGGTGCTCAATACTTAACGAATGAATGAATGAATGAGAAAATGAGGTAGAATGTTCCCCCCATGTTTGTAAACATCATTTCTGGAAAAAAAAAATGCACTAAGAATTTGAAAATCAATGTTCAGTGATGACTACAGTGAGGCAGGTCAGGCAGGGGAGTGCATGCTTCTCTGATGAAAAGATGAAATGAGATGAGGAGCAACTCAAGCTGCTTATTCAGGCAGCACCAGGAGCCTCCTTGCTCAGCTAGCATTGCTGCCATTCTGCATGAATCTGTGCATGTTTTTCCTTCTTAACTATTTTACTAGAGCAAGTTGCAAGTTTCTGTGTCCTAGCTAACACATCATACAAATCCTTGTAGAAGGAATGTAACAGAGGAGAAAAGAGCCAAGAACTGAGTGTCAGGAAGCTCTGTGTCCTCATCTCACTAGACAATAAATGATTTATCTGGCTCTCAGTTCTTTTCTTTATACAGGGAGGACTACACCTAAATGGTACATAATTCTCTCAACATAGAAGATTTTGGAAAAGGACATTCTGAACAAGTAAAAACCATTTCTATTTTTGAAATATAGTTGTCAACAGTTAAGTCCACTACTGTAGATAGTATATGGAAAATATTTCATTTATTCAGAGGATTTTTGTGGAGGAAGCAAAGGTCACTAAAAAAGACAAAACAGATACTGCAAAGCCCAATTTCTAGAGGTGACTTCTAATACCGCAAAAAAATATTTTTTTAAAGAATTTGGTCAGATACTTTGCTTTTATTTTAATTTTAGATTTACAAAATAAGACATTACCACTCTACTCCCATCATCAGCTAAACCAGGCATGGTGGTGCATGCCTGTAATTCCAGTACTTGGGAAGTGGAGGCAGGAGGATTAATGTTCAAGTTTCTCTTGAAGTACACAGCAAGTGTGAGGTTAGTCTGGGATACACAGACTTTGTCTACGTAATAACAAAAGCAAAACAAACATAGGAAACAGTCATTTGAAGCCTGGTGTGATGATTCGTGCTTAGCAGTCAACACACTGAGCCTGGGGGATTGAGAGTTCAGGGAGCGTGTGCTACACTCTTGAGTTTTGGGCCAGTCTGGGTAACATCAAGATTCTGTATAGGAAAAGAAAAGAAAAAGAACTTCTTATTTACATTTCTTTCAGTAGCCAATTCATGTGCCCAGAACAAAATTCAGTACCAAGTAACTGTTTTTCCCCCCAATTTAAGTGCTGCTGCCTATATCTTGAAACATAAGAATTTCAAGGGTTACTTTTTTTCCTACATTAAAATGAGAACCTGCATACAGGAAGGAATTGCCCTCTGAGAGGAGACTGAGGAAAAATTTAAAGTCTGACAGAAACATTTCAAAAAAATATTTGCTATAATTTTTGCGGGAGGGGTAATATGCCTGAGGACCTAAATCGTGTGTGTGTGTGTGTGTGTGTGTGTGTGTGTGTGTGTGTGTGAGCTCTGCTCTGTGACAGAGAATAAGCATTTATATTTTTTAATCAAGAAATATAAATTCTTTAAGTTTAGTTTTAAGAAGGTAATAATGGACTGACAAGATGGCTCATCAGGTAAAACCACTTGTACACAAGTTTAGTGGGAAAGTTTGCCTTCTCAACCTCACAAGGGCAAGAGCAAATCAACTGAAAGTTGTCCTCTGAACTCCACACCCACATTGTGCCTGATCACACTAACAAAGTAAACACACACAAACATACATACATATAATTAACGACACATATAGCGTGGTGGCACATTCCTGTAATCCCAGTAACAGGAAGGTGGGCAGAGAGAACCAACTTCTGCAAGTTGTCCTCTGACCTCTGCAAGCATGCTGTGTCACGCAAGTGCCCCCCCACAGTAAATAAATAAATATTTAAAAATCTTTAAAAAAGTTCAATAGCATCTTTATGTGGCATCCTGTCTCCCAGTTGCAGCACATAAAAAGCCAAAGACATTAAATACATGCTATGAAGAATTCTCAAAACCTGTAAGGTTTCTTTGGTCTTATGAAATCAGCAACAAGACTGGTTTTTATATATAGCTGCTATTAAGTCACACATGAATATGATATGGTCTTATACAGTAATTGAATGATGCAATTTTTGAAGACAAAATCGACACGAGCATGGTTTCTACTTTCAAAGTCTCCAGGCTAGGGATGGCACGGCCCAATTACTTAGCAAAATTCTCAAGAGACATGGTTCTGTGATTATAAAGAAATGTGAGAAAGGATTAAATTCCCTACCCTGGGAGTTAGCAGAGAATACGACGTCGTATGTCACAAAGAAATAGGCAATATTCTCTAGAGCAGCGTTTGATATGAAGATAACAGGCTAACAGGAAGAGGCAGCTTGAAAAACAATCATACCAGTTAATCCTTACTGAAAGCAAAACTTACCTCAGACATTTCCACCTGATCTGGATATAGAGAAGGAAATTACAAAGCTATATTTTCTTAAAAGACCCTCTCGTTAATGACACTGTAAAAAATGAAGAACCAGGACACAGATATTTGATGGTAGCTGCCTTTCATATAAGGATTTAAAAACTCAAAAAGGGATTAGCAAGTATCCTCATTACTCAAATCACTAAGTTTTATATGGGAACTGAAACTGTTTTAGGACACTTAAAATATACAAAGCATTGGAAAAGTGTGACCCCGGGAAAGAAGTTCAACCAAGCAACCCTTTTAAGAATATACAGAAACAACGCCGCCTTCTAAATTGTTCACTCCTGGCTTGCCTGCCCGGGCTACGAACCAGCGGGTCTCGAAATCAATGCCATTCGCTGCTGAGGAGTAGACAGAAAACTTTGCTTATAATCACAGTGGCAAGGCATCATCCCCTCTCCCCCCAAAAAACCCCACGCACGACTGAGTTATTTTTCGTTAAGTAATTTATCTTTTTTTAAAAAAATAAAACGTTTCTACGTGAAGACGTGCCGGCCGTGCCACTGTGGCATGCAGGAGCACCGGGGCCCATCAGGGTCCCCGAAGCGTAGCGACTCCTCGCCGCAAAGGCTTGGCTGGGATCTCGGAGCGCGAGAGGATGGAGCGCGCGCGTCCCGGGGGCAGATGCGGCGCGGAAAGAACCGCGCTCGGCTCCGGCTCCGCCGCCGTGCAGCAGCCGAGGCCGCCCGGGGTCGCCCGGTGCCCAGGAGGCCGCAGACTCTCCCTCCGGGCGTCGCCCGCGGCCTCGGCGCCTCGCGTCTCCGCTTTGCCCGCCCGGGTCTCGGATGCCCGAGCCCGGCTCCCACCACGCCGCGCGCCCGGCCGCGGCTCGGGCTTCGGGGCAGGACCGAGGGATGCGCGAGGGGCCGCCGCGTCCACCGCCCGGCCGGGGCCGCCCCGACGGGCGCAGCGCCCCGCGCCCCCGCTCCCGGCGCCCGCCGTCCTCCCGCGCCCCGGGCCCACCTTTGATCCCTGCCATGGCGGTGACGTCGCTCCTGGCTCCGCGACCCGGGCGGCAGCGGCGGCGGCCCGGAGAACCCGAGACGCGCGGCGGCGGCCGGACAACACCCGGAAGTGCGCGACGCCGCACTTCCGCCGGCCGCTCGCGCTCGCGCGGGGGGCGCGCCGGGCTCGGGGCTGCGGCCCACCCGGCCTGCGCTTCCCCGCGGCTCTTGCGGCGCGAGGCTCCGGGCGGTGCGGGACCGCGGCCGCTCGTCAGCGCGCCCACGGGCTCCGGGGGGCGCGAGAGACGCGGGGATGCCTGGAGGGACAGCGTCACGTTCCCCGCGCGCGCCCCGCCGCGGGGCGAGGGGGTGCCGGCCGCTCCGGTGCCTGCGCCCGCGTCCTGCGCCTTCTGCGCGCGGCGAAGGTTCTGCTCCAGAGCTGCCGCAGCCGCCCAGCAGTGGGTGGGTAAATAAAAACGGAACCCTTCGGGAGCCGGGGGGACTCGTTTTCTTGGTCGTGATGGAGAAAAGAGGTCCCATACGTGCCTGTCGCCATCCTAGTTAGGAAACGAACAGGCACTGAAATGAACATTCCTGAAGCAGTTTGTCTTCAGGTCTATTGAAACAACAGAGGGAGAAATACACCCCCCACACCAGAACGTGAGATATGCAACCGATGACAGCTACTATAATAGATCCGAATACGCTACACCAATGTGTGCCACTTTGGCATAAAGGGTATTTTTGAGTGAAAGACAAACTATAGACAAAAGAAGGCATCTGTGGTGGTCCCTTTTCTGTGCTAAAGCACAGCTTGTTTCCCTTTCTGAAGGTAACAAACGTCTGTATGCTGTGTAAAAATAAATTTGCAAAACAGAAATTTTCTCATTTGTAAATATTTCCATTACCCATTCTAGTTAGTGCAAAAATACCTTTTTTACTGTATCATGAGAAAGGGATTTACGTGTTGTTTTCAGACTGAACTAGCAACTTCTTCAAGTACAGAAGCAGTTGCACACATCCAACCTTTTTTTTAAAATTTTTTAACATTTTTTATTATTATTTCCGCTCATACAAACTTAATAGGTAGACAGACCAGTTCCCTCCCCCCTCCTCCTCCCCCTGAACCTCTTGCTCCCCTTCCCTCCCTCCCCGTCTCCCAGTGTCTCCCCCCCAATTCCCAGAGAGTCCTTTATTGTGTATGCCTAACTCTCCTCTTGGTCCTCCTCTCCGATGACGTACAAGGACCCAGTGGCATTTCCCTGAACCCTTTCTCGTGTTCCCCTTAAGTATAGGAACACTGCTGTGGCTGTCAATCCCTTGCCTCCAAGGATCTTGGTGCCTTTAGCCCATGCTAGACTTTGTGAGGTCAATAGTGTGTTGGACATTGCGCAGGGCATGCAAAGTTCTATTATGATTGCTTCAGCCCTAACTAGTGTGGAGAATCTTCAGATCATTGTTCCTCCCATCCTTTTGCTCTTACAATCTTACCGCCCCCTCTTCCGCAAATGTCCCTAAGCTTCAGGATGGGAGGAGATTAGGCTGGCTTAGTTCTAACACATCCAACTTTCTAGAAAAGAGTGAATAAATAACATGTGTTCCCCTAAAGCATGCGTTGGAAACATGCAACCGTATGGAAAGTGGGTCCTAGTGGGAGGCGTTTAGGTCACCAGGGCTTCTTCACCTTTCATAGATTAATGTCGTTGTCATGACACTATCTAAGGATCAGTAAACAGAGATCTTAACGTTTTCAAATGTCTTTCAAAGATTATCTACAATTTTGTGGGATGATTTCAGTTTCTCTTGCTCTTTTTTTAAAATGTTTTTATTATTTATTCAATTGTGCATGTATGGTGTGTGCGCGTGTGTGCATGTATGTGTGTGTGTAGAACCACGGACAAATACGGGAACCACCATAGAACGCCTCCATCTTCTCCTTGTTTACTCTGCCCCGGGATTCAGAGGCTCCGCCCTACCAGGACCAGAAACGCAGGCCGCCCCTGCTTCCACCCGGCGTCTATACGTGGGGTCTAGGATCCGAACTCAGGACCTTCCACCTGCAAGGCAGAGGCTTAACCCCTAAGCCACCTCTCCAGCCCCTTGCTCTTTTTACTAAAGCAGTTACTGTGTTATAAGTAGTAGGCCTTCACTGAATGAAATATGAATGAAACTAGAAATATGTTCCTTATAAATTACCCAGTCTGTGGTATTGTTACAGAAGGACCAAATTAAGAGTGGAACTGGAGAAGTAAATGTTTCCACCCCAAATATCACCACAACACTTTTTTTGTTGTTCTGTGACATCCTATCTTTGAAAGCAGGCGTGGCTGGAGAGGCTTGGCTGAACAGTGTTAAGAGATAGCTGGTCCGTACTGATGATTGTGGTTGGAAAGTGATAGATTCACATCTGAAGAATCACAGATTGCTCTCAGGAAAGATTCCATTTTAAGAAGCCTTCCCCAAGCTCTGGTGCTTACCATGCAGTCTCATATTTCCTCTATTGAATAAGAATATTGGGCATTAGAGCTGCCCTTGATGGCATTAACGGGTGGCTCAGATTGCTTGTTTAATGGGAGAGTATTCTTTTGCATCCATGTTCACAGAACCTTAGGACATTGACCTTTAACTTACCCAGAAGTCAGTTTTTAGGAAAAGCAACAAATCCAGTTTTCAAAAAAAAAAAAAAAAAAAAAACCAAAACAAAACAAAAAAAAAAACACGAAAAAGAAGAAAAACAAAACAAAACCAAAAAGTCACACCCACTCTTCCCCATTCCTCCCCCCCAAGAAATTACTCACCACTTGAAGAAGAGTTTCAGTTTCCTGATCTTGCCTAGGGACCAGTAGATTGAGACCATAAAAAAAATGGTGTTTTTAGATGTTGTCTCAAAGATCATTCACGATTCTTTAGGATGCTTCTTAAATTTCTTGGTTTTACTCTAAATTGTCTGAACTAAAAACTTATTTTGGGCGAAACTCAGAAATCTAAAATGTTATTTCTCAAAAGATCACCATGCAGACCATAGCTTGAAAATCATTGGAAAGCAGGATGTTAGGAACTTTCTTCCAGTTTTTCAAGCAAAGTGAAATGAAAGTGACCTGGAAGTTTCCTCCCTGCCTGCTAGCTTTCATAATAGCTACTGGGAGAGGAAAAACTGTCAGTGTGTTGCCTTATCCAGCTATGAGTCCTATGATTCCTGGTAAGAATCATCCTGACAAGATGGTGCTTATCTGTGCAATATTGGCATGAATGTTATGGGGATAAACTGGTTGCTTTTTGACTGAACAGGAGAGAATTCATGCTAGCAATGTAACCCTGACGAAAAGAATCACAAGTGGCCAAAGTGCAGAGACATCCAAATCTCCTTCATTCTCTCTGCCAAGTCTCAGGGAACATGGAAGGAGGGGAGACAGAATGTATGAGCCAGAGGGTGGGGGTGGGGTAGCAACATCACCAGCTCTGGGACATACCACCACTGCAGCTGTGTTTGCCTGTATTGGACTTATGCAAGACTGGGTCCATCATACATGAGGCAAGAGCTCAGGTAACCTCATCTGTCTCTGATGGTGAATTCTGGAACTCGCTTGCTCCAGTGGTCTGGCCATTGAATTTATGCTGCAGCAGGTGCCCAGGTTCACGCTAGTGCAGGCACTCCTTGCTGGACTCTGGGTTTCTCTCACACACAAGGACATACAAATAGAAGAAATTGGTTAGGTTGAAGATTCTCAGTGGGAGATGGAAATCAGAAGTGACATGGGAATCGAATAACAAAAATTTATTGCATGAAACTGTCAAAATTTTTTAAAAATTGGCATGTGAAGAACAAAATCCCCTCCATTCCTCTGGGAACTCATTTTGCATTTTATTCTGGCCTGTTTGCTTCTCCGTGCCCCAAATTTTGTTCGATCAAGCACCATATCCATAGTGTCTAGCATAATGTCCGCTAAGGAACAATTGTGCTAGGTGCTCAGTATATAACAAGGCAGAGATGTTTCACCCACTGTTCCCAAGGTGCAAAGCTCCCTGATTTTTATAAGATGATTTTTTTCTCATCATTCTGATCAAAACATTTTAATTTGTATGCTCTTTACCCTTAAACGACTTCAATGGAAGTTTCCTGAACACTGAAACCTTGTGTTTTCCAAGCCTAAAATAGTGTGTGGTACATATTAAGACATTCAGTGGATGAATAAATCAAAGAAAACCAGAACTGCCAAGACTTCAAAGCTCAGAGAGATGTATTGTCTGATGGTTATTTATTCAGGCAGTATCGTCTCTTCCTCTTGACCTCTTGAACATCCTTAGGTTTCCACGCGCAAGGGTTCTGAGCTCTGAATCCCACGATGTATTTCCGGGCTGCCATTGTCCCAAAGCTTGCGTAATTAGCAAACAGCTGTAAACATCTATTATGGTAGGTGCCCAAGCTAGTGATTTCCCTCGGGAAGTCTGCTGAGGTTTTTGAAGCGCGTTTCCCCCATTTGCTAGATTTCCCGTCGTGACATTTTCAATTTCTCAAACGGTAGCAGCTGCGCAATGCAAGAACCTTCTCGAGCTTTCCGATGTCGCAGCGCGGGCATCTCAGGAGCCGGCTCCGCGACCCCGCCTCCGGCCGTCACGCCCAAGCTCTGCCTCTAAGGCCGCCCCAAGGCCCTGGCCGCGCCCCCGCTGGTTCCGGCGCCGCCCCGGGAGCTGATCCCGCCCGGGTCTCCGGCGCCTCCACCGCAGCTCCGCCCTCCCGGCGGTCCCAGGGGCGGGGCGAGTCTCCGCCACTCGCAGCGCCCCACGCGCCGCAGCGGCAGTGACGCGAGCCTGCGCAGGAACCTGGGCCGCAGCGGCCGCTCTGCAGTCGTCGGTCTCCGCCGCCGCCCGAGCTCCGCGTCGCTGCGCGGCGGCGCGGTAACTTCCGTAGCCCGGCGCGGGCCCGCGAGCGCCCCGCAGCCTCGCGCCACCGTCACCCAGCGCCATGGCCACGGCCGCGGCCGGCCGCTCCGGAGCGGCGCGGCGCTGCCGGCTGCTCCACCTGCTGCTGCTCCTGCTGACGGCGGGCCCCGTCCTGGGCTGGAACGACCCAGGTAGGTGCCGCGGGGGTCGCCGGCCCCTCTGGCCCCGGGCGGCGCTCCCGAGCCCTTCGGATCGCACTCCCTCGTGCTGCCTGTGCTGCCCGGTGGGGCGGCTGGGACTGGGCGGGCCGCCGACCGTGCTCCCGAGGCCACGTTTCCCCGACGCCCGGATTTGGTCCCCCGGTCCCCGCACCCCCACCCGCGGGCCCGGCCGCATCCCAGCTAGACATTCACCTGCGCATCTTGCTTTGTTGTCAGGGCTGCTTGATGTCATCATCGCCCTCCGTTGTCATGGCCGCCTGTTGCTATGGCTCCCAGTTGCCATGCCACCTGCAGCCTCTGAGTCATGCTGAGGGGACCGGGCCCTCACGCCTGGGAGGCTGGTTAGCGGAATTGGAATCGTAGATTGCTGGCTCTGTGAGCAGAGCACCCCCCTTCCTCTAGCGAGTGCAGAGAAATAATTGCATCACGCCAGCTTTTTCCACCGTTCTTCACGCAGGAATTTTAAAAAGTACTTTTTTTTTTTTTAAGGTAATGATAAATGATACCTAATTCTAGAAAGGAGACGCCTTATATAAGTGTTACTAAAATGTAAAAGGAGATTTTCATCAATTAAAACGACTTCATTTTTTGGTTTGAAGTGTTGCATTTTGGAGAATTGATGATTGTGTAAGCAATCTCCTCCTCTTCCTCCCTCCTTTCCTTTCCCCCTCCTTTCCTCCCCCCACCTCCCTGCGGCACTTGGGCGTGAACCTAGGGGGTCTGCTACATGCTAGGCAAGTGCTCCACCATTAAGCTACAAAATTCCACCTTATGCTTTTTTTTTTAAAACTACGCAACAGGTTTATTTCTGCAAGATTGTGTTTTTCCTTTAATGCTGAAATGAGAGACCAACTGCTGTTAGTAAACACCTTGAGAACATTTGATAAGGATCCTGTATTGCCAATGGTTAAGAAGGCAAGGTGGATATAAATGCTTGTGCATTTCCTTTAAGTATTCTTAGAAAGGCATATACAAATGAGAGCCCTAATTTGAAGTGCAATTTAAAACGAGGAAGGGTCAGGGGAATTCTTAGAAAAATAACCACATTTAAATGAATGGTAAGCCACTTCCTGGTGGCTCTTTACCTACATCATGTTGTTCTGGAACAAAAAGCCCCAAAATATTTTACAGCATAGGCTCCATTGGTTTCTCCTTAAGTTTACCTAGGCGTACTATTTTATGAAGGAACCCTGATTGGGATATAACTTATTAAGGCTTGGTGAAGCTATTCCCTAATTTTTTTTTTCATGTTTACCTTGTCTTTAGCTAATGTAGAATGGTGATATTTCTGAGAAAAAAACAAATTACTTGAGACATTTTTAGGTTTTTCATTCTATATAATCTTTAAACTGCTTCTTGGTTGTTAAGATCAAGCTGTGAGAAAAACAGTCTCTTGCCTCCCTGAGCAGTTTCTAGCTATTGAGTAAATAGTAAACATGTAAACAGTATCCTTGGGAAACTTGTTATGGACCATGATAAAATTAGTAAAGAGGGTAGGGTGTGGAGATGGAAGCTGGGGGAGGGCAAAGGTGGGGAAATGGAGGGGGTGGGGGGACATGAAAGTATACCTTGTCAGGAGAGGTCATTGTTAGGTAACCTTTATCCAAAACTTGAAAATGAAACAGTAAATCATTTGCTATAATTTAAATTTTTTAAAAGTTTGTATGCACTACCCTTGGAAAACAGGCTGAACATGGGTGGGAGGGAAGCTGGGAACCTGCATTGTAGTTGGTGGAGGGCTGCATCGTCTTCTCACCTGTTTGGAAGATGGAGCTGGTGTGATACCCTGGTGGATTCAATGTAGGGGGAGAGAAGGAAGATTCCAAGGGTTCTTGACTTAGTAGTAACTAGAAATGGTACCAATTCATGAGCTGCTGGAAAGGATCGGAGAAGTGAGTTCAGGGATATTTACTTTCACTTAAGTTTAGGATCTAGAAAAAAACCCTTTTGGATTGTGAGTCTTGCATTCTTGGGAATTTTGTTGCCCTTTGACTGATAATTGCAAGTGGGGTGTATGTATAAAGAGATTGCGTTCTACGATATGCAAGATACTCCACACAAGTAAGGGCCATAGTAGCTATAATCGAACTTTGCATGATCTGCACGACTGACATGTCAGTGACCCCACAAAGTCTAGCATAGATCACAGGTACTAGGATCCTTAGAGGCAAGGGATTAACAGTCATAATAGTGTTCCCATGCTAAAGGAGAGCCCAGGAAAGGGCTCTGGGCAATGCCACTGAGTCCTTACACCTAACTAGAGTGGAGGACTCAGAGGGAAGGTTGACATTCACACAAAAGGATGCTCCAGGGAATGGGAGGGAGGAAGGGGGGGCACTGGGAGAAAGGGAAAGAGGGGGAGTGGAAAGAAGGGGAAAAGCAGGGGGAGGGTGTAAGGGGTACTGGGGAGGAGGGGTGGAGGGAGGGAGGGAACCGGGGTACCCGGTTAAGCTTGTATGATTAGGAAAAAAAATAATAAAAAAAAGAGACCAAAAAAAAAAAAAAAAAAAAAAAAAGAGATGGCATTCTAATTCTAATAAAAAAGGACAGGTTAGAATTTATTATTGTCTTTACTTACTGATGGACAGTTAAGTAGAACATTCTTGTACACTTTGTCATTTTAATTAACTATTAGGATTTCTACATAGTAGTACAGTGTTCTATATTATTAAACCTTTTCTTTTACTTTAGCAAAATTATGTAGAACATGTGATAAGGAGCATCTGTCTTAAAATAAGAGGATTTGAAGGTGTGGCCATCTGAATTTTGTGCTAATGTCTGAGTGTTGTTAGGTTGACTTCGAGAAACTAATTCATTCTCTCTCTCAGTACCCAAAAGGCAAGAAGGATGCTTGTTTTTGAGAATAATAGTTAGGATGAACCTTCCTAATTTTGCTTGGTGAGACATTCAGTCCTCATTCATCTGTGTCTTTACTATTCCAGACAGAATGTTGCTGCGGGATGTAAAGGCTCTTACTCTCCACTATGACCGATACACCACCTCCCGGAGGCTGGATCCTATTCCACAGCTGAAATGTGTTGGAGGTACAGCTGGCTGTGATTCCTACACCCCCAAAGTGATACAGTGCCAGAATAAAGGCTGGGATGGTTATGATGTACAGGTAATTGTTACTATATTCATGACTTAAGTAGAATTTTCACTCATTGAACTATTGGGACATTGGCATTTTGGGAAAAGAGCTATGGAAAATCTGTCATTGCAAAATGTATAAATCAATCATTTCTCCCCTGAAAGAATATTCATAGAAGATTTGAATTGACTTTTAAAGCATAGACGCAAGTATCCATTGCAATTTTTTTTATTGCAATTTCCTTCTAAATGTTTATGTATTTGATGATATTTTTTCTTCATTTTCCTCCCATTTTCCAAGAATACCAACCTACCCTTAACAAATAAAATTAGGAGTCATAGGTTTTAAATAGGGATACCTCAGATACAATTTTAAATTTGTTTTGGGTGGTTACTTGTGAACAGAAGCATCTCAGTGGGCTTCATTAGCTTATTCCTTTGGGTTTCCATTGTTTCAGATGCAAGATGAGCATCTTTCTAAATTTTGAAGCAATGTGGTTTAATGTGGAGTGTTTTATTTAATGAATCCAATTTATATTACTATTTGCATGTTTTTATTTTGTATTCAGTCTTTTAAAAATGATTTAAAATGACTTGTCACTAGGCAAGAATCTTGTGCTCATCGTTTCTTCTTCCATTATGTGATATTGTTACTTGATATTAATAAAGCCTTTGTACATGGTTGGTGTAGTTTAGAGCTCATATTTGTTAGCGATACTGGTTTAACTCAGGATTGCTGAATGAATCATAAAGTCTCTAGGTTAAAGCAAGTGCCTCACATCCATTTTTAATTACTTTTATAGCCCTAGTAGATGAAATAGATACTATTGTTGCTTATAATGCCTCAAGCGTATATTACATGTGACATATACTAAATGAACAGGATAGAAATAAGAAGCTCTTTCTAAGGAGGAGAGAAAATCTGCATTGTCCACACCAAGAAAATGGTATGCAGTCATGTCTAGTTGGGGACACTGGGGAAGACTGAGTTGAATATATCCAAGAGAACCAAAGACATATTTTTCCACAAAAATTTTGCACAGGTGATTGTAGGAACATTCAAATAGCTAACATAGAAACAACCCAAATGTCCATGATAAAATGTAGTATATTTATAAGGTAGAATATTTTTCAGTTATGAAAACAAGCAAATAAACAGTAACAAAAGACATAGTACTGACACATGCTACAACATAATGAGCCTTAAAAATGCTATACTAAGTGAAAGAAGTCAGTTTCAAAGCCCCCCCTGTGTCTTTGATTCCATTTATGTGAAATGTCTAGAATATGGAAATGCTTTTAGATGAAGCAATTTGGTAGTTGGATAGAGAAGCTGGAAGTTGGGAGTGGGTAATGATTGTTACTGGGTTTCAGACTTCTTTTTTGGTATGATGACAATATCTAAACTTGATTATAGTAATGGCTGCACAATTTATGTGAACTTACTAGAAACATTGCAGTATGTGAATCGTATGTGGATTACATCTTAACAAAGCTGTTAGAAAGTAAAAAACTAAACTAAGGTTGGCAAAATGGCTCAGTGGGTAAAATCACTAGCTGTGCAAGTCTGATGACTTTAGTTTGACTCTCAAACCCATGTAAAGGAGGATGGAGAAAACCAGTTCCACAAAGTTGTCCTCTGATTTGCACATGTGCATGGCTACATATTCTCTCTCTCTCTTTCTTTCTCACGCTAATACATAAATAAAACCTGAAAAATAAAATATTGTACCTAAAGTTCTAAAGAAGATAGATTGAACAAAAACAAGCAGAAAGGCTGTATAATCAGATAAGTTTACTTTAAGTTGGTCTGTAAATATTCTTTTTTTTTTCTTTTTTCTTTCTTTTTTTCATGTCCATGTTTTATTGCCTCACCAAAGACCTATGAAAAGATTTTTTTTTATAAATTTTTATTTTTTTCTATTTTTATAAACATTTTAACTATTCATCCCAGCTTCCCTCCTTCTTCTTTCCCTCCAAGTCTCTCCCTTTCCTTCACTTTTCTCTCCTATTCCCTCCTACTCTTCTGCTTGTATGCTTCTATGGACCCCAGAGTTCACGCTGGCTTGTTGACTCCTGTGTGGGCTCAGGGGTCTCCGAGGTAGATCAAATTACCTCTTTCAGAACATCCTACTAATATGTGCATTTCACTTCACTCATTCAGCTTTAGACCCAAAGGTTTCTACTTTAAGTTCCCATTCTATGCATGTAAATAACAGTTACCTATAGAGCAGTTTGATGTAGTCTTTCTACCTATTGGCTGTCTTCCCTATTGATCTATTTCCTTCCCCCTTTTTAGGTTCTTATTCTAGTTTACATTAACAGGGATGTGTATTATTCTCACAAGTGGGTCTTGAGTCCAGTCAGAAAGCTGTTGGTTGTTTCTTTGGTGCTCATGCCACTATTACAGTGTTGTCATGGTGATTTATATTGCAACTTATTTCTTTACCCCAGCTGTTCTACAGTATTCCTTGGTACTGTGTAAACTATCCAGTGAGGAGAAAGTCCTCAGACAAGTTCCAGTTGATATATTTTGCCCATATTCTGTGATCCATTTGTTTTGCATCTTCAGTTATAGGGTCTTACTGACACTTTTTGGAGAGCGACCAAGAGCAATGGCAAACGCCTATAATGTTTGGGGGCCTTTAAGACCTCTCTGACCAACATTTTATCAGGAAGTGCCACAATTCTGTGACTTGTATAATTTTATCCCTGGGTTCTAAGTTTATCAGCTCAAGGCCCCCCACCATTTTCTTCACTCTGTGCTTCTCTGCATAGAGACTACCCATTCTCATTCCTTTCTTTAAAAGACATTTCTTTTGACATATTACTAGCAAAAGATGTTCCTTTGGAGTTACTTCCCACTATCTTAGAGTTTTTCTATAAATCCCTCTGTCCCTCGTATCTCTCATGTCCTTCCTATCTCCCATCCCTTCATTCCCCACAATGTATTTTTCCCAATTATTCCCTCCCTCACCCTTGTCCTGGGATCCTAAATCTCCTCTTTAAATGGTTTCACCCCAATCATCCCTTCACACTCATAGGTCTTTTTGGAATTTTCTGGTTCTTACAGTGCTTTCTATTCAAATACATTGACAAGGATATCAGTTCAATCATCTGCATATAAGAAGAACATGCAGTGCTTAACTTTCTGAGATACCTCACTTAATATTAAAGTTTCCAGTTCCATCCATTTACCAGAAAATTCCATAATCTCCACCTTTCTGATGACTGGGTAATATTCCTTTGTGTATATATACCACATTTTTATTATCCATTCCTCTCTTGGGCATGTTGGCTGATTCCACTTTTTGCTATTGTATGTAAATATTCTAAAGAAGCATATTATACATTCAGCCAAAAAATATAGAATTTAAGCGTGAACTTAATTTGTTTCTTGGTAGTATGATTCTGACCCAAGATGCTATATACTTGGGTCTACGCTTCAGCTTCACTTTATTTACTTACTATTTATTTTATTTTATTTTTCTAATTTTACAAGGATATTGACTATTCGTCCCATCATCCCTCCTTCCTCTTCCCCCCTTATTTACTTATTTTGGGGTGAACCTTGCTATGTTGCCCTGGCTTGCTGTAAAGCTTAGGCTGGCCTTAATTGGTCATTCTCCCGCTTCGTGCTGAGCGCTGGCATTATAACGTGAGCCGTCCTGTCAGGGTGCTCTCTCTCCTCTCTCTCTGAGGATTGCATGAGATTGGACCTTGTAACGTTAGCCCATGGCTTTTATAAACTCTGCAGAAAGTGTGGCTTTGTAGAAGGTGGTCTATCTCTGGTTGTCAGATCTTCTCATCAGATGCTGACTGTTAAACTCTAACATCTGGAGTACCTGTATTTTCAAAGAAAGATTTTGAACAGCAGTGACAAGAAGTTGATATTTGGAATTTTTTTTTAAATTTTGGTTAACTTACAGTATGCTTAATGTGTACCAAAACATATGGCATATTTATGTAGAGAACAAAGAACAGTAATGAAATGAATGCTTATGTACCCACTGTTGAGCCTAGGAGTGGAAGGCCGATCTCACCTAGTGTCTTTGAGCCCCTAGTTTGTACATAAATCCTCAATGTCCTAAATTTTACTGACATCCGCTTGCTTCATTTTATAGCTTTTGCATAGTCCACATAATATACATGAACAACAGAAAAGAATCTCTTGGTTCTTAGAACCTATTTTTTTTCTTTTTTGTTTTACAGTGGGAATGCAAAACGGATTTAGATATTGCATACAAGTTTGGAAAAACCGTGGTGAGCTGCGAAGGCTATGAGTCCTCTGAAGACCAGTATGTGCTGAGAGGTTCCTGTGGGCTGGAGTATCACTTAGATTATACAGAAATTGGCCTGAAGAAATTGAAAGAGTCTGGAAAACACCCTGGCTCCTCTTTCTCTGATTTTTATTATAAGTGGTACTCTGCAGATTCCTGTGGCGTCGGTGGCCTGGTCACCATTGCAGTGCTACTTACTATTGCCTTTGTGGTTTACAAGTTGTTCCTTAGCGACGGCCAGTATGCTCCTCCACCATACTCTGAGTACCCTTCGTACTCCCAGCAATATCAGAGGTTTGCCAATGCAGGAGGACCACCTCCTGCGGGTTTCAAGTCCGAGTTCACAGGTATGTTTCCCTCCTCCAGGGCAGTAAATAGTGTGAATGGGAGGTAGCGAATCTTGTACTTGTTCTGGAAGTAGAGACTGATTGCACTGAGAAATCAGTGCATCGTCTTCATTTCCTACTAATTTTAATGATTGCTTTTTAAAGACGCTTGGTTAAATTGTAAATTATCTTTTTGACTGCAACACTTGGTCAGAGTTGATGATAAGCATTTTTTTTCATCTTTGTTTCCCACAGTTCACAAAAATGAACTCATCAAGTATTATAGATCTCAGCATGAAAGGGAAAACAATTACTACAATAGAACAGGAGAGTATTTGCCATTACAGAAAATACTCACCATAAAAGGAAGGATGAATAAATTAGATTTACATTAAGAACATATGTTCATCCAAAGCCTCTATTAAGAGCAAAAGAACAAGCCACAGAATGGAATAAATAATTTGTAAGACATATGTCAACCACAGACTTATATATAGACTATATAAGGGCATTCACGAATCTGAGGAAGGATAATCCCATTGTATTTTATTTCTTGTGCTAATTAAACTTTTTATTTTGAGGTAATTAACATACAGCTGTCATAGTAACACAGAGAAGCCCTGGTGCTCTTTACCATTTTCTACCAGTAGAAGCCCTTCTCAATGCTGCAGTAAAACATCGCAGCTAGAATTGACAGTGATGAGGTTTGGGACAGAATCCTACCACCACACACATCCCTTTTTTTTCATTTAAAGAGTGTTTTATACATGGCATAAATAGGCATGCAGTGTGTGTGTTGCTGGGATATGTACAGGGTCTTACCATGCTCTGCATATGATCTTCCTGGGATGCGCTCTAGTCCATGGTCTACAAAGGGAAGACAACGTATAACCTGGGGCTAACTCCATTTTTAAAAATGAACAGAGGATTCACTGAGCCATTTTAATAAAAGAATATCCAGATGGGCGTGAAAACAGAAAGGTACTTAGCGTTGGTAGTCTTTAGGGAAATGCAGAATTAAGCAAGATTATTTTAACTACCATAATGGCTTTACAAAAAAACAGTACCAGGAATAGCAAAGGCAGAGTAGGTGAACCTTTTGTATTTTTCATTCAGAGTTAAAATGGTCAAACACTTAGGGAGACTATCAATATCTTATAAATTCTATGCCTACTATGTAGCCAGCATTTTTCTCCTGTTTACCTAAGTGAAAACATGTGTGCACGAAGAAACATCACAAATTTCTTGTTAGAAATAGGAGATAGAATAAATAACAGAATGGAGCAAATTATGAATCTTTTATATGAGTTAAAAAAACTAAAAAAGAGTCATGTCATGAAGGCATATGATGCTGTGCACAAAAATCTCAGGCATGGGTAGAATTTATGAGACATCTTTGTACTGCTTATCTCTGATGAAGCTAGATATCTACTGAGAGTTCATGAGCTTTCTAGGGTTCTAAAATGGTTTATCAGTAATGTGTATGGTGATTACTGGATAGATACATAGGTACAAATTTATGGTACAATAAGTGTAGGATTAGCTTTCTTCTCCACACATCATTTTTGCAAGGTTTCATCTGAGCAGAATATACATTTTTTTAATAGGCTACAGTGCTTTATTTATTTATTTATTTAATTATTATTATTTTTTGCATGTGTGTATGTATGTGTGTGTATCAGAGGGCACTGTGTATCCCTGTGGAGGACCAAGGGTGACTTCTACCTCCTTTTTGCTTCACTCTGGGATTTCCCAGGGCTGGAAGTGCAGGCTGCCACCATTTCTGCTTGGTATTTTTTACCTGGGACCTGAGGTTCCAACTCAGGACATTCTGCTTATGAGGCAGAGTCTTAACCCTGGGCCATCTCTCCAGCCCAGAATATACATTTTTTTGATCTTATAAGGTCTGACCTCCCAGTTGATATATATCCATTAGAATCTCAGAGGTAGCTCTTACCTGGACTTCTTACTGTCACAGTGCAGAAAGGAAGTACCTGCAAAGTTAGGGCATCTGATAAGTGATCTTAAATAGTAGAGACACAATCCTGTAAAAGACCCTTCCTGAAAGTGCTAAAATATCCCACAGATAAGGAGTAGGATAATCCCTCCTCCTTATCTGTGGGATATTTTATAAAATACTTGTTTTGAATGAACTTGTTCATTTCTTGAGGCCTGAGCACTCTTACAAATAGCTTATAAGTAGTAGGTGAAATAATTAAAATGTTATATTAACTTTTGTAGTTACTTTATGTGTAAGTTAGGCTACTTAATCTAATAAATTGTTATTTAATTTATTTTTAGGACCGCAGAATACTGGTTTTGGGAGTGCATTTACAGGACAAGGCTATGACAACTCAGGGCCTGGGTTCTGGACTGGCCTGGGGACTGGAGGAATACTAGGATATTTGTTTGGCAGCAACAGGTAAGCTTGCATTTATCTTGTTTGCCCTTTAGTCCAACTCTTCCTTGGGTGTCTTTGCTTTGCTTGCCATTTAACTGGATTTTGTTTGTAAGAAATTCTGGTGACATTGCCTGTTAAGGTTGATTATTTGGGCACAGAGAAGGCACACTACTTTGATGAGTATTATCAGCACCACCTTTATTGTCTTTCTTCTTTTTTTTTTAATTTATTCAATTGTACCTGTATTCGTGTGTGTGCGCATGTGTATGTGTGTATGTATGTGTGTGTGTAGAACCACGGACGAATTCGGGAACCACCATGGATGCCTCCACCTCCTCCTTGTTTACTCTGCCCCGGGATTCACAGGCTCCGCCCTACCAGAACCAGAAATGCAGGCTGCTCCTGCTTCCGCCCGGCATCTATACGTGGGGTCTAGGATCCGAACTCAGGACCTTCCGTCTGCAAGGCAGAGGCTTAACCCCTGAGCCACCTTTCCAGCCCCTCGTCTTTCTTCTTATTCTGTTCTCTCGGATCCAAGATAGGAGAAAGACTGAGAAAACTGGAAGAAGACAGGAAGGACACAGCATTAGGGAAAGAGCACAAGGCCATCTGGTTTGGCATAATGATGGAGGCAAGCCTGGAAAGAGCTTGGGCCAGATTTCAGAATGTCCTGAGTGCTAATGGTGCTTCAAGTCGAGATCCTGATGCACAGTCAGAAAGAGCACTTACTTTCTTCCATTCTCTTCTCCCCAGCAATTACAGGAATACAGAACAGAATTCATTTTCTATTAACCATGATACATCTGAGCATGAAGGAAAGGAAAGTTGTTAGTTGTCAGATAAAAAGATTAACCTACATTTATGTCTTTAAAGAGCCACAACACCATTTTCCGACTCGTGGTACCACCCTTCTCATCCTCCTTCGTACTCCAGCACCTGGAATAGTCGTGCTTACTCGCCCCTTCGAGGAGGCTCCGGGAGCTACTCAGCATGCGCAAATTCAGATGGGAAAACCAGAACAGCATCGGGTAAGGGCAGAAGTGTAGATGCTCCTGTTGGGTCGCAGGAACAATCAGAAATGTATTTAGCAAGTGTGATTTAGTTGACATGCCCACCATGGATAATAACAGCGTAGTGACTGAGATTAAAATAGGATTCCCATCTATTCTTTTCTCAAATTAAAAATATTTCCTAAAGATGGCTTTAATTAAACCTTCCTTAACTCTGGAACTTCTTTAAGCTCTAAGCCAGAACTATCCTTCCTCCTTTCCTTCCCTCCCTCCCCCTCTCTGCCTTCCTTCCTCCCTCCCTCCCTCTTCTCCCCTTCTGTCCCTCTCTCCCTATGGCATACCAAGTGACTCCTCTTTGGGCTGCCCCACTGACAGGGGCTTTTCCCTTCTCATCTAATCCTAGTCCCCAAGGTTTCCACTGTATAAGTCAGAACTTTCTAAATAAAGTTTAGCATTTCAAACTCAAGAAAATTTAAAAAATATATTGAGTTATATTTTAAGTAATGGCCAAAATGTGACTGTAGTGTTTATTAGAAAAGGTAAAGAGAATTCTTGTATAAAGCAGGGACAACATGTAAAAATATTATGTCTTTGGAGTTAATATCCATCTCATCGCTGGGTGGTGGTAGGAAATGAGACATTTGCGTGTGATGGTAGAAGGTTCAGTTGTCTTTGCTGAAAGAACAGTGAATAGTTCTTGAAATTGATGGAGACATAAAGGCTTATGTTTTTAAAAATGTTAGAATAAAATTCTCAGAAAATGTAAGTATTAGAACCAAGCAGTTTATTCTTAAATATAATTATCTTTCCATATGTAGGAGATTATTGGTCTAGAGGCCCCCAGGGATCCCTAAGTCTGTAGCTATTTAAGTCCTTTTCCAAAAATAGGATATTATATGCTTATAACCTAAATATTTTTTCCCAGATACTTTAAATCATCTCTGGGTTAGTTAGAGTCCCTAGCAGAGTATATATGCTGGTACATCGTGTTGTAGGGCACAATAACAAGGAAAAAGATACATATATGTTCGCTACAGATGCATTTACTTAAAAATGTTTTCAAACTTCAGTTGGTTAGATGTGGATTCCCAGATAGGGAGGGGCAACAGTATTCAGCTACAGAAGTACCCTTTGTACACTGACATGAACATGAGGATGTTTGTGGCCATCGATTGCTTGTCTGTTACATGGGAAATGTTGAGTGATGGGTGTGTGGTGTTGCAGTTTGCCTACATACTGCCAATATATTCACAACCAAACAACCTAGGGAATAAAGGAGTTTTATTCTTGCTTGTGTTATCTTGGCAAGAGAATTCATACCAACACTAAGAACCAAGGTAACCGGCCACATATATTCACAGGGACTGTTGAAAGGTGTACCAAAGTGCTAAATCAGCTCCCCCCCATCTTACCCACCTGCTCAGGGAATGGGCCCACCCACCATGGTCTTCCCTTAGCAATTAGACAGTTTTGCTTAGGACTTAACTAAGCTTAACTACCAATTCTTCACAGATGAGCTTAGAACTCAGCCTTCACTTGTCAAGTTGATACCTGTATATATAACTAGCACAGTGATATTTAGACACCACCACCAAAAACCTGAGTCTTCTTTACCTCATTTCTTCGATTACTCCTGGAGTCACAGGACATGGTTTATGTTCTCTTGGCCTCTTTGTCTTGTTAGTTTAGACTTCACATATTGACTGTTCGTGTCAGCTCCTTGTGGAGCACATCTTCTTGGTTCTTGACTAAAGTTCTTAAAGCAAATGTGTGAAGTTATTAGACTTAATGATTGGAAAGTTCTTCATTATTCTGCTGAGCCTTAGTCCACTAGTAGCCTCCTTTTTGCATATACTTCACATCTGTACTTTTGTCATGTTAAGCAATTGTAATGTATTTTTAAAAGCTGATACAGATTTTATTCTCTTCACCCTAGGATATGGTGGCACTAGGAGACGGTGAAGCGAAAAACGGAAGGCAGATGCTGGATGCAAATTTCTGATTTTCATTACTTTCTCTTTACAGTGCTACACAGTATCACCTGGGTAAAGAGATATCAAAAATTCTGTGATGCTTTGTCCTTGTATAACTTTCTTGTATCCAATTTGTGGCCAAGAGTTAATATGTGACAAATTGCTTATGTGTCGTGTTAGTGTAACATGCAAGCGTGCATTGCAGTTTTTGAAAGTGATGATTGCTGTGAAATGCTAAAACTGTGTTGTTTATTTATAAAGACTGTGATGCTGTAGTAATTATTAAGAATGAAGACATCATACCACCAGAGACTGAGTACTGAAAACTGAGCATAGATGGCTTTAGATGTAAGTCCTTCCCCTCATAAAAACAACAATATTCTATTTGGTGTTAAAATTTTGATGTTTGTTGTTCTTCAAACATTTAAACTAAGCCTTGGATGACTAATTATGCTAATTTGTAGCTTTAAGTCACTTTTGAACTCCAGAGCTTTGCATCCTGTGATAGTAAGGCGTCCAGTGAGTGAGCATTGCCTTTTATAAGAAAAGGTAGGAAGTAAGACAATGAGGTTGAGGTAAGTGTGTGCTGATAAGAATAATTGAAATCTCCGTATTTTTTTCAATTCCCAAGAGGTAAAATTCAAATGCTTCACAAAAGCCTTTCAATATCAAAAGCATGAAGTCCTCTGTGTGGAATCTTAAGTATTGTTGTAGTAATCTGTTTCGGTCTTGCATTAATATGACAATAAATTAAAAAAAAATGGTCTCTTGTTTTCCTTAATAGTCATAGTATAAATTGTGATTTTTTTTTTCCATTTTGTCTGGAGGGATGGAGTTCATGAAGAAGTTGTAGTGTCTTAAACAGGAACATTTGTTAATCATGTAACTAGAATCTCAGGACCACTGTCTGTCTGTCCATCTGCCTTACCAGAAAACTAGGAGATAGGAATTGATATAAGGAAATTAATTTACAGTTTTGTCCAAAATTGGGGTGAGAAAAATTCATAGATCCTTTCTTCCTTTTCTATAGCTAGTAATGTTATAACTTATCAAAAAATAAAACAAAAACCTAGGAAATATGCGTATGTAGACTTAAGGTAAGTTGTCTAAACTGGGAGACGTCATCTTCTGGGGATGCTGCTCTGTTGAGGTTGATCTCACACGCCTGGGGTTCCTAGAGAAATTTCACTTCATTTGAGTTCATGTTACTTGCTCTTTTACATATGTTAGGTACCAGTCAATTGGTAAATGTTCTCAAAAGTAACTTATGAATGATATGAGAGTCTTTGGTTAAACAGATTGCTTAAAAACTAAATTTTCAGGTTTCTCAATTCATCAAAGATGAATTGTTTAAGCTTTGTAACCTGAGACTTCACTTTTATATTTTAGATCTCAATTTAAAATAAAACTTATATTGAGACTTCAAAATATGATTTTGTGGATTATTGCCAAAAAGATATGAATGAAAGTATCTTTTTTACAGTAGAAAAACTTGTTATTTATGGGTTCATGAAATTGAAATTCTGGATCCATGGGAAGATAGAAAGGATGAAGTAATTGGTAGGCTGAATGTAGATAGAGCGACTTCAGGAAAGTCAGTCCTGAGTGCTTGGATGTCATTCGAGGAAAAATAAGATATCTAAAGCCTTAGACAGATAGTGATGGATTTTTTTATTCATTGTATTATTACTTTGAAAGTTTTTTATATTGTACATAACAATGGGTTTCATTATGACATTTTCATATATGTCCCTAATGTATTTTGATTATAACCCTCCTGTTGTCTTCGTTTACCCCATCACACTCCCAAATAGATCCCCTTCTACTCCCATGTCCTTTTTGTTGTTTTGGTGACCTAATGAGTTTCATCAGTGTTGCTTCAGGAGTGCAGGTAAGGGTCTGTGTACAGGAGCATGGCTGTACTACTGAAGAAATGGTTTTCTCTCCCCTCCAACACATCCTCAGGGAGGGGGCCCATGAGCCCTTTCCCTCTCCATGACAGAATATTGTTGGGTCCAATTCTTCTCTGATGTTCCTTGGGCCTTGGAGGGGGTGTTCCAGATGTCCCACTTATGGCTGAGGATTCTGCAGTCACTTATTCTTAGCATTCTGGCCAGTGGTGAGTCTGCAGCTACTACTGAACACTGCGAAAAGAAGTTTCTCTGACCAAAACTTAATTTTTTACTATTTTTAAAATGGTTTTCTTAGATAATATTCTACATGTGTAAAATGTGTCACATGTACCCTTATTCCCCACAATTCCCAGCACATCCCCCCTCCTGTCTTCATGTTCTCTTTTATTTTCAAGGTGTTTGAAAGTCACCGAGGTCATTCAGTACTTCCTGCATATGTGTGGGTTTGGGCCATTTGCTGGAGCGTGGGCAACCCCACCAGTGACCACACCTCCAAAGAAAGATGACTTTCCCTCCTGCAGCAGCCATCAGCAGCCAACAGTTCCCCAACTAGGGTGGTGCCTTGTGAGCCTCTCCCCATCCATGCTGGAGTGTTGGCCAACTGGATCTTGTGCATGTGCAGAAAACCACAGCTTCTATGGGCTCCAAGGTGCAACAGCCGTGTCATGTCCAGAAGGCAGCATGTCATAGCACTGCACCCCATCCTGTGTTTTTGAGACAGTCTCACTGTGTGGTCCAAATTAGACTTGAACTGACCAGTGGCAATCCTTCCTGTCTAAGCCTCCTGAATGTTGAGATCACTGGAATGAGCCTCCATATCCAATAAGATGGAGTTTTAGAATGAATTTGTCATCCAACCCATCTACCCATCTTGGGAGAGACCAGAGAGCACAGTTCACTATGACTGAGAAATACAGTAATTTGGGAGAGAATGGGCCCACCCATCACAGAGGGCCTCCAGTGATGGGGAAGGAATGCGAGAGTCTAAAGGAGAACCAACCATCAGGCCAGTCAGTTTTCTTTTCTGTCTCTCAGAAAACAGTGTGTGGCCTCAGCCTCTTGACAGACTGGACTGTTGACATCACCTGATAGCGTATCTTTACCTCTTCAGTCTGTAGCCAAAATTTCCCTCAGTCCCCACAACTTTTTGTCCCTGAAGTTTCCCATCCTCTTTACATTTCCCTCCTACTTTTCCCTTTACCATCACACTAATAATCACTATTCTTTGTATTTTCTTCCTTTCCTTTTTCCTTCCACTCATCTCTATAATAACTAATGTATTATTATACATAGCAGTATTAATGTCCTTTTCCTCCCTAAAATAATTAGTGCTGACAAGGTGATGTGTATAGTTAACTGTTTTCATTGTGGGTCTACTTGTAGATAGTGAATGTCATTTCTGGGAAAGCTGGGGGTAGAACTTGGTGTCCTGAACACTAGTCTAACAGAAGAAATGGACACCCCAGCCTTACTGCAGTCTACTTCCTCTTGAGCATTGCAAGGAGAAAGGGGCGACCTAAGAAAATTCAACCAACGACCTAACTCCTGATGTATAAACACAAGTAATTTGGAAACCAAGATACATCTCCTCCAAAAGCTTCCAATTCCAGAGTAATGGTCCCCAGTGAAAGTGATTAGAGGGAATTGCAGACAAAGAATTCAAAAGAAGGATGATAAATATGCTCAAAGAAATGAAAGAGAAGAGGGGTTGGTAAAATGACTTAGCAGGTGAAGGCTGCATGCAAACTTGGTATCCTGAGTTTGATCCTCACAGCTCACATAGTGAAAGGAGAGAATCCACTTCCATAAGTCTTTTATATAGACTGTTCCCCCTCAATAATGAAATAATGAAAGAGGCGTGGATAAAGAGAACATCCCCCCACTCTCAGTAATGAGATAATGAAAGAGGACATAGATAAAGATTGCATAAAGAGAACAGATAGCTCAATGAAGTAGTGTCAATGCAGTACATGAAAATTGAATTTAAATAAAAATACTGAGGAAGACTCAAACTGAAATGACTGGAAATGGAAAATCAGTATGTCGAATAAAGAGCTCAGTGGAAGGCCTCATCCATAGAATGGATCACAAGGGGGGCAGATGATCAGAGCTTGAAGACAAGGTAGAGGATCTGATGCACTCAGTGGAAGACAAAAAACTCCTTATTCCCTGTTTGTGCAGCAACCAGTGGAAGATAAAAAACTTATTCCCTGCTTGTGCACCAACCATAGTAAAACTCAAAGGCTATGTAAAAAAAGTGAAAATGCAAAACAAAAAAGACATGGAACCAGGAAGAGGGTTTGCTGGGCAGAACCATTTCAGGGGGAGTGGAAGAGAGAGAGTAAATTGGGGGATGAAGATGACGAAAATACACATGTATGGGGTTCTGGAAGGTCAAGAAAGACACGAAATTTAAAAAACCAAAGAAATGCAGTCATGACCTCATGATGACATTTCAGTCAACATTGGACTGAGTATAACCATGGTCCTGTAAGATTATAATGCAGATGAAAAACTCCTACAGTCTAATGATGCTGTAAGAGGTGATGTCATAGTTTAACCACTCATGTTTCTGGTCAGTGTTAATAAACCTATGTTGTAAGTTGTATAAAAGAATAACACATACATTATATTTAGTGCATAATCCTTGATGATAATAAATGACTGTTAACGGCTTATATAATTTACTATGCTTTTTTATTTTGGAGAATATTCCTATTTAAATATAAAAGGTTTTCCATAAGGAATATATTATCCAAGCAGCAGTATGCATCTTGTATTCAACACATGATGAATTCAGTTTCTCTAATGCTTAATAATATCATGTTGTTTTGTACATCATTACCTTTGGAAGAATACACACACACACACCACATATACTCTACATAGCCTAGAACTCCAATATGCTGTACTAAGTTTAGGTTCATGGTATGATGTTCCTACCATAAAACTATGTTAAACATATTGTTCTTGGAACATATCCCTATCATTAAGTTTCACATGAGTGTAAGTTCGTGAGGGAGTCCCCACAAATTTGGTTGGACTTCTTTGTAGCACAAAAAGCATAGTAGAAACTTTTGCTAACATAATAGGGTACCTAGATGCAATGGAGTTAATGTGACCCTTTGATAACAGGCCCATACGTTGATGACCTCAGTGATAGTGTGAATATGGTCATGGACAGTAGAGCGAACCTTGATTAGAATTGTCTCCATCCTGTGGCATTCACTAGTTAATCATGGCGTTTGTACAAAAGAAGTGAACAATCTGTTAAATTCTTACTTGATTTCTATAGAGAAAAGTTCTGGATCGAGTAAACAGAAGTGTAGTGTAGGTCACCAAAACAGAGTCATAGTCTCTGAATCATTTCCAAGAATTGAACTAGTTTTCTAGATATTTGGTCTCGGAGCTATGTTAATCAGACATTTTGTCATGATAAATGCCTGCGAAAACAAAGGAGGATAGATTCGTTTTGGCTCACAGTTTTGGAAGTTCCAGTCCACAATCCATTTTTTGGGCCAGAGGTGAGGTAGAACATCATGGCAGACAGTGATGGAATAGAGTCACCCTCCTGGTGGCCAGGAAGAGGTGAGAGATGGGCCAAGATTCATCCTTTACACAGCATGACCCCCAGTGACATGCTTCCTCTAGTTACTTTCCATTTCCTGAAATGTTGCTGTGACCTGTGAACCAAAATACATCTTTCCTACCTCATAAAGTCTTCATGTTATGGACCACCAGGGGATTACTCCATTGGTGACTCCAGAGCCGTCATGATAGTCACTCATCAGAAACCCTACTTACATGTTATATGTAAAGCCTTTTTAATGCACTAGGCATTTGAGGACACACTTCATATCCTGCTATCCTGCTAAAAATCATACAATTTAGCTTTTTCCTAAGGATGTATGGCCATTTACTAGAGTATGCATAAAAGAAGAAATAATCAGATGTTTGGGGGTGGATAGCATGACACTGTCTCTGACCTGACATGAATTCCTGAAATGTCGTGACCTATCAGAGGACAGGCTTATGAGGTTAGGTGACCAAAAAAGCTTAAGTTTAGATCCATCTCAGTTTCCTGAATACATTCTGTAATTTCCTCAGGTCTGTAATTCATAACTAGACACACTGAGAAGCTGATGAAATCTCCACATAGAACTTTTAGGATAGGCAAAGCCAAGTGCAAGTCACTAAAACTGTCTCTATTAGTCTCTGTCTATCAACAGGTGATATGGACACTACATTAAAGGGGCTCAGGGGCTGGTGGGAACTAAAATTATAAGGCAGAATAACTGAGACAGAGATAGGGCTGCTAGGGAGGGGTTGGAACAATGTATGTGGTGAAATGGAAAAACAAACATGCCTAGCTCTTAATCAGAGTATGGGCTTATTCAGGAATAATGTTACTACAAGTGAAATTAGTTAATACGAGGCCATTCTTGTGTGGAAGACTCCTAATGACTTGCGTGAGTTTTTTTTTTTAAAGCTTTTTTGTTGTGACAGTACTTGTCATAACTTAAGGGAGGAAAGATTTATTTTGGTTCACAGGTCACAGCAACATTTCAGGAATTCATGTTAGTGTTATACCATCTGCGGGGGGGGGGGGACTGGATATGGAGGCAGGGCACCAGGTTGGTCTGGAACTCTTAGGGCTCCATCAAATCTGAGAGAAGCAGTGACAGAAGACACTGTGGCTAATAAAGTGGTTAAGATTAGTATAGGTTGGGTGCTTGATATCAAGGCTTATAGGACAGATATAGATGGCCTCATTGTCTACCAAGCAGGTGCAGGTGGCGAGGATAGAATTGTAGGGTTCGATGACATTACTGCTAGGTCCTGCTTGGACTTCTTGCCATAATCCAGAGAGACGCTCTATTAGCAGGGAGGTGAACCTAGAAACAGTTCCTCCACTCAAATTGCAGAAAACCAAGAAGCCCTGAATACCTGTGCACCGGGCAGCAGCCAGCTTGTGAGTTTGGCCCAAAATGAGGCCAACAATCTCCTTGCCAATCATGTGGAGCCTGTGGACACAGTTCCTGGCACATCTTCCATGCCTGTGATGAGCGGCTCAGGGTGGAAGAGCTGGTGGGAGGTGCCAGTGTGGACTTCATCAGTGACCAGGTCTACAAACACTACCCTGGACACATGCCTGCCAGCGCCCTGCTCCCTGAAGAAGGGGCTGAAGGAGTCATCCCCTCTGCAACGGTCTTGTTGCTTGGCGTCTGGCTATCAGTCTGGTTGCCATGTTCCGGGCAGAGAGCTCCCAGTGGTGGCTGTTGATGGAGATGCACCCGCACATGTCTGCATCTTGTAAAGATCAGTGGCAGTGGGGAAGCCAGGGGATGTCCACAAGGGTCTCTCGCTGCCAGACTTCCAGGGAATCTGGGATGAGGCAGCGTGTCCCAAATATCTGATTTTATCTCCCTCGATGTACAACTCATTTTATCTCCTAATCAAAAGTTGTTATATATCAGTTTGCCATGATACAAAGAGAACCCCCAATTTTATCCCTCCCCTCATTCCCTCTCTTTCCTTCCCTCTTTGAATCCCTTCCACTCTCTCCCGCTCTACTGTTTATATGCTTCTATGGACTCCAAAGTTCCCTCTGGCTTGTCTATTCTTGTGGGGGTTCAGGCCTCTGTGGCATACCAAGTTGCCTCTCTTCGGACCACCCCCACATATAGGGGCGTTTCTCTTCACTCATCCAGCTTTAGTCCCCAAAGTTTCCACTATATGTTCTTGTTGCTCTTGAGTTCCTCTATAGTCTACGGGGGCATGTTGGTATGTCAGTTTTTATGCAGGTCTGATAAGGACAAGTCTCACTGCAGTGAGTTCCTAGATGCAGCAGTCCTGCCTTGAGTGAATGTCTTGTCCAACGATGAACCTTTGCATCTTTAGGTTCTTACAATCTCACAGACCCCTTTTCTGCGAGGTTTCCAAACTTTAGGACGGGGAGAGATTAGGGCTTGATTCTCTGGAACCTTGCTGAGTCGCTGGTACTATGCGTTATGGTTGACCATTTCTGTTCACTTCACTGCTCTTCTATTGTCCTAGGTAACATCCTGTCGTGTGTTGAGATCCTCTGTTGTAGAAGAAGACTTCTAGGCTGAATGTTAGGTGTTCTTCCAGTCTATCGGTATAATAGCAGCTATGAACAGAGCAGTTTGATGTACTATCTTCCTACTTATAGGTTCATTAGCTGTTTTTCCTTTTGATCTATTTACTTCCCTTTCTTGGATTCTTTTTCTAGTTTACAGTAACAGGAATGTGTGCTATTCTGACAAACGGGTCTTGAGTTCATGCCACTGGTAAGAATCCCAAATTTAATTCCCTCAGCAGCACTGGCTGACACATTCCAGTTTCCTCTAGCACATGCTCTCCTTTGACACTAGAGGGCAACGATGCTCCACTGTGAAAAGTAGGAGCTTTCGTGAAAGACATCTTTCTAAATTAATCAACTTGGAGTAAACATTTTTAATTTCTATCAGGTTGCTTATGCTGATGTAGCTCTATTAGGTAGGTTACCCCCCCACCATAGTTATTAGAAATAAACATTTCCCTGATAGTTGCTTTCTACAAAAGATTTTGACATACTATCAAGGTCCAATATTACCTGGTATAACTGGCCGTGTGTGTGTGTGTGTGTGTGTGTGTGTGTGTGTGTGTGTGTGTGTGTAACTGCACATGTGTGCATACATGATGGAGACTACAGACTGTTGCCAGTTTCTTTTCTCAGTCCCTTTCCATTTTATTTTTTCATTGAGGTTACAGTAGCTCGCCAATAAGTCCCAGGCATCCTCTTGTCTCTGCCTCCTTGGCACTGGAATTACAGGTGGAAGCATTTTTGTCCAGCTTTTTATGGGGGAGTTGTGGATCCGAACTCAGATCCTCATGTTTGTATGGCAAATACTTTACCAAGTGAGTCATCTCCCCAGTTCTAGCTTCAAATTTTCAGACACGCGGGACTTGGTTCTTTTCTACACATCAAGATCTTTTTTGGATGTTTTCTCCTCTCTTCAGCTATTGCCATTCAGATTGGGAGGCCATCATCATCTGAGACCATCATCATCTGACACCTTGGTGAGTTAGGATGGCTCAGATTACCCAGCAGGAAAACAATCCCCATGGCTCCCTAGCTTGGCCAGCACATCTCTCACACTGCCGTGTGGCATTGTCCTCCACACAGCTTCCATCTTTGTGTGAGACCATCAAGATCGCACCTGTGGTCCATTGACTGCCTCAGAGGCAGGTCACTAAACACTCTCACCTGGGGCTCTGGCCTTTCTTGGAGCACCTCCCATTGTCTAGGACTGATAGTTCCCTTGATCACGTGGGCCTCCTACATGCCCTCTGGGCCTTAAGGTCTTAAGCACTGCAGTATATATGCTGAGAAAAGGTTAAGTGTACGGGCTTCATTTATGCAGCTTTGGGGGAAAGAGCCGAGCTGGGGTGAGCTTTCTGGTGATTGTACCTGCTTTGAATCATTCCTACTCCTGTAAGTAACCCTCACCCCAATACCCTCGTTGGTCATTCAGAACTTGGTGTAATTGTTGCTTTGGGTCATTGCGGAACTCCTATCTGGATGGGAGGTGGTCGTGTGGCATCTCCCTGGGAAAAGTGTTCACACGAAACACACTCAGGGGCTAACACACCAGGTCGCTTGAATTTCACTCTAATAAGATCTAAGGCTTGCACTTGAGGTGCGCTGGGAGCAAGGTTGGTGCCACATTTGCTTCGTCCCCCAATATTGGTCTGTCTCTAAAAAATATTGGTGTCATGATATCACCAAGACAACTAGAGATTGGGAAGTCTGAGTATTACAGTGAAACTGATGATTTAGAACAGACAGACCCAGATCAAGGTTGTACCTTCTATCTCTGTCCTGATCATCAAAGCCTTCAGAGAGCCACCAAGAGACAAGAAGAAGCAGAAAAAATAAATACCATGGAAATAACACCTTTGACGAAATTGTCACATTGTCTGACAGATGCAGCACAGGTCTTCAGACAGAGAACTTTCTGGAACTGTCAAAGAGATTCTGGACACTGTATGCAGTCTGTGGGCTGCATTGTGGATGGTTGCCACCCTCATGACATCACAGATGACATCACAGTGATGCAGTGGAGTGTCAGCTATTGAAGAGGCACAGGAGAAATTATTTCAATAAAAGATCATCAGATTAAAAAGTATTTTTGGGACTGGAGAGATGGCTCAGGAGTTAGCAAGTAAAAGGCTGTGAGTTCGGATCCCAGATCTCATGTAAAAATGCCAGGCAAAATTGACTCAGCTTGCATTTCAGGCCCTGAAAGGTGGAGACTGGCAAATCCCAGAGCAAAGCAATAAGGAGGGAGAGCAAACCAGGATGATTCCCAAAGTAACCCTTGGTCCCCCACAGGCACACAAAATGCCTTCTTACACACCCACATTTACACTCGCAAAAACGTTCTTTGAAGTATATACTACAAAAATTATACTTTGACCATATTCTATTGTCCTTTCTCCTTTCTCCTATTGTATTTTGCCCTCCCTTGTCTCTGGAAGATCTGATAATAAAAACACACAAAGGAGAAGTCCCCAGGTGTGTTGAATTTGTTCTTGTTCGAAGCCCCTGTTAGCCCCGCCTAATCAGGCATTTCTTCAATTATTCAATTTTAACTTTGTCTAATTAATATGAAGTTTTACCAGGAAGTCTTGGCAAAGGTACACATTTTGGCATATCGAATAGGTATGCATTGGAAACAGAAGTGTCCCATTTTGGGAAGCAATCATTAAGAACTGGAACCGGTCAGCTTGCTAGCTAGCATAAGGCTTTTAGTCACTAAGGTCCTCATTAGAGAGCTAGGTGGTCAGGTGGCCCGCTGAGTGAAAAGATGGGAAGAGGATTTGCATACTTCTAGACTCATCTTGTTAACACTGGATAGCTGATTAATAAGTGGAGAAAAGAAAGGTCCCGCTGGGTGGCCCGTGGGGAGCAATACCCAATTAGAGGAAACTTCTCTTGCCAAATCGAGAGCTGCTGCCAGGCCTGATGTGTAACCTTGTGACATGGGAGCTGGAATTTAGCCCAGTTCCTGCCACTTGCTCCCATAATTTGATGGTATGATTCACTGGTGAGAAAGCAGTTGTTTGGAGGTGAGCCTTCCATACTTGGACCTCTGAAATCCTGTTTGGGTCCTTTTGAATTCACTCCTCTTTAAAAATTGGCTGCCAGGTAATATCTCCTATTCAGTTTCTCGATTAAGATAAATTAGAGAATTAATGACAATTAGATTGGTTATGGGAGGTGCTGGAGCTATATGGCCCATCAAGGCATGGTTATATTCTGCAGTGCTTAACATAAGACTTGGCTCTCCCAGCTTCTTGACTGGGCAGTATTTAGTTCCTGTTAATGCCCCCAAGTTGAAGGTAGCCAAGTGTTAACCCAAAGGACAACGGTAGTCTCCCCTAGTCTGTCAATACTTTTAAAAAAACTGTTTTTTATTCTTTGGCATGTTCATACACAAATACAATGTATTTAGATGTTTTTACCCTTTATTACACAATTCCATCCCCTCACTCCCTGTTCCACCTCATACTTTCCAGCCAGTCTTCCTTTCACTTTCACATCTTTTTGCATGTGTGACCTACTGGGATTCATCTAGATGACACCTGTACTGGCAAGTGCCTAGTGCTTGTTGCGGCATGGATGGCTCACGAGTGATAAATCATTGGGTAAACAAGCTCCCTTCTCCTCTCTGGCACTTTTTGCCTCTCTTTCAAAATTTTCCTAGTTGTATGTAATCCACAATTACTTTGTAATATAGATAAACAAAAGGAAAAAATTCAGCTCACTCATCTTTGTTCATGATAGGGTAATTAACACATTAGTGTACAGCAAAATCCCGTGTAGATAAAGATTTAGCCCTGAGCAGATATGGAAGGGAAGGTGTTTCTGGAGAACAGAATGCCACTGCTAATAGAGAGGTGGTAGCTACAGGATGGAGGTTGACTTGGAGCCTGGCAGCCTGTGTTCTCTGGAAGTGCAAGGGCTGGTCCGGTGAGGGACAGGGCAGCTTTGTGCATGGAGTGGGAAGTTGGAAATGATTATCATGGAGCATGGGAGAGGCACTTGGGAAGAAATTTGGGAAGATGTTCGGGCATAGATGAACACCAATTTCAGGTTGGTCACTATTAGTTGGATCAGACCCCATTCTGTCCACCTAGGTGTTTTTCTACAGCAATAACGGGATCACTATTGGCTGTGTGCAATTAGAGTTTTGCTCTGGGCAGAGAAGGAAAAGGACTTGAAGGCGTTTATGAATAAGCCGATGTATTGTTTGAACATGAACTTGAAGTTCCATGGGGAGGGATGAGCTGGAAGCAGAAGAGTCACTATATCTAGAAAGTTAAAGAAAGAAGTCAAAGAACTCCTGTACTGAGTGTGGGAGGAGATTGAGAGGTAAAGGAAGGAGACTGTGGTAGGAGATGGGGAGTTTTGAATTAGAGCCTTTTCTTTTTTCTTTTCTGAGGCGCTTATTAGGAGAGGAGAGATTTTAGTGGAAGTGATTGAAAAAGTTCAACTAAGGTAAGAGTTGAGCTGTCTTTTGAGAGATTCCTATGGGCAGAGGCTGAAAGCTAGCTTTAGTTTTGTGAACACATTGTACAAAGCAGAAACCGTGACACTTGCCTTCCTATGCAACACATAGATTTCCTCATTACTGTTCATGATAGGAGCTCAGTGTGATGTATGCATATAAGTGTGCATTTGTGTTTGTGTATTTGTGTATGTGAATATATATGCTGTATTTGTGTATATATATGCATATGTGTTCATGTGTATACAAGATCCCATATTTTAAGTCCATCACTTTGCCCTTAAGAGACTGAGTCCTGAAGATAAGTCTAAAAGATAATGATGAGCAAATTACAAAGTCCCTATTAGTTAAGGTTCAAGAAGACAAGAAAGATCTTGAGGGCTGATTTGTATATCCTTCCCAATAGGAGTTTATCTTTCTTCTGTTTCTGTGTCCCCTGAGTTATATGTGTTCACATTCATCTATCCTGCATAGTCTCAGTATGGTTATGTTGACATGATCTTTGAGAATGTACTATGTCCCCTGGCCCACGGTCTGTTCTTTACTTTGTACAGTTCATTTAATCTTAACTTTATGAAGCAGAGTTTATTGTGCATGTTAGATTTATCAACTGCTTTTCCTGTATCACTTGGGATAGCCATGGCTCCTTCTGTTCTATTAGCATGGTGGATTCTGTTGACTAATTTTCATATGACACATCATTGCATTCCTGGAACAATTCCAGTTTAGTCACGGTTCATAATCCTTTTAACATGGCAATATTTTGTTGAACACCTTTGCATTAACCTTCACCAGACATGCCCAACTGCATTTTAGTTTGTTTTCTTGTAGTTTATTATTTTTCTTTCTTTTATTTTTAGATAAAATCTTGCATTATAGCTCAGGACAGTTTCAAACTCACAATCCTCCTGCCTGCACCTCTTTTTAAAAATTATTTATTATTTATTCAATTGTGTGTGTGTGTGTGTGTGTGTGTGTGTGTGTGTTTAGAATCATGGACGAATTTGGGAACCACCATGGATGCCTCCACTTTCTCCTCCTTTATTCTGCCCCGGGATTCACAGGCTCCGCCCTACCAGGACCAGAAACGCAGGTTGCCCTCGCTTCCACCAGCGTCTATACGTGGGGTCTAGGATCCGAACTCAGGACCTTCCGGCTGCAAGGCGGAGGCTTAACCCCTGAGCCACCTCTGCAGCCCCCCTGCTTGCACCTCTTAAGTTAAAATGTGTTCTCTCCTTTTCCAGATTTTGAAAGTTTGAGCATCATTATTAATTCAGTTTTAAATATTTGTTAGTTTTCACCCTCTCTATCTCTCTGTTTCTCTCCTGGGCCCACTCCTTGCCTCTCTCTCAAGTAAATACATAAAACATTAAAATCCCAACTAAATCAAAGTCAAGAGTATATTTTTGGATGGTTTGGAGCATCCATTTCAGAACTGATGGTTTGGTCATTTCTTTATTTGAAGTTTCCCAGTCCAAGAAGAAATCCCCAATTTTTGAATACATGATTCATTGATTCTTCCTTTTTAAAAAATCTACTTCATGGGGCTGGAGAGGTGGCTCAGGGGTTAAGCCTCTGCCTTGCAGGAGGAAGGTCCTGAGTTTGGATCCTAGACCCTACGTATAGATGTGGGCGGAAGCGGGGGCGGCCTGCGTTTCTGGTCCTGGTAGGGCGGAGCCTGTGAATCCTGGGGCAGAGTAAACAAGGAGGAGGTGGAGGCGTCCATGGTGGTTCCCGAATTCGCCCGTGGTTCTACACACACACACACACACACACACACACACACACACACACACACACGCATACACACAATTGAATAAATAAAAAAAACTACTTCATGGGTGTTTTCAGACTGTAACTTAATCAATGAAAAATGTACATCTTCTGTAAGTGGTGATTAATTCTGTTATCTTTAGATATGCCTTCTACAGGGTCAAAAAGAAGTACATACATAATGGTAAGACTAGATGCTTCAGTGATAATTAATGGCATCTAACCCATGTAGGTCGTTAAAGTAGTCTTCAATGTATGTTGTCCAATTTTATTTGTGTGTACTCAGCTTTTTTCTTATTTAACTTTTATTCACACTTGTAAATTCTTTAATTCAGTTAGACTTGGAGGAAAATATGGAACTCAAAGAACTGCAGTGAGCACACAGTGAGGGCATCGTGAGCAGGTGGGGTGGTACTCTCCTGAGCTGCAGAAGAAAGGGCCTAGTGGTCATGGATGGACAGAAGTCAAAGGCATTAGAGGTGTCCACAGTCAATGACGGTCTTCTTGCTGGCTTGCCATTACTGAACTCAAATCACTCCATGATTTCCTTGGTGTTCATGCCAGCTTTCACCTTTCCATATACCACATATTCACCATCCAACCACTCAGTCTTGGCAGTGCAGATGGATCACATAATAAGAGGTGAAAATGACTTAAAAGCATTGTATGCATGTATGAAACTGCCGACGAATAATAATAAAGAAGAATGCTTATTCCTGTCAGTGAACTTGACAAGTCAAAGAGCAAGCTTGGGTCTCTTTTTCCTCATTTGTGCAATGAAGGTGTGAAATTAAAACTGTGACCAAATGTAACATTTGTGACTCTGTGATGTGTGGATATACTCCTGTTTCCTGGGTTTCTCTGTCAAGTTTCAGGGTGAAATCATGTCTTCCACACACTCCAGCACTGGTCACATATACCTCAGCCGTTCCAGTGGTGCAACTGGGCAGGAATGGTCATTTTTCTGCCCTTTGTCACTTCAGCTTTTGGAGAAATTGCTTCTTTCTGTGACTGTGGCATGTCTTTGATGGATGGTGCTAATCTGCCAGACAGAGGCTGGAGAATAACTCAGTGATTTTCATCATGTTTTGCTTTCTCTCCTGTTTCTCCCCGACTCTAATTTACTTAAAATTAGAAGATGTATCAGAACTGTATTAGGCTGCAAACAACAGCAATGCCAACCACAGATTTATTTTCTCAGTATGAGCAAGTCTGCATGTGGGTGGCGTTGGTTCAATGGCTTGGTGAGGTAAGGCTTCTAAGTTGGCATCTTTGTGATTCTGTGAGCCATTTCCTTGTGGTTACAATAGTTTTGCATTAAATCTGTGCTTACATAGTACTTAGGGTCTGGCTAGGAAGACTAAGGTACCCTCTATCCCCAAGCAGCAGCATTTGGACACATGGAATTACGTATTTACATAACCATTGGAAAGCAGGGTGGCTGGGAGGGACTCTGAGACAGGGTGTGTGTGTGTGCGTGTGTGTGCGTGCGTGTGTGTGTGTGTGTGTGTGTGTGTGTGTGTGTGTGTGTGTGAGAAACTGGGGGGGGGGGGGCAGGGTAGGCATGAAAAGGCACCGGTGCCGCTGACCTGAGCAGGTGACACTAACGTGGACTCACCCAGGATGTTCTATAAACTCAAGATCCTCAGCAAAGTTCCCACCGACCATCTTGAAACAGCAAAATGAATTGTTCTCAGGGGCTTTAGGATCCGCCACATACCCGTGCTTGCTCATAAAGCTGCTTGCTACTGACCGAAGAATGCTGATGAGGCCTGTCATTGCAGGTAGAAGCAGAGGGGTTGGTGTGATAGTTAATCTTGGGTGACAACTTGACCACACCTGGCATTAGCTAGGATCCGCTGAGACCACCTGAAGAGATTATCTGGATCAATACATTTACAATACAAAGACCAGCCCTAGATCCGATTGGAACCTCCCTAGATCTTATTGGAACCTCCTAGTAGTGGACCAGATGAAAGGAACCACAGAATAGAACACTGGGAAGAAGAGAGACTCTCCAGGAATCCTCCAGCCTTTGCCCACTAGCCTACTCGATGTTCACAGTGATGTAGCCTGCCACCAGACATGTTACCTCCACCATGAAAGACTGCTTCTCTCCTCTGGAACTGTAAGATGAATAAATTTCCTTTTCTCCCTGAAGTTATTTGACTTTGGGTGTTCTTTTACAGTGACAGTTAAGAGTAACTGTTACAGGTGGTGAGTTTGGGTTACATAGCAAAACTATCTTAAAAAATGTTGGCTTCTCATTGCTCTACCATTTGTCTCAGGTTAGTCTCTTTTTTTTTCTCTCTCTCTCCCCACCCCCGATTTGAGATAGAGTCTTACTATGTAGCTCAGGCTGGCCTCATTAAACTTCAAATCTCAGCCTCTGTGCCTGGCTCCAGGTAAATGTCTTTCATGGCTGATTTCAAACTCTAGGCCATATGAGAGTGGATATCTGGGATGTGTAGTCCCTGGTTTCTCTCATTTGATGGATGATACTAGGGGATGATGAGGATACAGAGTCAAATTATAAGTAAACAAGCAACTCACCACAGACTAACATTGGCCTTCTTCATCAAAAACAAAAGCAAAAGTCTGTGGCCTTCCTAGAGTCCTAATGCTTGCCTGCGCACATGCTGGGACATTCTTACACAATTGCCTCTTGTTACAAGGGAAATGAGAAAAAGAACGCAGAGGTAGGTGGTCAGGGAGAAGGAAATTGGAAAGGTCTGTCAGGTTAGTTGGAAAAACCATACAATGCCTGCCATAGAAGGACTGCATCCCAGTTAGGCAGATGGACATACTGGGAACACGGGGAATGCTGGCTCTGCAGTTGAGCGTCATGGAGACAGTTATCAAACTGTACAAGAGAGCTCCTCATTACACAACATGAAAGCACAGAACAAGTGGTCGGAAAAAGAAATCACGAAGGACTTAGGATCAGGCAAGTTTGGTGTCCTCTCACGACAGCCAATTCCTGCTTTGCAGGCACAGGTGTCTGAGAGAAAGGATGGCATCATAGTTTGAATGTGAGTGGTCCCCTACAGGCTCATGAGTTTGAATGTTTAGTTGTTGGGAAGGTCAGGGCACCTTTAAGAGGTGGAGCCTTGTTGGCGGAAGGCAGTCATAGGGGGTGGGCCTTGAGGTTGACTAGCTCTTGAGCTTGTAGCTTTGCAGCTCTCAGCTTCCTTGATAGATGTGACTTGGGCCAACTCCAACTTCTGCTGCTGGTCATGACTTTTCTGCCATAAAGTACTGAATCTCCCCTCTGTAAGCTGAATAAATCTCTCCTTTTCTCCCTTAAGTTGCTTGGCTTTGAGCGATGTCTCACAGCAGCAGAGAAGAGTAACTGCTACAGATGGGCTTTTCTGGGTGCTTCTACTCCCACCTGCAAACCTTACAGGCCCTGCATATCAGAACCGACATTCTTCTCTTACCATCTCATGCAGGGTCAGCAAGGCCATCATGAGAGCGTGGATGGAGGGCACCGAAACCAGAGAAACTTCTTGAGCTGAATCCCAGAGGGGGACTGAGAGTCACATGTTAAGTGAGTGCTATGCAATAAAGCTATATCCTCAGCTGAAAAGGATTTTCAACTGAAAATATGATGGATTGAAGTCTTCCCCATTGGAGCCCTAACTCCAGTGCAATTACATTTCCCCTTTTGTGACAGGGTCTAGCTATGTTACTCAAGTAATTTCTTGCCTCAGCCTCCTGAGTGACAGGGATTGCAGGTGTATGCATTTCATGTCCAGCAGACACAGTGTCTCTACCAAAGTAATTAAGGTCCAATGCAGCTAATCCAATCACTGGTATCCCATGAGAAGAGATACCGGGAACTCAATGCTCATGCAGAAACTCCAGTGAGGATACAGTGGGAAGGTGGCCTGACCGTCTGTAATGCAAGGGGGGAGACTTGAGCAGAAGCCCCCCCCTGCTGCCACTCAGGTCTTGAACTTCTGCCCTTCTGCACTATGAGAAAATTAATCTCTGATGTTTCAACCTTCTCTGTGGTATTCTGTTATTGCACCTGAGCAAATTAATATTAGAGAAGCCATAAAAAGGAATGCTCGAAATTCAGAGTGCAGCTCTGCTGCAGTTTGCCCACTTGTTGCTGATAAATGACCATCAAATGGCTTAAAGGAACAAAGGGTTTATTCTCTTAAGATAGACTGGTTACAGTTCATAGTCCCGCTTGACAGGAAAGCATGCACCAACACCAGGGCTGGCGGAACTGGCCACACCATCACCACATAATGGCTGAGAGGGGTCAATCCTTACTTGCCAGACCAGCATGTCTGGCCAAGTGTACACAAGGATGCCTGACTCTCTCAACCAGCTCTCTGTATTTTATTCATCTGTTCAGGGCCTAGCCCTGTGGGACTTTCAGATAGGCTTCCCTTCCCCCAGCACCTAGCTCTCCGCCAGCGAGGCTTCCTTTCCCCCAGCACCTAGCCCTCCCCCCCGAGCGCATTCTAAAACTTCCCGCTGAGAATGCCAAATGTGGGACTCTCAGAGAGGCTTCCCTGCCCCCAGCACATAGTTCTCCGCCAGTCCAAAGGCGCCAACCGTGTTTACGCGATCTCGGGCGGGACGTGCCATTCCGCCCTGGGCGGTACGGGAACTGCCCAGGGATTGCGCTATCAGCAAAAGAACATTTGGTGGTCAGCTTTATCACCCCATAACTCAACTGCCCGGAGACCCCGCTATCAACAAAAGAACATTTGGTGGTTAACTTTATTGTGTGCTGTGTTCCCATAGAGTTTGCTGTAACCGCTTTCATTATAAAAACCCTACCCCGATCTCAGTCGGGGCCGCTCCCTCCTAACTTGCGGGGGAGGGCGGTCCTGGCAGCCAGAATTAAAACTTACCTTATGCCATTTGCAGCAATCGCTCGGTCCTCGTGGTTCTTTCCGGGTTCTGGGTGGAAAAAAAATAAGGGGACTTCGGTTCCAACAGCCCCACCCACCAAAGGCTGGGCCCTCCCCATCAGCTAGACGATCTCCTGCAGGTTTGCTCTGGGCCAAGTCAACCACTAATTCTCCACAAATGTGCCCAGAGCTCAAACCCTCAACAGTCAAGTTGACACCTATGCCTAACTATGACAAGCTCCTAGACTGAACATCTTCCAGTGCCTAATTCTGTCCCTTTGGCCATTTGGATTTAGATGGACATTTCTGGGAGCTGGAGGGTCTAATTGTCTTAGTTTTGGTTGTATGCTCATATCCAGCCTGTTGAGGACAGAGGACTCTGACGGAAATTTCCATCAATATTGTCTATAAAGAAGTAGATCAGTGTGTGTGAGGAGATGAAAGATCAAAGTTATGGTGTGGGACTGCGGGTCTGAGTAGTGAAGATGAGCAGACTGAATCGTCTGGCTTCCTAGGGACTGCTCTACCCTAAGGTTCTCGGCTTACTCCACGCATCATTTTTTTTTTACGTGTGTATGTGTGTGTGTGTGTGTGTGTGTGTGTGTGTGTGTGTGTATCAGAGTGCATTGTGTATACCAGTAAAAGTCCATGGAGTAACTTCAGAAATTGATTTTTGGGACATTCTACATTTGGATTACTGTGGGGGGTTGCTAGGCCCAGAAGCCTGAGCTCTGGATGATACATTAGCAACTGAACAGGTCATTGAGTGACTCCTCCCTTGGGCGGTTGAGTTTGCCTCTTGTCTGGAAGACAATGATAGGCTAAATTCCCTCCTTGGAAGTTGAGAAAACTTCCAGGTCGTTTGGAATGCTTTTGTTTCTCTAAGAAACTGGTTGGGCTGTTCCTCCCCCAACAGTTCTGTTCTGCTTACCTGTGAGATGTTAATGCATGCGCCAAGTAACTCTGTTTTGGGGCATACATACATTGTCCATTCTCTTCTGGCAACAAGGTGACATGCCTGTTTACTCTACCTGGCGACATCATGTCTGGTCCCACAGCAGCTAGATGTCACTCCTGACTTCTCTTTGTTAACTAGAATGCATATGTTTTACATAATCCTGTAAAGAATTTGGTTCTGTTCCTCTTTGATGTTTTCCTGAATTTGGCCCTGTTTCTTGATTATAAAACCCCTGTGCTTTTACAATAAAGTTGGCTTGGATGATGGTGGACATCCAAGACCCCCTCTGACCCAAGCCTGAAACTTTTAATTCCTTCCGCTCCCACTTCAGATTCCCACGTTTGTAGGTTCGGGTTCGTGCTGGTTCGTGGGCCCGGACAGATTACTCTACCTCCTTTTTTTTTTTTTGCTTTCTTTATGGTTTCCTAGTGCAGTCTGCTGTCATTTCTACTTGGTGTTTTTAATGTGGGACCTGGGATCTGAACTCAGGTCCTTCTGCTTTGGAGGTAAAGGCTTAACCTCTGAGCCAGAGCCATCTCTCCATCTTATCCACACATCATTTTTAAGTGTTAGTTAACCAAAGAGACAAAAGAACAAGGTTTTCCACAGATGGTAAATTACTTGCCCACTTTTGTGTATAGATAGCTGATCAAAGTCTCCATGGACATTTTTCAAGTCAGCACCAGTGTTATTTTTGATTAATAGGCTTACCCAGAGAGCTTGGCTGATTGAGATTTCAGAAGAATAGGGCTTATAAAATTGAACTGGATGCCTTATGACATTGCCTCTTCAGAAATTAGAATTTATGATGGTGATGGGGGAGATAGGCCCTAATAGATGACTCACGGTTAGATCATCTAAGTATACAAAGAGATTCTCAAGAGGTCAGCAGCTGGACTGCCAGCATGAATGGGCTTACTTTGAGTGTGACATTTTCTTTGGTTCAACTCAAATTTCTTTCTTTCCTCTTAAAACATTTTATCTTGAGTCAGTTTGGTGGTTCATGCTTGGAAGGGTTGCTATGAGTTCAAAGTCAGCCTGGGCTACATGGTGGGTTTTAGGCTAATCTAGGCAACATAGCATAACCCATTCTCTTTAAACTTAATTTTTATTCTTTTATAATTTCATGAATACAGTGAATTTATGATATTTTTATATCTTAAACTTTAATCCCGTCATTTTTCTATTACAATCCATCTTCCCTACCAGTCTTCCTCCTACTTTCATGTCTATTTGCATGTGTGGTCCATTGAGTTTCATCTGCATTGCCTTTGATGGTACATGCCTGAGCACTTGTAGGAACACGGATTACACATCAGCAGGTGTATATCATTGAAGAAAGCATCTTCCCCTTCTCCCCATCAGCATTAGTCCTCATCAGCCTCTTAAGGGTGTGTACAACCTCTTGAGAACTTTCCCTTTCGATGCTGGAATGTTGATAAGACAAATCCTGTGCAGGTCTGTGGAAGTACACACAGCTGCAGTGAATTCATGGATGCAACAGCTTTGTCATATCTGTCATGTCTGGCTGCACCCTCGTCTCCCTTCAGGCTCTTACATTCATACTGTCCCCCTTCCTTGATGTTCCTTGAATCTTGGGGTGAGGTGTATATGGGATAGATGCCCTGTTTAGGGCCAAGCAGTCTGTAGTCACTTGTGATTTTCTGAAATAAACACCTTCCATGGCAAAAAGAAACTTCTAATCTTGGGATAATCATAAATATTTAGTAGGCAACTTTACATAAAGTCCTTATAGCTAAACTCCTCCCTCCCAGGGCCTCCACAGGTTCTTGGCCTAGTTTGTAGTACTAAGAATGTATTCCTTGCTGAAAAGGCAGGTTTAAATCCAGTCAGAAAGCTATTGGCTACCCCCTTAATATGCTACTCTTGCAATGATGGTTATCTGCAAGATTCTGCCTTTTTTTGTTAATATTTATTTATTCGTGTGTGTGTGTGTGTGTGTGTGTGTGTGTGTGTGCGTGCGTGCATGTGTATGTGTGTGTATGTGTGTGTGTGTGTGTGCGCGCACGCGCGCCAGTGGAGGCCCAAGGTGATTTTTGGGTATCATCCTGGATTGCTCTACCTCCTTTTGGCTTGGCTTTGCTCTGGAGTTCCCCAGGCTCTTTCTTCTAAGGCCAGAAATGCAGGTCACTGCCATTTTCATCTGGCGTTTTTACATGGGGTCCGGGATCCCAACTCAGGTCCTTCTGCCTGTGAGGCAGAGGTTTAACCCCTGAGACATCTTTCTAGTCCAGGACTCGGTCTTAACATCCCTCCAACATGAACAAACACTCCCAACTCCTGAACCCCAGAACAATCCAACTCAAAATTAAATCAAACCAAAACTCTGAAACCAAAATCTCAAGCATTTTTATTTTGGAAAAATCCTATGTATTTGAAACCAGAGACAATAATACAGTTGTTTTTCCTTATCTATGAAGATCTGCTCCAACAGTAGAAGAAAAAATTGCTACTAGCACTGAAATATCTATCATCTATCTATCTATCTATCATCTATCTATCTATCTATCTATCTATCTATCTATCTATCTATCTATCTATCTATCTCTTGTTCCTATACAAATATCTATTATTAACTGTTATGAAATAAGCATAGTGAGATATTAGCAAAATAATAGCATAAAACAATATAGTAAATATCGTATAGTAAAATATAGATAGTATAGTAACTATAGTAATATAGTATAGTAAAAATTAGTTAAAAATCTATGTTTTATTTTTGAAAATTTCTATTTAATATTTTCAAGTCATGGTTAATCATGGTTAATGAAGTAATGGAATGTAAAACCATAGATAAGGGGGTCTACTGTGTGATTCCCAACTTCAGTAGTGACATATACTAACTAGTGTTACTTCATGTATTATTACCCGAAAAAAAAAAAACAAACCCTCAGATACCATTATTCCATTTTTTTTAGTAGATGTCACTAAAAGACACAGAGCTATTCTAGAATAATGTAACAGACATTCAGCATAGGATAGTGGATTTAAAAATGCAACACGCTTAGGAGAAATGATTTTTGCTTATTTATCTCTTCAACGAGGATGAACAGGGCACTTGGCAATGAAAAGAAAATGGAAACCCACTGGAAAAAGCTTCCCTTTTATTTGTATACTTAATCATTTTAGGTATCACCTAATACTTGAATAAATTTTTAGTTTCAAATTTTCTTTCCTCCATGAATTCTCATATTTTAGCCTCTCCAAGCCTTAGTTTACTGGTCAGAATGTATAATGGTGTTTCTTTTGTAGTTGGAATAAAGGAGAGGGACAGGGCAAGAAGAAGGGGAGAGAGGCGCCGTCTGAGTTGAACTCCATCAACTTCAGGATCTTTTCTTACCATTTTGTTATTAGAAACATGCTGCTTTCTATATTGATTTCATTCTCCAATGTCAGACACCGATTAATGCTCAGGGAGGGCTGAGATGCAGCTCATTTGGTAAAGTGCTGGCCTAGCAGGCTTCAGGTTCTGGGTTCAGTTCCTAGTGTGGCATAAAACTTGGCCTGGTGGCACTCATCTCTTATGCAAGCAGGTGGGTGGAAGGATCAGAAGGCCAAGGTCATCTTCTTTTACATATGAGTTTGAGGTCAGCTTGGGCTACATGAGGCTTTGTCTCAAAAAAAAAAAGTTGAAAAAGAATAACAACATACTTGGGGAGTTTGCTGTACTCTGATCTCGTCCATGGCCTTTTGGAAATTTTTTCAAGGCTGTCTTCCTCCAAATATCAAGATACACTTGACTTAAGGGATATGTAATGTGTTTTCCACAAGAAAGTATCTCTTCAGCAAAATAATGTCTTCCTTTCTGCACAGCAGAGGAACTGATCACAACTTTAGTCCCCTCTGTCTTGCTTGTTCAAGATGATGTAGAGAGAGTAAATGCTGCATCTCAGTCATTTAAGCAGAGAGAAGGAGCAAAATCTCCCAGTCGCTGATTTCACCGACTTGGCTCAGAGATCTGTTTCCACCCCCTCACTTCCTTTGGCAGTAGGATGTACAGAGCCGTGCCAGCTGGGATACTTCCCATCTTCTTCCCCCACCTCCCTTTGGCATTTTGACAAAGTCTCCTTGTACATATACAATTATATAGTTCTGGTAGCGACTTACTGGCTACATGTTTATCCTGGAATTTCATTTACAGACTACATAGCAATGGTATGCAGACAGTTATCCAGATTCAAGTTATTAAAGCATTCCTTTAACATCTGTAGGGGTGCTAAGTGTTAAGTATGTGAACATACTATGGCATATATCTTAATCTGACTTGTAGTAGAGATGAAAGGCAGTAGTAACTGTTCTGTCTGTTTGAACAGTCCAGTCCATTGAGATACTTCAGTGGGTAAAGATGCTTGTTCGCAAAATTCGAGACCTGATTTTGATTCATGAAAGTCCACACGTGAAAGGAGAAAGGAGAGAACTGACTTTTGAAACTTATCCTCTGATTTCCTCCTGTGCATCATGGCATGCATGTGTATACCCTCTCAATCAATCACTCAATCACTCACTCACTCAATCAATCAACCAATCAACAAATAAGTAAATAAATAGAGGACCACTTAGGAGACAGTGTAAGTTTGACAATGCAGATCTGCTTGAAACAGACTTGAATAGGCTATCTGGATGATTATACATATATTTGCTATAGGCTAATCACCATTTGCTTGTTGGCTGCTTTCCATCATGTGGATATCAAGATGTTTTTCTAAGACAGATACTGGCAAGCAAACAAGGTACATTAGTGTTGATCAAGAGGTCTTGAGGGGTGACTTTCCATTAGGTACCACAGATGGCAGGATATCATTGTGAACTGTCTGCGGCTGTGAGTTGTGGAAGGGATGAATCACTCTGACCTTACTGACGCTTGTTTTATCTTTCCAAATTTAGCACTGTAAAATTTTCCTTTTCGTCAACTCTCACTAAAACATTCTCCCAATCCTTTGAGATTGACACTTTCTGTATTATGAAGTCTTACACTGTGGTTTTCATGTGAGAAAGTCTTCAACATTGAAACTCTTTGAAAAAGTACGGTAGAGATTTCCAATATCCAGATTTCTACCCACTTCTGGACATGAGGGAGAATTACTTGTCTTTATTTATCTTGAGGTACGGCAGTCAGTATGACTAATTCTGATCAGAGGGTGATGCATGAAACCAATTCATGTCACTTCTGCATATTTAGCTGCTGAGGTGAGATACTAAGATGTCTAGAGGCAGACTTGCTGGGTTGGGTCTCAATAAACATCTTCAATTTTATTATTTTTATAGTGTCCAACCTTATTCTCCAAGATGGCTGCAATAATTAGTTTTTTCACTAACATGCTAAGATAAAAACCATTTGCCCACATTATTGCTAAATTTATAAGATGTAAAATTTTACAATTTGATGTTTATACAATGACTTATTTTGGAAGAATGAAAATAATTTTGCATCTCTATGACAACTAGTAAAATATGTAATTGTTTCATATGTTTATTGGCTTCTTTTTCCAAAATTTTTAATTTTTAAATTAAAAAAAATTTTTTTTGTGTGTGTGTGTGTCTGTGTATATCAGAGGGTACTATGTGTGTCCAAGGGTGGTTAGGAATCACCTTGGATTGCACTACCTCCTCTTTACTTTGCAGCTAGAATTTCCCAGGCTTCACCTTCCAGAGCCGGAAGCATAGGCTGCCACCATTTTTACCCGTTTTTATGTGGGATTTGGGATCTGAACAGGACCATCTGCTTGTGAGTCAGAGGCTTAACCCCTGAGTCATCTCTCAACCTTCTATCTTCTTTTTTAAATTAACTTTATTTATTTTTAATTTATGTTAATGATGAGTGTGTGTGTTTTCATCACTCACTACCTATTCCCATACTATTTACCATCCCATCCTACCTGTTCTCGCCTCCATCCCATTTCCCCAACATTTCCCTACATGCGTGAGCCACTGGGTTCCATCTAGGAAGCCTGAACTAGTTAGTGCCTGGAGATGAGTGGTCCACTGGTTGGTAAACTGTGTAGTATACAGGCTCTCCCCTCTCTTGTCCAGCACCGGTCCCATACAGTCTTTTTGGATATTCTCTGTTCCATGGCAAAGTGTTGCAAGGCCAGCTATTGTAGAGGTCTAGCAGAAGTAGACAGTGTTGCACTGAGTTTTTAGGTTTAACAGTTGGGCTCTATCTTCTATAATCTGTTTGTGCTTTTCTGTAGAAATCTTATTTTGTTTATTGATGCTCTATTCTCTTTACATTTTTATTAACTAGTGTGCATTCAGAATATCAGAAACAGTATCAGAAAAGTCATTCCCTGGCTCCCTTGTAGCTAGGCTCTACTACATAATCTCCATTCTTTCTAACAGATTGTATCCATATGAAACTTATTTCTAAGTGTACAACATGAGTTGCTACATGAGTTATCCTTCTGGTGAGTAACAGTATCTGTAGCAAATTCCTCTCATATTCTTTTTTTTTAAATTTACTTTCACTCTTTTACAATTTCGTTCATGCAGACAGTGACCTCTCATATTCTTAGCATGTAAATACAATGTACTTTTATTTGTTGCTCATGTCAGTATCTAATGAGGGGTCTTGGTACAATTCTCTTCTGTATAGACACTTAGGGTCTCTAGGTTCTTTTTTCTTTTCTCTTTCTCCTCCTCCTCCTAAAATTTAAAGCTCATGATTTTGTCATCTTCCAGATCTCCAGAGTCCTTTCCACTCAGACAGCGAAATAAGAAAGGAAGGAACACTTAAAGGACATTTTAATGGCCTTTTTCAGAAAGCAAAACACTTCTTTCAAAATACTTTCTGTTGGAACGCAAACACGGGCTTCAACCAACAATGAAGGAAGCTGGAAGGGTGTCTGATCGTGCATTTTGATGAATGCACAGCACCTTTCACTATGAGATGGAGTTGAGTTTTAGCTAGTTTGATGATAGGTTGGCTCCTGGGGAAAAACATTTTAAATGTTCCGTCTTTAGGAGTGTAGGGTTTGAGCATTTTGGAATAGCGTGTAGCAGTTAGCCTGCGTGGTTGCTGATAAAATCATGACAAAGCTGCTTAACGGAACAAGGGATTTAATTTTTTTAATGAAGTCTGTTACAGTTCTTAGTCCAGTTGGCAGGAGAGCTTGTACCATCACCAAAGGGCTATGCCACTATGGCATATGTGGCCATGCCGTATCCACGTACAACTGAGAAAGGGACAATCCTTACTTGCCAGACCAACGTGTCTGGCCAAGTACACAAGGATGCCAACTTCTTCACTAGCTCTCTATATTTTATTTCCCTCTCCAGGGCCTCATCCCACCCACCGTGGGCTGGGCCTGTCCCATTAGCTAGACAATCTCCTGCAGGTTCATTCTGGGCTTAACTCAACTACCAATTATCTACAAATGTGCCCAGAACTAGAACCTTCAATTGTCAAGTTGACACCTGTGCCTAACTGTAACACGGCTCATTAGCCATATAGTTGGGTATCATTCTTGTTCTATAGCTATGGTGATAGACTTTCTGGGCCTCCTAGCAATTGAGCAAACTGTTTGATACTCTTGAGCAAGTTCCCTTCCAGTTTATACTAGGCTGGTCATGGGTTAATGCTGGATAATTTCACTTTTTACTTATTTTCTTTTGTATCTATCTAGCTTTGAGGTTAGGCCTGAAGAATAGGTAACCATGCTTGCTTCTGTCTGCACAGCAGCCTACATTCCTGCTTGTGTTAAGAACAGCTTAGGCTCACTTATGTACAAAACCTTGTCTTCAGCACATCTGTTCTTCAGGTTTCAGGCCCAAAATATCAGTCTCCTTAACTAGACCACAATAAGTTCAATATCTGGAATTCCCATGCCGTCTCATTAACTACCTTAAGGAAGGTATAGCGGTTTATGCTTCCCTCATTTTGAGAGACCTTTAGTTTGTGACAAATGGCAGGGAACCCAGCTGTGATCCTTGGGCATCAACTAGAGACAGACCCAAGCCTAAGAGATCACAACTGGCCCTTTATATAAGTCCAGGTTCAGGAAGAAGCAAAAGCTGAAAGTTTCAGAACACAGCATATAGTTGTGGTTCCTGGAAACTAGTTCTCTGATTTTTGGTTTGTATTGGATTTACTCTTGCTGTCACCTCATCCTTTCATCTTAAGAAAGCTACTTAAATTTGTTGGGTCTCAATTCCATCATATGTAAAAATAAACAGTATCATCCAGTCACCACTTCTGGGATTTGATTGCACTAACAGATTTTCCACTGATTCTCATTATTCTTGGCTGCCTTCAACATTTGCCACCAGATGGCTCTGGTCTTTCTGTGAAAACCCACGTCCACAACTTCCTTCTCAGCCAGGCTTGCTTTTGTAGGTTCCTTTCCTCTGCACCCCCATTTTCTGTTCTTCAGGTCTTTAAACAAAATCGTATTGCATGTGTGAAAGCATCTTTTGCCTCCTTATTCCTCTGCATAGTACTTTTATTGAATGGTAGATCAAGATTTCAACTAACCATTGATTAATTAATTAAATTTTTTTGGTTGTACTAAACTAATTTCTACCACTGACTGCATGTAGCCTAAGTCCAGGTATAAAGTGGCATACATCATCATGGGGTACTGAGTAGGCAGGCCCTCCACTTTCTTTTCTGGGTAACAGAAGCCTTGTGATTTTCACGTGTAGGTGAAGGGGAAAGGACTCACCCACTAACACCAAAAAATGGCAGATGCTGAATTTTTCATCCTCTTTGCAAAGGAAGGTCTTTCTTGTGAACTTTGAGTTGACCAAGTAAAGGAGACCATTCTCATATCCCCGTGCTACAGAGCTGCCCCAAGCAGGTACGTGCATATACCTATGGTCGCCTGCTTTATTTTTCAAATTATTGGATCCTAGAATAAGTTGGTAAGGTTTAAACCCAAACCAGGAAAACATATTAGAACAACCTAGAGAGCCTGAGTCAGGACGATGGACAGTCCCAGAACACTGAGCATCCATGAGTCATTTCAGCACAGACACTTAAAAAGCAAACCACACCAAAAAGCAGCAAGCATACCTGCGTGTGCGGGATTGCTGGACGAAAAAGGAAAACTGTGACCTGTCCAAAGAGGGACACGTAAGTGGTTACTCTGAGGACCTGCTTCTCAGAAGGGCCCAGAATTCTTTGCTTCTGCGAGGATGATGTTCCTCGGTGGGCCTCTCCTGTGGGCCCCCCTCCCCCCCACTGTGACCTGGAAAGAAGCTGCGGACAATGGAAGGGGCGGGGTGGGGGGAGTAGAAGTTTGGGTGACCTAGAAAAGGCAGCCCCTTTGCCCTTTGGGGTGATCTTAGATGATCGTGCAGAAGGGCTGGATCCTGCTCCAGGAAGCAAGCTCTGGGGAGGCGCTGGCTTCGGAAGGACTAGACGCTGCCAAGAAACCTGCGAGCGCGAGGGCATCTGCCAGCGCCGGCGCGGCCACCTGTTTCGGGGCGCTGCGCGCTCTGCTCACTGGGCCGGGCTGGGGCTTGACGAAGCGCTGCCAACGTGGGCTTGTGAGGCGCGGTTGCCAGAAGCCAGCTCACGGCGCCGTGTCCTCTCTTTCAGGCATCCTGACTTCAGTGAAAGGTGCAGCTTCAAGTCGTAGGCTGGGTGCTGCTTTGCTGAGTGGGCAGGTGGTGTTATCTACCGGAGCAAGTTGTTAAAGTCTGAACCCAAACCAGGAAAAGGGTGGGAGTGGAACCCGGTAGAGTGGAGAGAGGAACAGCTGCAGGCTTGGGTGGGGGGTGAGTCAGCCCGGAAAGAGCCTCCTCCCTCCCATCCTGCCCACGTCTCTGGCGCTGGACCCTCGAGGCCACCCCACATCGCAGTCCTGCCCCTGTCTTCACTGGACCACCATATCTATCCTTGAACCACTGGGCTGCTTAACGGCCCTTCTGTGTGACAGACACAGCTGCTAGATCTTTTAGGTGCAACAGAGGTTTTGGCTGTAGGGGCATGAAGACTATTCCTTCTTTAACTTCCAGAACAGGTTTTCTACACCTCTGCCTCTTTCCTTGCAAAAAGAAGGAGATCAGTAGAATCAGTAGAACAACTCATTTTGTTCCTTCCTCGCAGGTGAGACCCACTGGTGACCACCAGCTGAGAATAGATGTTTCTGGAGCTAAACTGGATTGATCAAGATGGCAAGAAATAAATGCCCTCCCAAAGAAAAAGAAATACTTCCTGTATCAACAGACAGATTTCATCTTTCTCCCTGAACAGCTAGCTTTCTGTTCTTTCCTTTTTGGATGCCCTCCCATTTCCATAACTTGGAGCAGCAGAGCTTTGAGAACAATGTCTACTGTAGTAATGGAACTGGGCAGCACAGGAAACATTTTCTCTTGCAGTTTGAGCTTGTAATTTGTTTGCCGCAATGGAAATTTTAATAACCCATGATAGTCGTGCTGTGTCTTTGGGGCTACATCTTTGGCCTCCTCTCACAAAACCACCTAGGTAGGGGTTTTCTTTAGAAGGTCACATTCTACTGTGTTAGTTTCATCTTAACAGTGCTGAATGCATACAGGACTCAACCTAGGAGAATGAGGGGTTTCCATTCTTTTTAAAAATTTATGTATTTATTTCTGCATGTTTATGTGTATGTAGGTATCTGTGTGCATGTGTGTGTGCATGTGTGTGCACGTATGTGTGTGTGTGTGTGTGTGCGTGTATGGCACTGTGTGAGCCTGTGAAGGACTAAGGGTGACATCTGGAATCATCCTGGCTCACTCTACCTCTTTTTGCTTTACTCTTGGGTTTCCCAGGCTCTGGTAGGGTCAGAAGTTGGGTTGACACCATTTTTGTTTGGCATTTTACATGGGGTCTAGTATCCGAATTCAGGTCCTTTTCTTTGCAAGGCAGAGGCTTTAACCCCTGAATCGTCTCTCCAGTCCCGAGGGATTTATTCTTGCTTGCTATTCTTGGTTACAGTCCATCAGAATGGGAGGAGGGTTGATACCAACATCAGGAATGGAGGGAATTGGCCAGGCCATATCCACAGTTAGACCTGTGAGAAGTGCAAACTTTCTTGTTTGCTAGTATGCCCACATGTCAGTTTCCAACCAGCTCTCTGTCTTATCCACTTGCCCAGGGGAATCGTTCTACCCACTGGGGGCTGAGTCTTCCCACATCAATTACATAATCTCCCACAGGCTTTTTTAGTACTTTCCTTAACTTAATAACCTTCATAGATGTGCAAAAGGGCTCAGCTTTCAATCGTCAAATTGGCATCTGTAACTAACTAATTGCCGCACTTACCCCACATCTAGTAATACTTGGTAGTGAGGCTCAGGAACCTGTGTATTTAACGTTTTTCAGAATCTGCGTTAAAGAAACTCTGCTTTATATAGCCAGCGTTCTGAATTTATCACCGTTACACACCATTCCCTGACTTCCTTCTGTACTAATCTGTGTACTGCCCTCTTGCCTCTCTGTCTTGATGGAAAGCTTCTGGCTTCTGGAAGGTAGCACATCACAGTACTTCTTTTTATGCAGTGTTCAGCTTGCATTCAAGCTATCTATCACTGTGGAGTTTAAACAGGGAGCTGTACTGAGTATGGTGACACACCCTCAGCCCTCAGGAGACCTAGGCAGGAAGATGGGGAATTGAAAGCAGTAAAGTTTTAAGAAAGAAAGGGGAGATTTGCCACACCATGGACAAGGAATGGAAAAGGTTTATTGATTACATAGCTACATGATGGCGGGACTGGTTCTCAGAAGGAAGAAGCCCGATCTAAAGGTGAAGTGGAATTTTTATCCTGGGAATGTGGGTGGGAAGAAGGAGAGAGGGTGGTACCCATCTCCAGGAGGTAATTGAACTAGCTTCGTAAGTGTCTGAGGGCAGTGACTAGGAAGCACAAGCTTGCCCTGAGCATGGGGATGGGAATCCTATCAAAAGCCACTTTGGGTTACGTAGAAAGATCTAGTCTCGGGTTGGAGAGGTGGCTCAGGGGTTAAGCCTCTGCCTTGCAGGCAGAAGGACCTAAGTTCGGATCCTAGACCCCACGTATAGATGCTGGGCAGAAGTGGGGCGGCCTGCGTTTCTGGTCCTGGTAGGGCAGAGCCTGTGAATCCCGGGACAGAGCAAATGAGGAGGAGGCGGAGGCGGTCCATGGTGGTTCCTGAATTCATCCCGTGGTTCTACACACACACCCATACATACACACATATATACACACACACATACATACACACACGCACACGCGCAATTGAATAAATAATAAAAAAATTAAAAAAAAGATCTAGTCTTAAAAAAGTCAACCTGAACAAAACCTAATCACCCCAAAGCAAAACCTAAACCACACAAGCGAAAATACAAAAAAAACCAATGTATGCTTTTGTAAATCCAAGGTTTGATCTGCTCAGTGATTTGGGAATAACTGCTGGTCGTAGAAGGATATGAAGAAGGTCAGGCTGGTTGCTCTAGACACATCTGTGTACATTCCCTTATTTATGGGAAGTGCCTGGTTTATAAGACTCTTCCTCTCCCTGGAAGTTTGGATTGTGGTTGTTTTGGGCACTGGATAAAAGGTCTAATGAAGACCAGGCTCAGAAGTGGTGTGGTGGAGGATGGGTTGGAAGTGTTGAGTGCAGGTCACTATGGTGTCTGACATGGCGATGAATTTTGTAGTTAGGACCAGCTGGTTAAAGGTGTCCTGGAGACCCACAGAGGTCCAAAGGAGAGGAAAGCAAGAAGATTTAAGGGCGCCAAGGATCCACAACTGATAGAAAAACTAGTCAAATAGCTTCTAGATGCATTGGTTCTTACCTAAAGAATGTCATGTTAATACGGGGTTCCTCTGAGGCCTGTATATGTCTAGGTTCTTGTGTTCGGAGGTTGAAGATTGAAACCAGGACGTGCACAGAGGATTAAGGCAGACTTTATTAGAGGAGAGAAAGAATGAAACTCACAGACTTTAATCTGTGAGGGGCAAGAGAGTCCTGGAGAACTTATGGACTTTGCGCATGGAATCCATGAGGGATGAGAGAAAAGTCAGGTAGAACTCATGGAATCCAGATGTGGAATCCCATGAGGGGCAAATGAGCCAAAGATGGCTGCCTGATCAGTATTATTTATAAGCCTTGGCAGATGGGGGAAGGCGGAGAAATAGCTTTTCCTCGCTGGTTAGCTCCACTTTCTGTAAACCTGATTGGAGCCTTTGGTCCTCTATATCTAATTGGTTTGTTCATACTGGGGCCCCACCTTGTTGATCTTGTGCCTGACCTCATGGTAGAGTTTAGCTCTGGGTTTAATTGAATGACCTTCCTTAAATAGTAAAAGTGAAGTGAGATCAAAGAAGACACGTGATGTCAACCTTGGATCTCCATACGCACATGTACACACACATATGTACCTATGCACCTGCACACGTGTGTGCCTACAAACATGAACATGAATACACTCACCTCTATCCAAGCTCTTGTCTACTCTGAATACTGACAAAAGATCAGGTTGTGATACTACAAGATGAATAGCTAACTGTAGTTACGAGTAGCCTTCTATTGTTTATACTTCCATCGTGCAGCTGCAAAGAGAGCTCAGGCCTCTGACTGAACACTAGAGGGTACCCCTGGCTACAGGATAGCGTCTTCTTCTCTTCCATTCATTTCCTCCCAGCATTGTCTCAGGGAAATTGGCAGTCGCACTAGTGCACGTGGCTTAGTAAATGTCACTTCCCTAAGTCCCTGACATGATGCTCTCTGATGGTCTGAAATGTAAAGGATGTTTAGCCCTTGGAGACACATAGGCCTTTTCCTTTGCTTCTAGCAATGCTCTGCTTGGGTGTTTTCAAGAACAAAGATATCAAATGTTTTTAGTGGAGGATATGATGATGATTAAGCAAATAACAAATGAAACCCCAGGCAGCCTCTTGGAGGAATCCATGCAGGAAACCCAAAGAGCCAGGGGTGATCAGGTGTCAGTCCCAGGCTTTGACATTTGGAGATCTCCAAGTCAGTTTGCATTGGAACAGGGACTAGATCCCGAGGGGGTCAAATGAAGGCTGGCAGGGGAGGCAAAAATAGACATGCCGGCCCCCTGGGAAGGATGGAGGATAAGAGAGAAGGAAACAGCCTGGAGCCCTGGAGGCAGGACTGATTCTTCTGTAGGGAGAGAAGAGGCCACGTAGCTCTTTGCAAAAATGATTAGAATACTATTTGTCCCTAATCTAGATTTCTCCTAGGAGCTTAGAAATCATGATCTCATTAATCTTGAAGGTGGCTCTGGGAAGACAGTTCCCTTCGTGACAACTTGTTTCCTGACAGGAAATCAAGTCCCCCAAATGCAACGGAAGCAGGACGGAGCTTGTGTCCTGTGTAATAAGCTGACTGTGGCTTCAGAGACATTCAAGAGCACTACCTTACAGCAAGCTCGCACTTTCTCTGGGGTCTCAGATCCTTTTCAATTTTTTTTTCCAATTTTTTTTTGGTTCTATCTTCAAATGCATTCATGTTAAAAAAGTCATACAAACCTCTCAAATAACTCTGCCCTCCACCTGCTATTCATATGCTGCAATAGGATGGACATACCTGTCTTTATCCTTCCAATATCAAGAAAAGTGGATTTGGGGCTGGAGAGATGGCTGGGGGTTAAGATTCCATCTCACAAGCAAAAGGACCTAAGTTCAGATGCTGGATCCTGTGTAAAAATGTCAGGAAGAAATGGCTGTGGCCTGCATTTTTGGAAGGTGGAGTCTGGGAAATCCCAAAATGAATCAAAAAGAAGGTAGAAGCAATGCAGAATGCTTCCCAAAATCACCCTTGGACTTCCACAGGCACACACAACACACAGGCCCTTTGATATACACAAACACACAGACATAGACATATACAAAAATTTAAAATAATAAAAACGAAAGCTAGATCTTTACATTTTTTCTAAATATATTTATTTACCACATTCTTTATATACAATATTTTGCCATCTTATAAATACACATAAAAGAGATCTTTATAATATTAAGAAATTTGAAAGCATACAGGAAGCTTTAGCTATCAATGTTAATTTTGGTTTAGGGCATCATTACTCAATACATTAAAAGTTGCATTTTAAAAAAATTTTAAGCAAAATTAGATGATGTGATCAAGAATAAATCTACATTTCAATAGAAAAGCAAGCACCCCTAATGTATGTATAGACAAGTGTTTAGGGGGAACCACTGTAGACAGGTCATAGTGTTGTCCTAGAAGCTGAAAGTTAAGACCTTTTCTTCAAGACCTTTTCTACATACTTTCTTTTTTTAAAAAATTTTTATTATTTATTATTTGTTCAATTGTGCGTGTATGCGCATGTGTGTATGTATATGTGTGTGTGTAGAACCACGGACGAATTCGGGAACCACCATGGACGCCTCCACCTCCTCCTTGTTTACTCTGCCCCGGGATTCACAGGCTCCGCCCTACCAGGACCAGAAACGCAGGCCGCCCCCGCTTCTGCCCGCGTCTACACGTGGGGTCTAGGATCCGAACTCAGGACCTTCCGCCTGCAAGGCAGAGGCTTAACCCCTAAGCCACCTCTCCAGCCCCTCTACATACTTTCTTAACATGCTCTTTTAATAACAAGTTGATAGGAGCCCTGCTATCAAAAAAGGGAGGTCACCAATTTCCTTTGTACTTTTTCCACTTGCTCGCATTGGCTGGCGCCTTTCCAAAGTCTTGTGTTCTGCTCTGTGTCTCCACAGCTCTACCCCATGGTTCTCTCCAGACTCACCAGTGGCCACTTGGTTATTTACTCAAGTTTTCTTTCTCTTTCAATTTCATTCTTCTCTAATGGAGATCATTTCTATCTTCCTCACTTTCTTGCTTTCGTAACTTTGTTGCTGTAGTCAATGTTCAGGGCCCCAATAGTTCAGAGAAAGGAGGTGAGTTGAGGCTTGCTCATGATTCTGAATCACAGGTGATCATGGCAGGGGAGTTTGACCAGAGGGCAAGCACCAGTACATACCAGCTTGTTGACCGCTTTTGCTGTAGAACACTAACCAGCTCTCTCCATTTATCTACCTGCCAGAGAATGGTCCCACCCACTGTGGGTGGGTCTTCCCATCTCAAGTGTGAAGGTGACAGCTGAAACGAACTGGCACACTTGCTGTTTTTAAACATTTTCAGATGGGTGTCCATCAAGCTTTCAGCTGTGTCTTCCTGTTTTTACAAGCGAACAATTACTCTATGTATCTGACTCAATTCTTTTGGTTTTCTTCTCCCAGTGCAAAGATCTTTCTTATTTTCAAAACTGTTGCCGATACATTTCCTTGTTTGTCACATACATACAAGTTGACAGCACGGTGGCCACAGTGTGTGACCGGAACAAAGTAAGAGAGGAAAGATGCTTTGGATCCTGGTTCCAGAGGTTCAGTCCATCCTGGTGGGGAAGGCGTGGTGAAGCAGCTCAGCGCACCATGGCAGGAATGTGTGGCCGAGACTGTTCTCATCATCGTGACCTGAGAGGGGCTGGGGGCCAGTGTAACCTTCCTTATGACCTACTTCAGCCAGGTAGGCCCTACCATCTGAAGGTCCCACCGGCTCTGAAAATTGTTCCATCAGCTGAAAACAAGCATTCAAAACTTCAGCCCGTGGGCTATATTTCAGATGCAAACCAAAACCCCTTTCTTTTCCAGACTTCGGCAAGTTATTCTGAAGTGAATGAATGAGTACACAGTTTGCTTGACTTATGTCAGAACATATGATCATCAGAACATATGATCACCTTATTTCAGACTCTTTAGTTCTATTTGTATGACCTAGTGTCATATTTAGTGTTTGTGGTTGCATTCATGATGATACTACATTAATGATGGACTTTGATTTTGACACAAATTGGCTGCTCTTGTAGGTACTCTGCACTGTGGTTGATACATGCATGATCAGAGGGAGCAAGGGGCTTTTTTCTGGCTTACGATAGTCCTGGTATGGTTCCTTGTCCAACGTGGCAGGAGAGTATACACCAGTATCCACAGGACTGCTGAGAGGAGGACAGTCTCTACTTGCCAGACCAGCATGTGCAAAGGACATCAGCTTCCCTAACTAGTTCCCTCCATCTTATCCACCTGTCAAAGGGCTAGTCCCACCTACTGTGGGCTGGGCCTTCTCCATCAACTAGATACTCTCCTGCAGGCTCACTCACCTGTGCCACTTACAAAAGCACACACTTGTGTGGACTCACCGAATCAGAGTTCAGAGTTGGGGATCTAGGTTCGTGCTGCCTTTGGGTAGAACTGTCATGTGGCCTAAGCACCTGCCCAGCTTCATAATGCGGCTGCTGTAGTGCACTGTGGACTGGATTTCTGCTGCACTTTATCTTGCCTGCTTTTGCTCATTGTTCTAGCTCATCTACATCTTTTTGATCATGATCTGTCATTCATTACACTAGCTATTTCCCCTCAGATTTGTATTCCATGCAAATTAGGAATGCACACCTTTTTTTTTAATGTTCACATAGATCATTGAAAAACGTGGAACATCAAAGGGTTAGGTTGAAATGGATTCATCAATTAGCACCGTGAAATAAAATAAGCTGAAAAAATTTTAGGAAGTCATTATGCCCCTCACAAATGTAGTTTAAAAGGGAGATGCCACCAGGACAGAGCTAACAGATTTAATTTGCATTTGCAGCTCTGCCAATTAGTATTTCTGTGACCTTGAGCAAGACACTTAGTCTTTCTTGGTTTTACTTTATGAGAAAAAAAATGGGGAAGGCAGAGAAGTGCTTTGAGATGACCTGCATCCTCTCTTGTGGGTTCTTGCTAGATCTGCCCCAATTCCATTCACTCTCAGCTTCCCTGCCCGCAAGGCTAATGTAGACAGATCTCTGGTTCCTTTAGAATAGCAGGGGAAAGTGAAAATTTTCAAAAATTTTTTGATAGAAAAGATAGGAGAAAAAAAATCTCAAAGGAACTAGAAAGGGGACTATACCCAGAGATACTGTTCATTCAAGAAGGATTTGGTGAGTTTTGGGGTTCTGCCAATCACTATTTTGGATTCTGGGGATACAGTGATGAAAGTGAAGTCTTGTTCTGATGGGCTTATGTTTTATAGCTGGCAGTGACAGATAATAAACAACACAGTCAGATACACTATTGGCAAAAATGCCTGGAAACAACAGAGTCTGGGAAAGGAGACTGGAGTGTAGGTGGGCATTTGCTATTTTAGGTGGTAGGACTGAAAGGCAAGACCCTCTATGAAGCTGACACAGGAGTAGAAATGGGGGCATGAAGCATAGCTGTGAAGGGGCATGATAGGCAGGGAGCAGTAACTTTGGTGGGAGCACTGTAAGTGGCAAGGAGAGATCCAAATGGGGAGTGAGGAGAGGGAAGAGATGGGGAGAGGCGCTCAGAATGCCTGGGGCCTTGTAGTCATGACAGGGACTCAGATTTCACCCTGAAATAGAAGCCACTGGAAAAAGTCCCTGAACTAAGTATCAGGAGCTTATGGAGGTATAGAAAGTTTACTGCAGTGGAGTAAGCACAGTTCACCCGGGGAAGGTTAGTCATCAGATCAGGGCATGGTAGTGAGGTGTGGAAGTGTCTAGAAGGGGATGTGTGTCCCCAGGGGAGCCAGCAGGATGTGCTGGTGGGTTAGATCTAGGAGTGTGTATGTGTGTGTGTGTATGAGCATATATGTGTGAGAGAAAGAGAGAGAGGGACAGAGAGAGAGAGAGAGACTAAGTCAAAGGAGATGCTAAGATCTCTCATCTGAAGAATGGGAAGGGCAGAATCTCCATTTGTTGAGCTGAGAAGCTTTGGGAGTGAATGAACACGAACCTCATCTTGGAAATGTGACATTCAAGATTGTTTTTCAATATCAGAATGAGTCAAGCTTTTGTTTAAAAACAGAAACCTCTGTGACTGTGTCAGAGAGGAGCTTAAAAACTGAACTTCCACACGTCCTTAGCTCCGGGCCCTGAGATCCGCTTTCTTGGCTCTGTGTTTTCAGTCTGACTCATTCATTTTGTGTAAAGTCTCCGTGTTTACCATTTATTTACCATCGACAGAAGGCTGCTCTTCCTTTTGAGAAGCCCAACCTTCTTCAGCTGGGATGCTCACGAAAGGGTCTCTGCCATAAACGTCCCTGCCAGAGGCAGGCTGATCTCATGGGGGGCAGGGAATTTCTGAGTTGTTTCTTCCTTCAGAAGCATGTTCTTTGTCTGCCTACTGGATCTGGCTTTTCTCTTGGAGGGTTACTACTGCTGCCTTGCTTGCAGAATGGAGGTGGGTAAAATCCAGAGCAGGGGATCTCCACAGTGGTGGCCGCTTTCCCAGTTTCCCTGTGGTGATTCGAAAGAACCCCTCCCTGTTACCTCACCCTTTTCAGTGCCCTAAGAAATTAGAACACTGCAAGGTACCCAGAGAGAAAACTACTTTGAACAAAGGCTCAGCATGAGAAGAAACCACCCGTTCTAATTCGTTTCTATAAATAAACAGATGGGGCATCATAATACATAATAATCCAAGACTGAATAACAAGGGTCATAATAACCTCAAAACTCTCAGAAAACAAAAACAGAAGAAAGAGGACAAGATGAAGAACATTATTCCTTGTCTCTACTCTGAGAAGAACCCTGTGGGTAGACTGTGAGGTTCTTTTATTTAGATGCTGCCCGGGGACATCAGTGAAGCCATACTTCTGTCAGAGAGATGGGGCTCTCAGCATTTTTACCTCCACTTCTTTCCCTTTTCCTTCCTTTTATTCTCTGAGAAGGTGTTAATGAACAGTTAATTGCTTGAGGGTGGGCCTACCAACAGAGAAGAATAAAGACAGGAAAGCAGCAACCACAGTTTTTAAAAGCTGTTAGTACAGAACTATAAATGAAGCCTTCAGTAGAGCCTTCATGAGAAGTTAAGAAACCACCTCTGTCTCTGGTTCCTGCTACCACCCCCCCATTCCTCTGTTTTTGCAACAGCTGTGCTGCCCTTGAGGACCTCCAGAGAAGGAAGTGTCATGAGCTTTAGTTGCTGGCTATTAGGGATAAAGGGGCTGCGGGTAATCCAAGAGGTATCGTCTTTTAAGAAAGGTTCCTTCAGGCTTCCAGCACATGATGAGAAATCAAAAGCCAAGTAAAGAAGAATGTGGGTTACAGTTGTGCATTGGCTCGCTATCTGTAGATCTGGGACTGAGGTGGAGGGGGCAGAGAGAGAGACAGATTAACAGAGTGAGAGAGAGGACAGAGTAAGAGCAAGAGAGTGTGAGAGAGAAAATGAGAGAGAGATGGAGAACAAGAGAGAGAACTGGAGAGAGCAAGAGAAAAAGAGAGAGCTGGAAAGCAAGAGGCAGTGAGAGATAGATAGATGATAGACAGATAGCTAGCTAGCTAGCTAGCTAGATAGATTGATAGATAACTTCTGTGGTTCCCCTTGACACGGAGACAAGGCAGACCAAAGGCATCTGAGCGGAAGAGTACCTTTCACCTAGACAGAGGTCACGTCTGTGGCAAATGCTAATTCCCTAGAGGTCTGTGTACGTGCCCACTCCCTTTAACTTGTGGTTCTAGCACACACACACACACAGTGTCCCCTAGACAGTGGCTTGCACCTCATGTGGACCGGCTGGCCTGACAGTGCCGCATCCGGCTGTGACTCACTCTGAGAGTGTCCATCGGCCCATCCATTATCTGTGGTTTGTCTCCTCTGTCTGTTAGCTCATCTCTTCTGGCCAGTTGAGACTTTCAGTTCTCTTCCTTTGCTGGAGCTCTGGAACCTGTGCGCACTACCTTCTCATGTGCTCGTTGTCTACACGGGTGTCATCTGTAGATAATATTGGCATACCGTTACACTGGCCTGCATTAGTAATCAAGTGTGCGATGTGTTAGGTAACAAGCGCACTCGCCATCTGCAGCATGTTGACATTTGTTATTACTGCAAACATTGGCCTTTTTTTTTTTTTTGCCTGTGTGTGTATGAGCGTGTGTGCTGTGGAGGCCCAAGGGTGACGCTGGGAATCATCTTGGATGCTCTGCCTTCTTATTACTTTGCTCTGATTTTCCCAAGTTCTGTCCTCTAGGACCAGAATCACAGAACATACCATATCTGCCCTGCATTTTTGTGTGAGATCTGGGGAATTTTGCTTGTGAGGCAAAGATGCTAACTCAATATCCCTAGCCCTTTTTTTAAAGCATAAATCTGATTGTGTATTTCCAGCAGTGACAACTGGACCCATTCAAACCTGAATGTCAGGTATATGGTAACACCACTCTTGTTGGTCACAATTGTGGTCACATTCATCCATCCTTGCTGGCCTTGGTAACATGCAAGGAGCTCACCAGAGTGGGGAGCAAGGAGCAAGGGCATTATAACAGCCCAACAGATGCTGTCAGATTGGGGAGGAATGCAGAGAGCTTGGTATTTGGGTTCTTGGACTCGTCATGCAAATATCCATTCCTCTTTTCTCTGAATCAGCTTGCGAAGGTCCTGCTTAGGGTCAGCTGTGTTGGCCATTGGAAATGCAGAGCAGATTATTTCTTTCGAACTCTTTGGCTCCTTGTCTACTGTGATGGAACAATCTTCAACATGCACACAAACCGGAGTCCATGAAACTTTTTTTCTTGGCTGAACTACTGAAGACAGATTTCAACCCCCCCCCCCCCGCTTCTTTCTCTGATGGGATCAAATTCAGAGCCTTGTGCATGTGAAGCAAGCAAAACATCCTTACTTTTGAAGTTGTGGTGTGATGTGTCTCTTTGTCACGAGTCATTTTGATTTTCTCATTCATGCTGTTTCTCCATTTCTTTGCTTGACTGCTTCTTAATAGGAAAATTTCTCAAAAACTGCACTTATACTATGTGCATATACAAGTATGCATATTTCACTTTGGAGGATGTACATCGGTAGAGGACAACCACAGAGACGTTCCCCTATCTTCCATTTCCATTTTTTAATGGGGATTCCCTTCCCCTTTCTTCCTCTCCCCTCCATTCCTCTTTTCTGTCCCTCCCCCTCCCCTTCTCATGTGCTGGAATTGAACCCAGAGCCTTGCACATGTGTTAAGACATTTGTTCAATTGAGAATCGAAATAACATTAAACAGCTCTCAGTGCTTCTTTAGTCCCATGTTTCATGGTTCACCTAGAATTAGCTCCTTATATGGGCAAGTGTGAAGGAAGGAAAACCATGGACCGTCCTGTTGGCTAGGAGGGTGTGGTTGTGGGTAGCAGGGGATGGTTGGAAGCCAGAGGATGTGGGGGCACAATGGCCAACTGATGGGCTTCACCGCTTCCTCCTTGAGCTCCCCAGAAATCCACAGGCAGGTGCTCCAATCAATGCAGAGCTCACGTCCATTCACATCTTGTGCCAGAAGAGCAGAACTCTAGGACTTTGCAACTAGATTTCTGTGATTTCAAGCTAGGAGAAAAAGCCTGCTAAGAGAATCCAGTCTGCACTAATGATTCTAAATTTTTTGTGTGTCTAACTGTGTATGAATGTGTATATACATGTGTACCTGTGGATGGCCTCATCTGTGAGGTCCAAGAGCAGTATCAGGAACTATCCTTGATCACTTTTCCACCTTATTGTTGAGAGCCAAAACTTGCTGATAGGGCTAGTCTAGTTAGCCAGCTTACTCTGGGGGTACCCATTTCTACCCTCAGGGGTGGGGTTCAGGCAACTCCCACACCCACCTGAATTTTACACGGAGGAGTCTGAACTCTGGTCCTTCGGCTTGTGCAAGCAGGCTTGTTAACCACTGAGCTATCTTCCCGGCCCTCTGATGACTGTTTTGTTATTCTTAGCCTATGAAGCAGTCTGTCATGTTTTGAGAAAAGTAACACTTAGAATGTGTGTGTTGACTCCATTGTCATAGTCATGGTGGCTATGGTATTGATTGGGGATTTCACAACTGGCTTTGGAGGGAACACTTCTGAAGAGAACAGCTGCCCCCATGTTATGCTGAAGTCTCCTTAAGATACCCACTGCTACTGCATGCTCTTTGGAAGTGAGGACTTCCGGGGACTCAGCTCCTTTTTCTTTTCAGTTGCCCTTGGGTTGGGCGACTCCACAATCCCTCTATTATAAAGTAGTAAGGAATATTCTGGTAGGTATGACTGGAGTCCCAGACGCTTTGCTCTTGATAGCAGAGACTAGAGAACCTGTAGGAAGGGAAATGTGCCTAACCAAATGCATCCCTGAGAGTCTTCACATGATCCATAGTGTTAGTCAACTTTCTATTGCTGCAGCAAACACCAACTCAGGGGGAATCACAACTTTGAGGCCAGACTGGACTGTAAAACCCAGTCTAGTCAACTGAGCAAGAAAAATCAAATGGATGACGTGTATCCCTGGTGCATACAAGCATGGCATCGTGAGCACTCTCCACAGGAACAGCAAAGAAGCTGGGGCGCTAGCCCACGTTCAAGAGGCTCCTGAGAATCTGCTGGTGGAAGAGGCAGCCTCCACCAGGTTTCACCTCTTTTCCCCGCCACATATTCAATAGTTCTTAATCAGCTTGGTCCAGATCAATTTGTGATGATTCTTGGGGCCACTACAAAAAGATGCCACATGTGATCTCTGGAGTGTGGTAGAGCAGGGCACAGGACCTTGGGGGTACGCAGGAGGCTGAAAAGTGGGAACATGTGCTGGCTTTGTAATGAACCCCCAGTGGCAGCGCTGGTTCCGACTGTGCTCCCCTCTTGTGGACTCTGGCGTGCGGCCCTGTGCATTGAGAAGGCTGGAAGGAAGGTTTTGACTGTTCTATCACTGCCCCACCATTATGCCCTACCTGAAAGGGGCAGTATAAATTGGGGTGATTGTCACTTCCCTGTCAGATTTGTGGTGAGATTTTCTCAGGAACCATGTTGTAGAAGTGTGTGAAATAAAGTCATACCAGCCACTCATTTTTTAAAATATACATTCTTTATTATTTCCGCTCATACAAACTTAATAGGTACACCAGTTCCCTCCCTCCCTCCTCCCCCCAAACCCCCTGCTTCCCCTCCCCCCACCCTTCCCTCCCCATCCTCCAGTGCCTCCTGCCCCAATTCCCAGAGAGTCCTTTCTTGTGCATGCCTGACTCTCCTTTGGGTCCTCCTCTCCGATGACATACAAGGACCCAATGGCATTTCCCTGAACCCTTTCCCGTGTTCCCCTTAAGCATAGGAACACTACTGTGGCTGTCAATCCCTTGCCTCCAAGGATCTTGGTGCCTTTAGCAGATGCTAGACTTTGTGCGGTCAATAGTGTGTTGGACATTGCGCAGGGCATGCAAAGTCCTATTATGGTTGCTTCGGCCCTAACTAGTGTGGAGAATCTTGCAAATCATTGCTCTTCCCATCCTTTTGCCAGCCACTCATTTTTAATTTACTATTTAATAAAAGGAGTGGGACAACGGCTGACATACCAACATCCCCACCTGGATGAGTGAGGATCTCAAGAAAAACAACTACGCTTAGAGAGACTCTTTGAGGCAGGTGCTAGACAAGAGAAGGGGAGCTTCCCCATCTATGGTTTTGCCCACTGAAGAGCCACAAACACTACCACAGAGACCTGTGCTCACTAGTGTGGGTGCCCCAAGGGAGCCCCTAAGGTCTCTACATGCAGAGGAACACGAGGCCTGGAGGATTGAGGCCCAGCTGGTTAAGGGAGGGCAGGGTGGACGAGGAGAGGGAAGGGAGCTAAAGGGGAGGAGGGACATAGACATATTTCATTTATATGTGAAAAAAATCTTAATAAATAAGAGAGAGAGAAAAAAGGAGAGCAATAAATTGTAATACAAAAAAAAGGGGGGGGGAATAGGACAGGTGTCCTGGGGGACATGTGACAAGGCTTGTGAGATCTATCTTTCTCCCTTCCTTACACTCTCCCTCCCTTCCTTCCTGACACGCTTTCTCCTTCCCCCATTCCCTTCTTCTTTTCTTGTATTTATTCATCTTGTATGTGTATATGTGTGCGTGTGTATACGTGTGCATTGTGTGCATGTGTGAGTGTGTGTGCATGTGTGTGTGTGTGTCAGGGGACAACTTGTAAGAAGAGTTGGTCTTCTCCTTCCATCATGTGGGTTCTGGTGCTTGAACTCAGGCTGTCAGGCTTGGAGGCAAGTGCCTTAACCCACTGAACATCTCACCGTGTTATACCTCTGAGCAGCTTAGTAGCTACGGTTACAGAAATTAGAGTGCGTGTATGGGTAACAAATGTGAAAATCTCACTCTGAGGCCTTCCCTAGATGAACTGTCTGCATCCCCTGGCTTACCAACTGTCATAGTTAAGCACAGGTGTCAACTTGACTGTTGAGGGTTTGAGCTCTGGGCACAGTTGTAGAGAGTTGATGGTTGAGTTAAGCCCAGAACAAACCTGAAGGAGATTGTCTAGCTGATAGGGGAAGACCCAGCCCATGGTGGGTGGGATTAGGCCCTGGATAAATCACAGAGAGCTGGTTGAGAGAGTGGGCATCCTTCTGTACACTTGGCCAGACACGCTGGTCTGGCAAGTAAGGATTGTCCATCTCTCAGCCATTATGCAGTGATGGTGCGGACAGTTCCCTCGGCCCTGGTGTTGGTGCGTGCTCTCCCGTCAAGCTGGACTGAGAACTGTAAGTGGACTGTCGTAAGGAAGTAAACTCCTTGTTCCCTTAAGCTGTGTGATGGTCATTTATCAGCAACCATGCAGGCTGACTGCAACACCAACCAACTGAAACTGGTCTTGCTCTGGGGTCATTTCCCTGGAGCGACTGGGGCCATTAGATGCATGAATATGTGGGCTGAGGTTGTCATTCTGCTCTTTGCCCTTTGTTTTCAGCCAGTCCCTTACTTGTCAGTGTCCTCAGGAAGGAAAGCATTGCTGTTCTGTGTCTGAAAAGGCAGCTGTTCTCCATCTCTAGACCATTAGCCAGCTGCAGAAGAGCAAAGGATGAAAGCTAAGTGGGCACCTAAGCATGGACAGCAGTGACAAGATGTGCCTGTTGTCCTGGCAGAGTGAAGGTGACCTTAGGCTTTAGAAAAAAAAATCTTCTATTTTTCAATTTACTGAATATCTTATTTATGTGAAAGTAATATATGAGTAACAGTATAATGATACTTCATGCAATATTAATTTATTATAGGTCAATTTGTCTCTCTGGAACACGTTTCTAAAATAAATGTGTGTGCATGTAAAAAATCAATTACCAAAAATAGCATAGATCATAATGTCTTAATAAAACTTTCATTCTAAGTCTCATTGATGCTTGGAAATAACATTATAAGCTTAAAAATATAGAAATAAACCCAACCCCCAAACATTGAATTAATCCTAGAGATGGAAGAAATTACATGTTCTAATTGTAATGTATGAGAATGTGTCGCAGTAGGATCTGTCTTACTGAGATACATCCTTTGAAAATTTAAGTGAAGGTTCTTCTATGTCACAACTCAGTGCTTCAAATGGGAGAAGATAGATCTGCCACCTAGAGCTCATCCAGCAACCTGTCATCTTAAGGACCAGCCTGGAGGTGTGAAGTTCCTGCCTGAGTCTAGAAATCTATGTGCTTCGGTTCTTGTCCACACTGTTGCAGTTGCTTATCATGCTTGTTGACACACAAAAAATGGCAGCAAAAAGCTAACTCATTCTATTTCTTAACTATACATTTGAAAAGTTCCATTTCCTGGAAAAGTATTTTTAACTTCAATTAGCCAATAATATTAAAAAATGTATTCATTATAGGAAACCATTGATTTTCATTAAACTATTAATCATTGGTATGGAAAACTGAGTTTGCCTGCTTATGGTGTGTATAAACCTTCTAGTCCTATGTTAATTAACTCAGCACTCTCAGAAACAAGTCTTCCGGCTTTATGCTAATGGACTTTGCACTAGATATACTGGGTGTGTTCTCTCTTTAGTCAGAACGCAGTATTTCCAATTTAGTGGTTTCCCTTAGGCTTCCTTGAAACAATGAATGGATCTTGCAGATTTTGGCTCAAGACACTGGAAAACTTTACTCTTTCACGAAATTCTCTGAGTCAAGGAGAGGTAGTGTTTTAGACTATAGCTGGATTTTAGTATTTTTATGCCAATGGTCATTAACAGTCACATTGCAATTACTTTCAGACAGCAATGACTGTGCTACTGTATCCTGACTTGACTTCATTTTGTAATACATGTTACTATTCCACTGTGACACCAATTGTTTCTTATTCTGGTAAATTGTCCCAGCCCACGATAACTACTATTAAGGTATGTGAGTGCTAGTGCTGGATCACTGGGGCCAAAGGACATCATTGTGGTGGGGCTCAAGTGCAGGGTGTCTGGAGTTTATCCAAGGACATTGATGAAGAAGCAGAGGGTGACATTCAGTGAGCAGTCAGGGTTTGTGGGCTTTCTTTGACATGGTGTGTGACAGATGTCATAAAAACCATCACAACTTGGAAACAACTGGTCAGCAATTGGAGTGGAAGTCAGAGAGATTCTGACACTGAGAGAGGCTCTAAGGTCCTGAACTCCAGTGGATCAGTGTTCCAATTGCCGGGACAGAATCCCTTTCCTGCCACCCCTTAACACCTTTGCAAATAAAAGTGGTATTTATGTCGGTATTTACATTCCTGTAAACTATGGAAGGGGAGGACACAGGTCCCAGGAAAAGAGCAAGCTCTGAAAGTTTAGCTATGAAGACACTACACCAAACTGCCTTTTAAACACCTGTTATTACACCCATAGTTCGAGAAGCACTCAGTGCTCAAACTTGAAGCCTCCGTCTGCAACAGAAGGCACTTACTACAGAAAAACACAATTGGTAAATTGCAGAAAAGAAGTGACTGTGGGCTTCTTGGCCCTTATCAGGACATATAGCATCAAAGATGAACCAGATGAAGCGCAGTGGGCCATGCAGGTGAAAAGACTTAAAAACAGGAGGGAGTGTGACAGGGAGATGAAGGGTTGTCATGGGAAAAGGAGGGGGGATGGGAATGGGGACTAAGGGGAGAGAAAAAAGAGAAATAAAATTATCAAATAAATAAATAAAAACTGCCTACCAAAAAAAATGGTATTTATGTTATTGCACATGGTTGGAATATTAATCACAAAGAAAGAATTGAAAAATGTGGACTAGGGAGATGGCTCATTGGTTAGAGTACTTGCCACATGAGCAAAAGAATCAGAGTTTGGATTTTCAGATCCCACATAAAGTGAAAAGTGGGTGTGGAGGCTTGCGTGCATTTCCAGCCTAGGAGGCTAGAGATTGGGAATCCCCAGACTAAGCTGGCTAGCAAGAGCAATCCTAATGAGTAGCACTAGGTTTGAGTAGAGATCCTGTTTCAAAAGCATAAGGTAGAAGAACAATTGAGGAAGATTCCTGATAGCACCTCAGGCTTCTACATTCACATACATACCCATGCATTTACACACATGCACTCACACTCATACACATATCATGTTCATATATAAACATGCATATATACACATGCAGAACCCATATACACATGAAAAACGGAAAAAGAAAAAATTAAAGAGAATAAAGAATTGAAAAAATGCTAATTTCTATGCTTTCTGCTCCAGTTCCATTCTCTAGGGATAACCACTGTTTAACAGCACTTCAGAAAATTTTAATATATACATGTGTCAAAACAATGGTAAAATTCAAGTCATACATTTGGGTGGGAGGAAATGTAATTAATACAATTATTTCTACATGGAAATTAATTCTTTTATTAAACTGTCACTGAGAAAAGATAACCTTAAGCACAGGCATTTCGGAATTTTCCCTGGTCCTTCTTTGGAGTTGTGACGTGACCCTTTCTCTGGAGTTGTGATATGACTTTGAGGACTCGTGGATGAGAGTCATGCAGAGCCAGAATGCAAAGTGGTGAAATGTATGTTTCTCAGTGTCACCTGCCCTGGCCAGCCACTGGGCCATGCAGATTTTCTTGTCTTATTTTAAGACCACTGATCCCAGTTACTTCTGGAGCCAGGATCTCAGACTACAGAAAAAGCTCGTATCAAGGACAGCTCCTCCAGGTTTTCTAGGGAACAACAATTTTGCAGAACTGCCAATGATGTTTCCTATAATGATTAAATCTTGGTTATCAACTTGACTGGATCTGGAATCGACACTCTTCTGAGTGGGTTGGTGAGGTCATCTCCCTGAGGGATGAGTCCTCAGAGGTAGTGGCACCTTCCAAAGGATGGAAGATAGAAAGCTATATGAGGACAAAGGGATGCTGTTTGCCTGCCTCCTTCTCTTGTTGCTGGCCTGTCCATCCTTTCTGCTGCTGCTGCCGCCGCTGCCGCCATCCTTCACTGACATCAGACTCTAGTTTCTCCAGCTTTCCAATGTGAAAACTAGCGTTTCCAGGAGTCTTCCCGGCCTTCAGCACCACACTGTGACTGTGGAGTCTCCCAGCTTTGTGAATGAAACCCTTGAAGGTTCTCGGCCTCTCCAGATGGCCACTGTTGTGTAAGTCAATCTAATGAATCTTCATTATTTTTGACGGTGTTGTTGTTGTTGGCGGTGTGTGTGTGTGTGTGTGTGTGTGTGTGTGTGTGTGTATACAAGTGTGTGTGTCTGTGGAGACCCAAGGGTAACTTCGGGAATCTTCCTGGATTGCTCTACCTCCTAATTGCTTTGCTCTGGGGGTTTCTCAGGCTCCATCTTCCAGGGCTGGAATTGCAGGCTGCTGCCATTTCAGCCCCACATTTTTATGTGGAATCTTGGGATCTGAACTTAGGTCCTTTTGCTTTCAAGGCAAAGACTTTGACCCCTGATATATTTCTCTAGCCCCATGCATCCTTTTTAATTTAACTTAATTTTTAAAGATATTTAAAAAATATTTATATTATTTATTTTGTGGTGTGTGTGTGTGTGTGTGTGTGTGTGTGTGTGTGTGTGTGTATCAGAGGGCACTGTGTGTGCCTGTGGAGGCCCAATACTTTGGGAATCATTTTGGATTGCTCTATCTCCTCTTTGCTTTGCTCTGGGGTTTTCCAGGTTCCCCTTCTTGGAAATGCAGGCCATTGTCATTTCTGCCTATTGTTTCATTACTTGGGATTTGGAATTGAACTCAGGTCCTTCTGCTTTTGAGGCAGAGTCTTAACTCCTGAGCCATCTCTTCAGCCCTGTATCCTTTTTTATAGCACATTTTCTTGGTTCTGCTCCTCTAGAGTAACAGCCTAATATGTCCTCTTCACCTTGATGGTCTTCTCTGGCATCCTTCTCTTCTACCTGGACAGGAATCATGGGCAGGAAAGGAGAAGCCTCTGCAGTGCTCTCCATCCTGAATCTGTAAGTGCCCAAGGTTTAGGGTTTGACAGGCAGATCAGAGCGCGTACATATCCAAACACTGAGAACAAATAGGAGAAAAAAATAATCACTTTTGTTGGAAAGAGTTTTTAAAAACTTTTAAAACTTGGTCTATATGAGTGTGTGTGAATGTGGTGTATGTGTGTGCATGTGCTAGTAAATATACCTCTGTATATATGCAGAGGCCAGAATAGAGCATTGGGTATCCTCTGTCACTCTTGGTCTTTTTCTTTTTTTGAGGCAGTCTCTCTCTTTCTGAACACGGAGGTTATGTGTTTCCTTTTTGTTGGCTTGTTTGGTTTTGTTTTTCTAGGTTGGCAGCCAGCAAGCCCCAGTGAAGCTCCTGTCTCTGCCTCCCACATCTTTGGGGTCACAGGCGTGTGTTTGGTTTGTTATAAATATGCTTGGGACCCAAACTCTGGACCTCAAGCTTGCCCATCCAGCTGTCTCAAGCCCCAATAAATTTTTTAGCTTAAAATTTTAAGTATAATCAGTCACGGCAGCACACTCCTGTAGTCCTGAGAAAGGCTGAGGCAGGAAGCTCTAGTGTTTGAGGATAGCCTGGGCTATGTTACACACTGTATTCACGGTCAAATAGCAAGACACTATCTCAAAAAATGTAAGTATATATTCACCAACTGTAATGGTTACTCTTTTCTGTTGCTGTTTTTTTTTTTTTAAATTTATCCAATTGTGCGTGCGTGTGTGTGTGTGTGTGTGTGTGTGTGTGTGTGTGGAACCACCATGGACGCCTCCACCTCCTCCTTGTTTACTCTGCCCCGGGATTCACAGGCTCCGCCCTACCAGGACCAGAAATGCAGGCCGCCCCTGCTTCTGCCCAGCGTCTATACGTGGGGTCTAGGATCTGAACTCAGGACCTTCTGCCTGCAAGGCAGAGGCTTAACCCCTGAGCCACCTCTCCAGCCCCTCTTTTCTGTTGCTGTAAGAGAGCATCCAACGTCATATAACTTAAGGGAGGGAGATTTATTCAGCTTACTGTTCCAGAGGAGAGAACAGTCTTTCATGGTGGAGGAGACATGGCTGGTAGCTAAAGCTGGAGGATTCCTGAAGAGTCAAAGTGAAGAAGTCAGGAAGGGGAGGGAAGAGAGTTTTCTAACACAGCTTCAGAGAGTCTTTCTTCAAAGTCTTCTGTTCTATGGGTCCTTTTATTTGGTCTGCTACTGGGAAGTTTCAATCAGATCTAGGAACTGGACAGGAATCACGGGCAGGAAAGGACCAGATCTGGGGGTGGTCTTTGTATTGTAAATGTATTGATCTGGATAATCTCTTCACGTAGTCAGACAGCTTATCTTAGTTAATGCCAGTTGTGACACCCAGGATTAACTATCACACAAGCAACACTTATGTGCAGCCAGCATTTACTTACTGGCTATAAATGCCTACTGGATATATCCTCTTTGAGAGACCCTATGTTTGGTCGTTTATCTTAAGCACATCCTAGTGTTCCCCTTCTTTTCAGCTTTCCATTGCTCAGCCTTTCTTCCAAGCTGCTACTAGCATGAGACACTTAAGTCAGGAGGAAATAAAGCATGCAGCAATCTTCTCTTCCTACTTGTTTCCTTGTTCCTATCAGAGTCACCAGAGAATCAGCTCCTTCAAAGAGGTGCTGATGTGCTCTGCCCTCAGAGACAGAAAAAGAAATACTAAGATCAGGGACTTTCAAGAGATAGGAGATTTAGCTCAGTGGCTGAGGCATCCTGATCCGCACTCAATAGACACTGCCGCTAGGATCGCTGGTCTTGCCTCTAGACTGGTGTAAGTCTTCCCATGGGGATTGTGGAGTGGTTCACCCCTTCCTTCCATGCTGTTAGCTACTTTCTTAATGAATGAAAACATCCAGAGGGTCTGTTCAGAATAGAGGCTGTGCCAGGGTGGCTTGGATTAAATTCAATGCAACCATTTATCAAATGAGACCAAAGAGAAGGATATTCTTTGTATAAAAGGAGAAGACAGGCATGAATGTGGAATGCCAACTTGCCTCCCTGACCTTTCTGACTACAGCAAAAACAGTTACTATAATTATCCAGAGTAGCTGAACTTTAATTTAGTTAGGGACCCTGCTGTGTAACGGACTTAAAGAAATGCAAAGAACTCAGCCTCAATTCTGGATCCTCATCTGAACTTGCTGACTAAGAAACCCTGTCATCAGATTTGCAGTTGGACAACTCGTTCTCCTCCTGGGATAATCACTGGACTGACTTTCCCTGTCTGCCAGTTGTTGCTGGAAGACCCTGTCTCCTTTGACTTTCCATTTCTCCAGATTTTTCCCTCAGTCTCCCAGCATAACCTAAGTTGGTCCTCATTGCCATGCATTGGAAGCTTAGAAGAACTGGAAGCACGAAAGCAAATGCATCCTTTCCTCACAGCTGTCTGGGGGCTGAGGGAAGTTACCAGACTGTTATATCCTCCTATGTTACTTTGTTCTAACTGCTTTTAACAAGATCACAGACTGGAAGGCGAAAACAAGATATTTATTTTCTCACCGTTCTGGATGCTGGAAGCTTAGGAGCAAGGTGCTGACAGTGTTGGTTTCCAGTGGGATCTCATTATCAAGTCCTTACGTGGGTCTCTCATGTTCTCTCTTTGAGGAAGAGTCTCTACCTCTTCTCATAAGGGTGCATATCTTATTGGAGTAGGACCCAATATTTAGACACTGATCTCCTTAACTTTAAGCCTTTATGAAGGCTCTACCTCTGAATTCAGTATTAAAGAATTACTTGATTACTTGGATGTTGAAGAAAATACTGCTTTGGATTGGGATGTAACTCAGTGGTAGAACACTTGTCTCACATATACATGGTTCTAGTTCAATCGCAAACATTGTAAGACAAACAAAAGCAAAAAATATTCAATAATATTTGTTTAATTCATTGAATTAATAAAGATGATCAGGAATTTAATCCAAGCCACCCTGGCACAGCCTCTATTCTGAACAGACCCTCTGGATGTTTTCATTCATTAAGAAAGTAGCTAACAGCATGGAAGGAAGGGGTGAACCACTCCACAATCCCCATGGGAAGACTTACACCAGTCTAGAGGCAAGACCAGCGATCCTAGCAGCAGTGTCTACTGAGTGCAGATCAGGATGCATCAGCTACTGAGCTAAATCTCATATCTCTTGATCAGGATTAACAGTGTCTAAATATAGATATAATTCTGCAGTGGGAAGGAGAGATTGGGCTTAATTTTAGATACAGCATGAGCAAGCAGGGATTTATAGTCAAAGGATGAGGGATAGAAAATTATTAAAAGGAAACAAGAACAAGAAGAATTCTAATTAAACAAACTTTTGATTTCATTGTATGTTGCTACAACAAAGTAACTGACCTGAGCAACCTGAGGGAGAAAGGGTTTAATTGTCTCACAGGATATAGCCCATAACTATAGGGAAGTCATAATGGCAGAAACCTGGAGCAGCTGCTCACATTATGAACAAAAGCAGAGAACAGTTGTTGCAGTCGCCTGCATGGTTGCTGATAAGTGACCATCAAACAGCTTAAGGGAACAAGAGGTTTATTTCCTTACAACAGTCCGGTTGCAGTTCTCAGTCCAGCTTGAAGGGAGAGCATGCGCCAACACCAGGGCCGAGGGAACTGGGCCACACCATCACCACATAATGGCTGAGAGAAGGACAATCCTTACTTGCCAGACCAGCATGTCTGACCAAGTATACAGAAGAATGCTGACTTCCTTAACCAGTTAGAGAGTATTTTATTTATAGATATTTTATTCACCATCAGCTAGACAATCTCTTGCAGGTTCGCTCTGGGCCCAACTCAACCACTAATTCTCTACAAATGTGCCCAGAGCTCAAACCTTCAACTGTCAAGTTGACACCTGTGCCCAACCATGACAACAGTGAATGCATGCACGTTTGTGTATGCTCGGTTCTCCTCACTTACATTCTGGATCTCCGGCCTAGAAAATGGCCTGCCTACGATGAGCTGGGTCTTCCACATCAGTTATACACTCAATACGATCCCTCACAGGGATGACAGAGGCCAACCTTAATCTAGAGCGTACCTACTCAGCGGACCCAAAGGTCTGCCTCTTAGGAGGTGTAATCGTGGCAATTAATACAAACCAAACTAACAGGATTTTTTTTTTCTTCCTGGACACAGGCCAGAGTGGTCAGTGTCACTTGTGGGAAAGATGGAGGGGGAAACAAACACTTGATCAGGTGTTGTTACGACTTGAATCAGGGTTCCCCAAAGCCCCATGGTGCAGTCTTGGTTGCCAGTCCATACTGTAAGGCAGTGAACCTTTAAGAAATGGGGTCTCGATGGAATCTTCTGATCATAACAGCCATGCATGGCCCCTGTCCCTTTTCTTTGATTCCTGGCCACCAGGAGGTGAACAGCTTTACTTGATCAGCTCTTCCGCCACGATATTCTGACTTGCCATGGGTACAAAGGCGATGGGATCAAATAACTGCTGAAAGCATAAGTGATAATAAACCTTATTTGTGGTGTGTGTGTGTGCGCATGCTCGTCTGTAGAGGTCCAAGGGTGACATCGGGAATCATCCTGGGTTGCTCTACTTCCATTTTGTTTTGCTCTGGGGTTTTCCTGACTCTGCCTTCCATGACCAGAATAACAGGTAGCCACCATTTGTGCTTGGCACTTTTGCATGGGATCTGTGGGTCCTTTGCTTTGCTAGGCAAAGGTTTTAACTCCTAAGCCATCTCCCCAGCCCAACTTTTTTATTTCTAAGTTGATTGCCTTATATATTTTGTTAGTTATGTAGATCTAACTAATGTGGATTGAGGATGATGTTTAGATGTAAAAAATGTTTCTTGCTGAACTGACTTAGTAACATTCTTCGTTAAAGCTGAGTTTTATAAGGCAGTATTTGGCTGGATCTAGGAGAAGATTCAGAAGCCTGACTACATTTTGGTGAAGCAGAGAATCTTAATCAAGTGTTGGAGTATCAACATATGAATTTTGGGAGTTAGGCAACATTGCAATATCTATGAATTACAAAGAAAAGTTTGCTTCAGAAGTCAGAGCAGTGCAATTGATTCTGCCAAGTTCTATTTCCTTCCTAAAATCTGTAAATATGTACCTAAGACTTTTCTTCTGTCCATAAGAATAGAAAAAATGAGAAACTCAAGATACAAAATCAAAGGTAATCAAAAGGTTTTTGGTCAGAAGTGCAAAAAATCACAAGAGTCACAGATGGCTCAGCCCTAGATAAGTAATATTAAAATGATGTCTAGATAATGAGTAAAAATTTTTTTGGACAATTTTTTTAAAACCTCAGTTTTAACCAGGAAGAGACATTGCTGATTTTTTATTACTATTAGATAGTAATAATTGTGTCTCACTTTAATTGTGTTTGAGCCCAGGGTAATCCTGAATCTTGACTTAACTTCAAGGTGAGGTGGGCTGAGGGTATGAAAACATTCAGTAGTACGAGTTGAATTGACTGTTGTTTTGATAATATTTTTGAATATATGCCATGAATTGAAGTGGTTCTAAATATTTTGCATGTTTTAGCTTAACTCTGGGATGCAGGCAGTACTAGACTTTCTGTATACTACTTCTTCTTGTACAGACTTACCTATGATAAAATTTAATTTTCAGGTAGTAGATGGAAGCATGAGAGCTTAGGTCACAGAATAAATAGAGACATGGTTTAATTCAGAACATCAGAGACTCTATATCAACCAACTGGAACTAGGCCAGCTTAATCTCTCCCCATCCTGAAGTTCAGGGAAATTTGCGGAAAAGGGGGCGGTAAGATTGTAAGAGCACAAGGATGGGAGGAGCAATGATATGCAAGATACTCCACACAAGTTAGGGCCGAAGCAATCATAATAGGACTTCGCATGACCTGTGCAATGTCCAACACATTATTGACCCCTCATGTCTAGCATGGACTAAAGGCTCTAGGATCCTTGGAGGCAAGGGATTGACAGCCACAGTAGTGTTCCTATGCTTAAGGGGAACACACAAAAGGTTTTTGGGAAATGTCACTGGGTCCTTGCACCTCATCGGAGAGGAGGACCCAGAGGAGAGTTTGGCATGCACATTAAAGGATGCTCCGGGGATTGGGGGGGGGGGCACTGGGGGATGGGAAGGGAAGGGGGAGGGGAAGGGGGAGTAGGGAGATCCAGGAGGTGGAGGGAGGGAGGGACTGGTGTACCTGTTAGGTTTGTATGAGCGGAAATAAATAAAAAAAAATTAAAAAAAATAGAGACATGGTTGGGATTTGAACCTGGACAAAATGTTTCCAGAGCCACACACCAAACCATCATGCTGCTCTGTCCTTATTCAGGGAGATTGCCTGCATCCAAAATAAACTCACTGTATGAATCATGGGACAATTTTGGAAAATATCTGCTCCAATTGTTATAAAGATACATAAGGGGCATTTCCTCTGAGAAAAAAGCAGAGGCAATTATGGAAAAATTGTGAAAAACACAAGAAAAGACTGAACACAGCTAAATATAACAGGGGAAAGATACTACACTGGAGACAGTTGTGGACAGAGAAGTCATATAGTAAATGACAGATGCGAACAGTGGTTCACTTCACAGAATTAAATACTAAAGCTGGCGTCCTACTTATTTGATATGTTTTAGAGACTCAAATTCTTTGAATATTAACTATTCTAAAGAAAAAATAAACAGACATAAAAGATAACAGTATAGTAGAAGAAATAAGGAAAAAAAATCTTTGTCCCAAGAAAATATTTTAGTCCAAAATGAATGTCTATAAGAGACATCCCATCCACTGGAGCATCTGTTTATGTGGGTACCAAACCTCCCTCTGAGTCCTCCACCCTAGTGAGGGTTCAGGACTCAGTCACATAGCCCGGGGCCCCTTCTTGGGCTCCCCATTAGTATGGGAGCTCTATTATGACTGTTTAATCCTTTGCCTCTAAGGATCCTACTGCCCGAAGCCTTCTCCTCTGTGATCCTTTGGGGAGGTCATTAATCTGTTATTGTGCCTGGTTTATAAATGAAACTTTGTCTTAGGCATGTATAATTTATAAATTAAGTTTTATCTTATGCATGTATAAAAAACAGGATACATAGGGTTTAGTAGTATCTACAATTTCAGGAATCTATTTGGAAGGGTTGTCTTGAACAAATTGACAAGGGGGTGGGTAGGGAATTATAATAACTAAGAACAAAAAATAATGGAGAAATAAACAAATAGAAGACATCCTGACTAAACTTACTGTAGAAAAACACGGATATGTTGCTAGCATAAAAATAACTGATGGATGCTGCTCTAACTTCTCTCTTTATTTACTTACCTACTCTGCAGAATTTTTGATTGCAAACAACAGAAGCAAAACATGAAAAACTGCTTACTTCATAGAGAAGTTCATCTGTCTAGATGTGACTGATTTCAGGGACTTCATTAGGCTCATGCTTTCTCTCTGTGTGACACTCTCTTGTTTCATTTTCTTAAGTTAATTTTTATTTTTGGGCTACCTCTACCTTTGTGATCTCAATGATGACCACTACCAAGGCTCTAGCCTATAGAGTTACAGCTAGGATCTCTCTCTATCTTTCCTTCTCTTCTCCGGATGTTTGTGTGTGTGTGTGTGTGTGTGTGTGTGTGTGTGTGTATGTGTGTGTGTACATGTGTGTGCTTGTGTATGCATGTGTGTGCATTTGTATGTGTGTGTGTGTTTGAAGGCCAGAAGTTCAGTCTTAGATGCCATATATAGGAGTCAGTTTCTTTGCTTCAGAGACAGGATGTCTCACTGAGGACTGGGGTTCACTGCTTTTGTTAGACTGACTATTAGTGAGCCTCAGGGTCCACCCATCTGTGCTTTCCCAGTACTGGGGTTATGAACACCCATTCCCACACCTGGCTTTTTATGTGGGAACTGGGGGTTGAAGTCAGGTCCTTATGTTTGTGTGACAAGCACTTTGTCAGTTGAGTCATCTCTCTAACCTTATGGTAAACGTCCCTGTGAGGTGGCTGGATTCCTGTTTCAGCTACTCTTCTGTTCCTGTGATAAATATTTTGATCCAAGCGACTTAAAGGACATCCTAATAATATTTGGCATCAGGAAGTAAAGATAGAGAGGAATTGGAGCTAAATTATCTAACCTCAAGGTCCACTCCAGAGACACACTTTCTCCAGCAATGCTCCACTTTGTAAAGGTTCTATAACCTTCCTGAACAGTGACACCAACCAGGGACTAAGTGCTTAAACATATGACCCTGTGGGGGAATGTTTCCATTCAAACCATCACCCATCCTTTCTATAATACCCAGCCCTTCTTCCATCCTGGATGGGGTCATGATGCTGAGGCTATACTCAAGGACAACACTGAGAGCAGAAGGTGTTTAGGTCTCAAGAGTTTGGCTGGTAATACTAACATGCCATCTTTAAATTTAAACACTAGAGAGAAACACATCTCTATCTCATTTATGGTACTAAAAATATTTATTTTTACTCTTCTCCTGGGAACTAGCCATTAAATTTAATTCTAAGTCTAATCATGCTAAGCTCAGAATACCAACCTCCCAATCAATATGTGTCTACTGGTGCAATGTTTTGACTGCTACATGGGTAACCAACTGCTTTCTGATCTGGTTTAAGGCCACAGGAGGAATTCATGCCTGATACTATAAACCTGGTCACAATCTTGTGACTGGGGTTCTAGGTCCCAGGGGGAAATGTACTACTGTTGCTTTGTTAAATGCACACGGTGTCAAACTGCCTTCTAAGTAGTTATGCTTATACTCATGGATTAGTGCTGCACTCAGTCTTGAACACGCTTAATACAGAGACTCATAACTGGTCAGAGTGCTGAGAATAAGTGTGTGTCACAAGTGTGACAGTACATCTGTCATCGCTCCAAGATTTAGAGAATTAGAGAGAGAGGAGCACTGTGAAATGCCAGGTTCTGGATATCACATGATTCTTGTACCCGCAAACTTACAGCAACAGGGGCTATCTGCTGGGGTCCATTAGCACCCCACCAGGGATGGGGGATGGGTTCATAAGACTTTACTTCTTTCTGAGAGGTGGATGTTGAGGTCACTGGTAAGATTTCAGTTAAATAACCTTCACCCATGCTCATACTAGTGACTGTAATGAACTGTTATGGGCCACATAAAAGACATGAAAGTAAGAGGGGGTTTGTTGGGATAAAGAAGTTCCATAGGAGGGGAGAAAATAAGAGAGAACAATAGGTGAGGGATCTGATCAAAGTATATTATATACATGTGTGAAATTGTGAAAGAATAAGTACATTAAAAATACTGAAATGCAGGAGATTATATAATTTGTCAGAGGTACTATGTCTGTGAAGAAACAGGAAAGATTTGAACCTGGTGCTCTGAAGTAATAAAGACTGTTATGCCCCTGGGTCCTTGCACCTCACTGGAGAGGAGGACCCAGAGGAGAGTTTGGGATGCACATTAAAGGATGCTCTGGGGATTGGTGGGGGGAACCACTGGGGGGAGGCACTGGGGGATGGGGATGAGGGGGGAGAGGAGACGGCGGCAGAGGGATTGGAGGGGAGGTGGAGGGAGGGAGGGGACCGGTGTACCTGTTAAGTTTGTATGAGCAGAAATAATAATAATAATAATAATAATAATAATAATAATAATAATAATAAAAAGACTGTTATGAAATGAATACTATTTGAAATAAAGCACTTCTGTGTTATATATATTTACCAGGGAAATTCCTTGGTCAGCTTCTTTAATTTCCCCCATATTATCCCCCTATCTACCATTCCCACCACAGTTCTCTGACACTTAGGGAGAGATTCCTTATGGCCTCTTTATTGTGCTGGTGTGACTTATGCTTCTAGTCATATCTGGAGTTCGCATATGAAATAGTGAAAGACTGGAGAATATTTCAAATGAGAGAGAGAGAGACTTAGAGCAAGAATTTGGATTTAGGGAGAAATGAGGTTTAGATGGAGGGCTGGTCAGTCAGAATTGAAGCATTAGAGACCATCAATTTCCCATGCAGGGTGGGTCTCCTGGCAATACATTATGTCTCCCAGTAATTACATTTTATGTGCTAGGGGAGCCATATTACTATTATGAAGGAGATTGGTGAATGGGCCACTTCTTTTATGGTAATGAAACCTTTCAGGACTTAACTTCGCCTTCATTAAGTCATTTTAAAGGCTATGAAGACAGCATAGATTAATACTGTAGGGTGCCCAAGCCTTTGCCCTGACAATTACTTTCATGCTGAGACAGACAACGTTTCAACGTGCTAATATAAACTGGTTTAAAATGCTTTTTATTGGTGGGGGGTTGAGATTGGAGATTAAGGTATGAAAATATTCTAAATTTACTACGTTCATGTATGAAACACTAAATTAATAAAAAATTAAATAAAAATACTTTTTATTATGATTTTGGTTGTGTCTGCTATTTTTGTTTTAGGCTTAAATATTACTATACACATTAGTAACTGAATTTTAAGCTAATTTGCAAAATTTGAAATGAAAAAGATAACTTTTTGGAATCTTTTAAAAATTTTTATTTCTTCTTTGAATACTGCTTCTTGGGCCGGAGAGATGGCTCAAGGGTTAAGACTCTGCCTCACAAACAGAACATCCTGAGCTGGGATCTCAGGTCCTAGGTAAAATAATGCCAGGTGGAAATGGTGGCAGCTTGCACTTCCAGCCCTGGTGGGCAGAGACTGGGAAATCCCAGAGTGAAGCAAAAAGGGGGTAGAAACAATCCATTCTCGAAGTCACCCTTGGTCCTCCACAGGGATACACAGTGCCCTCTGAGACACACACACACACACACACACACACACACACACACACACACACACACATTGAGAGTAACTATGCATGCTAGGCAATGCTGAATTCTGAAACTTGACTCTAGTAGCTTACACACATAGCTGAAATTACAAGTGGTAGATGCCTCTTTCTCAGAATCGAGAGTAGCGAGGGGCTGACACTGAAGGGCTTTTTTTTTTTTTTTCTTGAAAGATGCTTGATGGTTGTTCTTTACAGATGATGCTTTGTGGCTGAGCAAGAGAGGACGACCCAGTTCAGGATATTGATTTAATGATTGTGTGATTTTTTTTTTAGGGTCTTCACTGTTGTAAAGCACACTGGGAATTTCGAAGAGGACATGAAAGTAGGAAACATTCCCAAATTTCCATTCTGTGGTTCATCCTTCTTTGTCTTAGCTTTCTTAGCTTACACTATTAATATGTAGTAGAAAAATACATGACCCAAATACATGCAATGTTTTCTGTATCTGGATTATTTTGTTTAAATGTGATTATTCTTAGTTCCACCCATTTTCTTGCAAATGATGCAATTTCATTCTTCTTTATGGCTGAATCAAATCCCCTCATATATGTGCTACATTTTTCTTTTTCCATTTTCATGCATATGTGTACATGGGGATGTATGTGTGGATGCATATGTATGGTGAGGATATTCATGTGTGTGCATGTGTGTATAGACCCGAAGTTGATAGCATGAATAATCCTTGATCACTCTTCCATCTTATTCCTTTTTTGAAACAGGGTTTCTAATAAACAGGGTTCTAAGTTTGCTTATAGGACTGGTTTGGCTATGCAGTTTGCTCTGGAAAAGTCTCTACCATCCCAGGCTGGATTGCAGGTAGTCTTCCACATCCACTCAGCATTTTATGTGGGATCTGAGCATTGTGTGGAAGCATTTTAACTGAGAGCCATCTCCTTACCCAGCACATTTTCTTTATCCATTCCTCTGTTGATAGACACATAGATTGATTCTATACTTGGCTTCTATGAATGGTGCAATTATAGGCCTGGATGTTCGGGTGTCTCTGTAGCATGCAGACCTAGACCCCTTTGATCCACCTTTAAGCACAAATGGCACAAAAATGAAGTTTCATGGGAACTCTATGTGTAACATTGACAGTATAGCTATAAGTTACATGCTATGTGTTAATGCAGACTTAAGGAATAAGTGTGTAACTACTGTTATCTATCATATGATCTGCAAGACTGGACCATTTCAAAGCACAGATGATTTTAGTGTTCAGTCCAAAGACTCCACAGAAAGTTTAGTACAAACCCCTTATTTTGTATATTAAGGAATGGGTTCAGAGAGTCTGAGGAAGTTGCATTCTCGCTAGTAGGGAGCTGATTTCAGTCCTTTGAACCTTTGATCTTATTGTACTGCCTTACTGAATGCAGGGAAACTCTAGAAGTTCTAGTAGTATATGAGATTCAGGTAGAGAAAAGAAGGGGATAAGCTGGATCAATCTTTGGTTGGGTGGTTTTAGTCACTGAAGCATATTTGGGCAGCATAGTCCAGAGTCTGCACCATCTCAGTCATTCAAATGTGGACAAATTCTGGTTGCCAACTTCATTGTAAAAGACAAAGCTCATATTGTTTTTTTGTTTTTTTTCCAGCTTGGATTTGAGCAGTCGTTGCAGTTTGTCTTCATGTTGCTGATAAATACATGATCAAACAATTTAGGGAAGCAAGTGGTATATTTTGGTTTGCTCTTCTGGTTACAATTCACGGTCCATCTTGGCAGGAGAGCTCATGCCAACAGCAGGAGCAGAGAGAACTGGCCACAACAAATCCACAGGAGCTGTTGAGACTCTCTTCTCACCCACCAGACCACGTCAGCCAAAGTATGTCAAACGATCAAATCAGCTCTCTCCATTTTATCTTCATGTCCAGGGAATGGTCCCACCTACCATAGGCTGGCTCTTTCCTCATTTATTGAGAGTTTTCTGCAAATTTGCCTAGGACTAGCCTGACTACCATTTTTTTGCTGATGTGACCAGAGCTTAACCTTCAATTGTCAAGTTGACATGTATATCTACCTAGCACACCAGCGTAGCATCTTTAGATGTCTCTGTTCTTGGATCAATATTGATATACTAACTGAAGATTAAATGAAGGCCAGGGACAAAAGAACTAACTCTCTAAGACCCATACATCATTTAGATTCAGATTAATATTAGATTAACCCCAGATCTATTTTATAAAAGTTGCTACCTAGTCAGATTTCTCCTGTACCTTTAAATCTTTCAAACCTAACTGTTTCATTTCTTTTTGGTGGGTTTGGTGGCTGCTCTTGATATTCAAGATTAATTTTGCTTCTTAACCCACTGCATATTTTTCTACTCCTTCTAACATTACAATAACTGCGGATACAGTATCTTGTTTTTTTTTGCTTCCCAACCAGACTGTGTTTCCCTGTAGGGAAAGGAAAGGAGACCAAGGAGAATTTATTTAGTATCCATAATTTGATACGCATTCTGTCAATTGTTTATATATATTTGTTACTGGAAACTCACAACAACTCTCTTCTGTAAAAGGAGAGTAAAAATTCTCATCTCACAGAGTTTTGGAAAAGAATGAATGTGATAATTTAAATTAGGTACTGGATTATCCTGGCAGAAGGAAGACACTTGATAAATGTGAGTTGTATTTCTGTCCTCCTTTCATGTTCCCATTGGACAAGACAAAGATAGAATGACTTTCTCTTAAAGAATCACGATAGTGTTGAGTCTCAGCTTGGCAGTATCTGGAATCACCTAAGAGACTAGCCTTTTGGCACCTGTGAAGGACTAGCTTGATGAGATTAGCCTGTGAGGAATTATCTTGATTAGGTTAATTGAGGTGGGATGACCCACCTTAAACCCTGGCAATTTTGTTTTTGCAAGAAGCACAAATTTAGTCTTGGCTCTGCTAAGAGGGCAGGCCTGGGACTTTCTTCACACTGACTTGTCCTTGAGGCACTCTTTTTCATTTCTTATTCAAACCCTTAAACTTTACGTTTTGCACTTCCTCACCTGCAGAAAATAGCTTGGTTTCCACCCAAGAACTAGATGGTATCAGCTGTGAATCTTTTCAGCTTCCAGTTACCATCTACCTTCTTTCTTACTTTTTGATTGGAGTAGAACTTTTTTTTCCTCCTGTTCATTTCTCCTCTGGTAAATTCCCTCTTGGTCCTTTCATACTGTGATTACTAAATACTTACTCATATTGAGGTGACTGAGGGTACTCCAGGAAGGATCCCCTCTTTATTTTTTCCACTTGAATGCTGAAAAATTCAATAGGCCAATCAAAGAATAAAGACAGATGTTATAAATTCTAAAAGATAGAGCTAAGGTCTAGAATGGGGTTGGGTGGCCGAGTCAGATGGACCTAATTATCTGAGATTCAGAGCTCCCTGGGTCTCGGGAAGTTCTTGGTAGGAGGAACCTTCCCAGGAAAAAAATTACCATATGGAGAAGCAAAGGAGAAGCCATACCTTTAGTTTAGAGGTTCATGTGGCAAGGATGAAGGGCAGAGTTTAGCCTTGGTTGATCACTGATCCAAGAAATCACTTTTCTTCCATAGAGATGTAACAGGTTGAACAAAACCCGCAATCACATTAATTGAGGGTCTTCTGGTGTGGATGGGGAAGTTGGCCCTGAATCAAGATTCAGTCCTCAGCACACTTCTTTCATTAGTGCCTTTTCTCTTAGCTGATTAGTTGTTTCCACTTTGATAACAATGCTGCCCCGAATCAACCTGAAATGGCCTATATGTTTCCTTCCTTTCATGGCCCAGAGCCTTGAAAAAGTAATCTGCATTACGGAACCAGTTTAATCATCTCCCACAGGTTCCTCTGCCAAATGAATGTTAGCTTCTGCCATCATTACTGCATGGGGATTGCTTTGGCAGTAGTCACAGATGACTTCCTACTTGTCAAAACCAATGGACCTGTGTAAATTCTAACTTGACCTGACGTTCTTCTTAGTATCTTGTCTTCTTGACTGCTTATGATGAGTCAGCTTCTCATCGCTGTAGTGAAATATGTATCGCAGTCTGCTTCTGAAGAAGAGAGCCTTATGCGGCTCACAGTTTTGAAGTTCTCAGTGTAAGATCCAATAGCCCCAGTGATGCGGCCTCTGGTGAGGGTGATGGAAGGCCATCTGTTTTTGTGGGAACACATGTGAGATTGAACAGACACAACTTCAAGCTGGAGCAGAGAGTGACAGACTTCCCTTTTCTTCCAAGGGCTCACCCCACATGACCCAAGGGTCTCCCTACTAGATCTCACCTACCAAAAGCCCCACCATTTCCCAATAGTGCCAGTCCATGGACAGGGCTTCAATTACTATGGACCCTGGGGGTTTCTCACCGCACAGCCCAAACATAGCAACTTATTTCCAGACTAAGCTGGTGATTCTTCCCATGTTCTTGGTAATGGTTCCCAGGGCTTCCCTTTCAACTGGGACTAGTTCATTGCATGCACCCTTCCTGGTTAGTTGTTTTTGTTGGAACTTTAACTGTCAACTATTCCTAGTCACTCTTGAAGCTTTATCCAGAGTTCAGACCTTTGTGGAACACTGTGAAAGTCTATTCTTGGATCATACGGAGCTTCTTCCTACCTGGAGGCCTTTGCTCTCACTGTCCTTTGTGTGCAGAATGCTCTTTCTGAGAGTCCAAAGTCTGTTCCCTACTTTATCTATGTCTTTATTAACACATCATGGTCTTAAAGAGATTATCATTCAGTCAGTACTCATAGTCTATTATGATTTGCATACAAATTGTCGCCTACATGTTCATTGGTTGAATGCTTTGCTCCCTTGGAATGGCATTATTTTGAAAGGTTCTGAGAACTCTCAGAGATGGGATCTCACTGGAGGAGGTAGGTCACTGGGGGTGATCCTTCAAAGGTTCTTCCTTATTTCCTGCTTCTTATCTGCTACGAAGTGGTCCACTTTCTCTGTCACATGTTCCTGCTACCATGATGTTATATTTCACCTCAAGCTCAGGATCAACAGACCCAAATGCTATTTGCTAAGACCACTAAAACTGTGAACCAAAATAAATTCTTCCTCCATTCAGTTGGTATATGCATGCACATACACTAACTGAAGAATAGAAGTTCTCTGGAGGCAAGAATTTTGTCTAAATTGTTTACTGCTATGCCTCTAATATGCACAGTAAAGAGAACTGATTTCTGGAAGTTGTTTTCTGATCTTCATTCATGAAATATAGCTTTCTCTCTCTCTCTCAATACATAATAGAGTATTAAAAGGAGATGTTGGCCATATTTGTTGAATGAGTGAAATTCTTGAAAATTGTTTTTGATTCATATCCCTCATTAACTTCCACAAAGTGGTTTGGTACCAACATACCTATTTATGAATGTAACCCCAAATTTCTCTATTTAGGAGTTTTCTTCTAAAAAAAAAATCTGTCAATGGAAGCTTGAATTTTCCTTTCTCATAGAATTTCCTTGATAAGTTAATTACAAATAATTTAGACATCTTCATCAGAAAACAGTAAGGTTCAGGCATGTCGAGACTGGTGGGCTTTACTATTACTGTCATGATTGGGTCTTGTAAACTGACTCTGTAGGCCAACTCTGTTCTTTTTTTTTCTTCCCTGATTGATGCCTTGCTGTTTGAACCCTGTTAGTAATGCCCTGAAACTCCATTCTACTTCTTCTTTGTTTTTTCTATTCTCCATGAGTGAAAAGTTCTTGGATCAAAAGAATATAGCTACCTAGAGTCCATATTTATTGCTTCCAGGATACTTTATGGTGTATAAGAACTCAGAATTCCCTTCCCAACTTCCAAGTCTTGTGGATCTTGTTCCTGAGTGTAATAGTTACTCTTAATTGTTGCTGTGAGAGAGCATTCAAGGTCAAGCAACTTAAGGGAGAAAGGGAGATTTATTCAGCTTGCGGTTCCAGAGGAGAGAAACAGTCTTTCATGGTGGAAGTGATGTGGTTGGTGGCTGAAGCTGGAGGATTCCCGGAGATCGAAGAAGTGAAGAAGCAAGGCAGCAGGAGGGAAGAGAGTTTTCTAACACATTCAGAGAATCTCTCTTCAAAGTTGTCTGTTCTCTGGTTCCTTTTATCTGGTCTGCTACTGGCAGGTTCCAATCAGATCTAGGGCTGGTCTTGGTATTGTAAATGTATTGATCCAGATAATCTCTTCAGGTAGTCAGACAGCTTATTTTAGTAAGCCAGGTATGGTCAAGTTGACACCCAGGAATAACTATCACACTGAGCCTTCTCTGGAATGCAACATGCTGACTGGCCATATCTATTGGCCATCAGATAGCCAAAGCATTCACTGTTTCAAGAAATGTGATGGATTTCACCTATGGTTTGTGATATCCATGTATGCATGCTGAGCCACTTATGGTGCATTAAGGAACTAGGAGCAGGAAGAGGAATGTGATGATTAATATTATCAACTTGAAAGGAACCACCTATGAGACAAGCTTCCTGCATACCCACGAGAAATTATCTAGATTGTATTAGTCTCTGGCTATGTCTGTGAGGGATTCTTTTTTTTTTTTAAATTTTTTTTATTATTTATTCAATTTTGCGTGTATGCGTGTGTTCGTGTGTGTGTGTGTGCGTGTGTGTGTGTGTGTGTACATGTATGTAGAACCACGGACGAATTCGGAAACCACCATGGACTCCTCCACCTCCTCCTTGTTTACTCTGCCCTGGGATTCGCAAGCTCCGCCCTACCAGGACCAGAAACGCAGGCCACCTCCGCTTCCGCCTGGCGTCTATACGTGGGGTCTAGGATCTGAACTCAGGACCTTCCGCCTGCAAGGCAGAGGCTTAACCCCTGAGCCACCTCTTCAGCCCCTGTGAGGGATTCTTGATCAGGTTAACTGAGGTGGGAAGACCCACCTTAACCGTGGCTGACATCATGCTGTGGGCTGGGGTCCTGGGCTGAAAAAAAGGAGAAAAAGAGTTGAGCACTCACATTTATCTCCCTCTGCTTCCTGACCGTCGATGCAATGTGACCAGTTCCTCATGCTCCTGCCACCAGGGCTTCCATGACATGATGGACTGGACCCCGAAACAAACATTTCCTCCTAAAAGCTGCTTTTGTCAGAGTAGTTTACCACCACAACAAGAAAAAAATGGGATAGAGTGGTAGCCACTCCGAAGGCACAGATTCCTGGAATCCGTGTGAGAGCTCTGAATTGAGGTTTATTTGTCAGGGTAGAGCCATGGACAATTTTAGCAACAATGTTAACTCTGTATGTAACTTTTGTGTATATGTATGGGAAGGGAGAGGAGGGGAGTATATGTGTATGTGGATGAGTGTAGAAGAAGGCACTGTGTTTTCCTGTGGAGGCCCAAGGATTGTCCCACCTTACTGATTTGCTCAATGTTTCCTAAGCTCCGCCTTCCAGGACCAGAAATTCAGGCTGCTACCATTTCCACCTGGTGTTTTTATGTGGGATCTGGGATCTGAACTGAGGTTCTTTTACTTATGAGGCACAGACATAACCCTGAGCCATCTTCTCCCATATGCAACTTTTGTGTATGCATAGATGTGGACCTTCATTGGTGCTTGTGACTGAGGTCAGCCACTAGAAATAGGTCTGGTTCCTCAACTAAGTGAACAAAGGGGCTGCCTTAGACTTAGATCTGATGAGGTGTCTGCAGTATTTTTTAAAAATGGCTGAGCTGGGTCGGGACGCGTAGGCGAGATCCAGCCGGGCCTCAACGCGCGCTCTAGGACCCCAGGTCAGCCCACGGGGACCCGGCTCCGACTCCCGCCATCCAGCCGGAGCCGCGCGGGGGCCCAGGGAACGAGGAGCACCTCCCCCTGCGCCCGGGCCCCGCCCCAGCTGCCCTCGGGTTAAATAGCTCCACGCCGACGCGCGCAGCCTCCCTCTTTCGCCCCACCCCCCGCTCCGCCGGTCCGGACGCGTAGGCGAGATCCAGCCGGGCCTCAACGCGCGCTCTAGGACCCCAGGTCAGCCCACGGGGACCCGGCTCCGACTCCCGCCATCCAGCCGGAGCCGCGCGGGGGCCCAGGGAACGAGGAGCACCTCCCCCTGCGCCCGGGCCCCACCCCAGCTGCCCTCGGGTTAAATAGCTCCACGCCGACGCGCGCAGCCTCCCTCTTTCGCCCCACCCCCCGCTCCGCCGGTCGGGACGCGTAGGCGAGATCCAGCCGGGCCTCAACGCGCGCTCTAGGACCCCAGGTCAGCCCACGGGGACCCGGCTCCGACTCCCGCCATCCAGCCGGAGCCGCGCGGGGCCCAGGGAACGAGGAGCACCTCCCCCTGCGCCCGGGCCCCGCCCCAGCTGCCCTCGGGTTAAATAGCTCCACGCCGACGCGCGCAGCCTCCCTCTTTCGCCCCACCCCCGCTCCGCCGGTCGGGACGCGTAGGCGAGATCCAGCCGGGCCTCAACGCGCGCTCTAGGACCCCAGGTCAGCCCACGGGGACCCGGCTCCGACTCCCGCCATCCAGCCGGAGCCGCGCGGGGGCCCAGGGAACGAGGAGCACCTCCCCCTGCGCCCATCCTCCCTTTTCGCCCCACCCCGCTCCGCCAGTCAGGACACGCACGCGGTCCACCCGGGCCTCACCCCGCTCCCTAGGTAAGTCCCCGTTCAGGCCCCGCCCACCAGTACCCCAGGCCAAATAATTCAGTTTAGTGAAATTGAGAGATCTTAAGAGTTAAAATGACAATGCCAAAGTCAAAGTGCAAATCCATGAGAAGCAACACTCAAGTAAACAAATCTCCCACTGAAGAAATTAATCCCATAATGTTAGACTCCAAAAAGAACAAACCCGCGGAAAAAGGCCAAGAAAGCCTGACCCAGGATAACGACTTTCAAAATATGATCATTACCATGTTCAATACTATGAAAGAGGAAATCCGGGAGGAATTACATAATCGAATCAATCGCTTTGAAGAGGAACACAACAGACATCTGGAGGAGTTGAGAAAAACAGTGCAAGAAACAAAAAGCGGCATAGAACAGTTAAAACAAACTCAAGCAGAGTTTAAAACTGAGCTAAAAGACAAGTTATCTTCAACCCAGAACGCCACAGAGAGTCTTATCAACAGAACTAATGAAGCAGAAAACAGAATTTCAGACCTTGAAGATAAAGTGGGAGTACTAGCCAGCTCAATGGAAGAGGTTGTTAAAGCCAAAAAGATACTTGAGAGAAATATCCAAGAGATATGGGACACCCTGAAGAAGCCTAACATGCGTATTCATGGAATACCGGAGCAAGAATCTCAAAATACCACCCCTGAGGAAATTTTTCAAACGATCATCAAGGAAAACTTTCCTCATCTAAAGAAAGAGAGGCCCATTCATATACAAGAGGCATTCCGCACTCCAAACAGATACGACCAAACTAGAAGCACACCGCGGCAAATAATAGTTAAAACACTCCACATTCAAGATAAAGAACTGGTGCTGAGAGCTTCAAGGGAGAAAAAACAAGTCACTTTTAAAGGCAAACCTATTAAAATAACAAATGACTTCTCAGTCGAAACAGTAAAAGCAAGAAGAGCTTGGAGAGACATACTTCAAGTATTGAATGAGCAAAAATGTCAACCCAGGCTGATTTACCCTGCAAAACTATCAGTCATGATCGAGGGAGAAAGAAAAATTTTCCAGCACAAAGACAACTTTAAGGGATACATGGCCACCAAACCAGGCCTTCAAAAACTGCTAGAAATGATACTCAAGCGTGAAGAAAAAAACAGGCATATCCAGGAGAACAGAAGGCAAATATAACACCATTAAAAGCGAAGCAATATACTTATAAAAGCTACTAAACATAATAAATGTCTGGAATTAACAATAGTTTCTCCATTATAACACTAAATGTTAATGGACTTAATTCACCGATCAAGAGACACAGATTACAAACTTGGATTAAAAATCACAATCCATCAATCTGCTGCCTGCAGGAAACCCATCTCACCACAAAAGATAGGCACGCTCTAAAAATAAAAGGCTGGTCAACAATTCTACAAGCAAATGGAAGCAGAAAACAGGCAGGGGTAGCCATTATGCTATCAGACAAAGTGGATTTCAAACCAAAAAAAATTATAAGAGACACGGATGGATACTACATTTTAGTCAGAGGTACAATTCACCAGGAAGACTTCACAATACTGAACATATATGCACCCAATACGGGCCCCTCCACATTCATTAAGAAAACCCTACAGCGTCTAAAGCAAGAATCAACCCCCAAACGATAATTCTTGGGGACTTCAACACCGCCCTCTCTACATGGGATAGATCAACAGGTCACTTTGGAACTTAATCAAACCCTGAAAGAAATGGACCTCACAGATCTCTATCGAACTTTTCACCCACGCACCAAAGAATACACATTTTTCTCAGCAGCACACGGAACTTTCTCCAAAATAGATCACATATTGGGCCACAAAATGAATCTACACATGTACAAGAAAGTTGAAATTCTAACCTGTGCCCTATCAGACCACCACGGCCTAAAGCTGGACATCCACAACACATCAAACAAGAGAAAATACACTAACTCCTGGAAACTTAACACTATGATGCTGAATGAGAACTGGATTCAGGAAGAAATTAAAAAGGAAATTCAAGATTTCCTGAAAGTGAATGATAACGAAAATACAACTTACCAAAATCTCTGGGACACAATGAAAGCTGTTCTAAGAGGTAAGTTCATAGCTCTTAATGCCCACATCAAAAAAATGGAAACATCAGAAATAAACAACTTAACAATGCAGCTTAAAGCTTTAGAGAAACTAGAGCAATCTGATCCCAAAAGCAGTAGAAGAGAAGAGATTAGCAAAATAAGGGGAGAAATATCTGAAATCGAGACTAAGAAAACGATAGAAAAAATCAACAAATCGAAAAGCTGGTTCTTTGAAAAAATCAACAAGATTGATACACCCCTAGCTAAACTAACCAAAAGCAAGAGAGAGAAAACCCAAATTAACAAAATTAGAAATGAACATGGAGTTATCACTACAGATACCCAAGAAATCCAGAGAATTATAACATCATATTTCAAAAACTTATACTCTGTGAAGTTTGACAACACAAAAGAGATGGATGAATTTCTAAGTAAACACAACTTACCTAAATTGAATCAGGAAGTTGTGAATTACTTAAATAGTCCTATAACATATAAGGAAATTGAGGAAGTAATCTCGAATCTTCCCACCAAAAAATGTCCTGGACCAGATGGATTCAGCACAGAGTTCTACAAGACATTTAAGGAGTTAATAACACCAATACTCCTTAAACTGTTCCACCAAATAGCAAAGGAAGGAACACTACCAAATTCCTTCTATGAAGCTAATATCGTTTTAATCCCAAAACCTAATAAAGATTCACTTAAAAAAGAAAACTATAGGCCGATCTCCCTGATGAACACAGATGCAAAGATTCTCAACAAAGTCTTAGCAAATCGGATTCAAAAACATATTAAAAAGATCATTCATGGGGACCAAGTAGGCTTCATCCCCGGCACACAAGGTTGGTTCAACATACGCAAATCAATAAATGTAATTCATCATGTAAACCAGTCCAAAGTCCAAGACCACATGATACTCTCGATAGATGCAGAAAAAGCTTTTGACAAGATCCAACAGCCTTTTATGATCAAAACGCTAGAGACAGTAGGAATGGAAGGAACTTTTATCAATATAATAAAAGCTGTATACAACAAGCCCACAGCAAGGATTATGCTCAATGGGGAACAATTGGAAGCATTCCCACTTCGATCAGGAACAAGACAAGGCTGTCCACTCTCACCACTTCTATTCAATATTGTACTTGAAGTCTTAGCCGAAGCCATAAGACAAGAAAGGGACATAAGAGGGATTCAAATTGGCAAGGAAGAAGTCAAGCTATCTCTATTTGCAGATGACATGATCTTATACCTGAGTGATCCCAAAAACTCCACCAGGAAGCTCCTGGAACTAATTGAGAAGTTCAGCAGGGTGGCAGGATACAAAATAAATGTGCAAAAATCAGAGGCCTTCCTATATGCCCAGAATGAAAGAAGTGAAAAAGCCTTGAGAGAAACCATGCCATTTACTATAACCCCTAAAAAAATGAAATACCTTGGTATAAACCTAACTAAGGAGGTAAAAGACCTTTACAATGAAAACTTTAAAACCCTAAAGAAAGAAATTGCAGAAGACACCAGAAGGTGGAAAGACCTCCCTTGTTCCTGGATTGGCAGAATCAACATTGTAAAAATGACCATCCTACCAAAGGCAATATACAGATTCAATGCTATACCAATCAAAATCCCAAAGCAATTCTTCAAAGAAGTTGACCAAACAATCTCAAAGTTCATATGGAGGCACAAAAGACCCAGGATAGCAAAAACAATCCTGAGTAACAAAAACACAGCTGGAGGTATTACCATACCAAACCTAAGTCTATACTACAAATCCATAGTTATAAAGACAGCCTGGTACTGGCTCCAAAATAGACACACAGATCAATGGATAAGGATTGAAGACCCAGATATAAGCCCACAAAGTTACAGCCACTTGGTCTTTGACAAAGGGGCCCAAAGAATCCAATGGAAAAAGAACAGCATCTTCAACAAATGGTGTTGGCAAAACTGGATCTCCACATGCAGAAGATTAAAGCTGGACCCGTACTTGTCACCATGTACAAGACTTAATTCCAAATGGATCAAGGACCTTGATATCAGGCCAGAGACTTTAAAAGCCATAGTTGAAAGGATAGGGAACTCCCTCGAGCTGATTGGGCTAGGCCAACACTTCCTAAACAGACATCCAATGGCACAGTCACTGCTACCAACTCTCAACAGTTGGGATCTTGTGAAATTAAAGAGCTTCTGTTCAGATAAAGAGATTGTCGCACGAGCTCAAAGGCAACCCACAGAATGGGAGAAAATCTTCACTAACCACATATCTGACAGAGCTCTACTGTCCAGAGTGCACAAAGAACTTAGAAAATTAAACTCCAAGGAAAACACTGGCCCAATTAAAAAATGGGCCCTGGAACTTCAAAGAAACTTTACCAGGGATGAAATTAAAATGTCTAACAATTATCTTAAAAAATGCTCCACTTCCTTCGCCATCAGGGAAATGCAAATCAAAACTTCCCTGAGATATCATCTCACCCCGGTCAGGATGGCAAAAATCCACAGTACAAACAACGACAAATGCTGGAGAGGATGTGGGGAGAGGGGAACTCTCCTACATTGTTGGTGGGAATGCAGGCTCATACAGCCACTCTGGCGAGCCGTCTGGAGATTCTTAAAGAAATTAAAGATTGAAATGCCGTATGACCCTGCTATCCCACTTTTGGGAATAACCCCCCAAGCAGCAGAGGTTCGCCTCGATAGCACAAGCTCGACCATGTTCATAGCAGCACTGTTTACAATAGCAAAGTCATGGAATCAACCTAAATGTCCAACAGTTGACGAGTGGATAAGGAAACTGTGGTACATCTATACAATGGAGTACTACTCAGCCATCAAAAATGATGAATTACTGGAATTTGCTGGGAAATGGATGTCATTAGAAAGAATTATATTAAGTGAAGTATCCCAAACCCAGAAAATTAAGCGCCGTATGTACTCCCTAATAGGTGGCTCCTAGTACCAAACTCGCCCAGCCCACATTGGGACACTCAAAAGTAAACCTATGTAACACAGTAATTGCAAGGATTATGAACAAGAGAGATGGGTTAGGAGGGCCACACCAGAAACAAGGAGAGAGGAGACCATGTTACAGCAGAGAAAATAGGCCTCCATCAAGGTCTGCAAGTAAGTAATGAGAAACCTGGTTAAGTTCACAGACGTTCTTTCCTGATCTCACCAGAAGGGGAGGGCATATAGTCTAGCAGATAAAAAGTAATCATTGTGCAAATGGGTAATGGACCCCGCCCTCAGTGAGGTTTCCTACTCTTATTACATCTACCCTTGAATGTGCTATTACAACAAGACTCCAGTTTAACAGCTTTTTGTCTCTGGCCAGGGGGTGACATACAGTGCCCAGCAGAATGGAGTGAAGGGAATTGCAGGAGCAGAAAAACTGCAAAAGAAAATCAACAAACCACAATCCAGAACTTCAGAGACTCTATATCAATCACATAGAACTAGGACAGCCTAATCTCTCCCCATCCTGGAGCTCAGGGACATTTGCGGAAGAGGGGGCGGTAAGATTGTAAGAGCAAAAGGATGGGAGGAGCAACGATTTGCAAGATTCTCAACAATAGTTGGGGCCAAAGCAATCATAATGGAACTTTGCATGCCCTGCGCAATGTCCAGCGCACTGTTGCCCTCATAAAGTCTAGCATCTGTTAAGGGCACCGAGACCCCTGGAGGCAAGGGATTGACAGCCATAGTAGTAATCTTATGATTAAGGGGAACAAGAGAAAGGGCTTATGGAAATGCCACTGGGTCCTTATATGTCATCGGAGAGGAGGACCCAGTGGAGAGTTAGGCGCACACAATAAAGGACTCTCTGGGAATTGGGGGGGAGACACTGGGGGAAGGGGAGGGGGAAGGGAGGGAACTGGTAAAAAATTTTAAAATGTATAATTAAATTTTTAATAAAAAAAAAAAAATAAAATTAAAAAAAAAAAAAAAAAAAAATAAAAATGGCTGAGCTCTTTAGTAATAGAAATCTTAACTGGGACTAGTTTAGGCATAGATGTAAGATTACTCTGGATACACAATGAATGGCTCAGAGCCTGTTAACTTGGAGGCTCCCCACTCACATTCCTTTCCTCCCTTCCTTGAATAGCTTTGGGTACAGCCTTGAATGCTAGGATTTCATGGACCATTTACCTGTAATCAAATTCTTCCATCGTGTTCTACAAAATGTCCTTGAAACAGTGTTAGTGATCAAACAAGTCGGGAAATCAGGCCACTGTCAGAACCTGTTGGCAATCTTCACGCCTACCAAAGTGGCATCCCTGCAGAGAAGGGACCAGTTTAGCTTGTTTAATCCAGAGTTTATCAAGCATATCTTTCCACACAATTCTCCTCTTCGTGATTGTCACCTAAGACAACATGAAACAGAGCAGGATCCCCTCGAAATCGACTCATCTTTCCTCCATAAAAATTTAATGAATGATTATAAATAACATAGAATTTATACAAAAGAACGATAATTCTTATTGTGATAAACTTGTATTGCGATGAACATCTTTTTATGTGTAAACTATTTATTGCCATAATCTTAATATAGTTATATATTTTCATAACGTATTTAAAAATGCTATTTGAGTCTAAGGGGAAACATTTACCCATCACTCATTTAAGATATAAAAAGGCTTTGAGTCTTAGTCACAGCTGCTGTCTATTCTGGCAACTTAACTTCTATGGCTGGAGTTAAATGTCTTTGCTGTGAATTCTAATGCAATATCAAAATAGCTGGATGTTATATATTCATAATCTTGGTTGCTGATGTTTCTGGATATTCCTTGAATGTATCAGGACCATTCTTTAATTGCAATATCTACGAAACTGATGTTAGTTTGGAAGCAGAGAGAGTGTCAGTCAAATGTAGCAAAATGCTTGAGGAAACCTATTTAAAAAGAGAAAAGGCTTATTTTAGCTTATAAGTTTGGTGGTTTCAGTTTACAGTTGGCCGACTTGCTTTTGGACCTGTAGTGAGGAAGTATATCATACCAGGAAAGCATGAAGCAGGAGAAACCCATTCATTTCATCTCATGGGACACAGGAAAGAGGGAGGGAAGAGAAAAGAGAAAGAGAATCCCTTTCAGATGCATGTCCCTTATAACCAGATCCTTCTATTAGGCTCTACCTCTTGAAGATTTTTCACTCCTAATAGTTCCAATGTAGGCATTAAGCCTTTATTACAGGGAACTTTGGGGGGCATACCAGAAGTTGCTATCTAGCCTAGTCTGGTCTCCAACTCTCAGTCTTTTGTGTGCTCAAATTGCCAGAGTGTGCCACCAGTCCAGCTAAGATTCAAACCCCAATGAGACTAAACCCTGTACTGGGTTTTTACATTGACAGTGGGGTGGGTCCCCTTACCTCCTCTAGATTAGAACACTTTCAGTGGTCTGTTCCTTTGTCAGACCGGCAGTGAAGTTATTTATTCATTTTACTTCATACTCTTGTCAGGCACAATGGGACATTACTCTTTAAGTTCTTTTCTGTGGTTAATGGTGACATTTATTTGATTGTCAACAGGAGCAAAGCTTTTTTCTGAAAATGGCCTTTTTTTTTTTTTTTTTTGGTTTCTCTCATCTGAAAAGGATCATGGACAGGCCAAAACAACAAGAACAATGACCATAGTGCTTCGTTTGCTTGTTTTTAATAAGTCCTCAGGAACGTGGTGAGAGACTTGGTCAGCTTCTTGCAGATGCCTCTGGCCTCTTACCATAGCCACGGTATTATAGTTGATAACTGTATTATAGTTGTTTGCTACTGAAGCACATGGCTCTTGAATAGTTTCTCCTACCCAGCTGTCAACTTCTGTTCTGTGCCCAGGGTCTCACCAGCCCTTCTGCATGGTGCCAGCCACTGCTGTACTTCTCCTCCGTGAGTTCCACTTTCTGAGATTCCCACGTGCCGTGCGACGGTTGTCTTTCAATGCTGGGCTTGTTTGATGTTACAGAATGTCCTCCAGGCCACCTATGCTGTCACAAATGACAAGGCTTGTTCACGTGGAATCATATCTTGTTGTGCAGTCACTTCATTTCTTTATCCATGCATCCGTGGATGGATACTGAGGTTGACTGCTTCAGAATCTGGGCTTGTCAGATAGTTGTTTGGGACCAAGAAGCCCCTGGTGCGTGGTGGGGCCAACTTGACAATGTGAGTTGACAGCAGCTCTTCCTTCTTGTCAGCTTTATCACTGTCCCTTTTACCCTTCCCATTTATCTCTCATTGAAGACTCACAATCTGAAAGATATGTTTTTGTGATGTGCGTGCGTGTGTGTGTGTTGGGGGTTGTCTGATTGGCTGTCAAACATACTCTTTAAAATATTTTCTACCACTGATAGATCATCTATACGCTGGCAAATGTCAGTGCATGCAAACCTTATTAAACTCAACAGGCCACACATGTAAAAGGGACATGAAGGCAAAAGAGAAACGGATTGGGCAAAAGGTTTCTAGTGGGAGAAGGAGGGGTAATTTGGACAGAGAAAGGTAAACATTGATTGTATTCATGTATGAAACTGTCAATGAATAAAAAATATTTTAATTAATTAATTAATTTATTATTTATTCAATTGTGCGTGTATGCGTGTGTGTGCGTGTGTATGTATGTGTGTAGAACCACGGGCAAATCTGGGAACCACCATGGACGCCTCCACCTCCTGTTTACTCTGCCCTGGGATTCACAGGCTCCGCCCTACCAGGACCAGAAACGCAGCCTGCCCGCGCTTCCGTCCGGCATCTATAGGTGAGGTCTAGGATTTGAACTCAGGACCTTCTGCTTGCAAGGCAGAAGCTTAACTCCTGAGCCACCTTTCCAGCCCAAAAAATATTTTAAAAAGAAAAAAAATTTTTTTCTAGTTCTTTGCTGTTGGTGGCTTTCTCCTGATGATCTGGGGGAGGGGGTGTCACTGAGGAGGAAGGCTGAGATCTGTTCTCTGATTGCAGTGAAACACCATCTCTGGGAATGGGCACAATTTAGAGGACAGCAAAGGATCTGTCTATATGGTTGAATAACATTTTCCACTTCTCAAATCACAATTACTTCTCACAGTCTCTGTGTGCAGGGAGACAACGTTGACAGTCCTGCTTCCTAGATGGACAAGCTGACGATGCGTACAGGGAACATTACTTCTGAAGTCAAACTTCCTATTGGGGAATTACTCCCTCCCACAGCAGCCCTTTACTTGACTTCCGGCTGTGATTTTAAAATTTTCAAAACTAACTTGAATGTTTGTTGTCACTTTTCCCGATATCTTCTGACTGAGCAAAATTTTTCTTCCTTCAGATTCCAGTGGAACTTTACAGGAACCTTTATTTTAGAATTTTTGAGAGTTGTTTGCTATTGTGAGGTCTTCAGGCAGAACTTATCCTTTTCCATCTCTGAAAATCTGTGACCTTGCACAATATTTTAACATGGGCCACAGAGAACTCTTCGATGTGACCTGTTCATAGTGACCAATTTATTCTGTAACTTTCCTTTACTCGTAGAGGATTACCATATATATGAGGTTCCATTATAGAAACCAATAGTTATCTTTTGATAGACAATGCAATCATATTTGACCTTCCTTAACCTTTTTGGAAGCTCAGACTTTTATTGTTCACAATATTAATGCATTCATGTGTGTGTGATTGGATAGATGATTCTGTATTGCTCTTTTCTCTTCTTACTGATTCTGCAAGATTGGATAGTAATAAAAAGTCAATGTTGTGTTTCTATTAATAAACAGCATTATGTTATTTTGCTGGGTCATTGTGTATGTGTATGAAGAGCTACAGTAACTGCAAAGTAGTTCACAGCTGCATAACTTAAAGAGATCCCACCACAGGCTGTGCCACACAGCAAAGATGCCGTTTATTAAAGGCATTTGTGTCTGGGGGAATCATTCAGTGGTAGAAAGCTTACCTAGCATGCTTAGGGCTCTGGGTTCAATACCTAGTACACCAGGTGGGGATGGGTTGGGGAAAATACATAAACCATATAGAACTACCACTAGCTGAAGGTTAAAGGCAGTTTTAGTGGGGGAGAATGGTTATAATAAGAAATATATAGGAAATAATAAAAAACATGTAAGAAAGTTAAGTGGATCAAGAGGTTGGTTGCTGCCAAGACAAAACACTGAGGCGAGATGGGTCACTTCAGAGGCAAACAACAACAAAGCTTTGTGACCCCATTGAACCAACTCTTCACCTTGAAGGCTGGGCCAGGTGGAGGGAATCTAAGAGATTTTTCAAGACGCTAGCCATGTTTTGGTCACCTTTGTGTCACTAACAGGTTCTCAGGCAGATGGCAGACAATGTGACAGATGCACAGAGTGGCATGGTGGACAGTCACAGGCTTTGGATCAAATAAAGCCGTGTTCCATTATTTATCACCAGCGTGTCCTTGGGAAGGTTGTGAACTTAGCTCATCTTCAGTGACCTCATATGTAGAAATGAGCACAGCACCTAATATTCAGGCTGTGAAAATGGAGGGAGAACTGAAGTGTAATGAGTCAGGAGAGAAGGTACTTAGTAATCCTTTATTCGGTGAATAAATGTTTGACGACTAAATAGAGATCATTGACTATTTTCTGTTGTGTGAAATAAATTCTGTTTTTGAAGGATAGGATATTAGTATCCATATAAGATCTGTTATAGCTGAACAATTTTTTAAATTTTATTTTTCTAGGTTTACGAGCATATTGCGTACTCATCCCTGCCTGCTTCCTTCCAGCCCCCCATCCCTCATCCCTTCCCTTGCCCTTCAGTTTGGAAAAAAGTAAAAAAAAGTGGGAGGAATGGCTGCACTAGGTTTTAATACACATTAACTATCTACTAAAATGAAAGCACTGTTATAGTGCTAGATGTGTAGATCAGTAGACTAGAACAGAGAGCTCAAATATTCCATGCTAAGTTCTTAAATAAGAATTAACAAACATTGTATGGTGCTGGGGTTGGAATGCAGGATTCGTGAGCAAGCTCTCTAACATTGAGCTATATAGCCTTTTCATCTTTATCTTAAGTTATTTTCTTTTCTGCAAGTGTGTGTGTGAGATGTACATGTGACATGTATGTTTATGTATGCAAATGTGCACGTGCATGTGTATGTGTATGTGCATGTTTATAGGCATGTATGTCAGAATCTTGAAGGTGACTTTTGGTGTCTTAATTGTTCTTTACTATATTTACTGAGACTGCTTATTGAGTAATCTACTTAGCCAGTTGCCCTTGGGGATTCCCTGTCTCTGACTTTGGTAAGCTAAAATTAAAGGTGGCCACCACGTCTTCCGACTTTTACATGGTCTGGTGATTTGATCCTCTCACTCTCATGGCAAGGGGCTTATCACTGAGACATCTCCCAAGCCCTTATTTTTATTTTTGAGATAAGGTCTCACTAGTTTTCCAGGCTGATTTTGAACTTGTTACTCTGTGGCTCAAGCAGGTCTTGAACTTGTGATCCTTCTGTCTTTGCCTCTCACTTGTTTGGGATTATAGCCATCATACCTGGTTAAAATTTTTCATCTTAACCATTTTAAGTAGATAGTAGTGGTAATGCTAAGTATGCTCATATTATTGTAATCAAATCTCTTGAACTTTTTTTTTTGTTCAACTAATTTTTGCCAAACGTGCAAAAACAATTTGATGGAGGGAAGGTCAGCCTTTCTAGCAAATGGACTAGGAACAATTGGCCATCTACAGAGAAAGGAATGACCTTGACCCAAACCTGTCACTTTCATAAACATTAAATCAAATGTGTGTATTAATCAGGGTTCTCTGAAGAAACAGAATCTATAGAACATAGTATATAAAAGTTTATTAAAAAATAACTCAAAATAAAAATAGTGTCCTTCAAGGTAGCCACCTGCCGCAGCCTCTTTCCTGGCTGGAATGTTCCACAAAGCCAAAGATCCCGAAAAGGTCTCAAGCCTTTGCTCCTTTGGAGGGTCGAAGACGCTGAGTTCCCACGTTGGCAATGAACAGCGAACAGCAACAAGGCCCAGGCTCCAAAGGCAGCGGGAACAGCAACATCCTGGTGGAAAAGGTGAAGCTCCAAGTCAGCCAAGGACGGAGGCAGCCGCAGCAGCAACAAAGAAGGCCACGATGCTCTAAAAGCGAATGACGGGCACAGAGTGGACTCCACAGCAAGTCAACACCGGATAAGGGAAGAGCAAGTCCCTTCTCCTTGCACCTCCTATTATCCAGTCCACCACTGGAAAGTACCATCCAGTATGGGCTGGGTTTTCCACAGCAATCAATCAAGTACCTTCATGCTTGTTCAGAGGCCATTCTAACCATTAACTTTCCACAGCTGCCCCCAAACAGTCCGCAACTGTCAAAGTGACATCGAAATTCAACCGTAACAATGGATCACAAACTTAAAAGTAAAATGTAAAACTATAAAACTTATCCAATATGATAAGTACTCAATATGTTTGTAAAACTAGAAAAATAAAATAATAATTAAAAGAATAAAAATAAAATTAAAATAAGCAAATACCTTTTTTAAAATTTATTTTTCCCCAATCATGCAAGCTCAATAGGTACCCCGGTCCTCTCCCTCCTCCACTCCTCCCCAGTTCCCCTTGCACCTCCCCCCCTTTTCCCTTCCTTTCACCCCTCCCTCCCCTTCTCCTAGTCTTCCCCTTCCCCTTCCCATCCCCTGGAGCATCCTTTTATGCTAATGCCAAACCTCTGAGTCCTTCATCTTAGTGAGGTGTAAGGACTCAGTGGCATAGCCTGTAGCCCTTTCTTGGCTCCCCATTAGTATGTTATGACTGTTAATCCCTTGCCTCTAAGGATCTACTGCCTCTGATCCATGCTAGACTTTGGGGGGTCGTTGACATGTCAGTCATTGTGCAGGTCATGCAAAGTCTGATTATGGCTACTGCAGTCCTAACTTGTGTGGAGTATGTTGCATATCGTTGGTCCTCTCCATCTTTAGGCTCTTACAATCTTGCTGCCCCCCTTCCTCAAGTTTCCCTGAGCTTTAGGATGTGGAGAGATTGGGCTGGTCTGGTTCCAGGTGATTAATAGCAGGGTCTTTGGTGTTCTGAATTATGGTTTGTTGTTGTTTTCAGCCTAAAATTAGCAGATATCTTTTAAAGAAAAAAAAAAAGAATTAGTTATTAAGCCTGAGCAAGCAGACAGGAGATTGTCTAATTAATGGGGAAGGTCCAATTCATGGTGGGTGAGACTTAGCCCTAGTTAGATGAAGGAGGGAACTGGTTAAGGAAGCTGGCACTCTTTGGTATAGTTGGCCAGATATGCTGGTCTGGCAAGTGAGGATTGTCCATCTCCCATTAATGGATATGCTTCCTTTGGTCTCCTTCCAAGCTGGACTAAGAGATGTGGCTGAACAATCGTAAGCAGGAAAAAAACCCACTTTGTACCTTCTTAAGTTGTTTTGTCCTAAACTTACCAGCACCATGCAGAGTAACTACCATAGCCTTCTCGTCAGTGGCACATGTGGGACTGAGGCCCTCTTCCCATTATGCGCTCAAGGCTCCAAGCCTCCAGAATGACTGGTTCCTCTCTTGAGGTGGAAACTTCATATTCGTAAGTCACGAGCTGATGGAGAAAATAACTCTGACGGAACTAAGTTCTGAGATTCCCAAGGAAAAAGTTGGTGAAGGGCACTTGGCTGTTAATCAAGAGGTAGGTAGGATTTAGTGGATCATGGCTAAGAATCTTTACTCAGAGAATGGCTACAAGCACAGTAGTCTGGAGGATCCAGAGAAGAACAAATAGGTTGCATTTTGCTTGATTTGTGGATTCACTTCATGCCTTTCAGATGGCTTGATGGTGCCCAGAGCCAAGGCTACGGGGCAATGTGAGTCTTGGCACAGTGGGTTGATAGAGAAACTGCCTGTGTAGATATCACTCAGAATTTACAGCTTTCTATATCTTCTGGTCAAGGCAGCTATTAGGCAGGAAATAGGATGTATCGAGGCACATAGAATTAGCCCCTAAGATGAGCAGACATCACTTGGAATGCGACCTCATGACTGTGTCTTCTGTGAGGAGCAAGTTAGTAAAAACGAGGTCCCAGACAGTTATTTATGCCTTTAGACTTGGAAGGTTTCTTGGTTTAGTGTGCGTGTGTGGTATGTGACATGATGTGTGTATGTATGTAATGGGGTGAGTTGTGTGCATTTCCTGCGCGTGCGCGTGCGTGCGTGTGTGCGTGTGTGTGTGTGTGTGTGTGTGTGTGTGTGTGTTGCTTTCAAGGAAGACAGACACTGAGACTGAGTTTGTGGGCTTGTGTCTGTTAATTGATCTGTTATTTCTTCAGGTTATTTTCTTCCTTGGCTAGTATACTGTGTTCAGTGACTAATCTCACATGACTTTGGGAATGTAGTGGGATTAGGACATACATCTCTTTACTTTTATGTGAGGTTTACGTGTATCTGCATGTGTGTATGTGGGCGCATATTCTTGTATATGCATGTGGAGGCCGGAGGTTGACTGTCTTCTTATATTCTTTCCTATCTCTACCACTCCAGTGCTAGGGTTCCAGGCATGTTAAGCTATGGCCAGATCTCTCAGTGTGCTCTGGGGATTCAAACTCAGGCACTCACACTTATGTGACAAGCATTTAATCTACTGGACCATCTCCTTAGTGCTTAGAATCTAGTTATTTTCATTGGTGCAGAAACTTTTTTAAAGTACTTACTTTAAGTTGTTTCAGAAATTATGAAGCAAGTGTAGATTTTTTGCTGGGATAGCCTCAATTTACATCCTAACAAAGAATTTATCTTGAAGTAGTGTCACTGTGACACAAAATATCTGACAGAAACAGCTTAAGGTAGGAAAGGTTTATTTTGACTCTAGTTTCAGGGAGATTGCAATCCATCTTGCAGGGAAGACAGGGTAGGATTGGTTCCTCTCTGGCAGCAGGTGTGAGGTAGATAGACTATTCATATCAGGGAAGTTCAGGAAGCAGAGGCAAGGACTAGAGCTATGGGTGGTATACATTTTCTCAAAGCCCACCCCTAGTAACTGACTTCTGACAGTTTCCTAAAGATTCCACAGTCTCCTAAAATATTGCCACTATCTGGAAACAAATGCTCAAAATACGAGCTCTGGAGGAAATTTCAGAATGTTAGATTCAAAGCACAGAAATTACCAACATGCACCCATCACAAGAACAAAGCCTCAAGCCGTTTGGCTTCAATGCTATTGATCTTCATGGACCACCCTTTTAAGAAATGAGTTTTCTCGTGTCTATTTTTAACATCACAAGGAACTATAGATGGAAGTTTTAGGAAAATTTGCTCAGTTGTCTGGGAGATATCCAAATATGAAACAGGAAGAATTGTCTGTCAGCCATTCAAAAATTATTCAGATCCTCTGTTGTACTCAGAAGCCTTGAAAATAGATTTCCATATGACATTTATCATGGTTATTTATAGTCTGATTTACAAAATATGCTCAGCGTGCAAACTTGTGGGATACAGGCTGAAAGAATGAATACTGAGATGAATTTCTAGCTGAAGATAATGTTTAGGTTGAGCTCCCACATCGCCGGGCTTGGTCAACACATGAGTAGTCTGTCGTACTGGATGTATTTTGTCTGTCTAAGAGATTAGAACGGGGATATAGCTTGGTGACAGCATTTGCCCGGCATGTATGGGGACCTGACTTCAACCCTTGCTACTTCAAAAAAATGCCCTTATTAAATATAGATCCAAGATTATATATAATATAATATAAATAATATATATGACCTTTAATCCTCTTCATTCTGTCTTTAAGTTGTGATTTAGATTAAGCAATAATGTCATGGCAACATGGACAACTTTTTTTATTAATACATTTTTTATTATTATTTCCGCTCATACAAACTTAATAGGTATACCAGTTCCCTCCTCCCCCCAAACCCCCTGATACCCCTCCCCTCACCCCTCCCTCCCCATGCCCCAGTGCCTCCCGCCCCAATTCCCAGAGAGTCCTTTATTGTGCATGCCTGACTCTCCTCTGGGCCCTCCTCTCCGATGACGTACAAGGACCCAGTGGCATTTCCCTGAACCCTTTCCCGTGTTCCCGTTAAGCATAGGAACACTACTGTGGCTGTCAATCCCTTGCCTCCAAGGATCTTGGTTCCTTTAGCAGACGCTAGACTTTGTGAGGTCAATAGTGTGTTGGACATTGTGCAGGGCATGCAGAGTCCTATTATGATTGCTTTGGCCCTAACTTGTGTGGAGTATCTTGCAAATCATTGCTCCTCCCATCCTTTTGCTCTTACACTCTTACCGCCCCCTCTTCCACAAATGTCCTTGAGCTTCAGGATGGGGAGAGATTAGTCTGGCCTAGTTCTAGGTGGTTGATATAGGGTCTCTGAAGTTCTGGATTGTGGGTTGTTGATTTTCTTTTGCAGTTTTGCTGCTCCTGCAATGCCCTTCACTTCATCCTGCTGGACACTGTATGTCACCCTCTGGCCAGAGACAAAAAACTGTTAAACTGGAGTCTTGTTATAAGAGCACATTCAAGGGTAGATGTAATAAAAGTAGGAAACCTCAGTGAGGGAGGGGTCAATCACCCATTTGCAAAATGGTTACTTTTTATCTGCCAGACTATATGCCCTCCCCTTCTGGAGAGATTATACCCCCTCAGTTGAAAATGATCAGGAACGAACGTCTGTGAACTTAACCAGGTGTCACATTACTTACTTGCAGTCCTTGATGGAGGCCTATTTTCTCTGCTGTAACATGGTCCCCTCTCTCCTTGTTTCTGGTGTGGCCCTCCAACCCCATCCCTCCTGTTCGTAATCCTTGCAATTACTGTAGTATTACATAGATTTACCTTTGAGTGTCTCAAGGTGGGCTGGGTGGGTTTGGTACTAGGAGCCACCTATTAGGGAGTACATACGGTGCTTAATTTTCTGGGTCTGGGATACTTCACTTAATATAATTATTTCTAATGACATCCATTTCCCAGCAAATTCCAGTAATTCATCCTTTTTGATGGCTGAGTAGTACTCCATTGTATAGATGTACCACAGTTTCCTTATCCACTCGTCAACTGTTGGACATTTGGGCTGATTCCATGACTTTGCTATTGTAAACAGTGCTGCTATGAACATGGTCACACTTGTGCTATCGAGGTGAACCTCTGCTGCATGGGGGGTTATTCCCAAAAGTGGAATAGCAGGGTCATATGGCATTTCAATCTTTAATTTCTTTAAGAATCTCCAGACGGCTCACCAGAGTGGCTGTATGAGCCTGCATTCCCACCAGCAATGTAGGAGAGTTCCTCTTCTCTCCACATCCTCTCCAGCATTTGTTGTTGTTTGTATTGTGGATTTTTGCCATCCTGACCGGGGTGAGATGATATCTCAGGGAAGTTTTGATTTGCATTTCCCTGATGGCTAAAGAAGTGGAGCATTTTTCAAGATATTTGTTAGACATTTTAATTTCATCCCTGGTAAAGTTTCTTTTAAGTACCAGGGCCCATTTTTTAATTGGGCCATTGGTTTCCTTGGTGTTTAGTTTTCTAAGTTCTTTGTGCACTCTGGACAGTAGAGCTCTATCAGATATGTGGTTTGTGAAGATTTTCTCCCATTCTGTGGATTGCCTTTGGGCTCGTGTTACAATCTCTTTATCTGAACAGAAGCTCTTTAATTTCACAAGATCCCAACTGTTGAGAGTTGGTAGCAGTGACTGTGCCATTGGATGTCTGTTTAGGAAATGTTGGCCTAGCCCAATCAGCTCGAGGGAGTTCCCTATCCTTTCAACTATGGTTTTTATAGTCTCTGGCCTGATATCAAGGTCCTTGATCCATTTGGAATTAAGTCTTGTACATGATGACAAGTGTGGGTCCAGCTTTAATCTTCTGCATGTGGAGATCCAGTTTTGCCAGCACCATTTGTTGAAGATGCTGTTTTTTTTCCATTGGATTCTTTGGGCCCCTTTGTCAAAGATCAAATGGCTGTAGTTGTGTGGGCTTATGTCTGGGTCTTCAATCCTTATCCATTGATCTGTGTGTCTATTATGGAGCCAGTACCAGGCTGTCTTTATAACTATGGATTGGTAGTATAGACTAAGATTTGGTATGATGATACCTCCAGCCATGTTTTTGTTACTCAGGATTGTCTTTGCTATCCTGGGTCTTTTGTGCCTCCATATGAATTTTGAGATTGTTTGGTCAACTTCTTTAAAGAATTGCTTTGGGATTTTAATTGGTATAGCATTGAATTTGTATATTGCCTTTGGTAGGATGGTTGATTCTGCCAATCCAGGAACAAGGGAGGTCTTTCCACCTTCTGGTGTCTTCTGCAATTTCTTTCTTTAGGGTTTTAAAGTTTTCATTATAAAGGTCTTTTACCTCCTTGGTTAGGTTTATACCAAGGTATTTCATTTTTTTAGAGGCTATAGTAAATGGGATTGTTTCTCTCAAGGCTTTTTCACTTCTTTCATTCTGGGCATATAGGAAGGCCTCTGATTTTTGCACATTTATTTTGTATCCTGCCACCCTGCTGAACTTCTCAATTAGTTCCAGGAGCTTCCTGGTGGAGTTTTTGGGATCACTCAGGTATAAGATCATGTCATCTGCAAATAAGGATAGCTTGACTTCTTCCTTGCCGATTTGAATCCCTCTTATGTCCCTTTCTTGTCTTATGGCTTCAGCTAAGACTTCAAGTACAATATTGAATAGAAGTGGTGAGAGTGGACAGCCTTGTCTAGTTCCTGATCGAAGTGGGAATGCTTCAAGTTTTTCCCCATTGAGCATAATCCTTGCTGTGGGCTTGTTGTATACAGCTTTTATTATATTGATAAAGGTTCCTTTCATTCCTACAGTCTCTAGCGTTTTGATCATAAAAGGCTGTTGGATCTTGTCAAAAGCTTTTTCTGCATCTTTCGAGAGTATCATGTGGTCTTGGACTTTGGACTGGTTTACATGATGAATTACATTTATTGATTTGCGTATGTTGAACCAACTTTGTGTGCCGGGGATGAAGCCTACTTGGTCTTCTTTTTGATATGTTTTTGAATCTGATTTGCTAAGACTTTATTGAGAATCTTTGTGTCTGTGTTCATCAGGGAGATCGGCCTATAGTTTTCTTTTTTAAGTGAATCTTTATTAGGTTTTGGGATTAAAACGATATTAGCTTCATAGAAAGAATTTGGTAGTGTTATGGACAATTTAAAATTCAGGTTTTTTGCGTCTATTTGGGTCTTCCTTTGGCTGAATCCCCTTCTAGAACATCTTCCAGGTGCACAGGAGCCCTTTTCATTTCATCCTGTCTGCTAATTGCTGCCTGAATCTCCCTTTATCTCTGAGATTCACAGTGACAGTTTCCTCTGATTTCTGTTTCCACCACTTTTTTTTCTCTCTGCGTCAACTCTGTTGTTTAATGAGCATTTTAGGATTTTATTATTTTGATAGCTATATATGTATTTTGCTCTTAGAAACTTTGCTTGTTTTTAATGTGTAGTCCCGATATTAATTTTTCTCTTTGCCTGTTCTATTTGTGTGTATGTATGTGTGTGTATGTGTGTGTGTGTGTGTGTGTGTGTGTGTGTGTGTGTGCGTGTGTGTGTGTGTGCGTGTGTGTGTGTGTTGGTCATAGAACAACTTTCTTAAATGAGTTTTCTCTTTCTATTATGTGGACCCTGGGGATCAAACTCAGGTCACCACATTTGTGAGCAGGTGCCTTTACCTGCTGAGACATCTTGCCGGCCTCTGATATTAATCTTTGAACAATTGACTGCTCTTGAGCCCCCAACCCCCTCATACCTTTCTTTGTGTCCTTGATCATTTGAACCAATTATTTCAGGGTCTCCTTTGGATTAATTATCTGAATTTGTTGCAGATTGTACCATGGTGAACAGGATAAAATATTGCTTATGCGTTTAGTTATTGACCACTAAGTTCATCCTCACTGACACGTTCTCTGTGGGACATCTGCGTGGCTTGCATGTAGCCTTGCAGAGTCGCTTCATGTTGATAGACCTATGTACTAGCATAAATTGCTAATTTTTTTTGTTAGAGGATTTGTTAGTATATTGCAAGACTAGTATAAATTAAAAATATATTAAAAAAATAAAAAATAAAAAAAACTTTGTGTAGTCCAGACCAGATATCAATATATCTACACCTGTGTCTACATCTATATCATCCATACACACACACACATACACATTCCTAGGAGAGAATATTTCTTTCACCCATGGGTAGTGCTCAGACAGATTATTTTTAATCTCTCTGTGCTAATGGTTGATTTGCTTTTGCCCCTAGTCCACTATTTTATGAGGGTGGATTTTAAAGGCTTCAGTTTTAATCCCAACAGGGACAGAACAATCAGAACCCACAGAGTGCCAGTAAAAGCAGTGCCCGTGGTGTCCCCCTTCCCTTGCTGAGTGACATCAATTTGAAGGTCTACCTCTCTGACTTTCAGCTCCTTTGTATTTCAGGCATTTGAGGATTTTATTTCAATAACTTTATTTCAATAGAAGTACAATAACATATTCTTTTAAAAGATCGTTTGGCAGAGAAGGTATGAACAGGTGTGTATTCCTGTGGACATGCATATGGATGACTGTTGGAAATCAGTTCTCAACTGCCCACGATGCGGGTTCTGGGGATCAAACTTAGGTTGCTAAGTTTGCATGCAGCCCCCCTTAGCCATTTTACTGTCCTCTCAAACTCTTGAGCAGTAGCTATTGTGCTTTATCCAGAATTTTTAGATTGTATTGTATTGCAGAAGGAAGATTTTTTTCAGGACACACTTCACCACCAAGAATCAGATATCATTATTTCCTTACTGCTCTTAAATCTCTTATCCTACGGGGCTTCAGGCCTGCAAATATCTCACTGCTTTTTAGTGTTATCAGTGCACCTCTCTTCCATGGGCATCTTTTGTCTGTCTAAAATACGCCCGGTTCTCTTCCACTGTGAAAAGGTTTTCACCCAACTCTGTTTTTTTCTTACTTCTTCTGACCTACTTCACAATTGCAGCTCCTGGTAGTGTGTTTTATTAATATGCTGCTGGCAGTGTTGATTTATCAACTCTCTTCTGAATATCTGGAGACGTGACTTTTGTCTTTCGCATTTCGCTGAATGGATTCTTTCCACTGTCTCCCATGACAACCTATTTTCGACATCTAAAGGCTTGTTACTTTCCCCAGATCTCACAAAGCTGTGCTTCTCTAAGGTTTCTTAGTGGATCACCCTCTGCCTCAGGGCTTGAGGCTCATGTCGTAATACTGTTCTTATATTCCTTTAGCCCGCCTCCTGCATCTCTAGAACCCTTCGAATGATTTTCGACTCACCGTCATTGCTCAGGGGCAGTCTTTCACACCTTCATTCTGCATCCTTCTTTCTTTATGTTTTCTTCCTTTATCTTCCTCCATTGTTTTTTTTCTTCCTCCACTTTTTAAAACATGTATATGACGTGCATGCATGTGTGTATGTGTGTGGGAGCACATGTGTGAGCACAGGCTTGTGTGCACGTGAGTATGCGTGTGTGTGAGTCGGAAACTGATATCTAGAATCATCCTTGATTATTCTTCCACCTTATTGGTCTGAGGCTGGGTCGCTAAGGAAACCCAGACTCTGTGACAGTGTTAGTGTGGCTAGCCAGCTTGCTTTGGGGACCCCCAGGCTTCTCCTTCTGGAGGTGGAATTCTATCCTAGGCCTGGCATTTTTTTTTTTTTTTTTTTAGTGTGGGTTCTAGGGATCTAAATTCCACTCATTTTGCTTGGGAGCAAGTATATGAGCTGCTGAGCCATCTCCTAGCCCCCCACGTTTCTTTTAAATAGATCCACCAGATAACATCTTTAGCCTTATAAACTTTGAACTAAAATTTGTGTTTTTTAATTATCAGGTACTTTTTCTTGGATATCTTGCTGACATGCCAAAATCATTGGCGGTTACATCAAGTTTATGCTTTTCTGAAACAGTTCATCCTTCTGGCTTACCTAGTCTGTATGTAGTATCACTACATTTCTCTTCCGTGCTTAAAAAAATAGAAAATGTTTTTGCTTCTGGCATTTTTCATCTTTCCAACTCTTTCTCCTACTCTTGTCCTTGTTTTATAACTCTCCTGTACCTTTTCCTGCTTGAACAACATGGTTTATCTTGTAAACTCTTCTACAAAAGATCTCATTTGTTTGCATGTGTGTACAGGGTGCATATATGTGTACAGGGTGTGTGTGTGTATGTGTGTGTGAGGATACACACTGGTGTGTATGTGCACGCACATGTGTGTGAGTGTATATGTATGTGGAAGACCAAGGAAGATATCAGGAATCATCCTTAATTGTTCTTCCACCTTCTCATTTTGAGGCTGGGTCTGTAAATCCAGAGCATTCCATTAGGCCTAGTCTAGTGAGCCAGCTTGCCCTGTGGACTTCTAGGTTCCACCCTCCTTCCAGGGCTGGAATTATAGCAGATCTCCATGCATGCCTGGCATTTTATGTGGGATCTGAGAACCCTGATCCTTTGGCTTGAGTGGCAAGTGCTTTAACCTAAGTTGAGCTGTCTCCTAATAATCTGTCTCACTTGTGTGGTGTTACTGTTTCTGTTTCTCTGAGGCTGCTGCGTGGATCAGAAGTGATTCCACCCACAATCTGCAGATTAGCCTCTCTTCTCATGAGTGTCCATGTGATCACCCCCTGAACCCAGCATGTCTCCCCTTTTGACATTGCTTACTTTGTCATCTACAAAGTTCACACTTGAGAACTGTACAATTGAGCTAACACGATCCCTTCAAGTTGTCACTTACTTGGTGATTTTGGGTTGGGCTGCATTCATGCCTCGACTACAGTTACTAACTAGAATAAGATCAATCCCAAACTCCCTACTCTGATGGTAACGACATACTGTTGTTCCATGTCTCTTTTTAGCTCCATGACTAATATGATCTGTAAGTATGGTAAAGTTATGAGTCATCAAGTAAAAGGTCTTTTCTAAAATGAAGTGTTAACAAAAGAAGAATGGCCAAAATAATAGACTTTCAAGGGAAGAGAATCAAATGGCTTAATAAAAGATAAATAATGCTCACTGCAGTGAGATATCACCATGCATCCCTAGAGCAGATTAAATAAAAAACAGTGTCACATTTTGACAAGAATATGCAGTAGCAGTTTTTATACATGCTTATGTCTGAGCAAGCAGTTCTGCTCCTAAGGCATAGGTACATGACAGCGATGTTTATCTCTAGAGTCACCAAGATGAACAGGAAATCTCACAGTAGCACTAATCAAATCAGAACAAAACTTGAAACTATCTCTAGTGTTATGGATCAGGAAAATGAAATCGACAAGTTAATAAATGGAATAGCATTCAGCAGGAGAATGAGCAAGTTCTATAGTGTGAATGAGTCACATGAACATGATGAAGAAGCACACACTATATGATTTCATCTTTGTAATATACAAAAATGTTCCAAATGACTGTGCTGCACTTATTCTCATGAAGTCTGGAATGCAAGAGGGGTATCTGTCAGATTCTTTTTTTTTGGTTTTGGGGCTGGACACAGAAATATGTTCTGCTCATGAAAATTTTGTGGAACGCCAATTATGTTAGCATTACATTGAAGGCTAATGCCAGGAAAAGGGGAGCTTCTTTACTCAACAATTTACCATGGGTAAGTCATCCATGCTCCACAAATATTCAGGCTCTTGCCGGCACAGACATCCCAGATGAAACCCAGTGGGCCACATGTAGAAAGGGATGTAAGACTGGCTGCAAAGGATGTAGTGGGAAAGGAAGTGGAATGCGAATGGGTAATAAGGTGAAAACACATAAATTCATTGTTTTTAATACGTGAAAGCATCAAAGAATAAAAAAGTAAATCTGAAATAACTTAGAAAGAAGAAGGGTGCACTTGGCATGTAGTTTTGAGACTATAGGCTGTAATTGTTGGCTCCATGGCTTGGGGTCTGAGGTGAGGCAGCACATCATGGTGGGAGAACACAGGGGCTCACATATGGCTTGGAGCAGCAGCAGAAAGAGTGGATCTTACGATTCCTTTGCAGGAATACCTCGGAGTCGTTGGAGCTCCCACAGTGTCCTAGAAGCTCCCACAGGACTCCCCATCTCACAATTTCCACCACTTCCAAGAGCACCACACCAGAGAACAAGTGTTTAACACAGAGATCTTTGGGGGATATCTATTCAAATCAAAGCAACCATGTCCTTCAAAAACTAAAAGCAGAATTTTTGTTTTGTTTTGTTTCTTTTTTTTTTGGTTTTGGGGCTGGACACAGAAATGTGTGCTGTTCACGAAAACTTTGTAGATTCCAATTATATCAGCATTCTATCGAATGCTGATATAATTGGAAAAGCAGGGACAAAACAAAAAGCATATTAAATGCCCAGTGCCCTAGACAAATTGCAGGAATGTGCTCCACAACCTGCCCAAGTCTTCCTGGTAAATATAACGGAAGGCTTTTTTTCCACCTGAAAGTTATGACAATCATCTCTTGATACTAAAACCCAAGAAGGATGAAACTGAAAGTAACTGTCGTAGTTAACCACAGGTGTCAACTTGACAGCTGAGGGTTTGAGCTCTGGGCACATTTGTAGAGAATTAATGGTTGAGTTGAGCCCAGAGCAAACCTGCAGGAGATTGTCTAGCTGATGAGGAAGGTCCAGTCTATGGTGGGTAGGATTAGGCCCTGGAATAAATCATGGAGAGCTGCTTGAGAGAGTTGGCATCCTTTTGTAAACTTGGCCAGACGTGCTGGTCTGGCAAGTAAGGATCATCCCTCTCTCAGCTATTGCTTAGAGAATCTGTGGCCAGTTCCCTTGGCCTTCATGTTGTGTGACTCTCCTGTCAAGCTGGACTGAGAACTGGAACCAGATAATTGTAATAGACAATAAACCCCTTGTCCCTTAAGCCATTTGATGGTCATTTATCAGCAACCATGCAGGCGAACTGCAACAGTAACTATATGCGTCAAAGAACAGTGAATTCACGCCAATGCCGTGATCTCTCATGCTCCTTCTCAGACAGGGGGGTCGGAAGCAGGATAGGCTGAGGAAAATAAAAGGACAGGGAAGTGTGAGCATTGGTGAGGGGTCTGAATTTTCTGGAGTAATCATCACAAAAGTAAAAACATGAGGGGCTCCCAGAGACGGCTCAGGGATTAAGCCTCTGCCTCACAAGCAGAAGGCTCTGAATTCTTGGATCCCCTGTAAAAATGCCAAATGGTAGTGGCTTGTACTTCTGGACCTGAAAGGAAGCCTGGGAAACCCCAGAGCAAAACAAAGAGGAGGTAGAACCTCCAGAGTGATTCCTGGAATCACCCTTGGGTCTCCACAGTGACACACCGTGCCCTCTATGATACCGTAGATACATACCCATAACACACACAGACAGACGGATATCACATAAACACAAATAATAATAATAATTTAAAAAAGTAACCCATCAGTACTGGAAAATACTAAGGGTATGATGAAGAGGTGGGACTGAGCTTCTTCAATTCTGAAGACCTGGATATCACAGAACAGGCCCAGGCACAGAGGCATAGTCTGTGGAAATGAGAAAGCCTGAATTGAAAGGATTGTATTCTGAGAAAGGATGCTTGAGAGAGAGCAGGCAAAAGGGAAGGGAGGATTACCTTCAAAGAACTAGGTGGTGAAGAACAAAACAAAGTACCAAAAAGATATAAAATAAAAAAGGAAGAAAAACCAAATCAAATAAACCAAAAGCCCCTAAGAGAAAAAAATTTTGTATGTCTCACAACTTTACCACCAACCAACCAGCCAACCAGTCAAACAACCAGTCAACCAGTCAACCAATCAACCAGCTAACAAGGCAACCAAGCCACCAGTCAACCAGCCAATCAGCTAGTCGATCAGTCAACCAATCAATTGACTTACCAGCCTACCAACCTACCAAGCAACCAATCAACCAGCTATCTAATTAACCAACCAACCAAACCAATGAATGAACAGAAGCACTCAGTCCCCCGCTGAAGTACTGGGAGTTTTCTAAACAGAAAAGAAATTAAAGTAATGATCCTCTAAAATACCTCAACATTGTCAAAACAAACAAAAGGAAAGTTTATAGAGCTATATTTCAGAAAACCCAGGAAGTGAATTTGCATGTAAATCAACCAAGAAAATTCTGTTTCTGAAGAAACAACTACGAAACAGAATACAACTGTAGGGTTACATTCTCAAAAGAATTAATACACCGAATTAAGCATTTGAGGATGTAAAATTTGAGAACTTAAAGCAGAAATGCGCCAAGAATGAGAAACAAAAAGTGGCTCATCAAATACAGAAAGAGAGGGTAGGAAAACATTATCTCAGTAATAAAGACTAAATTATAAGAGACACAAGGAAGAGCACAGTAAATGAACATGGAAGAAGAGGGCAGAAAACAGGAAACAGGAAACACACTGTGCCTATTAGCTATATGTGTCAACCTGACAATTGAAGGCCATTCTTCAGGTATATCTGTAAGGAATTATTTAATTAAAGCAACCCTTGAGCAGCTGTGTGTCAGGCATTGCTTACAGCAGAACAGTGTAGACTGAGGTTAAACAGTATGTCCTAAAATGGGAATGGGTCTTGTTCTTAGGTGTGAGTTTACAGCACTCTCTGGTAAGTTAATAGTTAACATTCCATGCTCTCAAGTGTGGGGTGTGGTGGTAGATGGGCTGGTTTGTTTTGTTACTGTAGATATGTTCTATGAACTATGAATTTCAATTTCCTTCAGTGGAGAACTGCTGCTACCTGGCATTTGATGTAGGGTCTGGGGTGCTGGGGGTTTTGTTTAGTATTTTTATCTCTCCAATAGTTCCAGCAGCCACTGGCACTTTCCATCACAGATGATCTCTTTTGCACAACATCTTAGTCTCTTCTCTTATTTCTGTGATAAAAATAGCCTGAGAAAAGTTAATTGAAGGAAGAAAGATCTGTTCTGGCTCATAGATCAAGGTACAGTCTCGTCATGGCGAGGGAGTCAAGGCAGCAGGAGCTTGACACAACTTGCCACATTGCACCCGCAGTCAGAAGCAGAGAAGGATAAATCCAGGGAATAGGGTCACCCATGGTAGAGGCTCTTCTCACTTCAATCAGCATAATCAGCATAACCCCTCACGTGTATGGCCAGAGGCCCATCTCCAGGTGATTCTATTTGTCAAATTGACAATTAATAATGACCATCACAGTACCCTTGCCTGTACCCATTAGATCCCACCTGCTGCTGCTCGTTAGTTTCTTTACAGCTTGTGATTGTAGCAGGAAAGGATCTTTATTTTATGGTCCAGCTTCTTCTGCCTTAGGTACAGCCTGTTTGTCTAGGCCTTAATATTTCCTCATGTCTGAGGGTCCCCTACATTGTTGTACTTTTCTACCTTCAACGGCAACAGGATACTGTTTTGCATTAGTGCAGGATTCTGAGCCAGAGAGGTTTTTACCCACCCCCCCCAGACTGTCCTCCTACCATGGTAAAGACTTTCATTCCTCTGCTCCATCAGGAGCTTTACCCGGGATCAGGAGTGGGAGGACGTAAGCCTGTCTCAGCAGCTTTGTGCCTTTGCTTGGTAGGAGAGAGCCTGGTAAGTGAGTGGGTCTTTGTGTTTGTACCAGAGCAGCGCATGGCAGATGTCTGCAAGAAGAGCATCAGGACCCCCAAAGGGGACTCGCTTGGATTTCCTGTCCTTCCCTAATCTTTCTCAAGCGTACCTGGTATGATAGCAGGAAAGGAAACTGATGAGTGGGCTCTGATTCTGCTTGCATATAAATAAGGTTTCAGGGCTTCATACTGTCTTGTTAGCCTATAGTTAACCTTTAAGAGTTTGTTAACCTTTCAACTATTTTTTTAACCTACTTGTATGACAACTGCCGTGGTGTGTGTGTGTGTGTGTGTGTGTGTGTGTGTGTGTGTGTGTGTGTTCCATCTCTGTTTTTTGGGGGGTGGTTATTCTCATTAAAACTAACTTGTTTAGTTGCTCCATACTCTCAGATTACTGACGAGTTTGGGAAAAGTTGTGATTATATAAATTGTTTTGCCTTTTCTTATTATTAGGGTAGGATCGACATTCCCAAGTGGACACTGGAGGGGAGGGAAGCCCAGGAGTAAATGCCATGAAGTCTCATCTATCCCTCATCTACTGGCTGAAAGTCAGGGGCAAGAAGTCTGTTGAGTTGGTCTTTGTAGTCCAAGGGCAGAGAGCAGAGTTGGGAAACCAGCAAGTCAGTAAACCTGTGATTTTGTGCCAGTTCTTTAGTGTCTCACTGTGACCTGGAATGCTTCATTGGACCCTTCTGGTATTTCCTCATCTTCAGGACAGAATAGATTGCATGGCCTCCACAACCTTCTCTTGGCCTGTGATCTGATGTGCAGGAATGAGTAATCTCATGCCAGACATAGGAGGTCTAAAACAAATTTCTTGAGGGTCATCACTTGAAATTTTTGTGATGTTGAGCCAGGTTTGGGAAAGAAATCTGCCACCACTGTTGATGAGAATTATACCTTTATAGTATAGCTGTTAAATTTCTTAAAAAAATGTTTTTTCATGTTCACTCATTTAATGTAGTAGTTTGTAAAATTTTGTTGCTTATGAGTTAAAACTGTCTCTCTCTGTCTTTCTCTGCTTAGATGGAGCCCAAATACTCCATCTAAGAGAAATGTTAACTCTTAGTGATATTTAGAAAGTCTAAAAATTATACAACACAGGTGAATGATGTGAAGTCAATTTTTAGACTTTCTAGTGTTTTCAAGATGAGATTTTTTACCTTTGTATGAGGCACAACTCAATTCATCCTCATTCCCAAATGCTCTAATCAGAGTGCAAATCTGCTATCATTTTCCTTCTGCTCTCAAAATATCGTCAGTTCATAGTTCATTGTGGATGACCTTCTGGTGATAGCCCATTTCCCAATGAAGAAGTCAGAAGGACTTCAGTGGCACAGGGAAGGGAATACTTTAGAGAAAACAACCAAATTAACAGGAGGCACACCTGTTTGTATACTGTATCAAGTATACAAAGTATTCAGAGTCACTGTGCTACATGGATCTGAACTGGATGACTTGAGTGGTCAGACGTTTTTATAGGATGCAGTAGGACAAGAGATGCTGACATCAATTCAGGTTGGGACAAAGATCAAGAAGAAATATGGAAACAAAAGAACAGGGAGGGGAGAAGGTGGGACTACTTTTTTTGCAAATCGGCTCTCCTTGAGAACGCCCACATCTTAGGAACTTACCAAGTGCTATCCAAGTGTGAGTGGTTGACTGCAGAAGGAGACATTGAGGCCGAGAAGAGACACCAGCCCCACAGAGGTGGGAAAAGAGTCTGTCTGTGGGAAAAGGTGTCATGTTTACATCCAAGAAGTGGTATGTGGAACATCAAGCAGGAGAGAACTCCTAAATAACCCAAGACCCACAAAGCAAGGGGCTATGATTGGAATTCTATTTTAATATATGTATTTTTTGCAATCTTGTATATTTAAAACATTTATCTATTTATCTATCTATCTATCTATCTATCTATCTATCTATCTATCTATTTATTTATTTATTTATTTATTTATTTATGTATGTATGTATGTATGTATGTATGTTTTTAATATGTACTTGTCCAACCTGTGGGCTTCAGGCATCAAACTCAACTTTTAAGGCTCAGTGGCAAGTGCCTTTACTCACTAAGCTATCTTCCCACCCACACAATCCTGTGTATTTTAGAATCATTGTTCTGCCATGGAGACCCATAGCATGATAAAGGTTAGGATAAAGACACTCAGATAGCTGATGTCAGCTAATTTGTCTGGTACACCAAGACCTGGATTCATTGGTTGCATAGCACACTACACTGTGAGGTCATCATTAGACCAAGCCAAGAGCTTGACAAAATTGAGGTTCTCAGGAAATGACAGTGTGTTGTGCAGTCTTGAAATTCAATATCTGGTTTCTTGTAGCATTGAGTTTTTGCTATTTGACATAAGTGTTGTGTTGTGGTTTGAATGTGGATTGTCCCCCAAAGGCTAATGTATCTGAACACTTGGGTGGTGGTGCATTTGGGAAGATTATGGAACCTTTTGGAGACCAACTCTTGCTGGAGGAAGTACTTCACCAAGGGGGCTTGTGGCTTGATAACCTGGTACTTCTCTGGCTTCCCCTTCTCTCTTCTTCCTGAGAACGGCTCCAAAGTAACAGGCAACGTCCTCCTGACTCTAGGCTCTTATCATCGCCATTTGTTCCCTGCCATGATGGAATCTATCCTCTCTGGACTGTAAGCTAAAATAAGAAATCTTTTCTCCTTAAATTCCTTGGGTCGGAGTATTTTATCATAGCAACAGAAGAGTAATTGGAACATACTGTTTTGAGGTAAGAGTAACTGATCCACCTGGTAATGCTTCGCACACTGAAATAAACCCCAGAAGGACCAAATGTTTAAATGTAAAAAATGTGGAACTATAAAATCATAAGAATGAAACTCACAGTAATTAAAAAAAAGATCTTAGAATGGATATGGCTTGTTTAAACACTATAAAAATTAGACTCATGAAGAAAAGAATAAAGCAGATTTTCCTACGAAAAATAATTCGACTCAACAAAGTGCCATCTGTGAAAAGACAGTCTGAGAAAAAAAATATAGCAATACTTGTAATGAAAGCATTCATGTCTCAGAGCTGAAAAGATGGTTCAGTGGTTAAACCTCTGCCTTGAAAGCAGAAGGTTCTGAGTTTGGATCCAGGATTCTAACTGAAAACACCAGGCGGTAGCCTGTACTTCTGCTCCTGAAAGTGGAGCCTGAGAAACTCCAGAGCAAAACAAAGAGGAGGTAATACAACCGAGAATGATTTCTAAAGTCACACCTGGGTCTCCACAGGCACATACAGTGCCCTGATACACACACACACACACACACACACACACACACACACACACACATACACACACAAGAATTTAAAAAAAAATCGTGTCTCCTAGTAACCAAGAACTCCTAAAAACAAAAGAAAAAGGCTAAAAATTCATAGCAAAATGAACATAAGCCATAGAGAGGAAGGTCACAGAAAGAGAATGCATCCCTCACAAACAAACAAAACCCATGCTCCCTGATAGAGAAAGAAATTAAAAAATGAAAACAATCCCACTAGATTGACAAAGACCGAACTTTGATAGTCCTCTCAGTTGGCCCAGATCCATGCTAACAAATACTCCTGGCATACTGTCCCCTGGGTGGACAAATTGGCACCAGCATTTGTGATGAATTTGGAAGTATTTTGAAGACTTAAAAAGCTCGTTTTTTTGTTTGCCTCTTCTGTATTTCTGAATTTGTTTTGTAGATAAATGTGCATAAATTTTCAAAGCTGTGTGTACAGGCCGTTCTTTGCTTCTTTCTATTAATAACAAAGACAAGTAAGTAGATGTACAGAGTAGCCTAAATATCCACCCAAACGTGGTTGGCATAGTGTATTTACTCAAGAAAATCAATTCAATGGCTTTTTGCTAGTAAAATTCTATCTATGCATGTGTATCAAAAGCTGGTTAATATATTAAACTAGAAAACAAGTTGCATTATAGTATTCATAGAATGGTCTTATTTGTATTTGAAAAATTCAGAACATTCACAGCACATGCACTGTAAGCTGTGGTTAATCTGGTGGCTGCAGATTGGTAGTTTGGGACAAGGAGAGAAGGTTACTCCATTGTGTTGCCTTCTCTATTTGAATCTTTAAAATAAACTCACAAAATAGTTTATAAAATATTGTCAAATGTTTTAAAAAAGGGAATTACCGTGAAAAAATGAATACTGGTACCATATATTAGCTATCCCTATTTGTATAATGTTGAGAAACTGGGGAGGGGCAAATTAAGGTTTGGTATGGGGAACATCCCTACTTCTATCTCATCTTGGTTTTTTTCTTTTCTCCTCCTCCCCCCCTCCTCCTCCCCCTCCCCTCCTCTTCCTCCTCCTCCTCTTCCTTCCCCTCCCCCTCTTCTTCCTCCTTCTCCCCTTCCCCCTCCTTCCCTCTCCTCCTCCTCCTCCTATTCTACTTCATCCTCCTCCTCCCCTTCCCCTTTCCCCCTCCCCCCTCCTCCTCCTCCCCTTCTTCCCCCTCCTCCTCCTCCTCCTCTCTTCTCCCCCTCCTCCCCCTCCTCTTTCCCTCCTCCTCCTCCCCTCCTCCCTCCTCCTCTCCGTTCCCTCCTCCTCTCCTCCATCCTCTCCTCCTCCTCCCCCCTCTCCTCCCTCCCTCCTCCCCCTCCTCCTCCCCTCCTCCTCCCTCCTCCTCCTCCTCCTTCTCCTCTCCTCCCTCCCCCATCCTCCCTTCCTCTCCCCCCCCCCTCTCTCCCCCTCCTCCTCCTCATCCTCCTCCACCTCCTCCTCCTCCTCTCCCCTCCTCTCCTCCTCCTCCTCCTCCTCCTCCTCCTCCCCCCTCCTCCCCCTCCTCCTCCTTCTGGCTTTGAGCTTGGATTCCTCTTGCTTCAGCCTTCTGAGTCCTGGAGTTACAGATGTGCCCTACTCTTAAGCTCCACTTTTTTATGTTCACCTTCTTGGTTTTCTTTTTTGGGGGAGGAGTAATGATAGCTATGTATGATGACATCCAGGCTTTGATGGAATTCTCAAAAATCTTCATCAGCTGGGTCACCTAGACAAATGATCTTATGTTGGGACTTGTAACAGAGTGATACATAACAGGTCACCAAGCAATACATGTTAAATAGAAAAATAAATCTACAAGTCCACCTCACTGTATCTCAAAACCTGTAGATCACATTGAACAGCATTAAAAAACCCCAAGAAACAGGATGAGAAATTTGATGTAAAAAAAGCTGGGGTCCCCTGTGTAGGTTGCTAGTAAGATGGCTGTCCTCTGGGGTCCGCAGTGTTCCGTAGCACTTTGCATTATGGGAAATTGGGCGAGCAGCACATTGAACATCTTACATCTCATTTAAGCCTGTCATCTGTGATTTTCTGCGACATAGGTCTTTGCCTTCCAGATTCAGGGGCCTTTGACTTGACCATGTTGTTGCTGAGTGACAGCATGTTTTTCATGGCAGCACCTGCAACTCAGAAGCATGTTCGGCTGAAGGGCAGTATATGTGCTTGGGAACCAAACCAGCACCAGATCGCTTTAGAATTAGTCTTCCAGACACGCAACTGTAGCTGAAGCCGGGCGTTTGGAACCTCAGTGACTTCTATGATAGTGATAATATCGACTTTATGGAGGCAGAAAAAGCACAATCTTGGGGGATATTTTAGTCTTTAATGTGTTTGGAGGCAGAACTACCTGAATCTTTCAGAGCAAAAAAACCAATACAGAACAAAACAGAAAAAAATCCATATGTTCTGAGAAGAGAGAGGAAAAACAAAAAAGAAAAGAAAAAAAAAGCTGAATTAGCTTCTCCTTCCACTGAAGCAGTTTTTGTCGAGCATCTGCAAGTTGACATAGCGTCGATCCATTCAATCTGGTTCTAAATTGTTCTGTTAAATGCTGCACAACTTTTGTCACAGAAGCTGCCCCTCTTCCTTCTGCACGATTGTCTATAATTAAGGAGGAAACCAGAAAATAATGATAGGGTTCTCTTCTGCCTTTCTAATGGCTTTCTTATTAAGCATGTCTGAAAAAGCCACTGAGATGTTGATTTCCCACGTAACCGAAAGAAGTCAGCCATTACACAATTGCTTCTTTTTAAAAAACTACAAAGGGAAGCATATCAGAAAGACTCTCAATGCGCTAAAGACATCAGGAAGCACAAAAGGGGAAGAAAAAGACCTTTCCATCTTAAAAAAAAAGCTGGGAATAAAAGCATTGTTAAAGAATCATCTGCTAATTCCAATGAGGTGCCAACGCATTGCATGGAATGATCTTTGACGGATGATTGTGGCTGAAAGAAGGGAATATGGAAAGGGAGATGTGGTAGCAGGAGGTATAATGGTATTTATATGCCTCTTGTTTTTCTCTATTGGAGGACACCGAGAAATCCACAGACTAGTCATATCATTGCTTTAGTCATCTTTCTTGGAATGGACATGCCCACACTTTAAATGTTTCCAGATCACTTGATAATTACCAATTGCGGGGGTACTTGAAGGAAGGTGATAAAGTCTTGGGAGGATGGACCTTGATCTCCTTTCAATACCTCTTTCTTTTCTTATTTCTATTCCATAGACATAATAAAGAGAGAGACTGCTAGTATTGTAAAGTTCCCATTGAGTTACACAATGGGAGGTGGACAACATTAGTAAGTGCAAGTTTTGTTCTGCAGAAGTTTTATTGTTAGAGGTGGAGGGGCCTCTATAGAGGTTACCTTAGGTCAAGGCCTATATACAAGTTGAGTATCCCTCGTCAGGAATGTTCACCTTTTTTTTTTTTTAACCCCTAAAGCATTTGTACATTCACAATGAGATAACTTGGTGATGGGACCCAAATCTAAGTGAAATTTATTTATGTGTCATATATAGCTTATTTACCAGCAACCTGAAGGTAATTTATTCATTATTTTTAATGACTCTAGGTTTTGACCTCAGCTTGTCTCATGGGCAGGTGTGGAATTTAACGCTGGTGCACAAAGTGTTTTGAGTTTTGCTAGGCAGGAGGGTAGGAGGGAGCAGAATAGATTGATGAAGGGAAGGAAGGAGGATGGGAGGGAGGGGGGATGGAGGCAAGCCAGAATAAGTACTTAATATGCTTGTAAAACTAGAAAAAAATAAAGTAATAATTGTTTTGAGTTTCAGATTTTCATTTTAGGAATGCCTAATCTGAAGGCCAGAGTTCCATTTTTGAGTTCTGCCAGAAGTTTCTTCTCTGGTAATTTAGACACTGCTTCTTCTTTCTCTTCATTCCATTCCAGTGCTTGCTGGCTGGGCACAAGTCCATGCCGCTCGAGAAGTGCGTCAGCATTAACCCAGAATGAATGCCTACCCTCTTTCATGGCAAACTCTTTGTTCCAGGGCCTGGAGTACTCATGTAGGAACCGTTCTTTCTAGAAGGGAGACTGGTGAGCAGGGAAGAGGCAAGCTTGGAACATCCTTAAGAAGTGACAACATACTGTAGCTAGTTTGGATCTGGAATGTCCCACAGACCCGTGTGTTAAGGGTTTGCTATCCAGCTACACACTATTGGAGGTGGTGGGACCTTTAAGAGGTGGGGCATACTGGAAGGTGATTATGGCACTCTTGCCTCTTCATCTCTTTTGCTTCCTGGATTCCATAGAGTAAGCAGCTCTGCTACCTCCCACCAGAATGTATCACCACTAACCCATGGTCTGAAGTGGGAACAAGCGATCCTGGACTGAAACTGTGAGTTAATGAGCCAAAAGAAGCCCGTCTTTCTGGTTTCAGGTTGATTTATCTCAGGTATTTTTCATAGCAATGAGGAGCTGATTAACACATACTTATGGGGCATGGCTGTCTGGAATCTTGCTGGCGCGTCTTTCCATGCTGTAGTGACAAGGGCTTGGTTTGTAAGATCCAGATTATCATTCTAGGACAAGCCATTGAACCCAGCAAATTTCGATTTCTGTAACCATTAAACAATATAGGGAAGGGAATATTTTAAAATATTTTACATTTATCAGAGTTTGTATATACTATTTGTATTTATCATATAATGGTAAAATATTAGAATCAGTCAATATTCAGAGGTCACTGCAGGTTGTCTGACACAGTTAAAATTATTTCTAATTATTTTCTCTGCAGTTTTCCTTACAGGAGATCATTTGATATTAATCTGAACATTCATGGGACAGGGGGCACATTATCTCATAAGTAAGCTGCTTTGCTTTTTGAACCACTTCATCAGATGGGCAAATATGCATGGTTGCAAAGTCTGCTCCTTGATCTCATTCCTATGGTTGACTAGGTCATTGTTATGGTTTGGATCTGAAATGTTCCCAGCAAATTCATGTTTGGATACTTGTTTCCCAGCTGGGGGCACTGTTTTTAGAATCTGTGCAGGGGCTTAGCAGATGGAAGTAGGTTACAAGGGGTGGATCTGTGAATGTTATACCCTGTCGCTAGTTGTAGATCCACTTTCTGCTTCCTGGTGTGCTGGGTAAGGCACTTTTGCTATCAGTTCCTGATACCATGGAGAGAGATGCTCTGTCATACTTTCCTTTCGTAGTTACTCTTCTATTACTGAGATCATTTATTCTGAGTCAAGCAACTTAAGGGAGAAAGAGCTCACTATTTTGGCTATCATGGCAGGGAACACGTAATGGCAGGAAGAGAGGGCATAGAGGAAGGAAAAGGAGGCTAACCATTACAATTAGCCATACTCAGGAAGCAGAGAGAGAGTAGTAAGTGGGATAGGGTTATCAAATCAAGGCTCTACTCCCAGCGACATGCTTCTTCTAGTAAGGCTCAACCTCCCAAAAGATTCTACAACTTTCCCAACAAGATCAACAGTTGGGGACCAAGTATTCAGATGATTGAACCTGTGGGGGAAAATTTCACATTCAAATCACCACATTCTACCTGTTGACAGATAGCTCATGGCTATCTCATGATGCAAACTTCATTCAGTCCAATTTCAAAAGTCCCCATAGTCCGTATCAATTAAAGCACTGTTTAAATGCTCAACCACTTAAGACAATCTCTCTCTCTCTCTCTCTGTCTCTGTCTCTGTCTCTTTGTCTCTCTCATTCATTCAAGAGCATGGAAGGATTTTAATTAACATAGATATGCTGTAAATATGGAAAGAAAACATTCCAGTCCATATTCAAGGTACTGACATAAGCTTTAAATAGAAAAATAATTGGGGTTTTGTGAGCAAGAGGTATGCATAATTAAGTGGTCTTTGTCACGGTGTGGTCTGGTTGGTCAGACTCAATCTTGATTCTGCAAAGTGGTCAAGGCAATCTCTTAACTGTGACTTCCAAATTTTATAGCTTAAGGTTCCATCATCTTGGCCTTTGAGTCCAAAAATTTGTAGCATCACACCACCAGCTCTGCTGTCTACAGCATTAACAGCTTCTCTATGGACTAGTTTTATTCATGTCTTTCCTCAGCACACGTCCTATGGTCCTATGGTCAGGGTCTTCATTGTAGCTTTAAACCTTGCTTTCATTGGCTTTAGGTTCTCTCCACAGGGACTCTAACTTTGCTACACAGTGTCAAGTTCATACCTGCTCTTCATGACTTCCTCAATTTTGCACATTTTCCTTCACAACCAGTACCATTTATATGATGCCGCCAAGTTCTGCTGCCAGCTCCAAGTGTATCCCTGGCCCAGTCTGTGCCACAGCTATATCTGCTTTCATGTGCTGATGTGTAGACTAGGCAGCCGCTTTGGAAGAGCAAGAAAACACTCAACTTGGGCTTTGCTCCTGAAAACGAATTCAGATCTCGATAAAATGAAGCCTCCATTGGGTAGGGTTCTACTCTCAGGACATCTCTCCCAATGTACCATGCAGAATGCTAGGTTTTTCTCTTAATGCTGCTAAAATCTCCAACTACAACTACTGTGCTGTCTGTAGTCTCCCAATCTGAAATTTCAAGCTTGCTCACATAGCTCTCCTCTATCAAACAATTCAGCCTGTTATCTCCGGATTCAACTTCACCAAAGTCTTTTAAAATCTCATAAACCAGGTCTCCACAGTTTATATCTCTCTCAGCATTACTATCCTTCAAGCTTCCAACAGAATGCCCCATTATTGCTGTTTGCCTGCATGGTTGCTAATAAAATCATGACAAAACAGATTAAGGGAATGAACAAGAGTTTACTCTCACTTATGATTGTTTGGTCACAGTTCCTTGTCGAGTGTGGCAGGAGAGTATATACATCAACACCAAGAGAACTGCCACACCACATCCACATAACAGCTGAGAGAGGAACAATCATTACTTGCCGACCAGCATGTCCAGCCAAGTATACAGAATTTTCTCAACCAGTTCTGTCCATCTTATCTATCTGCCCAGTGAGTAATCCCACTCACCATGGACTGGGCCTTCTCCATCAACTAGACAATCTCCTGCAGGTTTGCTTTGAACTTAACTCAACTACTACTTCTCTACAAATGTGCCCAGTGCTTGAACCCTCAACCATCAAGTTGACATTTGTATCTAACTGTGACACCCTTTAAGCTCTGCCACAAAGATTCAAACTTTTCCATGTTTTTCCAATGTAACAATTCAAAAGACACAAAAGCTACATGGTCAACTTTATCACAGCAACATCACCACTTCACTGGTACCAAATTGTTTTGGTTTAAAAAATTTAGGGGAATAAAGGGATTTTATTCCAGTTTATGATTCCAGGTTACACTTCGTGGGAGGAGAAGTCATACTGGCAGGAATCAAGGGAACTGGTCATATTATATGCAAAGTAAAAGAGGAAAGAGGAGAGAACCAGTGCACATCAGTTTGTTAAATACTATCTAGCTCTCTCTGCCTTATCTACCTGCCTAAGGAATGACCATACCCATTGTGAGATGGGTTTCCCCATATCACTTGTACAATTAAGACAGCCTCCTACAGTTTGCTCAGTGGTTGGCCTTAGATACTCACACCCCAAGTGTCAAGTTGACAGGTGAAACTAGCTGTGATACTTCTCTACTGGCATGGACTGAAATCTAAACCCATAAGTCAAAATAAATCTTTGTTCCTTGGGTTGCTTGCATTAGGTGTTTTGCTCATGTGACTCAATTGTAGTTAATAAACCATGGTATTGGATATTTCTTCATCCATTGTTTGAGAGGATGCTGTGAGAATACTTGTAGATGAGCTTAGTTTTTAAATTGGTAGATATTGAGCAAAATAGTTTTGTCTTTCAAAATGTGGATGAGCCTCCTCCAGTCAGTTGAAGGCTTTAAAAAAATAAAAACACCCCAAACATTATAGGCTTTTACCATTGCTCCAGGAAGCTTTCCAAAAGACTGTCAGTAAAACCCCATGACTGAAGATGCAATACTTATGGATCACAGACTATAGGCAAAATGTATCAACTAGAACTGGTCTGAGAACTACTTTTTTTTATTATTTATTCAATTGTGCGTGTGTGCGTATGTATGTGCGTATGTGTGTGTGTGCGTGTGTGTGTGTGTAGAACCACGAACGAATTCGGGAACCACCATGGACGCCTCCACCTCCTTCTGCCCCGGGATTCACAGGCTCCGCCCTACCAGGACCAGAAGCGCAGGCCGCCCCCTCCTCCGCCTGGCGTCTATATGTGGGATCTGGGATCCGAACTCAGGACCTTCCGCCTGCAAGGCAGAGGTGTAACCCCTGAGCCACCTCTCCAGCCCTGAGAACTACTTCTTTGCTAGATAGCTTACACAGTACCAAAGAATATTGTAGAAGCTATTGGGAGAGAGAAATGATCACAGGCCTCATCAACTCACGAGATCTGCAAGTTGCAATAAAAATTACCATGACAACAGGTGACTATCAGTGTAATAGTGGCATGAGTATCAAGGAGACAACCGACAACTTTCTTATTGAACTCAAGACCCACTTTTCAGAAAGGAACACATTCCTGTTACTGTTAACTAGAACAAGATCTTAAAAAAGGGAAGGAAATGAATCAATAGGGAAAAGCAGCTGATGAACCTATAGATAGGAAGACAGTATACCAAACTGCTCTGTACCCATAGATTTAAGGAACACTTAACACTTAGCTTAGAAGTCTTCTACAACAAAGGTAGAGGATTTCAGCACCCTGACAGGATGCTGCCTAAGGCAGTAGAAGAGCAATGAAGTGAACAACAATGGCCAGCCATAATTCAGTGTACTGGTGACCCAGCAAAGTTCACCCACAATCAGGCTAAACTAATCTTTCCCCTATCATAAGGGGTGCTGGGGAAAGAAGTCAGGAGATTTAGATCCTCATTCCCAAAGAAGGGAAGGTTCACCATTGGACAAGACATTCCATTCAAGGGAGGATTGCAGTATCGAAGAAACTCACTGCAGTAAGATTTGTCCTTACCATACTTGTATAATGACTGACATACCAACATGCCCCATAGACTATCGAGGAACTCAAGAGAGATAAGAACATACAACGGAAATCTTGGAGACTAAAGTTGGAGGAGTGAAGGGAAATGCCCCTATCAGTGGCGTGGCCCAAAGAGAGGCAACTTTGTATACCACAAGAAGCCTGAATCTCCACAAGAGTAGAAAAGCCAAGGGAAACCCTGGGGTCCATAGAAGCAGACAGGTAGGAAGGTGGAAGGGAGTGGAATGGATTGGTGAAAGGAAGAGAAGGGGATTGGAGAGGGGGAGGATGGAGGAAAGCAGGGAAAAATACTCAATGTGCTCATAGAATTAGAAAAATAAAATAGTAATTTTTAAAAAGCATAGGGAAAAATTTCTTGCCATGGAACTGTTTTATACTTTGTGTTAATGAAAAACAGGCTCTAGCTCATTAATAAAGAGTAAAGCTAATAGTTTACTAGCAGCATGCTGGGGAAAGAAGTCAGGAGATTTAGATCCTCATTCTTTTTCTCCATGCATAGCAGATAGTTTTAATTTCTGGGCCACAGTTTTCTTATCTGTAACACTAATAAATTAGACCAAATATATGGTCTTTAAATTGGTTTAAAAAAAACCCACAAAAAACCAAACCAACCAAACAAACAAAAAAATCTTTCTTAGCCTTCCTGAGTGCTGGAATTCTAGGTCTGCACAAGGCTGAAAACTCTCCATGTCTATGTTGTCATATTATCATTCGTTCCGGGGAGAACATTTTCTTAACTTTCCTTAAATGCCAAAGAGTGTTTTGGAAATGATGATGATGGTTTAAGTATTGTTTTTCCCCCTGTTAAGCATCAGCTGTAAGTGTTTTTAGTGAATATCGATTTTCACATTTTCAGAAAAGATTTAATCTTTTATGATCATATACTAATATTTGGCTACACTTGTAACTGGTTATATTGAACCTGCTTGTATCTGAATGTATATACAACTTTCCATAGTAAAGTTACCAGTTGTCAAAGTTATTTTGCATTGTTGCCAATAAATTCATGATTAACCCCCCAACTACCCCCCGAAAAAGAAAGATTCCTGGAGAAATAGGGTGTTTTGATTTCAGATGCAACATCAGTTTTTCTCTGGGCCTTCAACTTGCAGATTTGGTATTTTTCCAGCTTCCATAAATATGAGAACCAATTCTTCAAAATCTATCTATCTATCTATCTATCTATCTATCTATCTATCTATCTATCTATCTATCTATCATCTACCAACCATTTATTGGTTTTGCTTCTCAGGAAAATCCTGAATATAATCCTCATGGAACAATTTATGAGACCTTCAAAATATCATAGTCCTTAGATTAAATATTAAATTCATGCTAAACTGTGAGAATGAGATAGGTAGATGGTTTGAGGAGGTTTGCTCTAGGCAAAGAAAAGCAAACTTCCTCCTTTGGATTTAGGAACAACAGAGACAGAATGTCAAGAGATAGATAAGAAAATACAGACTACAAATTGTAGAAAAGGTCAGCACTGAGCTCTTACTTGGGCTCCTTTCCTGAGAATTGTTACAAATAAATATACACAAGCAGCCAGCTACTCAGTGCTAGTCTTTTGACATTGGTAAGCTTGTTGGGCTATCACAATATTTGCTTTCACGCTTGGGAGATAATTGGCACTTAGCTATTACAGCAAGAGCACCAGGAACAAAACCCACATCACCACCCGGGGAAGGGGCAGGTCTGGTCTTCATCTGTTACATCCGGCAAATGCCCATATGAATGAGGAGTAATAGCTCGACATGGCTCCAAGCCTGGACATCTGTCCTCACTCTGGCTGGTAGCTGTGCTTCCTTCTGTAACCATGAATGAGAGGAGAGGAAACTGGAAAATCTTTGCTGTCGAAGCCAAGGACAGTGTCCACAAGGAAGCAGTTGCCTGCCTTTTCTTATTCTTTGCCTGGAAATTCATGGCTGCGGCTTATCCAGCAAAGGGAACTGTAGCTGATCTAGTCTGTGCTCCTGTGGAAGGCTGTTTCAACCCCATCCAATCTCCAGTGCTGAGAATATTACAGAATACACTGAGAATATTATAGAATACACTGAGAATATTACAGAAAAAAATCTAAAAAGTTCCTTGCCCAAACATAACCTTTTCAGATTTAAAATATTCTTGTAGTTTCTATTCACCTGCCAACATAATTGAGTGTAATTATCACCAGGGCATAATAAAATTTTGGACACCGTATTTATTTTTCTCTTGAAGTTCTATGAGAAAATGATCTCACCTTGTTTCTCTTCAAGAGCACTGTTTTATAGCTATAGTATTATTTCAGAGGGAGTATATCATTGTTAAGTTAATCATCTTTCATTGTTAAATGCTTTGTAGTGTGTGTGTGTGTGTGTGTGTAAAACAACCCTGTAATGAGTACTTTAAAAAAAATAGCTTTCTTTCCTATTTGAATAACTTCATACAACATCTCCCTAGAATGAGTCAATAAAATATTTTTTAGCCTGGACATAGATTGTTTGTTGTTTCCTACAAGAGTCTGCATTGCTGTAAATGTATCATTTCTATCAGTTGACAGGTGGGGTATTAATTGCAAGGAATGCAAAGTGATTTTTGCAGTGCAGGATTTTTTTTTCATTTTTTTTTTAATTAGCAAAGGTAACCATTTTTCCACATATTTTACCAATTATAGTTCTTGTAGTATTGTCTGCACTTCCTGGGGGGTCTCCTGGGACAATGAACTTTACAGATTAAATTCAGTGACTTCCTTACATATTAGTCAGAATTGACAAACCATTTTGTAGTCTATTTTGTTTTCAGCTTTATTTTCCTTTGTGCAAAAACTGAATTAAAAAAAACTTTCATAAGCTTTCCAAAGATCTTTTGTGTGTGTGTTGTGTGTGTGAAGGTGTGTATGTATACACGTGTGTGAGTATGTGTAGAAGAGGGCACAGTGTGGAAACCCAAGACTGACTTTGAGAATCATTCTGGATTGCTCTCCTTTCTTGTTAATTTGCTCTGTTACAAGACTCTACCTTGCAGAACTGGACTTGCAGGCTGCTTTCATTTCCATCTGGTGTATTTACGTGGTATCTGGGATCTGAACTCAGGTCCTTTTGCATGTGAGGCTTAACCCCTGAGCCATCTCTCCAGCCCCTCCAATTGTCCTGCTAAGTAAAAAAATCCCTTGAATAAATCCTAATTTCTAATTTATTTTTGTTTTTATCTGCAACTTGAACATGATAGGATTAACACCCAATTTGCCAACTGATAGAAATGATACACTTATGGCAATGCAGACTCTTGTAGGAAATGACAAAGAATCTACGTCCAGGCTTAAAAATATTTTATTGATTTGTTCTAGGGTGATACTGAAATGCTTGAACATGGTACCTAATTTTTTAAACTTTTATTCTTCTAGTGTTTCATACATAATATGGCGGATTTATGATATTTTCACAGCTTAATCTCTAATTACATCTCACTTCCTTTTCCCCTTTTTCCTTGCCAGTCTTCCTCCTACTTTAATGTCTTTTCACATGTGTGGCTCACTGTTTCATCTGGTTGCCTTTGATGGTATGTGCCTGAGCACTTGCTGAAGCATGAATCATATAAAAGTGGGTGAACCTCCCCTCCCATCAGCATTAACTTTCATCCGTATCTCATGGAGGTGTGGGCCCTCTTGAGATTTTTTCCTTCCATAGTGAAGTGTGATTAGGGCAAATCTCCTACAGACTTTTTGAAAATATACATAGCTGCAGTAAATCCATGGATGCTGTAGCCCCTTTTCCCTTCAAGATCTTAAACTCCCATCACACCCTCTTTAATTATGTTCTTTGAGCACTGGTGTGAGGATAATGGTGGCTTAGATGTACTGTTTAAGGCTGAGCAGTCTGAAATCACATGCTAGTTGTGCTTTTCTGTAATATGTTGCATAAGCAAGCCTCTAGGTCGAGTGCTGAGTGCTCCTCCAACCTAAGGATATAATGATGACAAATGTTTAAAAGGGGAGTTTGATACAGTGTTTTTATAACTAAACCTTAATAACTTACATTCCTTATAGAGCTTTTTATAAGTTCTTGTCTTGATTTACAGTATCAGGAATGTGATCCCTGCTGAAAAGTTGACTTTGAATCCAATCAGAAAGCAGTTGGTCTCCCCCTTGACATTCATGCCACTATTACACTGATGGTTGCTTCTTGCCAGGGTGGTTGCTATCGCAACTTGCAGTTTTCATGGATTAATGTGATTGTTGATTTCTTTCCTTTTCCATCAGTTTCCATTGAGTACCGTGAAAGCTGTCCAGCATGGAGGAGCTTCCAGTATAGTTCTTGTTGAAATGGTTCTGACTAACTAATCAACTGATAGCCAACTCCAAAATAAGGTTGAACTTCTTTCAATGTGGAATATTTCAATTAATGATCCAGAGTTTGTTCAGAAGCATACTCATTCCCAATCCTTCTGAATTAACAGGGCATGCCTTTGAAGGGCTTTCAGGCAGGATTTAACATTCAGTTTACATGGTACTGTACAACAGTCTATCTCCCAAGAATGAACTCTTGTACCTTCTGACTGTGTTGTTTGGGATGCCCGTTGCCCTGGTTACTCTCTGGATCAAAACCCATTACTAGAGAGAAATAACCACTCATTGAGGACTATCATTCTCACCAGGTGTGTGTGGCTTCTTTCTCCCTTATGAAAGCTGTGAGGTTGGACAGGAAACATATTCCAGCTTGGTGGCTTATGTTTGCCTTCCTCTGCTCCTCTGCGTTGAGACCAAACTGCTATTCATAGCAAAAATTTTGTTTGATTTGCAAGTGGGCTTCAAATAAGACAGTCTGAACAATGAAACAGTCCATTTCTGTTGCTATAACAAAGCTACCTTTAAACTGTGACATTTCTAAAGAACAGAAATTTGTTTCTCACAGTTTTAGATGTTGGTAGTCCGGATTTGAATGTCAGCATGGTCAGCAGGACTATGATTTCATGCTCGGGGGTTGCTTCCACCTGAATGTTTGTGCTCCCCTGAAATTCATGTGTTGGGGTTTTTAGGAGGTGATAAGATCATGAGGGTGCTTCCTTGGTGGATAGGATTGGAGCTCTTATAAAAGTACCAAAGGTATCGGTTTGTGGACACAGCGGTCATCCCTGCTACAATGTAAGGACCATGAAGTGTACTAGTCGTAAGAAATAGCCCTTCCCAGATACCAAATCTGCTGGCATTCAAGTCTGGACTAACAACATCCAAAACTGTGAGAAAACAAATTTTTGTTCTTTTTCAGCATCACAGTTTAAAGATAGTTTTGTTATAGCAACATTAATGGACTGTTTTGTTGCTCAGGCTGTCTTATTTGCTTGCTGACTTTCCCAGTTGGAAGATTTTTTATTTTATTTACCTTTTTATTTATATATTTATATTTCTTTCATATTATTATTATTTTATTTATTTATATTTTCAAATTTTATTTATTTTTAGCAATTCTCAATTCTGATATCTGGGAGATACCATCTCAGTGCCAGGTAATCTCAAGAGGGAAGTTACAAGGCCCGTTCTTCTCTGACTGGATTATATGCTCCTTCTATGACCTCTCACATCACTTCACATATTTTGAACATGATTTGTTCTACATTTGGACATTATCATCATCATCATCTTCATCATTGCAAACATCATCATTATTACCATTAACATCTTGACTATCATAACAATCATCATCACCATCTTAATCACTATCGTCATTATCATCAATTATTTAAGTATTAGTTCTAATGTACAGAACTGAAGAAGAAAATGATACACTTAATTTTTAGATTAGAAAATTTAGATTTAGAAAGTGTTAATATCATTCTTATTAGCTTTTTCTGAAGAAATAAAACATTATAGATACAGTTAAAAAATCCCATCTTTCCATTACATTATCTTCTGTCTTTCTGTGGATGACAATAAACACATAATGATTCACTATGTTTTGGAGATAAGTTCCTGGAGTATGCATTCCTAGATAGTAGCATCACATCTTATTCATCTTGGATTTTTAGTGCTGATACTACAAATAAATAGCCACATAATGAAAGAATTAGTGATTGTCAGGGATTTTATGATACTAATAAGTATTATTTTTTATTTTTGCAACATGTAGTAGAGGCTCTGTGTATGTTTGATGAACTGGGATGTTTTAAAGTGTTAGTTTCTGAAGATGAAACACATATGGATCACAGAACATGGGCAAAATACATCAACTGGAACTGGTCTGAGAACTTTCTCCTTGATGGATAGCTTACACAGTACCAAGGTGTTGCAGTCCGCCTGCATGGTTGCTGATAAATGACCATCAAACGGCTTAAAGGAACAAAGGCTATATTCTCTCTTATGATTCCTGGTTACAATTCTTAGTCAGGCTTGACAGGAGAGCATGCACCAATACCAGGGCCGAGGGAACTGGCCACACCATCACCACATAACAGCTGAGAGGTGGACAATCCTTACTTGCCAGACCAGCATGTCTGGCCAAGTGAACAGAAGGATGCCAAATTTCTCAACCAGCTCTTTGTGATTTATTCAGGGCCTAATCCCACCACCATGGGCTGGATCTTCCACATCAGCTAGACAATCTCCTTCAGGTTTGCTCTGGGCTTAACTCTACAACTGTGCCTAGAGCTCAAACCCTCAACAGTCAAGTTGACACCTGTGCTTAACTGTGACACTCCACCCCTAAGGAATACTGCAGAAGCTACTGTGGGAGAGAAATAATCATAGGCCTAATCACCTCATGAGATCAGCAAGTTGCAATAAAAATCACCATGGCAACAGGTAAGCACCAGTCTAAAAGTGGTATGAGCATCAAGGAGACAAACAATACCTTTTTGATTGAACTCAAGACCTGCTTGTTACTGTCAATTAGAACAAGAACCTAGAAAAGGGAAAGAAATAGATAAATAGGGAAAAGCAGCCAATGAACCTATAGGTAAGAAGATAGTGTACCAACTGCTCTGTTACTAGCTGCTATTATACTCATAGATTTGAAGAGCACTTGGTACTCAGCTTAGCAATCTTCTTCTATGACAAAGGTAGAGGATTTCAACACCCTGACAAGATGCAGCATAGGGCAGTATAAGAGCAGTGAAGTGGACAATGGCCACCTATAATGTAGAGTACCAGAAACCCAACAGTACTCACCCAGAATGAGGCCAACCTAATCTCTCCCCATCCTAAGGCTTAGGGAACCTTGCAGAAGTGGGGGGTGGTAAGATTGTAAGAACCTAAAGATGGGAAAGTTCACTGTTGGACAAGACATTCCGTTCAAGACAGGACTACTGCATCTAGAAACTCACTACAGTGAGACTTGTCCTTATCAGACTTGCATAATGACTGACATACCAACATGCCCCCATAGAGTTGCAAGGAACTCAAGAGAGATAAGAACATACAATGGAAACCTTGGGGGACTAGAGCTAGATGAGTGAAGGGAAATGCCCTTATCAGTGGGGAGCCACTTGGTATGTCATAGAGGCCTGAACCCCCACAAGAGTATACAAGCCAGAGGGAACCCTGGGGTCCATTGAAGTGGAGAGATAGAAGAGTAAGAGGGAGTGAGTGGGATGGATTGATGAAGGGATAGGAGAGGCATGGCAGGAAGGGGAGATGGAGGGATAAATACTCAATATGCTTGTAAAATTAGGAAAAAATTAATTAATGAAAGAAGTGTTGGTTTCATTACTGAGCATAATTTCTCCATTTGTCAGTTTTTTTCCCTCTTCATGCAGACCAATAGCATGCACTTGTGTCTAGCTCTTACATCTCCTGCTCTGGCATCTTTAGACTTTGTAAAAATGCAACTTGGAAGCATGATCTACTTTGAAGACCTTACAAATGCATATGAAGATAGATTTGATTTCTTCAGAATTAATCTCAGATGCAAAGTGTGGAAAAGATGTGAGGTGATATGAGATACATTAAGAAGAAATCAACTATATTAATGTCATTGGAAACTTAGCATTCGATCTGTGTAGAAAATATTTGAGATTACCATTTCACATAAATCACTTCAGCAAATGCTAGTTCTAATCATTTGACACACAAATATTGAATATACATATAAACACACTTGTATACATACATATATAACACACATACATGTGCATACATATATACATATACATATGTTCATACACAAATGCACACATATACACATTCACATATACATACACACATATGCATATACATCTATACATACACACATATATAAGCACAAATATACTATACACATACACTTACATATGTACACATAACACACTTTTACATATGCATACATACACATGAAATCTCTTTATAGATTGTTAAGGACTAGTTGGATAGTTCAGAAGAACTATAACTTCAACTTGTAGAGAAGGAAGGTTTTCTGCAAAACTAGCCAGCTCTTTCATGACTCTGCGTCTTCTTAACCACCTGTTTCCTTGGTAGAAGGATATTGATGTTTCTACACAGATTTAGAGCAAAAGGGCTTGGTTATTCAGTTTCCCCTGTGAATGAGGGAAGTTTTTCAAAAGGAACATACTGAACAGCAAATTATCATCCCATTAAGCTCTTAAAATTATAGGCAGCTGAGCCAAACATGCTACCCACTCCTTCCCCTCCCCCAGATCCAGTTTTACATGCCAGCTACAAATTACAGATGATCAATTTGCTTAGTTGTGATGGTAATTTACAAACCCCTGTGTTTTGCTTCAAAATCATTGCAAATCAATCTTGAATAATGGGCTCTGCTACAGTCACTCTGTCAAGGAGTCTCCCACTTGGGCTCTTTCATGGTTTGGTGTTTAGATGACCAGCAGGAGCTGTCACCATCGGTGACATTGGTCACCATGGAATGACAGCCTCTTGCTGCTCTCCCATCGCTACCTTTGCCTTCTATACAATGCCTTTTAGTGTAAGAAGTCACTGTTGTGCCCAATACTACATTACAAAAGGTCATAAAGAGGAGGGATGCATGATCATATCCAATATCTCATCAATTATGTAATTTACTAGTTCAACATTAACTGAGCACCTATAGGATTAGGGGTGCTGTTGCAAGTGTTATTTATTAAAAGATGAGTAAGAAGTAGTCTCTCCTCATGGTGGCAAGACACAGCATACAACCAAAGGAGAGCAACACAATGATCTGTGATAGAAACAGAAACAAGGTGCCATTCAGACGCAACAATGATCAAGTAGCTCCTGAAGGTCACTACGAGCCTTTCTTTCCCAAGTGTTTTCTCCACCCCATAGTCGGTAGAGCTGAGTCATTGTCCATGAAGATTCTCAGGAGGCCTAACTTCCCAGTACTCCTTTCACATTCTCCTCCCCCACACAGTTGCTTCATCTTCTTTTGGCTCGTTCACTTTCAACATCTTGAATGCCTCCTCTCTGTTGAGAAGCCTGGTCCTGGATAGAATACTATCTTTTGATGGAAATTTGAGATGCCAGCTTTGGAATTTCAGGAATCTTATGAGCAGAGTCATGCTGAGAACTGGACATCCACGTCTTTCAAAACCACTGATTATTCATTTGTCTTATTGGCAGTCCACAGAGTTGACAACTCTTTTGGCATGGCATGAAGGAGTCTTCAAAATCTGTGGCACTTTAAAGATTGTGTTTGAGATTTTTGATGTGCTTTAATCAGCTTAGAAACAATCCACTTCGGAAAAAGGGGACACAAGTCCGGAGATCATACCCTGAAATAGCTGATTATACTGCAGGCAGGGAAGTGGTTAGGCAGTGATTGTTAGAATGAACAATGACGTTAAGTGAAATACAAAACAAATCCAAATAGGTTTTATTGGATTGTAAGTAAGAGACAGAGAGAGGCTGAAAATTTGTCTGAATCGGATTAGGGAAATAACATCTCAGACAGAGGAGTGATGGATGATGTGAGCTGATTAACTTTGGTACTGGAGGGAGCTGAATGTCCTGGGAGGATGACCACACAGTTTCAGAGCTGGACGGAGTTCAGCGCTTTCATCCAGATGTTCATCTTTACAGATGACAACAACAAGACTTAAGGGAAGAAATGATTTGAGGAAGTCCTCCTCTGCTAATAAGTGACAGAGTTTCAACTTGAATCCAGATCTTTTGATTATTGAAAAGCTGGAGGCAATGGATATATCACAGTATGCATCTCACTGGCAGACCTGTTTGCAACAAGTGCTTAGTAAGTATTTATCAGATTTCATGAGTCCATGTTCATTCTGTCAGACATCTGGGGAATCTATGCAGAGGAGCAAATACCTTGCGATACCTGCCTTTATACTTCTTAGAGTGCAACAGGACTCTGAGCCACGTGTTGTGTCTCTTGGCTCTCAAATAAAGCTCTCAAAGTTCAGGTTGACTGCTTTGATTTAATCCCATCTGTCTAGTGGACCACACAGTGTGCATGAACTACTATCAACCCTGAGATGCAATGAGGAGAATAGAGCTGCTCATCCTCCTCTCTTACTCTAGACTAGACCCAGGTTGCCTCTCCAGGGGCCAGAGATGCCCCTCTCCTAGAGCCACAAGCCAGAGGATCAGCAGTAATGTTTATTTCTTTATCAGTCATGGTCTACATGATGCATAAAGCATTTATTCTCCTTTCTTTCATTTTCCAGACCATTGTTTTAGATGGAGGATCCATTGTTTTCTCAGCATCCTTTCTGTCTACTGAGAGAACGATGTTCCTTGACATTCATCTGACCACTGCATCTGTGTTCATTAGACTAGAGTTGACTTTCTACCCTCTTTTGGAGTGAGAGTCCAATCCCCTTTTCTTATCTTGCCTCCTTTTATGTTGTATTTCAATTTTTCAGTCGCAGAAAGAAATCTTCTATAGGAACTCTGTGTTAATACACAAACAGACTTTACCCACAACAACTACTGAATTTCATTTGCTTGGAAGTTAATCGTGTATTTTTTAACCCTGATATTTCCTTAAAAGGATCTCTCTATGAGAGTGAGAAGCAAGTCTGTTTTCTATTTGCAATGGTCTTATCTTTTCTGATTTAATAAAAAGGGCTTATTTAAACGAGGTTCAAAGTTATGGTCTTCTTTTCATGCCATCTGTTTTTGCTGTTGAAGAGGTTTTTTGCATCTTTGGCAGCTTATTGGAAGGTTGAGAGGCTCAGTTTTTGCAGAATATTGTTTCTTTAGTCATAGAAGTCCACCAGAAATGTTGGGGTTTGGGCTTCTGGGTGAAGATCAAGGACTGGATGAACAGCTCTTAGAATTGATCCTGTGCAGTGAACAGTGATTGGAGGTGAAGGAGTCCAGAATACACGATACACTCTGGAAAGGTTTGTGAGGCCACACAGCTCTGAGCAGATTTTGCTTCTTCCTGCCTTAGCTCCCCAGTGCTATCTTATTGATTAATATTGAAATCATTGATTCTAGTATTGATAACTTCAAATACTGGACAAGGTAAGAAGATTCAAAGTTGAAGAATAGCCTACCTTGCTCTGTGTGTACAAGTGGACTCAAGATGTATCTCAGATATATTTTGAAAAAGGTAAATGAATAAAGCTTTGAGAATAAAGGAGACAATTTCATGACTTTGTCAAAGGCAAAGATTGTTTTTTATTTAAAACAGAACTCTAAAGAAAAGTAACAGATAAAGGAAAATGATTGCACTGTATTAAGATTAAAAGCTTTTGTCCATCAAAAGACATAATACAGGGAAGATGAAGCAAAGTTAAAGGTTGGGGAGAGAGAGAGAGAGAGAGAGAGAGAGAGAGAGAGAGAGAGAGAGAGAGAGAGATGAATGTGTATATGTTGCACAAAAGGCACAGATCCAGTGTCCATAAAGAACTCTTGTAAATCAATAGGAAAAAGACAGAAATACAACTGCAAAATGGACAAATCTTTTTAATAGAAACTTCACCAAAGAAGATGCCTAAAAGGTAATAAACATGTGCTATTTATTCAACTTAATTAGTCATCAGGAAAATGTCATCTGAAACCACAATGGATAGTAAACAATGTAATAGAATGGTGACAATGAGAAATGCACAAAATACAAAGAGCGAGGAAGGGTCCAGAGCAAGAACCCTCATGCACTATTAATGGTACACATTGACAATAGAGAAACCATTCTGGAAGAATGTTAGGGATTGCATATTAGAAATACTGAACTCTGACCCAGAACTTTCAATCTTAGGTAGATATTAGTATACCCAACAAAAAGTATATGTATGAGCCATTGTGATAGATTGAATGAAGTGCAACCAGGGATTGTGTGACACTTTTCATGGGGAGATGGCACATAAATATCTATTCACTCCTAATGGGGGATTCCCAGTAGACTAAAGTATGATTGCGCCAAAGTCAACTTGACAAACCAATGAATTTATTGGTGTTGCTTACAGGAGTATGGGTGAGGTCATTTACAAGAGGAGGGATGACTCAAAGACAGTTCCATCATTAAAAAGCCCACCCATCCTGGAAGCTGGGTGCTTTTTGCATGATTTGCAGCCAGCTTGGGAGTCTTCTCCCTAAGCAGTTATTCACTGCTTTCTTTATCTTGGGTAAATTCCTACTGAATAGTGGTTGTTTCAGGAACTTTCTGAGATTTAGGAGCAGTTAGCTTCTGAGTCTTATGACTCCTCTTCCATGATAAAATGTTTCAAATAGCTGCATAACAAGGAGCAAAGCACAGGATGGCATCATGTGATCCAGGAGGAAAGTGTCACACACCAGGGAGAAAGGAAGGAGAGATGGAAATGTCAACTATTTTTTTTTTTTTGAGTAGCTTTTGAGTAGGAGAGATGGGGTAGCAAGAAAGGAACTCAAGAAAGAGATCTTTGGTAAGAGGAATTCAATCAAAAGACAGAATTAGAAACACAGGAGAAATCGGACTTAATCTGTAGCATAATTTCACAGATGAGAGATTTTTTAAGATGGATGTTTTTAATAGAGTTCCAGAATCCTTGGGCCAACCAGGAAGGTAGGGAAGGGGTTAAATTGAGCTTGTTAATTAACAGATGAGAGACGTTAAGCTAAAAAATTGACATTTGAGTGAATCAATAGATTTCTCTTCCCATTCAGGAAGAAACAGAAGTTAATGCATGTTATGTTTTTCTTTTTTTGGGGGGATGAGAGTTTAAAACAGATTCTTCCTATGTAGTCCAAGCTGGTGTGGAACTTAGGAACAAGCTGATTGGAACTTAGGATCCTTTATTATTACAGGTATGCAACCTCATCTCAGCTGCATGATGGTTAATCCTGATTAGATTGAGAAGCACCTAGATTAGTAAAGTACACTTCTGGGCGTGTTTGTGAGGGAGTTTCCACAGATGATTGCCTTAAGGGAGTATGATCTGTTCTGAATGTGGGTGGCACTACCTTAAGGGCTGGGAGCCTGGGTAGTTTAAAAAGGGGAGAAAAAAGAAACCCACTAGTGCAGCCATTTTCTTGCTGTTTCCTGGCCAGTGTGATATGAGCTGCTCTGCTCTGCCACGCCCTCCCTGAACAGTGTAGCCTTGGTAACCATGTGAGGGACCACCCAAATCTTCCTTTGTCGCAATGGTGGGAGATTGACATCATGTAGATATACATTAGTTATAGGTAAGTTTAAGTTGAAGGAGTTTTCTGTAGATGGCGTCTATTTTCTTGGTGAAATGATGCCAATTATAAAATGAGGTAGATAAGGAGAGGTAGGTTGGGGATTGATAAAACATGAGTGCTGAAGTTTTTGGGTAACTACTGTGGAAGAACTGGTGGTAGAAATAGGAAGTAGGAGTTTTGGAGGAGGATGTGTTTCTACATGTGGGTAAATGGGAGGACTCCGGTGGAGACACAGGCTACATGAAGAGTAATGTAGAATCCAGTGCTGTGTGTTGAATGAAATGTCATAGAAGAAAGACAAGGCTAGTTTTAAGAGGATTTTTTGGTCACGAGAACTTTGTGAAGTTACTCTATGGCCCTCTCTACTCATGAAGCTGATGTGATTTCTGAGGACAAGTTGCTGGTGTGCATTTCCGAGTGGTAGGCAGGAAACAGGGCTTTTAAGAGGAGGACCACAACTTCTGGCAGACAAACATGGTGCTTTCAGCTCTCATATAACCTACAGTTATATGAATATGAGTGTGTGTGTGTGTGTGTGCAGATACACACATATGAGTGTATCTAGATGTATTCGTAAATATATAAATTCATATATGATCTCTTTTGAGTTTTCAACTCATTTTAGGAATATAGAAAAACAGAGGCTTAACTGGGTTAAATGTCTTTTGTGACAGTGGAGGGAGGGCCAGGGTTTAAGCTCAGACTTTGTGACTCATTCTAGTCAAGTACTAAATGATGCTGCGGGCACATTGGTTACTGTATCTCTGCATTTCCTTAATAACATGCATTTCATGTAGAGTACGATCCTGATTGTTTTTTTAAGTCATGCATGCACTGCAGTATTTTAAAGCAGTCCTAAAAAGAAAATCAAACCAAACCCAAGTTCATTGGTGAACATTTACTTTCCCCTCTTCTTGCTATCTTTGTGGATATATGTACTTCACTGGGAGTAAGTGAAAGAATTCCATTTTCCCCAGACTTGCCATAAATTTACTGAACTGAGGATGTAATAAATTGGTGTGAACATTTAAGCTGTACAATTTATCACTATAAATGAAGACGGACACTTCCCCACCATGTGATTTGATGTGTGAAAGTGGTTGAGTTTGAATGAATGACTGACATGCTAATGATGGGGAAGGTTCTGGAGGGACGCCTGTGAAAATGACTTTGGTTTTAAGGAAAACGGAATCTTCTGCTCTGAGAACTGGGAATGTGTGGTTATTCAGGTTTCCAAGCTGAGAGAGCAGGGAGGTTGTCATGTTCACTCACATTCCAATTCAGTCCCTTCCTGAACCAACTGCAGATTTTACGACCACTTAGAAAGCCCAGCATTCTGCAAATTGCATGGTGAACTCTTAATGATTTCTCGAGCAAGCATGAGGTAATTTTCACAGTAATTTAAAATATTTCTGAGGTCAAGAGGGGGCACTTATGGTTTCCTTTATCACAGACTGAATTGACTTTTTCAGTCAATCATTTAAGCAACAAATTACATATATTATGCATATTATCACTTTGAAATCTGCTTTTTCTGTGTTCTGTCTTGTTGGTGCTTTGGGTATTTGTCAGGAAGGCAGGAAGGAGACCAGATGGCATGGATTACTATTGGAAACAGATCATTGATTCAAGAATGCTTCCCCTACTCCGTTCCTCTACTCTGTCTTCAGTTCTATCAGTTAAAACAGTAATTGACTGTCTGGAGAAGAAGGGGGTGATGGAAGGAAATCGACTCTCTTGGAATGGCTGACTGAACAAATGACAAGTGAACCCCTTCTCCTTTGAATGACCAGATGTGTGCTTTGTTAAAGGTTCATATTGAGCGTGTTAGCTTTGGTACAAAACGTGATGGCTGCTGAAAAACCAGAAGAGGAATTCCTTAGAAGGGGGTTTTGAATATGTTTTGGTGATTGAGCATTTCTTTCCCAAAAAGAGATGCAGATAGATTAGGGGTCTTTTGAAATAATCCTTCTCGAAAATATCCTTAAAAAACAAAATTATTTGCTGATTAGGCCATAAAATTTTCAAAGACAGAGAGGTAAGACATGCATTTAAATGGCAGCTCACCCAGCGCCTGTGCGTGATATGGTGCTTCTGAATAGGAATGTTAATAAAAACAATTACCGGTAGAGCTTTGGGGGGGGTCCTCCATGTGAGAAAGAGCACGTACCCTTCAGATTATTGTCAAGACAATGAGTGACATTGCTCAGGAGGCAAAGATCCCTTGCCCACTTCTACCAGCCAGCTCCCAAATCTGGAGTTATGGGACCCTGCCTCCAAACTTTTCAGATTCTTCCTTTTATGAAAGTTGTGTGTGATGGTCGTGGGGAAGGAGAGGTGGAGGCTTTGTAGAGTCTGGAGCTGGAAGGCTGAGCTTCGTTCAGGTGTGAAAGTCCTGTCTGTGGGGTACTTTCTGAGTAAGTTTCTCAGCTACAGCCGGAAAGGAGGGGTCTTTTAATGACGCTGAACGTTTCCTAAGTTCTTCCCCTGTTTTCACCTCAACCGGCAGGCAAGTGAAATGAAATCCAAGGAAACATTTAGGTAATTGACTCTCAATCCCCAGGGGTAGTAATATTATTTGGGTAATTGAAGAAAAATAGTTGAAGTATGCGAAGGTGTTTCTGAAAGTGTTACCTGTTCTTCCCATTATACAATACATTAGCACTTGAATGATGAGTTCTACCAATGAGAATGTGTTTACAAGGTGCCAATCATGAGGAGGCGTGAGCCCCAAATCAAGAATCCTTTTCCCCAGAGCATAAGATTTAGAGGAAGAAAGAAACAGGTGATTTGAGGTGGAATAAAAGAATGGAAACATGGGAAAATGAAGTTATCGGAGCCAGGCATGGCGATGCAAGCCTGAAATATGAACAATCAGAAGCCAGAGGCAGGAGGATTGCTGCCTTTTCAAGGCAACAGCAAGTTTGAGGAACGCCAGAGTTACTATATAGCCAGACCCATCTCAAAACAAGCAGGCAGGCAGGCAGGCAGGCAGGCAGGCTAACTAAGCAGCTGGCTAACAAGTAAATACTGAAGTAACCACTGTTTGGGCATGTGCAATCAGACCACCCTCAGGTACAGAAGGGGCTGGTGTTAGCATGCTGATGGGGATTTTGACTTTTTGACATCAAAAGGTGTGAACCCTAATGTTTCAACTAGCTTGAAGTAAAGAAAAGTGCCTGGATTCCTGAAAAACCTAAATGATTGTTACCATGGCGACCATGCATTAAGGTGTTCCCCATAGCAAAGCTAACAGGAGTTTCCTGCTCAGCTATGCAACCTTTAAAACTGGTGATAAAAGCAAGCTTCTGAAAGAAAGTGAAACCTTGGACTTGAAAGGGGATGGGTGGGGTGGGGAAGACAGCATTGCAGAAGGATGGAAACCTCTAGAAAACTGACTTATAAAGGCCTCTTTCACTGCTGTCCCTTCCTCTCTCTCTCCCAAATTGGTGTTCTGTTTGAACTGTCCATCTTCCCTGTATGTAGGAGCCACAGTATCATCTTGAGTTGGCACTGACAAGCCAATGTTCCTGCCTTCATCTGAAGACACTTCACTTTTGAAAGCTTTGCAGGCCCACGCATGACTCCCAACCCCCTTGCCCTCCTTCCACCCCACGCTATTTGCTCTGTGGAGCATACGAAGGAGATACTTTCCGTGGGTTAGGGCTGCTAGTCATGATCACCCTTTGTTGAATCAGCCAGCTCTATTAGAATGTTTTATCTCCCACAGAATCGGTCTGTGGTGGGGCAGCCATATGTGATTTTGAATGGTTTGAGGCTAGAGTGGCTCATTCACATTTGTCCGATAGCCGGCCTTCGAGAGTAGGAGGTGGCTGAGGGGGAGACATTTGCATTTCTGACCTGCCGCATGCCTTTGCTGAATGAAATTTATGTAATTGCTACACACCATGACTTCCTCTCGAGTTGTATCCGTTGTGGTTGGCTTTTTTTCTTCTTCCACTTCATCAGTATCCGATTAATTAACTGTTGCCATGGTGACTGTTGCCACGACAGCATAAAATTCTCCCAAAGGGCTTCTCATTCATATTCTAATGAAATAACGTGCACATGGCAGGGTGGCTGGAAAAAGTGGTAAGGAGAATTCGTGAGGAAGGAAGAGGAAATGTGGAAAAGCTGCTTCGTCTGACCCCGCCCTCTCTAGCAGCAGGTTTAGCTTGCCGAACCTTGGTGAGAGTGGTTTTATTGTCCTTCCATACTTATGGACAGGCTCTTCTCTGATTGTTGTCCTAGGTCACTAGGGTCATATGGATTTTCTTCTGGTCTGGCAAGCTTGCTGGTAGGATTTCAAATGGATTCTCCGGGGGCAAAATGTTAAAGAAAGCGGAACAGCCATAGGCAGCTCCCACCTCTCCAAAGAAGATAGCATCAATCATTCATCCACATATAATTCACCAAGAAATCTAAGATTTTGTAACTCCTCTGGAAAACCTGTTCAAGAACTTAATGTTGTTATGGCTTAAGTATGAAATGCCCCAAGCAGTTTGCTGACTGGAACGTTTCGTTACCGGCTGGTAGCAATATTTAGGGGAGGTGCCGGGAACTTTAAGAGATTGGACTTAGCTGGAGAAAGTAGTTCCTGGAGGCACAAAGAGGTGAAGTGTCCCTTCCTGTTCCTTTCTCTGACAAGAGGTGAAAACATCTTTTAACACATGCTCCCAAGAACATGGGTTGGAAGACAACAGTCTGAATTCTCTGAAAGTCAAATAGAAGATCCCTTCTTTAAGATGTTTATGTTGGGTGTTTGGTTACAGTAACTCAAAAGCAACTAATGCAATGTCTAGCTATACATACTGTTCCTCTAGAAAGGATGAAATATTTCCGGGTTTTGCTCCAACCATTTATCTGTTGCCTTTTGACCTGATTGTGATAGCCTTAGTCCACCATATCCTTCAAATTCTAATCATATCTCTGTAGTCCAATATCTGTCCAAATCAGCCTGTTTACTTTCCTGTCTCTAGGCCCTACTTGTTTGGCGGTAACTCCACATAGCTGTCAGTTCTACTTCTGAATCAGTGCTTTGTGAAACCTTCAACTGCCTTCAAGTCTTTAGTGAGGCTCCTCTGTCTATCATAGGAATGGCCTTCCAGCTTCAATGTGCATCAGAATCACTTGAGAGTTTGTAAAACAAATTGTTCCTTTGGTATCCTCCCCAGGAAGATTTTGGGAAGACTGGGGTCCAGTTCAGATTCCTGATGTTCTAAGTCAATATTCTAGATTACTATGATACAGGTGACTCATAGACTACATTTTGACCAACACTGACCCTAAATTCTTAGTCTGAAATACAAAGCCCATTATAATTTAATGGCAATCTATCTGCTTTTCCAACTTTTAACAGTGATTCTTCCTCAGGTCTTCTACTGTCATATTGGTGTTCAGCACATCATCTTTTTAGATATTTCTTTTGATATTTCCCATACATTCTATACACAAGTCTAACTCTAAACCTCAATGAATGTCATACTTTGTCTGAATAACTCCCCCCTCTGATCCTGCTTGGACTTTTCCTCAGCCCAGTGCCACATCTTTCTCTCCTTTTTTCGTTAATTTTTTTTGTTCTTTCAGTGTTTTATACATTAACATAATGGATTTGTGATATTTTAACACTTTCATCTCCAAAGTTATCCCTCCTCCTATTCTCATTCTTCTCTACCAGCCCCCCTCCTATTTTCTTGTCTTTTGGTATGAGTGCCCACTTGAGTTTCATCTGAGTTGCCTTTGATGGCTGCGCCTAAGTACTTGCTGGAGTACGAATCATGTAACAGTGAGCTTATCATGGAGAATAGCATTTCCCTGTCCTCATCAGCATTAACCCTCATTAGTCTCTCAAGGAAGTATGGTGCCTCTTGAGGTCATTCCCCTTCCCAAATGATATATTGATAAGGCAAATCCCATGTGGGTTTTGTGGAAATATACATGGCTGCAGTGAATTCATGGATGCAACAACCCCTGTCATATCTACCAGATAATGTATGGCCGCATTCTTGCAACCCCTTCTTCTCCCCCAAAGATTCAGGGCTATTGTGTGAACTGATTTTCCATCCTTATTCCTTTGCTTTAGAGGCTTTCCTAAATATGTGAAGCATTGGGATGACATTATATCCCTGTAATGCAACCATTGACAAGGACAAGGAGGATTTCTTTTTTTTATTATTTTTTTTTATTAAAAATTTAATTATACATTTTAAAATTTTTTACCAGTTCCCTCCCTCCCCCCTCCCCTTCCCCCAGTGTCTCCCCCCCAATTCCCAGAGAGTCCTTTATTGTGTGCGCCTAACTCTCCACTGGGTCCTCCTCTCCGATGACATATAAGGACCCAGTGGCATTTCCATAAGCCCTTTCTCTTGTTCCCCTTAAGCATAAGATTACTACTATGGCTGTCAATCCCTTGCCTCCAGGGGTCTCGGTGCCCTTAACAGATGCTAGACTTTATGAGGGCAACAGTGCGCTGGACATTGCGCAGGGCATGCAAAGTTCCATTATGATTGCTTTGGCCCCAACTATTGTTGAGAATCTTGCAAATCGTTGCTCCTCCCATCCTTTTGCTCTTACAATCTTACCGCCCCCTCTTCCGCAAATGTCCCTGAGCTCCAGGATGGGGAGAGATTAGGCTGTCCTAGTTCTATGTGATTGATATAGAGTCTCTGAAGTTCTGGATTGTGGTTTGTTGATTTCTTTTGCAGTTTTGCTGCTCCTGCAATTCCCTTCACTCCATTCTGCTGGGCACTGTATGTCACCCCCTGGCCAGAGACAAAAAGCTGTTAAACTGGAGTCTTGTTGTAATAGCACATTCAAGGGTAGATGTAATAAGAGTAGGAAACCTCACTGAGGGAGGGGTCCATCACCCATTTGCAAAATGATTACTTTTTATCTGCTAGACTATATGCCCTCCCCTTCTGGTGAGATCAGGAAAGAACGTCTGTGAACTTAACCAGGTTTCTCATTACTTACTTGCAGACCTTGATGGAGGCCTATTTTCTCTGCTGTAACATGGTCTCCTCTCTCCTTGTTTCTGGTGTGGCCCTCCTAACCCATCTCTCTTGTTCATAATCCTTGCAATTACTGTGTTACATAGGTTTACTATTGAGTGTCCCAATGTGGGCTGGGCGAGTTTGGTACTAGGAGCCACCTATTAGGGAGTACATACGGCGCTTAATTTTCTGGGTTTGGGATACTTCACTTAATATAATTCTTTCTAATGACATCCATTTCCCAGCAAATTCCAGTAATTCATCATTTTTGATGGCTGAGTAGTACTCCATTGTATAGATGTACCACAGTTTCCTTATCCACTCGTCAACTGTTGGACATTTAGGTTGATTCCATGACTTTGCTATTGTAAACAGTGCTGCTATGAACATGGTCGAGCTTGTGCTATCGAGGCGAACCTCTGCTGCTTGGGGGGTTATTCCCAAAAGTGGGATAGCAGGGTCATATGGCATTTCAATCTTTAATTTCTTTAAGAATCTCCAGACGGCTCGCCAGAGTGGCTGTATGAGCCTGCATTCCCACCAACAATGTAGGAGAGTTCCCCTCTCCCCACATCCTCGACAAGGAGGATTTCTGAAGATCCACCAGTCATCATTCCAAGCAAGTTCCAGTAGATTCTTAGGAGTCAGCAGCAAAGGACTACTAAAGCAATATATTAGCAAGGTCCAATGCAGCATGAAAAGATTTTGTCACATGTGTCAATTATTTTCTCAAAAGATTAGTATTGGGTACAGCAGACTGGGCAGGAGTTACTGCCTCAGTTAATTCTACACAATCCACGGTCATTTTTCCATGAGTCACTCTATCTCCTCATTCTGGGGTGCTGTCTGGGCCACCAAATATTTTTCCGTCTCCATCAGGATTGATAGGGCAAGTTTATCTTAGTAATGTCTGCCCTTCCTCTATTGTCTTCCAGTCCCTGGTAATTTGTGGTGATTGCCAAGTGTCCCTAATACAAACTGGTGGTGCATCAAGAATTGAGTTATGTAGCAGTTATCTCAAGGGAGATGGGTAGTTTCTCTGTTTCCACAGTACTCTGGCTGATCTCTGCCCCACGTCTCCCAACCTCACAAGTCAGGCTCTAAGGAACTATCTCATTTCTTGTGTAAATGAATCTTCCATAAAAATCCATAAAACAGTTTCAGGGAAGAATATTCCCTGGTTATCTTAATTTCCTGTTCCAGACCACTATGAAGACCTGTTGCCAAATCCCCGCCGGGCCAGCCAGGGAAAGGAGGGGGAAAGTTGGCAGGAACCTGGAGACTCGAGGCGAGGGGATGAGTGGCGTGAATCACCATACAGACTCTGGGAGTCAGTGAGAAACAAGCAGAGGGAGCTATTGCAGACTCATTTTATTTAAGGAAGTGTTTGAGCTTATATAGGGTCAGGGGTCCAATCAGGCGTTGCCATCTCTCCTCCGGGGGACAGCCACTAATCACTTAGCTGTTTACTGGGTGTCCACTGCGGAGGCAGGTTAGATGGCCGCTTCCCATTGGTTGTTCATCCCTCCACCTGCATGGTTCCGCTACTGGGACATGTCCGGGGCGTGTCTGTACTTGTTCAGGCTTGTCGGTAGCCTGACCTCCTGGATTCGGGAGCTCAGGCTAGGGCCTCCCTGAATCGATAGTGCCACAAAGATCCCCATCTTCATACTGTCTCGTGGATGTTTCCCTTCCTCTGTATTAAAGGTTGGGCTTGAGGTCTCTCTTCTGCCACTTCTACCTCACTCTCATTGTCTGATTCTTCCCAGTGGTTCCAAGTTTTTGGATCCCAGGAAAGACTGTTTAGCACAGATCTAATTGTTAGTAAACATTGTACAAGTAATGACAACTGCTGAGAATTCAAGAGGGCAATGGCCATATCTACCTGGAAGGCAGCATTCACAAGCGCTGGTGAAAGACAGCTAGCAGTTATCTGTCATCACATATTCACTATTGTTCGTGATTGTAGCTAGTTATTCTTCTCACCATGTACTGTGTTTTATTAACTAAAAGGAAACAATGAAGCAACTACCTGAATTGATTTTTCCATTCCAGGCGTGTGTATTCTTATCGAATGTTCATGGCAGCTTTGTGAAGCTGTCCTTTTACGATAAGGAAGAGCACTAATTCACTCAAAGCTAATGGTAAGTAGCTGTGTTGGAAGGATTCTGCTGCTCATTATCATTGAATAAAAATGTATTAGTTATTTTTACTTCAATGCGTACATAAAAACCACATGAATTATACATAATAACCGAGTACTTGCTATGTTTCCATATACCTAAACTTGTGTAATTTGAATAAAGTTAAATATACCTGTCTTCTCAATCACTTAGCATTTGTTCAATGTCCTTTCTTGCAACTTTTTGATAGACACAGTTAGTGTTATCTATAGGCCCCCTCCCGGAAAGGATGTGCTGAAGTGGACTTACGAGACAGAGTCAGGGATTTGGATTCCAGGCTCACAAAAGATATCCTTTCATTTTTTCCTTTCATATATGTGTGTATGGGGTGCATCCGCATGTGTGTATTTGCATGTGGGCAGACGCACATGGGTGGGTATATGAACTCGAGTCCACTTGAATGGGTGTGTTGGATCTAGTGTGGGCATTTCATCACCCACTGGAAATGTCCCCCTTATCACAGGTTCTTCCTCAATGCCTCAGCCACCAGATGCATGGGATTCTGGGCATCGAGGGCAGCTGCTGCTTCATGTATGGGTAGATCTCTGGTGGGTTTGGTTGTGAGAGTGAACATTTGGGCTAAGCCAGGAGCTGCTAGCTAAGTGGGGGCTGTTCGTTAAGCTGTATCCAGATCCAAGTAGGCCTTCTTCAAAATATTTACACGATCTTAGGAGAAAATTTCAGTCTGATAGTTGGTAATTAGTCCGAAAAAGAGTATTTGAAGTGGATTCAATAGCACCGGTCAGCTGATGAAAAAAGATGTTTCTGACTTTCATGAATGGCTTGTGGGCAGCCTCACTTTTGGATCCCTTGTAAACACAGCTCTGTCTGCCTTCTTAGCAGAACTGAAACGATTCATGCAGTTAAGCCACTACACTCTGTTAGAAGAACAATTGGGTGGTAGCTGATAGCCATGGCCTAGTATGCCAGGTACTCTCAGGTGAGGGATTTGAACATTCAGTTTTCCCAGGAATTTAGGAAGTCGGTGACTCACCTGTTTCTGAAGTATCGGAAGCCCATGGGGTCTCTGGTCATTGGTGCCCCAAGATAAAGCTACTGACCCCCACCTTGAAAGAGCCGTTGGTTCTGGCTAGAGCTTTGTTCTGTTTGAGTTTCGTTAGAGGTCATGGGGAAGAGAGAGAAGCCGGCCACCTGAAACCAAGGCTATATTGATTTTTACTCATACACTCTATATATCGTTCAGGTACACCTGCTACTGCCTGGCAACCTGATAACATCCTCTGCTTAGGAGCTCGTGGGGGTGGAGGGAGAGGAGGATGCTTTGAACTATCCATCTCCTGGATGATTTATCAGTGCTGTTTCCTTTTCCACTCTCATACTCCCCCTCCTCTTTCATGACAGCACTATCAGTGGGGATATCAAGACATTGGATTCTGAAGAGATGGAAGTCCTGGGGTGAAATTATTAACCCTCACATCGATTCTCATTAAAGCAGCAAGCCACCTGGATTCTTAGTGACTGGAAATGAAATCAATTTGAGTTTTGAAATTTAATTTACACACAGCTGAGATGACACGCACGTCAGCCATGCATTGCTAGGTAGCTCACGTCCGTCTTTCGGGGAAAGGGCTTCTGTTCTCATTGTTATCTGGGCCTATTTTCTTTTTCTTTCTTTCTTTCTTTTTTTTTTTTTTAATTCTGAAATGAATCTCAAGCCGTTAGCCTCGTAGGAAAAGACACGCTAGCTCCAGGAACTTCACTCCCACCACAGTCTGAGTATGAAGAGGAAAATGTAATTTGGATATTTAGTTTATGGATGTTTTAGTTTGCTTCATGATTTGCTGTATTCCATCCACCCCCAGTGAAAAGGGAAAAAAAAAAACTGAACTAAATGTCTAATTTGGTTTGAGCTGAATGTCTGATTTGATCTTTTAAGCAGTGCCTTCAAGGAATGCTCAGACTTCTAGGGGAAAAAATGCTCTGAATCTCAGATTGCTTCTCCCTCTTGCTGTGCTTTATCTCAGAGGACATCTGCTATATGGAGACCTTCTGGTGGAGAGCAAGGCCTGTTGCTCATAGGACCTCATGGAAAGCCAGGGTCCTTTGGTGAGGGATGTGGTCTCAGGTTGTTGCTCTTTTGTACCTCTGGTGGGGTTGGTATCGCCTGTGCTGGGTCAGATTCCCTTCTCTTGGCTGTGACATGAATTCCTGTGGCCATGGTTGTTGGACACTGTCACTGATGGCCCGGGCAGGACTCTGCTTCTCCCTCAGGGTTAGGAGGTCAGAAGATGGCTTAGAAAAATGAAGCCATAGGATCTCCCTTTGTTCTTCCTTCTGTCTTGCCAAGTCGATTGACCTGGCTCTAGGTTGTTATAAGGCAGAGTTCTTTTTGTTCCAGAAACTTCTACAGGTAGCAGAGGTAAGATTTCCCTGTGCTGTGCTAGATCCATTTATCCAGTGACAAACTTAGAGACAGAAGTGGAAACATGCTTCTGTAAGACTTCTCACTTCCCCCCTGTAGACTACCTACCACCCTGCAGGCTGGAAAAGGGGGGAGACTTGTTTTTATTTGCCTGTAGGATGGACTCTTTCTTCCATGGGCATGGGGAGGGCCAAGTACTCTGGCCTTCTTGTCTCAGTGGAGGAGGGCATGCTCTGGTTTGAATCTTAAGTGTCTATCAAAGGTCATGCGTTGATGGCTCAGTTTTCCAGCCTGTGGCATTATTGGAAGAGACTAGAACCTTTAAGAGGCTGAGCTGTATGTGAGGAAGTTAGGCCTTTGGGAGCAGGGACCTGAATGGGGTTTTGAGCCCTACCTGCTTCTCTCTTCTTCCTGACAGTGTGGAGAGCAGACTCTTCCACCACATGCTCTCTGCCCTGTTGTTCTGTCTCACCACCCACAGGACCATGGACTGCAACCTCAGAAACTGAGTCCAAAAAACTCTTCTGCTTTGGGTGTATAGCTCAAGTCTTTTGTCCCAGTGGCAGAAAACCAACTAACACAGGGCACTTAAGCCCAGTGACAACAGGACTTTTATGTATTCCTGTCTTCTAGCTTCAAGTCCTTGGTGACTTAGGCAAGTGCTCTACCACTGATCACATTGCCTAAGTCCATGATGACATAATTAAAGTGAAGTTGGGCAGGAGTCAAGATAGGGCATTTTTTAAAGATAAGGTCTCTCCCTGTAGCCAAGGCTGACCTTGGATTTATGGTCTTCCTGCCCAGCCTCCTGAGTGCTGGGATTACAGCATTCCATAAGCAACTAGTTTGTGAAAACTGCTCTCAAGACTTGGCACCAAGGGTTGCAGTTTGCTTTATCCAGGTTCGCAATGTTGCAAGCTAAAAATGACTCTTCCCCCCCCCCTTTTTTTTTTAAATTTTCATTCATTTTGAAAAGCCTACTCTGTCAGACACATAGATGTTTCTAGGATGCCTTTGGCAATCTAGGTTGATGACAATACATTTAGAAATCAAGAAGAAGGGGCTGGAAAGGTGGCTCAGGGGTTAAGCCTCTGCCTTGCAGCAGAGAGGTCCTGAATTCGGATTCTGGATCCCACATATAGACGCCAGGCAGAAGCGGGATGGCCTGCATTTCTGGTGCTGGTAGGGCGGAGCCTGTGAATCCTGGGGCAGAGTAAACAAGGAGGAAGTGGAGGCAGTCCATGGTGGTTCCAGAATTCGCCCTTGGTTTTACACACACACGCACAATTGAATAAAAATAAAAAAAAAGAAATTGAGAAGAAATGCACACAAGTAATTTTCAATGCAATTCCTCTTTTATTGTATTAATGATTTTTTTTTTCACATGTTCTCTATTCAGGTATATGAGATCTACAGAACATGGTTCCTTCATTAACAACATTTAGAAAAACAACACTGTGTATGTGTGTGTGTGTCAGTGTGTGTGTGAAAGAGAGAGAGAGAAAGAAAGAGAGAGAGAGATGTGATAAAGTGAAGAGCCATAGATAGCATATCAAAGATGTAGGAAATCTAGGATTGTATTTATAAACCAGATACATACATACATACATATGAAAAATTAAAATAGTTAAAAGGTCACAAAAAGGTAAGTGTTATTAACCTTTTAACCTATTAACAGCTCTAACAAATATAGGAGTTCTGGGAGATCATGGAATAGAGACATGATTAGATATATTTTTCAAAAGACTTCCTTTAAAAATGGTCATTTGGATCAGGTTGAGGGCCAAGTAGTTGTTACTATGAAGACAAAGGGGAAACATAAGGACTCTTGCCGGGAAGGAAATGGAGTTGGCAAGATAGAAGAACTAGTCTGAATGATGGGCATGAGACTGGACTTCAGTTTAGATGTCAAGAGGCCTTCAAAACCATTGCTAATCCTATCCCGAAAACATCAGTAATGTGCTTTCTCCCCCTCTTTCCTCCAGAGCTCTACACCTCATTGAATCCTGATATGAAGACTGGAGAACAATGGATGCTGCACGTATAAAAGGAACAGCAAGGAAGTAGCTTCTTCTTTGCTTCTACTGTGAACAAGACACATAGACATAAGGCATGAGTTACCATAATGTCAGTCTCTCCCATTCTCCAGATGAGGAAATAAAAACTTAGAGAAAACAGTAACTCAAAAACAAACAAACAAGCAAGCAAGCAAGCAAGCAAGCAAACAAACAAACCATTGCTAAAGTGTTCTGACCCTTGGGGTAAGGACCCTTACCTCCTAGACCTCAGGCTCTCCAGCATGTGAAAGCAGAAAGGGGAGGGTCTCTCAGAAGCCTTGCACCCAAAGATGACTGAGACTGGAGGATGTGCTATAATAGCACTGGTTTGGGATTCTTCCAGCTGTTGCATGAATGATGTTAAGAGACTGTAGCAGACTTCCAGAATGAAATGTCCAAGTCCTGATTCTTAGAAATTATGTTTCCAAAAGAGGAGTTTGTAGGTATGATGAGGTTAAAAAGTTTGAGGTATGAGATTATTCTGAATCATGTGGATGGACTCTAAATGTTATCACAAGTTATATGCTTTCATGAAAATGTCATAATGAAGCCCATCCTTTTGTACAATTAGTGCATGCTAATAAGAAGATATAATGTATTTGATGAAATTTTCTCATCTATGTTTTTCACTTATAATTGAAAATTATAGTATGTAATCTGTGAATAATTATAGTTTATTTTGCTCATTGTCATACTATTCTTAAAACTATCATAAGCATTATTATTCAGAAAATACATGGGGCTGAAGTGATTTAAGTGATAAAGTACTTGCCAGGTATGCAAAAAAACTTTAGGTTTGATGTCCTGCACTGTAAAAACAGACAGGCAGACACAGGCAAATTTTATTTGGCACACATCAAAAAGTAGGAAGCTGGAATTGGAAGGGTGAGTTCTGAGATACTGAGGAGGAAACAGAATGTGGTCATTTGCTGAAAAATGCCTGGAGTTCCAGAAACTGGAAGAAGGATGCGGCCTCAGAGAGATTAGGGCTTGTGGCCTCTAGAAGTGTCTAGAATGGATCTCCGTTAAAGCATCCAGTCTGGGGTAACTTCTTAGCGTGAATCCATATGGATTAGAGTAGAAATAGGAAAAGGAAGTGAGGGGTTGTGGATTTTTTCTCTGGAGAGGAGGATGGAGACGGGAAGGGGTCTGTGAGGGTTAATCGTGATAGTCAACTGGGTAGGGTTTAGAATCACCTCTGGGTGCGTCCGTGAGGATGTGTCAAAAGTTCATCCGAGGCAGGAAGACTTGTCTTGATTTTGGTGGCACCATTCCAGGGACTGAACACTGGGCTGAATAAAAAGCGAGCTGAGCACAGCATTCATCTCTCTCTGCTTCCTGTCTGTGGACACAGCCCTGCGTGCTCCTGTCACCATGCCCCGGCCATGATGAGCTGTATTCTTTCTTATGCCATGAGCCAAATAGATGCTTCCTTCCATAAGATGTGTTTACCGGGCATTTTCTCTTCCCAATTCTTTCGGCTCTGCAGGTTTCAGCTTGGGGTCACTTGGCCCTGTGCACGTGGGCATCACAGCTGTGGGAGTGTGTGGCAGAGGAGACTCCTGGCTGAAAGCAGACAGGAGCCACGGATAAGACGCTCTCTAAGGATACACTTCCAGTGACCTACTTCCTATAGCTAGGCTCCATCTCCTAAGGATTCCCGAACCTCTGAAAATAGTACACAAGCCTCGTGGGGGAACATTTCACATGGAAACCACAGAAACCTCTTTCTTGGGAATGTCTTCTGCAGGATTACAGGAGGCTGCAATATAAGTCTTCTTCAGAGAGGGGTAAAGAGACCTGTGTGTGACCCTTAAGGGACATCTGGAAGGAGAAAAGTAGACTCACTGCTTTGGAAGACAGCCAGGAGACAGGTTTGCAGATCTCAACCCATCTCCCCTGTCTGAAGGACCAGCAGTGTTTTGTAAGACATGAATACAGCTTTCTTCAGAGCAATGTGGAGTTGTCTCGAAAACCACAAGCGCAAATTTTTTGGAGTCTTCTTTCCCCTTCTTCCTTTGTGTCTATAAGAAGGAGGTAAGTGAGAGAGGGATGCTAGTTATACTTGAGTTCACGTTGAAGTCAGTGGCTTCAACTGGTCCTGCAGGAAAAGGATATTTCATTAAGTTTTGGCAATTTAATTATTATGTGAAGGTGTTCTAATTAATACCTGGGGGCTATTTTATTTCCTTATATAATTACTAGGACCAACAATATCCAGGGAAATTTTTAACCTTTTTTTATTATTCATCATTGTGTGTGTGTGTGTGTGTGTGTGTGTGTACCAGAGGGCACATGTATCCCTGTGGAGGACCAAGGGTGATGGTGGGAATCATCCTGGATTGCTTCTACCTCCTTGCTTCGCTCTGGGATTTCCCAGGCTCCACCTACCAGGGATAGAAGGGTTGGCTACCGCCATTTCAGCCTGCGTTTTTATATGGGACCTGGGATCCAAACTCAGGATCTTCTGCTTGTGAGGTAGATTCTTGACCCCTGAACCATCTCTCCATCCCCCCTAGGGAAATTTTGAAGATTGTCAGGGATTTCACCAAAGTAAAAACGTGGGGAAATTTTCTTTGTTTTCTGTCTTACTTTTAAATTCAAGGTAATTATAGAGACTCATGCAGTTGTAAGAAATCACAGAGACCCTTTCCCCATCTGCCCAGGACGTGCCCAGTCCAGCCGGGACTCACGGCGACCTAGGTAAGCTCCCCCGCTCACCCCCAAACTCCAGGCAGCCCACTGGACCCAGCCCACTGGACCCACCAGCCAGCCGGAGCAGGAGCTGCTCCAGGCCAAATAATTTAGTTCAGTGAAAAACGCACAGAAATTGAAAGAAGGTCTTAAGAGTTAAACCGACAACGCCCAAGTCGAAGTGCAAATCCATGAGAAACAACACCCAAGAAAACAAATCTCCCACTGAAGGAATTAATCCCATAATGATGACTCCAACCAGAACAAACCGACAGAAAATAGCCAAGAAAGCCTGACCCAGGATAATGACTTTCAAAACATGATCATTACCATGTTCAATACTGTGAAAGAGGAAATCCGAGAGGAATTAAATAACTGCATCAATCACTTTGAAGGAACACAACAGACACTTGGAAGAGTTGAGAAAAACAGTTCAAGAAACAAAATCAGGCATAGAGCAATTAAAACAGACTCAAGCAGAGTTTAAAACTGAACTAAAAGACAAGTTATTTTCAACCCAGAACTCAACAGAGAGTCTTATCAGCAGAACTAATGAAGCAGAAAATAGAATTTCAGACCTTGAAGACAAAGTGGGAGTATTAACCAGCTCAATGGAAGAGGTTGTTAAAGCTAAAAAGATACTCGAGAGAAATATTCAAGAGTTATGGGACACCCTGAAGAAGCCTAACATGTGTATTCATGGAATACCAGAACAAGAATCCCAAAATACCACATCTGAGGAAATTTTTCAAACTATCATCAAGGAAAACTTTCCTCATCTAAAAAGGAGAGGCCCATCCATATACAAGAGGCATTCCGCACCCCAAACAGATATGACCAAAACAGAAGCTCGCCACGGCAAATAATAGTTAAAACACTCCACATTCAAGATAAAGAACTGGTGCTGAGAGCTTCAAGGGAAAAAAAAAACCCAAGTCATTTATAAAGGTAAACCTATTAAAATAACAAATGACTTCTCAATGGAAACAGTAAAAGCAAGAAGAGCTTGGAGAGACGTACTTCAAGGATTGAATGAGAAAAATGTCAACCCAGGCTGATATACCCCACAAAACTATCCGTCATGATCGAGGAAGAAAGAAAAATTTTCCAGCACAAAGACAACTTGAAGGGATACATGTCCACAAAACCAGGCCTTCAAAAAATGCTAGAAATGTGGGGCTGGTGAGGTGGCTCAGGGATTAAGCCTCTGCCTTGCAGGCGGAAGGTCCTGAGTTTGGATCCTAGACCCCACGTATAGACGCCAGCGGAAGTGGGGGCAGCCTGCGTTTCTGGTCCTGATAGGACAGAGCCTGTGAATCTCAGGGCACAGTAAACAAGGAGGAGGTGGAGGCATCCATAGTGGTTCCTGAATTCGTCTGTGGTTCTACACACACACACACACATACACACACGCACACACACACGCATACATGCACAATTGAATAAATAAAAAAAATGGTAGAAATGATACTCAAGCTTGAAGAAAAAAACAGGTATATCCAGGAGAACAGAAGGGAAGTATAAAACCACCAAAGCCTAAAAGCGAAACAATACACTTACAAAAGCCACTAAACATAATAAATGTCCGGAATTAAAAATAGTTTCTCCATTATAATATTAAATGTTAATGGAATTGACTAACTGATCAAGAGACACAGATTACAAACTTGGAATAAAAATTACAATCCATCAATCTACTGCCTGCAGGAAACCCATCTCACCACAAAAGATAGGCACATCCTAAAAATAAAAGGCTGGCCAAAAATTCTGCAAGCAAATGGAACTAGAAAACAACACAAGCAACAGAAAATACACTAACTCCTGGAAACTTAGCACTATGATGCAGAATGAAAATTGGATTCAGGAAGAAATTACAAAGGAAATTCAAGATTTCATGAAAGTGAACGAAAATACAACTTAGCAAAATCTCTGGGACACAATGAAAGCTGTCCTAAGAGGTAAGTTCATAGCTCTTAATGCCTACGTCAAAAAAATGGAAACATCAGAAATAAATAACTTAACAATGCAGCTTAAAGCTTTAGAGACCCTAGAGCAATCTGATCCCAAAAGCAGCAGAAGAGAGGAGATTAGCAAGATAAGGGGAGAAATATCTGAAATTGAGATTAGGAAAACAATACAGAAAATCAACCAGTCAAAAAGCTGGTTCTTTGAAAAAATCAATAAGATTGATACACCCCTAGCTAAATTAACCAAAAGCAAGAGAAAGAAAGCCCAAATTAATAAAATTAGAAATGAAAATGGAATTATCACTACTGATACCCAAGAAGTCCAGAGAATTATAACGTCATATTTCAAAAACTTATACTCTGTGAAATTTGACAACACAAAAGAGATGGATGAATTCCTAAGTAAACACAATTTACCAAAATTGAATCAGGAAGTTGTGAATTATTTAAATACTCCTATAACATATGAGGAAATTGAGGAAGTAATCTCAAATCTTCCCACAAAAAAATGCCCTGGACCAGATGGATTCAGCACAGAGTTCTACCAGACATTTAAGGAGCTAATAATACCAATACTCCTTAAATTGTTCCATCAAATAGCAAAGGAAGGAACACTACCAAATTCCTTCTATGAAACTAATATTGTCTTCATCCCAAAACCTAATAAAGATACACTTAAAAAAGAAAACTCTAGGCCAATCTCTCTGATGAACACAGATGCAAAGATTCTCAACAAAGTCTTAGCAAATCGGATTCAAAAACATATCAAAAAGATGATCCACGGGGATCAAGTAGGTTTTATCCCAGGCACACAAGGTTGGTTCAACATACACAAATCAATAAACGTAATTCATCATATAAACCAGTACAAAGTTCAAGACCACATGATACTCTCGATAGATGCAGAAAAAGCTTTTGACAAGATCCACTAGCCCTTTATGATCAAAACCCTAGAGAAGGTTGGAGTGGAAGGAATCTTTATCAATATAATAACAGCTATATACAACAAACCAACAGCAAGGAGTATACTTAATGGGGAAAAACTTGAAGCATTCCCACTTCGATCAGGAACTAAACAAGGCTGTCCACTCTCACCACCTCTATTCAATATTGTACTTGAAGTCTTAGCTGAAGCCATAAGACAAGAAAGGGACATAAAAGGGATTCAAATCAGCAAGGAAGAAGTCAAGCTATCCCTATTTGCAGATGACATGATCTTATACCTGAGTGATCCCAAAAACTCTACCAGGAAGCTCTTGGAACTAATACAGAAGTTCAGCAGGGTGGCAGGATACAAAATAAATGTACAAAAAACAGTGGTCTTCCTATATGTCCAGAATGAAAGAAGTGAAAAAGCCCTGAGAGGAGCAATCCCATTTACTATAGCCCCTAAAAAATGAAATACCTTGGCATAAACATAACCAAGGAAGTAAGAGACCTTTACAATCAAAACTTTAAGACCCTAAAGAAAGAAATTGCAGAAGATACCAGAAGATAGAAAGACCTCCCATGTTCCTGGATTGGCAGAATCAACATCATAAAAATGACCATCCTACCAAAGGCAATATATAGATTCAATGCTATACCAATTAAAATCCCAAAGCAATTCTTTAAAGAAGTTGACTAAACAATCTCAAAATTCATATGGAGGCACAAAAGACCCAGGATAGCAAAAACAATCCTGAGTAACAAAAACACGGCTGGAGATATCATCATACCAAACCTTAGTCTATACTACAAATCCATAGTTGTAAAAACAGCCTGGTATTGGCTCCCAAATAGATACACAGATCAGTGGATAAGGGTTGAACATCCACATATAAGCCCACACAACTACAGCCATTTGATCTTTGACAAAGGTGCCTAAAAAATCCAATGGGAAAAGAACAGCATCTTCAACAAATGGTGCTGGCAAAACTGGATCTCCATATGCAGAAGATTAAAACTGGACCCGTATTTGTCACCATGTACAAGACTTAATTCCAAATGGATCAACCCTCAATATAAGGCCAGAGACTATAAAAACCATAGTTGAAAGAGTAAGGAACTCCCTCAAGCTGATTGGACTAGGCCAACAGTTCCTAAAGGGACATCCAATAGCACAGTCACTACAACCAACACTCAATAGATGGGACCTTGTGAAATTAAAGAGCTTCTGTTCAGATAAAGAGACTGTAACACGAGCTCAAAGGCAACCCATAGAATGGGAGAAAATCTTTACTATCCACATATCTGATAGCGCTCTATTATCCAGAGTGCACAAAGAACTTAGAAAACTAAACACTAAGGAAACAAATGGTCCATTTAAAAAATGGCCCTTGGAACTTAAAAGAAACTTTACCAAGGACGAAATTAAAATGTCTAACAAATATCTTAAAAAATGCTCCACTTCCTTAGCCATCAGGGAAATGCAAATCAAAACTTCCCTGAGATATAATCTCACTTTGGTCAGGATGGCAAAAATCCACAATAGAAACAACACCAAGTGCTGGAGAGGATGTGGAGAGAGGGGAACTCTCCTACATTGCTGGTGGGAATGCAGGCTCATACAGCCACTGTGGCGAGCCATCTGGCGATTCTTAAAGAAATTAAAAGATTGAAATGCCATATGACCCTGCTATTCCACTTTTGGGAATAACCCCCCCCATACGGCAAAAATTCACTTTGATAGCACAAGCACAACCATGTTCATAGCAGCCCTGTTTACAATAGCAAAGTCATGGAATCAGCCCAAATGTCCAACAGTTGATGAGTGGATAAGGAAAATGTGGTACATTTATATAATGAAACACTACTCAGTCATCAAAAATGATGAATTAATGCAATTTGCCGGGAAATGGATGGAATTAGAAACAATTATATTGAGTGAAGTATCCCAGACACAGAAAATTAAGTGCCATATGTACTCCCTAATAGGTGGATCCTAGTACTAAACCCATTTAGAGACACTCAAAGACAAATCTCTGTAATACTTACAGTAATTGTAAAGATTATAACTAGGAGGGATAGGGAAGGAGGACCCCACCAGAAACAAGGAGAGAGGGGATCATGTTACAGCAGAGAAAATAGGCCACCATCAAGGACTGCAAGTAAGTAATGAGACATCTGGTTAAGTTCACAGATTTTCCTTCCTGATCACTTGCAACTGATGGGGTATGATTTTACCAGAAGGTGAGGGCATATAGGCTGCCAGATAGAAAGTAACCATTTTACAAATGGGTGATTGACCTCTTTCTCACCATGGTCTCCTACTTTTATTCCATCTACCTATGAATATACTCTTATAACAAGACTCTAATTTAACAGGTTTTTATCTCTGGCCAGGGAGTGACATCCAATACCCATCAGGAGGAAACCAAGGGCATTGCAGAAGCAGCAAAACTGAAAAAAAATCAACAAACCATAATTGAGAACATCAGAGACTCTACATCAACCACCTGGAACTGGGCCAGCCTAATCTCTCCCCATCCTGAAGCTCAGGGAAATTTGCAGAAGAGGGGGCGGTAAGATTGTAAGAGCACAAGGATGGGAGGAGTAATGATATGCAAGATACTCCACACAATTTAGGGCCAAAACACACATAATAGGACTTTGCATGACCTGCGCTATGTCCAACACATTATTGACCCCACAAAGTCTAGCATGGACTAAAGGCACTAGGATCCTTGGAGGCTAGGGACTGACAGTCACAGTAGTGTTCCTATGCTTAAGGGGAACACAGGAAACGGTTCTGGGAAATACCCCTGGGTCCTTGCAACTCATCGGAGAGGAGGACCCAGAAGAGAGTTTGGCATGCATAGTAAAGGATGCTCTGGGGATTGGCGGGGAAGGCACTGGGGGATGGGGAGGAAAGGGAGAGGGGAGGGGGGAGCAGGAGGGTTAGGGGGAGGTGGAGGCAGGGAGAGGACCGGTGTACCTGTTAAGTTTGTATGAGCAGAAATAATAATAATAATAAAAATACTAAAAAAAAAAAAGAAATCACAGAGACATCCTGTGGACTTTTACCTATCCCCCCTTCCAGGAAGACATAATGGGAAATTCTGGCTTGACACAATGACAGGGACATTAATAAAGATGCAGTGAAGCCTTAGCCTTTTCTGAATCATATCCCCTGTCCCCTCCTTGGCCGTAGGCAAACACTAATTTGCTTTCCCTTTCTAAAATGTGTCATTTCAATATATTTTTTTTTAATAAACAAGGACAGGTAGACTATTGGAACTTTTTTTCTCACCCAGCTGGACCCTGGTGACCCATCTAAGTTGCAGCATGGGTCAAGATTATTTCTTTTTTATTGCAGACTAGCATTCCATCATATAGTCTTACCACAGTTTAACCATTTACCCAATTTGAGAGCAACTTGACTATTCCCAGTGTTTGGCATTATGAATAAAACAGTTCTGTTTGTGTCCACATGTTTGCGTGAGACTGACTGCATTTCTCTGGGGTAAATGCCCAGGGATGTGGTGATTGGGTGGTAGGCGGGTTGCAGGTTTTGTTTTGTAAGGACCTGTTCACCTTTTCCCCAAGCAGCTGTAGCATCTTCCATTTCTGCCAACACTGCTTTCAGTTTCTCTGGATACACTTTAAGGGGACAGTGGGAGATAACAACGAAGTTGCTTTTTGATGGTGTTCCTAGGTGGTGCCGCTCTGGTTCCAAAAATAGCAAGTTTGAGCTGTCTGACCCATTCAAAAGCAGCAGGATCCTGGGGACTGGCCTGGCCCCCAGCAGTAGGGTGGTGCTGAGAGCTGGCCGAAGAGGCACCCCAGGGTGTGACAGCCAACCCACTCGTTGGGGGGTCTTTCAGATGGCCTCATTCCTCCCCAACGGGCTTTCACATCTATTAGTCAGGGCTATGGCCATGGCTTTGGATTTGAGCTACTTTTTCCCACTATGGGAACGAGAGGAGCTATTTTTCTTTGTTTGAGCACAGTAGTTACTATTAAAAGCTGCAGTCACGTGGAGGGCTGGAAGTGGCGATTCAGAGAAACTTTTGTCTTCCCACCCCCAGAGGGGTGCCAGATGGAGGAACCGTGTTGGGAATCAGGAGGGAGGAAGGGGGCTAGGAGCAAAGCCAGAAAGGCGGTTGCTTCCCAAAGAAAGCCCCATGCTGGTTTAACACCTCGGTTGCTGAGGGGGAATGGAATCCTCTCCATCAGAGCTGCAGAAAGCTGGGTGATGCGTCTGAATCGTTTATACTTTTAGACTATAGAACCAAGTGTCTCAAGCTCTGCGCCACCAATGACCGTCCGTGATAGTTCTTTCTTGTCAACCTGACTGGATTGCGAGATGCCTAGGAGACACTCGAAGGTGTCTACCAGCTCAAGGACACAAGCGAGGCTCACACGTGGAGATGGACTATGCATACTGTGCCTGTACCTGAGAAAACAAAAGCTTTCTTGGTGTGAAGGGGGCTCTTGGTTAGGTCGTAGGTCAGGGATGCCAGCACTTGGCATCTCTGGGTGGAGTGGGCAGTGCGCTCAGGGATGGTAAAGATGGTTTCTAAAGAACAGCATCGTTTGTTCTTCAAAAGTTTTGGGGAGACCAGGAGGGATCACACTGGCTCTTCTCCTCTTCACAGGGCATGAAGTGAGAAACGAAGCTGAGAATATCTGAAAGATGTGCAGAAGGATTTTCCAGGACCTAACTGGGGACCAAAGCCAGGTGGAAGTGTAAATCCTGGTTCTCCCACTGTGGGACACTGTGCAGTGAATGAGTCTCAGTGTGTGAATTTAGATATGCACAGAAGGCAGTGGCCTTTTTCTGTAGCTTAATGATGATGCCACAGTCCTATTTGACAGGAAGTAGACATTAGCCAATTATCTTCGGGGATCCAGGGGCTTAGATGGACAGTGTATAAGGCAGCAAGACCTGGGCTGGGTTTTTCAGTGCCTTTTGTCGGAGTGGGTGCCCTCTGGGGTGTCTGTCATCCTGTCTGGTTCTTCTTTAGCTGCCCAAGAACATTGTCTCCAATCCTGTCACCACAGTCACTTGTGTTCTGACGATTCCATTTCCGTGATGAGCTGGACCCAGGAGTCTTCCGTGTACTATTTCTGCTCTGGCTAGTTTTACCTGCATAGTCACTGTCTGGTGTCTTGACTCACTCAGGAACAGGGGGCAGAAACCACTTTCTTTTCCCTTCAGGATTGTTAGCTTTGGGGAACCAAAGCCAGGAAGACAGTTTTATTATCTCACATTCCACTCTCATATTATCCTTCAGAAGGAAGGAAACAGACAAGTCAAGGATGGGAGAAAAGTCCATAAGCCAGGGACAGGACTGATGGACAACCTGGAGGGAAGAACTTATCCTGCACTAACCCAGGGAGAGCATTCTCCAGAACTCTCCATGGTAGAGGACTCCAGAGGGCCTTTCTCCCTCACTCAGGTAAATGGACAAGTTCTGGGGCTCTGAGGTTCTGCAGGGAACACACGCCAGAGTATTAGTATTGTCTAATATCTTGACCTTCCATTCGTAGTGTTCTAGCATCATCCCAAGCTTGGGTCGCTAGCCATCCTCAATGCCTGAGACTGAAGCTTTTCCTGGGCATAGGAATGCCATTGCTAAAATGTGTTGGCAAACTTGGGTCAGTTTGTCATGCTGTAAGATCCTGTGTGTTCCTCTGGGACTAAGATTCTGACCCTCTGTGCAGATTGACCTTAAAATGTTTCCTAGTCCATAGGCACGGATCTCAGGAGAAATAGTTTCAGGTTGTAGGATCCTTAGGGCAATGGGTCAGACAGAGGTAAGGGAGTACCCATATCAGTGGGCTGCCCAAGGAAGGGCCTCTCTGTCTGTCCCATGAAAACAGATGATACAGAGGGAACCCCAGAACCCACAGAGCCAAAGGACAGGACAATAGGAAGAAGTAGATGGTGCCCACATAAGGATGGGAAAGACTGTGGGATGGAATAGGGTAGGAGTGGGAAGAAAGGGGAGGAGGAAGGTAGGGAGGAATGAGGGAGGCAAAGAATATGTATATGAAAATGTAAATTTAATAAATTTATTTTTAAAATGTCTCCAGTGCAGCATATCTCTTCTGTGGTGTAGTAAGGAAGGGGTAGAGGGAATCAGGTCTGAACCACTCACTGTTTCCCAGATCCTCTTGACCTTCCTGTCCTGGCTGGCCAGAGGACTTCCTTTTTAGATTGAGCATTGTGATTCTGCAGCCTGAACAGCTTCCAGGCTAGCCTTTTCTCACTGCTCCTTACGATCTGTTAGTTATCACCACCTTGTCTGTTTTTACTAAGGTCATTATCAACCTCTGTATCTGTTTATACTCATGCCAGTGGATGACTTTCTAATTAACCACCGAACATGGAAAGAAGATAGTTTCTTCCTCAATGGATTAATGTCAGTATTGATAGATGGCAGGGATCTCACAAAGAGCTTGCACACGTGTGTGTGTGTGTGTGTGTGTGTGCACACTTGTGAGCTCACCAGTATGTATGCATGAGCAGATGGGTGGATAGGTGGCTGTGTGTGTGTGTGTGTGTGTGTCTGTTCATGTATTCATCATCGGATGGGTGTGTGGGTGAGTGTGTGTGTATGTGTGTGAGTGTTCGCATGTGCGAGCCCATGGGTGCATGTGTTCATCTTCGGATGAGTGGGTGGGTAAGTGCAGGAAAGAGAAAAAAGAGGAGGGGTACAGTGGAGAAGACCATCTGTTCCTGTAGCCAGTTTAACTGTTTCCTCCCCTCCTTCCAGTCTCTCTCTATTTCCTTGGTTACCATTGTCTGAGACAGACTTCCATTGTTAGATATTTCTGACTTGGCTGAGCTGTTGAAAACCAAAACAATTCCTGTTTCTCGTTTTTCACTCTTCAAGATCTATAACTTACCGAGGGGGCAGCAGAAAGTCTCTCATTTTATAGTTGAAGGAAAGTGCTGTCTTGATTTAGGGGCTCTAACTTCCTGAGTCCCATTCCTACTACTGTATCACTTTGAGAAAACCTATTGACCTTTTCTCATCACCCGCTGCCTTGTAATCAAATAAGAATTCAGGCTACATGGATGTAATTTCAAGATGTGATGCTGGTTACAGAATTTTATATTGTATTGTTTCTCTGTTCAAATACCTAAAGCAGAGGTTAAGGAAGACAGAATTTATAGTATAAAATCCGTAATTCTTACTTTGCCAGACTATGCCTTGCACAATATAGCTTCTGAGCACCTGAACATTTCTCATCTATGCAATTGAATGCTAGCTGCTTTCAGTATTTGTCTTACTTTTAAATTAATTAAAATTCCTTAATTAGTGGATTGCTTTTCAACCTAAAAAATCAACATTTGGCTGCTGTTTTGCATCTAATAAATACCCAATAAATACTGAATTATGACACACCTATTTGGGACTACACAAATAGTTGTGCGTATGTGCACGCATATGGTGTATGCATGTGAGCTCATATATGCGTGCAGGTATGCTTGTCTAGACACGTGCTTGTGGAAGCAGAGGTCAATTTCAGGTATCTTCCTTCATCACTCTTCACTTTATTCTTTGAGATGGGGTCTCTTCTGAAGTTTGAACTCACTGCTTCAGCTAGGCCAGCTGGTCAATGAGCTCCCAGGATTCTACTGTCTCCACTTCCCAAGCTCCACTTCCCCAAGGGTACAAGTGTGTGACACCATGCCAGCTCTTACCTGAGTACTAGGGATTTGAACTTGGGACTTCATGCTTGCACAGCAAGTGTTTTTTTACCCTTTGAGCAATCCCCCATGTCCCACAAATACTTTTTAAACATACAAATAGCTAATGATTGTTTTAGTTTATCTTGTGCTATATTCCAATATTATGAGAATCATCCACTATTTTATCAGTTGCTGCCTATACTTTGATTGAACTGAGAAAGCTACTTCTATTCCTAGTTTGTTGATTTTTTTTCTATTAGGAATAAATGTTAAATTTTGTCAAGTGCTTTTTCTGGGTCTATTGAGGTAACTGAGTGGTTTTCTCTTTTATTCTGTTAATGTAGTGAATTAAACAGATTGATTTGCAGTTGTTGAATGAGGCTTGCATTTCTGAGTTGAATGCGTTTTATCATTTTCCATTATTCTGTGCATATATGCACAGACCAGTACATTCGAATGATAGATCCACGTGTTGGCTTTCTATCATTGTTAAAGATACCTAAGATAATTAACTTCTAAGGAGAAAAAGCTTCTAGTTTAAGAGGGTTCATCCATTTGCTGAGTATCGCAATGAGAATGCAGTGAAACAAAGACAGGAAGTAACGAGAGGAAGAAGTTGAGGTTCTACAATCCTTTCAAGTTACATCTCCAGTGAACCAAGAGTCTACTTCTTAAAATTTCCACTGCCTCCCAGTAAGGCTACAACCACACCTTTAAATTAAATCCCCAATCCCGCTCTCCCTTTTTTTCCTCCTCCTTTACAAGGTTCCCTGAGCCTTAGGATTGGGAGAGATTAGATTGGCTTGATTCTGGTGACCACTGCCAGGTTGCCAGTACTCTGCGTTATGGATGGCCATTGCTGTCCACACTGCTCTTCTGCTGCCCTAGGTTGCATCTTGTCAGGGTGCTAAGATCCTCTATCTCTCATCTGAGCCACAGGCGCACAGCCAACCGAGGGCTTCAGGTCCACATTTGGCCTTTCTGTATTTGTTTCTCTCACTTAGCAATATGAACTTGTGACTTGCTAGTTCATTTCTTTTTTTTTTAATCATTGAATAAATAAATAGTCCTTATTACTGTATGTGGTAAATAAGGTTATGAATGTGTTTTGTGGGATCTTCAGGCATCATTCTTACTGGTGTAGGAATTACACTCCAAGAAGTCTGTGAAATTAGAAGATTGTTATGATAAGTTTTACAGAGCAAGTAAGGCATGCTTCTCAGGGACTATATGGGAGGAGTTCCCAATGAATGGGGTTAATCAGGTGAAAGGAAGAAATGAAAGACAGGAAGGAGAGATGGAAAGGGAGGGAGGAAAGAAGGGAAAAGGAAGAGAAGGAGGAGGATGAGGAAAAGGAGGAAGAGGAGTTGAGGAGAAGGAGATAGAGGAGGTAAGAAGGAAAAGTTTGAGAAAGAAGGAGGAGGAGGAAGAGGAGAAGAAAGATTGTTTCTTCTTAGAGGCATAAAGAGTGAGGGAACTTCAGCAGTGTGTGACAGTGTGAAACAGAAGAGGAAAAAAAAGGCACTTATGTCAGGGGCCAAACTTCATGTTGGCATGCACTGTCACCCGAGTGGGTGCTGAGTCTGCTTTAGGTGTGATGGAGCGCCAGGACCTGAGCTGTTCAGTGTCAGTAGCACATGCGTGGACGTGTCACACCGTGAGTCAGCTGCTGAAGTACATCTTGGTGGCTTCTACATTTGACAATAATAGATACGCATGTGTGGGTTTTTGTGTGGATGTAAATTTTCAGCTTATTTGTGTAAATGACTACTAGATTGATAAGAGTATTTTTTAAAATCATAACAATGATGACTCTAAAATAGTACAAAATCTTGAAGTGGTGAGAGAGAACTTCTAAAGCTTTTAAAGCACCAACTCACAAGGAACTCAATCTGGTATATCTTTTTAAGAAATTACACATATAATCACAATATATATATGCATATGTACATCTATCTATCTATCCATATATTTCTTTTACATACAAGTGTAATTCTTTGAACTTTTAAAATTTGACGATATGTACTGTGCATCTCTCCAATCAGTACATATGATGCTGCTTTACTACATTTTTTAAGGATATGTGTTAGAATGTGTATTAAAATTATTTACTCTTTGTGGTATGGATGGAAATATAAAATGGTAAAAAATAATAATAGTAACATTCGAAAAAATAGAGAAAAAACACTTTTCACGTCTGCATATAATGTATTTTGATTTTACTCATACCCCATTACATAATGGGTTCTGTTATCTCTGTCTTCCATCTCACTGAGAAAATCCTGGGATTCAGGCAAACACTACTGAGTTTGGATTTTTGTGCATTCTATTTGAATGCAGGTCCTCATGTTTGTATAGCAACTATTTTACTGAGAGCCATTTCTCTGACTCTAATCTTTTTTTTTGAATGAGAATTCTGGAATATTCTTCACATATATCTTGTACATATTAATAGATTTTTTTCCCTAAGTATTTCTCTTTTTCGGTGCTAACGTAAATCATATTGGTTTTGGTTTGAAGAGCCACTTGTCTACTGCTATTATATATAAAAAATGAAGGACTTTTGGGTATTAATCTTATATGCTATGGTCTTGCAATAATTATTTATTACTTCCATGATTTTTAACATTATTTTGGGGATGTTCCTACACAGATAATCTAAGCCATTTGAACACAGATCATTTTATTTATTTTCTCATTTATATTTTTCTTTCGTGTAGCTATTATCTTTTTATTCTTGTAGTGTTTTTTTTTTTTACACAAATATAGTTAGCTTACAACCCCCCACTGCTATCTCCCATCCTTTTCCCATTGCAACCGTTCTTCTTCCCTGCCAATCTCCCTCCGATTTTCATGTCTTTTTGCATGTGTGACTCACTGAGTTTCATCTGGGTTGCCTTTGATGGGATGTGCCTGAACACTTGCTGGAGCATGAATCATGTATCAGTAGGTGTGCCATTGAAAAAAGCACCTCCCCCCCCACTATAAGCATCAACACTCATTGATTTCTTAGGGAGGTGAAAAGCCTCCTGGGATCTTTCCCATTCCGTGGTGAAATGTTGATAGAACAGATTCATGAAGGTCTTGTGAAAATAGGCACAACTGCAATGAATTCATGGATACAGCAGCACTGTCATGTCTAGAGGACAATGTCTCACTGCACCCCTTCCCCCTTCAGGCTCTTATAATCTTACTACTCCCTCTTCAGTAATATGAGAATCAGGCCATAGGGTTAGGGGTGGTTTGGATATCTTATTTATGATCAAACAGTCTGCAGTTATCTTTTACAATTCGACCAGTTGTGATTTTCTGTAATAAATACCTTCCATTGCAAAAGGAAGCTTGTAGGTTGAATCTATGGGCATAATAACAAATGTTTAAAAGGCAGTTTGATAATGTATCTTTATAGTTAAACATTAATAGCTTGTGTTTCCCTACCCCACTCCTATATATGTTCTCGCCTTTCATAAGTTCTTTTCTGGTTTACAGTACTTGAAACGTGATCCCTGCTAAATCCAATCAGAAAGCCTCTTTGGTTGCCCCTTTGACCATTAAAAAGAGGTAGTGGGAGGAATAAGATGAATACCTTAAAGGAGGAGCTATAAAAATCCATGGGTTGTAAGCAGAAAGGGAAATAATGGGGGAATGTTTAAGAATGGAGATGAGGAGACAGGGTATAAGAAGGACTGAGAAAATAACAAATAGCACTAAGGTTATAAGGTACAATCAGATAGAAACCTCCTATATTATTAGTATATATAAAAACATTTTTTGTTTAACATTTTTGTTCCCCTTATTCTATAGGGGGAATAGAAAAAGAAGGCTATAAAGCAGATAAAAAATATCCTACAATGCTACAAATAGAACCCATAGGCAATTAAACACTATTCCAAGTACCAGGTGTGTGATACCTCCTCATAAGTTGTTGGTCAGAGAAGTCTCAAAGGCCACCAAAACAGTCTAGCTTTTGTACATTGCTTTCGGTTTCCATCTATACAGTGACAATAGAATCCTATTGCTGAACATGCAATACATGTTGATCACAGGACATGGATAAGAAAACACCAGGTGGAACTGGTCTGGAAGCTTCCTCCTTGCTGGCCAGTTTTCATAGTACCAGAAAGTACTATGTAAAGTCCCAGGGGAGAAAAGCAATCAATAATCTCATCAGCGTGTGAAAGATGAAATCTGCAGGAGCAGTCCTATCCAGAGGTGACCATTAATACAATAGTGGCACGGATGTCTTTTTTAAGTTTTAAAGTTAGAAACGGTATTATTGTTTTTAGATATTTTTGTCGCATGTATTCAGTGCTGTAGGTCTTCCGAAGCCTTGCTCCTTGCCAACCTAGCCACTGTTGTTTCTTCAGTTTTATTCATTCAGTTAGGAATATTTGTCAGTGTCTCTTAAGATTTTCCTCTGGTTTATGTGTTACTTAGAAGTGCTGTCCAGATCAACCTAAATGTCCAACAATTGATGAGTGGATAAGGAAAATGTGATACATCTATACAATGGAGTACTACTCAGCCATCAAAAATGATGAATTACTGGAATTTGCCGGGAAATGGATGTTATTAGAAACAATTATATTAAGTGAAATATCCCAGACCCAGAAAATTAAGAACCGTTATGTATTCCCTAATAGGTGGCTCCTAGTACCAAACCCACCCAGCCCACCTAGAGACACTCAAAAATAAATCTCTGTAATACCCACAGTAATTGCAAGGATTATGAACAGGAGGGATGGGGTAGGAGGGCCATACCAGAAACAAGGAGAGAGGGGACCATGTTACAGCAGAGAAAATAGGCCTCCATCAAGGACTGCAAGTAAGTAATGAGGCATCTGGTTAAGTTCACAGACTTTCGTTCCTGATCATTTTCAACTGAGGGGGTATGATCTCACCAGAAGGGGAGGGCATATAGTCTGGCAGATAAAAAGTAACCATTTTGCAAATGGGTGATTGACCCCTCCCTCACTGAGGTTTCCTACTTTTATTACATCTACCTTTGAATATACTCTTATAACAAGACTCTAGTTTAACAGCTTTGTATCTCTGGCCAGGGGGTGACATACAATACCCATCAGGATGGAGTGAAGGGCATTGCAGGAGCAGCAAAACTGCAAAAGAAAATCAACAAACCATAATCTAGAACTTCAGAGACTCTATATCAACCACCGAGAACTGGGCCAGACTAATTTCTCCCCATCCTGAAGCTCAGGGAAATTTGCGGAAGAGGGGGCGGTAATATTGTAAGAGCACAAGGATGGGAGGAGCAATGATATGCAAGATACTCCACATAAGTTAGGGCTGAAGCAATCATAATTGGACTTTGCATGCCCTGCGCGATGTCCAACACACTATTGACCCTACAAAGTCTAGCATTTGCTAAAGGCACCAAGATCCTTGGCGGCAAGGGATTGTCAGCCACAGTAGTGTTCCTATGCTTAAGGGGAACACAGGAAAGGGTTTAGGGAAATGCCACTGGGTCCTTGTACGTCATCGGAGAGGAGGGCCCAGAGGAGAGTCTGGCATCCACATTAAAGGATTCTCCGGGGATTGGCGGGGAGGCACTGAGGGATGGGAAGGGAGGGGTGAGGGGAGGGGGAGCAGGGGGGTCAGGGGGAAGAGGAGGGAGAGAGGGAACCGGTGTACCTATTAAGTTTGTATGAGCAGAAATAATAATAAAAAATGTTAATTAAAAAAAAAGAAAAACTGAAAAAAAAAGAAGTGCTGTCCAGTTGCTAAGTATTTTAGTATTTTCCATTATGGCCTGAGAGCTTACTTTGTATGTTTTCTATTCTTTACAATTTTAAGTGTGTTTTATGGTTTCTTTTGCTGAAGGTACTGATCTGTATGAGTCTGACCGTGGATGCCAATCACATCCAATTGATTGGTGGTGCTGTCACTTCAATTATGGCCTTAATGATTTTCTGCCTGCTCAGTCTGTCAGTTACTGAAGGTGAGGTCTTGAAATCTCTGATTGTGGGGTCATCTGTTCCTCCTTGCAGCTCTATCAGTTTTTGCCTTGTTTACAGTTCTACCATATTTCTTTCTTTCTTTTTTTAAAAAAAGATTTATTTATTTATTGCATATGTGTCTGTGTATCTCTCTGGTATGTGTCTGTGTGTATTAGAGGGCACTATTTTTGCCTGTGGAGGTGCAGGAGTAACTTCCGGAGTCACCTTGGATTGGTCTACCTTCTCTTTGCTTTGCTCTGGGTTTTCTTAGGTTACACATTCCAGGATTGAAAGTGCAGGCTGCCACAATTTCCTTCTGGCATTTTTATGTGGGATCCAAACTCAGAAGTTTAACCTGAGCCATCTCTCTGACCCCAGTTCTACTGTATTTTGATAATCTGTGATCATGTGCAAATATTAAAGACTGTTACATCTTTTTGGAGAATTGACCTCTTTGCTATTAATATAGTGACTCTTCTTCTCTCTGATAATTTTTCTTGATTGAAAATGTACTTTGAAGCCTTTTATAAAAATTATTGTCTTTGCTTCTCCCACTCCCACAGATGCATTATGGTGTACAGAGGACAGGTTTCAGAAATCAGTTCTTTCCTTCCACTTTGCTTTGAAGCATCTTGTTTCTCTTAAGCTTCATACTCCAGTTTAGATCCTAAGATTTTGAGCAATCCTCTGTCTCCATTTCCCATTTTACTGTAGGAGAACAAGGATCACAAATGCATGCATTACATCCAGCTTTTTTCTATGTGTTCCAGGGACTGAACTCAGGTCATAAGGCTTGTGTGGCAAATGTTTTAACTTACTGAGGCCATCTCCCCAAGCCTAGTCTTCTTTTAAATAGGACCAACATGGTATAACTTTCCCTATTTTCTTTTATTATTATTATTGCATGTATCTACAAGAGGGCACTTGAATTATATGTCTGTGGAGGCCCAATTCACTCTGAATTGCTCTACCTACTTATTCTTTGCTCTGAGGTTCCTCAGGCTACACCTTCCAAGGCTAGAGATGCATACCACCACCATTTCTGCCTGGGATTTTTATATGGAATTGGGGATCTGAACTCAAGTCTTTTTGCTTTCAAGGCAAAAGCTTTAACTCTTGAGTCATCTCGCCAACTGTTATTATTATTTTTAGATTAAATTTATCTTAACCAATACGTAAAACCATAAAAATTGCACATATTGGGTTGGGATTATAACTCAATACCAGAGTACTCCCGTAGCATACATGAAGGTCATGGGTTCAATCTCGAGTCTTACAAAAACCGAATAGGCTTCTGGGATGTAAAGTGATATTTTAATAACATAGACTTCTAAGTTGGTGGGGTTTTCCTTTTGCTGGTATGTCACCATTATGCAGGTCTGGTAAGGACAAGTCTCATTGCAGTGAGTTAATGGATGCAGTAGCCTTGCCTTGAGTGGAATGTCTTATCCAATGGTGGACCTTCATATCTTTAGGCTCTTAACAATCTTACCACCCTTTCTTCTACAAGGTTCCCTGAGCCTTAGGATGGGGAGAGATTTGGTTGGCCTGATTCTGGGTAAGCAATGTAGGTTCTCTGGTACTCTGCATTCTGGTTGGCTATTGTCTGTTTCACTGCTCTTCTGCTGCATTAGGCTGCGTTCTGTCTTGGTGTTTAGATCCTCTACTTCTGTTGTAGAAAAGGGCTTCTAGATTGAGTGCTGAGTGCTCTTTCAGTTTATGGGCATATTAACAGGTATTTAAAGAGAAGTTTGATATACTATCTTCTTGCCTATAGGTTCATAGTTTGTTCTTCCCTTGTGATCTATTTCCTTGCCTTTTATATATTCTTGTTCTAGTTAATAGTAACAGGAATGTGTTTCATTCTGACAAGTGGACCATGAGTTCAGTCAGAAAACTATTGATAGTGTCCTTAATATTCATGCCACTATTACGCCGATAATCACCTGTTGCTTTGATGATTTTTATTAACACTTGCAGATCTCACAGGTTGATGAGGCCTTTGATTAACCCCCCACCAGTAGTTTCTACAGTATTTCCTGGTATTGTGTAAACTATCCAGCAAGGAGTAAGATGATTCCTATTAGGGCAGGATTCATTAAGACCAACATTCCTCCCTTTCTTCTTTCCTGCTTTGATGCTGGGTGTTGAACCCAGGATCTGGCACATGGCAGCAAGTGCCCTGCCAGTAAGTTCTTTCCTCAGCCCTGTGACATTGTTTTCCTATGAGGATGGGGTGGCAACTTCTGGGCTCCTTTTATGCTGGGTTAGAAATCAGGAGTTCCAAGTTTTTTTTTTGTTGTTGTTATTTAACTTGGTATAAAGTTCTAATTGTTTTTAAGAGAATGATTAGTTTATAAAACTATCATCTTATTACTAAAGGTCATTTATTTTCAGATTTTATTTATTTATTTGAGATGAATTTTTGCTCTATAGCCCAGGTTAGCTTTGAATTCAAGATCTTTCTTCAACTTCTGAAGTGATATTATAGGCATGTACCATCACACCCAGTTTTATAATTATTTTTTAATGATAGAATCTCAATTTATTAGCATTCCATTAGCTATTTTAACCACTACCCTATTATTAGATATTTTTGTTGACACCATTTTTATTAAAATATCTTAATATTTTTAATATGAAAAAATTATACCTTAGAGTGTATAGTTCAATATTATAACATTTGTCAATACAAAAACTCCTGTATCCATTCTCTACTTCTTTCATAAAACACACACACACACACACACACACACACACACACACACACATACACATACACACTTTACAACATACCACACCATACACACACATACCATATACAACACATACGCACACACTCGCACACACTCCACCACACATACCCACATACACTGCATCAAACGCATAACACACATACCACACCACATACACACACTCACATTTGCACATGTACCTGCACGCATGCATGCACACACTCTCACTAACAAATTGCAAGTAACATCTACCCATACGTGCACAACACACTGAAAACCTGAAATTAAAAATTAACCCACATAGTATATGTACATTATTTGACTGCTATTTAGAGTGAATTTTTTTTATTTGGTGTGTAGTATGTTTGTACTCTGGTACATTTGAGTGTGTGTGCCTGTGGAGGCCCAAAGGTGACTTTGGGAATCATCCTGGATTGCTCTATATTCTTATTGCTTTGTTCTGAGGTTTCCCAAGCTCTGCCTTTCAAGGCAGGAAGTAGAGGCTGCTGACATTTCCACCTGACATTTTTACAATGGATCTGGGATCCAAACTCAAGTTCTTTTGCTTGTGAGGCAAAGGTCTTAACCCCCGAGCCTCTCCCTAGTCCGAGGGCGAATATTATTTACTTGTGGTTTTTCCTATTCTTTTTAAGATCACTTGCTGAAAAATACTTTTTGGTTGGTTGCTTGAATTATCGCTCTAAGTAAAAGTAGAGACCAGCCAAGTTCACGTATTTATTTGGGTTTTATCAGAAGCCTTCTCTCACAAAGGCGAATATAATGTATACAGTGTGATTTTTGGTGCAGACCTTCTGTGAGCAGCTTAGCCTGACTGCAATGATTGGCCTCGACTGGATTTTCCATAATTTGAATCTCACGTTTCATGAAGATTAGCAGCGGAATACTAAATACTGGCTCCTATGATGACTGCCCTGAGATAAGGGGTCAGCCTGAGAAGTTCCTTTAAGTGCTCTGCATCCTTCTACTAGTAGGATTAACAGTCCAGCCCTGTTGCCAGGGAAGAACTGGGAGAACCCACTTCCAAACCATTTCTAGGATGGCAGCCTGCGGCCCATCACTTACCCATTTCATGCTGAGAGAAAAATGCATTTCTATCTCTTACTGCGTTCAGACTTCTGAGATCTAAACCAGCTAACTTTGTAGTATTGTGACAAAAATGTAGCTGTGGAGTTAGGATAATCTGGGGACACTTCTGTTGACTGAGGCTTAATGCCTGTTTTCTGTGAGGAAAATAGTTGCCTGGAATCACTGTCGAGCTTGCTAACTGACAGTGAGGAAAGTCTCGTCCTCTAAGATGAACTGGAAAGATGTTTCTTCCTGGAAAACACACTCGAAGTGTATGTCCTGTCAGAAAGCCCATCAACTTGGAAGGGCTCATCGATGCACCCAGTGCAAAGGATGTACGTCCCCAGAAGCCTGTCAGAATCCTTTGACATGGACAGGAATGAAAGGTTTTAGGGTCAGGGAAAGCAGGAGGACAGAACCCATAAGATTGGCGCCTGTATCTGGGACTCCAGAGAATCTTCCCTTCCAATAGGACTGCCTGCTTAGGTACACACAAGTGTGTAGAAGCTGTGATCGACATAGGAAGTGTCCAGACACTGACCTGCTCTTCAGTTTAGCCCCTCCCCCTGCCCTCAGCTTCACACTCAGCGGATTTCCCTCAAACCTTCCCCGGGCATTCCCTAGTTACTGAGATGCTAGAGATTTACTTCAAGTATCAAAATGCCTCACCCGCCCCTGCCATCAGATTTTTAATGATGTAATCTCAGTGCCAAGGAGGGCAGAGGGAAGCCAGCCAAGGAAGACCAAATTCACTGTTTCCTAAGGTGACTATTCATCACCGTGGCACAGTGATTCATTTGACATTTCAGGGTTGAGTCAATTCTCTGTCTCTGCCCTGCAGCTGCTGTGATAGAGAAAGAGACTGATGGCTGATTCGTCACTTGTTTCAAAAGGTGGTAAAGGATGGGGGGAGGCTCTAGTCCTGGTGAATGACAAAGGAAGGCGTGATACTCTTTCTGGAGTAGTTGATAATGGATCAGGTGATTAAGCCAAAGATGAGGAAGAGCCCCAGAAATGAAGCCTGCTAACAGCAGGACAGCTCACGACTAGCACATACCTCTTGGGGAGCAGTCATTATAGTCACATGTCTTCTTGCTTGCGGATGATGCCCTGCCATAGAGTGAACTTTGAGGTTTTATTCTAGGGAAATAGATACGAAAGAGTCACCCTACATTCTGCTGGGCTGGGGAGAGGTGGCAGAGAAAGGAGTTGATGAAGTGTGTCATGGTTTGAATGTGAGCTGTCTTTCCACAGGCTCATGTGTTTGCCTTCTTAGTTGATGTTAAAGTTTGGGAAGATAGTGCATGGTAACACTAGGAGACGGAGATTGCTGGAGGAAGGAAGGTTATAGGGATGGTGCTGCAGTCAGCCTGCATGGTTGCTGATAAATGACCATTAAACAGCTTAAGGGAACAAGGAGTTTATTCTCTCTTATGATTTTCCGGTTACAGTTCATAGTCCCACTTGACAGGAGAGTTCACACCAACACCAAGGCCGAGGGAATTGGCCACATCATCACCACGTAACGGTTGAGAGATGGACGATCCTTACTTGCCAGACCAGCATGTCTGGCCAAGTGAACAGAAGGATGCCAACTCTCTCAACCAGCTCTCTGTGATTTATCCAGGGCCTATTCCCACCTGCCATGGCTGGATCTTCCCCATCCTTCTGAAATCTCCTTCAGGTTTGCTCTAGGCTTAACTCAACCATCAACTCTCTACACCTGTGCCCAGAGCTCAAACCCTCAAGAGTCAAGTTGAAACCTGTGCTTAACTGTGACACTCCAACCCTCATCAACTCGACACAAAAACAATAGCATTTTTAAACTGTAACCTTTCCTTGTTCCACAGATGTTAAAATATAAATACATTCCATGGACAAATTTAAAATGTTCTCATTAAAACTTCAGTTCCAACATTTTAAAAGTTCAAAGTTTTTTAACTTTAAAAGGTTATTAAATCGGAATAAGTTAAATACTTAAAAACAAATAAAACATTAAAACAGAAGGATCTTTTTTTTTTTATTTCCGCTCATACAAATTTAACAGGTACACTAGTCCCTTCCCTCCCTCCACCTCCCCCCTACCCTCTTGTTCCCCCCTCCCCTCCCTCTCCCTCCCCATCCCTCAGTGCCTCCCCCCCAGTGCCTCCCCGCCCTCCAATCCCCGGAGCATCCTTTAATGTGCATACCAAACTCTCCTCTGGGTCCTCCTCTCTGATGAGGTGCAAGGACCCGGGGGCATTTCCTAGAACCCTTTCCTGTGTTCCCCTTAAGCTTAGGAACACGACTGTGACTGTCAGTCCCTAGTGCCTTTAGTCCATGCTAGACTTTGTGGGGAAAACAGAAGGATCTTGATACAATAAGAAACATTTAAATTAAGATCAAAGTCCAGCAAATTACTGCATCCTGTACTTCAGTGTCCATCTTCTATTGCTCATCATGTAATCATGGTGGCTCAAAGATTTCAGGAATTCCCAGTCCCTATTTGCAGCTCAAAGTTGTAGAAGCAGAGTCCTCAGCATACATCCCATGGTTCTGGCATCTCCAACACTCTGGGTTCACCTCTGCAGTCACAAGCTTCACCTTCTTTTGCAGGACTCTTTTCTGTCCCTCGGTGCCAAGCTTTTGCTGCTTTCTATGAACCCCTCAAATTGTTCACCAAAACCAGTACCACCTGGGGGATGCTGCCAGACTCCGAAGTGAGTTTGAAATGTAGCTTAGTCCACGTGAACCACAGCTATACCAAGTTTTATGGGCTGATGCTGGAAAAACCTCTTTTAGGCAGCCAAATACCCAAAGGGCAAGGACTGTCTTTAACTTGGGCTTTCTGCCCCTGAAGGAATTTGAGTTTTCAAACCACAAACTTGCCATATGGTAGTTTTCACATCTTCCACCATCCCAGTGTAAGTCACTAGGTTTTCCTTCACTGATACTCATTTCTCCAACAGCAGCAAATATTCTGCTGCCTGCCCTTTGCACATCCAAACCTTTAAGGCTGCCAACACTGCTGTCCTCTGTCAAGCAAAACAGTCCATCATCTTTAAATTCAGTTTTACCAAAGTCCTTGTTCCCCTCATCACAAATTGGGCTCAAACAATCTCTCTCAGCAATTGCCCCACTAAACTCTGAAAACGGTATTTGTAAATCCACAAAGTGAAAATTTTCAAGCATTTCCAATTTTGTCCTGCAGAACCGTTCAAAAGTCACAAAATCCACATAGTTAGATTTATCAGCAACACCCCACTTCCTGGGTACCAAATTCTGTTGCAGTCAGCTGCAACATTGCTGATAAATGACCATCAGACAGCTTAAGGGAACAAGGGTTTTTTCTTTCTTATGATTACTGGTTATAGTTCTTAGTCCAGCTTGACGGGAGAGCATGTACCAACACCAGGGCCGAGGGAATGGACCACACAATCACCACATAATGGCTGAGAGATGGTCAATCCTTACTTACCACATCAGGATGTCTGGCCAAGTGTACAGAAGGATGCCAACTCTCTTAACCAGCTCTCTGTGATTTATCCAGGGCCTAATCCCACCCACCATGGGCTGGGTCTTCCCCATCAGCTAGACAATCTCCTTCAGGTTTGCTCTCTAAACCTGTGCCCAGAGCTCAAACCCTCAACAGTCAAGTTGACACCTGTGCTTAACTATGACAGATGGGCCTTGACGTTGGTCAGTCCCACCCTGCTTCGGCTAGTAGTCTGCTCTTGCAGGTTGCTGGTTGCTCTCTGCCTCCTTGGGAGACCTCCAGCTTCTGCTGCCCCTCCCCCATGCCTTTTCCATCATAATGGGCTGTGTTCCCCTCTGGAACTGTAAGCCAATAAACATCCCCTTTCTCCCATTAAGTTGTGTTAAGTATTGTCACACAGTAACAGAAAAAGTAACAGCAACAAAGTGTTAGCTTCTGAGCCTTTTACCACTCAAGCCTAGTCCCAAGGCACGAACTAGGGGCACGCTGACCTCCAACCGGCATGACTCCCCTTAATTTCTTAGACGTCTCTCTCCTTAACACATCTGTTCTTCTAGCTTCAGGCGTATCCATCACTTGAGCTCATCACAGCCTAATTGAAGGTAACCAAAACATATACTCCAAGCCTTACTAATTACTATTATTTTAGGCTTATGTTTTCGGGTAAAGTTTGCAGTGTTGGAAGTTTCTTCCTGCCATAACTTACCAGCCAGTGACCTGGAACAGATGGTCCAGCAGAAATAGAATGTGAATCACGAATGCACACCAAGTGTACAGTTTAAATCTTCTAGAATGATCATGATACAAAAAGAATGAAGCAAGGTAAGAAAACAGCCATGAGGTGGAGTGTTTTCAGATGGATGAGTCACAATTAGCAGCTCTAAAGATGGCATTGGGGACACTGCACAAAGGGAATCAAACACCGATTGATGGTTTTGTCAAGAACACATCAGGAGAAATTTTGAAGACTGGCATAGTTTGGAACTTTTGGACTGAGGAAATAGGGAGCAATGGGTGGGCCAGCTAGCTCTTGTGATTTCTAGGAGGTGAGTATAGGTGAGTTAGGAATGCAGAATTTCATGTTTTCTAGAAGATTCCATCAAGGGCCATCTAGGAACACTGGGGGAAAAAAAGCAACAAGATGGGCATGAACGTGCAGCATTCCATCCTAGTTCACACGCCTTAGGAAGAGCCAGTGTGCTCTATCCTTTGAGATGTGTAAGTCTTGGAATAGCAGATTGAGAGTGGCTAATCTTGAAGTCATAACATAACCCAGCGGTTGCTGTTTGCTTAAGTAACTGTCTGAGAGGATCCTGTTTTCTTTCTCTGTGATGTGAGACATGGAGATATGCACTCTGGTTCTTAATCTTTGCCTAGTGGAAGATTTCATGATGTCAAATGTTCACAGGGATTCTTCATTTCCTTCAGGTATCTGTGGATGATCTCCCAACTATGTAGTTGAGAAGATCTCTCTATTTTTAAAAAGTAGAGGTTAACTTCCAATGTTGAATATAATTCTGTTATGTGACTGCACTTGTTTATTTCATGGCAAAAGGGGCAATTGGTGGACCATACATACATACTCACACCCACATTGTAGTACTTGTATAATATAATTCGATACCACTTCTTTCAATGCAGCATGAAGAAAGAGTGTATCCCTGACTTGGAAGAACGTGTCTTGCAGGTTCAATCCAATTATGCACTTGCAAGATAGGGATATTCTGACCTGTTCATTAATCTTATCATTGCAGGTAGAGCCAAGAACACTATCTGGGATACAATATTCTGTAGTCAGGCTAAATACTAGTGCTGTGGAAATGCTGCTGTGCAGTAGAGATGTCAAGAGCAGTCCCTCTCAAAACCAACTTTTCCACACTAGCCATGTGTTTCAAGGAAGTGGCTTATCTGCCTGAGGGGAGGATAAAAATGTGTCCTCTCTGCAGGCGGTATCAGTTGGCTGAGTCACACTGTCTATCAAAAGTGCAGGTCCTCGAATGTTTTCACATTTTAATTATTTCGATGGCATTTCAAGGGTTCAGAAGGAAACCTTTCATTCCTTTCAGGACCTCAGCATGGGTAAGGACCCAGTTCTAGCTCTGCTGCTGTATAAGCCTGTAGGAGAGAGAAGAGAGGTGGTCTGCAAATGACTCTGAAATCTGAGCTGGTAGGTGTGGCTAAGTCTACATCCCAGACATAGTACCTCGGGTACATTACACAGTCTTCCTGAGCCTCAGTCTTTAAAAATTTTATTTCACAATTTTGTACATGTATATAATATACTGTAATCATAGTCTTTCCTGTTATCCTCTTTTATTCTCTTTCTGCTGGACCCTTTCTTCCCACCAAGCCCCCTTCCTAGTTTCATGCCTTTTTTTCTCCCACATTTTATTTTTTTCCCCAATCATACAAGCTCAATAGGTACCCCTGTCCTCTCCCCCCCTTGTCCCCTCCTCAGTCCCCCCTTGTACTCTCCCCTCTTTCCCTTTTTCTTTCACCCCTTCCCTCCTTCCTTCTCTCCCAGTGCATTCCTCTTCCTCCCTCCCATCCTCCGGAGCATCTTTTTGTGTGAATGCCAAACCTCCCTCTGAGTCCTCCACCCTAGTGAGGGTTCAGAACTCAGTGGCATAGTCCGAGACCCTTCTTGGGCTCCCCGTTAGTATGGGAACTCTATTATGACTGTTAATTCCTTGCCTCTAAAGATCCTAGTGCCTGTGATCCATGCTAGACTTTGGGGGATCATTGACATGTCAGCCATTGTGAAGATCAGTCGTGCCTTTATTATTATTATTATTTATTCAACTGTGCGCATGTGTGTGTGTATGTGCGCGCGCGTGTATGTGTCTGTGTGTGTATGTGTGTGTGTCTGTGTATGTGTAGAACCACGGACGAATTCGCGAACCACCATGGACGGACGCCTCCACCTCCTTCTGCCCCGGGATTCACAGGCTCTGCCCTACCAGGACCAGAAGCGCAGGCCGCCCCCGCTTCCGACTGGCGTCTATACGTGGGATCTGGGATCCGAACTCAGGACCTTCTGCCTGCAAGGCGGAGGCTTAACCCCTGAGCCACTTCTCCAGCCCCAGTCATGCCTTTTTTAAAGTAGCCCAATGCACTAAGGTTTGCCTGTATGAGTGTGGATGGGGGGGGGTTGTGTATTTGAGCAAGAGCAATTTACTAGTTGCTGCACTACTGAGGAGCATAACACACTCCTCCACTACAAACTCTCCCCTTCACTATTAACTGCCTGTGGCTCAGGGAGGGGTGGGGACCTTCTGTGTCTCTCCCCCATCCATGACAGAATCTTGATGGGCCTAGTTTTATATACATAATCATAAATGCTGTGAGTTCATGAGTACAACTACCACGTCATATCCAGAAGACACCATTTCACAGCACTCCTCCACATCTTCTGGATCTTCCACCACTTCAGCCCCTTCTTCCACAACGTTCCTTGAGCTTTGGAGGAAGTGCTATTAGGAGACTGTACTTATTCTCAGCACTTTAACCAGTTATAAATCTTTGCATTACTAGTTTCTCACTGCTCTAGAAGCTGATAGCAGCACTAATCTACAGATACAAGTACTAGAAATGCTACTATTTGAAGATTAATGAATATCTGTATTAACTTTGGGACCCTATTCTGATCTCCAGTATTGCTAGGTTTCAGTGCAGAGTTTGTTTCTGAGATTCTGTCTCTCTAGTGAGCACAGGTGATGTGCCGCCTGGCCAATTTGATTGGTGAGACATGGTTCTGATGAGTCCCGAGCAGAGAGGTCTGTGTTGAATGGATACTGTTTATTTGCCACAGACTAACTGCAATCTTTCTTTCTTTTTTTAAATTGCTGCAAACAGAACAGGGAGAGTGCAGATCACTAGGAAATGAACCCAGTTGATTGATTCGTGAATAATTCGAGGAATGGTGTGTAGCAAGGCCACTTCATACTTCAAGTGTAAATTAACCTGCACATATGATTAACATTGAAAACTTCACAGGCAACACAAGTTGTCTAATTTCCCATCTTTTATTTGTGGTGTGTGTGTGTATGTGTGTGTGTGTGTGTGTTTCTGTATGTATCAAAGGGCACTGTGTCTTCCTGTGGAGGCCCAAGGGTGACTTCTGGAATCATCCTGGGTTGCTTCTACCTCCTTTTGCTTCCCTCTGATATTTTTCAGGATCAGAAGTACAGGCAGATGCCATTTTCGCCTGACATTTTTATGTAGAATCCAGGATCTAAACTCAGGTCCTTTTGCATTGTGAGGCAGAGTCTTAACCCCTGAGCCATCTCTCCATCTCTTAATTGCGTATCTGCAAGGGAATGCAAATAAACAAACAATGAGGATGACAAACATCAGGATTCTGGACTGTATTTAGTACAAGGGTAAAGAACCAGGAAACAGTCCTGGATGCTTGAGTAGTGAACACGGTCGCCTAGGGACAGATGCAGATGTGGTTTTGAAGTCTGTGCAGTATTATGAAAGAGGACAGGAAGAAATGCTCCCCAGATCATGTCCTTCTTCCGTAAGACACACATCGAAATACAGGGTTAAACAGGATCTGTTGTTTGTTTGATGTTACTTCCAAACTATTTCCAAATCCATTTCAATAAATTCGATAGCACAGGCTGTTGTAGTTATGTATTGCTGAGTTTCCTGAAAATGAGTAGATTATGCAGCTAGGACTTTTTGCTTGCCAATCTACAGGCAAGCGCTTTGAGAGTTTGTGGTGGTACCTAAAAGAAAGGATGAGCTGGAGAAACCCAGGGTTGGATTTTTGGAGCTGAGAGACTAGAATCCTGGGGGAATGTTACAAGGAAAGACAGACTTTCTTCAGGGGAAACTGGAGAGAAGTCAAATATGAAAAGGAAATTCAAAAAGTTCACGGTGGTGTGTGTGACATAAAACTCTCCTGTAACTTCCTTGTGAAGTCTTTATAGAGCTGTAAATTATCTGTTGTTGAGGCAGGAGAGGATTTTTTCTGGAGAGTGGGAAGGTTTGCTGAGTCTTTCAAAGGACCAACATGGGAATTGTAGGTGGATTACGTGGCCTACACCTGACACTCAAGATAGAGGTTTCTTTCTTTTCTTTTTTTTTTTCTGGTATGTTCAGGCACACATACACAAACAGAGCTACATGGACCCTTACAGTGTGGGATGTGTGTTTGGTACATGCTCTTATCCATTTAGTGCACACACCCCCACGTTGCATGGGCCTCTATCTTTGACACGTGCATGCTATGATTACTGTGCTTCCTGGCTTTGTACCATGGCTTTTACACTTAATTTACTATGTTCTCTGTTCCTTATGTTTGCAAGTCAGTATCTAGAAGGCTATGATCTCTCCATCCATCCATCCATCCATCCATCCATCCATCCATCCATCCATCTATGTTTCTACCTATAAACTATCTACCGATGTGTCTGTCTCTCTATCTATTCATCCATCCATCCATTCATCCTGTTTTTTTTTAAATAGTGTCTTGCTATATAGTCCAAGTTCACATAGAACTCACTGTGTAGCTGAGGCTGACCTTGAATTTATGATCCTCTTCAGTGTTCCAAACACTAGGATTGCACATGTGTGTTCCCACATGCCGCCATGATGTATTTTAGAAACTGTTTCTAATCTTGTCAGATGGAGTTTTTTATAGCTGAGTACATGCCATATTCTGCAGGTGCACAAGCCAAGGTTATCGTGGACAATTATGCCGTCAACATCATTACCCACACAGCTAACACATGCTTCTTTCGGTTTTATTGCCGTTGGAAAAAGTGTGTGATTAAAACCCTACAACAGCTAAGTGACCATGCTCTTCTGGTGCGATTGGTGCCTCACACTTGATGACAATTCAGTCTGAGTCTCGCCATCCTGAGGTTGAAGTCTCCTGAAGTTTAAGTGGAAGGCAGGTGCCTGTATAGGAGAAAGGCTTTTTTTTTTCTCTGAAACCAGATCCCATCTCAGATAACATTAAAGGAACTGCCTTGCTCCTTTTTTCTTTGTTGCTAAGGAATAGCTTTTCCTCTCAGATTGATTTTCTTCCCTTGAAGAAGTCCCAACCTACACACCACTTGGTAGTAATTTAAAATGCGTCTAAGAGCTGTAGGTCCTATTAGAGGTATAAAGTGACCCGCTAAGAGTCATTAAGGGTGGCTAGGGTCTGTCTTTTTACTAACCAAGTGGCACAATTTTAGAACAAAGGGGGCTTCTCCTCCTTGATAAACACACATCTACCTGCCTGGTTTTCCAGTTATGGGCTGTGCGCCCTCCTGCCCTCCAGCCTGCTGATAGGTCTTTTATTAGTCTTGTTAGCACTTACTGCCCAGGGTCCCTGGCCGAAAACAGGCATCGCTGGGGAAGGAGGGCAGCTCTTTTAAAAGCTCCTCTCCCACCTGGAGCTGTGCATCAAGAATTAGATTGGACTGCACGCCTGCTGGGGAACAAAATCCATTAAATGCAGCCCCTCCAGCCCTGGGCTGTGTGTGGGTGCACATGTGGTGTTTCCACTGTGGAGGCCAGGAAGCTGGGCAGGTGAAACCAGCTGAACCCGGGTAGGGATGCTGCTCCCACATGGGCTCTCAGTGGCTGGTTCCTGCCTCGCTTCTTCCAGAATATTTGATTCTGTTCTGTAAGGCCATTGTTGACTCAGGGTTCCCAGAGATCAGAGTGGGCTTCGTTGTGTTGCAAATCCATTCATGAGACTCTACTGTCGCTAAAAGAACTTGCTGCATGAAGCCAGAAAGTGGCATCTTAGTAGAAGGAGATCTGTTTCTGAAGGTAGGCATTGCCTGGCATTCCTTTCAAGTTGGACATTGTGAGACTTATGATGTTCCCAGCTCAGCTTCAATGTGTCCTGTTTGTCCTCTTAGCAATCTCTCTGCTAACCCCTGCACGGCACCCTCTTTGCACCAAGTGGACAGTGCCCTTCTCCTTGTCTGAGTGCGCTTTGGGCAGCAGAAGACAGTTTCCATCATCATCCCTTGGCATCAAACACACAAGAGGCCATTACTGAAGCCTGTGGGTATTTGCTGGAGATAGGAAGACAGCTGTGACAATCAAGGGGTTGGCTGAAAATGGCAGGGCTGAATCAATGGGGCACATTTATTCAAATGCTCAGGTGCATTCTGGTCTTATCCTTGCAGGATTCTGGGGCTCTCTTCTACTCCCTCTTGATTTACAACCCTGGGATCTTTGGTATTCTTCCTCTCAGATCCCATTCTAACTCCCAGGGCTCTGTATATTTCCAGGGAAACACCAGCTTCCATTATTGTGGAATACCAGGAGCCTGGATAGATGGAACCAGAGCTGGCCTTCAGACTGCTGTGAACTCCATGCAATGGTGCATGATCAACTGATGGATTAGAAAATACCTTTAATGGGACGGAAGAGATGGATCAGTGGGTAAAGTGCTTGCTCCTCAAGCATGAGGACCTGAGTTCGAATCTCCAGGTCCACAGCCAGACATTGACAGTGTATGTCTGCAACACTGTACAGATGGATCCCAGAGCTTGCTGGCCAACCACTCTAACTGAACTGTTGAGCTTTGGGTTTAGTGAGAGACTCTGTCCAAAAATCCAAAAATGGTAGAGAGCGATAGAGGAAGACAAATATTCAACACTGACCTTTGACCTCCACTTTCATGTACGTACACACAATATGGGTACACATGCACACACAGAGAATAAAATACTTTTGGATATCTACGTGCGTGTTTTTCATCAATTCTTTCCTTCTATCCGACAAGAAATATGCTAATTATTAAGGAGGTGAGATATAAGAAACATCTAGAAAGAGTTTGAAAATGTGGGAAAAATGACATATTTCAATTATTTTTTAAGTTTAAAAAATAATAAATTTAAAGCTTTTCTTCTGAGGGTCCCAAACATTATAGTGGTGCATTATAATGACTAACTTCAGCTGATGCAAGGGGAGAATGGAAACAAGTCATGGTGATGGGTGAGTCATCTGTTCTTGGTGGCTTAGCAGCGACAATTATACAGATCACAAAGAGACTTTGAAGAAAAAATCCAAAAACGAAGACCAGGGCACTTTAAAATTATTTTTTAATTTATTATTTATTCAATTGTATGTGTATGTGTGTGTATGTAGAACCATGGACAAATTTAAGAACCACCATGGACCGCCTCCACCTTCTCCTTGTTTACTCTGCCCCGGGATTCACAGGCTCCGCCCTACCAGGACCAGAAACGCAAGCCGCCTGGCGTCTATACGTGGGATCTAGGATCCGAACTCAGGACCTTCCGCCTGCAAAGCAGAGCGATCTCTCCAGCCTCAGACCAGGGCACTTTAATGGGGAGATTTCGTGCTTGTGTGGCCGACGGCCCTGCGTGGCATGCTCTGTGAAGTGTGCTAATCACGACCTCAGCTGATAGAGACCTGCATCCTTTTCAAAAAAATGTTATTTTAATTAGAACACAGTTTCTCTTTACAACAGTGTCCAGGTAAAGCCAGGCACTTAGATTTTGAAATCCTGAAGAGTAGGAACTAGGTAAATGGTTTAAAAATGGCTAGCCATTTTTTTTGTGAAAGCATCAATTTCCTTCTGATGGAGGTGTGGTTGCCGTCTCAAGTTCTGAATGGGCCTTGGGCTAAACTCAGGTCAAGGCCAGTGGTGAGGGCAGGGGAACAACTTTGGCTACAGTTCACATGATGATTTGCTTGGTACTGTTTGCCATGGGTTGTGGCTTTTCTGTGTGGCTTTTGGACAGGAGTTTGCTACAAGTCGTATATGGCTTGTTCCCACCAAAATCTGTGTTGAAGGTTATTTTCTCATAGTTGCAGTGTTGGGAGGTGGGGTCTTAGGGGAGGGGTGTTTAGGTCTTAGGGGTGGAGCAATCCAAGATTATTATCCTCTGGAGAGAGTGAGTGGTTTGGAGGGTCTCTATCAGGTACTTTGGAGTAGATTGTTATGTAGCAAGTTTATCTTTCTTCTTCTCGCTCTCTCTGATTTCTCTTTACTTTCCACTATGAGACAGTTGCCAGGAGCCTAGATGATGTCAGTTCAGCATCATTCTCTTTGGCCTTTCAGAAGTAGAAGCCCGAGTAAACCATATCGATTCATAAATACTCAGACTCAGGTGTTACAGAAAGAAAATGAAGGAAAACACAGAAAAAGGGAAAGGAGCGCATTGAGGTATCACGGTGACCAGGCTTTTCCTTGGTGTCACTTTCTATAAAATACACCTTGGCTTCTTCCATTTCCCTTAAATCTCTACTTCCACTTTCTTTTTGCTCATTATTAAGCAACTGACCCAGTTAGGGCACTGGGTCCCTGAGTTAGCCCGGGAAGTAAAGTTCATACCATGGCAGTCCATTTCTAGCACTGCCTCTGCCCGAATCACTGCATCTAGCAGGAAAGACAATGTTTCACAGATACGACATAAACAAGAAATGCAAAGCAGTACTAAGAATAATTCACATATGTTGAACTTCTTTATTTCAGGCTAAGTAATTTCGACAACCAGGTTTACTGTCTTTATAAAAACCCATTTCAACATGGATGGTATACATAGGGATATACATGTGTACACAGGTCATGGGTGCAGAATTGGGACTGAGGCCCTGAGCTGCCGAACATTAGACTTGTGAACACCTGCAGTGTCTTGTGTGTGCCTGAAGGTCAGTGGACCCGACGCTAGTCTGAGAGGTGGGCCAGTCAGGCAATGGCAGTGACACTTTTAAAAACATAACAGGACAAGAACAGAACTTGCTGGACCACAAGACTGAGCCAGCCCCTGTATTTATGCCACATAAAGATAGAAATTCCAGTTGAATTCTCACCTGGCAGGCACGGGGTATGACAAAGTTAGATTGCCACACAAGTTAACATGACTGTTTTTAGCTGGTTGCTGCCTATCAGTTTGTTCCAGAACCCCCTCTTGGATCCTGGTAGGCCCTTCCTGGGTCTCTATTCTTATTACCACCGGCACTCAACCTCTAAAACAAGATTCCTAAAGCAGTGGAAAGAAAGACTTCGAAGTCTATGGTCACTGTCAAGTGCCTTAGAGAGTGGATGAGTGAGGAATGTAGCAGACACCTACCTCATTCTCTGCCATGGACCAAGGCTGCCTTTGCGCATTCATGAGTTCAAGGACCCCAGGGAGCAGCTGTCATCACTCCTCATTTGCTCAAAGTGGGTGGGAGGTGGATATTATATATCTACCACATTGCAGGATAAAAATGACTTAGAACATGTTATTTGTTAAAAAAAAATCAGTGCTTAGCATCTGAACACTTACTGCAGGAGCCCAGGGAAGGAGCTAACAGAGCTATGTGATTAGTAGAGTAATGAGTAGCTTGGTACTCTGTTGGCTTAGTTAATACTAGATTTCCTTTTAAAGTCCTCGGGCACTAGAAGATGAAGAAAAATAGATACAGAGTGGAAACAACTCATACACGCATACACACACTACACCTCAGTGCGATCTGGAGTGGTGACTGGTAATGAGTTATATCTTAAGCTAGTCAGCTAAGTTTCACCCACAAAGTCCTTCCTTATAGTCTCTCATGGGCCACAGTAGTTAAAGAATTGAAATTTGTATCTTCAATATTAGCGTCCTACAGGGTATGATAGGAGATGATTTTGACAAGTCTGTGATTTGGGGCATATGGAATGGGGTTCCTTTTTACCCTACAGGGTGGCAGGGACACCTGAGATTGAGTTTGCTCTCTGATGCACATCGTCCATACTCGCTCTTAAGAATGACTCAGTCACACAAAGAATGGCAACCAACCAAGAGCTACTGTATTGGAAGAAAATTTAATTTATTCGGTCAGGAAAAGTCAGATGAGCAGGACATTCATATATCAATGTTAACTTGATGAGATACATCAGTGGATGAACGTTGTCTCCATAATAAGGTGTAGGCTTATTCTTTTTCTAGGGGTCTTGAATAAGTTCAAAATGAAGCTTGTTTTCTCCGTCCAGTTGAAGAATTAAAATGTGCAGGTGTAGAACACCTATTCAACAAGAGATTTTATTATCCAAAGCACACAGTCGATCAGCAGAAAGATGAGCAGAAAGCCCCAGAACACGAGAGGGGGGTTCATGAGCTAGAAATCCCCTTGCTCCCTTCTGGGTCTGTGTATTTATATTCTCCAGGGGGTTGTTCACAAGTTTGTTAGTTTCAGACACTCCCGTCACAGGACTGGCTTCATCAGACTTACACCTGTGTCTGACTGATGATTGGCTCCTCCCCTCTGGAAGGAGATTTACCACTGATGGGAAAAGTCGTCTACCTGAGCTGGGGGAAAAAGAGCTTGGATGTTCACCATCTTAGTTGTTTAACATGGCCCCATTTCCTATCTGCCCTCCTGCCTTTAAGGACCTAGCTATATTCTCAGTTCAAACCAGATGCATGTAACTCCCACTCTACTGGTCCTTATTGTTGACAGGTTTTAGTTTGTTTTTGCAGAGCTAAGAATAGAACCTAAGACCTTGTTCCTGCTATGCAAACATTCCTCCCCTAAACTACATTCTCAGCCCCTCCTTCTGTTCTTATTGCATTTGAAGAAATTAGGGCTGTCCCACGTAGAAATGGGTGCCACTGATGCACTGATTAATTCCAACTGAAGCACTTGAGGAATTCTAGTTCAGAAGAGACTCCTGGTCTTGCCAGGCCTTCCCAAACCCTCCTCATGACATCTACTCTTACTTCAGTAAAATGAAGCACATAGTTCATTTCACTACCACATTCTCTGTGAGGCCTTCTCAGCCCTTCCAACAATGACTGATAACCTCTCAAGGCTACCTTTCATTGTGTTTTTATTGGGGATGTTCAAATTATTAGTCTTGGGATCTCAACCTTAGAGAAAGACTAGGTTTTCAGGTGTCTCTCTGACATGGGACTCTTTCTTGTTAATGAACAAACAATGAAAATTAATGATTGAATTTTTTACCTCTGTGCTCCAGTTAGACTTAGCTGTCGACCTGATACTTGAGGTGGGCCTCCTTACATACCCATGAGGTTTAGGTGTAGTCCTCTGGGCAACCTTGTGGGGGATTGCTTTCATTGAATAACTAATGTGGGAAGACCCAGACCATACTGGGTGGACTGTTCCTTGGGCAGATGGGTAAGATGAGAGAGCTGGCATTTCTGGCAAGACTAGTGGCAGATGAAGTACACTGGTCCTTGCTCTATGCTCCTGCTGTAGATATGGCGATATGTAGATATGGACCAATTCCTTCAATTCCTGCTGGTAACATTCCTACCCTGATCAACTGACAAGAAAACCCCTCGTTTCCCTGAATTGTATGTATCAGTTATTTATTACAGCAGCAAAGTTCTGGAACTAAGATGCTCTGTTAAAATTATGTAACAATAACTGGTATTTGAAAAGGAAATTTTTCTTTTTACTCAGTTTCTGCTGCACTAACCGTCTAAAGATATGGAAAATATGGAACAGATTCATTCTGTTCACAGTCGCTTCCCGAGTTAGCCATAGTCCCTGCTCTGCTGAATGGATGTGACCTTCTTGTGAGTCAGAAACAAGGGAACTCATTTCTGCTCATGGGGGTTAGAAGGGAAATTCATGTAAACCAAGCAGTTGAAGAAATGGATTCAAACCTACTCTACGGAATAAAATTCATTTCATTTACTCTAATTACCTTTGTTATAGTGTTAAATATAAACTAAAAATGATTTTACGTAATCAGTTCACAAATTGATTTTGTAGAGGGTTAGTTAGTTTTAGGAAATAAACATCTGCGTACTATGGTTTCAATGACAAAAAAAAAAAACAAAAAAAAACAAAAACAAAAACAAAAACAAAAAACACCCTACTCTCGGGGACCTAGAAGAAAGTGTCAGTACAGATTCAAGCTCCTTGAATGTTGTTTGAAGAGGAACTTGAAGCCCTTTTCTTGAGCACAAATTGCTGCTTTATCTTTATCAACAGTCTCAAAAATATCTTCTGTTTATAGATGGGTTTTTGTAGACAACCAGCTGATACTGGTAAGAAGTTCCACTCAAAGTTTGGGTCCCTGAGTTAAATTTATTTGCTGAAAAATCAAGTGAAGAGAGGCAAAGCTGCAGGCTTGAGATTTTTCAGTGAGAGAGAGAGAAAGAAACAGAGAGAGCCAGAATTTTCCATTGGCAGAGATTATAAATACCCTAAATGTCATCTCCCAAACCAATGCTGTTGGGATACGGATAAAGAGCTTTGAATAATCCCTGCTTCCTGTTTTGCCTCCCCCTCCCCCAAGTTCACAGAGGAGGGGAAGGTAGCAAGATATACCATATTTGTTATGGTTTGAAATGTGAGATGCCCCTCACAGGCTCATGTGTTTGAATCTTTAGTTGTTGGGGAAGTCAGGCAAGAGGTGGAGATTTGCTGCAGGAAGACCATCATAGGGGGTGGGCCTTCAGGTGGATTAGCTCCACTCTACTTCCAAGGAAAGTCTGCTCTTACAATGAGCATTCTTGCAGCTCTCAGCCTCCATGAACTTAGACCATCCATGTGACTTAGACCATCTCCAGCTTCTGCCAGCCACCCAGTCATGCCCTATCTGCCAAAATGGACTGTGTCTCCCCTCTGGAAACTGTAAGCTAAATAAATCTCACTTTCTCCCTTAAGTTGCTCCACTTCAGATGTTCTTTCACAGCAACAGATAAAAATAACTGGTACAATATCATAAGACTTTTGTTGTTGTTGTCCTAAATCCCACATGGGAATGGAACCTTCCAGTGGTAGATGGGGTTTGCTTCAGAGAGACAGACCCCATTGTGGGGGACTAACCAGATGAACCCACCCAATGGGAGCTGGGTATTCCAACATCTGCATTCTAAAGAAACTGTAACTACCTGTTCCACAAAACTGAAGGCCTCATGAGTTCCAGTCTAGTGCTGAATGTCTGGAAGAGTTGACCATAGAACATACAGGTATTGTGGGGGACTAACCAGATGAACCCACCCAATGGGAGCTGGGTATTCCAACATCTGCATTCTAAAGAAACTGTAACTACCCGTTCCACAAAACCGAAGGCCTCATGAGTTCCAGTCTAGTGCTGAATGTCTGGAAGATGCTGGAGTGTTGATGATCTTCACTCTGTGTGAGAAGACTGAAGAAACAAGAGTCTGATGTTAGCAAAGGATGGTGGAAACAGCATCAGCAAGACAGAGACCCACTGGCCGCTAAAAATGAAGGCAAGCAAGCAACACTACCTTGTCCTAGAGTCCTCTTTACATTTGGGCCACCTGCCGGAAGGAACTACCCAGCCTGAGGAATCCTGAGTGAATCCTCCTAGAAATTCCTGTGCAGAAATACGACTCTGATTTGATGTCACTCCCTGTCAAATTGACACATCAAGACTGAGCATCACAGCTGAATTGCATGTTTGCAGACCCAATTGTTCCAGGTGCACAGGACAAAAAGTAGTATGCATCCCCTAAATTTGAAGGTCTGGGTGAGCAAGCTTTGGGCACCTGCTCCTAATGTCCGGTTGGATTTCTGCTTGTGTTTCCAGTATCTCAGTCTTGCCTTGATTGAGAACTCAATTCTAAAGTACTTAGCAATCCTATAATGCACTAACAAGCCCGTCATTCCTCTAGCCCTAGAAGACTACACCCTACCCGTCTCTCTCACCCCTGTCTCGAATTCTGCTTCAAAGAGGATGAACTTTCTTGGTACCTAGCTCCCACCTATAAGTGATGACATTGATCAGAATCTCATCCCATGGGAAAACTGATAATGGTCTGGAGGATATCCAAGTTGCCACATCACTTTGTCTCTTGTAATCATGTTTGGGATCAGCCTTCTTAGAGGTCAGGTATATATTTGGATTAGAACTTGGGCAAACTCATGCAGTTCTATCTCTATGGCCTTTGTCATCCAGCAGGCCTTCAATTTGTGTGAGTATGCTGTGACAGCAGTTCATGGTTGAATGAAATCTTGATCACTTATCTCAGTGGGCTATATTCCCCTTACTGCCATTTTTTGTCATCACGGAGGACCCAGGCCCTCTTTATCCTTCCCTCCTGCCTTTCTAGGTAACATTTTGATCAAGTTGTTGCAAAGAGATATAGAGAAATTGATTATTCTGCTCTAAATTTGCCAGGATGCTACATCAAAATCTTGGGGAGATGGCTCAGTGAATAGTACACTTGCCTACAAGCATGAAGACTGAAGTTCAGATTCCTACAACCCACGTAAAAGCCAGGCAGGCGTGGCAGCTGGCTGCAAACACAGTACTCTAGAGGTAAAGACAGGGAATCCTCAGGCCAAGGTGGCTAACTAGCCTAGCTGATTGGCACGTTCTGGGTTCAGTTGAGGGATCATGCCTTAATAAAAGTGGAGGGTCATCAAAAAAGACTCCTAACCTCAACTTTGGACCTCCACATTTATGTGAACATATGTGCATATACACCTGCACAAACGCATACAGCCACACACATGCAAATGTGCATAAACATATGTGTTCACTTCCACCCACATCTAAATACACAACAAAATCATTCGAAGTAACCTAGCTTGCCAGTCTTTTCTTCATACAGCTCAGCTCTTAGGCGCTCATCATGGTCCCAGAAAAACAACCATCTGGAGCAAAGAATGGATGAAAGGCTGGTCCACTGGAGAGGAGCAGGTGACTTATCATGTCACCAGTGCTGGACATAATTTGCCGAAGGCAGTCACTGCCATAGAAGCATGGGCTGCATGCTTTCAAAAAGAAAGTCAGTAAGTGAGGCTCCCCATTTTGGGAGACTGAATTTTTTTTTTATTCTGTGCACAAAATGAGATTGTGTGGGAAACAGAGGCTATTTGTGAAGAATGTAAAGGGAATTATCTGGCTTCTGTTCATCAATTATATTCTGCAGTGCTGGATGCAATGGTGGTGCACTGATCTACAGTCTTGTACTACCAGATGCTGTAGAAATGACTCTCCATAGTCATTTTAGGACCTGCACTGACAAAGATATGACTTACACTATGTTGTCTTTCATGGGGTCTAAAAAAGAAATCACACACATATACATATGCACATTTTGTTATTTTTTCTCTGTGTGTGTGTGTGTGTGTGTGCATACAAAAGAGGTCATTTAAATGTGTGTGCACCTATAAAGGTCCAAGGATGACATCAGGACTCATCCTGAATTGCTGTACCTCCTTATTGCTTTGCACTGGCATTTCCGAAACTCTACCTTCAAGGGCCAGAATTATAGGCCACCATTTCTTCCCAGGATTTTTCACAGGGAATCTGAACTCATGTCCTTCTGCTTGCAAGGCAAAACTTTAACTTCTGAGCCATCTTTCCAGCCCACTGATTTATTTGAAGGTTGGACAAGGGAAGGACAAGTACACTTCTTCTTCTTGTAAAATTATAAAACCAACAGATGTAAATGAAAGGATAAAACCGGGCTTTCTTTCCCTGTAGAACAAAGCTGAACAACATGTGTCATCTCATCTGTACAATAACAAGATTGAACTCTATCATTTTTAAATTCAATTTCTACCTCCTTCCAGTCTCAGAGTCTCTGGTTTTAGATTTTACTATTTTCCCTTTGGGAAAATGACTGCTGAATGAGGAAAGGAACTGCATTCAGAGGCTTCCTTTGGAGAATTCTTCCTTTGGAGGAAAGGGCAGATGACTTTGGTGAGATTATGGGTGACCTGATTCCCCTATGGCACCACGGAGATGAGGTTAGAGGACCATGTACCATGTAAAGAGGGCTGAGCTTAGCACAGGATCCTCCTGGCAACAGCCAGGAAGCCCATAAGGTCCATTGCTGAGAATGGAGGCCAGAGTACAGGCATCAGTGAAATCAAACACCTCTGAAGAGTATGGGATGTAGAAAAGCCAGTCCAGCTGGTAGAAACCAGGGGCCCCCATGAATGAGGAGGCAGACAAGGCATCAGGAGCTGGCCAAGACATCTAGAGGCTTGACGATGACAGTGATAGGAGAGGCAGCATGTTGATTTTCGAGGCTGCCCCGGTTCTTTGTGACCCAGCCCATCTCCACCAGGAGGGGCCCTGCATAGTGATGGAAGCAAATGGAATCATTCAACTGTGGAATGGAGGGAGGAAGAGATTCCTTCTCTCCGTCCCACTGATTTTCATCCGAAGGAAGAACGTGCTTTCTGATGTCTTGGGATCCATTATGTTCATCTTAGTTCAGTGATCCGTGTGTGAGCTGTTGGCAGTTGATGCTCTGTCTTCTGGCTGTCGTATCTAAACAAGCCTTCCAGGCCCTACTCTGTCCAGGATGTGGGTTGCCTTTATAGGTCTCAGGCATTCTGACTTTGGGTTCTGTCCATTGTATTTCAGTAGTTCTTAATTTGACTGTGAAATTCACTACTCATTTACTCTACAATTGATCATGCTGGAGACTTTGGAATTCTTGAGCAGTGAGAAAATAATCTATGTACAAATTGTTTTCAGAGGTCATAATCTTTCATGGATTGTAAATCTAACAGTGGAGGAGGTCGACATGGTGTTATTTTACTTAATACTTAACAAGTTGTTCCATTTATGTGTCTGAGAGGGAACTTTCTTTAAAATGCATTGCTTATCAATACCCTTCTACTGAGGCTTACTAGCAACGTACCTGTAAACAAGGTGGGATTGTTACTTTTTGCAAAGAGGAGGAGCATACATCAGGAGGCATTTCAATAGAGGGTTTTATAAAAGATCTAGTACAGGATTTGGACTCAAGTTCTGATATCGGAAGAAGTTTGGTGATGTGGGACTTTGCTCTGGATTGGGTGGTGCCTAGTAGTGATGGATAATGGAGCTACTTGGGCAACATAAAGAGTGTGTGCTAACAGACACTAATTGGTTGAGCAGTGACAGTCATTTGCATGAGCAGAATGGGGGACAGAGAGTTTGCATGCTAGACATGGACAAGGCTCAGGTCTTGTTTGCGTGCTTGCATCATCATGCAGTGGTCTCGTTTCGATCTCAATGCAACATGGCCACACAATGACCTTCTCTGGCGTAGTGTGCTGGGACATCGTGTATGTTCACCGAAGTCTTGGAATAGCAGCAGTCTTGTTACTGTATATGAGAGGCTGCTTTCTGTTTTCTGGAAGGTATAGGAGCGAACAAGCTGTTTTCTATGTGCTAGGGGAAGAGTTCCAGGCCTAATTGGGACTTAGCACATCTGGGGAGTAGTTTAGTAAGAGGTAGAAATAAAGTTAAGCTCTTTAGAATATCAAGACAAATGTTTTCCTGTGTCACTGGTTTTTGTTTTGAAAGATCAAAGTCCCACATTTCACAGACAAGGCAGGAACATTATAAAGGATCCTTAGTTCTTGGTTTTCATTTGATTTTTTTCTTCATTCATTTTCTTTACGTGTGTATGTATGTATGCAGGTGCATTTGTGCACGTGTAGACATGTAATAAGGGGCCAGAAGACAATCTTTGGTGCTATTCCTTAGGCTATATGACCAGTAAGCTCTGGGTACTGACTGCTTTTGTCTCCCCAGTGCTGGGATTATAAGCACTGACACAACCCTGATTTTTTTTTTAAATGTGCTTTCTGGGGGGTGTCACACTCAGGTCCTTATGCCCACAAGACTGACATTTTACTAACTTAGTTGTTGGTCTTCCCAACCCCCAACTTTTCTCCATTTAGCAGTCCAGAAGGTTCAAAAGAGAACTTGAAAGAATAACTCTAATTTCATCCAGTGTGGCCATGTTTCTGCTTTAAATACATCAACAGACATCTCCATCATACAAGGTTCTATCCTTCTGCACAAACACAGTTCTACAGTGTGTGTGTGTAGTAAAAACAATCTTGCTCTGAGTATTGTAGAATAACTTGTCAACATGATATTCCACCACTCTTAAATATTTTAGTGGATATTCTACTACCAATGCTATTCTTTGCAGAACCATAATCCATCAACGTTGGAAATTAAGACTGACATATAACTTCCGCAAAAGAGTAAGGCAGACTTTGTCAGTTGTTTCCATCGTGTGCTTTGCAGCAAAGAGATTTTGCCCTTTCTTTTAGTTGCATCTCTTTAGATTTCTCTTGCTTTCTCTTTCTGAACAACTTAGTCCAGAGCCATCCATCATATGGGGTGAAGAGGTTGACATTGTTGGATCGGAGGAGCCACATAATCTACATGTGTAGGGAGCGGCTGCAATATAGAAAGCGGCTGCAAAGACATGTCATAAACAGATTCAGGATCTGCAAAGCCAGAGTCATGGAGAGGATATGGCCATCAGATAAAGCCAACTTACCTCAAATCCAGAGCAGGCTGTGATTATGGGCAAAGCATGCCTGCCTCAAAGCTGGAGCAGGATGTGACTATGACCAAACCCTGTCTGCCTCATTTCTCCAGATAAGGTTGTTTATGTTTGGTTTTTGACCTTCCTTTCCAGTGCATTGCATGCTGCTCATTCACAGCCTCCTCATTCCCATGGCCTTGCAACATACTGATGTAACATTATTCTTCAGTTTACCTATAAATAAACACGACTGGGTCAAGTGGGCGCCACTAATCTCTACCTGAAGTAGTAGACCACCCGATCCCGGCTTTTCTGTATGCGTCATTTTCTTCATTCTTGCATGACCCCAACAGAGCAATGCCATGCAGGCCTCATAGCACAGGGATCACTGGGCTCTGGGTTGAGCAAAGAATGTAGCTCCATGCAGGGATGAGCAGGGGATGCTGGGATAGAGCAGAAGCAAGGGCAGAGTGTGTGGGAGGCAGCATGGCAGGGTGATCTTCGAGGCTTGAGATTTCATTGTCTCTGCTTTAGTCCCACGGCTTCGTGGAGTCCAACTGTGTTTTTGGGCCAGTGTGGAGAAAGATAGTACAAATACATGCCATTAGAAACCACAAGACCCTCCAAAATCTGGCCTCTGCCACTTTGTGCAAGAACATTTACTTGGGCAACATCTCATGGTCTTAGAAAATCTTCCCAGCTGTTAGATTAGAGGGTCATCATGCTACAGCTTGTTGGTCCAAAATTTGGACTTCAAGCATTATTTTTTGAAGCTTTATTAAAGCTTATTGTCAGTGGTGTTCCACATTTTATTGGCAGAATTGGACAGGTGCAGAATTGGACGAAATGCCTCATGTGGCCTAAAGTATTTAACATTTGGCCCTTTATGGAAAAAGCTTACCACCTAAGATAAAGGACTGGGGGTACCTTCTCATTCTATGGAAGCCCAAAATGTCCTGTACTTGCCCATTATAAATACACACCCCGGCTCATTAAGCTGTAGCCACGATGCGAAGGTTTTAGCTCCAGTGCTCACAGATACCCGGCACAGAGAAAGTATTCTGCTAGGATTTATTTAGTGAGTCCACTGCTACTTGATAACCCCCCCCATCAGATCCTAAATTTGGAGCCAGACACCTTCTTGGAAGAATTTTGAAGAAGAGTTTATGATAGTGACCTAGGACTGCATCTCACACAGGCCACCGGACATTGAAATAAGGAGTTATGACCCCTCTTTACGTTGAGGTCTCGGACGTTATCTCTTCCTGTCGGTTCTGCTCCCACTGTGTTTGTAGCAGTGAGTCATCAACCCGTCTGCTGCTGTCTGCTGATGACAGCAGAGGATAAGAGTAATCTGATTTTAGAACTGGAAGGAAGGAAACCAAGTTGGTCTGTGACAATTTTGGAGTTTATCAACTAGGACACCAAAGTTTAGAGTAGTAGAAGCTGGGGCTCTGCAGAGAATTATATTGGTACAAAAATTATGATTTGTATTACATAACTGAGAAAATAGAAAGTATATATCATACCATTTCTGTAAATTCCTTATAGTCCATTGCTTTTTAAAGAGTAGTATTGATTGATTTATATGCTGATTTATATGATTTATATGATTGATTTAATATGCTGATTGGGGCTGGTTTTAATCCACTAAAATGACCTATGAATATATCTTTAGGAAGGGGAAGTTACAAACACACTATATGGTATCTCTATCATATGTACACATTAGGTTTAATAAATAGCTACAGGAGTACAGAGTCATAAGATGAAAAACAATAATTTGGAAATCCTAAGTTTTGAGTAGTTAACTTTTGAAGTAATTTAATTGTGAATTTATATGATCTAAATTTTAAAAAATGGCCATATTTAAGAACCAACTCACAACATTCTTGAAAATGTAAGAATAGACTTGTGTAAGATGAGTCAAACATTCCAGTGTGACCAACTTAAATTAGCAAATCACATATAAATACCCAAACTGTAGTGCCTAGGGGTAATCCTTTTGTTAAGGATATGGAGCAGAGTGATTATATTAGTGTGTGTCCCTTACACACACACACACACACACACACACACACACACACACACACACACACACACACACAATTCAAACTAGTATACTAGATTACATTAGCAGCCACCTCATACACCTTGTGTTTACTGAGTATCTTGACTGCCCCAGCGGCCATATCAAGTGATTGACCAAGTACCCTTTAAGTTTTTGTAAGTGCCTGTTATGAGGTTAGTCACATACTCCTCAGAAAATATTCTATACTTTAAATGACTTAAGCCTCTGTCATTGTGCTGTTTCATTAACAAGCAACTCAACACACAAGGCTTCCCCTTGCTTTTCAAGGCACCGTTGCTCACTCACACTTAACTCTCTGTGAAACTCATACCAAGACTGTAAATCCAGAAGAGAAAAAGGGAATGAAAAAATTGGAAATATACAAGTGCTACCTCATTAATTTAGCTCATGTAGTTACTGAAGTTCTCTGTGAAACAGCTTAGGATCAGAATGGTGTGCTACTTACTTGTCTCAAAATTGTGACAAAATATCTAGCACAAGCAACCTGAAGAAGATAGGGTTCATTTGCCTTACAGGTCCAAGGGATATAGTCGATCACAGCAGAGAAGGCAGGGAGGCAAGGACATGAAGTGGCTACTTTCCACGTATAGTCAGTAAAGTGATGAATGCTGGTGTTTACCCAGATTTTTTTTCTTTTAATTCAGTTCGAGACCTCATCCTGTGGAATGGTGCCACCCCATTTAGGGTGTTCTTTCACACATCAATTAAATTGAGCTAGATGATCCCTAGGGATGTGCCCACAGTTTTGTTTCCATAGTGATTCTAAATCTCATGCAGTTGATAGTCAAAACTAACCGTAAGATCCAAAGTAACAATGGCCATCATCCAACAGGTTTCCTGTGACCTTGCTCGCTCTCACTCCTTCTGTCAGATCCTAAGTTGCTGCCTGAGACAACTATGGGGTTGGCATTTCACAATGCTTAAGAGATAGAACTATCCATGGTATATGTCCTGCTCTCCTCTATCGTGACTCTCCTTGGAGATTTCTTCTGTGTCTGCCGTGAACCACAAAGGTTATGCCCCCGTGTCTCCTGACACCTGATGATTTCATCTCACACCACTGTCAGAGTTTGAGACTTTTCCACATCTTTTTGGCAAGAGTGCTGCTGTTCCTTTATGTGCTCAACATGTGAGAGAGGTGTAGCACACCACAGTTATTGGGCCTCCTTATGATGGTCTCCTTCTCTTGGGGATGGAGTAGGAAGGACAGATACTGAGAACGAACTATGTTCTTGCCTTCCATGGCTGTTTCCACTGTCCTTGAATTGAACTGTAGGGTTAATAAGCACTTTCTTCCCTTGGATGAATTGTTCCCAAGAGATCTTTTGTTTCTTAGGTTATGTGGAAAAAATGAAGGCTAATCCAATGAGAACAAAAAAAGTTATTTGTTCAGAACCTGCTTTTGCAGGAGAACGAACACATATCCTTTGCTTTTGGCAGAGACTCAAAGACAGTACGAAGAGGGAGAAAGCTTCAGATATGCTCAGCTTGGAGGCTGTTGACTCAGAAAACTGTAGGTCAGATACAACTGGGCATCTAATTATGATTAGTTTAAGTCAATAGCTTTTACTTTCTCTGGTGGCCTTTTATTGGATGAAAGGATGAAAATTTGGGAGGCTTTCTGTTATTAATCAAGTCTTGGCTGTTGGGGGCTAAATGTTACAGAGGCCATTGTGTGACTTCTTGGGCTGGTTGGTAGAGGGTGTGGTTTAATTTCCCGTAAATGTGGTTTATTCATAGTAATTGGAGTTCCAAAACTGGTTGCTGTAGACATTGGGTTAGTTCTCTGAGCTAGTGGTTGTAGATTATGGGTTTGCTAGCATGTGATTCACCACTGTTCATTTGTGTATTTAGTTTCTTGGTAAATTGACAGCTAGTGAATCTATTCTTTACTCCCTATGTGTTGGTCAGGTCTTTTCAGAGAGATAAAACCAACAGAATATGCATGTGAATAGAAAAAGGTGTCTCATAATATATGGTATATTTTCTGGATGATATGATAGAATATCTAATAATAACAACTGGAGGAAGTATTTTAGTTGCTCTTCTTGATTCTACAAAAAAAAAAAAAAAAACCTGACAAGAACAACTTAAGAAAGAGTCTACATTGGTTCATGGTTTGAGAGTATGGTCCTTCATGACAGAGAATTCACGGTAGCAGGAACTTGAGGCAACTGGTCACATCGTTTCCACTGTGAGGAAGCAAAGGGAAATGAACACTGGTGCTCTACTTGTTTTCTGTAGAGAGGGGCTGCAATGTAGAAACCAAAGCCATGTCATCAATAGATTCTGGACTGGAAAAGCCTGAGTGAGGATTTGGCCATACGCAAAGCTGCTCTTCCTCAAAGCTGGAGTGAGGACATGACTACAGGAAAAGTTCTGTTTGCCTCATTCCTCCAGATACAGGTTGTTTGTGCTTAGATTGATCTCTCTTCAGAGTGTGTTGCAAATTGCATAGAAATTCACAGCTTCCTTGATCTCATATCCCTGTAGCCCTCTGCTGCAGTGATATTATTTAGTTTGCCTATAAAATAAACATGCCTGGGTCAAGCTGGTGATGCTGAATCTCCATGAGAGCCAGTTAGATCACCTGATCCCAACGTTTCTGTATGTATTCTTGTCTTTTTCTCATTTCTGCATCACTCCAGTAGAGTAATGCTGCGTGGGAGACATGCCAGTTTTCTCCTTTTTATTCAGTCTCAACTCCAGCTTGTGGAATGATACCACCCAACCTCATGTACATATACCCAAAGATTTGTCTCTTAGTTGATTCTAAATCCCATCAAATAGACATTTAATACTGACCATCACAGATGTGATCATATGATTATAAAGGATGGCAAGTCCAACGTACATAAGCTGTTGACCCAGGAAAGCCAATGTTCCAGTTCAAGTCTGAAGACAGTCTGCTGTGGAACCAGAAAGCCCCAGTGTTGGAGAAGTCTAAAGTTGCAAGAGAGTTGTTGTGAAGGAGCAGGATACTGAACTTTTCACTCCATTCCAACCTTCAACTGATTGGATGAAGTCCATCTATGTTATGAAAGACAATCTGCTTTACAAAAAAAAAAAAATACATTGTGTTAGATGTTAATCTTATTTAATTAGCTTAATTGATGAATTAATTCTCTTTTTTCATAGAAGTTTCCGGAATAATGTTTGCCCAATGCTGGCAGGCTTTCAAATGTCTGGGCACCTAGTGGCCCAACCAAGATGCCACATAAAATTTACCATCACATTCTCCAACTCTCCCCCCAGTTCCTTTAGGGGATGTGTGAGTCCGAAGGGAAACCTTCCTCTCTAGTGGTTCTTCCTTCTTCTCTAGCCACACTCTTGCTTCCTGGCTATTCCACAAAAGAGTAAGTGATTTCCACTCTCATTAAGTTTTTTTTTTAAATTTTTTTATTATTATTATTATTTATTATTCAACTGTGCACATGTGCGTGTGTATGTGTGTGCGCGTGTGTGTCTGTGTATATGTAGAACCACGGACGAATTCGCGAACCACCATGGACGCCTCCACCTCCTTCTGCCCCGGGATTCACAGGCTCCGCCCTACCAGGACCATAAGCGCAGGCCGCCCCCGCTTCCGCCTGGCGTCTATACGTGGGATCTGGGATCCGAACTCGGGACCTTCCGCCTGCAAGGCGGAGGCTTAACCCCTGAGCCACCTCTCCAGCCCCAAGTTTTTTTTTTTTTTTTTGACTTCTGAAATTTTTTATTACTTTTTTTTGTCTAGTTATATAAGCTCGAGAGGGTGACCCCCTTTTTCTCCCTTCCCCTTTCTTTCCGCTCTGTTGTCCCCTATTCTACTCTTCCCCCCTTCTCACCCCTCCTCCCGCTCAACCCTTTTCCTTCCCTCCTCCTCTCTTGGTGCTTCTGCTTTCTCCCTCCCATCCTCCAGAGCATCTGTTTATGTGGGTGCCGATTTTCCCTCTGAGTCGTCTATACTAGTGAGGGTTCAGGACTCAGTAGCATAGGTTGGGGCCCCTTCTTGGGTTGCCAGCTAGTATGGAACCTCTGTTATGACTGTTTAACTCATTAAGTTCTTTAGAACATCTGGGTTTGCCCCAGGACTCCCATGCAGACTGGGGAGATAGTTTGCGGGTTAAACCATTGTCTCATATGCAAAAGGACTTGAGTTCAGATCCCCAGACCCCACATGGCAATGGTAGCGGTCTGTAATTCTGGCAGAGCCTAGGAAACCCCAGAGCAAAGCAATTAGGAGGTAGAGCAATTCAGGATGATTCCTGATGTCACCCTTGGGCCTCCTTAGGCACATATACTCAAATGCCCCCCCCCACTTGCCTCCAGTGCACCCTGATTCCATCATGTTATTGGGAAGAGAGGAAAATTTGACATAGAAAGGATTAAATTTCCAAACCGGAGACTGTTGCAGTTACTCTGCACATTGCTGATAAATTTACAACCAAATAGATTATGGGAACAAGGGATTTTACTCTTGGCTTATGATTGTCCTGTTATGGTACTTAATCCAGTTTGGCAGGGAACTGGCCAAACCATATTCACAGGACAGTTGAGAGAGACAAACTTCTATTGTCAGACAGCATATCTGTTTAAGTATGCTAAGGAATGCCCACTAGTTAACCACTTCCCTACATTTTAATCCACTAGTCTCATCTCCATTGGCTGGTTCTTTCCCGTGAATTAGACAATCTGCTAAAGGCTTGGACTGAACTACTAATTCTTTGCAAATGTGTCCAGAACTCCAGTCTTCAATTATCAAGTTGGCACCAGTTTAGCCATCTACCACAGAGACTTCTCTTCCTTTGCCTGCCTCGAAAGAGTCTTCTGGGGCTGAGGAGATGGCTCAGTGGCAAAGACTTTTCCTTGCAGTAGTTTGGAGGAGCAATCCAGAATGATTTCTTGAGCCTTCACAGATGTGTGTATGTGTACACACACACACACACACACACACACACACACACACACACACAAAGAAGAACCTTCCAAATTGCTCTATGGCCTATTTGCATCTCTCTAAGAAAGTCCTAGCAGATTCTAACCATGGCAAAGAAGGCCTTCGGGAACTTGTCTACATCCTACAGGAGCCTTTGGTTGGAGAAATCTTTCTGTTGTCCTTGGGGAAACCTGATTTGCTAGTATCAACAGGAGGAAAACTAAACATCTCAATGCAGGAAGATAGCCATGGTGCATATTATCTACAAGATCATTCCTTATAAAACTCATTCTCTGAGTGTCTTACCAGGCCTCTATTATTGTCCTTTTCAATCATCCATGTAAAATATTGAATCTTATCCATCATATTCCAAAAAGATTAAAACTATAATTTCTCTGTGCTATCTCCTAATACAGGGCCAGACAGTATTACCTCTTCTGATTTAAGCAATATCTTGCTGAGTTGCAAGCTAAACCCTTCTTCCTTCTCCTTCTCTTGCTTCTGCTGTCCCTCCATTCTCTCTTCCTTCCTTCTTTATATTTTCCTTTTCCTTCATCCAAAAGGTGTTTATTAAACTCTATGCAGACACTTGCATATATTGTACTGGATGAGAACCAGTCATTTTTTTTATCTGAGTGTGAATATGATTTTATTATATTATATAATTTAGACATCTTTCTTAGTCTGTATTTCCCAAACAACAAAAGTAGAAATAGTGGAATGAAATATACAAAAATATTTTTTAGATTAAAAAGTGTTATACACTTGCTAAACATGATTCCAAAAAATAGTCTTGCTTTGTAGTAAGACACAAGGGATTCTGCTGAGTGGGCCTCTATATGAGTGATTTAAGTCTGTTGAGAGATACCGACCTTGGACTGATGTCATCTCAGCTTCACAAGAACATTTTTGATACAATCACTAATTCAGAATCTTCTTTAGTTTGACCTCAGGTGATAAGCACATTCTTCTAAATAATTCCCGTGAATTACATAATATGATACCACAACATGCATTTGAGAACCAGTCATTTTTTGAGATAGTCACAGTATTGTGGGAGAAACGTAAGTGAACAAAATGAACACAAGCTTTTACAATTCAATGTTGTTTAAGACTATGACACATACTGAAAGATGCTGGGGAAATGGAAGCAGGAATCTCAAGCAAGGTCATATTCTATAGATTCTTGAAAGGTGAGTTGGAGTTTTCTGGGCACATTCAGAATTGGAGGTGGGGAGAGAGAGTGTCCTTCAGAGAGGAATAACATGGTGCTGAAAAAATACAACTCTTAATCCAAGATGTCTGCCCTGAGGGCTCTTCTGTAGCATCATGCTTGGTCAAGCAAGAATTTCGTTGACTTTTCCATATTCTCAGAACATCCCTATCTTCTCCATCTTCCATTGCCTTACCATCTTGTGGACTGATGTCTTTGCTCTCTGAAGCAGCTTTTGGAGGCTTCTGGCCATTGGGCGTGGCTGACCTTGTCCTCGGCCAGCTCTTCATCTTCAGCTCAGGAGTTGGGGCTGTGGGCAATCTATCTTCTGATGAATTCCAATGTTTCAGAAAGAGTTGCAGCAGAAGCTAACTCTGACTGAGGTTTAAGCAAAATATCCAGCAGTGACTCACCATTGCTCAGAGGCTGGTCGGTTTATACATGTAAAGAACTCCATCTCCTTTGCTTTTGAGCAACATACACTGAATGGCGTGTCCCAGATTGAATGGTCCATGAGGATAGTAAGAATAGACTTGTGCAGTTTCATTTCCCACTAGTCCAGAAGCATGTTCATGCTGCTGTGGACCTGTGTAAAGTAGGCATGCTGATGTTCTTTGGGAGAAAAAGGAGTGTGAAATCTGGCTCAGCTGCCAATATTCGGGAGGAGGATGAAAAGAGTTTGTGGAAGTCGTGGTTACAGCCAGCAGAAAGAGGAAGCTGCTGCAGGTCATCTGCCTGGTCCCCGGCCCCAGGCCTATTAGCCGTCATTAGCCTTATCCAGGAAACAATTTGCATCTGTTGAAATCCTTGTAACACTGGATTTCTGCCCAGACTCATCATCCTGTCTTTTTTCATGTGGAGTAAAAGAAAGTGGCCTGTAAATTGCTTCTCTTTGTGGGCAGAAAGTGCTATCCTCTGATCCAGGAGACAGTGGGTGGGATCAGCCTTCCTAGCAACAATATGACCATGGGCCTATGTTATAACCCAGTAGAGGATGTCAAGACAGCATCCTGTCTCACTTCCCTCTGAGAAGACTCCACTGTCCTCAAGAGCAGGAAGAGAATAAAAGTCTCTTCCGGAACTTAACAACTTCCCGAAGAAATCATTTTCAGGGCTCATATGTTTCTTTGTAGGTTTCTTTTGGTTGCTCCCAGTTTTGAAGTTGCTTCTGAGTGCTTCCCTTTCTGGATACTCTAGGGATCTGGATTCAGAATGTGAACTCTTTGTTCCAATGGCTCAACTCTTTGAAGCAGGTCATGACCCTGTCCTTTAATTTCCCTCAGCATCTGTCTGTTCCAATCTCTTGTGAGTCAGTATGAATCCTCCCTATTCTGATCAGATCATTTGATTCTTAAACTACTTATTTTCCACAATAGTCTGGCTAGTGGTGAGAAGCAATGGAAATTGCTACCACAATGCCTGCATTGTGGCTGTGCTCTTGCCTCTTTATTTTTATTTTTATTTTTTTTTTGAGGCGATGGAAACTGAACGTAGGGTCTTGTGCATGCTAGGAGAGCTAGCACTGTTCAAATGCAAATAAAGACTTCATAGTCATCCAATGCACAGGTTAGAGTGACTCACTTATCCTTTTAAAAGGCAGACATCTGTGGTAATTCAGATTGAAATGGAAACAAAGTGTTAGAGAATTCAATCATACACCTGGAGAACTCTGTCCTTAAAGGGTTATGATTTCATACACTGGTTGACTATGTAGAGATCCTGTAGAATTGAAATGTACACAGATATAACCACCTATTTATATTATTTATTTCCTCGTAAGACAAGATTTAGGGAAACGTATGTTCTGCATACAAAAGGTTTAAATCAGGATTAAGGGCTTGGATAGATGTTAGGACGTGTTGGAGAGTAGAAGTAAGAGATGTGGCTGCCAAAGGTGTGGAGAAGCTGTTTCTGAAAGCCAAGGAGTTCCCATGGAGGTTCTCAGCCTGAAGCCCACAGAAGTTGGCTCTGAAAAGCTCCCTTGGCATCCTTGAGACTCTTTGAGGAGGTCCTATCACTAACTAGTTTGGTCTGTAGTGATGAGGGCACACCAGGAAGCCTTGAAGGATTTCCCATCTGTCCACACTATCACTGATGATTGATGGCTCATACTAACTTTAGGCCCTGGCGAGTTCCTTTCACTGAAAAACCATGAACAGAAGAAGGTCTTGGGAACTATAGTTCCAGTCCACACATGGGAGAAATGCTGGCGCCAGCTGACAACAGATAGACCAGCGCAATTTACGCTCTTTTTCTCTCTTGCTAGAATTGTCGGCCAGACTCAGGTCTTTTGCATGTCTGTGTTTCTGTGTGCAGGAACCAAAAAACCTGGACTTGGGCTTCGGGGAGCTCAGACTTTGCTGGACAATTCTTACAAGAGTACCTATGAAGGAAGTATGGGGGGGGGGCAAAGAGAAAGATGAGATTCTCTGCAGTGGCAGGCAGGGATGGCTACTTCAGAGTCTTCCCAAGACTCTGTCACCTACTCGTCCTAACCCTCTGTTCCCTTAGTGTCCATAGCTTACCCGAGATGTCTGCAGCCTTTGTTCATGGATGTGATGGAGCACATTGGAACTGTCCTTGACGACTGTGTAGGGTTACAGTGGGATGGGAGGCATGCGTAGGTGTCCTTGCCCTGTTGGATTCTGCAGTGTGTTGCAAACACCACAGGGTATGTTGTGTAGGAGAAAGCCTTCAGAGGTGGGCAGCAAAGTGATTAATGTTCACACCAGATGCTTACATAGCAGCAAGAGCTGAATTTTTGCCCTCTGGGGTTTTCAGAATTTAGTGAAACTTGAAAGGAAATTTGTCTGAAGGGGCTGTTCTTACTTTCCTAAAGGATGATGAGGGTGGGAAAGACCTAACCCCTTCCGGTGGCCACAGAAGTGTTTGCTGATCTCCTGATGTGAGCAGAAATAGCTGCTGTGTTTCTGATTCTGCATAGGAATGTGATTTTCCTGTGGCTGAGCGACCAAAGGAGGTGTGTGTGTGTGTGTGTGTGTGTGTGTGTGTGTGTATGTGTGTGTGCGTATAGGAGAGAAATGTGTTTATGTGTATGTGTGTGCACCTATGTGTGTAGGATAGAATGTGTTGCAGTTCACCTGGATGGTTATTGATACATGACCATCAAATGCCTTAAGGGAACAACGGGCTTATTTCCTTACAACAAACAGTCCAGTTACAGTTCTCAGTCCAGTTTCATTGGAAAGCATGCACCAACACCAGGGCCACGGAACTGGCCACACCATCTCTATGTAATGGCTGAGAGAGGGACGATCCTTATTTACCAGACCAGCATGTCTGGCCAAGTGTACACAAGGATGCCAACTTCCTCAACTGGCTCACAGTATTTTATTCATGTTTAGGGCCTAGTCCCACCCACCTATAGGCTGGACCTTCTCCATCAGCTAGACAATCTCCTGCAAGTTTGCTCTGGGCTTAACTCAACCAGTAATTCTCCACAAATGTGCCCAGAGCTCAAACCCTCAACAGTCATGTTGACACCTGTGCCTAACTATGACAGAATGTGTGTGTAGAGGAGACGTATGTGTGTGTGTACATGTGCATGTACGTGTGTGTGTATGGGAGAGAAGTGTGTATATGTGTATGTGTGTGCACCTATGTGTGTAGGATAGAATGTGTGTGTATCTGTGTGTAGGGGAGAAGTGTGTGTGTGTACATGCACATAAATGTGTTTCCACATATGTTAAGGGCAGCAGATGTCTGAAGCCAAGCTTCTCAGTTTCTAAGGGGATCATGGTACAGATACACACTGAAGGAAGTACTTGCTCTAGCTGGCTGAGAATGGGATAAGATCAGGGGCTTGTTTCAAGCTTAATTGGAACATTTCTTTGCTTTGAATATCAGGATAGAATGATTGTCTTTCTTGAGGCAGGAGCAGAAGTAGAGACAGTGTAACTGGCAGGAGAAAAGCCCAAAACATTTCCTTGCATTTCTCATTCAGAAAACTTTCCTCTGTTCCTTCGTGAGTCCATTTCCCTTCGGCTTTCATGCTGAAGTCAAGCCACAGGCAGAGGTGTCTGGTCAGCTTACAACTCTGGGTCGCCAGACACACAGCTTGCTGCCTTTGAGAAGCTATCTGAGCAGCTCAAATGGCTATGGGAGACTTGGGCACCCCTCTTCTTCTCTGTGCCAAGACCGATCAATCGAGGTAGCAAGTGAGCGAGCACTGATGTTTGGAGTCCACATGCTCAGTCCTGTTTCTTCTGAGCAGATCCTCAGGTCATCCTAAGAGACCCTCCCCATTCTACTTCTTGTCCTATGTCTCTACCATCAACTCTAATGTGACTAGGTAACTATCATGAAAAAGAATTGCTGAGGTTTTCTCTCTTTCCCTTCCTCCTTGTCCTATACCAAAGTCTTGGTGCACTCTGAATTCATACCTAAGAATCTCTATTTGCTGATTTCTCTTTTTAAAAAATACTTTATTTATTTATTTATTTGTTTGTTTTGTGGTATGTATGTATGTATCAGAGGGCACTGTGTGTCCCTATGGAAGACCAAGGGTGACTTCAGAATCATTCTAGATTGCTGCTACTTCCTTTTTGCTTTGCTCTGGGATTTCCCAGGCTCCACCCATCAGGGCCAGAAGTGCAGGCTGCAGCTGTTTCCACCCTGGCAGTTTTACATGGGACCTAGGATCTGAAGTCAGGACCTTCTGCTTGCGAGACAGAGTCTAACTCCTGAGCTATTTCTCCAGTCCCGACCTTTTTTTTTTTAAAAGAATTTTTATTCTCATATAACAATTGTGCATATTTATGAGATACTTGCTGATGACTTCATATGTATATATGTGACACATAATGATCAAGTCAGGGTAGCAAACATCTGGCTCTACAAATATAAGCACCATTTCAGAAACTAAGGAATGGGAGATGAGGATGGATTACAGTCCTTTGAGGGTGTGTGTGGGGAGAAACCTGTATCTTCTATGTGGACATTGAAGTTAGTCCCTGGCAGGTGATGAAACACTTGACCAGAAGCATCTTGCAAGGACACTTTCAGCACTGGGAGAAGGGACAGGTATGCTTGAAGCAGCAGTGATCCAGGGTGAATTCTCAGTCTCGACACTAGAAACAGGAGGCGGGTGAGGCCAACCACGTAGAGAAGGGGGCGACTCCCATCCTATCTCTGCCTCAGCATCTTTGTTGCCTGCTGCTTGGGGTCAGCTGTGTACGCTTCTGGAACTCCCCTTGTGGAGGTTGCAGGCCTTCCCCTCCTGAAGGCAAAAGAACTGAACAGCAGCATCTTGAAGCATCTCCTGTCTCTAAGGACTTGCAGTCCATGAATCACACACTTTTCTTTGGTACAAGACTCTTCTTTCATGCTGATTGACCTCCTGAGGTTTGCAAGGATTGTTCAGAGCCAAAAGATGAACTCCTTTCTCTTTATGGAGATTAGGAGTCTGTTTCAATCCCTTTGGACTTCTGTAACAGAATGCTATAGACTGGGTGATTCAAAGAAACCTATTTCTTACTTTAGAAGACTGGGAAATCCAAGATGGAAAGCCTGCTTTCTGGCTCATAGATGGTGTCTCCTTGTTATGTCCTCACACGTGAATAGTGAAAGAAGCTCTCTCTTGGGTCTCTTTTATAGATTCTAATCCCTTTTGTGAGGGATAAAAGGTTTTGGAGAGACTCAGGAATTTGACAAATGAGAGAGGGAGGGGAAAAGAAGGGTGGCAGGAGTGAGAGAGGAGACAGCAGAACGCAAAGAACAGGAAAGGTGGGGGAAGGTGGTGGGGAGAGCAGGAACAGAGGAAAGAGAAAGGAAGAAAAAGCATCCAGTATCTCTTAGTGGGATTTATCTAAGTTGGGATGATTGATTGATGGAGCTCTGGGCTGATTAGTATTGGTGTCTTATCCATTCTCTGTCAATTGTTGATTTCCTTGGATCTGAAAGGAACTCTCTGTAGCCGTGAGCTGTGAATGTCAGGGAGAGCTCAGGCGCCTCCATGTAAATTCCTTCTCAACACCAGAGAAGAAACTGAAGCCCTGCCCAGCACAGAGGCTGTCTTGATATAGTGACAGCTCCTGATGCGGGGCAATCCTAGATGGAAGGTATCATCTTTAGTGCTTTAGTGACTTCATTGTATCCCCATGCATATTCTACAGGGGTAGGCACAGTTATCCCTACTGTAAACCCGGCTTCGACAAGTCATTTATCCCAAATTGCTTAGGTAATATGGGTGACACATGGATGTATGTGTGTCTAACTCCACAGCTCCAAATGGAACGTGATATGCTCCAGGCTCCTGAACAAGACTCATCGTTTCCCAGCCCAAACCTGAGTTAACAAAACTGTCCTTTGACTGAATGAATTATGGAAGGACAAGGATGTAAGTGGTTACAAGAATGGTAAGAAGATCTAAGAGTCTTTAGTAGGTTTCTAAGGCAAGCCCTAAAAAAATAGAAAGGGCCTGCTTTTCAGCAAGTCTCCTACATGAATGCAATTTATTTTAATTTTTTCTTATGACAAAGGGCCTTGGGTTTCCTTTTGTGAATGAGCTCAGCTTCCAGATATCTTCAAGAAGTGACAAACCCAGCATTCCCTGGACCATAGTAGCTTCTTCCTGGCCCATCCTCATTGTGGCCTGTAGCCTTGAGTCATCCTCAGAGATGTGCTAAGGAAATGAATCTGGGGAGGAAGATGATGGGTCCCACCCTAGATCTAACTCTACACTTGTCAGGGCCCCAAGGACACTGTATACACAGGCAGAAAGACAGTTTCTAATTGATTTCATGGGGTGCCGATTACAAAAGAGCTGTCCTTCTTATCTGTTTACCACATACCTCTTTGTGATAGGCCCCTGTTTTCTAGACTTTTTATATTTTTTCTTGACATTTTCTGCTTCAGTAATTGACTACAAGAATAGTTCCATAACATAAATCAACGATGAAAAACAAATTAGCCCTGCCCACATCCTTTCATTCTTTTTTCATCTCTAACGATATTTTCTGTATGATGACTAACCCAGCCTGACGTAATTTATCAATTGATCTCAGTGATGTCCATTAGAAAATGCGTTCTGCAGGCCCCAGCAGGCAGCCTTCCGTGTGCCACGTCGCCTTAGAAAACCCATTAGCGCAACTGAAATATCTACAGCCCGGCCTTTGTGCCGAGAATATTAGACCCATTGCTAATTACTTTATTAATCACAAGGTGAAACGGCAGCGCTCGTGTCACAGCCGCTGTAAAATAAGTGGTTTTATGGCAAATGTAGTTAAAAAGAAATAGGTTGGATTTATGGTATTCAGGAGTAACAGAAAAAAAACTGGAGAGAAAAAGAAAAAGGAAAAAGAGATTGTATGTATTAGCAGTTTTATTGTTGTCGTTATTGTTGTGTCTTTGGTTAAATTCATTAAATGTGTGCCGCTAAAACCATTTGTAACTAGCTCCCCAGCGGGTCTACATCTTAGAAGAAATTATTTTAAAATACAGAGAAGGCTTAAATTTTGTTTTTTATTATAAATAAATATAGTGAGAAAGCATTCATCTCCCAAGGGAAAAGAGCATGGGGGTGGGGGGTGACAAAGGGAAGGATGGTGGGGTTGAGGTCTGGAAGCCATGCTTGGGTGGGGACTCGGGCTGTGCCTGCTGGGTTTTGCCATCTGTAAGGCCACAGAGCTGAGTGGGAATGGTCCGTATTGAAGCCCCACAGCCTCAGGGCAGCAATAGCAATAACAATGGCCATTATTACTTAGGGAGATGGTAAGTTATCATATGTCCCCTGTTGTTTTGAGATGCTGTTTTCCTGACGTCAGTATTGTCTATAAGTAAATTAAAACAATCTTCCGCAAATGCTTGTTTCCACAAGCACATTGGACTTTTCACTTAGCTTAAATTAAAAAAAAAAAAAACTGGATTCATCAAAATTTCGTTCTCCTTTCCTGATGAGCCACTGAGAGTGTGTTTGTGTGGCTGCTGACTGCATTCTCTAGACACTTGCTACTTTAATCTATCTACTGATGCCTGCCATTTAATTCTCAAAAATTCTTCTGTGACTTGAGGTTCATTCCATGTCTATAGGCATGGAATGAGACCCAGTAATTGATCTCTGAAGGTGACTTTCTAAGTGATAGATGTGTAATTCTGACTCAGAAGTGCAAGATTCCAAAATCTTCTTTGCCTGATAGCAGGATGGTTCCAACTAAATAAAAAAACAAAATGATCGAATGCTGAGTGTTTTAGCTGATTTCACAAAATGGTCTATTATTATCCTCATTTACAGGTGTATGTGTATATATAATATATATATATATATATATATATATACATACATATGCAAAGAAATTATATTGCTAAAGCCTCAAAGCTAGTGAGAGAATTCAAAATCCAAACAGGTTCCAGAAGTCTGGGGATGTTTATTTATCTATTTTTGAGACAAGTTCTGATGTGCTTTTGAGGATGGCCTCAAAATCCTGGGTTTAAGGGCTCCTTTGCCTTAACCTCCTTGGAAGCTGGGAGTGAGATACACAGCATCACAGCTGCCCTAGGGTCATTTCTATGTGGTTTCAATTTTTTTTAGCTACCAGTCCAGGAATCAGTGAAATTCTATCTCAAATAAAAAGTAGAGAGAGAAAAAAGGTTTTAAATGGAAGGGGTTTAATACAGAGAATCACAACAGGTCAAAATGAAGAGAATAAGTGACTCTGGATTGCTCTGCCTTAAATAGGGACATTGAAATCTCTCCACATTAAGGCTCAGGAAATGTCGTAGAAGAGGGGGTGGTAAGAAAGTAAGAGCTGGAGGGTGGGAGAGGTACTGCCAGATGGTGTCTTCTGGACAAGACAGAGCTGCTGCATCTATGAGCTCACTGCAGGTGTGTCTACTCTCACAAGACCTGCACAGGATCTGACTTGTCATCATGGAAAGGAGAAGAGCTCAGCTCTCCCACACCTTCCTGGGAGACTATTAAGGGTTAAAGTCCAATGGATTAAGAGGAGCTATTTTCCTCTGTGTTGCAGAAAGAGATCAGGCACGTGGCAATTCAAGCTCCATAGATCATGTATTCACAAAGACATGAAAGCATGAAGAAGACTGGATGGGAAGAAGAAAATCTGCAGTGAGAAAAGGAGGAAGGATGGGTTTGGAAATAACCCAAAGGGTGAAAATAACATAACTTCATCACCTCTTCTGCTGTCACTTTATAGACTATTTAATGTTATACTTCTGCAGTCATTGAGATAGTTGTTGTAAAGATTGGACTAGGCTCCCAACTGTCATTTGTCAGGTAGTCTACCAGTTCTAAGATACCTTCCTCATACATAAACCCTAGGATTGTTGCTATGTCAGTTTCCCGTAGCTATAACAAAATACTTGAGGGTGGGTACTTTATAAAGAGAAGAGATTTATTTAGTTCTCAGATTTGGAGACTGAAAGTCTAATTTAGGTAGTCCCAACTGCTCAGATCTGGTGACTATGTTACAACATGGCAAATGACAACATAGCAGATGTGTGTGTGTGTGTGTGTGTGTGTGTGTGTGCTCGTGTGCACGCACAAAGAGATATCATATATGAGATAGGAAGGCAGAGAAGTGAGAACTGGCTTTGAAACCATCTTTAATTCCTTGTGAGTGTGAGATCTACCTATCTCATAGTCAACAGCATCTCTCAAAGATTCCACCATCTAACATTACCACAAACATCCTTGGGGACATACTGCATTCCAAAGTAGTAGTCATGGAAATCAGTAGCAACTCATGGAGGACTGGGGACTCTAAATGGATTATGGTCTCCACGCTGGCATTTGGAACCTGAACCGTGGTAATTGCTGAAATGTTTGATGAACAGCCCTGTTCCTGTCAGCCCAGGATGCAACAGTTGCTGCTTTGCACTGCCCTGATTTTCCTAGGGTCCTTGTATGTACATAGGCCCCCCTGGGGATGAGCTGATGGTGATCTAGTGCCCCTTACCTCACTATGGCTGTAGACCAAGTAATCCCATCCCCTTTGTGGGGAGAGGGCAGTGTGAATCACAGGATGGGAAAGAGGCTGAGTGGGGCAGGGACCTGGGGTGGGGTGTTAGAGCAGAGGTTCAAAGGCCCAGTGAATGTTTCATGGATCTATGGGGCTTAGAATACACAGCAGAAAACAGAAGAATATGGTGAAGAATTTCAGGTTGTGATCTAAGAATGATGTGTGAAGCCCAGGATTCTGGACAACTGCATTCACCATGTGCCTAAAGTCAGCTGGATTAGCAGTACAGTCCCAGAACTGCCTAGCAGAGACTGGAGGCGGTAGGGCTGGAATTCGGGGCACAGAGCAGTGGGGGTGAACTTTATTACTTTTAGTTTTTTTTTATTTCTGGTCATGTTTCTCTCTTGCTATTTGAATACAATGAATACAATGAATTCAAGTGCTTTTGCCCTTTACCCAACCCTACCTCTCCTCCTGTCCCCTTCATACTTTCTCCTTCCCAGCCAGTCTCCCTCCCACTTTCACATCTCTTTGCACGTGGAACCTACTGAGTTTCATCTGGGATGTCTGTATTGTGAGTACTTGCGGGGACACCATAATCTATCAGTCGCTGAATCACTGAGCAAAGACACTCCCCTTCTCCTGTCTGGCACTAGCCTCAAATAGTCTCTCAGAGAAGTGAAGTATTTCTTGAGATCTTCCCCATCCATGGTGACGTGTTGATACGATGACTATTGTGCAGGTCTTATGGATGTAAGTATTGCTGTGGTGAATTCTTGATGTGGCAGCCCTGCCATGTCCAGAGGACACTGTCTGGCAATTACTATTCCCCGCTCCCAGGGGTTTGTATTCTTACTGCCTCCTTTTTCACAGGGCTCCCTGAACCTCGAGATGGGGTGACTTTGATGTCCTGTTTAGAGCTGAGCAGTCCAAAGTCACCTATTCTCTGCACTCTGACCACTTGTGGTTCTCTGCACTGAACACTTTCATTGCAAAGGGCTGCTGCTTGGAATGCTGAGGGCTTCTCTGATATGGGCATGGCGATAAGAATTTAGATGGTAGTTTGCTATTAGGTACTTACACTAATTTACATGTCCCCACCTAGGGCCTAACTTACATGGATATTTGGCTTTCAGGGTGAGCTTTAATTCAATATTTATGTGTATCCTTGACGAGCACGCTGTAGCTTATCTTTCCTGTCCAGGTTTTCCATCTCCTAGTCATGTTTCTCTCTTGCTATTTGGACATCAGTTCTGGACAAACACCCATATCTCTGACCCTTAGTCTTCTCTTCCTTCTCAGCACTCATATTCTTTGATCCTGCTAACTCATGGACTTTGAAAATTCATGTTAGCTGCTGTGTTCTAACAGAGGGATCACTATCTCTGCAATGACTATGTGCTGGGCAAAGCACATGTTAAAATATGTGTAATTACTTGTAGATTATATTGAGTTAAATGATGCATTGATTTTATTTGTGTGTATCCTGGGGATCAAACCCGGGCACCTATGAATGTGAGGTAAACCCTCTACCACTGAATTATATCCCCATATAAAAGCTCCCTTTTTTAAAAAAAAATATGGTTTCTGAAAAAAGAAGTCCCTTGCCTTGATTGATTAATTATTGATCTCTGTACTTTGACTGATTAACACCAGAAGGGAAAAATAGGTTTAAAAGCACACTTCTTTTTTAAAAAATTTTATTATTATTATTATTTGTTCAATTGTGCATGTGTGTATGTATATGCGTGTGTGTGTGTGTGTGTGTGTGTGTGTGTGTATGCGTGTATGTGTGTGTAGAACCACGGACGAATTCGGGAACCACCATGGACGCCTCTACCTCCTCCTCGTTTACTCTGCCCTGGGATTCACAGGCTCCGCCCTACCAGGACCAGAAACGCAGGCCGCCCCCGCTTCCGCCCCGCGTCTATATGTGGGGTCTAGGATCCGAACTCAGAACCTTCCACCTGCAAGGCACCTCTCCAGCCCCTCACACTTCTTTTTTTTTTTTTTTTTTTTTAAGAAACAATTTGCATATCTTCTCAGTAAGCCCTTAGAATTTATACTTTGCCACAGAAACTTAAGGCCCAGAAGGTGTGGCCAGCAATATGTGCTTCCAGCAAGCGCCAGAGGGGCAGAGTATCTGACAGAGCTATTGTCCCTTGGCTGTGTGATCACAGGCTAGTGACTTTCCCTTTCTGGTAAGAGAGAGTGGACCAGCTCATCCCAGGGCTCCTTTTATGACTGTGAATCTACAGCCTCCATCTGTGGCCTGGGTTCCGTGCATCCTGAGCTGTATTTCTCAGGGCAGCTCAGGACACGTCCCTAATGACTATCAGAAAGAGACACTCAGAGCGGTCCTGGGTGTCCCTCCTGGAATCGGGGTGCGGGGAACCCAAAGGTGGTCAGCACGGCATCTCTGCAGCCGGTGGGGGGGATGCCTGCAGTGAGAAGCCATTTTCAGGACTGAATTATTACAAATGTATACACGTGAGAACCTCTTGAAGACTCGGAACCCACCGAGGACCCCCACCTCCAGCAGCCTTCCCAGCGGACCCGGAGGCTTCGCTTGCCCCTGCGGGCAAGCTCGTTCCGCAGCTCATTGCCAAGTTCATTACTGGAACAACTCGAGGAAGCCAGCGTTAATTATATACTGAAGAAGCTCCTTCGCATGAGCCTCTAGCGGGCTCTTTTTCATGCCCTTTAAAAAGACGTAATCTTCCATTACAGTCATCACCAGCTTGGTGACTTTTTGTGCCGGTAATTGGCACTTTCTTGTAGACAATAAGGTGTAGAGGGAAATATTCTCATTGAGAAACAGAGGCCTGGGGCTCTGGCTCTAATAATACTCCAGTGTGAAACCCGAGTGAGTCCCACGATGGTCTCAGCCGTGCATTCAAACGGCAGGATCTGGGTGATTGCGCCTAAGCTTCGCTCCTGTCAGACATTCTGGAATTCTCTCCCGGGATGGGTGTGCTCAACAGTAGGGTGGGTCTCCTGGGAGAGACAGGGTTGAGCCATGCACTGCAGTCAGGGCCCTCTGGAAGCTCCCAGAACTGGGGTGAGCGCTGCAGTCAGGGAAGCAGAGCCTTGTGTAGCATTCCGGAGGCGGGGGCGGGAGGGGGGGGATGAAGTTTGCTTGGTTGGTCACAAGGGAAGAACTATAGAGGCTGGAACAGACGTCATCACGGGAGCAGAGGTGGTGAGACTGCAAAAGGAACAAGGATCCCAGATAACCACAAGGGAATTTAAGCTTCATCATCAAGAAGGAAGCAACACACACACTGAATTAGCTCCTTGGAAAATGTATCGTTAGCAGTGCATTCGCCTGCGCCGCCCACACAATGCTCTACGCACAGCTGAGTAGACTCGTTTATCAGATATCAGGAGGTGTCAGGAGCTGGAGCTGGCTTAGCAGGTAGCTGATGTCAGAGTTATTTCTGTATTGTCTTGGCCTTTTACTCATGGTGGCAAGATAGCTGCCATAACGTCTACTCATATCTGCATATGAGGGTAAAAGTGAGGGTTGTGGATGTAGAAAGGGTTGTAATACACACACACTTACCACAACCATCACCATTGGTTTTTCAAAAAAGTTTTTCAGCCAGACCTCCTAAAAGAGAATGGACAGGGAGTTTCATTTCTGTCTTAAGAATCACATCTTGATTTCATGGCCGCTCTAGCTACAAAGAGGTTGCTGTCCGTGTGGAAGCAGTTCCTATCCTGCCATCTTCTGGAATTCATTACTTTATTGCTTATTTGTTGTGACTTTGTAACGTATGTGTATATGGTGTGTGTGTGTGTGTGTGTGTGTGTATGTTTTGGATGGGGTAGGCATATGTGTAGTAAGAGTACAATTGCACACGTGAGTGTGTACACCTGTGGAAACCCAGGAATCATCCTGTATTGTTCTTCTGCCTTTTTGCTTTGTTATGGGGTTTCCTAGGCTCCACCTTCCAAGATTGAAATTACACGTCTCCACCACGTCTTTTTGACATTTTTATGTGGGAGCTGGGATCTAAACTCGGTTCCTTTTGCTTCTGTGGCAAAGGCTTTAACCACTAAGCCGCCTCTCCAGCCCTACTGTGATTTTTTGAGACCTAACTGTGAATGTTAAGGAGCTTCCCACATTTGTATCCAAAGCAAGCGGCCCAGTACTGACTTCACTATAGTCATTCATCCATGCTAGTGAAGGTGCCCTGAACTAGGGAGGCGTGTCAGTGACTCCCACACTTGTAATTTTTTCAAGAAACCAGATGCCTGATGTACTGGCCGGAATTTCATTTTATCATTCTGGCTTCACTCCAGCACATTTCATAGCAGCCATTAAAAAACCATAGGTTTGGACTTATAAAATTTGATTGTCTTTATCCATTATTTTCCATTCAAAGCTTTGTGTCCTGAATTATAGTCTTACCTACATAGCCATACCTATCTGCTGTTTCAAATCACCATAAAGAAGGTGATGGTTTTCTAGTTACAGGTTCAGTTACTTTATCAGGCCATCTGACCTCTATCTCCCTATGCTCTCACAAATTTTAGTGGCATAAAACTGATTGTTTTTACTGACCATCACTGAATACTGAATTCTTCCTCGGAAGCCCTAATCACAGTCCCTTGTGATTCCTGTTCCACTTTTTCCTGTGTAGCCTGGAAATGTGGCCTTTCTTGTTTCGGCTTTATGGTGAGATCTTGCCTTGTCACTTGAATACTGCAGAGGCTCCTCTGTTAGAATGGACCACTTTCCAGTCTTATATTTGGCCCTTTTCTCAGTGAATTTGATGCTTTTTCTAACTTGTGATCTGAATCTTCTCTCCTGTTTTCCCTACTGAGTCAGTGCTGGCTCGCATGTTTCTTTCATGCCTCATGCTTTGTGGATCGTTACTGCTTGCAGAAAGTACTCACACATTCTAATATGCATATGAATTTCACTGTGACACTGAACTGGTCCCTGTAGAATTGTGCCTCATTAAAGAACATCGTCACCCCATATGCTTCCTGAATTGATGACCCAAATATGCCCTGCCAGCATCGATGGCTCCTTGCTGGAAGAGGCAGGGAGCATTGCACCGTTGGAGAATTTGAAGGTGAACACAAAAGAAAACATACCAAGAAACTGACTTTTGTGACTTTTTGTCATGTGTACGTGTGTGCGTGTCCATGTGCAATGCCTTCGCATATGTGCGCACAAGCACATGGCAGTTGAAGACAGTCCAAGCTGTCCTTCTTGGCTTGGGACTTAGCAAGTAGGCTAGACCAGCTGACCAGCAAGTCCTTTTCATACATGGGTTCTGGGGGATTGAATTTAGGTCCTTAGTTTGCAAAGCAAACACTTTATCAAGTGAGTCTTCCTCTTACTCTTTTATGAGACATAATTCTTGGAACATCCTCTCTCTCTCTCTCTCTCTCTCTCTCTCTCTCTCTCTCTCTATATATATATATATATATATATATATATATATATATATATATATATATATATATGGCTAACTTGGAATTTGCCAGTTTGTTTGAGATCTCTCTATGAAGTTCAGATCTTGAACTCTCCAGCCTCCTGCCTTAGCCTCCCAAGGACTGAGATTACAAGTATCCGCTATCATGCTTCCTTCTTCTTGCTTTTCCTTTTTTTCCCTCTTTTTTCTCCTTTTCTCCTCCTCCTCCTCCTTTTTCAAGACAAGGTTTCACTAGGCCTCCTCAGCTATCCTTAAATTAACGATCCTCCTATGTTAGCCTCCCAAGTTCTAGAATTTCAGGTTGTTTATAAAGTAGACTCCTGTGGTTTGACCTATGCCTCTGGGCACCCTGAGAGTGGTGACAGCAGACGCCTCCTGCAGCCGCTGAGATTAGAGATGTTGGAGTGCCAAGGAGTAGGCAGAGCAGAACCCTCCCTGGTCTCTACAGAGAGTTTTCTCTCATTTGAGGCAGGCTGAATTTGCAACTAGCAATGAAGCCATTCTGATGCATGGCCCCAGCACAGAGCTCCACATCCTTTAGTGCTCCAGGAACAATGATTTGGACGTCTTAGCAAGGTTAGTTCTGTTCCTCAGTGAGCCCAAGGATCATGTAATTTCATGAACTGGATTCACTTGCTTGACGTTGCTCTGTGAAGCAGAGTAGAATCCCTGCCTGGCTGTCTGCCCACATGTTCCCTGAGTTTGCTACATACATGGTCTCCAAAGAAGGCTCTGAGACTTTTCCCTTCCACCACCCAACTCGTAGACCACACAGGCTTGGCGTGACGGAACCATTTTATAACGCTCAAAACATCCTTCTGCGAACAGCCCAAAGCCTACATGACTTAACACCTGAGGGACAGTGCCTTGTTTTGACAGTTGGAACTAGACATCTACATCTGTGTAATGTAGCATCCACCAGACATTAAGCAAAATCCATAAAGTCATTAAGACAAGCCGTAAAGGCAAATTCTGATGGTCTCGTGTAGCATTGTTATGACAATTCTTTTTTTTTCTTTTGAAGAGTGAATGAATGAGACAGGTAGGTGTCTGACACACATTTGGTTCTTTGGTGGGATATTGAGAAATGGGCTATTTCACATCCAAATAGGTGTTGGTATGTGTGTTATTGTGTGCTTGTGCCACATCAGTCAGAGAGAATGCTCTTAATAGGTGGCAGTTTATATTTTTTACATTTTTTGGGGGGGGAGGGTTGTGTGGATCTGAATATAAGACCATAGTTTTGGGGTGGGGAAAGAAGTAAGAAGAGAAAGCTGACACTTGCTAATTATCTGTGATAAGCAAGGCTTCATGGAGTCCTTGTTCAATTTTCCCACACTTGAGATACAGTGAGGTCATCCTGAGTTTCCAACAGTGGAGACATCTCCTAACAGTGAAGAATGCAGAGGCTAGGGACAGAGCTGGAGTCCATGAATACAAGCCTCAAATGCTACCCATAATCTTGGATGGCCTAAAAAAGAAAGCATTACAGTTATTTGTTTCATGTAAGTAGACCAGTGTGTGTGTGTGTGTGTGTGTGTGTGTGTGTGTGTGTGTGTGTGTATTTAAATTGCTATCCCAGGCTCAGGGGTTAAGACTCTGTCTCTCGAGCAGAAGGTCTCAGGTTTGGATCCCAGGTCCCACATAAAAATACCAGGCAGAAATGTCAGCAACCTGCACTTCTGGCCCTGGTAGGCAGAGCCTGGGAAATCTCAGAGAAAGCAAGAAGGAGATAGAGTCACCTTTGGTCCTCTACAGAGACACACAATGCCCTCTGACAGGCAGACAGACAGACAGACAGACAAACACAGACACAGACACACACACACACACACAAATAAACAAATAAATTAATTAAATTGCTCTCCCATTTTATGGTTTGTTTATAGACTACGTCCTTCAAATACTAGAAGACAAATGAAAAGCTCAAACAAGCTTTGAAAATTCATACATACCTTCTTGGATCTTGCTTAAATTCTAATTCAGCTTCTTTTTTCTTTTTTTTTTTTCGCAGGGCCTGTAGCTCAAACCCAGGGTCCTGCACACGACAGATGTGCTTTGCTGCTTGGCCTCAGCCTTAAGTCCTCCTTCCATTTCTTCATTTGGCAGAGAGTTGGGCAGAAACTCTCTGTAGGTCCCATAAGCAAACACCTTCCTTAGAGCATAAACTTAAGAACGAAGCTAATCTAAGGCTTTTTAAATGGTGAGAGGGAAAGTGGAGAGGATCTCTGGAGACACAAGCACCTTGCGAGTGTGACAGGAACTGGGTGGCAAATGTTCTTGTCTTCAGGTTCCTTTTCAGACTTGTTAGGTCTGGAAGGCTAGTTCTCTTGGGCCCATTCACTCCGGTTCCCTTGCTGCACTTCAGCATACAAATAGATCATATCTAGAGCAAATTACATTTTCAAGTCTCAACGACAATAGGATGGTGCAAGCAATAATTAATTAGGCATTAATAGTCTGGTTGATAACATTAAGTTAACATTTGGGACAGGTACTACTCCTGTCCTTAATCCTTAATTATCTGTTTTGGTCATTCGCCAGCCTCAGACTACCAACTGTAGCATATTTAGATTCCTGCTCCACACCAGTGAAGTACCATGGTGGGCCATGACCGTAAAAGATCACTGTATTATACGGTTGTGTTTGATTGTCAGAGGAGTGATGAGTTTTATACAGATGGGCTTTGCTGCTTCGTGGGGCCGAGCGAGGGGTACCATATGGCAGAGCTGTCATCGTTAATAACAGCAGCTGTGTTCAGAATAAAAAGGTGTCTCTGTGAGAAACCACGTGGGGGAGGGAATCGGAGATACATGGTGGCCTCCTTTGGGATGTAGGGAAAGAAGCAGAAATGGAGCCAAATGTAGCTTAACTCTTTCTCCCTCACATTTGGCCCAGCTTGAGAGTGGAATAGGATTCCCTTGTGGTGAATATCCAGCTGGCGACAGGGGACAAATATGGTCAAAAATACATCACATACATGGATAACGTTTTCAAAGAACAGGGTGTCGAGAGGACTCAATGGGCAATGGGGGCACCTGCGTGTAAACCCAGCCACCTGAGTTCTACCCTCGCAGCCCACATGGTGGAAGGAGAATACTAACTTCCTGAAGTTGTCCTTTGACCTCTACCTGTGTGCCATGGCACAATGGCTCCTGTTCTCTCTCTTTCTCTTTCTCTTTCTCTCTCTCTTTCTTGCTCTCCCTCGTTCGCTCTCTCAAGTGAATAAATAAAATATTGTTCAAGAAATTTTCAAAGAACGAATAAAAATATATTTTTAAAACACCCGTTTTTTTCTCTCTTTTGTGATGGCGGCTGCTGTCACACAATTAGACAATCAGCCTTCATGCTTTTCCTGCCCGTTTTGTCCTGTGACACAGACTGGTGGGCGGGTTGTCACGAGCATGTCCTCAGGCCTGCATCTGGTAGGTGAGCCAAGAAGGGCTGAGCCGGCGATGATGAATGTAGGCCTGGAACCAAGCCGCAGTGCATGCATTCGACTGGGAGGCGCCTCTGCGTTTCTAGCCACAGTAGGCTCATCTCCAAGCAGGCTCAGGGTAGACGGTGCTTTGGGCTTTCGCAGCCCTCAGAATACTTTCATCTAGCTTGGCCGTGTGCATAAAATGAGTTATCGTATGCAGGAAAACGATTCACTCCCTGGCCACCTAGCCAGGAAGGCGGGCTGCCGTGAAAAGGTACATGCAGCCCGGGCAACGCGTGGGAGGAGGCGGAGAGACGCTTGCAGGAGAGCCAGCCCCGGGCCCACCTGCATTGCCTTGGCAACAGCGAGGGGTAGAATTTATAGGCTCGTTGCTGCGTGAGGGCTTGCTGTCTCTTTAAATACCTGCTGACTTCTCTGCCCACTCACAGCTTCTGTGAATCACTGCATGGACTCTGGGAGACTCCTCGCCCACTTTGAGCCTTTGGGAAGGGTGGGGGAAGATAGAGGGAGTTCAAAGACCTTTTAACACTTTGCTTTGTGGTCCCCGGAACACCATTGCTAGAGTCTAGGTGAAAAATACAATTATTAGGGGGTATCACTCGAATCCCCTTGGTGCATCTAAAATGAGACAATGTAAAAAAGGCCTTTTAAACAGCTTAGTGGTGCCAGGGAATCTGCTCCATATGTTTGGGGTGCCTTCTTGAGTGGAAGGAAGTCCCTCTCTCTGTCCCTGGGCTGCCTGGTTTCAGGGGGCCTTTCTAGCTCCTGCATTTTGTGTATCTTGGCTACCCACAGGCAGTTTAAGAACACAGCACCTGTCCCGCTTGGTCCTGCCAAGAGCCTGCAAACCAAGCGAGCAAGCTGCCTTGTCAGAAGCAGCCCACGCGAGTCCGGAGCCAGGACTCAACACGAACTAGGTGCCAAAACCCCGGATAAGCTGCACCAAGAGCTCAAGTCCCAAATTACATTTTTGAAAACCGAACTTAGAAACTAAGAACCAAATGTGTGCTTTAAAAATAAAACGAGCCACTTTTTTTGAACTAGTTAAAACCAGAATCGGTTTTTTCTTATTTTTTGAAAGCCAATTGGAACACCAAAATATCCTTTGGACCAAATCGAATAGATATTCCCAACAGCTTTGGTCTCCAGTTAAAAACAGACAAGCAGCAGGCAAGGATATAGATCAAAAAAAGCTCCTTGACATTTAAAATGAGACTTTGTTTGGGGCTGAATCAGAAGGAGTTTTTGGAACATTCAGTGAAGTAACTCTTCTATAACCAACTGGGACAAGACTGGTGACTCCACTGCCCAAATGGCCACGGAGCTGACACAATTTACTGCACAGTTGTTGGGTCACCATGTCCAGCTGGCATGATGGTCCCTTCACACCTTGAAAAAGTCATTAGCATATATCATTATACAAAACAATGGTTTTTCTTACAAGGTTTTCATATGTACATAGGATGTACTTTGATCATCCTGCTGACCTTTGTTGTCCGTCCTTTATGAAGGTCCTCTGTCTCTTCCCAAACAATCCTTCTTCTACAGATTACCTATTAATTAGTAGAATAATATTAACTCAAGCTGGGGAGATAACTCCTGGATTAAAGTCTTTGCCTCAAAAGCGAAGGGCCTGAGTTGGATTCCCAAAGCCCATGTAAAAATGCCAAGTAGAAAGGGCAGTAGTCTGCAATACCAACCCAGAAAAGGAGGGCTTGGGAACCCCCACAGAAAGCTATAAGGCAGAGCAATCCAGGATGACCCTGATGTCACCTTTGGGTCTCCACAGACACACACACTCAAGTGTACTCTTGTACACACAACCATACATATATGCGAAAAATAATAAAGAATGATATTAATTCTTTAATTTGAGTGGTAACTCTTCAAAGCAGCATTTTTCATCTAACCTGGCATTGCAAGGGTCCAAGCAAACTGTTAAAAGCTGCTCCCCAGGCATTCTATTGTATTTCATATCTAAAGTTTTACTAAATACACATATTCATTCTGCATAGGAGAAAGGGATATTTGCTTTCTAAGTCTGGTTTGTTTATTTCACTTAGCATGATGTTTTCTAGTTTCATTCATTTTCCTGAAAATGACATCGTTTTATTCTTTATGACAGACTGAACTGGTGTGTGTGTGTGTGTGTGTGTGTGTGTGTGTGTGTGTGTGTGTGTGTATGCACATGTAGTATATATTTGTGTGTGTGGCGTGTGTGGTGTGGTATGTGTATGTGGTGTATGTGTGTGTGTGTGTGTGTTACATTTTCATTATCCACTCTTCAGTTGGTGTGAACCTAGATTGATTCTATAACCTAACTATCACGAATAAACATGTGGACGTGGGGGATTTAGATATCTTTATTGTTCACTGACACCAATTCTGTTGGGCTATTTCCAGGAGCCTCATGCTCTCATGCCTCCATGCTCATGCAATTATTTTTAGGGTTAGATGACCCCATGATGAAGCACTGATGGGAAGAAACTCAAAATTTCTGAGGAACTTGACTCCTCCAAACTTCAGATGACCTTTCCCCAGAAGCAAGTCACTGCGATTCATCAGGCAATGGGTGAGGACTAGCCAGGGTTACAGCACATACGATCTGACTCTCACACACAGTCTAATATAGTTCATAAAATGAGAGGAATTTGACAAGTGAGCCTCTTCATCAATGACGACACAGGTGAGCAAATGGGCACATCTGGCCCAGGTGGCAGCTCTGTTTTTGTGATGCTTCTGGAGGTCAGGAAGTCTTGGGTGTCTAGGGTTTCTCTGTGCAGTGGCTGCTTGTGGTTTCCTTGGCCCTTGCTCTCAATCTCTGTCTCCAGAATGAGGCAACTGATCCTGGGACTTTGCTACTCTATAGGGAATGACATCATCTGAGAGCAAAAAATTTTTTTGTATTGTGTCACAGCGCCTGACTTCTAGTTGGCATTTAGTCGGATGAAATGACAAACTTGGTCTCCAAAATGACCTGGTTCTCAGTGGAGTCCTCATCCTGCTCAGGGGCAGGATGGAGGAAGGGTGCTCTAGGATGGCCGGGATGCAGGCAACCCCACTGCTCATAAGAATAGCTCTAAACTGCAGCACACCATCATTCATGCACAATGTTTTTCTTCTCTCGAAGTTACAGCTGAACATAGTTTAAGAATCAGATGGTCTTCCCAAGGCATGTTTGGAAAACTATGACCTCCCACTCCCATGTCTTACTTTCCATTCCCTGTGAGTTTTCCATTTTTGAAAGGCGGCCATTTTTAGTGAATGTTTTGGGTGAATCTTTGAGTAATAAACCTCCAAGTTCCTAAATAATATGCTTCTATCATTACTTAATTTATCTTAATCTCTGGGTCCATAAAGTGAAGATTTAATTTCCTTTTTTTGTTTTGCTGCCATGACGTGCATATACACAAATACACATGTCCACCATATCTCCCCAACACACACAGCTTGTATTGAATAAAGGTGTAAGTGCTTTACACCGATGAGCCATCAGTACACTAGGATGACAGCTAGCTCTCTATGCTAGTGAATTTTGCACAAATGGGATCCATACCCATGAATTCAACCACCTTCGATGAAAAATATTCAGGAGAAAAACTGTCGACTATTTCTTCTTTTATGTTTGTTCTCTGACCAACACTGAAGAGCAGTGATTTATATTTGTGATAGTTTGATACAGGTGTCAACTTGACAGTTGCAGGCTGAGCTCTAGGTACAGCTATGAAGAACTGATTGTTAAGGCAAACCCTCGAGAGGAGATTGTCTAATTGATGTAGAAGACCCACTCCACGGCGGGTGGAACCTTCCAGTAGAAGACAGACAAAAGGAAATTCAAGAAAGAAGAGCTCAACTCTCGCTTGTCCTGTGCTGGAGCTCATTTTCCCTGCGCCATTCTTCTCTGGCATCAGAACCTGGCTTCTTTGACCCTCCAACTTGGCTGAGATTTGGAGACTCTCTAGGAATCCTCTGGCTGACAGTGCAAGATGGGGACTGCTGAGATGTTAGCTCCTGAGCTGAGATGGGAAGATCAGTGAATTTCTTGAGCACAGGTCCACTGCTCTACTTTAGCTGGTTCAGTGAGTTGGCATATTTTGGCATATTTGGAAAGACATGTTGTCTAGTGAATGAGGTTTGCCCCCTTTTCAGAAATCCTGTGCATATGGTGTGGTCCATTCTCCCAGCCCTGGTGTTGATATGAGTTCTTCTGCCCAATTGGACTAATAACTGTAAATAGATAATTGTAAGATTGAACAAAATCCCTTGTTTCCATAAGCCGTGGTGTCATGAATTTATCAGCAACATGCAGGTAAAGTGTGACAACATCGAATGAGGTATATTCATGGTCTAGAAATGATTCTGAGTATAGGGAAGGATATCAATAGGCTGTATATGATACCACACCATTACGATAAGTAGTCTGAGAATCTGCCAGTCTGAGCGTGATTCTTGGGATCCATCTTCTGAGGTCATCGGGGCATGGCTATACTTTTTCTAATTGCACCACTTTTGAAATTTCCTGGAGTTAATAATTACTTTGGATTTTACATGTGTGTCACTTTCATCCAGCATTTTTGATTTGACATTAAGGCCTAACCTCAAGTTGTCTTAATACTTTCAAATATATTAGGTATCTCATTAATATAATCTCTTAAATGTTAAATCTCCTCTCATGGATTCATTTAGTAAGACTGGAAATAAGGATTATGTTTTGCTTTTTTCCCCTAAGGTTCGTGAGGTCAAACCAGTTTTTAAACTTTTTTAGATGTAGCTTGGAGCTGGTCTAGTTTTATGTTATTCTGTTTTATGTTAAAAAAAAAAACTTTTTTGTCCATCAACCTCTAACAGCTCCTAGAATGTTCCAGGGTAAAACTTATCTGAAAAAAACACTTGTGGAAAAATAAACCTTGTAAGTTGTAAGTACAACAGCAGGTATGCCCTGCCCACTTCCCTCTTTCATCAGCCTGCATATAGGTCATTTTTTCATTCTTAGCCAGAGCTAAACTGGAAACTAAACTCTTTTTTTTTTTAGCCTCTTTTTAAAAATTTTAATTTTTTTTTGTTGGTTCTTTTCTTTTTTTAAACATTTTTTATTATCTCCGCTCATACAAGCTTAATAGGTACACCAGTTCCCTCCCTCCCTCCTCCTCCCCCCGGCCCCTCTGCTCACCCTCCCCTCACCCCTCCCTCCCTACCCTCCAGTGCCTCCCCTCCCCCAATCCCCGGAGAATCCTTTAATGTGCATGCCAAACTCTCCTCTGGGTCCTCCTCTCCGTACAAGGACCCAGCGGCATTTCCCTGAACCCTTTCCTTTGTTCCCCTTAAGCATAGGAACACTATTTTGGCTGTCAATCCCTTGCCTCCAAGGATCTTGGTGCTTTTAGCAAATGCTAGACTTTGTGGGGTCAATAATAGTGTGTTGGACATTGTGCAAAGTCCAATTATGATTGCTTCGGCCCTAACTTGTGTGGAGTATCTTGCATATTATTGCTCCTCCCATCCTTGTGCTCTTACACTCTTACCGCCCCCTCTTCCACAAAGGAAACTAAACTCTTATATATAACACGGTTGACAGGACCTGCTACTATTTTCAAGAATTCTTATTCCAGCATGAGGTTAGATTCTAGAAAGTGAAATGGTTTGTGCCTCCATCTGTTATTTTCTCTTCACAAGGTAAATTTCCTTCAGAGCACCTTTATAGCAGTTTAATACCTTACCCATAATCTTCTCCAATGGGGTTTAGAATTTGGAGAAGCATGGAGCATCTTGGAAAAGTTTAACCTAATGGAATCCTAAAACTGGAAATTGAGTCATGTACACAAATCAGTGCAGGAAACCTGTGCCAAGAAGGTCCCTGTCTCCGATGTCTAGGTTTTTCTTCTTATTCTCAAATCTCCCACGTCTATGAGAACCAGAAATACCCATCTTGCTTTCAAATTAGCCAGATCCTACTCTCACTAAGCATTTAGAGCAAGCCATTTAAGAACTTGGTTTAGGACAGGGCATCCCAGAATTTGTGAAAATAATAGTTTTCTCCTCTTCCAAGATACTTCCCAGGGAGGGTACCTGGCACAGAAAGGATTGGATAGGTCTGTTACCCTCTCACACAATGTCCTGGTGATCTGGGAGAAAAAGCTCACAAGCTTGCTGGGCGAAGGACCTCTCCATGAGCTTCTTCCTTGCAGCATTGCATCTGGCGCTCATTTGCCATGCAAGTGGCTGTGATGGTGGAATGAATGGCGATGGAAGGAAGGATTTCATTGCCTCTAGTCACAGCAGCGCCCCTCAGGTGAGTCGCTCAGGGTCTGCGGGATGTTAGGGGTCCCTTGTGCTAGGGGCTTTTAGCTCCCTAAAGCACTTGAGGCTGTTTGTAGGAGGTTTGATTACAGAAAGGCGAGTGGTTGTCAAGGCAACTTCCTTTTGATTCATTCATAGAATGGAAGTTGGAGTATTTAAGAAAGAGTCAGAAATAATGGAACAATTATCTTGTAACCAGCTCAGGAAATCTGAGCAGTTAAGACAGAGAAGACAAAGATGAGAATATATACAACCAGATTTACCTGGTGCTTGCATTTTACACACACACACACACACACACACACGCACACGCACACGCACATGCACACACACCAGTTAGGATCAGGAAGTACAGTAATGTGATACTTCATTCAACAATGTCTAAAATTTCAACTCTGTTGTGACGTCTTATAGAAAACACTTTATGTGAGCTTCTTCTCTGGGCACATTTTTGAATATGTGGTGGCTGGTTTTCACAGATTTTAATGTCCTCTGGTAGATGCAGTCCCTAATGTATTCTGACCAATATCTTGATGAGTTATTCATTTAGCCATTCAATCAGCAAATACTTGTCCAGTATCTACTTTGTACCAGACCCAGTGACCACATGAAATGATTATTTATGGTTGGATACAGTTCTAGAATCATGATCTTCCAGTGCAAGTAGGAAGGATGAATAGATACCTGGGGGATGGAAACAAGACATGAAAGGGAGGAAACTTCCCAGCACTTCTATATCCTCAAAAGCCAACAAAATCAGGTCCTCTTGTTTCCTAAGAAATACCCTCGATGGGATCTTGGTCTTAATCCAGAGATGCTCTCTCACGCAAAGTCTTTGTCAGTTGTGTGTTGATTCTAGAAAGAGCCTCTTAACCTCCACCCCTCGCCCATCTCTGTCCATTACTCATCCATATCATTTGTCCATGGAGCACTGACTGTTACTCCCACCCCAAGAACCTGCAGTAGCTGAAACCTAAGCTCTTCAGCTTGACTTTCAAAGTCCATCTTTGTTTTATCCTGTGGTTCCACCATAAGAAGCAAAGAGAGATGAATAATTCTGCACTGGGGGAGAGAGAATTGGAAATGTTGGCACACATCACTGTCAAGTCCATCTGGAATCTTCAAACCAGAATCTGACCCTAGAAGTAATATATTACATACCTCTGCCAGGCTAGATTTGCTTCTGAATTTCAAGCAAGATTTCCTTTTATGTGAAATGCAAATTCCTTATTTTTATCAGTCACATCCTTGCAATAGCACACTTGGGAAATGGACCATTATTTCTATAAGAGCAATTTTCTGCACCACATAGCTACCTGATATTTTCAGAAGTCCAAAGGAAGAGACCATTACAGAAAAAAATGTGCTAGAAAGAAATTATTATGAATGCTAGAAGCTACCTAAAGAAAAAGCAGTCTTGGAAACCATGGAAGCTATTTAGCTGGTACAAATATTTAAACATACCTTGAGCTACATTCAAAAGGTTGAGGTTTTGTTAGGACTGGGAATGCTTTGCTGGTTGTCCCACATAGTGTTTCATTTTCTTCTCCGTTTTGAAACTCTTTCAAAATTTAAGCCTGGACTTTAGGCAATAACGGATCCCTCTGAACCCCTAGTCTTCTGTTAAATGACCAAAGCCATGAAATTAGGAGATGCTGATGTGCTTCAGGTTTAAGGGATCTTTCGGGAGCAGATGCTAATAAATATTCAGAATGGAAAAATAAAATAGAAAGCTCATTACCTCTCAAGCTCCAGTGGAAATGGCCAATTTTTATTCTGCGCCTGCAGTTGTCATTCCTGACAGGCCATTTCCTCAGAATGTAGGGATGGACCCCACTTTCTACATACTCACCTCAGAGCTGAGCCCGCTTATGACGACCTCCTTTCCCCATAGCTCACTGTATTACTGGCCCTGTGCAATGTAGTGATGCAGAATGCTGAGGCAGTAGTTTTGTTCTGTTTCAGCGTCCATGATTACACGTTGTACCCTGTGGTCACTCAAGCGATAGGATCAAGATCAGTTCTCTCAATGATATCGTGGATCATGGTCCACTAGTCCTTGATGGTCATAAGTTGAATGACCTAAGGGTACATTCCTAATTATTCAAGTGAATGGACCTCTTTATAATAGGAATGCATTTCAGCCTGGAAACCTTAGCAATACAGAGCAAGTTGAGTTAACCTGGACACTCGCACTATGGAGAGGGGAATAAAAGAGACACAATCACTGGCTGTGGAAACTCCCTTTGGAGAGCCCCTTCTTTGATGTGGAGCATCTGTCACATAACATGGCTATTTGTGTCCAGGATGTGGATCTGTAGAGAACACACGTGTCTGCGTGTCTAGCCTTTATTTATTAAATACCTTAAAATTTTTTTCTCCATAGAAACATCTGACATATCCATACTCTTAACTCCTATCCAGGGTTAAGAGTAGTGCTCTGCTTTCCACCTCCTCTACAGCATTATTGCTAGTGAACTAAGGTTTCTAATGGCCTTTCTCAATAATTAGAAATTTAATTAACATCTCTGCTTTGATTAGAGCTCTCTTTCTCATTACCTTTCTCTCTGCCTGTTTCTGAGTCAAGAGCTATTTCTGGGCCTTCCCCTTCCAGCTATAAAGTACTGTTTATGCTTAATTTAGTCGGTCACAGCTGTACAGCCAGCCTCCAATGACTCCCCGTTGACCACTGAATTAAGTATAAACTCCTCAACCTGGCTTGGGGCCTTCCACAGCTGGGCCAAGATGACACTTCTGATCTCATTTCCATTCCTCCCATGCTCAAACTTCACAAACTGGTGCTTCTTAACAGGCCCTTGATCTCCTGCCTTGAGTCTTGTCTTCTGCCCCCTTCTGCCTGAGCATCTGGACTACATCCTATCTCTGCCCCTTGTTAGACCCTCCTCTGCCAGGAAGCTTTGCTTGGGGGGGGGGGTTCCTTTCCATCTGATCCAGTCCTTTCCGATCTCCAGGGCTGAGTTGGTATGAATTCTTTTACATTTGCACAAAAATTTATCTAGTAGTTATTATACACCCAACCTATCCTCTCTCTTCAGATGCTAGACTTTAAAAGAAGAGAACATCTTGCCCAATTTTGGACCCTTCATTTTTTTTCAGCATCTCATGCTGCCACCACTGCCTGTACCGCCTCCGTTTCTGAAATCCCATTTTGATCCAGGCACTATGCTGGAGTTTTTAGACTGTAATTTTTCAAACTCATCAGGCCAGTGGATTAGGCAAGGGAATCTCACAGAGGTTTAGTGACTTCTCCAGCCATAGCCAGGAAGTTCATGTTGGCTGGTACTGTGCACTGGGCTGGGCATAGCAACACCACACTTATCAAGAACAAATTGCTATAATTTCTACTGACCATGCATTTGTGCACATGGATCAATATGTCCAGTGAGAATCATAACAATTGTTTTCTGAACCTCTACTAGATATAAGGAGGACTGCTTCTCAGTAGTAACCCATAACCTGTGAGGTTTTACCAAGTCTCCTATGTTGGTGACAGCCTACCAAGCAGTCCCCTGTCACTCCAGAGTTGAGACCTGCTTAGTTATTGCAGTGCTTGCAGTCTGCAATCTCTGTCTCTGGTGTGAATCATGTTGCCTAGGTCTTTCATCTGCTTGTAAAGTTTCTTCACTCGTTTACATGTGGAAGTTTGAGGCGTCTTTCTGCAGCTCCTCTTTCTTTACCTTCTACCTGGGACAAAAAGAAGGTGCCTACCATTCTTATCCAGCATCTCCTGGTCACAAAGCCCACAAAAACCACCAGAAAGGGAAGGAGGAGAAATTCATGGCTCAGTTAAGACCTACAGAAACTGTCCCCATCAAGGCTAGTGTGTTACGTGGGCATTAGAAAGGGGACACGTGGGTCCTACAAGGGAAGGGGAAACTTGGGGACTGTGCTGGGGGTGTGGAGGTGTTGAAGGATGGAAGGCCTTATCAGATCTTTCTTGAATGACAGTCACACTTCTTTGGTACATATCATCTTCCCTGTCTTAGTCTGTTTTCTGCTGTTATAACAGAGGATCACAGTGAGGGTACTTTTATCATTTGTATTCTCCCTGGAATCCACTTTCCTCACCTCTGGAGTGGGATTGTAATGGGCCTTGGATGGTACGTGTGACCTCTTTGACACTTCTCTGTGTTTTTCCAAATTCTCCAGTGGCTATCTGGCTCATGGTTCTGGAGGCTGGGAAGTTCAAAAACATGTTGAAGACATCTAACAAGGGTCTCCATGCTGAATAACAACTAGATGGAAGAGTAAGTGAGCACTACAGCACAGAGAGGAAGGATGGAAGCTAAGCCTATGCTTTATTTCTTTTTTGCATACACGCACATGTGTGTGTGTGTGTGTGTGTGTGTGTACGCGCGCGCAAGAGGGCACTTGAGCGTGTGTGCCTGGGGAGGCTTAAAAGTAACATTGGGATCATCCTGAATTGCTTTACCTCCTTATTTACTTTGCTCTGGTGTTTCTCAGACTGCTTTCTTGGGCCGGAAGTATAACTGCCCTATCCACATGGTATCTGAACTCAGGTCCTTTTGCTTGCAAGGTAAAGGCTTGAAGCCCTTAGCTATCTCCCAGGTCTAAGCTCATGCTTTCTATCAGGAACCTGCTCCCATTCCCCACACCCATGGTAATGATATTAATCCATTCATGGGAGTTGCACCCTTGTGACCAAAACACTGCTTAAAATGCCTATCTCTTAAACTATGATGTTAGGAATTAAATTTCAAAATGATTGGAGGGACATTCAAGCCATCGTATCCACTTTTGAGATAAAAATATGCCTTCTTTGTACTAAAGGAAGTAGAGAAATTAAGTTGCCGGACGAGTGACCTATGTTCCCCTACTTTTATCATTTGTATTCTCCCTGGAATCCACTTTCCTCACCTCTGTTAGCTGGAGTGGGATTATAATGGGCCTTGGATGGTACGTGTAACCCCTTTGACACTTCTCTGTGTTTTTCCAAATTCTCCAGTGGCTAGTGAGTCACTCAATACTGGTTGTGATCCAGCCATTGAGCAGACTTGGATACAGGGTCAAGGACTCCTGCAGTGGCCCGGCTTGTTCTTCTCGGGAATCATTTGAGGAAGATGCAATGACAATGTCCCTTTGGGACCAAATCTAGAGAGGGTTTAAAGCAGGGTGTTTAGAGTGGGGCAGCCTGCTTTATCTTAGCTGACACTAGCACATGTCTCCTCTCTTTATTTTAAGCCTCTTTTTTCTTTTTTCTTTCTATTTCCATCTCTATTTGGTTTAATCTCCCATAGTTCCATGTTTTACATCTCATTCTGCCACTCACCCACACATAATTTCCCTTCTGTGTCTGTTTCTGCACTTGCATTTCACCTCACCTGGGCTCTGTGTTCCCTGTGTGCTGTGTTAATCCTAGGTCAGGTAAGAGAGGCATGGTTACAGCCTGGAAGGCATCATTCCATATGTTAAGGTCTTGTCTCCAGCGTTGAGAGATGCGGTGGCCCTTTCGGAGATGTAGCTAGGTTATGCCCTTAAAGAGGACTGTGGAACCTCATTCAATGCATCGGTAGTCTTTTTCTTCTTCCTGAACTCTCCCTTCACAACAGCCGACAACTCCCTAGAAGGCAAGCTTCTAGAACACACACACGGTCCAGATTCCTTTGGTTCTACCGATCTTCATCACCACTGTCCTCAGCACCTCTGAGAGTTTGACACACTCTCCATCATTCTCATCTGGTGCCATGATATCACTGGAGGTCAAAGGTAGTGAGACTGCCTGATGTTCAGTGTAAACCTCCAAAATAGCAAGCTAAATAATCCATCTTTTCATGCACAGCCTGTATCAAGTATTTGTTGTAGGCGTATGATGCTAATGCAGACACATGAGTACCCCATTTAAAAGAACTATATACGCTACCGAAGGGGACGAAAAGATGTAATATAAAACATATGAAAATTGAAATAAATTGAGACTGTACATCTTCTTCCTTTTCAAGTATTCCATCTTAGGATTCAAATAGACTTGTCATCCAAAATATGGGCAAGAAAGACTGGCATATGGTAACTCCAGTGCCTGGCATTGTGGGCAAACTTTATAATATCATAGGAGGTGGCCTTAAGTTTCCATCTTGTTGCTTTATATCCTAAGAGAAATATAGTTATAAATGCAGTATGCAAGCAGAAAGTCCTGAAATGTAGAGAAGCATTTTTTAAAGGATCATCGTAATATCATATCTTGGAGACAATGACTGTTTGCATCTTGATGCTTGGCATCCTCCCAGGCTCCTCTCCCTTGTGTTTATTCTTACTTTTGCATGACTGGGTTTTTGCTGTGTCTGCAGTTTTGCATTTAGCCCTTCTCACTTGTTATTATGTTGTCAGCATTTTCTCATGTCAGTGTAATCACATTCATAAATGTCATATATTAAAGTCCCAAAGTGCTGTGATCCAGTTAACTGTCATCTCATTACTGATTACTTAGGTTTTTTAAAATGTGTATCATTAAGAATAATGTTTTAAGGAGCTTTCAGGTGTGTAATTCTTTGCCACAAACACAATATCTTTGCCATAATTGGGAAGGATTTCTAAGAAGGAGATTACTGGGACTGGCCAGGTGATTCAGCAAGTAAAAGTGCTTATTTCGCAAGCCTGGTGATCTGAGTTCGATCCCTGGAACTTCTAAGGTGGAAATAGAAAACCGACTCCTGAAAGTTGTCCTCCGACCTTGGCACATGTTCACAAGTATACATACACAGATGCACACATACCTGTACACATACATACATACATATACAATACACACATGCACTCACACACATACACATATGCTCACCAACATGCACGTATGCACATGAACATACATATATATGGATACTCATGCACTACATAAGTGCACATGTATACCTGCATACAATTTTTAAAAATATTACTAAGAAAGGAAAAGGAAAACTGCTAGATCAAACATGGACATTAAAGACATTCAATTGCTTTCCTCTGAAAAGAATCTGCACGCACTTCTGCTTACAAATATCAGAACACTTGTTTCACCTAAAGAGAATCTTTGTCAACATCAAGGTTGTAATTCTTCATTTGTCAATTTGAAAAAGAGAAAAAAGAGGTTCCTGTATTTTTCCTAAACCTTTATTTACAAATAAGGGTTGCTTGTATAACTTTTAAAAACCACTTGTATTTCCTTTTTGATGAAGTGCTGCTTGTATATTTTAATGTATTTATTAAATAAAATGTACTTTATAATTAAAAATAAAATCATTGCCTACTTCATCTTGAGATTTGAATTTATTTTTATCCATTTGCTCGTTTATGAATAGTGAGTGCCTACAATCCCAGCTCTGTGGGACTAACACAGCGAATAAAAGAAAGTTACCTGTCTCCTATCGGGAAAAAGGAAGAGGATAGATAAACGATGTACCAGGCTCCAAGTACCAAAGCAAGACAAGGAAGGGGCTGGGAGTGTAAAACCAGATGGCTCAGCAAGTCTCATTCTGAGGATGTCCTGAGAGAGCTGAAGGAAATTATAGAAGGAATCATGTAGGAATTTAGGGGAAGCGTCTGGGCAGGGGTGGGGGGAGCCACATGTGCAAAATCTTGATGGCAGAAACATGTGGGGTATGCTTGTGGTGGGACTAGAAGGCTGGAGAATTGGGAACAGAGGAAGAACCAAATAGAAAAGCTGAAGATGACCTAGAGCAGCAGAGAGAGCCAGGAACTGGAAGCTCTCTTTTAATTGCTCACAATTCAATTTATTCAATATTACTATTTAGAAAAGGCTTGCAATAGTTTTCTCAAAGTCATAACGGTCCAGTATTTTTAGTTACTAGATATCAACCAAACATGAACGTCCAGTCTGTGAGTTTCACATGAAAACTTTGCTTTTTAGAATGCATCCGTTAGAACCATTCTATCTTGAACTTTCTTTTGCTATTAAGTTATTCAAGGGACTGGAAAATATGAACTTTTTTAAGTTACATTTCTTCTCTTTTAGGGATCACTTTGTGTGGGGGGAAGTGGAGGGCGCTGTGTGTAGCAGAAGGCACGCATGTCTGTGGAGGCCTAGGGGTGACTTTGGGAGTCATCCTGGATTGCTCTACCATCTCAAGCTTTGCTCTGGGGTTTCCCAGGTTGTGCTTTCCAGAGATGGAAGCTCAGTCTGCTGCCATTTCTGCCTGGCATTTTTACATGGGATCTGGAATCTGAACTTTGGTGCTTTTGTTTGTGAGGCAACGGCTTAACCCCTGAGCCATCTCTCCAGCTCTTGTTTCAAAATATTTAAAGAAGAGCTATTGTAATATTGTGATTTTTCATCTAGTGGGGAATACTTTCCCATTTCAAACCACATTGAAAAATTATAGGTCCCTGCATATCCCCTTGGGTGCTGGTATATTTCTTGTGACTGTCTGGAGGAATAGGGAGGTTCACCAATTATTATAATGTTTGACTGTAACAAAAAATCCATCTGTTGAAACTTACACAAATAAAATGTACTTATTTGTGTCAGGCAAAATGTATTTGGAGAAGGGAAGTCCAGACTCCATAATAGCACCAACCATCCAGTGTCTTTTCTTTACTTATACCTATCAGCAGCTGTCCACGCTTAAGGCTGTCATCGTCATTGTCACAAGGTGGCTGCTTAGTTGCTGGACCCCCACTCTAGGCAATTTGAAGGTAGGAAAAGCAATAGGCTAAAAGACATACATGCTACACTCCGGTTAGTTTTCAAAGCATTCCCACATTCCCCTCCCTGTATCTGTTGTTATAGATGGGCAGGAGTTGCTAGTGGTTCTCTGTTGTTTGTCAACAGTGCTCACAACAGAAAAGTGAAGAGAGACCAGACAAAGAGCCTCCATGAAGGAGCAAGCACTTCTGCTATTGAGCATTGCAAAGATACTGACCTTCCTGGGGATCACGGGAACAGCAGAGCTGGTCATCTGACTTGACAATTCTTGCCCTGTAAAGTGACGTGAGAGTGAGCTTGCTGTTGGTCGTATAGTCAGGAATCACCCAGTTGTATGACTCTTGGAAAAATGTTAGTGAGAATCCTAAATCAGCTTAGTGAAAATCTCTACTGTTCTTGAAATGCAATCATCCTGACTCTATGGTAGAATTCTTCATATCCCACTTGATATCTGGTCATCCCAGTGTGCCCCAGCAAGAATCCTGTCAAAACAAATTAGTTTACTGACCATGAATCTCCAGCTGCCACTACCATATTTAGAGTTGATGTTACTCCATCTCTTCTATTGTGAGTCTTCTATCACAGTAGTCTTGCATAAAATTTTCCTTACTATCCACATAAGTATTATATAATTTTTCTCACATGTAACTTTTCAGTTTGTTGTCATTCCTGATGAGGTTAGTGTTTCTTTATTAGTTTTATCTAGGAAAATAATATTTTCAATCTATTTATCAATTTATTTTTCCATATGAATTTGATCCCTTAATATTTTTAATTATGATTGTGGAAGAGCTGATACCTTCATCTTACATAGACCACCTGTCTATAGCAATTAAAGATGAGCAGTCTGGAACTGGGGAGGAAGCACGGTCACTAAAGTGCTGGCTGTTCAAATATGAGGCTCAGAACTCAGATCCCTGTTACCCAGGAATAAAAAGCTATATGCACAGGGGTGTGCACTTGTAATCCCAGTGCTGGAGTCTTGGAGACATGAGGATCCTGGGGTTTGCTGGTTAGATAGCATAGCCAATTGACAAGCTCTAGGTTCAATGAGGACCCTGTCCCAAAAAAATAAGGCAGAGAATGATTGAGGAAGACACCTGACATTGACCTCTGGCTTACACACACACACACACACACACACACACACACACACACACACACACACAAAGTCTGCTGAGAAGATTTTGAAACCCAAGTCCTAATACCATAGAAGTGTCCATGGGAAGTTAAAGAGAAACATCTAGAAGGAAGGCTTTTTCTCTCCACTCTGTTGCTTACATGCTACTGACTCATTGGCGGGCAGGACCTGCCCCTTGGCAAGTCTTCCCCACAGCCATCCTTCTCTTCCCCATCAGTCCTGTCCACGCACACTGGATACATAAGGCTAATCAAAGGCTGGTCTTGCTACAAACAGATCACTGAGTATGACCAGGCAAGTGAAGATGTGACCCTTCATTCTCCATGGTTTGCAGCCTTGTGTCACCCAAGCAGACCTTCCTTAGAAAGCAGAAGCTTCTCATGAAGCGGGTGGGTCTCCTAGTTCTGTGGTGGTCACAATTCCAGATGTGGGAGATTATCCTGTTGTTGGAAGTCTGCCTGGAGGTGACATCTGAATGGCTGCAGTGGCCATTGTTCTGCCAGGGGGCAGAGAGGCCATTTTCTAGAGTGGAAGCTGAGAATCACAGCTGGTGCAATGGTGCCACGCAGACTCTGCCTGGCATTTTGCCTCTGTCATGCCCAGGCCTGTGTGTTCCACAGAATCTGCCTGTGGGAGGACAGAATATATTGGCTGCTTTGGAGACTTCTTGCTTGTTTCCATTTCTCCCTCATCCCATGCCTAGTGACTGCCTCCGCTTCCTCCAATGTATTCAGAACATTAATTCTGTTTTCTGCTCTGCTGTATGCTGGGAGATCCAGACAGTGACTGCAGGCTGAGGTGACATCTCATTTATCCAAAGGTGTGAGGGCGCTTATTAGCCATCAAGGGGAAGTATTTGAAAGGAGAGGAAGAAGAAAACTGATTGTGGAAGACTCTAGATTGATGAGTATGAGCCTGGGAGAGCGGAGGGACTGGGGAATGCAGGCGTCAGCCATCTCCCCTTGATTCCTCCTTCCTTTTCTGAATTCCAAGAATCAGAAATCAACAGAACATACCTATTTTCTGGATCAGACATCAGACAACAATTTTCTATCACACCAGACCTCCATCCTACTTTTTGGAGGCAAAACTATAGGTAATGTAAAGTTTATCATTCTGAGCATTTTAAGTATAAAGTGTGTTTTTAAACATCCGTTACTATCATCCAGCTTTAGAATCTGTCATCATCTGAACAGAAACTCTGAATATTTCAATGCTGTCTCCCCATTCCTTCATCCCTCCAGCTTTGCTTCTTTCTGTTTGTATGTATTTCCCATCTAGCTGCTTTCTATAAGTATGTTATGATGGTTAGTATTAATTGCCAGCACAGATGGTGGACTATGCAGGACTCCAGGTATACCTAAGAGAGATTTTCTAGATTAAGATTGGCCTCTGAGCATGCCTGTGAAGGACTGTTTTGACTACATAATTGATGTGGGAAGCCCTGACTGTAGGCCAGACCATTCCTGAGGTGGTCCGTGTGTAAGGATGAAGAGGGCAATCAGGCAAGCATGCATGCATTGGTCCTTGCTCTGTTCCTGTGTGATTGCGATGTGATGGGTTGACTCCCCTGCTATGATGGACTGTAACTTAGCATTGTGAGTTGGAGTAAACCCTTCCCCCTAACTTTCTTGGGTCAGGTATTTTGTGGCAGCATCAAGTAATGAAACTCAAATATAGTTTTTTTTTTTTTAACTGTCTTGTTTCTCATTCTCTCCTCAGAGCAATACTTTCAAGGTTCATCTGTTGGAGAATGTGTCATCAGTTTATTCTTTCTTAATGTTAAATAGTATTCTAAAACATGAAATTATCATATTTTGGTTATTCATCTGTGGATAGTTGCATTATTTCCACCTTTTGGTTGTCATAAATAATACCATCAAAAACACTGGTGTCTGCCGAGTCTGTCTCTTCGTTCCTTTCAGCTACTTAACTCAAAGTTAAATAATTAGCTCATGTAGTAGCTCTGTGTTTAAGCTTTTTCAAATTTGCCAAAGTACTTGCCATGTTGTCTTTACTATTTATATCTCCATTAGCAGTGTACAAAACTTCTAACTTCTTTGATCACTCACCAGCACATTACTACCCTTTTTGTTTCTAATGTGTATAAAACAGAATCTCAGTGTGGTTTCTGGGGCTAGGGAGGTGGCTCAGTCAGTAAAGTGCTTGCTCTTCAAGCATGAGGTTAAGAAAAATTAGGAAGAAAACATAACTATGAAAGAGAAAACACTTTTACTGTCAAAAGACTTCCCTGCAGGAGCATCTTGGTTTTGCAGGAAAATGGTAGGCAGTAGAATGACCATTCTCTATTTGGTTTTAGCCAAAAGGTCAAGTGATAGGTCAACGATTGTTCTCCTGATTCACATCACATGACCAAGGCAGAAGATTTCCATATACAGCATTTCTCTCATCTCCCAGATGAACAAACAGGGATCCTGGGAAGGAAGTAGCTTCATTAGCATCATCGAGCTTCTGGATAAAGCCAGCTCTGGTCCTGATATTCTGACCTCCTGGTTCCTACTTCAACATCTCTCTCATTCCCATCTCTTAGCTATCTTCTCTAGCATCTTCATTGACATAAACAGGCTGATATATTTTGGCACCATATTTTTGGACACCAAGATGAAATCTCAGTCATCCCAAGGGAAAACTGTGAATGTTGACTTTCTCACTTAATTCTTTTTAAAAATCACTTGAATGTTGGGCAAATAATGCAGTGTAAATAGGGAAAAGTACTTTGCATGACAGGCCATCCAATGTGATGACTGCATATGATAACATTGTAAACTAGGAAGAAACTCAAGAAAATAGATTTTATTGATAAATTGACTTTTGTTATACACTGGGAAGATTTTTACTAAGTGTGGCGCACCAGGCATGGTGGTCAGTGATATGAATATAACAATCGGATTAGTAGTGTTCTTTAGAGGAAAAAAACTGATATAATATATATACATTATATATAATATTATGTATATAAAATCAAATCACAAACAAAAGCAGTGTTCTTCAAAACAGCCACCCATAGCTGCTTTGTTCTTGAGCCAAATGTCCCAGAAGACCAGAGAATCCCAGGAAGGTCCTGGAGCCTCAATCATGCTGGAAGGTTGAAGACACTGGGCTCTGATGTCAGGGATGGATGGAAGACAGGTGGAAGATGCTGGGGTCCCGTATCAGCCAGGAATAGTTGGGCTGTGACATCAGTAATGATCAGCGGCAAGGCTCAAGAGACTAGGCCCAGCGGAAAGGTCAAAAAAGCCAAGCTCTGATGTCAGCAAATAAGGCAGGATTAGAGCAGCTATGCTGGGATGGGTCTCTGAAGGTCTTTGAAGGTCTTTGGAATTCAGGAAGGCCATCCCCCACTGCTGGGATCTCCCTGAAGGATCACTCCTGCTGAGGAACTGACTCCCATCCTCCCAGAGATAAGATGGCTTACTTCCCTATGAAGGGATTATGGAGATGAGCTCTCCTTATCCAACAAACAATTTGACCTCTAGCCCCACATGGGCCCAGGAGCAACTGGGTTGGTCCCTAATGGGAGCTACCCAATGAGAAAAAGCCAGTTTCCCCGACTTGCCTAAGTGTACAAACATGCCTGACCTTGGCAGCCATCTTTAGAGCCATAGTCCCTCATGGCACTCAGGGTGCCATGAGTTCTTTTCCAGCTGCCTGCTTCGCATGGATTCCATGCCTGGGATCCACGAGTTTTCCGAGGCGCCTGCCCCTCATGGCACTCTATTGTGAGCCCGTTTCTAGCTCGGTGATTCTCATGGATTCCATGAGTTCTCTGGGTCACCGTAGCCCCTTGTGGCACTCCACATCTGAAGTCCATGAGTTCCAGCCTTTCTCTCCGCTAATAAACTCTACCTTAATCCTTTACACGTGTTCTGGTTTCAATCTTCGACTCCAGAACACAAGAACCCTGCGACATTGGGACAGTCGTTCCAGCAACTCAAGGTTGGAGGCAGTAGTGGCAGCAGCAACAAGAAGGCAATGGCTGGAAACTCAGGCAATGGACTCAACAGGTCCACCCAGAACAAGGGAAGAGTTAGCATTTCCTCTTTGCACTTACTTTTATCTGGTCCACCACTGGAAAGCACCACCTACTATGGGCTGGGGCTTCCATATCAAGCACCTGTTCTAACCATTGATTCTTCATAGCTGTGTCCCAAACAGCCTACAACTGTCAAAATAACACCTAAATCTAACCATCACAACAATGAACAAAGTACAGCTAAGCTCCATCCCCCTTACGCTTAGAGTCCAGTAGGAAATACAACTATCAACCAGGTGGACACACAGATAAATATAAAATTACGTTTTGATGAGTTCCTGGAGGAACTAAGTATTGTGAGGGAATAAAAAAAAATCTCGTGGAATATGCAGACAGAGTCTCTTCTTGCAGGATCAAGCCTAAAATAGCCAAGGAACAGAAAAGCAATTGGGCAGTCGGATCCTGTTTGGAGATTGTATCAGGTGAGGAGAGGACAAGGTCTGCCATTGAATAGGCTTAGCTCTGTCAGCAGAGTGCTGGCAGAGAAGTCACCTGGCAGCCAGATGACGAGCAAGGTGAGCAAATGGTACCCAGGGCTTGGATCAGTATTTTAGTTTGTGAAGAGTACCCTGGGATGGGAGGAAAGAACTGTCCTGGGAAACCCTTCATTTGCAGCGTGATCACTCACCTTTCTCTGCCTATTTCTTCCATTGACTCTATGGTCCAGGTCCAAAGTGCATGACAGATTGAGAAGTTTTGGAAATCCAGACTTAAGTTATTCTTTGGACTCATGAAGCTCTAAGCTCCAACTCTAATTGCAGGCTCCCATCACTTACAATAAGGTCCTATCCCCAAATCCCTCTGAAAACTGAAAATATCATCTAGATGAAAATGTTTATTTTCCCCTTGCATGTGTAAATATGCACACAGGATGTTCATGTAATATATGCATGTTCACATATGTTGGGGGTGAATGCATGTGAGTGTGTGTGTGTGTGTGTGTGTGTGTGTGTGTGTGTGTGTGTGCATGTATTTAGGATGTGCCTATAGAGGACCAAGAGTTACTTCAGGATCATCCTGGATGGCTCTACCTCTTTTCCCAGGCTCTATCTTCCAGGATCAGAAGATTGCCTCTATTGTCACTTGGCATTTTTACATGGGTTCAAGGATGCAAGCTCAGTTCCTTCTGCTTACAAAGCAGTCTTAACTTTTGAGTCATCTCTCCAGCCCTACTTTACTGTTCTGAGCCAGGTCTCTAAACTCAAAGCTTACAGATATGGTTAGTCTGGCTAGTCAAATTGCTATGGGGATTCCCTTCCATGGCTGGAAGGCTATCACATCTGTTCTGGATTTTATGTGGGATCTGGGTATCCATACTACAGTTCTAACATCTAAGCTATCTCCCCCAACATGAAAGTGAAAGTATTTTCTTCATTTCATGGAAGAACATGGCGTAGTACACTGTGGAGTGTTGCCTTGTTTCCTTTTGTGCTTGGGTGGTTGTCTGGTAGCCATGGCTTCTTACTACTGCTCTGCATTTTATTAGTCCAGGAAAAGATCAAAATTCAGACATAGGGACCTACAGTGTGTGGCTCAGCAGCACAGCAAAAGCTCCTGGGCTCAGACCCCAATGCAAGTGCCAGTGATTTCTCTCATGCATCTCTCTCTCTCTCTCTCTCTCTCTCTCTCTCTCTCTCTCTCTCTCTCTCTCTCCACCTCTTTTTCTCTCTCTTTGACACACACATGCACACACACACACACATGCACATACACAATTCAAAATACAAGGTGAATATATTATTACTGAATATATTATTCAGAATTACATTATACTGAAATCAAACCGTCCCAAGTTGAAACACAAGTCAAGACAATATCCTCCTCTGTGCCCCAAGCAAGCACTTCCTTCCCCTCCCCTTGGCTGTAGTGACTTTTTATGAAAGAGAGGGGCTTACTCCCTACTCCTTCAAATATGGCCCAAGTCAGAATCCCAGTAATTTTCTCTAGTAATCTTGGTTTCAGAGAACGATGGTGGTTAGTGCTGAGACTACGATAATGAAGAAATCGGAACATGGTCCTATCCTCCTTGAGTTCATAATACATTGGGAAATGCAGTTTTTATTTACTCTTAAGAACTGCATTATTTGAACTATCCTAAGGCTGATGGGGAAAAAGGAAAAGCTGAAGTTTTTGTTTTATTTTGGTATGTGTTTGTTTGTGTATTTGTATGTTGCTGAGAATTTAACCTAGGGTCTCACACATGTAAGGAAGGTATCTACCACTGAGCTACATCCCCAGCCTTATGTTATGCTGCCTTGTAAACATCTTTAGGTTCACTAGAGCCAATCATTCTTCAACTACATGCTATTGAGAGACATGACCAAAAATCCCTGAGAAGTTCTGGCAATAGGACTTGTTCTATTTAATGGTAAATAACATGATACCTTTTTATTTTGCATTAATATAATTTCCTAAGTTGCACAGAAGTGATTAATTGAGCATTAAGACATATGCTAGTTGTCATATATCAATGAATCCATTATGGAAAAATTCTTGCTACTACCTAAAATCTTAGAATGACCTTTACTAGAGGACCAATTCTGTTATGGTCAGATTCGAGTGCCAACTTGACAGTACAAGCTGTTTGGGGCATAGCTGTGAAGAATCCATGGTTGGAGTCTTTGTTGTTGCTGCCGCTACTGCTTCCATCCTTGGCAGACTCAGAGCTCAGCCCTTTCTACCGTGAAGCTCTTCCCATTGTTTTGGAGCCAACTGTTCTTCGCCAACTTTAGAAACCGTCATCTTCAACTTTCCAGGGAGATAAGAGGCTTGAGACTTTCTTGGGATTCTTTGGCTTTGTGAGACATTTGGGTCCAGAATGAAGCAGCTATGGGAGGCTACTTTGAACGACACTGATGTGTGGGTGTGTATATTCGATTGATTCTGTTCTTCCAGAGAACCCTGACTAATGCAAACTGTGGTACTGAAAGTGGGGTATTGCTGATAAATCTGGCTATGTGGCTTTTGTGGCTTTTGAATGTTTTTGTTGAGATTTTAGAAATGTTTGAAAACTTTTATGTATACAAAAACTTTGAACAGAGTTTAATGGACCATTTAGCAAATAATGATGCTGAAAGAGTTGTGGATTGTTTAGGCCCATTTTGTGATGATGGGAACAAGGACATTGGTAAAGTTGAATTGAAAGATGATGGACTGGTTTGCTTGATAGAGGAGAGCTGTGTTGATGGCTGTGAAGCTTTGGATGTGGAAAGGGCAGGCAGCAGAGTATTTGCCACTGTTGGAGAGATGAACATCAGTGAAAGAAAACTTAAAGCTTTGCACTGGGATGGTGGAAGACACGGGTATCACCTTATGGATATTCCATGGTTTGTAAACACAGATTCTTTCAGGGGCCAAAAGCCTAAGTTGAAGCCATTGCTTGCCTTTCAAATGTCTTAGCTACCTAAAACAGGGCTTTTCTAGGTCAGCTCATGGAAGCTGTACAACTGAGGTTCAAGTGGACTAAACTACATTTCAACCTCCCTGCAGAATTCTCCAGAATCTCTCAGGTGGTACTGGTTTTGATGCACAATCGAGGAGTTCATGGAAAATAGCTAAAGTCTGGCACCAAATGGCAGGCTTGGAATTCCTGCAAGGGGAGGTGAAGCTTTTAGCTGTAGAGATGAACCCAGAGTGTTGTTAGACGTGCCAGAACCATGGGATGGCTGGAAATGGAGATTCAATCTTGTTCAGAGAAATTCTGTTTGTATAACTTTAAACTGCAAAGAGGGACTGGGATCACCTAGAGTCTTTGAACTACCATGACTATGTGATGATAGACAGAAGATGGACATTGAAATACAGGATGGAGTATTTGATTTGCTGGACTTGAATATAATTTGATATTTTCTTATTGTATCATGATGCTTCTATCTGTGTTGGAGTATTTAACTTACTTTGACCTGATAGACTCTTATGGTTAAAAGATTTGGTACTTTTTATTTTTCTACTTTTACAAGGATATTGATTATTCATCCCAGCTTTCCTTCCTTCTCTCTCCTTCTCATCTCCTCCCTTTCCTTCACCATTCCCTCCCACTCCCACTTACCTTTCCACCTGTATGGACCCTGGACCCCTAGGTTCACTCTAGCTTGTCTACTCCTGTGGGGGCTCAGGTATATCAAGTTACCTTTCTTCAGGCCCCCACACCGATATGTGCATTTCCCTTCACTCTTTCAGCTTTAGACCCAAAGATTTCCACTATGAGTTCCCGTTTTATGGATATAATAACAGCTACTTACAGAGTACTTTGATATACTGTCTTCCTACCTATAGGTTTATTTGTTGCTTTTCCCAATTGATCTATCCTCCCCCCTTTTCTGTAGGTTCTTGTTCTAATTTGCAATAACAGGGGTGAGTACCATTCTGACAAGCGGGTTTTGAATCCAATTGGAAGGCTGTTGGTTTTCTTCTTGGTACTCATACCATTATTACACTGGTGGTCACTTGTTGCCATGGTGATTTATATTGCAACTTACAGATCTCATGCCGTTGATGGGGCTTGTGATTATTTCTCTCCCCCAGCAGCTTCTACAGTATTCCTTGTGTAAGCATCCAGCAAGGAGAAAATCCTCAGACCAGTTCCAGTTGATATATTTTGCCCATGTTCTATGATCCAGTTGGTTGTATATTCAGTAATAGGGTCTTACTGATAGTTTTTGGAGAGCAACGAAGAGCAGATTTGGTACATTTTAAAAAAAAGAGATGTTCAGTTCTGATGTTTTAGTAGCTGAACTTTTACTGATTGACATTTCAAAATTGGATTATGAAAACTTAATTTCAGATTTTTAGAATTAATAAAATTAAATGTATTTATAAGATAAATGTAATACCTATGGGGACAGGGATCGTGGATTACAGTTTAAAAGTGTTATGTTTTTGTGTCAAGTTGACAAGGGGTAAAATGTGATATAGCTAGATACAGGTGTCAACTTGATGTTGAGGATTTGAGGTCCAGGCACATTTGTAGATAATTAGTAGTTGAGTTAAGCCCATAGTGAACCTGTAGGAGATTGTTTAGCTGATGGGAAAGGCCCAGCTTATGGTGTGACTAGGCCCTGGACCAGTGAATACAATACTGAGAGCTGGTCGAGAAAGTTGACATCCTTCTGTATATTTGGCCAGACATGCTGATCTGGCAAGTAAGGATCATCCCTCTCTCAGCCATTACATAGATACAGTGCAGCCAGTTCCCATAGCCTTTGGTGATGATGCATGTTCTCCTGTCAAGCTGGACCAAGAAGTATAACCAGACAATCGAAAAAGAAGATTAAACCCTGAGTTCCCCTAAGCAGTTTCGACATAATTTTATCAGAAACCACGCAGAGTAACTACAACAACTTCTATTGGCAGATCCAATGGCTATGGCGTTACCATTGACTAAATGACAGATCTGCTTTTGTTTGTCTTTTGAAGGTATTTACTAGTCCAATCAGAGTGTCTAATGAGAAGTGCAGTCAGAAATCTCATAAGAAGCTTGTCATAGAGTCTCATCTGGAGATTTGAGCAAGCTTAGGCCCTTCAAATAGCCATTCTACCTCCATACTCCATTGTCCCTGTTAATATGGCTGGAAGTACTGAACTCTGAGATTTGGAGTGGATTGGCCTGGAACCTAGAAGTTACCACGTGGAGGGGAGTCTGCCAGTGTGGCGTTCATGAGACTAGTGCCTGACCAGGAAAGAGACTGCTGAAGTTACCTTCGTCGCCGCGGCTGTAAGACAACACTCACACCCAACCTAAGAGATTTACTTGATTTACGGTTACAGGGAGGAGATGCAGTCTATTATAGAGGAAAGGGCATGGCGAGGGGCAGAAGCAGTTCAGGTCATTGCAGCCATCACGGAGTCAGAGAGAACAAATGGCAACAGCTTGTGACTGCTAGTGGAAGCAGGGTGAGGCCCCCCAAACCTTGAGGCCCACCCCCTGTGACACGCCTTCCTCCAGCAAGTGCCATCTCTTAAACGTGCCACCACCTTCCCAAACATTAACATCAGCTAAGGGTGCAAACACATGAGACTGTGAGAGACAATTCACACTCAAACCACGACAAAGACCTTTGTTATGTTGACTCATGGAAGTTTCTTGGGTGTATGTTCTAATAGTATACCATGTGTAACATGGGCATGTGTCACAACAGGAAAATACATGAACTGCACCATAAACGAAGTCTATGTCAAGAGTTACCCAAAGGGATGAAAGTCTAATTATTTTCAAGTCTGGAAAGATTGGTGGGATGACATTTAAACTGAAACTCCAAAAAAGAAGAGTTTGCTAGAGGGAAGAATGCTTTAAAAGGGTATGGAAGAGAGCCGCCCAAGAGCCCCCCAAGGCTCATGTATTTGAATCTTTAGCTAGTGCTAATGTTTGGGAAGGTGACGGCACCTTTGGAAAGTGTAGCCATGCTGGCGGAAGACACAGGGGGCGGGCCTTGAAGTTTGGTATCCCAATCCTACTTCCTCTCAGTTTGCTATTGGCTCTCTCTGCCTTCTTCATGGCTGCAGTCAATTGACTTCTTATTTCTGTCTCCAGCCATACCTTCTGCTATGTGATTTCCACCATAAATGACTCTGCCCTCTGGAACCCTAAGCCAGATAAATCTCCCTTTCTCTCTTCAATTGTGTGTGGGTACTGCTTCAAAGCAATAAAAGAAAACCTCACTGCAGTAGTTAAGCAAGGTCTACCAGATCCTGCAGTACGCTTTGAGCTTAGAGCGTGTGGAGAAGACTCAGAGCGTGTGAAGATGGAGGGGAGACTGGGACATACTTTATCCCAAAGACTTCCGACACACGGCAATCAGCACCGGAATTAGCTATAAGAAGCATTCACGTTCTCCAGTGGGAAGTCTGGATTAGGAAGCTACTCTGGCCTCTACATGCACTGCAGAGGAAGATGGTAGCACAAGGAGGCTGGAGATCGCTTAGAAATTTAATGAAGAAATCTAGGGAGGACCTGTAAGTTAATAGTCTTAAAGCACACAAAACACAGCATCCCACAGTGACTAATGTCTGCACCCTTTGGTTCCCCGTCTTTGAATGAGGGAAGTGACTGGGAACCAAGAGAGGGTGAGTAGATGAAAGACATGTTTCCATGCATGAAACCTTCATAAAAATGTATTGACTAACTACTTCCTGGGAGTACTGAGTTGCCTTATCAGTGACGGTGATGCTCGCTAAGTAACTTTGTCCCACGTCCTTCTCCTCTCACAAAAAGCTCTATAAAATTCAGGCATCCCCAAAACCTAAAATATAATTCAGACATTCTCCAAGAGACCAATAGGATGGACATGTCTGGGGAGTAAACACAAGACCAACATGCGTATTGATCATTGCAGGATTCAGGACCTGAGGTTGATTTCTCTATTCACTAGCTCTGTCATTTAGTTGTTTCCCCTGCCCTTGGGTAGGAGTTTAAGGAAGAAGTTACTGATACTCTGGAAGTTTTGATGTGCGACCCTACAATAGGGCAGCTCTAGGGACCTGAACATTCAACAGTAGGATATGTAACACAGACATTGCCATGAGAACAGCAGAGTCTCACATGCCCAGCTATGCAGAGGACAGCCACTTCAGACTCCGGAAGGACACCTGTGCACTGTATCTAGACTCTTACATGAGGGCTGATTGGTGGCGAAACTAGTCTGTAATGAGGCCTTGATGGGGAAGAGTAAAGTTATAATTGTCTAAAACACATACCTTGTCAGGTGTTCCTAGGAGAGTGAAATAGATAGGAATTTGGTGCAATGGCGGCAGAAGGACCTTGTAATGGAGGCACTGTTGGCAGTCTAGAGCTGGAAGGGATATACAATTTTATCAGATCTCCCCCAGACTGTATGCAGGATTGTGTTTCCCAAAGCCCTGAGAGGAAGCTGTCTGCTCTTTATAAAACTCCTGAGATTTCCTTAACACATTGTCCCTTTTAATATATGCTGCTGCCTGAGACCCCCTAGGGAAGGCTGTTTTGTTGCTGGTTTGCTTTGCTTTTTCTTTTCCTTTCTAATCTAATTCCTTACAGCTGCAGCATACTCTGCTTTTGTCTTGCAGCTTGGTGGCTATAAAGAGACACCACTGGGCCACCCATACAGCATTCCTCTGTGACAGACAATGTAGCACTTGTGCAATGCCACATGCATGAGAAGCAGGCCTAGGATGTCTGCAGATCCCTGAGCATTGGAAACCCCAACTGTTCACCATCACTAACATTCTACCTACCTCAGGGGCAGGAAGAGAGAATCAAGGGAGAGCTCTGAAGTCTCCGAGTTGGGCTCTGATAAGGGTACTAGAGCTATAAATACATGCTCTGCTGTGGCAATGGCTCAGGTAGACAGCAGTTACATGGGCATGAGCCAATGCCCTGTCTCACTTCTAGCAGTACTGACTGCCTGATGAATTTGTAGCATGAGACTCCAAAGTCTGTTTTCCCAGTCTGCATGCTAGTTTTTGGAAGATACAGGGGTAGCCTCTGTTAATGCAACAGCTACCAGGGATGTTTACATTGACTAAGTGTCTTGGCTGTGACAACCCCACCTTGCTCTATAGAGCCTCTCAAGTGATCTGAATGTGAGAAAAGCAACTTAGAAATTTTCTACCTCGTGTTCATTAGTTTTTGCTGTGAACAAAATAGCCAGTACAGAGGTCTGGAACACAGGGATTCAGAGGGTGTGGCTCAGTGTCACAGCTAGAAGCTCTGGACTTAGACCCTAGTATAAACATCAAGTGTATTTTCTCATGTATACACACATATATATGTGCTTGGGCAGACTATCATGGTGGTAGGTGCAGGTGGGAGGGAGTCCCTTCACACTAGCCACAGCAATTGGAGAGTTAGAGAAGCTCACTGGAATCCAATCTGCTTCAAAGGCACGCCCCTAGTGACCAGCCTCTTCTAGCTAGGCCCCACCCCCCAAAGTTTCCATAACCCGACCAAGCAGTGCTACCACCTGGGGACCAAGCTTTTGAAACATGACCCTGGTAGGGGATATTTCACATTCAAACCGTAACAGTGCACAGCTGGATGTTCCACTGTACAAACAAGAAACCAAAGACACAGAGGGCAGTAGTCCACTTACACCAAGCCATGGTGAGGCCATGGTTACTAGAGATTGCTTGGGTGCATGTAAGAGAATCTTGCTTGAGTGAAGTGAAGGTTAAAGGTGGGACCAAGGTCTCAAGGCAGGAAGTGCAAAGGACTTCAGAAGGGCTTGGGGCCAGAATCACAGAACCTGATTACTAGCTAGTGTGCTATTACCACAGAACCGGATGTCCTTGAAATAAGTAGTAATGAAGACAGCACACCAGTCCTCTTAGACCAGTCAGTTTTATGGAATCAGTGGGATTCAGAGCTGTGGGGAAAGAGGACAGATGAAGGCACTCAGATCCTTTCAAAGGAGAACACTGTCAGAAGTTGTCCTGAGAGCTATTAACCAACCTGGGGCCCACGACGACTGTCTGTCTGATTTGCTGCTGCCTGAGACAGCTTTTCGCATCAGTTACCGCCTTGAATTTGGAAACTAGCCATCTGGGAGACGAGGATCCACTTAAAAAGCCAACTAGCTCTCAGCCCTTCTCTGGGTGCTCCTGAAGAGCTCCGGGGAGTCCATGCCATTGTCAGAAATAAAGCCAGTCCAGGGTTGTGCAGGCTGGCAGGAGCCAACCTTGTCCTGATGTGGCCCATCCATTGCAGAAAGGGAAGGCCATCCTTGGTGACCCTGCAGCAGCTGAGAAACCTTCCTTGCGCCCTCATGGTCATCCTTGGGACACACACAGCTCATACCATCTCACTGCTCCAGGCAGGCCCTGCCAGCAGAGCCAAGTTTATGGCTCCTCTGTGAGACACAAATCCAGATGTGCACCGACTTCATTTTCCTAACATCGGCATTTCTGGTCTTCCACAGCACTCGTAAATTGCCTCTCGAGTATCACTGGCTGGAAAATATTTCCTCTTCCCTTTGCTTTTGGGAGAACAGTCAGTGTAGGAAGCTCATCCACACCATCCCTCTGCTTCTCTGGGGTACACTGATAAATATTTGGAGGGGAAGAGAGAGAGAGAGAAAGAGAGAGAGAGAGAGGGAATAAACTTTCAGCTCCATCTGAGCTTCTTGAATTCTTGTGCCTGTATGATTTACGAATTTATCATTTATTAGCTGTGAGTGGTACCCCTGGAGCCCTGAAGGCAGAGAGAGATATCTTTTGGGAAGTCCTGATTTTTTTCATAGCCTCTGGAAGAGCCATTTGCCCTCTTCTCAGGTTCAAGATTTCTCCCCTGTAAAAACTGACAAGAAGGAATGACAGAGTCCTAGTTATGTGTGGAAGGTAGTCTGCCGTGCACTGCGGGGCGGGGGTGGCAGCTCTTGGAGTCATGATGGAATGGCTTCCCCTGGAGGGGTGCGACACACGGCGGTACAGAATGGTCCTGGCAATAGTTCCCTTGGTTCCAGAATCCTAAATGCTAATAACTTGGACCAAGTGTTCTCACGCTAGCCAAGGCAGCCAAGGCTTCAGGAATAGTAGTTGAGGTCTGGGCTCTAGATCATGGACTCCGGGTTCAAACTACTGCCCTGGCGCTTCCCAGCCGTGGGGCTTTGGGCAGCTCAGCGCCAGCTCATCATCTTATTCTTAATGCTGCAGCCACCTCGCCTTCCTCACACGCTGGCCGACGTGGGGGGTAAAACTGGAGGAGGTGTCGTGTTCTCCTTCTGGCTTTCCATTTTGAGGTACACTTCTGTTTCAGGGTCCCCTCTTCCTCATGTTGGCCTTAGTTATTTGATGCAAGAAATTTGCATCTCATCCCCTCCTTTCTTTTTTTTTTTTTTTTTTCTTGACGCAGGGTCTCATGTCAGACTAGCCTTGAGTTTGCTATGCAGTGGAGGATGATTTTGAAATCCTGATCTTCCCACCTCCACTTCCCGAGAACTGAGATTACATGTATGTGCCACCAAGCATGGCATGAATGCCTTCTCATGAATCGTACCACCAACCTTCTCCGGAGACAGAACTCATTAAAAAACACTTCACAATGAACAGATGTATTATAGCAATTGACCAAGGAATGTAAATCTTAAAACTGGAAGATGTTTTTGCTTGTATTTTGGTAATATTTGAAGGCAGGGTCTATTCCAAACATGTCTCAACTTCTAGCTTGATTCTATTTTGAGTTTCACCACATGTGGAGCTCATTCCTATATTTAGCTTTTGTGCCAGCAGCCAAGGGTGTTGACCATGTTTTTAATTGACCAACTGTAGTATGTAGGCAAATCCTTACATGTGCTTCTGAAGGGTTTAAGCCCAGCAGACGTGCCCTCTTCTCCAGCATTGTCTACAGCTGAGCTGTGCTGACCACATTGTCTGCCAAACTTTGCCCAGTGAGTGTTCTTAGTTCAGGACTGTAAGATCCCGTAGATGACAGCAGGTACCTACCTTGCTAGTGAGTGAGCCACAAAAATTAAATGCAGCTGATACATAAAACAGGCTTTTAGAAAAATTTTAATTGAAGGAAGACAGCAGAAACATGCATCATCAGAACACTGCCCAGAATTCCCAAGGAGTCACTATTTTATTCTTTTAGTTTAGGCTGACCTCAAATTCTCTATGGAGTCTAGGTCACCCTTGAGCTTGCTGCCTCCCTGCCTTCCTGCCTCAGCCTTCTGAAAGCTGGGATTATAAGTTTATACAAACTAAGTATTTATAATTTTTTTAATCAAAGCTCATCTGACTTTCTAATGCCTAAGCATGTTAGTCATCATGTGTATTGGGTGTGTGTATATGTGTGCATCTGTGGGTCTGTGTGTATTTTACATGTAGGTGAGTGTACAAGAGGGCACTCAAGTGTGTATGACTGTGGTGAGCAGAGGGAAAATGTGGAGCCAGACCACACAAGAATGCAAGTGCCCGGAATGTGAACAAAATTATCAGTGATTGTGGACAGTGCAGGGAGAGTATAGATAGGGACAGAGAAGTTGAAGTAAAGCAACTTAGTGTGTGCTGAGAAACTTGCTAAAGACTTGCTAGAGGCCTGTGTGCTCTGAAGCTTGCAGTGATAAACACATTGGTGTGTGAGGTGCCTTTGCATTTGATTGTAACCATGGCAACTTGAGCTCGTGACCCCAAAGCTTGGAATCTTAACCATGTGAACATATGTGTGCTCTGAGTTCTCTGAGTGATGTATTGTCTGAGTAATGCGATTGATTGAAATAAAATGGCACACGCCTAAGCCAAAGGAGGATTCAGAATGGGGACCTGAGAAAGCTTATCGGATCTGACTTTCCATGGCTGTGTGCCTGTGCATCGGACCAGTGAGCATCTTCCCACACAGTGTTTGGTGTTCCAGACGTTAGGCTTCCCCGTCACTGGGCAACCGAGGACCCGAGGAGTAGAGTGGATGCCGCTAGAAACCTCCCTGGTTCAGCCTGATCCGCTCATTCTCAGGTCCCGGGACTGTCCTCCCGCGGGGCTAACCCGCTCTGTCTTGAAACTCCAAGTCTGAAAGGAATGTGTGTGCGAGTGCGTGCGTGCTCAGGACGGTGACTCTATGAAGGCCCAAGTGTGATATTGGGACTCCTGGATTGCTTTTCTACCTTATTGCCTGCTCTGGGATTTCCTAGCTCTGCCTTCCAGGGCAGGAATTACAGGCCTCCACCATACCTGCCTGACATTTTCGTGTGGGATCTGGAATCTGATCTCAGGTTCTTTTGCTTGCAAAGCACAGGTTTAACCCTGAACCATCTTCCCAATCCCCAAAGAGGGTTTATGTTGGTTTATGGGTTTGTGGGCTTCATTCCATGGTCTGTCCCCTTTGTGATCAACTTTCTAGTCCTTCCATATTGGCTCAGATACATTTGATACATCTGGCAGGAAAGAGTGTAAAGGAAACCTTTTCCCTCAGGGCTGGGATACTGAGGGAAGAAGGAGGGAGAGACTAGAGCTCCAGGGTCTTCTTCAAGAATCTTCCCTCAGCAGCCAGAAACTTCCAATTAGACCTTACTCAAGTTTTCATTACCTCCCAATAATAGTCCAGTAAGCTTGGGACTAAATCTTTAATGCACAGTTCTTTTTTGAAATGTTTCTTTCTCGTATTCTCTCTCTGTGTATGTGGAAGGTTTAGGTGCCACTATAAGCATGTAGATGTGGGGGTCAGAGGACAACTTTTAGAAGTCAGTTCTCTCCTTCTAACATATGGGATCTGGGGATTGAACTCAGATCGCCAGATTTGTGCACAGATGTGTTCACTTGCTAAGCTAACCCTAACATATGTTTTTTGGAGGGGGGCATTTAGATTCCAAACTATAACAGCAAACGTGAACAAAAGATTCAAGTCTCATATGACCACTTGTCATTTTGTTCTAATAGCTCAGACTAAGTGTTTGACCCAGCATTATTTGAGATCTAAAAATGGAGTAACAATAGCTTTTTTGGGCAATGGAGAAGGCACTGTCTGGCAAGGATGTTTTCTGATGTATAAGAATGCCATCTGAAGCCCAGAGCCCAGAAGATTTAGCCTAAATCAAAGACTCTAAAAGCAGCCAGTTGCCAAAGCCCTTATTTCCTTTGATTTTCTTTGTCAGCTTGCAGCAAGCTACATGAAAGGAAATGAATTCTCCTTCTGCCCACAGATTCTTTCCTCCAATGCTTTCTAAGAAATATCCTAGTTCTGTGTCCAGCCGAAGGCTTTCATTCTCATTCCTTTGTGATATTTAGCTTGGGATTTTCTTTCCAGTTTGAGTTTCATTTATTTATTTTTCTACTCAAAGTTAAACACGTGACTTGCAGTGTGAGCCAAAGTAAGCTGCCATCTTGATTTTGTGTCCAAACCAAATGAGTTTTGCCTCTAGTTTTCTGTTGTCACACTTGGCAGAGGAAAGAACATGTACACTAAATTAACAGGCAAATTACCCATAACTAGAATGACTAAAATCACTTGATTTGACTGAGAAAGATAATGGAAATAGTGCTTGGAGAGATGGCTCAGTGGTAAAGCACTTGACCTGCAAACAAAAGAGATCCCTAGATCCCACACAAAAAAAAAGCTGGTCAGGTGTAGAGACTCACCTGCAATTCCAGCCCTAGAAGGTAGAACATGAAAATTCCCAGAGCAAGCTGGCTAGTTAAATGAGGTATAAATGGTACATTCTGTAGTATGAACCCTAAATGACTCAAAACGTATAGTAGATAAGCAACTGATGATAATTCCTGACATCACCCTGGAACCTGCACATAAACACTGGTGTGCACACTCATGTGCACAAGCAATGACACTACAGGCATGAGCACCTGCACTCCAGTGCATACACACACATGTGCACCCACCCACATGCAAATGTTATTAAAAAGAGAGAGAGAGAGAGAGAGAAACAAAAAAGGAAATGAAGAGAGGAAAGTTGAATTTTTAAGTTGTTAAAGATTGAATAAGTTTTTAGCAGGTACAGTGAGGGCCTGTGAGATGTGAGTATAGGCCCATGGTGTGTTTGCATGTAGTGTATACCCTATACACAAAAATTAATATTACACTGATTACTGCTATGCTAACTAGCATCACAACTATTAGTTTCTTTCATAAACACCTTGGCAAGATTAGAGTTTCCTCATTTCCTTTAAAATATTCATACATGGGCTGGAGAGATGAATCAGGGATTAAGATTCTGCCTTGCAAGCAGAAGGTCCTGAGTTAGGGTCCCAGGTCCACATTAAAAATGCCAGGCAGAAAGGGTGGCAGTCTGAACTTCCAGCCCTGGTGGGCAGAGCCTAGGAAATCCCAGAGGGGAAGCAAAAAGGAGGTAGAAGCAATGCAGGATGATTCCCAAAATCATCTCCGCAGACACGCACAGTGCCCTCTAACACACACACACCACACCACCCACACAAACACACTAAATTGAAAAAAATAAAAAAATGCATACATTTGAAATATTTCAACAGTATTTTGCTAGCAAATAATAGAAACGAATTGCAAAGTCTTCAAAAACAGATCTCCAAAAGAGAGGCATCATGTGACACATGTAGCCACAAGCTCTGCCTAAGAATGCTTCGCCAATGAAGGCGATGGATGGCTGTGCAAATAAAGCCTATTTTGAATTCCTCACATCAGAAAGGTTAAGCAAGCCAACTGTAGTCAACTTTCCAGTTGTTCAAATTGGCTAAGATACATTTTGCTAGAGCAGAGAATTTCTTGATGTGGCTGCCAATACTGAAGACAAAGGAGTGGGGAAGGAAACCAGAAGATTCCACATTTGCATGTTCTGGTCTATGAGAAGCACCCTGTGCAACATTAAAAATAAATAAAGGCAAAGAAGCAGATAAACAAACACACAGAAAGCCCTAACAATCCATGGAACAAATTATTTCTCTCTCTGTTTTTTTTCTAGAAAATCATTCTGGATATTTCCACATGCTTCAGTATCCACAATGGCTATCAGATCTGGCAACACCTACCTCTCTGTAGGTCTTGACTCTGTCCTTTTCTTCCCTCCTCAGCTCTAGTGCAAGAAAACTTTTTCTGTCGTTTTTCTTCGAAATTATCTTCACTGGGTTAGTTATTGTAAAGAAAGATTAAGCACAAAGCTTTCCATGGAAACCTATAAAAAATCTTTACAGGCACAATGGGACAAATAGCCAAAAATATTAATAAAATAAAATAATCCCTAGAGGAAATAGAGAAGCAGCCATTAGAAGACATTAAGAGGTACCAGATAGTCTAGGGAAGGGCTGCAAGTGCTGCAGACAGATGTAACTGCAGGAAAAGTGTGGCAGAACAGAGAATGGAACCTTGGATTTCTAGCCTATGGTTCAGGAAGGGAAGGAAGGTGGGAGCTCAGAAATACCAAGGAGATCCTAGAGAAAGTTCTCATAAGCACTGGCCTGTCCCTTCCTGATTTGAGTAAATGTTGCATTCTCAGCTCTGGATTCATGCCTTTAATTCACCATTATTAAAAACTGAACAAGCTATCAATCTCTAAACAGCTGAGAATCCTCCATTAAAATGATTTCTAACACTATAGCTTTTTGGAAAGGGAATTTACTTTTTAAATGCAAAAGAGGAAGGAAGCAAGGTAGAAGAGGAAGAAAGAGATGGAAGAAGGAAATGGGAAGGAGGGATGGAAGAAGGAATGAAGAAAGGAAGGAAGGGATGGAGAAAGAAGAAGAGGAAAGGGAAGGAAGGAAGAAAGGAAGGAAGGATGGAAGAAAGGAATGGAGAGAGGGAGGAATGGAGGGAGGGAGGAATGGAGGGAGGGAGGAATGGAGGGAGGGAAGGAGGGAGGGACTCTGAAAATTTATGTGAACTTTTGGCTCAACTCTGACTTTGTGTGTGTGTGTGTGTGTGTGTGTGTGTGTGTGTGTGTGTGTGAAAGAGAGACAGAGACAGAGACAGAGAGACAGAGACAGAGAGAGAGACAAAGAACTAGGTACCTGATGAGTAGTGAGAAAAGGGTTTTGAAAAGGTATGTGATGCCTTTCATGAGAAATGCTCAATGAGGCAGTCTTAGTTTGACAGTAGTAGGAATTGGTAATCTAAATTCAGTCTGTAATTGTTTCATCACTGTATCAGCCAACTACTAGTAAAGGCTTCTACTACTTTAAGTGTTTGTGGGAGATAGGGAGATGAAGGAAAAGTGCAGGTGTTCTTTTGATCAAGATGGTGAGCTTGCACAGTACAGAGTTGGTTAGGGGAATCAGTTCCAATAAGGAAACTGCTCAGCTCATGCATCTAGATAAGTCACACAGTCAGCTGACTTTTTTTTTGGCTTGTGTGTACGTGTGTGTGCGTGTGTGTGTGTGTGTGTGTGTACAGGCGCAAGAGGACACTTAAGTGTGTGTATCTGTGGAGATCTAGGGGCACTATGAAGAATATCCAGGATTGCTCTAAGGCCTTATTGCTTTCCTCTTTGGTTTCGCAGGCTCCACCTTCTAGGGAGGAATTGTACACTACCCTATCTACCTGGCATTTTTACATGGGATTTGGAGATCAGCCCAGTCAGTTGACTCTTATTCATAGAACACGAACAACAATAATGTGTGCTCATTTTCAGAAGTAGCTGTGTTAGTTACTTTTCTTATACAGTGACAAAAAGAAAAACTAGTCAAAACAACTTAGGGAAGGGGAGGATACATTTTGGCTCACAGTGTGAAGCAATACAACCCATCATGGCAGGGCAGTTGTGGTGCAGGAGCGTAGGCAGCTAATCGAGGAGTATCTATCTACAGTCAAACAGGAAGCAGAGAGGGATGGAAGCTCCTTTCATTCAGTTCAGGGCCCCAGATCATGGAACAGCACCGTCCATCTTTAAGGCAGGACTTCCCATCTCAGTTGACTCAATCTAGTAACTCTCAAAAGCATGCCCAGAGGTTTCTTCTAGATGGTTCAAGTTGACAGTGTTAATCATCACAGTAAATTAGAGGCAGGTGGTAAACATTCTCCCCTCCAATACTTCACTTGACAACTGGATAAGAGAGCAGGGAGGAGAAGAGGCGCCCTTGGTTATCACAAGGAGGAAGATAGCCTGCCAGCCAGGGCTAGACACGTTCACTTATTGCTTGAGACAAAATGAAATTCTATAGTACAGATTTGTTTTTAGTAGCTGTCAGCATAGTCCTAACCATATTTGGTGACATTTGGGTCAGTGTCACTGGCTGGAAGAGAACTCTTGGGAGTTGGGAATAGAATGCACAAGAAGTCAAAAGCTACATATACATACACATACACATACACATATACATATACACATACACATACATATACATATAAATGGGAATGTGTTTCAGGCAAGAGTCTGAGAAAGAGGCATAGAGCTGCCGCCAGGACATGTGGGGTAGGGAACTGAGACTCTTTTATGTGAATCTCCACAAACATGGTAGCTTCAGTTAATATGCAATTCTTTTCTGTTGTATTCCAAAGCCAACTTAATGGCTACAGTATAGAAAGATACTCCCTCAAATAAGATTTGGAGTCAGATATCCTGCTATAAATGCTTACATAAAATCAAGCATCTTTCAGAGCAGGGAGACAGCTCAGCAGCTAAAACTCTTGCCACAGAAGAAAGAGGGTCAGAGTTTGGGTCTTCAGATCCCATCAGGAGCTCTGGGTTTGATTAGAGATCTTGCTTTAAAAGAAAAAGATGGATGAGCAATCAAGGATAATCCAAATCAACCATGGGCTTACACAGATATACATCACACACACACACACACACACACACACACACACACACACACACAGGCATACCCTGCACCCACACACATGAGCACTCATACGCACATGTGGTCTGCACAAATACACCTAAAATGAATGAAACAAATTTTTATAAGGTAATTAACCACTGTCTTACATATCTAGTTTTTTTTTTATTCTCATGTGATTTCTTTAACATAGAACTCATTACAAAATTCCATTTTGAGAACAAATATAATAAAACCTTCCCTCTTCTCTTCCACTCACCCTAAGAACTCACAGATGAGATCCTGAGGAGAACCACAGAATCCTTAACTTTTTACTCGGAACTCATAACCATGGACTATTTCTCTGGAAGTCTGTTTCATGAAGGCCTGTTTACAGAGTTCCCTCTGTTTACCCTTCATGACTGATATCCATTTAGTAAATTAATTCTACAGGAAATTAATATTACTCACCCAGGAAAGCATTGCATGTTGGCTCCAGAGGTTTCTAGAGGAAATGGGTGCTATATGCCCAGGAGCTAGAGGACAGGGAACAGAGATAGGGCTAGAGCCAGGCTAAGGTTCTGCCTGTCTTTCAAGATCTCGACAGGCCAACAACACAGACTTATCTGGCTAGAAGTGAGATGCATGACACATTTTGTAGGCAGCCTACTCTGTACTAGCACATCTGTGACTGGGGACCCACGAAAACCAAACATGCTGGGGAGCCAATATAGCCTTTGACTTCTTTCCAATATCTGAATGTGATCTCAATGTTGAAAGTTGAGGTTCTTCCTCCTTAGATGACCTTCTGACTATCACTTTAACATCACTGGATGATCACCTCTTAAACGTCTCTGCATTATATGATGGCCCATTAAAAATTGGTGGAAGTAAGAAGTTTTCTGCAAGGTAGCAACAGGAGACCCTTCCTTGCTGTCTCTTCACTGTCACAAAACAATACTTTAAGAAGTGAACAGGGACTGGGGAGATGCTCAGAGGTTAAAGCTTTTGTCTTTAAAGCAAAAGGACTGGAGTCTGGATCCCCAAATCCCACATAAAAATGTTCTGTGGATATGGTGGTGATCTGAACTTCTGGCCTGGGAACCCCCAGAACAAAACAATATGGAGGCAGAGCAATCTAGAATGATTCCCTATGTTACCCTTAGGACTCCATAGGCATACATACTCAAGTGCCCTCTAGTACGCGCGCGCGCACACACACACACACACACACACACACACACACACACACACGTCCACATGTGTAAAAAATAGTGAATAGAGATTGCAGATTGCAGACAGCATATTTAAGAGAAGGCTATCACATAGTCTTATCTAATTTACTGAGTTTTTTTTTTTTCCTTTTTTTCTTTTTGACCATTCTGCTGTCCCTCTTTCAGAAGCAAGAACCAGTTCAATTGTGGAAACTGAATTCTTTATCTGCTGACCAGGGAACAGAGTGCAGGACAAGAGGGAGGTAAGAGACAGAGCTCTGCAAACAAAAGGTCTTCTGTCCCACTCTTCAGGCAGACCGGCCATTTGTTTTCCCTAGCAGGAATTTCCCCGTGTGGCCCTTAAGCAGAACACCTGGGGTTCCAAGAGCAGGGACCTCTTCCCTCTGTTGGGGCATAGTGTGCTTCAGTGAGGGACTGTTGAAATGAGATGTGAGCACTGCTCGGCTCCCTATTTTCATCTCCCCAAAGAAAGCTGGACTTCTTGCTGCTCATTTTCTGCTTGATCTACAAGTGTCCTCCCATGCTAAGGGCCTGGGGTAACAACAGAAGGCTTAAAATGAAGCGCATGGAGACATAACAGCAGAATCTCTGCCGTGGATTGCAGGCAAGAATAAGCCCCTTGTCCTAAGTTGTTCGGGTCCTACATTCATTCAGCAATGGGAATACAAAACTGACACAATAACTCAGTACATAAGTTGAGTCCCATTACCCACAGACTGTTAGCAACATTAAAAGTTATTTTCATCTGTGATTATACAGTGGTTAGTACCCTGCATTATGAACATTGTTTCCACGTTGAAGTAGCAACTGCTTCATGAAATATGTTAGTTTCACTTCTCAACAAATGTGTTTTTATGACCTAGATGTCATATTCAAGGGAGTATTTTAGGGAGTCTTTTTCTCCATGCTGACAGCATTCTAATTAGAACTATTTTATTAATAGTTGATGATTAGCTAAAGCACAAAGCTCTAATCATAGGGTAGTGGATTTGTAAAGGTGGCCTGTCTTCAAATATTGCTTGACTGTGCATATGCATCTATGGGGCCTCAGAAATAAACCTGTCAAGCACAGGACTCTTCAGTAGTTCCTCCATAGTTGAAAGAAGCAGGTAGTGATGCAGCAGTGACCTAGGTCTTTAGTGGCTGTGGTATAGGTGTGGGGGTTTCCTTCAGGTCTTGGCTCAATATACTCACCGTGATCAAGATTACTGTTAAGCTTTGCATCACCAACCAGGAGCATAAGCAAGCAGAATCCCTTGACCTCTCACACCACCCAGTTCATTCGTTCATTTTACTGTCTCTCCTCCCATAGCCTTACTGACCAGATCTACCACTATCTGCCGTGGCCAGCCAAGGAGGAGCTTAGCAAGGGTGAGCCTCCCAGGTCACAACTGTTTGTGGGCTGTGTCCCCCACTCTGTCAAGCACTACCAACTACTTGGGATAAAAGTCTATCTGCATTATAATTCCTGGGGCAGAGTCACATATTAGAATTGGGGTTCATGGGGCTGGAGAGGTGGCTCAGGGGTTAAGCCTCTGCCTTGTAGGCAGAAGGTCCTGAGTTCAGATCCTAGACCCCATGTATAGACGCCAGGTGGAAGCGGGGGCGGCCTGCGTTTCTGGTCCTGGTAGGGCAGAGCCTGTGAATCCTGGAGCAGAGTAAACAAGGAAGAGGTGGAGGCAGTCCATGGTGGTTCCCGAATTCGTCCATGGTTCTACACACACACACACATACACATGCACACACACACACACACACACACACACACACACACACACACACGCACGCACAAATTGAATAAATAATAAATTTAAAAATTTTAAAAAAAGAATTGGGGTTCATAAACTCTAGACCCACTCTTTCCCCTGTGTCTGACCTCAATAGTCACAGGCACTGCCTTTTCTTCTCTATGGTGAACTATTATTTTTTTAGACAATTGTTCGTGTATCACCATAGCAGAAAATCAGATTATTTATTTATTGCTCAGAAGTCTACAGATCCCATGTGGTTTGACTGATCTAGACTAGCCTGCAGGTTGATCTTAGTCTTGTTCAGCATGTCTTTGCCTTTCTGGATTTCCTAAATTACCTGGGGCTTGGTCCTCTCATGCAGGAGTAAACACTGTAAACATTCTGTAAACACTGCATGGATGTGGTCTAGCCACACCCACAGCCACTGCAGTAGGAAGGGCATTTATTAATATTACTTATCCAGTGGCAGGGGATAGGCAGCAACTCTTTGCTGATCAGAATTCAAACTTACATATTCTAGGAGACTTCACACTGTTTCTTGGCAAAAATTATCCAGCAATCTCAGTAACTTGGAATCCTAAAACACAAAAATGTCTGGAATCATAGGCTCTTCTCTTCAAGGGATCTTCTCTGCTTTTAACTAGGAATTTCTCTGCAAATTCTAAAGTTTTTATACCAGTGTTGTCTGGGTCTTAAGCTGTAGATGCCGACAACCTGCTAAGCTGAAAGGTGGTTCGGATGTAGCAAAAACAGCTTGACTAAGGAATCTAGCTCAACAGGGGAATTGTCACGACAAGCCTCAGCTCTTCATTCCTCTTTATTTGAGCAGAGTCAAAGCAGCCATAATTATTCTGCCATTTTGCCGTTCAATTGCCCAAAGTCTCCCCTTGTTTGTATGCCTTTTATTTTATACAGAGCTGAATGGACACAAAGGAGAAAAAATTATGGGGTATTACACATGTTCATCATCTGAAAATTTGCCAGTCATGACGTTTGGGGAGTTGACCAATATAAAAAATGTTAAATTGTATAATGTTATTATTTAATTATCTGTGATTGAGTCAGAAATTAATTAGGATATATGTATTCCCTGTGGTCGCTAAGAGTGTGTCATTGGTTTAATTTAAATTGGAGAGACTGAGTGGAGTAGAACATTACTTAGATGCATGACTACGCCAATTCATTTTGTTTAGTTAATTTTGAAGGCTGATATTTGCTAGTAAATAATTACACCATTTGTGCAAGTCTCCCCAGACCCCTAGGGGAAATTTGATAAGTAAATTGTAATATCGTCAGTTACTAGGTTAATTGAGTACGGAACATTACCAGTTCCAACCCCTTGTAATTTGAGCAATTGCCCCCTTCTAATGGTGGATGCTTCTATTAAAATAGCAAGAGAAAGGTTGGGCATGGGGGCCTAAACAATTGAGTTTCAGTAAGGTCCCCCAGTCAGGTCAGTGAGCCACAGGGTAGTAAAATCTTAGCCTTTGTATGGGAGACTGATATCAGATGTCAAAAGACTTCTGTCCCCATAATACCAAGTCCTGTGCTCCTAGTCACTACACCTAGCTAGCCTGTCATACATCTAAAATTATTTTAGGAAAGTAAATACTGTACAGGTACTCATTTTCATCATTCTCAATGTTAGTAATCTCCACAAGAAGTTTTCTTCTATTATAGTTTTCAAAGGGAATAAATGCACTTAAGTCTTTTTCTTTCTTTTGTGCTGGATGGTGACATTCAGAAACAAAGGGGAGGAGCTTACTTCCTATTTTGTGAGACAGATGAGTGTCTGACATGCACTGTGCTAACATTTGGTATGCTAGCTATGTGGATGGAGTGGCCAGATGTTGCAACTTGCCTGCATGTTGTTGATAAATTCATAAATCAAATGGTTTAAAAGGGAACAAGGAGTTTATTCTGGCTTAAGATTTTTCTGGTATAATGGTTGCTCTTGTCTGTTGTTGTGTGACAATACCCAAAGCGTAGCAACTTAAGAGGAAAAAAGGGAGATTTATTCAGCTTACAGTTCCAGAGGGGAGATACAGTCTCTCATGGCAGAGGCCTCACGGCTGCTGGCCAAAGCTGGAGTCAGGCTAAGTCACTCCCATCCATGAGGCTGATTGCTGCAAACTGTTCGCTGCAAAGGCAGATTTCTCATGAATATAGGGTGGGACTAATCCACCACAAGGACCCCCCCTCCCCTGTAATCTACCTTCCTCTAACAAGGCTCCACCTTTCAAAGGTGTCATGACTTTCCCAAACACATGAGACTGGGGGAGGGGGACACATTTCAAATCATGGAATCTGGTTACATTTCTAAGTCCAACTTGGCAAGAGAGTTCATACCAACACCAGTGGCTGAGGGAATTGACCACACTATATTTATGATACTAAGACAGGGGCAAACCTTACTTGCCAGACAGTATGTCTGTCCAAGTATGCCAAAGAATGCCAACTCCATATATCAGTTTCCTCCATCTTATCCACCTGCCCAGGAAAAAGTACCACGCACCATGGGCCTCATCAGTTAGGCAATCTCCTGCAAGATTGCTCAGGGCTCAACTCAACTACTAATTCTTTACAAATGTGGCCCGAATATGAGTCTTCAATTGTCAAACTGACACCTGTATAGTTAACTATACCAAGGATGCTGTGAAAGTTCATAGAGGCAGCTAACAGCCTTGGGAAGGTCAGGGAAGTTTCTTAGAGCTAATTTGCGTGCAGATGTAAATGGGAACTAGCCAAGTGGAGAGAGGGAAAAGTGGGAGCAGAGAAATATTAGCCAGATGGGAGGAAAAAATAGATGGGTTCCAAAAGACCAAAGGAAGTAGGACTAATAGCAGGAGAACATGTGGGTAAGAACGGAGAGCATTTGAGAAGGTGAGACAGGAGGATTGCTGTGAGTTCCAGGCTAGCATGAGACCTTGTTTCTAAACAAACAATAAACAAATAACAAACAAACAAACAATCAAAGAAAAACAACAAAAAGAATGGTGAAGAAAGAAGTGTCTGTGGAAGAAGTAAATAGCATCTGATAAGGAATGACCTCCTCTGTCGTGAACCCTCTGATTCCCCATCCAAGGTGACTTAATGGAAAACTGGGGTCCTTTGCTTCTAGCTTGGCAAGTGTGGGTCGGTTCTTTGCCTGTCTGAACGTTTGCCCTGTCACCTGTGACAGGACTCCCTCTGTGTTCCATTGTATTCTTATTCCTTTCCTACTCTTCTGCTAGACAGTGTCTATAAGCCCCAAGGGTATGTCATCTGCAAAGTGCTCAAGGATATGCCACCTCCAGTCATGTTCAGCCATATGCTGAAATTCTGGAATGATATTGGTCATAGACATTTCAGGGTTTTCACCTTTCAGCTCTATGTTAGTTAATTGTGGGGAATCCATCTGAAAAGGCATGAAAATGTGTGTGCTCTCATTTAATCCTGACAGTGTTGGCCACTTCAGATCCCTGGAAATGAATTCGAAAGTTCCTTGCTGTTAGCTCCTTAAATTAATTGACTTGATCTTCAGGACCTTGGCTTCCTGGAATCGCCTTTTCAAGCATGTATACTTGACCATTTCCAACTTGAACTATCATAGTTTAGCACTTACCTGTTTGTTGTAGCTTTTCCTTCTGCTTTCAGGAAGAATTCAGTGTCTCGCTCCTCTTGACTCATTCCTATATCTCTGACAGAGAATATGCTACTTCATCAGCATTGGAGAAGATGCTCAATGGAATTTTTCAGGAGTGGTGACCATGTCTGATTCCCTCTTTGTATCTTCGCCACTTAACATAATTCCCCAGTTCATGTGTTACAGTTAGAAGCAGGTGTCAACTTGCCAGTTCTGTGAAGAATTGGTAGTTAAGGCAAGCTCTAAGCAAGCCTGTGGGAGATTATCTAATTAATGTGGGAAGAGCCCAGCCTATGGTGGGTAGGACCATTGCCTGAGTATAAGATGGAGACAGCTGGTTCAATAAGTTGGCATAAAGGTATATAGGCATATTGGTAAAGAGAGAAAGTATGTCCCTCTCTCAGCAATTGCTGTGGATGTGGTGTGGCCAGTTCCCTTGGCTCCTTGGTATATGAATTCCTCTGCCAAGCTGGACTATGGACTATGACCTGAATCATAAGCAAGAATAAGTCCTTCACTCTCTTAAGTTGTGTGGTTGTATATTTTTCAACAGCATGAAGAGAAGTGGCAACAATTGCCTTTGAATTAATGCATGAATGAACAAGTAATATGAACTGACCTGTGTCCTCCAAAATTCATAGACTGAAACCCTGAGTCACTTATGTGGCTGTGCGAGGACATACAGTTGTTAAGAAGAAGTTCAGGCTAGAGAGATTTCTAAAGATGGGGCCCCAATCCAACAGAAGTGATATTCTAAAACTACAACGGGGGGATATATTTAGCAAAAAGGCCATGTAGGACACAGAAAGTGACCATCTGCAAACCCAGGAGAGGGGTCTCATCAAGTAACCATACTGCCACTTTGATTTAAGACTTATAGTCTTCAGAATTGTGAAAAACTAAAATTTTGCTGTTTAAGTCAGTCACTGTGTGGTATTCTGCTATGGTAATTTGTGTTTGTTATTCTTCTTGTCACTGTGAATAAAATACTAGACCCAAAACAGTTTACAGGAGGAAAAGTGAATTGGGCTCTTGGTTTCACAAGATTATAGTGCATCAAACTGGAGAAGGCAAGAGAACTCATGGTTGGAGATTATGTAGCAGAGGACTGGGAGGCAGAGAAAACAGACCAGAACTAGACTCAGGTATGACCTTCAAAGATCTGCCCTTAGGGACACACTTTTGTGTGCGGGGGCATGAAGGTCCTTCAGCTCTCAGTATAGCACCACAATCTGGGGATAAGGTATTTGAAGCATGAGACTGTGAGGACCTTCCTGTTTCTTTCTTTTCTTTTTCCCCATTTTCGTGTGTATGTGTGTGTGTGTGTGTGTGTGTGCATTCATGTGTATGAGTCCATGTGTGACACAGTTAGATGCAGGTGTTGACTTGATGGCTGAGGGTTCAGAGCTCTGGGCACATTTCTAGAGAATTAGTAGTTGAAGCCCCAAATGAGCCTGTAGGAGATTGTCTAGTTTATGGGGAAGACTCAGCACATGGTAGGTGGGACTAGTCCCTGGCAGGTGAATAAGATAGAAGAAGCTGGATAGGGAATTCCTTTGTTATACTTGGTCAGACATGCTGGTCTAGAAAGTAGGGATTTTCCCTCTTTCAGTAGTCCTGTGGATCTATGCATATGGTGTGGCCAGTTCTGTCAGCCCTTGGTGTCAGTGTGGAATCTTTTACTAAGCTAGACAAGAAAATGTAACAGTACTATCATAAGATAAAATAAAACCCTTTGCTCCCCTATAAGTTATTTGGTCATGAATTTATCAGCAACAATAGAGGCTAACTGTGACAACATGTATGTGTACGGAGGACATTAACCTCAATTACTCTTCAACCTTATTCTCTTTTTTTTCCCTGTATGTTTGTGTGTGTTTTTCTGTTTATCAGTGTATCAGTTAATGTTACCTGTTGTTGTGAGACAAGACTCAAACTTAAGTAACTTAGAGGGAGAAAGGGAGATTTATTCAAATAGTGGTAACAGCTAAAGATTGAAACATGTGAATCTGCTTGGGGGTGACACTCACATTTTAAACCATGACATTCCACCCCTGACCACCACAGCCTCATTGCCATCTCATTATGCAAACCATACTCAGTCCAAGTTTAAAAGTCCCATAGACTACATCAATAATCCTTACACAGTCCAGAAGCCCAAAGATAAAAGCCTCCTTTAAAATCAAAAGATAAGTTACATATATCCAATATACAATGGCACAGAATAAGCATTCCTATTGCAAAAGGAAAGAATAGGGACATATCTAAGAAAGATCAGTTCATATCAAGACAGAAAAGCAGCAGGACAAATTCCAAATCCTTTAGCTCCATATCCAGTAAATGAATGAACTTCTCGTTGAAATCATCTCAGTTCCAAAGGGCTTCAGTTCTACTCCTGCAATGCAGCTGCCCATGAAACATATCATTCTCTTGGCTTGGCTCATTCCAGAGTATACAGCTCTCCTTGACAGATGTTCCACATTGGTCTGGCATGTCTAACATCTACACTTCTCAAAGGCAAATCAGGCTTTAATTCCACAGCACAAACTGTCCTTTTTGAGTCTTTAAACTGTAGACTTCCTGCCATACACTGTTTGGCTTCTGCCATTTTTTGAAACTTTGGAGGAGGGATCCTCCCTCTTGTATTTTTTTACAATTTAAAATTTTTTTCCTAGTTTTTTTTCAGGTTGTAAATATTTATATCTCTCTCAAACACAACATTGCATGAGACATTACTAATTTTAAAATGCATCCATAAGATTAATATTCATAGAAGGTATAATTCAATATGGAAAAATGTGGAAAAATGCAGAACTAAAGAAAATAGTTTAAGTGAAAAAAGCACACATTTTTTATGATTTAAAAATATTGCACATAGGCTACACAGAAATTATTGGTGACTTTTACAAAAAGAATGAGGTATTAGTCAATCTCTAGATAAGTTCAAAGATTTTCTTAGTTTTATAAGCATATTGAGTACTTATCCCTGGATCCCTCCTTTCCACTTCCCCTCCCTTCCCTTCATGAATCTGTACCACTCTCTCCCGCCCTCTTACCTGTCTGCTTCTATGGACTCCAGGGTTTCCTTTGCTTTACTCTTTTTGGAGTTCAGGGCTTTATAACATACTAAGCAGCCCTTCCTCAGGCCAATCCACTGATAGGAACATTCTCCTTCACTCATCCAGCCTCAGTCTTCAAGGTTTCCACTGCATATTTCTCCTGAGATCCTCAGTAGTCTATGGGGACAGATTAGTATGTCAATCTTTATGCATCTGTTAAGGGCAAGTCTAATTGTAGTGAGTTACTGGATGTGATCCTGTTTTGAATGGAGTGTTTTGTCCGATGGTGGACTGTCCCATCTTTAGATTCTTACAATCTTACTGTCCCCTCTCTTGCAAGGTTCCCTGAGTCTTAGGATGGAGAAAGATTAGGTTGGCCTGAATCTGGGTGAGCATTGCAGGGTCACTGGTACTATGAATTCTTGTTGGTCATAATTGTCCACTTCACTGCTCTTTTACTGTCCTTCTTGCGTCTTTGATGTCTTTAATACCAGGACCATGTGGATGCCTTTGTCAAGTTCTGCTATAGCCTCCAGATGGAGATTGGCCCCTTGGCTTCTCTATGCAAAAATCTTTCTTCGGCCTTTGCTTTAGAAGATCAGGTAATCCTCTTGGAACTCTGACCTTCAGCTCTTCTCTTCCAAAAGAATTTTCATTCTTATGGGTAGGAGCTTTCCTTGAGGATCTTGCCCTCAGGGTGTAACCTCTCCTCTTATCAAAATGAACAGTGGGCTTTGGTTCATTAATTGAACTAATCTCTTTCACAATAGCCACCATTTTGCTCTCTGCCTTCTCTGTGAACTTGCCTTCACATTTTCCTTCCAATCTCACAGTTTTTACTTCTTTTTGCCTGATTTCTTGTTATTTTTTATCAGAACTTTGAATAAGAGCACTATAAAGTAGCCATGCCATACTGACAAGACTATATTGCTTTGATACTTCTTCTGCCAAACACATGAATCTAAAACTTCAGGCAAGCTTACAGAAAAAGGGCAAAACTTGATCAAACCCTTTGTCAAAGCATAACTCTATTTGCCCTTTGTCTAGTTCTAAACACAGACTATATTCCCCTCTGGAGCATCACAAGTTGGGCTTCCACTGCCTACACCTCTAACAGCATTAGTTTCTTCCAAACTTTTACTAAAGTGGCCTTTTTAGCTCTGTCTCCAAGATGCCAAAAGCTTTCCTAGCATAATGTTCCAAAGTTCTCCACATTTCTCCCAACAAATATTGTAAAGGTACATTAGCCACATCTCAGCAATGATCATATTTCTCTGTACCAACTTCTATTAGCATTTTCTGGTACTGATTCTTTATCTCACATAGCAACACCCCACTTCTGGTACCAATTTCTATGCCAGTTGCTCCTATCTGTTGTTGTGAGTCAAGACTCAAATTTAAGTAACTTAGGGGGGAAAAATGGAGATTTATTCAGTTTATGGTTCCAGAGGGAAGATATAATTCATTGTAGCAGAAGTTGGAGGCAGTCTAAGTCACATCCTTCATGAGGCTGCATGCAAGCTCAAGAATAGACTCACTCACTCAGACAAGGTGGGACTAAATAGCCTCAAGGCCCGCCCCTTGAGACCGCCTTCATCTAGGAAGGCTCCATCTTCTAGAGGTGCCATGACTATCCCAAATACTGGCAGCAGCTAAGGATTCAAACACATGAGCCTGTGAGAGGCAACTCACATTTCAAATGATGACATTCAGTATGTCTGTGGTGGCCAAGGGTGAATTCAGAATTACCTGTATTGCTTCTACCTCCTACTTGCTTTTTTCTTGTGTTTCCCAGGTGTCACCTTTCAGGATGAGAAGTAGATACCACTACCTTTTCTGCTTGGAGTTTTTATGTAGGATCTGGGATCCAAACCAGGTCCTTCTGCTTGTGACACAGAGACTTAATCCCTGAGCCATCCCTTTCTCCTCCTCCTCCTCTTCCTCCTCATCCTCTTCCTTTTCTTTCTCTTCCTCCTCCTCTTCCTCTTCTCCTCCTCCTCTTCCTCTTCTCCTCCTCCTCCTCTTCTCCTTCTCTTTCTCCTTTTCATTTCTTTTTTGAACAGTCTCTAACAAAACTCAGAGTTCACCAAGAGGGCTTGTTTAGCTAGCTAGCTTACTCTGGTGATTCCCAGTTTCCACCTTCTGAGAAAACTAGTGTTACTTACAGGCCACTATACCCACCTGCCATTTTATGTGAGATCTAGGGATTTAAACTTCAGTCCCCTTGCTTGTATGGCAAGCACTTCACTGAGCCATCTACCCAGCCCTATGTAGAGAACATTTAAGATTCAAAATAAAGAAAATTCAGCCCTAGCAGGCTAATAAAGTAAACAAGTATATAAACACATCAAAACAATTCTTCTCAGAGATTAATGAAGGAAGAAATCCAGTTAGCAAATAGGAAAAGGAAAAGCATAGAAGAGGAAAATGCATGTGGATTCCTAGCCTGTGGATCCCCACAAGAGAATGTGTATCAAAATGCATGAAATAATGCCAGCTCCAGAAATTCTTAGCAGTTTCTAGTTTCACCCACTTGGTGTTACTACAGTCCAGGCAGAAGTGTTGTCTTGCAGAGAGATATAATCAGCTCTCAACAGGACATGGAAGGTATTTTAGTTAAGTTTGGGAAATGTTGGGGTGGGAGGAGGAGAGAAGAAAACTTTCCCATATTCAAATAAAAGAATAATTGTTTTAAAAATGAGAACATAGAAGAAATGGTGTGTTTATATGATCTTAGACACCTTCTCTCTTCATCCCAGAAGGAAGGAATGTTGCAGTGTTCACTGTTTTAGGCAGTGTCAATATATTATCTCTCATTTACAGAAAACTTGAGAATTAGATATTATAATGTCCACTTCACAAAACTGTCACAAAACAGTGGCGTAGCAGCATACGCCTCCCATCCTAGCACTTGGGAGGATGAGGCAGGAATATGACAGCCAGCCTGAGTTATATAATGAGATTGTTCCTGAAAAAAAAGCAAGCAAACAAAACAACCAACTATTAACTACTGAGTTGTTCATAAATGTCTCAATTACAAAGTACCTTCAGGGAACTCCTCTCAAGGACACATACATGCTCACGTTTATGTGCTGAAGTAGTCAAGTGGGGGATACTGACTGGGTAGCTCTTTTTATCATATCAATATTATCATGAGTCAATGAGAAAGACACAGTCTTCCTTCTTTAGTGACTGTTTTCTATTCCTGTAATTAGTCACTGACACTCATTGAAAAGGTGGAATAGGAGAGGAGAGAGAAGGGAAGGAGGACTGGGATTGGAGACTATCTGGAACCCAAAGTTTTTAGTGGAGCAAAACAGATCACAGTAAATTGTTTGGGATGCTATTTTAGAAACTGTTACTGCTTCTTATCCCTGCAGAATGTCTTTCCTTCTGCTAGTCTCTACTATGAAAACATGTGTCTAATCACATATTTGCATACACTACTACTGTGTGTGTACGTTTGCATGTATGCATGCATGTGTGTATACGTATGTGGGTGCATGTGTGTGTGTCTGTTGTGTGTTTGTGTGTGTGAATGCTCCTGCTTCCTATTTAAAATGAGTGTGGGTTTATCTCTGCTGCCTATCTGAGCCTGCAGCAGCTCACTCATGGGGCCTCTTTCTTCCCTGACCCACAGAGGGAGAGAGTTAGTGTTCTGTGAGTTGTCCAAGAAGCATTTGGTCCATTCAGGAAGCAGGTAATGGGATTTCTTTTTGAAATAGATCTGTAGAGAGAGTGAATATATGTGTTTAGAGTCTAGCTGTTGACATTACAGTGTGAGAGCCAAGCAATTAATCTCCCCACCCCCGGATGCCCAGCCTGTAAACACTCCTCAGTTAATATACAATTTTTTTCAGCCAGTACTAATCCATTACAGTATGCATAGGGCTTCTGTGTCTTTTCAAAATGTCAAAGTCTGCCTACTATAAAATACAGGACCTAATCTACAAGTTCCTAAGAAAAACCAGCAGCATTTCTGTGTGAGATTAATGAATTATCTCCAAAGTTAATTAAGAAAATAGTTCTATTTACAATAATTGTAAAAAGAAATAAATTTAGCCAAACAGCTAAAATATCTATAGGCGAAAAATTTATAAAAGAAATTGAAGATGCAAATAAATGAGAAGATACCTCATGCCTATGGATTAGAAGAATTAATATTATGAAAATGTTCATGATGTTAATCATAAAGTTGACAAGAACTAGAATCACTTAAGATGCAAACCTCTGGGCATGTCTAAGGAAGCTTCTAGATAGGGTTAACCGAGAAGACAAGACTTATCCTGAATACAGGCAACACTAACTACCTCTTGGGCTGAAAAAAAGGCAGGCTGAGCACCAGCCTCCATCTTTCTGTTTCTTGAGTGTGGACATAACAGAACCAACTGCCTCATACTCCTTCCTGTCTTGATGTAGTAAATCTTAAACTGTGCGGCAAAAACCCCTTCTTCTTTCCTTAAAATGCTTTCTGGCATGGCAATGAAAAAGCAACCAATGAACTGCAAAAAGAAATCTATAGGTTTGATGCAATTCCGTTCAAAATCACAGTTATAATTTTCATAAAACAAGAGAGGAAAAAAATCGTTATAATTGACATGGTCATAGAATTATTAAAAACAACTAAATAGTCAGACATCCTGAGCAAAATGATGAAAACTAATGTTATTACACTACCAGATTTTAAAGTATATTGCAAAGCTATAGCAATCAAAGCAGTTATATCATTGCTATAAATACAGACACATTAATGTATGTAAAACTAAGCACTTATGGTCATCTGACTGACAATGGCTTCAGGAACGAACAATTGGGAATGGACAGTCTATCTAATAAATGAGGCTTGGACTAGTGGACACTCACATGCAGAGGAATTGGCATTGGATTCTTGTTGCAGTCAAACTTGCTGTGAGATTGACATACTTAAAATCAACTTAGGGGAGAAAGGGAGATTTATTTGGCTTATGGCTTCATAGTCTATTATGATGAGACTCACATAGCAGACGGCATGGCTGGAGGCAGAAGCAGGAAGCTGTTTCAAACCACTGTAGCCATCATGAGGCTGAGAGCTCACGAGTCAGGAGGAAGCAAGGCAGGACTACCAAACCTCAAGTCCCACCGTCCTGTGACATGACTTCCTCCAGCAAGGCTTTACCTTTTAAAGGTGCCACAACCTTCCCAATCATAAACACTAACTCAGTTTCAAATACATTAGTCTATCAAAGGCAACTCACATTCAAACCATGACTCCTGTATTGTATCATGTGTCAAACTCAACTGGAAATGAATTAAAGACTTAAGCGCAAAATGCAAAGCAATAAATCTACTAGAAGAAAACACAAGGAAAAAGCTCAACAGCGTTGGTATAAACAATGAATGTTTTTGGCTTAAGACCCCAAAAGCACAGGTAACTGAAGTGAAAAATCAACAAACAGGTGAGATCGAAATAAAAACGCTCTACATAGCAAAGGAAATGACAGAGAGAAGAACCATCCGAAAAGTGAGCCATATATCTGATAAAGAGCTAATGTCCAAAACACATAATCGGTAGAAACAATTTAGTAGAAATAAAAAAATAAAGTATTAAATAAGTGCAAGAGATCCAAATACACACTTCTCAAGGGAAGACATACAAGTGACCAACAGATACACGGAGAATCAATTTTCCAATCATTAGAAAAACACAGACTCAGACCTCAGTGATATCACCTCATTCCTATTCAAAAAAACTTTTTTCAAAATGATGGGAGCTAGCAAGTACTGCCAGGCTATGGAGAATAAGGAATGCTGGTGCAATGTTGGTGGAATATGAATTAGTACAGCCATTGGAGAAAGTAATGTGGAACTACTAACTTCTTCAGAAAACTGAAAGCAGAACCACCATGGAATCCTGTTGTCTCCATTCTGAGTATGCAGTCAAAGGAGCTGTAATTAGTATGTCAAAGAGATATCTGCACACTCATGCTCACTGAAGGACTTTTTTCCCATTTTAATGTGGATGTGGATGGGGTAAGTACACTTGTGTTGTGTGTATGTGTGTGTGTGTGTGTTCTCATGCTTATGGGCACATATGAATATATGGAGCAAACATGCATATGTTGCTGATATGAGTGGAGGATGTTGAGTTCTCAATTGCTCTTCCACTATATTCTTTTGGGATAAGGTCTTTAAGCAAAGCCAAAGCTTGCTGATGGAACTAGTCAGGTGGCTGAGAGTGGCCCTTGCTCCTCTTGAATTGTGAGGGCCCTGCTTCTGTGACATTTCTCACTCAAATATAAGGTGAAGTGGAAATGGGGAGAGAGTTCACCTGGGGAAAGTTACATCTGTTGACTTTGTTGGGCTCTACACCTGTGGGACAGGGTATTCATAATTGCCAAAATTCCAGATGCTCTTATCTTTCTTCTCAGGACAGCAGAGATCATAAAACCAGGTACCTACTGAGGAAATACAGGTACATTGGTGACTATACACGTTTGGATTTTTCTCCTTGAACTACTAACTGCCCCAGGATCCCAAGGTCAAAGTGACTCCCCCTTGTAACCATGCCTTCTCTAAAAGGCTACGGGTCAACAGAAGTGGGTGCAGAAGAAAAAGAAATGATTCTGAAACTATAATACAGGGCAAAGAAGTATTGCTTATAAAGAAGGAACACCTTGAGAATGTCTGATGGCTCAGCAGGTAAATCACCTGCTCACTAACCTGGTGACCTGAGTTCATTCCCCAAACGCCCACATGGTGGAGAGATGAATTCAAATTCTGGAAGTTGTCCTCTGACTTTCACCCCAAATACCATGCCATGCATTCTCCCTCTCACTGGGAAGTAAATGGAATATTGGAGGAGGAGGAAGAGGGAGGATCCAGAAAAATCCTGTCTACATTTATAAGGGTTCCTCCCTCCCCCTATGCTTTCACAGCACTGTGTCCATATGTCTAACATGGTGAACTGCACCTATGATGATCATTTCCTCCCATAAGACTGCATCTGGTTGAGCTCTGATCTTAGCGAAACAAAGCAGAAGACCTCTTCGTTCCAGCGGCTGCTGCCCTGTGTGTAGCAGAGGACTCGTGCTTAGTTGCCCCCAACAGTGGTACTGTGCTCCCCTGGCACTTCTCACAAAGCTGCTCCAGCTGCCCATGCCTCCCTGTGTGTTTATACAATTAGTCAACTCTTCATTCCAGCCCGTCAAGATCTGTTTAGAGTGTGACTCTGTCATGAAAATATTAGCTATAATTTGCTCACAGATTGCATGAGTTTGCCTTTTCTATTTTCATCAGTGCCAAAGTTCTTAACCTTTTTTGAGCCAAATGGATGAGGGAAATGATACTCACCCGTCAGTAGTGCTGCTTGATCACTCAAGACATTGAATGAGGGTGAAGAGCTAGAATTCCTCCAAAGTTGGGGGACAGGTTCAACTGAAACTGTGTGTGTGTATCTGTGTGTGTGTGTGTGTGTGTGTGTTCATTCAGTAATTGACTTGAGTACAATGGTACAAGACAGTTTGTTAAGTTAAATGTCTTATTAAGAACTCTTTATTGTCTCCACCATGTCCACCTGTCTGCTCCAGTGTGATTTCATACAGAAATCAGAATTCAATATTCATAAGTGCTTTTGAAATTTGGAATTCAAAATGCAGAGTATATATGGCTTTGGGAAAAGGCCTGGTCCTCTTCTAGCTCCCTACATCTCAACACAGAGCTCTTGCCCACAGCCAAAGCAGCATGTGTAGGTAATTACATAATCTCAGCCCAATAGAGTCGATTTTCCTAGGAGAGGTATTGTACCTTAGATATGCATTTCCTCAAGACATTCTCTGGCTTGGTTTATTACCTCTATTTCTTTTAGTCAATTATATGTTAGCCTTTTTCATTTCCTTTGAAAAGTCAATAAAAACATAATTATGAAACAGTCCTGGTAGAAAAGGCTATCATCCATTTCATTGTGTGGGTTGCTTAAGAAATGTTTATTTGTAGGCCGGGAGCTGCTGATTTGCATTAGCCTTGCCTTTGTGTATCAATTCACTGCAAAACAAAATCCCTTTCCTGAGTTGGTGAGCCTCAAAGGCCTTAGAAATGAAGGCCATGTGGCCAACGCTGAACAGGTGGCCTGAGCTGCAGGAAATTAACTCTTTCAAGCATGCAACCTTTCTCTCTCTGTCTCTCTGTGTGTCTCTGTGTGTTTCTCTCCCCCCATCTCTCTTTCTTGCTTTTCCCTTTCCAGGTTGAGAGCAATATTTAATATATACACACATATGAAAAATGGGTTTTGGTCGATATTCAATATTTTCAAAGTATGCTGCATATTCCTTTGAAAATGAAAACATAAACCCCAAGAAGGCAGTTTGTTAATTAGACGAATATTTTCGCATTATCTGCTACATTTAGAACGGCAGGCTGGCCCAGCCCTGCAGGAGTAGCAATGCTTCAGAGGCATCCACAATAAATTCCCTGTTGAAACTGAAAACCTCACTGAGAATCCAGTTATGAAAATCATCATCCCAGCGTGCATCAGGCCCTAGGATCAAGCTCCAGTGCTACCAGAGAAAGAAAAAATATTTATATATGTGCATATATATTAAAATGTTTTCTGCTTATGAAGATGGCATATGCTTTTGTAGGAAATTTGTAAAATATATAAAAATATAAAAAATTCAAATCACCCATATGCCACCACCAAGAGATAATCACCAATAACATTTGGAATAGATTTTTAAAATGTGTATGTGTTTAATTTTCTTTTTGAAAAGTTGGGATCAAATTGCACACGTTTAAATGTGCCTTTTTACCTAAAGTCGAGCTTGAAATGTAGCTAAATGGCAGAGAACTTACCTGGCATACTCAAGGACATAGGCTCAATCTTTAGTACTGAAAAAAAAAATCACTGAAGTAACTATTATTTAAAATTATCTTATAGGAGGGAAGCCCAAGAAGAGGCTCCCGGCTATGTCGTTGAGTCTTGAATCCTCACTAGGGTGGAGGAATCAGAGGACGGTTTGGCATTCACACAAAAGGAAGGAAAGGGGAGGCGTCAGGAGAGGAGGAGGGAGGGGATAAAAGAAAGGGGGAGAGGGCAATGAGGGACTCCCCAGGGAAGGGAGAGGACGGGGGGTACCTGTTGAGCTTGTATGATCAGGAAAAAACAACATGTGGGAGAAAAATAAAAGAAATTACCTTATAGGTATGAAGTATTCCGTTGTTTGGATACTGCCATGGTTTACACGTGAGTTGTTCCCCACAGGATCATGTGTTTGAATCCTTAGCTGATGTTAATGTTTGGGCAGGTCATGACATCTTTGGGAGGTGGAATGTTGCTGGAGGAAGGCATAGCTCAGGAGCGGGCCTTGAGGTTCTGGTAGCCCAGGTCTACTGACGGCTGCCTCTCGTTCTCTCTGCCTCTGTGATGACTGCTGTGACTTGAGCCACCTTCAGCTTTCCTATCCACCACGCCTTCTGCCATGATGGACTCTACCTCCCCTCTGGAACAGTAAGCATAATAAATCTCTCTTTTCTCCCCTCGACTTGTATGAGTATTGTCTCAAGCAGCAGAAAGACAGGTAACTATAATATATATATGACACTTAACAAATTGTTATTCAGAATCACGTTGATTGGAGTTATTGGTTACTATAACACTGGCAAGTCTTTCTTAGAGCATACATTTTTGTGTACATCTACAAATATTTTTCTAGATGTTGGTTTAATGAAAATATAAGTGTAGATAGTTCCTAAGTTTAGAAGTTTGACTTAACTTTCTGGACTTAGAGTCACATGGATGCAATATGCATTCAGTAGAGAGTGCACTTGTGAATCCTGAATTGTAGTATTTCCTGGGCTGGTAGCTCAGTGATGAGGCTCCCTTACCATGCTGGAAGTGGCAGCAAGTTTGGCCCCGGCCAGCTGTTCCACCACATACAAGAGCTGCTGGTATAGTGCTGAGGTTAATCAGTGCAATCTCAATTTACTCTATTTCAGTTTACCACCGGCTTACCAGGACTTAGCTCCATGCAAGCAAAAATGAATCTGTATTTTAAGGATTTACAAAAATACAAAAGCACAAATGACCAAATCTTGTTTAAAAAATAAATAGTGGGAATTTATATACCCATACACAGTGAGTGAACAGCCTACAATTTATTCTACAATTATTGTAGAATTTATTATCTGATAGTCAAAAATGAAACCTTACAAGGTTTTGTTTCTTTAACAGAGAAGCTGAAACTGTTTTCTTGCTTATCAGTCATTTCTGTTTCTGTACATTGTATTTTCACATCTCTAGCTTCTTATTCTCCTGGGACTGTTCATATCTTCCTTAATAATTTCAAAAGGGTATTTATATGCTAATGTGCATCATATACTGAAAAAATTTTATGTGGTTTATCTATATTTTTTAAAGATTTTTTTAAGCTTATAGAAGTTTTTCATTCATAGTTACACATAGCAATCAGTGCTAGCAATCTCTTCTTTGGAATTTTGACTTTCCTTCTGCTAATGCATTAACCGCTTCAAGGTGGCCAACTCTTAATTTTTTATTTTTTTTGCTTCTGTTTCTCACTATCTTTTAAGTAGGTTTTTTTTTCCTGTTACTACAACAAAATGCCTGCAACCAGGTATTATGATTTGAATGTGAACTGTCCCCTATGGTTTGTGTATTTGGATAATTGGTCCCTAGCTGGTGACACTGTTTGGGAAGGTAATGAGACTTTTAGGAAGTGGAGTCTTGTTAGAGAAAGCATGGCACTGGGGCGGGCCTCCGGGTTTGATAACCCAACCCTGCTTCCTCTTTCTCTTGCTCTCTGTGTTGACTGATGGACATTCTTCCCAGGAAAGTGGTGTACTCTTCCTGTATGATAGCACAAATTAAGAAAATGGTGTGGGGAGTCTGGGTTCTAGAAACTTCTTTTTAAAATTTAGTTCTACTGACTATACAAATCTTTCAAAGATCATTATCCTGAGGCCTTTTGGGGGAAATGTCATGTTCTTTTTGCAGAATTCTTTCCTTCATTAATTACTGATTTTTTTTTCTTCCCCTATGAACAAGGTAGGTGAATTTTCTCTGTTCGGACTCAGACTGATTGGTAGGGACTATTATCAGCACTTATACTGTCCTTCTCATGAGGAGGAAAATTTAAGGCAGTTTTTCTTGAGTCTGTCCATTTCTCTATGATGTCTGGTGAGTTTGTAAGAATATATACCATAGTTTTTGTCATGGAAATAACATCCATCCTTGAGTTTCAGTCCTTATTTTGTCATTTTTATTAAGATAAAGATATCAGGCTTTTGGCCAATGGGTTCATCTCTTCTTATCTTACAGTATGAGACAGTCATTTTTGAAATTTTGCATATATGCAAATTATGTCAGATTTTTCAAATGAGCAGGAAAGGTCACTGTGAATGGATGGTGACAGAAAGTCATGAAATAATAATATTGGCAAGGATCTGAAGGACAGATGGGATTTAAATCGATAAAAAAGATCAGGAACGATGGTCCCTGCACTGGCCACAAGCATAAAGACGCAAATATAAGAGTTGAAGCCATAAAAAGAAATGTCCCAAAGAGGACTCAGATAAGGCGTGCATGGCTCATTAGTGTGGGAACGGGGATTGTTTAATGTCCCATAAATCATGCTGAGTGGAAGTTCTTTTTAAAATGTGTGTGCCTCTGGAGGCCAAAGGGTGCCATAGAGAATCATCCTGGATTGCTCTGCCTCTTTATTGTTTTGCTCTGGGGTTTCCCAGCTCTGCTTTCCAGGGCTGGAAGTGCAGGCCACTGTCATTTTTACTGGGCATTTTTATGTGGAATCTGGGAATCCTTATTCAGGTCCTTTAGCTTGTAAATCAAAGGCTTTAACCTCTGAGGCATCTCCTCAGCTTGGTGAGTGGAAGCTTTATAGGCTAAAAGACATGTTCAAAAAGATATATATATATATTAAGAATTTATGTTTATATTTATATTTTTTATAGGAAGGGCCAGATCAGGACCCTTCAAGGTACTCTCTAGATGATCCCCTCATATGATAGTATCCAGTCAACTCCTGACAGCCTTCTCCGTGACAACAGCCAGATAAAGAAAACTGCTCTGGCCTGAGTTTGAACCACTCAACCCCTGGTTTAGAGAAGAATAGAGCCAAGGAAAGAGGCAACTGGCAAACATAGGCATCCTCTTCCAAGGACGAAGGAATAAGTGATGAACATCTGATTGCTGAGGCTTGCGGGCAGAGCAGCGTGGAGGCCAGACACACACGGCTTGTCAAAGAAGAGCTGAGGTCTCCTGCCATCACTTGCCCGGCCTGCACACAGAAGGCCAGCCTTTAGCTTAGCTTCCATGTAAACCGGAAAGAACCTTGCACTGCTATTTCAGTTTGTGCGGCGTCCTTATCTGACCAATCTGGTAGAATATGTCTCAGTTTGGAAAAGATGGATTCAAAGAAACATCTTTTGGGATAAGGACATGGCTTTATTTAAGAGAAATAAGGAAAAATATGGGAATTGTCAGGGCTTTGGTATTTCTTCCCAGTTCAGGCCTAAAGCCTATTCCCTGGGGAAGGTCACAGTAACCCCATGGGCAGGTGCTAGGAATTTCTTGGAATGTCACAATAATGCCCATGAACAGGTACTAAACACTCTCTCCTAGGTAATTCAAGTTTTGCCCCTGGCAGGAAGAATTCTTCTGGGAATTAGGAGTGCCCTTTATCTGCTCTTAGGCTTTTTTGGGAATAGCTTCTTGCTCTCTGATCTAGAGAAGAGGCCTGCTTTTTAACTTTAAGTCAAATTCTAAATAGAGATTTCATATCTAGTCACTCACAATAAGTAGATTTGTTAGCCAGAATGTGTGTACTGATTTTAAAGAAATTAGAGAATAACTTCAAGAGTCTTAAAACACAGGTGGGTAAAATTCCCACCTATGTACTAATTCAGAAATTCCAGAAGCATAAGACTATGCTATCAGTTCACTAGAACCTTAAAAGAAACTGTGATACCCTCTTACCCTGGCTAAAGGCCAAGGAAGAGACCATCATGCCAGAAAATCTAGATGCCAAGACTGCCCCTGGAGATGGTAGTTGCAATCCAAACTGGGAGAATCCATGTTGGTAGCAAAGGAGGCTGTGTCTTTCCTATCCCAAACAGCACTCTTATGAGAAATCACAGAGATGGACCATTCGAGTGCACTCCCACCAATGATTGCCTCTACCCAAAAGAGACACCCTTGGCATAAGGGGCCTGACAGTATGGACCCCAGGTTTGAAGAATGCATGGTTCGCAGATTGGGCCATCTAACTGATGGCAATATACTTCTGGAATTCCTCAAAGGAAGACATAAGCAACCTTACTATTAAGGAATGGAAGGAATTATCATAGGAGGAATTATTCTTTTAATAATTAGTGTTTCTTTCAGCACATATCTCAGTAGTGCTCCATCAACAGGACAACGCTATAGGCGCTTATGGCCCTTGAATATTTAAGCCATGGCCCCCCTAGAGACGTGGTTCAACCTTGGATAGCAGAGCCTGCATGAGCTGCATGCAACTTCCCAAGCTAGAACCTGCTGCCATGCCTGGTGCCCATGTCAATCCGCCTGACTGAGAAGATCAACCTGGACAGGACAACAGCAAAAGCTCACACTGGGACTTATGGGGTGTTGGGCACTCCTATAGTTAATTGTAAAATATGTTCCTTACTGAAATCAAAAGGAGATCATTCCTCCTCTGTGTATTTTAAAATGCGGTCTCTGTTAAAAATGTCAATGATGTAGGCTCAGCCCCATGGCTATCCGGTGAAGCATTATAGATTAGATAGGTTTGGAAATACTGAGAGAATGTTTCTGTTAAGTGCCTTTACCCTCAAGCAACAGGTTAGGTTCTTGAAAAAATGTCCACGCTGAAGGTGATTTTTGCTGACTAGGAAATTATATGTCTATTGTAGGTGCAACATTCTTTACCCCAAAATTTTCTGTATAAAAGCTGTCACAAAAGTTTCAATAAATGGATTCAGGATTCACTTGGCCTGGAGAGTTGCGTGTTTCTGTTCTCCACCTGGTCCGGAGGAGCTCTGGTCTTGAGGCTGCGACTCTGGTCTGCGGCAAGTTTGCCCCTGTTTACTTGATTAAATCAGACAAAACTGCAAAGTGAAAGGCATAATCACACCTCAAGAAGATAAGTTTGCTATCTTCCTATATTAGAAAATTGACATTTGGCATTTATTGAAGGAAAACAAGTGCCTTCTCTTTAAAAAGTAAGAATGCTGTTATTTTGCTTCTCATATAATATATGTTTATTGTAGAATATCCAGTTAAATGAAAATAAGTATTTCATCATTTCCAAATACCAGTTTGTTGGCATATTTTTTCATTCACACACACACACATATACCACACATATACACACATGTATGTTAATATGTCTAAATAATATCTACATGTAGTTATATGTAGATATATAAATATATAAGATACAAACATGTTGGAGGAAGGGGGAAGACCTCATGTGGCACCACATTTTCCTGAGATCCAGTAAGTGCTGGCTGTGGGAAGGCTGAACTAGTTTCTTCAGTAGTATATCTATTGATATATTGTCCATGCTCTAGCAAGTGCATAGGTGCACACCAAAACAGCAAATCTTGATGAGACTAGTGGACCACACATGCAAAAAGACATAAAAGTAGGAGTGAGACTCCTTGGAAAGAAGAGGGTTTCGATGGGACACGGAGGTGATGGGATTGGGCAATATGGAATGAGCATGACTTAAATTCACTGTATGCATGTATGGGACTGTCAAAGAACCAAAATGAAATGTGTGTATATGTATACATTTTTATAATCGGTATTCTATTGTACATCCTGTTTGTTACCTTAAGCAGGTAATACCAAAGATATTTGCTTCTCATATAATACATGTTTATAGTAAAACATCCAGTTAAATGAAAATAAGTATTTCATCATTTCCAAATACCAGCTTATTGGCATATTCTTTCAATCACGCATTCACACACACACACACACACACACACACACACACACACACACGTGTATATCTCCCCTTGGCAAAAATAATAAAGAGAATATATCTGCTTCCTGCACAGATAATAATAGTTTCATGCTGAAATACCCAGTAGTGGCAGGTAATGGTTGGGGGGAATGGATGTCAGTGGTGATGTTCCCTTTTGCCATGGCTACTTGAAATAGATTTAGGTGTCACAGTGGCCAGTGAAACTCATTCTCCTTGAGAACAGCCTTAGTTTCACATTTCATTGCTAGGGACTGGAGAGATGGCTCAGGGTTTAAGCCTCTGCCTCACAAGCTGAAGCACCCGAGTTTGCATCCGAGATCCCATGTAAAAACTTCAGGTAGAAATGGTTGTGGCCTGGAATTCCAGACCTGGAAGGCAGAGCCTGGGTAACCACAAGCATATACAGTTGTCTCTCTCTCTCTCTCTCTCTCTCTTTCTCTCTTTCTGTCTCACACACACACACACACACCTATGCACAAAAAATTCATTACTGTAATAAACACTTGACCCAAACCATTTAGGGGAATCAGGGAATTTTCATTCATGGTCATGATTACACACTGCAGTTAAATGATTCTTCACGGGTATTCCTAAAGACTTAGCTCTGAGTGTCAGGTTGACAGCTGAAACTCACAAGAGCAGAGAGAGAAAGAGTGAGATGAGCTGGGATGAGATGGGCCTCATTGTCATTTGCAGTAAAGTGCAGATGAGTCACTGAAGAAAGAGCGTAGGGATCTATCTCATAGCCACTCCCCTGCCACAGATTTCAATTAACCAGCAGTGCTCTGAACACATCCTTCTGTTCAGCAAATGGTGCAGTGTGGATGTTAATTTAGATGTTGGCGTCATCTCCATGAAGAAGGAATCTTTGAGTTGTCCTTCTTTTAGGCAGGAAAGACAAAGAATAGATATAAATGTGGCTTGTTAGATGGAAACAATGGGAGAGAAAGTAATGAGAAAGAGGATGAGCAGGGTGGACGTTTCAAGTACTGTGCATCAACAAAGATCTCACTGTGAATGTGAACTTGGAGGCCGGAAGGAGGTGAGGCAGTAAATCCCAGAGCTAGCTGGCACACAGTTTTTTGAGCAATTGAACAGCAGGTGGAAAGGGCTTGAGGGCAAAGCAGACCCGGAACATTCCTGGAATAGAAGGGTAACCAGAAACTGGAGAGAGCCAAGGAGAAATAGAGGATAAGAGAGTGTCCTGAGAACAGGGCTATTAGTCTGGGCAGGGTACATGAGCTACTGAATTGTCTGGGAATGAATGCACTGGTGGGCTTGGGCAGGGGCTCCTGAGACTACAAGGTAGACAAGGATGCTCTTGGGGCTTTCTTGTTGTAGTAGTGGTTTTCAGTTTATCCTCTCGCTCACCTCTCAATTCTATCCCAGTTTTCTGAATGTCCTTGCCACCTGCTTTGTAAAGCAAGTAGAGATGAGGAGAGAGAGAGAGAGAGAGAAAGAGAGAGAGAGAGAGAGCGAGCAAACATTCCTTGGCACACTGTGGCTGGAAAAATGCATGGCCATGAATCTATTATATAGTGACTGAAATTGATGATGTAACCCATCACCTTTCTGTAAAGTGACAAAGTAGTGTCTTCTCCTAGTCTGATCAGGACATTGTCTAATTGATGAGGGAAACCCAGCCCTTGGTGAGGGATAAGATGGAGGGAGCTAGTTACGGAAGTTGCCATTTCAGTATACTTGTTGGACATACTGATCTGGCAAACGAGAATTATCCCTCTCTCAACAGTGAATATGTGGCCAGTTCTCTTGATTCTTGGTATGTGTATGAACTCTCCTGTCAAGATGAATTAAGAACTGTAGAGGACAACTGTAAACCAAAATCCCTTGTTCCCATAAGCTGTTTTGTAGTGAATTTATCAACAACATGCAGAGTAACAATGCAGAATTACTTGGTAAGGCTGTCATAGTAAACTTAGACAAATTGGGTGACTCAAGTGACTGAAATCTACTTTCTCTCAGTTCTAAAGTCTAAAAGCCAAAGGTGTCGGCAGGGCCTTTCTCCTTGGCCGGAACATAGCCACACCTCACTGTAGCTTCTTGTACCCTTTATTCCATATGTGTCTCTGCCTTTGTCTTAAATCTCCTCTCCTTAAAAAGATACTTTCCATATTGGATTAGGGTCTGGATAGTTTAATAGTGTTAATTCAACAGACTTCAGAATCACGTAGGAGGCAAACTTCTGGGCGTGTCTATGAAAGTTTCTAGATTGCTAGTGATTGAGGGTGGGAAGACCAACCCTAAATGCGGGTGGGCACCATTCCATGGCCTGAGGTCCTGGACTGAATAAAAAGGAGAAAATTAACTGTATACCAGCATTCGTTGCTCTTTGCTTCTTATGGTGATTATAATGTGACCAGCTGTGTCAAGTTCCTGCCACTTTGCCACCATGATGGGCTATACTTCAAACTATTAGCTCTAATAAACCCTTCCTTCCTTAAGCTGATTTTTAATCAAGAATTTTGTCATGGCAATGAGAAAAGTAATGAATGCGGGGCCTATCCTTAAACTCCTCTTTAAATTAATCTTTAAGTACTTGATCTCCAAGTACAATTTCATTACAAGGCACTAGACTAGGTTAGCACTTCAAAATGTAAATTTTGGAAGGAACACAATTCATTCTCTAATGAAGCCTAATCACCCGTTGAGAAGCATTTGCTGAGCACTTATGTGCTGGACAGTTAGCTCATCTGGACAGGGCGTGGTCAAGGTCAAGGTGGCTGGCTTAAGCTCTATGGCTGACTCTGTTCAAGGTATGTGAGAATGTGGGAGAAGGGAGAGCTTCTGTAATTATTGCTAAAATAGCCCGAGCATGCAGAGCAGGTACACATTGAGTTGGGAACACAGACATCTTCCATCTGAGGTATGAACACAAGACATTCTCCATCTGGGCACACTATGATACCCCAGCTCTGTGATGTCTACTTACAGAGCTTTCTTCTTTGGGCCACCGTTGGAGGAGCTACTAGTGTGAGACTTAGTAAATAGGGGTTTATGGGCCTTAGAGTAGAAGGAGCCATTTGAACTTTTTACCAGTTTTAAGTGATGGCATGGGTCAGTGCTTGAAATGAACCAGTTATGACCACGTGACCAGCAGCTGTTGATTAAATGATATGGGATGATGAATGAAGGGGTCGGTGTCTGATAATGGGAGGGCAAAATAGGGGCACCATAAGACACTCAGCTGTGTTTGAAAGGAATCCCTAACCCAGAAGCGGGAACAAACAAACACCCTGAAATAATATCAGAAACAGTCTTGGACTTCATTTTATATATATTTAACTTTTCACATATGCATAATAAATGTGATCTTATTCTCTGAACAAATGCATTAAGTAGGACATGCCTTATTAATCCTGTAAGTTAAATGAGGCAGCGAGGCTCAAAGCAGCCCAAGGATCAGCAAAAGCCACATACCAAATTAAATAAAAAGCTATTTCCTGACCCCGCCTCTCTGACCTCATTCGCCATTCAGCACTGAGGCTAACTGTGGAATCTGTCAGCAGTGAGTTAAAAACAGTACATTCAGATCCTTTAGGCTGAGTAAGAGGAGACAACATTTTTGCTGGGTTGGAGCTTTGAGCAGCTGCCTGTTGTATGTCAAGAGATGCATAGCAGGAAGTGAACCAAGGTAGTAGTTCTTCTCCCTGAGTACGTGCTTGTGTCATGGCAAAAGTAAATGGAAGGAATCCTTGCTCCTTCCCTAAGTGTCTATAGCTTGAAGATCGTATCCCAGTCCTGTTCTAAGGCATTGGGAGATAGGAGACTCTCCCGAGTCAAAGATACATTGCCATTTCCTGTTTAATCCAAAGAGCAGAGCCCCAAAGACACCAGGTTTAAGAATCCCAACTCCTTAGATCTGGGGTTCCATCTGTCTCCACTGCCTTCCGTGCTCCTGTAACACCAACAACTCCGATTGGCAGCTGCCAATCAACATTAATAGGTTCCCCATTAGGCAGTGTTCACAAAGGCAGAGGTAGTTTCCTTAAAACCAGTGCTGAAACTAGTGCTGAAGAACACATGCTTGAAGGAATGTAAAGGGGAATCAAAGCACTGCATTCCTGGCCCTCCAAAGCGGAACTTGAGTTATAGGTTATTAGAAGGACATAGAAGGAGTAGATAGATGATTCTATGCTGAATCTGATCCCTTCCGACAATGATTCCCAAGAGACTTGGACCAAAAGGGTAAGTAATAAGGGGCATAAGAACAACTTTAGGGACAAGTTCCTTTGAAGGAAAGGGGTTGGAGAGAAGGGGATCCTTTACCTGACCTCAGGCAGTAACAAAAATGATGGGAAGACAGAGATGGAATTCTGGTGTCACTGTGGTAACAACTATTGATCCTGAGGAAGGCTGAAAGAGTCGGGTCTAGTCTGTGCTGGTTCACATTGCCACTTCTATATGGATATGGCTGGTACAATCTGGAATCACTGAACCTGGATCACTATGAAAAAAAAATCTAGTGGACCAAAGCTGAATCTGGAGGATGCAAATTGTAAGCAATTTAAAGAAGTGTGATAACTTGAACCAGGCTGAATCTCCACTTGCAGTCATCCTCAGCATACATCCTGTGGTTCTGGTATCTCCAACAATACTTTGGGTTCATCTCTGCAGCTATACGCGTCACCTTTCTTTGCAAGGTCTCTACGCCTGCCACTTGGTGCCAAGCTTTTGCTGCTCTTCATGAACCCCATAATCGTACACCAAAACCAGTACCACCTGTAGGACGCTGCCACATTCTGAAGTGAGTTTGAAACAAATCTTAGTTCACTCGAGCCACAGTTGTACTTAGTTTTTTTTGCACTGATGATGGAAAGGCCTCTTTTAGGCAGCCAAACTTGCAAAGGGCAAAAAACAGCTTTAACTTGGGCTTTTGGCACCTGAAGAATCTGGGTTTTCAAACCACGAACTTGCCATATGGTGGTTTTCATGTCTTCCACCATCCCAATGCAAGTCACTAGGTTTTCCTTCACTGGTACTCATTTCTTCAACAGCAGCAGATATTCTGCTGCCTGCCCTTTGCACATCCAGAGCTTCATGGCCACCAACATAGCTCTCCACTATCAAGCCAACCAGTCCATCATGTTCAAATTCAGCTTCAACAAAGTCCTTCTTCTCCTCATCACAAATTAGGCCAAAACAATTCACAACTCTCTTGGCATCATTATTTTTCAAATGGCCTCACCAAATTCTACAGAATGGTACTGAATTCACAAAATCAAACTTTGTGCAGCAAAATCGTTCAAAAGCCAAAAAGTCCACATAGTCAGATTTCTCATCAAATTCCATCCCCCCCCCCACTCCCGGTACTAAATTCTGTTGCAGTTTGCCTGCATGGTTGCTGATTAATGATCATCAAACAGCTTAAGGGAACAAGGGTTTATTCTGTCTTGTGATTCCTGGTTACAGTTCTCAATGCAGCTTGACAGGAGAGCTCATACCAACACCAAGGCCAAGGGAACTGGCCACACCATCTCTACGTAATGATTGAGAGATGGATGATCCTTACTTGCCAGACCAGCATGTCTGGCCAAGTGAACACAAGGATGCCAACTCTCTCAACCAGCTCCCTGTGATTTATCCAGGGCCTAATCCCACCCACCACAGGCTGGGCCTTCCCTGTCAACTAGACAATCTCTTTCAGGTTTGCTCTGGGTTTAACTCAAGCATGAATTCTCTACAAATGTGCCCAGAGCTCAAACCTTCAATTGTCAAGTTGACACCTGTGCCTAACTATGACAGAAAACTAATGTAGTAGCTTGGCTTTACTCATCTCATTTTCTCCATGATTGTTGCACAGTAGGTAGTTAATATGTGCTGAGTGAATAAATTGACAGTATCTCAAGATGAACCAAGGAGGACTAGATAGCTCAGTGAGTCAAGTGTTTGCCTTACAAGCAGGAGAACCCGAGTTGATCCCAAGAACCCATATCAACAAACAGCCAAAACAGGTTTCACACTTACAATTCAAGTCCTAGGAAGGGGGACACAGGAGGATTCCTAGGGCTCTTTGGCCAGCCTGGATTACTTGATGAGTTCCGGATCTATGAAAAAGGTGGATAGTGGCTGAGGATAACAAGTGAGGTTGTTCTCTGGCCTCCACATGCATGTGCATAAGCATGTGCATCCAGACACACACATGACTATGCACATAAAGAGTAACAAAGGGTGTGAATTTCCAGGCACAGTGAAAGTTATCAAAATCATATATAATCCTGACACATTGCTTTGTACCTCAACTAAGGTCACTGGCACTGCTGGGAACTAGTCCAAGTTATTCCATTACTGTGCCTTTCTCTGTTGTCAGATTGGAAATATTTTCCTCACGCACACTATAAGAGCAGCTCTTATTTTACATTTGTGATTCAATTGGCCATGTTTTTGGAAATGTCAGCACCGGAGACCAGACTGGAATCCTGCTCCCGCCTCAATGGAAGCAAACAATAAAAACACATGGTTTTTAGTCTCTGAAATAGTAGAGCTCCCTCCCAGTGATTCCTAACTTAATCATTCATATCTCTGTAAGGGCAGCTGGTTCTAGGACCCTGGGGATAACATAACAAGCGTAATAGGGAAGGCACTGCAGAAGCTTCCTCTTTGTGAATGAAAGTCACTTGTCAAAGCTGTTCAGCCTATGTTTCCTCCCGAATTACGGCCTCCAGGATGCTGTGTACTCTTGACAGCTGAAACACCATTTGCCAAGATGAAGCAAGATGCGCATTTTGCAACCACTCTGCCTCCCTGCCACGGGAAACTATTCACCTTCTACTGACCCAGCCAGCAAGTCCTAAGCCCAGTAAGGAAATTGGAGGTGGTGTGAAAGTGTAAGGAGGAAAAGAACAAGGTGACTCTATGAAGGATCATCATCTGGATTTACTTTTTGACTCCAAGTTAGACCCCCTCACAGACTGATGCCAAGAAAATGAAAAATGATGCTTAGCAATAGGGAGATCTCTTTTTCCACCAAAAAATCCTTACAATCGTGACAATGCTAATTTAACTTGTAACTGACAAGATCAGGAGACTGTTGGACAAATGTGGTGTTATCATTAACTAGAATAATAACATGGACGGGGCCTGGACATGAAAATGTATTACTTCTGCTGGGATTATAGCTAAGGCTGGCACAGACTTTCATTTTGAATATAAAATAGAAAAAAGAAGATAAGATTGACAGAATGAAATATTAATATTGAGCACCAGCCAACAGGTGCACAAAAATTAAGTACTCCTTTGCCTTCTGCCTCTTCTGCTTGGCTTCTGTTTTTAAAATCAAACCGATTCTTTTTGTCACTGTCCATTCAATTTAGCCACCAGTGATGATGGATACGCCCATCTCTCTTTTTAAATTTCTGCTGAAGTATGTGTCCTCTGACAAAAAAAATCTTAGAGTTGTAGGGCAAGGGCATTTGAATTGTGTCCATTTGACTTAAATTTGGTACTGTGGTGACATTTTAATGAAATATGTCCATTGTAAAACTTAATTTCTAGAACTAACCAAAACCTGATTCATTTATAACATTTCCTGGTACCATGTATATTGGTAACAATGCAGTGCGTTTTGAAGGAGTATTCAAAGACTGCAGCTTTTCTCATCAATTTGGCTCACTGGTAACAATATGGAGGGAAGAATAATTCTTCAAATAAGCTATAATAGTGTTAAGAGGAGGAGGAAAAAAATGAGGTCACTAGTTCCTCATCTATTACTTCTTAGAAGTCACTAAGTCCTCTGCCTATTACTTCTTTCCTCATTCATCCAGGGCATCTTATGACTTGGCTCCTTGAATGCACTGATACATGCTCCTCAGGTGTGCAAATGTCTTCAGTTGAACAGATATATGAGGAGCGTCTGGATGCAAATACCTTACAAGTTGCATCAGTTAGCAAAGGTGATTTGGAAGCTGGTGATCCCAGCATGAAAACCACAGGCCAGATTTGTTGAAACCCCCTTCCCCTTCCTTACCAGCCTCTGAAGCCCAGTTGTTGGCATGCAAGAAGACTGGAGTGGTATGATCTAGCACTAATGCTGTTCTGGGCACCTAGGCAAGCCTTGGTGGTGTTGTGCCTGGAGACAAAAATCTTTCTTGGTCTCATTGATTGGTTTCTCCTCCAACTCCTTTCCATGTTCCATTAAGTTCCCCCGTGGGTTTGACTCACCTACTCTTAGCCCTGTGTGATTAACATGGGGTTTGACCACCAGCCTAAACCCATTTTTCCTGCCCTGGCCCTCTAGGGAGCACAGTGACCCTGAAATGATGAAGACTTAACTTCCACTTTGATGCCATTCACATTTTGCTATGTGCCTTGAATAATAAGCTCAGGAAATGGGTGAGAGTCATTTCTAATCCAAAGTCAGGAGACAAAGGCTTCATTCTGTCTTAAATACCTTAGAGATACAAGTGTCAAATGTGTGAGGTTCTTGGAAGAGAATATGCACTGCTGGGCTATAGCATCATAATCACTTAACCTGCCTAATTTCCTGCCCCCCCCAATTTTTGTCAGTAGATAATAACTGAAGCTTTTGAATAAAGAATATGTTGGAGGACAATGCTCAGAAAATAAAGAATGGGGAGAGGTTATCCTGAGAACTAATGGATGGCCCGGCTGTCACACAGCCCTCTACTCTCCCTCCTTGCTTTGGTATAGCTTCACCAACTCTCCTTTTCCCGCTTGATAACATAGTCCTGACAAAGCTTCCCGAAAGCTCCAAGGTTCTCGGGCCACCCACACTTCTCACCAACTAGCTGTAAATCCTGGGGCCCCCACTCCTGCCTCAGGTGAGATAACTTGCTATGATGACTCACACAATCCAGCAAAGCACAGTACTTTTCCATTACAGTTTCATTATAAAAGGCGTAAATCAGAAGCAGAGAAATGAGGAGATTCAGAAGGCCGCCTGTGTTCAGGTAGCATCTTGTCTGCACATCAGTGTGTGATTATCACCCAGGAGTGTTTGACTAAGCTGGATACCCAGTTTATATCTGGAATATTCCCCCACAGACCAGCTCCTCGGTGTCTTCTGGCACTGTTGGAAAATGGTGGGTCCTTCAAGAGAAAGAGATTTGTGGAAGTTTTTAGGTTATTGGGATCATGAATTCCAAAGGATTTTTGGACCCTAGTCTCTTTTTCTCCATTATCACTTCCTTCCTGCCTTGAAATGAACAGTTCTATACCATGTGTTCCCACTGGAATGTACTGCTTTGTCAGGTCCAAAAGCAATTGAACCGACTAACTGTGGATCCAAATCTCCAGAAGTCAGAGCCCAAATAAATCTTTCCTTTTTTAGGGGCTGATTTTCTTAGCCATTCTGTGGTGTTGGTATAGCAATGGGACACTGATTAGTACATCGGTTTTACTGTTCAGAATTTTAAGGGGGCTTTGTTATGAAGGTATTATTGAGTCACTGGCCTTATGATTAGTCTCCATATACAGTTGTTCTTTCCACCCTTACCTTGGAATGTTATAATTGACCTTTTCTGGCATGACCAGCTTCCATCTTGCAATCTCCTGAAGATTTTTTTTTTACTATCATTAATCTAAACTCAAGTGTGGTCCCAGGAATCCCCATCCTCTTATGTAGCAAAGACACCTCAGGACTCAGAAAATCCCAAGGGTTCAGAAACTGCCTCCCAGGAACCTAGGCAAAAGATCAGACAGATTCTTTATTGTCGACTGCCTGCCTTTGTTCCTCATTAGAAAGCCGGCCAGCTTGGAAGCAAGTAATACCACTGCCTCAACCATCTGCTGTCGTCCCTAATTACTTACAAGTAAGCTTCCTCCTATAAAACTGGAATTAAGACTTAAAACAGAGGCAAAATTACATTTTTGTTTTTGCAGATTTGTATTGCCGTGGGCTTTCTTCTTGTTTGAGCTCCCCAAGGCATTTAGAATGTAATGACAGGTGCATATTTCTGGAGCTGGCTGAGTCTGCGCGTGGAGCTCAAGAGACTGGAGGCAAATGGCCAGGTCTAGCTTCAGCCCAGCTGCTTCTTAACAAGGAGACTTTGCAGGGCTGTCATAGAGTGAATGGTCCTGGGCAAGCACACAGACTCATCTCTGCCAAGCTGAGGGTCACTTTAACCTCATGACGTCTGCACCATCCGAAGTGTCTCATGTAATCCCTCTGCTGCCAAAAGGTCAGACCAGTCAGTAGCAGCTTCTAGAAACTGGGCTCAACTCAGGGCCTTAGGCTAACCCCACAGGGGCAGGTCTTTAAGCTCCTTGCACATTCCCAACAAATGAGGCAAATAAAGCATGGGAGAGAAATGAGGACTGAAGATTCCCCCAACCCATAACCCTCGCTGCTTTGGCTCATTCCTTATGAGGCCACATACTAGCTAGATCTGCACTACCCACCAAGGACGCCATTAGCTGCATGTGGCTATTTAAAATGAAATAAAATGAAAAGTCATGTCCCTTAAAAATGGTTCCTATTTCATCTCACATTTTATTGATAAGGAAATTGAGCTTTTATTTTTTTTCTTCATTCTTTTTTTTAATTATGTATTTATTTATTCTTTTTCTGCTCATACAAACGTAATAGGTACCCTGGTCCCCTCCCTCCCTCCACCCTTCCCTGAACCTCCCTGCTCCCTCCCCCCTTTTCCCCTTCCTTTCCCCCTTCCCTCCCTATCTCCCAGTGCCTCCTCCCCCCCATCCCTGGAGCATCCTTTAATGTGTATGTCAAACTTTCCTCTGGATCCTCCTCTCTGATGAGGTGTAAGGATTCAGTGACTTTCCTAGAACTCTTTCTTGTGTTCCTCTTAAGTACAGGAACACTATTGTGGCTGTTCATCCCTTGCTTCTAAGGATCCTAGTACCTTTAATCCATGCTAGACTTTGAGGGGTCAATGATATGTTGGTAGGAAGGTTGGAAATTGAGCTTTTAGAACATTAAAGTAGCTTGCTAAGGTCACGCATCTGCCTGGAACGCATCAGAAGCAGAGCTTGAGTCTACAGTAGCCTGACTCTAAGGCTCTCCCATTTTACAATGTGTTCTCCTGCCGACCAATTGCTACAAAAATCTCAGTTTATTTCCTACACAACTTTTTGTAAAGTGTCCTCCTATTTTAAATTCTTTGAATTAATAAAGTTTCGATATTAAAAAAAGAAAAAATCTTATGTGCCATTTAAAACTGAAAAAAAAAAACCTCAGTAAATGCAAAAGTGTGCTCACATGATCTGACAGTGCTGCAGAGGCATTCTGCATAAGGTGTATGCAGGTGCTCCAGAACCTTCTAGACGCAGGAACTATGTAGTGGCATGGGACCTGCAGTGCTGTTCATTAGCAAACATGTTAACAATGAGAGAGGGATATGACAGTCACATCTCACCAGACATCCAGTGACATAATACACCTTCACTCAGGAAGCCACTGAGTGTGGTTCTGTTCGGGCTCCACCTGGCCCTGGCAGCTCCTCCCTGCTCTAGAATCTCCTGAGAAATCTTTAACCATCCTGTTCTCTGGGCTCTATGTTGGAAGAAGCATGTTTCCAAAGGAGCCCCCCAGCCAAGCCTGTAACAAAATTCATCTGGGGAGGGGGGACACACATTAAGGATAGAAGATGGAAACAACTGGAATTTAGAGGAATACATGAAAGTAAGATTAAGTCACATGAGGTAGGAAGGCTCAATGGGGCTTGGCATCTGGGGCAAAGCTAGGACATCTGTGCCAGGTGCAAATTCTAAGCCTCAAGCTCAGAGATTTGGAATGGGAAGGCAAGAGAAGAAAGTCACAACTTGCTGTATCAAGGAGTAAGTTATCCCACCGGGCACCTTCAAGATGGAACTCTCCCAGTTGTTTTAAAGTCAAGGATTTTAAAATTTTTTTTTATTATTTATTCAACTGTGCGTGTATGCGTGTGCACGCGTGTGTATGTATGCATGTATATGTATATATGTGTGTGTAGAACCACAGACGAATTCAGGAACCACCATGGACGCCTCCACCTCCTCCTTGTTTACTCTGCCCCTGGATTCACAGGCTCCACCCTACCAGGACCAGAAACACAGCCCCCCCCCCCCGCTTATGCCCGGCATCTATACATGGGGTCTAGGATCTGAACTCAGGACCTTCCACCTGCAAGGCAGAGGCTTAACCCCTGAGCCACCTCTCCAGCCCCTCAAATCAAGGATGTTATCAGTGAGTTCCAAAATCCAGAAACACCTTAGTTATGATTCTGACATAGATGAGAAGGCATGAGACAGACTCTAAGAGAGAGAGAGAAACAAGAGAGACACAGAGACAGAGAGAGACAGAGACAGAGAAAAAGAGAGAGAGAAACAAGAGACACACAGAGACAGAGAAAGACAGACAAATACCGAGAGACCAACACACACACATACAGAGAGAGAAAGAGAGACAGAAAGAAACAAAAGAAAGACAGAAAAGAGACAGAGAGAGACAGAGAGAGAGAAAGACACATACTGAGAGACCAACACACACACACACACACACACACACACACACACACACACACACACACAGAAAGAGAGAGAGAGAGAAAGAGAGAGAGAGATGGGGTTTTGCAAAGCAAAATCATTCCACAAGATGAAATAGTTTCTCATCCGAAAAATGACAAAATAACAAGCACACACAAAAAATGCCTCTTCAAACCTAAAGGTGATTGGTCTCAGATGAACTGAGGTTTCTGCCACGTTGAGCTATAATTTGGTATATTTAGTTTTGGTTCAAAGGTGGCTGTGGAGACCTTTTGAAGAGGCAGGGGACAGGAGGATAAGAACACCTGTGAAGAGGAAATGCCAGGGAGCTGGGAGTTGGTGCAAATGAAGTAGAATGGAGCAGAGAGCTCCAACGGCCATGTTCAAAGGCTGAGGTCATCTCGTTTCCATCCCTGGCCCAGAGCATTCAGCAGGCCAGGGGCTCTGCAGCTCACACTTCCTGGGGGCCAGTCAAAGTTACTGAGCCCACAGAAGGCAAAAAGGAAGTGATCACTAAATCCTGCTGGTGAGTAACTGTGAGCTCATTCCGGCGGCCAAGAGTTCAGGAAATTTCCCACCACTCCCTTTGCTCAAAAATTGGATGCTAGCTATGATGTAAGGAGCAATGTCATTATTTGTCCTTTCTCTTTCAAGCCCTAGTCCCTGTTAGGGTTTTGTAAGAGAACCTGATGAAAAAGTCCTAATGGCTGCCATTGGCCTTGTAGGGGGGGAGAGGTGAGCCCATCCAAGACACGGGGCTCTGCATATACAAGGCCTCCACGCACTGATGGATTGATGAAAGACACTGATTTATGCTGGCGTTTTGGAGGTTCAAAACATTGCTTTCCTATCCCTATCGGTGTTGTTGCTTTTAATAATAATACTAATAGCAATTAAATTATGCAGTGCTTAGACTCTGATGGGATTTCCCCCTTCACTTCACTGAGCTTTAGAGCTGAGTGTCCCTATCGGAGACTAGGAATCCCAGATACTTCTCTTACACAGGGGGCCATGTAAAAGCCTGGGCAAGTCACTTCCTGGACTTTCTGATCATTTTTCTCACCAAAGTGGGTAAAATACACTGATCTCTGAAGTTTTCTTTGAAAGTCTTCTAAGCGCTGTGAATTTCCTATGCTCTTATCACGTGTTGGATAGAATCCTGAGGGACAGTCCAACCATGGCCACTCATTTTGCCGCCCTCATCTTTCTGTGAGGTCTCTGGCGGAGCAGCTGGGAAGGGGATGGGAATCTAGCAGGAATCATGACAGATCCCAGAGCTCTGGGATCCGGTGTGTGGGGAGAAGCAAAGATGTAGACATGAGACATGAAGGAGCACAGACTTTTGGCCTTCCCTCGTCATGGAAACGGTGGCAACGGGAAGAATGGCTACGCTGGGTGGGAGGTAGCTCTGTTTCTATGGGCCCAGGGAACTATTTAGTGGCTTCTTATGCATTCAAAAGCTCAATATAAAAGATTATGAAAATGGGGTCGATGGTGTGCTTGCTTAGGATGCTCAAAGCCTTGGGTCCTATCGCTAGCACTTCATACACCGGGCATGGTGGTTCACACACTTGCAAGATGGACAGGAAGATCAGACATATAAGGTCATCCTTTGCTATATAACTACTCTGTCTAAAAAAATAAGGCTAGTGAGATGATTCAGAGGGTAAAAGCACTTGTGTGTAAACCTAATTCCTGAATTTTGTTCTAAAGTCCACATAAAGGTAGGAGAGAATCTACTCTGTAAGATTGTCCTCTGAGTTCCACATGCATTCCTCACACATGTCATACACATCCATACACGCCACATATCACATGTCTACCACACATGCATACATCACACCCTTCATGCACACATCATACGCACAACACCACACACATTACACTAGATCTTAGCCAAAAAGTGGAGAAGCAGTCACACATTACACACATCATATACACATGTCATGTACACATCAGTATACATCTCACATAGACAAACATGCATCTTACACGCATATATCACATACACAATAAAATAAAGGCTTAAACGTTATGTAAACTAGTAATATTTCAAAAACCACCTTTCAGACCCACCCTTCTATCCAGATCCATGGAAATAGCTCCTTGCTGCTCCAGAAGCGAGATGGGTAGCAGGTTTCATACAAATCAATCAAGAACTCAAAGTTTTCCCAGTCTCTGTCAGGGTTTTGCAAGAGAAACTGACAAAAAACTTCTAATGGCTTCTATTTGCCTTGAAAGTAGGGAGAGGCAAGCAGACATGATGCCATTTCCAAGAGAAAAGCTCTTCTCACAGTGACAGTTAACTTTGACCGATCTTTGAAAAGTCAGGAACCTCCACCAAATATTTCCCCTGCACAGAATTTACGCTTTGTATTTAAGACTAAGCTGAAGATTTAGGACATGATGTTTGTATCTAGAGTCTCCCTGAAGACTCATTTGCTGAAGTTTGTGGTGTTGCTGCTTGGGGGGCGGGGACCTTTGGAGTGGGGTCCTAGTAGAAGCATGTAGGACATGACCTTTGCTTTTTCCTTGTGTCCCAGGGGAACCTTGAGCTAAGGAGGAAGGATACACAAAGGTCAGATTTACAGGGGCCCAGGAAAACATCTTCTTGCCTTGTGTTAAAAGTATGTATTCACTTACTAATTAATTCTGGGAAGTGGTTGGACTCTGTGGTTGTGCTATTGAACATAAGACTCAAGACCGATAACTGGTGTCTGTCTGTTGTACCAGGAAAAGGTCCACTTACAGATCCACGAGAGGTGTCTACCCATGAACAGACCTAAGCAGAACCCCTGAGAGGTTGTTCTGAGACCAGGCAGTGAGGGCAGACGGATGTTTTAGCACCATGCGTTGCTCCTGGGACTTGTCATCTCATTTCCTCTGCTGACTTATTTCTGCTCTTGGTTAAGTCCTCCAGTCTGTGGTCCTTCTGGGAGGACCTTCCTGCTCCGCATGCAGAGTCAGTGAGCTGTGAAGCACTTTCAAGGCCCAAAATAGAATGCTGCTTCCCCAGGGGTTCTTCTGTGCCTCTTGCTCAGATGCGAGGAGGGCTGACTTCTCTGTGGAAACCAAATCCTCTCCAGGTAGCTCCCTAAGCAGAGGGGATACAGTTTTTAATCTCTACCTCATAGTTCTAGCAACATATCTAATCTCTGCTAATTGCAGCATTATTTCCAAGCTCTGGATTTCCTATACTTACTTGATGTGAGGGGAAAAAAAAACCCCTCCAAAACAGTCAATTGCTTTTTAAGATTGAATGAGCTAAGCATACCAATTTTAGGATTTCTGAGAGTAAGTGAGGTTCATGGGTATTATCTACATCAAACCAAACCATTCAGAGGAAAAGAGGGGAAAGCTTTAAACAAACAAATTAAGCCTTTCTGTACTCTGCAAGTTCACCTAGAGATGGGGTGACTCATGTTGGGTTGCCTGGTAACCAAGGGGGGGAGGGGAAGAGGTGGGAAGGGGAGAGAGAGAGAGAGAGAGAGAGAGAGAGAGAGAAGGGATCCTTTCCATGCTTCAGTCCCGATCCTGATCCTGGCAATGTTGAGAGTGGCCACACATGCACAACCTATGCTCTTGGCCCATGGAGTCATTTTACTGTTCCTGCTCAGATCATGGGCCGTGGTCATGGATCAACTGGAGCAGTCCGATGTCTGCAAACTTGAGGTTATGTTGGTCCTTCCCCACCCCCTCTCCACTCTCCTCGTGTTGTGTTCCAATCAGTTGAGAGCTGCTAAGTCTCAGGGTGGTTTCGGTCTTGGGGATGTGTGGTTGGTCCTCCCAGGTTGTAGGACTGAGCAGGTGTTAGGACTGGGAGGCTGCCTTCACTCGGGACCACCTGCTAGGGAAGGGCGAGTAGACAGCTGGAATCCCTTACTGTCTTTCCTAAGTCGGAGAGAAAGAAATTTCCTGTAATCTCTGACTGACTATAGAATGCCAGCTGCAAAGAACTCCTCATGATGGGCCTTTTCTTTGAAGAGGAATTGACAATAGAACTAAACATTCAGATGGAGTCACCCTCTCACAAAGAATTGCCTCCACGAAGCTCTTCTGTACCCTGGCAAGACTTCCAGATTCAGCAAATCTTCTCTTTAATGGTCGTGTGCAGTGACCCTTTTATGTGCCTCTAGTGAAAGTGAGAACTCTGGAAAACAAGATCTGCCAGGGAATGACATCCAAGTAAAAGAGGTGTTGCATAAGGGGAAACACAGAGCAGCTAGGAAACTGACCAAGTACAAGCAGAGTGACCTTGGTCAAGTGTCTTTAGCTTTAGACTCAGTTTATTTAGCTTGTTTTGGGAGGAGGCACAGTGAGAATTCATGGAGGGTGGGACAATCCAACAGAGGCTGTTGAAGTTGCTTTAGAGATTTGAATCCTACCCACTGCAAGCACTTCAAGATACTGAGCCTAGAGATCATGAGAATCATGAGATTTCCAGTGTCTTCCATCCACACTATCAAAGTAAAATGTATGATACCACCCTCCCCGCTTCACTGGGGTATAATTGGCAATGAAACTGTATACACTTAAAGTGTCCATGATGGATGGCTATACCTATATCTTGTGAAATGATTCTCATGTAATATAACCATTACCTCATGGTCACCCTCTTAATTTTTTTGGATGTGTACATGTGGCAAAAACACTTGAGATTTATCCTATCTGTGAATTTCGAGCATACAACACATTATTGTTAACTGTAGCCACCATAGTATACTTGTACATTATAATTGTTTTATTATGATACTGGAGATGAAATCCAGGGTCTCACACCTGCTCGGCAAGTGCTGAACTCACATCCAGACCAACCAAATATTTTCTACACCTTGTACCGGAAAGTGTGTGCCTTTTACCACAGGGCTCTGATTCCTAACTTAAATCTGAATTTTCAGTGAGAGTCGCAAATGTTTTTCTGAAGATACGGGATTCCTAGTCCCCTTTCTGTCAGGCAACCAGGAGGCTACCGTCCTAGGGCAGAGGAGTAAGACCGCCCTGATCCTGCCTGCACGGCACTGCAAAGTTCAGGAGCTGGGTATCAGGTACACCTGGGTTTCTGCTCAGCCCTGCGGCTTCCTGTTTCTGAATCAGGAGAATCACTTGACTTCTCTAGTTCTCAGTTTTGTCTTCTGTAAAGTGATTTTTGTAAATGAACCTTAGTGATGACTCACAGGTTCCTTGTGGCATTTAAGTAAGTCAAAGCATGTCAACACTTAATCCAGCGACGGACTCACAGTAAGTGTTCAAAAATGTTACCGATTAATAATTTCCTTCTTCAGGTTGTCTCCTTACCATGTGCTGTTTCTTTTAAAAATTCTCTGTGAGGCTGGGCGATGGCTGAAATGAAGAAGGCGCTGGTCTCATCTTTGAAGTTCACATTCCCAGAAACCACATAAAGCCTGGCAGCCGTGGCAGCCGCTTTCAATCTCGGCTCTCAGGAGGAAAAGACGGGAAATCTCCAGGGCGGGCTGGCTAGCTAGCTGAGCTCATGGTGAGTTTAGGTTTAAGTGAGAGACCTTATCAATTTTGAGCCTGCATTTGTACACATGTGTGCTTGCACAAATATTAACACACACACGTAGACCACACGCATAAACCGAAATTTTAAAATTTTAAAAGAAAAATAAAAATCCACTTAGTTCTAAATTCATTTTGCTGTATATAGTTTGCGGATATTAGAATCCACACACCCAATCACGTGCAGTATAAAGACAGGGCTGCAGTTGAGGAATTAAATCACTGGGTGGTATCATCACTGGGACAACACCATGGTGTGCATTCACATAGGCCAAGCACGACATCACTAGGCAATATAATCTCATGGGAATGCAGTCATATGTGTGTTCTGTCATTGATGAACATTATTACGGGGTCCATGACTACTACCATTTCTACATCTTCAGAAACTGCAACACTCATTTCATGTATAACTGTGTGAAAAGGACTAGCGAGTGTTCTAGAAACTCTTCATTTTGGGTGAGCACATCAAAGAACATGCAAGAGCCACTAGCCCTAAGGGCAGAAGGTAACAGAACCCTCTGGAATCTGGCCTAGTTCTCATGGTCACCACGGAGCCCTAGACAGTTACTGAGCAACCCAAGTGTGGGATCATATCTGGGTTGTGAGAGGGCAGCTCTGAGAACAGGATGCGTGAGAGGAAGTCCAGGCACAGGAAGATCATGGCTGGGCTTCCAAAGATAGAATAGAGGTGGAGAAAAAGGGAGAATGGTGCACATCGAGCAGGACAGTCGTGGGACCCGTGGGAAGGGTTTGGATCAGGAGTCAGGGAGTGGACAGAGTGAAGGTGAGCAGGACTTTCTAGGTCAGATGCAGGAAGAGAGGACAGAGCTTAAGTTGAAGTACATGATCCGGCACCAGCCAGGGGGGGTCTCTACTTAGATCCAGGGTGTGAGGGAGGCAGACCCAGGAAGAGAGAACCACAGAGACCCCTGAAGAGGGGAGGGGGAGCTTACTGATGTCATGGTTGAAAGAAGTGGGTGTTTAGAAGAAAGAGAGTTGTCCAAGCTGATCAGTCATACCAGGAATCAAGGGGGCTCCAGAGACAAAGAAATGAGGGTCCCTGGAACTTGCAAACACACTTGCTAAGGAATTGCAGGGACAGGCAGCCGAGGGTGGGTGTTGATGCAAAATGAGTCTGTTCCCAGAGAGGACAAAAGGTTGGATGGCTACAGGTCTGAGTCCTATTCTTCCGGAAGCTGTGGTGAAGGTGATCGTTGGAGTCAGAGCTGATGGGATCCATCCTGACCTAGGAAAAGTTGCATTATAATTTTTCTTTGCTTCAGTTCCTTCCTTCCTTCCTTTCGTTCATTCGTTCATTCATTCCTTCCTCCTCCTTCCTTCCCTCCCTCCCATTTCATTTCTTTCTCTCTTCCTCTCTCCCTCTCTCCCCTTTCTCTGTGTCTCCCCCTTCCTTCCTTCCTTCCTTCCTTCCTTCCTTCCTTCCTTCCTTCCTTCCTTCCTTCCTTCCTTCCTTCCTTCCTTCCTCTCTCTCTCTCTTTCTTTTCTTTCTTCATTACAAGGTCTTTCCACATAGCCCTGATTGGCCTTGGATTTTGACTCTTGTACCTTGGTCTCCAGTTTTGGATTACTAGCCTGAATGTTTCATTCTAATTTCTGTCTTCATTTCTAAAATGAACTGACCCATCCCTGTCATCTCTAAGAAGTCTTAATAGACAGTGATGCTTTTTGGCCTTCATTTTTCCTCTTACTGCTTAAACAAAATGCAGCTGAAGAGTGAAATAAGTGACTGAGAAAAAACCCTAGCACACTGCTCAGTTGGTTTTTTCCTCTGGTGTTCGGTCCCCACATCAAGACTTGTTTGACTTTAGTTAGGTCATCATGATACTGTATTTCAAAATCTGAAGACAAAAATGAGGGAAAGAGGAAGGATAATGTACCAGAGGAAGGACAAAGGGCTGGAAATAAGGAATTCTGTGGGGCATATAAAGCAGATTATTTTTCGTATTTCACATGCATAAAACTGAAACTAAAGAAGTAATCTTCCTAAATTCACGCAGATAATTAAACATTCAATGACTAATTCCTATGCTTCCCTTTAGAGAAACGAAGACGAAAAAGACATTAACTAGTTATGTGATCTAAAGTAAGGGATTTAACCTCTCTGATTTCAGTTTTATGTCCTCTGAAAGAAAAGAAGGAGGCTTCATTATTTACTAAGTCCTTGTAATTCATGAGACAGGACTTGACATCCAGGTTTCTGCATGAACACACACACACACACACACACACACATACACACACAAAGTCCTGTTCTGTCACAGGAGAATGTTGAAGGCTTTGGCCTCTAATTGGATCTTGAATACAGATAAATGACTTCTAGATACAGCTATGTCCTGCGGTAGGTGAAGCACCAACTCTCCTCCAGTGAGACGTAGATTTGGTTATGGAGGATGGCTTTGCCCCTCAGATTCCGAGATCACAGCCAGGGATGGGAAGGGAAGAAAGGATTTCAGGATTCACACCTATTTGTTAATTGAGAGATTTTTTTTAAGTCAGCATCACTGTCTGCCCAGTGTTTTTGTTGTTGCGACTTCTCCAGCATCCTTCCCACATGGCATGTCCCAGGGGCAACCCAGGTCACTCCTCTCTCAGGTACCCAATCTGCCCTTGTTATTTTGATCCCTGTGCTCAGGAAGGTCAGTAACGGAGGACAAAGCCATCAGCAGCAATGTAAACATACCGCATTGAAGTTCTGCTGGTTGCTTGGTTGCTGATAAAGCCACCACCAGACAGCTTAAGGGAACAAGGGGTTTATTTTCCCTTAGGATAGCTAGTCCAGCTATAGCTCCTTGTCCAGTCTGGATGAGAACCCACACCAACACCAAGGGTTGAAGGAACTGGCCATATATCTGCTGAGAGAGGGACAGTCCTTACTTGCCAGACCAGCATGTCTGGCCAAGTACACCAAACTCAGTCCCCCCATCCTATTCACTGACCCCACCTACCCCCATGAACTTGGGTCTCCTTATTCCATCAGACAGTCTTCTGCAGGTTTGCCCAGGGCTCAACTCAACTACCAATTTTTCACAACTGTGCCCAGAGCTCAAGCCCACAATTGTCAAGCTGACAAAGGTATCTAACTGTGACAACCATTCATAGAGAAGTTTATGAGCATGAGCTACTGTGGATACATTGGTGAATTCTGTGTGACCACTTTCCCAGGGAGTGTGCTTAAGTGTGTGGGTGTGTGAGACTGGGGCGGAACCTACAGTGTGGTGTTGATACCGTCTCACTGGAAGTGCATCTGTGATCCCAGAGTTCAGGATGCAGAGGCAAGAAAAGTACTGCAAGTGTAAGGCTCTTCCGCTTTCCATGGAGTGTTCCAGGCCAGCCAGAGATAAAGTGAGACAGGACAGAAAGAAAAAAAAAAAAACAAGTAAACAAATAGATTGTGTTCTGTGTGATGTTCTAGCTCTTGATTTTCTTAGTTGCCTTGCTCTAAAATAGGAATAATAACGGTGCGCACCTCATAAGGTTATTTTGAGTGTGGAATGTTCTAAGGTTTGGGGGTTCCTCAGAGGAATGATTGGCACACAGTAGAAATTTAAAATATGAACTATTAATCAATTTTCAATATTTATGGACAATTAGTGCACACTCTCACACAGTGTCTTAGTGCTGGTTCCTGGAGGATAGATAATTTTGGCTGTAATCCAGTCCAGCTTTTTCAAGTAACTGGGGGCTTAACATAAATTTCCTCAAGCATTTCAGGAACAGGTAGAAGGTGGCTGTTACCTTTCTCATTGGAAATATTTGAGTGAAAAATGAAGTGTCCATCATCCCAAGTCCCCTCACGTGTTTGCAGCTGAAATGGCAGAGGACTGTCACTCTTTCTGCTGGCATTCAGCTCCGACTGTGACAGTGAACTCATCATTCTTAGAGGACCATGTCTACATCTTGACATCGCCAGTCCCAGGACTTATGTAGACAGTCTAGTTATGGGATCTTCCTAATATTTGTCTGTGTCCTGTCAAACAAATACCCTCTGTCCCCAAGTTTAAAATCAGGGAAAGAAGAGGCCCAGATCCTTGATCTTAGCAAGGGAGGCACGTGCATAGCCACTGGGCCAAATTGCTGCTGTCATCAGAAAGTTGGATGTCACATGCAGGGGGGGGGCGGAATAGATTTGTTAATACCCCAATTTTTTATTTAATCTAATAATTGCTAATTATAAGGAACTAAGGATAGATTATTCCGAGCCAAGTGAAACCTATATTTCCTCTAGTGTCTAGATAAAAGTTCAAGTATTTATTTTGTTGTGCCCATGTGAGTCACAGGTATACTCCATACAATGATGATCAAATCAGAGTCCTTTACTGCTGGCAGTTGAAAATAGGCTCACTCCAGAAAGAACTTTCCACAGCAAAGATGGAGAGGGAAGAGGTTATGAAGCCAAAACCCACAATTATATCACAAGTCAGCCGACAGAATATCAAAAGGCACAGTTTAAAAAAAAAACCTAATTTTACAGTATTGCAAGAATGATATGCTTCCTGGAACTGCAGTTGTCTGGATTAGGTCATTCTGGTTAACAGTCTCAGTTAGCAAGGGAAGTAGAATCCGGGGAAAGGGAGTTGAAGAATGGAGTTACTTTTATCATTTCAGCTTCTCATAAATACCTGTGAAATGTTCCCAAAGAAGGGGGTAACACCAATAGAGATATGCTACATAAACTCACTCTGTCACTTGATAAAGTAGAAGCCAGAGTTGGCTTTGAACTTCTAGTCTTCCTATCTTTAGGTTCTCGGACTGCTGGCTCTTCTCACCATGATGGTTCATGAGATGTCAGTGAATTGAGCCCAGGGCAAGGAGCTACACCCTCAGCCTAAAGCAGAAAATTTTAATGATATAAGAGTCAAAAGGAACAAGGTATGATGATTTATGCCCATAACCCTAGTTATCAAGTGACTGGTGCAGGAAGATCACGGTACATTCAAGACCATCCTAAGATACATGGTGAGTTTAAGACCAACCCTGGGCTACAAAGTAAGACCTGGTCTCAAAATAAACCAACAACAAAAAAGAAAAGCAAAACAAAAAACCCAAAGCTATCAAATAAAACCTGAGCTGCCTCTTCATAAAGTAAGTCTCCATTCAGTCCCTGGAGACAGGTAACCTCATGTAGGGGATCCGTTTTAGCAACTCTCTAGGAATTAAGGTAAGGAATTAGCAAATATGCTTTAGGCTCCCTCTGAGGAAGAGTGGAGTGGTCCACCTGCGGTGTGCTCAGCCAGAACATCTGCTCTGGGTTTTCTCCGGATGGAGGTCCTGGCAGTAGTAAGCCAGGAAAGAGCAGTTGAGTTAGTACTTCTTCATACCAACTCAATGCTTAGGGTGTGCAGGACTGGAGAAGGAGGGAGATAAAGCCATATAGTGCACAGAGGTGCCTCCAGCAGAAATTGCTTTCCTAGTTTATAGGGAGTCAGAGGAAGAAGTGGGAGAAAAGTCTGTGGATTGGATGAAGCGAGACAGCAAGTGGAGAATCACAAGGAAGACAGGGGCTGTGAGAACCTTGGCTGCTGAGGGTCAGAGAGAAACTTCCACCCTCCCCAGAAGGCTTGGTTGTCACTGAGAAGAAAATCTGTCAAGCTCATTGTATTTCCTGTTGTCGCTGAGACCCTGGCTCTGTGGGGCAGGTGCAGATCCAGGATGCCTGGCCTTTCTCCTGCATGCCCACCTCCTAAGGAGGCCCGGGACTCGTTTTTGTGTTCCAGCTACACCAGGCCATCGTGTGCCCCATTTAGCGAGCCCCGAGGACTGTCTGACGTGTAGATGAGAGCACCCATCACAGGTGCTCTGAGGGTGGGTGAAATACCATCTGATTCAGAGTTTCTTTCGTGACTTCCTCCACAGCCAACTGCCTCAGTTGGGTCTCTGAAAATAAAATAGCAGAGGTTAGATCCCATTTCTGATGATTTGTGCTAGTGACATATCTAGGCAGGCAGCTTCTTCCTTTTTGATGAGACTCTGTGATACATTCACCCAGGAAGGAGCAAGTCTTTAGGAAGATTAGTCTAATGTTTTTAGCCAGTTCATTTCATGTGGCCTTTTCTGTTCTTTCCTCCACTCTCAGTCTGTAGACAAGACCAACCTTTCAGCTCACTTCGGACTACCTTATTCTTTTGAGCTGAGTCTGGTTGTAACAGTTACTCTTAACTATTGCTGTGAGAGAGCACCCAAAGTCAAGCAACTTAAGGGAGAAGGAGAAATTTATTCAGCTTATGGTTCCAGAGGGGAGATATAGTTTCTCATAGAGGAGGTGGCATGGCTGGCTGGCCAAAGCTGGAGGAGGCTAAGTCACCACGGACATCTTGGAGGCTGAGAGGCAGACTGCTTGCTGCAAAGGCTGACTTCTCCTGGAGGTAGGGTGGAACTAATCCACCTCAAGGCCCACCCCTTATGACCGCCTTTCTCCAGCAAGGCTCCACTTCTCAAGGTGCCATGAGCTTGCCAGACACGTGAGACTGTGGGGGACACATTTCAAACCATGACACTAGTTAAACCTAGATCTTGCCTACAGGGCTGATCTGCTATGGGGATTCCCAGACTCTGTCCTCTGGGGCTGGAAGTCCAGGCAAGAGGCCACACCCATTCGGCATTTTTACATGGGGTGTGGGATCCACAGTGCAGTCCTCCTGCTTGCGAAGCAAGTGCTTTAACCACTGTGCCATCTCCCTGGCCCTGATCTCTGATTTTCAATGAACTCTCGATCACTTTCCTCTGCAGAACTCGATATCACAACTGCGGAAACTTAAGTCTCCAACTTGATTGTTTCCGGCTCCGTGCACATTGCAACTGACGCATAGTAAATGACGCAATGTAATGGAGATGCAAGTCTAGTTCCCATGTCCTGAAGTGCTGCCACCACGAGAATGAGTGGTGGGAAACGAGAGAAAGTGGAGAAAACAGAAGAGGAAAAGGAAGGTGGCAGGGATAACGTCTATAGCACCAGTGAAAGGAAGTCGAAGCTTCCCCAAACACGCTGGGCAGCACAGGCTATAAGGAACTCTGCACAACAGTCCCATAAGAAACTGGGTAATAGTATGCCACAGAACATTTCAACACATCGACAGAGCTGTTGATTAAATTTTCACTATTATTATGAGTCAGTTGACACACTGCTAGTAGATCGGATTTGACTATGATGATAATATTTACGCCATAGAAATTGGTGAAGGCAGAAAGAAAGGCTCTATCTACTCAGAGCTGATTGTTCATATCTATCAGCGCGCCACGGAGTATATGTCCCAAACTTTGGGCACAAAGCGCAATGAAAACATCTCTGGTCTACATATCACCCAGTGGGCTGACGCTCTCATCACGCTTCATGCCCAGTGGGCTGAAGGTCTTTTTGTATTCTGGGATTTGATTGATCCTCACATCAGAGGTTCACCCTGGCACCACAGAGGAAAGTGGCAACCGGTCAACACAGAGTATGCGCTGGGCGCCATGGTGCATGCTTGTAGTCCCAGCTTCTCTGGACACTAAGGTGAATGGGTCACTCAAACCTGGGACTTTGAGGCCAGCCTGTAGGAAATAAAATAGGTCTCCCAGCTCAAAAGCAACTGTTGCGGGAATATGACAAGACTCAGGAAATAGGACAATAAGACCTCAAGAAGCGGAATTTATTTTTTACCTGCTGGGATCAGGGTGAGGGTAGGGGTAAGGGTGGGGACTTCTATATAAAAGAACCCAAGTGTCCTGCTTGGTTAAGTCTCGGGTTTCCAGAGCATTTTGGCTGTGTGACTTGATCACAGGTTTACAGAGATTCATCAGTTGAAACGTGATGGTTACAGACAATAGAGACCAGGAAGGAAGACTGAATGCACCACGTAATCACAGAGGCAAATGAGTGGAGCTTGGGTGGAAGGTCGTGACTAGGGACTCCTTCCAGCCCCTTCCACAATGGCTGTGGGAGGAGATAAGCAGGATTAGGGCTTTTCTGAAAGGTTAGCTAGACATTTAAATTTAAACTGAAGGGGAATTACTGTTTGCCTTCTAGAAGCTAAAAGGCTACTGAGGGGCATTGAGGGGAACAACACACTTGTGAGTATGAGACAGGAGAATCTCAGTTTAAGACCAATCTGGGCTCCATGCAAGATTCCATCTAAGTTAATAAATATGACAACAATAAAACACAGACTGAAGAGATACCTGGCTGTACACAGAAGGACTGTAGGAGATACCACTGCATTCCTGCAGGAACATTGGAAGGGGGCATCCCAGAAACACTTTTTCTTAAGTCTCTTCTGAGTAAGAATGCCTTTCACTGCACTGGAAGACAGGCCCAAGCCCATGCTGGCAATGCACTCTGGGAAATCTACCCGAGGGGGATTGGGGTGGGAGGAAGCTCACAGTGCAACTCTTTGCTCCTTCACAGAATGTTGGTCAAGACTGGAGCTGTCTCAGGGAGCCCATGGCAAGATTGTGGGAACAGACGACCATCTTTTCCGCTGTCATTGAGACATGAAGTGAAGAATGCAGAATACTTTGTGGATGCCAGAGACTCCTCAGCCCCACACCATCTTGGAACGTTCTCTGGATGTCAGAGGACAGTGCTGCACGCTCGCTCACATGATTAATTCTGAGCCATAGGAATGTGTTAGCAAGGCCAGCTAGTCAGAGAAGCCAGATAGATCCATCTATGGGCTTCCAAGAGAAGAGAGAAAAATTACATTTGAATAGCAGCCACTTGCCCCGGGAAATGTTTTTTAAATGTCAGTGATTTTTGAAAGCTCACGACTCTTTTCAATTGCCCTCCCCATACTCTTTATTATTTAATATTGAGTAGAAATGCAGCGCAGCCTCCTGTGGAATGTGAAGCCGTAGTCCTCACATTGCCCTGTTGAGTTCTGCTGACACAGATTGCCGTAAGCTTGTCTTTGTCCGAACAGATCGTCTTCAGCCTTCGGGTCCTGAAATCACTGCAGGTATATGACTACAACAATGATCAACATAGCAGATGCCACTTGGTAAAGCTGAAAATGCCAGACTTTCTGCTTCTGTACCTCCTCCATGCCTCCTTCTACTACCAACTTGCAGTCACTGCCCGCACTGGGTAGCAGATGTGGTTTCCTCTTTTAAAAGGCTTCGGGCACCACAAGAGAAAGAATGAATCTTCTGTCTGCAGGTCGATGCTGTGGCAGTTTGCTTCTTTATTAAGAGGCTATCTTATGTACGTCTATCTACTGATGCACCTCACTTAAAGTATGCCATGGTGGGAAGACTTCTAAAACAAGGCAATCAATCCCTTCATCTTAAGCATTTTATTTCAAGCGTAAAGTGAAATAAAAGTGAAGGAGGACTGGAGAAATGACTCAATGGGTAAAGTGTTTGCCATGTAAACATGAGGACCTGAGTTCAATCCCCAGCACCCTCCTGAAAGCTGGGTGCAGCAGCATTTGTTTATAATCCCAGCTCTGGGGTTGGGTCTGGGAACGTAGCTGAATCAGTGGGACAGATTCGAGAGACACACTGTTCCAAAAAATGATGCGGACACCCAGAGAATAAGGCACTCAATATTGACTACACACACACACACACACACACACACACACACACACACACACACACACACCTGTGAGCACATGTACACGAGAGAGAGAGAGAGAGAAATACTAAGAAGAAAAGCTGACTTCCTACTGCTCTTCTTCCTTTGCCCATTATGTCCTCTATCACTTCCCTTCCTTAATTCTTAACTATCTTCATGGTAGCTGATATCTAGCTTCTATTTTTTTGTTATTCCTAATGAATCTTATATTTCTTGGTAGATGTTTAAGCCTGATATACATTGCGGGTATTTTATGTGCCTTTCAGTAGCATAAATGACTTTTGAAGAAAGTTGCTTGCAGGGAAGCTTTCCTACCCAACCTCTTCCGATGGTGGGCCCAGCTGCTCACCCCTGGAGTGATTGACTTACTTCCACCAGGGGGCACTCTTCCCCTTAAATGCCTGTCTGTCTTAACTACAAGGAAACATGGCAATGCAAACAATAGAAGTGTGGATTTCCTGAGAATAGCAGCTATTGAACACAGCTTTGGAGGAGAGATCATTAAGGCTACACCCGCTTCAAAGAAAGCACTCAGTAGTAGCAACAAATTCACCTGCCGCTGTGGACATAATGGCAGTTGATAGCATCTCCCACAGCTGTGATTTCCACAAAGTCCTTGCCTACTATAGGTCTAAGTTACAAAGTTTTGCTCTGACTTCAACATGGAGCCAAGAGAACCTTCTGAATCCTGTCTCAATATATTTGCTGCCCACAACTACCATCTTTATAAGAATAATTCCAGAAAAGTCATAGCCATTCATCAGGCAAGCAAGCAAACTGGCACAGAAAGGTGAAGTGCTCTGTCTAGACCACAGGGCTAAGGGGTAGATCTTCATCTTTATCCACTGTGCTTCCTCACAAGTCCCTTTGCTACCTTCCAATGGAGTCTCTTGTCAAAGCAATTTATTTTTTATTCCATCTTTTGTTTTCTTTCAGATGGGATAGACTTCATTACAGCTCAGGCTTTTCACGGCTTTTACTACTAACATGGATGGTGGTTGTATCTATACACCTGGAGTAGTAATAATTCTAAAAAATATTTCACAGCATCATGACTAAGAGGTAATGTCAGAGCTAGAGAAGGACACTGTCTTATCATCCAGAAGGTCTGGATTTCAAGCCCTGGCGATTTGTCTTCTCTGAGTCTCCATTTCCCTTTCTGAAAGAATTAGCTCATGGCGTGGACACAGTATGGCACCAGGGACTTAAACACATTACCGTACTCCTCACAGTAGCTCTGAGGGACTGTTACCGTCAGGAAACTGCGACGTAGGCACCTTCCCAAGATCCTAAGGCAGGCACAGGTCTGAGCTGAAAAAAAAAAAGGGCCTGTATCTATCTCTCTGTTTTTGGAGCACAGAACGAGGTTTTCATCAACCAGTGTGTACTGAAACCCTTCAAAGGACCCTAGACTTGCTGGCTCCCAAGTTTGACATTTTCATCTTAAGTCACGGAGAGGACATGAAGAGAAAATAGTAGTTTTGAGGAGCACCAGGAGGTGACCAGGGACCCGATTCCTGCTCCTTCCACGCACAGCACAGTGCTGTGGAGCAGGATGCTGCCAACCTTCTGGGCTCTCTGCTGCATCCAGGGGCTACGTGCCCTGAGCCACCAGCCATTTTCTCTGCTCTGGACGGAGCTGCCTAACTGAAGACTGTTGCTCCCCATTCCCTGTTCTTTCACATCTGATGTTCAGGTTACTCTTTCCTTTCTGCCTACCTCTCAGTACCTCAAGCGGGAAGGTGCTTTCCTGCTACCTCCTGGAATTCAGCATCATTCAGAGAGCAAGAGGAAGCAAAGAGGGAACCTGTTAGAATGGTGCTTTCCGAGATGTTGGCTGACGCTTCCTCAGAGCCTGCGTTCCACAGCAGACCACAGTGTGCAGACAGAATCCAGAATAAGCCTAGTTAATCAACTAAAGGCAATGGAACTTGCTGGCCACATTACCTTGGGTGTCTGAATAGACCACCAATGCTGTGTCCCTTTTCATCAAAATGATTGACAATGCCTTCGTCCCTAAATCAGACGGCAGTCAGGGTCAGACTATTCCAGGTGAAATCTTCAGCCTCCAGCTGAAGTCCTTCTCAGAAGGGAACTGTTACAGCTGATAACAGCAACCATGGAGATAAACAGAAGTTCCCAGTTCCTGAGGAAAAAGTAAGACAAATCTCATTTGAACCAAGAGGGAGTGAAAATTGCTCTTGTTCAAAGGCTTTTCCATTTCTGCTTTTCTTTCCTGGGGAAGTTAAATGCTGATCTTGGTTGAATCCATCAACCCAGCTAGTAATGGAATAGCCTTATTTAATTAGGAGAACATGCAATTGTTTAACAGAGCACAATATATGTATACATTTCTATATATCAACATTCATAAATGTATGAATATACACATATACATGCAAACACATATAAGCATGAATATGTACACATATGTGCACATATATACATCTACCTACACACATATATACATATTGCACATACACATATGTATGTATATACACATATACATGCATACACATATATACACACATGCATATGTGCACATACACACACACACTAATATCCTCATTAGCTAAAACCTCGAAGAGTAAAAGCTGCAAGAAAAAAACTTCAACATTCCAATAGACAGTTGAGCAAAAGATATGAACAGGTGACTCAGAAAAGAAGGAAATATGAGGCAAAACTCAGATGAAAGAGTCAACACAAAAATAATTAAACTATGATACCACGGCTGCTTACTAAATTAGTGAAGATTTTAAGCTTTTATACATTGAGTTCTGGAAATATGAAGATGAATCCCAAATATCTACAAATCAAACAGTGGTCTCTGGTGTCCTAAGGGTTTCAGTTAGCTGAAGTTGATTCCCCAGGGACAGAACTTCTCTCTCTCTCTCTCTCTCTCTCTCTTTCTCTCTCTCTCTGTTCTTTCCCCATACCAGCTTCAATCTGGGAAAGAGTCAGCACCATGCAGAGGTCAATCTTGTGAGACTCGTGAGTAAATTTGCCTCCTGTTTCTTAGTAAAAGTTTGCTTTACTCTCGTAAAGCTCACAGTTCTCCCAAATGACTGACTTCATTTGCTCTAGATCTTAGTAGCCTTAGATAGGCACATGCGTGTGTGTTACACAAAGAAGTGTCCTTTGGAGTACTTGAAACAAACAGAGATATGGCATCTCAAAGCCCACAAATCCTAGAGATGTGAATGCAGCTGTTTTTACTACAGAAGTTTTCTGTGGAGGTTAAAGGTCATTGTCTATCAATGTGTTGGACATCTGCTTGTGTCCTATAGGGAAGCTCGGGGTGCTTGCCCACTAAATTTAGTTGTCACAGCCATGGTTTCCCCAGTGTACACACAGAATAATGTATTTAGGGGAAGGGAAAAAATCAATCTGCATTTTTGCTTTTTACCTGCTTTTGTTCATTTAAAATTTCCACTCCAATAGAATTCTAATGTACTGGGTATTACATGTTGTAGTTACTCTGCATTGCTGCTGATAAATTCATCACCAATGACTTAAAGGAAGAAGGGGTCTTATTTTCTCTTATGATTATCTGGTTACAGTTCCTAATCCAGTTTGGCAGGAGAGTACACATCAATTCTAGGGGCTGAGGGAACTGGCCACACCGTATCCACATATCACAGGACTGCTGAGAGAGCAGTAAGACTTACTCGCTAAACCAGCATGTCTGGCCAAATAGATCAAAAGATGCCAACTTGCTCAAATAGTTCCCTTCGTCTTATTCACCTGCCTAGAAACTAGACCCTATACTCCTGCAGGTTTGCTCAGGTCTTAATTCAACTACTAATTTCTCACAACTAATTTCTGCCTAAAGCTCAGAATCTTCAGTTGTCAAGTTGACGCCAGTATCTAACTATGACACTATATTAGTTTATCTACTGGGAATGTATGATCAGCATGGCTTTGCTGGGAGGTTAGTGTTAGGAAAAATTTGTACAAGCCAGGTGTGCTGTGCGGAACATTCATCTTCGAGCATTTGGGTGTGAAGTGTTCAGTGACTTCATGTGCTTCTGCTATGGGCTCCTTATAGGAGCTCATTTCCCAACCACCATGAGAGAGGTCACTGTTCCTATCTCAATAGCTCCTGATGGAGACAAACGTGGGCCTGCAGGAACTTTCCCTAAAGACAGACTTACTCGCCACAAGTGGAGATCTAAAAGGGAATCAAACTCCCAGTTTCCTCTGTCAGCAGGGAGGCCAACCAACATCTAATGTATAGGGCTTTCTGGGAAGTTGGATCAGAGAACAGGGCTTAGACCTATGACAAAAGGGCTCTAACAGATACTGGGACTACAGACGTCAGTCTTCTAGAGCAAAGCCTGCCTGAGGGCACAGGAAGTTCCTGGGGCAAGAACAATGGCCAGCACTCTGCTAGAAACAAGCCAATGTGTTAAAATCATAGCCCACTCAAGTTTGGAGCTGAAGTCACTGCATCTTTTCCAGCTCACTAGAATTTGAAGAAAGAAGTGAGTTAACTTTGGACACGGTTTCCTTCAAAAGTATTCATAGAAACTATAAAATTGATAATTAGTTAAAAATTTTATGTTTGTTTAGCCTTGCCTTCTCTCTTCTCTTTTCATCTCAGAATCAAGTGAGATTAGATTCATACGCAGTGGTAAGAAGTCATGCAGAAGATCCTGTATTCAGCCTCTCTGATGGGCACTGTGCCAAACTGCTGCACTCTTTCACAGCAGGGGACTGACAGAGATCCGCCCAAGACAGGACCATGTGCATTGTTGTGGAATTTCTCACTTTGCTCTTTTACAGTTACATCACAACCATCCGGCTCTTTCCTTAATCCCTGGACTCCAGTGCTCTCCATCTCTACAGATTTCTTTGCCAGAAGGTTATACATGGAGTTCTACAGATGTAACCCTCTGAGTTTCCTTCCCCTGTGCAGTGTGTCCATTTTTATTATTGATAATATTCCAGGGTAGAGACGTATCGTGGTTAGTTTAACTATTTATCTGTTGCAGAGTATTTGAGCTATTTCCAGTTTGGGCAAAGTGTGAAGAGGCACACATTTTTAATGTGTAGTGATTTGTGAATCTGAGTTCTTTTTTTTGTGGGCTAAATGCTCAAGAAGGCGACTTCTGGGTTATAGTATTATTAGATTTACAACTATTTTCTTTTTTTATAAGTATTTTGCAGTATTTATTTTATTGGACATATATTTATTGAGCTCATATTAAACATTTGCTGATGTGAATAAACAATAGCCCTTGCCTCCATGGTATTTGAGCCCAGCTTCTCTTTTTTCTTTTTTCATTTTTATGTGTACATGTAGGGGTATGCATGTGGGTGTGTTCACCTGAACATGGGTATACACGTGTGTGCACATCTACATGCTTGCTGTGGCAGCTTTAGATCCATGTTCCCATCCTCCATTGTTCCTCTACCTTATCATTTTGAGGCTGGGTCTCTAATTATTTTTTTTCACTTGATTCATATTTATTTTATTTTATTTTATTTTTTTCTTGTGAACTTTTTTTTATTTCCACTCATACAAATTTAACAGGTACACTAGTCCCCCCCCTCCCTCCAACCCCCTATCCCCCTGTGCCCCCCTTCCCTCCCCCTTCCCTCCCCATCCCCCAATGCCTCCCCCTTCCATCCCTGGAGCATCCTTTAATGTGCATGCCAAACTCTCCTCTGGGTCCTCCTCTCCGATGAGGTGCAAGGACCCAGTGGCATTTCCTAGAATGCTTTCCTGTGTTCCCGTTAAGCATAGGAACACTACTGTGGCTGTCAATCCCTTGCCTCCTAGGATCCTAGTGCCTTTAGCAAATGCTAGATTTTGTGAGGTCATAGTGTCTTGGACATTGCTCAGGGCATGTAAAGTCCAAATATGATTGCTTCAGCCCTAACTTGTGTGGAGTATCTTGCATATCATTGCTCCTCCCATCCTTGTGCTCTTACAATCTTACCGCCCCCTCTTCCGCAAATTTCCCTGAGCTTCAGGATGGGGAGAAATTAGGCAGGCCTGATTCTAGGTGGTTGATATAGAGTCTCTGATGTTCTGGATTATGGTTTATTGATTTTCTTTTTCAGTTTTGCTGCTCCCTCAATGTCCTTGGCTCCACCCTGATGGGTATTGGATGTCATGCCCGGCCAGAGATAAAAACCTGTTAAATTAGAGTCTTGTTATAAGAGCATATTCAAAGGTAGATGTAATAAACTGAGGTGAGGAACGGGTCAATCACCCATCTGTGAAATGGTTACTTTCTATCTGCCAGTCTATACGCCTTCCCCTTTTGGTAAGATCATACCTCATCAGTTGCAAATGATCAGGAAGGAAAGTCTGTGAACTTAACCAGATGTCTCATTACTTACTTGCAGTCCTTGATGGTAGCCTATTTTCTCTGCTATAACATGGTTCCCTCTCTCATTACTAGTGTGGCCTTCCTTCCCCACCCCTCCTGTTCATAATCTTTGCAATTACTGTAGTTATTACAGAGATTTATCTTTGAGTGTCTCTAAGTGGGTTTCATACTAGGATCCACCTATTAGGGAGTACATACAGTGCTTAATTTTCTGTGTCTGGGATACTTCACTCAATATAATTGTTTCTAATCCCATCCATTTCCTGGCAAATTCCAGTAATTCATCATTTTTTGATGGCTGAGTAGTATTCCATTGTATAGATGTACCACATTTTCTTTATCTACTCATCAACTGTTGGACATTTGGGTTGATTCCGTGACTTTGCTATTGTAAACAGTGCTTCTATGAACATGGTCATGCTCGTGCTATCAAGGTGAATTTTTGCTGTATGGGGGTTTATTCCCAAAAGTGGAATCGCAGGGTCATAGGCATTTCAATCTTTAATTTCTTTAAGAATCTCCAGATGGCTTGCCAGAGTGGCTGTATGAGCCTGCATAGGAGAGTTCCCCTCTCTCCACATCCTCTCCAGCATTTGTTGTTGTTTGTATTGGATTTACAACTATTTTCTATAGTATCCTAACACTTATTTTAATTATGAATGGATGTCTAGAAGTAAGCCTGGTATTGGATGAAGTATCTTACCTGAGAGAGGCCAAACATTTAATTATATAACTTAGAATGAAATAGGCAAATTGAAAAGACAAAAAAAAAAAAAAAAAAAAAGGAAGGGAGAGTAACTGAAAAGTTTCTAAAGTACAATGGAGAAATAAAAGAAAATTCATTAGACAAACAAATTTTATTAAAACAATCATTTCTTTGTATATTAAAAAAATCAGAGAGAGAGAGAGAAAGAGAGAGAGAGAGATCCAGAAGATGAATTAACAAAGTCTCCCAGGAAGTAACTCACACACAAAAAAAGCAGTGATAAACTAGCCAGATTAGAGGAGGGGGAACAGAAAGGCTCCAAAAACAAAAGTATGCAAGAAGCCAAGAAAAGAAAAGACAAGTCCAGAAGAGAAGGATGTCTGGCTTCTACATTAAAATTGTTCACGTAATGGTTCACGGAAGTCTTTCATCACGCAACTTCAGAAATGTGTAGATGAAAAGGATTTAAGAGAGGAAAACAGCAAAACACATATTGGAATGGAATGCGACATTTCTGCAGCTACATTTCCGACAGTGCTAGAAAGCAGAGGAGAGATTCCTTCAGAATGCAGAGGGATCATGATTTCTAAATTAGAATTCTGCAGTCGGCCAAGCTATCAACCAGCAACATTTTTCAAATATACAAGGACTTAAAAATCTTCCTCCCACACAGTGTTTCTCTGGAGGCTACTGTGGATCTGCTGCACAGAGCAAGAGAACAAACCAAGAAAATGGAAGACAAAGAAGGCCACAAAAGATGCAGTTCAGGGAGAAGTAAACCAAGGTTCAGGCTGTCAGTTGTGGGGGTTAACCCCCCCCACACCCTCCACAGCAATTATTCCAGAAGAGGGTAGCACGGAAGGCCCAGAACATATGACAGCCAGTGGGATTCAAAATGAACCTGAATTCGGAAAAAATAAGATTTAGACTTAGAGGATTTGAGGCTCTTGCTTTTGAGTTCCTGCATTTCCATCAGTAATCATTAAGTCCAAGAGAAACACAATGACATGAAAGGAAGTCACAGTGTCACAGTAACAAGTGATCATTACACAGTTAAAATGATAGAAACATTAACATTGATTGGATACAACTTGTGACATTTCTACCAGCTTTAGAGAGATAGAAGGAAATATGCATATATGTAAAGTGGGATTACTGAAAATCATAAGGATAATAGGAAAAATGAATAAAAAGAGAATTTGGTTTCCTTCCTCTATAATAAAAAATTCTAGCTTTGACCTGTGGTTTAAAAGGAGAAATTGGAAGACACTGTTGTGTCAGCCCATGCTAATAAATCGACTCAATAACAAAATGGATAAGCTACAAGGTTATAATTTTACTTAACACTTTAGAAAGCCAGAGTTGCAAGGAATTCTGAATGAACTATATGCAATGGGTGGCCTGTCCTACAGAATACAGTCAGGAAGACTAAGAAGAAGTTCTTCTGAAGCATGCACGTGGTCCCACAGGGCAACAGCTGCCGGTGACTGTGGACCGGGACCGGGACACTCTGCTTTGACTCCAAAGCTGCACACAGGCTGAAAATTAAAGCCTCAGAATGATCACATGAACACAAACCAAAATAAAACTGCAGCTATATTCATATCAGACAAAAGTTACTTCAGAACAAAGAATGCTCCCCAGGGATTAAGAAGGTCATTTTCAAATGATTAAAGGGTAACTTCATCAAGATGATATATCATTACTCAATGTTCATGATCTTAATGACATAACTTCCCTACCCAATAAGCAAAACCTGATACAGCTTCATAGAAGAAAAGACAAACCTGTCATCAGTCATACTTCAACATTTTCTGTTAAAGGTACTAGAACATGTAAACAAAAAGTCAATGTAGTATAAGTATAAAGATTCAAAGCAGTACCAAGCAGCTTGATACACTTAGGGCATGCTCTCCTTAACAAAACACACATCATGTTCAGACACACGTGGACATGTTCCAAGACAGATTGTATTTGGAGTCATAAAACCATTTTTAGTACTCAGTTTGTGCAATGAATGATTTTCAGTAAACAATAAGATTAAATTAAAATCAATGATGAAAAATGTCCGGAATGATTTTCAGTTATTAGGAATCCAAATAACAAACAAACTTCTAGATGACACGTGGGTCAAAGATAAAGTCAAGGAGGAAACTAGAAATTATTTTATAATGGAAACAATACCACAATGCAACAGAATTTCTGAGATGTGCCTAAATCCATGTTAAGAATGAAAGTCTTATGTTCGTTGTTTATATTAGAAAAAATATGAATTTAATGTTCCCTACTTTCACCTGAAGAAACTAAAATCAGAAAAAATTAATGCAAAGTGATACAAATAAAAAAATAAGCAGAAAGAAGTGAGATTAAAAAATGGCTAAACAAAAGAGAAAAACTAATCAATAACTTTTGAACGTTATGGTAGGGCCAGCAGGATGGCTCAGCAGGTACAGAGACAGGAGTGCAAACCTGAGGACTCAAGTTCAATTCCTAGAGCCCACATTGTGGAAGAAGAAAATAAACTTCTAAAAGATATCTTCTAACCTCCACATGTGTGCAGTAGCATATGCATGCCTATTCTCTCTCTCTCTCTCTCTCACTTATTTTCTCTCTCCTCTCTCATAAGTGACATTTTATTAAAAACGTAATGTAAAATGTAAAAAATTTAATGTAAAATGTAATGTAAAATGTAACCAAGGGAAAAAGTAGAGAAAATACATGGGATATGAAGAAAAGAAGTGACTAGATATTTAAAGGGCAGAAGGGCATATATGGAACAATTTTGTACCAATAAATTTAAAAAATAAATGGAAATAAAAAAATAATAAAAACCACATCTCAGCCAAATGGACAAAATAACCAATCTGGTAGTCTTCCAAAAATTATGTTTATAATTACATACTTCTAGAATATCTAGACTCGAATATAACTTTAGACAAACTCAGCTATTAGAAGAGCAGAACTATTGCTAAACATATCTTATGAAACTATTGCAATACCTAAATCTGGCAAAGATAAATGTAGACACAAAGACTAAAGACAGACTAATGTATAAATGTAGACACAAAAATTCTTTTACAGTATTAGCAACTCGAACCCAAAATTCTTAAAAAACATCATTCATTGTGGCCCAATAGTTGGTTAAACATTAGAAAATTAATCATTCTAATTTACCAATCAACAACCTCAAACAGACAAACTATATGCTCATCTTAAAGGACAAAGGAAAAAAATTGGTGAATTTCAACACCTATTCCAAAGTTAAAACAACTGCTAACACCACTCGGAAAGCTAGCTAGGAGGGGAGGTCTCTTAAAAGGAATCAGTCAAGCCTCACAATTGCGATGGTGACAATGATACTTCACGGTGAAATACAAATGCTTTACCCTAAAGATGAAGAGCAGGGTGCCATTCTCTCAGTCTGATTAGTCGTAACTGATGATATAAGCCAGGAATAAGAGATTAGAAGATACTAAGCCTGAAAAGGAAGAAGCAAATCTGTCCCTATTTCAAAACCCATAAATAGTTCCTAAAACTGAAAACAATGAAGAACATCACAAGTGAACAAAAATCCAAAAGGAATTAAGTATTCACGATGGCGGATGGGGGAGGCTGGCGCAATGAACTGCCTTTCGCCTTAGAAACTTTGTAGTGTTTTTGAGTTTTTAAAATCTCAGTTTTCCTTTGATAAAAGCCTAAAATTAAATTAAAAAGAAGAAAAAGTCCTCAGTGAGCACTAAATTCACTTACTGCACATCAATGATTTCTTCAAAGACAATTAATTCCTTTATTGAGCAATAGGCCTTTTCCCTTGACCAGTAAGTTCTGGCTGGGCTTTGCCTTCTTTGAAAATAAAACTTTCAAGATCCAGAGATACTTAAAAATGCAAGTATATCCTCATTATTAATAGATTTCAATCAAGGCCTGAAATAAAAATAAAGATGTAAATTTTAGGCATAATTAATGAGTTTTAAAATTGTTCCCCCGTGGTAAGAATTAATGGGTTTTTGACTGTTAGTTACAAGGACAAACAATCGTGCTAACACAGTTTATGGATGAATAGTTCAGATATATGTCTCACATGAGCATGGATTTTATGGCTCTCTGTATAAATATCTAAGATGAGTACATACATTGATGTCCGATAATTAAAGTTTAGCAAAAAGGCAATTTGATAGATGTTTACAATTTGCAAACTGAAAATTTTCTTCATAGGTTTTTATTTTTGCTACCTCAGTCCCCTCTCGCTCCCCTCTTCTCCCTTCCTTTCTGTTCTCTCTTCTCCTTTTGTCTCCTCTCTCTCGGTTTCTCCTTCTTTCCTCCTTCCTCTCCCCCACCTCAAACCCATAATCCTCCTGCCTCAGCCCGCTGAATGCTGGCAGTATGCGCCTGGGCCCCTGGGCCTTGCTTTAATTATCTTTTTCTTTCCACATGTTAAACAGGAAAAGCTACTTCAAACATTTTTCTGAGTTCAGCATTCAGTTGATTCAATCTTAACCCAGAGGCTAAATCCTCTGAGGATAAATCAAGAAAAAGGAACAAATATGATTAAATTAGGGGAAGAGAGGACTCTTTGACCTACTTCATTATGAATATGATGAAGAAGAATTATACTGCTAATAACTGGACATTGTCTGAGTTCTTTGGGTAATGTACATTGAAGTCCTGGCCCCCCATTAAGGCAGCATCTTGTAAAGAGAAGACTGTAGGCATGCATTCGATAATTTCCACGGCTTCGAGCAAAGCTGATGAGGAGCAGAAACATCCTCCCCAGGTCGTGCGTGTAACACCCACGAGCTGTCTCAAGGCAAGAGGACGGATCTGTTGCAATGCTGAGTGGAGTGTTCCGGAAGGCTAGTGCCCTCTGTGGAGTCTTGACTTTTGTCCACTGCGAGTTGTCAACACATGATGCTAGACACAGCGAGAGCCCTTGAAGTGCAGCCCAGCGAGGTAAGCATGGCGTCCACGTGGACCCACTTAGAAGTGGAGCTTTCATCCCAGTCTCCTCCTGGGAGATCGCACTTTCCGAAGTGGGTTCTCTCCTGTTGTGGCTCCCAGCACCCTGTTTATTTCTTTCCTAGCATTCATTAGAGTGTGTCATTGGTGCTGTGGTTTGGATCTGAAATGCCCCCCACGGGTTCCTGTTGTCCTCTAGCTGGCAGCACTACTTGGTAGGAAATAGGTAGGAACTGGGGCCTGAGTGGCAGAAGGTCACTGAGGAAGTCTTTGAAGGTCATAATCAGGCTCCTAGTTCCGGCTGCTTACCACCACATGAACAGCCATGACCACGCTCTGCCCACTTGCAACTGAGCCACTCTGCCACGCCTCCCCAGACTAACACTACAAAGCTGAAGCCGAAGGAAGACTTCCCTTTCTCAATCAGTTGTTTCTTCCTTTTCAAACCTTCCTTCCTTCTTTCCTTCCTTCCTTCCTTCCTTCCTTCCTTCCTTCCTTCCTTCCTTCCTTCCTTCCTTCCTTCCTTCCTTCCTTCCTTCCTTCCTTCCTTCTTTCCTTCCTTCCTTTCTCTCTCTTTCTCCCTCCTTCCCTCTGTTCCTTCCTTTCTCTTTTTGTCTTTTTCTTTCTTCTCTTTAGTGTGTGTGTGTGTGTGTGTGTGTGTGTGTGTGTGTGAGGTGTGTGTGTGTGTATGTCTGTGTCTGTGTCTGTGTGTCTGTCTGTCTAGGGGCATATACCACACATATAAGTCAAATAACAGTTTCTAAGAGTTGGTTCTCTCCTTCCACTATGTGGGTTTTGGGGATCAAACTCAGGTTGTCAGACTTGGTGGCAAGCCCTCTTACCAGCTACGCCATCCTGTCGGTCCATCCATAAGTTGTATCTATCAGATCTGTTGGCTATAGATACACCAAAGTAGCCAGTACACTTTTCTTAGTTTGCTTCCCTCACAAAAATGTAAGTTACTTAAGGCAGAGCTATTGTCTATCTTGTTCATTACTCCTTATCCAGATCTTGGCACAAGACCCAGTGGCACCTGGTTCTGTGCCATCTAGGACACACGATTTATGACATTTGGCCCTGAAATTGGCTACTCAGAACTTGTCGTTTTAAATTCAGAATACAGGACTAGTCTTTATGGCAAATCTACAGCAAAAGATTCTTAAAGAGGCCAGCTATCTATAAAAATATCTGGTAAGAAACAGCTGCTGACGTAATCAGTGCTCTCTTTTAGTAATTCTCTCTAGTATAGTCCGACAAGTACTCTCTAGATCTAAAACGATTTGTCCTTAAACATAGAAAATGGAAGTTACAACAGGTGATGTGATTGTGTGTTTTCATTCACTCGCTGTTGCTTCTCTATCACACTCAAGCACTCATTCCATCTTCTACTCACTTACAATTTATTCATGCCATTTATTTCTTCCGTTTACATTTACCAGGAATCAGCAAGTGCTTGGTGTGGTGCAGTGCACACAGAAATTGTCCAAGAAGAGAGAGATGTCCTCCCAGACTGTAGAAATTGTCCCTCTCGACTGTTCGTCTTCTCAGTTAGGACATCAGAGCCTTGGCTCTTGGGACTGACTTATCGAACTTTGACATTTTCATTCTGCCTGAGCTGGTCCTTCTATTAACCAATGAAAAATGAGTAATTTCTGGACCTGGGAAAGTCCAGCCCAAATGAAACTTCGAATGCCTAAAGGGCGCCCTGGCTAGCTGTCTTAGTTTCATACAACACCCCCACTTCTCTGGAAACAAATTATTTTAGTCTGTTGCTATAATAGACACATGACCCATATAATTTAGGGGGATAAAGAGTTTCACTGGTTTACACTTCAGGTTACAGTCTATTATGACAGGGAGTTAGATGTCAAGTTGACAGCTAAAGTTAGCTGTCACACTAGCTAGGAGTCAGTAACACACTGTTTAATGCTATTTTAAGAGCTATGCTCCAATGTAAAAAGGATGTCCATAAGTAACAGTTGTGGAATCTGTAAACATCAGATTCTCCATGGTGGAGAATGTGGCACATTTAAGTTCCAAAGCGCCTCAGCTGAAAACACCTACCAGCACTTAGAAGGTGACTGGTACCTGTTGATGAGCACTTAGTTTCGGTATTTTGCGATAATTAATAAGAGCATCGCACTGTGCTGGGTTTTTTTTATTACTACAATGAAATACTTGAAGCCACTTGGTTAATGAGGATGGGGGTTTATGTTTATGCATCTCACAGTTTGAGAAGCCGAGAGTCCAGGACTATTAGCCCCATTGGTTAGAAGAGAGTCTGATGGCAGATGGTGCATGTGGTGGAGACAAACTGCATTGCGAGTCAGAAATCAGAAAGCTACTCAGGCTTTCAGCTACTTCTTTCTTCTTTTTTATGGGGGTGGGGCATAAGGGTGGATATTCATGTGTACATGTGTAAGTCTGTGTGTGCACATATCTGAGTGTGTGGGGGTGTGATACCAGAGTGACAGACAAGAAGGTGTCATTCCCTTCCTCAGGAGCCATCCTGCTTGCTTATTTTTTTTAATTATTTTTTTATTTATTTAAGTGTGTGTGTGTGTGTGTGTGTGTGTGTGTGTGTAGAACCACAGGCGAATTCGGGAACCACCATGGACTGTCTCTACCTCCTCCTTGTTTACTCTGCCCTGGGATTCACAGGCTCCGCCCTACCGGGACCAGAAACGGGGTCTAGGATCTGAACTCAGAACCTTCTGCCTGCAAGGCAGAGGCTTAACTCCTGAGCCACCTCTCCAGCCCCTTGGTTATTTTTTGAAACAGAATCTCTTGTTGGCCTGGGTAGGCAGGTCAGAGATCAAAGTGGAGGGATCCACCTTCTCTACCTTCCAGTGCTGGGATGTCAAGCATATATGCACCGTAAGAGCTTTTCTATATAGTTCTGGCTCTCAAATTCAGTCCTTAGGCGAGCACTTTACTGACTGAGCCGTCTTTCCAGCCCAAATCTCTCGTTTCCAATAACTTTCATTCATGAAGGCTAATTCAGGGTCTCTTGGGAACAATTTCAGTCCTCCCAGCATCATCATCTCTCGCAAATCCAGAAAACTCCCTTTTAAGGGAGACCTTACCTCTTAAGACCCTACCTCTTAAAATTCGGACACCTCTCCTCTAACATCATTAAGCCGAGGACCAAGTCTCCAGCACCTAAACTTTGGGAGGGACATCCAAACACAGCAGGTATGACAAATTAAAATGTATATAAAATAGTTCACACATGTGTGAATTTCTCTGGGGGCTACATTCGTAGACTTGGAATTTCTGCATCCAAAAACGAGGCTGCTTATGGTGATAGGACAGATATTGTAAAACAGTTCTAAAGATGGGCTGATTTACACTCCTACTAGCAATCCATGATTTGCTTTGTGTTCCACCCCATAAACACTTGCCAATTTTTACTCTTGTTTATTTAATAGAAAAATGTTGTTTCAACATGGTTTTAATTTTAATGTCTCTGACCATGAGTAAAATTGCACCCTCATTCTTAAGTGTGGTCTCATCTGTATCTCCTGCGCTGTGAGCTGCATGTTAAGATCCTTTGTTCATTTGCATTTGCAAGAGCTTCCCCCCCATATGCAGGAAGTTAGCCTTCTGACTCCAATATGAATTGCAAATACTTTTTCACACATAATCATTTGTCTTTTTTACTTTGCTTAAGATGATTTTGTCAGGCAGAGGATTTTCTATTTTTATGTTTCAGATGCATCAATGACAGGCTTTTCATTGCACTTTCACGGTGACGTTTCCATTCTGAGGGGAAAATCAATTCATTTCTTCTAGTAATTTTGTCATTTCATTTGTTACACTTGGGACTTTGATTTATGTTGAATCTATTTTAGTGAAAAGTGTGCACGCGACTTGTTTCCTTTTCCAAATGCCTTCCCAACATCTCTACATCATTTTTTAAACAATGTCTCTCTGAAAAGAATCAAGGTGCTACCTCAATGAAATCAAATTTTTCCACATAGCACATAATGTTTTACCGTTATTACTAAAAAGAAAAAATTTAAGTCTACCTTCAAAAATATTTAGCATGTTTCATCTTCTAATGTCTGCATGATTCATGAGTTGATCTTTCTTTTTCTTTCTTTCATTTTTTTTCTTTCTTTCTTTTTTCATATTGTTACTATTATAATGTTCCTCTCACTAGACTCTACTAGACTCTGATGATATTATCTTTTCACTTATTTTGTTTATTTGTATGAATACTGTCAGTTTTTTGTGTTAACTTTCTGAAGGAATGGACTTGATGCTGATCATTCCCCTTCCTATCCTGAGTCATCTCACTCGTGTAACCAACACGCTTGTATCACTCAGGAAATTCCAAGGCTTTTTTGGAGCTCTTTGCCAGGAACCCAAGACAAAAGCCAGACGAACTCTTTATTATATAACAAGAATCTCTAACAAAAATCCAACACGCAAGTCTCTATCCTGGGGTCTATTTCCAGGAAATCTGATCTACGATGACTCTCTCCAGGAGCGGCTTGAGGAAATGCCAGTGATTATTCAAACCCAATGTGTTGTGGTCTTTGGAGAACTAGGGAATCCTCTGGCTCAGACTTCACTGACTCTGTTCATATCACTAGGCCTGATGGTGACAACGCTGTTGTCATTGTTGCTTGGGAGTGCTTGGCAATAAAACAACTCTTGGACCTGCATGGTGCAGAAGTTTTAGCTACACTTGAAGTAGTTTAGGTACACTGGAAAGATGTTTTTTGAGACAAGCAAGCAAGCCTCTTGTGGTGGTGATAACATAAAACCTAGATGGTACAGTTCAGCCACTGAACTGTGGCCTCCCAATACCATTAAAATGGTAGACACAAGATACTTGAGGTGTTGCTGGTGTAGTGTAATATGGTGCTTTGCGATGAATTGTTTTTGTAAGTCGGAGGAGTACACTCCAAAGAAAGAATAAAAACCAGGTATGGAGACTGGGTATGGTGGTCCATGCCTTTAATCTTCACCTTTGGGAGGCTGAGATAGGGTTTGTGCATTTGAGGGCAGCCTGAGCTATATAGGAATGCTTTGTCTTTTAAAAGCCAAAGCAAACCAAAATTAATCAACCAAACAAAAAGAGATGTAATGGTGCATTCCATCATCCATAACTCAGAAAGTTGAGACAAGAGAATAGCTTAAGCCAGGAGTTCAAAGCCATTCTGAACAGTGGTCTAAATACACACATATATCCATAAACCCAGTAACAAGGTAGGTATCATGACCAAGTACTCTCTTGTGTACATAATCATATTGCTATACTTTCTTATAACTGGCAGGATGGTAGGTTTACTCAGTATCAGAGTCACACAAGTGTGAGATATGCATGTCACAGACACTGTGAGAGTTACAGTGTCTCTAGATGAGAGAATTTATAATGGCTAAAAGGTGGGATTCAAGCCTGCTTAACATAACAAAGAAGGTGACCTCCTTTCCCTTGGGCCACTTTGAGTGTTTCTGGGAGGCATGCACTTTCAGTTTTGACACCAGTTTGCTTTGACTCTACTGGAGGTATCCTACCCTGCACTGCAGCTTCTCTGACTTAGGCTCCTGCCCTGTGTTGCCATCTGGGACGTTCCATTCACCCTCTGCTTGGGTGTCTGAGATATCAGCCTCAACCATGAAAATTCTCTTCCTCTGCCATCGCTGACACAATCGCTTTATCAAGAATCTGGGTTGTGGTGTTGTAACTGAATGCAAAAGGTTTGCAGCTTGAGTGCAAAGTCAAAACCCAGTGGAAAGACTTACTGTGCACAGAGAAGGGGGAAGGGGAAGCTTTCTCAAAGCAATGCCTTCTCCAAATGAAGAAAAAATGAGGATATATGGAAAGACCTTTGGGGACTGGTCACATTCCTGTGTATGAACAATTTAAGGTCACATGTTCAAAAAAGAAGATGACAAACAGAAGACTTCTGGGTATGCTCAGTTCGTTTCCATACTGAGCTAAGTTACTCAGAGTGACTTTGTGTTCTTGGCTGGTTCCTCCAAAAATGTCCAACTGAAACAAAAAAAAGGAAACTCTAAAGGTGCATTTATAGGTTTTGAAAGGAGTGGCAGCTTTCTGCTATGACAGTCTAGGAGTTTGCACACTTAAGGACACCTGTCCCGTCAGCAGCCACCGAAGCTGTCCTTGGTTTCTCTCATACGCAAGGTTTGCAACAGATAGCCTGATCTAGGGAGCTATCAGAATATTTCTTAGAAATCTCCCTCCCCTCTCTGCTCTGGCCCTTTGCCATGTAAACCTTTCCCTCTCTCTTGGGGTAGAAGAATCATTCCCTTGTTGACTTTCTTCACCATTGTTTTCTATAGCATTACATATACTTATACCTGGACCCTCATTTTAAACTTTTGTAAAGTAATTCATGCTGTGTGGATGAAGTCCAGTGATACTAAGATGTACTTAGTAATAGAAGTCCGTTTCTTCCCCCTCTTCCATCCAACTTCCTTTCCTTTCTTCTTCCTTCCAAGAATCGCCTTTCTGTCAGCTCCATAATGTCAAAAGACAAAATCACAATAAATTTCATTTAGAGATCTTGATTGGTTGCTATTCTTGATTCTAGAATCTCACAACACCAGATAGAGTGAATATTCCGATGACATAGAGGAGATTTACTTTTTTGTGGTTTGTGTGTGTGTGTGTGTGTGTGTGTGTGTGTGTGTGTGTGTGTGTATGTGTGTGTTCATACAAAAGGATAATTTAGTGTGTGTGCTTGTAGAGGCCCAAGGGTGACATCAGGAATCATCTTGGATTTTTCTACCTCCTTATTGCTCTAGAATTTCTAGACCTTTCAGGGCTGGAATTATGAGCTGCCACCATATCCACCTGACATTTTTACCTGGGATCGGTGGATTAGAACTTAGGTTCTTTTGCTTAAGAGGCAAAGGCTTTAACCCCCGAGACATCTCCTCAATGTAGGATGTTGGTTTTATAAGCAGAGAAGGTTGAGAAAAGCACAAACAGAGAAGTAAAAGCATTGGGGTCATTCCAAAATCACTTTCCTTAAAGCAGAGGTTAAGCTTCCTTATCACCCCATCAGGACGTGTTTGGATTTGCCTGTTATCTCTATTGAGCTGGTTTCTCTTCCAAAGGTCAAGTAAACAACTTGGCCGGCTTAGCTGGCTTGATGGTTTGAAACGTCAGTGCCAGTGTCTCCATATTGGTTTGACCAGTTAGGCTTGGGGCAGAGGCCTAGTCTGAGCCAATGGCTTCCTATTAGTGTTGTTAGCAATAAATAAAGACCTGCTTCCCCAGGAGCTGCCATTTTCTTCTTCGTTCTCTCTACTCATGCCACAGTTAAATTGGTTCCTACCAAGAATACTTTCCTTTTCTGGATTCAGGCTGAAAGAATGGAACAGATCTCCCCAGGTAGTCAAAATAAAGGAAAAAAGAATAAAGAGTATGCCTTTGGAGAAACAAAGGGAAGTGAAATGGACAGAAAGACTCCTGTGGTGTTTCCTTATACAAAGGACACTATTCCATGCGAATTGTTTTTTTCTTTTCATTCTCCCTTCATTTACCAGTGTATCATGGGAAACCTTTCCATTTCCTTCTTTACAGTTCCTTTGCTCTTTGAATGTCTACCTGATATTTAATGGTGTGAATGCCATCTGGTTTAACTATTTCCAGCCAATTGTCAGTCTTCTCATTTTACATAAAATACTAAAAAATAAACAGCCTTGTCCAAAGACATATATTTTTGTGAAAAAGAATCCTAAAGGAAGAATCCTCACTTTCATCTCCCAAATGCTCCAGCAGACTAAGGATAAAATCCATGCTTCTTAAAAGGGCAGATACCATTACCCCTATTTCTCCTCAGTCTTAACTGTCTACCGTACATTTCTATCAGCAGTAAAATCCCAGGAAGCTTTTTGTGTGGACACTGCATGGCTTCTTCTTTTGTGCCTTCATTTTCTGGGCCAGGGACACCTCTCTGCTAGTCTCTGTTCAGTCGTTCATTCTTTCTTCTTGTTCCATGCTGCACTACACTCTGTTCATTGTGGGTGCTTATTGTGTTATAATGACTGTTTTCATACTTGGTTTTTCTCTTTATGAACTCCTCAAGGTTGGGAGCTGAGGACTGACGTATTTAGCAAAGTTCTAGCAATGGCATGTGATCAGTTATAATGGAATGAGTGGATGTCTGCATGTTGAGTTATCAGCTCTTACACAGTTAACAGTGCATCATGGGAAAGTTAGTGGATCACACAAGCATACGTGATAGTGGCACCTCTGAGAGGTGGAGCCTAGTGAGAGGGTCTTAGATGACTGGAGAAGGATGTGTCACTGAAGGAGATTATTGGATCACAGAACACTCTTCTTTTTCCCCTCCCTGTTCTCGAGGTGAGGCATTTCTGTACCAGATGCTCCTGCCCTGATCTGAGGACTCGCCACACCTCAAAGCAACGAGGCCAATCAATCTTTGGACTAGAATGTTCAAAACTGTGAGCCAAAATAAACTTTTCCCCCTTTTGAGTTGGTTACCTCAAGTATTTTGTTGTAATCTCAGAAAGCTGATGATCACAGTGTCTACATGTTGTTCACTTAAAATCTTCAAATCCTTTTTTCAGTATTGTCTCATTGGTTAATTTTCTGTGTTTGGTTATTTTGTCTTAAAAGGCTGCTGGGAAAGAATGTCACGGCCATACTAAAGTTAAGAAACAGGTAAACTGAGCAGACAAAATGACCAAGGTGCTAACAGCAAGGTCAAGAGAAGGAACACACACACGCTCACTCACGCATCGCTGCCCTGGTAAGACTATTAGCCTTTTCAATAACATATACAGGCATCTCCTTTGTAACCTAAATTTCTTGACATTAATATTCACATTACACTACTGCAAAATCTTTCAGAGCAAAACCGAAAAGCCAAAATGACTCTCTCCCACACTCACTTAACCACTAGGCCTGACTGCAAGCCTGTGCCAGCTAATGAAACAAAAACATCAAACGCACGCCCACTGGCTGGGATATGCAAATGAGACAGAACTAAAACCTTCCAGTTTTTAATCTATGACAATATTCAAATGAAAACACCTTTGCCCTAAAGGAATTGGTGCGAAAGTCTTTTCCTTCATCAGAACAGGACTCCTGCCATGTGGAATGCCAGACTAAATTCTTTCCATTTGATTTGATTTCTTGATAAATGACACCTTTCCATGCCCAAATAGGTATCTCAAGCAAAGAGCTATTTTCTGCATTCACTAGGTGTTTTGCAACGATCTACTGGTCTACCGTTGGGCTTCTCTGGAAGCCCAATTAACGGCCTCGGGTGAGGTCACATTCTTGAAGATAATCACAACGAGGAGCATCGCTGACTGTGTTTTGCTTGCTTCAAGCTCTGGGATCGATGAGCTCCTGCGTCACCTGTAGTTCTTGTGGTTCTGAGTGGAAACAGCAAGCTAATACTTACTTCACTCAGGCTTATAAAACTTCAAAGAAATGTAGTTCCATACCCCAGAGTTCCAAGAGACTTCCAAGTCTCTGCTCTTTTCCTAGCTGAGGTCCTTTTTTTTTTTTTTTTTTATTATTATTATTATTTATTCAACTGTGTGTATGTGCGCGCGCGTGTCTGTGTGTGTGTGTGTGTGTGTAGAACCACGGACGAATTCGCGAACCACCATGGACGCCTCCACCTCCTTCTGCCCCGGGATTCACAGGCTCCGCCCTACCAGGACCAGAAGCGCAGGCCGCCCCCGCTTCCGTCCGGCGTCTATACGTGGGATCTGGGATCCGAACTCAGGACCTTCCGCCTGCAAGGCGGAGGCTTAACCCCTGAGCCACCTCTCCAGCCCTAGCTGAGGTCCTTTCTAAGCATTCCTAATTCATAAAAGATATTATCCAACTGGGGAGTTACACACATGTATATGAATAGAAAAATAAATAAATAAAAGACTGTATCGACTCAGCCACCCTGGTGTAAAATTCAACACTCACACATTCCACGCATTTCCTAGTTGGGAAATGTGAACACTTTCACTTATGGGAACATTGCCAAGGAAGAGGCTTTGCTTAAATGTGAAAGAGTTAATGACCTTCCAATGTCCTTCGCCCCCACTTGTATCAAGCAGCATTAAGGTGAGCAGCCTTACATTCCCTGAGTGCTGACATTGCACTTTACATTTGTTACTTTTAATTTCAATAAGAAGCCAATATCCAGCAATAACTACCATGGTTAAATGTGCTCCTAAGGAGAAACTAATGCTCAATTTAAGAAACACACACAAAGTTGCCCCTTTGGGATGGCTTATACTTTATTTTTCACAATTGAGTTTACTAAGCTGTACTGATAGACTAAATTGTACCAATCTCTGGAAGAATGCTTAAATATATACCTAAGAAATAGTTTCTTTAACCTCTAAATACAACCTAAAAGTCTTATAAGACTATCTCTAAATATAATAAATTCTGAAAATCACTTCCCAAGTTAGACCTTGATCAATATTTGGTCAGTTCAAGCTCAACAGACTAAACTCCTTCAAATAATCATTAACAACTTAAACTCTGTTTATAAACCATGTATTCAGTTTTCTTTAAAAGTCCTTCCTAAAAATCAGATCTTATAAGTTTAGAAACTTATAACTATCATGAATTTCAGTTACCTTGAACGTTACAAACAATACACACAAAGATTGTTCCAATTTCTTAAAACTACTATAGATATTGTTGAAAGGATAGGGTACTCCCTCGAGCTGATTGGGCTAGGTCAACAGTTCTTAAACAGACATCCAATGGCACAGTCACTGCTACCAACTCTCAACAGTTGGGATCTTGTGAAATTAAAGAGCTTCTGTTCAGATAAAAAGATTGTAACACGAGCCCAAAGGCAACCCACAGAATGGGAGAAAATCTTCACTAACCACATATCTGATAGAGCTCTATTATCCAGTGCACAAAGAACTTTAGGAAAACTAAACACCAAGGAAACTAATGGCCCAATTAAAAAATGGGCCCTGGAACTTAAAAGAAACTTTATTAGGGATGAAATTAAAATGTCTAACAAATATCTTAAAAAATGCTCCACTTCCTTAGCCATCAGGGAAATGTAAATCAAAACTTCCCTGATATATCATCTCACCCCGGTCAGGATGGCAAAAATCCATAATACAAACAACAACAAATGCTGGAGAGGATGTGGAGAGAGGGAAACTCTCCTACATTGCTGGTGGGAATGCAGGCTCATACAGCCACTCTGGCGAGCTGTGTAGAGATTCTTAAAGAAATTAAAGATTGAAATGCCATATGACCCTGCTATTCCACTTCTGGGAATAACCCCACATACAGCAAAAATCATCTCGATAGCATAAGCAAGACCATGTTCATAGCAGCACTGTTTACAATAGCAAAGTCATGGAATCAACCCAAATGTCCAATAGTTGGCAAGTGGATAAGGAAACTGTGATACATCTATACAATGGAGTACTACTCAGCCATCAAAAATGATGCATTACTGGAATTTGCTGGGAAATGGATGGGATTAGAAACAATTATATTAAGCGAAGTATCCCAGACAGAAAATTAAGCACTGTATGTACTCCCTAATAGGTGGATCCTAGTACCAAATCCACCCAGCCCACCTAGAGACACTCAAAAATAAATCTCTGTAATACCTACAGTAATTGCAAGGATTATGAACAGGAAGGATGGGGAGGGAGGGCCACACCAGAAACAAGGAGAGAGGGGACCATGTTACAGCAGAGAAAATAGGCCTCCATCAAGGACTGCAAGTAAGTAATGAGACATCTGGTTAAATTCACAGACTTTCCTTCCTGATCATTTGCAACTGATGAGGTATGATCTTACCAGAAGGGGAGGGCGTATAGACTGGCAGATAGAAAGTAACCATTTCGCAGATGGGTGATTGACCCCTCCCTCACTGTGGTTTCCTACTTTTATTACATCTACCTTTGAATGGGCTCTTATAACAAGACTCTAGTTTAACAGCTTTTTGTCTCTGGCCAGGGGGTGACATACAATACCCATCAGGATGGAGTGAAGGGCATTGCAGGAGCAGCAAAACTGCAAAAGAAAATCAACCAACCATAATCCAGAACTTCAGAGACTCTATATCAACCACCTAGAACTAGGCCAGCCTAATCTCTCCCCATCCCGAAGCTCAGTGAAATTTGCAGAAGAAGGGGCAGTAAGATTGTAAGGGCACAAGGATGGGAGGAGCAATGATATGCAAGATACTCCACACAAGTTAGGGCCGAAGCAATCATAATAGGACTTTGCATGCCCTGCGCAATGTCCAACACACTATTGATCCCACAAAGTCTAGCATTTGCTAAAGGCACCAAGATCCTTGGTGGCAAGGGATTGACAGCCACAGTAGTGTTCCTATGCTTAAGGGAACACAGGAAAGGATTCAGGGAAATGCCACTAGGTCCTTGTACATCATCGGAGAGGAGGGCCCAGAGGAGAGACTGTCAGGCACATTAAAGGATTCTCTGGGGACTGGGGGGGAGGCACTAGGGGATAGAGAGGGAGAGGTGAGGGGAGGGGGAGCAGGGGGGTCGGGGGGAGAGGAGGGAAGGAGGGAACCGGTGTACCTACTAAGTTTGTATGAGTGGAAATAATAATAAAAAATGTTTAAAAAAAAAGAAAAAGAAAAATTACCATAGATAATAATACCACATATTTTATTTTCTCCATCTTCTCTAGCTCAGTGTTAAGCCTTCCTGGAATTGAAGTTCGTGAGAAGAGGTTGAGGACAAACTGTTCTAACTTCCCAGAGAGAATAGAAGTCTCTCAAGCTAACAGAAGGAACTTGTGACTAGCACTTGGAGACAAGGCAAAAAAACTTTGTGGCTTTGAATATCCAGGAAAGTTCACCCAACCTATGGACTGACACTTGCATTCATTTTGATACTGGAAATAAAGGGCTAAGGTCCTCAAGTGCTCTCTTGAAGAAAGTTGATTTTATTAATGTAAGATACGCCATTACCGGAATATTCCCACCACCTCCACCTATTCTGAATCTAATTTCTCTCAGTAACTTTTTCTATTTTACACTGTTTGTTTGCTTTCACTAATTTTTAAAAATTGTTTTAGCCATCTTGTCTGACAAGGCACGTATCCTTTAGTTGAATGGCCAGTATCTTTCTCCAGCATTGTAGATATGTCATTAATGTCATCCTAATGGTCATTTCACATGGCTACAGCGAGAGTCAAAAAATGCTAAGTGAATGTCAGAATCCTTAGCACAGTGGCTGGAAGATGACTGACATCTGACAGTTCAAGATTCATTCTATGTATTTTCATTTGTGGGATTTTCATCCCATTGTTAAACTTTAGTTACAGTGATATGAAAGTGAGTTTTTTTAAAAGACATTATATATCATATCATATACTACTTCTCAAAGAAGTTCCATGAAAGCAGTGGGGGAAAAACTTTAAAACACCAGAAACTTGTACAGAAAACCTAAGTTGAAAATGTAGAATAGATAGTAGTTTAAGAAATCAAGGCTCAAAAAGCAAGATCAAGAATAAGAAGAGAAAGAAAACGAAATCAAGGAAGGAAAGAAGTAAGGGAAAGAAAGAGAGGGAGAAAGAGAAAAGGAAAAAGGAAAGGAAAGAAAGCTAAGCAAGTAATAGAAAAAGTTGAGAAGCAAGTCAGCTGTTCTTGATGACACATGGAAGCAATTATCTGAAATTCCTTTTAGGAAGTACTGAGTGTCTTAGTGTACCTCCACTCTATCCAGGTGGATTTTATCTGGAAGCAGAAGACTGACTGCTTATTCTGTTAGGAGGTTAAACACAGAACTCTGGACTGGGACGCAGATGCTTAGCCATAGATACCGGGTGCCTGTCTTAAGTCCTTTATCTGTTCTCCCTCCATCCCCAGTTCAACAGGGAAAGCCTTTTCTGGGGAAAACTGTCCAACCCCAGAGAGACCTAAAGATGCTGCATTTAAGATTCCAGCCAGTTCCGTGTCTGGGGAGGATCTGCTCCTCAGAGTATCTTATCTATAGAAAACAGGCAGCTGTCTGGAACTTTCTCTTTCATAAGAGCATTAAGGCTGTGCACAAGGGCTGAGCCCATGGGGTTCAATCACCCTTAGAGGACCCCCAACCTGATGCGATGACTTTAGCGAGCAGGTTTTGCATAGTATCGTTTGAGGGCTGTTACACTTATTCTGCATTGTTGCTCATAAATTCATACAAAAAGATTCATGGGAAGGAAGAATTTTATTCTTGGCTTATGATCATCTAGTTATAGTTCTTACTCCAGCTTGACAAGAGAGTCCACACCAACACCAAGTGAAAGGAACTGGCCACACATATCCACAGGAAAGCTGAGAGAAAGGCAAACTTCCCTGGTCAAACAGCATGCTTGTCCAAGTACACAGAAGAGTGCTAACTTACCTCACCAGCGCCCCCCATTTCATCCATCTGCCTAGAGACTAGACCCACCCACCCATTGACTGGGTTTCATCCCGTCAATTAAATAATCTCCTGCAGGTTTGCTTAGGGCTTAACTTTGCTTAGGTGCCCAGAGCAAAAACCTTCGACTGTCAAGTTGACATCAGTAGTTGTGTACCACAGCGGGACACAAACAGTGGGGTGACAGACCTGTTCAACAACCCTGACAGACCAGGGAAGGCAATACTGGAGGCGAGTAGTCACCCACAGGTACACAGCGTCCCCTGAGCTTTCCGTGTGGAGCAGGCAGCCGCAGATCCCCATGCACGCATCCTCCAAGGTGAAACTCAAAGACCAAAGTAAACAAAAGGTATAGCTAGAACGACAAAATGGCTGTGATTTTTCAGAGTAATGGTGGGCTACAGGGTGACCGGTCCCAAAGTCTAAAACTAAATGCCATTTTCTCTGTTGACTGCAGTCTAATCTGAAAGGCAAGTTCTGTATTTCTATGGCTACCATCTGGTTGGCATGGGCTCAAAAATCTGAAACAAAAACCAAACCTTTCGGAAGCTTGTGAGGGAGTATTGCGGAGGTACAGCGAGAAGTTACGCAGGCAGGGCTAGGAAGAAAATATTTTGTATAGTATCCTGGTTTTCAAAGTCAACTAATTTCTGGACCATCAGTGTGACTATCAGCTTGACCTCTTGTCTTGCCAGAGTGTGGTTCAAACATCCTCTGAAGTACATAGGAAACCCTGACTCATTAAGCAATCTTTATCAGAAGAATGTTTGGAGGAAGAGCTGAAGTTCTGAGCCAGCTTTCAAACATTGCCTGTGTTAGCCGCTAATCCCTGTGACCAAGTTGAAAAGTGCACTTGAAGAAGAAGGAGTTATTTTGTTCATGGCATCATGGTCCCGCCCCTTCCCCATCATAGCAGAAATATCAAGGCAGCACCGAGAGGTTCACGGTTCACAGCAGGGTGAACAGGAAGCAGAGAGAGGATGCCCTTCCCCATCTTTACGTTGTATTCTATCCGCCCGTACCCCATGGAATGATGCTGGCATTCATGGGTACGGGTGAATTTCTCCTTTCCCTCAGTCAATCCTTTCTCTGATAACATATGTAACTCACAGACATATCTGCACCTGGAGGTGTGCTTTACTAACTAAGCACTGTGCTTCTCAATCCAATTGAGTTGACAGATTTAACCATCATATGTCCCGAGAACTGCGCCTCCCATGAGTCACATCTTAGTATATTGTTCCTGTCACAGGAGCTGGCTTGCAACTTATCCACACTCTAGAACTGGTTAGATGTGGCAAGATGCCAGCACCGGGACTTAAGGATGTCTGGAAGCTTCTTCTCTTTTGCACTTCAGGAGCTGAGCATTCAAGCAGGATGTTAGGCGGTTCCGCTAAAGGGGCCGCTTGTGTAGACCATGTGCTGCTGCTGAGAGGGAAGGCCTCAGGGTTGTGGGGACAGGAGAAGGACTCAAGTCTTCCAGCGTCTTAATAGAATCTTTAGATAGTTCCAGCTCCAGCTGCCACGGGACAGAGGCTGTGTGAGAGACCATGAGAGAAACCAGAAAATTGCTTTGTGGATCAGTTGCCTGCAATTCTATGACAGATCTTAACTGGTCAGAACAGCTGCAAACACAGGACAAGCTTACCAATAACCAGGGAAGAAGGAAGGGAAGAGAAAGACCAAATGGGAAATTGAATCTGCTTGTAAATAATCAACAACAGCAAGGACCTGAAAGATGTCAGGTGCTTGTGAATCACAGGCTGGGAAGGAACCTCCCCAAGCCCAGGAGTTTCAGCAACTGAGTTTGATCTGGCTGAGTGGTATATACTAGTGAACAGGGATGATTAGATGACAGGCAAAATGGACTTCTAGTATTCTCTGCTTATTCCTTTTCTGAATTTCCAGCCCTTTTTTAGGTATACATGGGCAGCTTGATTTATTTATTTTTTAATTATTCTTTTTCAATCTTTATAAGTGGAGTGACTCATTCCTTAATCTCTTTTGGGCTAGGATACACAAATACACAATACACCTGTATTGCACACATTTTTACTGGAGAAACTTGAAAACTAACTTTGAGTATTTAGCAGCTCCCAATGATCTTCAACTAGACTGACAGTGCATACCTTGGCTGATATTTTTCTGCCTTGTTTGGAACACTGAGTGGTTTTGGTTTTTTATTCAGTTCTAAATACTCATGATTAGTCCAGCTCCAAAATGACATTTGATTTCCCCAGGGTTGCATCTCTCTGATGAAGTTTGCAAAACAAACAAACAAACACAAAAGCAGCCTTGACACCAACAGAAAACTACTTGTGATGATATAAGAAACTTTATTACTGGACTTAGGCCATGACTGAGTGGCAGTGTTTGCTTAGCATGCACAAGACTTTGTGTTCAATTCCCAGCATCTACTCCTACAAAAGAAGCTTAACTTACTTACTCTGGACCTGACAAATATGCTGCTAAACCCACTTGTTAAAACTTGTTCCTCCAAAACTCTTGTCGAAATCAGCCATTGTGACTGCTGAAAGGTAGAGTCATGTCATAGCTATTCTTCATTGTTGCCAGTAAATTCATGACCAACCAACTGAAGGGAACAAGGGGTTTTACTCTGGCTTATAATTGTCTGCCCACACCAGCACCAAGGGCCAAGGGAAGTGGCCACACCGAATCCACAGGACTGCCGAGAGGGACAACCCTTACTTGCTGGACCAACTTTTCTGGCCAAGTATGCAGAAGGATGCCGACTTCCCTAACCAGTTCTTTCTGCTTATTCACCTGCCCAGGGACAAGCCTCATAGACCATGAGCTGGGCCTTCCTCATCAACTAGGCAGTCTCTTGAAAGCTCATTTGAGGCCTAACTCAACCACTGACTCTTTACAAGTGTATCCAGAGCCCTAACACTCAACTATCAAGTTGACACCGGTATCTAACTATGACTAGCCCTTAATGGAAACAGATGACTAAAGGGATTAATGCCTGTTCTATGAGACTGGAGTGTTACAAAGTGAGGCATGTACCCTCATGTTCTCATTTCTCACAGCACCAAGCCTTCCCCAAATACAGTTGTTCCATCTTGGCCTTCCAACTTCCAGAGCCATGCATGAAATAAGCTTCTGTCCTTTATAAATTACCCAGTGTCAGGTATTTTGTTATAGCCACACAAAAATACACTAAGACTGACCATTTCAAGCCTGCTATAACTCAGATGCCCAGTGTGCCATCATATTGGTGTTCAAGTCATTTACTAGACTCAAACATGGAGTCCTCAGGTACTGCGTTAGTTCCTACTACATTAAGACAAGGTCTTTGCTCTTATAAAGAGCTCACAATGCAGAAAGAGACAAATGCAACACTGATAATTACATTACAGTGGTGCTTATTAAGAGAGAGACTGGTAGACAGAGTTATTATAGCATGAGGAAGTGTAGTAAAGCAGTGGGCTGAGAAGACTTTGCAGCAAGTCCACTTGAGTTGGAGCCTAAAAAAGTGAATGAGACTCCTTCAGGGAGAGTAAATAATTGTTCATAAGTCGTCGTCTAGAGGGTACCTTGGGTTATGGGAAGGTGGATTCTCAGTGTTGCTGCATGCACCAGGAAAGGAGGAAGAAGAAACTGAATCTGAAGGCTTTACAATCACATGGAGATGTGTTCGTAGCTGGAACTCAGGATTAGGTGGTTGGGACGCGAGGCCTTAGGACTTTAGGTAAAACAATGTCACAACCAGGTCTGGGGTTTAGAAGTTGACTTTGTTAGGGGCTGGGGAAATGGTTCAGGAGCTAAAGCCTTTGCCTTGCAAGTAGAAGGACCTAAATTTGGATCCCGGATCTCACACAAAAATGGAGGCGGCCTGCAATTCTGGCCCTGGAAGGCAGAGCCTAGGAAACCCGAGAACAAAACAATAAGAAGGTAGAGCAATCCAGGAAGATTCCCGAAGTTACCCTTTGGCCTACACACACACACACACACACACACACACACACACACACACACGCACGCACGCACGCACACACACACGCACACATGCACTCAAAACAAAGATGTCGACTGGGTTAGTTAGCTGGGATAGGGTGCAGCAGAAAGCAAGGCTGACATTAGAGGCAGCAAAGAGAGCTTCCAGCTGGTCGCCTGAATCACCTGAATCAGGTGATGATATTGAAGACAATGGAGACACAGATCGGAGGCCATCGCGTGTGTTCCGGGAGCCGAGAAGGGCTATTCACAGTGTGGGGCTGTGGCTACACCTACATCCCCTGCTTGGTAGAAACGCAAATGCGTGAGCATCACCCACGCACTCTACAATGACACCTATGGGATATGGCTCAAGCTTCCCAGGTGATCCATGGGCTCACCTGCACTGGTGCTCTCTGGGCCGGAACCTGAGGTTCTGTTTGTATTGCATTTTCCACAGATGCCTATGGGTACATTCAGCATCTAGTGAGACAGAAGGTGATGGTGACAATTTTCCTTGGAGCCCAGGACAGATGGAGGAGCCCAGGGATGATGTCATCTCCATCTGTCCTGTGAAAATCGCTCTGCATCTCTCAGATACATTGAGGTGCATCATTGTGTTTTGTTTTTTTTTTTTAATGTGAAACCACCTCAAATCCATGGAAGCATTACAAATACAGAGCCAAAAAACTTTTTCCCAAAATACTTTGTAACCTGTCAACATGATTTCCCATCAACCCTGAACACGAGTGTTAGGTTTCCTACAAGTAAGGCTGTTCTCCTCTGTAAATCCAGTATGGCCATCAAAGTCAGGAAATTAACACTGGGATGTTATCCTCAAATATAACCTAAATATTTCAAATTTCCCTGTAGTATTACAGCAAACTCCAGGATCATGTGTCTCCTTTGTTGTAGAAGTCCCTTGAGTTTCCTTTCCTGGGCATGGTAGATGCATTGTCCTGTGGAGTAGCAGCTGATGGGCTCTCACTCCTGCAGAAGGGGATGCCTTCCTCCTGATGGGATTCAGGCTGTGCATCCTTGGACTGCTACAGAAGCGATGCTGCTTCTCCCTGAAGGCCATGGGGTGCTGAAGCATTTTAACTCACTGCATCACTGGGGACCTTCATTAGGATCACTCCGTTAATTGAGGTCTGCCAGGCCTCTCCTCTGCAGTCTTCCTCCCCCTCTCTTTGTAATTCATAAGCATTTATGGATGGGTAATTTAAGACTATGTAAACATCTCATCTTATGAAACTTTTACCCACGTATTCACAGCTTTCTGGACCAATGGATTTCCAGCATATTATAATGTTTTGCTGTCGTTCGGCTACATGTTCAACTGTCCCAATCAGGGTCAATGGAAGGTCTTCAAGGAAGTGTGAGTAGTGACAGTTCTTAGAGCATGCCTTCACTTTCCAACATGAGACACATCTTTCAGGCTCTCCGCCCTAGCTGTGGATTCAGCATTTTCTCCTAGGAACACTGAATCATTTTGGTGTAACTTGCTATTGGAGAGTTAACATAGGGAATGAAGAATTTTCACAAATAGTGAGGTATTGCTGATCCTAGGTTTTCCTTATAGATCTGGAGACTACACACACACACACACACACACACAAAGAGAGAGATGCTTGCACAGGTACATAAACACATATGTGCATGTACACACATAGATGTTTATACATGTACACAAACACATACACCCGCACATAGACACACACTCACGTATATTAGCATCCTTGTTTCTGTATCTCCCTAAAAGCATCTCTAGTTCCACTCCTTGGGATTTATTCTAATTTACTCTCTTATTGTATTGGCAACTCCCTTCTCCAACAGTCGAAACCCCTGTTCTGTTGGTTTTAGTGCATTTATTTATTTGATCCATTTTCTTCTATGTACTGATTTTATGTTACTGGGGCCAGAATCCACTTCCACTTGGTCCTTATTATCTTACAACAGGCTTCCTTCCACACTTATGTCCTTTTGGCTCTCCTTAGGTTTCATGGAAGAGATGGAGAAGAGAAACAGGAAGAAACAGAACAAAAAGAGGAGGAGTGAGAAGGAGAAAGATGGTTAAAAAAATGAAAGGAGGAAGAGACATCATACTTTGGATTCTTATTGTGATCTTGTTTGGTAATTGAGGCTAAGATTGCACCTGTTTGAAAGATGGGAAGGGCTGGTTCAGTAGCTAAAGTGCTTACTGCACAAGCGAAAGGATTAAAGTTCAGATCCCCGGATCTCACCTAAAACGCTAGGTAGTGTGGCAACCTGCCTGTAATTCTATCTCAGGAAGGCACAGCCTGGGAATCTATAGACCAGCCCTATAGGTGAGCTCTGGGTTTAATTGAACACCCAACCTCAAAAGAATAAAGTAGAAGAGCTATTGAGGGTGATCCTAATAATCAACCCTTCATCTCCACACACAGGTGCCCTCATGTGTGTGTATACCCCATATACTTGCATGTACTCATGCACATGTAAACACCATGCACACACGTATGCACACAGGTAACTCATATATACATAGACATGAAAATGGAGAGAAAAAATTGAAGATAGGGAAGCTAAAACAGGAGAATTAATGCCTCATCCATGCCCAATAGTATGGTCCAACTGACAGTCAGCCCCAGAGCTATGTGTGTAAGTCTAGTTAGACCTCAGCCCCACATTGCTACATTCTTTCTGCTTGGTTTGGTTTTGAGACAGGGTCTTGTTGTGTAGCCCTGGCTGTCATGGAACTTGCTAAATAGCAGAGACCCATCTTGAACACACAAAAATTCTATTGTTGCCACCCAAATGCTGGGATTTACCACCATGTCCAGATGCATTGTCTTCTGAACACATAGGCGTCAAGCGAGGATTGCTTGGTTACAATAGGGCTGGGCTGTAAGGAATGAAACTACAATGGCAACACATATCTTGGTTATTAACTCACAGATAGTCTTGATGGTCTCTGGAAAGTCCCCTGAGAAATACACTGTGTGGCCTTGGGTAGTATTATTCAAATACTGAAGTTTAAATCTTTAGTGAACCCCAAAGATCCCTGTGCTAAAGATTTGGTCTCTAGAAAGATACTATTGGGTGGTACTGGAACAGATAAGAGATACAATTTGGTAGGCGGTCTAGAGGTCACTGGAGGTGTGACTATGAGGGGACAGTAGAACCCCAGTACCTTCTTCCTTCTCTTTCACTTTCTGGCCATGGCTTGATCAGCATTGCTCTTTTGCTCATTGTTTCACGATGCACTCAGGTGCATCAGACCTCAGGTCTAAAAGCCTCAGGGCAATCTATCAGGAACTGGAACCTCTAGAACTATGATCCAATCGATAACTTCCCGTTTAACGAGATAACTCAGCAGGTAAAACCTGGTGACCTGAGTTTAGTTCCCAGAGTCCATGAGGGAAGAAAAAAATTGGACTTTTTGACATCTTCCTCTTTATCCTTGAGTATGTCTGTGTCTGTTATAGTGGTAGGAAATCAGCTAACACGGGTGGTCACAGGGTATAGACATCCTCCTTCCACCCGTTCACATTCCTTCCACCAGAGGGTAAATCCTTCACTTGCCCAGAACAGGACAGTTTTCCTGAAGATTTACTAGCAGGAAAGGCCCTATCCAGCATGTTTTCTGAGATATCCCAGGTAATTGTGTTCCGGGAGCCTAGAATAGGACTATTCAAAGCGAGGGCAGTGGCTGCACTAACATCCCCTGCTTGGTAGAAATGCAAATTCTTGAATACCACCCACGCCCTTCGAAATAGCAACTTGGGTGACAGAACATGGGATTTCCAAGTGATTCATGCACTCAGTCACCTGCTCTCTCTAGACCAGAGCATGCACGGGTATGGATGAATCTACTTTTAAAGCAGATCTGGCCAAAGTCAAAGGTCTGCTGAAGTTTGAGAATCACACAGTGGAACTGTCTTCTGAGTTCCATATACAGCCTCTCAGAATGTATCGTTGTTGATCAAGGTTACATTAAATAGGAACCTAAAAGGAAGACTTTTTCCAGGTTGGTATTGTGTTATAAATTTTATGGTTAAAGATTTAAGAACGGCATACTCGGCTGAAGTCTTTACTGCGTTTTTTCTCATGCACAGAATTGTCTTTCCCTCCCTTCTTTTCTTAGACTACCATAGTTTTTTCCTTGTGAGATTTTTTTTCATTTTAATTATTCACTGATTGTCGTCAGTAATATGCTTGTTGGGATCACGAGCTGCAATTTTACAGGAGTTCATGCCTCTCATTCCTGTACGAGCTGCAGAGGGCAGGTGCTATAAAATCATTTTGTTTATGTTTATAGTGCAATCACGAAGCGTAATGCTTGACAAGCCGCAGACTGATAATCATCTGTTGAAGGCAAGAATGTGGTAGGTGTCATTTGAGATGGCACCAGATGACCCTCCCCCTTCTCTGGTAGTCCTGCCCCTCCAGCCATTCTCCTGCTCTTGGGAACGGGCTGGACAGTGTGAATGTCTTCTAGTAAATGAAGTACGACAACAGTGATGAGTATTAAGCTAAATGTGGCTGGCCACACCTGTATTCCTAGGACTCAGGAGGTCAAGGCAGTAGGCTTGCTATAATTTGGAGACTAGCCGGGTGAGAGAGTTGACTCCTTGCATGAAAACAAGACAAAACGAAAAACAAACATAATGAATTAAAAAGGAGCCATCTCTAGTTTACCAAAAGTAAGATAGCTTTGCTGCGAATGACTTTTCTTCTCTCTTTGGTTGGCCATCTGAGCCAGATCGGCTGCCATGAAAGTTCCCTATGGAGCGGAGTGAATGGCAGGGAACTGCTGTCTGCAGCCAGTTACCTATTGAGGAGCCAGGGCCTGCCAACAACCACCTGACTAAGCTTGAAAGCAGGTTCTCCCTCTCAGTCTCCAGAGACAGTGCGTATACTGCATCCGTGGGAGAGAGCTGAGGCAGATGCTCCCAGCTACACTGCAGTCAGACTCCCAACACAGAGCAACTATGAGACAGTGAACATTGTTTCGGAAGCCACCCTGGGGGATAGCTCATAAGGTAGAAATAGGTAACTGTGCAAAGTAAACTCTTGAATTGTATTGGACAGTTCCCCCATGCTAACTTTGACCCCACCCTTAAAGATAGCATACTGCCCCGCTTTACAAACAAACCCAGGGATGATCCGAGAGATGAATTAATTTGCCCTGGTCACAACAAGTCAGTGACAAGAACAGGATTTAAATTCAGATTTTTCTAGTTTCAAAGATGAGCTCTTTTCCATAAGCCATTCTGCCTCTAGATTTAATATAGAACTCATTTTGCACTCCCATTACCAAGGCCAAAGAGCAGGAAAATTTTCCCAAGTTCTCATCTTTATTCCCTATGACTCATACCTAACTTTTCCAAGTACTTTCACTTTATCTTTTCAATGAATCATTCTCGAAGATACTACAAATTGAATTCTGATCTTCTCCTACCTCCTGCTACCTTCCGCTTGGGATCCGTCGTCCTCCTGACTTCTCCAGCCACCACCCGTGACTCACTACAGAGGAGGAAGACCTTTGGGGAGTGGTATTGATATCGGTAGATTGGAAGGAGGGTGAGTCATGAGCCACAGATCTGACTTTAGTGCTTGTCTGATTAATGTTCTTTGAAGACCAGCCGAGTCACTGGCTGTGAGGAGGACTATAGGGGAGCAGTGGGTCAAAGCAAGGTGGGATCCCCATAATGACACTGCTGAAATTTCCAGCAGAAATAAGTACATACAGGGTTAGGATTCATCCAACTTCATACAAATACACATGAGGCTTCTCTAGGGAAACCTGCATGATAGAAGACAGGGAACATCTACCACTAGCAGCAGCTGCCTGCCATTCCTGAGACCATTATTGGAAATCTCAAAAGATACCTGTCCAGATTATCAGGTAATTTTATAGTCAACAAAATTGTCCACATTTGGAGGATTTACCTATGTTCCCACTCTGAGAACTTCATATATATATATTCTGCATACATATGCACAGAAAGAATTAAGAGCACATCTTCTTGGGCTGATGGTATATAGCTCAGGGATAGAGTGTGTGCTTACTAAGGTCCTGAGTTCAAGTCCGAGCACAATAGAAAATGCAAGGATGCATTCATTCTCTGTAGCTTAGGTTGCTTCCAAAGAATTTCTTTGCTGATAAAAAGTCTTTTAGGTCTGTCTTGAATACAATTATAAATGAAGCCCAGTAAATGATGTATGCTCATTAAACTCGCCTAAAGTAGAAAACCAAATACTCTGCTTCTAATAGAATTACATGCAGGTTTATGGAATACACACATTGTCACTGGGAGATTTCTTCCCTCCCTCCGTACTCTCTCCATGCTTTTCTGTTCCCGGTAGCTCTGTTTTTTAATTCCCCTTTGGCAGTTGGTTTCTTTTCCTCCCTTGACTGCTTCTGAATGTGCTGTAATCCTCTTTTCTGCTTACCGTCCCTTTTCCTACAGGTAAATGAACTGTATCCTGCCGTGGGACAGATGCACCCTGAAGAGAGAGGGTGACAATTGCTTTGTCCGATGCTGTCACTCATGCCTGGGATGTGAAGCAGACATTTTTAAAAGTCCAAGGGCATATTTAGAAAACAGATGGGAAACAAATGAAGCATTGACGGGTTTGCAAATTCCAGTTCTTTCATATTTGTCTGCCTGGGAGTGGGTGGGACAGAGGGATGTAAGGGAATAATGAGGGCATGGGCAGGGAGCGTTGATGATTTTTCCCATTCTTAGGTTGCGGGTCAAAGGAAGGATGTGGGGAGGATGCGCTTATCTTTTGCTTTGTCCTCCAGCACTGTCGTAAGTCACGAAGTTCCTTGCAATTTAAAGTTGTCGTTAGGGAGTTCCTAACAGCTTTCTAAGTATGCATCATTCAACAAACACACATCGATACAGATTAAATGAAGATTGAGTAGAACTTCATCGCTAGGTGACGTGGCTCAAGGCAAATCCTAGCACTCAGGAGAACTATTTTAGTTTGATTGTAACATAGGCTAAAGCATGAGTTTCAGGCCAATTTGGATCTCAGGATGAGATCCTGTCTCAAAAGACACAATGAAACAAACACAAAGCCCACAAGCCCAAGAACTTTATGTACATTTAAGAGAAAGTGAAATCCTATCAAATAGGAGCCAGCTCCTGTGCTCTTATCCTGATTTTAAATTTCTCACCACCAGCATGCTCAGCAGTTTTGCTAGATTAACAGAAGATCACAGGCCCTGGGATGAAATCAAGAGAAGGTTCAGGAAAGAGCTTCTGTAAGTAGCTTACCATCATTATAAGAAAACACTGAGATAAACAAACTTCTAAGGGGAAACTACCTTGACTCAGAGTTGCAGAAGTTTTAGTCCATGGTTGCTTGGCTGATTGCTCTTAGTCTGTGATGAAGCACAATATCATGGCAGAAGCATCTGGCGATGGGTACCTGTTCACCTCATTTAGCCAACAGAAAAGTGAAACGGTCCGGGTCACAATACACTCTTCAGAGACATAACCCCCAGTGACTTTGGTCTTCCAACTAGGTCCCAACTCCTGAAGTTTCCACCTTCTCTCAATAACCACCAGCTGGAGGCCAAATCATCAGCCTATGCAGCTTTGGGGGAATATTCCAGATTCAAGTTATACAGACATGCTATCTAAGCCTTGGGCTGTGGGAATACTTCTGCTGTAATTTAATTGAGAAATCTTCCCCCACAGGTTCATATTTGAAAACTTGGCCCACAGCCAATGGTACTGAGTTGGGGAAGCTGTAGACGTTTTAGGAGTTAGGACCTAGTTGGAGGAAGTGAGTCCCGGGGCAGGTCGCTTGAGTGCATATGATCCTTGCCTTCTTTCTGTTGTGTCCGCTGGTTCCTGGTCTAGCTGTCATTTGAAAAAGCACCGCCGAACACTACCAGCATCACTGAGGGGCTTCTCTTTTGTGATGGGCTCTGCCCTTCCTCCCTTAAGTTACTTCTGTCAGAAACTTTGCAGTAGCAATGAGGAAAGGAAATGCTGCAATCTCACAAAAAAGTTAAAACCAGTGCTTGCTCCATTCATACGCTCATCCATCAGGTGTTTACTGGGCACCTCCTCTGCACCGGGTTTAGCTCATGCCTGGGAGGAGCCTCCTGCATTAAGGAGCAGCCCTGTCACTCATCCTTCCTGCCTGCCCAATGAAGAGGGGTGTCCCAGATGCCCCAACTTCTGCCAAAGAAGAATTCCACTCCATTTACAGAGACTCACATATTTCTTAAATATAATGAGAGTCCCGAGCAGGTCACAATTCTGTGTTTAAGAGGGATTCATAGGAACTGAAATGGCTCTATTTTCCTTGGGAAGTAGAGTCCTACCTCTGATAAAAATGAAACAAATCAACACTGTGACTGGAGAAGTAACTTCACAACAAAAGTCAAGGAATGTTGTGGTTCCTCTCTGTGCTACTGATAAATTCATGATAAAATGGCATAAGGGGGAAACAAAGGGTTTTATTCTTGGGTTAATAATTGTCTGGTTACATTCTTACTCTAGGTGGGGAAGTCAGGGAACACCAATAGCAGGGTCCGAAGGAATTGGCCACACCATATCCACAGGATTGCTAAAGGACGCCAGCCTCACTTGCCAGACGGCATGTCTGCACAAGTATGTTGAAGAATGCCATCTTCCTTTGCCGGCTCCTTCCATTTTATCCACCTGCCCAGAGGATGGTCCCACCCACCCTGGAGTGGCTCTCCCTCCATCAATTAGACATCTCCTGCAGGCTTGCTAGAGTTTAACTACTAATTATTTACAAATGTGCCCAGAGCAAAAACTCTTCAGTTGTCAAGCTGACATCTGTATCTGACTATGACAGGGACTGAATCCATGAAGTGGCCTGAGGCCTTCAAGTGCAAGGCAGAGAAATCTGACACATGCTCCAAGATCAGTATCTCCCAGGTAAAGTCAGCAGTTGGGTTTTGGACATTTATTTACTCTTGTGCTATATTCATGGCATGGGTAGAATAAATGTTGTATTCCATCCTTTAGACATTTTAAGTTGAGGTGGGGACATGAATGCATGCATTTGCATAGCATCTACAAACTATTTCTACTGTACACTGAGTTACAGAAAAGAATACATTCAAAACGAAGGGATGCTCGAGGAAACAGCTGAGTAAAGTTTGCCACAGAAGAGTTCTTGGAAGAGATGAGCTTAGAACTCGATACTAGATGCGCATGTATATGGGGGCTTTCCCATGGTTCTATTTGCTTGCTCATCCATAGAATGGATGCAACATAAACAGACGGCAGGAGTTTTGAATAAATGTAATGTGACAACATGGATACATTATCTAAAAAGAACCAGTGAATATCAATCTCCCTTCCCTGTTTCATTTATTCAACCCACATTTTGTTGTTGTTATTATTGATAAAAACTAAGGAATAGTATACTGCTTCCATGTTGTATAATAAGCATGAATTACTTTTTTGGTTGTGAATGTGTGTGTATTAGTGTGTAAATGCACATGTATATGTGTGTGTGCATGTGGGGTGTGGGCAGAGGTTGACATCAATTGTCCTCTTCTGTTATTCTCCACCTTATTTTTGAGGCAGGGCCTCACTGAAGTTCAGTGATTTGGCTGGGCTGGCTGGGCGGTGAGCCCCGGCCATGCTTCCGTCTTCATCCTGCCCAGCTGTGGGATTATAGGCACATACCAGCCCCCTTGGCTTTTTACAAGGATGGAGGGATCAGGTTCCCATGCTTGCATAGTAAGTCCTTTACCCACTGAGCCATCTCTCTAGTTCCATGAATTACTTTTGCAAGGGTGTGGAGTATGTGTGTGTGTGTGTGTGTGTTTGTACTTGGTGTTCATGAGTGTGGGTGTGAGTCCATGAAGGCCAGAAAACAACTTTTGAGCATCCATTCTTGCCTTTCCATTTTGTTTGTGACACATGCGTCATCTCTGCTGAGTAAGCCAGGCTGGCTTACTTGAGTGAGCCTTTGAACTTCTGGAGATTCTCACGTTCCTGCCTCCCATTCCTGTAGTCTCACGAGGATTCCAGATGCGTATGTCACCATGTCTGGCTTTCACATGGGTTCTGGAGGTCCACATTCAGGAACTCAGGTTTGTATAACAAATGCTTTACCACCCCAGCACTATGAATGGCTTTTAGCAAAAAGAAAACACAGTGCCAAATGAAAATGATGATTCATGCATACTGTTCCGGTCCTAAGGAAGTTATAGGTTTTAATGATTTCACAGCAGATCGAGTTAGGGTTTTCCAGCCCCATGTAAATGTTCTGCGAAGCTGGTATTTGTTAGTTAAATCTGGCGTAGCCGTGGCAGATGTCAGCAACCGGATGCTGTGTTCAGCACGTCGCTTCATCACGTCCCAAGGTGTGGTTAGGGCGAAGTCCCCAGCATTCACTGAGCCTAGAGCTTGAGCATATCGGTGTAACAGCTCTGAGCCATCATGGCCTAGGGGAGGCAGCCCTGCTGGCGACAGTGGCTGGAAGCACACAAAGTTGCACTGCCTAGAGTTGTAGTCTCAGCACTGTGTGCAGCTATTAGACCTCAGGACCTTTCTGGCCCCACCCAGGTCATCCCTGCAATGAAGAACTAAACCTACTGCTTCAAGTTGTCATGGAGACAAAAAAACCACTTTCCAGGGAAATGCCATTAACCTCAGACCTCTAAATTCCTCTGAGAAAATACTGATGTGAGAAATGGTTCCTCCGAGTTCCAGCTCTGGTCATCGAAGTTCCTATTGTGCTATGGGTTCAGTTATGGTCTCTCCCGAAAATCTAGCACTTGCTCCCCTTGACAGATGACCTTATTTGGAAATAAGGTGTCCATGGTGGTAATCATGATATAGTGAGTACATTAAAGTGAATCTTAATCCAGTATGATTGGTACTCTTATAAGAAGGGAAATTTCGTCAGAGTGAGAAACGAGCTTAGAGGAGAGATGGCAAGAAGAGATACAGTGAGGAGGTGGTCATCTACAAGGAAAGGAACGCCAGAGGCTTCCAGAATGCTGGTGTAAGGGCTGCTACACCTTCGATTTCTGACTTCTACAAGTGCAAGACGATAAATTTCTATTGTTTTAGCCACCACTTTGGGTACCTTGTATGACGCAGGAAATGAATGTATACACAAAAGAGCCCACTCCCACTAGAAACCAGGGTATCTGACTCTCAGATGATGAGGATCTTGTGTGAATTCCTGAAAAAGGAAGAGGAACTAAAGATATTAGATATAGATTGTTGAAAACAGGTGAGACCAGGTTGGGCACTCTTTTGATTGGCAATAGCTATGGGCAATTTGTTCAGCAGTGAGTACACTTCTGCCTGCCTCATCTTTATATCCATTCTGTTCTGTGTTGAAATGCAGTTGCATGGGGCAGTTAGTCTAACAATGGTTTCAATTTTCAGCAACTTGTCTCTTCCTCTCCCCTTTAGAGAGGCAGACGGGGCCACTGTCAAGGGCTAGTGGGAGAGAGAAGTCGGGATAGCTTTTTCTGATTTTGCTGTTTTTTTCTAAAGTCCTATTGAATGTCCCTGTGGAGGAAAGGCTGAGTGCTTCTGGTCTTACCTTTCTGGAAATGGGAGGGCCACAAGAGGCAGGAAAAGTGAATTCCAGGGAAGTTAGGGCATGCTGGGGTGGTGACAAATTATGATTTCTCATTTCATCACAACACAACCCCCAACATGCAGCACCTTTTCCCTGAATTCGCTTTTCCTGTCTCTCGTGCCCCTCCCAGTTCCAGGAAAGTAATGCAGAAAGCAGTTTCCCATTCTCCTCCAGCACAGTTCACAAGGCTAGAATGAATCACCACCAAAAAGGATAAGACTGGTGGTGGATGGAATTTGGGGTTCTAGCCACGCCTTTGAAAGCCTGGGAATCTGATGACAATCTAAAAAAATATGCATTGGGGCTCTTCAGAGAATGTATAAGCCAGGCATGGTGGCACCTGGACTTGGGAGGTAGAGGCAGGAGGAAAAGGAACTTCAGGTTATTCTTAGCTATGTAGCCACTTTGAGGCCAACCTGGGCTAGCTGAAACCCTATCTCAAATAAAGTTTTGAAACATGTATAGTTAGTCCTTACTCCTGCCAGATTATTTAACCTTTATTATATGGATGGAAATATAAAATAATAACAAAAATTTAAAAATTAAAAATGTAAATTGGGGCCAGCAAGATGGCTCAGCAAGTCAGGCTCTCAGGCCACAAGCCTGACAGCCTGACTTTCCTGAAACCCATAGAAAGGCAGAAGGAGAGAACTGACTCCCCAGTTGTCCTCTGGTTCTCACGGGCACATCATGCACACCTCAATGATAATAATTGTTTTTAATTTAGAGAGCATGCTGTTGGAACTGAGCATATTGCTCAGTGCTTGTTAGTGTGTATGTTCAGTGTGTGCAAGTCTCTGGTTACAATCCCCAGCACTAAAACACAAAACATTGCTTTAAATGGAGCCACACCAGAGAAAGCAAAAACCAAAATGGAAATGAAATTGTCTGTGATTCCATGACTATAATATGTCTTTGCAAATATCAAAGTATAAGGGAATTGTTAAGTAAAGCATAGATATTCATATCCATGCAGTTGAAGTTGAATTTTAGGCATTTAAATGAAGCTACAAGTAATTTTATAAGTTGCAATTTGCAAGTACTCCCTGTGTGTGTGTGTGTGTGTGTGTGTGTGTGTGTGTGTGTGTGTGTGTGTGCATGTTTGTATGGTTATGTGTACATGTGTGAAGAAGTCAGAGGTCAAAACTGGGTGTCTCTCTCTATTGCTTTCCATATCATTTTTTAAAAGGGTGGGGTGGGAGGAAGGGAGGCATGTGTGGAGTTTAGAGATTCTCTCCTGCCTTCTCTTCCCTGGGTTCTAGGAATTAAACTTAGGTTGCTAGCTGTGCGTGGAGGAGCCTCTACCTGCTGAGCAGTTTCACTAGCCCCCTTATTTTGTGAAATAGGATCTTAAATTGACCCAGAACTCACCAATTCAGCTATTCTGCCTGGGTCAGTGAGCTCTGGGATCCATCAGTGTCGGCCTCCCCAACACCAGAATTATAGATGTGCTCATGCCTGGACCCCACACGGGTGCTGGGGGCTACGGTCCCGGAACCTTTACCAGTGAAGCCATCGCCCAAGCTTCCAGATTTCACTTTTTAAAAGGTTTTGTATTTTATAAATACTTTACAGTGCCATCACCCAAGGTTCCAGATTTTACTTTTTAAGAGGTTTTGTATTTTATAAATGCTTTACAATGCCTTGAAAGTGCTTTCTATCTAGAATTTCATACGTTCATATTTCAGTCCTTACTTTTCTGTTATCTGATGATTCAGCTTAAATTTTTTCGAGAACTCTCCCTCCTTTTTTAGATATTTCTGACAACTGAAATTGCCTTACAAAGCAAGAGGACACAACTTGAAAACCGTGCAAGTCATTTTTTCTTCCAAATAATGAATATCTGAGATTTTTAGTTTCTGGAAAGAAAATCTTTATTTTAGCTTACATTTTTGCAAATTCCGGAACAAAGCAGTTTTCATGTTTTTCTCATGCTATAAGTCTTTGGGATCTACATACCTACATGAAAGTTAGTGTCTACCAGTTCCAAGTCTGGCCTTGCTGACAATATTTGGTTGTTCATACAATTCAGAGGTTCTAGAACATAGTTGGCCCATTGCTCACAAGGCAGCACATTGTGGTAGTTCACAGTGCAGCAAAACCACTCACTGTGGTCAGAAATTAAAAAATATGCAATTGGGTTTGAGATATAGCTCAGGGGTTAAGACTCTGCCTTCCAAGTAGAAGGTCCTAAGTTTGAATCCCAGGTCTCTTGTAAAAACATGTAAAAACATCAGCTGGAAATGGGAACAGCCTGCAACCCCTGCTTGGTGGAGCCTGAGAAACCCCAGAGAAAAGCAAAAAGGTGGTAAAAGTAATCCAGGATGATTCCCGAAGTCACCCTTGGGCCTCCACAGGGACACATAGTGTCCTCTAATACACACACGTTACGTGCATGCATACACAATTAATTAATTAAAAGATATGGGATCCTGCAATCCTCTTCAAGTACTTTGACCTCTAAAGACCTGAAGACCCCCTATGAGTCTACACTTCTTAAAGGTTCCATCAGTTTCCTGGGGACCAAAACAAACCGCACGGACCTTTGGGAGACACTAAAAGATGTAAATCTTAGCAAAAACGATGAACAAGTAGCTATAAAACAAATAATTTTTCTTCCAGAGTGTGGCAAAAAAGAAAACATAAATGCAGTTTTGGAAATCCACTACATAATCTGTCACAAATATGGAAATAGCCATTTGTCTGTATTTCTCAAGGTGTTGTTGATCCCCAAAGTCACATTGAGAGTGTCATGCAGTTACCAGGTTCCCAGAATGCCTCTCTCTTCCGGTGCTCCATACGATGAACGAGCAACAAATTCTGATTGTGCTGAAGTTCACCTATTTCCTGATCCCAGTCCAATAATTATGGCAACAAATCTCATCTGAAATAAAATATAAAAGAAGTTTGAAGCTATGTAAAGCAATATCACTTGTCTTTAAACTACTTTAGACTATTAAACACACTTGTTTCTCATAAAATACGTTGTGTTGACATGGCTAGAATTCATTTTTCTTATTTTAAAGTAAATTATATATATTAATAGAACATTTAAATTGATAAGAAATGCACATATGTGACAATAGCAGCTCTTTCTTGAACTCAGTCAAATCAGTTTTCATGTTTCTTCTCATGCTATAAATCTTTTGGGATCTACATACCTACACAAAAGTTAGTGTCTACCAGCTCCACCTCTGGCCTTATTGACCATATTTGGTTGTTTGTACAATTCAGAGGGTGGACAAAATACCCATGGGAGAATTCTGAGATCATCGCAAGCATCACGAGCACAGTTTTCTTTCTTTCTTTCTTTCTTTTTCTTTTTTTTCTTCTTTCTTTATCTCTTTCATTTGATTCTTTTAAAGTTTCATGTATGACTACAGCTAATTAATGATATTATTACATCTTAATCCCCAATTCTATCCCCTTATTTTCCCATTATCAGCATAGTTTTCATAATACTAAGATATTGTTTGCTTTCTAATTTTCATTCTTTTTATTATTTATTTAATTGTGCATGTATGCGTGTATGCGTGTGTGCGTGTGTGTGCGTGTGTGTGTGTGTGTGTGTGTGTGTGTGTGTGTGTGTGTGTGTATAGAACCACGGACGAATTCGGGAACCACTGTGGACCGCCTCCACCTCCTCCTTGTTTACTCTGCCCTACCAGGACCAGAAACTCAGGCCGCCCCTGCTTCTGCCCAGTGTCTATATGTGGGGTCTAGGATCCGAACTCAGGACCTTCCGCCTGCAAGGCAGAGGCTTAACCCCTGCGCCACCTCTCCAGCCCCCAATTTTCATTCTTTTTATATATATTAACTTTGTTTATTTTTGAAATCATATTAACTATGAATTCATATATTTTCATTGCCCATTACTTCTCTTCCCATCCCTTTTCACCTACTTTCCTTCCTCTCCCACATCTCCCTACATGTATAAGCAACTGGGTTAGCTCTAGGATACCTGCACTAGTTAGTCCTTAGGCACTCATAGGAGCTATTAGCTAGTATTATTTTCCAAAGACCAAAGCATATATCCCAGCAGACTGAATTCCTTAGGTATGGAAATCTGGTTGTCTTCTATCAAGCCCGATATAAAAGAGATTTGAAAGCATACAAAACAATACCACTTGTCTTAACTTCATTAAGCTGCTAAATATGGTTGTTTCTCATAAAATATTGTCTGTGTTAACATGTAATGTGTTCATTATTCTTATTTTAAGTAAATTCTATGCATAAACACATATGCATAGACATCTAGAATTTTATATTCCATTTTAAGCCCCCCTTACCTTTTCTATTATGTCATAACTCAGTTGAATTTTTTCAATCATGCTGTGCTCCTTCCTCCTTTTAAAGATATTTCCAACAATTCACACCATAAAAACAAAATGATAATTTACAAACTGAGTTCGTACATACTTATTTCTCAAGTTTTCAATTTTAATATCAAAGTAAATCAGTATCCAGTGATATAACCCATATTTTAAGAAAAGTCTCTAGAGCCGTCAATGATTTTGAAAAATGTGAAAGGATCTCAGGATCCCAAAGCATAGGGACCACTGGAGTACACGTGGTATACACCTTCCACCAGTGACCGCAGCGTGGCTCAATAGAGTCCCCCAGTCCTGGCTGCCGATGCAGCGATGGCAGCCCTGGAACAGAGAGTATTTGGAAGGAACTTTCTGGATCCTGAGGTTGGCTGCGGAGCATCTTAGCATAACCTCCTTCCAGGTTAAAGAGAAAACAGGTATTGAGGAAGCAAGCAGTTATCTGGGAAGAAGGGAAGTAGAACTTATGAATAAAGAGAAGGCAGCTAGAAAGAGATTAGAACAAGGATGCCTATTGTTCTGCTTTTGAACCTGAAATATACCAAATCAACCTTAACTGGTTTATCTTAGTACTAATAGCGGATGCATTCACGGCTCTAAGATAAGATAACTGCCTCACAGCTGTGGAAATATCTTAAGCATGAATTCTTTAAGCTAGGAAAAAGCAGATCAGACAATTAGAATGCAAATGCTGGTGTGTGTGTGGGAGGAGGGATTTATGCGATGGGAATGGTATTGTTCAAGCTTTGCTGTATCTACCCAGCAGTAAAAATGCTAGGCAGAGGGGAGAAATGAAGATCCATGTCTTAACATCCCCCCGGAAGATTCCAGTGAATAGCCAAGATCCAGAACCCCAAAACAAGGAGTAAGAATTACAATGCAGGTAATGGGCTGGAGAGATGGCTCAGGGGTCCTGAGTTCACATCCCAGGTCCCATAGGGAAATGGTGGAGGCCTGGATTTCAGGGCCTTTCACCCACAGACCATGGCATTGCATGTGCACACACCTTCTCTCTCCCTCTCATATTAGAAAAATACATGAGCCGGTGAGATGGCTGCAAAGGTAAAGGTGTTTGCAAGCTGATAACCTGAGTTTAATTCCCGGAGTCCACATAAAGGTGGAGGGAAAGAACCAACTTTTGAAAGTTGTCCTTTGACCTCCCCACATAAGCCACGGCACATGTATGTCTACATGTCCATACATACCCAGCCCCCATACACACACACACACACACACACACACACACACACACACACACACCCCTACCTATTGTCCTTTGATTGAGCAACAAAAGCAAATGTTACTGCTCATCCAGAGAGCTGGAAGTAGTAATTGGTGTCAATTTGATACTAATAAAGAAACTGTTGGCTGTTGGAAAAAAATAATGTTTAAAAATTAAAAAATAAATTGCAAGTTATATCTAAAAGGCCAAGGACCATGCCCGCCTGAAGGAAAAGGGAGCTGAGAAGAAGACCCCAGAACAGCTGAGAGAGGAAAGTGGAAAGATTGAAGGAGGAAGCTCGCTCTTTAGCTCCAGGCCTCAGCAGCGGTCTTCTCCCCTTCTCCCGTGTGCTTCCTGTCTGAGCTCTCCAGGTCCGCCTGATCTCTTTTCCCGGCTGAGCCTTCATGCAGCCAGCCCACAGAGGACTTAGCGAGGAACAGAGCGAGAGCCTCACAGCTTCCTTTCCAACTCTTCAGATCAATTTTGGGCACAGATCAGACTGCTAAATCTCAATGCATCTAAAAGTTAGACTTTGAAGTGCTTGTTTTCCTTCCCCCGGCTGAGTCACACAGTGAGTCATGGGGAACCTTGTCCATCACCGCTGAACTAAGGAAAGCAAGGGGAGGGAGCCGATCCTCCCTTGCGGAGGGTTGGGCTGTGCTTGGATCCACAGCTGCTTTTCTGTCCCCGGGAGCAGCCTTCAAGGCCTATTCTTAAACCTCTGCCTTACTCTGGACAAAATGATGGTGAGAGATCCAAACGTACGCAGGGCCAGAGATCTGTGGCTGCGACAACCACTAGTTTCTTTTTAGTGTCTCTGTTTCTAAGATCCCTGGGAAAATAGAGACTGAAAACTCTGGCTCGAGGTAGGAATAATGCCCTCTGGAAGAAGATCCAGGGAGCCAAGGATCTTACCAGGGAGACATCTTGAAATCTTTCAGGGGAACGTAGCTTTCTCCTAGGCAGAGGGACAGTATAAGCATCTAGGAGATACCTTTATTTGTGTTCCTCAATCTAGGAGATACCTTTATTTGTGTTCCTCAATCTAGGAGATACCTTTATTTATGTTCCTCAGAGTTGAAGTTCCTATCACCTCTCTCCGTCAGGCTTTCAAACTCTACAGACCCCTATCCACAAACAAGTGGAGAGTGGACCCCAAGTTTTTTTCTTCTTTTTCTTGTGTGTGTGTGCGCGCTTGTGTGTGTGTGTGTGTGTGTGTGTGTGTGTGTGTGTGTGTGCACCAGAGAGCATTTAAATGTGAATCCCTGTAGAGACCCAAGGGTGACTTCAAGATTCATTCTGGCTTGCTCGACCTCCTCATTGTTTGCCCTGAAGTTTCCCAGTCTCCATTTTCCAGGGCCAGAAGCGCAAGCCACCGCTGCCATTTCCATCCAGCTTTTTGTTTTTGTTTTACATGGATGGGATGTGGAGATCTGAACTCAGAGCCTTTTGCTTGTGAGGCAAAGGCTTTAACTCCTAAGCCATGTCCCCAGCCTTGGACTCAGATCTTCTGATCTCTTGGCCGTGATGATGTCGATACCACATCCCACACTCCCACAGGTCTGAAAGAGGGAAGAAAGTTCACAAACCATCCACCCATTTCTCTTAGTAACTGCTTATTGGTCGTGTGTCATAGATATGAAGACGCACAATGAGAGGTGCTTCCTGTCCTGGGAGCTCCGGGCACAAGGTATAAAGATCAAAGTTAGGGATGTGGCAGGGAAAGTGGGTTCAAAAGAGGGATAAGCTAATGTGACTTCAGAGAGGCAAGGCAGCTCCCAGGAGACTGAGCTGGGGAATAAAATCAGAAGCCCCGGGTATATGTGTGTGTGTGTGTGTGTGTGTGTGTGTGTGTGTGTGTGTGTGTGTGTCTGTGTCTGTGTCTGTGTCTCTGTGTATGTAAGACACTGAATCTTACAGGACTTCCACCTTGGACTCCTAGGTTCCAGGAATAAGTAAGTTTCTGTTGTGCAGAAGCCACTTGGACTGTGGTATTTCCTCCAGAATATGATAGTCAGTGTTATTTGTCAATCTGACAGAATCAAGACTCTCTCGGCATGCTTTTGGGGTTCATTGAGTTCATCGAAGTAGGAGAACCCACCCACGGTGAGTGGCACTATTCCCCCTGGGATCTTGGACTGTGTCAATAGAGAAGAGGAATGAGAAGCATTGCTCTCTGCCTCCTATTGTGGGGGCCACGTGACCAGCTGCTTCAAGATCCCCCCCACCTTGGCTTTCTCATGTGGCCAGTGTTCTGTGAGCGAAATAAATCCTTTCTCTCTTAAGTTGCCTTTGTCAGTGTGTTTGGATCACAGAAACAAGAAAAGAAACTAGGATATAGCAGCCTGAATGAACTAGAACAGATAATACCTAATAACTCTAGATTATAGACATTAAGATTCTCTTACTTAATCTGTATCTTGCCCAGCACAGATGCCCATACACACGTGTGAATGCATGAATGTATGTGCTCTCACACACACATACACTCCCATCTCCCTAATGTGATTTAGCAGCTATACCGATTCAGTCAAGGACTCTTTTATGACAACTATAAACATTCTCAGTGGGTAACTTATTATGATTGCATTCCTCAATCAACTGTTTTCATTTGTCCTAGAACTGGTAATTGCTCCTATTCTTGCTTGCTCGATCTCCTACTAACTTGTCCTGATTGTATACCAACATTCTGACTGAGTTCTAAATCTTTTGAGATGGTCAAACATATTCACTTACCTGCTTTGTTCTCAGAGAGACCCTTCTAGAACCCCGAACCCACTTGCTATCTTGGTTTCTGGAGAGTAATCCTCAGCTCTGGCACGTCTGATACTGCCCTCTGACCAATATTAGGACATGAACATATTGGAGTGGGGTGCATACTCTGCCTACTCAGTGAAATTTAGTCTACCTTTAGCTAGACTGAAGTGTTCACAACAACCCATAATGCTTCTTTCAGCACCCATCTCTCAGCTGACCACTAGTTGCTTGAGTATTCAGCTATTAGGAGGCAGCTGTGGGACACTTTATGCTATGGAATGAAGTGGATCCTGATTCTAGAATGAAAAAGAAGGCCAGTAAAGAGGATGAAAAGCAAAAATGAACGCAGCCTTGTAAGCTTGTCTTCTAGATCATGAAATGCTTCCTCTCTTTTTGTAGAAATCAGAAAGCGGTACTTCCATTTATGGAGAACAGAATAGGGTTATGTTTATTACAACTCCCAAAGAGCAAAGCCCAGTCTCACTCCTGAGCAGTCTCATTCTTCTGTCTTCCACATGTGGCATGTAGGAAATCCTTCTTCCATTTGACCCCGGGTGATGGGAAAGGGTGGTATATCCTGAGTGATGCAGCCATCACTATTCCTTTCAGGAGAAAAAGTGCCACTTAAGCATGTTTCCAGGACAGATGGCCATTCCCCATTTACCAGTTTTACTTTCACAATTTACTTTTTTATGAGCAGTTTACTCCTAAATGAGGGAGAATCATGTGGTCATATTACTTTTATAGCCATGAATATTGGAAACTGGCAACAAAATCCCATGATTTCCACCCACCTCCTCCTCCCGGCCCTGCGCTCGGCTGCGTCAGCAGCGGCATCCTCAGAACGGAGCTGGGTCATGGCCATCTGGATGCTGGCTCTTCCCTTTGTTTTCAGACAGCCAATTATAAGACACTCAGACCTCCTGCTTTCTCCTCTTATCTTTTATGTATCTCGTGTGTGTGTGTGTGTGTGTGTGTGTGTGTGTGTGTGTGTGTATGACATGTGTAAGTGAACCTGTCACTGTGCGCATATGGAGGCCAAAGGATGGCTTTTGGAATCAGTCCTCCCCTTTCAGTTCTCTGTGGGTTCTGAGGATCACACAACAGGTCACATTGGTGCACGTGCACCTTTACCCGCTGAGCCCATCTCACCGGCCCAGATCTCTAAGTTTCTGTGCACTCTAACCGCTAAGGTCCAGCAGCGTCTCTTTGTTCACCGTCAGGCCCCAAGCTTTGATGAAACAGGAATAACACCAGTATGGGTGCCACCAGCTCTAGCTCATGCTGCAGAATGAAGCTTGAGCATCGTTGACTCCGAGCCTGTGTGCTGGAAGGTATAGAAGCCGGGGGTGTAGGAACCGTGGCCCGAAACTGCTGGAAATGAAAGGCCACAGATAACTAGGGACCACTGACAGTTGAGAAGTGAGGCTTTGATGAAATAGCCCAGTACACTGAACATTCGGTCATTTCCACAATATTCAATAAATAGCCATAGAATAGATTTGAGTGCAACTATCTTTTTATTTATATTTTGGCTTTTTTTTTTTTTCTTTTTGAGTGTTCTGTTACCTGTGATCAGCCACAGTTTGAAGATAATAAATAGAAAATTCCAGAAATAATGCATGTTTTGAATTGCATGCTATTGTGAGCAGTGACATGAAATCTCTTATAGTGTCGTTTCTATTCTGCTGGGGGCATGAATCATCCCTCGTCCAATACACACGTTAACCACCTGTTAGTCACTCAGTAGCCACCTGGGTTATTAGTTCAACTGATACAATATTATGGTGATTATATTCAAGAACATGCATTTATCTATCTGTCTGTCTGTCTATCTATCTATCTATCTATCTATCTATCTATCTATCTATCTATCTATCATCTATCAACAGTGGCTCCAAAGGCCAGAATCCTGCTGTTGGCAGTTTGGATATGCTAAAGTAGCATTTCACATATACCATCACTGGAAAAAGATTGAGTTCAATACAGTAAAATATTTTGAGAGTGACAACAATCTCACACTCTCTTATTGCAATGTATTGCTGCAGGTGCCCCATTTTAATGTTATCACTGTTAATCTTTTACTGTGTCTCATTTATGAATTAAAATTCTATCATAGGTATGCATGGGAAAACCAGGATAGATAGATGAGACTTTGTGCTAACCATGGCTTCAGGCATCCTCTGGGAGTCTTGGAATGTGTTTCCACTGAAGATAAGGAGCAACAACTAACACTGTGGACTACTGCCTGCTAAGTGTGAGTTGTGTGTGCTGTATCAAGAAAAAAAGACAAAGCATCAGCGGGGACACTGTGATACCCAGAGCCCCACCTCTGGTTGGAAGTCAAAGTAAAAGTTTAGTGTTAGCGTTTCTCTTCTGGAAGAAACAGTTGCTGTTGTAACCATGTCATCTGCTTAGATGACCTCTAAGGGTCAAACTGAAGGAGTTTACTACATAGAATTGTCCTTACCAAAGGATGCACTTTAAGGCAGAGGAAGTCAGATCCTTTCCTTGTTAGAAAATACCAAAGCATCCTAACATAACAGTTTACCAGGCTCAGTGTTATCCTTTTAAATATCAAGTTCTTTGAGAGACATTTTCTCTGCCCCACCGCAGATCTAAGAGCCATTTTTTATTGGTCTTGAGCACTTCCTGTTCTTTGTTTGCCTTTATTACCCAATGTCAGATCCTTCCTTTCTCTGCTTTATAACTGTGGCCTTAATGGTGTATCATGTTTACCATTGCACATCTAAAATTCTCCAGGATATACAATAGTGGAAATCTAGAGCGGGATGGAGAAAAGAGGGAATATATTTATATATGTTCCTCTTAGGCTAAGGTCAGATTTCTTCCTCCATACTTCTGTCTCAAACCCGAACTTGAACTATAAGAGTTTCCCAGAGACTGTGCACTTTGGAGCGTGGCTGGGACTCTTCTAGATGCACAGGTGCACTTAAGGGATGTGACGACATCCGGTTGGCTCTGGTGACTAAGCTCTTAACCACTCATCGAGATAGCTATAGATTTCTATTTAGAGCAGGTTTCACAGAATGACAGCAGCCATCACCACCACAATAATTAATGCAGAGAGGCAGCTTTCATCTTAACAGCTGAGTGCTTGTCCACAACCCTGGCTACCTCCTTAAGATCGTCAGTCTTAGCGCATCTTCCAGCACATTCTTCTCCTGTGTCCTATCGGAAGCTTCCTGACTTTTTAATCCTTTGTACTGTGTGTGGGATCACACAGCTCCAAGTGCTTAACCCCATGATCATCATTCCTTTGGTTATCCAAAGATGTGTGCATTGCACACTATCTGAAATGCATGGGGCCTTGGATTGCAGTGTCCCTATTATTTTACAGCCTCAACTCAGTTGTCCTCCAGGTTTATGAAGGGTGTAAGTGTGGATGCAAGAGCTGCACCACATGAAATTTGATCCCCAAGCAACTTGGAATAGTGCTTAATAGTCGTCAGCAGATGATATGCCTGTTTCATGACTAATCAACTTAGTTACACAGGAAATGAGGCTAACTGATTTAAACTTATAAGAACTGAGAATCAGTAAACCAGAGCAGGGGACCATGATGGGGATAAGAATAGATAAATATAAACAGAAATATCCTTAGACAAGGCTCAGGCTAGGAAATACTCATTTGAATCCACGCAGTGCTCATGAGTACTGCTTTTGTATGACCTACTTACTGATATGAGGAATATCAAAAGAGACAGCCTTAGTCCTTCTCTGTTGTTGTAACAGAGTACTAAATCTTGGAAATTTATTAAGGCGAGAGACCTATCTCACAGTTCTAGATCCTGGGAAGCCAACAGCAAGGTGCTAGCACTTGTTGAGGGTTTTCTTGATGAGTCATAGCATGACAGAACACATGTTATCTTGGTTCTCTCTTCCTCTTGTTATATATCATTAAGAGAACCACGAGGATCCATGACCTCATCAACTCCTAATTACTTTCCAAAGATCTTGTCTCCAAATATAGCCAGCATATGAATTTGGGGATTAAGTGTCCATTATATTTTGGAAGGACATATTCAAGCTATACCAAGGATAGATTTCAGAAAAATCACTAAAAATGGGAAGACAAAAGAGAGGATCCTTGAGGAAAAGAAACCTAGGGAAAGGTGTCCCACAGTTGCAGAAGGAAGAGCACAAGGAGTCCTGTGCTATGATAACCCTGTGGAGGGAGGGTCCTTTGTGTCACTTGACCATCTCAGTACTGCACCAGGAAAAGTAGCTGGTTTAAAGGTTGCTTGGTGGCCTACGTAGCATTCCAGTGAAATGCGGTGACTGCCCAACATGATCGCTCATCTTGAATATAGATGGGGACAGACTAAACAGAAAGTCCCACCTGGCAGCTGCATGCTGAGAAACACTGGGCAGGTGGTTCCTTTGTCACCTAAGGAAGCAGAGACCAGACAGGTGTGTGCATGTGCAGAAGCAGAGTCCACACAGGAGTGGTTTGCTAGCACCGGTGAGTTATAGTATAGTTATATACAGTAGTTAATGAGCATCGGGTCTTCCAAGAGGCTTACTGAAATCAGTTCTGCTCTCCTTACTCTCCCTCCTCTTCCTTACATCCTGGTATAAATCCAATGAACAGAGACAGGTCAGCTCTGATGTCTTTTTGCCAGATACAGAGACCCAGCAACTGATCTTGCTCTGAACTTTGAGGAAAGAGCCCCATCAACTTGACTCCTTTAGTTTTTAACGATTGCTTTTTTAATTGGTAACTCCCTGAAATTTCAAGAGATTTTTCTGTTGTGACACAAAAACCTCCTTCTCCCACAAATCTTGGGAATCCACTGATCTCCTACATCATGCCTCTGGTCACTTTCTGTGCTCCGTCCGTGTATTACCTGGCTTTAGCAGATAATTTAACAAGCTCAGACACTCTAACCAGGATGAGGATCTGAGAGATCCGACCCTTGGTGCATCACTTAAACTTCCCTCCTCTTCGACTTCCAGCTCAGGAGTCACAAGAGAACAACCAACGCTTCCTACAAAAATGACACTGTGACAATGGTGAGGATTTAAATTTTTACTGTTGCCTCTCCAACAGTTGAATATGTCACTATGGAGCCAGAAAGAGCAGAGTTCAAGGCTGACCTCTGAAAGTATCTCTGAGTATTAATTTTAGAATCTTTCCTGTTCCTAGTAAAATATGTTCTCTATCATGCAGCCAAGTCCCTCCTAGATCCACAGGATGAGCCAAGTCATGTATGGGCCAGAGTAGAGAGAGCAAACAATGTGATGTTTGAGACTGGTAGACTCCCAAATTTTTTTTGTATTGTAGGTAACAGAAAATTCTGAAATTTCAAGGAATTATCCATTTAAAAGGTAGATACTAAAAACTATAGGAGTATAATTGATTGTGACTCTCAAAGTTCAAAGCAAAAGCAGATGGAGAAACAAACAGACAAAAAAATGAGTTGCTTGCTCAAAGCTTCTTTTGAAGGAAGAGCCCATTGGAGCATAAAGAGACACGAGAAAAGTATCAGGAGGCAAAACGGTAAATACATTGCTAAACCAGGATAAACATATCTAAACATTTTCTGTTGCTACGCAGACTACCTGAGACCAAGCAATTTACACATAGAGAGACTTACGAAGTGCTTGGTTCTGTGCCCTGGGAGTGTAGAACATGGCATTAGCATCTCCTTGGCATCTGGTGAGGCCGTCTTGCTGATAATAGCACAGCAGAGGGCAGCACATGGAGAAGCAGAGCCAGCAGCCACAGCAAACTTGCTTTAGAACCGATTTACTCTTTCAACAATTCATGAGCTATCAGTCCATGAGTGTATCATGAGAGCTTATGACCCTATCGCATCCCAGAGATATCACCTCCTAATGCTTAATATGAAAGTTTCGGACACATTAAATTTGGGGAATACCTTTGACATTGACTATGTCTACTGTAGCCTTGTCTGACTAAAAGTAGGCCATTTTTAAAGTAAGGAGTAAGTGCCATCTTACAAAGGTTAGTCTATAACTATCTGCATCAGCTATTTGCAGAACTGTGTAAAAAATTATATGGGGTCTCCATTCCTGTCTCTAGTCACCTTTTTTCCAATGTTAGAAAATCCCAGTTAAACCTTTTTTGAGTTCCCCCATAAAGTGATTTTATTTTTAACTAATTCACCACATATGCTGATACGAAAGGAAAGCCCAGAATTAAGGTTAAGGCGAAGTATTATTCTCTGATCTGGCATTTATTGTGAAATTCTCATTTGTTTTGGGACTTTCCTCCATCACAGACAGTTGTGTTGGTTTGTCCTCTGAGGTGCAGTGGCTGGAAAGACGTTACCCAGGGATGGCAGGTAAGTAGCTAGTGCAGTGGCGGCTCTCACCCTATCCAGAGCCAACGGCACGGCACGCCTCTGCCTTTTAACACTTCCTCCTTCCAATCCCTTGTCCACTGACCCTTCCCAGCACAAAGGCAAGGAAACCACCACAAGTCAACAGGCTTTGGTGGATGAAATGAAGCCTATTTCCTACCTGGTCTTATCTAACTCCGCTGGTTTTCCAAAAGTAGTTACAAAAATTGATAGGCAGAGGAAAAGCATTATTGCATTCTGAATATCTTTTCCAAAGTAAAAATTCAAGGCTAGGGAGATGGTTCAGGGGTTCTTAGGCAAAAGGACCTGAATTTGGTTCCCCAGATTCCATGTAAAAATGTCAGGTGGATATGACTGTGTCCTGCAATTCTGGCCCAGAAAGGTGGACCCCAGGAATCCCCAGAGCAAAACTATAAGGAAGCGGAACAATCCAGGATCATTTCTAATATCACTCTTGGGTCTCCACAAGTACATACACTCAAGTGCTCTCTTGTACATACACATGCACACACATGTACACACACAAGAAAAACACACAGTACATGCAAAAAAGTAAAAACTCAAAATCTTAGTCATCTTTGGATTCTCATAAGTGAAGCAATTTCAGTGATAAAATTGGAACAGTACTGAGAAAGTTGGTCAAATTTGCTTGTTGGGAAACATACCTAAATGTATGCATACATACGCACACATACACGTAGACATGTATGTATGTATGTGCACTGCAAAAGTGAAAGCCTGAGTTAAGGACCTCTTCTTAGGTCTCATTAATACTTTTGACCTGTGAACGGTTCTATTCCAGCTGTCATTGAGCTTTGGCGCTCTGAAGGGACCAACCAGAGAGAAACAATCTGCAGATATGTTCTTGACGCACGTTCTACAAGAAGCAGTGCTGAGTCAGAAACCTTAGGAGGAAGAGGATGGTGTGGCCATGAGGGCTCTGAGGAGGCCTCCTCTGGGAAGGCCTGAATTAACAGCCCTAGCAGAGGACAGGAAGGGAGAGGCCAGACAGGACAGGTCAGGAGCCACGTGCCTCCAGTGCTTGGCACAGCACCCTGCCAACCTGGAGATGATCCTGGGTTCAATGCAGAGTGATATTAGAAATGATCCTGGATTGTTCCGCTTCCTTATAGTTTTGCTCTGCTGGAGTCACAATGTTTTAGAAAACCAAGACAGGAAAGAACCCTGGCAAACACATCGAGAAGCCCTGGGATTCTCAACCCTAAACTGTTTTCATCATTTTTTTTTAAATGTGTATGGAGTGTGTGTGTGTGTGTGTGTGTGTGTGTGTGTGTGTGTACAAGAAGGCACTGTGTGTGCCTGTGGCGGCCTAACAGTGACTTCAGAATCATCCCGGATTACTCTACCACCTTCTTGCTTTTCAATGCCAGAACTACAGGTCACCACCATTTCCTTCTGGTGCCAAACTATCACTAATGTGTCTTGTTGCAGTCTGCCTGCATGGTTGCTGATAAATGACCATCACACAGCTAAGGGAACAAGGAGTTTACTTTCTTACGACAGTCTGGTTACAGTTCATAGTCCAGCTTGATGGGAGAGCACACACCAACACCAGGGCTGAGGGAACTGGCCACCATAACGGCTGAGAGATGGACAATCCTTACTTGCCAGACCAGCATGTCTGGCCAAGTACACAGAAGGATGCCAACTCTCTCAACCAGCTCTCTGTGATTTATCCAGGGCCTAATCCTACCCACCATGGGCTGGGTCTTCCCCAGCAGCTAGACAATCTCCTTCAGGTTTGCTCTGGGCTTAACTCAACCATCAACTCTCTACACCTGTGCCCAGAGCTCAAACCCTCAAGAGTCAAGTTGACACCTGTGCTTAACTATGACATGTCTCCTAGACAGTCTTCTCTTTATGTAGACGAGGAGGTAAATTTAGTGAGCTTAGACCCTATAACCAGGATGAGGACCCAAGAGATGGAACCCTTTGATGCAGGAAGTTTTCTTTTAGCATGACTTTCACTTTCAAAGACAATGGCCTTGAAACATATCTTAGAATGAAGGACTTCATGGCTAAAGAGCTTTGCGACCCAGTCACTAGGTCATTGGGTTGTCACCAAGTTGAGAAATATCCTTTGTGCAGAGGTCCTTCTTGGCAATGCCCTTTAGCATCCCTGTCGATGTCGGTCATGAATCACTGACATCCGGGGGCACTGGTGGCAGACTCTAGTGGAGCTGACGGAGAAGCAAATGAGCCAATGCAGAGAGAATGAATAGCATGTCGACACTTCTGCTGCCCTGAGTGAGGAATTAGACCTGAATTATTATAACAGGAAGAACTCAACTACGATGGAAAGTAAAGGTGTGATTACTCATGTCAATGTGCAAATTGCTGTTTTTCATAAAGAGGATTAATCACTGGCCATGAAACTCGCTTCACTTGATATAGAGCACTTTCCTCCTCCCCATGAATTTTCATGCTCAGCAGCCGGATTTCTTGCATAGTCATGTGGTCCCTTCCAGAAACTGAAAACAAAAATCTTTTAAGGCTCTAGTGTAGGGTGCTTAAGTCTCAAATAGGCTTAGGAGGTCTCCCTAGTGGGGTGCAGTTAAGGTCAGAGAGAGGCGTAGGAGCTCATCAGAGGGGGGGGGCATCCCTTTGAGATTATGCTCTAAGCACCTCACTTGCCTGTCCCCAGACTGGGTTCAATCAGCACCAACTCTCTAGTGACCCTCAAAGGCACTAAAAGGAATGGGAGGGGACAGGAAATCAGGAATGGGTGACAGTGTAGGGCATTACCCACGACAAAACATGGTTGGGGGCACACTACAGCACCTAACAACCAAGCAGCCGGGACCCTGACATACTGGACAGTTGCATCACAAGCAGAGGGACTTCTGCTGATCTTCAACAACCAAGAGATCAGGCCAGACAAGAATGCTGAGGCCAGGCCATGCAGAGCACGAGCTGAAGGCTGATGTGGAGCAGAACGTGTCTGGGGAGAGAGCACACAACATGACAAGGTTGATCCAGCAGTAAGGAGAAAAACCGAATCCCCAAGCCAGACAAGCACTGGAAATTGAGCTGGGACAGTCAGAAAAGTGCCAGCCACCTACCTGCCTTACTCCTTGCTAAACCAGATGAGCTGCTCACACAGAAAATCATGTCTTCCCTGTCAAGACAGAGCTGAGCGTGAGGCTGGATGGATAAGGCATGAGCCAGGCAGACCCTGTCAATCCCTCCAAGACAGATTTTTGGATTTTTTTTTCTTATTCTACTTTTTGACATTTCCTATTGTGCCAGTTAGATCGTATCAACTTGACAATGGAGGGCTGAGCCTTTGGATCTACCTATAAAGAATCATTTACTAGAGGTGAGCCCTGAGCAATCCTGTAGATTATCTACCCAGCCCAGAGTGGGGTGATCCCCAGGGCAGTGGTAAGATGGAGAGCCGGGTCAGCATCTTGGCGTGCAGAAAAGCAGGCACACTAGCAAGGGAAAAGCATGTCTCTCTCTCAGCGATTCCTGCCGATGTGGTGTGTCTAGTTCCCTGGCTCCTGATGATGTTATAACTCTCCTGTTGTGCTGATGGTGCAACTAAAAATAAATCTGGCTCTCCCTCTGTATTGGCCATGCAGTCATGTGGCAACATGAAGAGTAACTGAAACAATCTATCAACATGTCTACGATTTTCCTGAACCTACAGGCAAAATAACAGAGTTTGTTTATATTTATGGAGAAAAAAACTTCATCCAACTACGAATTGTTGTCCTGGAGAACTGTGATCTTAGATGCCGCCAAACTTCTCATTCCCAGAGGTGACTTGCTACGAAGAGGGGGGGATCAACTTTGAGCTGCTTCTCAACAACGCCTCCATCTTGCCTTCCTGTATTTCTGACTCAAATTTGTCCCTCAAAGAACATTTACAGATCAAGTACAATGGGAGATATATAGAATGTCATGGTAAACCCCAAGATTTTGTATGCTAACTAAAAAGAAAAATGAATAAATATCATTCTATGACAGAAGAACTGCTCCTTATGACCACATTCCCTGAGTTCAGACCTATCTGCAACATAATCCAAATTCTCATTGTCATTTTTCAATTTACAGAAAATATGATTCTCAGGGATTAAGCAACGTGCTGAAAGTCATTAGTAAGTAGCAGACACACCTGGATGCTTCCAAGCCCAGACTTCTCCCAGCTCCTTCAGGCTGGCTGGGATCCCACGTGTGAGTATTGGCGGCAGTGAGATCCTGGAGAGTGCCTTTCTGACATGGTGCAGGCACGAGAGTTGACACAGTGGTCAGTGTCTTGGGAAGTATAGGGACAGATTCGGAGCCAGTGTGGACTCTAGGTCCCTGATTATTGCCATAATTTTGTGAGACTATGACTCCTACATCATTTACCTGCAAAGGAGAAACACTCAAGTACCAAAGAACTGATGGGAGAAGCAGAAGCTAACCCAAGCTTAAACAGCTTTGAATTTGTGGATTCTCAGCAGTGCTTTGCCCCAAACCTCTGTTCCCAAGAATTTTAACAAGGGACCTTTATTAGTAATGGAAAAAGACATATAATACATTTTAATATCCTTTAAGAATAAAATGTCCAGGATCCAGAAAATTGGCTTAGTGGGAGAATGGCCTTGTTGTGTAAGCTGGGGGACTTGAGTTCAACCCCTCAAACCCACATAAAGATGAATGAAGAGAACCAACTTCACAAAGTTGTCTTCTGACCTCCATAAGCATTCCATGGAATTCTCTCTCTCCTCTTTCTCTTTCTCCTCTTTCTCTCTCTGTCCCCTCTCTCCTTTCTCTTTCTCTTTCTCTGTGTCTTTCTCTCTCTAATAAAATGAGATACATTTTTAGAAAGGAAGAAACCTTTGACATTCAAGCCTATTTAAGAAAAAATAAGAAGTTGTAATAGAAAATCGAAACCCAATAAATTTCTGAAGCCAGCACTTTCACTAGCTGGTTTTCTAGCTGGAGCCAGATCTCTTCTTTCCTTAGCTTGCCCATCTTAAAATCAAAGATTTGGGTCAGATAGGTTTCGACAAATGCTCCATCTTTAAAGTACTGTGAGTCAGCAGAGGAGCACTGTTGCTGAATCCCCACTGGGCCAGGGGGGAAACTGCAGGGGCCTTGTGGGCTTGAGGCGAATGGGCGAGCCGGTGCGGGGTCACCACCTTCCAGACCCCGGGAGTCAGGCAAGAAGCAGCAGGCAGAGGACGAGGTGGCTGCAGACTCAGCTTTAATCAGGAAGTGTTTGGGCTTATATAGGGTCGGGGTCCAATCAGGTGTTGCCATCCCTCCACTCGGGGACAGTCACCAATCATTTGACTGTTTACTAGGTCTCCATCTCAGGGGCAGGTTAGATGGCCGCTTCCCATTGGTTGTTCATCCTTCCGCCTATATGGTTCCTCTATTGGGACATGTCTGGGGCATGTCCGGAGCTGGGAGCCCTGGCTAGGGCCTCCCTGAATTGGTAGTACCACATTTCACCCTTTTATTTATTTATAAAATTTTTCAGTGGAGACCATGATAGCTGGGGTGACCCCAAGCCTCTTCAGCTGCATGGAATATAGCTGCCTGTGCCTGGCTTGAGTTGGTCGCCACCCTATGTGGAGCCTTACCTATCATTGACTACCAGTCATGAGACCACCGCAGCGAAGGAATCATGGTCTCAAAGGGGAACTCAAGATGGCAGAGAAAAACAGGTTTTCTTCATTGCAGGGGCTGGCTGAGAGGCTGTAGGTGGGGCAGGCAGAGAGGCTGTGGGCGGGACAGGGGGAGAAATGATCCAGAAGAGCTGGGGAGACATAATCAGAACCTAACAATTGTAAATTAGTAAGGCATAGCTTCAATGGAGAACAACCAGGCTTCTAACGGGACTTTGGTGATCTTAGGAATGTCTGAAGCCTGAATGGATGCCCCGAGGACCTCTGTAAAGCAGGCTTGAGTTGTAAACTATGAGACCTTACTGCTTTCCATTTGCGTCTAAATAGGACAATTAGCACTAAAAGGGCAACTCCAAAAGTTAACCAAGTTACCAAATTTATGGATGAAGAGAAGGCAGGTATCCTGTCCCAAAATTATTTGCCAGAGGACGGAGCAGTAATAATTTGAACTTTAGTCCTATTAATTTTTGATATGTCAAAGGATAGTTTGAAACATTCCAGGTGCCATTAATATTGGCAGGCAGGAGGCATATGGCCATCCTGGACTTCCCTCCTACAGGCCAGGAAGAGCAGCGCTCAGGACACAAACCATCACCAAGTTCCTCGTGGTCCATGCGTCCATTTCTCCTGTGTCCGCTCCCTCTCTTATGAGCCCACCTCTGAAACCCTTCCTCACAGGAGCATTTTCTGTTCTGTGGGCCACATGGTCGTGCCCACATTAACTTCCCAAGCATTTACGGACACCATTCTGTTTCCTCCATAGGACCTACCACAACTCATCGTGGTGTATTTATAGGCTTGTTTATTTTCTATAGACTCTTCCTGTGAGACTGAGAGTTCCGTGAGAACAGCTCTTATGTCCTCTTTGTTTATTGATGCATATCCAGTGTCTGAATATAGTGTCCAAAACGTGGAAGATTTCTGATTAATGCCCACTGAATAATTAGAACCTGTCTTCTTTTCTTTTCCATGATTCTTACAGTAGCTTCCACTATCATTTATTAAGGATTTACTGGGGTGAGACGTTGTTTGGGTGCCTTACACGTATGACCTCAATGATAAACTTACTCAGCAGCTATATCTGTTATTCAAATAAAGACAGGGAAGTTTAAAAGGCATCACAGAGTTCATAATTCTGGAACCTGAATCAAAACCACATCTGGCTTGCTTGGAATTTACCAAGGAAGGGTTGCATGTGGATCCCCTGTGACTCTGAACATTGGGCCAGAAGCATAATAAGCTCACAGATTATGTTTCCTGAGCTGAGTCTATGAGTAAAGGGTCCAACAGATAGTAGGTGGAGGTCAGTGTTTATGACCCTTAGGAGTGGTCCTAAGCTCCAGGGCTTAGGGTGGGTTCTGAAGTTTGGAGCAAAGATTGGTAGAGTGGGAAAATCTCTAACAGGAGCTTCATGCTCATATCCGTGGAGAGTTAGGGGAGATCCTTTCTTCCTTTGTATGAATGTGTGACTTCATTTTTTCCCTTCAAAATGCACATTTTTAATTAGAATACTTTATGTGGGCTGCCAAGCTTCTGAGAACTAAAAGGACACTTGTGCTTGGGGGATGGTTCGAGAGACTGATCCCTTGCTAAATGCATAATGAAAACGACACAAAGAGCAACTGAAATGAAACCCACAGGGAACCCTTTCCATTCTGCTTCAAATACCTAGAGAATGACTTGGCAGCCGCAGAATAAAGAGAAAGTACAGAAACAAAAGCCATTTTGCCAGTGCATGCAATTTTGAATTCTTTATGCGGCAGAAATCCTTCCGAGAATCTACAGTTGGTGGAGATTTTTGAGAATTTTTTTTTTTTTTAATCTAGGACACCCCCCTCCCGACTTCAGCAGGTAGGAAAGAGAAACTTGAAGAAGCCACAGCAAAGTAAAACCAGTGTCAACCCAAAAGACCCTTAAAAGGAAACAGAAAAAAAGGGGAAGCTTAACTGTCCTACACTCTTCATGGGCCTCTCCATTTCTGCTAGGAACTTACTAGGCATGGGGAAGACAAGGATTGGTGGGGAGGGGTGCAACATTCTAGCAACACGGTTCTCACTTTATTCAAAGTAAAATGAGAAATTATTTGAAAATCATTTGTCAGTGTTTGTATTCAAGTCATTTTTGGTGTATCACAGGAAATGCCAGATGCCTCAGGGCCCTTTATTGCTTTGTAATTCTCTTGTACTTGGATCCTTCAGTCCTAGCAACGTGGCTTTAAGCACTTGCCTAGCATGCACAAGGCTCCAGGTTCAATCTCCAGCACAGAAAGTAAGAAACAGACAGACATCCAACATTGAGAGTAGCATCATTATCCTGGACTGAGCAGAAATCAGTTGATGTCAGTGTACTGAAGGACTGATTGGGCTGTTCATAAAGGGGGCTACAGGATGACTGTCAGAATATATAAACCAAAGGACAGAATCATCTGGTTCATTCAGCACTGTCTAGGGACAGGGAAGTGGTATCTGAGATATGCTGGTGGGTAGATCTAATCATCAGAAGGCCTAGCAAGTAAATGTATTTTACAGAATTTTCCTCAAAATATTCCTCTGAGTCAATGCTATGGTCACTAAGTGACTTTCAGTAAGCCGATAGCTTGAGTCTAATAGCAAAATAAGAGCATATACAGGACTCTGAATCTACTAAAGTGGAATGATTTGGAGGAGCTAAAGGCAGACCACTAACCATGTTTACAGGGGCTTTAAGCAATATGGACAAATCCAAGTAACCTTATCCCCTCCGAGGCCCAGTGTTTTGCCCCCAGCTTTGACCTCCTCACACACGCTCATGGGTTCTGTACACACGTAAGTGCTCCAGTCTAATCAACTGTTATGAATAAGTAGTTGGCTATCTGGCCTTTCTGTCCACCTCAGTTGTTACAGGGCCACATCCCAAAGCCCACTGACTCCCTGCCAACAGTCAGTGGCTCCGCACTAGTCAATCCCAGCCCCATCTCCCGCAGGGTCTTGTTAAGATCAACATCTCAATAAAGTCATCATCTCACTGTGAAGTATATGGGGTGCCATGACCGGCCAGAAGTGTAGACCCTGTCTTGTTCTTTCACTTATTTCTACCTGTCTGTGTTTAAGACTTTTCACTTGGATTGTTTGTTTGTTTTTTGATTTTTTTTTTTTTTTGCTTTCAGTGTATTTTTTAAATAATTTTTCAAATTTTCCCCTCGTTTCACAAGCATATCGAGTACTTATCCCTGCCTCCCTCCTTTTCCCCTTCTTCCCATTCTTCCTCTCCTCCCTTCATCAATCCATCCCACTCCCTCCCACCTTCCTGACTATTCACTTTTATGGATCCCAGGGTTTTCTCTGGCTTGTCTACTCTTGTGGAGGCTTCAGGCCTCTGTGACATACCAAGTGGCCTCTCCTCAGGCCTCCCCACTGATAGGGTCATTCTTGTTGACTCACCCAGCCCTAGTCCCCAGATTTTGTGTTTTGAGACAGGGTCTTGCTCAGAAGCTCTGGTTGGCATTAAATTCGTAAAACCCCCCGTCTCAACCCCTATGCTGTGATCACAGTCTCGAATCACCATAACTGACAAAAGCTCCCTACCTCTTTATGCCGTTCCTAATAAAAAGTTCTTAAAATATCTAACTACAGATATGATGATGTTCCTGTCAGTTCACATTGCCGTCCATGGTCTACCTACAGTCCCCCCTCCCTCTTTTTAGGTGCTTTGTTTCTCTCCATTTTTAATCTTACTGACAGCATCTTGGGAAATTCAGAATCTCTGCATCCAGTTCCAAAACTCTGAAAGCTGAGGCTCGGGACCTAAGAGAATGGGCAGAATTTGTCTGGAGAAAAGAAATAGATAGTGTTTGATCCAAACTCTGGTTTCCCTCCCCCATATTTGGATCTTCCAAAAAAGAACTCTTTGCTTTTCTGACCTTCAGTTTCTTCTTCTTTAAAATAGGAATAAAGCCCATCTCACAGAAAAAGCATAAAATGAGGTTGCAAACAGGCCCTTTCTTCAATTCCATCTATAGTATTCAAGACAATAAAGATCTTTTCTAACCCTTTACCTCAAACAGGCACATGTAAGCCTATTCCCTTGCTGTTAAGATGTGAGAAATGATAATGCTGTAATTTACAGAACACCTTCAATTCACTCGAAGACAACCCTAGGGGAGACTTCTAGAGTACTCAAGTGTAAACATCGACCACAAAAATAATTCAAATGATCTAGATTCTCATATTTCACACTCTAATTTTACTAAACCATTCTTATTTCATTAGCCAACCTGTCTGAGAGCACTGGGGACTGTCTTTACTTCCTTCCGGTTCTTGTACTACCATTTAACCATTTAACAGCTGCTCTGGACTGAAGCTGGACATATCTTTTTTCTAGAAATTCTTCTAAAACTTTACTTGCCATGAGATTGCCCTGACTGTCACAGTAACAGGCATCTAGGTTTGGGGTAGACAAAGTCCAAATATGGTTAGCATTCCAGAGGAGGAAACCAAGAATGCTGAGCGTCCGTCTTTCCCATTGACTACCCTCGGACGGCCTGACCACCAGTCTCCGGGCTGGAATGTGTGTGGGCCCAGCCTGTCAGAATTCTCCGGCGCCTATCCTTAAAGCTGATGTACACACCGGGGCTGGGGCTGCTGAGGACAAATTGTGCTTATGTAATACATCTTGGCAGGAAAGCCACATAATTCCTTACTCACAAAATAGTTTTCTCAGTCCACTCTTTCTATGCTGTTCTAAGGGAAGGGGAAAAAAATCCGGAAACCAAACCAGCATTCTTTATTTTTAGTTGATCCAAAATTTTACTCGTTTGAGGCATGCGGGCATAAGCTATCTTTAGCACGATCAACCAACAGTGAGCTTTGAAATCATAGATTATTAAGGTCTGGGCAATTCTCTGGATGATTTAGGGTTCTTGAAGCTTGGGAACTCCAAGATGTCAAACTAAGTTGGAGTGAGGTTCTGTCTCACCCATATGGTCTTCCTTTCCTGGTGTTCTTCCAGCACGCCCGTGTACTCTTAGTTTTCCAAGGAGCAAATGGAAAACCACAGATATAGCCAAACCTGTCATTTTGCAAACAAAGCAACTGGGGTCCCCAGGGATGAAGTGACTTGCTCAAAACCTGGAATCAGTGGGCAAAGTAGCTACAAGCCAAGTCAGGAGAAGATTTCAGATCTCCTGACTTCCAGCTCAGTATCTCTTTCACCACCCAGCACTTAAGATACATTTATAACAGAAACTCCTTTCTGTGTTGCTCTAATAGCCAGAAAAGTTCAACTGAGAAACAGATGACAGGAAGGGGAGGTTTGCCTACTAGAGGCACGAGGAAATCAAATGGTTTCATTGTGGTTAGACAGTAACTCTTTTCTTTGACTGTTAGGGAAGCGGAGCAAACATCACTTCCTACACATTACTGCATAAAGTCAGCCATGGTGTGCTACCCTGAGAGATACCCAGCCTACCACTCACTGTACAGTGACCTAGAGCAAGTCGCCTAACTTTCCTAGGCCTTGGAAGTTCTGTATCTTCTGAGGCTCTGTGCAGTGTGCGGGACCCATGACAATCTGCTCTTTCTCAGATGGATGTAGCCCCCTTTTGGACTCTTCCTCATCTCGGTCCTTTTTACAGTCTGTGGAATCAAACCTAAGTGCAGCATGCTATGCCAAATGCCATCCTTCGCCCTTATAGAACCAAGACTTCCTTACTCGGGTTTGTTCTAGAGATATTTTGTATGTTGAATGATCATACCAGCTGGATATAACTCACTTTGAGGGTCACGCCTTTTTCAGTTTATTATTTCTATTTATTTGCTTTTCCAAGTGTTTGGTTTTGCTATGGTATTTTCAAACATATTATTTTTGATCCTCTTTGCTTTCTTCTCCAGCCCCTGCTCCCCATGTACCCTTCAACCCTGAGAGCCCCTCTCTATTTTCATGTCACATGGACTCTTTTTCCTGTCTCATAGTCCCCTTTCTACCTTCATGAGTTATATACCCATTCATGTCCACATATACACACATATGTTAATTAAAATGCAGATCTTCATGTGACAATGTCATGTGGTGTTCATTTTGTGATGTTTCAACATGTGCTTTGCTGGTTCTTGTTCCATCTACAAAGCAGGAATCCAGATCCTGGCAAAGAGACTCCCTCTGACAATTCTAAAAGCCGTAAGTGGATCCCCGTGTGGTCCTGTATGATTTGCTCATCTGTCCTTCTGCTTTGTCCTGGTTTAGGGCCATCTGCAGGACCAGGTCCACTCAACGCCATGGCAGCTGTCTGCAATCACTGTCGTTCCGCCAAGCCTCTGTGTCCTCTTGTCACTCTCCTTTGCCATTTCAGGAAGTGTTGATGACAGCCACGTTGACACAGATACATGGAAATGCGTATTTCCAATTCTTGTCTCTCCAGTAGTCCTCAGGCTTCTGGATTTCTAAGCAGGATTATGACGCTGTACAGACGGAATAAATATTCCCCAGAGCTGAAAGCGCTGACCTATTAAACTCTCAGCTTTTCGTTCAGGGGACAGGAAAGAGAAGAGAATTTCCCTGTGTAGCAGGGCAAGGCAAGGAGTATACTCTTACTACTGGGTTATTTAAAAGTTCAAAAAGGGTGGATATGGAATAATTTTCTTAAAAAGGAATATCATTTGGTCCCCACCAATTTCATTCATGTGGGCTTGCTTTCCCAACCTGTGGAATATGAAGATATTGCTTAGGCTGGAAAAATAAAGTTTAAATAAAAGTGCAAAATTGGTTGGGGAGATTGTTCAGCGGTTAGAGCACTTGCTGTGCGAGAAAAAGGACAGATGTTTGGAACCCGGATCCTGCTAAAAAAAAATCCCAGTGTTGCATCTGAAAATCTAATCTCCAGGAGATGGAGTCTGGGAATTCTCAGAGCAAGCTGGCTAGCCAGACGAGCCGTGATAGGACGCTCTGGATTTAATAGGAGACCAAGCTTGAAACAATAAGGGGAAGAACAGCGGAGGCTGATTCCTGCTGTCGTCCTCAGGCACTCCTGTGCATCCACACTCACACACACGTGTATCCTTTCACATGCAAACCATATATACATGTGCACACCCCCCACACATACACATATGATAAGGAAACTGAAACTCAACAGTATGTGCTTCATTGGAATCTGGTGCAATGGGAAGGGCTTCAGTGACTAGCGTGCATTCCTCTGCTCCCTCTGCTGTGGCGGGCGAGGTCCTCGGCCCAAGCAGCCCTCGTGATTGTGGGCTCCAGACTGGATGCCTGTTAAGCCTGACCTTATGGTGACCTCCCTTCTCCTCAACCCCTACGTTTGGATATGGAATAGCTGCCGTGCCACTGTTCATGTGTCCTCAGCAAGGAGTACGGTTGGTAAGTTGTGGCAGTGTTCGAACACGTGGCCTCAGTGACTGACTGCCACTGGGGCAGTCCTTGGGGGTTATAGGTTGGTGGGCTTCCTGTCTCTCTATTTCCTGTTTACCATCATTATGTGACAAGCCATAAGTCTCTGTCCTCATAAATTGAGACCCCCCCCCAGTTGCTATGGTCTCCCTGCCATGATGGATTATAGTGCTGAACTGAAATAAAACTCGTTTTTAGGCTTCTGTCAGATATTTGGTCACAGCAGCAAGAAAAGAAGTTAATACCACAGAAGCTGGTCAATTCAGTCTTCAAATGTATCCAGTGGTCCTATGTGCCATGTAAAAGCTTTCTCTCTCACAGTGTGAGTTTCTGGGATGCATAATCTGCAGTGGATCTTCTCTGTCCAATTCTAAGTGTCATGGGTGTGCTCTGGGTTCTACTGAGAGAAGGTGCCTCCCTAAATAAAGTGGAGAGCCATCAAAGACACCCAACGCCAAAGGTGGGTCTCTGTACACACATATACATGCATTCCTCCACATGTGTACATCCACATGGATGGGAACACATAGCCTGTACACACGTAAATATACATGCCACAATAAATAAATAAGGTAGACTACATGAAACCATTTCTTGTGTCTGCAACCAAGAGCTGGATAATACAAGCAACATAGTTGTATTTCTGTTACTGAGCAGAGTCTGTACCATATAATCTTGGAACAATTATCTGTTCTATAGTCACCAGTGTACTCTGCCTTTCTGCACTATTTCCATGGTGATTACAAAGGTTGCCATCGTATCCTCCATCCCGTGTCTGCATGCTAGGCAGGAAGAAGAAACTGACTTAGAGAAGAAGTGAGGATCCATTTGTTTTTGCTGCATAACAATCCCCCAGATCTAACGGCTTGCAATAATCTTTCTCTCAGCTGAGTGGTCCTTCACTCTGCTGTGTTCTCTCAGACACCCTCAGGCACCTGAAGGAGAGTTATCTAAAGCGGCTGCTGTAGTCATGTTCTTGGTCGGAACAGCAGAGGCATCTGTTGCATTTCCTTCGTCATGCAATAGAACAACCCTGGTGTCTTCACACACCAGACCCCGAGTTCTGAGAGCAGCAAGAGAAGGCAAGAACCATCAGGTAATTACATTTCTGTTTTGGTTTGATCTTGTCTGCCTTGTGCATTGGCTAAAGCAAGTCACGTGCAGTGCAGAGTGAAATTCTGCAAATTCGAAGAACCTGCGGCCACTCTTGCATGTTCCCATAAAGACACACCAAATCCAGACAGCAAAGCTTTCCCAAAAGCCACAGCAGATTTTATTCCTCATTGGTCATAACGGCAGTTAACCCTATGAGCAGCTCTAATAGCCAAAGAGGCTTTGAACGCAGTATCTGTTTTGCTTACACTGTGAACTGACAGTAGTCCTCCTGGAACAAAACTGTAGTTCCGTAATAGGGAGTGAAGGAATGGAAGCCAGGACTGGAGAGCAGCAGCAGTGTCTGTCATATGTACCATGAAGAGCTCTTGGGGAGCCACTTCTGTAGGCTTTATTTCATCCTCCTTACCGTGGAAAATGTAGTGGATATGCCGGCTGCTTTTCTTCCTCTAAATGTGGCCACATACCTGCAAGGAACAGTTAAAGGGCCTTGAGATGGCTCAGCAGGTGAAGGTGCTTGTCACGTGTGTCTGATGATCTGAGTTCAATCCTTGGATCTCACGTGGTGGAAGGAGGGAGCCAACTCCAGGAATGTTATCTCTGACTTCCACAGGTGTGTCACGGCCTGTTCAGTTTCTCTCTCGCTCTCTGTCTCTGTCTCTCTCTCTGTCTCTGTCTCTCTCTCTCTCCTGTCTGTCTCTGTTTGCTCTCTGGCTGTCTGTCACACACACACACACACACACACACACACACACACACACATACACACTTGAAACATAAGTGTTTCTTTGGCTCATTGTGTGAAGGGTTACAGTCCATCATTCCAGGGACAGGCATGGCAGAAGAGAGCTCTGCAGCAGAAAAGGAAACACCAGACAGGAAACAGACCTGTCCACTTCCTTCCAATAAGGTTCTATCTCCTAAAGGTTCCACAACCTTTCAAAACAGTGCCACCAACCTGAGGGACAAAATATCCTAACATACGTGTCTTTGGGGGAACATTTTACATTCAAGACTTGATGCTGGGTGACACCGCCTTGCTGTCCGGTGATAAAGCTGTGTAACTAGCAAGTGTCCTTCAGGCCTCTCACAGCTGATTCCCTGGATAAGCTCAGGCATCACAGCTGATTGAGCACTGTCTCTGTGTCCCCAAAGCACACAACACGTGCCTTCTTTCTACCTCCCACTCCCCCAGTCAGCCCCTTCCAGGTGTAGAGCACACAAGCTAGGCCTTGGTACAAGAATAAGTGGTCTTTGCTGGTCAGCCTCTACCCATGGCTCAGACTTGATGTGGTAACACCTGTGCTCATGTAAGACCTCTGAATTACAAAGCCCAATCAACCAGTGACATGCAGTCTTCTACAGTTCTCCGATCTGAGATCTTGGTTTGTGTGTGTGTGTGTGTGTGTGTGTGTGTGTGTGTGTGCCCTTTTGAAAAATGGAAATGTTCTTAAAGTCCGGAGACAAAGTTCCAAGTGAACTGCCTCTGAACTTTTAAGATTCTTTTTTCCCCTTGGTTAAATCTCAGTGGAGCCGGAGATGATCATAATTCTCATGAACACAAACTAAAGGTTTTGTTCCTGTTGAGCAAAGCCGCTGCTTCCTATTGCAAAAGAGCCGATTCCTGTTCTCGCGTTGGCGTTTTCATTAAAATTTCCATTATCCTCTTCCTTCCAATGCAGATAGAGATAAAATTGTCCCAACCATGTTTCTAAGGCAAAATCACTCGTGATTCAAAATATGTGCATGAACTGTGTAGGAAAAGCCACACTTCTCCAAATATAGCTCAACTTGGTTAGGGTTGGGGGTGGGAAATATATTTTCTGTCCTGGCTTCCATAATCAACTTAGGTCAGTATTATTAGCTTCAATGGTCACACCAGTTCTACAAAACAAATTTGAATTGAAACAGTCTTGAGGAAGATGTAGAGGGGATTGTACCCACAATTGCTTTGGTCTGGTAACCTATTTATGGAGAGCCAGACCTGATCCCACAACCCTTATCACTACTAAACTGATCTTTGATTGTTTACATCAGAGAAGTGGAGGGTACCCCTGCCTACCCCTGCCAAGGCGTGGAGGTGTCATGCACCCAGGGGTCTTGGCCAAATACCTTATGCCTTTTAATCTGGTGTCAATGATACCTTCGCTTTTGGAAATGTTGCTGCTTTGAGGAGAGAGTTTCTTATCTTCTCCAAGAAATGCTAGTACCTTGTGAGCATGAAGAACACAGACTTAGACTGGGGACACAGTCTCCTATAGGAAAGCAGTCAAGTGAATGCATTTGAGAGAACTTTGTCAGTTAGAAAAATGGATTGCCAAAGGTCACCAATAATATGCAACAAAACCAAAGCAAAAGTAAAATAAAACAGAAAATCAGCGTGTCTGGATGCAAAGGTCAATGCCTGTATCGCTGTGATGGGCCAAGGAGGGGCAACTTGGTATGCCGCAGAGGCCTAAGCCCCCCACAAGAGTAGAGAAGTCAGAGGGAACCCTGGGGTCCAGAGACATGACCAGGCAGAAGGGCGGGGAGGAGTGGAATGGATTGATGAAGGCAAAGGAAGGGGATGGGAGAGAGGGGAGATGGAGGGAAGTAGGGATAAGTACCCAATATAACTGCAAAAATCTAGAAATAAATAAAATGAAACAAAAATCAGCGTGCCAATCCGCCACTTTCAATACAACCCAAGTGCAGTCTCCTTTCTTAGTTTCCCTTCTCTCCTTAGAGACATGTGTTTGCCCTGGGCTCCCCTAAGAAGCAGGGAATCCTTCACTTCCTGGCACCTCCCATCACCATGCCCACCATTTTTTAGTGCTAACCATTTTTTTTCTGTGAGCTAACCAGTGTCATTCCTGTGTAGTTACTGATATTGGGGTCACTGTTACCACAGCACTAGCAAGCAGAGGATCAGTCTTTACTTATCTGTCCCCAGGGTCTGTGTCTTTTTTTTTTTTTTTGCATGTGTGCATTATCATGTGGGTGGGTGTACATGTATGTGTAGGCATGTATACAAGAGGTTCGTGAGTGTGTGTGTGTGTGTGTGTGTATCTGTGGAGGCCCAAGGGTGACTTCAGGAATCATCCTGGATTACTCTACTTCTTATTGCTTTGCTCTGCGGTTTCCCAACCTACGCTCCATCTTCTAGGCTAGAATTGCAGGCTGTGGCCATTTCTATCCAGCATTTTTATGTGGAATCTAGGGGGTCTGAGTTCAGGTCCTTTTGCCTGTGAGGCAAAGACTTTAATCCCTGAGCCATCTCCCCAGCCTAAGTCTATTTTTATAAAACCTATGTAGGATGACATGGTGTTTAAATGTCAGAATTAGACCCAGGAGTTTGATTCCAGAGCCTGGGCTACTACACTGTACACATCGAAATGCATTGGGAAGAAAATGCACTTGATCATTAACAGTTATCACCTCTGAGGAATTAGATTTGGGTAGGAAATATGGAAGAGACGTTCACTTTATTTTGCGTGGACTTAAATACTCTTGAAGTATTTAGACTATAGATATTTTTCTCATTAAAATGCATGCATGCTAAAATGTCTTTTGTTTTCAATATAATCTGTACATTCATTAAAAGTAATTATTTGCAATGCTGGAATGGTACTTTTGATGTCAAAGAATATTTTAATGATGGGATAGATATTTTCCCAGGGGATACGGAAGGTTTCAAAAATCTGGGGGTGCCCAGGATAACCTGGTTATGATATAGCTAGAGTCCATCTGTCGGGGAATGTCTAGGTCCCCAGCGTGGTACACGTCTCTTCCCAGCGCCTCAGCGCACAGCCAGCAGACGGGTAGGAGAGAGGGCTGTTTAGCTGCATTAGTGGATTTATGTCCACTCTGGGCCGGAGGACAAATGGGAAAATGTAAATTTTGGCAGCTGCTTTTGTGGGCACTGGCCTCACGGGACTCGTTCGGGCTTGGACCTCACCCTGGGAGTGATTTCCCCACATCCGCTATAATTTATTGACGGAACTTGCTTCTCTTCCTCGGCTGAAGGAATGGTCTCGCACCATTTTAAACAAAGCACCACTCGGGTTAAAGCGGCGAACTGAATCATCATTTCCTCACCCCACCAGCCCTGCCCGGGGTCACAGTTTTCCCTCTTTCGTCTTCTCTCAGTTTTGAACGTGCCGGCAGCACAAATCATCTCCAGACATTTCCCATTGTCCCTTTGTCAGCCCTAAACAAAGGCAATTCTCTGTCTCCCTGGTCTTGACCTAGCCGAGCAGCTGAAAGCTCAGACTTTATTTCACAGGCGCCTTGTGGCAGACAAATCTTTTCAAGATAGGTATCTTCAATGCTATAGGATGGTAACTTAAATATTCATATTGGTACATATGCTTAATTTCCTTACTTTGCCAAGTGTCATGAAGCAAACTGATAGCATTTTTCTATATTTTGGAATGATTTATGAAGGTACAGGATATTATCATTGTTTTCAGGAAATTTCCAATTATGCTTAGGTATGGCTATCTGCCCACAGAGGGCAAATGCTCCTATTTCAGTGTTTCTCCGGATGTTGCTGTGAATTCTGCACATGGTCTTGCCTGCTAGATCAAAACCCCATTCAGTATATCTCACTAAGCGCCCGTGGAAGCTGAAATTGTCACAATGACAATATTCCGGGCAGATACTATCTCCTGGCGACTTTGCCAGATACCAGGGACAGTGCTAAGCACATCTACAAGTGGCCTGCTAGTCCCTACGACAACCATGCAAGCTTAATTGGTGTATCATTCTCAGTTCACAGATGAGGAAGAAGGGAATTTACTTCAGGCCACAAAGAGTGTCTTTCTGGAAGGTCACGGTCTCCTGCCTTCTGGCTGCTTCTTTCATGTCGCAGCATGAGTGTTACAGTCACTCTGCATATTGTCCATAAATTCAAGACCAAACGGTTTATGAGGGAGCAAGGGTTTTTATTTTCTCTTGTGATGGCCCAGTTACAGTTCCTTGTCCAGCTTGGTAGGAAATCTACACCAACACCAATGGCCAAGGGAAGAAGTCACACCAAATGCCGAGAGGGACATCCTTACTTGCCAGACCAACATGACTGATCGAGTATACCAAAGGATACCAATTTTCTCAACCAGTTCTCTCCATCTTATTCACCTGCCCAGGACTAGTTTTGCCTACCATGGGCTGGGCCTTTCCCATTAACTAGACAATCTTCTAAAGTCTTACTTGGGGTCTAACTTAACCACTGATTCTTTATAAATGTGTCCAAGGCTGGAACCCTCAACTGTCAAGTTGATACCTGTATTCATGGCAATAGGATACTCAAGCCCATCGGCCAAGGCTTCATGGCTATCCTCATGTCCATCCTTGTCCTTGTTTCTCTACCTGAGAACGTGTCATCTTTGATGTGTTCATTTTTATATGATCATTTTTATGATCCTTGGATCACTTCTTCTGAGGCACCATACCACCCACCTTTTCCACCCAACCTTAGAGCCACCCATCTCCGTGTGCAAGTTAGGTACAGGTGTCTACTCGACAGTTGACTGGCTGGGCTCTGGACAATCTGTGAAGAATTGGTAGTTAAGGTAAGCCCTGAGCACGCCTGCAGGAAATTTTTCCAACTGTTGTAAGTAGACCTAGCTTATGGTGGGTGGGATCATTCCCTGGGAAGGCAGATGAGATGGAAGGAGCTGGTTCAGAAAGTTAGCATACTTCAGCATATTCACAATCTGGCAAGTAAGTTTTTTCCCCTCTTTCAGCAATCCCGGTAGGTATGGTATGGTCAGTTCTGTCCTCTAGTGTTTGGTTGTGAATTTATATGCAACATGCAGGCAAACTGCAGCACCCTGTAAGTAAACTATGCTATTTTTTCATCCTCTTAGTCTCTATACAAAGTTCATCACAAACCTGGTTGCATTGCGCTATCTTCTAATGCTCAGGCATGAGCTTGTCCCAAGTATCACCTTATCATTTCATCTTCCCATAGACTAGATAGCACCTGGCAATTAGCAACTGCTCAACAAACATCTATTGTATGCATGGGCAACCGGACAGACGGCTACATAGAAGGAAACCTTCTGAAACTTGAAGGAAATCAACAGAGGCCATCAGCATATTCTATATGCTATATTGCTATATTCTTTGGAAATATCCATTCTGCTCTAGAAAACTAAAAAAAAAATGAAATTCATTAAACACATCAGATACAGGCAATGTTCACCCATCATAGACAGAAGTCATACAATAGGTATGGAAAAGGAAGTTAGGAACCTGTGAGACAGCTCAGACGTGGATGAAATAAGTATAGCATGTATTATTGAACACAGAAAGGGCCAAAGAACCAAAAGGTAGTGCACGCTCATGACCCCCTAAATGTACATGAAGAATGAAAGACACCCTGTATTCGTGAGTTTGTGAATGAGTCACTCATCAGTGACGTCCCTTTCTGGTGTCCTATGCCCTCTGCCTAAGGATTACAACCCTTAATAAAATGCAGGGCTACTCATCAGGCTAATGGGAAAACCACAGCTGTTGGTCAGGGACTTGCGCTGGTATCTCTCTGCTGTCTCCCTGGTAATGCAGTTTGCTGCAGCCTCATCTGTCACCCGTGTGACTCATCATCAGGAGGGAAAGCAGATACACCAGGAATGAATGTGAGCACTCTTCACGAGAGTCAGGTGGTGTGGCCCCTCCAGCCCACTCATTCAATCCTGTCTGCAACCTACCTCTTCTATTCTTTCTTCTGTTGTGTTATCTAGATAAATCCAAATGGGTAGAATGTAGCTCAGTGTTCAATACTTGACTAGCACACACCAGGCCCTGAGTTCAATCTATAACGCTGCAAATAATAAATTAATTCACTAATATTTTCAGTATGAATTTGGTCTGAGCCTGTCTTTTCATGACTGCGGGCATAGGTTGCTTGGCGGCGTGCTCACAGATGCCACTGCATCAAGTAAAATTTCCAGGGACAAATACATGTTCTATAAATACCGCTTCTAATCACTGAAGTCTCTTTCTTCAGCCAGCCAAATTTGCCATGTATGCTCCCTGCCAGGCTGATGAGTCTCTTCTCCAGTGACTATAGGGAAAGAGAAAATTCAAGCTTAGAGACCTCTCTACCCCAATACTCCCGGCTGAAATACTGAAATGCATTCTAAACATATAGCTCTGACTAGAGCCGTGGCCCCATTTTGTATGCAAAGCATTCCTGACAATTCTTCAGGAAAAATTGCCTGGCTAAGCCTCCTTATCATTAACTGAAACAACTTGAGAGACTGTGAGCATGTCTCAGGGTGCTTCAGTAATTTCATTTTTTCTAAATGTTAGGGCAATGCAAGTCCACACTCACACATCTTAGCAGAAGTCCATAACTGTACCTTATCTAGACAGTTTAAATTCCCGTGCATAAGGGCCGATAAAGAGCTATCTCACTGAATAGGGAATTGGCTGTCTGTGTTGGTTTCTCCTCGTTTGTGCTATTATTGCCGCCTTTCATTCTTGCTTATAGGCTATCAATAAGATTCTAAGTCCTGTTTATTGCCGCTGGCTTCACAAGCTCAAATTCATGTTTAAAAATGCACTCTCTCCTGAGTCACATTTAAATTTTATTCACACTGAGTTCCAAGATTTTTTTTCCTTTCTTTGGACAAGAGATGTGCTAAATAAATCTTTAGACCACTGGCTTTTCCCTAATCCTATCAACCGGTTCCTTTAAAATGGATTTGTGAACTGTCACATCGTAACTATGCTTGTGAAAGTTTAAAAGCTACTCCAAACGGAGATCTGCTGGTTCACTGAGAGAAAAAGAGAGAGGAAGGAGGGAAAGAGGAACGAGGGGGAACAATGGAAGGGGAGAAAGAAAAAGCCTTCATTTGATCTGTGTATTGAATTCACTTTCCTTCCTCTATATGGGCAGATAATCAGTCTCCCTCAATCGGCATCACGCATGTACAATTTGGAGGATATATAATGCAAAGAAAAAAAAGAAGCTTTACAGGGCGTTGGGGGACTGCTGGTGGGTCTGTGATTCTGTAACCCTTAGCCACGCATGCCACAGTCAGGTCTGGGTAGGTGAAAATGAACGCACTTGGTATCACTTGGGACTTTTTAACCTTGGGTCTCTGCGGGTCTGAAATGTGGAGCCTGTGCACAGTCTCTATTTGGAAGCTTTCTCCTTTGCTGGTTTTTTACAACCCAATTAAAATTCTTGTAGCTAGGAAGAAAGCCAGTCTGCAGGACTTGGCTCCCTGTGGCCAGTAGGATTCAGGGGGAAAGGGAAAGGGGGGATTTCTCGCCCCTGCACAGACCATGGGGGGATTGAAAAAAAAAGACCCAGATAAAAGGACATGACTACCACTTCTACTGCTTCCGGTAGGAACTTGCAGGGAGCGCGGCATCAAGACTGAAGCTGGAACCTGCTGGCCTCTTGACCGAGCCAGCACCAGGTGTGGGAAGGACAATGTTGACTGCCTGGTTAACTTTTTATCTCTTCCCCAGCACAAGCCCAAGGACAAGCCCAAATCTGAATATTCTCCTAGGAGTCTTTCACTCTATCTGCAGAAATCAGCCTCAAAATGAACCTGGTCTGAGAGGCAGCCCTGGTGTTTATATTGCACTAAGATGTGAATGGATGACATCAACCACACTGCAGACAAGGGCCTGCAGCGAGGGCTCCCTGGGAAGCATGGGAGATAGAAAACACAGAAGTGGAAGTTGAGGTCCTCAACCGAGTTGGAAGCAATGTGGTGTCTCTTTGTGCAGCACCCTTTGGGATGTATGGATAGTAGTGGGAAGAGAGAGGGAGGAAGAGTCCCTTGGTTGTTCATTCACTGCATCGAATGCTCTGCGTGTGCTGTCATTTCTGAATCTCTGCTCTCTTTGACTTCTGAAGAGGTCGTCTTTAAGTGACCAGACCTCATGTGCCCAACTTGAAGCATCTTCCCCTGGGATCCTGCCTGCATCTCTCACTGTTTCCTTCTTCCTCTGGACTTTCTTTTGTTTTGGGGTTTATGGTATGAGAGACTGACATGGACACCAGGAAGTGGGTTAAGCCTCAGCTCATCCCTGCTCTGAAAGTCTGTGAGGATGAAAACAAATGAACAAGGATGAACCTCACACACTGTTGTGAGAAGGGCAACAGGGTCCCAGATCTTCTCTGAAGGGAGCTCTATGCTTGCATTTTCCAAGCACAGGAGGGCTCGTGACTAGGAAACCCACTTTCTACCGGCTGTTCAGATCCCGGAGTTATCTTTTCCTTCTTTCTTCTCCCAAACTCACTGCCCTGTCTTCTCTTGGCTAATTATGCTTGCAAAATACAGCATGAAACATGTTCATGGAAACTTAAAAATTACCAAAAATCTTTGCTCTCACCTCTCCTTAGGGAGATTTTCACAAAGATCAAAGGTTTTAACTAACAAAATCCATCTCTCATTGGGGGATTTCAGCCATGGATACAGGAAAAGGACATAAAAGAGAGGCACCATCGGGCCTTCTCGGGATTCCTGGAGCCCTGTGCTTCCGAGGCGACTTAGAAAAGAGAGAATTGAAGCCTTAAACTATTACTCATGACTTCCTGTGTCTGCTGTGATGTTTCCACATGTGGTCATTCTCATCCCCTGCTTTTCTAAAGATGTCATCTAATCCAATCTCCCAGGCAGTGACTAAAAACTCTTCTAGAACATTCCTTATTTTTGTTTCACCAATAATTCAAAAATCGGAGGACATATTACTTTGCTAGCTGGGATAAATCATTGACAGATATCTCTAAAGATGAGAAAGTTCTCTGCTTCGGTTTTATCACTCGTCCTGAGTTCAGCCTTGAAGCCTTGTGAGCTAAATCTGTTCTCTGTTGTATTTGACCATCACTCCAAAAGCTGAGGATAAAAGTACAAAAAATTAATAAATAATAATAATAATTACACTCTTTTCCCCCAGTGTCTTCTATAAATTGGGAGTTACTTTGGCAGAGACAATTGAACTAAGACCATAAAGGAAAGACGCATCTCTCAGGAACGTGGTGGTTTTAAAGATAGACTCTTTGTTTCCCTTTTGAGTCTGGATAGCTTGTGATATTTTGACCAATAGACTGTGGAGACATGATGCTATATACTTTCCAAATTGTTGCCAGAATACTTGCTCTAGGAATTTCAAGTTACCTTACAAAAAAATTCAACTGCCCTGACTTGTTATTCCTTGAGGAAGCCCAAGGCACCCGGACCATCCCCAACAGAGCCGAATCCAGCTTTCAAATCATCCCGACCCGGTGCTCAATGTGTGTGTGAAGCCTCAAGATTGCTCCAGCCCCAGCCATTCCAAACCTATCCAATGAAACTCTAGATATCAAAAGACAACTTTTCCTTGCTGTGCCTCCTCCAAATGCAAGACCCATAAGCTCTCTGAGTATAAACAAAGCAAACCTTATTTTACATCATTACATTAGAGTTGTATTGTTGAACCTACCAGAGATCAGCCTCTAACTTGGCATGGCCACTTCTTCCCAAGAGTAATGTCAATATCAAATTGTTTTACTCTTTAAATATGGCTATTAAATTTATGGATCTTGCATTTAAATGGCAACTTCCTCCAGGGAAAAGCAGAAATCTTATAAACTGCAGGAAGTAATCCTAGAAATAGACGATGCATCAAAAAATGGTGCCAGAAGAATTTAGTGTCTAATGCCTCGGAACATTATATTATACCCCGATGCAAATGGTTAGCGTGAGCTCATTTATTCGGGTAGGAACGACTTTGGAATCTGTACTTTAACATCGGGCATTGATTGATGCTATCTCCAGCCTTGCTTGCAGCTTTAGTGGGAGGAAAGCCAGTCTGAAAGCAAATCAATTCCTCTGTCAGTTTGCTGTGCTCTCCAGTGAGGGTACCAGTGAAGCTTGCAGAGAAGTGGCGAGAATGAGAAGTCGGTCAAAGAACCTGCCCAGTGCTCATCTCTCTGCTCATCTCGTCATGGGTCTTCTGTGTCTTCATCAGAGTTGCTGCGAAGGACTATGGACTGAATGGGACCCAGGACAAGCCCACTAGGGATGACCACCTCCGAACTACTCAGTCCTCTCTTCGGATTTCATAACTAAGCTAGCTTCAACAGCAGGTTGAAAAAGATGTGTGTCACCTGGCACGGGGTGTCTAAGTCTAGCTTCTTTTCTTTTCATTTTTCTTGACATCCGGATCCTCAGAACAGGGTCCAGCACATGGCATTAGCTATAAGAGTGCAATGTACAATTCTATGAATCTCTCTCTCCTTCTTTCCCCTTCTCCCTCCTCTCTCTTTCTCTCTCTCTGTCTCTCTCTCTCTTTCTCTGTCTCTCTCTGTCTCCTTCTCTTCCTCTCTTCCTCCCCCTCTCTTTCTCTCTGAGCTTAGTCATTTTCCTGGGAAATCCAGGCTGTACTGTCTCCTGACCCAAGGCTGATTCTGCTTCCCTCTGCCAAAAATCCCAGCTCCTAGGGGTGCAGAAAACAACTAGTCACATATAAAGCACAGGAAATTGACAGCTCCCTCTGCTACACCTATTTTCCATTTTCTAATTATCAAGATGTTTAACCTATAACACGAATGGCCACATTAAAGCCATTTGTAATATGCAAAGCAGGGGCATAGCACATTGGTAATTAAGACCTCCCTCTGTGACAACCTACATGCTGGAGGTGTAATTAAGTGAAAGTACCTCTTAGTTGGCTGGCCATTATTATGGGGCTTAAACATACATTCAGCCAGTTATTAGTGAATTCTATAGTGTCCTAAGGAGCTGTTGTTTTAATAAATGGAGTAGGAGTTTTCCAGCCTGTACCATGCTGGGTGGTGAATTGCTGGTGTAATTTTTTGGTGTCTGCAGAGCCTCCGTTTTCAATATGGAAAATTCAGAGCTTGAATACTCTCTGGGCTAGGAAAATAGCCTCCTGGTGCTAATTTTCTGATCTACTTTGGCAGTAGAATCGAGTTTTCCTTCTGACTGGATTTACTACTTAAAGACTCTCTGCTCCGTGTAAGATAATACTTATGCATCCCAGTCTTCTTCATAGCACTTACAATCATAAAACCAAGCATACAGCATGAATTTGTGGTGGTCTTGCTGTCTGTAACCCTGAGTTAGGGCTTCGTTGAAGTAATAGACTGTTGACTTGACAAACGTCTTACACGGATATTTTTAAATTCGTAAATCTAACTAGAAGGAGGCAGGAAAGCAAAGATGGTCTGAGTGTGGATGGTTCATATCCTCTTTCTGTTGTACAGAAAGACTTGAGTTCTCAGAAAGAAACAAGATCTCTACATGCCCTTCTAAGACCGACATAGTTTGATCTCTCATCTCAGCTCCTCAAGAAGTAGCTTCAGAACTTCCTTGTAGGAAGGACTGTGCAGATTATCAGAGGCTGAAGTGGTTTAAAGCTGCTACCGTGCTCGGGGAGCACCTGGCATCTACTGGAATCATTGTACTAGGGGTGACTTAATGGGTATGGAAGCAACAGAATATGATGTAGTTACAGTTGTGGCAATCACCTCCTAGAACAGCTATGATTGGTCCTTTGCTGATGGGGCGGGACAAGTGGATATTCTTAGGTGTCTCCACTCCAGCGTCTGGCAGTCAGTGTGGCTCAGTCCCCAGCTGAGGAGAAAACAGCGCTTCTCACGAATCTCTTCCCCACCGGGCAGAGACAGGGAGACATGGGTGAAGTCTGAGCTTTGACAGTGCTAAGGAGATAAAAGACAGTAGGGAGCATAATCGACCAAAACATTAGGCCAGAAGAAAAGTGGCTTGAAGAATTGAGTTCAACAAGCATTGGAACAGGAAAATTTGTTAGATTCTGGAAGCATAAAAATAATAAGATAGGCAGAGGAACTCACCCTCTAGGAAATGAAACGCCCATTAGAGATTTCCCCCATGCTGAACCTCACCCAAGGCTATTGCATTTGTCAAACAGCTGAATATTCTTGGGTATTTCATCAGCCAGTCTCCAGGAGCCTAAGAAAGGCTGCCTCATGAAAACCAGAGGCAGCTGGCAGGCCCCTAGAGTGACTCTTCCTACCTGCCCACCTCCCAATGCTCCTCTCCAAGAATGACTGTCATCTGATGACTTCACACACCTCAGAATGTTTCCGCATCACAATACTGCCTTTACTAGAAACCCTCTTTAGTCTCTGTGTTTCCATTACCCAAACAATACCCCAAACAATCTGCTCATAAGAACAGAAGGTTTATTTTGGCCCACAGTTTGAAGGTTTTCAGTGGATGATTATTTGACCTATTGTTTTGGGCCTGTGGCGACCCATTTGGCTTGGCCGCACAGTGGAACAACTGTCTCACCTCCTTGCCAGGAATCAAACACAAGCAGGGAAAGAGACTGAGATCACAAGGTTGCCTTTGATCCAAGATCCCTGCTAGATCCTACCTCTTAAAGGTCTTACCACATCTAACGGCAACAAGCTGGGACCTTGTTCCAAACATATGGGGTTTGAGAGGAAAATTCCAGATCCAAGCCACAGCATTCACCGTATATCTTTTCTTCTCCAAAACAAGCTATGCTGCTGTAAAGAAGGATTTGCTGAGGCTGGAGAGGTAGTTCAGGGGTTAAGCCTCTGCCTTGCAGCCGGAAAGTCCCGAGTTCGGATCTTAGACCCCTCGTATAGATGCCGGGCAGAAGCGGGGGCGGCCTGCGTTTCTGGTCCTGGTAGGGCGGAGCCTGTGAATCCCAGGGCATAGTAAAGAAAGAGGAGGTGGAGGCGTCCATGGTGGTTCCCGAATTCACCCATGGTTCTACACACACACATACATGCATACATATGCGTACACACGAACAATTGAATAAATTTTAAAAAATGAAAAAAAAAGAAGGATTTGCTTCGTGGTGGAGTAAATGCTAAGAAGTTAATTAGGTGCAAGATATGGACTTAAAGGTAAAAAGCCCTATGGATAAATGTACAGGAGTCTTTTATCTTTATAACAATGCTGGGTGCTAACATGTCTTTTTGGCATATTAGAAAACTCGTAAAAATAACATCTCTTGTCCACTTGACAAATGTCTGTTGCATGTCTAACAAATATGCTAGGTGCTTGGGAGGTAAATTTGAAGGAAACAATAAAAATCTCAACTCTCTCAACCTATAGGGTCCAGCAGGGATGCGAGCAAGTAAACCATCCATCCTGTAGAGAGCAAAAGCATCGTGGTTGGGGGAAGAGTTTCATGTTCAGGAAATACATGGGCGATGCTAGCACACAGGTATAATCGCTAACCTGAGAGGGAAGAGGGCATGAACCTCACAGGCAAGGCAGAGAGAAGCGACCAGGGGAAAGGGAGGACAGCGCTGTTCCACAAAGGAAACCTTTGGAAGAAAAGATGGTGTGGCTCCACTACAGCTCCTTCCAGAAAAGTCTGAAAGTAGCTTAATAGGATCCAGAAGCTGGAGGAACAAAAGAGGGGAGTTTCAGAAGAAATGACAGCAAGGATGGGAGCCTTTAAGTTGAATCAGAAATGAGACTTCAAGAACTTCATACCATGACAATACATGTGCTGATATAAAGAAACAGAAAAGCTAATCACTTTCCCAGATGACACTTCGTCAGAGGAAGCGCAGCCTAGGACCACAGGTACTGACTGACGGCTTCACCATGCAGGCTGGAATTCTGTGCGCTGGAATGACCTGCAGGCATCCAAGGTAGGGGGGCTCGTCCATCATCCTTGTCATGAGAACAGTCCAGTCAGAGGTCATGAGACTTTGGCTAGGGATCCTTTTTAGGTCTATGAGGATGCTAAAATAGTCAAAAGAACAGAAAACTGTTTATCCACCAAACAATTGTCTCGGTACCTCTTTCTGCCAAGTTTGGAGGCTCTAAATTGCGAGTGAGTCGCAAGCATTTCGGTCAGCTACGTGCAGCCCTCAGTATGTTAAAATTCCCTTAAGCTGACAGCATGATGTGTCTAGATGTAAAAGTTGTCTCCTTTCATTTGCTCTTCCCTCTTTTTCTTCAAGAGACCTACACCATCTCTATGGCTGCTTTGCCCTTCACCAAGCCAAAAACTAACTGCTTTATTCAAGGCAGAGGTTTTACCCTTTGAATGTGGATATCGCTTCAGTCTGCTGACGAGTTCTGCCGAACAATGCCAGCGTCATAATCTCGCTCAATGAAACCCCACCCAATGGAAGCAACACCCAGCAAGTTGTGACACTGAAAATAACCTCCTCTTCACATTGCTCCCCTTTCACTGTGCATGTGGGCTGGGGAAGTACGCACAATGGCCTTTCAATTTCTTTGTGCAAATGGTTCCAGTTGTTTCTTGAGCTTCTTCAGTCTGCGTGAGACCTTCTGTGACCTCCCCATCTACAATGCAAGGTCACAGACAAAGGTCACATCCTTTGAGGAAACGTAGAGAGCAGATGGGACAAGGAACTGGAGGAAAAAATGTAATACAGGAAACAGCCTTGACCCCTGACCCTGACAACACAGCCTGACTGGATTAGAAATGCTTCTAAAGGGAATGGAGCCTGATGTCGTAAAATACAAAGGCTATCCCTTGTGCCCTTGAAAGGTGATAGACTTGTCTATAAACAGCTTAGTGGTCTTCAGTGATATTACCCAACCTCACCATAGCTCTGTATTTTCATTATCATTTCATCTATGTGGACTAAATAGCTAAGTCAAATCAGAGTGACTAAGTAAAATCCTTAAGGTATCCCAGCTGGTAATTTACAGAACAAATATTTAACCTCAAATCAGATTTCAAAGCCCAGGCCTTTGCTAGGTAAAAAGAGTTAAATCCCAGTTCCACTAGTTGGGATGTTTAGGACATATCACTTAACCCTTTAGTCACATCAGCCTCCATTCCTTCATCTGAAAAATCAGGAATAACAAGATTTGGAGACAAAATGAGAGCATGCACAGAAAGATCAAAGAAGGAGCTTAATGGATGTGAGCGGAGAAGGAGAGGCAGTGCACAAGACAGCCCCTGACATCAACAAGAGAACGTTCTAGAGGGAAGACAGAGAATAGGTGAATTACAACATGTGGTCAGGCAGTGACTGGTGTTAAGAAAACAAGGACAAGTCATCACAGAGTGAGGGTAGGAGAAGCTATTTTAGGCCTGTAAACAGCGTCCTTTGAATCATGACCTCGTTAACATGGGATGAGCGTGCAGATCTCGTGATGAGAGGGAAGAAAGGCATTGTAGGCAGGGACTCGAAAGCACCGCCGCGTGTGCGTGAAACACGGAAGCTGGAAGTGGCGGCCCAAACCTAGCATCCCGGGTCATGGCAGATGGAAGTAGGAGGATTGTGAGTTCAAGGTCAGCCTTGGTTCCATAGCAAGATCTTTTTCTGATAGAAGAAAAAAAAAGAAAGGAAGAAAGAAAGGAAGGAAAAAAGAAAGAAAGGAAGGAAGGAAGGAAGGAAGAAGGAAGGAAAGAAGGAGGAAGAGGAGAAGGAGGGAAGAGAGGGAAAGAGGAGGATGGAGGAGGGAAATGAGGGAGCTGGGAGGATGGGAGGCGGGAAGGCGAGAAGAAGAAGGAAGGAAGATATGAGGAAGAAGGAAACGTAGGCACGGAAGAATAAAGAACGGAGGCAGGAAGGAGAAGGAAGAAGGAAGGAAGGAAGGAAGGACGGAAGGAAGGAAGGAAGGAAGAAGTCACTGAGCCTTGACTGGAGTAATGAGCAGAGCAGGAAAGGACGTTCAGAAACACAGGCAAAGCTCTCTCATGGGAACCTCAGTAGCCGTGGTGAGGAGATCAGAAAACACTGGACCGTCTCCAGCTGACTGCCTGACCTCTGCTTGGCTAAGGCTGTTCTGACTCATGTCAGAGAGACTAGATGTTGGGCTGGGGGCAGGAAAGGGGCAAGAGTAGATAGATGTCTGGAGTTCAAGGAGAAGGTAAAACATGCTCTAGTCCACAATGTACTGGCAGTAGAGATAGTGAGAGGTGGTTGCATCCTGGATCTCTTAGCAGTCTAAATTAATAAGACTTCCCAACATAGTGAGATGTATGTGTGGCAGGGGAGTAAGGTAAGGGACAGGAAGGAGTTAAAACTCCTTTGGCCTAAGAGAATCTGAGTAAACATGAATGCCAGTTACTGAAATGGCCAAGACAGGGGGAGAACTAGGGAGGGAGGAGAATGGGGAGGTCTGTTCCGAAGCTGGCTTTGGCATCATTTTATAAAACAGGTGATATCATGCCCATGCCCACCTCTACCCTACAGTCCCGAGAAATTTGCCTGCTATTGACTTGCCCGGGACTGAACAGGGTGACCTGCTCCCATGGATTCAATTTTGGAGGTTTCACACTGTCCTAGCTTTCTCACCACCTTAGTTGTTCTGCTGTTGCCAAGACAAGACCTTGGTTCAAATGACACCATCGGGCATTGAAAAGACAAGACCCACCAGATGGTGGGAAAGCTAGGTCACGGTGACACTGAGTCTAATCCACGGGACTAGACAGCTGCAGTGTCTAGCAGCACGGTTTTGTTCATAGGCTCAAGTGACACCCCCTGGGCATGCCAGATAGAATCCTTGGTACCGCTGCAGCAAGGGAACGTGGGCTCAGTCCTACTGGTGAGGCCAAGAGCATGAAACTGAATGTGATCGATTATGAGCTTAGAAGACCCAGATCTCCGAGTGGAAGGCAGTCAGGTTTACACGCTGATTATGGTCCTGTGATGCCCTGAGTGGAGCATCAGGCATGCTACTCCCTGGCCTCTGCCCCTGGAACCCAGAGCTCACAAATGGGTATTGTGGAAAGTCACAGAGTTTGTGCCACGTTGCTTTCTCACAAATGAAAACTTGTGTGGGGGTTGGAGAGATGGCTCAGGAGTTAAGCCTTTGCCTCGCAAGCAAAAGGACCTGAGTTCAAATCCCACATGAAAATGCCAGGCAGAAATGGCAGTGGCCAGCACTTCTGGCCCTAGAAGGAAGACCCTGGGAAATCCCAGAGTAAGGCAATAAGAAGGTAGAGCAATCCAACATGTTTCCACAGCCACCTTTCAGTCTCCACAGGCACACACAGTGCCCTATCTCCACATATCTACATACCCACCCCTACACATGAAAAAAAAAAGGTTAAAAAAAAAAAAGAAAACGTGTGCCCCATTTCTCTATAAAATCTCTATAAACAATGCTTGGAATCTGCTTGTATACTGGGAGTGGAGTTAGAGATATGCTAAATTACTTGATTTTTCTCTTTAATTCTCTAAAGATAATGCTATCTTTAGTCCACATCACCAGCATGTCTCCTGTCCCTCCCCATCCCCTTTGAAGCAGTTGTGCTGTTTGTAGAGTATTCTTAAACTCCACCCAAAGCCAACTAGCAATCCTACTCGCCCTACTACGGTGAATTCTCTTGGATTTTGTCTTACATCATATACATATATATTTGTGAATGCTTATCAGGCCAAATGTACTTGGTCACTCATATCTGTGGGTTCTACATCAATGGGTCCAGCCAAACATGGATCAAAAACTTTTAGAAAAAAAATACCAAATATGTATCTTTTTTTCTTTTCTATTTAAACAGAACTCATTCTATCATGGAAACTGTCCCACTTTATTTTTCTTGGTCCTGGCCTACTAATTACGTTTTGCTTCTCTAGGAGAAATATTTCCTTAGCTCAAGATTCTTGCTGCTTGTCACGGCTGGAAAAGGACCTTCAACTTCACAGCTACATCGTCCCAGAGAGCAGTTTCTGGTAAGTCAAGTTAACTGTAATTTAAATCCTGTAAAGGGGCTAACAGTGGGTAATGATAAATGCATGCAAAACTGGCAATCTGAGTTCATATCCCCAAAGCCCATAGCCAACATGGTGGAAGGAGAGAACGGACTTCTGAAAGTTGTCCTCTAACTTCCATATTTGTGCCTATTCCCCCCTTTTCTCTCTTTCTCTCATATGCTTTCTCTCTCTCTCTCTCTCTCTTTCTCTTATAAATAATAAATAAATACTATAAAATTTTTGTGTCTGAAAAGGCTGACCCTGGAGGTCACACTCTGAGCTGCTTGGAGCTAGTCTAGACTTTTCCAGTTTGGCAGAACGTGGGGTTTAGGCAGACACAGTGAGTGAGGGTTTCCAAATACCCAGGGAACCAGTCTTGAGAGAAAGTCTCAGGAGGCAGACATTGAGTGGACAAAAGGAAAAGCCCAGAGATAAATGAGAAGGAGCCCCATACTTTAGCAAGCAAATATCCCATCCATCAATGTCAAGAAGCCCCCGCCCCCTGCTGGACTGGCATCTGAAAGAAAATCTAGTAACCAAATACAACTTCCTTCCTGACCTGTGGAAAGCAATATTATTAGCAAATTAGCAAACACATCCATCAGCTGCCAAAGAACATCCGTGGGATTGGGAGTTTTACGAAAACAGGGGAAAGGGTAGACCTATCAAGAAGAAGGTGACATGTCCCATAAGGGGCTTGATATTTCTTCTGAAGAGACTATAGCACGAGCTGGCTCCCTCACCCCCGACCCTCTTTCTGCCCCTTGGAGAGGGCCTCATGCTCTCTGCAGACAGGGCCTCCGTCCCTGCCCTCTGATTTTATGTTTGCACAATGCCTAGCCAGTGCTCAGAAGCCCTGTGTCCTGGGGAGCGGGTCTCTTGGGGACAGTTCTTTGAAGTCATTCTGGGATGTGTGCATGATGCAAGCGAGGGAAGAGTGGGTCGAAGGCTCTCAGAGAGCCGTTCTTTCTGCATGCTTGCTCCCCAACAACAAATGGACATGCGGCCAAGGAACAGCCGGCAAAGGACAGACAGAGAGGCAAACAATGTCCAGCTATTGGGGCTTCTGGAAAAGAGGGTGGGATCTGTGCGTGGGGGGGGACACATAATCCTCTCTCTCTCTCTCTCTCTCTCTCTCTCTCTCTCTCAATGCTTCCTTTTCATCTTAAAAGAATCTGGTAAAAATTGCAGTCTATCAAAAAAAAATTTTTTTTTCCTAGAGATTTTACACACATTGCAGGTCCAGGTATTCCAAAAGATCCCTTGTCTTAAGGAAATTCACCAAATCTCCATGCTGAAGGCAAAACCACCTGGCACCCTTCCCCACCCCAGTGCAGCCGAGGGCATGAACCTGCCTCTTCAGATCAGGAGCAGTGGTCACTTTGAACTACCAAAGCCAGGAGGCTTAAATCACAGGATGGAGTAGAGCCTCCTTCCGCCATCTGGAATTTTAATGAGCCCAGCTCAGGCATGGAGACCACGTGGTGTACCTTAGGACTCACAGAAAGCTTTTCCAAAATAGAGAGGTTGATGCTTCCATGTGTCCAGTAGATCCTTGATAAAGGTGCATGAAAAGTAATGCTTTGTTGACTAGCAGACGACCTCACTGACTGTTAATAAAATGCTTCTGCCTCTAGAGGTTTGGTCAATTTCTCACCACTACCATCACCACCATGCAGCTTGATTGTTTGCCTCTTTTCAAGCCTGGCTCTGGCTTCCAGTGAGCTCACTCTTCTCAGAGACTAAATGGCTTCCCTGACTTCCTGGGATTGCATAGTAATGAACGAGAGGAAAACTCATCAAAGACCTGCCAGTCATACACACACCTTTTTAGGCAGCGCATTTGCCTTTGGCATCTCTTTGTGCCAGCAGGATGCTTCCTCTGGGTCTCAGGGTAAAGATGCATTATCGGATTTCCATTAGGAGATCTCTTTTTCCTACTTCCTAGACAGTCTAGGTATCTTAGGGACTTCTAGTCTCTTCCCTGCGTTAGGGGTCCCACAGCGAGAACTGCAGCCATTCCATCAGCAGGTAGTATTTGTGATGGAACCAGACTTAGAACCTGAAAATAACTCCGGAAGTTTCTTCTCTCAATGTTTTGTTGGAAACTGAGACTTAGGGGGTCTCAGGAAAGAACATTCCTTCTCAGAGCTTGTCAGCATCACTAACCTGACAATTATGTGCTTTGCAACTCAGCTGCCACCTTGACTTAAAACATTCTATAACTGTTCATGCTGAGCAGGTCTGCTGCAGTGACAGGTCTGCAGAGTCAGAGCAGTATAGAAACTTACCTAGCACAGAGGGAAGACTGGCCCCGAAGTGGGCAAGATTGCTATCTATGTGCAAAGAACATCTGGGGTATGTCAACAATTCAGCTTATTCTCACTCACACACACACTGTCCACCCCTAGAGTTTATCAGTCCCTGCACTTGCTAGGAATGCAGATGGTTTTCAAGGAGAAATGATAATTCTGTTCACATGCATAAGAACTGTTAAACCTGGGCCATCAAGATAGCTCAGCAGGTAGAGACCCCCGTGTGCAAACGTGGAGATCTGTGTTTGATCCCCATAGCCTACAGAGTAGAAGGAGAACTGACTTCTACAAGAGGTCCTCTCTAATGGTTACTCTTTTGTGTTGCTGTGAGAGAACACCCAAAGTCAAGCAACTTAAGGGAGAAAGGGAGATTCATTCAGCTTATGGTTCCAGAGAGGAGATACGATCTTTCATGGCAGATGCTGCATGACTGTCGGACAGAAACTGCAGACAGGCTACATCACATCCATTTGTAAGGCTGGGAGCTACAAGACTGCTTTCTGCAAAAACAGACTTCTCCAGGAGGTAGGGTGAATCTAGTCCACCTCTAATCCACCTCAAGATCCGCCCCCTGCAATTGCCTTCCTCCAGCAAGACTCCACCTCTCAAAGGTGCCATGATCTTCCCAAGCACATTAGACCATGGGGGACTTTTTCAAATCATGATGTCTTCTGATCTCCACGCATGTGCTGTGGCATGCTTGTACCTGTTCTCCCTTTCTCTCTCCATGATAAAAGGTATATTTTAAAGCATGAGCAGAGAAACTGGTCCATGCTGACAAAGAGACAGCTGACTTGGTCATAAAATCTTTACATAAAGAAAATACTCTAGTTCTGATAGACCAGTTAAGCGTTAACCGGCGCTGTGTCTGAGAGAAAACACAGGAGTCTCCCAAGCGTGTTCGCTCACAGCTACCCAAGCCCCCAGGCACAGCGCCTTCTCCTTGTGTCCACACCACCTGCTCACCTTCTCCTTCGCGCTGTATGCACAGATGTTTGTGTGGCCCCCGTCTTTCCAAATAGCCCTTCACTTCAATCTGCAACTTTCCTGGTGAAGGTTTCCATCTGAGCTGAATCAGGAGAAGTGCAAGAGAGGGTGATTCTCACTGCACACCCGTCTCCTCAGAAGTTCACTTGGGGAAGGAGGTTCAGCTGCTTTGTAGAGAGACTGTGGGGCCTTGGGATTCCCTGGAGACATGCGGTGGCTTCGGTCCTTCACCACCATGGGAGTGAAGAGAGCTGCCGCTGGAGCCATGGCCTGGGTGTGCGCAAGGCAGATCCCCCCACACCCCACCTAGCTTTGCTTTCTCGTTCTCTTGAAAGGTAACTAATTATACCATTTCACCAATACAAAATCTTAGGGCTGCAGAAGCTGTGATCTGGAGCCTTTGAGGCTGCACTGGAAGACTGTGTTGTTATTCAGTTTGCCCCTGTCATGACAAAATAACTGAGAGAAAAGCTTTGAAGGAGGAAAAGATTCATTTTTGGCTCATCGTTTCATAGGTTTCAGACTGTGGCCAGCTAACTCTACTGAGGAGCTTGTGGAAAGGCAGAATATCATGGTGGAAGGGCATAGGGGCACACTGGAGGGCATGGGAAGAGGGAAAGGGAAAGAAAGAGAAAGAGAGAGAGAGGGAGAGAGAGAAGGAGAGGGGGGAGAGAGAGAACAGACACGCTATACCCTTCAGAAGCATGCTCCCGTGACTTACTACCTCCCATAGCCACCTCTTTATAGCCTATTCCGCTCTGATTTGTCAACAGGCCAATCCATCCTCATGATCCAGCCACCGTTTCACACTGCCATTAGCTGAAGCTCAGTCCTGAAGCTCATGTGTTGGGAGTCTGCTCAGATCTAACTGTAACAGTTACTCCTCGTGTTATTCAGCGTCCCAGCAATGTATCAATCCTGAGGCTGATGATCTTACAAAGAGGAAAGGTTCATTTGGCTCACCATTGTGGAGCTTTCAATCTAGACTTTGTCTTTTCTGTTGCGCGGCTGTTCTAGTTATGGGAGAGTCCGTGGTGATGCAGAACCACTGCCTCATGGTCGGGAAGTTAAAGAAAGAAGCAGGAGCCAGAGTCTTACTGTTCCTCCAAGGACATGAACCCAATTACCTAAAGGTCTGTTACTGGCCCCACCACCTTCTAATATGCTGCTTTGGGGAGCCAGCCTCTAGTATATGGTCTTTAGGGGCCATTTATGATCTAACTATAGCACCATTGATGTCAGTCACTAATTATCAAATGCCAACATCTTTAATACCTTCCCTGTATCGGCACCAAGTCCATCGGTACAAAGGTCTGTTTTGCTTTCTACAAACCTAGAGGGCAAGGAAGTCAGACAAGCATATGATGATGGTCAAAGTAAAGGACAAGTAAAACCTTCCAGAGGCATAAAGACTCTTGTGTATCCTAGGCAACATAGGGCTTCGTACAGAATGATATTTGCCCATGGAAAGAAAGTTTGGTTAAAATTCAAGGTAGAGGGAATCAGTCAGCAAGTGTCTAGGAATTACCACTTGCAAATGCAAATGCACAGAAGTACAGTGCAGCAAGAAAACAGTTGTAGTTTACACAAGAATTCCTCCTCCAAAATATCCTTTCTAAGCACTCCTGTCTTCCCTCTTGGGCCTTCTTTCCTAATCAGGGCCTCGGACCTACTGCTACTGCCTGTTTGCTGGTCCGGGTGCTCCACTCACGGCGAGATACACTGGCATTTATTTTATTCAGAGTTGCAGCCCTAGTGCTGGGACTTCAGCATACAGGACTCTTCATATGCTCATCCCTCAAGACATAACTGTGGAGTGATCAAATCAAAAATGCTGCAAAAATAGCATTATATAAGTTTTCTAATATAAGGACAAAAGGAAGGAAATTGTGCAGCGTCTTCAAGGAATTAGACCCTCAGTGCACACTAAGTCGCCAAGTCTCCATGACTTTCACAGCAAGAAGGCTAGCTGGAAAAGGCAGATTTGAAGGAGCAGGTCCTGTCTGTCACAGAGGAACCGTGTCACCCAAAGCAAGGTATTCTTGCTTCTCTAGGACTCATATTCCCCTCTGAAAATTGAGGGACCCCGGAATGTCTCTAATCACTCATTGCCATCCTCACTCATGACTTTTCATGTGTTTACTGAAATCTAAGGCAGAGGCTGCATGCACTATTCAGGACAACAGACAGACATCATGTTGAGCCCCTAGTCCTGGAGCTTTGAAACACCTCCTGAGGAATAAACTAACTTTCTTTCTTTCTTTCTTTTTCTTTCTTTCTTTCTTTCTTTCTTTCTTTCTTTCTTTCTTTCTTTCTTTCTTTCTTTCTTTCTTTCTCTTTCTCTTTCTCTTTCTTCCTTTCTCTCTTCCTTTCTCTCTTCCTTTCTCTCTTCCTTTCTCTCTTTCTTTCTCTCTTTCTTTCTTTCTTTCTTTCTTTCTTTCTTTCTTTCTTTCTTTCTTTCTTTCTTTCTCTTTCTCTTTCTTCCTTTCTTTCTTTTTCTTTCTTTCTCTCTTTCTCTCTCTCTTCCTTTCTTTCTCTCTCTTTCTTTCTCTCTTTCTCCCTCCTCTCTTTCTCTCTTTCTTTCCTTCTACCTTTCTAATGAAATTTTCTATCATCTCCATTTTCCATGAGAAGCCAGGGCTCACTCTGCAGAGATGAGAGAGGATGTGGGAAGATGAGAGCTATGTTGTTGTTTGAAAGCAAAGTTCTTCTGTGCTACCCTGTTCTGTCCTTGGGAACTGTAGGAACCACAGCGGCTTGGCACTAGGTCAGGTGTTACAGTCCAACAAACTCTGACTCAAGGGAATGTCCTTTGAATTTTCATAGTGTGTCAGGAGTCCAGGCATATTTAAATAAAATAGACAAATATAGCATTGCAATATAACCTCACAGCATTTCCTCCAAACTCATTGAAGAAATTGCAACTGTATGTCCTAAAACTGTAGAAATACTTCCTTAGCTACAGAGACTTCTGATGTGTTAAACACTAAGTTAAGGAACTAAGTCAAAGGACTGGGGAGATGTTCAGTTGATAGTTTGCCTTGCAAGCATGAAGACTTGAATTTAATCCCCAGAACCCACATTTTAAAAACGAACAAACAAAAATGAAAACACTGCACATGTGGATCACAGGACACAGAAAAAATAATCTGGAAAAGATCTGGAAGCTTTCTCTTTGTTGGCCAACTTTCACAGTACCAGAAGGTATGATGTGGGCTGCCAACCGGGGGAAAAGCTATCAACAGTCTCACCCAGCCCTGAATTCCGCAAGCTTTAGTAGCAACTACTCCCCAGCAAGAGGTTGGTGCAAGAGTAGCAAGAATGATAAGGGGTAGCCAACTGCTTTGTGGTTGGATTTAAGACCCTTTTTTTTGCCAGGGAATATATGCCTGGTACTGTAAATCTAGCCAAGAACCCATAGAAGGAGAGATCATATACCCTACATGGAAACAAACTACTAAGGATTAACTATAAGTGCTTGATCTAAACACTTTTTATTATACCTGTAGATTAGAGGAGCTCAAAGCACCAAGAATCTTCCTTTTACAATGGAAGATGTTTAATGTAGAGAACCACAACTGGCTGAAGAACAAGTGACTGTGGCCTGCTCAGTCCTAAACAGAATGTTGAAATCACCCCCCCCCCATTTTAAGGCTCAGGGGACTTTATAGAAGAAGGGTAATAAGAATGTGAGAGCCTGAGGAAGGGGCAGGGTGTTGCCAGACTGTACCCTCTGTTCATGGCAGGGTTGCTGCACCCAGGAACTCACCAAGGGATGTCTTCTTCTGCTAGATTTGCACAATATTTGGTCCATCAGCATTTCACCGTGGCAGGATGAATACCTCAAGAGCGACTAGATGTCCCTAAGAGACTACTGAAGAATGATACCAAGCAGGAGAAGAGGAACTACTTTCCTCAATAATTCACCCACTAATAAGCCATCCGTGTCTCAGCAAGTACTCAGACACATGCCGATGTAGACATCTCAGATAAAACCCAGTAGGCCACACACGCAAAAAGTTGTGGAAGTAGGAAGGAGACTGACTGAAAGGAGAAAGCAAGAAGTAGGACAGGAGTGGGGGATGGGATTGGGTAACAAGGGGTGAACTGGCATAAATTCACTGTATTCATGCGTAAAAGTACCAAATAATAAAAAAAATTAAGAAGCTAAGTGTGACGATGCATACTTGCAATCCCAGAGTTTGGGATATAGAAATGGACAGACTCCTGGGACTTTTTGGTCAGTCAGTTCAGTCTACTCATTCCTGTTCCTGGGATATTTAGGAACCACAAAAACCGATAAAAGATTGTTACCAAAAATCAAGGTGAATAGATGGTTTTCGATTTTGGTTCTAACAGGAAATATCTTATGAGTTGGCTACAAATGAACCAGGCCTCCAGGAGCAAACCAGTAATCCCATGACGCCATCAGAAGGGACCAGGCCTCCGGGGAAGCTGACCTTCATGTGCTTCCTTGCTACGATTCAAGCTCGCAAGCCTCCATAGGATGAACGAATCTCAAGAGGATGTATATCTCAGTGTATATTCTCTAAAAGGAAGTGCATTTTCTAGACCATTATCCAAAGGGGTGATTGAGGAAGGAACACATTATTCAGGGAAGGACAATATGCCTTTTGAGTCACAGGTTAAGGCACTAGCAATGAGACCAAGCCACAATAATTAGTGTGGAAGCCACTCAGTTGTTACTGATGCAGTCCTTATCTTGTACCAGGTAGTGAAAGGCAAATAGTGCTGAAACATGGGCAGGAACTTCCTAAGAAAGGAAATCTGATGATTTTCATAGACGGTATGCTACTATGATTGGCAGAAGATGCAATTAAACTTCCATTAATAGTTTAGACAAGGAAATATTAAACTACTATTTTGCATGTGTAGGTGTGGGGGGAGGACAAGGGATAGAAGAGGGAGGGCATTGTGTATGTCTGTGGAGGTCCAAGGATTACTTCAGAACTCATCCTGGATTGCTCTACCTTCTTATTACTTTACTCTGGGGTTTTGTAGGCTCTGCTTTCTAGGACTAGAGGTTCAGGTCACTTCCATTTCTGCCCAGTACTTTAATGTGGATCTGGGATCTGAACTTGGCACCTTTTGCTTGTGAGGCAAAGACTTAATCCCTGAGTCATCTTTCCAGCCTCTTAATCCCTTTTTTATGTGTCAAATACTGTTCTAGGCATGTAATATATATTAGTTTATTTAATCCTCTTAATAACTACAAGGTTGATACTGTTGTTATCCTCTATAGAGATAAGGAAACTAAGGCACAGACAGTGAGAAACTCATCCAAGTCCTAGAGGCTTGATGGTGGCCAGCCGGGCATGATCTGTGGTGATTCGATTCCAGGATCTTTGCTTTCTGTCACAATCTTGCTGTCTTGCAACTGTCAGCTGGAGAGGCTCGAGCAAGCTTTCAGGAAAGTGGGGCTATTTACACAGAAGCTGGAGGAGGGTGAGTGGCATTTGGAGCCACCAACATGGAAGGAAGCACATTCCAGGCAAAGTAAACAGTTGGAAGAAAAACAGGGAGCTCAACAAGCTTAGGACTATTGTTTCCTCGCAAGCCAACAATAGTCCTACAGCCTTAGCCAAGAGCAAGTTTGGAAAGAATAACTTGTCGATGCAAAGAGTCTGCCTGAAAGGCCAAGTATTTGGCACAAACGATGGTAGAGAATCTCGCCTTTTGAACTTCATTTCCATGAATTCTCTTTCATCCTGATCTTTAGCTGAACAGTTGACTTGGAAAGGAGGCATGGATTGAATCAGAGCAAATCTGTGTCAGCATAGTTTAAAGGTTAACTCAGCTAAGGTCAAGACTATAGGCAGGGTAGAGCACTTGCCTATCACACACAAAATCCAAGTCTCTCTTTGTCTCTCTCTGTCTCTAATAAATGTTAGAAGTATTTATTATTTCTTCTCCCTGATTACTAATTTGATTTGTATCTACCCTCTGGAATTGAACAATAATTATAAGCCGAGAAGACTAAACAACTGGCACAGGACCTCTTAAAGTTGAGCCAGGACAAGTAAGTATGCTAGGGTTCTAGACCTTTCCCTCCTGGGGTGATGTGGATAAATGCTGTAGCTTCTTCCTGACATGTGAGCCAGCCTGATCTCATGTCCCATGACTCTGATAGAAGGCATGGAAGTTAGAACTATGGTAATATAGGCAGTTCACATTGGAATAAAAGATGACCTAGATATAAGCTTACCATTCCATTCTTACAAACTGTCGGGTGAATAGGAAAGATCTATGAGCTTGGCTCCGGAGATATTTTGGTGCAAAATCAGACAATGTCATCTACTAATACAGCATAGGGAGAATTATTAATGTCAGTGAATGACTTTAGTTTGCTTATATGGAAAATGAAGAATATAACAGTTTTAAAAGGCCACTGGAAACAATCAAGAGAGATTATGTGATATACTTAGCACAGTACTGGATACATCATAGATGATCAAAAGGCTCCTTGTTCCCCTCCCTTGCCTTTCTTCTCTTCTTCTACAAAGCCAACCACATCCTTGCAAGACCACACATCTGAATATATGCACTTTTATAATCTCACATGGCTAATCAAGATGGCAACTCTACAAATGAGAGACTCAACCCTCCCAAAGGAGAAAAGAACCAGAACCAAATCCAGAAAGTAGACTTGATATTGGGGACTGCTGGAAGCTTTGATGAGAAATACTATATTAAGATTCAAGGTTATCATGATGCTAAAGGAGAAAAATATCAAGGCCCCTGAAATAATAGGTTGAGCATTGCTTACTTGCTGAAGTAGCCATTGACTCCTCTGTCTGATTCAAACCCTAGCAAAGTCTTCTGATAGAATCTCAAATCTCTACCTCCTTCATGGGGCATTGGCTAAAGGGAGGGATGGATTATCTGATTTAGCAGGAAAGAAGCTGCCTATGGACAAACCTACCTCTTAATAAAACAGTGTGAGAAAACAAATTAGCTCTCAGGAAACTGCTTCAAATTGGTTCGTTGAAGAATTTGCATGCATCATGGCAAAGAGAATTGCTGCTTCAACTTTGTCTGGCTTCAGGGTTACCCCCAGATGATGACACATAAAAGAAGAAAGTTGAATAGTGAAACCTCCATATGCATGTTTGGGATCCTCAGATTCAATCATTAGGATTAAATATATTTGAAGAAAAATTATCTATACTAAATGTGGGTAGAATTTTTTCTTGTCATTATTTTCTGAACATAGCAGCATGATTTGTAAAAACAAACAAAAAAGCTATATAGTGTTTACATTATATTAGTTGCTAAAGTGATCTGAAGATAACTTACACACAATGAACAGGAGGATGTGCATAAGACTACATAAAAATACTTTGTCATTTTGCAAGAGCTTTGAACATTTGAAAAGATTAGTACGACTGAGGTCTGAAACCAGGTCCCTAGTGATGCCAAAGGGTGATGGCATTACACATAGGGAAAGGGATAATGTAGTCAATTGATGGTGTTTCAGCAATTGTTCTTCATTTAGTCATTTTGTAAGTTAAAGTTTCACCTCATTCATAAACAGAAATAAGTAATAGATGTATTATAGCACTAAATATAAAAAAACAAACATATAAGAATTCTTAAAACCCCATAGAGATCTTCTTTTCAGATCTTGAGTAAGATAAGTGAATATGTAAAAAAGGATACATATTGTTGAAAACCTTAAAAATCATTCACTGAAAGATAAATACCAAAGAATAAAATATATAAGAAAGTGAACATGAGTTTCCCAGGGAAATGTCTAATAAATATAAGTTAAAGTATTCAGAGAAATGAAAATAAAACCACATGAAGATATATTTCCTTCTTTGTCAAATGAACAAAGCATAGAAGATTAGTAATATAATTCCTTGCTGACAAGAGGGTAGAGAAAAGGCATTCTCACCTAATATTAGTTGGAAATAATTGAGTGTCATCTTCAAGAAAGACAGTTTGTCAGAAACTACCAATATTTGACATGAATATATTCCTTCATACTTCAAATCTACTTCAAAACATTTATTCAGAGAATATGCATCCCACTTCAAAGACAATCAAACAAGAGGTTCACAGAACACTGTAGTTTGTGACAGCAGAGGACTGGGCCTGGATTAAACGCTTCTGATATGGAACAATCAAACAAGCCAGAACACATCCATCTTTGCTAACATTGCTATCATAGATTGCAGTACAGACGCTAAAAGGAACAAGAAGCACTCATTTGTACTTACACAGGAAGAGTTTCAAAATAATATATTAAGTGAATAAAGAAAACTGCAGAATAATAAATATGGACCAACCTCATTTTGTTTAAAGGAATACGTGCAAACAAAATTGTGTCTTTGTGTGTGTATAACCTTTTAAAAATAATTTTATTATTCTTTTTCCTCTCCCCTTAGTCCCCATTCCCACCCCCCTCCTTATCCCGGACAGCCCTTCATCTTTCCTGTCACACTCCCTCCTATTTTCAGGTCTTTTCACTTGTGTGGCCCACTGTGCTTCATCTAGTTTGTCTTTGATGTCATATGCCTGACATGATTTATGCTCCAGCAAGTGTCATAGATCAGTGGGCATGCCATTGAGGATAGTATCTGCCTTTTTTTCCCTATTAGATCTCATGAATCTCTCTGGGAGAGGTGGCGCTTCTTGAAATCTTTCCCTTTCCTGATGAGATGTTGGTAGGTTCCCATGCAGTTCTTGTCGTGTCCATCTTATTCACCTGCCCAGGGACTTGCTCAGCATGGATTGGACCTTCCCCATGAGCTAGACAATCTCCTGCAGGCTTGCTGGGGCCTAACTCAACCATCAAGTTGACACCTTTATGTAACTATGACAATGGGATATTTTAATACTTGCTATTTTATTATCAATTCAGCTTTGTGTCTAAAGATTTTAATTTACCACTTTAAAACTATGGCAGTAGGAGAGAGCCAGTTAGTTCCCTGGTTGACTTCTCTGTGTTGGGGAATAAACTTGGGACCTTGTACATGTTAAACATTAAGCATTCTACCACGGAGCTACATCTTTAGGGGCAATCCATGGACAGGTTTGTGGTACTTTACCAGGTCTAGGGTGTGATTTTCTAAAGGCTTAAGTGAATCCTAAGAATGTGTGACTTTTGCAAGGGAAACTAGGGGAGCCTCATTCCATGCAGTAAGCACACACTGTGGGGGGATTGCGCGTGTAAGAGCCTTGGACTCAGAGAACCAGGTGTGATCAGTTACACAAGCAGTGCCCACATCTTGCAGTTCTCAGAAGTGTTTTTGTGGTCTTCTGAAGGCACGGGGCTGAGAATGTCATCTCAAGGCATGTAGCCACTGCCTCCTTTAGCTCTTGAAATTTCTCAACTCAGAGATCTGAACCTTCTTGTTCTTCATGCCCTGCAGACAAGTTAACACCTTTAGCCCTTTTGGCTTTCAGGGATTAGCTGTTGGCAATGGACCTAGGAGTGAGAGATAGAACAGTATTTGCTGGGTGTCAAAGCAAGAAGACAGTTGCATAGGGAGTCAATTACAAACCTCTATCGTTTGGCACTTTTACCCAGAGCCCTCTGTGCCAGAAAGTCCTGCCAGTCGCTGATAGGTACAAGCCTGGTGATCAGCAGTTTTACAGGAGAGACCATATTACCTAGTTCATAAGAAAGACATCTATATAGGCTGGGGATGGAGTTCAGTTAGTGAAGTACCTGTCTAGCATTGCATAAAGCCTTGGGTTTGATACTCATCACCGTATAAAACCAGGAATACATCAGAACTGATTCCTGAAGACTCTGTGCCCATTTGTTGCAGGTCATAGAGAAATCAAGCTGGAACTACACTGGAAGTTTCCTCCCTACTTGCTAGTGTACATCGTACAGGAAGGTGCTATACAGACTGTTGGGGGAGAAACCCCATCAGCTGTGGACCGTGTGTGCTATAATACCAATTTGCTGTGCAAAATATACCCACTGGTACAACAGTGGCATGACTCTTGGGGGTAACCAACTGATCTCTGGTTAGATTTGAGTCATGTCTGGTACTGTAAACCTGGTCAGAAACCCATGGATGGAGAGGTGATGTGTCCTACAGGGTTGAGAGACAGTTGACTTACCACTATTTTGCTAAATGGACATGATGTTAAAATACCTTCTGAATACTTGTGTTAAAACTCATAAATTAGTGCAACTCTCAGCCTTGGTCAGAGAAGCTTCTTTTTTCAGTAAACAAAGTGAATGTGGAGACTCATGATGCCGAGTACAAGTGACTGGTGAGTGTTCTGCCCTAAATCAGATATCTATATCACTCCCTCTGATGTTCACAGAGGATCGCAGGATAGTGGGCAGAAAGAATGTGAAGAGTCAGGTAACGAGGAGGAGGACTGCAAAACTCTGTCTTCTGAGCATGACAATCATGTACCCGCAGCAGTTATAGTTGCATATACTGAGCCTGCACGAGACTAGCCATCAACAGCCAGTCATGGGAAGGGGAGGGACTTGTACTGCTCCGTCCCTCTCTGGGGATTATGGGCTGTTGGTGGATGCTGGAAGTCCTGTCTTCACGGATAGTTCCATACCCACGCTTATTCGGGCAATCCTGGTTAAACTCAGGGTCACAAAACAAAATAAAAAAGACATAAATATAAATGCGGGAAAGAGGATTGTAGAGAGGACATAGGACTTGAGGGGAGTGAGGGGGGCAAAAGGAGATGGAGAAGGGATAAGCATAATGAAAATGTATTTAACATAGATGAAATTGCCTAAGATGAAAAAAATGAGGTACCCATAATATGCTTATCTTATAACAAACAAGAATGCAAATATACTTTAATAATAAAATTATGTCTTTTTCGTTTTTTTTTTTATTTCTTTCTTCTTTTTCTATCTTTCTTTCTTTCTGCTCTTTTCTGTTTCTTTCTTCTTTTTTTTCTTTCTTTCTTTCTTTCTTGTTCTTTCTCTTTCTCCTTCTCTCTTTCCTTTCTCTCTCTTCCTTTCTCTCTTTCTTTCTCTCTTCTTTTCTTTCTTTCTTTCTTTTCTTTCTTTCTTTCTTCTTTCTTTCTTTTCTTTCTCTTTCTTTCTTCCTTTCTTTCTTTTTCTTCTCTCTCTTTCTCTCTCTCTTCTTCTTTCTCTCTCTTTTCTTTCTCTTTCTCCCTCCCTCTTTCTCTCTTCTTTTCTTACCTTTCTAATGAAATTTTCTATTCTCCATTTTCCATGAGAGCCAGGGCTCACTCTGCAGAGATGAGCGAAGGGTATGGGAAGATGAGCTAGTTGTTGTTTGAAAGCAAAGTTCTTCGTGCTACCCTGTTCTGTCCTTGGGAAACTGTAGGAACCACAGTGCTTGGCACTAGGTCAGGTGTTACAGTCCAACAAACTCTGACTCAAGGGACTGTCCTTTGAATTTTCTAGTGTGCCGGAGTCCAGGCACATTTAAATAAATAGGACAATATAGCATTGCAATATAACCTCACGCATTTCCTCCAAACTCATTGAAGAAATTTGCAACTGTATGTCCTAAAACTGTTAAATACTTCCTTAGCTACAGAGACTTCTGATGTGTTAAACACTAAGTTAAGGAAACTAAGTCAAAGGACTGGGGAGATGTTCAGTTGATAGTTTGCCTTGCAAGCATGAGACTTGAATTTAATCCCCAGGAACCCAATTTTAAAAACGAACACAACCAAAATGAAAACACTGCACATGTGGATCACAGGACACAGAGAACATAATCTGGAAAAGATCTGGAAGCTTTCTCTTTGTTGGCCAACTTTCACAGTACCAGAAGTATGATGTGGGCTGCCCCAGCGGGGAAAAAAAAGCTATCACAGTCTCACCCAGCCCTGAATTCCGCAAGCTTTAGTAGCAACTACTCCCCAGCAAGAGGTTGGTGCAAGAGTAGCAAGAATGATAAGGGGTAGCAACTGCTTTGTGGTTGGATTTAAGACCCTTTTTTTTTTTTGCCAGGGAATATATGCCTGTATGTAAATCTAGCCAAGAACCCATAGAAGAGAGACCATATACCCTACATATGGAAAATAAAAACTACTAAGGATTACTATAAGTGCTTGATCTAAACACTTTTATTATACCTGTAGATTAGAGGAGCTCAAAGCACCAAGAATCTTCCTTTTACAATGGAAGATGTTTAATGTAGAGAACCACAACTGGCTGGAAGAACAAGTGACTGTGGCCTGCTCAGGTCTGCAGAATGTTGAAATCACCCCCCCATTTTAAGGCTCAGGGGACTTTATAGAAGAAGGGTAATAAGAATGGAGAGCTGAGAAGGGGCGGGTTGTTGCCAGAGACTGTACCCTCTGTTAGGCAGGGTTGCTGCACCAGGAACTCACCAAGGGATGTCTTCTTCTGCTAGATTTCGCACAATATTTGGTCCATCAGCATTTCACCGTGGCAGGTGTGATAACCTCAAGGCGATCTAGATGTCCCTAAGAGACTACTGAAGAATGAGACCAAGCAGGAGAAGAGGAACTTCTTTCCTCAATAATTCACCCACTAATAAGCCATCTGTGTCTCAGCCAAGTACTCAGCACATGCGATGTAGACATCAGATATAAACCAGTAGGCCACCACACGGCAAAAAGTTTGTGGAAGTAGGAGAGAGACTGACTGAAAGGAGAAAGTAAGAAGTAGGACAGGAGTGGGGGATGGGATTGGGTAACAAGGGTGTGAACTGGCATAAATTCACTGTATTCATGCGTAAAAGTACCAAATAATAAAAAAAATAAGAAGCTAAGTGTGACAATGCATACTTGCAATCCCAGAGTTTGGATATAGAAATGGACAGACTCCTGGGACTTTTTGGTCAGTCAGTTCAGTCTACTCATTCCTGTTTCTGGGATATTTAGGAACCACAAAAACCTTATAAAAGATTGTACCAAAAATCAAGGTGAATAGATGGTTTCGATTTTGGTTCTAACAGGAAATATCTATGAGTTGGCTACAAATGAACCCAGGCCTCCAGGAGCCAACCAGTAATCCCATGACGCCTCAGAAGGGACCAGGCATCCGGGGGGAAGTGACCTCATGTTCTTCCTTGCTACGATTCAAGCTCGCAACCTCCATAGGATGAACGAATCCTCAAGAGGATGTATATCTCAGTGTATATTCTCTAAAAGAAGTGCATTTTCTAGACCATTATCCCAAGGGGTGATGAGGAAGGAACACATTATTCAGGGAAGGACAATATGCCTTTTGAGTCACAGGTTAAGCACTAGCAATGAGACCAAGCCACAATAATTAGTGTGGAAGCCACTCAGTTGTTACTGATGCAGTCCTTATCTTGTACCAGGTAGTGAAAGGCAAATAGTGCTGAAACACATGCGGCAGACTTCCTAAGAAAGGAAATCTATGATTTTCATAGACGGTATGCTACTATGATTGGCAGACAGAATGCAATTAAACTTCCATTAATAGTTTAGACAAGGAAATATTAAACTACTATTTTGCATGTGTAGGTGTGGGGGGAGGCAAGGATAGAAGAGGGGGCATTGTGTATGTCTGTGGGGTCCAAGGATTACTTCAGACACTCATCCTGGATTGCTCTACCTTCTTATTACTTTACTCTGGGTTTTGTAGGTCTGCTTTCTAGGACTAGAGGTTCAGGTCACTTCCATTTCTGCCCAGTACTTTAATGTGGATCTGGGATCTGAACTTGGCACCCTTTTGCTGTGAGGCAAAGACTTAATCCTGAGTCATCTTTCCAGCCTCTTAATCCCTTTTTATGTGTCAAATACTGTTCTAGGCATGTAATATATATTAGTTTATTTAATCCTCTTAATAACTACAAGGTTGATACTGTTGTTATCCTCTATAGGATAAGGAAACCTAAGGCACCAGACGGTGAGAACTCATCAAGTCCTAGAGGCTTGATGGTGGCCAGCGGGCATGATCTGTGGTGATTCGATTCCAGGTCTTTGCTTTCTGTCACAATCTTGCTGTCTTGCAACTGTCAGCTGGAGAGGCTCGAGCAAGCTTTCAGGAAAGTGGGGCTATTTACACAGAAGCTGGAGGAGGGTGAGTGCATTTGGAGCCACCAACATGGAAGGAAGCACATTCCAGGCAAAGTAAACAGTTGGAAGACAAAACAGGGAGCTCAACAAGCTTAGGACTTTGTTTCCTCGCAAGCCAAACATAGTCCTACAGCCTTAGCCAAGAGCAAGTTTGGAAAGGAATAACTTGTCGATGCAAAGGAGTCTGCCTGAAAGGCCAAGTATTTGGCAAACGATGGTTAGAGATCTCGCCTTTTGAACTTCATTTCCATGAATTCTCTTTCATCCTGATCTTTAGCTGAACAGTTGACTTGGAAAGGAGGCATGGATTGAATCAGAGCAAATCTGTGTCAGCACTAGTTTAAAGGTTAACTCAGCTAAGGTCAAGATATAGGGCGGGTAGAGCCACTTGCCTATCACACCAAAAATCCAAGTTCTCTTTGTCTCTCTCGTCTCTTAATAAATGTTAGAAGTATTTATATTTCTTCTCCCTGATTACTAATTTGATTTGTATCTACCCTCTGGAATTGAAACCAATAAATTATAAGCCGAGAAGGACTACAACAACTGGCACAGGACCTCTTCAAGTTGAGCCAGGACAAGTAAAGTATGCTAGGGTTCTAGACCTTTCCTCCTGGGGTGATGTGGATAAATGCGTAGCTTCTTCCTGACTGTGAGCCAGCCTGATCTCATGTCCCATGACTCTGATAGAAGGCATGGAGTTAGAAACTATGGTAATATAGGCAGTTCACTGAATAAAAGATGACCTAGATATAAGCTTACCATTCCATTCTTACAAAACTGTTCGGGTGAATAGGAAAGATCTATGAGCTTGGCTCCGGGATATTTTGGTGCAAAAATCAGACAATGTCATCTACTAATACAGCATAGGGGAATTATTAATGTCAGTGAATGACTTTAGTTTGTTATTGGAAAATGAAGAATCTACAGTTTTTAAAAGGCCACTGGAAACAATCAAGAGAGATTATGTGATATACTTAGCACAGTACTGGATAACACATAGATGATCAAAAGGCTCCTTGTTCCCCTCCTTGCCTTTCTTCTCTTCTTCTACAAGCCAACCACATCCTTGCAAGACCACACATCTGAATATGCACTTTTATAATCTCACATGGCTAATCAAGATGGCAACTCTACAAATGAGAGACTCAACCCTCCCAAAAGGAGAAAGAACCAGAACCCAAATCCAGAAAGTAGACTTGATATTGGGGACTGCTGGAAGCTTTGATGAGAACTACTATTTAAGATTCAAGGTTATCATGATGCTAAGAGAAAAAATATCAAGGCCCTGAAATAATAGGTTGAGCATTGCTTACTTGCTGAAGTAGCCATTGACTCCTCTGTCTGATTCAAACCCTAGCAAAAGTCTTCTGATAGAATCTCAAATCTTACCTCCTTCTCATGGGGCCATTGGCTAAAGGGAGGGATGGATTATCTGATTTAGCAGGAAAGAAGCTCTCTATGGACAACCTACCTCTAATAAAACGTGTGAGAAAACAAATTAGCTTCAGGAAACTGCTTCAAATTGGTTCGTTGAAGAATTTGCATGCATCATGGCAAAGAATTGTTGCTTCAACTTTGCTGCTTCAGGGTTACCCCCAGGAGATGAAAATAAAAAGAAAGAAAGTTGAATAGTGAAACCTCCATATGCATGTTGGGATCCTCAGATTCATCATTAGGATTAAATATATTTGAAGAAAAATTATCTATACTAAATGTGGGTAGAATTTTTTCTGTCATTATTTTCTGAAACATAGCAGCATGATTGTAAAAACAACAAAAAAAAGCTATATAGTGTTTACATTATATTAGTTGCTAAAGTGATCTGAAGTAACTTACCACACAATGAAAGGAGGATGTGCATAAGACTACATAAAAATACTTTGTCATTTGCAAGAGCTTTGAACATTTGAAAAGATTAGTACGACTGAGGTCTGAAACCAGGTCCCTAGTGATGCCAAAGGTTGGCATTACACATAGGGAAAGGGATAATGTAGTCAATTGATGGTTGTTGTTTCAGCAATTGTTCTTCTTTAGTCATTTTGTAAGTTAAGTTTCACCTCATTCATAAACAGAATAAGTAATAGATGTTTATAGCACTAAATATAAAAAAAACAAAACATATAAGATTCTCTAAAAACCCCATAGAGATCTTCTTTTCAGATCTTGAGTATAAGTGAATACTGTAAAAAAGGATACATTATGTTGAAAACCTTAAAAATCATTCACTGAAAGATAAAATACAAAGAAATAAAATATATAAGAAAGTGAACATGAGTTTCCCAGGGAATGTCTATAAATATAAGTTAAAGTATCAGAGAATGAAATAAAACCCATGAAGAAATTCCTTCTTGTAACACATGGATAACACTTGTCATTAGAAGATTAGAATCTATAATTCCTTGCTGACAAGAGGGTAGAGAAAAGGCATTCTCACCTAATATTAGTTGGAAATAATGAGTGTTCATCTTCAACGAAAGACAGTTTGTTCGAAACTACCAAATTTGACATGAATATATCCTTCATATTCAAATTACTTCAAAACATTTATTCGCAGACTATGCATCCCACTTCAAAGACAATCAACACAGGGTTCACAGAACACTGTAGTTTGTGACAGCAGAGGACTGGGCCTGGATAAACGCTTCTGATATGGAACAATCAAACAAGCCAGAAACACATCCATCTTTGCTAACATTGCTATCATAGATTGCAGTACAGACGCTTAAAAGGAACAAGAAGCACTCATTTGTACTTACACAGGAAGAGTTTCAAAATAATATATTAAGTGAATAAAGGCAAAACTGCGAATATAAAATATGGACCAACCTCATTTGTTTTAAAGGAATACGTGCAAACAAAATTGTGTCTTTGTGTGTGATACACAAAGAGACAGCTGACTGGTCATAAATCTTTACATAAAGAAAATACTCTAGTTCTGATAGACCAGTTAAGCGTTAACCGGCGCTGTGCAAACACCGGAGAGTTAGCTGATAGAGTAGTCTGAGAGAAAACACAGGAGTCTCCCAAGCGTGTTCGCTCACAGCTACCCAAGCCCCCAGGCACAGCTCCTTCTCCTTGTGCCCACACCACCTGCTCACCTTCTCCTTCGCGCTGTATGCACAGATGTTTGTGTGGCCCCCGTCTTTCCAAATAGCCCTTCACTTCAATCTGCAACTTTCCTGGTGAAGGTTTCCATCTGAGCTGAATCAGAGAAGTGCAAGGGAGGGTGATTCTCCACTGCACACCCGTCTCCTCAGAAGTTCACTTGGGGAAGAAGGTTCAGCTGCTTTGTAGAGAGACTGTGGGGCCTTGGGATTCCCTGGAGATATGCGGTGGCTTCGGCTCCCTTCACCACCATGGGAGTGAAGAGAGCTGCCGCTGGAGCCATGGCCTGGGTGTGCGCAAGGCAGATCCCCCCACACCCACCTAGCTTTGCTTTCTCGTTCTCTTGAAAGGTAACTAATTATACCATTTCCACCAATACAAAATCTTAGGGCTGCAGAAGCTGTGATCTGGAGCCTTTGAGGCTGCACTGGAAGACTGTGTTGTTATTCAGTTTGCCCCTGTCATGACAAAATAACTGAGAGAAAAGCTTGAAGGAGGACAAGATTCATTTTTGGCTCATCGTTTCATAGGTTTCAGGACTGTGGCCAGCTAACTCTACTGAGGAGCTTGTGGAAAGGCAGAATATCATGGTGGAAGGGCATAGGGGCACACTGGAGGGCATGGGAAGAGGGAAAGGGAAAGAGAAAGCGAAAGAGAGAGAGAGGGAGAGAGAGAAGGAGAGGGGGGAGAGAGAGAACAGACACGCTATACCCTTCAGAAGCATGCTCCCGTGACTTACTACCTCCCATAGGCACCTCTTTATAGCCTATTCTGCTCTGATTTGTCAACAGGCCAATCCATCCTCATGATCCAGCCACCCTTTCACACTGCCATTAGCTGAAGCTCAGTCCTCAACACATGAGCCTTTGGGAGTCTGCTCATATCTAACTGTAACAGTTACTCCTCGTGTTATTCAGCGTCCCAGCAATGTATCAATCCTGAGGCTGATGATCTTAAGGAGGAAAGGTTCATTTGGCTCACCATTGTGGAGCTTTCAATCTAGACTTTGTCTTTTCTGTTGCGCGGCTGTTCTAGTTATGGGAGAGTCCGTGGTGAGGCAGAACCACTGCCTCATGGTCGGGAAGTTAAAGAAAGAAGCAGGAGCAGAGTCTTACTGTTCCTCCAAGGACATGAACCCAATTACCTAAAGGTCTGTTACTGGCCCCACCACCTTCTAATATGCTGCTTTGGGGAGCCAGCCTCTAGTATATGGTCTTTAGGGGCCATTTATGATCTAACTATAGCACCATTGATGTCAGTCACTAATTATCAAATGCCAACATCTTTAATATCTTCCCTGTATCGGCACCAAGTCCATCGGTACAAAGGTCTGTTTTGTTTTCTACAAACCTAGAGGGCAAGGAAGTCAGACAAGCATATGATGATGGCCAAAGTAAAGGACAAGCAAAACTTTCCAGAGGCATAAAGACTCTTGTGTATCCTAGGCAACATAGGGCTTCGTACAGAATGACATTTGCCCATGGAAAGAAAGTTTGGTTAAAATTCAAGGTAGAGGGAATCAGTCAGCAAGTGTCTAGGAATTACCACTTGCAAATGCAAATGCACAGAAGTACAGTGCAGCAAGAAAACAGTTGTAGTTTACACAAGAATTCCTCCTCCAAAATATCCTTTCTAAGCACTCCTGTCTTCCCTCTTGGGCCTTCTTTCCTAATCAGGGCCTCGGACCTACTGTTACTGCCTGTTTGCTGGTCCGGGTGCTCCACTCACGGCGAGCTACACTGGCATTTATTTTATTCAGAGTTGCAGCCCTAGTGCTGGGACTTCAGCATACAGGACTCTTCATATGCTCATCCCTCAAGACATAACTGTGGAGTGATCAAATCAAAAATGCTGCAAAAATAGCATTATATAAGTTTTTCTAATATAAGGACAAAAGGAAGGAAATTGTGCAGCGTCTTCAAGGAATTAGACCCTCAGTGCACACTAAGTCGCCAAGTCTCCATGACTTCACAGCAAGAAGGCTAGCTGGAAAAGGCAGATTTGAAGGAGCAGGTCCTGTCTGTCACAGAGGAACCGTGTCACCCAAAGCAAGGTATTCTTGCTTCTCTAGGACTCATATTCCCCTCTGAAAATTGAGGGACCCCGGAATGTCTCTAATCACTCATTGCCATCCTCGCTCATGACTTTTCATGTGTTTACTGAATCTAAGGCAGAGGCTGCATGCACTATCAGGACAACAGACAGACATCATGTGGAGCCCCTAGTCCTGGAGCTTTGAAACACCTCCTGAGGAATAAACTAACTTTCTTTCTTTCTTTCTTTTTCTTTCTTTCTTTCTTTCTTTCTTTCTTTCTTTCTTTCTTTCTTTCTTTCTTTCTTTCTTTTTCTTTCTTTCTTTCTTTCTTTCTTTCTCTTTCTCTTTCTTCCTTTCTCTCTTCCTTTCTCTCTTCCTTTCTCTCTTTCTTTCTCTCTTTCTTTCTTTCTTTCTTTCTTTCTTTCTTTCTTTCTTCTTTCTTTCTTTCTTTCTCTTTCTCTTTCTTCCTTTCTTTCTTTTTCTTCTTTCTCTCTTTCTCTCTCTCTTCCTTTCTTTCTCTCTCTTTCTTTCTCTCTTTCTCCCTCCTCTCTTTCTCTCTTTCTTTTCTTCTACCTTTCTAATGAAATTTTCTATCATCTCCATTTTCCATGAGAAGCCAGGGCTCACTCTGCAGAGATGAGAGAGGATATGGGAAGATGAGAGCTATGTTGTTGTTTGAAAGCAAAGTTCTTCTGTGCTACCCTGTTCTGTCCTTGGGAACTGTAGGAACCACAGTGGCTTGGCACTAGGTCAGGTGTTACAGTCCAACAAACTCTGACTCAAGGGAATGTCCTTTGAATTTTCATAGTGTGCCAGGAGTCCAGGCACATTTAAATAAAATAGACAAATATAGCATTGCAATATAACCTCACAGCATTTCCTCCAAACTCATTGAAGAAATTGCAACTGTATGTCCTAAAACTGTAGAAATACTTCCTTAGCTACAGAGACTTCTGATGTGTTAAACACTAAGTTAAGGAACTAAGTCAAAGGACTGGGGAGATGTTCAGTTGATAGTTTGCCTTGCAAGCATGAAGACTTGAATTTAATCCCCAGAACCCACATTTTAAAAAACGAACAAACAAAAATGAAAACACTGCACATGTGGATCACAGGACACAGAGAAAATAATCTGGAAAAGATCTGGAAGCTTTCTCTTTGTTGGCCAACTTTCACAGTACCAGAAGGTATGATGTGGGCTGCCAGCCGGGGAAAAAGCTATCAACAGTCTCACCCAGCCCTGAATTCCGCAAGCTTTAGTAGCAACTACTCCCCAGCAAGAGGTTGGTGCAAGAGTAGCAAGAATGATAAGGGGTAGCCAACTGCTTTGTGGTTGGATTTAAGACCCTTTTTTTTTTTTTGCCAGGGAATATATGCCTGGTACTGTAAATCTAGCCAAGAACCCATAGAAGGAGAGACCATATACCCTACATGGAAATAAACTACTAAGGATTAACTATAAGTGCTTGATCTAAACACTTTTTATTATACCTGTAGATTAGAGGAGCTCAAAGCACCAAGAATCTTCCTTTTACAATGGAAGATGTTTAATGTAGAGAACCACAACTGGCTGAAGAACAAGTGACTGTGGCCTGCTCAGTCCTGCAGAATGTTGAAATCACCCCCCCATTTTAAGGCTCAGGGGACTTTATAGAAGAAGGGTAATAAGAATGTGAGAGCCTGAGGAAGGGGCAGGGTGTTGCCAGACTGTACCCTCTGTTCATGGCAGGGTTGCTGCACCCAGGAACTCACCAAGGGATGTCTTCTTCTGCTAGATTTGCACAATATTTGGTCCATCAGCATTTCACCGTGGCAGGGTGAATACCTCAAGAGCGACTAGATGTCCCTAAGAGACTACTGAAGAATGAGACCAAGCAGGAGAAGAGGAACTACTTTCCTCAATAATTCACCCACTAATAAGCCATCTGTGTCTCAGCAAGTACTCAGACACATGCCGATGTAGACATCTCAGATAAAACCCAGTAGGCCACACACGCAAAAAGTTGTGGAAGTAGGAAGGAGACTGACTGAAAGGAGAAAGTAAGAAGTAGGACAGGAGTGGGGGATGGGATTGGGTAACAAGGGGTGAACTGGCATAAATTCACTGTATTCATGCGTAAAAGTACCAAATAATAAAAAAAATTAAGAAGCTAAGTGTGACAATGCATACTTGCAATCCCAGAGTTTGGGATATAGAAATGGACAGACTCCTGGGACTTTTTGGTCAGTCAGTTCAGTCTACTCATTCCTGTTTCTGGGATATTTAGGAACCACAAAAACCGATAAAAGATTGTTACCAAAAATCAAGGTGAATAGATGGTTTTCGATTTTGGTTCTAACAGGAAATATCTTATGAGTTGGCTACAAATGAACCAGGCCTCCAGGAGCAAACCAGTAATCCCATGACGCCATCAGAAGGGACCAGGCCTCCGGGGAAGCTGACCTTCATGTGCTTCCTTGCTACGATTCAAGCTCGCAACCTCCATAGGATGAACGAATCTTCAAGAGGATGTATATCTCAGTGTATATTCTCTAAAAGGAAGTGCATTTTCTAGACCATTATCCAAAGGGGTGATTGAGGAAGGAACACATTATTCAGGGAAGGACAATATGCCTTTTGAGTCACAGGTTAAGGCACTAGCAATGAGACCAAGCCACAATAATTAGTGTGGAAGCCACTCAGTTGTTACTGATGCAGTCCTTATCTTGTACCAGGTAGTGAAAGGCAAATAGTGCTGAAACATGGGCAGGAACTTCCTAAGAAAGGAAATCTGATGATTTTCATAGACGGTATGCTACTATGATTGGCAGAAGATGCAATTAAACTTCCATTAATAGTTTAGACAAGGAAATATTAAACTACTATTTTGCATGTGTAGGTGTGGGGGGAGGACAAGGGATAGAAGAGGGAGGGCATTGTGTATGTCTGTGGAGGTCCAAGGATTACTTCAGAACTCATCCTGGATTGCTCTACCTTCTTATTACTTTACTCTGGGGTTTTGTAGGCTCTGCTTTCTAGGACTAGAGGTTCAGGTCACTTCCATTTCTGCCCAGTACTTTAATGTGGATCTGGGATCTGAACTTGGCACCTTTTGCTTGTGAGGCAAAGACTTAATCCCTGAGTCATCTTTCCAGCCTCTTAATCCCTTTTTTATGTGTCAAATACTGTTCTAGGCATGTAATATATATTAGTTTATTTAATCCTCTTAATAACTACAAGGTTGATACTGTTGTTATCCTCTATAGAGATAAGGAAACTAAGGCACAGACAGTGAGAAACTCATCCAAGTCCTAGAGGCTTGATGGTGGCCAGCCGGGCATGATCTGTGGTGATTCGATTCCAGGATCTTTGCTTTCTGTCACAATCTTGCTGTCTTGCAACTGTCAGCTGGAGAGGCTCGAGCAAGCTTTCAGGAAAGTGGGGCTATTTACACAGAAGCTGGAGGAGGGTGAGTGGCATTTGGAGCCACCAACATGGAAGGAAGCACATTCCAGGCAAAGTAAACAGTTGGAAGAAAAACAGGGAGCTCAACAAGCTTAGGACTATTGTTTCCTCGCAAGCCAACAATAGTCCTACAGCCTTAGCCCAAGAGCAAGTTTGGAAAGAATAACTTGTCGATGCAAAGAGTCTGCCTGAAAGGCCAAGTATTTGGCACAAACGATGGTAGAGAATCTCGCCTTTTGAACTTCATTTCCATGAATTCTCTTTCATCCTGATCTTTAGCTGAACAGTTGACTTGGAAAGGAGGCATGGATTGAATCAGAGCAAATCTGTGTCAGCATAGTTTAAAGGTTAACTCAGCTAAGGTCAAGACTATAGGCAGGGTAGAGCACTTGCCTATCACACACAAAATCCAAGTCTCTCTTTGTCTCTCTCTGTCTCTAATAAATGTTAGAAGTATTTATTATTTCTTCTCCCTGATTACTAATTTGATTTGTATCTACCCTCTGGAATTGAACAATAATTATAAGCCGAGAAGACTAAACAACTGGCACAGGACCTCTTAAAGTTGAGCCAGGACAAGTAAGTATGCTAGGGTTCTAGACCTTTCCCTCCTGGGGTGATGTGGATAAATGCTGTAGCTTCTTCCTGACATGTGAGCCAGCCTGATCTCATGTCCCATGACTCTGATAGAAGGCATGGAAGTTAGAACTATGGTAATATAGGCAGTTCACATTGGAATAAAAGATGACCTAGATATAAGCTTACCATTCCATTCTTACAAACTGTCGGGTGAATAGGAAAGATCTATGAGCTTGGCTCCGGAGATATTTTGGTGCAAAATCAGACAATGTCATCTACTAATACAGCATAGGGAGAATTATTAATGTCAGTGAATGACTTTAGTTTGCTTATATGGAAAATGAAGAATATAACAGTTTTAAAAGGCCACTGGAAACAATCAAGAGAGATTATGTGATATACTTAGCACAGTACTGGATACATCATAGATGATCAAAAGGCTCCTTGTTCCCCTCCCTTGCCTTTCTTCTCTTCTTCTACAAAGCCAACCACATCCTTGCAAGACCACACATCTGAATATATGCACTTTTATAATCTCACATGGCTAATCAAGATGGCAACTCTACAAATGAGAGACTCAACCCTCCCAAAGGAGAAAAGAACCAGAACCAAATCCAGAAAGTAGACTTGATATTGGGGACTGCTGGAAGCTTTGATGAGAAATACTATATTAAGATTCAAGGTTATCATGATGCTAAAGGAGAAAAATATCAAGGCCCCTGAAATAATAGGTTGAGCATTGCTTACTTGCTGAAGTAGCCATTGACTCCTCTGTCTGATTCAAACCCTAGCAAAGTCTTCTGATAGAATCTCAAATCTCTACCTCCTTCATGGGGCATTGGCTAAAGGGAGGGATGGATTATCTGATTTAGCAGGAAAGAAGCTGCCTATGGACAACCTACCTCTTAATAAAACAGTGTGAGAAAACAAATTAGCTCTCAGGAAACTGCTTCAAATTGGTTCGTTGAAGAATTTGCATGCATCATGGCAAAGAGAATTGCTGCTTCAACTTTGTCTGGCTTCAGGGTTACCCCCAGATGATGACACATAAAAGAAGAAAGTTGAATAGTGAAACCTCCATATGCATGTTTGGGATCCTCAGATTCAATCATTAGGATTAAATATATTTGAAGAAAAATTATCTATACTAAATGTGGGTAGAATTTTTTCTTGTCATTATTTTCTGAACATAGCAGCATGATTTGTAAAAACAAACAAAAAAGCTATATAGTGTTTACATTATATTAGTTGCTAAAGTGATCTGAAGATAACTTACACACAATGAACAGGAGGATGTGCATAAGACTACATAAAAATACTTTGTCATTTTGCAAGAGCTTTGAACATTTGAAAAGATTAGTACGACTGAGGTCTGAAACCAGGTCCCTAGTGATGCCAAAGGGTGATGGCATTACACATAGGGAAAGGGATAATGTAGTCAATTGATGGTGTTTCAGCAATTGTTCTTCATTTAGTCATTTTGTAAGTTAAAGTTTCACCTCATTCATAAACAGAAATAAGTAATAGATGTATTATAGCACTAAATATAAAAAACAAACATATAAGAATTCTTAAAACCCCATAGAGATCTTCTTTTCAGATCTTGAGTAAGATAAGTGAATATGTAAAAAAGGATACATATTGTTGAAAACCTTAAAAATCATTCACTGAAAGATAAATACCAAAGAATAAAATATATAAGAAAGTGAACATGAGTTTCCCAGGGAAATGTCTAATAAATATAAGTTAAAGTATTCAGAGAAATGAAAATAAAACCACATGAAGATATATTTCCTTCTTTGTCAAATGAACAAAGCATAGAAGATTAGTAATATAATTCCTTGCTGACAAGAGGGTAGAGAAAAGGCATTCTCACCTAATATTAGTTGGAAATAATTGAGTGTCATCTTCAAGAAAGACAGTTTGTCAGAAACTACCAATATTTGACATGAATATATTCCTTCATACTTCAAATCTACTTCAAAACATTTATTCAGAGAATATGCATCCCACTTCAAAGACAATCAAACAAGAGGTTCACAGAACACTGTAGTTTGTGACAGCAGAGGACTGGGCCTGGATTAAACGCTTCTGATATGGAACAATCAAACAAGCCAGAACACATCCATCTTTGCTAACATTGCTATCATAGATTGCAGTACAGACGCTAAAAGGAACAAGAAGCACTCATTTGTACTTACACAGGAAGAGTTTCAAAATAATATATTAAGTGAATAAAGAAAACTGCAGAATAATAAATATGGACCAACCTCATTTTGTTTAAAGGAATACGTGCAAACAAAATTGTGTCTTTGTGTGTGTATAACCTTTTAAAAATAATTTTATTATTCTTTTTCCTCTCCCCTTAGTCCCCATTCCCACCCCCCTCCTTATCCCCGGACAGCCCTTCATCTTTCCTGTCACACTCCCTCCTATTTTCAGGTCTTTTCACTTGTGTGGCCCACTGTGCTTCATCTAGTTTGTCTTTGATGTCATATGCCTGACATGATTTATGCTCCAGCAAGTGTCATAGATCAGTGGGCATGCCATTGAGGATAGTATCTGCCTTTTTTTCCCTATTAGATCTCATGAATCTCTCTGGGAGAGGTGGCGCTTCTTGAAATCTTTCCCTTTCCTGATGAGATGTTGGTAGGTTCCCATGCAGTTCTTGTCGTGTCCATCTTATTCACCTGCCCAGGGACTTGCTCAGCATGGATTGGACCTTCCCCATGAGCTAGACAATCTCCTGCAGGCTTGCTGGGGCCTAACTCAACCATCAAGTTGACACCTTTATGTAACTATGACAATGGGATATTTTAATACTTGCTATTTTATTATCAATTCAGCTTTGTGTCTAAAGATTTTAATTTACCACTTTAAAACTATGGCAGTAGGAGAGAGCCAGTTAGTTCCCTGGTTGACTTCTCTGTGTTGGGGAATAAACTTGGGACCTTGTACATGTTAAACATTAAGCATTCTACCACGGAGCTACATCTTTAGGGGCAATCCATGGACAGGTTTGTGGTATTTTACCAGGTCTAGGGTGTGATTTCTAAAGGCTTAAGTGAATCCTAAGAATGTGTGACTTTTGCAAGGGAAACTAGGGGAGCCTCATTCCATGCAGTAAGCACACACTGTGGGGGGATTGCGCGTGTAAGAGCCTTGGACTCAGAGAACCAGGTGTGATCAGTTACACAAGCAGTGCCCACATCTGCAGTTCTCAGAAGTGTTTTTGTGGTCTTCTGAAGGCACGGGGCTGAGAATGTCATCTCAAGGGCATGTAGCCACTGCCTCCTTTAGCTCTTGAAATTTCTCAACTCAGAGATCTGAACCTTCTTGTTCTTCATGCCCTGCAGACAAGTTAACACCTTTAGCCCTTTTGGCTTTCAGGGATTAGCTGTTGGCAATGGACCTAGGAGTGAGAGATAGAACAGTATTTGCTGGGTGTCAAAGCAAGAAGACAGTTGCATAGGGAGTCAATTACAAACCTCTATCGTTTGGCACTTTTACCCAGAGCCCTCTGTGCCAGAAAGTCCTGCCAGTCGCTGATAGGTACAAGCCTGGTGATCAGCAGTTTTACAGGAGAGACCATATTACCTAGTTCATAAGAAAGACATCTATATAGGCTGGGGATGGAGTTCAGTTAGTGAAGTACCTGTCTAGCATTGCATAAAGCCTTGGGTTTGATACTCATCACCGTATAAAACCAGGAATACATCAGAACTGATTCCTGAAGACTCTGTGCCCATTTGTTGCAGGTCATAGAGAAATCAAGCTGGAACTACACTGGAAGTTTCCTCCCTACTTGCTAGTGTACATCGTACAGGAAGGTGCTATACAGACTGTTGGGGGAGAAACCCCATCAGCTGTGGACCGTGTGTGCTATATAATACCAATTTGCTGTGCAAAATATACCCACTGGTACAACAGTGGCATGACTCTTGTGGGGGTAACCAACTGATCTCTGGTTAGATTTGAGTCATGTCTGGTACTGTAAACCTGGTCAGAAACCCATGGATGGAGAGGTGATGTGTCCTACAGGGTTGAGAGACAGTTGACTTACCACTATTTTGCTAAATGGACATGATGTTAAAATACCTTCTGAATACTTGTGTTAAAACTCATAAATTAGTGCAACTCTCAGCCTTGGTCAGAGAAGCTTCTTTTTTCAGTAAACAAAGTGAATGTGGAGACTCATGATGCCGAGTACAAGTGACTGGTGAGTGTTCTGCCCTAAATCAGATATCTATATCACTCCCTCTGATGTTCACAGAGGATCGCAGGATAGTGGGCAGAAAGAATGTGAAGAGTCAGGTAACGAGGAGGAGGACTGCAAAACTCTGTCTTCTGAGCATGACAATCATGTACCCGCAGCAGTTATAGTTGCATATACTGAGCCTGCACGAGACTAGCCATCAACAGCCAGTCATGGGAAGGGGAGGGACTTGTACTGCTCCGTCCCTCTCTGGGGATTATGGGCTGTTGGTGGATGCTGGAAGTCCTTGTCTTCACCGGATAGTTCCATACCCACGCTTATTCGGGCAATCCTGGTTAAACTCAGGGTCACAAAACAAAATAAAAAAGACATAAATATAAATGCGGGAAAGAGGATTGTAGAGAGGACATAGGACTTGAGAGGGAGTGAGGGGGGCAAAAGGAGATGGAGAAGGGATAAGCATAATGAAAATGTATTTAACATAGATGAAATTGCCTAAGATGAAAATAAATGAGGTACCCATAATATGCTTATCTTATAACAAACAAGAATGCAAATATACTTTAATAATAAAATTAAAATTTGAAAAAATAGGGGCTCCTACAATCCCAGCATGGGATGTGGTGGCAGAAGAATCAGAAATTGAAAATCATTTGAGGGCAGACTGTGCTATCTGAGACTTTGTCTCATAAAAGGGAGGAGAATTGAATTTGAACTCCATTCAGTGATACCTGAGAAACTCCTCACCCAAGTGTAGATTCAGAAATGCCTGTGGCTTTGCCTCCCCTTCAAGCATCTTATTCTGTGGCTATGGAGATCCTTGGAAGGGTCGCTGTGGTTTTGTGCACAAGTGTAATTTGTCCTGTGGAGTTCCTAGAATTTCAAACTGCAGCGGGACCAGCCAAGGGCAATTTCCACAGCAGTAAGGAAGAATTAGAAAATGAGTGCTCATTTTGATCTCTTTCACTGACACATAACATGACAATAATCATGGCCAATCATGTGACCAAGATACCAAGGGACCTTCCCGCTGGTGACCTCATACTCTGACTCATGCAGCAGAGAAAGGGCCTGGACCAGGTCAGAAGGATGAGTTCTGTGTTCAGATATCACGAGGGGATGGACATCACGAGTGATGGCCAGAGCTAAGACTGACCTGATTGACACAGTGACTGGAATACGAAGGGTCAGAGATGGCATGGTCACAAAGACACTGTATCATGCCCTTCAGAGGATCGATGAACTACCCCAAGGGCCTTCTTTCAGGAATCATCTAGGAGCGTAGGGACCTGATGTTTCTGTTGAAGCAAAGCCAGGATCTGGCATCTCGAATGTTCCTGTTAGTCCTCCCTTTTGTAGGTGTGGGCTAACCCACCACCCATTTCTACCTGTAAATGATCTCAGCGTCATGTGGGAGCTGGCTATGCAGTAGAGGGGATGATACTTAAGACCCCAGGATTCTTATCATTGGCAGATGGGTGAACAATTGAACCCAGAGTCTGTTCTTTTTGTCACCCCATTTTAGAGACCTTCTGTTGTCCCATTTCTTCCCCAGCACCCCAGGCCAACTGAACAAACGCATCCTTGTCAAAATCTCATGACCCAAGAACCTGCTCCTGGTGAAGGTAGTTCTGTGGGTAGTGGTGATGGGGTTGAAAAAGAAGGTACTTCCAAGTTTGAGAGCTGCAAATAAATTATCTATACAAATTATCTTCCTCTGTCACCCTGTTGAGAGGAGTCTAGGGAACAGTGTTCGAAGCACCTTGTAAGCCACATATCCCTATGCAAATAATGTTGCTCTAAAGTATGATGGGTTCACATGTCTTATTCACGCTGCACACAGATGTGCAAAATGAATACTGCATCTTATTTTTCACAACTGACCTAGTCTTCCCAAGAACACCCACCCCTCTTGGGAGCAACATCAGCAGCAGTCCCAACGGTACCATCAGGTGAGATGTTCAATGTTTTATAAGTTTATCTAGTCTTCACAGCAATCCAGTGAAGCAGGTGGCCATAAAATCTCTGACTGATAGAGCAGAAAAGAACTTCAGATATGCTCGCAAGCAAAATGCTTAGAGTTCTGTCTAACTCCCTGTGCCTGTCCAAGGTGGGATGGTGTGTCCCAGGGAGTCAGCCGTGTCTATAGCATTGTGGAGATGGCCTCCCCTCCCTGAACTGCCTACCCTTTGGGAGATCAGTAGAACATGGTGTTTGCTATTGATTTTTGCTGACCCGCAGCAAGGAGGCTGTTTGGCTTTGGGCCAGCTGGGCCCTCAGTGCTCCCCAGGCTAAGCCAGCCTCATGTGCTCTTCACTAGCACTGAACATCTCCCTGAAACTGCTGAGAACACCGTTGCTCTCCACATCTGAGAGTGCTCCCCACAGTCTCCACTGTGGAAATATCCAGCAGAAGGTCACTGTCTAGTCACATCTTCTTGTGGATGTCCCCACAAAGGGACTCTAGGATGCCTTCCAAGCAACCACAGAGCTCTCGCATCCAGTCTTCTCTTACATATTTGTCCTAGAAAGTTTTTTGAACACCTATTATATCCCAATTATAATTCAGGTGCCAAAGCAAATCCTTTTATGTAGTTGACATTCCAGCAACCCCAAGACAGTGGAGGGAATCTCCTCCCAGAATCCCCCAACGTGGAGCAAGATTCCTCCCCATCTTGATCTCTCTCAACCTGATGTATCCCCAGTCCTGGAAGAGGACGTCAGAGAAGCTGATCCCAGTATAATGCTGTTCCCACATCCCAGCAAGCCAGAGGTGCTGACATTTCACTTCTGTCTTCCTGGCAAAGATTTCCTCTGGCCTAAATCCATCCCCTTCCGGGTCATCAGCTCCCGCTATGACTCTGATGGAAGCACAAGGACAGGACTTTGCTTTTAACATGTCAAAAGGAAATATTTGAAATGCAGAAAACTTTCCTCTCTTCCCACGAAGCCTAACTTTCAGGACTATTGTTCTGATAAATAGACAAAGAAAGTGAACTTCTTGACTCCTGGTTAAGGGGGAAAGCAATGACTGACCCTTTGTTCTTGGGGTCCTGCCCCGTACATTCATTCTCAGAGTTCAGTGTTGGTTTTATAATGTTAACAGAGGGGGAAAATGTAATTTGAAGAGTGAAAGTCTCCCTTAACAATTAGCAAATAACTTAGGCAGAGATGTAGCGAATGACAGAGACCCATTTTCCAACATATGTGAAAAAAGCAGGTTGGTTCTTAATGTATTCGCGTAGCTTTCATTACAACTGTCTGTGACTATGAATATGAATGAGCATGAATATGAAACGTTTCCTAAAGGTTTATGCATTAGGGACCTGACTACCAGTTGATGAGGTTTGCGAGGCAGTTAGAGCCCCAGAGTAACAGTTGACTCCTCTATGGAGTCCTAACATATTAACATGCTTGGATGGTGGTTAAAGTAGAAAGTGAGGTCTAGTTGGAATAAGACTCTAGGGACTTGTACATAGGGGCTATGTCTTGCCCTAGCCCTTTCCTTTACTTCCTCTTTCTACTTCTTGGCCACCATGATATGAATAACTTCTGCCACTCTCTCCTGCCGCCATAATCTTCTGTCTTATAGAACCATAAAGAACAAAACCAAGGACCATGCACTGAAATCTCTAAAACTATAAACTAAAATAAATAATCCCACCCTTTAAATAGTTCTCATAGGTAATTTGGTCACAGCATTGTAAGTCTGCCTAATGCAACTACCCAGTGAGGCTTTTGCTGAATTAGTTAGATAACATACTCCACATTATTTATGCCAAAGTGTACTACTGTCTGAGTACCCTGGTTGTTCATACACAAAAATGTCTTTAGATTCTATTTTATAGCCAGTATGGCCATAAAACTCCTTGCTTTAGGACAGGAAGAAAACTATCCTCAATGAAACCATGATCGACTTGTTAATTCAGAGTTAGAGAGAGGAGTGTGCGGTAGTGTTCTCCCAGGCTCTTCCTAGAAAAGGTGATGATTGAGATAAGCAAATGAAAGAAGGCAGAGGGCAAAAGTAATAGCACGCGTGAGCAAGAAGGCAGGAGTGGACATGCTCAGAGCTACCAGAGAGGTCAGAATAACCCAGATGGGGCAGCAAGACTCGAAGCCAAATAAGGAAGAGGCACCTTATGAAAGACCTTCCAAATCAAGTGGAAGAATTAGGATTTGAAACAGGATTTTTTAAGGCTAGGTTAGGCTATGGTAATAAATAGAAGCAAATATTTTCGAATACAAGTTTGTTTATTGTTGATATATATAGAAGCTCAATTTCATTGGTGCAGTTTTCCTTCTCAAAGTAATTCAGGAGCCTGAGGACCTTTATTCCCAATGCTGACATTTCAGCTTTGTTGTTGTTTACTTGTAGCTGGCTATTTATGTGTTGGCCATTTTCCTGACTTTTCTTACTGCCTAGAGCTCTAATCAGCTGCTACATCCCGATCCATAGAAGACCAGAAAATGTTCGCCAGCTGTGCATCAAAGGAGGATGAATTTTTCATGCACAAGGAGCAACCTCTGCTTGCACACAAGACTCTAAGAAATTGCTACTGCCCAGCTCTTAACACTCATCCTATCGCCTCATTACTCCAGGCAGGTTTGAGCAAGAGATGCCAGCTGCAAACGGACTGCTTGGAGATAATGTGTGATGTGAAAGACCAAAGATGGCTGATGACAGGAGAATGCAGAGGAAATGGGTAAGAAAAGAACTATGGGACTGGAGAAAGGGTTGGTTTTAGGAAAAGAACAAAAAAATGTGTGGTGAATTTACTATTTGTAAGGTCTTATAGGGTCAGTGATGCTAATGGCCATCTCTAGGATGACAGTGTCTGTTTGAGAGGAAAGAAGGAAGAGGAGGTGAGGTACCAACTGTCTTGTAAAGGCAGGAAAAGTAAGTTTCAATGGAAGAGATCCACACTAAAGTATCTCATCTTTCTCATATTAACTATGATCTTAAGCCTTAGGATCATGCCACACTGTTCTCCAATGATAAGTTGAGAGGTCGTAAGTCCATATCTCTTGGATCTATAAAGTGATGTTACTTTAACCTTCAGATTGCTCTTGATCATTTTAGACACAGAGCAACCAATTTTGAACTTTTAGAAAAATTCCAGAAAAAAAGGTGCTCTTTCCAATGTGGAGTCCAATACTATTTTCCCCTGAGCAAATTTAAACTATCCCCATGAATCTCTTTTAAAGGCAGCAGTAAACCCATGGTTATAGGCCCAGAGATCCACTGAAGCTCTCAGTTATACACACTGATTATCTTCCATAAATCTAAATGGCTTCCAGTCCACTGTAGAACTCTACTTAATAAATGACCCATTGAGTGGCAGGTCCTATTGATCTGTCCGATCTCTTATCTGTAATAGACTCCCCACCTCTATATCTCTATACCCAATAAAGCCTTACAGGAGGTATCCTTCTCCTCTGGACTCAATAACTAATATTTGCTTCAATATACTTATAGTTTGAGTATTTTTTTTTCCAAATAGCATATCCACCCATTTTCTCTCCCCACATAAACCTGGGGAGATGACGCATCTGCAATTTTCTGTGACCCAGCGTCCTCTACCCACTCCTCAAGACTGTATAAGCTGAACTGAACAATCTAGAGGGAACTCATCAGGGAAGAGTTAAAGAATGATGCTCATATAGCCACACTCCTGAGGAAGAGACGCCCAGAGCTAAGATAGTATGAGTGGACTTGGGAGAAAGTTTGAGGATAGGAATAGTCAGTGAGAGGGAGAGTTTGACAAGAGCCTATTTGAGGAGGGCTGCTGTAAACTGATCAAACTGTGAATTCATGAGATAGTATGAAACTCCATCAGTCCCTTTCAGGGCCTCTCCGTGACACCCACAGCTCCCTAGTAGGCTCAGCTCCATGACTCGTCAGATGCATTCCCACGGTGGCTTGGTGAAGAACTGGATCAAAAGGCAAATCAAAGGGAGAATGTTTGAGTGCAGCCCCGTAGGATGACTTGGCTATAGAAGTCATACAAAGGTGACTTAGGAGTCATAACTGCATGAGAGACCTACGGGCTGCCGGGGATCTGGTTCAACCTGTCCACGGAGGAGCTCATCGCCTGGGGATATACTCACATTCTCCACTGGAGTGAAGGAGAAAAGTTGCAGCTTCCCCGGGCTGGACGCTGCTTGGCCTCTTCGTGGAACAAAGCCTGTGCTTTGAAATGAAGTGACCAGAGAGTCCTTTCAGCACAGTGAACCATTCAGCAGTTTGAGCTGAAATGACTTACCAGGGACAGAAACACACACTGCAGAAGAATAACAGATTCCCAGTCACCAGAGGCCAACAGAACAGGAGCAGGTCAATTAATAGTGACCAAGCCACAAAACAGCTCCTACTGTCTTTCTTGGGGGGGGGAAGCAGAAAAATTCCCTAGATTCCACCTTCTCCTGGGAATTACTTTAACATAAAGGAAACAGGTTATTCAGAAAAAAACTCAAAATTGAGAGAAGGAAAAAGAAAGCATCTAATCGCTGTCCTCAGGCTAGTGCGATGACCATCTTGCTCAAAGCCAGTACTTGTTTCTCACTGAGCACAAGCCAACCTGCCTATGGCCCCATTTTCTTTGCAAAACAGCCTCTTCCTCAAATTCATTTGTTTCTGTAGAATCAGGCATCCCACCGTTCTCGCTTGTCCCCTAAATGTGACCCACCAACAATAGATGGAGGAAGATCAGGAGACTGTGACTATATGACGAACTTCCTTCTTGATATAGTCTCTTGCCTGCCAGAAGGAAGGACAGAGAGTCCACGATGAAATGATCTGCTGGAGTCAGACAGGCATCATTCTGGTCCAGTGTACCTCACTCACTGGCTCTGCAACGTGAGCAAGTTACTTAATCTTTCCGTCTCAAGGTCTTATTACAAATTGAAATGGATGATGCCCATCTCTTAGAAGCTTGGGATACATGAACAGAAAAAAAAAAGCAGCCATGTACATTTGGAATAGAAATTAAATGAATGGTAAAGTTTCAGATAGGATTGGAACTGATGTGCATTTCCAAGTCTCATTGATCTGACTCACAGACATCACACCACAGGTCTTTAATCAGTCACCAGGAGATTCTGCATGTGTCCAGATCCAGTCACAAAAGGTCGGGAAACTCACTGCTTCTGGGATTCTCTCCAACGTGTCAATGTTCTGACTAAGGTTAGCCTGGGTCACCATCCCTACATGTTGTGCCTTGAATATGAAGTGTCTGCCACAAGTTCATGTGTCTGAGAACTTGGTCCACAGCTGGGGGTGCTGTTCAGGAAAGTGGAGGCTTGCTGGAGGAATTATGTCACTAGGGCAGGCCTTGAAGCTTCGTAGTGTGGCCCTTCTCCTCCTCCTCTTCCTCCTCTCTCTTTATTTCTCTTTCTCTCTTTCCTTCCTGTTATCTAATGTAGTATGAACCAGCCACCATGCTTTCTCTGCCAGCTTCAGTGCCAGATGTCCTACCATGTCCTCTGGAACTATAAGACAAAATAATAGATCCTTCCTTTCTTCAGCTGCTTGAGTAACAGAATGGTTTATTACAGCAACTGAAGGCTAACTGGAACATTACCTCTATTCTTACTTACGAGGCTTGGTGAAGAAAGGGACGGGGGTCTGGAGATATGGCTAAAGGGGAAGACTGCTTTACAAGCAGAAGGTTCTGAGTTAGGATCCCAGGTCCCATATAAAATATGCCAGGCAGAAATGGCAGTGACCTGCACTTTCAGCCCTAGCAGACAGAGCCTGGGAAATCCCAGAGGGAAGCAAAAAGGAGGTAGAAGCAATCCAGGATGATTTCTGAAGTCACTCTTGATCCTCCACAGGGACATACAATGCCCTCTGATACACACACACACACACACACACACACACACACACACACACACACGCACGCATGCACATGCACATACACAACATATAAATGAAGAGAGAAAGAAACAAAGAAAGAAAAAAGACAAGTACTCAGAGGAGGAGGTGACCTTGCTGAATCTTGCACATATCTCAACCAGCAGCGATGTCCCTTTGAAAAATCTGAATGGTTCTGAATTTGCTGGAGACCTGAGGTGTTCCGCTCAATTCCTCTGAGAATGTAGCAGCCGTAGCTGCCCCATCCCGCCTGCTCTTCTTGAGGGGACCATCCCCCTCCCCCATCAAGAGGTAATCTGTCCTCAGTGGAGATGAGGAGGGAGGGAGGGAAAGAAAGAAAGAGGGAGAGAGAGGCTGATGTCAAGAAGGCACAGCAGGAAGAAGTCAGGCATATGGTAGCAGATCTACAAGACTTCCTCCTTTTCTTAGTTGTGGTTCGCATTGAAGAAACAAGCAAGAAGGAGCAGACTTCCAGACTCTAGAGATGCTATCTTAGGAATCTGAGGAGGAGGTGGTCTTGCTGACAAAATGGGGAAAGGCAGGCTTGCCTGTCTTTTGCAGTGGGCTTGTGACTATGACAGGAACAATGTTCTGTGATGTCCAAAATTAGGTCACTAAAGGGGCTTCCACCTGGTTCTCTAATATGGTCATCATGTTAGCTGGAGGATCACAAAAAGGTCTAAGTCTCAAGGTCCAAGAATGGAGGTTAGATAGACATAGGGCTAGTGTCCCTGAGAGAAGAGGTTGGATGACCCCCCACTTCACGCCACCTGGCCCCTTTCACACTGGCAGTTTGGTCAATTCTAGGTCACCCGACTTCCATCTCCATGAGGTACAACTTGACAGAATCAGTGAGAAGTGACCCACCGTCGTGGACAATGCCGCTGTCTCTGCTACCCTTGAGTGGCGGCCGCCCTGCAGCAGGAAGTGCGTTGACCTGGGGCCAGGCCCGCCCGCCTACACTTGGTGAAGCTCCTTCTCTGGGAACCAGTGAAGCACCACTGCCCCACTGCCCTGGCTTTGACCTTGGTTGTCACCATGGACATCCGTCCCCGGGGAAAGGACACGGAACAAGATTGACTCCTTGTCACAGGCCAGCTTAGCAGCACGCTGGCATTCCAATCCAGGAGGCAGAGGCTGAAACTCAAGCAGAGACATGGAGCGGCTGAAAGCTCAGGATATGAGCTCGCTGGGCCAGCACGGGCAAGGTCTGCTGGGCGCTCGGTGCTCTGCACCCGGGGAAGAACACCAAGAGGCCCTGGCTGTCACCAGGACACAACAGTAAAGTCAAAATCATATCTTGCCTTGAGTTGAAAATGGTGCTGAGTCTGAAGTAAAGGGCGGGGTCCCTGCCAACTGAGACCCAGGGAAGACCATAGACGAAAAGTGAGGTGGAGCTTTTCAGGCGCTTTGTCAGCTGCCTTTCTCCCATCTTGTTTTTGCCATTGTCGCACAACTGCTGTGGGCAGCCCTCCCTCTGTGGTGGGCATAAGGTTATAGATCCTTTACTTTTTGACTTCACATAATCATTGACAAACTGGCATGATAGACATGCTTAATCTGTTCTTAAAACGGAGGTACAACCAGGTTGGCTTGCCAAAGTGCTACTGCCGGTGAAGCACAGGGCCGGGATTTGAATTCAAGCTGTCATGTTCCTGCAGGTAGTGCTGACTACTCTTCTTCGGGTAATGTCAAAAGACACTGAGGCAGATGACACCTGAGACGCCATCAGCATCTTTCCCACACCGACCCAGCCCTTGTGATCCCAGGGGTACTTACCAAGGACAGGAACACTCAGGTCTCTCCTTGGAGAGTCTGATTTACAAGTGCTGCGTGAGGAATGGACAGATGGCTCAGGGGTTAAGACTCTGTCTCACAAGCAAAGGGTCCTGAGTTCAGATCTTAGGTTCCATATAAAAATGCCAGGTAGGAATGGCAGGGGTCTGTACTTCTTCTGGCCCTGCTGGGCAGAGTCTTGCAAATTCCAGAGCAAAACAAGAAGGGGATAGAAACAATCCAGGATGATTCCCAAGGTCACCCTTGGTCCTCCACAGAGACACACAGTGTCCTCTAATGTGTGCGTGCACGCGCACACACACACACACGAAAAATAAATAACAAAGTTTTTTTTTTTTTTTTAAGTGCTGCATGAAGTCCAGAGATGTGGATTTTTGCTATGGGACCAGATGTTTTCTATGATCAGTTATTGACCTAATTCCACTTGATTTACACTGTTTTGCCTAAACGAAGAAAACAGCTCAGAAGGATGAGAGATGCATGCCGGGTTAATGTCTCATGGCCACGTGAGCCCAGAAGGAGCCTCTAATTCTATCAGCCTTTCCCTGTGCTCACCTGCCTTCCTGACTGACCTCCCCAAAAGATCTTTGGCAGGAGGAGCTTAGCAAACCTTCAACTTCTGGCTCAGGAATTTGAGGTAAGGCTGAACCCCTCTGTTGGTCTAAGTCAATTCACTTGCTTTCTATGCATGTTCAAAGTCTGTTGGGACCAGAGGCATAAATGGTGGACACATATATTCTGTGATGTAACAGACACTTCTATGGGACTCTTCTCCATTGTTCTGCTCCTCCACAGGTCTGAAATTCCCAACATTACATTTATTCTTCTGTGCATCTAAGACAAGGTGCTCAGATGTGAACGGCTTACCTGGAAATAATAGTGTGCTAAAATAGTGATTAGAAGCTATGCTCTTTCCCAGAACCAAACTTTAAGGGTGGAGCCAAAGGCAGCTGTGCTTTGATAGGATAGAGATGAAAGTATGGCATAGTGTTCTGGAGAAGTGAAAGTGGGTAGAAAGTAGATTTCTGATGTAGGAAGGTGGTCTGCCTTCGCAGACCAGCTTAGTCACTCATACTTTTTCCTTGTCCTAGTTGGAGCCACCTTCCTCACCCCAGCTGCAAAGAACATTCTATCTGCTGAAGCTTAGACCTGAACTATTCTCCCAAATGAGAATGAAAGGCTTAGTCCCCAGTTTACTGGGAGCTGGTAGAGCCTAGTGGGAGGTTTGTAAGCAATTAAAGAGGGAAGTGTGCCCTGCAAATGGGTATCGGAATTCCAGACATCTCTCCCTTGCGTGTGTGTCCTAGCAATGAGGTGGACAGTCTTGTCGTCTGCTTCCTCCTTTATTCACTCCCTCATCATGAGCCAAACCAATAGGGTCCTTGGATTGTGGCCTGTGACTCCGCAAACTTTGAGTCAAAAGAAACTTTTTCTGTTTGTAAACTGATTAGCACAGGCGTGTGTGATTGTCCCTCTAACTGACTGCGCTCACAGGGGAAAGCAGATCCGATGGGAAACACTGCCCAGAGGGACTCATCACACAGCAGAGAGGAAAAGGACGATGCCTGTAATGGGGAGTGGGAACAGCCCGACAGCTGATTAGCTGCAGCGGAGTGCAGTTAACAATGTGTGTTGATTCACTAGAAATAAATTCCTTTGGACAGAGACGGTACTGGCCCATCCATATAGAGTTCTCCACTAGTAAGGCTAATGCTGGGGATTTCCTTGATGGACACACAGCCTTTCAGGGAGGGCAGTTTGAGGTTTTGTTTTTCTAGTACAAGAGGTGGGAGCAATTCCATACAACTACCATGCCTCATGCACAGAAAGCAGTGGCCCAGCAGCAATACACAATTCTTTGCACTTGTCAGAGGAGGCCCTTCTCATTCACAGGTTCATTTTCCAGAGCCACACTCTCCTACCCTCTGCAAGGAAGAATGGAAATGAAATCACAGATTCATTTTTCCAGAGCCACATTCTCCTACCCTATTCAAGGAAGAATGGAAATGAAACTCAACTAGGACATAAGCCTTTAATTTCTTGCTTTTTTTTTTTACATGTATGTGTGTATGAGGTGTGTGTGTATACATACATGCAAGGTTGTGTGTGTGTGTGTGTGTGTGTGTGTGTGTGTGTGTGTATACCAGAGGACATTTCGTGTATGTCTGTGGAGATCCAAGAGTAACATTGGAAATCATCCTGGATTTCTCTTCCACCTTATTGCTTGCTCCAGGGATTCCAGACTCCATCTTCCAGGGCTGGAATTATAGGCTTCCACCATATCCTCCAGACATTTTTTATGGGATTTGGAAATCCAAACCCAGGTCTGTTTGCTTGCAAGACAAAGGTTTTAAATACTGAGCCATCTCGCAACCCTATTTCTTTATTTAAAAAAAATTAGCATGCACAGTTCTGTAAAAGATATCATGCTGCATGGCAGGGAGAACTTTTTTCACTCTCCATAGTAAACCAGAAATGCTGCTCAACAGACAGTAAATTGTATCAACAAAACATTCCCCAAAGATTTTTATCTAATAGCTTTCCCATCCCCCTCCCCTTATCAGAATCCTAGGATGTCAAAGATGGAGAACATTTGAGAGATTCCCTCTCTCAGAGGACACCAACTGAGATGCACACAGAAGGCACATAAAATAATGAGTGATTCAAGCCAGATGGGGACTCTTGTGACTCAGTCTATAGTTCTTACAAAGAAAATAAAATTCAAACACTAAGACTTGATGCAGTTGGATTCCAAATCTCATGTCCCTTTTTCTTAAGTCAAGTGTATTAATTTCCAAGGGCTGCCATAACAAATGCCCACAAATTTGGTGACTTAAAGCAATATTTTTTTCTTTTCTAGTTCCGGAGGTCAGAAGTTCAAACTCAAGTAGTCAGCAGTCATACTCCCTCTGAAGGATCTTAGGGGAATTCCCTGAATAATCTAGGATGATCTCTGAATTATTATTCTTAACAATTATTTTTGCAAAGACCCTTTGCCTGTTAAGGGAAATGAATTCATTAATTCAGTGGGTTAGAATGTAAACACAACTTTTGGAGAGCCACTGTATGGGGCGTGAATGGAATGAAAAGTGAACAAGCGAGTCCCACCAGGACCGGCAGGTGAAGCTCAGCGAGGTAATTTTCTTTGTGTGACTTCTAAGGGTGCTTTGCATCAGACTGTCCTTAGGGACCGTGAACCCACCTTCCTGGATTTGGGTAGCCTGCATTGCTGTTTAAGGTGAAGAACCCCTTTCTGGCTTCTAGGTCATTCTCCCTGCCCTGCTGTGCTCTTAGGGCCGAGACTTCCTTATTGTAGCAGGACTCTTAAATCTTGGTAATTGCCTCTCTCAGGATTCTCTTAGTGTTTCTCACATTTTAGGGCTCATCATAACCATTGTGTGCTCTGACCCTAGAGTTTCTGCTGCTGTGGGCTTGGGGTAGAGCTAAAAGTTGGCATTTTTGTTAAAGACGACGCTGATGCTATCATCCTGGCCTCTGATTAGAAGAACCCCTCTAGTTACTCCACATTCTTCTTGCTCTTAGTGGAATTCCCCCTTCACAATTATCCCATTATCATATCCACCTCACCTTTCCACTCTGAACTGTGTTCCGTGGCTGCTCAGTCCTGTCTCTAAAAGCTGGACCCACACGGATTCAGGTCAACCCTACAGCTGAAGATGTCCATCCAAGACCTCTCCTCCATGTCTCCAGCCTCTGATTTCTCTTAGTGGAAGCTCCTAGGGCACAAGTAACCAGGCTAACCTAAGCTGGGGAGACGGGAACTGTGGTGACAGAATGGCTTCAGTTTTGATATCCCCAGTGGGTTCATAAAGTGGGTAGTCTGGAATTGGCTCCAGTATGGCCAGGGACGTTTACAGAGAAAACATCCAACCCCATCCCCGCCCACCCAGCCGCCCACGCGCCTCTGTCCTCACCAGACCCACGTGCCCTCAAGTAGAGCAACTCCCCTCAAGGGTGAGCTTCCAAATGCCAGAAGACCGTCTTCCCAGGACATTGAGCAACACTTGTGAAGTATTTCCAGCCTTCATGTACTCCCCAGCAGCCTGCAAGACATTTTCTCTAAGGAATTTCAACACACATAACTAGTGCTTTGTTCCGCTGTGAATGAGGGCTTGTCTGGGTGCCAGGGTTGCACCATACAGGAGATTGGCAAACAAGGGTCGAATCTCCTAGCAGATGCAGTTCAGTCTCTTCATACTGGGCACAAATGTCAAACCACTGTAGAAAATAAAAATGGGAGGGGATGTTGGGCCGGTCTAATTAATCTAGACAATCTGCTCTTACAAACCCTTCTCATACGAAGCGCCCGCTGTCGGTTTTGAAGAAGATGACCTGGGCTAAGCTTGGCAGAGGACTGTCGTCACAGCTCTGCTAGAGGAATGCTGATACTCAGGGGATCAGGGGATCCTCACGCGGTCCCCTAATGCCTTCACAACCGGAAATGTGGAAAACAAGAGGTCAAGTGTTCATGGTGACAATTGAGCACTCTGTATACGTGGGCATGGCGATCCAAGGGGAGAGGAGGGCTTAACCTGATAGAATTCAGTGAGCCCTAGTGCAGCTGTGAGACTGGCGGGTTTCCTCTGGTAACACGATTGTCCCGTGTCTTGCCTTATACGCCTACAGAATTTCAAGATATCTGCAGTAGTGTTCTAGGGCTGTCATAATAAAGAATCATCACGGATGGGGCAGCAAAGCAGCAAAAATAGTGTATCCTCACAGGTCTGGAAACAGAAGTTCAAGGTAATGACACCAGCAGGGTGGCTTCCTCCAGAGACTTCTCTCTGGCTTGAAGATGGTCACCCGCCCTGTGTCCTCACCTGGTCCCCCCTCTGTGCGCTTCTGTCCCTTGATCTCCCCTTACAACCAGTGCCATTGGGTCCATCCACATGAGCTGATTTCATCTTCATTTCTCTTAAAAGGTCCTATGTCTAAATATAATTAGACCCCTAGTGCCAGAGGTTAGAACATCTGCATACACACTAGGGGAGGACTCAGTTCAGCCCATAATATTACTCTCATTCCTTTAATTCATTTACCTTCTGTCACCTATCCCTAGATACATGCTATTTCAGATTTCTAACATGTAAAGTCAGGCCACACCTCATAGTATATAATGTTCAAAGTCTGATTTTCAGGCATTTTCTTTGCCAGTCACGCAAATGGTATCTGAGATTTTATAAACTACAAAAGTTCCCGTAATACCTCTACTATGTTAGGTACTACTTTGACCCCCATTTTATAAATTAGAAAACTGAGATATAGTCAAACTGGTAAGGGGAGGACTTGAGTTTTACCACTGTGCTTGACTATCTTACAGTGTCTCCATGAGTTAGAACAATTCAGTTAGAACAATGCCCGGAACATTTGGGCTTTTTTTTTTATTCTGTGTGTGTGTGTGTGTGTGTGTGTGTGTGTGTGTGTGTGTGTGTGTTTACAGGAGGGTAATTAAGCGTGTGTGTGCCTGTGGAGGCCCAAGGATGATGTTGAGAATTATCTGGATTGCTCCACCTACTTCTTGCTCTGCTCTGGGGTTTCCCAGGTTTTGCCTTCCAGGCTTACAGACCGCCATCGTTTATACCTGGCATTTTTATGCGAGGTCTGGAATTCTGAATCCAGGTCTTTTTACTTGTGAGGCGAAGGCTTTAACCCCTGAGCCGTCTCCCTAGCTCATTTGTAATGAATGTTAACAAATATTATTCCTTAGTTGGAGAGTCACAAATGATCTCTATTTAGCTTATAAGCACAGCGAGCTAAGCATGCATTCCTAACAGCAGGACCATGCCCTCAGCACTCTGATACACTCCCCTGTATGCGCAAACATTTTCAGGCTAACAAAACATAGTGAAAGCTTGTCCATTGCTTCTCTCCAATGTGTTTTCCAGTTATTTGCCAGATATGTTTTAATGGACTGAAACAAAGGGAAATGAAAATGTCTTATGGAAAAGGTTGGTTTAGCTTATAAAAGTTAAGAATAAATAAAGTTTCTGTTTGTTAATGACTTAGTGTTAAGTTTGGGCAGAACACAGGTATGTACATATTGAAACAGAGCGTTGGCAAATGTTACCGGGGTGTCATGAAGGAGGAACTGTGAGGATGGACATTATCTGGGCAATCAGGAGGATGGTACTCAAAAGGCAGAAGCATTGAGCTGTGTGTGCGGGTTGTCAGGCCCAAAGCCTGCTCTCTGGATGATACTGTGAGCATCTGAAATGGGCTGTCGCTAGGGGCTCCTCCCCTGGGGGGTTGAGTTTCCCTCTTGTCTGCAAGACAAAGGCAGGCCTAACTCTTTCCCTTGGAAGTTGAGTTTACCTCCAGTCTGCTCTTGGATCGCTTTTGTTTCTCTTAGAAACTGGCTGGGCTGTTCCTCCCCCAACAGTTCCTTCCTGCTTATCTGAGATATGCTAATGCACAGACCAGGTAAGTCTGTTTTGAGGCATACGTTGTCCATTCCCTTCTGGCAACAAGGTGCCATGCCTGTTTTTCTCTACCTGGCGACATCATGTCTGGTCCCACAGCAAGTAGATGTCACTCTTGCCTTTTCTTTGTTAACTGGAATGTATACATTCTACATAATCTTATAAAGAATTTGGTCCTGCTCTTCTCTGATTTTTCCTGAATTTAGCCCTGTGCTTTGATTGTTTTCCTATAAATACTCACGTATACTACAATAAAGTTGGCTTGGATGATAAGAGAACATCCAAGGTCCCCTCTGACCCAAAGCCTGGACTTTTAATTCCTACCACTCCCACTTCTGTTTCTTGCGTTTTAGGTTCGGGTTCATGCTGGTTTGTGGGCCCGGACAGAGCTAGACTTAAATGTTGGATGTTTTAACCCATTTTCTGTTACTATGAAAATACTTGAGACTGAGCAATCTACAAAAAGTATGTATTTCCTTAGCTCACAGTCCTAGAGGCTGAGAAACACAAGAGCATTGAGCCTGCTTCTACTTGCACCTGTCAAAGACCTTTCTGTCACATTGTAACACTGTAGAGGGTAACATTTGGCAAGGTAAAGCAAGTGTGCTCACTCAAGTCTATCTTCCTCATCTTATAAAGTCACCATGAATACCTCCTCAAATCCTAATCGCTTCCAAAGACTCCTACCTTCCAATATTGATGAATTATTTCAAAGATTAGTTTCCTAGCAAGAGAACTCAGGGATAGGGAGCATAAGCAGTAAGATTTCAAAGGCTAAGAAAGGACCAATGAAGTAGTTGGAGCTCAACAACAACATAGGATGAAAGTCTTAAAATGATAATGGCCTATAGAAAATGCTAGTCCAGTGTGACAAAAGTTAAGACTAGTAAAACTCAATCTAATAAAGTAGTGTTATGGATTGAATGTTTGTGCCCTCCCAGATTCAGATACTAATACTCAATGTAATGTTATAGTAGGTGTGACCTTCATAGGTAATTAAGCACAGATGAGGTCATGTGCAACCTCTAGGATGAAATAGTGTCCTTCTGAAAAAAGGCCAGAAACTTTTGCTCTCTGCCACGTGAGCATGCAATAAAATAAGACAGCCACCCCCAAGACAGGAAGCAGTTCACACCAGGAACCAAATACACAGCCACCTTGATCCCGGATCTCTAGTCTTGGAGGTTGTGAGAAATGAAGTCTGTAGTTTAAACTGCCCACTCCGGTATTTTGTGATGCTTGTCCAAGCTGACCGAGGTAAGCACTTTGGGATCTGAATGGTGGGGGTCTCGAATGCTACAACATTTAATATGAATGAATCAGAAAGCAAAGTAAGCCCTTAAAGGCTGACCATTTTAGGGACAGAAGCAATGACATATTCCAAACATCAAGTGGAGAAATTTGCCTGGAGATGGCATGGGGAGAGTCTGCAGAGAGGAGAGACCACAGGATGAGGAGGCTCGCCACAGTAGTCTAGGGCGCCTACCTCTCCCTGGTTTTCTTACAACCTTCTAGTTTAGCATGCAAAGCCCATTCTCCCTCAGTAAAGATAGGATTGTTGGATGTTTTATCAGCCTGCAGGATGGAGGCCACAAGCCTGACTACGGGAAATGGAAGGTGGAAATCCTCTGGAAGTGAGAGATGCCTGTGAAGGAGCATTCTACCCACATGAAAAATGCTCAGGGGAATGAGCGCTGAAGGGCAAGAGGGGGTAAAAGTTTCAGAGCTTTGGAGCCATGCTGCTTAGCGAAAGGAACTGGAGAGAAGACAAGTGGAGGACCAGATGATGGGGAGTCTCAGTTCATACACTCTGAATCTGGGTGACTCAGAGGGGCCATGAGTGTGTGGCCCTAAGGATAGTCACGCCTGCCATGGACAGACTCTGGCGACAACTCCTGGAAGGAACCCCCAAGACCAGCCTGGCAGAGGACAGCAGAAGAATCACCTCCTTCAAGGAAGCATAATCAATCCATGGCCAAGTCCAAGAGCAAATCACCAGGGAAGTGTGTGTAAATGCAGATTTCTAAGTGGCATCTCATGAAGAATGAATTTACCACTCCAGATGACATTCCTCGCACATAGTTCACATGGGTATTTCTTGGGTAGTCTAAAAACTGTACCTTAAGAACTTTGGGTCATGTTATAGGGTCAGACAGCAGGTTATGTGCCCAGTCCCCCTCCCACTTCCCCACTGTCTGTCTTTGCTGGCATGTGAGTCTGTCTCAGCTACTGTGCCGCTTATAAGCCCCAGCTGAAAGGACAAAGCTTCCCTTTGGCCCCACAGCTGTCTACATCTGGGTGTGCCTAACATCCTTCCTCCTGTTCACAGTGATTTACACCAATAATACCAAATTTTGTTCTATCCGTTCTTTCATCCAACCTCCAAATTTCCCCAAATCCTTTTTCCAGTTTCACCAACAGGGTCACTGTAAACAAAACTAAAGAATTCTGTGGTTTCATCTGGCCAAAGTCACCTGTTGAGTGACTCTGCAGTCGGTCACAATAGCCATACAGCTAAGACACAAGCACAGAGATAAATCCTTCTGCAGAATCAGAAGTTTAGACTGGAACTAGATCACTTGCTAGCTTAGAACGACCACCAGGAAGGGACCATAATAATATGTATGAAATGAGATAAAGTGGCCACATTCAGTCCTTCCTCACCAAACCATGAGAGTCAGCCCGTCTGTAGTCTACTTCTCGCACACTCTCAAGGCATCTGTCATTCTATCCCAGAAAAGGATAGGAAGGAGTAACATTGGTGTTTGCTCCAAGCTGTCGGCAGAATCCTAGGCCAACCCAGGATAACACGGTGCTCCGCAACCGTACTCAATATGCATTGACAATCTCACAAATGCCTGGAGCAAATAAGGCCCAGCAACAAAATCCAGTTTGCTTTTCTCAGTGAGCAGAAGGTAAGGAAGTTCAGCTCCATTATTACTGAACTTGAGGTTAAGTATGCCTCATTTCATCTACAGGAGTCACATTAGATTTTCTCCTTACAGACATCAGTCATCCCCTTGTACACCAAGCATTATTCTTGTGACTTCATGTCTCTACACCACTGAGAGATGACAGCAGTGATCGCGTAGGCTTCTGCAGTGTGTCATTGGCCCGGCCACGGTGACTTAATTTGCTTTGTTTCATTCCCTGAACAATGACCCACTGAACATTCGCTACATGCAAGGACCTATTCTAGGTGCTTGGGAACAATCATCCAAAGAAAGCCCTGTCCCTGTGAGGGTTCTGGACTATCGAGGCGGGAGTGAGGGTGAAAGTGGGGAGACAATGAATAATTGATATGATAAATAATAACATTATATAGAATATTACAGAAGTTGAGAGGCATATAAACAAAATACAATGAGGAAAGAAGGTGGAGTGAGCCAGAGTTCAATAGCTGGGATTTATTTATTTATTTTTAAAATTTATCATTAGGGAGAGAGAGAGGAAAAAAAGAGAGGAGATATATATAGAGAGAGAACCTGAGAGTATGTATGGTGTATGCTTAAACATCCACATGCCGCAGTGCATGCAGAGGTCAGAAGACAACTGTGTGGAGTCGGTTCTCACCTTCCACCCACGTGTGGGTTCCAGAGATCAAACTCAGGTCATAGCTGTGCACAGTAAGTACCCATACTCCCTGAGCCATCTCATCAGCTGCAACACGTAGGTTTTTAAAAATATTTTATTTTTTTATTTTGCACATATGTCTCTGTGTGTATATGTGTGTGTGTGTGTGTGTGTGTGTGTGTGTGTGTGTGTGTGTGTATCAGAAGGCACTGTGGGTCCCTGTAGAGGACCAAGTGTTACTTCAGGAATCATCCTGCATTGCTTCTACCTCCTTCTTGCTTTGCTCTGGGATTTCTCCGGCTCCGACCACCAGAGCCGGAAGTGTGGGCCACTGCCCTTTCTGCCTAGGTAGGACCTGGGATCCGAACTCAGGACCTTTTGCTTGCAAGGCAGAGTCTGAACCCCTGAGCCATCTCTCCAGTCCACCAACATGTAGTTTTAAATAGTATGGTGGAGACCTCATGGAAAGTTGTTTGAGTAAAAACTTGACACTTCTTAGCAAGTGGAAAATTGAACTTGCTGCCAACTGAAATCAGTATGTTTGGGCAACACCGGCTTGGAGGAAAGGGTCATACTTGGAATGCATTCCACAAAGTGTAGATGTCAAGACAGCTTTCATTTGGTTTGATTTTGTTTGTTTTTGTTTGGAGTCCTGGAGCGAGGTCTGGTATAGTTATCCCCACATTTGGGAGCCTTTTAGTATATGGATGATATTTAAAGTGTTGATCTCAGTGAAGTTGTCAAGAGATGTAAGCAGGATAGAAAATTTAAAAAAAAGTGACAGCAAGTGAGAGTAGCATAAGAAGGAAAAAGGAAACCTGCAGGAGGCAGGGGAAGGGGGGACACCTTTGATGTCTGCAGAAAGCCAAGGGCGTGTGTCCTGGACTCAGCTGGGGAAGATGTGACCAACTTGTCTAATGCTGTTGACAAGTGTGGCCAAGATGAGGAAGAGCAGCGTCCATTATCAAACGACCATCTGGCCCCAGCTCAGCCCTAGCAAAACCTGTTCGGAGAGTTACAGAGACCACAAGGAAGAGTATGGGCACGTGAAGTTTCCTTTGTTCTTTATAGGAATTCTCTTGCAAAGGGGACAAAACTATAGCACAATAATTGGGAGAGAAGAGAGGTGAAAGGAGGTTTTGGCTTTTTAAGAAAAGGCAGGGGGGGTCCTGAAGCAATGACCTTGAGAAAGGCAAGGTACAGTCTAGTGAGTGAATGAAGGGAGTGACTTCCAAGGGACTCAGGGCCCCCTGGGTCTGATGAGACAGGAAGCACATGTGCAGATATGGGGAAGGAAGCAGGCAGGCCAGTACAGTCTGCAGCCCTTCTCTTCCATCTGTTTACATGTTCTTAGGAAATAAGTAACCAAATCATCCGCAGAGACTGCGAGAAGATAGGAGGGCTGGGAGAGAGGAGAGAAATGGGAAACTGATGTTCAGGCTGGTGGGGAGACTGGGCATGTGCTTTGTCCTGTTTCAGTTACAGTCTTAAAGGTCTAGCTGAGGACCCCCGCGAACCCAGGTACACGAGTGCAGGTGGAGAACAGGTCTAACCAGGGCCACGGCTTCCCTGGTCTGCGACGATGTCAAGGACAGCACTGGGACTTAAGGCTTTTGGCAAAGAATGGTCACAAAGGTCAGACACAGGATATGAAGTGAGGAAGGAGGCAGAGCCGGTGTGGATCAGTGAGTACCGGGCAGATAAAGTCGGTGGGAGGTCCTAGGAGCCAGGCTCCTAGAGAGACTGGGCTGGAAAGAAAGGAAGCAGCCAGTGCTCTGAGATCAAATGTCTCCAGTGCCAGCACTTGAGGAGCAGAAAGACAACAAATTTGAGACCAGCCTGTCCTATTCAATGAGAACATCTGGGGGTTGGGAAGTTGCAGCTGTTGGTCCTGGTCTAGTTTGGAACAGGACATGACAGAGTGTGTTGAGTAGTGAGGAGACAAAGATGTTGAGGGAACAGAAATCAAGGATTGAGGTGCTCAAAGCATTGGAAAGACGGGGCTGGAGAGGTGGCTCAGGGGTTAAGCCTCCGCCTTGCAGGCGGAAGGTCCTGAGTTCGGATCCCAGATCCCACGTATAGACGCCAGGCGGAACCGGGGGCGGCCTGCGCTTCTGGTAAGGCGGAGCCTGTGAATCCCGGGGCAGAGTAAACAAGGAGGAGGTGGAGGCGGTCCATGGTAGTTCCCGAATTCGTCTGTGGTTCTACACACACACACACACACACACACACACATACACGCGCACAATTGAATAAATAAAAAAAATTAGAAAAGCATTGGAAAGATCATCTATCAAAATCCTGACATCCCCAAATATTACGATAAGAGGAAAACAGAAGAGAGTAATAACAACCCAGTATTTAGGTCTCTAAGAGCTGGGAGAGAAAGATCCCCGTGATGCATGCAGCACCCATGAGGAACAATGAGTGAAGCATTGTGGCATAATCCCACACTGGATTCCTTGATGCTGTTTAGGAGGAGAGCAGGGACAGAGAACCCGCTGGCTGCTGGCCTCGCTGAGAACAAAAGCTCTGGAAGGAAACAGACAGTTTTGAGAGCCAGCAGAAGACAAATTGTCTTCAGGGAGACTTGGTGAAGAGGTTAAGGATGTGTGAGATCCCGGGCTGACAGAAACAAAGAAGGAAGGTTTAACATTTGGGGAGTGAGCAGAATCGTAGGTATAGAGTTAGATAGAGATGAGGGAGAGGGTGGGAGATGAAGGCTGACAAAGGATCCCAAGTTTCCTACGATGGCTGAAATAAACAGATGGTCTACTGAGACTAGTCTCACTGGACTCCAGACAAATATGGGCGATGAAGTTGTAAGTCCCGAAAGGTACAGAGCACTAGGTCCTTCAGACACTGTGCCAGATAGTTATAGGGGTCAACTTGACAACTGAGGGCCGAGCTCTTGGGCATACCTATGAAGAGTTATTTAATTAGGCAATTTCTAAGCAAGCCTGTGGAAGATTATCTAATCGATGTAGGAAGATCCAGAGCATAGTAGCTGGGAGCATTCCATAGGCAGGTGGATTAGGTAGAGAGAACTGATCTAGTACTTTGGCATACAGGTATGCTAGCAAGTGGCAAAGTCTGCCCCTCTCTCAGATCTTTGTGTAGATATGGTGTGACCGTTTCCACATCTCCTGCTAAGCTGTTGAAATGTAACCAAGAACTGCAAGCAAGGATAAACCCTTTGTTCTACCAAAGTTGTTTTAGTCATGTATTTATCTACAATATGAAGTCACTACAACAAATTCCCCACTGGAGCCTCAAAAACCATCAGCCTGGACAGACCAGGGTCTTAATTTCTTGGTTCTGGGACTACACCTAAGGTCTCTGTGGGGCTCTGAGTTCTGATTTTCCTCCTTGTGTATAATTGGAAAAACCAAGTTTTGATAGTCATCTTTCCATTGCTGTGATAAAATGTCTGAACTGATCAACTTAGAAGGAGGTAAGATTTATTTTGACTCATAATTACAGAGGTTTCAGCACATGGCCATCTGGCCCCATTGCTTTGAGGTCTGTATGGGGGAGAGCATGCGGCAGGGAAACATAGCTGACCACCTCATGTCAGGCTGAGAGCGGAGAGAGGGCAAGGAAGGGCTGTAGTCCTACATCCCCTTCAAAGTCGTATCTCTCCCCCCAATTACAATTTAACTTTCCCCACCTGCCAACAGCATCATCGGCTGTCTATGGAGGACGCTGAGATCAAAATCATACCACAAGGGTTATTCAAAGATCAAGTCTCATTTGACTTCTATGAAAGGTAGGTCTTGCTATTTTTAGGTTCATTTTAATAAAAGTAAGAGGACAGAAAAAAAAACTAAGAGAATGAACTATTATGAAAACATACATAGAAATTACAAAGATACCAAGCAATGCATCTCAGTGACAAAGCATTTGCCTGAAGTGTTCACAAGACCTCGATTTGCTCTCCAGCACCATGGAAATCATAGCAGTGAGAAAGGGCCAAGCGCTGCTCACTCAAGTGAAGATACTTTGAACTGGGGGAAAAACTTCTAAGAACAAATTTAAGAGCTTGAATCTTTCACATCCAGAGTTTCACTCTGCTCTGTGAGTGTTTGTCATCGTTTTAAACACAATGTGTTCTGTGTTTAGGTTGCAGAGAAGAGACCACAACTATTATTATGGAAAACTGATCAGGAACAGAATGGCTGCTGTTTTCTTGGAGCTATTTTCTGATGTTGATGAAACCTGAGGAAGAGAAGAAAACTTGCTGAGATGACAAAATTCTGACCTTAACATACTTATTGTCCGAGTCGCAAAGCGATGGATCTGAAAATGGGGGTCGGGGGAATCATATAATTCAATCTGCTCCTTCTTCCCTTTCTGAGGAGCCCTGGTACTCAAGAGCAATGTAATCAGATGTCATCCCTGGAGATTGCTCATGTAGTTACATCTTCACTTCTGAACCTCCTCACAAGCACCTGGGGAAAGGTTGTCCTTTGTCTAACCCATGATGCACGTGAACACCTGAGATCAATAACAGTTGTCTGATCCTAGTCTATAAACTCCCTGGAAGGCCTGACTTTTCTACTTACTTATTAGTATTTTAGTGTTGAGATGAGGAGGAAAGTGTGGGTACACATGTGCCAAGGTTCATGTGTGGAGTTGTGTCTCTCCATGCATCTGTATGTGGATTGTAGGGATGAAACTCAAATTGTCAGGCTTTTAGGGCAAGGTTTTTTACCCTCTGAGCCATCTAGCTGACTTTTCTCATACAAAGCTCCTTCCAGAATTCTTTTGGGAATCTACTTTAGACAGAGGGCATCCCACAGCAATTTTATTCCATGGGCTCTCCTTATCCTTCAGAGCTTTGCATCTTTTTTTTATTTATTCAATTGTGTGTGTGTGTGTGTGTGTGTGTGTGTGTGTGTGTGTGTGTGTGTAGAACCATAGGCGAACACGGGAACCACATGGACCGCCTCCACTTCCTCCTTGTTTACTTGCCCCGGGGATTCACAGGCTCCGCCCTACCAGGACCAGAAGTGCAGGCCACCTCCCACTTCTGCCTGGCATCTATATGTGGGGTCTAGGATCCGAACTCAGGACCTTCTGCCTGCAAGGCAGGGGCTTAACCCCTGAGCCACCTCTCCAACCCCAGAGCTTTGCATCTTTTGACTAGTGCAGAAGTGATTCTTTGTAGATTCTTGGAAAATACCATCAACTGAGGTTGATGAGAAACTCATACAAGCTTATGGAAGTCTGGAGGAGGTGACTGAGGAAACACACTTGCTAAGATGTCTGACCTTTGCCCTTGGCACATGGTTAAGGAGATATTCAGATTTCTGCCACCTGGGTACAAGAGTGAGAGATGACTGAGGGACAAAGAATCCCTGGTGGCTATGAAAGGATTCTAGGCACCCTGCATTCTCTGGCTTCTCACTTGTCCCTTATTGCTATGTCCAAAGACAATATCTGTGCACTTTCACTTCTCTTAATCTCAATGCACCCATCTGCCCTGACACTCATGGTAGAAAGATCATATTCTACTTCTAGTTCATTAAGGCATCTCTTGGGATTTCTATCCTCCTTTTTTGTTTGTTTGTTGTTTGTTTTGTACATGTGTGGTTGTTTGTGTGTGTGTGTGTGTGTGTGTGGGTGGGTGTATGTGTGTGTGTGTGTGTATGCACATGCACCCACCCATGCTTCAGAGGTCACTAGATGTGCCTGTGGAGACTCAAGGGTGACATCTGGAATCAGCCTGGATTGTTATACCTCCTTTTTGCTTTGCCTAGGGCGGGAAGGGGGAGGTCCCCAGGCTCCTCCTTCCAGGGCCAGAAGTGTAGTCCACTTGCATTTTTGCCTGGTGTCTCCGAGATCTGGGATCTGACTGCTTTTAAGGCAGAGATTTAACCCCTGAGCCATCTCTCTAGCCTTCTGTTCTCCTTTGAATGACAGATGCTGGAGCCTCTAAGTCCAGGGTGCAGCATTCTTTAAGATCTAACCCAGTTTTTTTTTTTTTCTGTTGTTTTTTTTTTTTTTCTCTGTGTGTACAGGCAGGCTTGTGTGAAGGAGTCACTTGACACTTCATGCTGTGTTATTCTCTTTGTGGGAATGATTGATTCACCTCATTGTTGCTTTAGAAAATCCAATTTATCTCTTAAAGGTCACTGCATCTGTGTCCTCTGATAAAGCCTAGGTGCTCCAAGCCAACGTAGCTACTGTCTTCTACACACTTGGCTGCCCGACTTTTTCTTATGCTGTTACTTTGTTTTCTCTACACATGTTTCTTCTTTTAGGAATCCCTGTTGATTGTCACATAGATGACATTACTCCCTAGTCATACTCCTTAGTCCCTGCATGTTCTGTGCTTTCTGGCTGGTGAGTCAAAGGAAATTCATAAAGTCACTGATACACACTGACAATGTGACAACTTCACTACTGCAAATCTACTTTTTCTCAAGAAGAGATTGAGAATGTTATCAAACCTGTGGTAAGGTCTGTGCCTCGATTTGACCTATCCTTAATAAATCAATCAAAAAAATCAAATTAACAGTGAAAATCAGAAAAAAGAAAATTTATTTGATATGGCCATGTTGGGAAGGAGAGTATTTAATGTTCAGAGTCTATTTTTGAGGCTCCGATGTTTAAATAGGGCAAGAAGTACACATATTGAAGTAGTTCTGGTCTGGGGTAATTCTACCCTAGTATTGCCCGACTCTAGTCTTTCCTGCAAGGTGGTCTGGTAAGTTGTCAGAACTGTGTGAAATTTCTTTGGGGGAGACAAATTCCTTCTCACCAACATCAGATCTGGCAAATTTTCAGTACTCTGTGAAGTCCCTCTCTCTGTTGCCACATGAGATTTCCGGGGGGGGGGGGGGGGGGGGGGGGGGGGGGGAGAATTCCATTTGCTCAAGGTCCTTTGGTTTGATAGTCTGATAGTCAGAGGGGGGTGGCACACACATTCCCTTAGTATCTCTATGTGATCTAGTGACAGACCCTTGCTACTACTTATCTGCATATCTCCACCTCCTTGTCTAGTATTTTAAGACTAAATGAAAATGCCTTTTGAGTCCAAACTGAATAAATTCACAGGCTCCAGTAAGTAAGTTCAGAAATACATGGTGTAACTTCAGGATTCTGAAAGATTATTTTTTTCTCCTATACCAAAGTTGCTTTTATCTCTGACCAGGACAGGAAATTGCCCCCCATAAGGACTTTGCCTCTCTAGTCTTTAAGGCTTTCATTGTGTCATTTGGTCTTATTTGGTCTCTTGGGACTGGGCCCTTACTTAAAGCTTCATATCCTAGGAAACACAGAGATCACAATTCTTTTTTTTTTTTTTTTTTTTAATTTTTTTTTTTTTATTCAATTGTGCGTGTGTGCGTATGTATGTGTGCGCGTGTGTCTGTGTGTGTAGAACCACGGACGAATTCGGGAACCACCATGGACGCCTCCACTTCCTCCGCCCTGGGATTCACAGGCTCCGCCCTACCAGGACCAGAAATGCAGGCCGCCCCCGCTTCCGCCTGGCTATACGTGGGATCTGGGATCCGGACTCAGGACCTTCCGCCTGCAAGGCAGAGGCTTAACCCCTGAGCCACCTCTCCAGCCCCGAGATCACAATTCTTAAGATTTGGGTGTTTTCAGGACAACATACTGTGCCTAGTAATAGCTTGTTCAGGATGTCAGCACTGAAGCCTGGTTCTCAAGACCATACTCTTGACAAGGGAACACATGGGTCAAACAGAGAAAGTCTTCGAAGGAAGGAAATGGACCCCAGAGAAGAGAAGACAGAAGACCCCTTTCCAGTGCAAGGTATTTCGAACTCAGTTCACACCAGCTCCATTGTCTGATTTGATTTTGCTCTATGATTTACAAAATGAAAGAAATTCTTGCTTTGCATCATGTTTACCACACATTTAGAGGAGGGATTTAAGGCTTATCAATGCCAACTCTCCACACAACTCAGAGATAAAAGTCAGAAGTCAATCTTGCCCCTGACAGAATTATCCTGACCACTCCACAAAAAACAGGAGTAGACTACACATCAGTGATCAGTGAACTGGTAACTAGATGGAGAAAAATGGAGTCCATGCTGTTCATGCAGAGGCCAGAGCTATGGCGGCCCCAGGTACTCCTGCCAAGCTCCTGATAACAGACTTCTCCATGAGGACAGTTCTCTCCATTGCCCCAGAACCCAGATCACATCCTGATACGAAACGCAGGTGCTGGGAGTACCCTTGACAGCTCTGTCTGTTCTAAGAACTGGAAATAAAACCCATGTGGTAGTTATATGTTTTCATTTTTATGTATTTTCCAGTAAAGGTTTATGTGACTGTTTTTCAACTAATTGAAAGACGGAAAGAGGAAAAAGAAAGACAAGAGAGAAGGAAGGAAATAAAAAGGATAGCAGAAGAAAGGAAGGGAGAAAGATAAATAATAGGAAGGAAAGAAATGAGAGGAGGGAGGGAAATGAGAAGAAAGAGGGAGGGAAGGAAGGAAGGAAGGGAAGGAGGGAGGGAGGGAGGGAGGGAAGGAGGGAGGGAGGGAGGGAGGGAGGGCGTGATTTCGGAAAGAATGAGAATTCTCCAGGTATCCAGGTATCTATTTGGGTGTCACCTCTTGTTTTCTCTTCCTTTTCCAAGTCTCCATTCCCAGTCATTGCCCAAATCTATGGAAAATATAATTGGCTTAGTGAAAACAAGAAAGAGAGGATGGCAGGGCTGATGCATTTCATCACTCTATTCACATCTTGTTTACCGAGTACTTTCTGTGTGTTTATCACACTATGAAGTGCTGAATCAATCACAAAAACTGTCAGTGTTCTTGTCACTCGAACATTCAAATGCATATACACATACATGCTCACGACATGAGGATTCCATGCACAAGACATTTGTGGTACCTGATCATTACTAACTGCCCTTCCTATCAGCTTTGCCCCTCTCAGAAAGTTGTAGTGAAAATTTACATGATAAGTCTTTGGTGTTACTACCATTGACACCAAGCAGGATTCTTTGATGATCAAGTCTGTGTATTCATGTAATAACTGAGCTTCTCCTTCTAACACTGCACAGCACCGAACCCTACATTCCACACCCCAGTCTGTCCGATGACCTCCTGGGCAGTGCTCCTTCAGTTCATCAAACCAGCAATCACTGCTTTGGGCGTAAAGTGATGACTCCCCTGTCCCCAGATTCTTCTCCTCAGCCTCAGCCTAGTTTTGTTCTCCTCAACTATAGCTCTATGGCCCTTGTGTTTTGCGGGAGTCTCCTCCACACTGTGTCCTTGAAGCTTTTCCACCGGCTGATGTTTCTCTTCAATCCAACCCTTCCTTGTGCAGCTCTGTCCTCCAAACACTTTCTGTTATCTCATTATAAACCGCAACTTCACTTCTTCTGACATCATTGCCCATGAGTAGGCAAGGAGTCAATTGAAGGGAGATGATTACAGATAAAAATGTCTTGATTTGTGGGTGGTGGTGATGTAGTCATAGGGTAATGTCTCATGCAACTGTGGATGTGAAGTTCAAGAACGAAGTCAGAGCCAAAGGCATAGGTTTGAGAGTCATCAACACAAAGGGATAGTTCAGACACAGACTAGAACGCACACGACTCAGGAATGGACATTGCTTAAATAGAGCAGGAAGAAGAGCCTGGAAGAATATGCTTAATGGCGTTATTTTGTTTCATGTCGCTTCCTAGTTTGTTTGTTTGTTTGTTTGTTTTGCACAGGAGGAAAAAGAAGGGTGCTCTCAATGTGGTGTATACCTAAGCTCAAAAGAGTTGAAAAAGATTGGTCCATGCTGTAATCAAAGCATTACAGTGGTAGCCCAGCAATCAATAACCGTCCCAAGGTCATCAGCTTCCACAATAAATATAGGTTGTCTTGATGATGACACTATAGCTCCCTGTCTTAAAATGCCTGTTCACTGTGCAGACTCAAGCTTCCTGGGAGGAGTTGAAAGAGGAGGAGCTGGTTCATACATGGCGTGGATGTCTACCGGCACTGGTCCCTTTCCCAGAACCAAATCTATTCATCCAGCGTCTAACGCTTTCTAGAGAGATGATACAAGCAAGAGAAATTAAGCCCAAGCCATGATTTCGATCAACTCCAGGTGACATAAGGAACGAACCAGGTCGGTGGAGTCCGGGGCTTTAAGGACACCAACATGAGAATTTTAGACCCTTCAGCATCTCAGGAGTTCAGAATGCATTCCATCTTCGCTTTCCAAGTTGTATTTGGACTGTACACTGGATTGAAACAAAGACTTTGAGCATAATAGGCAAGTGCTCTACCACTGAGGGACAATCTCAGTCCTTGCATTTTGTGAATAAAGCTGACCTTAACCTAAAATCAAATAGATAGATAGATAGATAGAGAGAGAGAGAGAGAGAGAGAGAGAGAGAGAGATAGAGAGAGAGAGAGACAGAAAGAAAGAAAAAAAGAAAGAAAGAAAGAAAGAAAAGAAAGAAAGAAAGAAAGAAAGAAAGAAAGAAAGAAAGAAAGAAAGAAAGAAAGAAAGAGAAAGAAAGAAATAATACAAAGCTGAGGAGATGGCTCAAGGGGTAAAGCTTTTGCCTGGAAAGCAAAAAGATCTGAGTTCAGATCCCCAGCTCTCATGTAAAAATGCCAGACAGATATAGCTTCCTCCCGAGATTTCAGCCTAGAAGGCAAAGCCTGAAAAATCCCAGAGCAAAGGGATAAGGAAGTAGAGCAATCCAAGACGATTCCAAAAGTCACCCTTGGGCCTTTACAGGCACTCTCACACACACACACACACACACACACACACACACACACACACACACACACACACAGAATATATTTAAGAGGTGGATAGTGAGAGAAAAACTAAAAGAAACTGGAAAAGAGAAAAGAAGGTAAAAGAGAAATCATAAATGTAACAAGAGAAGGAAGATGTTTCAACATAACTGACCATCATAGAAATAATAAGTGAGAATGGTTCAGGAATTGAACCTAGGGCCTCAGACATAGGCAAGTGCTCTGCCCCTGAGCTATATTCATAGCCCAGAAACAGCTGGCATGCTAAGGATGAAAAGGATGTTTTAGTTTCATATTTTGTTGCTGCAATGAATACCTGATCCAAATGCTTAGGGGAGAAATAGATTTTAGTCAGTTCACAATTCCAAGTAGCAGACCGTTAGGGCAGGATTGTTATACCAACATCAGAAACCAAAGAAACTGTTCACATCACATTTATAGCAAGAGGAAAAAGTAAGAAGAAAAACATACATATGTGCTGTCTTGCCTGCCTGCAAATGCTCAGCTGAATATATTCTGTGTGTATGTGTGTGTGCGTGTGCGCGAGTGCGTGTGTGTGCGTGTGTGTGCATGTGTGTGCGTGTGTGTAGTCCCACTCACTATGTGTTGGGTCTTCCCATGTCAGTCATACGAACAATCTCCTACAAGTTTCTTTAGAAACCTGTTCTCCCAAGTGTCAAGTTGACAGCTGAAACTAACCTTCACAGGGGCCACTGATTTTGTCCAATAGGATATGGTTAGTTTCACTAGCCAGCTTGCTGTGGTGAATCTCTTGTCTCTACCTTAGGTTGGAGTAGCAGGTGGGTCACCACATCTAGCATTGATGTGGAATGGAGCTCTGTTCCTCTTGCTTGTGTGACAAGGGTTTAACCACTGAGCCATCTCCCCAGCCCCTCTAAAGCATTGCAGCTCATTATTTGATTTCATAACAGCTGCATGTACACATACACACACACACACACACACACACACACACACACACACACGCACACATGCGCGCTGATAAACAGGAACTAGAGCTCTAGATTAACAAATAAATGGCCTGGATTTCACCATTTTCTTGTCTCTTTATAATTCCATTTCTCATTGGTGTTAGCTTGATAATCACCCATTAAGTTACGGTCAGAGGCAAATGAAGCAGTGGAGGGAAAATCATTCAATAAATGTTTGAGTGTTCTTGCAAAGGTAAGATGTCCTGTATCCTGGTAATTTGGATCATTCCTCCAAAGGCTTTGAAGTCAAGAATCCCCAGGACCTAACTCACACTACTGTCTTCCTGAGCCCACGTGACCTCCTTGCCATGGTATTGTGGGAAAAGTTGAGATGTTATGTAATTTCTAACTGCGGTTCTGCCATCTGTAACCTGTGGGAAGTAACCTCCCCTCTCTGAAGTCAACATTCTTATCATTAAAGTGAGGTAGCATTTCTTCTCCTTGTGCAGATGAAGTGGAATAATTCCTACTAGGTGTCTAGCTCAATGCCTACAGCAAAACGACCATGGAAATTAAACTGTTAACTCGACACCTTCGATCCCCCACCTTCGATCCCCCTCTCCCGTCCTGCCAATGAAAAATAAAAGAAGGTTTCTAAGCTTTACTCTACATATTCAATGCAGTTTCTAGTAAACAAGACTTATCAACTCACAAGCCAGTGTGTTAGTGGTTAGCACTGAAGAGCGAATTTGTGCCTCACACAAGCTAGGAATTTCACTACTGACCTATGCCCTCAGACACATGCACTTTGAACTATTCCATTTACCCATGCAATGGACCCATGTTTATTGATCCGTTCCCCCCACCACCCCATGAGTTTCACACAGCATTCTAAGATTAAGAAGGGTGACAAGAAAGGACAAATCATATTATTTCTCTGGCAGGAACCGCCAAGCCATGGGAACACTGTGTACACAGGAAGCTTGTCAGAGGACAACTGTTTTCAGACCCAAGTGGAAGGAACAAAAGAATATCTCAAGCCACAGCTTCTGGAGCAGCAGAAGTATCCTGCCAACAGCACAGGAGCCGGTCCAGCCCCACAGACCACACTAAAGTCCTTTGTGTGCCAGGAACGTGGGGGTGTTGAGTGAATTCCAGCCTGTGCATCCAGGTAAGAGAAGGTGGCAGTATTACAAGAGCTTTGTCATTGGATGTAGCTCCCTCTCTGTATTCAAGGGTTTAGAGGAGGACGAAGCTGGCTGTGATTATCTTGGAGTGAGGAAGTGCTTGGTATAAGAGGGACACTGTGGACCATCTGTTCTCCTGGGAGCATGCCCTGCTGCCACTGAGTGGGACCAGCCAGTTCTCCCAGCCATCAGCAAAGACTGCATGCTGACAGAGCCCACCTGAAGACTCCAGTGGACTTCATAACTGACTTCTCAGCAAAGCAAGCCAGGGCCTTAAGGGACAGCTAGATAGTCACCAAGTTCTATAATTTTGTAAAAATGATGCCAAAGGCCTTGAACATCCTGTAAGAAAGGAAGAAAGGGGGGAAAGAAGGAGGGAAGGAGGGAGGCAGGGACGGAGGGAGGGAGGAAGGGAGGGAGGGAGGAAGGGAGGGAGGGAGGGAGGAAAAGAAAAGAAAAGAAAAGAAAAGAAAAAAGAAAAGAAAAGAAAAGAAAAGAAAAGAAAAGAAAAGAAATAAAAAGACATCCAGGGCATCCTCATTCTTCCTGTGAAGTCTTCAAAAAGGTGTTTTCTGGGGCGAGTTCTTTTCCAGCTCTATGCCCTCATGGAGTCTATATCTGAAGTCTGTGAGTTCCGTTCTTTCTCTCCTCTAATACATTCTGCCTTAATCCCCTTGCTGTGTTCTGGTTTCAGTCTTCGACCAGAAAACAAGACCTAGATACATACAGACTCCTAGAGAGGGACCCTGCAACATTTGGCGAGCACAGGCAGGAGATCAACCCCACGACACCGGCAGCATCCTTCTCTGACCTAAGTGCTTGTCCTCTTCTTGGCAAGAAAGTACCCTGAGATGTTGGTGGACTGGGAATGTACTTACTGAGCCTGAGATGGCTGAACACATGCTGCAGAGCCAGAGACAGATGTACTCTTGACTATGGTGCACATAGACAGAGAAGGACTTCCCTGAAAGCCAGGACTGGAAGGTCCTTCAACATGTGTAGAGGTGGGAAGGAAACTAAAGACATCAAAGGGTTAAATATGTCAGGAAATTAAGGTAATAAACTGGCATTGGTAGCATTTTTTTTAAAAAAGAGGTGTTTTCTTTATAAAAAGCTAAATGTAGACATGGTGAAATTGACCCATCTGTGGTCATCACTACCAACTTAATTTTCTTTCATTTAGTTGGAATCCTGAGGTAAAACTCTTTTTAGCTACTTTAAATCATTAGTTTTTGATGTTTCTCCACTCAACAGACCAATTCTAAATCAATCCTTTCTGCAGCTCCTTTTTGTTGAGTTTCTTCCTCTATCATGTTCATAAGCAGTATGGGAAAAGAGATGGGAAAATGAACTTGACCATGAGCAATGACGTTAGACAGCAGCTTAAACTCTAGCCAGCAATAGCTCTGGAGACCTATAGAATTGCGTTTAGCAACCAAAATCAAACAGGAAGCACCTGCATACACTATAGGCTTTATCCCACCCACCATCTGTGAGCTGATGCACTGTGGGAGTGCATACATTGTCTGGAAGTTGGTGAGCTAGTAAATTCGAAGGAGTCAGGAATGGCCTCACCACCCTCTTATCTATGGAAGCCCCTTCTTGGTAAGGACTCCCATACCCTTCCCCATGTCTTTCAAGCCTGTGAACACTTGCTGTTTGCCCACAGGGCTCTGCCTGTGTCCTCTCTCTCTGGTCAGAGTTTGCTCTTTTGCAGAGCCTGTCCTCTTAGGTCTCCAGATCTACCTTTCCAAGGAAGCCTGTGAGATCTGTACCCCTTTCTGCACTGCTAGACCCAGGCGAGTTCCCTGCAGAAACACAGTTGTGGCTTAGTAATGGTGTAGGGTGGCTGTAGTGATGGAGAATTGGTTCTAGGACCTCCCACAGAAACCTCTGTCCCAGATACTCAAATCTTTTATATACAATGGCATTACATAGCATTACCCACCATATTTAAATCACCTCTAGGTTACTTATAATACCTAATGCAATGTAATGTTATATAAAATAGAGATTACACTCTATTTAGGGAATAATGATAATAAACAGAAATGCATACAGGCTCTTTGAATATTATCACCACCAAAAAGAGTACAAGACACTAAAACCCTAACAGTGGGCATTAGAATGAAAATACTTGGCAATGTCTTTCTATCAGCAGATAATCTTTGGGAGGAAGTAAAACTGTTACGAATTCTGTTTCTAAGGTGACAACATTTGTACCTCTCCTAGAATTGACTATCTATGAATTGGAATGCCTAAATTCAATCTAAGGAAATTTTTTTTTAGTTCTAAACCACTAATAGTTATGGAACTTAGCAGGAACCAAGAAAACCGGTTTCTGGGTTTCTTAGTTTTCTGGGCTTTTTAGTCATTGACATAGACAACAATGTACTTACCAAGTCTTCTATGGACCATCCTTTTTCTGGAGGCTGAGCTGAAGATAGAGATACAAAGATAATTAACTAATATCACCATCTTTAAACCATTTAGCACAAATCTCTCTACCTATCTAGCTCTCTAACTTTCTTCTTTTTCTTTTACTCCCTCCAAAATAGCTTCATTCCCTCCTCAATAAAGCAGAGCATGAAGCTGAACAACAGCATCTACCCACAGAAACACTCCGGTCCACTTATGCTCTTAGTTTTCCGGTGCTTGCAGTTCCATCTTTATATCTAAATCTTATAACCCGGTATATTATGGGTTAATAAAATGCGCGATGAAACTAGGAAATGCTCAGTCGAGCTTTGCAAATCTCAAACACAGTTTTCTCTGTGCACAAATGAACCAGGAAGCATGGGCTGGAACAAAGATGGCCTTGTAATACAATCCTCTCCGGGCAAGTGATGTGTGAACGGGGCAGAGGGCACCTTGACCAAGACTTACGTTCAGAGGAGCGGCATCAGGCCTTGGCATTGACCATGGTTTGGAGAGCAGTTCCTCAAGGCCTGAGAATGAGGTACCAGTGGAGAATTGAAATTGATGCTGTTTGGGTGTTTGTTTGTGTTTCTTTTTTGTAGCTGAGAGCACCAGACTGGGGACCAGACAACTTACTTACTAGGTAACCTGGATAAACTTTTAGAGCCTCAGTTTTCCTATAAATTCCATATGCATCACATATATAAGAAATTGGCAAGGGATGGAGGGAGGGAGGGGACCAGGGTACCTATTAAGTTTGCATGAGCGGAAATAAAAAATAAATTTTTTTTTAATTTAAAACTAAAAAAATAAATAAATAAATTGGTCACCATTGGGATATGAGTCTCCAGAATAGTATATTTAGGAAATTCGAGTTATCATTGTTTTATCTCCTGCCATTTTCCTCCTGTAGAAATAAAAAGTATCTACCTACTGACTAGAAAGGCAGTCCAGCACAGAGATGGACCGTGGTATATTAAGTTCATTAAGAGTTTTCTTAATTCTAATGGGCAAGTAAATTTAGACACAAGGCATAATGTTTAGATATCACAATTACATGCTTCATGTGGGCATAAAAAATTTATTTAGAAAAGTTGAATTTTAGACTTTCTTAGATTACACTGACTTGCAAAATTTCCACTTACCTCATTATTCCAAAATACACATTTGTCCATAAAAAGTTTTGCATTACCTCTCACGAGACTGACTGTCCTCTTTCTATCTTTGTTTTAATTCTAGCAAATTCACAATCTATAGTCAAGTGGTCAGTTACCCCTTGGAACTGCCCAGTTCACATGGACTCTCTTATAGCAGTCACTCTGCTTTTGTGTCCACTCAGTGATCTTTGTTAATTCACATTCTCATGCTTTACATCTCAGATACACACTCAAATGTTTACTGCCCAAAATTTTCTATAAATGGCATCTTCACCTGATGTCACAGTTAGATACAGGTGTTAACTTAATAGATGATTGAGAGTTCTAGCTCTGGACGCATTCTTAGAGAATTAATAGTTGACTTAAGCCCAGAGTGAACCTGCAGGATATTGTCTAGCTAATGGAGAGGGTTCAGTCCGTGGTGAGTGGAACTAGTCTTTGGTAAGGTAAAATAAGATGGAGGGAACAACTTGAAAAAGTTTGCAACCTTTACCATAATTGGCCAGACATGCTGGTCTGGCAAGTAAGGATTGTCCCTTTCTTGATGGTCTTATGTATGCATGGATATAGTACAGCCAGTTTCCCTCAGCCCTTGATTTTGATATGGGCTCTCCTGACAATCTAGCAAGGAACTGTAACCAGAAAATAGTAAGCCAGTATAAAATCTCCTTGTTTCCTTATAAACCGCTTGGTCATGAACTTATCAGCAACAATGCAGGCAAACTGCTACAGTTGGTAATTACATTTTATAATTACACTTATCTGGAAGCTGGGATATGAATAAGCATCATCATATTCTACTTCGGCAAGATCACTCCTTGCAGATGACTTTGGGTCTCCTTGATTCTGCCATTACTCTGCTTTGGACTTCCACCTTGCTGTACCTCATTGCTTTGCTTTCAGAGTCCTGCCTGATTCAAAATGTAACATAACTCCCTCTTCCTCTGAGATGCCTCTCTGCTACTCACAACCAAGCACAGTACTTTTATCCAGCCTGGAGATTAATCTACTGTCATACCGAGGGTCCCCATTCTCTCTCCAATGTGATAATAGTGTGTAGAAGCATAGGCTGCCTGACTTGCACAGCACTCACCTCCTCGGAGGTTCCTACTGCTACTTTCTGGATGAGATGACACAGAAGCTGAACAAGTGAGAAGAACAAGAAGAAATAAGCTCACTTGTTCCCGTTTATTGTATTGTATTGTATTTTTTTCTATTTTTACAAGCATACTGAATATTCATCCCAGCTTGCCTCTCTCTCCCCTCCCTCCCATTCCTTCCCTTCCTTTACCATTCCCTCTCACTCCCTTTTACCCTTCTGCCTATATGTTTCTATGGACCCCAGGGTTCACTCTAGCTTATCTTCTCCTGTGGGGATTCAGGCCTCCATAGTATTCCACCTCATTGATTAGTGCATTTCCCTTCACTCATCCAGCTTTAGACCCAAAGATTTCCAATGTAAGTTCCCATTCTATGGGTATAATAACAGCTACCTAAAAAGCACTTTGATGCACTATCTTTCTACCGGTAGGTTTATTAGCTGTCTTCCCTATTAATCTAGTTCCTTCCCTTTTTTTTAGGTTCTTGTTTTAGTTTACAGTAACAGGATGGGTACCATTCTGACAAGTGGGTCTTGAGTCCAATCAGAAAGCTGTTGGTTGTCTCCTTGATACTCATGCCACTATTACACTGGTGGTCACCTGTTGCAACTTACAGATCTCATGTTGTTGATGGGGCTTGTGATTATTTCCTTGGTACTGTATAAGCTATCCAGCAAGGAGAAAGTCCTCGACCAATTCCAGTTGATAAATTTTGCCCATGTTCTTGTGATCCATTTTTGTTGCAGCTTCAGTAGTAGGGTCTTACTGATAGAGATTGCTGGCAAGGCTATGGAGAAAAAGGGACACTTATTCACTGCTGATAATGAGTGTAAACTGGTAAAGCCTCTATGGAGGTCAGTGTTCCTCAGAAAGCTTAAAATGGAACTATCATATGACCCAGCTATACCATGCCTTAGAATATTCCCAGGGGACTCCACATATTATTACAAAGACACTTGCTCATCTATGTTCATTGCAGCTTTATTCACAATAGCAAGAAAATTGAATCAATCAACATGCCCATCAACAGAGGAATGGATAATAAAAACATGGTACATATCACAACGGAATATTACTCAGCCATCAGAAAGAATGAGGTTATGGAATTCTCTAGTAAATGGATGGAACTGGAAACTTTAATGTTAAGTGAGGTATCTCAGAAAGCTAAGCACTGCATGTTCTTCTTATATATAGATGATTGAACTGATATCCTTGTCAATGTATTTGAATAGGAAGCACTGTAAGAGAAAATTCCAAAAGAAAATTCCAAAAAGACCTATGAGTGGGAAGGTGGGAAGGATGGTTAAGGTGAAACCTTTTAAAGGGGAGATCTAGGTTCCCAGGACAAGGGTGAGAGGGAGGGAATAATTGAGAAAACTATATAGCAGGGAATGAAGGGATGGGAGATAGAGAGACAGAGGTACTTACAGAAAAACTCTTAAGATTGTGGAAAGTAACCCCCAAAAAACATCTTATGTTAATAATATGTCAAAAAATGTCTTTTAAAGAAAGGAACAAGAATGGGTAGTCCCTGTGCAGAGGAGCACAAGAGTGAGGGAAAAGCCTTCAGCTGATAAACTTAGAAGTCAGGGATAAAATTATACTAGAAGTCACAGGAATGTGACTCATCCTGATGAAATGTTGGTCAGAGAGGTCTTAAAAGCCCCCAAACATTATGGGCTTTTGCCTTGCCCTTGGTTGCTCTCCTTCTTGTTAGTTCTGGAGTCCAAAGAGAGTTTATCCCCTAGAAAGTTTGATTCTAGAAGGTTCATTGTTTTGGCCAAATGAGAATAGTAGCACCATAAAAAGGCCAACAGGCTCACATACATATAGTTAGTTCACCCACAAGGCTGGAACTAGAAGAGCACGAAAAGCTTCAACAATCCAAAGCAAGTAGTACAAAGCTGAATTCCGTACTAGAAGCCTGGACGATCAAAGAGCATCTTAATGTTCACTACCATAGTCATTAACATTTACCGAAGAGTTCCAGAATAAAAGAGAGGAATAAAAGAGAGAGAATCTGTCCACAAGGGTAACTCTAATTAGATGAGATAGCCATTATCACTGTGCAGGGACTGACCAGGCAAGTCTATGAACCTGGATCACAGTGTGATCAATGGAGCGGAGAATGACGTCACTTAGTATCTGCCGTAAACCTGCCATGCCAGTTTGGACTAGTCCTCTGGCCATTTCTTATCTGCAAAATCTCTCGGTTTTTTCTCTCTTGCACATTCTAAGACTGTATTATGCACATGTACGCTTATTATATGAAAATAGAACCTTAAACTTTTTGTTCTTTGACAGGAATGAAATGCCTGATAGATCAACTTCCTGCCTGGGTTTGCATAGCTGATGGATGCATTAAAACCTAGCTATGCTAGGATGAAATTAGTAATCCCAGAGCACAAGGAAGGAGGCAGTCTTCCTTGTTGTTGTACAGTTTATCTTAATTTAATTGACTTTCCTTTGTCCTTATTTTTAATTCAAGTACAAAAGGTTTATTGGTGGTGTTATTAAGCTCTTATCAGCCCCTGTGCTCCTTTATATATGTTTATTTTCTCTTCTATCCCCAAGAGCAACCATGCAATGGACTTAACATGTGTCAAGTTGTTTGAATGTGCCCTTGTAAAATGTGGATTTTTATGTTGTGTGAATTCAGTTTTAAATTTCACTAATATATATCAACTTGTATGTTTCTACTTTCCTGGGGAAGCTGGCAAGAGACTTCTACAGCCTCACCTTCCTCTCCATCACCCAGGAAGTCTACAAGAGAGATCACGCATAGTATTCACCCCGAGATGGAACAAAGGAAATGATGTCAGAAAGATGGAGACTGCTTTTTGGAACATACATACATCAGAATTCTGTCTTCTTTCCCCTGTATTTATGTGACTTCAGGCAAATTACTCGACCTGTCAAAAATCTCCATTTCTGTATGTATAAGATAAGGATAAGAACGAAGCATGAGTTTTATTGAAAATATTAAATAGGGCAGCCTTAGAATAATGTGGGTTGGCTGGTAAATCCTGAACAAATAACAGCTAGGCTTAGGAATAAGTACTCAGCATAGTGCTCACAATGGCCAAGCCCGCCAGGTGACATGCAGGAGAGGGCTGAGGATGAAAAACAAGAGGGAAGTTAAGAAGTTTAAAGGCTTGTCTGAGAATATGGAAATCATCGAGGCTCTAGGATAAAAGATTCCAATGTAGATAGGTACGAATTTCAGAATTGGTCCCTTCTGCACAGAAGGAAAAGAAGAGACTTCCATGTCTGGAACATCTTCTTCTGGGTTAAAATATGTGCTTTGGAGTAGTAAGATGGCTCGGTGGGTAGATGTACGTGCTGTGTAAGCCTGACAACCTGAGTTCAGAGCCCAAGTAGAGGCAAGTGGGAAGATCTGACTTCACAAAGTTGTCGTCTGCATTCAGCATGTACGCTGTGACATGTGCTTCTACCCATACACCTCTCTCCTCTCTCTCTTTCCTCTCTGTCTCTGTCTCTGTCTCTCTCTCTCTCACCCACCCACACATACACACACACAAACACACACTATTGTAGTTCGCCCGCAGAGTCGCTGATAAATGACCATTAAACAGCTTAAGGGGACAAGAGGTTTATTTCCTTACAACAGTCTGGTTACAGTTCTCAGTCCAGCTTGACGGGAGAGCACACACCAACACCAAGGCCATGGGAACTGGCCACACCATCTCTACGTAATGGTTGAGAGAGGGATGATCCTTACTTACCAGACCAGCATGTCTAGCCAAGTGTACAAAAGGATGTCAACTTTCTCAATCAGCTCTTGGGTAGTTTATTCTAGGGCCTAGTCCACTCACCATGGGCTGGACTTTCCCCATCAGCTAGACAATCTCTTGCAGGTTGACTCTGGGCTCAACTCAACCATTAATTCTCTACAAATGTGCTCAGAGCTCAAACCCTCAGCAGTCAAGTTGACACCTGTGCTTAACTGTGACACACACACACACACACACACACACTCATAATAAATAATAAATTGAAGATACATAAATAAAATATATGCTTTGAAGACTATGCTATATCAATCTAGCTTTCCTCTTCTTGAATATAAGTCTCTCATGCCTATGAATTTTCCACTATTGGACATCACCTTCACCAAGAGTATTGTACCCTGTGTATTTTTTTGTTTGTTTTTTCCACTCATACAAACTTAGCAGGTACACTGGTCCCATCCCTATCCCCCCCTTGTGTATTCTTTATTCCTAGGTTTTTCTATCTGCTGATGGCATTACTGAGTGCCTTTGAGGTCCCTGCAGCAGGCTGTCCTGCCTTTCCACACAAGGAAGCTGAGGGAAGAGCATTCTCTGCACTGTCACTCACTTTGCTCCTCTACACATGTGGGGATCATCCTGTGACTGACAGCAAATTGTAGTGTTGGCTCCCAGTTCATGGACACTTGCATGGGACAGCAGTGGAGGTGAAGTTTGACATTTCCTCAGGATCAAGAAATACCCCTGATGGTCTCTAAATATCCTAAAGAGAAAAGCAGTTGAAACTAGGTAAGCCCCATGTTCCGGAGCCCTCAGAGCCTCCTCCATCTTTTCCTTGCCAATAGAGCCTTTACAGGGCATGCCCTGGGGAAACAATGATCTCAGCTGGTGCCCTTCAGCAATGTGAACTCTGGACCGGGTGTCTAAGCAGCCTGCGCCAGGTGAGTCAGAAAAGCGACGCCCAAAGCCACAGTGCTCAGAGCATGATTATGAAAACCCAGCCTAGCCTGTAGCATTAGCTCAGGGAAGCAAACTGTCTACTTCCTCAAAGAAATGACTTTCTGCAAGCCTAATGATTCATATGAGATCAGAAAATATGCTCTGCTTCTATTTATACCCTCTGAACTGGTTTAACTGCCCTTATGAGGTGTCGTGAGCACATGAAATGGTATCTGTTGACTTTCAGCAGAAGGATGAACTCGACTTTTCTCTTTGCATCTCAGTATACCATGTTTATGGCTGCTTTTTCTAATATTATACTCCCTTAGAAACCTATGATCAATGAAACCAACATGCTAAATTGGAATTAGAAAATTATATATGTACATAATTAATACCAAACAGTTGTCACTGCTAGACATTTGGTGGTCATAATTAGTGTCAAAAATGTAAGATGGAGCTGAAGTGATGGTTCTGTAATCACAGCACATGGGAAACTGAAACAGGAGAATCATTAGCTCAAAGTCAGCTGAGCTACACAGCGAGAACCAGTCAAAAAACAAAAGAAAAAGAATGGGAAAGAAAAAAAAGAAAGAAGGAAGAAGAAAGGAAGGACGGAAGGAAGGAGAGAAGGAGGGGAGGAGGGAAGGAGGAAGGAAGGAAGGAAAGGAGGAGGAAGGAGAGGACGGAAGGAAAGGAGGAAGGAAGGAAGGAGGAAGGATAGGAAGAAGGAAGGAAGGGAAGAGGACGGAAGGAAGGAAGGAAAGAGGAAGGAAAAGGATAGGAAAGAGGAAGGAAGGAAGGAAGGAAGGAAAGAAGGAAGGAAGGAGGAAGAAGGAGGAGAAGGAAAGAAGGAAGGAGGAAGGAAAGGAAGGAAAGAAGAAGGAAAGAAGGAAGGAAGGAAGGAAGGAAGGAAGGAAGGAAGGAAAGAAGGAAGGAGGAAGGAAGGAAGGAAAGAAGGAAGGAATGAAGGAAGGAGGAAGGAAGGAAGGAAAGAAGGAAGGAGGAAGGAAGGAAAGAAGGAAGGAGGAAGGAAGGAAGGAAGGAAGGAAGGAAGGAAGGAGGAAGGAAGGAAGGAAAGAAAGAAGGAAGAAGGAAGGAAGGAAAGAAGGAGGAAGGGAAGGAAGGAGGAAGGAAGGAAGAAGAAGGAGGGAAGGAAGGAAGGAAGGAAGGAAGGAAGGAAGGAAGAGGAAGGAAGGAAGGAAGGAAAGAAAGAAGGAAGGAAGGAAAGAAGGAGGAAGGAAGGAGGGAAGGAAGGAAGGAGGAAGGAAGGAAGGAGGAAGGAAGGAAGGAAGAAGGAAGGAAGGAGGAAGGAAGGAAGGAAGAAGGAAGGAAGGAGGAAGGAAGGAAGGAAGAAGGAAGGAAGAAAGGAAGAGAAAAGAAAATGTTTTGTGGGTTCTTTATACCTTCATAAAAACCAAGAAGAATAAAAGTATGAACTTTTAGGATTCTAGAAGAATAGTAAAATAGAGATATTGAGAATTTCATGGGACTCACCTCTCTGCCTACTGAAGACAGATGCAAAACTTTTGAAATGTTTGTCAAAATTTTCAACTTAATTTTATATTTTACAAATGTCATTCTATCAAACAAACTGTATTTGTTAAGACATAATTAACCTATTTCCACATTTTAGTCATCTAAGACATATAGAACTGTAATCCCAGGGTTGGATCATCTTGACAATCAATGTTATCAAACTGAATTAATTTGACTCTAATCAAAAGCAAAAACACCATTGCACTCTAGTTAATTAATGCTGTTTTATTTTGGGAAATGTTCAATGTCTGTGGAGCTTTTTGAGATAATGAAAAAGATTTAGAAATTCCTCCAGTCCCCTATAAAGACCCCTTAGGCCTCAAGTTCCCTAGAACCTCTGGCTTAACATCTCAAAAATGGGCCAAATTGTAGAACTTACAAATCCTTGAATTGGAGAGGAAGACCTGCCTTTTATTTATATCTCTGTCACCCCACCAGCCACGAAGATATATGTAACCAAGATATAATACAATGCTTACCTTTTTAAGGTTTTCATTTTCCACTCTGAAATAACTAAGAGAAAAACTTTTTTTTTATTAAAAATTTAATTATACATTTTAAAATTTTTTACCAGTTCCCTCCCTCCCCCCTCCTCCCCCTCCCCTTCCCCCAGTGCCTCCCCCCCAATTCCCAGAGAGTCCTTTATTGTGTACGCCTAACTCTCCTCTGGGTCCTCCTCTCCGATGACATATAAGGACCCAGTGGCATTTCCATAAGCCCTTAAGAGAAAAACTTTTAAAAAAGGAAATAATTGATATACTTGCAGCCTGAGACTGAACCACAGTTGTAAAAAAGGAAAACAATTCATGTGTTGTGTGTTCAAAAGCACACCTGTGACAGTAATACTTGTGTGAGGGTTTAAGAATCCCAGAATTTCAACTGGACTAGATTAGTGCTATTTCATGGGATTTAAGTTTAATTATCCTCCAGGGAAAAAAAAGATCTCAAGTCCAGAGGGAGAAATTATTTTAAATTCTGCATCAGTGAATAGAGGCAAAAGTTCCTCCCAAGCCTTAAAGGGATTCAATTTTCATTTCAATTAGAATTAAAAACAATTGGACCAAATTTGTGATCAGTTACACCCAGATGTTCTTCCTCTCTAGTTACAGCATAACTGTTGGGTGACTTTTCTTTGGACCCAGAGCTTATCACTTGAAAGCTGTTATTGATGAGCAAAAGAGGGTGGGAAGAAGTGCAGGAAAGAGGGGACAGGGGTAAGAACGCAAACACATTTTGTTTATAGATGAAATTTCAAAGAATAAAGAGAAAGAAAGAACTTAGCATAATACCATTGAAAGCAAAAAAAAAAAAGTGGGTCAAAGAGTGTATCAAATCACCTTTGGCTTCAATTATTTAAAGGAATCCCTTTTTGAGTTGAATCCTACGCCTCTAAAGGTTGTCTTTATGCAAATTTCCAAAGCCAATACAGAGAATAAGAAATGTCAATAAAGGACAAAAATGCATACAGAGAATCCCAACCTTGCTGGCATTAACGTCTCTAACCTCACGAAGAGTTTAAGGGCTGAAGAAGTTGGGAGATGCATGCATTTCAGCCTGAGAGGACACATATTTCATGTCAGTATTCAGAAGGATCTCTGCTTCTGCCCTTCCTCTACGTAGCCCATTGACCAACCATCTTCAGCATTAGAGTCTCCAGCTTACAGAAGCCTTCTCTCTCCCACACACATGGTTTGTGTATTATCCTTGATGACTCATTGGTTCCTGTCAGTTGATAATCTGAGAACTAGGAGCGATACCAGAAGTTAACCACTCCCCTGCTACTTCGTGTCTCTTGGTGGATGTTGTACATCAGATCTAGGCCTTTATGCCTATGAAACTCTCAGGAACATCCACCACCTACCCTTGGTTCAGCACATTTTTCACCTCAGAGGTCCGAAGTCGATCCTCTGAACCAGACGGGACTGGCCCTTTTCTCAGAAGCCAGAGTCCTTCACAGCGGCATCTGTTACTGCAAGCCCTGCCAGCATCCCACCCCAAGCTCTCCAAATCCCCACTTTCCTTCAGGACCTTCATAGGTCCTGTGAAACTTTGACTCAGTCCGCCAATAGCACGTTCTTTGCAGAGTTTGTACTGCACTTATAGACACATAAGTATGATTGTCCAAAAAACCAAGGCACCATCTAGGTAAATGTCTGTTGCCCCCTTACAAGCTTGTAAGCTTTGCACCTTATGAGCTGTTGAGGGTGTGGAGAGAGAGAGGAAGCTGTCTTACGTTTTTACAGCATTTCTGCTTTACAAAAGCACTAACTTCTCCAAGCAAATCTATTGACAGAGAACAAAGTTGATTTGACTAGAGTATCAGAGTTAAGATGGAGCCAGTTCCTGAACAAATTGACCAGTTATACTTTGTCTCTACTCTTGAGTTTACAGCAAGGCGAGGGCAAAATTTAACCTCTAGAATTTAATGAGGTAACCATTACAAAACTTTCCAGTATGTACACAGGGCCTTAAAATGACAGACTCTGTGAGATTATAACCATACAGAACAATTATTACTGGTTAAGAAAACTCAAGTGAAAGGAAAACAAAGGCGATGGGAACAAAGTCACTTCACAGCAAAAGGGTCATTTTAAATATGTACTGAAGTGACCTATTGACAGAAATTTATAGTTGTATACACATTAAGACATTTCAGCACTAATGTTTTATTCCAAAACCCCATCTCAAATTGGCTGTAGGAAAAGAAACAGGAAATAATTTTTTATCATACGGAACACTTCCAAACTATTCACAGATGTCACTCTGAATTGCTTTTACTGACTTAAAATCAGGTGCAGTGTCTGACCCGTAATACCAGTTCCATTTGTGATAATGATAACTAGCTACCTAGGAAGCAAGACGAACATCAGGAAACCATTTATTAATCATGTGGCTTACGACAGCAGTTAGGATAAAGAGTACTGCTAAGAGCATTGATGTGTGTGTATTCTTGGAGTCCACCCCTATAATCTGAAATGGGGAAAACAGGAGAAGACCCAGAAATCTCCACTTCCAGCTGTCACCCCGGACAATTATCATGTTAGAAGGTCTTAGTCACCTTTTTAAAAATACTGGTATAAAGTAATGCTCTTATTTTGGTTCATATGAGCTAAAAGAAAAAAAATAAAAGAACCAGGGATCTAACCATTGACATTTTGAGACTAAATGGAAGAGCAGCAAGAATTTGTCTGACTGAGAAAGTTCCATGACACAATCTTCCATTACCTTCCACTTCACTTACGTGCCATTTATTAAAATGTTTTAGAGGTGAATACAAATGCAGCAGCTAGTGTCATTCGTACCACATAACCTCAAAATAGCTCAGAAATTGGTGGCACCATGTTATTTTGAAGTTAATGACTGAAAATGATTGTTGAAAAGGTCAAAAAAAAAATAAGTCTACTCAGATATAATAGAGAAAGCTCCCCCAGCTTCCTTTCAGAGATAACAGCGGTAAACTTTGAAGAGACTTTTTTTTAACATATTCTTGTATGAATGCTTGGGGTGGAGGTGAGAGTGACGTACATGTATGCAAGCTTACATGTGTGTAGAATCATGTGTGAATATAGTATTGGAGGCATGAGGCTAATACTAAGAATCATCCTCAGTCACTTCTACTTTATTCTTTTTGAGACAAGATCTCCAATCAGACCCAGAGCCCCTAGGTGGGGATTGTCTGCCTAGAATCACCAAGGAAACAAGCCTTCAGGCACATCCGGAAGTGGCTACTTAGATTAAGCTTAGCCTGGGAGAATGTCTTGAGGGATTGCCTTGCTTTTTTTAATTGATGTGGGAAGATCCATCGATACTATAGTGACTACTCCTTGGGCAGGACCTCCTGAACTGTATAAAACAGAACTCAAGCTGAGCATGAGCATGCATTCATTAGTCTCTGCTTCCCGATTATGAATGCAATGTGACCAGCTGCTTCAAGTTCCTGCCGCTTTGACGTCCCTGCCGTGGTGGACTGTACCCTGAAGCAGAATAAACCTTGTCTCCCTGAAGTTGTTAGGGAATTTTATAAGGACAACAGGAAAAGGAACAAAAATACTCTCTAAAGAGGAATGGTTTGCTTTGGAGATGCCTACTGACCCAGGAGAAAAGACTTAACGATCTGACAGCCAAGGTTCTATTCTCCGACATATCAACCCAGCCAAGTTGCTAGATAAGAGAATATCTACCTAGATGGTTTGCATTCAAAAAACAAGGTGAAGAAGGGGAATTAGGACTTCTGCTATTCAATATGTGAACTTTAATAAAATCATCCTGTTTTTCAGTTCCATGTCTCTTTTTTGCCCTCTACTGAACCAAACATTCCACCCAGAAAGTAAATGGCTGTCTGGGGAAGGAATTACTAGAAGTTTATTTCTACCTACATTCCATTTTGTAATTTTAGGTTTATACTGTAACATGTATTCTTATTTGAAAAATCTACTAAAAAGTTAACGTTTAGGCTAGCAATATTGTGTAGCACTTGTTATGCAACCTACCATCTGAGTTCAATCGCAAGAACCCAAGAAAAAAAGTCACATATGGTGGCACTCCTAACACGAGATGGGAAGTGGAGACAGGCTAGAAGCTTCCATATGCAGCGCAGAAGCAGAAACAAAAGAGCCCCTGCCTCAATGACAAGGTGGAAGGAAAAAAATCAGTCCTTGAAAAGCTGATCTCTGACCTTCACACAAGCACCATGGCATATTTGTGCCACTCACCCACAACAAACAAACAAATCTTTCTACATATAAAATATAATAGAATGAAATTTAACTTCTAAGTTCTCAAAAGGGACTGACAGAATTTGAAGGAATTATCCCCACAAAAAATGGTACCACAAATTTGGACTGACTTGCCTAACATGTACAAAGTCCTGGGTTCAATTCCAAGCACTGTGGGGGAAAGAAAAACAATGAAAAGACAAAACAAAGAACAGACGTAAGCATTTAGGAAGCCAACTCAAGAATTCTGACATTAACTAGTCATCATTCTGAAAAAAGAAACAAACAATAGAAAGGAAACTGTCAGAGAACAGAATACCTCGAATACTGAATAATACAACACTCTAAATTGAAAATTATCACCATATACTCAGAATAAACAGTGGTCCACACTGAAGCACAACAGATATGAAGCATATTTAAAGAGAGAGAGAAATAAAGACAAAAGATTTTTAAAAAGCAGAAGATTTATACAATCTGAAGAGAAACAAGAGTATATAAAAGCATTTATACAAAACAAAACAGCCATATGCAAAAGCAGAAATGTATCAGAACACACAGCAAATGCACTGGAAACCAGAAACAGCTGATCCAAAGTTAACTTCAGAGTTCAGAAGTTGCTTTAGACCTGCAATTCTACTACCAGCCAAATTATCAGTCAACCATGGAATGAAAACATTTTCATATCTAGACTTTTATTTACAATGCACCTTTTCTTATTTGACTTTCTAGAGGATGTAATCCAGAAAAACAAGAGAGTAAAATAAGGACGGCAAGGTTGTGAGGAGTTCAAGACCAGACTTAGGTCTAGAGTGAACTTGAGAGCACACTGACCACATAAAATTTTGTCTCATACAAACAAACAAATGATAAGGACATAAAAACTAGAAAAAAGGTAGAAGACAAGGAAAAATACCAGAAGGCTGTCCTTTACCTAAGGTACGCGTCTACCCATATTTAGAGACACAGGTACTTGCATGTACATGCTTACATGCTCACCTATCTCTCACACACATACTCAAATAAATAAAATCTTAAAAATTTAAAAACACAAAACAAAAATGCAAAATAAATATTTTGGAGCAAATTTTTATTAGAATAGATTGTATAAATTATAAAATGATGATTACCCATTGTGTAAGAATTTACCTAAAAACCAAGAAAAATATTACACTGGTGAAATAACTCAGCAGGTCAGGCACCTGCTCACAAACTTCACGACCTGAATTCAATGCCTGGAAAGTCGTGAGGTAGAAAGAGAAAACAGACTTCTACTAGTTTTCCTCTGACATCCACCTGCGTGCCACGAGTGCATGTATGTGTGTTCTCTGTCTCTGTCTCTCATTCTCTCTCCCTCTTTCTCAAATAAATCAATTAAAATATTTTCAAAAGTCAGAAAAATATAAAGAGCACTCTTTCCCCTGAGGCTCAAGCTCAAGAAATCTCTGGAGCTAGACAGAGAGGTTTGAAGTCTTCTTAAAATGACTCTGATTTTACAAAGCTTCTACCATATTGAAACCACTGAAAATGGAAGCTAGCTCAGTCTGAAAGCACCTTCATCAAAGCATCGCACAGCTTCCAGGTCTCTCTGGAATCATTTCCCCAAGGATGGGCAGCAGAGCAAGCACGCCAATCATTCATCAGGAACCGGAAGTGCTACTACCACTCTGTTCCAACCATTGTGGCCCCTGAACCCAGTGGACAGGTAAGCCCAGGCCAACTGAGATGAATTTCAAAATAGATGCAGTCATAGTTAGATACAGGTGTCAACTTTACAGTTAAAGGCTTGGAGCTGTAGGCACATTTGTAAAGAATTAGTAGTTGGATTAAGCTCAGAGCAAGCCTGAAGGAGACTGCCTGATTGATATATGGAGGGTCAGCCCTCGGTGGGTGGGGCTAGTGCCTGGGCAAGTGAATAAAATGAGAGATCTGGCTTAGGAACTTCATTTGGCATCCTTCTTTGTACTTGGCCACACATGCTATTCTGACAAATAAGGACTGTCTCTCTCTTAGCAGTCCTGTGGATGTATGGATGTGAACAATTCCCTTGACCCCTACTGTTGGTGTGGGCTTTCCGGCCAAGCTGAATTAACAACTATAACCTCACAATCATAAGCCAGAATAAAACCCCATGTTCCCTTGCAAGCCATTTGATTATGAATTTATTGGTAACATGCCGAGTAATGGCTAAAGATGTATAACTCCTTAAAGGTAGAATACGCTAACCTGGATTGTCGGAAACATCAATTTATTTTCAGATTCATATGCATGTCAATGTTTTCTTTACTGCCTGTGTCTGCTGCATTTGCCAGTCAGTTCCCAAAACTATGAGAAGGCTCGTGGACTGCTGTGACTGAGTTACTTGGCTGTATAATCTGCAACGAGGACCTTTAGGAAAAATATCATGTCTTCTTTGTAACAAGTGTAAAGGAAAATAGTGCTATCATTAGAAAGGTTAAATAACTTGCCAAAAATTATTCAGTGAGATCCCACTCAGTGTGATTCAAATCCATCTTCATTAACGGATTTCCCTGGTATCCAAAGAGTTCTTGGTTTCTCTTGTCACAAGAATAAAGCTATACTATATTTAGATGATTCAGAGCCGTTAAATAGTTTTCAAAGGTCAGATGTCCTGTCATTGCAAGAGGTGCAAGAGCCCTGATGAGAAATGATTATCCAAAAAATGGTTTGTGATGCATTTAGAAGCCGAAAAATGTCTTGTCTTTCATCCTAAATCACATATCCTAAAGGTCAGTGTAACGTTGTGAGCATCGTCTTAGGGGGTTGGGGTAAGAAGGAAAAAGTGCAGTGCATTAAATCATTTAAATGACCCTTGAAGCTTCCTTTAGTCTCAACATAATTCTTTAGTAAGTTGTTGGCACTGCCAGCTTGGGAGGGTTTTTGCATATATTTGATGCTCTACAACTTCCCCTTCCCCTGAAAGAACATCAGTTACCTTCCAAAAAGCTCCATGTACAACTCACAGGTCTTGGGAGAAATTGGGAGAAATGACTTCTGGAATAAAATATTGTTTTAAACATGTATGGCCGGCTTTGTTAATCTTTATTTCTTACAAATTAGGACATCACAGTGACATTAGAGGAGAGCAGTTGTCTATAATTTGCACAGCTAAATTTGGCTATTTCCGGATTGTCAAATATGCAAGTGTATTGTTTGGAATAATAGTTAATAATAAGTTCCAAGCAAGTCGGAAATAGAGCCACTATCGTTTAAAGGCCACAGCCAAAATGCAACTGCCTCTCCAGCAAGATAATAAGCTAATGAGGAAGACCTTTTTCACACCAATAAGCAGCACCATCATTCAGAGTTATCTAGCACTCATTACCTTGAACTTAACCCATCAGTGTGATCACTAAGAATAGACCCATTACCGCCTCTTCCGTGAGGGCTTGAGCCAAACAGCTGGCACTTGTATCTGGACTCTACAGGAAGTGCTGACTACAATGGGAATAGGCCTGGTATTACAGAGCTTCTCTTGCCAACCAGGGCGAAGTGTTGCATTAGAGACTTTAGGTATCTGAAATTTGAAGTCACCTGGAATAACTCCTTGGATGCACTGCCTAGAAAAGCCTTCCTGGATCCCTGCAGCCCTGGTTTTACATGGATGTTCTCCATCTATCCTGCCACAATCAACCTCTAACCTTTTCCTTTCTATATGGGGCACGCAGTCCCACCATCCTCCAGATCTTCATACTTGTGGGCGGCTATTGCTGAGTACGGCTCGTTTGCCTTAGTGTGATCTTCAGTTGCATACATTTTTTGCAAATAATTTTATTCTTAAGGATTGACTGAAACATATATATATATGATAATGTATATTTCATGTGTTGTTAACAACTTGGCTATTGTGAAATGCTGCAGTAAGCATGGATAGGCAAACATCGCTGTGGCATGCTGATTTGTATTTCTTCAAGTGTACCCAGAAGTGGTATAAACTAGGTTCATGGTAGTTCTATTTTTAGCTTTTGAAGACATCTCCGTGCTTATTTCTACCATAGCGCCAGTTCAATTGCCCTCATCAGTGTGCCCTCATCAGTTTTCCATCTTCCACACCAGAACTTCTTGTTGCTTGTTTTTTTTTTCCTTTTTTTTTATTTATTCAATTGTGCGTGTGTGCATGTGTACATGTGTGTGTATGTATGTGTGTAGAACCGCAGGCGAATTCAGGAACCACCATGGACCACCTCCACCTCCTCCTTGTTTACTCTGCCGGGGGATTCACAAGCTCCGCCCTTCAGGACCAGAAACACAGGTTGCCTCCACTTCCGCCTGGCGTCTATATGTGGGGTCTAGGATCTGAACTCAAGACCTTCTGCCTACAAGGCAGAGGCTAACCCCTGAGCCACCTCTCCAGCCCGTTGTTTGTTTTCTTGATGGAAGCCACACTGAGGATGGTGAGAAGGAATCTCAACATAGTTTTAATTTCCATTTCCTTGGTGATTACGAATGGTAAATACTTTTCATTTATTTATTGATCATTTGTATTTGTTTGTTATTTTGGTTTTTGTTTATCTTTGTTTTTTAAGACAGTCTGAAAGAGTCTGACCTCAAACTCACTAGCAGAGAATGTAGGGAAGGATGCTTTTGAACGCCTGATGCTTTTATATCTAGATCGCAGATTCTGGTACTATAGTCATGTGCTTCTGCCACTGACTGGACATTATATTTCTTCTTTCAAGAACTGGCTATTCATGGGCAGGAGAGATGGTTCAGGGGTTAAGCCTCTGCCTCGCAAGTAGAAAGACCTGAGTTTGGATCCCAGAACCCATGTTAAAAAAAAAAAAAAGACAAAAAAAGAGGTAGAGCAATACAGGGTGATTCCTGAAAGTCACCCTTGAAATTACACAGGAATGCACAATGCCCTCTGGTATACACATCACACATACATACTCACACACACAAAAACTGCCTATTCAGTTCATTTACAAAATTGAATGATTTGGGTGCTTTTTTGGTGTTTAATTTTTAAATTCTTTATACATTCTAAATATTAGTCCCTCGTCAAATGTCTAGCTGGCAATGATTTTTCTCACCTGCAGGCTGTGTCTTCATCCTGGCAGTGGCTTCCTTTGCTGCACAGAGGCTTCTTAATTTCATGCAATCATGTTCATCAATTCTTGGAATTTTTCTGACATTGGAATCTTCCTCAGAATGTCTTTGGCTCTACCTATATTTTGAAGTGTTTTTCTCTAGAATTTTCAGATTTTTGTTCTTACATTGAGGTCTTTAATCTATTTTAATTGATTTTTGTCCAAGATGAGAGATATGAATCTAGTTTCATTCTCCAAATACATGGCTGGGTTAAGAGCTCAGTGGTAGCACTCTTGCCAGGCACCCAAGAAGTCACCATGAGCTATTCTCTTGCCAACCAGGGCGAAGTGTTGCATTAGAGACTTTAGGTATCTGAAATTTGAAGTCACCTGGAATAACACCTTGGAGCTAATTCCCAGAGCTGCCAGGAAAATAAAAAAGAACTACCTATGCGTGAGTTTCCAGTTTCCTCAGCACTGCTTATTGAAGAGGCTTTGTTTTTGCAAATAAGTTTTTGACCTCTTTATCAAAAATTAGATAACTGTATCTATGTAGGTTTAACAGCATGTTCTCTATTGTATTCCATTGTCTACATGTCTGTGTGTGCTAATTCACACTTGTTGGCTTGTTGATTTGTTTGTTTGTTTTACTGTTTTTCCAGAAGCAACTTGAAATCAGATATTGTGATATCTTCAGCATTGTTTCTTTGATAAGGAATGTATTGGCTATTCAGAGTCTTTTGTGCTTCAAAATGAATTTTAGGATTTTTTTATATTCTCATCCTGTGACGTCTTCTAGTTCAATAGAATTTTGATGATTCGCATTGAATATGTGAATCCATTTGTAATATAGACACTTTACAATATTAATTCTGCTGACCCATGAACATGGTAGGTCTTCCCATTTTCTGCTTTACTTCTTCAGTCTTTTAAAAATTTCATCGTACATATCTTTAAGATTTCTTTCTAAGTTTTTGTTTGTTTATTTCTTTTTTTCTGTTTTTTTTTTATTAAAAATTTAATTATACATTTTAAAATTTTTTACCAGTTCCCTCCCTCCCCCCTCCTCCCCCTCCCCTTCCCCCAGTGCCTCCCCCCCAATTCCCAGAGAGTCCATTATTGTATACACCTAACTCTCCATTGGGTCCTCCTCTCCGATGACATATAAGGACCCAGTGGCATTTCCATAAGCCCTTTCTCTTGTTCCCCTTAAGCATAAGATCACTACTATGGCTGTCAATCCCTTGCCTCCAGGGGTCTCAGTGCCCTTAACAGATGCTAGACTTTATGAGGGCAACAGTGCGCTGGACATTGCGCAGGGCATGCAAAGTCCCATTACGATTGCTTTGGCCCCAACTATTGTTGAGAATCTTGCAAATCGTTGCTCCTCCCATCCTTTTGCTCTTACAATCTTACCGCCCCCTCTTCCGCAAATGTCCCTGAGCTCCAGGATGGGGAGAGATTAGGCTGTCCTAGTTCTGTGTGATTGATATAGTCTCTGAAGTTCTGGATTGTGGTAGTTCTTGACGTTATTTGAGATGGGAGTTTTTTCCCTGATTTCTTTCTCAGCAAGTCCATTACTAATATATTAAAAAACTACTTACTCCCTTTTCATATGTTGGCTTTGTATCTTGCGACTCTGCTCAAAAAATTTAATTAATTCTAAATGTTTTCTGGTGGATTATTTAGAAACTTAGAAATATAATCTCCAAATTGGGATATGATGAATTCTTTTTCTTATGTGTATCCTTTTTATTTCTTTCTCTTGTCTTATTCTTTTAGCTGAAACTTCAAGTATTCCATGTGAATAGAATGGGAAGAGTGAATAGAATGGACTCTCTTCCCTTGCTCTTAAAGAAATGCTTTGTTTTCTCTCATTTAGAACACTATTGATTGTTCTAAATAGACTAGTTTCTTCAGGGGTGAAGCTTGAGGGATATTGAATTTCACTGAAGGTCTTTTCTGCATCTATTGAAATGAGATGTGATTTCTAGGACTGTTCATCTTTCTTCATTTGCATATGTTGAACCATCCTTGTATCCCTGGAATAACTCCAATTTAATCATGGTATATACTTTATTACTGTATTATTGAATTCAGTTTATAAATATTGTTGTTGAAAATTTTTGTATCTATGTGCACCCAAGAAACTGAGGTATAGTTATCATTTTAATGATGTTCCCACGTGCTTTGATGTCAGTGAAATGTTGGCTACATAGAATGAGTTTAATAGTGTTTTTCCCGTGTGTGTGTGTGTGTGTGTGTGTGTGTGTGTGTGTGTGCGCGTGCGTGTGTGTGTGTGTGTGTGTACAGTATACTTGGTTGTTCTGCATGTGAAGGGCAGAGGTCAATTTCAGGTGTCTTTTTTGCTTTGCACTTAAATTTTTGAGATAAGTCTCTCACTGAATCTGGTATTCATCATTTTCAGCTAAGTCACTAAGCCTCTAGGATCTATCTCTGCTCTTGACCCCTGCACTGGATTTATAGACACTTGTTGCCATGCCTGGGAATTTAAACTCAGATTCTCCAGCTTGCACAGCAAATACTTTCCCCACTGAAGCATCGCCTCAGACTCGTTTTATAATTTAGGGACTAGTTTGAAGAGCAGTAGTTTCAGTTCTTTCTCAAAGTTTTGATAGAATTTGGCAGTGGACCCATCATGCTTAGAGCTTTGCTTTAATCTCAATGCTCATTTAAATCTATTTCAGTTGTTTTTATCCTCTTGACTTAATTTTGGTGAGTCATATGTGTCTTGGAATTTATCTATTTCTTTTACATTTCTCAACTTGGGTCTTCTTTCCCTTTCTTTTTGTTGGTTTGGCAATGATTTGTTGATATTTTTATTTCTTAAAAAAAATCTGTCCCTTTGCTTCTGTTATTCCTTGTGATCTTTACTCTTCCATTCATTGATTTCTGCCCTGATTTTATTACTTTTTCCCATTTGTTGCTTTTGTGTTTGGCTTGTGCTTGCTTTTCAAAGACGTTGAGGTTGTCTTCAACTTAATTGAAATTTCTCTAACTTTTTCCATGTAAATACTCATTGCCATAAGCTTTCCTCTTAGCACTGCCTTTGCTGTATCACAAGTATTCTGATAAACTGAACTTTTTAATTTTCTCCTAGACTTATTCATTGATTCACTAGTCACCTGAGAGTGTGTGATTCAGTCCCCATACATTTGTGCCTGGCCATTGATTTCTAGTTTATTCCACAATGATTCTATCTGATACAAGAAACTATTTCCACATTCCTCATTTTCATTCCTTGCAGCTAATTGACTTTGGCTCTTCTTATATGGAGATTTTTAACTTTTGGAGATCGTAGAGATTGGTAAAATATATAACTTTTCAGGAAACCCAAGATTCAGTTCTACCCTGATTATTAGCTCTGGGAGAACTTGAACACATCTCAGAACATCACCATTTGAATTTTAAGGATTTAGCTATCCAGAAACCCAGCCCCATCCTTTGATCTGCCTCTTTCTCATCAGACTCTATGTATAACCTCATTCCTTGCAGTCACTACCTATATCTTCCACTTAATGTCTCACTTCTCAGGCAGCACAATATGGTCTTCATCCAAGGATGTTACAGCTCATCTTTGTTCTTCACTGAAGTGTAGAACATAATTCTTAGATGATAATAATGTCTTGGTCCTTGTTAATTAAAACACTTGGGAACAATCAGAGTATATAAATTCATATCAATAATAAAATATACATGTATTTTTATGACCGGTTTCCATGTTTGTTATAGACTGCTGTATGTTTTTGTAAGGATTTTGAAAATGTCCAAGCAGCAAATTCTGTGTGTGTGTGTGTGTGTTTATATCTCTCTATTCATCATCTATTGATGGTTCGCACAATCCCACCATCAGGAGCTGAGGTTAGAGCTGTGATACAAATAAAATATTATCTCCAGCTCCCCACACATTGTGTCACCTTGGGCAAGCTGCTTAGACACTCAGGTCTTAGTTCCTGTTGTGTGAAAATCATGATAATTTCATGTCTGTAGCAAATTACTGTTGAAGATTGAATAATGTATTTATATTTATGCAAAATATGTCTGACACATAGAGAGTCCTGAATGAGCTTTCACTTCCTTCCTCTTAGAATTATGTTTCTTGTACAAAAGAAGTCCTGAAATTCCATGGAAATTTTTTTTTCTTTCTCCAAGAGTTGTCCAAGATTGGGAAGTCTGACACTGGGTACCAAAGAGTATCAAAATTAGTACTGAAATCTTCACTTTAATGTCATTAAACACCCTCATGATCAGATGTTCAAGCAGAATTTAAGCAACGAATAAGACTTAGGAGAAGCAAAATTTACATTTGGTTACTTCCTGGATTTTTCTCTAAAAATTTCTACAAAATAATGAGAATACAAATCATCTTGGTATTAGCTGTCTTCAGTGCAATTCGTGAACTTGCTCGTTTTTTCCAGCTAATTAGAGAATACAGAAGCAAGAAGAAACATCTGAGTGTGATGCATAGACTTATTGATTCTGGAGACAATTTAGGAATGTATATAAATGTGCAACTTGCCAATCACACCTTGATAAAATTATATTAAAAAGTTACACAAGAAAACAGATGTTAGAAAAGACAAATATATATATTGGCCTTGTGATTACACTTTGTGTACTTTAGTGTGAATAATTTGTATCTCAATAAAGTATAAATGAATTAATCAAGATAGCAAACCATCAGTATGATATGCTATCTCTTGTAGAAGAAATAGAGAACATAAAAATACATATTTTCATATGCTGGCATCTTTCAGTCTTGGAAAAATAAGCAAGACCCTAATGACAGTGCTCACTCATGGATCAGGAGGCAGACATCAAGGACAAATAAGAGATTGAAGGCCCTTGACATACATACATAGTTGTAAAAACAACTATGGAATAGAATCTCTAAAGAGAGACAACTAGCCAAGGTATTTGGAGATGGGATTGATATAGGTAAAAGAAAAAGCTAACCGGGTATTTTCTAATGTTGGAACTATTTTGAAACAAATAGAAAAAAGTCCAAATTGAAAGTCCAAATTGCTCAATGTTCAGGGAGAATGCCTTCCATGTTGTGAAGATAATGAGATATGAATTTAAGTCTACTTGCCAGGAGGATAAACTAAGCACTAAGTACGCAGAGAAGATGGGTCCTACCCCAGGATGCATACTCCCAAATCCTCAGAAGTTAAAGTCCTTTATTTAACAGGTATATATACTATTTGCTTATGTTCTATGCAATCCTCCCACGTGTTTTAAATCTTCTCTAGGTTACACATACCCATTCAATGAAAATGCTCTGTAAATAGTTTTCATATGATACTGTTTAGAGAATAATAAGAGCACAGAGTACTCAACACAGATGCAAATTTTTAAAATAACTTTTTGATCTAAGGTTGGTTGAATCTAAGATGCAGAAATGTCTGATATGAAGGTCTGCATGTATTCCAGGTAGACTTAAACTGAGTGTGTTTCAAAACAAACAACCCTAAACACTGAATTAGGTACTCCTGCTGTGGTACCAAATCAGCAAGATAGTAAATGTATATTACAGACTTCTACGTGCTCAACACACTCACAGCACCAACAGTGACTCTGACCCATATATGAGGAAGGATGAAGCTCATTTCCTCCGGGGACAGCTCACAGGATTATTGACAGAGACAGTTCATAAAGGCCATCAGCTGCTTGGTCAGGAGGTTCAAGTTCAAAAGAAATGGAACCAGTCAGAGATGACTTCGGCAACCTTGACTAATTCTCTCCCCTCCCATCACAGTCATATCCCTAGGCTCCATAGTACCTGGAAAGGAACTGGGCTCAATTTATCCCCGGTCAGAGAACCCAACATGCTTTGATCACATACTGTTCCTCTTGTCATCTTTTAATCAGTTCTGTCTTCCCTAGATAACTGGGCTCCTGGAAGACCGTCTTCTTCACTTTCTTCCTTCCTCTGCTAAGCCTTTACCTACAGGACTCAGCTGCATCCTGCCTCCATTGCCTGAGTTCGAGCTAACAAGTCTCATTTGCCACATGAATTACTTTCTCCAGATTCTTATAACAAGGTGTCCCTCGCTAGGTGTCTTAAAACAACTCAAATGTGCTCTCTCACAGTCCTGGAGGCCAGAAGTCAGAAATCCAGATATCAGCAGAGTCCTGCTCTTTCTGAACATTCTGGGGAAGGGGTCTTCCTTGCCTCTTCCAGCTTCCAGGAGCCTCACACAGGCTTCTGGGTCGCAGAAAAATTAATCCAACCTCTTCGTGTCTCAAGCTGATCTGTTCTCTGTGTCTCTCCTCACACTAGACAGTCTAAGGGCCCATCCTATATCAGTTATGACGGCATTTTAACTTAACATGTGAAGTATATTTTTGAGCAACCCATTTATAAATAAGATCCCATTCCTAGGAATCAAGGGTTAATTTATCTTGGAGGGGCAGGGAACACGGTGACCCAAGGCACTCTGAATGCCAAGGGAGATCTCTGCTACATACAAGTCACTTTTTGTTATCAAAGCAACAGCTGGATGAGTAATTATGTTAAGCCCCCACTGATCCCCTTCTCACCCAGGACAGAATGGAGATGAACAAAGAGTTACGTAAAGAGGGTAGAAAAACCACTTCCTTCCACCTTGGGGAGGAGAAGCAGAAACAAGAGGACAGACGGAGACTGAGGCCACTGCTCCACCATTAAAAGTCGACTCTTCTGCTTTACGCCTTCCCAACATTTAGATACATTTGAAGTAATGTCAACCTCAAGACCATAGAGGAAAGAAGGGCAAGACCCTGGCTCTGATACCGCCTCTGATAACTCCTGTAACCTGTCTAAACCCTGTGAAGTGAAAGAGATGAGATCACTCAGCCCTTTTTAGCTTGCAAATGTCCCCATTTTGTGTTGACATTTGGGGCTTTCCTGTTACCATCACTAAGGCTGGGTTAGCATGAGGTAACTGGGTTGGGTGTGGCAGCAAGCTGAAAGAGGGAGGCCTCACTGCATACTGCAGCCCGACACCTCTCCCTCCTCTGCTGTCTACATAGGGCTGGGAGATCAGGTAGCAGAATGGAAGGCAACAAGGTGAGGAAACGGGCTTCTGCAGAAACAAAAAGTCCAGCTCCCAGGTAGCCACGAGGGTTCCTACAACCCCTTTTCAGCCAGGCGCTTTCCTGCACCCTGGAGTCTCCTGCAGGGTAGGGGAAACTGAAATAAACCCTTGTCTGTGCCTGACTTACAAGCCCTTCCCAATGCCTGAAGTTTATGGAAGATGGAACTCCCAGAATCTCACTACCATCTGTCTCACTGCCAAGATCCTGTTGCACTCCCCTCCTTGATACCTTCTGTTTCCTGTATCATTGGACCCTGGGTTCATTCTTACAGTCTTGCACATTCGTCCAAGATGTCACAGTCACTCTTTCTGCTGCTGTGAGACAGCATTCAAACAACCAGCTTAAGGGAAAACAGGAGATTTATTTGGCTTACGGTTCCCGAGGGAAAACATGGGCATGGTGGGTGGCAGAAGCTAGAGGCAGCTTAGGTCCATTCCATCATCGTGGAGGCCGAAAGAGAGCCAGCTGCAGACATCTAGGGGAAGCAGGGCAGGACTATCCAATCTCAATGCCTGGTCCCATGATGTGCCCTTCTCCAAAAAGGTTCTACTTCCTAAATGTGCCAAGACCTTCCCAAACATTAGCAACAGCTAAGGGTTCAAATATATGAGCCTGTGGGGGATGACTCGCATTCAAACCATGACAAATACGTAGCTGGTTTTCAATAATTTACAATATGGCTGCCTCTTCGGTTCCCAAGAGCTTGCAGTACAAAGGGGTAGTTACTACCCCAGTGGCCTCTATTGCTCTTGAACCTTCCTTCAAAAGGGACACTAGGCGTTCAGAAGGCCAAAGGACAAGAAGATATCCATGACATTTTGTTTTAGAAACTGGTCTTCAAGTTTGAGCTCTTTAAAGTTTTAAGGCTCCTGACTTGCAGGAATAGAGCAGTTTGTACTGAGGATTTGAATGCCAGAAGAAGTGTGTCGTGTCCCTTACACCTTGTCACCTGACAGCTGGTGTCCCCTTGCTATTGAATACTGAGCCGCTGGGTGAACCTGCATCCATCCTTCACTCAGCCTAGAAAGCTGCCATCCCTGCTCCAGGGAATGGCTGCCTGTTGTTGTTTTGCAGTCCAAACACTTCATACTCCCTGCTCCTCAACCTTCTTCCCACAGCTTCTCCATTCCCAGCACAGTCTTGGCAATTAGCATTGACATCCAGTCTTTATGATCACTAGTATTTGATTCCATTCATAATAATTCCTTCCTGTTGCGACACCAGCTCCCAACAAGGCTGGCCTCTTCCCTCCCCTGTTCACATCTCTCCAGTCCTGTTTTTATATTGATTTCATCCCAGAAGCTGTATTTCAAGTGAATCCAAGCTGACTTCCTCTTTTAGCTTAATTCAATCTTAGAGAAAACTGGTCTCCAAGTACATTAAGAGCTCAGATCTTATGCTGATGTGTTTCTAAGCACAGAAAATCGACTTTCTCCTAATTTTTGGTTCAACAGAATCTAACTCAAGTTTACTTATTTATGATTTTTGGATTTGGTTCTTTGACAATAATCCCTTGGAACTTGTTTTATTTTCTGCCTAAAAACCTTTGAAGTCCTGTAAACTAAAGAGGTGTAGACAGGGACACAAGAAGCCTGGATCCTCCCAGGCTCATCTATGAATGAATTTCATAGAATTACCAATAATTCCCGGTAGTTCTAGTTATATGTTTCTATAAACCACTGTAAGACTTACGAGTTTAAAACAACAATAATTTATTTATCAATTACAAGTACATAATTAGGGAAAGTTCTGCGAGGAAGGCCCATCTCAGCTTCACATTGCGTCAACTGGGGTAGCCTGTGTAGGGATTGGAGGACCACTTTCAAGATGCTCTCATCCAAGGGTGCTGGTGATAAGATGGAAGTTTAGCCAGCAGTTCTCAGTTCTCTCCATACAAGGATGTATTGTCTGCAGTTCACTTGGCTGACTATCAGTATGCCGGATGGGTTCTAAGAGCCAGGGTCCCAAGAGGACTTGGCACTGTTATGTTCAACATCAGAAATGTTTTTACTTCTATCATCCTGTATTTTTATGGGCAGTTATAGGGAGACACAGGCACAGCACTGGAGGGGAGAATTGTTGTCATATTTTAAGGCATGAAGTAAGAAATGTAAGATAGCTAATTTTGGAAAACCCAATCCATCATGACTACATGCTGACTATAAATTTTTAAACGTAGGACCAAAGCTGGAGCTCAGTGGTAAAGTGCTTGCCTAAGCCAGTATGTGCAAGGCCCTGGATTTGATTCCCCAGGTACTAATAAACTTAAAGGCATGCACTATGCCCAGGAGTTATCCTCAGCATAGAAAGAAAACTCAGCATAATATATCCTCAGCATAAACAGATAACTAGATAAACAAATATTTCTACCACAAACCAAACACTGTCAACTCCTTCCTCTAAACCCTCTAGGTCTTATCTCCCAATATCCACTTGGAAGTCAAGAATCTCCTTACTTAAATCCAGTCTAGATGGAAATGAGCCTACCTTTAGAAATTAGCCCTTGGATTGCAATTCTTCTTCTCTACCTGAATCTCATGACAACCTATCAGCTAAGGATATCAGCATCACCGCCTCCAGCACCCACACATCATACCACAGTGGGGCAAAGGCAGGAAAATACTACAGCATGTCATGCAAGAAGAGTAGAAACAGAGAAACATAAGTTCATCTGCTCCACAGCGATTCTGAGATCCAGCCCGGCACATTTACCAGTTCCTTGATCAGAGTTCTGTAATCTTGCCCAGGGAATTATACACCATGATCTCTGGGAACTCGATTCTACTCTCTCAATCTTCCTTCTCCATCAAAAAAGGGGAGCCCATGTTGACTGTGTAGCAGACTGGGTTCTTGATCTGTTCCCTTCCAGTAGAGGTTTGGGAATGCAAAGATCTTTTTTCATTTATACCGTTTGTATCCCTTTCTGTTGAAACTGTCGTGATTCTTGAAAACTCTTGTGGCCATTATCTAGTTCGCTTTACACACCAGTACACAGATAAAAACACACTCACAAAATGTCTTTGAGATAAACCCCTTGGATGCCTGGTGAGGTTTCTGGGGAACAACATCTTTAGGTTTTCAAAAGTCCAGCTTTTGTTTTTTCTAATGGACAGAACCTTCCAAACCTGGAAGAGAAAGAAAAAAAAACAGTTTCCTCATTTCTCTCTTTAGCACTGGTAACAGTCATACAATCTATAGAAAACCACAAGCCAAAAGACATGTAGATTTAGTCATGAGATAGCTTAATCAGTCCTCTCTTTGGGAGTCCAAAGACTCAGACTCATTCTCAGGAGGGTCTGCGAAACTGTTAAACAATCTCCAAACACACATCCAGAAACTTCTTGGCATCATGTTTATTAAGTGCATTTCCTGTTTTCTCCACCACTTCAGATGGTGGGGCCCATCATACTTCCTGGCCCTACATAAACAACAAGGGATCCCTTTTCTCTCTCTGCCTCTGCCTTCCCTTAAGGCTTCACTATCCTCCTTCTCCAGGTTACACGCACTCACCTGCTGCCAGGGTCTAGGATTTTTAGTTTGTTGTTTCAACGGTAACACAGACCCTGATCCAGTTATGTGTTGCATCAAAGCAAGCCATCCCAAAACCTCAGTGCCTCAGAGGAACAATCACTTATTTACCAAGGATTTGTGGAAAAGCATGTCTTGTGCTTTTTTGCAAAGATTGTTTGGGGCAGCTTGACTGGTGGGCTGAGAACCATTTTCAGAAAGCTCGCTTGCCTGCTCGGTAGTGCTGCTGTCTCACTGGTGGTCTCCAGCGGCCCTGCTCTCCCCATGTGGACTTTTCCTGGGTAGAGGGGTTTTTTCATGTCAGAATGTTCCAGATGTTCCGGATCTAGGACAACAGTTACAGATGTCTCCATTTTGAGGACAACATAACACAGAATGACTTTATATCAATATACACAGAGACAGCCCCACCTATCTACCACCTACCATAAGACACATAGACAAAGAACTAATTCATCCAACTAAAAAGGGACTGCTGCCTATGGCCTTATCAAAGGGAACATGGGGGTACTTCGGGATTAAGATCCTATTGGAAAAAAAAAACAAGCCCCAAAACTCATTGAGCACACTAGACTGATCAAGGGTATAGCACCCTACCTGAATCCCATGAAAAGGATGCCTTGGAGGGAAGGGGAGGGAATCTGCGATGAATACCCAATATGCTTATAAAAGTAGAAAGAAAATGAAACTTGAAACCTATTTTTAATTTCCATTTTAATTTATTATACATTACTTCAGTGTTGAGTTTAAAACTCATGGAATCCATTTGTATCCAGGCGCAAGTTAATAAATCATATTAGTAAAAAAAAGAAAAGAAAAGGATGCTTGATGGTAAAGTTCCATACACTTGTCATCTGACCAACTAATACACGCCTAGGGAGATGAACAGACCGACTCTGGAATGCTACCAATACTTCAGGTCAGTAAAGACCAGATACTTGAAGCAGCCCATTCAAATGCCTTCCCCTGCTCTGCTGTGCTTGAGTTTGAACCCAGTCCTGGACTTGCCTTAGCAACCCAATACCCCAACTTAGCTTCACCCTGCAACTGCTCACTAGATTCCTTAATATATTATCTACCCACCTGTAGGACTCTCTTTATAACTATTGCATATCTTCTCTGCTTCCAGTAAGTCCTCTTTGAATCGTACCACATCTTTAACCCCTTTAACCCTTTTGCAGCACACACACACCCTTACCTGTGAGTTAATATCAGAAACTAAGTTATATAAGTAACTAAGATTGGAATAAAGTACCTTAAATTATCAGTGGCTTACTGTCAAAGTAAATTGGAACTCTTGAGTAGTCAATGAAACAAATGTAACTTGTGAATCGACTTTTATTCATAAATTCTGACATTATGAAATGACACAAACATATTCATCTATGTTTTGAGCATAGCATGTTTATGACACACTTATTTTATTTTAACTGCCTGCCTTGCTTTCTTTACATCTAGTATGTCCAAATTCTTTAAAGATTAGCTCATACCTTACTGTGTTTGATAGATTTTTATTGTGAATTTATTGTGTGCCAGGCTGACACCTAGCAACCAACACATACCATTCAATACATGATCTCTGACCTCGAAAAGCTTATAATCTAATAAGCGTATACACACACACACACACACACACACACACACACACACACACACACACAAGTGTAATCATTAAAATGATTGCTGCAATGGATATAAGTCTCCTCCAGAAAAGTCTCTTCACCCAAGAGGAGTGTCCCAAGTTACCTTGGAAACTTCAAAGAGGATGAAACGTTGTGATAGACTGAGAAGACAAGCAGGAACTTTGAGGCCACTAAAGCAGTAGGGACAGGTAAGATACCATAGGGCAAAGGTACTACAACCTCTCTAGCAGCAGGGAAGTGTTTGACAGACAGACACTTGTGCTATCAGACTGTGGAAACAATGGACTCCAAAGAAAACTTCCCCAGGAATCCATGCCAAGGGATAAAAAAGACCCGAGCCTCTGTGCCAGCCAGAGGAGGAACTTGTCTCCTCAGAAGGGATTTTATCCACTTCTGACAACTTACCAGATCACTTTGCAGTATAACTGAAGCTGAGAGAGTGATGGGCCACTGATGGGCCAGACCATGCTCAGACTGCTAGCCTAGGAGACATTTCAACCTAAGCTTCATGGTAGTCACATAGAGATGGATTTGCAGGTCACTGGACCTGCTCCTTCGTTCATTTCTCCAGTGTGACCACACTGAATAGAGTTCTTTCTCTGCTTTTCACTAGTACTTGTCCCTTGTATTGACGTATAGGCAAAAGGTGATGACCATCTTAGCTTATTGGAACTGCCAGAGCCTAAACTTTGATTCTAAAAATACCAGTAACAATGTCCGCCCAGAAATAACAACCAATTGTATGGGATACATCTCAAGTTATGTTTCTCTACTGAACTCTATGAAGGTCACCCTATTCCTTTGTGGCACAAAAAAAGGAAAAGGAATAAAAAGCAGTTGAGAAGCTTGTAGTTTCAGTTGCATGCAGTTTATGACCATGGAACTCTATTTCCTTGGTTCAGTTAAGTTTACAGAAGGCTGTCAGTCAAAATGACCTCATTGTGTGTAAGTTAAATTTATAGAATATTGTCACACTAGATAACCTCTGGCCTTTGACTCTTGGATCTCTCTAAGCATGTGACACAATTATACATCCAGCATCTGGCAAATAGGACAAAGATGGGAATCAAGAGACAAGAAAAGTTTAGACCTGAAGCCTCTGTTTTATAATACTAGTTAGGACGATATTTAGTAGGTAAGCAGTGGGGAAAGAGTCTAAAGGCAGGTATCAGGATAATGCATCCTTATTCTCTCTCTTTGCCAAAGCTTAACTTTCTTGTCCACACACGAGTGTTGCAGTAGCAGTAACCTCGGAAGCCCCCATTACACTGACAGTGTGAAAGTCTGTGATTCCCTTCCCAGAGTGACATGTTCTTCCTCAGGTGACTCTAGCCATTATTGTATAATCTGCATGGTTCCTAAGTGCTAGAACTTGGAAGAAAACTTGAAAACTAAAGCGTTAAATGACACAGAGTGGAATGACGATGGAAAACTGGTGCCAGCAGGGACCAAGAGCAAGAGAAGTTCATGTAACGGAATTCAGCATTGTAGAGACAGTTATGTAGGGTTGAGATCAGCTCTAAGAACAAAACACAGAATCATGATAACTCGCTGAATCAAAAGGAAGACCTCAAAACTCTAAGTAATCTAACTGATACATGACTGTAGGTACCCTTACTCCACACCAAGTATTTCCACCTAACTACCATTAGGAGTGAAAAAGGAGTGAAGGAATATATTCACCTTATACATCCAGAGGCATGTCCCCAAACAATCCCGACATGCCCAAACTTTCTTAGAACTTTGTACTTAAAGGTTATATAAACATTCCCTTTTATTCCATAATCTCTGAAGGTTTATTTGACTCTCAGGATTTTTTCTCCCAAAATCTCAATCAATGGTTATACTCTTAGAATAAGTACTAAAATATTCTGACATTTTATGCACACCTTGAAACCATATCATATGTGCATAAAGGTTTAACAAAAAGATGACCTCACTGTCAATAGTGAGCCCTATATCTGACTCATAGCTACTGTATAGAAAATAGGAGTTACAACTCTGTCTAATCATAACACCTTGACTTACTTGGAAATACCACACCAGAAAGTTGATAAAAATAACTCCTAGCATGTGCCCTAGTAACGTGGAGCCAAAGTAACCTAGATTTTTTTAAAGGAGGGAGAGCTATTTAAAAACCACCTGGCATTTCCCTGTGGGGAAAGAAACTTCTGCCCTCTGAAGTTTCAATAATTAAGTATGCCTAAGTGAACTGACAATAATGAACAGATTAACAGAAGAAAATATTCCCATTTTTATTATCCGCATAAGCACGGGGCATCATAAGAAGGATAAGCGAGTTTCCTGAAGCCCAGTGAGGTCGAAGCTTACAATACGGGAGAGAGAAATGGAGGTTGTAGAGCATTTCTGAGAGCAAGGAAATGATTTTTAGGACAAATGACTAACCTGGGACAAAGTTCCTCCAGGCTCTGGGCTTCAGTTTCGGCCTTTGTGGTATGAATTTAATCTTCCCTGATTAAGAAAATCTCAGTAAGAGGGTTGAAGAAGATTGTGTTCCTCTTTGGAGAACCGATCTGATCTTTAAGTAGAAAAGGGGAACTTCTTAGAAAGTCCCTTCCTGAACTTCCGGAAAGAAAGTGGATAGAGAGCTTTTGAGCCTTTGTTTTTTTCAGTGCACCATGCAGAAGCACCACACTTGGGGTTTGTTTTCTGCACCCCAAATGTCTTTCTCTGTGGCATTGCCCACCTGGGAAAGTACCCAGAAGCCCTGAGAAATTGTACCCTGAGAAATTGGGCTCCTGGATGTCTCTCAATAGCAACAGAAACATCTCCAATAACTCCTGGCCCAAGCTTCCATCTCCAAAGACACAGATTCCTTAGGAAATTCACTAGAAACTTTGAACTTCAAAGTAGAAATGTAATGTGCTTCTCAAAACAGGATCATGCTCACAGAGTTAGCAGCACTGCCATAGGAATGCAAATGCATGGCCCCCACCTCAGATCTGCTAAATGGAAGTGAGGATATGGGTTTAAAAAAAAAAACTCCCCTTGGGCCTGGAAAGATTACTTAGGAGTTAAGACTCTGCCCCACAAATAGAAAGACCTGAGTTCGGGGCCTGGAAAGGTGGCTCAGGGATTCAGCCTCTGCCTTGCAGGTGGAAGGTCCTGAGTTCAGATCCTAGACCCCATGTATAGACACAGGCGGGGGCGGCCTGCGTTTCTGGTCCGGGTAGGGCGGAGCCTGTGAATCTCAGGGCAGAGTAAACAAGGAGGAGGTGGAGGCATCCATGGTGGTTCCCGAATTCGCCTGTGGTTCTACACACACACACACACACACAATTGAATAAAGAAAAAAAAAAAAATTAGAAAGACCTGAGTTCGGATCCCTGATCCCATGAAAAAATGTCAGACTTAAATGGTAGTGGCCTGCAACTTCGGGTTTTGGAAGACAGAAATCCCAAAGCAAAACAAAAGGGAGGTAGAAGCAAGCAATCCAGGATGATTCCAGAAGTCACCCTTGGGCCTCCACAAACACACACACACATACCCACACACAATATTTAAAAAAAAAAAAACAAACTCCCCTTTTGAGTCTCTTGGGCATACTGGAGTTGAGGGATCAATCCTATGAGACTTGCTCTTGGTTGCTGAACTCTGTCCTTCCAACTCTATTCAGGAGTATTTGCCCCTCAGGCAAATTCTCTTGCTACTGCACACCCTGACTAATCAAGCGAATCACGCCTTCCCTTGGCTTATTTCTCATAGCTAGCTCTTCTTTAGAAGCAACATCAGCTGTCATTCTGTCCTCACCTTAGTACAATGTTCTCATATCTTCTGCATCCACAGAACAAGCTGCACATGCTTGTGTTTTCATCCCATAGAAGGTGATGGATTCATAAATTGTCATCTGCACATTGGGAGATTGGTTTAAATTTGATAAACTTGCTAAAATTTGGTCACCGTACTTCAGAAATGTAGGACATTGCCATTATGGGGGTTCTTGTGAGTAATATCTTACATTCATCCATAGTATTAGCCACCTTTCCACTTTTCGTTAAGGTTTCTCTTTCCTTGGAGAGAAGAGAAATAATGGAAACTGCCCAGAGATGCTTCACCCGGAAGACACAGAACCAGGCATGGATACTTTTCCAGAAGCTGCTGGTCAGGGAAACCCTAGAGGTCCCTAAAGCAATATAGGCCATTGCCATGGCTCTTGGTACCTACCAGAATTTAATGGCAAGAACTTATTGCTGAAGACACCACATATTCCTATCGTAGGACATGAAGATATCAAGCAAAAAATCACCAGGAAGCTTCCTTCCTGCTGGCTAATTTTTAAAATACAAGACGGTAATAGGCAGGCTGCTGAGAGAGAAAAACCATCAACATCCTTACCCAACTGCAAATTCACTGAGCTCCAATAGGAACCAGCCTGGCAAGATACACAGGCTGATACAATGGTGACATGAATGTTTTGGGGTAACTGACTTCTTTCTAATTGGATTTGATGGTCACTTAGTTATAGGGAATTTGCCAAGTACATAAAGCTACAAGTGTGGAAATCTTAGGCCCTAGAGACTCTGCTACTACTGTCTTGCTAAGTGCACATGACAGAAAAGAAAGTACCTTCTAAGTGGTTACCTTTAAATCTGTGGACTAGTATACTGGAAGATCCCGGCCTTCATCCATGAAGCTCCTTTTATCAACAGATAGTGGTTGACAGAGAGAATCACAACTGGTCAAAGAGCAGAGAATAAGTGACTATGAGATATTTCAAGCAGGTCATTTTGCTGCCCTCCTCCCACCAAAGCTCAGGAATATCACAAGAGACTGAAAAAGTATATGGAGCAGAAAATAGGGCACGGGCGGGGGGGCGGGGGAGGTACCATCAAAAATAAGTCTCCTGCACATAAAGCCACTATGTCCATGAACTCACTGTAGTTTACCTGTACTAGATCTATATAAGACTGGCCATCAACACTGCATCAGGGTTGAAAAAACCCTCAACTCCTGTACTCCCCCCTCCCTCTCTGGATAAATATTGATGGGAATATTCAATGGGTGGGGAAAAGGGACCCACTTGCTTCAGTGGTGTGGCCTCTGGCATATCACCTATGATGCACATATGTGTTCACTTATGAAACAGTCAAAGAATAAAAAGAAATATTAAGACACTTTTTTTAAGGTTCAAACAAAGATATCTGAAATGTCCTTGATTTTAATTAACTTCTTTTTTGATGGAGCATTGGAAATTTCATTTGTTTAGTCAAGAGATAAACTTCTTTTTGAGATGCTTATTCTTATGTAAAACTCACATATTAGAAACCCAATATTCTACTCTATTATGCAAAGATATTACATAATATGTGCCTTTGTTATCTTTACATAATCTATTTGTGTGCCTGTTGTGTTACATAACATTTGTCTTATTTGGATTGCTAACATAGTTATATACTAGAAATACAATACATTAGAGATACATTTTGTATTATATAATCTGTTGGACATGTAAACCAAGACAAATAGCAACTCTCTCATTTGGCCACATGACAATGTGGGACTGGGACTATACCTAGATGACTCTACGGTCTCAGGCTCTCTAGGTGGACAGTCAGATAAGCATTAAGCAAATAAGCATTAAGTCTGCTTCTTAGGATCATAAATTCAAAAACCGAGTTTTGTTGACACAGGCTTTAGTAGTTTACAAGTTATCAACATATTCTGGAAATGAAGAAGCCTAATTAATACAGCAGATGATGGGATATTTTCCAGTAATTTCCACTTCCAATGGGAAATTAAGTCATTCTCTGAGATTTATTTCTAAATTTTACAATGAGAATTCACTGATCAAAGGAATTAGGGTACTTAAAGTAGGCATGACTAAGCTTCCATAGGAAACACAACTCCATAAGTTAAAAGTTGCTGACATGACCTATCAATCACCTAGAACTAGGCCAGCCTAATCTCTCCCCATCCTGGAGCTCAGGGACATTTGCGGAAGAGGGGGCGGTAAGATTGTAAGAGCAAAAGGATGGGAGGAGCAACGATTTGCAAGATTCTCAACAATATTTGGGGCCAAAGCAATCATAATGGGACTTTGCATGCCCTGCGCAATGTCCAATGCACTGTTGCCCCCATAAAGTCTAGCATCTGTTAAGGGCACCGAGACCCCTGGAGGCAAGGGATTGACAGCCATAGTAGTGATCCTATGCTTAAGGGGAACAAGAGAAAGGGCTTATGGAAATGCCACTGGGTCCTTTTATGTCATCGGAGAGGAGGACCCAGTGGAGAGTTAGGCGTACACAATAAAGGACTCTCTGGGAATTGGGGGGGAGGCACTGGGGGATGGGGAGGGAGAGGAGGGAGAGGAGGGGGTTTGGGGGGAGGGAGGGAACTGGTAAAAAAATTTTAAATGTATAATTAAATTTTTAATTAAAAAAATATTTAAAAAAAAAGTTGCTGACATGACTTGAATTGTATCTCCTCAAAAGACACGCTGAAGTCTGCACATCTGCTCAAGAGTGTGATCTAACTTGGAAATCAGTGATCTTTGCAGATGAAAGCTAGATGAGGTCATTAGGTGGACCACGATCCAATATGACTAGAAACTATGACAGCTAGCCAGCAGGAAAGAACCTTCCAGGCCACTTCCTTATAACAAGAGATTAGAAGCCAGTTAAATAGTTCAGTAAGTAAGACCCCTGCTCAAAAACCTAGTGATTTGGATTTGCTTCCTAGAAGCCCACATGGTAGACAAAGAGGACCTCCAAAAGTTGTCCTCTAACCTCTACCCATGTACCATGGCATACATCTCTCTCTCTCTCTCTCTCTCTCTCTCGTGTGTGGATGTGTGTGTGTGTGTGTGTGTGTCTGTCTGTCTGTCTGTCTGTCTGTCTGTCTAGATAAATAGCCATGTTTAAAAAGAAAGAGGGATTAGGATGCAGACAGGCAGGGAGAAGACAGTCATATGTGGCAGAAATAACAATGCCTCTAAAACCCAAGGTCTGCCACACGCTGCCAGCTAACATGAGAAGCTAGAAGACTAAGGAGGGAGTCCCCCCTACAGGGCAGCCTGAAAGACATCTTAATTTCAGACTCCTGGCCTCTAGAACTGTGAGAAAATGAAATCTCCACTGCTTCAAGCCAACCAATTTACACTATTTTGCTAAGACAGCCCTAGGGAGCTAAAGTAGTTTGTACGTATAACATGTAATCCAAATGGAGGGGATTGGGGAGAATCCCATGTCCACAGGTGTCAAGCTATGAAAGCCAGCTCACCTTTCCATCATAGAAAAGGCTTTCCAAATGAGCCTGGGGCATTCAAAGTCCATTAGCTAAGTCCCATTCTTGCATGGATGGCACTTAATGAGATTATGAGTGCAATGAGCTCCTGTTCCAAGTTGAATAGAAAACCCACGTAGTGAGACACATGTCTTCATTTCCAAGCAGCAAGCAGGCCCAATAACACCCAATTTACTCAATAGCATCCTTTGTATGATTTTATCTTATTTTACTTGACTTTTTTATTTCTTGGCAAAAAAAAAAAAAAAGTCCACAAAGTAACTGGCATATTTTCCTGAGCCTTGTATTACAGCTTTTATTCACTGGGACTTCCTTTGGGAGACACAAACTGATAGCCAAATGAATGAAATCTTAACACTAATCATGTGGACAATGCTGAGCTGATAAGGTAAATGTTAGCTTGAATTTTTAGTTCATTTGATCAGCCTAAGTGTGTGAAGGGAAACACAACAGGTGACCTTAGTGACCACTAGTATTATCCAGCTTTTCACAAATATGCACAAATCCTGGAAGGCCCTTTTCCAAGAGTAAGCATTCCTTGCAGAGCTCTTCAAAGAACATGCCGATGCTTCAGACTATATGACAACCAAGAGCTTTGGACTGCCCCACCCCCAGACCACCCTTGCTTCCTTTAACCACCATCATTTGGGCACTGGGCCATGGCCTCTAGCATGGGGTTGGGCTAGGATGAAAGAGGAAGCAGACCTGAGCCATTTAAGCTTTCTCTGGAAAGCATAAAATCTGAGTGACTCTTTGTCAGGCACAATGGCAAGTGAGAGAATCTCAGTACAACATCCTAGCACGTCAGAGGATCTGGAGTTCTAGTTCTTCTGGAGCTACGAAAAGAGAAAAACCATAAAAGATTCCCATAGACTGATATGGCTGACAGGTGTGTGAACTAGAAACTGTCCACAGCTATCATGACGCATCCAGCCAGAACTGAAAGTCTTGAAGACAAAGTCTTCCTATTTCTCTCTAGACTCCACTCAAGACCTCTCAACGACTGCCTGCTAATTCTCCCAAGATCCTACCAGATCAATTTTTCAATCTTATGACAATGCATACAATGCAATACAGTCATTCTGGTTTTCATTTCCAATACAGTAATCAGTAAATGATTAAAGAGAGTCAATACTAAGTAAAGCAGGTTAATACTAGGTAATTTTGCCCATCTGTTAGTTCTGAACACATTTCATGGGGCTAGACTCATCTGTGATGTTTAGGCAAAGTTTCTAAAATGTGCTTCTGAAATTGGTAAATCTTCAGTTTACAATGGATTTATCAGGATATAACCTCACTTTAAGTTCATGAGCATCTGCAACATAAGGAAATAAAATCTACTTATCTTCCACAGTATCTATAATGTTGGTAAGGATTTCATCTAGGATATTCATACTTGGATATTTAGCCAATACTTACCAACACCCCTTTTCTGGCATCTGGGCAATAGAGACACCTCAACAGAATGTGGCTGGAAAACAAGTGTCACTTCGGAGACTCATAGGGCCATCTGAAGTGTATTTCTGGCAACTTGCATTATTCACTCTGTGCCACTCCCTCCTCCCAAGGATCAGAAACACTGAGCTGCTGCATCACTAATGCATTAAGTTTCCCTTGAACACAACACACAGATCTTCTTGCATCTTACAGGAAAATAACCCCTCCAGCCTTATGATTCTGTTGTGGAAAGAAGGAAGTCTCAGTAGCTCAGTAGCACTAAAATCCCTGCCTTTGGCCCTTCCTGTGGACAGGCTCCTCTTTATATATACATTAATTTGTTCAGTCTGGCCCCAGTCACATGTTGTAGATCTGCAAGCTTCATACCTTCACTTGGCCCATCTCTGCTGTGACCATGAACTTATCTTACCTCTGTCTATGTAAGATAAGTTTATCAACAACCATATTTCCCCTTTGAATGGAATCAGTCTGGCATTCCCAAATATATGCAACACCTCTATGGTATGAATACTTTTCCTGGGGAGATGCCACATAACAACGATCCACCCCAGCCAAGAGTTCCATGAGAGACCTAAGAAGCTATTACACTAAGGTCTAGTACTTCCAAAGACATGTTACTGAAATGATCAACACACTTTGAGAAGAACTACAAAAAGGGTGTGAGGACCCTACACAAGGAACATGAAGAGCTCAGAGAGGAAATGAGTAAGTATATGACCTTATATGAACAGGAAAACAATAAAAATTATCTGAGATTAAAAAGGAAATAGAGGGAAAAAGAAAAAGGTTAGAACAGGTTAAAAAACAAAGCCAAACTAAAATTCAGCTGGAATTCAAAGCTAAACTAACTGAAATTGAAAAACCAATAGAGAGTATCACATACAACACAGATCAAGCAGAAGATAGACTGTCAGATCTGGAAGGCAAGTTGACAGAACCAGTTCATTCAATTAAAGAAGCTGAAAAGTCTAAAAGAGTAGGGGGAGGGGTCGGAGATATGGCTCAGGGGTTAAGGCTTTTTCTCACAAGTAGAATGTCCTGATTTCAGATCCCAGATTCCACATAAAAATGCCAGATGGAAATGATGATTGCCTGTACTTTTTGTCCTGGAAGGCAGAGCCTGGAAAACTCTAGAGCAAAGCAAAGAGGAGGTAAATAATTCAGGGTAATTCCCAAAATCATCTGTAGGTCTCTACAAGCACACACAGTCCATCTGATTCACACACACACACACACACACACACACACACAAACACACAATCTAAAAAATATAAAAACTGAAGGGAAAATTAAAGAGCTATGCAATACCACAAAGAAGCCAAACCTACTCATTCATGGAATCTCAGAACAAGAAAACACTTCAGCTCAAATCTTTCAATCAATCATGAATGAAAACTTCCTACATTTAAGGAAACACTGCTCCATCCAAGTATAAGATGTATATTACACACCATCAAATATGATCAAAATAGCACAAGGCAAATAATAGTAACAATATCTCAAATACAGGACAAAGAAAACATTCTGAGAGTTGCAAGAGAGAAAAACCAAGTCATATTTAAAGACAAGCTTATTTGAATAACAGCTGACTTCTCAATGGAAGGAGCAAAAGCCAGAAGAGTTTGGAAAAGCATTCTTTAAGTCATGAAAAGTCACAAATGCCAACCCAGGCTGCTATATCCCGTCAACTATCAGTCATGAATGAAGGTGAAAGAAAAATATCTCCCAACAAAAATAAGCTAAAATCCTTCTTATCTACCAAACCAAGTCTGCAAAAAATGCTAGCAAAAAAAATTCTCAAAACAGATGAAATTGGTCACCACACTCAAGAGGATAAAAAGAACAAATAATGCCAATACAGCTACCAGGTAGAGAACTGCCTACACACACACACACACACACACACACACACACACACACACACATTTTTAAAAAATGAAAGGAATAAACAAAAACTTCTCAATTATAACTTTAAACAGCAATGTGATCAACTCCCCAGTCAAGAGATATAGGCTAACAGCATGGATCAAAAGCTACAACCCACAATATGCTGCCTTCAAGAAACACACCTCACTTGAAAGACAGGCACAATCTCAGGGCCAAAGGAGGGTCAAAGCTCCAAGCAATGCAACTAGGAAGCAAGCACAAAACAGACTTCAAATCAAAATAAACCATAAGAGATGCAGAAGGACACTACATACTCATAACAGGAACAAAATACATCAAGAAGAATTCACAATTCTAAATATATATGCTCTAAGCATAGGCTTACCTCCATTTGTTAAATAAATACTACAACTTTTTTTATTCAATTGTGCATGCATGCACGTGTGTATGTGTGTGTGCACATGTGTATGTATGTGTGTGTGCGTATGTGTGTGTGTGTGTGTGTGTGTGTGTGTGCATGTGTGTGTGTATGTGTGTGTGTAGAACCACGCGCGAATTTGGGAACCACCATGGACGCCTCCACCTCCTCCTTGTTTACTCTGCCCCAGGATTCACAGGTTCCGCCCTATCAGGACCAGAAATGCAGGCCACCCCCACTTCCGCCGGGCATCTATACGTGAGGTCTTTCCCCTTGATCATGATAGATAGTTTTGCTGGGTATATCAGCCTGGATTGACATATTTTGCTCATTCAATACTTGAAGTACATCTCTCCAAGCTCCTCTTGCTTTTACTGTTTCCATTGAAAGTTATTTGTTATTTTAATAGATTTACCTTTAAAAGTAACTTTTTTTTTCTCCATGAAGCTCTCAGCACCATTTCTTTGTCTTGAATGTGGAGTGTTTTGACTATTATTTGCCGTGGTGAGTTTCTATTTTGGTTATATCTGTTTGGGGTGCAGAATGCCTTTTGTATTTGGATGGACCTCTCTTTCTTTAGATGAGAAAAGTTTTCCTTGATGATAATTTGAAAAATTTCCTCAGGTGTGGTATTTTGGGATTCTTGCTCTGGTATTCCATGAATATGCATGTTAGGCTTCTTCAGGGTATCCCATAACTCTTGAATATTTCTCTTGAGTATCTTTTTGGCTTTAACAACCTCTTTCATTGAGCTGGTTAATTCTTCCACCTTGTCTTCAAGATCTGAAATTCTATTTTCTGCTTCACTCATTCTGCTAATAAGAGTCTCTGTTGAGTTCTGGGTTGAAGATAACTTGTCTTTTAGTTCACTTTTAAACTCTGCTTGAGACTGTTTTGACTGTTCTATGCCCATTTTTGTTTCTTGAACTGTTTTTCTCAACTCCTCCACGTGTCTGTTGTGTTCCTGTTCAAAGTGGTTGATGCGATTATTTAACTCCTCTCGGATTTCCTCTTTCATAGTATTGATCTGTTGAATTCTGATGAGCAATGTGTCCTCCCTGGACCACAAGCGTCCCGGGCAGGAGGAAAGTTATGTAGAAGAATGAAACTGGTCCTTTGTTTCCCTGCACAAAAATCAACTCCGAATGGATCAAAGACCTTAATGTTAGACCAGAGACTATAAAATTCCTAAAAGAAAAACTAGAAAATACCCTTAAATCTACTGGCCTCTACCAGCATTTTCTTAATAAGACCCCAAAAGGCACAGAGAATAAGTCCAACACTAAACAAGTAACACTATATGAAGTTAAAGATCTTTTTCTCAGCACAAGAGACTATTAATTAAGCAAAAAGGCAATATACAGAATGGGAGAGTTTCTTTACTCACCACATATCCAAAAGAGTACTAATATTCAGAGTACACAAAGAACTTAAAAAGTTAAATACCAAAGAAGAAAACAACCCCATTAAAAAATGGGCTATAGAGCTGAAAAGAAACTTCTCACAAGATGAAATTCAAATGTCTAACAAACGCCTTTAAAAGTGTTCTTCCTCTCTGGTCATTAGGGAAATGCAAACGAAAACCACACTGTGATACCATCTCACTCCAGTCAGAATGACTATGATCCAAAACACAAACAACAGCAAATACTGTCATGGGTGAGGGGAGAAGGGAACCCTCATACATGCTGTTGGGATTGTAAACTCATACAACCTCTTTGGAGATGGATTCAGAAGTTTGGAAAAAAAGTTAAAAATTGAAATTCCATACAACCAGCTATACCACTCCTGGGAATATTCCCAAAGAACACTGCATCCTGCAACAGAATCATGTACACTCATGTTCATAGCATTCCTTTTCACAATTACAAAGAAATGGAACCAATCTAGATGTCCAACACTTGATGAACTTATTAATGAAAATGTGATACATTTATACAACAGAATACTATTCAGCTGTCAGGAAAGATGAATTAATGAAATTTGCCAGTAAATGGATAGAACTGGGAGAAATCATACTGAGTGAAATAACCCAGACACAGAAAACCTGATGTATGTTCTTCTTTATAAATAGATCCTAACATTAAACCTTCAGCTTATTGAAATCAAACAGAAACTCTCACAATATCCACAAACTGTAAGGGAACACAAGGGTGGTAGTGGTGGGAAAAGATCCTAAAAGAGCAGAAACTAAAGAATATGGTAAACAGTTTAAAAAGGCATTTTGTTGGCTCAGGGGTTAAGACTGTCTTACAAGCAGAAGGTTCTGAGTTCAGATCCCCAGTCCCACATAAAAAAATACCAGGCAGGGGCTGGAGAGGTGGCTCAGGGGTTAAGCCTCCGCCTTGCAGGCGGAAGGTCCTGAGTTCGGATCCCAGATCCCACGTATAGACGTCAGGCAAAAGTGGGGGCAGCCTGCGCTTCTGGTCCTGGTAGGGCGGAGCCTGTGAATCCCGGGGCAGAAGGAGGTGGAGGCGTCCATGGTGGTTCGCGAATTCGTTCGTGGTTCTACACATACACAGACACACACAGACACACACACGCGCGCGCACATACACACGCACATGCACACAGTTGAATAAATAATAATAATAATAAAAAATTAAAAAAAATACCAGGCAGAACTGGTGAGTGGAGCCTGGGAAATCCCAGAGTAAAGCAAGGAGGTAGAAGCAATCCAGGATGATTCCCAAAGTCAAAGTCACTCTTGGTCCTCCTTAGGAACACACAGTTCTTCTCTCTCTCTCTCTCTCTCTCTCTCTCTCTTCTCTCTCTCTCTCTCTCACACACACACACACACACACACACACCACATACACAAAATAAATTTTTAAAAAATATTAAGAAACGTCTTAAAGGAGAGGGCAGAATAGGATAGGACACAGTAGTGAGTGGAGTTAGCCTCCAGGAAACAAACACCTGCTTATTAGTCCCTAAACCCCCTCCCCCTCCATGACAGAGAACACATGCCCAGTACTGTAAACTAGTCTAAACAACAGTGGATGGAGAGAAAATTGACAGTAGACAGAATCAGATGCATCAATACTAACCACAAACACCTAGAGTTAAGAAAAGGGCTGGAGAAATGGCTCAGGGGTTAAGCCTCTGTGGAAGGTCCTGAGTTCGGATCCCAGATCCCATGTATAAATGCCAGGCGGAAATGAGGGCGACCTGCATTTCTGGTCCTGGTAGGGCGGAGCCTGTGAATCCCGGGGGAGAGTAAACAAAGAGGAGGTAGAGGTGGTCCATGGTGGTTCCCGAATTCACCCATGGTTCTACACACACACACACACACACACACACACACACACACACACATACACACACACAACTGAATAAATAAAAAAAATTTAAAAAACACCTAGAGTAAACTTCCATCTAAACACCTCTCATTTTATTTTTAGATAATAAAAATCTCAATATCCAAACAAGACATAGCTTAGTGCAATGGAAGAGCTATGAAATAGACAACAGCAACCAACCAGAAAGCAGCCAGAATCAGCCCAACCAAATCTCTTCCCATTCTAAGTTTCAAGAAGGGGTGGTAAGATTCTAAGAGCCTAATAATGGACACGTCCACCTCTAGCCAAGATATTCTACTCAAGGAAGGGCTAGAATGAGACTTATCTTTACCAGACCTGCACAATGGCTGATATGTTAACATTCCCCCATAGACTAGCAAGGAACTCAGGAGAAATAATTACATGCAATCGGAACTTAGTGGTTAAGGCTAGACAGGTAAAGGGGAGTCCCCTATCAGGGGGTCTACCCAAGGAAAGGGCACTTAATCTATCACAGAAGCCTGAGCCCCTACTGAAACAGAATAATCCAAAGGGAATCCTGGGGCCCACAGAAGCAGGCAAGAGAATTGGAGGGATGGAGATGAGTGGGAGGGAGTGGGATAGATTGATGAAGGGAGGGGAGGATGAGAAAGGAAAAAGCGGAGGCAGGGAGGGGGGAAAGAGGGGAAACAGGGACAATCACTCATTATGTTTGTGAAAGTAGAAAAAAGTTAAAAATAAAAAATAATTAAACTATGAGAAAAAAAGTCTAAGGCAAAATCTCATGTTACTGGATTATTAAAGGACTTTAATACTCAGTTTCTTTAAAATTAAAACTTTTCATGAATAAAAGATTCTATACCTAGAAAAAAGTCTATTCTTTCAAGGTGCAAAGTGGGGTATTCAGCAACAAAGTCTTGTGTTATCCTCAACATATTGTTCAAACACACACACATACACACATCTTGCAAAAATGTTTAAAAAATGACTCAATCTTTACATATCATTCATGTGGGCATTCACCATTTTCTGTATAGCTAAACCCTCTTAAAAGACAATACATTTTAATACTGAAAGGAGATCTGCTGTGATTGCTACTGCATGTAAGTATTGTGTGAATACTTTTCCTGTGAAGAAAGATGCTACCCAACTGTCTCCCCACCCCAGACAGAAGTTGCACAACAGACCAAAGTCGTGATTAGGCTAAGCTCCAAATTAACGAACCAACAAGTTCATCGGGCTTACTTACAGGAACAGGGGTGAGAGTTATTTATAAGGCTAGTGGAGATTCAAAGTCAGTTACGTCAGAAAACCCACCCAGCATGGCTGACAGCTTCCCCCCTGGCTATGTTGATGGAATCCCTTTTCAATTAACCTTCCTCTGCCCATATACGCTAGTGCTTCCCTCAGACCTCAAGGCCCAAGGGCACACATAATTAGAGCAGAATCATATACTAATGACTGGGAGATGCTCCAAACCAGGTCAGAATCCCGGGTGGGAGTCCAATGACCCTCTCTATCTTCTCTGTCTGTGAAGGAACATCCATGACAACAGGTGCAATCTTGATGGTCTCAGACAAACATGCTGGTTGTTTGTTCCAAGAAAATGCCACACGACAATGGATGAATACTGGATCGGAAAAGTCTCCAGCAAGGTTAGTTCTTGGAAAAGCAGGTAAATAATCCATATACAAGGACTTCAGCCTGAGATGTTCGATGAGAATCCACCTTCCCTTTGGAAAGGGGGTCTTTGCAGAGATGATTTATCTAATACTAAGTCATTTTGTGTTCTCTGGTTGGAGCCAGAAGGCTGGAACAGCAAGAGACTCAGAGCCAGGAGGCGGATGACCTGGCAGAGATGGAACAGCCAAGGGTGGATGCGTGGAACAGACAGTAGCAAGTGCGCAAGCTGGTTTCAGGGAGGCTGAGAGGGAGGAGCCCCTATCCGGCTGCGTTGGTGGAACTTCTGCCACGCAGCCTGACAGGGAGAAGAGTCAAACAAGGGGCTTCTAGAGCCAGGCATTCAAATGAGGTTTCCTCTCGGCACTACCTGAAGGAACCTCAAAGATACAATGATGATGGCGGCTGGAGGTGAATCGTTCAGTGACAGGAGTGGGGACACACACTGTTTTAGAGCCCAGAGAAAACATGGGGCATATATGAAGACCATGTGCATCAGGAACAAGGTGCTGCCTGCTCACTAACAAGGGCAGATGGCATTGAAAGGAACAGCTTTGTTCTGTCAAGTGCTTGGTGGGCTTGTGAAAGTCACCAGAAGTCAGAGAAGCAGCCTGACACCTGATGACAACCCACAGGATTCAACTTCAATTGTGACCAGGCATCATTTAGATTCATAGCTCAAGTTTCCTAGCACAGATGCCAAAGACTTCAAGCGCAGTATTTCTCCACTCTGAGCAGTAATTCTCCACGCTGGTTCCTTCTGTAAGTCACATGCCCCTGAGTTCAGTTATTGCGAATCATTCGATCATTTAGCTGCTCTCTTTGCAGTGGTTCAGTTCTATAGTCGGTCTTCAAGGTTTTGCTAATTTCTTAAAGACACACGCACACACACACACACACACACACACACACACACACACACATACACACACACACTTCACTGGATTTCTGAAGTGGGGACGGTACAGACAGCAACAGGGACAACGCTCATTCACCCTCTCAAAGCGGCAAGGCAAGAGCCAGCCAAGGACTTAAGACTGATTCCCCCTCCCAGACAGTGGTCAGCAACCTGTAGTCTTGCAGGAGGATTTTCCTGGTTCTCAGTGTTAGGAACGGGGCCCTGGGACTTGCTGGGGGGGGGGCAGGGGTTCTGGCTTTGGAAAAGCAGGAAGTGAGCCTCTTCACCCATGTTCTTTATTATTATTATTATTAATTTTATTTTTTTACATTGTTACACAAGCTCAATGGGTAGGTATCCTTGCCCCCCTCTTTTTCCCTTTCCCTCTTCCCTCTCCTCCTCCTTCTATTCCCCATCCCATTCTCTCTCCCATACCTCCTCCTTCCCCTTCCCCATTCACTTCTCCCTCCCCTGTTGGGGTTTCTCTCCTTCTCCCTCCCACCCTCCAGAACTTCAGCTTATACGGACCCTGAAGCTCCCTCTGAGTCATCTACATTAGTGGGGGTTCAGGACTCTGTGGCATACCTTAGGGCCCTTTCTTGGGCTGCCCACTAATGTAGGAACTCCACTGTCTGTCTAACCCCTTGTCTCTAAGGATCCTACTGCCTGAAGCCATCTCCCCTGAGATCCACACTAGTCTATGGGGGCTGGTTGACATACAGCCATTGTGCAGGGCAGGGAAGGTCTGTTCATATTGCAGTGAGATCCTGGTTTCTACAGCCCAAACTTGAGTGGAGTATACCTTATTTTCCTCCAACATTTCCTCCTACTTGGGAGTGGGCCTAGTAGAAGGATGCAAATTTACCTAATCTCTTTAAAAAAAAAAATCTTGTGGGATTCTGTTTTTCAGGTTGAGGGCATAGATAGCTCTAGGCTGCTTCCACCCCTCTCACCCAGGCCGTGCCTCAAGGGAACATCATGCGGTTTGAATCTTCCCAAAGTCTTCTCCAAATATTTGCAGAAAACCAAATATGACCACCAGGCCACACATGTCACTGTTAAAAACCCAGTTCCAACGCCACCAGCTCAGCCCAAGGCACGTCTCAGAACAAGCAGGAAACAGACCCTGGGCACAGGCTCCGTCACTGGACCACATCCCCTCTTGGCTCTTTTCTATTTTGCATCTCAGAGAGACTTGACTCAGCAAGAGAGGGGATACCTACACATCAGCCTCGCTAGAAAGCGTGGGTGGAAAGTAGAGAAATGACTGCTCACAGCTGGTCCGTCATAGCGGCATGTACCCCAGTGTCTTCCTAGTACCCGAAACAGTCCCATTTGCCCTGGTGACGAGTGGAAAAGGAAATCACTTTCATCAGTCTTTGTGTACTAAGTTCATGGCACTTAGAGGCGCGCAGTTCGGTGGGTACACATAGCTTATTTCTGGTCACTTAACCAATCCTCTCTGGTGAGTAAATGCCAACTAGCTCCTCCTAAGGCAATAATCCATCCCTTGTAACAAATGGTGGCAAAAAAACAAAACAAAACAAAAAAACCCCTTGACTATCCTGAAACTGAAGCTAAAACTGTAAACCATGACTGTGGGGGAAGAACTGAGAGTGTGGCATCCCTGTCCTTGTCCCCGCAAGTGACCATGCACGCCCTCGACTAGTGGACACACAAAATGGACACTGTCGCTCCCCTCCTTCTCATTGCACCAAGGTGCCCCATGGGACTTAGGAACACCATCTGAATTGCTTGAGGGGCCAATGTGCAGCGCCCCAACTCCCAGACAGGGACTTTGAAACTCAGAAAGGTTCAAGAATGTATCTCCTTGTATTGCTGTGAAGTGTCAAATTCATGTCCAGAAGGGGGAAAGGAGGACCAACAAAAGCCAGTTATGCTTGAACATGCTACAACCAAACCTAATACTTTGAGTAATGATTTTAAAAATAACTCTTTACATTTTTCTGTTTTTTCTTAAATATCAAAACTTTATTATTTCAAAAGGTTTGAAATAGGAGGACACGTTTCCAAACTAACATTCCTAAACTATAACTAGAAATGTAACATTACAGAGTATCTCATAAAATACAAAAATGGAAATAAATATTATGATTTTGTTGTAGTTATTGTTTCTTTCTTACCCCATTCTATCCAAAATCCACAACCAAGTCCACATTTTCTGGCTATAAGGTTCATACCACCACACAAATCTTCCAACACAGTAAGCAAAACTAATCACCCAATTATGTGTAATATCACTATCCACCAAACTCTTGGCCATCTCTACTGAAATCACACCAATATATCCAAGCTTACCTCTGAATCCTACCTCACAGGATTTGTCAGCCGACCCAAACATTTCAGGCCCATAAGAAGCTATATAATAAATTTAGCATATACAACAAGCTCCACAATCTCATCAGAATTCCAAGCCAAATACTCCAGACAAGAGTTTAATGCTAGGATCCACATATATGAAAGAACATGTTGCGTTTATGTTTCTGCATCTGTGGTTCTGCATAATGTGACCCAACATTATATTTTCTGGCTCCATCCATTTGCTAGAAATTTCTACATACTGATAGCTGAATAATATTCCATTGTGTATATTTACCACAGTTTCAGTACCCATTCTTCTGTTGATAGACATGTTGTTGATCCATTTTCTTGCTATTGTAAAGAAAGCTGCAAGGAACATGAAGGAACAAGTTTTTGTACTAAGATGTAGAGTCCCTTGGGAATACTCCCAGTAGGAGTATATAGCTGGGTCATATGATAGCTCTATTTTTAACTTTCTGAGGAGTCTCCATGTTGATTCCATAAGGACCGTACTAGCTCACGCCTACCAGCACTAAGTAAGTGTTCCCTCTTCTCCCTTTCCTCTCCAACATTCATTCATATTTGGTTTTGATCTTAGCCAATGTAACTGGTGTACCACGGGGTAGTTTTAATTTGCATTTCCCTGATGATTAGGGACATTGAGCATTTTTAAAAATATTTGTTTAACTCCGAAGCCTATTTTTCAATTGAATTGTTTGTTTTCTTGGGATCCAATTTTTTTAGTTCTTTGTAAACTCTGGAGATCAATCCTTTGTCAGATTCATAGCTAACAAAGACCTTCTTCCCTTCTGTGGGTTGTCTTTTCGTACAATGGAGAGTTCCTTTTGCAGAACAGAAACTTTTTAATTTCATGAAGTCCCACTTGTTTATTTTTAGTCTTAGTCCCTTGGCATTTGGAGTTCTACTCAAGCGTATTTCTGTGAACTCAAGCATATTTCCCACTCTGCGTTCTAAAACTTTCAAAGTTTCTGGTTTAACACTGAGCTCTCTGATCCACTTGGAATTAATTTTTGTACAAGGTGAGAGGCAAGAGTCAATTTTCATTCTTCTACATGTAGAAGTCCAGATTTCCTGGGGGCTGGAGAGGTGGCTCAGGGGTTAAGCCTCTGCCTTGCAGGCGGAAGGTCCTGAGTTCGGATCCTAGACTCCACGTATAGACGCTGGGCAGAAGCCGGGGCGGCCTGCGCCTCTGGTCCTGGTAGGGCGGAGCCTGTGAATCCCGGGGCAGAGTAAAACAAGGAGAAGGTGGAGGCGGTCCATGGTGGTTCCCGAATCGTTCATGGTTCGACACATAGACATATATACACACGCGCACTCATGCACAATTGAATAAATAATAAATAATAAAAAAATTTTAAAAAAAGAAGTCCAGATTTCCCAACGCCACTGTTGCAGATGCTGACCTTTCTCCAGTGTGTATGTTTGGCGCCTTTGTGAAAAATCAAGTGACTGTAGGTAAGTGAACTTATATCCACGTCCTCTGTTTTAATCCACTGATTATAAGAATCTGTTTGACGGGGCCAGCAAGATAGCCAGTGAGTAAGGCACCTATTGGAAAACCTGGAAGGAGAGGAACGACCTCCGGCCTTCACCTGTGCAGCTAGCATGCATGTGCACACCTTCTCTCTCTCCTCCTGTCTCTCTTTCCCCCTCTGTCTCAGTGTTTCGCTCAAATAAATTAAAATTTTATGTTTGAGTTGCTGTCTTGAGTTTCAATAAAAAAAATTCATTACATAAGTTTTCGGCTTGGGATTAGGATAGAATTTCTAACAATTTCTGAAATAACTCTAAATGTACTTTTGCCGTCTTGTACTATGTATTTATGCAAAGCAGCATTCTCAGCAGTGAGGGCTATGAAATCAAAATATTGATTCACTCTGAAAACATCAATGATACTTTGTAATCTGTAATATCAAGTATTAATAAGTAATAATTAGAAGCACATCCATCTCATTGGTATGCAGATGTGTAGAGTATACCATGTAGAAGAATTTTAACTTGGTTATGCTTTTGTATGTATGGTGGGGGAGAGTGGGGAAGCACAGGAATGTGAGGGTCCGTGTATAGAGGTCACATCATGGTGGAGAAGGCATGGAAGCAGGAGTGACTCAGTCTATACTGGGTGGAACATGTGCTGACGGGTCACGTGACAATAGACCAGGAAAACTGAACAAGCTAGACCTGCACCAGAAGCTGGGAATAACCTTCAAGGTTTGCTCCTAGAAATCTCCTTCCCTCCTAACGGCTCCACAGCCTCCACCAGCTGGGAACAAAGCAAATAGTTTGTTTTTCTTTTGTAGGCTGCAGACACAGGTGAATTTCAAAGTTCAATTGAGTGAGAATCCATCTATATGCTATTGCTATAACAAAATATCCAAGACTAAGAATTATAATGAATAGAGGCTGGGAGTTTCCAAAACATTGTTAGTTTTTTTGTGAGGGTCATCTTCCTGTACCCTAACTTGGTAGAGGGCTGAAACAAGATCACCAATACTTCAGCAGTCATGTAATTACTTATTTATTTAACGGGGGGAGAAAATGGTAAAGAGAAGGTGTGCACGTGGAAGTTAGAGGACAACTTTTGGAAGTCAGTTCTCTCCTTCCACCATGTGGGTTCTGGGCACTGGACTCAAGTTTCTAGATTTATGCACAAATACTATAGCCACTAAGTCATCGCTAAATATGACTCAAAACTCTGGCAAATACATACACCTCACATTCTATTTCTGTTGGACAGTAGTGGTGAAAAAGGATTGCTGAGGCACAAAAATATTTTCAAGTGAATTGCTGTGAATTCCATAGAGAGTCAGAACTCAAGCCATGTCTGACAGCCTGGGCAAGACTCACCAGGTAGGTAAAAATCTGTAAAGCTGGAATTGCACCACCGCACATGACTTTCTGCAAACATCTTTCCCCTCGTAAGATCTTCCTTTGTCACTATCTCCTAAGAAGGAGCTATGCAGAGAGAAAATCAGACAGAGCCATAAGCAGAAACTGTATTCGATGAAGAACTTTCCATTCTCTGATCTGAAGCAGTCATAAGCACATTTTTTTACTCCCACTATCACATCAGGATGCACCCGACTAAAAACAGTGAAACTCATATGATCTGTATCTTCACTCACTCTGATATCCTTTCCTTGCCAACAGTATTTGAAGTGATGAAAATCATCACTGAGCAACTCCCCAAATGATGTCATCCAAAACGCCGCAAGTTTCGTTATCTTACACGGGGACTCATGGGTATGCACATACGTCTAAGTGAAAAAAGGCAAAAGACATGGTACCTCAGCTAGTTTTCTTCTCAGCTCTAAGGAGGGAAAGCCCATGTACACATAGTACCTGAACCCCAAATGTCACTGAGCTTGGGCACCATGTGCCCAATGGGGAGAGATCTGTCTCTCAGCAGGATCTCACCAGTGCCCTCAAACCTTCCACTAAATCACAGCCATTCAGGAAAGACACCTGGCTGCTCGCCCTTTCAAGTCTAAGATGCCTATCTCACCTGAAGTCCACTGCTGAAGCATCCACACCAAGACCACAGAAACCTATAGGCAGGATGCAAGCAAGCAGAGTCAGGCCCCGAGCATCCAGGACAGCTAGCAGGCAAGTGCGCAGGAAACTCCGGTTCTTTCCAGAGCCGTTTATTCTTGCATATGACTCTAAAAGAGTGAACTGTCAGTTTCAGTAGAAGGTAAGGCAAAGGAAATACCGTCAGACTCATCCCCAAACAGCTGTTAAAATAGTAAGAAAGAAGATCAAAAGTAGATTCATGGGCTGGGGAGAAGGCTCAAGGTTAAAGCTTTTGCCTCACAAGCAAAAGGGCCTGAACTCAGATCCCACATAAAAAATGTAAAAATGCCAAGTATATACGACTGCCACCTCAACTCCGGCCGGGGAAAGTAGAGTGCATGGGAAACCCCAGAGAGAAGCAATAAGGAGGAAGAGCGATTTAAGATGTTTCCTGAAGTCACCCTTGGACCTCCACAGACACACACACTCAAGTGCGTTCTGGTACACACGCACACACACGCACACAGATTCGTGTGAGGATTTACCTCTGCAAGCTTCAGCATAGTGTTAGTAATACCAAATCCAGCAGGAGTTATGATAATTCATTATGCTTAAAGCCTGACACTTAGAAGCACTCGAGGCTGCTTCCGTTGCATTTCCTGTTTCCCGCCGTGTAAAGCAGAGAGCTATGAGCTACTTTGCACCGGTCCAACTCATTTTCCCCCAATGCCTGCAGGAGGGGCATCGGTTATCTTTCATCCCCCTCACAATGGGCGTGAAAGGGGGCTTTGTCTGAGAAAGGATACTTGTGGTGGCTGCGGAACATATGTCTCAGTAATCCCGGGACAGAAGTCAGTTGTCCCCCGTCACAAGGGAGCCCTAACAACCCCAGGCGCACCATTTGTTCGCTGGCCGCGTGGGCCGCATCCCGGCCAAGGCGCGCGCTGGGACGCGGTGGCAGGCTCTGGGCTGGGCTTCCTGAGTCAGCGCACAGCAGATGGGCAGCCCTCGGGGAAAGGAAGCGCTTCTGAGATCCTCCTGTCTTCAGTCTTCCAAATGGGCTTGGCTATAAAAAGCAAATTAAACAGCCATTGTTCCTGTCCTCCACGAAGTTGGCATCCTAACATCCTGCCCCATACCAAAGGCTCCCGGATGTTTGCTGCTGCCGGGGGATGACGCCTGCCACCGTTTACAGCAGTCACAAAAGCACCTCCCGGTCCTTCCTTTTAGCTGAGGGTCTTTTTTGTTTTGTTTTGTTTTTTCTTTTTCCATCATGACATATACTGGGCTGAAGCATGCTTTCTTGTTAACACTAGCAACCTTTCCCTCGCTGGGAGAAGCCTGTCTGAGGTCTTTCTGATGGGCTCGGCCCTCTTAGCCAGAGGGGAGGCTGAAGGCCCACTCTTGAACCCCCCTCCCCCCATGATCGTTCTCAGCGCGAATCACACTTCTTGTAAGAAACTTCATTGAAAAAAAAAGTCATCAGCCCACTCTCAATCTAAAGCAGAAAACATCAAACATTTTCCAAAATGACACAGGTGATCACAAACTCACTATATTCGTGTATAAAACACTAAAATAATAAAAAAAAAAAGTAAGAAAAGACAGTGCAGAGAGAAAAAGGTGGTGAGTCTCTGTAAGGTGAAGCTCAAAGAAACAAACTGGAAATACAACACAGGCAGGTTCAAATCTAGCACAGAAGAGGAAAATCAGGAGAAAGACAGGAAAATGGGAAAAGAGGGACAGAGAGGGGGAGAGGGTGACTTGCGTTTTGTTTGTGTATTTCTTGCTCCATACTGTTTCCCCCAAGATCTTCACTTGCTGCATGTTCAGTTTTCACTGAAGTCTGACATCTACCAACCAGTTACTGGAAGCTAAGCAATGCAGAAAGTTTTACAGAAGCATCTAAGTGTCTTCTTCAGAGACTATTCAAATGTAAACCAGAGGACAAGACGGTGCTGTTTCTATTGGGTAGGCTAACCTATGGTCCTACAGGCAGCATTAGCTATGGGCTTTACTTGTAAATGGAATTAATGGCTTACCAAGTACAAGAAAAACATGCAACACATTTCACTTCTAAGACCTGAGGCCAAGATCTTCACTTTAATAAACCTCACATGGTTCCAGACACAAGATGCCAAAGGACAAAACAGACTTTAACCATAGGAGACAGGGAGTGTTTTAAAATGTCTTGCTCATCTTTCAGAGTGAAGGCTATTTTAAGCACTATCACAGTTCATGCCTAGCGGTTCTCTAAACCATTGCTGAAGTGGGGGAGAAGGGGGCTCTGAGGCTTCTAACCTCAGCCCTCACATTCAGGTTTTTCAAAATGAAACCTCCATTTATATTTTCTGAGCAGCTTCTCTGTATGGTCAAGAGGATCTTTTCTCAGAAAAGAAGAGGTGTTTCTGATAAATAAAGAACCAAAGCAGGAAGTAAGCCAGTGACCCAGCAATGGACCAGAAGACTAGAGAGTGGTAGAACAGGGACGGATCTTCCAGAACAGTTCACGCTCCTTCAGCCAGAGCTCCTCAGTGCTCCCGGCCTCTCCCCCAGCTCTGAGAACCTCGAATGACGGCGCCAGCTGAGATTTCTATGATGCCGTGTCCTCTCTGCCTGGTGCCACAGTGAAGCCGTGTCCTCTCTGCCTGGTGCCACAGTGCTGACTGAGCTAATGTTGCAGACTATGCAAACCACATTAGCTACCTATGGCTGCTGCGATAATTTTCCACAAATGCAGCGATTTAAAGGATGCAATTCAGGGGCCTGTGCTAGAGCTCAATGGGAGAGCACCTGCTTTGCATGTAAGCGGTCCTGGGTTTGATCCCCTAGCATTTCTAGGGGAAAAATACATAGAAGTCCATTTATTTAGGGGTTCCAGCTTCTAAAGGCTATCCACCCCTACCGTGACTCACAGCCCCTTCTTCCATCTTCCGGTGGCAGATTGGGTCCTTTTCATATCCATCTCTTTAAATCACGCACTTTCTCCCTCTTGCACTTTTATTTGTGGGTGTGCTATTGAACCTATAGCTTTGAATATGCCCTGTCAGTGCTTTAATTTGCAGTCCTCCTTACTTAACCTCTGGAATAGTTGGAATGATAGGTCTACATCCCAGGTGGATTTTTTTTTTCCTCTTTCACTTTATAGGCTCCTCGTATTGACCTAGATGGTCCAGAACATTCTTTCTATGCTAAAGTCAGGCGGTTGACAACTTTAAGTCTCCTGTTGCTGTGTAACAGAACACTCAGCTTCTGGCGATTAGGGCACAGATGTCTTTGGGGGAGTTTTAGAGTCTGCCTGCCACCCAAGCAGACAGGATCTAAGTTGAGAAAAATGTATCCTCAAGACGAGCACATACAGAAGTATCTTGACAGCACTGGGCCGTCAGTGGTCGCTGTGGATCAGGGGAGGTCATCATGAAACCGGAGCAGATGGCAGCACTCCACGGTGGTGCAGCTTGTTTGGTTTGGTTTGGTTTGAGACAGATCCTTGCTGTGTAGGCCAAGTAGGTCTTGAACTCAGAATCATTCTCCTCAGCCTCCCAAGTACTGGAACTACAGGCAAGTGCATCATCATGAGGAGATATTTGATCTGTAAGAGCTAGTAGGTGTTAGAAAAGAGGAAAGGAAAAGAGAAAGAGCTCATGACAAGCTCAGGCCTAGGCCTCATCCACAAGGACTAAATTTATTAAGGGGACTCCATTGTGGGAGAGGCAGTTTTCTGGGGAAGGAATCACTACCTGCTGCTCTTTTGGGGCTAGGAATGGGAGGCTTTAACAGTTGGAGCAATGTTTGGGGTGCAGGAGGAGAAGGGGTGGGAAGAGGTTTCAGTGTGACCCATTCCCTTGCTCTTTCTTGTCCGTTTCCTCAAGATGACCCCGAGCCTAAAAGGTTATCTGTTTTACCAGATTCTATTAACATTTTATGGTGGGATGACTTAGTTTCTCTGGTTTGTGGTCTGGCAGTGTCTGATCTATCAGTAGGAGCTTCAGGAAGTCACACAGCTACTATCGCCCCGTGTGCCTTCATTTCTGCAACCAGTCAGTCTGTACAACAGCTGAGGGTGTGGAAATCAACCTGGCACAGTGGCACATGCCATGGCTGTAATTCAGAGATGGGGAGGCAGTGTCAGGATCACGAGTTTGTGGTTAGTGTACACACTGTGTACACACCCACAGTGAGACTCCCATCTCAGAACAACTGCAACAGAAGGAAAAACACAACAAATCGTTGTCAGTTGAGACAGTTCGCTTTAAAGTCAGCTGCCTTTTCTTTTCTTGTGTGTGTGTGTACGTGCATGTGGGTATTCGTGTGTTTTGCATGTGGATGGCTGTACATGTATGCAGGTGTGTGTGTGTACAAGAGGGCACTTGAGTGTGTATGCCGTGGAAGCCCAATGGTGACATCAGGAATCATCCTGAACTGCTCTAACTCCTTATTGCTTTGCTCTGGGGTTTCCCAGGCTCTGCCTTCAAGGGCCAGAATAGTTGACCACTGTCATTTCTGCCTGGCAGTTTTACATGGATTCAGGGAGTCCAAACTCAGGTTTTTTTTTTTTTTTTTTTTTTGCTTACAAGGCAAAGTCTTTAGCCACTAACCCATCTCCCCAGCCCCGCTAGTTGTCTTTCAAAGCATCCATGGTTTTCACACTATTTTCTTCATTCACACCCCCACATCTTCCCACTCTGAGTCACTGTTGAAAAGAGCTGTTTCCAGTCCTGACAGCTCAGAAGGCAAAGTTCTCACACGTCCCGGTAAACACATGGCTTTTTTTTTTCACACGAGAGAAAAGAAAAGTATACATAGCAGTTCATATTTCCAACAGCCTGTGTTCTGGACTGGCTGAACATCTGCAGGTATTTGGTGGTAAGGTCACGGTGCGCAGGGGACATCCCTGTTGGGAGGACACCAGCGCACTGCTGCGCTCTGATGCAGACTTGGATGCCCAGTCTTCTCTCATCCCATCTACCTGGCAACCTCCTGAGGCCAAGGTGGAATCTGGGTCTATCCCACCTGTCAGTCAGCCTTCTGACTATGCCTGACGTCATACATCACCCAGGCGCTGATATTCCAGTAGCTTCCATTGCAGACAGAATAGATGATCTGGCCTTGTGTGTGTGCGTGCGTGTGTGTGTTCCAGATGTGTAGATGGTGTCAGTAAGTATCTCTTTTTGTCCCTTCTCAGAATTTTTCCCAAATTCTGAATATTATTATATTTAATTTTCCTACAAAATACCCCCTCATTCCATCTCTCTTGTCTTTCCTTGATCTCTTTCTCTCCCCGTCCCCTGTCACTATTGATTCTGTTCCTTTAGAGATCCATCTCGATGTCACCTTCATTCTTGCAGACCCCTGGGAGAAGCAAGCATTATTCCACAGCAGATTTCCTGAGTGTGCTCCCGCCCTAACCCCCTCGCTCGCTTGTTCTGCGCCTCTCCAGCTCAGCAGCCTCGGGTCTGATGTGCTTCCTTCTCCTAACGTCACTCATGGCTGTTCTTTGTCACAGCCCGAGCCGCTGGTCACATCACCCTCCGGCAGGCCCCCCAATTACTCCCCCTGTTTTCTTTCTTCTTTGTTCATTTCATCTACATTTTTAATTTTTTATCCAAAATGTTCTCATAGGAAGTTTCCTTTACCCCAGACACCTACTCACTCCCCTCCTACCCTTCCCCATCTGGCCAATTCCTCTTATCCTCTGAAACCGCCATCTGTCAAAACTGCTGCGTTACACAAAACACGCAAGTCACTGTGGTGCGAGGGGGGGGATATTTGAACGATTCCAGGTAGCAGCTTTTCCTGAATAGAATCCAAAGACGTGCCCTTAAATTATAATTCATGAACTGGAATTCACTGGAGATGAGACTGTGCTGTCAGTGGAGACTCCTCCCTCTTCTGCAGAGGGGGCTGAGGTCTGCCAAGGAAAAGAGAACAGATCTAATCAATATGCTCCGTGCATCCAATTCACTTAGCTGGCCAGGTGTGTAGCATCTCTCTTGCGAGGGTTTGCTGAGGAGCTCTGCACAAAGGCAGCTGTGCTGGAGAAAGATCCAGGTTCAGAAGAACAATTAAAATGCACTGTGGAGTTAAAGCCCCTGTGAGAAGAAAGGGAGCTAATGTTTTCCCCTGGGGGGGGGAAAGGGGGCATGAGACTGCTCCGTGGAAAGAGCACTGGCCTCAAGGCCTGATCACCAGAGTCAATCCCAGAACTCAGGTAAAGAATGAAGAGAACCGACCCCACAAAGTCATTCTCTGACCTCCAGATGTGTGCCCTGGCATGGTTTCTGCACACATACACAGACACATATACCACACAGACATACACACACACCACACACCTATATGCTACACACATATGTACAGATACACACATGCACATACATATGCACTCACACATACACATGTATACACATGCATACACATGACACACACATGCACATGTACACATACATATACATGAATGTATATATACGGAGGATGGAAAAAGGAGATGGAAGGCGAGTCTAGAGATGGCTCCCAAACTTGCTTTGATTTAAACCGAGGTGTTCATGAATTTTGCATGAGAAGACACTAGCAGTCACTGCGGTCCAGAGGGGCAAAACTATTTTGTTCCTGGCCTTAAAAGCCTAGGCGAAAATATCAAATGGGAAAATTGGAACAGAACAGGGAAGAGGGGAAAAGAGAGAGAAAAAGAAAGAGAGAGAGAGACAGAGAGAGAGAGAGAATATCTTAAAACAGAACACAGCAGAGACTGTGTTCAGGGTTACACAGAATCTAGGACCTTCCCTAATCCAAGAAGACAACACCATTCATCAGCTGCTGTTTATGTGCTAGACATAATTTGAGGCTCCAGAAAATGGCAGTCTTGCAATATTATGCACCTAATTTACAGTTGTGGAAGCTTGCAATGGTTCAACCAAGAATGATGATAGAACCAGCACTCAAAACGGATCCCGCCTGATTCAAAAGCTCTTTGAGGAAAGGAGAGGAAGAGAATCTGTGTGTTCACAGATTTCCAGTTGCAGGCACAGCTCCTCGCCAGCAGAAGAAAGTTATGGGAACAGGAGTTCCAGTTCCAAGAATTTGCTCTGTCAGTCTTTTGTTTTACTTTATTCCTTCATTCGTTCAGTTACATTTATTTGAGTTGAGGCCTCCTATAACCCAAGCTAGTTTCCAACTCAATATATGAGGATGACCTTGAATTCCTGATCCTCCGCCTACACTTCCCAAGTGCTGGGATTGCAGTTTTATCCATGTTTGGCTTATGTAGTGCTGAGGATCGACCCATGGCTTCGTGCATACCAGACAAACAAGTATGCCACCAACCGAGCTACATTTCTGGCCCCTTCACCATCCTTTCAAACATTGATTTTTATAGAGCTGTTTTTCTTGATATGCAGACAGTAAACTTGGATGTTTGAACAATCTCAACATTCACATTAAAAGCCTGAATAGCCAGCCGGAAGGAAGGATTCTTTGAGAGCTTCTGCACTGATTTCTGAGGGAACTGGTGAACCATCTAACCCATGTTTAGTAACCCTGGCTGCACAGTGGAGCTGTGGCTACAGTCAGGCCACTGTGCTTACCCTCTAGGGAGATTTTTCAAGACAATTTCCCAGCTCCCGCCTGGGTCTCCTGTTCCATAGTATGGGGGCAGGACTCAGAGTCAGTACTTTAAAAACTAGCTCAGCTGAATTCCTGATCTGCAGGACTGGTACCCACAGACACGGGATAAAAACAGACTTCAGATTCCCTCTGCTCTTCGCTTGCAAATGCAATCACAATGCAATCAGAGTCACAAATCCCTGGTCCAGAAACGCTTGGGAAGCATCACAAAGCAATCACAGAGAGTGTGCTGAGATGAAGGCCGAGGCTAAGCATGAGCTAGGGCAGGAAAACCGCCAGATGTGAATACATTAAGCTTTATTTTAGGGGATCGCAACTGAAATTGTTTTGAACACCAGAGTGGGTGCTGTGAGATGGCAGATGGCAAGCGGCATAGAAGAGGAAGGCAGCCAGGGCCAGCAACCCTACCTAAACCCAGTCCCACCTCTCGAGCCACCTTGCTGCATTATTTCTTTGGCTCCACGCACTGTGGCTATACCCAATCCATTCTGTTTTTAATCCAGGCTTGATCCCTTCAAAGTAGACAAGGTCTCCAATTGTTACTGGTTTTAATCATAATGCCCCAAATGTATTATTTGTCCATCTCAGGCCCTTTCTGGAAAAACCTTGAATCTTGTTTTTGTAATGCTAAGGGAGGGAAGGAGGGAGAGAGAAAGGGAGGAAGGGAAAGAGGGAAGGAAGGGAAGAAATTCTAAGACTGGACAGATACAGATACTCTAGTGGTAGAGTGAGTGCTTAGCAGTCATGAGTCCCTAAGTTCAAACCACAGCACTGCTAAAATTACAAAAGAAGTTATTGAAGGCCCTTGAATGCCCACTGACCTTTTTCCCAAGTGAGAAACATAAGACGGTCTCCTTTACATGCCCAAAACAAACGTTTTTCAGTGACCTGAGCATGACATCTAGTGATGTCTAACACTGAGAATCAGGGTCACCAGGCCCTTATACTCACCTCTAGCCCATAGTTTAAAATTCTATCATTAGAGTTAAATTGAAAAATAACCTGAGATCAGAGATTCTTCGGTCACCTCTTTGTCAGGACAGTCATTTGGTATGTCACAGAGACTAAGTGATCAACACGGTGCCTAAGAAAAGTCACATGCACACATTAGTCACTACATGACTTGGACTTTCTCAGAGTGCTACACTGTGGTTACTCAGCCCAAGTTATTTGCTCAGATGCAATAGTAAACTTAAGTCATTTACTATAAGATTCTCATGAGTTCTCTATCAGTCTCTACAGTAATTCTTTATCTAGACCTGCAGATTTACGAACATGATCACACAAAACCTAAAGCTTTAAAAGAACAAAATAAACAAAAAAAAGCAGTGCAAGTGGTCTGGAGAGATGGCTCACAGGTTAAGATTCTGCTTCTCAAGCAAAGGATCCTGAGTTTGGATCCCAGGTCCCACATAAAACTGCCAGGTGGAAGGGCTTCCGGCCCTAATGGTATCCAGCCTCCCTTCATCTAAATTGCTCTCAACTTCAAAGAAGATTCTAGCGTACACACTCGAAGAAAGAGTAAACCAAATTGTGAGCCTAGGCTCCTAGGCTTTGGAGCAGTATGCTGGTTCAGTGTACGACATCCAAAAACCATGATATGGTGTTACAATCCTATGGTGGCTGCAGGTGTCTGGACATGAGGCAGCTACTTCACAAATAGTTCAGGCTTCCCTCACTTGCAAATGCCATCTTACTTCATATTGTAACTACAGGTCAATATGTTTCACATAAGTTCCAGTGGAGCCAGAAAGATTCTACCCTAGACTCTTTACAGCGCAATACACAGATGCAGATAAAATTTAAAAGCTTATTTTGCTGATGCCTCGACTGCCCCACAAAGGGGCTTGCGAGCATCTCATTGAGGCTGCAAGCACACAGATGCACCAGTGTGCTATGGTCCATCCCTGACTCCAGCTTCCCTTCTCAGTGACATCTAAAGGCATGGGTGAAGCTCCTCGTGCCTTATGGGACATAGCTCCCCCAGCGTCCAGTAAAAGCCTTGGTCACTAACGTCTCTCTCCCTGTCTACTTCTCTTCCTCCCCTCTCTTCACCTCTTTTCTCCTTACTTCTGCCTCTCTACTTCTTTTCCTCCTCCTTTTTTTTCTCCTCTTCTCCCTTCTCTCCTCCTCTTCCCTCCCCTTCTCTTTGCCTTCCACTCCTTTCCTCTTTCTCTCACTCTTTCCCTGATATTCCTCATCTGCTCCCTCGCCACCTCTCTGGGGAGCTACTTCCAGCACCTCCTCCTTCCCTTACCAAATCTTCCCTCACAGCTCTAGGGCCTCTGAGAATAATTAGTCCTTCGGTTTCATATACCTCTCCAGGTGTAATTTCCATGCCCACCAGAATGATGCCTAAAGACCTCACAAAGGGACTTACTCTTGCATTTACAACACAACAGGTGTTCTTTTCTTGAAGGAGCCACAGGGATTTTCCTCCCTGTTCATTCTTCCTTCCTGCTCTCCTGCTGAGCGGACAAACAGGAAGGCAAACAGGCTCAAGCCCACTGGGGCCTGAAATAGGAACCCTTCTGCTCTCACCTTTTGCCCTTTTTTTCTATCATGCACATTTGCACATATTCTGAGTCCACGTGGCCCCATGGTCTCTCCTGACTTCTGCAAAAACAATGCTGTCTTTGTTTAGACGTCATACGAGGCTATGGCCTCTACTGTCCAATACACCTGCTGGAGAATTCGCTGGCGCCCTCACCGTTAGGACAGCTCTTCCTCTCTCACTTCCTCTTTCTGACATGAAAGAGCTTCACCCAGCTGTTAACTCATCTGCTCAGAGACTGTGGCAGCCGCCGCAGTCATGAGCAAGGCTCTGTGAGGACAGAGACTGTGGGGCAGGTGGCACTGCAAGGGGTTGGGGGAAATTTTCTCCTGGGTAGAGAAAAGTCCCTCACCACCTCACACTGCCTTCCTGTTGTCAGTCGCCTTTGTACGAAGATAAAACTTGAAACACTTTCCTTAGGCTGCCATTAAGAAACACAGATCTGGGTTAATCGCAGTGACTATTAAAAAGGGAAGAGACACTCAGGAGAAATGCAAAAATATTCACTCACCTGCTCTAGGCATATCCTAGCTGTCCATTTGAGACCTGGAAAACAGAGTAAACTTAGGTTTAACCGCTACAACAGGCTCTTGACAGGAGTTTGAGATCTTGGGGAGCGTTTTTGTGGAATAGAATGGCCGCACATGCTTTTTCTAATTCTAGACACACCCCTGTCTGTGGAACACACCATGTACGAAGGAGAAAGAGAAAGCCAGCAGCAACAGTGCTCAAATGAGAAGTGGGGAAAATCCCTAAACACAATGTAAGTGGATCCAATGGCTTTTTCGCTGCCCTTTAAACTCTGGCAAGAACAACGACCGCCTTGTTCTGATCCAATCTAATCTTTCAGAATTTATGTTCCTTAATTCTCCTACTTGGCCTCCATGTAGACCAAAGAAGTGCATGGCCTTTGCCAGATCAGCTCCTCTCGCCCTGCCAAATTGCAGGCCCAAAAGTCAGGGCCCATGTTCCCTCTCTTGGGAGCTCAGGCCCAGGCATCAGGCAGGTTAAAGGTGAGTCTATCCAGAAGAGTTGAACTTTTCTAAGGATCGCAAGGAGTGGTAAGGTCATTTAGGAATCCATCAGATTCCACATATTCCCATTCATGTCCTTCCCTGGAATTAACACATACAGTTATCCAATATGTGATAAAATATATTGTACAATGGCTACAAGAAGCTGCTTCTAGTCCCAGATTCCAAGCCTGTGTCAGAACAAAGTGAGGACGATACACTGAACCCCCTAATCAGACCAAATGCATCTCTAAAGAGGGACAGGAAATGAAATAAATTAGAAACCTGTGAGTCCACTCAAGAACTTCCCCATCTGAGAAGGTCGTCGATTGCAATGGGATACCGTGGATCAGTTTTAAACAATCCTGACCCAAAGCGTTGAGTATTTTCCTTGCATCCAGAGTTCATTTGGAACAAAATCATACCATCCACTGAGTGCTAGGTGTGTGACTTTATCCATCCTCTGGTGGTATTAGTGACCATACTTGACCACTCGGGTCACCCAGGGGCAGGAGCGATTGGTACAAAGGTGGAGAGTTTGTGCAGACAAATAAACAGAAGCAAATTATCTCTTCTCACCACCCTTAAACAAAGAAGACTCAACTTTGTATAAATAAGCATGAACGACAAAGAACACATTTCTAAATCCTTCTCCCTTGTTGCATAACCCTGGAGGTGTGCCTGTACACATGCGCTGCAAAGAGCAAAGGCTCCATCTTTCACCTCCAGTCTATGGGAAAGAAAACCGAATGACGCTCACAGCTGGGAGACTGCTTGCTACTGCTAAGAACAACGGATGGATGGACGGATGGATGGATGGATGGATGGATGGATGGATGGATGTTCATGCTGCCTTCTCTGAACTTCTTTTTCTTTTTTTATTTTTTTTATTATTATTTATTCAACTGTGTGCATGTGCGTGTGTGCGTCTGTGTGTGTGTGTGTGTGTAGAACCACGGACGAATTCGCGAACCACCATGGACGCCTCCACCTCCTTCTGCCCCGGGAATCACAGGCTCCGCCCTACCAGGACCAGAAGCGCAGGCCGCCCCCGCTTCCGCTTGGCGTCTATACGTGGGATCTGGGATCCGAACTCAGGACCTTCCGCCTGCAAGGCGGAGGCTTAACCCCTGAGCCACCTCTCCAGCCCTGAACTTCTTTTTAGGGCCAGAGAAAGCAAAATTAAGGATGTGATAGGATCTTTGCGTCTCTAACGACCATTCATGGAGAGCTACAGGATCAGTGAGTGGCATTTAGAAAGAATTCGAAACTGACAAAACATTCATATGAAGAGAAAAACACTCACTGCTACACGTGAGATGCAAAGACAAGCCAATGAATGGCTCCCATCCTGCACAACAGAAAGGGGAGGAAATCCTTGCAGGTCGCAGTGAATCTGACAGCTGCGGGTTCAACAGAAAGCGGAAGCTTTTCTAAAATGTAAGAAGATGAAATGGGCTGCTTCACTTTTCTTCACTGGTATCAGGTTTTCTCATCCCTATCTCTAGACTACATGTGCATCAGTACAGATGGCTTCATTTTGTCCATGTTACAACGCAGCACAGAGCTCTTGAATAGTTTGCAAAAAGTACCCGTGCAAGCCTTTAGATAGCTGAGAAGCAACATGGCAATGCCGGCCACTCTCTTTGCATGGTGAGTTTCTTGGATGGTAAGATGTTTCCATGAACAAACCTTTAGTAGGGCTGCCTCAGATTCACTTGGATTTCATATAAGCATTTCATAACTTTTGCACAAATGTGTGCCAAATACTGCACAGGACAATACCTATGCCACAAAGGCGTCATTATCAGACGTTCAAATTTACCTGGGCAGTTCTGGGCACAGTGATACAAGCCTGTAATCTCAAGTACATGGAAGCTGAGGCAGGAGGATTGTTTGAAACCCAAGAATTCAAGTTCAGCCTAGTCCAATAGTGAAACCCGTGCTTCAAAAAGCAAGGACTGAAAGAAGAAAAGGAAAGGAGGAAGGACGGAGAAGAGCGAGGGAAAGAGAAAGAAAGAAAAAAGAAGGCAATAAAAAAGAAAGGGAGAGAGGGGGAAAGGAGGAGGAGGAAGAAAGGGAGGAGGAGAAAGAGGGGAGGAAGAGGAAAAAGAAATTTACCTGATATCATGTCATTTTCCTTGCTTCGTCTGGCAGTCTTAGCACCAATGACCTTTCCCCCTAGTCTTGCTGTCTCTGTTAGAAATGTCACCTCTCTTCTTGCCTGCTTAAATCTTGCCTACCCTAGAGTTCTTCTCTTGACTTCTACACATGATATTATCTCGCTTTTGCAGGCACTCACAAGGAATACTGACAGAAAGATGTGGCCACTCTGGACTTCCGCAGTCTATTTCTGAAGCTTTCATTACTGCTGTCCATGTACTGCACACCACTGGGGTCCAAACCTTATCTTTTACTTTTCATCCTCTGTTGCAACTAGCATAGAACTAGACAGAAGCAGCTTCTCAATGACAAATGAAGAAGTATTGACTTTAGGCCTGAAAAGTTGACAAGGAGAAGATATATCATTTCTCCCAAGCTTCTGTCAAGGGGGAAAAAAGCAAAAGTTGGAATGCAAGAGTTTAGAAGGCTTAAGACAGACAAATAGACAAAAAGATGAACAAATGAAAAAATAAATAATACAAATTGCAAATGATGTGCACACAAACTAAAGCAAACGTTTGTGGGGCCAGCAAGAAAGCTCAGTGGGTAGGAGCCTGCTCCCAAGTCAGGGCCTGACTTGGATCCTGGAAGCCCATATGGCAGAACTGACTTCCAAAAGTGGTCATCTGACCGCCACCTGTACCCCCTGGCATACATGCATGCTCTCTCTTTCTCTCTCTCTCTCTCTTTCTTTCTCTCTCACTTCCTCTCTGATTCTCTTCGTCCTTTCCTTCCTCCCTCTTATGTTCCCGCTCCTCAAGTAAATTTTGTTAAAAAAGGGTAACATTTGTTAATGAGGCATGAAGCCACAATCTAAATTCTAAATCAAATTCTGTATATTTTGGTGATAAGAATTGCAGGTGATACACTGATGTGTAATTTTGCTCCAGAGGACAGTCTTATCCCCATCTGAAGTCTCTGCAAATATCAAAAGAGTCCTGAGCATTAGAGCCAGACAGACCTTAGACATCACCTGAACCACGCTGTCCTCATCTAAAAGAACACGAACTTGTAGAGAAAAAGTCACCTGTCTTTGATCATGCAGCAGGTTAAGGACAGAGACTCACCCCAGGGATGAAGTGTTTACTGTTGAGGCCCAAGTTACCAGCTCAGCTCATTTTAACAAAAACACTTATTATATTTTTCTTCCTATCAAAGGTGATTACTTTTAGAGGGCAATCGAGATGCAGAAGTGTATAAAGAAGAAAGCTTAAGCCACTCCCAACTAGAAACACCTACTAAGGATAGTTGTCAATTTTGCTGTCATTTTCCTATGCAGGAGTAGAGCTCACTTTATTTGGTTCTCTACAGCCCCAATCCAGGTACAGAAAAAGACACTTAACCCTGCTCATTAAATTAGAGACTGTATCAATATGTATTTGCCCAAATATATATATATATATATATATATATATATATATATATATATATATATACATCATTTGTGCAAATGTATGTGTTAAGGCTGTTTTAAGATTGAAGTTATCACTTCTTGACCTTTTGGCTAAGATCAAGTGGAAAATTGAAGTTATGCCATTGTATTTCACATAATTATTTTAAATATCTTTTCTAAATATTTTCTGATGAGAGTTGGCACGATGGTGCACAAGACTGAAAACCTGAGTTCCATTTCTAGAATCATGTAATGGTGGAAAGAGAAAACCAACTTCACAAAATCTACCTGTGAATTCTGCACATGTACTGTGACACACATAAGCCTTCCCACATGCATTACACACAGACACACACAAGTTAAATATTTTCCCACTACATCAAATCTTGTCCTAGACATGATTTTTCAATACCTGTTTTTGCAGAGCTAAGCCATATTTTGCCCATAATCAATGGACCTTTAGGTAGTTTCCAAGTTATTTTGACTGACAGAACTTTCAGCAAGAATCAGCCTATGGGGAAACTGGGCATCTAGACTCAATAAAGACTAAAGTTACTAATGATACCAATGCCACAGAGCCAGCCACGTAGGCTTAGCCATATGCTTATCCCTGAATGGGTCACCGACTCAACTTTCCTTATAAATCACAAATCCCAGGTCAATCCCACAAGACCCTGCCCAGAAATTCTTCCATGAAGAATTCATTGTATCTTGGCGACTTTTAAATTAAAAAAAAAAAATCCCCCACAAAGGCGATAAAGATCTCTGCATAAAGGGCACTTTGGAATCGATGACATCTGTCTTGCTCTTAGCACACATTTACACAGAGTAGAGTCTCAGAATTGCTGATGAAGAAATCAAAACATGGATCACCTCTGGAAAAAGGTGAAGATACTCTACATACTCCAGTAGCAAGTGCTCAACTAAGATCAATTGTTTATAAAAAGAGTGAACATGTCCATATCATTGATATGCAAATTTTCTTTCAATGTTACCTTTTAAAGAATTTTTTCAGTATTTATTTCTTTGCGAAAGAAAGAGAGATATACTCACCAGCTTTGAAAGCAGACAATTAACCTACTGAGCTACCTTGTTGATACTACTTGCAAGTTCATTAAGTGATATAATTATCTATATACCAAAGAATCATTTTATGTTTTATTATCATTAAATGACTTGGATGTCTTTGCCTGTGTACCCAGAATTGTGTAAAGATTTCTTGGGCAGACATAAGTTATAATGTAAAGACTTAAGAAGCGCTAAAAGAGACAATGCATTTAGTTTAATGATTGCATGTTACATACGCACGTGCATTCAGTAACCTCTAGGTGTACATGCTCAACTGAATTTTTCCTTTCAGCAGAAGCAAAGTAGGTCCTTCCATGGCCACATGGCTCCATTCTAAGCCACAAGGGTGAGGGTCAGGGCACTGTTTCGCATCCTGCTGTGTGCACTGATGATTTAAAGATTGGGGAAGAAACAGGTGTAAGAGGATCCTTCCTCACCATGTTATTCAAAGTCTAAAATCCCTGGGGGAAAGAGTAGCAGGTCCCAGATCTGCCCAGCTGCACGAGGCAAAGAGATTAGTTTTCTTTCTACTCTGTGATGTCTTGGCGTCTGTATCTTGGATGTGACGTACTACGTGCTGTTTCCCTACCACTCACACCCTCTGTAGTGCACATGGCTATGTTTCGTTTTGGGTTGAGACAGGGTCTTACGATAGCCCAGACTGGCTTGAATGCATGGTGTTCCCATCTGTGCCTCCCAGGTGCTGATTCCAACTACGAGAGCCTGTGAGCCCAGTCACGTCAGGACCGCTTGAGATGAGTGGCACTTCCGGAACTCACGGAGAGCTTCAATTGCCATTGTAATGATGAAGAGGTGGGACATTCAAGAAATGACTGGGTCATTAGAGTTCAGGCTCCATAAAAGGATTAATGTCATCATATGGGAAGTGGGTTCACAAGAGTGGGCTCCTGGTGAAGGGATAAGTTTGCTGCTCTCTTCTTTTCTATCTCCCTTGCCCTCTTGCCCTTCTGAATGACATGATGTCACATAGAGGCTTTTACCAGGTGCTGGCAAATATATTGGGCTTCAGTCTCTGGATCAGTGAGACAAATAAGCTTCTACTGTTTATAAAAGAGCCCACCTGTAGTACACTCTCATAGCAACATAAAGCAGTCCACGATAGATACTTTCCAATAAAAACTCAACTAACACAGAACGCAAGGTCCTTGACATTATAAATGCCTGCAGATCCAGAGACCAGTAAGTGACATTCACTTGTTCAACAGAGTCTCCATTTCCCAATCAAAAGATCAGGAGACTGGACCTGGAGAGCCAATATGCTTCATCTCAGGGGCAAGTTCTGATTGACTCGTGGTGACTCCCTGGAGTGCTGTCAGAGACATCAGACCTTGTCAAGAGCATAAAGGAAAAAGGGTTTTGCTGTCACGGACAGATGGGCCCAGAATAAAATCTAGCATAGCCAAGAGCCCCCGAGAGCAGGCATTTGTCTCGTTCATCTGGTACCCCCGATGGCTGGCACAGAGCCCGACACATAATGGACACAGGATACATGATTGAATATATAAACGCATCGTCAAAGTCTGGCCATGAGACTTGCTGCTCTTTAAGTTGTCATCACTACATACAAACAAGGAGATCCTCTTTGAATAGTGGAGAATCTTGCCAAGCCTCCCGAAGAATTCAGAATGAACCCTAAAACGGAAGGTACCTGCCTAGCACTGCTGGGACACTTTCAAGTAGAACACTGGAGACGTAGATGCTCCTTCACCTCCTATTGAGGTTCATAAGTAAGAGGCATGGGAAGAGTAAATGGACATGGAAGTAGATGAGAATGGAGGAGAGGAAGGAGAAATAGAAGGGAAGAAGAAAGAAAGAAGGGAAAGCGCTCCAATTACAGCGAACATTCTAAATGCCGGGGGAAGAGACGGATGGGGAGCTAAGTTCTCGGTCTTATGTCTGTGGTGGCCTCAGAGTGATTTGATCACTATAATTACTAAATCGATCCATCAATCCATGACAGAGTCTGGGAAGAACACAAGATTTAAAAAAAAATCCACAGATTGGATTCCTACCCTTGCCAGTTGCCAGCACAATGAATATATATAATATATGTATTACTTTAAAATTTAAGCGCTCTTTATAAAATCACAAATTGATATAATGTGATAATTATCATGCAGTGTGACTGGATTAATATCACATACAGATGGACAATACATGGCAGTAATAATACAAGGGAGGGGGAGGGGAGGCATTCTGGGACAATGTTATGTTTTTTTTCTTTTTTTATGTCATATTTTATCAGAAGTAAGTATTGATTTGAAACAGATTATATGAGTTAAACATATATGAGTTAAACATATATGAGTTAACATATATGAGTTAAACATATCTTTAAGCAATCTTTAAGGTGACCACTAGCAAAGTAAAAATTAAAAAAAAACCCATAACATATAAGGAAAAATCAAGAAAAGCATTAAAAGTTTTGGTTTTAAATGAAAAGACTTGATAAAAGAGATGTAAAACATAAAATGTTGGTCATTGGCATTGTCTTTGTTGTGCGGCTGTTCAACTCTAGGAGTGAAAGAGGTCACCTAGGAAGCTGTAGGGATGGAGAAGCCACCGGGTGTGTAAAGGCAGAAGCAGCATCCACTCTGTCCTGCGGCCACCCAGAAGGAAGTTCTCGGACAACAAGGGATTTGGAGGGGCATGTGACAATTGCTGGGAGAAGCAAGGAAGAAAAGAATGAGGTGACAGGATATTTGTCAGAGGATAAAACCTGTACTCCAAAGAAGCCTTGAGGCTTTAGTGGGGAGAGAAAGCTTGAAAGAGCTTTTGAATTCAGAAAGGATTTGTCTCATGTCAACAGTGTCATGACTGACGGAGAAAAAGCAGAGCACCTGCTGTCCTGGTTTGCATCTCAATTAACACACAGGCTTGACCATGTGTCAAAGTTTTTCCACATCTGGTATAGACACGTTGACTCAGGAAAGCAGGTACTGCGCTCCGCACTGGATGGAGGAGAAGCTGCCCACAAAGAGATGTGTGCTTTCCTGAGTACTCTCAGTAGCCGTAGGCTTTTCAAGACTGAAGGTTTCTATCCCACAACCATGACTATCCCAAAGAAAAAAACACTTACCCCCAAATTGGTAGTACTAGGAGATAGCTGAGGCTGCGTGAAGAGGCCATGGTAGGCCTTAGCTTGCTTTTCTTCACCTACTGTGAGCACAACCATATGATTCCCAGGAGTTCATACGGTGGAGGAGACAGCAAGCAGATTGGTTTTCTAAGCAGGGCCACAACAAAGTACCACTTGAAGAGGCTAAAAATAGCAATAATTAATTAATTAAACTTGTTCTCTTGCACTTCTGGAGTCCCGTGTCAAAAATCAAGATGTCTTCAGTGCTATTTCCTCCTTGGAGAATTTAAGGACTAATCTGCAGCTTGATTCTCTCCTGCTTTCCTTTGATTGCAGAGGAGTTATTTCAATCCTTGCCATTCAATCAATGACAGAGATGTCTCATTAGGACCAAGGACTCCACCATTACTAATTTTTGCCCCTTTGACCAGCTCTGAGTTTTTACATTAACTGCTGTCTACTGCGATAAGAAGCTTCCCAGAGGAAGACTGAGCAGCATTTAATAACAGGTTTGGATGCACATATTCAGAAGACAGTTTGACCATATGACCATTTAGCAGAGTTGCTTCAGTTCTGCTATTACAATAGTAATAGGTTGCCCCCTAAAACCTATGACCTCTGAGCCATAGACTTTGACCAGGTTTATAGTGCCAGGCATGAGTTTCCTTCTGAGAAGAAGGTGTCAATTCAATGAGAAAGTGGTTGGTTGCTTCTGTATCAAGTCATACCACTATTGCACCAGAAGGCACATCTTGGGCAGGAATGGATTGAGGCAAGAATATTCAAGCTAGTAGAGGACTTCTATGCATAGGAGAAAGCCAGAGAGGGTGATGCAGGAACAGAAGGGGGCTAAAGGCATATCAACTAGAAAGGAAGCATTTCAGCGACAGTTCTGAAATGAACAGTCCCTGCGATGGACTACCCAGATGAAATCCTGAAGCCCATGAGAGGAAGCCAGCTTGATAGACATACAGAACTGAAGCAACTCTGCTAGAGCTGACACCCGCGGATCTACCGCCACACCCACTCACCTTTCCTCCACCTGGACTGCTGTTGGAAGGAATTGCAACACCAAAGTTTGCACTCAAACCACCACACATGGGCAGAGTGGTAAATATGTCTGAAACTTGTCTTCAGGAAATTTCAGAGCCCTTGGAGCCAAGGAAGTGCGGGTTCTGCAAGAGAAGGTCAGCAGTGAAGAGCAAGCAGACTCTGGGGCCTGGGCAAGGAAGAGCTCATGCGTGACCGTCATCACATGTGTGTAGGAGTGGCCTGTCATCTGAAGACAAGAGTGGAAGAGAGGTAGAGGCTATGAGCCTTTGAGAAGTTTATTCTGACTGGAGGGGTAAAGGAGGCAGTGGCTAAAAGGGACACTTCTTATTTATCTACCTTTTTGAAAATAGCTGACTCTAAACCATGGCAATATAATTGGCAAAAAGAGCCAGAAGTAAAAATACAGCTCTCATGTAAGTGCAGGGGAAATTGATAAAGCAGGATATCTTAAGTGAGTACAAATTGGGCTGTTTGAGGAATGAGCCTTAGACAAAACAGAGGGGCGATACAGACTGACTATCCACATCAAGGGTTCTTCATTCACATTAAACCAAAAACAAATGGAAAGTACATTAAAAAAAAAAAAAAACATTTTTAGTGTGTGTGTATGTGTGTGTGTGTGTGTATTAGAGAGTACTGTGTGTCCCTGTGGAGGACCAAAAGTGGCTTCAGGAATCATTTTGGATTGCTTTTACCTCCTTTTTGCTTTTCTCTGGGATTTCCTAGGCTCTGCTCACCAGGGCCTGAAGTGCAGACCTCCGCTATTTCTGTTTTGCATTTTTACATGAGACCTGGAATCCTAACTCAGGACCTTCTGCTTAAGACACACAGTCTTAACCCTTGAGCCATTCGTCCAGCCCCAGAAAGTACTCTTTTTTAAATTATGTAATACTGAACGTATATAGGCAATTTTCTTGTCGTTAGTCCATAAACAATACAGGATTATACTGTGTAGTCCAGGCTGACCTCAAATTCAAAATCCTTTTGCCTCAGGAGTTTACATATTTGGGATTACAGGCTCATGTCATCTTGCCAGGTAATGAAATCTTTTGATCACCTTTCAGTTTATGTAATGAGATGAGGAAGGGTGGGACTTCTAACAGCCCCCAGATGAGACCGATCACAAGGAAGATCCCATGATTAGAGGTTGAGACCTTCAGTCCCACCCACTGGCCTCTGAAAACATTGGGAGTAGAACCAGTACTACAGAAAACTTAAGGAATGCTTAGAGAATGACTCTCCTGAGCAGGCAGGGGAACTCCATACCTCTCATCCCCAGGACTTTACCAGATGCATCTTGTCTATCCTATTGTTCCTGAGTTGGACACTGTATAACGTGTAAAACAAGTGCAGTGCAGTAAAAATAAGTGAAGTTTCCTTGAGCATTGTGTCCACTGTAGCAAGCTGCCTCACTTGAAGAGGAACTGAGAAAAACCTCTGATTTATAGCTAGTTGATCGGAAGTATCATAAGCCAGGATTAGGGATTGGCATACGAGGTGAGTCTCACAGGACTGAGTCTCACATCACAAGATCTGAAGCTATCTCCAAGGAGACAATGTCAAGATTGAATTAACTTGGAAAATGCACAGCAGGTGTTTAGAGAATTAAGAATTGCTAAATGGGAAAACCCACAGGACTGGCATCCAAAGTATTGTATGAAAATATAGAGAAGCTATGTTGTCCTCCAGGTAGTGTGTCCTTTGAGAAAAAAAAAAAAAGAAAGAAAAAAAAGAAGAATGAACACATTGACAGAGCCAGAGGATCGCTGACCTCTGGCCTGGTGATTCTGTCTCAGTGAAAGAACACAACACTGAAATGAACAGTCCCCGTGATGGGCCTTAATGAAACCCTAAGGCCCCGGAGAGGAAGTCAGCTCAGTTGCCTGAAGCAGCTCGGCTGGAGATGACGCCAGTAATCTACCGTCACACCCACCCACATTTCCTCCACCTGGGCTGCTGTTAAAAGGAATTATAACACCACTTTTTGCACTCAAAACCACTACACATGGGCAGAACGGTAAATGTATTACTTGGTAGCAGCTTGTATAAGAAGGCTCTAGAGTATTTCAACTGTCTGCTAATCTCAGTGAGAGATCTGATCACGATTTTGCCAACAGTTCTTGCTCTTTTATACTTGTTTGATTTTGAAAACATAAACATGAGAGATAGGGCTGGGAGACAACTCAACACTCAAAGCACTTGCTATGTAAGCAAGAGAACCTGAATTTAGATCCTCAGATCCCCGTAAAATGCTGGTTGGAATGTGTCAGCCCTCTTGTAACTCCAGTGTCAGAAGGCAGAGACTGGACTCCCTAGAGCAATCTGGCCAACAAAACTAGCTCTATGAGCAAGCTGAAGGTTTGATTAAAGACTCTTAAAAGAAGAGCTTCAAAAGAGTAAAGTAGAGGGTGGTGGGAGGTTGGAGGGAGGGAGGGGACCGGTGTACCTGTTAAGTTTGTATGAGTGGAAATAAAAAAAAAAGAATAAAGTAGGAGCATATAATGGTTACTCTTAACTATTGCTGCGGAAGAGCATTCAAAATCAATCAATTTAAGGGATAAAGGAAGATTTATTTAGCTTATGGTTCTAGAGGGGAGAAACAGTCTTTCATAGAGGAGGCTGTCACTGCAAACATCCAGTAGGCTAGTAGGTGATGGCTGAAGGATGGAGGATTCCTGAAGAGTCTCTCTTCTTGTCAGTCTCCTGTTCTATGGTTCCTTTTATTTGGTCCACTTACTGGGAAGCTCTAATCCAGATATAGGGAGATTCCAATGGGATCTAGGGCTGGTTTTTGTATTGTAAATGTACGGATCCAGATAATCTCTTCAGGTGGTCTCAGCTGATTTTAGTTAATGCCAAGTGTAGTCAAGTTGACGCCCAGGGTTAGCTATCACAGAGAGCAATGGAGAATGACAACTGTACATGCTGATTTCCAAGCAAGAATGCATTCCATCAGGAATATGACAATGAACTGGAATTGGAGTAATTAGAAGCTGAGACTGCCATCTGGCTACTTTAAGGCTATCATGTCATTACTTTGGACTTTTTATGCATTAACCCTAATGGGAAGAGAAAGGAGTTATCATGTCAGCTGAGAACAAAAATCTCAATTGCCTAGAGAAAACTGGGTTCCTGATGCACGACTGAAGAGATGTCTGTGTCATGGAAAAGTTTCTCTGTGGTGCCTTTCAGCACTGCACAACTAACAGTAAAAAGCAGTGGAAGATGCTGGACTCCCTAAAGCCAAGACTGCTAAGATATCAGATCCTTTGGGAATGAAGATCACAGCCACTCCATCAGGCAAAGATTCCCAAGTAGAGAGCAAGGGATACAGAATGAGTGGTGGAAGAAGGAAGAGATTGATAGCACAACCCCCTGGACAGTTACTGAGACGAAGACTGAACAGCTGGCTGCACTTGCTATCTTAGGTGTTAACCACTATTTCTTTTCCTTTCTCGTCCCCTAATGAATTTGCATAAGAGATGTTTGTGACAGCTAAGTTTACAATCAGGCCTGAAGGGGAGACATCTATGGCAAGTGTAAAGCGTTATGGCTATCTATTGGTGAAGGGTTTGGGTTTGGTAAGGGGATGGCTACATTTTGCTAGAAGCATGAAGTCATGTGTGTGTGTGTGTTAAATATAAGTAGATGGATTAAATGGAGTTGAACAATAAGAAGATCACATTTTAATATTCTGTTGTCCTTCATGACTCCCTCCTAACAATTTCCTAACTGAATTCAGAAATAGGAGCTACCTGGACCAGTTCTGGCTGCCTACCATAAATTCTTTGGAGATGAGATTTTGAGGGAAGGAAATGGGAATCCAACAAAGACCACCATCCTCAAAGCTGCACATGAAATGGGCTGTAAGAGAACGGTAAGAGAAGAGTAGGTGAGGAAGCCCGCATGCTCAGTGGAGTAGGGGGGGTCCTCCTTATATGGTACATGGGTCTTTTTTCTCTTCTTCTGTAGCCAAACTTCAGCATCTCAGTAATAAGTTCCTTATTTCAAATAATCTCCTCTCTTGCTTTCTGGACAGTCTTCTGACTGATAAGATAAGGAAGTTGAAAAATCAGAAATTTGCATATCTGTCAATAGTTGAAAGTGTGTGTCTCGGCCACTCCAATTGTAGAGATCTCTCCAGTAGAAGTCCTGTACGTATTTAAATAATACTTGTCTAAGATTATTCATTGCCACATTGTTTGCAAGAGTAAAAGATTGGAAACTACCTAGAAGTCCAGTGATGGGAGATAAATCCAATAGATTAGGATATATTTGTAAAGCTACTTGAAAGAATGAGGAAGTTGTTTATGCAAAGTTACATCCCTAAAATGTGAAGAAGTAAGGTATGTGACAGAGAATAAAATGCTACCATACCAAGAACAAGTACATAGGTATTAGATAAAGATGGTTAGGTCAAGTCATTCACTGTCAGCAGCTGAGCTAGGAGCGCCCACATACAGGAGCTTCCCTACTGTTATAGACTTTAGAGCAGAGTAGGGTTTGACCTTAGAAGTTGGGGAGGTGTCTCTGAGTTTAGCAAAGTTTAGTGAGGTTCTAGATGAGATATAAAACTATTATTTTGAAAATTAATCCCATCGTCGTATCCTGACTTGGGGCTGTTCCCAAACCAGAAGTTCATCAGCTTAAGGAAAACAGAAAGTAAGGGGTGACTGGGCCCCTCTATAGGGCAGTTTCTGCAATCTAACATATAAAATACATTTACCTCTGCTCATAATTATTGTCCGTAACAAGACAATAAGCATGGCCACCCTGTAGAAACGAATAGAAAGGTGGGGAGAGGTGACAGGCTCTTAATTTTCATGCTTATTCTTTAATATAACATTTAGGATTTTTTTAATATGTAAAAGATTACATATTCAAAAATAAATCACTTCACATTTTTAATGTAGCCTTACATTGTTTGCAAAATGTAGTCAAGATATAAAATTGGGGGATGAAGAGATGGCTCAGGGGTTAAGACTGCCTTGCAAGCAGAAGGAACTGAGTTTGGATCCCAGGTCCTGACAAAAGTGTCAGGCAGAAGAAAAAAAAAAGATGGTGACAGCCTATACTGCCAGCCTTGGTGGGCGGAGCCTGGGAAATCTCAGAGCAAAGCAAAAAGGAGGTAGAAGCAATTCAGGATGATTCCTAAAATCACCCTTGGTTCTCCACAGAGACACACACTGCCCTCTGATACAAAGAGAGAGAGAGAGAGCAAAATGAATAGAGTTTTTAAAAATATGTAGAATTGGAACTAATGGATATAAGATATCTGTGATGACAAGCTAAATAAAAAAAGCAAAAAACAGATGGAAAGATGTTTCTAAGGATCTGAGTTCAATTTCTGGAAACTTAAGATGAATGGAGAGAACCAAGTCTATAAAGTTGTCCTCTCACTTCCACACACATAATCCCTTCATTTCTTTCTCACACCCACTATAAATACTAAAATAAAAGTGTTTATTTTAATCAGACATGATAAAAGTAAATCAAAATGATTAACAGGAGCAAAGAGTAATATTATACAACATTTAATAAAAATATATTGGCCAACCAAGAATTCATTTCCATCTAACTACATAGCTCCAATGTACATAGCAAAAAATAAATAAATAAAAATAATAATCATACAAAAAAAGCTTATGGTGCTGATAATTTCTTTTAAGTGTAGAATATTAGGACATAATATCAAGTCTGATATGAAACTATTTCTAGGATTTTTTTTATCAACAACTATCACATTCTTTCCAAACGCTGATAGAGCACAAATAAAAGGGCAAAAATCAGCAAAACCATAGAAGAGAGAAGAAATCTCAGTGTACTTCAGAGAAACTAGGACTTTCAGATGATATTCTCTGTTGATCAAGAATCAACACTAAAGGACTATTTTACAGTATACATGAGAATTTAAACACCCATTCCTAGTGATCTGAAGTAGAAACCATGGTAAAAATTATGAAATACTAGTATCACAACAACAATGGAAATCTTAAGTATACATGCCAGGAACCTTTAATGACAAGCTCATGAGATACCCATTAATAAACATGAAAGACCAAAAATCAATTCAAGGGACTGGAAAGATGGCTCGGGGATTAAGACTCTGCCTGCAGAGAAAACTAGTTAAGAAAGTTGGCATCCTTTGATATGCTTGGTCAGACATGCTGGTCTGGAAAGTAGGGATTGTCCCTCTTTCAGAATTCTGGTGGATGTATGGTTAGGGTATGGCCAGTTCCCTTAGCTGCTTGGTATAGACTCTTCTCCCCAGCTGGACAAGTAAGTGTAACCAGACTATTGCAAGCCAAAATAAAACTGCAACAGATACTATATTAATGAAATGGATTCATTAGTATTAAAGCAGTATAATAAAACATGAAACAACATAAAAAAACTCTAAAATCAAAAGTAGAGATGAAAAAGATATCTGTTCAGTGGTAGATCACAACTTGAGCCTCCATCACTAGTACCAGAGTAAACAAGGAAGCAAAGATGCTAAAGTTCAAAAATGTGCACAGCAGGGCTGGAGAGATGGCTCAGGCATTAAGACTCTGTCTCGCAAGCAAAAGGTCCTGAGTTTGGATCCCAGGTCCACATAAAGATATGTGTGAAAACACGGTGGGCTGAATTTCAGGTCCTGGTGGGTGAAGCCTGAGAATCCCAAAGTGAAGCAAGAAGGAGATAGAAGCAATCCAGAATGATTCCCAAAGTCACCCTTGGTCCTCCATAGGGACACACAGTGCCCTTTGATAGACATGTGCGCATGTGCGCGCGCGTGCACACACACACACACACATATAAAATAAATAACTAAAATATTTTTTAAAAGATGCACAGCAGCACTGTAGTCTTCAAAGACACATGCATATGCAGTAAAAATGTAAGAAAACAAATCGGTTTTAAAAACACCAAATCCAGGTTAATGGCTATGTCTGGGAGAAAGGTAGGAGAGATGGAAGAAGCAAGGAGAATGGAATTGATGTGAAAGGAGAGAGTTCCCACGGCACATCAAGTGAACTGCTAAGATCACAGTTGATAAAGGGGGAAAAGAGACTTTTGACAAAGTCAGAAAGTAGATCTTTGGGAGTTTGTCCTCGGGGCTATGCTGTGTGTTTAAAATATTCCATAATAAAAATGTTTACAGTATCACTATAACTTTATAAGTTTTTCTGGACAGATGGCACTGAAGTGGTAGAACTCCAACTCCCACTCCTAGCTGTATTAGCCAGATTCCATGAGAAATGTGACATGCAAACAGGGACCTCGCATAAACATGCATCCAACACGGATGTGTTGTCCTGATCCGTCAGGTGGCTGTCAAGCAAATCAGAGGAGAAACAGAGATCCACCTGCTGTGTTAGCCTAGAGTCCTGGCCTCTCAGAGCAGTGGGCCATGCCAGAAACTCATGGAATGCCATCCTGGAAAGTGGCAGCTTGCCAGTGGCCACGCTGTATGCCATAAAGGGTGTATGGGTCCAGATGGAACCGAAATGCTGTCTGTCTGTTAACCTCAAGCAGTTTCAGGCAACTCTGAACCTCAAGCAGTTTCAGGCAACTCTGCAGATACAGATTCACCCCAAAAGAATACCCATTCCCTGGAGGCAGGCATCTCTTAAGGATACACAGGCCTTTCTGCAGGACACAAATCCCTCTGGCCGCCTGAAGGCCCCAAGTTCTGGACCATGAACCTTGACTATCTTCTGAATGGCCAGTTAAAGCAAGCTATAGCTAGTTACGTTGTCTGTGATTTTTTTTTTTCAGATCCACTGGAGTCTGGGTCTTGGCCTGAACCCTCCATTCCTGTGCCTAAGTGTCGATAGTAGAGGATCTATTTACTCTCGCTGGAGTGAACCAATAAATGGGCAAAGAGCTCATGCGTGACATTAACTAGAGCTTTTCTCTAACGCGAACAGTCAACAAGCTCGTCGTCATTTCTGTTCCATTAAACATTGCACATTAGAGTCCAAGAAGGAAGCTGATTTCCAATCAAACAGAAGAACCAAGGGCCCCAAAATCTGTTCTCCGGTTTTTGCCCAGATGGCCGTGTGGGCACACACTCGCGGGCCAGCTCGCCCACTTCAAATGTAGCAGAGCGAAATCCGCCAAAATAAACACGTGTCGGAGCCTGCGTCACGTGCTCCTCGGGTTTTGTGAGCGTCATCCGTCGTGAGGGGTACGATTGGATGCTCCAAGGGTCCAGGTGTCTAAAATGAGCTTGCTTCCTGGCTTGGGTCCTCCGCCGCGCAAACACCCCAGCCTGCAGCACGTGGTCCTGTCCCAGCCACATCCGAGGTCCCCCTCTCTTCTTGAACATGACGCTGTCTCATTAATCTCTTCCATCTGTCGCTTATGTGCATAGATTATTCTAAGGGGAAATCTGAAGGGCTGACACAGGATTTACAGCTTTGGGGCTCTCTGATCCGGGTTCATTTGTAAGGGGTTACAATTTCTCCAGCTGGGACACTTGTGTCAGAAGAGCAGGCTTTCCCCCCAGTCTCAGAGACGTGTGCGACAGCTCCCCCGTCTGCTTGGACAGCCATCCCGTGGCCGGCAGCTTCCCTGCCTGGACGGATCGCAATGGAAAGGTGCCCGGGAGAAGATGCTGATGGAAATTGGTTGTCTTGAGGACTGAGAATTGCTTCCTATGGAGTCAAGATAGTTGTCTTTGGGGAAATAAACATCTCATGTAAAGCCACTCTGAACACCTTCCAATGTAATCAGATGAGGATTACCAAAGGTGCTTCTAACTGAGGGTCCCATATGTTTTTTGTTACACATGGTGACAGGAGACTGAAACAGTCCTGTCTAAGTTAGTCACTGTGACCCCCACCCAAACTCATGTGTTACAGTCCTAACCCCCAGAATGTGACTTTATTTGGGAAGAGTTTTTAAAGAGGCAATTGAGTTTCAATAAGGTCATCAGAGTACACTCTATCTAATCCAATATCTGAAGAAGAAACTAGACCTGGTAAGTTAGAGATAGAGAACCTGCCTAGCATGTGAAATGCTCCCAGGTTCCATCTAGACAGAGAAAGAGAGAGAGAGAAAGAGAGAGAGAAAGAGAGAGAGACAGCTGTGCCGATGAAAGTAGAGTTTGGACTGATATTTCTTTAAGCAAAGGTATGATGTTGATCGCCAGTAAAGAAAGCCCCAGAAAAGGACGGACCTGAGCCGTTGTTCCCTGGAACTTCAGAGGGAACCAATCTTGCTATGACCTTGAGCTCAGGTTCCTGACCTCTCCAGCTGTGAGGGGACACATTTCTGACGGCTAAGCTTATACAGGTATAAGAGATTGCCAAGTGAAAATGAAGAGTTCATAAGAAACTAAGAAAATCCTTGCTCCTTTCTCTTCTGCCAACTAAAGAACCCAGCTTCTAATAAACACACTAGACTCCTGTATCTCCCAACATCGAGTTCTGAGGAACCCTGACATAGCTGCTGCTCTGCCGCCTCTCCAGGCAGCCAGGCAGAGTAAAAGGAGCCTACTTGAGGCCTGTAAAGGTTTGCAAAGGGTCCACTGAATGAGAAGCACAAGGAAAACTTTCAGAAAATTTCTTTAGGAAATTTTCTTGAAATTATCTTGATAGTTTTCTAAGAAATGTCAGCCTACTTGAAAATTTGGCATTCTTTTTTTTTTTTTTTTTAACGCTGTCTGAGTCAGCTTTCCTAAATCAAGGCATTATCCGAGCCACCTATTTTTTTCTTAATTTATGTGTCTCCTTCTGTGTGTCCCTCCCTCTGTGTGTGTGTGTGTGTGTGTGTATCAGAGGCCACAGCTGTGTGTACCTGTGGAAGCCCAAGGGTAACTTCAGAAATCACCTTGATTTGTGCTACGTCCAATTTGCTTTGCTCTGGGTTTTCCCAAGACTTTGTGCCTTCCAGGATCTAAACTGCAGGCTGCCTCCATTTCTGCCTGTCATTTTTTTTTTAACATGGAATCTGGGATTCAAATTCAGCACCTTTTGCTTGTGAAGCAGATTCTTAATCCCCAAGCCATTTCTCCAACCCTGTGCTGCTTTTTTATGACAGGTAAAAAAGAATAACTCTTGATTATTCTCTACTTTCTCCATGTTCATAGGTTCAGTGGGAGGAAAAAAAAATGTCATCACAAAGAAAGCAAGTCACTGTCATATGCAGAATATGTGATGGTCCTTGTGTCTAAGATTGCTACAGGGGACAGCCTGGTCTACCCCGAATGCTACATCTAGGGCTGTAGCTAGTCGTCAGTCAAGAAGCAAAGTCTCTTACACAATGAACAGGCCTGTGCAGTTCATGAGAAATACCTGGTGAGCATTCTTAGAGAACCTATAAGTGGAGAAGAGAATTCAGTCACAGAATTGGAATTGATGCTAATTGGTCCACCTACCCAAGACATAAGGTTTCCTAGAATACATTATCATGAATATCACTCCTCTTAGAAAGGGGGTGGGAGATTGAGGGCTGGAGAGATGGCTCAAGGGTTAAGACTGTCTCCCAAGCGAAAGGTCCTGAGTTTGGATTCCAGGTCCCACATAAAAATTCCAGGCCAAATCAACGGCAGCCCGCACTTCAGGCCCTGGTGGGCAGAGCCTGATAAATCCCAGAGCAAAGCCAAAAAGTGATGGAAGCAATCCAGATGATTCCTGAAGTCACTTTTAGTCTCCCACAGGGACATATGGTGCCCTCTGATACACACACACACACATACCACACACACACTAAATAAACAAACAAACAAATAAAATATTTTTTTAAAAAAGAAAGGGGGATTGACACATCATGGCGGCTTCTGGGTGCCAGGAGGAGTACTTTTGTCTAGAAAAAGGTGGCTGGAGAGGTGGCTCAGGGGTTAAGCCTCTGCCTTGCAGGCAGAAGGTCCTGAGTTCAGATCCTAGACCCCACGTATAGACACCAGGTGGAAGCGGGAGAGGCCTGCGTTTCTGGTCCTGGCAGGGCGGAGCCTGTGAATCCTGGGGTAGAGTAAAACAAGGAGGAGGAAGAGGCAATCCATGGTGGTTCCCAAATTCGTCCATGGTTCTACACACACGCACACATACATATGCACACATACATGCACACACGCAAACACGCACAATTGAATAAATGATAAAAAATAAAAAAATTTTAAAAAAAGAAAAGAAATTAGATGTGGCGGGTTGGGTTAAAGCTTCCTGAAGGTGGTGATCGCTAGGGTCTGTCTCTTCCATCACAGAACTGGCCTAGAAGAAGGACCAAGACCTCCAGAGACCCTCTGTGACTGCTGCCCGGTGCAAGAGAGAGGCTGTGAGCCCAGAAGGATGGCTCCTTAGAAATACACTACTAGGATAAGAGCGAATGTGGAGAAAATTTGACCTTGTTGTTGGTCTTTTTGACTCTTGCCTTGTGCTGAGAGTAAAATTAATGATTTTTTTTTTATTAAAAATTTAATTATACATTTTAAAATTTTTTACCAGTTCCCTCCCTCCCCCCTCCCCTTCCCCCAGTGTCTCCCCCCCAATTCCCAGAGAGTCCTTTATTGTGTGCGCCTAACTCTCCACTGGGTCCTCCTCTCCGATGACATATAAGGACCCAGTGGCATTTCCATAAGCCCTTTCTCTTGTTCCCCTTAATCATAAGATTACTACTATGGCTGTCAATCCCTTGCCTCCAGGGGTCTCGGTGCCCTTAACAGATGCTAGACTTTATGAGGGCAACAGTGCGCTGGACATTGTGCAGGGCATGCAAAGTTCCATTATGATTGCTTTGGCCCCAACTATTGTTGAGAATCTTGCAAATCGTTGCTCCTCCCATCCTTTTGCTCTTACAATCTTACCGCCCCCTCTTCCGCAAATGTCCCTGAGCTCCAGGATGGGGAGAGATTAGGCTGTCCTAGTTCTATGTGATTGATATAGAGTCTCTGAAGTTCTGGATTGTGGTTTGTTGATTTCTTTTGCAGTTTTTCTGCTCCTGCAATTCCCTTCACTCCATTCTGCTGGGCACTGTATGTCACCCCCTGGCCAGAGACAAAAAGCTGTTAAACTGGAGTCTTGTTGTAATAGCACATTCAAGGGTAGATGTAATAAGAGTAGGAAACCTCACTGAGGGCGGGGTCCATTACCCATTTGCACAATGATTACTTTTTATCTGCTAGACTATATGCCCTCCCCTTCTGGTGAGATCAGGAAAGAACGTCTGTGAACTTAACCAGGTTTCTCATTACTTACTTGCAGACCTTGATGGAGGCCTATTTTCTCTGCTGTAACATGGTCTCCTCTCTCCTTGTTTCTGGTGTGGCCCTCCTAACCCATCTCTCTTGTTCATAATCCTTGCAATTACTGTGTTACATAGGTTTACTTTTGAGTGTCCCAATGTGGGCTGGGCGAGTTTGGTACTAGGAGCCACCTATTAGGGAGTACATACGGCGCTTAATTTTCTGGGTTTGGGATACTTCACTTAATATAATTCTTTCTAATGACATCCATTTCCCAGCAAATTCCAGTAATTCATCATTTTTGATGGCTGAGTAGTACTCCATTGTATAGATGTACCACAGTTTCCTTATCCACTCGTCAACTGTTGGACATTTAGGTTGATTCCATGACTTTGCTATTGTAAACAGTGCTGCTATGAACATGGTCGAGCTTGTGCTATCGAGGCGAACCTCTGCTGCTTGGGGGGTTATTCCCAAAAGTGGGATAGCAGGGTCATACGGCATTTCAATCTTTAATTTCTTTAAGAATCTCCAGACGGCTCGCCAGAGTGGCTGTATGAGCCTGCATTCCCACCAACAATGTAGGAGAGTTCCCCTCTCCCCACATCCTCTCCAGCATTTGTCGTTGTTTGTACTGTGGATTTTTGCCATCCTGACCGGGGTGAGATGATATCTCAGGGAAGTTTTGATTTGCATTTCCCTGATGGCGAAGGAAGTGGAGCATTTTTTAAGATAATTGTTAGACATTTTAATTTCATCCCTGGTAAAGTTTCTTTGAAGTTCCAGGGCCCATTTTTTAATTGGGCCAGTGTTTTCCTTGGAGTTTAATTTTCTAAGTTCTTTGTGCACTCTGGACAGTAGAGCTCTGTCAGATATGTGGTTAGTGAAGATTTTCTCCCATTCTGTGGGATGCCTTTGAGCTCGTGCGACAATCTCTTTATCTGAACAGAAGCTCTTTAATTTCACAAGATCCCAACTGTTGAGAGTTGGTAGCAGTGACTGTGCCATTGGATGTCTGTTTAGGAAGTGTTGGCCTAGCCCAATCAGCTCGAGGGAGTTCCCTATCCTTTCAACTATGGCTTTTAAAGTCTCTGGCCTGATATCAAGGTCCTTGATCCATTTGGAATTAAGTCTTGTACATGGTGACAAGTACGGGTCCAGCTTTAATCTTCTGCATGTGGAGATCCAGTTTTGCCAACACCATTTGTTGAAGATGCTGTTCTTTTTCCATTGGATTCTTTGGGCCCCTTTGTCAAAGACCAAATGGCTGTAACTTTGTGGGCTTATATCTGGGTCTTCAATCCTTATCCATTGATCTGTGTGTCTATTTTGGAGCCAGTACCAGGCTGTCTTTATAACTATGGATTTGTAGTATAGACTTAGGTTTGGTATGGTAATACCTCCAGCTGTGTTTTTGTTACTCAGGATTGTTTTTGCTATCCTGGGTCTTTTGTGCCTCCATATGAACTTTGAGATTGTTTGGTCAACTTCTTTGAAGAATTGCTTTGGGATTTTGATTGGTATAGCATTGAATCTGTATATTGCCTTTGGTAGGATGGTCATTTTTACAATGTTGATTCTGCCAATCCAGGAACAAGGGAGGTCTTTCCACCTTCTGGTGTCTTCTGCAATTTCTTTCTTTAGGGTTTTAAAGTTTTCATTGTAAAGGTCTTTTACCTCCTTAGTTAGGTTTATACCAAGGTATTTCATTTTTTTAGGGGTTATAGTAAATGGCATGGTTTCTCTCAAGGCTTTTTCACTTCTTTCATTCTGGGCATATAGGAAGGCCTCTGATTTTTGCACATTTATTTTGTATCCTGCCACCCTGCTGAACTTCTCAATTAGTTCCAGGAGCTTCCTGGTGGAGTTTTTGGGATCACTCAGGTATAAGATCATGTCATCTGCAAATAGAGATAGCTTGACTTCTTCCTTGCCAATTTGAATCCCTCTTATGTCCCTTTCTTGTCTTATGGCTTCGGCTAAGACTTCAAGTACAATATTGAATAGAAGTGGTGAGAGTGGACAGCCTTGTCTTGTTCCTGATCGAAGTGGGAATGCTTCCAATTGTTCCCCATTGAGCATAATCCTTGCTGTGGGCTTGTTGTATACAGCTTTTATTATATTGATAAAAGTTCCTTCCATTCCTACTGTCTCTAGCGTTTTGATCATAAAAGGCTGTTGGATCTTGTCAAAAGCTTTTTCTGCATCTATCGAGAGTATCATGTGGTCTTGGACTTTGGACTGGTTTACATGATGAATTACATTTATTGATTTGCGTATGTTGAACCAACCTTGTGTGCCGGGGATGAAGCCTACTTGGTCCCCATGAATGATCTTTTTAATATGTTTTGAATCCGATTTGCTAAGACTTTGTTGAGAATCTTTGCATCTGTGTTCATCAGGGAGATCGGCCTATAGTTTTCTTTTTTAAGTGAATCTTTATTAGGTTTTGGGATTAAAACGATATTAGCTTCATAGAAGGAATTTGGTAGTGTTCCTTCCTTTGCTATTTGATGGAACAGTTTAAGGAGTATTGGTGTTATTAACTCCTTAAATGTCTTGTAGAACTCTGTGCTGAATCCATCTGGTCCAGGACATTTTTTGGTGGGAAGATTCGAGATTACTTCCTCAATTTCCTTATATGTTATAGGACTATTTAAGTAATTCACAACTTCCTGATTCAATTTAGGTAAATTGTGTTTACTTAGAAATTCATCCATCTCTTTTGTGTTGTCAAACTTCACAGAGTATAAGTTTTTGAAATATGATGTTATAATTCTCTGGATTTCTTGGGTATCCGTAGTGATAACTCCATGTTCATTTCTAATTTTGTTAATTTGGGTTTTCTCTCTCTTGCTTTTGGTTAGTTTAGCTAGGGGTGTATCAATCTTGTTGATTTTTTCAAAGAACCAGCTTTTCGATTTGTTGATTTTTTCTATCGTTTTCTTAGTCTCGATTTCAGATATTTCTCCCCTTATTTTGCTAATCTCTTCTCTTCTACTGCTTTGGGATCAGATTGCTCTAGTTTCTCTAAAGCTTTAAGCTGCATTGTTAAGTTGTTTATTTCTGATGTTTCCATTTTTTTGATGTGGGCATTAAGAGCTATGAACTTACCTCTTAGAACAGCTTTCATTGTGTCCCAGAGATTTTGGTAAGTTGTATTTTCGTTATCATTCACTTTCAGGAAATCTTGAATTTCCTTTTTAATTTCTTCCTGAATCCAGTTCTCATTCAGCATCATAGTGTTAAGTTTCCAGGAGTTAGTGTATTTTCTCTTGTTTGATGTGTTGTGGATGTCCAGCTTTAGGCCGTGGTGGTCTGATAGGGCACAGGTTAGAATTTCAACTTTCTTGTACATGTGTAGATTCATTTTGTGGCCCAATATGTGATCTATTTTGGAGAAAGTTCCGTGTGCTGCTGAGAAAAATGTGTATTCTTTGGTGCGTGGGTGAAAAGTTCGATAGAGATCTGTGAGGTCCATTTCTTTCAGGGTTTGATTAAGTTCCAAAGTGTCTCTGTTAAGGTTTTGACCTGTTGATCTATCCCATGTAGAGAGGGCGGTGTTGAAGTCCCCAAGAATTATCGTTTGGGGGTTGATTTCTTGCTTTAGACGCTGTAGGGTTTTCTTAATGAATGTGGAGGGGCCCGTATTGGGTGCATATATGTTCAGTATTGTGAAGTCTTCCTGGTGAATTGTACCTCTGACTAAAATGTAGTATCCATCCGTGTCTCTTATAATTTTTTTTGGTTTGAAATCCACTTTGTCTGATAGCATAATGGCTACCCCTGCCTGTTTTCTGCTTCCATTTGCTTGTAGAATTGTTGACCAGCCTTTTATTTTTAGAGCGTGCCTATCTTTTGTGGTGAGATGGGTTTCCTGCAGGCAGCAGATTGATGGATTGTGATTTTTAATCCAAGTTTGTAATCTGTGTCTCTTGATCGGTGAATTAAGTCCATTAACATTTAGTGTTATAATGGAGAAACTATTGTTAATTCCAGACATTTATTATGTTTAGTAGCTTTTATAAGTATATTGCTTCGCTTTTAATGGTGTTATATTTGCCTTCTGTTCTCCTGGATATGCCTGTTTTTTTCTTCACGCTTGAGTATCATTTCTAGCAGTTTTTGAAGGCCTGGTTTGGTGGCCATGTATCCCTTAAAGTTGTCTTTGTGCTGGAAAATTTTTCTTTCTCCCTCGATCATGACTGATAGTTTTGCAGGGTAAATCAGCCTGGGTTGACATTTTTGCTCATTCAATACTTGAAGTATGTCTCTCCAAGCTCTTCTTGCTTTTACTGTTTCGACTGAGAAGTCATTTGTTATTTTAATAGGTTTGCCTTTAAAAGTGACTTGTTTTTTCTCCCTTGAAGCTCTCAGCACCAGTTCTTTATCTTGAATGTGGAGTGTTTTAACTATTATTTGCCGCGGTGTGCTTCTAGTTTGGTCGTATCTGTTTGGGGTGCGGAATGCCTCTTGTATATGAATGGGCCTCTCTTTCTTTAGATGAGGAAAGTTTTCCTTGATGATCGTTTGAAAAATTTCCTCAGGGGTGGTATTTTGAGATTCTTGCTCCGGTATTCCATGAATACGCATGTTAGGCTTCTTCAGGGTGTCCCATATCTCTTGGATATTTCTCTCAAGTATCTTTTTGGCTTTAACAACCTCTTCCATTGAGCTGGCTAGTACTCCCACTTTATCTTCAAGGTCTGAAATTCTGTTTTCTGCTTCATTAGTTCTGTTGATAAGACTCTCTGTGGCGTTCTGGGTTGAAGATAACTTGTCTTTTAGCTCAGTTTTAAACTCTGCTTGAGTTTGTTTTAACTGTTCTATGCCACTTTTTGTTTCTTGCACTGTTTTTCTCAACTCCTCCAGATGTCTGTTGTGTTCCTCTTCAAAGCGATTGATTCGATTATGTAATTCCTCCCGGATTTCCTCTTTCATAGTATTGAACATGGTAATGATCATATTTTGAAAGTCGTTATCCTGGGTCAGGCTTTCTTGGCCTTTTTCCGCGGGTTTGTTCTTGTTGGAGTCTAACATTATGGGATTAATTTCTTCAGTGGGAGATTTGTTTACTTGAGTGTTGCTTCTCATGGATTTGCACTTTGACTTTGGCATTGTCATTTTAACTCTTAAGATCTCTCAATTTCACTAAACTGAATTATTTGGCCTGGGGTACTGGTGGACGGGGCCTGAACGGGGACTTACCTAGGGAGCGGGGTGAGGCCCGGGTGGACCGCGTGCGTGTCCTGACTGGCGGAGCGGGGTGGGGCGAAAAGGGAGGATGGGCGCGTCGGCGTGAAGCTATTTAACCCGAGGGCAGCTGGGGCGGGGCCCGGGCGCAGGGGGAGGTCCTCCTCGTCCCTCGGCCCCCGCGTGGCTCCGGCTGGATGGCGGGAGTCGGAGCCGGGTCCCCGTGGGCTGACCTGGGGTCCTAGAGCGCGCGTTGAGGCCCGGCTGGATCTCGCCTACGCGTCCCGACCGGCGGAGCGGGGGTGGGGCGAAAGAGGGAGGTAAAATTAATGATTATGTAAATGAAAGCAAATGAAAATATTTTTAAAATTGCTAATTAATGTTAAAATCAAAATGTCTTTGTGCATCTACTTGTAATAAAAGGCAAATAACTGGTTACGTTAAACCTCTAATTTGTTTTGAAGATTGAAGCTATTTATCTACTACTACCAACCAATTAAGTTACCTTCAACCCACCATTCCCATAATCAGCTCTTAAGCATAGGTGGGGATGACAAGAATAGAGCCACAGTAACTGGGATGGAAAGCAATCTGCTGAGAAACTGGGGTGTGGAAAGAAATTAAGTAGTATGTCACAGATCACAGCTGCTCGGAGCTCCTGACCCTGAGTGAGGGGGGACTGTGTACAATTCCAGCACTTTCTAAATGGCCTAGACTCTTCCTTGCCATCCTCCATGACTCTCCATGTGGTGGATTCTTCGTTTTGATTCTTTACAAACGAAGGCTGAAGATGACCATCTGAAAATAAAATGGAAGCAACTTTAAAATTATGTACTTGAATCTGGAAGAATCAATTTAAGTTTCTGGGCTTACAGCCAGAGTCATCTACTACATAGCACAACCAAATAACTTGAATTCCATTTGCAAGACTGTCTTCCTTAATCTCCCTTCCCCATCTTCCAACATGGGCAAATGAAGTAACAGGGAAAAAAGCAAAGAAGAATAGATGCAAAGTCATCATTGGTCACCAAGGCCTTGACCAAAGCCCAGCAGAAGAGCTGAAACAATGTTAAAGAGTCCACTGCTCTGAAGAGACCCCCAAGGTGGAGACTGGTGAAATAGACTCAGTGGGTAAGGTGCTTGCTTGCAAATCTGGCAACATGGTGGAGGGGAAGAATTGGCTTCCAAAAGTTGCTTTCCAACCTTCACTCACGCATATATGTACCATGGTCTGTATGTGTATCTCTCTCTGTCTCTCTCTGTCTCTGTCTCTGTCTCTCTCTCTCTCTCTCTGTCTCTCTCTCTGTCTCTCTGTCTCTCTGTCTCTCTCTCTCTCTCTCTCTCTCTCTCTCTCTCTGTGTGTGTGTGTGTGTGTGTGTGTGTGTGTGTGTGTGTGTGATGGCTTGAATATTCAAGTGAATTGTCCTCACAGTCTCATGTATTTGAATCCATAGTTGATGTCAATGCTTTGGACTGTCATGGCACCTTTAGGAGGTAAAGCCTTGCTGGAGGAAGGTATGTCACAGGGGTGTTGAGGTTGGGGACCCCTGGCCTGATTCCCCTAGCAGTCAGCTCTTGTACTTTTCCTCTTGTTCTGGCTGTTTCCATGATAGCTGCAGTGATCCGAGTTACCTCCAACTTCTGCTGCCCGCTATGCCTTCTCCACCATAACAGACTATGTTTCTCTTTTGGAACCATTAGCCAAACAAATCACCTTTTCTCCCCTGTGTTGTATGAGTATTGTCTCTCAGAAGCAAAAGAAGGTAGCTGCAACATATATTGAAAGACAGGCCCTAAAGCAGACAGCAGTTATTCAGGTCAGGGACTCTGTGAAACTCCAAGTGTGGTGGGAATTCAGGAATTGGGAGCTCTCAGGCCTGGCCCATCACAACTTCCTACACAGTCGACTAAGCACTGAATGGTAAAATGTTTACTCTTCTTAGTTCCAGCCATCAACACATGATCCCAAAGTCCACCAATGTTCTATTCACTTGTAATGTTCAGGAGGTACCAGTTGGAATTCTCATGCTTTAAGTCAACACTCAAGAAGTGGGTCACTTCCCTGAAGAGTTGACATTGCTATTAAATGTCCAACTTGCATACTTCTCAGGGCCTTAGTATTTTCTTTCTGACCTCAATGTCTAATATAATACCACACATTGGAATAATATATGTGGAGATTTCTAGAAGTTCAGGAAACATTTTCCCCAAATGGCAAAGATGCATTCTGCAAAACACCTGGTCAAGTCCTATGAGAATGAGTGGAAGAATGAATCAGTAAAATCTTCTGATCCGTTTGCTTTGAAATCATTCTCATTTTCCTAGCTGCTGCTTCCTTTTAGTTTCTCTCTCTCTCTCACACACACCCCCTTCTTTCCTCCCTCCCAATCAATAATCTTTCATATTGCCAGCAGAGAGTCTTTGGAACTTCCTGCATGTGGTGATGTGGTGATGCAGTAGTAGATTTCAGCTTACCAGGGCAAGGAGTCACATATGTGTAGCATTCTTCACTGCCATTTCTTTTCGTCTTCACTGGGTTCCACAGAGCTAGGAAAGAAATTTGCAAGTATTTTCTTGGATTGAAGTCAGATAACTGTAGGTGTACTTAGCAAGTTGGCAAGGAGTTAGCAGAAACTGAATTTCATGAAGGAATGTGGGAGCCAAAGGAGACTCCAGCCCCAGCAAAGGCACAAGAGGACTCATGAAATAGATTCCACAACAAGGTCTAAGAAGGAGGGGAAGTGGCGCCTGGCATAGCACATGGACCACCCTGCAATCTCATCCCAGCAGAGGCAGGAGAGGCGTCTTCATGCTGTAATTCCACAGCAATGGTAACTGCGAGTGACAGGAGCTCAGGAGCAGGCAGAACACTGATGGGACAGAGTGTCAGACCCAGGGAAGGCCCCAGCGTCCTATCTCTCCTGGGAGGCCTAGAGCCCGCAAGAAAGACCTTGAAAGATGCTCAGACTTTACAGACTGGGTCGCACGATCTCATGTTTCTTAAGATTTGTGAGTTCGGTTAACATTGAGTGTATCTACTTAAAGAGGGGGTCCATAAACTCTTGTTGACCTCGCATAAAAACAGGAGTCTCGGGACTGGGGAGGCAGTATACACCAGCTACAAGGCATAGTGATGTACTCCTGTCATTCTCACACTCAGGAAGTAGAAACAGGAGGTCAATGTCATCCTCAGTTATACAGTGAGTTCAAGACCAGCTTGAGATACCTGAAATGAAGAGAAAAGAAAGAGGTTGAAGAAATGGCTCAGGGGTTAAGACTCTGCCTTGAAAGCAGAAGGACCTGAGTTCTGATCCCAGATCCCATCTAAAAATGCCAGGTGAAAAGGCAGTGGTCTATACTTCCTGGTCTGGAAGGCAGAGTCTGGGAAGTCCCAAGTGAAGGATAAAGGAGGTAGAAGCAATCTAAGATGATCCTCACAGTCACTGACTTGGTCCTCTACAGAGATACACAGGGCCCTCCAATACGTGTGTGCGTGCACACACATACACACACAAAAATAAATAAAAAAAAATTTTAAAGAGAAAAAGAAAAGAAGGATCTCTAAATGTGAATCACTATGCATGATTTGGTACAGATATAACCATCAAAGAAGTAGATCATGAACACCAAGTCAGAGTGAAAATCTTGTTGAGCACTATGGAAAATGTATTTTGCTGCAACATAATGATTCTTAGAAATAATCCCATGAAGACATTGGGAAACATGTAGGGTAGGCTATTTCTGGTGTCTTCTTCTAATGGTTACTCTTTTCTGTTGCTGTGAGAGAATACACAAAGTCAAACAGCTTAAGGGAGAAAGGAAGATTTATCTAGCTTATGGTTCCAGAAGGGAGATACAGTCTTTCATGGCAGACGCAGCATGGCTGACTAGGCAGAAGCTGGAGACAGGCTATGTCACATCCATCTGAGAGCTGCAAGACTTCTCCAGGAGCTAGTGTGGGACTGATACATCTTCTAAATCTACCCCCTGTGACAACTTCTCTCCAAAAAGGCTCTACCTCTCAAAGGGGTCATGACATTCCCAAACATATGAGATTATGGGAGACATATTTCAAACCATGACACTCCAGCCCTGGTCCCCACAGGCTCATTGCCATTTCATTATGCAAACCATAGTCAGTTCAACTTTAAAAGTCTTCATAGACTACATCAATAGTCCCAACACAAAAGTCTAAAGTCCAAATCCTCCTATAAAATCAAAAGACAAGTTACATACTGCCAACATACAATGGCCCAGAATAAGCATTGCCATTCCAAAAGGAAGGAATGGTGGCATATCCAGGAAAGATTGGTCTATAAGAAGATGAAAAACATCAGGACATTCTCCAAATCCTACAGTTTCAATGTCTACAGGAACCTCTTGTTAAAATCATCTCCATTCCAAGGGGTTTGGTTCCATCCTGCCACTGTAGCTTCCCACAGAACACATCACTCTCTTGGGTTGGCTCCTCCCAGGGTATACATCCCTCCTTGGCAGATGTTCCACATTGTCTCTTGCATCTCTAACATCTTCACTTCTCAATGGCAAACCAGGTTTTAACTCCACAGCATACACTGCCCTTCTTGGACCTCTAAACTGCCATATGCTGCTTGGATTCCCCCATTCTCTGAAACCCTGGAGGAGGGATCCACAACCTCCTCCCTCTTGCATCTTTGATGCCTCTAAAACCAGAACCAAGTGGACAGTTTTGCCAAGTTTTGCTGCAACTTTCAGTTGAAGACTGTCTCCTAGAATCGCAGCTGATTTAGCTTCTCCCTGCTGACTGTAGGAAAAGTCTAATTTTCTCCTGGGCAGTTACTGTAGGGGAGAAACAAACCCTTGCTTTGGAACTCTACCCTTTAGCTCATTCCTTCCAAAAGGATTTGCATTTTTATGGGTGGGAGCCTTCTCTGAGAATCCTGTCCTCAAGGTAGGGCCTCTTCTATCCAAACCTGAGAGTAGGTTTTGATTTACTAATGAAGCTAATCATTTTAATAGCCAATATTTTTTCTCTGCTTCTTCTTGGACCTCTGGTTTGTTTGTCATTGGATTTTTCATCATCAGATCTCACAGTTTTTGCTTCTTTCCACCCAATTCCTTGCTCTTTTTCAACTCTAAAGAGCACTAAAAATTCATAGCTGTATCACATTGTCAACAGTACATTGCCTTGAAATTTCTTCCCCCAAGCACTCAAGTTTAACTTCAGACAAGCTTTAAGGATGAGGGCAAAACTTCACTAAACTCTCTAACACATTTGTTATTCATCCAGTTCTAAACACAGTCTTTGTTCCTCACTGGACCATCACAAGCTGGACTTCCACTGCCTGCATCTCTCACAGAATTGCTCTCTTCTGAACTCTTAGAAAGGCCCTGTTGGTCCAATTTCCAAGACACAAAGACTTTCGCAGCACAAAGTACCAAAGTTCTCCATATTTCTCCCAACAAATTGTTCCAAAGGGACACTACCCACACCACAGCATTGGCCACACTGCTAGGTACCAATTTCTTTCATCTTCACAAACAACTGCACTTTTTGTTACTAGATTCTCTTAGTCTCACACAGCAATACCCCACTTCTCCAATACTATTTCTGTAAACTTCAAAATACTTTACACTGTGGTACCAGATGCTTTAATCTCACAGCAATGCCCCACATCTGGGTACCAATTTCTGTAAGGGTTACTATATGTGTTACTGTGAGAGAACACCCAAAGTCAAACAACTGAAGAGAGAAAGGGAGATTTATTTAGCTTATGATTCCAGAGGGGAGATACAGTCTTTCATGATGGACATAGCATGGCTGGCTGGCAGAAGCTAGAGACAGGCTATGTCACACCCATCTGAAAGGCTGAGAGCTACAAGGCTGTTTGCTACAAAGGCAGACTTCTCCATGAGCTAGTGTGGGACTAATCCACCTCAAGGCCCAACCCCTGTGACAATCTTTCTCCAACAAGGCTCCATCTCTCAAAGATGCCATGACCTTTCCAAACACATGAGACTATGGGGGACACATTCAAACCACGACACTTCTCATTCACCATGCATGCAATAAGCCCCTTCTTACCTCTAGAGAATGTCCCATTAGAACTTCTACCAAACCCTATATTTTTCCTGTGCATGTATTCCTTTGATAATATTTAATTTATAAATAGGTACAACAAATGACAACAGCTAATAATAAAATATAATTATTATTATGGACTGGGGAGATGGCTCAGATGCTAAATTATTGCTGAGCAAGTAAGAGGATCAGTGTTTTAATCTCCAGAACTCAAATAAATGTCTGGTAGATGTGGCAGCCAGATTATAATTCTAGCCTGGAAAGCAGAGACCATTATCCCCAGAGCAAGCTGGCTAGAAAGATTAGCTGTATCTGTAAGCTATGGATTTAATCTGCTTAATGAATAAGATGAGGAAGTGATAGAAGAAGATTCCTGACATCAACCTCAGGCTCCACATATATCCACCCACATGTGAATACATGCATACACGCACATATCACACACTTACACATGAAAATTTTAAAAACTATTCTATAAAAAAAGTAAGGAAAATATGAGTTGGATCCATTTAATATTTTCCATTTAATATTTTCACAAGTCAGTTGATTGCGTATTACTGAGACTGTGTGTTTCCATTTGCCTGCATGATTGCTGATAAATGACCATCAAATGGCTTAAGGGAACAAGGGGTTTATTTTCTCTTACGATTACTGGTTACAGTTCTCAGTCCAGCTTGATGGGAGAGCATACACCAACACCAGGGCCGAGGAAACTGGCCATACCATTTCTATGTGATGGTTACTTGCCAGACCAGCATATCTGGCTAAGTGTATACAAAGATACCAACTTCCTCAACCACCTCTCAGTATTTTATTCATTTGTTCAGGGCCTAGTTCCACCCACCATAGGCTGGGCCTTCCCCATCAGCTAGACAATCTCTTGCAGATCTGCTCTGGGCCTTAACTCAACCACTAATTCTCTACAAATGTGCAGAGCTCAAACCTCAACTGTCAAATTGACATCTGTGCCTAATTATGACACTGCAGAAAGGTATGGAGAGCAAGTGTGTGAGGACCCATTCTCAGGGTCATAACCTTGAATCTAGCACACTAATCCCACCCACCCTGGAGGGATCTGCACATGGACATATGCTGTGGCAGAGGTAGGGATCCCGGGTCCCACATAAAAATGCCAGGCAGGGGGCTGGAGAGGTGGCTCAGGGGTTAAGCCTCTGCATTGCAGGCGGAAGGTCCTGAGTTCAGATCCTAGACCCCACGTATAGATAGGCGGAAGCGGGGGCGGCCTGCGTTTCTGGTTCTGGTAGGGCGGAGCCTATGAATCCCGGGGCAGAGTAAACAAGGAGGAAGCGGTCCATGGTGGGTGGTTCTACACACACATACACGCATACACACACACACACACATACACATGCACAATTGAATAAATAATAAAAATAAATAAATAAATAAATAAAAATGCCAGGCAGAAGTAAAAAGGAAGTAGAAACAACTCAGGATGATTCCCGAAGTCACCCTTGGGCCTTCACAGGAGCAAACAGTGCTCCTTGAACACACACACACACACACACACACACACAAAATAATGGGAATATGGGGTTTCATTTCCTAAGCTTATGAAGAACACAGATATACACACCCATAATCTAATATACTAAATTCGTGCATGCATCTTGCTGTTTTCCAGCAACGCTCTTTGACAGCTTTCTGTCAGTGTCTACAAATTCCCCTCATGGTATGTTTTCATAGCTGCATGGTCAATTTAGACATGAACCATATTTACTTAACCCATCTTTTATTATTAGAGAGTTATTTCAAGATTTTTCCATCATTAAGAATGCTTCTAAAAATATCCTTTATACAGATATCCCTGGATATGTGTATGACTTATTCTATAGAGTAAATTCCCTGGTATAAAACTTCTGGATCAAAGATGTCTTAGTGTGTGCATATTGTTCTTGCCACATACCAGAGGCTGGGTATAAGGGATTGAATATTTGTTCCCTCTGCAATTTATTGAAATTTAATTTCTAGGGTAATTATTATACAAGGTGGGGTCTTTAAGAGATGAGGAGGTTATGAGTTTAATACTGTAAGAAAAGGGATTGGGGAAGGTTTCTGTCTCTTTCCCTCCATATCTAATTCCTTTCTTCCTTCCTCCCTCCTTTCCTCTCTTCTTCCTTTCCTCCCTCCCTCTCTTTTTCATTCCTTTCTATCCTCCTTTCTTGCTCTCTCCCTACCCTTCACCTTTCCTCTCTTTTCCTCCCTTTCTTCTTCCCTCCCTCTCACCTTTCCTCCTTTTCCTTTCTCCCTTCTTTCTTGCCTGGCTTCCTCCCTCCCTTCCTCCCCTTTTGTTCAGTCTTGTAGGGAGCGGTGCTCCTCACTCGCACAGGATGGAGTGTTGAAGGCACTCACTATGTTAGATGCAAAGATCTGGTCCTCGATGGACACTAAACCCGTGGGTGCCTGATCATCCCTACTTCCAGAACTGTGAGAAATAAATTTCTGTTGTTTATAAGTTACCACATCTATTGTGCTCTGTCCTAGCAGCAGAGAGTGGATGAAGGTAATGGGAGACTTAGAAATAATAGAAGTTCATTTCTCACAGTTCTAGAGCCTGAGACGTCCAAGATCAAAGCATTGGCGGACCTCCATCTGGTGAAGGCTGCTGTTTCTGCTGACTTCTTCTATTGTATTCAGATGACGAAGAGATAAGCAAGCCAGGTGGCTCTCTGAAGCTGCTTTTATAAGATTGTTAATCACATTCAAAAGCACTCAGGGTTTGGTCACATCCTATTATATATATATATATATATATATATATATATATATATATATATATATATATCTCATGGTTTGAAATGTGTCCTCCATAGTCTCATGTGTTTGGGAAGGTCCTGGCACCTTTGAGAGGTGGAGCCTTGCTGGAGGAAGGCAGTCACAAGGGGTGGGCCTTGAGATGGATTAGTTCCATCCTACCACCAGGAAGAGTCTGCCTTTGCAGCAATTATTCTGGTAGCTCTCAGCCTCTCCGATGGGTGTGACATAGCCTGTTTCCAGCTTCGGCCAGCCAGCCATGCCACCTTCACCATGAAAGACTGTATCTCCCCTCTGGAACTGCAAGCTAAATAAATCTCCCTTAAGTTGTCTGATTTTGAATGTTCTCTTACAGCAACACACAAGAGTAACAATTACAGTGTGTATGTGTGTGTGTGTGTGTGTGTGTGTGTGTGTGTGCGCCAATTTATTTTCCCAAATAGGTAGCTTTAACAGACCTATTGTCTAGGTATTGATGTTTCCTAACCTTGTCTTCTTGATCAGCAATGAACCTGGTATACTCATGACCGAAAGAACTCTTGGTACCTTGAACCACTGGCTGTGTAGGAGTTTACACAGCTCTACTAAGTTACTGATGGACAAGGTGATCTTCAGCAGTTCTGGGAGAAGCAGAATAACAGAAATTTAAACAATGTGGTCCTTGGGAAAAATGAGTTAATTAACCTTCTTCTGTGACAGGTGATTGAATGGAGAGTAGGCAGGCATTCTCGCTGGGAACACATTGACTTCTGTGGGTCTTTCTAGAACATGGGTGCACAACAGTCATCCAGATTCTCTTTCCAACATAACTTGAAGGAGAATGCATGCTTTCTGAGGGGCAACTAAAAAGAGAAATGTTTTCAAAATGAGCAGTGTGTTGGGGTGGATACAGAGTCTCTGCCCCAAGATGATCAAAATAATTGCAATTCTAGTATGCTTTATTTAGATTGACAGATTGAAGTAGATCTGATGCCACTTTTGGTAGCATGAGTCACTCTTCAGTGTTGATTGGTGGGGAGTCTCTTCCCCTCCTGGTCTTGCTGCTTCACACAGGAAAAGATTGGAATTTCTTCCTTTTTAGAAGTTAAAGAGCAGGTAGTTCTATCCATCTCTCCCTCTCGCTCCTCTTTCAGTACAGAAGTCTGGCAGGTATAGACAGTCAGCCACCAAAGTTCTTTTTTCAGAAGAGCTGTACTTTGAGTACTCTATCTTCTGAGCAACACCCCAGACTGGGAGACAGCCAAGGGTGTGACCTCAACTCTGACTACAGGTCTCTGTAGATTTGGGAGAGGAGGGTAAACTGAGCAGGAATGTTGGGGCTGCAGTACCTCAGTCTAGCATATCATTTGCATCTAACTTGTTTCTCGATTAATGCAGAATTCACAGAAAGAAAGAAGTTTTATTCGCTGACAGCCCTTAATTCGCTTCCTCAAAACAGTGGGCATTAAAGCTCAGGAAATGAGAGATGGATCCAATTCTGGCTCAGCAGTGGGCATGATGCTTACTCCCATGCAATCTCATCCCAACAGAGGCATGAAGCCCACCATGCACGACGGTGTGAGCCCGATCCCCACCACCCCATAAATCCAGCATGGTGGTACATATTTGCAATCCCAGCACTCAGAGAGGGAGAAGCAGGAGGATCAGAAGTTCAAAGTCACCTTTAGCTACACAGCAAGCTCAAGGACAGCTTAGAATAAGAGAGACCCTGTCTGAAAATCGAACAGTTATGGGAGCCAGAAAATGCTCAGTGGTTGTGCAGAAATGGCTGGAGCATGAGTCTCCCGTTCTCTTTTGTTCTAAAGATCAGGGATCTGGAAGTTCCAATGTCCAGAGCACAGACAGTTAGGTATGTTTTTTTCACCTTGCCGAATAGGATTAGGAACTAAGAATGCCCAGGAACACCAGTAGGTCTGGGGGGGATAGATGCATCAGTGAGGAAAAGTTACAAATAAGACTGTGAACACACACACACAGTGCACATATACATACAGACCCATGCACACATATACACCCATTCACATATATAAACACACATATGCACATATATACAAATACACACATGCACACAAACACACAAATGCACATGTACACACACACATACATAAACACACACATGTGGGGCAGAGAGACAAATTAGAAAAGAAACAAAACTGGCATAAAGCCATACTCTTGAATTGTTAGGAATGTTCTTGATATATTGTCAAGACACGGGAAATCATAAAAGCAAATTATAGACTAATGCATTTGCTTTAATTATATTTGAGTAAAAACAAACCGAAAAAGAACCTATCTATATGTAAATGTGCATTTGCATCTGCTTGAGTGAGCGAGGGAAAGAGAGGAACGCATAGAGCAGGTGCTGGCAATGATAGCTGGGGTGGGGGTAGGGGTGGAGATGAGGCCAAAGAGAGTTGATTTGCTTTGGCTTCCTATGGCTCTGCACCATTCTGACTGCTGCAATAATGCACATTCTTTTGTATTGAAAAGCATCAATAAATGGTGTGAGATGAAGCTGAAAGAAAACATTTGTTTCAAATGACTATTTCTCTGTGTTTGGGGAGAAGAGAGAAAAGCAAAGTACTGAATGGTGTATGTCATTTGACCTACTTATGTCAACAAAAATATTCATTCATGAGCTGGGAAAGTAGCTCAGCAATAGAGCTAACAGGCACAGAACCCTGGACTCCATCTCCAACATTACAAAAATATTAATTCACATGTATGTTAACATATGAATCAAAATATCCTATAGAATTTCTTGAAATATTTGCCAAGCATATACTTCCGGTGACAAGAAAATAATTAGGATGCCTGAGGAAAAGCTGTGACGTTTATCCTGATCTGGTAATTATACATTGTATGTAACTATTGAAATGTCACTGTGCACATAAATGTTTGTAATTGCTATGTGCTGATTACAAATACTTATCAAGATGTAGTAAAATAAATTTGAAAATGGATGCATTACTTTTCAGCTTTCTTTTCCAAAAATAACATTCTTCCCTTTGGTCTTTTACTTTTTGTTATTCCTTTAGAGTCTCAAAAGCCATTTTTTAGGAAAGCAAATTCTATTTATGAGTAACATAATACAAAGAGAAAAATACTTATGACGTATGAGCAGCATCTACAACTGCCTAGACGGACGCGCCTTGAGTCATGGTGGGGCAGTATTCCATTGAAGCCCTTGTAAGTGAAAATACGAAAAGTCACGACCACCTCCAAGCCACCTCATGGCCCAGCTGCACAGTGCTCTGCGTATGGACCTTTCTCTATCAAGAGCGTGTGACTGGCTGAGAGCTTCAGCTCAGTGCCCTGCATGGCGCTGGAGAAAACAACTGACTACGCATTGCTAGTTGGGGCAATAAGCAACATGCGAAGCCTGTTATCTACTGAGCGGGTATGAAAAATCCTAAAAAAATAGAATCTTGAATCACGAGTTTCCGTGATTTCACTAGTGAAGGAACAGCATGGGTGGGTGGTACTTGGTCAGAATACTTGCAGATGGGAAGATGAGGAAACATCAAGAGCAATGGCCAAAATTAGGCTGCGTGGATTTAAATTCAAAATGCAACCTCAGGCTTCAGGATCAGGGAAGGAAGGAACTGCATGATTGGATGGCAGCAGGTTCTGGAGACTTGTTGAGGTCAAGAGTGGTGTCCGTAGCATTGAACAGGACTCATGAGAGACACAACCCAAGAAACACCATCTCTCAGGTGCAAACAAACAAACAAACAAAGCAAGCAAACAAATAAACAAAAAAACAGGTGGTGGCCCCGTGCTGGTGACTGCAAGTACTTTGTGTGTCTGTGTGTGTCTGTGTCTGTGTCTGTATGTCTGTGTGTGTTTCAGAGAGCACTGTGTGTCCTAGTGGAGGACCAAGAGTAACTTCATGGATCATTCTGGATTGTTCCTACTTCCTTCTTGCTTTGCTCTGGGGATTTCCCAATCTCTGCCCACCAGAGCCAGAAGTTAGGCGGCTGCCATTTCTGCCTGGCATTTTTATGTGGGATCTGGGATCTGAGCTCAGGACCTTCTGCGAGACAGAGTCTTAACCGCTGAGCCATCTCTCCAGCCCACTGTGGGTACTTTTAGAGAACAAGAGATGTTATTCCAGACAGAAAGAATGCTGTTGGGATTCATGGATGTCAGCTTCCTTCCAGAATGACTGAAAAGGTGTTCTGGAGCCAGTTGCTCCTCCCAGTCTTGATATATTCAATAGTAGATTAAAGAGACTTCTAGACCTTTGCAATTGTTGAGGACAACTCAAGCCCAAACTCTTCCCCCCTGTATTTCAGGACCTGCTCTGTGTTCCCTGCAGCTATGTGAACCTAAACAAGCCCAAAGGGAAATTCTGCAGCTGATTTGCCATCTGCATGTCCTTCTGTAAGTACACAGAGAAGTGACAGAATCCATACAAATGAATGGATGTGTGTAAATATTGTTCATCTGAATGCTTTTCTATGTTCATTTATAGGAATTATTTGCCTGTTTATTTGGTTTTTTTTTTTTATCTGAAGTGGCCAGTCCTACTTTATCTAGTACTACTCGTAACTGTTCCTCCATAAATGTCAACTACTTATTCCCAGGACTCACAGAGATTCTGCTAAGGGGAATTTCTAAATAGCTTTCAATTACAGACTAATTTGTATTGCTAACATGTTTCACAGGGGTTTACCCCTGCTTTCTCAGTAAACTTCCTGATACTCAGTGGTATAAAGGATTAGTTTAACTTTTCAACTTTTAAAATCAACTCTTCCTCCTCTGCCCTGGAAAGCTAAGCATATATAAAATCTAATGTATGATCATAGGCTCAGGGAAATGGTACTAGAAGGAACATGAATCAGTGAATGGACTCCTTACATAGTGAAGGACTCTGGTGTAACCTCAGCTAGTAGGGTAACTGCAGTTGCTGAAGTATGGACTTTGTGCATACACATGCATATATGCACACACATGCACAGGCACACACACATACCACACAAACAAACCTACCTACCTACATCTATTCTGAAACTAAGACGGTCACTGTCTGCTATGATGGAATTAGAAATCCTCAAAATCTTGAAGCAATTGCTGGTCAGCCAAAGGATGACCCAGAAACTCTTTCTTCATCTGCTTAAGTATGTCTCATAAGATTATGGATGCCATCTATACCCTGCAAATACAAAGCAAGCAATAGTGTTTGCTGAACCTAAAGGCTTTGCCACTAAACCAGTTATCTAGTTCTATTTGCAAAGCCCTGTGCTAACATGAGCCACATTTATGGGAAAACCCAACACATAGCTTCACACATTTCATGCTAATCTAACTTCTCTTAAAAATGTAAACAGTGCTGACCATTCACCCAAGGATAATGTTTCACCACTGCATAAGGAAGAACTACCAGGGGGCAGGTAGATACAAAGAGTAACTGGGCCCGAATCTTAGTTCCTTCCATCAAAACCAGAGCTAAAACTAGAAAATTAGGTCCCCTAGTACTGAGACTTTGGGTTACACCAACCATGACATTCATGAAGCACACAGTAAGAAGGAACTGGATTTGGCTGATCACTCAGAAACTTCTTGAAGCCTGTGAGTTAATTGATGGTCAGAAGAAGTGCCCTGGTTAAAAAGAAGGCTGTGGACTTGCTTCAAAACTTTGCTGTGGTTACTCTCTTAAAATATTCTCTCAAGTATCTACATCGACTACAAATTGCTCAGCAGTCATGGATTCACTGTCTTTGCACCTCGTACGAGCAAAGACCTTGACATGCATGGAGAACTTGTAAGGTATTGAGTCACTGGGCATGGGAGTGCAGGCCTGCAATCCTAACACACAGGAGGGGAGATAAGGAGAGAAGAATTCAAGGCCAGCCTGGGATACATGGAAAGTTGGAGAACAGTCTGTCAAAAAAGAAAGAGTGAGAGGCAAGGGAGAGGAAGAAGGGGGAAAGCAGGGAGAGAAGGAGAGAGAAAAGAGGGGAGAAAGACAGGAGAAAGGGAAGAAGGAAAAAAGGAAGGAAGGAAGGAAGAAGGGAAAGAAGGAAAGAAGGAGGAAAGGAGAGGAGGGAGGAAGGAGGGAGGAAGGAAGGGAGGGAGGGAGAGGAGGAAGGAGGGAGGGGGAAAGAGGGAGGAAGGAGGGAGGGAGGGAGGAAAGAGAGAAAAAGAAAGAAAGAAAAAAGAAAGAAAGAAAGAAAGAAAGAAAGAAAGAAGAAAGAAGAGAAAGAAAAGAGAAAGAGAGAAAACGAGAGAGAAAGAAAGAGAAAGAAAGAAAGAAAGAGAAAATAAACAAGCACCAAGACTAGCTGACAATGAACACAGCAGACAGACTCCCAGCCCTTTCCAAATCATCCCTTCTAGCTCTCCATTTTTTTTGTTTTGCCCATCTTCCCTAGGATCTGCAGGTTCTCCCTAACTATGGTACAACCCACGACTCTTCCTCTGTTGGGAAAACTGATACTTATTTACAGAGGACCCCAAATTACACTACACTCCCCCTCCTCCTTCCCCGCATCCAAAGAATGTAGGCTGGGAGAGAGTCCCAGGAACACTGACCGTCCCATAAAGGCTTCCCCCAGCTACAGAAAGAGTATTAACTGTGTGTTCTGTTTGTCCCCATAAGCAACCCAATCTGTAATCTTGCTGTGGCTTCCTGTCTGGGGGAGAGAAGCCACTCTTCCTTTCACAGGCTCTAATTAAGTCACCTCCACTGAGCTCAGGCTGCTCTGAGCGCACAGAAGCGCACAGACCATTGAGACATGATGGGGGAAGTCTCTCTCCCCATGAGAAGCACTGTTGTGGCAGACAGACCTGAAGCCCCAGCTTCCATACCCAGCTCCAACACCTAGGAAATGTTTCTTTTCATAACAGTTCACCGTAGCGACTTTCAGAATTTTTGAGTTTCTGAGGTAGTGTCAGGTAGCTCAGGCTGGCCTTGAACCCTCTTTGTAGCTACACGTGACCTCAAGTGTTCTTCCTGCCTCCACTTCCCAGAGGCTACACCACCACACGTGCTTCTCAAAACATTCTGCCTGCTTGTCAAGTTCTCACGTCTCACTAAGCTTGCCTATGACCAAAATATCATTTATGTCTTGAGTTTATTGAACTTTGAAAATACCATCACAGGTACTAGAAAAATAATAACAAATTATTACAGTGTCTTTTGATTTACAGACAAAAATATGTATTAATAATGTCTAAGTCTTTCTATAAATACCCTAGTTACTAATAGTCATATTTAGGCAAGGTTTTTGTGTGTGTGTGTGTTTGTTTTTGAGGATTAAAGCAGAGTTCATTAGAGGAGAGAAAGAATGGAACTCACAGACCATGAAGGGCAAGAGAGCCGCCAAGAGCTCACAGACTCCAGACATGGAATCCATGAGAGCGAGCGAGAGATGGAAAAGGAACTCACGGACTCCCGACAAGAAGTACCATGAGGGGCAAAGGAGCCCATGGAGGCAGTTTTAGAGCAGCCTTGTTAGGATGGTCTCTAGGAAGGCCGTTCTCAGGACCGGGGTTACCCTGAAGGAACACTATTAATCTGGAGAAACTAATTCTAATCCTTCATAGAGATAAAGCCACCCCCTTGCCCCAATCCTCTGTTTATAAAAGGATATGGAGCTTAGTTCTCCACTCTACGTAATCCCTACCATGTCTGCAGTCCATGAGTTCTCTAGGGCTTCTTTGTCCCTCACAGACAAGCAGTCTGTGAGTTCCTTTCTTTTTTGCCTCTACACATGTTCTGATTTCAATCTTCAACTTCTGAACACAAGAACCTGGATACACATAAAGACTCCAGAGGGAACCCCTATCTATGTATTCTAGAAAATGTCAATAAAATGGACTATCAGCCGAAGTCATGGTTTGGTTTTTGTTTGTTTATATTTCCTGGAAATAATTTTCTGTCAAACACTAAGATTTAGACAGGGGAATATAATTAAGGAAAGAACAAATACACTCTCACCTAGCCTAGAGTCTACTATATTTGAACTTTGGGGGAAATTGCTCATTTTTCTAGCAAATTTAGAAGCCATTTCTTAAACCAATTATTAGACAAGAGAAAGGATTTCTTGACTTTCCTTTGGCAGGTAGTAATCCTGGGTAGGAGAAGCCTTACAAGTGTTTTATTGACCTAGCTTTGAAGACATTCTGGGCATGAATGGTGTGTATTATTATCATTCTTCTTTTAAAGGAACATAATGAAGGGTTTAGTGCAATGAGGAATAATAAGGATTACACCAACCAGTCGATTACAAAGTACAAGTGTGTCTTGCCACATGGCAATGGTCGGCCTACATTTCCAAGATACAAGTTGATCAGCTGTAGGCTCAGAATGAGCTGAAGGTCTTGATGTAATTCCAGACCACACAACGTCTCCCTTGCGGTGGTTGGTGTTACGTGTGGCTTAGTACCTAGTCTTTGTGGGTGGTGAAACCCACCATCACCTGGTTTGGTGATGGGGGTGGGAGGAGCTGCCACTTAATAATCTCACAGCCAGCTCTTCCAATGCGCTTCCAGTTACTCCTTCCTCGTCTCTCTCCCCATAAGATGAGACTGTGGTGAGATGTGGGCCTGGGAAACAGATGCTTTTCACCTCGGTTGTTGAATTTTAGAAGTCGGTTGGGGTCAATCACCCATTTGCAAAATGGTTACTTATTATCTGCCAGACTATATGCCCTCCCCTTCTGGTGAGATCACACCCCCTCAGTTGTAAATGATCAGGAACGAAAAGTCTGTGAACTTAAGAGCAGAGGGGTCGGGGCGGGGGAGGGGAGGAGGAGGGAGGGAGGGAACTGGTGTACCTATTAAGTTTGTATGAGCAGAGATAATAAAAAATGTTTAAAAAGAGAAGAAGTCGGTTGGTTCTGTCCTTCCACCATGTGGGCTTCCAGGGATCAAACTCAGGTCTCCACATTTCTGAGCAGGCGCCTTACCTGCTACCTATCTCATCAGTTGTTGAATTTTAGAGCAAAGTGATGTCCACGTATTCCTTTCTTATTCTTCTGATGTCTATGGAACGTGGAGTGATAACATCTTGCATTTCTGATCTTAGTACATTTTACTCAGTGTGTGTGTGTGTGAGAGAGAGAGAGAGAGAAAGAGAGAGAGAGAGATACTAAGGGCCAAATTTCTGGCCTTAAACATACTAAACAGGCACTTTCCACCAAGCTACATTTTTAACAATTTCTGATAATAGTAACATGTTTCTTCCCTGTATTTTTTATTTTTTTTTTTACTTAATCAGCTTGAAGTTTGGCAATTTTACTTTATCTGTTCAAAGAATTGGTTTGTGGTTTTGTTAATTTTGCCTATTGCTTTTCTGTTTCCAGTCTGATTAATATCAACTCTTATTTTCACTTGTCTTTTTTTCTCAGTCTTCCTTACTTTGTATTCACGGTTCATACATACTCACACTAGGTCTTCTTTCGTTTCATTCTCTCTCTCATCTCTTTCTCTTTTTTGTCATGTGTACAATAGGGCACTTGAGTGTGTCCATATGCCTATGGAGGTCCAAGGGTGACATGGCATCATCCTGGATTGCTGTACCTTCTTATTGCTTTGCTCTGGAGATTCCCAGACTCTACCTTCCAAGGCTGGAAGTACCATCGTCCACCATTACAGCTTAGCATTTTCACATGGGATCTGGGGAATCTGAATGAATCCAGGTCCTTCCTTGTGAAGCAAAGGCTTTCAGCCATCTCCCCAGCCTATCTTTTCTAATATCTACGCTGTTCTTTGCTGTAGCTCGCAAATCATAATATATATATTTTTTCTGTTGTTGTTCTAAAAAAGCAAGCCAAACCTACATGACCATTTCCAAAACAGATCAGTAAACAGTTCTTTTTTGGAAGTTCTTAGGAGGAAGCCTAATGGATAAACAGAAGAGAATACATGCCCCAGGGTTCCTTCTATCTCTACCTCCCCATTATGGGCATTGCAAGTACATGCCACCATTCCTAGCATTTTTCATTGGGTTTTGGAGATAAACTCAAGTCCTCTTACTAACCCCGTACTAACTGATTCATTCCCTAACCCTAGCTTTGGTCTTGAGAATTTACTAGCATGCCAGTGACAAATTTCAATACCTTCAAATTCTTCTAGTCTTTCTAGACACAGGGCTAAGTGAGAAAAAAACAACTCTTGGGCTGGACAGATTACTCAACAGCTAAAGTGTCAGCTGAACAAGCTAAAGGAACAGAGTTCAGATCCCTAGATCCTATGTAAAATGCCAGGTGATTGTGACAAGCTGTCTGTAATTCCAGCCTCTGCAGACAGAGAAAGAGACTCTTCAAGGCAAGCTGGCTAGCCAGACTAGAACTATCGGTGAGTTCTGGTTTGACTAGAGACCATGTCTCAAAAAAGTAAAATAAAAGCAATAGAAGACAATTTTCAGTATCAACCTTAGGATTACACACATATGCATGCACTTGCATGCATTCACATGCATGCAGACATGCATACATACATACATGCAACCCTACACACATAAAAAATGGGATGAAAAAGAAAAGAAACTATCTTCTATGTGTGAAATAGAGGAACACAGAGCTTCTAAAGTCACAGTGCTTCCAGATGTCCCTAGTAGGACATCCATCTGAGGACAGACATTGCCAGCGGCAGTGTGCCAGCTACCTAGGAAACAGCACAGAGCAGGTTTTATGAGAACACTCAGTGACGACGAAACTCTGCCAACCTTCGCAGAGTTAAACATGGGTGCAGTGATTTGTCCAAACGTAGGACTTACAAGGAACTAAAAACAGAAGATACGCTTAGATGGCTCTTTCCTCTGTTGTGGTTGCAGCCAGGTTTTTCCGTGGAAATCAACAGCAACTCAGCTCAGTGTCAGGGCAATTACCTGAGGCGAGGCATTTAAGAGACTCAGCAGTGACTGGGGAAAAAGCTGAGCAGGGGAGAAAAGTTTTCCTATCAAGCTAAAAATAACTTCAGAGTTCTTACATATTTATTTGTATATAAAGGCATATTTCTAGCTTGAACTTGAACGTGCTGGTCCCATAAAGGAATCATTTGCAACGGGAAGCAAGAGGGATTGTCTCAGGAGAGTAATACTAGCTTCAGTGGCCAAGGGAACTGGCCACGACATAGCCACAGGAAGAGCCAAGAAAAGGGCAAGGACTAACGTGTACCTTCCAGCTTGTCAGCCTGCAAATTCCAACCACTTCTGTCTGTGTGTCTTACCTACCCAGGGAACGGTCCTGCCACCACAGGCTGGGTCTTGTCACATCAGTTAGATAAACCGATCTGAGGCTTACCTTAACTAATAATTCTGCCTATACGTGCCCAAAGGTTCAGTTCTCAATTGTAACTAATCCACGGGATAATTATTCTAAGACTAAAGTAACTACAAAGTTACTCCCAAGTAAAATACTTATAAAAAAGTTATTTTATTTAATTACTTTGGAATATATTTCCAAAGGGCGTGAGCAAGTCAGACATGCTAGCTCATTCTAGGCACAGACTAGAGGACTATAAATTTGAGGCCAGCCTGGGCTACACGGATCATGCTTCACAACAACACGACGTCAACACACAAGGGAAGATCAGAGAAGAAAATGTGCACGTAGCTCCCTTATGTGTTTTCCATCTCCCTGCCCAAGTTAAGTAAATAGCAGCCGCCATATCATTTGTATCGTAATAATTCGTGATCTAGGAAGCATTTTCCCAAATGCTATCCCATTTGCTGTCATTTGGCAATGCCAAAAGACAAAACAACAAGTTTGGTTCCATGACCTGAGAGAACCCGACTGGCTTCCATTTGCTGTTCATGACGGGGGAAAGGACTCCTCTATAATCTAAGAGGTATTGTGAGGAGGTTGGCTTTACAGAACGAAAGGAGCTGAGGAAGGCAGACCTGGGGATAAAGGAGAAAAGTTACTTTCCACACAAGACTAAAACAAAGGAGATTTTCGTGTCGCAGTTAATAATGGCCTGTTTAAGGATTTGATTCTCTCTCTCTCTCTCTTTCTCTCACTTGATTTCTCTCCCCTGATTTCTCAGAAGACCAGAGAAATAACTTATCTTTCATTTTCATTTGGTGACATGAAAGCCGAGTACAAAAGTCAGGAGTTTGGGCCAAACCAAAGCTCCTTAGACATACCTTAGTTAATGGCAACAATACAAACACTGTTAACATGTTAACACCCATTTTACACATCAGGAAACAGCCTTGAAGAGATTAACTGAGGCTGCCCAAGGTCACACTGTGAGTAAATTCATGAATCAGGATTGAAATACAGTGGGGAGAGAGGAAGTGCTGGGAATCAAAACCAAGATCCAGCATTAGCTAAGCGGAACAGAAATGTTGAAAGCTGGAGCTAACCCTCACTTCCATCACACAGACCCTGCTCCCATTCTGCTGTTTCTCCTCAGGGCTGCTGTGAGCAAACACTGGACCTCACTCCATTTCTCTGTACTGTCAGACCTGAACCAAGGTTAAATTTCCTTTACTCCCGAGACAGGGTTTTGCTGTGCAACCCAGGCTTACACTCACCGTCTCCTGTCTCTGCCTCGTGGGTGCTGGGACTACAGGCAGGAACTTTTCTCACATGAGAAGTTCCAGGTTTACCCAGAAGAACTAAAGATTGGGGGGCAAAGAAATATATTTGCAAGAATCTAAGCCTGGAGTTAGAAGAGACTGTATCCATTCTGAACACAGTCTGCCTGGGTTTGGTTTACAGCCATCAGTATCTAACTGTGGGTCACTGAAGCCCAATAAGAAATCACAAACTTACTTAAAACATTGTGAGAATTTTTTTTTCTTTTCTTGAGTGCAAAGCTTACAAATGATAGGACCATTTCATGGTACCAAAAGGATAGACACACCTGACTATCGATACTCAACTCATAAGACAGAAGAAGAGAACTTTGAATATGACGTAGTTTCACGCAGAGGTCTCCTCTGCAGACAGAAAAAATAGCTCATGAAGTCAAATGAGTTACTGAAAACAAGGTCATGTGTGTTCCCGGTATGCCTACATTTGCATGTATCTAGTTGACATTTGCCTCTAAAGAAAAAGATCAATTTCTCTAAAAGTGAAAACTGTTTGCCTGGTGTCACTGAAAGACTGAATGATTTTGGTAGATTTCTGCTTCCCCTGTTGTGAGAGATTTTCACCTGGTTATCATTACCAATGATTTTCATAATCTTTGTCAGTAACTTCCTCCTATGTGAGACATCACACAAAGTCTGTTATTCAGATCACAAATGCAGAACTGTATCCATGCCTGTCTTGGATACTACGGATTTGTCACGAATTCTCTTTAAGGTAACCTTTTCTTTAAGTGCTTGGAAACCCAAACTAAATTTAGAATGAAGCCATTCAAATTCAAGATTGGGCTTTCTAGTGTATAGACTTCAACAGGTGTCCAGGTAATGGAAGTGGAGACATTCCCAGGGAGCCGCTGGGTGTCCAGGTTGACTTGGGCCAAGAGTCTGTTCTTGTTTTCTGACACTAACTGAAACCACACACGTGCAGCCAGGTAATTCACTAGTATGAGAAAACTGCATCTTGCTCTAGATATGTTATTAAGGTAGCACCTCAAGATCTTAAAGACTGCCCCTTATTTATTTTTCTAACACTATCTTGCCCTTTTATGCATTAAGTAGCCCAAACAGGTTAAACGACAAAAGATTGTGGTATTGGTATGTTGTTATTTTTAATTAATTTCAAAAGTTTTTCCTCGGTCTTTAAAATTTATCCTTAGCTATATAGTATGGGGAATGGGGGAGGGGGACAACGCTGGACCATAAATTAACATTGAAATTGGCTACACATGCAATGCCTTCCATGTTTGCCTTTCATCAATAAGAGAGCCAGAGAAGAGAAACGACCAGTTACTCTCTCCCCCACCAACCCTCCAGCACAAACTGTACCCTAAGTTTAGGAAGCTTAGATTCCACAAATCCACCAAGATAGAACAGGGAATGGGTTTGTAAAATAGCGAGAAGAGCCGAGAGCTACTGCCCCTTCCTATTAGCATTCCTTAAGAGGCCAATATAATTAACTAACCAGGGAACGAACTAATTCGCTAACTAAATAAGCCAGCTCAGGGCCTAACCGTATTTGTTTTCATTTCTTGATAATGGGGAAGCATTTCCTGCAGTCTTCAATGAACAATTTTCCTTCTTCCTTAAAAGCTTTAGGAAGGACACGCCCAGGGAATTACCTTTGCATTTTGTTCCTTGTTTCACTTCCAAAGACCAGTGTGGTGTGGCCTAACTAGGCTGATAACTGCTTCATTTACAACCCAAAAGGTTTTAGAAAAGTCATAGTGGGAATTTAATAGGTAATCCCAACTGGGCTCTCTGACTCACAGAGAAACCAATTATGCTAATCCTGCTATTCTAACTCCCTGGGGTCTGCCCTATGTCACCCATCCCACTCCCTAAATGGTAAGCAACATTTGTTTTTAAAGTACCTATGTGCTTCCCCTACTGCTCTGGGAAAGAGTCCAGACAGCTGATCATGTCCAAATATCCAGGGGGCTGAGCGTCAGCCCTACTCACATGGACGAGAGAGGGTAGCCATGATCAACAATGGCTGGCGGGAAAGTAGCTGGAAATCCACCTCATACTTCCCGAAGGAAATCTTTCTTTGGAATTGCCAGACAAAGGTTAGGGCTGTTAACACTGCAGACCAGAGGAAGAACCAAGACTCCTAGACTAGCAGGTTGCGTCCCAGGTTGCTTCTGACTCCTCTCACCTTGCCAGGCAAGCTAAACCTCCCTCCTCACCTTCGGGTGGCTGAAGTCCACACACAGCTAATTCAGATGAAATTGGAGATCCAGAGTGAGAATCGCCAGTCAGTGTTGCCTTGCCTAAAATCCATTTTGCCCGAGATGGAACTCTGATTTGACTGCAAGGTGTATTTGTTTTCCAAGCTTCTACTTCCAACACTCCGGTAGGCTGACATTTATTGTGTGGTTCTTAGAACAGAACATAATTTGAGTAGTTCTTAATCTAGGATGACAAATCTTTGCTTTCTAATTGCAGTAATCATTTTGTTTAGTATGATTATTGATACACTAAATGGTAATATACAATCTTATATTCTACTATTCGCCCACTTGCTCTAAGTTCTTATCTTTTCCAGTTGCTTCTTGACTTGCTTTATATTCAGTGGTTTTTTTTTTTCTTTTTTATTATTATTTTTTTCCCACTCACACAAACTTAATAGGTACCCTGGCCCCCTCCCTCCCTCCACCCCTCTCCAGACCCCCTTACTCTCTCCCCCTCTTCCTTTCAGCCCCCTCTCTCCTTTCTTTCAGTGCCCCCCTCTTCCCTTCCCCAATCCTTGGAGCATCCTTTAGTGTGAAAGTCAAATTTCCCTCTGTGTCCTCCACTCTAGTGAGGTGTAAGGACTCAGTGGCATAGCCTAGAGCCCTTTCTTGTGTTCCCCTTTAGTATGGGAACACTATTGTGACTGTTAATCCCTTGCCTCTAAGGATCCTAGTGCATGTGATCCATGCTAGACTTTGGGGGGAGGGGTCATTGATATGTCAGTCACTGCACAGGTCATGCAAAGTCCTATTATGCTTACTGCAGCCCAAACTTGTGTGGAGTATCTTGTGCATTGTTTTTCCTCCCCATCTTTAGGTTCTTACAATCTTACCGCCCCCTCTTCTGCAAATTTCCCTGAGCTTTAGGATGGGGAGAGATTTGATTGGTCTGGTTCCAGGTGATTAATGTAGGGTCTCTGATGTTCTGAATTATGGTTTGTTGTTTTGTTTTGTTTGTTTTTTTTTTTCAGTTTTGCTATTCCTGCAACGTCCTTAGCTCCATCCTGATGGGTATTGGATGTCACCTCCTAGCCAGAGATAAAAGGCTGTTAAAATAGAGTCTTACTATAAGAGTAGATTCAAAGGTAGATAGAATAAAAGTAGGAGTGAGGGGTGGGGGGGTCAGTGTCCCATTTGCAGGATGGTTACCATCTATCTGCCAGACTCTATGCCCTCCCTGACTGGTGATATCAAACCCCCTCAGTTGCAAGTGACCAGGAAGGAAAGTGAATGAGCTTAACCAGATGTCTCACTACTTACTTGCATTACTTAATAGTGACCTATTTTCTCTACTGTAGCATGATCTCCTCTCTCTTTGTTTCTAAGAGGGGGGTCTCTTTCCCCTTCCCTCCTGTTTATAATAAAAAATATGGAACACTTCACGAATTTGCATGTCATCCTTGCACAGGGGCATGCTAATCTTCTCTGTATCGTTCCAATTTTAGTATGTGTGCTGCTGAAGCAAACACGATTCAGTGGTTTTTTTTTTATTACTCCATTTTTCCCATTTTTGGTTGGTAATTGTGTGTGTGTGTGTGTGTGTGTGTGTGTGTGTGTGTGTGCTATTTATTTATTTAGTAGTGCTAGCTTGCTAGCTATCTGTAAAAGTTAGCCTGCATGTTTGCTAAATTACTATCAAGGCTTAAAGGAACATGAGGTTTATTTTCTTATGTTAGTCCAGTTACAGTTCGTAGTCCAGCTTGACAGGAGAGCGTGCACCAATACCAGGGCTGAGGGAACTGACCATATCTTCTCTACATAATGGCTGAGAGAGGGATGATCCTTACTTCCAGACCAGCATGTCTGGCATGGTATATACAAGGATGCCAACTTTCTCAACCAGCTCTCTGTATTTTATTCCAGGGCCTAGTCCCACCACCATGGGCTGGGTCTTCCCCATCAGCTAGACAATCACTTGCAGGTTTGCTCTGGACTTAACTCAACCATGAATTCTCAACAAATGTGCCCAGAGCTCAAACCCTCAACAGTTGACACCTAACTATGACACTATCAAGACCAGAGTCTTCAACATGCTAAGCATGCACTGTACTACTGAGTTGCATATACTTTTCAGAAACTTTTTTCTGTAGTTTTTCTGGAGATCACTCATCCTTCACTGGTCAAAGTCAAGTTTAAGACAGTACTGTATCACTTACCAGAGAATATAATGATCTTAGAAAATTTCAACCCCATTTAAATGTTGTATATTATTCTCTCATGATTTAATCCTACACCTAACAGCCTACAAAACATTTAAATTCTGCTTTATGCATTCACATTTAAAAAGTTCTTCATATTTACCCTTTATGGTGTCTACTTTCTGAATCCATAAGCTGTAACTGTAGATCACTTTCCTTCTGATCCCCGACTTCCCTTTAAGATTTCTTTCATTATGGATGTAACAAGGAAAAATTATTTCCATTTTTTAAATGACTTTGAGAGCTGGACCATGACACATATATAATCCTAATATTGGGAGGTAATGTGAAGAAAATCAAGAGTTTAAGGACAGCCCCAGCTACATGACACATTATCTCAAAAAGACATTCGACAATAGCAAAATCACTTTGTTTTCTCTTTGCTTCCCAGAGATATTTTCATTGGCTTTAACATTCTGTTTTCATAGTTAATCACTCTTGTATATTGAAAACATCACACCAATGTCCTCTGGCTTTCATTGTTAGGATTGAGAAGTTAGTTTTCAGTCTACTTTTTCCTCCTTTCTAAGCCACATCATTCTCCAGATTGCTTTTGTTAATATTTTGCCCTTGACTTATCAAAAATTTCAGCTATAAATGATTTAACATATATATTCCTATAAACAAAAAATACAAATGAAGTGGGCAAAGAAGGGAAAATTTTTCTTTTTAAAAAAGGAAAACTTCACACTACATGTTTAATATTACTCACATGATGAGACAAGAAATGAGGAAACAGCTTTTTAAATTTAACCATCATACTGAAATCAGTAAATCAGTGCCACTGGATTGACAAAGCTGTAGAGAAAAAGGTATTAGTGGATGGAGTGTAAATTGTTATACACTTTGAAGAGCTATTTGTCTGTACGTATCAAAATTTGAAATATGTATTATCTGTGGAATAACATATTCCATTTGTGAGCTTTCACCTTCTTCACATATGTACAAAGTTGCATTTTGTATTAGTGTTCCTTGTTTTCCCATGGCATGGAAACATATACACAGAAAGGTCTGTCATGGAAGAAGTTATTATAGTTCTTCGGAAGCAAGACCAAGTCAGGAGAGAGAAGGAATGGAGCAAAGACCTGGTGACAACCTTTACTGCGGTTGCTCGTGGGAAGCATGGACACAGCAGAAGAAGAAGGGAAGACAAGAGCTCTAATTCTGAATAACCTCAGTGAACTGCGCGTCCAGATGTAGACCCTAGCTCTTTGCTGGGTCAGGGGTCAGTGGCTGGGAGCTCAGCCAAGGAGGTGATTGGACAATGGATTCTGGATGGTTGGATTGGTTGGTTAGTTTGAAAGTTGTACTTGAAGGGGAGTATTTGCCATTTCTAAGAACTGGCTCATCTTGGCCAGGCAATCTTCTTTTGGTCTGTAGCCATCTGGAGATGGCTAGAATGTAGAAATATAATCATTATACATTTATGTTAGGATACCCATGGCAGCGCTGTTGGCACTAGCAAAAATGAATGATCTGAAGTCCACCCATAGAGAATGGATAAATACACTTTGAAATACTCATTCAGTAAACTGCTATCTAGGGGCTGGAGAGATGATTCTAGGCCTTTGCCTAGAAAGCAAAAGAACCTGGGTTCAGATCGTGAATCCCAGTGGGCTGTACTTCCAGTCATGGAAGACAGAACCTGCAAAAATCTCAGGGGAAGCAATCAGGAGGTAGAACAATCCAGAATGATTCCCAAAGTCATCCTTGGGCCTCCACAGGCACATAGCACACACACACACACACACACACACACACACACACACACACGGGCACCTATACACACAAAAAAATGAATAAATAAATAAATATTCTTAATTTGTTACTTGTTTGGTGGTAAGAGACTGTGTTCCGGAGCTAAGAAGATTATAGTGCAGCTCTGTTAGTTTTTAAGATTTTTAAAAAATTATTTCATAATAAAGAAAAGAAAATTCATTCCATTTCCCTCTGGTGTTTCTGTGGAGGAAAACTGATAGTGTTCAGTCACTGAAGTCTACAACTTCAGATGCCAAAGGAAAGAGTCCCAGTTAATCCACTGAGCAAAGAGAACATGGTAAAACTAATATTTACTAAGATAATTACTATGAACTACCTAGAACAAATTCCAGGAAGTAAATGTGAACTCCCCCATATAATCCATCAAACATGGCCCTGATTCTGCCAGCAGGAAGTAGCTGTAAGAAAGCAGGCTATAAATGTCAAGTATTTGTGGCAGAAATAGAGCAAGGTGTTAACACATCTCCTCTACATTTCATTTCAGTGCCTTATTGGTTTTGATATTCCACCTATCCTTCCAATTTTTGTCAGATTTGTTTCAGAAAAGCTCATTATAAAGTCTTTGGCTGGCTATCAAAATCCTTCACAGTGGGGACTGAAGTTATGTGACTAAATGGAGAAAGCTGGGGTCTTGGCAAAAGAAGACTTGTTTTCACTGCTAACTCTGTGATAAGCTCTCTTTCCGATCTCTAGATTCTGAGCCTCCATTTCTTCCACTATAGAGTGGATGACAGGGAGATCTGTTCGGCTCAGACTGCTGTTAATATAAAAATGATTAATACCTGTGTTCATGTAAATGCTAAATGGTACAATGGTGAGAGGAGAGCAATCCATGCTCCAAACAGATGGACAGTTTTCCACCTAAAACCTACTGTATTTAGCTTAACCTCATTCTGTAGTGCGTGGGAGACCTTGTGCTCAATTCAGACCACACTGCATCTTCTGTTTCTTCCTTGACCCTCAGAGGTCTGCTTGGAGATGCTTGCGTTTATAAACATGGGCATTACTTTCTTCTCTTTGTTCCTTTCTTCTTGCTGCTTGAAATGTGCATGTGGTATTAAGATCTACAGAGTCCACTGATGAGAGAGCTCAGTGGGTAAGTAAGCTACTCACTGGTTTCCAAGCTAGCACTTGAGTTCAATCCATATGGTGAAAGAGAAAAATGACTTCTGAAAGTTGTTCTCTGATCTCTGCCCATGCAGCAGGGCGGTTTTCTCTCTCTCTCTCTCCCTCTCCCTCTCCCTCTCCGTCTCTCTCTCCCTCTCCCTCTCCCTCCTCTCTCTCTCCCCCCGCCTCTCTCTCTCCCTCTTAAACCAGCAAAATATTTAGAAAAGCAAATGCAGAGCCATCTTAGAATCTTGAGGGAAAAGCCTAAAGTTTTCAGGCATCTTAAATCTTATGATCTTGGTTGGGCCTTTACTCCCATAGTAAAGTCCTCCTAAAATATAGTACATGAAGAGTCAAAATAAATGACCAAACTTGCACAGTTGAAGTGTTAAATAAGTGTTTGCTCTTGATTCTCAGTATAAAAAAAAAAGCCCTGAGACTTAGCATCTACTATTTTCTTTATCTTTTAAAATACTTGTGTGTGTGTGTGTGTGTGTGTGTGTGTGTGTTTATCAGAGGGCACTGTGTGTCCATGTGAAGGACAAAGGGTGACTGAGAGAATCATCCTGGATTGCTTCTACCTCCTTCTTGCTTTACTCTGGGATTTCCTTAACTGCCTACAAAGTCGGACGTGTAGGCCACTGCCATTCTTGCCTGGCATTTATTTATGAGGGACCTGGGATCCGCACTCAGGCCCTTCTGCTTGCGAAACAATCTTAACCCCTGAACCATCTTTCCAGCCCTATTTTTTTTATAATTAACTTTATTTATTTCAATTTGTATTACCCAGGGGCTTGTGGGTTTTCATCACCCACTACCCACCCCTAGCTCCTTGCCATCCCATCCTACCTTGCTCTCCTCTCCAGCCTGCTTCCCTCCCTCCCTATGCCTCTCTACATGTGCAATCTGCTGGATTCCATCTATGACTGCATTGGTTAGATCTGCTATTTTTGTCTGTGGTTTAAAGTCTCCAAGTAGGATTCAGTTCAAATTCCAATGTGAAGGGGCTTTTGCTTTGCAACCAGAAGGACTTGAGTTTGGATCCCATATACTACCTAAAAATGCCAGGCAGTCTGCAGTTTCTGTCCTGCAAAGCACAGCCTGGGAAATCCCAGAGCCCAGAGCAAAGAAAGAAGGAGGTGGAATAACACAGGATCATTCTTAAAGTCACCTTGGGCCTCCACAGGCACACATAGGGCCATCTTCTACATACACACAAACACCTACGTGTACCCCCACCCATATGTACACACAGCAGCACGTACACACATGCAAACTTTTTTTAATTTCCAATGTGAAGCACCTCGATGGTTCATCTTGATAACTCAATGGATGGGATTGAGAATTAGTTTCTGTGTATGTCTTTGATGGTGTTTCCAGAAATGACTGGATCATAAGACCTCTGACCTAATGAGAGAATGAGTCACCTGCTGAAGTCATAATCCGATGGCACCATGGGGAAGGCTGAAAAGTCTGAGGAAGATTCTAGTTAAAGGAAGTAGGTCACTGGGAGCAAGTCCTTGGGGACAATGCGTTGCCCGACACATTTCTGCTTCCTCTCTTTGTCCTGTGTGCCATGAGATGATGCCACATGCTTTTGCTTCCGTGATGTGTGCACATTAGACGGAGCCAAGTCACCACCCAGCAAAGTCTTAGAAACCATAAGCAAAATAAATCTTTCTTTCTTTAGGTTGTTCTCTCAAATATTTTGGGCATGATAACAAAAAAGTAACTAACCTAGTTACTAAGTGCAAAGATGAAGAGACACACTGCTCTTCTGAGTGGTCGGGACAGTAGATGTAAATGTCTTTGATATCAGACCTAATGGCAAAATAACAATCATTTATTTAATATCTTTGCTTGTAGTGTAACTTTTTTATTATTATTAGACTTGAATCCAGGGAATGCTGAGCAAGCGCTTTAACACTATGCTACATTCAAAGGCCAAATACAATTTTATTCTCTATACACGTCATTTCGTTTCCAGTAATGGCATATGCTCTGAAAAATTCCTCAGAACTTGATAGCAAGTTCTTGTCAAGAGACTGTGGTGAGCATGCCAGAATTAGCTGTGTGGTCTGACACTCCTAGAAAAATAAAATTTTAACCCCGATATCATCGAGTATTATTTCCCTCGTTCTTCTCTTTGCCTCTCTGCATCGATCCAGTCCAGCCCCTCAAGTTTGGCTTTACTTTTATGCATTTTCCTCACATCTCCCTTTGGTTATCTTCTCATCTTTCAGGGGGATAAGACTGTATGTATTAGAGCAATCTCTTATCAAACCTCCATGCCTGATGTAGACAGGCAGGGGACTCCCATGTCCGTGACTTCCAAAAGCCCCATCCTTTGAATATGGCCGTGACTTGCTCCCAGTAGCAGAGTTTGGCAAAGGCGCTGACATGGCTTTCCTGGAGCTACACAGGGATACAACTAGATGAAGCCCCATCTTGCTAGCAGGTACGGGACATATATCCTTCTTGTTGGCTTAATGAAAGGAACAGCCATACTGAACAAGCCTGGGTATCAAGGAACACGGAAGGCTTCCTGGCCCTTGATCATAAACCCATAAGGAAATAAATCTTGCCAGCACTCTGAGTCAATTTGAAAAAGGCAAACCTCTGGAGGAGAGTGAAGTCTGGTTAGCAGCATGATAGGTGCTAACACTTGTGCCATGTAAGAAAGTCCAGCCAGGACACACTCAGACTCCTGACCCACAGAAACTCCAAATTATTAAACACACTATTCTGAGCCATCACGTGGTTCAGAAAACTAATGCAATTACTGATCATTGTGTCTCCTCTTTGTCCATCGTCTACTGATCATTGTGTCTCCTCTTTGTCCATCGTCACTACTTAAATGTCATATCATGGGACTGGGGAGATGGCTGCGAGGTTACAGTCTTTGCTTCACAAACAAAATAACCTGAGTTCAGATCCTCAGATCCTATGTTAAAATTCCCAATGTAAATAGCAGTGACTTGTAGTTCTGGTCTTGGAAAAGGAAGCCTGGGAATCCCCAGAGCAAAGATACAAAGAGGTAAAGCAATCAGAATGATTCTCAAAGTTACCCTAGGGTCTCCACAGTGACACATACATTCAAGTGCCTCTTGTACACATATCTGCATACACATGTACACTTACACACACACACACACACACACACACACACACACACACACACGCAAAAAAAAAAAAAAAATTCCACACCATGACATTTAACAGAACTGAGGAATTCTGTGATATGTAGCCATAACAATCATCCATTAAAAAGTTTCATCTCTATTACAAATGTACACTTGGTCAGTACCACCTGGATGTACTCAAACAGTAAACTGTTAGTTGCTGAATAGTTAACAATTTGAATACCACATGTTCACCACACACATGTGCAACATAAAGCCAGGGGTATAAAACTAATTTTTTTAATGCTAGAATATGAGGAAAATGAGCCAAACAGCTCATTTTCTAGTTGAGTGTGAGTGTGAGTGACAGAGATTATTGTCATGGAACTAGAGGTGGGCACATTGTTTGTACAGATCTGAAAGAAGAGAGCATGAGAGACCCCAGTTGCCAGCAATGCAGGTGCATAACATCCTAAAAACAAGTAATTACTGAAGGAAAAAATAAATGTCAATGTGTAGTTTGAAGAAAATCCTTGGCCAAGAAGACAGGAAAAAAAGGGTAAGAACCAACAGCTCAGAAAGCACAAAATCCAGAACTCCAGGTAGAAATTATCGAATGGCCTCTTTTTGCATGAGGAATACCATTCTAGCATCAAGGATAGGAAGAAAGAAGCTCAACGAATGGGGAACTCATCTTCCTACATTAGTTCAAGCTAGGAAGAGCTGGGCTGTTAAAGACGCTGTAGAGGCAGTTCCTCCTTTAAAACATATTATTTTAGGGTTGGAGAGATAGCTCAAGGATTAAGACTCTGTCTCTCCAAGCAGAAGTTCCTGAGTTTGGATCCCAGGTCCCACGTAAAAACGCCAGGTGGAAACAGCAGCATCTTGTACTTCGGGTCTTGGTGGGAAATTCCAGAGTGAAGCAAGAAGGAAGTAGAAGCAATCCAGGATGATTCCCAAAGTCACCCTTGGTCCTGAACAGGGATGTGCAGTGCCCTCTGATACACACACACACACACACACACACACACACACACACACACTAGATAGATAGATAGATAGATAGATAGATAGATAGATAGATAGATAGATAGATAGATAGATAAGGTCTCTTAAAAATATATTATTTTAACACATATGTAATAATTGTCCATATTTTCAGGGTACAATGTGATATTTTGATACACAGATGGGGCAAGTGGCATATCTATCACCTTGAACATTTATCATTTCTTTATGTTAAGATTATTCAAATCCTCTCTTTTAGCTGTCTTGAACAGTTATTGATAACCGTAGTTATTTCACTGTGCTATGTAAAACATTAGAAGTTATTCCTCTTATCCAATGGCATCCTCATTCTAAGAAAAAGTCATGGTTTGAAATATGTCTTCCACAGGCTCATGTCTTTGGAAAGGTCATTGATGCCTTTAAGAGGTAGAATCTTGTGAAAGAAGACAATCACAGGGGGTGGGCCTTGAGGCGGATTAATTTCACCCTACTTCTGGGAGAGGTCTGCTCTAGCATGTGACAGTCTTAGGTCCTCAGATTCCCAAATGGGTGTGATTGAGGCAGCCTGTCTTCAGTTTCTGCCAGGAAAGAATGCATATCCCTCTAGAACTATAAGCTGAATAAATCTCCCTTTCTCCCTTAAGTTGCTTGACTTTGGGTGTTCTTTCACAGCAAGAGAAAAGAGTAACCAATACAAAAAAATATGGTTCTAAATTCACTGTGTCTAAAGGTGCTACCTAAGATGCAGGTTATCCTATGCTTGGTAGTTTACTGTTCCAAAGACATACGAAGATATCTCTAATTTTGTCTCTTACAGAATCTTTCTGAAGATGAATCCTTTTAGACTTCGATATGTGTATTAGTTAGTCTTACGCTGCTGTGAAAGAGAACACCCAAATTCAGGCAGCTTAAGGGAGAAAGGGAGATTTGTTCAGCTTACGGTTCCAGAGGGGCAATACAGTCTTTCATGGCAGAAGCAGCATGGCTGATGGCAGAAACTGGAGACAGGCTAAGTCACACCCATTCAAGAGACTGAAAGCCGCCATACGCTAGAGCAGACCTCTCCCAGAAGAAGGGTGGGACAAATCCACCTCAAGGCCACCTCCTGTAACTGCCTTCCTCCCACAAGGCTCCACATTCTAAAGGTTCCATGACCTTCACAAATGCCTGTGCCGGTGGGAGACATATTTCAAACCATGACAGTTATGGTTCTGTATTTATCATCAAGTTAGAGAACATCGTGTATCTCTGTCTGTATTGTGAATGTGGCTAGGTCAGTTTCAGTGTTCATTACCAACTGCTTTATAACAGACATTCCAATGCTTGTAACTTAATATGACCCACTTTGTGTGCTCACAGTCCTGTAGGTCAAGAAGTTGGCTAGGATCCATGGGACAGGTGACTTTGCCTTGTCATGGTCAGGCACAGGTGTCAACTTGACTGTTGAAGGTTTGAGCTCTGGGCACATTTGTGGTTGGGTTAAGCCCAGAGCAAATCTGCAGAAGATTGTCTAGCTGATGGGGAGGGCCCAGCCTATGGTGGGTGGGACTAGGGCTGAACAGATGAATAAAGTACTGAGAATCACTTGAGGAAGTTGGCATCCTTCTGTACACTTGGCCAGACATGCTGATCTGGCAAGTAAGGATTGTCCTTCTCTCAGCCGTTGTGTGGTGATGGTGTAGCCAGTTCCCTCAGTCCTAGTGTTGGTGCGTGCTCTCCCGTCAAGCTGGACTAAGAACTGTAGCCAGTAATCGTAAGAGAAAATAAACCCCTTGTTCCCTTAAGCCATTTGATAGTCATTTACCAGCAATCAGGCAGGCAAACTGCTACATACCTGGTAGGAGGGCAGGGAGGCTGCCTGATCTCAGAATCCTGGCTAGGATGCTCATGTCCATTCTACGCGAGAGCTAGATTCCCTATGAAGCTAGTTTGGGCTTCCTAATTCCGTGGTACAGTCATTCCAAAGGGATGAAGACAGAAGTTGCAAGGCTTCACATGGCCTGGACTTGGAAGTCTTACAACATCACTTCAATGTTGTACTGGTTACAAGGCCAGCCAAGCTTGAAGGGGTGAGGACACAAGTCCTGGAGGGGAGAAGCCACAGACATTGTGGTTATTTGAAGCCTCCCACATCAATCCATCCATCTAATTTCACCATCTCATGCTGATGCCTCCTCTCTTGCCTGTGTTGACAGTGATGATCATCTAACTGGCAGCAGCGAAAACTTTTCTACAAAGATCTCCACTGCGTCTGGTCAGTTGCAGCTTCATTACTTTCTCCATTTGCTGATAAGGCCAGGCATATCAACCTTTTCTGAAACTGTCACCAGTATCTTCTATAAAGAGAAGGCAGTGGTCTCCATTTGCTGCCTAGACAGGTGACTAGGGAAATGGTTGCTTTCTTTATACTCAAGTGCCCTTTTCACAGAACCCTTGCTGATAAACCAGTGTTAGTCAAAGACCAGTAAGTGTGCTGACATTTCGCTAAGAGTTGTTATTTCTAGACACATGTGGATAAAAGTGCTAATGAGAGAGTTTTCTTAAGAGCTCTTTTATCCAGAATTATTCCATGCCACGGTCGAATGCAAACATCGTCAGAACAGTGTGTGGTGCTTAATAACCTAGAATAGTTTGGCAGTACTTATTCTCCTGTATACTTTTGACACATCAGTCTCTGAAATAGGAATGCAGTCCCAGGGGAGATGGTGGCCTTAATCATCAAGTCTCAGTGGGGAGCACACCCATAACCAATGACGTCCCCACACCAAGAAGCTTACAAGTCTGTACATTTCCAGTAAGCTCAAGACGGAAGCCAAGGTTTGCTATTAAACAGTTTCTTAAGCCATATCCAGATAGTTCTGAGAGGGGCTACATCTGATACTCACTTGGCAGAGAATGAGGCCAAAGGAAAGACACAGATAAGGCAAAGCCTTCACTCCAAACTTCTTGGGCCTCTACTCTGGCTGTACAAGTCCATAAATATCTGAAATTCAAGTTTGTATGAGATTGTGGTCATCCTTTCTTGACTTTTGGGTTCTATATGGACAGCTATCCTACCGTGACATCAGTTAGCCATTTAGGAGTACCTCTCTTCATCTTTCTCTTGTATCTTTGCCTTCCCATCATCTGCTGCCTTTGTCTTTCTTCTTCCTCTCCAGAGAACCTATTCCTTCTTCGCGTTGGGATTCGGTGCATAAAGCGATCCATTCTGAGGGTCTTCACCACTAAAATGACTTAGTTACACACATGGATGGAGAAGTGGGCTTTCATGAGAGTCTCTGGGAGAAATTCTCCTAGAGTCAAAGAACAGAGAACCAGGGAACTGTGGAAATCACAGCAGTGCTGTGGGACAAGTTCAGGAACTTTATGTCACAGATGTAATGTACAGGTAAAGAAAAAGAATCTAAAAGTCAGGATAAAAAAGCTACTGACTTTGTTCCACAAATTTCAGATTCCTATGACCTTTCTAGTTGTAGGAAAGAACCAGAGGCTACACACACACACACACACACACACACACACACACACACACACACATACACACACACACACACCCCTACTCTCTGCCTTTTTGCAAATATAGCATTTGCAAAGTTACTAGAATAGTTTTCTTGCTGAAAGATAGTATGGAACATATAGTCATGTGAAAGTTATCAAATGTTAGCTTGACTGACTGAGAAACACTTAGGAGATTAGCAAGCACCGCTGAAGTGTCTGTTCGGACATTTCCTGAGAGGATTTGAAGGGTTCTGGCCTGATGAATGGTTTAACCCACTAACGAATCCAAAATCTGAATGAACTATCGGGAGGAGACAGAACTGTAGGAAGTGGGGTTTGTTAGAGAAAGTAGGTCACTGGGGTGTACCCTCAGGGCTCATCTTCTACGGACTCCGTCCAGTTATGACTCCGCTCTGCTTCCTGTCCGTCATGATGTGAGCAGCTCTGTTCTGCCACCCAGTCTCTGTCATGAAACTGCGAGAAAAAGAAATCTTTCTTCCCTTCAGTTGTCTCAATAACTCAGGGTCTGAATAGCACAAGTTGTGTTTGGTTTTTTAACTCCACGATAGGAAAAGGAGCTGAATGAACATGAGTGCCTTCTGACCCTCACTAGTCTCTCTAAGTTCACTCGCTGGATTGTTCAGAGCACCAGATATTCTCAACCCGTTTTCAACATGACTCTGCTCAGTACTAACCTCACTCCCATAACTCAGCCACTGTTGAACTACCTGTGTTCTGTATTGAACTAGGAGGGCTATGGAGTCACAGTGAGACCAAAGGACTGGGGCCCTTAGTTCCGGAGAAGCACCAGGGAAGATAGTGCTGACTCAAATGGGGGTTTGTTCTGCAGGCTCCTCCTGGCCTCTGCTTCCCCTCTCTGGAGATAAGAGTTTCTCTCCCTCTGGGGTAGGGAGGATGTCTTCAGGAAGATAAAGGAAACTGGAGTCTGTTTGTGGTTTGTGCTGCTTTCCAAGTGCCTTTAAACTCAAAATACTCTCTATGCTTAATAATTGACTACAGAAAGGTCAACCCTAAAATCATCCCCAACCCCAAAGCTCTGGTAACATCACAGAAGAGAGGTTGGTAAGAGTGCAAGGGCCTGAGGATAGAGAGAGGTGCTGCCAGATAGTGTCTTTTAGACATGAACTCACTGCAGCTGTATCTTTATCCATAAGAGCTGCACGAGATTTGGCCTATCCACATTTCACAGGGAGGGAAGACCTCAGGAAGCACCACACCTCCCTGAGGCTTAATGCCAGATGGGGAAGGGGAGCTGCCTCCTTAGTGGTGTAACCATTGAAATATCGTCTATGCTCCAGCAAGTGCCCAGACACATGTCAATGCAGGCAACCTGACGAAACTCAAGGCTCACAGTCAAAAAAGACATGGAAGTAGGGGAGAAAGTAGTTAGGAAGAAGGATTTTAATGGGAGAAGGAAAGGAAATGACATAGGATAACATGGGGGTGAACTTGACATTAATTCATTGCATTCATATAGAAGCAGCCTGTGCCAAGCTGGTATCCTTTGCTGTGGAATATTTTGCTACCCGTCGGAGATAACTACTGTCATGGTTTGAAATGCGTCCCCCACAGTCTCATGTGTTTGGCAAAGTCATGGTACTTTCAGAGGGGGAGACTTGCTGGAGGAAGGCAGTCACAAGGATAAGCCTTGAGATGGATTAGTCCCACCCTACCTCTAGGAGAAGTCTGCCTTTGCTGCAAGCAGTCTTGCAGCCTCACAGATGTCTGCAGTGACGTAGCCTCCTCCAGCTTTGGCCAGCCAGCCATGGTGGCCTCTGTCATGAGAAACTGTATCTCCCCTCTGGAATCATAAGCTGAATAAATCTCCCTTTCTCCCTTCAGTTGCTTGGCTTTGGATGCTCTCTCACAGCAACAGTTAAGAGTAACCGTTTTAAGTACCAAAACAGCACCTGACCAGGCAACGGGCAGACTTGCTACCCACCCTCCCTATTTGTTTCCAGTTCTGGATGACTTATGTCAGTCCATACATGGAATAAATGTCTTCAGCGTGCAGACATTTTTTTTTTTTTAGAAATACCCTTCCTAAGAAGAGTAATGTAGCACCTGGAGTAGGGGCACATGCTCATCCCATCACTCAGGAAACTGACACAGCAGGGCTGCAGGCCAACCTGAGCTACACTGTAAGATCCTGTCTCGATAATTAAAAAAATATGCAGCAAATGCTGCCCCAAAGGGACTTTTTTATCTGAAAAGTGCCATGGACTGCACCCTTCTAAAGAGGGTGTGATAAGGAAAACCTGTCTTACTTCCTCTCTGAGGACCTCAGAACTGACAATTGAATGTTTTCAGCTATCCACAGGTTCCCTTTCTGCCTGGAAACCACCTCCATGTGCACGTGCCGGGCATTTTGTCAAGTGCATGGTAATCATCCAAACTTTTATTGACCAGATGTCTTAGTCGCTTGTCTCGTTGCTGTGATAAAACCCTAGGTTAAGAGCAATTTTCAGGAGAAAGGGTTAGAGGATAAAGTCCATAAAGTGGCAGGGACTCCTGGAGGCAGGAGTTTGAGGCAGCTGATCACACTGCATCTGCAGTCAGGAAGCAGAGGCCAATGAAGGCTTGTTCTCAGCTCACCTTCTCCCAGTCAAGGACACCAGCACAAGCAGGAAATGGGGCCACTCATAGTGAGTGAGTCTTCCCATTTCAATTAACCCAATTAAGATAATATCTCCGACAAGTATGCTCGGTGCCCGTCTCCTAATGTTTCTAGATCTCAACCTGACAATAAAGATTAATCATCCCATCACTCAGGAAACTGACACAGCAGGGCTGCAGGCCAACCTGAGCTACACTGTAAGATCTTGTCTCGATAATTAAAAAAATATGCAGCAAATGCTGCCCCAAAGGGACTTCCTAGATTTCAACAGTTCAGAATATAATACACCAAGCCACATCCATGCATTCAACTTTTTCCTTGGTTTTAATGTAATTATTTGGAAATTCTTCCTAACTCAGAACATAAGATTCAAAAGGAATTGTTATTGTCTTTAAATGGGAGTAACTGTTATATCACTATATATATTTTGGTCTTCTTAATACCAAAGGACTCTGATTCATTTGACTTTTCCTTGCCCTCTTGATGTTAAGTCTAGAGTCTTGCATGTCCAGGTTCTTGTGTTCAGGAGTTGAAAACTGAAACATATGTAGAGGAGTAAGCAGCAGGAGAGCAGGCTGCAGACATGGAATCCATGAGGATAATGGAAATGAAAGGAACCCGCAGACTCTAGACATGTCCCTCATAGGGACAAGGAAGCTGAGAAGTCATGGACTCCAGACATGGAATTCATGAGGAGCAAAAGAAAGGCTGGAAAAAGAACTCCTGGATTCCAGATGTGAAATTCATGAGTAGCAAGACAGCCAAGGATGGTTGCCACAATCAGGGATATTTATGAGATAGGTGGCCTTTTCTCATTAGTTAGCTCAGTTTCTGAAACCTGATTGAGTATTTGGTACCCTGCACCTCATTGGTCTGTTCATATTGGGGCCCAGCCCAGCTGATCTTGTGATGTACCCCACTGTACAGCTGTTTCTTTTGAGGAATTCAAGCTTATTTATAATAAGGAGTTCATCTCCATATCCTTTCATGAACTGAAGGTTAGGGGAAGTTGGTGACCTTATCGATGTAAAGGATTAGTCAATTCCTCCAGATTTATAGGGTGTGTTACTTCAGGGTCAGTTTCTCCAGATTAATAGGGTGTGTTCCTTTGGGGTAATCCCATTAGTGAGGGATGACCTTCAATGACCATCAAAGACTTCCCAGCATGGGTGTTCTAAAACTACCTAACTCTGATGTTAGAAGGGCAGCTTTTGACCTGCCTCTAAATTCTCTCCAAGTTCAACTTGGTCTGTTGGCCTCTAAAACCCAGAGCAAAGTATGATACTGTAGAGATAGCAGGCTTCTGACAATGCCTCATACTAATTAGTATACATGAATTATAACCTGCCCTGAAAAGAAAGAGCAGTTTTTCACAGAGAGAAAGTGATGGAACAGAGGCACCAATCCAATTTGCATCACCACAGAAAGGCAAATGGTAGTAGTGCCTAAACCAGGCACAAATCCAGACAGAGCCCAGTGCACACCCGACCTGATCTCCCATGCAAGGCTAGCAATCATGGCCCAAAAGTTTTCATTCCAAGAGCTTTTTCCCAGACATTTGCCTTGGTGCCTCTGTGGAAACTACTTTCTTGTTAAGGTAAAATTTCTTTATACTGAATCAGTTTTAAGCTCAGTGTTTAAATACTTTAACCCCACAGATGATTAACATTTTGCTAAGTATCTACTCATGGGTATTTGATGTACATGAACAATTTAATTTTTAAACATTTTCTCAGAAGATGAAAAAATTATTACCTGAAAGAAATTCCATACCTTGGTCACTTTCTTCGGCTAATGCGAGTCCATAGTTGTTTCTAGGGATAGTTATGTTATTAAACTCAAGTAGACATGGACCAAAAAAACCTCATGTAATGATTTCCTTGCATGAGCACACGTATAAGAAACTGTCAGCGGATAAGAAATCTACATAACTTAGCTAATTAGTTTGAACAAAGGCTGGAGGAGAGCATATCGCCTGCCCTGCCTTACCCTGGGAGCCAATATTTGGTTCCTTGGCCATTCATCCTTCTCTGTAACTAGGACGAGGGGAAAGGGTTGCATAGGTCCTTCAGTCAAACTATTTCAAAAGCTAAGACACAGGAGACTTCCATTTTCCACCCCTATTTATCCCAGTTTCCTTAAAAGGGTTGTTCCTGAAATAAGATGACCACTGTAAAACTTTGGAGAAGTAAAATGATTTTTTTTTTTTAGAATTCTAGTGGCTATATCTACATCTCTTATTATGTTGGGATGACTCAAAATGACTAGATATGAAAGGTCATTAGCATAAAATGTTTGTTGCTTTTTTATTGGATGCTTTTTTGTTGGATATTGGAATCCAGCTCCAGTAGGATGCTGATGCATCTGTCCCCAAAGAAAAGTTTTTAGCTCCATTGATAATGGGAACCAGATTCACCAAAAGTTTTTTTCCAAGATCAATGCATTTATTCATCACTTTCCACAACTCAGCTCGTCAAACACACCAGAGCTTGTGATGAACACAAGATGCTCAGAATTTTGTAATAAGTGATTAAAGTTCAGTCATAAACCACAGAATCTTTTGTGTTGGTTGACTGGGGTTTATTTATTTATTTAATTATGCGTGTGTGTGTGTGTGTGTGTGTGTGTGTGTGTGTGTGTGTAGAACCACGGGCGAAATCGTGAACCACCATGCACCGCCTCCACCTCCTCCTTGTTTACTCTGCCCCAGGATTCACAGGCTCCGCCCTACCAGGACCAGAAATGCAGGCCGCCCCAGCTACTGCCCAGGGTCTATATGTGGGGTCTAGGATCCGAACTCAGGACCTTCCACCTGCAAGGCAGAGGCTTAACCCCTAAGCCACCTCTCCAGCCCCAAGTTGACTGGTTTTGCAGTGCTTAGGGTGGAACCTTGAGCCTGGGCAAGTGCTCTACCACTGAGCTCTATCTAACTCCCAGTTCAAGAGAAAAGACTCTTGCTATTGACTTAGAGCTTTACTATAAGTCAATGGCAATGTGGACTCCCACAACTTTCTCCTTTAGAAAAAACTGAAGGTGAAAAGATTTTCAGTCTTCAATCTTCGCTCAAAAGATTGCCTTAAATCCTTTTCCACCCAGTAGTCCCCAAGAGCCCAGCATAACAAGTATGATGGACACAGGTCTTCCATCAGGAGCCAGAATACACCAGATCCAATGTTTCATATTGTAACTCATAGCTGCAGTAGATATCTGACCTCAAGAACTTGTACAACTTAATGCAGTTCATAGTCCACCATGGCCAGAGAATTACCAGCATCAAGCGCGTCCCAGGCACTATGGGGTGGGTCTTCCCACCACAATCACGCAGTCAAAGCAGTTTCCTTCAGACTTGCTCAGAGACCCACCTCAAGCAGGTAATTCTTCATAGGTGTGTCCAGAGACCCACCTCCTAGGTGTCAGGTTGGCATCTGAGACCAGCCATCACACCTGGTTAACACGGAAGCATACCATAGCTGGAATTTTGCTCTTGTCGTGGTGGGGAGGAAGCAAACAAAATAATTGTTTCATTTGCTTCCCTGCATATTGTTCATACCATAGCTGGAATTTTGCTCTTGTCATGGTGGGGAGGAAGCAAACAAAATAATTGTTTCATTTGCTTCCTTGCATATTGTTCCTGCTTGAATGATGATGGGAAACCGTTATTTCAGTCAGTCTTTTACTGGCTTTCTTCTTTTTCTCCGTTCCCAACTTATTCTCAATTCTGAGTCACCAGAGAGGGATCTGCTTTTTCCAAAGTCTCTGCCACCTTGCAACAGAATTGAGTCTTGGTGGCTTTGCTGTGAGATTTCGGGATCCTGGCAGGACTGAAGCTAAGGTCTGAAAACATGGGATTCGTGGAGTTATATGTTTGTCAATACCGATTCATGAGGGAACAACCAGTTTTGAACATTTTCAGGGATGCCCAGAATCTGAGGGAGGGGAGTTTAGGTAAAATAGACATCTAAATTAGATCTCTAAGAGAGAACTAGACCTTAGGGGAAGTAGACCAGATGGACTGTCAACACCCGATGGGAGCAAACAGTGTATTCCAAAGTTGTCATGGTTGCCTTAGGCTGCTCTGGTTTACTGATGATTCTGAGTTAAAAATAAGTTTGTTTCCTTTTAAACCGTTGTGCAAGATCACTCTGGGATTCTAGCACATATTAGGGTGCATTGTTTAAGGAGAAATGTCAGGACCTCTGTGTATATTTGCTAAAGGTATAATTTTTTCTTATATTTTTATGAACACTTAGACCCATAGGATGCAGAACAGAGAGTTGAAAATCATAAGTACCCAACTCTAACTGCATGTCATAGTTAGGCACAGGTTTCAACTTAACAGTTGAGGGTTTGAGCTCTGGGCACATTCGTAGAGACTTAGTGGTTGAGTTAAGCCCAGAGAAAACCTGAGGAGATTGTCTAGCTGATGGGGAAGACCACCATGGGTTCATGGTGGGTGGGACTAGGCCCTGGAATAAAATACAGAGAGCTGGTTGAGAAAGTTGGCATCCTTGTACACACCTGGCCAGACATGCTGGTCTGGCAAATAAGGATTCTCTCTCTCTCAGGCGTTATATAGAAATGGTGTGGCCAGTTCCTTCGGCCCTGGCGCTAGCGTGAGCTCTCCTGCTAAGATGGACAAACTATAACCAGGAATCATAAGAGGAAAAAAACCCCTTGTTTCCTTAAGCCTTTTGATGGTGATTTATTAGCAACCATGCAAGCTAACTGTTACACTGTATCTTTGAGTCTTGTTTTCTTATGAAGACCCTCCTCATGCCATATAAAATCATACTGAGAGTGGAAAGATGGCTCAGGAGTTAAGACTCTGCCTCCTAAGCAGAAGAACTTGAGTTTGGATCCCAGATCACAAGTAAAAATGCCAGGTAGAAATGGACGTGGAGTACATTTCCTGTTCTGGAAGGTGGAGATTGGGAATCCTAGAGTGAAGCAAAACAGAGGGAGAAGCAATCAAGAATGACACCTTGTGGAATCCTCCACGAAGATACACAGTGCTCTCTCGCTCACTTTCTCTCTCTCACACACACACGCATACACATACAATTTTTAAAAAAATTATATTGACTAAACATGTATTGTTCTTATATTAATTTGTATATCCATATGTCTTAGATCAACTGAATTCTCAGGCTAGTCAAACCCAACACTTTAAAAGGCAAACGTTGGGTTGGCCTTATGGCTTAGACAAGCATGAAGATCTGCATTGGACCTCCCAGCACCAAACATGGGAAACTAAGTTAGTAGTAGACACCTATAATTCCAACTATGGGCAGAGAGAGAGAAAAGAGTATTTATTCATGGGACTTACTGGTCAGCCAATCTAGTCGAGCTAGTAGACTCCAGATCCAGGGAGAGATCCCCATCTCAAAAAACAATGTGGAATTGAGTTAGACGCCTTAAATTGACCTCTGGCCTATACATGCACATGCACACATATACACCTACACATATGTATACTGCACACATATATACTGTATACAAACCTGCATGCTGTGCTAGTTTCATCTTCCCATTGCTGAATGAATGTAGACCCTTAGCAACTTAGGGAAACAAGAAACTTATTCTGAGTTTACAGTTTCTGGTTACAGGTCATTGGCATGGCAGAGTTCACACCAACATCAGGAGCTGAGGGAATTAGCCGCACTATATCCACAGGAAGAGCTCAGAGAGGGACATGCTCCAAACCTGCCAATCGCCTCCTACTCCCAAGAATACATTATTTTCCTGTTTTCACTATCTGCTTCATGGCACATGGGAGAACAGACCTGTATTTCCAGCACTAAAGGAAGCTGGACAAGAGGATTGCAAGGTCAAAAACAGCCGACCTGTCCTGCAAAACAAGGTCTACCCTCCTGGACTGTATAGTGAGGACATCTCACTATAAGGAGTCAGGCAATCGCTCACTCACTCAATCAATAAAAGAGTTGCCTAAAAGGAGAATATTAGCACTTCAAAGTACTAGGAAGTGAGACTGCATATGTAATGATTATCCTACGTCAAGGATTAAAAACAAGTTTTGTGAATTGGATAAAGTAAGCCCACAAATCTGAAAAAATGGTGGTTTAAAACAAGACCCAGGGCTCTCAAGATAGCTCAGCAGATAAAGGCTCCTGTACATGAACTTGGTGACCTGACTTTCATCCCCAGAGTGCACATGGTAGAAGGAGAGAAGCAACTTCCAGAAGGGGTCCTCTGATTGCTACGTGCATGCCATAAAATCTCTCTCTGTGTCTCTCTCTGTTTCTCTCTCTGTCTCTGTCTCTGTCTCTGTCTCTGTCTCTCTCTCTCTCTCTCTCTCCCTCTCTCTCTCTCTCTGTTTCTCTCTGTCTCTCTCTCTCTCTCTTTTAGAATGAGATATATCAAAAGCGTATCCTGCGTCCATGCTTGCCTAACCCATCACTCTGGGACAAAAAGTCTCAATTGTCTGACTTCTGAGAAATGAGGACACATAGTTGTTTGTTTTTCTTAAATAGGAAAAGCAGGGTTGGGACGATGACTCAAGGGTTAAACTGTGTGCCTCATCAAACAAAAGGACCTGATTCAGATCTCCAGATCCCATTTAAAAACACCAGGTGGAAATGGCAGTGGCCTGTAATTCCAGCCCTGGAATCAGAGCCAGGGAGACCCCTAGAACAAAGCGATAAGGGGGATGAACAATCTAGAACAATTCCTGATGTCCTCCTTGGACCTCCACAGGCACACACACACACAACTCTCCGCTTGTACAAACACCTGCGCGCGCGCGCACACACACACACACACACACACACACACACACACATAAAATTAAAAAACTTAAAGAGGAAAAAGCAATGTCAATTTTCTTCATTTCCTATTGTCTTTTTCCTCCTTTGTGCCAGGGTGGAACGGAAGGCCTCTCACATGCTGGGTGAGCTCTGTGCACAGCCCGTCCGTCCTCTATTCTGAATGGCTTTCCTTGAGGCATTCCATTTCCTCCCCACTTTGCCTTCCTGCTCAGTTCTCCCTCCTGCTTAGGACTCACAATGTAAGACCGAAATTCCAATCTCTATTCAAACACTGCCCAGAAAAACTCGGATTTGATTTTCAGTCAGTGGGACCTGGGATTTTCTTAATCATTCTGTTCTCAGCCTTAAGTACATGCCGTTAATTATTGACGGATCCCACTAGGCCTCTTTCCCCTTAGGGCGAATTGATTTTGCTGAAGGTGGGCTCTCCACTGAGACCCATTGAAAGGAAAGGGGTATTAACATCTAAATGGATTTTTAACCGTAAAATAACACGTTTATTAACACCAAATTAATTCCATACAGAGGTGCTTTGAGTGTTGTTTGCTCCAAGTGTTGTTCGAGAAAACACATGACTAAGAGAAGCAAAGTTCAGAAGGCGCCTATTCACTGTGTGGAAGCAAGCATGTGTAGAGCAGCGCTCTGACATTTAAAACGAATGCTGGCACTTTTTTACTAATTGACCCCCCTGGACTACTTTCTTCTTCCTGCTGTTGAATGAATGCAGAGCCAGAACAATTTAGGAGGACAAGGGGCACATGCCAGCTTACAATTCTTGGTGACCCTTCATCAACATGGCAAGAGGAAGCTCATACCAATATCAGGAGCCAAGAAAACCAAACATTTCATATCCATAAGAATTGCCGAGAGATGAACATACTTTCTTGCTTGCCAGTCTGCCAAACTACTGAACCAGCTCTTTCCATCTTACTTGCCTGCCCAGGAAATAGTCTCTCACTGCAGGCTGGTTCTTTTCCCATTAGTTAGCCACTCTCCATAGGCTTGCTGAGGACTTAGCTTAACAATTCTTCACAGATGTGCCCAAAGGTCTAGTCTTTAATTGACAAGTTGGCATCTGTGACCACCATAACTATTTTTCTGGTATGCCTCAAAATAATCCGCTGAGGTAGGTCTGATTAGGATGATCTTGCAATCAGAGTGACTCAGTCTAGCCGATCTAAGCAGTTGGCAGTGGGTGTGAACCAAACTCTCCCACTTCTGCAACAGACTGGGACTCCCCTGCATGGGCCTGCTTATACTGTCTCTGTCGTATACCTGTGTGTACTTGCTTGTTTTTCTGGGAAGAGAGGACTGAGCTGAACAGACAAGTGAAAGTGTAATTGTCAAAGGATGCAGCTATTCTTCTCACCTAGGGAGTCTTGAGGAGGCACCCCGGCACAGCTGCCACAGAAAGGAGAAACACGTCCAGGGCAGGACCACTTGCCTTCGTTGGTCAGACTGTTGGTGTTGACAGAAGTGAAAAGTCAGAATGGCTGCGTCCTTTCAGAGGACTGGAGAGAACATCAGAGCTCACAGGCTTGCTCAGGACTTCCGACCTAGGGTTCATTGCCACTCAGCAGACACTGATTAAGACACTTCACAGCCCCTGGGATGTGCTGCTGTTAAAGACATTCCATCGACCAGATGTGTGCCCCACAGAGAAGACAGCTGCCAAGACGAGGAGGTGGGGCAGCCAGAAAGAGAAGCAGCCAGCCAGTGAACTCAGAACACAGCCAGTGAATACGGCTACTGAGGCTGACAGTTGAACACTAAAAGAAATAATAATAATTATTATCATAACATAATAGCACAATGATAATGGTAATGATATGACATAAAATATAATAACAATTAATAATAAAATATAATAAGCCTCAAGCACCAGAATACCACAGCTTAAAATGTGGTTGGCAAATGTAAAAATTCTCTGATCATAACTAAATTGTGACCTGGAAAATCAAAACACATTGCAAAGAACAGAGGGGAAAATTAATTAATTAATTAATTAATTAATTAATTAATTGTAAACTAAGGACCATCAGAGACTTATATCTTGGCTTGGAAGTATAATACACAGGGAAGCAAGAGGATTCAGATGTTCAGCTGCCCTGAATTGACCTACTTACAACCTAAACCATTATCACAATTAGTAGGTGGTTCCTGAGGCTCATATTCACTTAAAACTGGTTTTATGATTTGCATGAAAGGAAAAGAGAGTATTTTACCAAGCTCCACTGAGAGTTAGCCTCTGTAGTTTTGTAACTAGTGGATATTGACATCCAACGCATGTTTGACAGCTTTTAGAAATCTGGGAGTGGGATGGGTGTAGGCAGGGTAGGAAGGACATGTGTTTTACAGTGGATGGGTGAGCTGAAAATGAAGAGAATAGCTTAGCAACCTGGACTCCACTTGGTTTGCGTCATGCATAAACACCTTTTCTAATACTGTACTTGATAGTCACAGTCCTTACACACATGTACTGTGCACATGCACCTTACTCCAAACAAGGCACTAGGCAACCTGTTGGCAACATAGGACCCCAACCTGCATTAAACTGGAGCTATACCTGCTTGGAACAATAGAAGTAAGTTGTTCCCTTTAAGTACCCCTTGATAAGGTCTTGTTTCTATTTAAACACATCTGGAACACAATCCAGAAACTACAGAGACTGAGCCAGTTTGGCCTAGTCTGGTTTGGGCACATGTGTAATAAGATAAAAATAAAATCTCCTATTTCCATCTTCTGCTATGCATAATTGGGCGAAGGGGAAGGGATATATACAATGACCAAGTACCTACTTAATCCATGTCTGTCCATCAAAACAGAGAACCACCCAAAAGACACATTTGGTAGCCAAACTCCTCCTTCTCTTGAGAAGGAAGCTCAGGTATTGATTCTAAATATTTAAAAGCTATGTTTTGTTTCATTCGCTTTCATATATCTCTTCTGATCTGTTCTATTGCTTTGCTTTGAATAACATTACCTTGCTATTTATCAACCTGTGGTAGCTTTTATTTCATTCTTGCATAAAAAGATAAGACCCTGGAGACACACATCCCAGACCCTGACCATCAGTCATAGGAGGAGAGCTTAATTCATATCTCCTATGGCAGAGAATCAGTCTTCAATGACAACTAAAGACATGAAACTCTGACATGAAAGTATTATACACTGCTGTGGTGATATGGAGATCTTAATAGTCGGATAAAAGAACCAGAAGGAGAGCCAGCAGGACGACTCATCAGGAAAAGGTGATGCTGCCAAGCCTGGCAACCTGTCTGAAACTCAGCACTCACTTGTTGGGAGAACTGACTCCTACGAGTTAGTCTCAAATATCCATATATTCACAATGGTGTGTGTGTGTGCACGTGCGCATGCATGTGTATGTATGTGTGCGTGTGCATGTGTGTGTGTGTGTGTGTCCCACAAAGTAAGTTTTTAAAAAAGTATTAAAAGAATTGGGCCAATTATCCCAACAGACTGTCCACCCTTCTTGAGGGGATATATCCAGGAATTTATGAAATAAGGCAGAGGAGATGGCTGAGTGGATAAAGCACTTGATGAGCCCCCCAAAAAAGTTTATAGAACTTTGTTCTTTAAAAAATCAGATTTATCAAAGGTGTATATAATACAATTTCCATGAAATATAATCTGTGTACAACACATAAATCTTTTAAAATTGTACAATTTAATGAGTTGCAACATTTTCAATCACATAATGGGACAATAATCAAGACATGAAATATTTTTTCTAAGACATATTTCCTTTACTCTTTTGTAGTTAAATCCTCTCCTCCACTCCCCAGTAACCGCATTCACCGATCTGTCTTCCTGGTGACTCAGGGCTCTAACAAAGGAATTGGACTTCTCAGTTTGTTTCCTGTCTTTTGTGAAAGAGATTGGATTAGACTTTCATCTAGCGACAAAATGGTCACAATTCATTGTGCGCCAAAAAGATAAGCGTACTTGCTAAGTGTTGTGAGCACGTTTTATGATCAGGTCTGAGTGTGAATTTTCTCTGGTTTCTTTTCTGGGATCTTACCACATCTGCCCAAGAGGATGGTGGGAACATCAGCTAGTGAGATTCCTGTTTCCCTCTACCACAGGCCCATCTTCAGAGTGAGAAATACACAGACACTATGGCAGTTACTCTGCATACTGATTAATAAACTCACAACCAATGGCTTAAGAGAACAAGGGGTTTAAATTTGACTTACAGTTCCTTGTCCACTTTGGCAAGAGAATTCATACCCATATCAGAAGCCAAGGTAACTGACCACACAGTTTCCACAGAACCACTAAGAGAGGGAAAATTCTTATTTCCCAGACCAGCATATCTGGCCAAGTGTATAGTTGAATGCCAAACAACTCCCTTAAGTAGCTCCCTCCATCTTATTCACTTGCCCAGGGGCTGTTCCACCCACTATGGGCTGGCCCTCCACGTCAATCAATCTCCTGTAAAGTTGCCTAACTGGGGCCTAACTCAACTACTAATTCTTTACAAATGTGCCTAGAGCTCAAACGTTAAGTAGTCAAGTTGATACCTGTATCCATGACACATTACACTACTACCCCTTGCCTACCCTCCAGCAACCATCCGGAGAGGTCAGATTTCCACTGTGCAAGCCAATAGGCTCAACTTTCCAAACCACACAAGCCCACTGTTTTAGCAAAAGAAGCAAGAGGAACAATATTGTTCACTACTTAAGAAGTAGGGTCAGGGCTGGAGAGATGGCTCAGGGGTTAAGATTCTGTCTTGAAAGCAGAAGGTCCTAAGTTCAGATCCCAGGTCCCACGTAAAAAAGCCAGGCAGAAACAGCGTCAACTTGAATCTCTGGCCTTGATGGGCTGAGCCTGGGAAATCCTAGAGCAAAGCAAAAAGGAGGTAGAAGCAACCCAGGATGATTCCCGAAGTCACTCTTGGTTCTCTACAGGGACAAACAGTGTCTTCTGATACATACACACACACACACACATACACACATACACACACACACACACACACACACACACACACACGTGTGCGCAAAATTAAAAACAAAAATAATAAAAAAAGAAGTGAGTTATCTACTGAAGAATTATCTCTTCTGCAGTGGGTACACAAGCACTAGTACATGCAAAAACAGGTATCCCTTGTTGGACTCAGTGGGACACATAAAGAGGAAGGGACCTTGGGAAGAAGGGAAGCTTGTCAGGAAGAAGACTGTCCGTGGGAGGAGGGGAACGAAGCAGGGTAATGGTATGGGGGAGAAAACAAAACTCTCTTGTAATTTGAAATAATTTTTAAGACCTGGGGTTAATCTGAGCATAGCCAAGTGATTAGACCCATGAAGGGTCCGTCCTCTTGCTCAGAGAATAGCCCATCTGTGTATGTGGAGAAGCACACATGACTGACAGGTTCAGAAAATGCATCTGTGCAGGAAACCATCCTGACATTGTTAAAGGGATAGGGATTAGATATCACATTCCTCCTAAGAAGCCCAAGGGCTACATTCTACCATTGTCCTCATGAGATACCTGACCAAGGAGCCAACAATGAGTGACCCGAGGACATGTGAGTCCAGTCACCACCTTGCAATTAGAGGAGGAGCTCCGCAGTTCTGAGCAACACAATAAAAGGTTCAGGTCTATTCCAGTGTAAATGACTCCAATACAGTATAAGCAGTACCATGTAAGGTAAAAACAACTCCACGCCCCATCTTTGAGTAGCTGTGATGAGCAGGGTGGAGTCTCCCTAGCAACTGATGACAGATGTCAACATCCAGTTGTTAAGTATCTTCTACTATCTCAAATCCTTCGGTGCAAACTATTCTTTGGTGACCTCTTTCTCCTGTCCGCTTAGATTGCAAGAGAAACCCAATCCTTCTCCAGGGGTGCTACTGAGAGTTTGTGGGCTCTCTGTCACTATCACAGAATCCCTGATCATTAAGTTATAAGGAGAATAATTTGCTTTGGCTCACAGTTTGAGAGTTTCTATTTAGCACATCACAGTGGGCATCCGCTGTAGAACAAAACCATGCCCTTCAAAGCCAAGAAGTGAAAGAGATGAGGTGGAGGAGACAGAGTTCCTAAAACTCCTTTGAGGGCGCCATTTTCACAGTGACCTAATGGTCTCTCACTGGACCCTTCTGCTTACAGCAAGGTCCCATCGCGTCCCAACGGCATCACTGTAATGGCCATTTTTATCACTTGAGCTTTTGGGCCGTTCAGCGTCAAAACTATAGCATTAGTCAAGTGAGAACAAGAAAGAGACTTGGGTTTTTGTATGGTCAAGAATTCCTGGGCCCTACCTTGTACCAGGAATTGTAATACAGGCATATCAAAGTGAGCAAGCTAGACACTGTCCTTTGCCTGAGACCTAGGAATGAAAGAGTAAAGGAAAAACTGCTGTGTATTTAAGTAACTTGGCTGCACGGCCTCTCTGGAATTTCTTCTTTATGTGTGTAAATACACATCTTACTTTATCAGAGGCTTCATAAAGACCACAAGGGTCTGGGATATGAGAAGGAAAAACTACAAATGCTATAAATACTTTGTTTCATGGTTCATAATAAATTATTTTGGAAAAGAATAATAGAAAACAGAAAGTAAGTGTAAAGGTCTCAGATCATTGATTGCCAGTTTTGCCTTATTCACTATTCTAAATATCTTGTGTGCTAATTAGATACAGGTGCCAACCTGACAACTGAACTGAGCCTTTAAACACATCTTTAGAAAGTTATTTAATTAAGGCAAGCTTCTGAGCAAGCCAGTGGGACATTATCTAATTGATGTTGGAAGACCCCACCCACAGTGGACAGGACCATTCCCAGAAAAGTAGATAAGATACAGAGAGATCTGATTGAAATTTAGCAAGACAGAAAGTTTGCCTTTCTCTCATCCCTTCACAAGGATATGATGTGGCCAATTCCTTCGGCTTCTGATGTTGGTATGAACTCCCCTGCTGTCATGATGAACTGTAAACTAGAACTATGAGCATGAATAAACACTTTGTACCCCAAAACTCTTTAGGTCGTGTATTCATATCAGCAATACTCAGACAATCTTGGTATATAGAGTAGTTACTGTGAGGCTAAAAGGTCTTGCTTTAATAATATCTTAGTTTAAAGCCATCTTTAATTCAATCAGTCATGCTCTATCTAAGCTGAAGTTCATAAGAAGTAGCCTGGATTTTCCTTGAGGACAAGCTGCTTCAGAGATGTCCCTGTGTTGTCACTGGGCGACTATCAAGGACAAGCAACATTGTCCCACAAGCTCTTAGTAGCACACCCTGGAGAAGGATTGGGTTTCTCTTGCATATCTAAGCTGTTCAAGGTGACAAAAGTGGAGAGGAGAAAGAGGTCACCGAAGAATAGTTTGCACAGAGGGATTTGAGGTAGTAGAAGATATTCTTAAGAACTGGGCGTGATGACTAACATGTCATTGACCCCCCCAAAGTCTAGCATGGATCACAAGCTCTAAGATCCTTAGAGGCAAGGGATTAACTAGCCACAATAGTATTCCTATACTAAAGGGGAACACAGAAAAAGAGCTCTAGGCAATGCTACTGAGTCCTTACACCTCATCAGAGAGGAGGACCCAGAAGGAAGTTTGACACGCACACTAAAGGATGCTCCAGGGAAGGAGAGGGAGAAAAGGAGGGAGGGGGGAAAGGAAAGAAAAAAGGGGGAGGGAGCAAGGGGATCCAGGGAGAGGTGGAGGGAGGGAGGGGAATGGGGTACCTATCAGGTTTGTATGAGTGAAAAATTAAATTAAAAAAATGTATATTTCCTTAAAAATGAAAAAAAAAAAAGAACTGTGCGTTATGGCTCAGGCCTATGACCCCAGCACTTAGGAGATTCAGGAAGATGGTGGAAGGATCCAGGTCAGGTTAGGCTACTCTGTTTCAAAAAAGAAAAGGAGGATGAGAAGAAGAAGAAGAAATAGAGAAGGAAAAGGAGAGAAGAAGAAAAAGTTGAAGGAAAAAAGGAGAAGAAAGAGGAGGAAAAGAAGGAAAGGAAGAAGAAGAAAAGTAAGAAGAGGAGAAGGAAGAAGAGAGGGAGGAAGATGAGGAGGAGAATTGCTTAGAGCCCACAGGATCATTTCCCTGCGTGTGGATGTCTGCATGTGTAGGCTAACATGACTCAGGTCATGCCGAGTGCCTCAGACTGAGTGCAGGCTGAACATTTCTCCCCGCCTCCTCAGTGTCAAACAGAAAGTGAAAAGATAAGACCCACACAGAGGGTGTTTCCTTGAATAATCACCATTACCTTCTCCAAATAGTCCCTCGGTCCTTTCTGCAGTAAGGATGACATTTGGCCCGTCTAGAAAGCATGCAAAGTAGCTGTGACCTGCTTCATCCTCAAGAGGTTAGAGCAATGGAAAATCAAATGTCAGGGCTGGGCTACAGCTCAGTAGTCATGTGCTTGCTTAGCATGCAGAAGGCTCTGGGCTCTATTCTAACTACTATGAGGGGAAGGAGAAGCTATCAAAGTCATGGGTTGTTGACAAACCCACCTGAAGAAGGGGAAGGTCTGGGGATATGAAATCAATGCCTTTAGTTTGGATTGCTGGTCCCAACATGGGACTTGATGCTAAAATGACATATTTGGGTTGAAGATAAATATTTGGGAGTCATTTTCAAAGGAGTGGGAATCCAATCTTGAGGATAAAAGAAGCTACTTCCAATTCTAGATCTTCAAAATGGAAGGGGTAAAGGATAAAATGTGACAGTTGTTGAAATTACTCAGAACCTGGGACTTTTTCTTTAGTGCTATTGTAAAAGAAACTGAGAAAATTAAAAGGGAACTGTGGGGTGTGCACGACGCCATCTATTCTAGACATTACAGATCAAGTGTTCCAATTCTACCAAGGCACTACAATAGGAAATTAACATTAATGGGTTTTAGAATCAGGTTGACCAGTATTTGAATCCCAGTATCAGAATTTGCTGAGTGAATGTATCTTGGGCAAGTAACTTAAGTTTTGAGTTTCAGTATATTTGTTTATAAAAATATATTGATAATATCTTCAACAGATAGCTACCTAAGGGAATTAAATTAGTGCACACACAGTATAGCATATGCACCCAATACGTGTGTTCAAAAGATAGCCTGGGAAACCATGATGAGCTTAGGAGACTAGAATAATTATGGTTGTGACCATTTAGGCTGTAAATATGATTACTGAGAACAGAGCTGGTAGATACACCTATGGATTATTTAGTTAAGGCAAGTTTCTGAGCAAGTCTACAGGCAATCATGTAATTTGATGTGAGAGAACCCAGTTCACAGTGGATTAGAATCTTTCCCTGGTCAGATAGATAAGATGGAGAAAGCTAACTAGTATTCTGGCAAGTTGGCAAGCTAGAAGGTGTCCATTGGTCCTGACCCCTCTATTCCTGCTGTGGGTGTGGTGTGGTCAGTTTCCTCGCTCCAGCTGTCATGATCAACTGTAACCTGTATCATGAGCATGAGTCCCTTGTTTCCCCAAATTGTTTGGATCACATATTCATTACAGCCACAAAACTGAAGCTACGACCATGGTTATGAGGGGAAGAGAGCTCTCCGTTCAGCAAAGATCCAGACCCTGTCACAGTTGTTGAAACAGACACAGTCAGAAGCCGTACTTGCCAAACTCCTTTGCGACTTGGCAGCCAACTGCCTGAAGGGGTAAGGAGAATGTGAGCAGAAGTGATCTGTTCCTCTTCCACGTCTTGCCCACCAAAACTTGGCATGACACACTCATTCACGACTCTCTTAGAGCTACACAGAGAGGGAGCCATGTGCTTAAGGTGACTAAGTCAGCAAAGTCTGCATCTAGAAGCTTCTCCCCGCTCAGTCGTTCAGTTGCTCACTTTTTTCTGAGGGCAAGAAATACATTTTGAGAAAAACCAAGTAATTCTACACTTAGGAGACTATTTTCTACACTAGTTAGTTTCTCCAGTGCATTTTATTTTTTGATGTCCTAGCTCTTAGGAGTCAAGCATCTGCCTAAGAGGTACTGACAGATAACAACCCACTGGGATGCCTTCATGCTCCAATTCTATACTGTTTAGGGTGGCAAACACTTGAAAAATTCATAGACTTGCTTTGGAAGGCAAGAAGTTGACAGGGTAGACATAGTACAGTCTGTTGAGATGTCATAGGGAGCAAGTTAGGTAAGGCAGGAGGTTGGAGTCTGTATAAATCTGGTCAGTAAGGAATCTCTGATGGGAACATGTAAGAGAGACTTTTAAAATTAGATCTATGAGGCCGGGGGATGACCCTTGCCTTGTAAGCAAAGTGACTTAAATTTGGATCCTCAGATCCCACATTAAAAATGCCAAGCAGGTGTGATGGCCTATCTGTAATTCCAGCCCTGGAAGAAAGAGCCTGGGAACGCCAGGGCAAGCTGGCTGTCTAGCCCAGCACTAATGGCATGCTTTGGGTTTAACTAGAGACCAAGCTCACACAAGAGGGATTAAAGATGACTCCCAATATCACCCTTGGCCCTGCACAGGAACACATACCAAGTGCACTTGTGTGCATACATCCGCATATACACGTATGCACACATACACTCATGCATAAACCTCATATACGTGAAAGAAAATCTACAGATCTATGGAGCAGCAAGATGACTCAGCGGGAAAAGCTACTTTCCACACAAGCCTGACAGCCTGAGTTCAAATCTTGGAACCCACATAAAGATGGAATGAGAGAACCAATTACATAAAACACACACACACACACACACACACACACACACATATGCAAACATAGAACATCCCTAAAGTAGTATAAATAATTTTATGTAAAGATAATAGCATAGTAACTTTGAGACATCTAACATGTGACCTTGTTAACTTAGACAGGATCTCAGAGAAGTGCTTATGGAAATGTGATGCTAATTGAAATCCAGTGAACTACATTGTACCTGAATACAGGGAAGGGGAACCTTGAAACCTAACTAGGCCAAAAGAGGGGTGGGGTATATTAGGAGAAGGGCAGAAAAATTTTCCAGTGTTTTCCAGTGTCCAGGAAGAAAACCACTGGGTGACAGGACCATCTGTGTGCCAGAGAATTCTCTACTATAACAGGCTGATATTTTAATCATAGCACACCATGATAAAAACATACCTTAAATCATCTCATTTGCCTCGGCAGCTTTGGAAGTAGGAAGAAGACAAATGTGTCCATCGCCTTATGGTGTATATTTGCATGGACCAATAAAATATCTCAAAAAGTTGTCTGTAACAGTTACTCTTAACTATTGCTGTGAGAGAACATTTAAAGTCAATCAACTTAAGGGAGATTTATTCAGCTTATGGTTCCAGAGGGAAGAAACAATCTTTCATGGCAGAGGCGACATGGCTGGTGGCTGAAGATGGAGGCAGCTAAGTCGCTGCAAACATCCTGGAGTTTCTCTTCTCAGTCTTCTGTTCTAAGTTCCTTTTATCTGGTCTATGATTGGGAGGTTCCGATCAGATCTAGGGCTGGTCTTTGTTTTGTAGATGTGTTAATCCAGATGATCTCTTCAGGTGGTCTCACAGTTGATCTTAGTTAATGCCAGATGTGGTCAACTTGACACCCAGGATTAACTATCACATTGTCCAAGTAGAAAAAGAGAGGCATCCAGCAATGTATAGAGCATATGTCAATGTGTACATGTGAAAAAAATAGAAGGAACACACATACATGAATGTCTTCACAGATGCCTGCAAGGAAGCCCAGGAGACTGGTAACCTGAAATAGTCACCACAGAAATGGTGACAAAGGTGCACTATGATTCATTTCTGATTCATGTCATTTTTTCCTATTGAATTTTTTCAGCATGTGTATGCTTATTATTCTTTTTGAAAAACAATAAATAGATACTAGTAAAGCTCCTGTTTTACTTTTAAAAGTCTGCTACACAAAGAGCGGGAGGAAGAGAGAGAGAAATGAAGAGACAGAAAAAAGAGAAGGGAACAAGGAAGGTGTAAATGAAACCAAGTGTAAATTCAAAATCTACCACTTTATCTTGAGTCTGGCTTTACCAATCCCTTCCTAAAGTTACAATTGTTTCTTACACACATCAATCTACAGGGAGGAAAGAAGCTAACCAATGTACTACTCTCCGACGCACCAGTGGTCACATTTTTTTTTCCTATTTGATAGTGTTCCCTGGACAGTTTGTGTGCAATGTATTTCTTCTCTTTTTTCTTTCTTTCTCTCTCTCTCTTTTTTTTTTTTTGGCCTAAACATGAAACTTTAATCAACAAGCCAGAACTTGTAGGTAGAGCTGCGCTTGAGGCACTTTTAGTTCAACTGGCCCTATTTGAACAAAACATTTTCAGCTGGTCCATCTAGAATGTTCCAACTACCTTGAGAAAAAAACAAGCCAGCTCACTTAGGAGCTGCCTCCTGACATCAGCCTCCCTTAACCTCCAAGAGCATTCTTCTTCCCTTTGCCATAGAATTGGTGACAGCCCATTTCCAGGAGGAGGAGGAAGAATGGAAATTTTTTGTCCCTCTCTAATGCTTCTCTGTTCCTCATTTGAGAGTCAAACTATTAGGAAAAGACATGTTACATTCCCAAACAAATAGAAACCAGAAGAAACACAAAAATGGCAAATCTGGGCTATTTTAGAGACTGTGCCATTAAAAGTGATCTCATCAGCACTGGGCCCTGGGGACCTGATTTACACGAGTCAGTCAGCTCCCTCGTGGTGGGCATGGGTTTGTAATAAATGATAGCAAATAGGTTTCCAACCTGTGACTATGAGTCACCGTATTTGAAGCTGTATGACAAACCCCAACAGAAACTGCCAGGTGACTTTGGTCATGGGACTTTTTCTTTCAGGAAAAACCGAGTGTGTTTCCTGACAGTGACACTGGGGTCTGAAAGTCTAAATGGGATCAGCGAGAGATGCGTGGGCCATCCATGAAAAGGACCCAAACAAACCCTCACGGTGCTCTTTCCTGCTCCGCAGGCCCCTGTGATTCAGTCCTCAGGGGGACCTGGGAGGAGGAACTGCATTTAAATCTGAAGCAAACTGAACCCCAGAGGGAGAGGAGGGCCAGTTACTTTTGGAAAAAGGTTACAGCCGCATGACTCCTGCTGTCACTAAATATATTACAATTAATGGGCTGAAAGGTCAGCAATTGCTTTCTGCCTTCAGATTCTTTTTTAGGGCGACAGAGTACCTTTTCTAACAGTGAAATGAGGAGAACATTGGAAGATCCTGTGGTGGGCCGGGCTGCAGGCCAGGGACATGAAGGAGAAAGTCTGAGCACTCCGACAGAGGTCTGAGCACCCCAACAGAGATCGGAGCACCAGGAGCATCGCACCTTATGAGGTCGAAGGTCACTCTCTTGAAGAACACTGGCCTTTCACAGTCACACAGAATCGAGTGTGGGAAGAGCTTAGAGAATGTTTCCCCCATAGGTGCCCACCCCCTTTTCTTCTCCTCTGCCCCACCTGTCTGTGTTTCAGCATCTTGCTTGAAAGTACCACACTGGCATCCAATATTACTTTGGGGGAAAAATAAGCATTTGTAGACCAGAAAAAATTAGGAATAGCAGGTGTTTCTCTGACTTAAAAGAGGAAGGAGAAGAAAATGGTAGCGTTTACAATCATGAGGGAGAAGGTGGAAACCTCAGTCTTCGATCCTGACCCAAAGGTAGAGAATGCCATGAATAGATCAGTTCCCAGGAGCACACACCAAAAGCAGATTCACTTCTGAGCTTTCTGAGCCTCTCTGTGTACAAGTATGTTTTCTTAGACAAAGAAGTCTCCGGAAAAGTGCAAAAGAAATTGATAATAATGCTTCCTCTTCTGAATGTTGAAGAAGATAAATGTATGCATAACCTACTGAATCTATATGTGAATAAAACATGCAGAAATCAGAATGCTTCTTTACTGAGGGAATAAGGAAATAGTGATCTGTCTAGAAATAGTAATGTGATAAGTAACTTAATCAATTGATGAATGAAACATGTGCAATATAAGCAAGAGTCACAATGGACCATCACAGGTGTACACTGCACAGATGTGCATGCACACATGCTCATATGCACACAAAGATACATACGATACATACACAGACATACAGACACATATAATGCTTACACATGCATATACACCCATAGATACACATGTGTAAGCATGCACACATAAGCACATTTTTCTCTCTCTCTTTTTCTAATACGTGGTAAAAGGGGTTAATTTTGTATCTTATGATTACACAAATATTAGTGCTGGGGAGATGTCTCAGTGGGTACGAGTGCTTGCTATGTAAGCATGAGGACCCGAATATAGATCCCCTGCATCCATGTAAAAGCAGAGAAAGGACCAGGCATGGCTGCTCACATTTGTAACCCCAGCACTGGAGGCAGAAGCTCTGGAGACAGGGGTATCACTGGGGTTTGCTAGCCATCGAACTTCAAGTTCAATGAGAGCCCTTGTCTCAAGAGAATAACTGGAGAGGATAAAGTAGGTGCCAACATCCTCCTCTCATCCTCAATGGCATGCATGGGGTATGTGAACTCCCACCCACATAGTCAAATGTGCACACACCTAAACATATATAAAACATGTGTATACACATATAATGTAGCATACATATCTACGACACACATAAAAGAATATACAAAGCATTTCACATTCTAAAATAATAAAAGTAATAGATATTGAATATAAGAAATATTTTTAAATATTTCCCCATAAGGAAATCACCCTCCACCCTGCGAAGAGAACTAAGCACTCGAAGTACATCTTCCTTCAACAGAACGGAGCAGATTTCATTGACCACTCTAGTCATATATCAATGAGCCTAATGCCTCAGTCACTTTGTGTCACTAGGACAGAATATCTGAAAGAAACAACTAGTGGGAGGAATAAGTTTTTTTAGCTCATAGTTTCAGAGACTTTTGGTCCATCATAGCAAGGAAGGCATGGTGGAACTCAGGGAAGCAGGAGTGTGTGGAGGAGCTGGTCACATAGTAGTGGGCCAGGAAGCATAAAGGGATAGACTGGAAGTAAGGACTGGATTGTTATCTTCGATGCCTATTTCTCCTCATCTACTTTGGCCAGCTAGACCCTCAACTCCATTAAAAGGTCCAAAACCCTTAAAAATATGCCACCACTGGAGAACAAACACTCACAGCAGGAGATTCAGGAAGACATTCCAATTTAAACCATAACACCTCCACTTAGAAATAACTGAGGAAAAGATCATTGCATTTCACACATCTTTTTACTATAGCTTGGTATTCTGATATATTTTTCTTGTTATGCATGTGGGGTGTGTGTGTGTGTGTGTGTGTGTGTGTGTGTGTGTGTGTGTGTGTCTATATCTGCAGGCATCATAGGACATCCATCATGTGTGCCTGTAGAGGGCCAAGGGTAATTTTCGGAATCATTCTGAATTGTTCTACGTCTTTTTGGCTTTGCTCTGGAGTTTCCCAGGCTCTGTCTTCCAGAGCAAGAAGTGCAGGCTACAGTCATTCTGCCTGACAGTTTTACATGGGATCTAGGATTCAAATAAAGAAATAAAGGTCCTTCTTTCGAGGCAGAGGCTTAACTCCTGAGCCATCTCTTTGGCCCCTGATTTATTTTCCATTTAGAACCTTTAAACAATAGGGCAACACTTTCAGCTTTAATGAGGAAATTAACCTTTGATTCACGCAGTATGAGAGGTTCTCCAGGTTGAGCAAGTCAGTTGTTTCTAAGCGGTATGTTACCAGGCATGAGAAATCACCTATGGACAGCGGCGATCCCAGGATACTTCATGGTCCACTGCGGGTGGGTGGACAAGTTCTGAGCTTATTCACAACAGAAGTAATGGCCACCTAATTTCTTCCAAAGAAATAATAACCTGGTATATTTAACTCTTTATAAAGGTGAACTCCCTTAGGAGATTTAGAGTCCACAAAAGCCTGAAACAAACACAGAGACTCCACAAATAGAAGCAAAGGAAGGGGCGGTTTGTTCAACATTGCTTGAAGCTGTGTTCCCCCAGTTTGATACACAGGATATATGCAGCAAGAGGGAAAAATTGGCGAGGCATAGGAAAATCTTTTACCTCTGTAAAAATTTGTCTGAGAGAAAAATAGAGAGGGAAGGCAGAGTGCACCTATAGCCCATCTTTAACATGATGTAGCAGTTACTCTGTATTGCTGCTGGTAAATTCACAACCAAATGGCTTATAGGGGAGCAAGGAGGTTTTATTTTGGTGTAGAACAGTCTGGTTATAGTTTTCTGTTCGGCTTGGCAGGATGGCTCACTCCGTCACCGGGGCCAAGGAACTGGCTGCATCGTATTCACAGGACTGCCAAGAGAGCAACAGTCCTTACCTGCCAGATTAGCTGTTTGGCCAATATAAAAGGATGTCGTCCTTTTTAGCCAATTTCTTCCATCTTATTCACCTGTCCAGGAACTAACCCCACCCATCGGGGGCTGGACCTTTCCTGTAGACAATCTCCTACAGGTTTACCCAGGTCTTAATTCATCCTCTAATTTCTCACAGCTGCATTCAGAGCTCAGAGACTTCAGTTGCCAAGTTGATACCAATACCCAACTATGACACGTGATATTCTTTCATAAGTTGAAGAGCAACATTTTGGCTTTCCTTAATAAATTTTCCTTCCTGTCACATCATTGTAGAACATGCCCATGAAAAGCAGTAGAACATGCCCATGAAAAGCAGAGCTTTAGCATCAAACATGCATCACTTCAATTACCAGTACCTAGTGTGAGTGTATATGTATTAGAGAGCACTGTGTGTCCCTATGAAGGACGAAGGGTGACTTTGGAAATCATTCTGGATTACTTCTACCTCCTTTTTGTTTTGGTCTGGAATTTTCCCGGCTTCGCCCATCAGGGCTGGAAGTGCAGGCCACCATTTCTTGCCTGGTATTTTTACATGGACAGAGTCTTAACCCTTGAGCCATCTCTCCAGCCCAGAACAAGAATTTTAATCTCTCTAAACCTTCATTTCTCCTCCATGAAATGAGGATGATGGTAACTACCTTGTGGACTTTGTGTGGCATTTCAGAGAAACAATTAAAACAAGACAAAACCCTTAGCCTGGGCTCTTGCTTAGCATGCACGAAGTCCTGAGTTCAGTTTCTAACACCATATTATCTGGACGTGACAGCTCACAGCTGTAATCCCAGCCTTTGAGAGTTAGAGGCAGGAAGATGAGAAGTTCAGGGCCATCCTTAGCCACATAATGAACCTGAAACATGAGACTCTGTCTTAAAAAAATAAATAAAATGAAATAATGTAAAATGAATCAAATTAAATCAAATGCATTAGCCTAATTCATGCTGCTTAGCAGACGCTAAGTAGACCTCACCTGTGTACACAAGTATGAGCGCCTTTCTCATGGATGAAGACACACTGCTCAGACTCTTACAGTCTGTGTCTCTAAGATCGAGATCCTTTGACTGTTCAGGATACAGAAGAGTGACTGGTTCCTTTCAGGTCCCCATCCTCCAGGTGCCATGAGTCACAAGTCGTATGCCATGACTAGAAGGAATGGACTTTTCCATGTACCACCACTTGGTAAGCTGTCCCTAACCCTGAACAATATGAAGTTATTGGATTTAAAACTTTTCCTCCTAAAACTTCAGTTTGAGAAACGTTATAGAGAAGGCAAGGATTTGTTTAAATCTCATCGTTCAAACTAAGTGTGGTGGTGTGTATGCCTGTAGTCACAGTATTTGGAAGGCCTGGGGTTAAAGGTCACTAGAACTCATGGGTTGGAGGTTTGTGGGAACATTATGGTGAGACTTCTATCTCAAAAACAAATGTCATTAGTCCTTTTTTAAAAAGCTGTATAGGGACCACAGACATCAGCTACCAGTTTTCCCAGAAAACACAGAGAACATTCCAGACACTAAAGGTCTACACAGAGGACTTGAATGTTCCCGCCCCTCTATTTCAGGTCACTAGGGTCTCATGGGCACAGATATTCAGAATTTTCTAAAATGACTAACAAAGCACATTTCCTATATCCCAGGGCAGTGGGAAACGTCAGCATATAAGGCACTTGTGTTCCAAACAAACACTTTCCCACCAATACAGGGACGGAGCCGTGTGACTGGCTATCGTCCAACTTCTCAATACGTTCTGTAAATTCTTCTTCTACTGTGTTCCTAAAGGGAATCTCTGAGAATATGTACTGCACTCCCACGCTTTCTTCCCTTTTATTCCACCCTCAGTCCCTGACCAAATAACAATAACTAAAAAAGAAAAAGAAAAGAAAAAATAAGAAAAATAGGTTTTCCTAAAAGTAAGCTGCATCCTGTTTATTTTACGATAGAGACATTAGAAGGAAGTAACTTAGGACACTAATACATGGCACTATGCATTGAGTTAAATAGGGACTAAGTCCAAAACCAAATAAGCTCTACTTTACATATCTTGACAAGAAAAAAAAAAAAGACATGAGAAATCACACATACACAACCAACCAAAAAACAAACAAATGAAACTCAAAATATTGCAGCTGTTAAGTAACGCATTAGACTAACGTGGATCTATGAATGCTAAGTCAGTCACCTGAAGGAAACCCATTCGGAAGGCAAACCAAGTGTCTACGAGGGGAGGCATGCGGGTGAGTAAGGCTGCTGGCCACCTTCGCTAGTGACTTTGTCATTGAAAGTGGGATTATGCACCCCGTTTGCTTGGGACAACAATGGATCATGCCCTCATCAGGCCCAGTTTAAATTCAGCACTTCCTCTCACTTCTTAACACCCCTCCCTGTTTGGATAATAAGTCATATATTTGCCCTATAGTTATGGCTTTGTTATGGTTGTGGTGTGCTTTGAGATTCATATGCTGAAATGTAAAGCTCATGTGAGCTATTAAGAAGGCAGAAACTCAAACCAGCTATGGCGCACAAAAGTGGGACCTTTGGAAAATGATTAATGTTAGATGAGATCATCAGCATAGAGCTCAAACCATTGACTCCTGGTGCCAAGAAGAGAATCTAGAACACACGCACGCACATGTATGGACACGCACATGCTTGTGCACACACATATACACATATGACTGTATACTTACAAGAAGGACATCACTGGGCTGGAGAGATGGCTCAAGGGTTAAGACTCTGCCTCGCAAGCAAAAGGTTCAGATCCCAGGTCCCATGTAGACATGCTAGGCAGAAATGGTGGTGGCTTGCACTTCCAGCCCCGGTGGTAAGAGCCTGGGAAATCCCAGAGCAAAGGAGGTAGAAGCAATCCAGCATGATTCATGAAGTCACCCTTGGTCCTCCACAGAGATACACAGTGCCCTTTGATACACACACACACATACACACACTAAAGAAATTTTTTAAAAAATTCAAGAAAAGAAGGACATCACCCTTCCTTCCTGTGCCTCCAGAACCTTGAGACAAAATAACTTTTTTTATTCTATTTAATTTATTTAAAGGGGGGAGGGGGCACATGCATGCCATGGGGAGGAGATCACAACACAGTTTTCAGAAATCAGTTCTTTCTACCATGTTGACTTCTGAGGATCAAACTCAGACCACCAGGTTTTAGAGAGCAGACACCTCACCTACTTAGCTGTCTCACAATAACTTACCTAGTGTATGATCTTGTGCTATTGGCAATGAAAATTGATTAATAAACATTGTGTGTATATATATACACACAATTGTATATAATATATAATAACATTGAACAGAGTTCAATATTCTGTGGGGAAATGATGAGGGAAAATTCATTTGCTAGAGCATACACATGCATGTACATACACACACTGCGCATGATGAAGTAAGGGACAGGCATCAGTGGAAAAGAGCTGATATTGCATGGGAGAAAGCTGAGGAAGACTACTGCCCCAATAGAAACATCATGGTAAAACGCCCTGTGTACTTTGTACCTTTGTATTCTAGCTATTCTTGTCATCTGCATTATTTTACACTATGTGTCTGCAGGTACCATGAAGTATTACTTCTACAAAGATGTAAATTCCCTGGAAGAGAGATGATATTTTCCTTTGTGCCCTATACTCCATAGTGACCAAAAAGAGAGGTCTATACAGAGAAGTCTCTGATATATATTTACTTGTCTCATTGAAATGTTTTAACTGATGTTGTCCAGAATCCATTTAATCCTTATTTATGGACACATTGGTGACTACATTTCCCAGTCTCCTTTGCATTGAATGGTCCATGTTACTAAATTCTCACCTAACTGATTGTGATTGGAAATGACACACCATTTCTAGACTTGATCATTAAAAACAATGGATAGGCCTCATCTGTATTCTTTTGCCGCTTCCTACCTACAAAAGTATCCATCACTCAAGTTTCAACCATGTGGCCATGACAATCCCTAACTGTTGGTGTATCAAATCAGTAGAAAGTTCTGGAATCCTTGACAGCTTGTGTGGAGTAAGGCTGCATGTCAAACCGAAATGTCTCCTTATCTATTATAAGAGACAAATTAGTTTGTCTTTAATTACTAACTTAACTGTTGTTGATTCTATAGTCAGTGCCAACCCTATACCAAGTTATAAAAATATAAACTCCAACAGGTCAAAGATCTTATCTCCCTTATCTGACAGAAATAGACACTAATAGCTTTTTTTTTTTTTTGATTAATGAAATTACCTGAAATGTGGACAACAGTTGGCTAAGAACTTTTGAATGGGGAAGTCACAGGCCCAAAAGAAGAATAAACTATTGTTCCTCTATATAGACATGGTATTAAACTGCCTTCTAAATACTTATCTTTACAACCATACATTATTAGTGCAATTCTCAGACTTCAACCAAGAAGCTTCTTTTCATAAGGGAAGGCATTTAATAGAACCACAAACTGACTAAAGTGCAGTCAATAACAACCAAAAAAAAATGAATTGAAACTTTGCAAGCTAAATTCACAGCATCATTCATAGAAGACAGTTTCTGAGAAGTCATAGCACATATATCTCTGTAGAGAAGAGAATGACTGATGACAATGTGCTAAGATAATCCAACCCCTTTGCTATTGGTTTCACCAAAAAAGAACCGTCTTCTGTCCTTTGATTTCCTAAGCAAAGAGGAAAAATAAAAAGAAATATTTATCCTCTAATGCATATCAGCCTAGCTGTTGCTCTAGTCAGAATGCACTAGGTTATGCTGCTGTGACAAAAATACCCATGTCTAAGTGCTGGTTGAAAACAAAGGGTGACTTATGGCTGATGCTTACACACTTGATTCAGGTCCACTTGGGTATCTGGGATAATAGAGGGGCCACTGCCTGAACAGTGCCTGCCTCCTTAAAGAGACAACTAGGGGGGCTGGAGAGGTGGCTCAGGGGTTAAGCCTCTGCCTTGCAGGCGGAAGGCCCTGAGTTCGGATTCTAGACCCCATGTATAGACGCCGGGCGGAAGCAGGGGCGGCCTACATTTCTGGTCCTGGTAGGGCGGAGCCTAGTGAATCCCGAGACAGAGTAAACAAGGAAGAGGTGGAGGCAACCATGGTGGTTCCTGAATTCGTCCGTGGTTCTACACACACACACATACATACACACATGCGCACACATGCATACACGCACAATTGAATAAATAAATAAATAAAAAAGAGACAACTAGGAAGGGTCTTAAGCTACCTCCGGCTAGCATGACAACTGACCTAGTTTTCTAGGGATTCTCCCTGACTCTAAATTTCTCCCTGACACTCTAAATTTCACATAATAGCAAACCACTTATTCTGAGGCAAATGAGAATGGCTGGTCACCTTAATTACAGTCAAGATATCACACAGATCTTCTCTGCTTGGAACTCATTTGCATGATTCTACATAAACATACAGTAGGAGGAGAAAAATCTGAAAATGTGCCCCCAAATGGAATGACCCCAAAAGAATGGTATCTAATTGATAACTCACTTTCTGATGAGTTCTCCTTGCTTTTAACTTCAGAAGAACTTGCCTCCATAAATGTCTCAGTTTGCTTGTGCTGCAATTCCAGAAAATATGGTACTGCTGTTGTTTAAATTTGAGTATGATACACGCTCTTATAGGCGCATGTGTTTGAACTCGTGATCTGCAAATGATGATGCTGTTTTGAGAAAATGCAGAACCTTCACAGGTATGTTCAGTCTACAGCCATAGGACATATGCGTCTCAGGAGTTAGGAATGCAGCCTAACATATTTGAAGGTGCCAGTGTCACGTCGTAATGTCAAAAGGTTGGACACCCTTGCTAAGATGTGGCACCTAGCTAGAGAAAGTGAGTGACTGACTGAGGGGCAGACTTACGAGTGATCTCCCACCCTGGTTCCAGTTCATGCTCTCTGCTTCCTGTTCCACTAAGGCGTGAGGAGTCCTGGCAGCCCGCTCCTACCTCGGGGAACTCTACCATGCCTTGCCCCATCAGGATGGACTGCCCTCTTTCAAACTGTGAGCTAAAATGACTTTCCTCCCTTAAGTCTTTTCTGCCAGGCATTCTGTCACAGTAATAAGAAAGGACCTGATACAGTAATCTACAGAGAACAGAAATTTATTTAGCTAACAGTTCTGAAGGCATAGAAATTCAGAGGAGGAAACCGGCATCTGGCAAAGATCTTCATGCTACGTCTTTCTGTGGATGAAGACAGTACACATGAGACAAGAGTACAGGAAAGGATTAAACTCACCTTTCAAAAAGTGAATGCATGTGCATGTGCGTGTGCGTGTGTGTGTTTGGTGTGTACACAAACCACATGCCATGGTGTGAGTGTGCAAATCAGAGGACAACTGTGTGGAGTTGATTCTTTCTACCTTTTCTACCTTCATATGGGTTCCAAGGATCAAGGATCAGATCCTCGACTTGCATGGCAAGTATCTTTGCCCACGGGGCCATTTCACCAGCCTTAACTCACTTTTATAGCAAATCCACACCCACAGTCACGACAATAACCCTGTTCCAGAAGAAGAGGCCTTCTGGACTGAAATGCATTCCCACTAAATCTTACCTCCCAACATTGATACTGGGGAGTAAGCTTGCATATGTAAGCTTTGGGGACACACTCAAACCATAGCAATAAGTAGTACAAACTTTAGATCCATATATTGAATTTCTATCTCTTTTCTGAGGAAATTCACAGGAATTATAGAAATAAATAAGTTATAATCTTTTCTTCAGAATGCTTAAGGTAAAGGAAACATAAGATACTAACATTTTAAGATAAAAACAGAACAATTTCAAAGGGTCTAAGAAATTGTCACACCCACCTGAAAAGTCACTTAAAATAATAATCCTGGGAGAATAGTGTTTAGGTAACTGGGCGTGAGTGCTCTCCCCTCAACCTCCCCCACCAGACACACATCAAACCTGCGGCATGCATCATCCAGGAAACCTTGCTCTGACAAATGAACTATCGAATTGCTTCAGAAGAATGAAGTTTCCAACTGATCTCAAAGGCTAATCATATTATTTAAAGGTTGTTATCCTAGCCTTCTTATTTTCTAAGATTTTCTCAAAACAGGAAAAATTCACTTTTTGGAGCAATAATTGTTTATTCAATGTTATTTTGTCTTTTTGGTGTGATTTTTTCCCCCAATACTTTTTTAGGAAGTCTCTAAGGAATTCTAAACATCATCAATTTACCTCCTTTTTAGATGAAAGTTAGCATTGACAAGTGGAGATGTTTTACCTTCAAAACCAATTCTTAATGCAAATGGCAACCTTTCGCATAGCCCACTTGTCAGGACAATTGTCACATGCATAGCTGCAGTTGATCAATTAGAGAGTCTGAAACTGATTTAAAACCAAACTTCATCTCTGTGTTCCTGCTAGGTCCAGCAGTGAAGCCACAGGAAGTAGGCACAGATTTCTTCCATTCTGCTAACTGATCATTTGACAAGTCCTTTCTCAGCCAGATTTGGGAAGTGTCACCTGGCACGGGGAAGCTTGGCATTTCTGTTGTAATTTCCTCCAGAATCTTAGAGGTATCTGTCACCAGACAGTTAACAAGTTGGAAATGTTACCAGAGCCTCCACAGTTCTCAGACTGCAAAAGATGGTGGTGGGGGATATGAAGTGCTCATTATGGGGAAACGGCTAAATGCAGATGGTTAAGGGGTTTACGTTTTGGAGAGCTGGCTGTCCCTTAGCAAAGACACATGGCGGAACCTGCCCTAAGAACTTCTCAGTATATTTTTTCCCCCAAATAATCATTCCACTGAGAGGCAGGAACCACCCGAAAGACAAGTAGAACAATCAAATGCTGGAAAGGGGGCCCATAGAGATCAAACCTGTTTTATGCTTTCATAACAAAGTCAATCAAGGTCATAAATGAAGACTCAGGGCTGCCAAACAGTCCCAGTATTAAAAATACAAGTGTGTGAGCTAGGTATAGTGTCTCAGGACTATAAACCCAGAACTTTGTACCACGGAGGCTAAGGCAGGTGGATCAGGAGTTACAGGCCAGACTGGGCTACACATCAAGACCCTGACTCAGGGATGGAAGATAACTCAGCAGTTAAAGTATTCACCACACAAGCAAAAGGACAGAAGTTTGGAAATCTGGATCCAATATCAAATGTTGGTGTGTGATAGCCCACACAGGCTGACGTTCTAGTCTTAGAAGATGGAGACTGGGAATCCCTAGAGCAAAGTAGCTCATCCTATCAGTGAACTCTGTGTTTGGTTAGAAACCCGTCTCAAAAAGAATAAAGTGAAAGAACAACTGATATCAACCTTGAACTTTCACATACATTCACGCCCACGTATGTACTCACATGTATTAACACACATGTGAAAAATGTGTTCACACATGCACCCGCATACATTTAAACACACGTGCATATGCATATATATACATACACTGTCTCAAGAAAGAAAGGCAAACAAATAACTGTCCACAAAGGTGCAAACATACCTGGTATTCAAAGCTGTCAAATGAGATGCCTGATCCTAGTTCAGATGCTGATCAAAGGGCTAATTATTCTCTGCAAGTTTGAATCTCTTTGCATAAAGACCTGGATGTGAACTTTTGTCAGGAATTCCTTACATATTAACTACCACTTTTCTTTTGTTCAGGAAACTGCCATGGGACTTTCTCTTGGGCAGAGCTGCATCTCCCATCTGGCTGGAGCAGATGTCCTATTGAAGCCTTCCCAGTGCTCCTCAAGGACAGTTTTAGTTCTACCATTTCTGGACCCAAGCACACGGCTAGCGTAACTCAATAAAAACTCTCTGGTTAGATCCCCTCCAGAAACAACAGGGACAATAAAGTGGAAATTCAAGGTCAGTGTAGACAAACCTAACTGTCCAAAGCTTTTAGAACACTGTCCATTTTCAAGCAATTACTGGCCCCTCCTAGGTTTAGCAGACATTCTATTAAATCTGGAGTGCAAAATTAAGCATGATTTGTTCTCAACATCCAACATCCCTCAGACTTCAAGGATAAACAGATAACGATGCTAAGGGCCCCCCCGGGAAAGGCTGCTGTGAAGATACAAGGAGCCAGGCTCGAGGAGGTGTAACTTTTCAACTAATTCATCATGGGTAGAGAGAACTTCAGCCAAAGAAAGTGCATGGTGTATGCCCTGAATGGTGTGTTTGAAGCACTGTGAAGAGAACCTTGGTATGCTGATAACATGGGGGTGGCAAGCTGTGGAGAAGTTTGCTCATTCGTTCAGCAAATATTTATCGAGTGCGGTTAAGGCCTTGGAGATAAAGAGCAAGAGAAGGTCACTTTCTAGGGGAAGAAGCCGGCCCAACATGAGCAAATAAGTGAAAACCACAGAGAGATAAAGACTACACAGAGGATGAGGTGTTGGGGGCAGGCGTCTTAGGTGGGCTCAGGGATGGACAAGAAACCAAAAGCCAAAGAGGAAGCCCTAGAAGGTCGTTGGTACAAGCAGAGTACAAAATAAGAGCAGAGACAGGAACAACATGTGAATGTCCTTGAACATTAAGATGACTGCTTAGGAATTCAAGTATTTATCCACAGTTGGTTTACTAGTAGCCAAACAGTGATAATTGTGAAGGTCTGTTCAACTAATGACCTTTAAATGTGTCCCAAACTTACATAAATAATCCCAGACAGGAATGAACATCAACCTTCCACACCAGTGTACTTATAAGTAAGAATTTCTTTAAAAGAAAATTCCGTAACTATTCAGCCACCACCTCCCATTCTCTCCCCTTCCTCCCCCCAATAAAAGGAAATTGGGGTCATAATATATAATCCAAAGAGGAAATTATTAGTTTTCTGTGAAGTATAGAAGAAATTGCAGTAGTTACATAGTCAAATGCTTTTCTTTCACCCCCATTTCATAGCTGAAAAGGTGGGGATTGTGATGCTTTATGTCTCCAGTTAAACAGATGGCAGAGCAGAGACAATCCAGGACTCCTGACATCAGGGCTGATGTTCTTTATTGTTGTTGCTGTTAGAAAAACTCAAGCATGTAATCAAGATTAATCTCTCAATTGAACTAGCAAGAGTTGTCTACTACACCTTCCATTTCAACTGAAATAGAATCAGAAGCACTAGTAGGACCTGTAGACGTGTATATGAGCAGTCTTGGAACCTACTGAATATTCCGTCTTTCCCTTGCCTTGGTCCCATCTGTAGTCACAGAAGCAGCACCTGATATCTAGAGCCTTGAAAGAATGAATTTAACTGCATGCCCAACCTTGGACCTGGAAAAATAAAGATAAATTAATCAGTCTGTCATTGAACCGGAGACATGGAGACAGAAATATTTCTGACTCTTGGGGGAAGATGCTGCCATTGGCACAGATGGCGGCAACCCATTAGAGCTGAAAATCTATTTGCTTTGAAGGAAATGAAAAGTCATCTTAACTTTCCCATATGGAAAATGTAGAACATGTTTGGCTTTGGGAAACTTTTGGCATTTTCCGGTTGCTGGTTGTGATCCATGTAGCCTGGGAAAGCCAGTGAGGCATGTACTATTTTTGACCATCTGATCCCAAGGCTGAAAAAAAAGTACAATTGCTCCAATTCAGGGAGAGAATCAACCATAAGTTGAACTCAGACTGAATTCCATTTAGGTCTTCGGTAGAATCATGGCCCTGTCTCCTGAGCAGGCTCAGCGCTCTATTTCTTATGCTCTCTTCCTCATGCCCTTTCTTCGTAAGTAAGATCACAGAGACATTCTGATTGAAAACTCCCTTGGCCTAGGACTTATTTAGATGCTCCTCTGACATGCTTCTACTAGTTCTGATTCTGGTGGGAATCGCACAGGGGAATTTACTCATAAGTCATAAAACCGAGCTGATATGACAAGCAGAGAAGAGCCATCTGGCAAAATGTTTGTAAAACACTTTCCCCGTATTTGTTAAATCCTGTTTCCTTCTAAGTTGCTTAACCGGAGGCCTAGCACATTCGGTCAAAGCAAGTCTGAAAGTCCCAGAAGCTTCCTTGGTGGTGTATGGAGCATGCAAATGCATAAACACCTTCCAGCTATAAAATGCAGACTCAATACAGGTCAGATCCTCAGCTAGGAGAAAGTGGGGTGTTATAAAGCCAGCAGAGGCTTCTGGAACATTCAATAACTGATGAACCAAAGCCAGCTCTGCTTCCCTTGGGGTTCCTAGAGATTCTGGGGAAGAGGACCAAAAGACCCATACCTGTACATTTCCTCATGCCTTCCAGGCATGACTAAAGAGAGGTGCAGCAAACTACTTTTAACTTGAAATGGAATATGCTTACTTTTTCATGGAAGGCTTTTCTGGGCCCAGTTAGATTTTACCTAATGGTTCCTGCTCACTATCTACTGGAGTGGGTATCTACCCGAGGCCTTTTATTTGTAGGTCTGGTCATTTTAGAGAACTGGCCTTGCCCTGAAATATGACAGGCATGCTTAAAGACTTTCAGTGTGTCTTAGATTAACATCAGCTAACTAACAAACATAATACCTATTTCTCACTTTGGTTTAATTCTTCACTTAATGAATAATGACCACTTGACCATGACATATCGAATAGCAAAATTAAGTGTTACCCCCGGTCAGCCTAGGATCAGCCTGTCACCCCCATATCCCTGTCGCCTTCCTTTCTTCTGCCTCATTACAATCAAGCACCGGAAGCACAGGTGTGGTTCTTCAGCTGCCCCCAGTGCTCTGTAGCTGACTGGATGAGTTGCTGGCCTGACAGCCATCATTACCCAGTATTTCTCAGGAGAAATGCCAGTGGTAAAGACCTGTAGAGCATTAACTATTGTTTTAGCATGCTTGGGTGAAGTTGGATAACTCACAAAATAGGAGGTGAAATGAGGGATTTAGCAGTCTCCAGGTGTCTTGTGTCTTCCACTTGTGAGTAGCTCTCCATCATCTCCTTCTCACATGGACATTTCTAGAATTGTTTCCACTCCGTAGTGCATGGGATCCTCGTGAATCTGTTAGTGCTAGAAATGTGTTAGGAAAGGCCGCTGGAGATATTTTCAAGGGTTTGTGACAGGGATGTCAGTTTTTCTACTCCAGTTCTCCATCTCATAAGTAAGGATGCTCAGAACTCAGCCCATAATCCTCTCTTTGTCATAAAACTTCCCTAATTTTAAACTGCCACATCTTGATGTTCAAGGCTTACTGAGGCTACAGAAGGAGTTCAAGGCCAGCTTAGGCTACTGAGATGAGACTCTGTCCCCAAATGAAAAATATAAACAAAAGAGCCGGAAATGTAATTCAGTGGTTGAGAGCTTGTCTAGTACGCTGGGAGCCCTGGGTTCCAATATGCTAAGCAAAGAAAAGTTCAATTAAACACTAATTACTAAATATTGGAGATAAGGCCAGAGAGCTCACTTAAGTATAACAATCCCCCTCATGCACAGAGAGTACAATCTCAGACCCATGTGGGTATCTGAGAATGAAGCCCAGCACCTGCTCCTACACTTTATCAACTTCTCTATTTTATTGTTTCATTTTTTGTTTTTTGAGACAAGATCTTGCTATGTGGCCTTGTCTGGCCTGGAACTTGCTGTACAGACTAGACTAACCTCAAATTTACAACAATCATCCTGAGTTGGGCTTACAAGAGTGAGCCTCACAGGTTTTCCTTTCTATTTTAACAAAGCATTTCTTAAAAACAAACAAACAAACAAAAAAAACAACAACAACAAAAAAGCATTTCTTGCACACCAGGGCTACAGCATCAGGTGCAACAGGAAAAAATTGCCAAGCTGGCAACCACTATTAGCCATCACAGGGCCCCTATCGAATGACATGAAAGCGACTGGAAATACAAGCACTCAACTAATACACCTAGGAGACAGTAGCTCTCTGCCTGAGATTGCCATGAAGCACCTGATGGTTGGCTAGTGCTCTGGACAGAGTGAGATTTCTTTATGCTATGAAAATGGCATGTATTTTTAAATGTACAGGTTTTTTTTTTCAAGATATTTCCGTTCACTATTTTCAATGAGGCCACAGAAAGTAAAACAGAGGGTAGCAGGGGACAATGTATTTATGACTATGAATTATGAGTCTATAGCACGCTGCTAGTTCATAACACATTTGAAGAAAAAATTGATCACAAAACATTGTGAACGCAAAGTGTGCTGTTAATCCTGGAAAACTGTGTGGGCTGAGAAAGAAAGGTTGGAACAGAAAGATGAAGCATGGTAGGGCTGGGAAGACGGCTCAGTGGTTAAAACCTTTGTTTCGAAAGCAAAACACCTGGTCCCCAGATCCCACGTTAACAAATCTGGGCACGTGTGGTTGTCTGCTTATAATTCTAGCCCTGAAGGGCTGGCTAGCCAGACTACCCGAATAGCATCCTCTGGGTTTAAGTAGAGACCCAGGCTAACAATGATAGTGTAGAAGAGTGATCAAAGATGATTCCCAATACCACTCTTGGGTCTCCACAGGTACACACATAAGTGTACTCATGTACATGCACCTACACACACACACACACACACACACACACACGCACGCACGCACACTTATACACCCCATACACACAAACGTGGACAAAAAAAAAAGAGAGAGAGCACCATGCTCCAAAGCTGACCTGTCAATCAATCCACAGTAAGCCTTCCCACAGATGTTTACTGAGACCTGAATGGGAGCCTTTAAGGCTTTATTAGGTTGATGGGTATTTCAATATCTCCTTTGTTCAACTCTGGAGCACTTGGGGAAAATGCACAAGCAGGAAACACCCTTAAAGAAGTGGAATCTATGGAAACAGGTAAAGGCTGAGGTCCAGGGAAATCACCGAAAATACACGGTGCGCTTAGCAAGTCCATCTCTGAGGATTTATTCTAAGAATAATTTGAACAAACACATGTGTCAAGTACATGTATGCTAACATTATTTATAGTAGAAAAAATAAGAAAAAGCTATCATTAGTATGTAAGTTAGATAAATTATAACAAAACCATAGAATGGGAGCCACCTGAAGCAGTATTATAAGATGGAGGTTCTACTCAGTGGGGTGAGTGCTTGCCTACCATGCATGAAGCCCTGGGTTAGATTCCCAGCTCGGCATGAAGCAGATACTACACCTGTTACACATCCTTTCAGTCTCAGCACTTGGGAGGTGGTGTGGCAGGTGGATCAGAAGTTCAAGGTCATCCCTGATTATCTAGTGAATTTGGGCCAGCATGGGCTACAGGAGACCGGGCCTCAAACACAAGAATATATTATTTTAAAAAATCAACAAAACTTGAAACTATACATATTAACATGGCAAGATATCTCCAGCATAACAAATTAAATAAGCCAGGTATAAAATGGCTTGCCAAAGACTCCTGAGATATTTCATTTTCAAAAATTAGTGACATGAGTGTGATTCGACCTTCAGTTAAAAAGAAAATCTTTGCATGTTGTCTTTAAGACCTAGACACACTGAAACGTTAATAGCAATGCTGAGTGAATGGTGGGACTCTTCTCTTTTTCATTTTGTTTTTACATTTTCAGTGCTAGGGATCAAACCCAGGACCTAAGCCCTGGCCTAAGCTATGTGAGCTCCCAACTACTGAGCCATGCATTCAACCTGATGAAATTCTTTATATACAGAATATATTTATTCTTCTAATCTTTATGTGATAAACATTAATCAGTCAAATTACCGCACATGCACACCCTGTGTTAATTTATTTATGTAAGAAAGTGAATCACAGGCTTTCTTCTCCATCACATGCACTGTCATCAGGGGGTGAAATGACACAGAGCCCCTTCCCCTGTTACACACAGTGGCATCCTCTCCATGACCTCCAAGGACCCCAGAAGCTCTAAGAATTCTGCTTCTGCTCCCAGCTGTTTCATGGAAGAAAATCTCAAAGATTTCTTATTTTAGTCACTTCTCAGAGAAAAACAAAAAAGAACCGACTAGTCAGAGTAAGTATACGAAAGGGAAAATAAAATGAGCCGACCGACCTCGGCCACACTCATCTCAACTGGAATGTCGGATCAGTTTCACTCTGATGGCTAAGTTAAGGACAGCAGTAAAAAGAATCTGAAGATAACAACCTCTGGGCTCAACTATGCACAGAATATGTTTTAAAGTGAGATGTCACCTGAGGCTAAACACAGAAAGGCAAGAAGCTCTTCAAATCAAGGCTTTCTCTAGGTAGATCACTCTGGCCCCTGTTACATCTTTAAGATGGGTGTGTGGTGTGTGTGTGTGGGGGGTGGAGACAAAGAGAAGAAGGAATCAGAGAGCCTGCTGGAGACAGATCCTAGTCTTCTAAATTGAGTGGGTTTCCAGGCTTTTTGTTCTGTTTGGATTTGAAACGGGAAGGCACACTATAGATCCTCTCTATAAGCTGGCCTTGAATTATGGACACAAGTATCTAGACAAGTCAACTTACAAAGAAAAGGATTTCTTTGGATTCACAGTTTAAAAGAGTTTTAGTCCATAGCCTATTGGCCCCATTGCTCTGGAGTTTGTGGCAAAGATACTGAACATGAGGGGGAAGAGAGGGGGGAATATGTATGGTCAGTTGCTTACCTCATAGTGGCCAGGAAGCAAGAGAGAGAGAGAGAAAGAGACAGGTGTCCTACAATCTGTTTTTAGGATGTGCCCCCAGTGACCTAGAGATCTTCTGATAGGCCTCACCTCTTAAGCAGAGGTTTCCATCATCTTCCAATGTTGCCAAACTGAGGATCAAGCCTTTACTACATAGGCCTTCATGGGACATTTCAGAGACAAATTGTGGCAGATCCCAAATTCTGAAGTCTTGATGCATTGGAAGCCCGCCACTTAGCCAGAAGAAGAAGGACAGAACATGGGTGTCTGCATTTGAGTAGAAAATGATGACCGCCAATGTGACAGTTAGCTTTTCAGTGTCAACTTGACAAATGAGAGGCTGAACCTTTAGACACACCTTAAGGCAAGACTCTGGACAAATCTATAGAAGATGATCTAATTGATATGGGAAAACCCAGTCCATGGTGGCTGGGAACCATTCCTTGGGAAGGTGGAGAAGATGAAGAAAGATCTGATTAGAATTTGGTAGACTTGCAAGTTAGAAATTATGCTCCTCTCCTAGGCTTCCTGTGGATATGTTGTGGACGGTTCCTTCAGCTATTGATATTGGTATAACTCTCCTGCTATAACCTGAACCATGAGCATGAATAAGTCCCTTGTTCACCAGTTACAGCAATGAAATATGAGACTAAGACATCTGTCAATGTACATTGTGCGAAAGAATAGCAGAGGAATCATTCAGCTCTCCACAGGAAAGGAGGAACAGTGGAAAACTGTATTTCCTCTCAAATTCTGCAAAAGACCAAATTCTCAGTCAAAACATGATGCCCCGGGGCCAGGGTCTGACCAGAGCCTGGAGGTAGGGTGAGGGACCAGCTTGCCTGAGCACCATGTTATGGCTTGGGAAGTGTCCAGGGGCTTTCCAGCACATCATGGTTCAGATTCAAAGACATCCCAATAGAGGCCTGCCGAGCTGAGCGTGCAGGGCTCACTGTACTTCCAAGAGTCAGAGGATGAGTCAGGAGGATTGTCGTGAGTTCGAAGCCAGCCTGGGCTACAGAGTGAGCCTCAGAGCAGTCAAGCAAACAAAAGTTCTGAAAGTCTCTGTTTCTGTATATCAGAGCGGGACTGGAGGAGGGGCAGGAGATGAGCAGGAAGGAAATTTCCAGCTGCACTTCACTCCCATTTCCTTTCCTGCTGTGTTCACTTCTTGTTCCTAACACCACAGGAAGAAGCACATTTCCTTTCTGAGCAAAGGACCTGGGGCTCATTCAAAGGCCTAGTGTAACAATCATTAACTTCAGGGTTTTTTTTTGAGAAATTGTCTCTTTTTTTTAAACAGTTATCAACTAATGGTTTTCAAAAGCCACCCTGTGCCAACAACCCCACAAGCTGGGTTTTATCATCCCTCACATTACAGAAATACATAAGGCTCCCAGAAGTGAAGTCTCTTACCCACAGTCACGGTTTAGTCTGAGCTGAGAATTCAAGTCTATGCAGAGGTCTGTCCATCACAGGTCTGATTTGCTTGATGGTACCCCCAACATAAATGCAGGTGAGGCTGTGGTTCTGAGAAGAGGAGTCTGCTGCGGGGGTTGGTAAGTTCAGAACTACCCAGGGGAAGTTCATCATTCTGAACTTACCAATCCCCCCAGGGGAAGGGTTATGGGTAAAGACAGATTTAAAAAAAAAAAAAAAACTAATTTCCCCCCATTCTTCTCTTCTAAATTCTACAGAGAGTCGTACAAGTCCTTCTAGGTTCCCACAGTCTCCTGCACTTGATGTCCCAACTTTCACTGTCTACTCTGTCATACTTCCTTTCCACTCTTGACACCCCAAGAAAAGAGTGTGTATAAACTAAGGTTTAGAAACTGTACCCACTCGCTAATCACACACAAGTATGCCCATTTAATTAATATATGTGTGTGTGTATTTGCTCTTTTAATCCCCACAATGGACTCTTTCAGGATAGTATTATCATCACTTCACAGATGAGGAAGCAGAACCTTCTAGAGGGAAGTAAATAATTTGCCCTTGGTAGCTCTGACCAAGGACCATTACTGGGAGCCTTAGATATTTCTGTAATTTGTCATTCAATTTAACAATATTTAAAAGTATTCTTAAAAGTAATTAAAATAACTCTAATCTATACATTGGAAGCAGTTAGGAGCAGATAAGTAAGACAAATCAGAAACAACCCATCCAGCAGTAATTAACAAATAAGTGACCTAATCAAGAATTAAGACATGGAGGTCATTACTTAGCATTAAAGTTACAATGTGCAAATCTACCTTAAAGGTTTTATTAATCAGCACCAGAGATGTGTCAGCGACTCTGTCATGACTGTTGGAATTAGTTGTATAACTTCCTTAAAGTTGAAGAAATAGTGTGAGTGTGGGGGGAAGATTTTATTCATCAGCAGACAAATGTTAGAAATATTTGACTATGGGCATGAATGAAACTAAGACATTGGTTAAAACATATTGGCACCAGCAACATGGCTCAGTGGGTAAAGGTATTTGCTGGCAAGCTTGATGACCTGAATTCAATTTCTGGATTCTGTGTAGAGGTAGAAGAAGAGAACTGATTCCACAAAATTATCCTCTGGCCTCTACATGCACACTGTGGAATGTGTACTTGTATTATTATTATACAAACAATAATAACAATAATACAATAAAAGTTAAGGGAATATTAAGTAGACGTCTATGTTCTTGTATAAATACATATGACTTAAAAAGTGCACAAGTGGCACAGGTGAGTTGGCTCAATGGGGAAACATAACTGTGTGCAAACCTGGCAACTTGAGTTCAATATCCAGAGTCGGCAGAGTCAAAGGAGAGAACTGACTTCTGAAAGCTGTCAGCTGAATCCCATGCACACTTGCTCTGAATTTTTTTGCTCATAAGTAAATAAATGAATAAACCAACAAACTTTTTGAAGTATACCATCCCAGCAGCTCATGCCAGAAGCCATGCACATTGGTTCTCAGTCTCCCCACTTCCCTGAGGACCTCTCTGTAAGAGGAGGCCTGCATCTCCAAGGAAACCTTCCCTGCATGGTCCCTATGGGAGTCCTCCAGAAGGGGAGGGTTGAACGTGGGGCTTTTTTGCATCGTTAATGGAGTCTAATGGAAGTAGCCTCAGGGACCAGAGAGCTTAGCTTCGGGGAAAGGGATTTCCGCTCATTGCTCAGTCTTGCCACATGCTGAGTGCGAAGGCTAGTTCAGGTATGTCAGCAGCAGTTGCACAGCTGGGTAGAGTCGTCAAGGCCAAGAGCAGGACCAGTCTTCCTCCTCTCCTCAGCTCACAGTCCTACGGCCTCTTGGGAAAGGATCAAGCGAACAAACGGAAATTCTCCGGCCCACCGTTCTGTGAGTCAACAAGCAGAAAAAAAAAATTAATTTGAGGATCTTCCATAAAGTGAACCCTGACAAATCCTCCAGGCACCCCACGTTCTTTAAAGGTCAGGTTGAATACATAAACTTCGTTAAGTCCTGACCGAAAAGAACCACGGTTCAGCTGGAAGCGTGTGCTTAGATATATGAAGTTCACCACAGGGCCCACGAATTGAAGGAAGGGGGGAAACCACAGACCAAAGTTTCTCCATGTACTTTTTCGGAGCTGGTCAGGGCCGGTGTCCTGGGCCTGGGCAGAAAAGGGCACCCTTAGTTTTACAAAGCACTCTGCCCAGATCATGAAAGAGGGCTTTGTTTAGACCTAAAAGGATGAACGTTTCCAATGCTTCCGTGGTCCTCTGAAGGCAATGTTTTGGGAGCACTGCTAACAGGGGTATAAACCAAACCTTCTAGGTTGTTTTCCCCGACACTGTTGACATGTGGACCGAAAGTATTCCCAAATGGAATCCAAAAGGAGAAAATGACTCAAGCAGAAAATGCCTCTGTGGGAACAAATATTAAATTACCATCTTTAAAACTTGCACCCCAGTCTTTGAAATCTAGGTGAAGTCTCCCCAGAACAAATTGGTAGCAGTGAGATCTGTGATCTCCACAGTCACACTGGCAGTTGATAAGTGTAAGAGCAGGAAGTGGCCAGGGAATGGAGACCATCTGATCTAACATTCTCATCATAGCTGAGTCCCAGCAGAGCCAGAGGCAGAATCTGGAATGTGACAGGGCGTTTGGGATGTCACTTTTCCCAGTGACGCCTACTGGAAATGAGACTGCCAGGAAGCTGCAGGTCAAGCCGGGGCCTCCACGCACAAACATCACTTGATCCTTATCCTTATCAGAGAATCCTTTCCTGATCGAGGGCCACACAGAGATCAGCCAACACAGCTGATCTTCGCCATACTTCTCAGAAATCTTTGGTTTTTATCTGGAAGGACTTGGAGTTTTTCAGACTAATCATTTAAGGACTCATACTGCTCCTTATATGGGAATAAACATTGAAACAAGGCCACTTTTCCTTCCTTCCTTCCTCGCTACCTCCCTCCCTCCCTCTCTCCTTCCCTCCCTCCCTCCTCCTTCCCTCCTTCCCTCCCTCCCTCCCTTCCTTCCTTCCTTCCTTCCTTCCTTCCTCCCCTCCTACCATCATTTTCTTTCCTTTCCTTCTCTCCCTTTTTATCCCTACGGATCAATTCCAGAGCCTTGTACTTGCTCAGTACCTATTCAACCACTGAGAACCACACCTCAATCTAAGCCACATTTTCTGTCGGTTAGAGAATGAACTGAAGCCAAGTGTCTGGAGCTCCTAATAGCTGAATGGCTGGATCCCCTGACTGGGATGAATGAAATCAGTGCAGCCCTTGACTTTGATTGACACCATTGTTTGGCTCTAAGGAGTCAGTCTGAAATGGTAATGGGATTTGAGGAACACTACCAGCTACAGACAGGTTGGCAGACTTTCTGGGGATCTCCTGGAGAATCTTCCGATCTGAATGTTGTGCGTGGACCAAGGGCAGACAGGAACAGAAGGGAGAAGCTGTGGTACCTGGCCCAAGAGAGAGAACCAGTTTATATTGTACCGTGGAAATTCAACTTCTCTGTCCTGATCACCAAACTACTTCCAGGCCGGTCTTGACCAGTCCTTTTGACCCTGACCGGGGAATCGTGACTTTCCAAGAGGCCAGGCTAGTCTGCTGCAAGAAAAATCCAGTGGTGCCAATCTGAAACAACTGTTCGTGTACCTTCCTTCCTTTGTTCAACACACAGTTTCCCAACACTCATTGTGCGCAGGGCCCTGGGCTTAGTACTGAGCTGACACAGTAGATACATGACTGCACCCTCCTAACACAGTCTACTCCTACCCATGAGGCTTGGGTAGATTCCTACCTCCCATCCTTTAAACTAGATCTGGGGAACTGAGGATTTTCTTCTTCCTGACCTTCATCTATCCAACAAAAACGTTGATCACCTATGATGGTGAAAATTCTGAGAAAGTAAACAGAGGAGTCAGGCTGGCCCTGGGTTCTAGGAGGGAGGGTGCGCACATAAAACAAAATATTCATCTGGGTTGGTTTTGGCTTGGAGCTAGTATGGAACAAGCTACACTGGATGGACTTGTACATCTCTTTTTATGGACACATGATTTCATTTATCTTGGGTAAATACATTTCCCGAAGGTCCGTTATTCGGTGAATAGATGCATTATGCCACAGTCATTCAATAGAATATTATTCAGAAATAAAGAAGATTGAATTACTAAGACTTGTCGCCAGAAGGAAGAATTCCAAAAACATTGTGATGAGCAAAAGAAGGGACAAAGGAGTTCAGTCTGCATGGTTCTATTTATATAAAGTTCTATAACAGGCAAAACTAGTCTATGGTGTGAGAAATTAGGACAGCAACTTTCTCTGGCACAGGGTAGAGAATTCACCAGAAAAGGTACATGGGGAACCCAATATTTTATCAGGGGTTCTAGTTGTACCAGTATATATGGTTATTGAAACATCGTGGCATACTTAAAAACCTCTTATTCTATTATATGTAAATTATATCATAAATAATTTGAAAAAAAAATCCATCCATTTACATGTAAAAACAATCATGGAACTAGGTTAAGAACTGGCAATTAGATAGTGATTACATGTGTCCTTGTTACTAGTTATATTTAACTTTGAAACAGTTCATTTAAAAACAGTTTTCCAGGCTGGAGAGATGGCTCAGAGGCTAAGTCTTTGCTTTGCAAACAGAAAAACCTGAGTTTGCATCCCAGTTTCGATGTAAAAATGCAGGGCAGAAGTGGTGGCAGTCAGTACTTCCTGCCTTGGAAGGCAAAGCCTAGGAAACGGCAGAGCAAAACAATGAGGAGGTAGAGGAATCCAGGATGGTTTCCAAAGTTACCCTTGGGTCTGCAAAGGCACATACAGTGCCTTCTGCACACACACACACACACACACACACACACACACACACACACACACAAATAATAATAATAAAAGTTTCAAAGTTAAAAAAAACTTTTCAGAGTCAAAAAAGCAAGAAATAGGACTGGTAAGACAGCTCAGTGGGTAAGATAGCTCAGTGGGTAAGGTGCATGCTCACAAACCTGGCAACTTGAGTTCGAACCTGGGACGCTGACATGATGGAAAGTTGTCCTTTGATCTCCACTAATACTATAGCATGCATGTATTCTCTGTGTGTGTGTATCTCTCTGTCTCTCTGTCTCTATCTCTCTCTTTCTCTCTCTCTTAAAAATAATGACTGCATCCACAGGAGAGGCAGAGTGCTACAGAAATACAAAGGAAGCAAATTCTAGCAAATTCGGCTAGCATCACCCATCCATCCTCTAGAACACAACCTTCTCCAGCCCAGGACTTCCTGTTTGTGCTGTTTACTGCTATGCTTTCTCCCACCAAGTGGTGTCTGACCCATGCGAGCGTCACAGAACATTTGTAGCATGAACAGAGAATAATACCATTGCTTTGTCTTCCTCCCTCCACCCTCCAACATCAGCTTGGGATCTTCCCCCTGCCACGGCTGCTCTTTCCTGCGCCACGGGGCTGAAAAAGGCCCCTCTGCTGCTCCGCTCAGCAGTGGCCGGATGCAGCCCCGTGACTCCGCAGTGCTCTGGACTGAAGATGAGTCAGTAGCTGTCTGCGTGGAGCTGGCGAGGCTGGGACATGGCCAGTGCCCCTCTGGGCAACTGCTCAGAGCAGATACAGGCGCGTGGCGGCTGGGCAGTGCAGACCAGGCTTATGTAACCGACAGTGCAGGGGGATGCAAGCCCACTGTTGCCATCTCTAGTCACCTGATTGCTCTCAGGCCCCTTCCTTGACACCAGAGGACCCGATGAAAAGATCGATCGAGAAAAGTGCTGTTCACAGAGCTGGGGAGAGCAACTCTCATCTTAGCTCACCCCCTCAGGGGTCTCAGGGGAGCCCCACCGCCTTGACTGGCTGACCTTACTGGAGCTGCAGAGCCTCCTTTGCCCGGGCTCTGGTTGCCCAGGCCCTGGTCGCTTATCACCCCTCTTCTCCCAACTCACTCCAGCTCCTGTGGGGGTCAGTGGTACCTCATTACAGCCTGACCACTTCCTTCCTTTCTGTTCCTCCCCATGGCTTCTGTGGCTGGGAAGGATTTCCTCCGAATGGCAGTTAGTGGGTGACAGGAGAGCCAGCTGGCTGCCAAGGCTGCCCCTCCAAGGGCTTGTAGAAACTTACCCTCTGCTCTGCCCCCTAAACCTGATCCTCTTGTTCCCGATTTCCCCCAAGCCAGTACCCTAGGCCCCCTTATGCCTGGATACCTCAGTGAGTGCCCTAGAGATGAGCCAACAGCTGTCCCCAGAGCCAGCTCCCCCGAGTCACAGTCCTGGCCCTCCCCGGGGAGTCTGGAGACGTGACCTAAGCTCTGGGTGCCCCGCTGTCCTCACCTGCCGATGGAAGCATCAGAGGGTATCAGACTTCTGGGCTCACTGCAAGGACCCGTTGGGTCATTCTTTCACTTAACACAGCTCCTGACATCCAGAAAATACTTGATAGGCAGTCGTCGTCGTCATTATTGCACTTGAAGTGTCAGCCCGATCTTTCTCATCTCTGTTTCACATTATACTTCCTGTTGGAAGCACACAGGTCATGGGGTGTACCACTTTTTATTACCAGGTCTTTGTCCCTCAATGTTACACGATTTCTCTCTGCTCCTCCAAGACAATGATTGTCTGGCTCAGTATTTTTCTAATATATTTTTTATTCCTTGAAACTTGCATTTACAAACACAATGAATTTATATTTTTCATCCCCTAAAATCCATCCTCCATCTCCCTCCAATTGTATCCCCACTTGTTCTCCTTTCCAGACAGTCTCCTTCCTACGCAGTCCCCTGCATGTGAGATCCATTGGGGCCCATCCAGGGCCTGCACTGGCAAGTGCTCAGGTATCTGCTAGGGCATGAGCTGCCTACTCATGGGCAAACTGTCAAGTGAAGAAGCTCCCTCCCTCTTGCCTGGCACCAGTCTCTAAGGATAGTGCCATATCTCTTGAGATTCTCCCCCCATAGTGAATGTTGATAGGTCAGCTATTGAGGAGATCTAGTGGAAATAGACAGTGTGTCCAACTGAGTTTTAAGTCCTCTTATGTTGTTAGTTACACTGACCACATACCAACCCTTGGCTTCTTAGAAAGTTTAAAAAATTCCTTGTCACCTTTTCAAGTGTAAGAGCAAACAGACAAGGAAGATTTTCCATGAACTCATCATATATTAAGTCCTGCAAATGTGAATGGGCTCATCAAACCACTGGCTTCATTCAAATGAGAAGCATATAAGTCATTCATGTCAGCCTCTTTCCTGGTCCTGTCCTAGGCAACCAGAGTCCACTGGCTCCACCACACCCCACAGTCTTCTGCAAGACCCCCTCTGCAGAACTTCCTCACAGGCTTTGTGCCAATCCAGGTCCCTCTTTCTTGCCTAGACCAAATGTGGCAAACATTTGCAATCTGTAAGTACAAGACCATGAAAGAATTTCCTGAAATACAAATGAAATATGTCCTCTAAGAGGTATGAACTGCCAATCTTCATTGAATGGGAAAAGTGGGCCTCTTAGAAGCAGAGAATACAATGGTGTTGCCAGAGGCGGGGGTAGGGGTTGGGGATGAGGGAATGAGGGAAAGCTGTAGGCCCCTGGATGCAAGCTTTCAGGATGCAGGAGGAAGAAGTTCAAGAGGCCTATTGTAAGCATGTGACTATGCTAATAACAATGCATACATGGAAACTGCTGAGAGTACATTTTACCACACACTGGGAAAAAAATGATCATTGGAGGTAATGCATATGTTAATTAGCTTCATTTAGCCATTTTACATTGTATACACATTTAAATCATCATGTTAGAACACACACACACACATATATATCTTGTTGTTCTTATTCTTTGTTTTCAGTACTGGGAATTGAACTCAAGGTCTAATGTACACTAAACAAGAGTTCTACTACTGACATACCCACAGCTGTGTCATTCTTAACTAAATACTGTTATTAAAAGACTCTGGACAGTTCCACTGTTTCCAAGAAAGAAGCTAAATATGACACAAGGCTATTGTTTATGCGCCAAACTGTACACACAGTTCATATAGCTTCTGTCTGGTGCATTGACACATTTTCTTGCTTCTATTGGGAACAATTTCTTTGATTGACCAGCCACTGTCACCCTTTCTTCACAACCAGCCATAGGCCATACCCCAGAACCTTCCCCAGATGTGTCTCTGTCTCTTTATGCTCTTGTAAGAATGAGTAGAATTCCTATCGCTCAAGTCGTCATTGTTTTTACAGAATTTACAAGAGTGCTTTGGTTGGGTGGTCACTCTCGGTGTGTGTGGGGCCGTGGGGGGCCTTGTTCAAGTGACCATCTGATATGGAATTGACTCACTAGACATAGTTTCTTAAACTCAGGATGTAACTCACAATTTCGCTTTTCTCTTTCAGTATTCTGACCAGGAGAGTGGTTTATATTTCCAGCTTCCCAGTCTGTTCTTTGTTCTCTCAACAGACTTTGCCCTTTTGTTCACCTACACTGCAGCTCACCAAGTCAGCATTGCTGACGGCTGGGCGGTTACTCTCTGGCCTGGTCCTGATGCTCCACGGCAGGTCTCTCCTGTTCCTGGTCTCCGGCTTCCAGAACACACCATCTCCTTGCATCTTTCCTTCACGAAGGCATCTTCTCAAATCTTTTTGCTTATTCTTCCTTATCTCCCTGATATTTGGTGGAGTCTTGGAAACTGCTCGGAGGTCTTTTTTTTTTTTGCATTGGCTTTTGGTTGCCTCTTGCAGATAAAGGGCTCTACATGATGTTTTTATGTTTTATGATTATTTCTAAATGTGTAACTGCTGCCTGTTTTCTTTTTTGATCATAAAGCTCCTGTATTGCCATTCTCCTCATTACACTCTTACGTCTTAGGCCTAATAAATCGATGTCCTACTTGACCCTTCACCTAACACCTCTTCTCCATTCAATAACCAGTAATCAGTAATCACAACTCCAATCTTTGAGTTTTCTCTCCAATACCCTCTGCATCTATCATCATGTTGTCTTTTACCCCCTCCCCCCATGTGCAGAATCTGATCATGACTTACTATGCTGGCCAGTCTCATCTATCTATTTTAATGAGTTCCTAGGTGGTCTGCGCCTCATGACCTTTGTTCCCCTACAGTGGGTTCTCATAACAACAGCCTGATTGATCCCGAGAAAATGGAAGCTATGTCTTGTCTCTCCTCTCCATAAAACTCTCTAGCAGCACCCATCTGGGAAGCCCATGTGACCCATTGTCTCTGGTGCCTCCTTGTCACCTTGACTGCTTGCTGCTCCCTCGTATGGACACACTCATGTTGGCCTATGCTGAGCCCCCTGAGCCTTGCCTGCTTCCCCTCCTCAAGTGTTCTCTTTAAACCCACTGATGCAATACTTTAGCGATACCGGTGCCCTCTGTGGGATGTTAGGTTCACTGAAACTTTAATTTTAGACGTGGTCAGCCAGGGGCGAAACCAGGAATGTCCAGGTCAGCTGGTGCTCTGCCAGGAGGGCCACCTACCCATAGACAGCAGCTCTGAACTTCTGTCACTCATTGTTCAAACAGAAACTGATATTTTACTAATCAGCATTCAAAAACAAATCTGCATTAGCAAAAAATTAGCAGCATGATAAGTAATGGTGAAAGTTGGTTCAAATTGCTGATTGCAGTCATTCAGGGATATATTATAACTCATAGTTTTACATAAACAGGGCATGAGACTTCAGCAAGGCTTAGAACCTATATCCATCATGGGAGAACCTATCTCTAATCTGTCCTGCACCAGATGCTGGTTTTGAAGAGTTTGAGAGTTTCATGATCCAGTTAAGAGGACACCAAATTTCAGAAGTATAGAACAGTTAATCAGATTCAGAATAGGTTGTATAGTGTGGGGGCTTGGTTTGTGAGTAATTAATTGTTTGATCCAAATTAAGACGTGCTTTTCGGTGACGTTATGGCTCTACCTCGTTGTCGTCAGACTCTTGAAAGGTTACTATTTTATAAAAAGAATGACAGAATGGTGTACATCCAAACTGGCTTAGCTTAAGTTCTGAGACCTTCTTATTCTCACCTCTGTGTTTGTTTTCCTTGTTACCTGTCAAAAATCTAGAAATTCATACTATATGTATAACTTTTTGTTGTTTATTATCTCTCTAGCTATGGATGGTATGAGCTTTGTGAGGTCAAGAATTACTGTTTTACTCATCAGTCTGTTCACTACAATAATCCAGTGCAAATATTATTGCCTTTTAAAACGGCAATGCCTGGATAATATTAAATTAATGAATAAAAGAAGGCAAAGGGAAGGGAATTGCTGTAATTACTCCTCTCCTTCTCCTCCTTCATGTTCTTTTTCTTCTTCTTCTTTTCCTGTGTTATAATATACTTAGATTCAAGCAACTTAGGGGAGAAAAGATGTGCTTGACTTAAGTTCCAGAGGGGATATAGTTCACTAGGTCAGGATGACGTAGCAGAAGCAGCAGGAGTAGAATGCTGAGCCAAGTCATCTCAGCCATCAAGAAGGCAGAAAGAACAAGAGCAGCAGAAAGGAAGTGGGGCCAGACTACTCAAGACCTTGTGATATGCTTTCCTTCCGAAAAGCTCCACCTCTCACAGTGCCACAGCCTTCCCCTAATGGTAACACCAGCCAAGGATGCACACACATGAGCCTATGGGGGACAAGTCATATGCACCCCATGACAGGCAATCTTCAAGAGAATAAATGCAATGCTAACAGGCAAAAGGAAATAGGATACTTTGAGATTAGAATATCAAGAAAACACAGAATTTGGCCATGTGGTATAACAACATTGATCTGTGTAGCTTAAATTTGTAGGCCTGAATTTATCAGGGCCTAAGAAGAACGGCCACTTCCCTTACGAGCTGTCACAAGTCTGAAAGCAGGAGATCACATCCAGGGTAGAAATGTCTTCCCTGGCTTTCTAGTTTGTTCCAGCAAAGTCACTCTTGTGATGAGTTATGAGCCTGGTTTCATGGAGCATGGAGCAATTCTCAGACTGATCCAGGATTTGCATAATGCTCGTCCAAGAGTGGGCTGGGAGTAACACAGAGGGCACATTGATACGTATGTACTCAAAGCTTGGCACGATCTCTCCCGAGCTAGCTTAAGAGATCCAGAAGGGCATTTGGGGCAGAGAGAACAGTGTGAGCCAGGGCGTTCAGGAAAGAAAACTGAGGACATATCCAACCTGCCCAGGGCTCAAGGGAGCTGAGCAGAGGGTGATTTTAGGCCAAGAGTAAAATGCTAAGAAGGGAGATGGAGGTCAAAACTGTGGCCCCTGTGAATGTTGTAGGCAATAGGGGCCCATGCAGTGTTTAGCACTGGAAGCTATGAAATGAGGACCAAATGCTCAGGAGAGACATTACTGCAATAATATAGGTGAGAGGTAGTATTGTAAAACCCTCAGACAGTGAAACAGGTGAACAAGCTGCCAGACAGATGGTCAAAGAGGAGGACAAGAGAGACAAGGATGGCTCTGGACAGTGTTACCCCATCTCATGAGGTTGTGGGCTCGGCCTGGAAGCACACCTGACTCCACTGTTGCAGTTGGTGGCCTGAAAGGATTAACTTTGGTTCCCCTGTCCACAGAATGGAAGTGGAGGGAGGAAAGAGCAGGAAATGCAAATGTAAATGGCCAGGGGACAGTGTGGCCAGTTTCACTGTACACCTGGGTATCTCTGAGGAGGAGGGGTCACTCTAGAGATTCAGGGCCCGAGGGCCCAGCCAAATGGGACTGGACCCATGCAGGAGGTGGGAATCCAAGGTGCAGTGAAAATGTTGGCCACCAAACTCAGCCAAGGAACTAAGATTCAGCCAGCAAGAACTCATGCCCAGGAGGGCTTTGGGGCAGAAATCATGATGAAAGCCAATCCCAGGGTCTGACTAAATAGGTAAGGCTACCCAAGCAACCACAGGACATACAGGTGGTGAGTAGGGTCTGCTTCCAGGCCCGTGGCCAGGCTTAGTGGACAGCAAATTGGGTGAAATTGGGGGACGCTCCAAAGCCAACAACCAACTCAACACTGCCTGTCTCAGTACTCAGCAAAGCTTCAAGGAGATAATCAGACATTCTGTACATAAAGAATCCCACCAGTCACCCACCCGCAATTAACTTTTTAACATTTAGCCGTGTACTAGCCTTCTCGACCTCTGTCTTTTTCCTGCTCTAAGGAGGAGAAAGAGGTCTACGTATAAATTATCCAAATAATTCTAACACAACTTTTCTTGCTGTGCAATACAGAGTAACTTCTCAGTTATGTCTTCCTTTTTACCCCCCAGAACCTTCTGGAGAAGATGGGAATGGGCAGCCCAAAGGCAAAAAAAGGCAAGCTCAGGAGATGGAAGAGACCCTCCCTCCATGGAAAGAGCAGTTTGCCTTCATGCCACACCAACACAAATTCTTCTGTCAGCTGCCCTTCCCCTGAGTGACCTGTCTCCATTCTCCCATTCCCACCAGAGCCCCTGAACACAGACAGCCCAGATTTCAAGAGGTTCAGTGAGCCACAGAGAAGTGTGGGGGTGGCCTTGGCCAGCATCGATTCCAGCAGGCCTGCAATACTCCTTCAGATTGGGAAATCCTTCCCCATCTTTAAGGGCACCCTCCACACTCTGCCTAGAGGAATGGAGATCAGAGCGCTCCCAATGGGTCTGACACTCACCCCCATTTCTCTGGCTCTCTTCAGCTTTTCTTAGTAATTGCTTCAGACTCCTGACAAAGGAAGAGGTCACCTTACCCAGGCTGGGAAACTACTAATCACTAGCATCTGACAACTAGTGCAAGTGGTGTTAGCCTTGGCATCAACCCAAGATTGAAGTGCTCCCATTTTGGCCAACGTAACCACTCTGACATCATCACTGAATCTCTGCCCCTCCACTTTCCAAGTGCCCGGAGGATGGAGCTCCTCAGGCGGCTGTAAAGTTGCTGGTTTGTTCTTATGGGAACTAGAAAGAGATGAAGTCTGAAGAATCTGAGATTCTTCTTGAAGAGTCAGAGTTGCCGTCAGGTAGCCGTAAGTCACCCACCACGGAGATAATCACCTAGCTTACCAGAAGTAAATGCATGTCTGGTCTCTGGGTGATATGTCCTCGAGGGACTTGGAAGAGTCTGGAGTCAGGTGCCTTGGGAAGACTCTCTGGTATCTCTCACTGAGCCCTAAAAGTTGCTCTTGGGTGGTATATTTTGGTCCTATTTCATTGCACGGAAAATAACAGCTCAGACAATTTAAGTAATGGACCTAAGGTCACACTATTAGGAAGCTAAATCTACCCTGGCTGCATCTAGATCCCAGGCTGTCACTATTGTGAAGAATTGCCCCTCTTGGGAAAATAATCATATGACTCATGTGTTGAATGGCCAGTGAGATGCTCAGTGGGTAAGGTGGCTGTTCATAAACCTACTAGCCTGAGTTCAATTCCTGAACACAATGGACCGAGAAAACTAACGCATAAAATCACGTTGAAGTCCTATCCTCTAATACCTCAAGATGTGATATATTAAATGTGACTATGTTGAAATGAGGTCATGCAGATGGGTCCCGGTCCAACAGGACTGGTATCCTTATAAGAAGAAAAGGCTGCAGCACAGACACGTAGAGACACAGGAGCGCATTGCATGAAGTTGACCAGCCAGTCTTGTCGCCATCTTCACTGCTGAACTAAGACAAAAAGCAATATTTATTATGCTAATTAATTATTAACTCTCGTGTGATGCATGAGCAAACATACACAAATCGTGGTGTGGGGATAAGGGTCAGAGGACGACTTTGTGAAGTTAGTTCTCACCATCCACCTGTACACAGGTTCTGGGGATCGAACTCAGGTCATTAGGCTTGTGTAGCAAATGCTTTTAGCTCCTGAACCAAATTTCTATTGATTAAACCACTCAGATTGTCACTTTGTAACAGTGACTGTGCAGAGTAATGTAAGTTCCCCTTACATGTTCTTTTTGCCTAGACTCTGTGCAGGGAATTTACAAGAAGTTACCTTTAATCTCGACACCCACTCAAGGGACAGGAAAGGAGATTGGAAAATTACAGGTGTCTATAAAACTGTTTTACCTAATAATATTTTGATGCAACACAATCATGTGGTGTGTTCCTCTCTATGTCTGCTCTCTTTCCACTTTAATTCCCTTGGCAATATGCCTTCCCTCAAAAAAGGACTTGAGGCGGCTGGAGAGGTGGCTTAGGGGTTAAGCCTCTGCCTTGCAGGCGGAAGGTCCTGAGTTCGGATCCTAGACCCCACGTGTAGACACCGGGCGGCCTGCATTTCTGGTCCTGGTAGGGCGGAGCCTGTGAATCCCTGGGCAAAGTAAACAAGGAGGAGGTGGAGGCGTCCATGGTGGTTCCCGAATTCGTCCGTGGTTCTACACACACATATACATGCTCATACATACATACACGCGCACACCACACGCACAATTGAATAAATAATAAAAAATTTTTAAAAAAAGGACTTGAGGGAGGAAAACAGAATGGAATGCGTTAGACAGACAAAGATGCTTACCAACTGCAGGTACAGCTGACCCAGAGGGCATAGTAGAATGCACATGTGTTTCTTTGCTATTATAATTGAAGAAAAAGTGGGAGTACCTGCTCCTTAGTGCTCCCCAAACCCCTGACTTTACCCATCCATCATTAGCCAGCAGCTACCCTGATTCTCCCTGTTGGTGACTACTGAAAGTGAGATCCCGGCTTGGGGGTAGAAGGTAAGCCACCCCTGAATTTTGATAGCTTTCAATTTGAGCACATCTTGTCCTAAGTAAACACAAATTAATGCTCACAGAAAAGGATGAAGAAGAAAGTCCCTTTGAATTGTAAGGAGAGGGAAAGGAACTAAGAGGTTTAAAAAAAATCCCAAGGTTAAAGGGGAAAAAGAAAAAAAACTGGAAGTGCGCTGAGGGGCATGACAAGTGCTTTGTATACGTAAAACCCTAATTCAGTCACCAGCACAATAAAGAAGAAAAAGGGAAAAGAAAGAGAGGGAGGGAGAAGGAAAAAAAACGGGGAAGAGGAGAAAGAAGAATGAAAGCTGTTTTAACCCTCTTGGTTCTGCTTCCATACACCCAGAGAAACGTTTATTTTCTATAGTCGCCTAGACGGTTGTATTTTTAACATATTTTGCATCCTTTTGTTTCTTCTATCTTTCACATACATAAAACAAAAGTTGTCCAGGAAGAAAGAGATAAGGTTTGTTGAAGAATGTTTTCCTCTGATTAATACAGATGGTTGTCACATTTCCAGTGAAAAAGTATGGAAACGGAAGCTCAGAATTGCCCCAAGTTCTCCAGCTGCCATCCTGGTAATGGGAAGAGAGGTTCAAGGAGGGTATCCCAGACGGGATGCATAGCTTCCTGAGGCCCAGGGAAGAGAAGGAAACCAATTCAGTGAAACAATAGAGTTGTTAGGTGCTGATCAGCTAGCCTCTAATAACTGAGACAAAGAGAGTTTATCTCCCTGTGGATTGCTCTGCTAATTCCGAATTAAAAGGTCGAGAGCCTCAATTATTATTTTTTTTTGTACATACTTTCTTGCATGTGTGAATGAAGACCAGAGGTTGATGAGTGACACCTTCCTCTGCTACTCTATACTTTGTTTTGAGTCAGCGTCTCCCACTGAGCCTGGGGCTGATGTTCTAACCAGAAGCCCTGGAGATCCTCCTGTCCACCATTCCTCTCCAGCACAGAGTTCCAGGAGCTCCACAGAGCATGGGTGTGGAATGTCATCTAGCCAAGCCTAAGCTCAGAGCTCTCTTCTGCACTGCCCAGGACCTGGTTGAGCCTACAAGGATCGACTGACCATTACACGAAAAAGCTCTTGACAAAGGTCTGTGAGATAGCTCCGTGGGATAAGGCACCGACTTTTAAACCTGGTGACTTTATTCAGATCCCCAGAGGCCCACATAGTGGAAGGGGAGAACTGACTTCTGAAGGTGGTTCTCTGATCATCATTCGTGTGCACTCATGCATGTGCCCTTCTCTTTCTCTCTAATAAAGAAATTAAATGTATTTTTAAAAACTCTTGTGGAGGCCAAGATGTGCCAGTGAAGAGTGGCTAAAATATCTGAATGGTGGGACACACCCTTCTGGCTTACTGGGCAGCTAGTGGGCCGTGTTCTCTGAACTGTCATGTGGATATCAGTGGATAATGTTGGACAAATAGGAAGTATGCCAGAGATTTTCTCTAACTTTCTGTCTTCTCCTACCTCACCCATGAAAAAACACGAGCCTGAAGTTGCATATTTTTCAAAGACTTCCTGGGGATATGAGCCGCTGCCTTCTGCACACTGGATGATCATTGAACTGTTGAGCTCCATCTCTAGCCTTTCTGGATTTTCTGTGATAGTTTGATTTCAAATCTTCTTATTGATTTCAAGAAAATATTTAGTGAACATGTGTTTATGTGAGTTCATGGTTATTCTTTCATGGGTTATTTTATAAATGATTTCAGAAGTTCAACAGAGATCTTTCCTGCTACATACTTCAATATTGGTGTGCATTGTCAGATCTTATTTAAACATTTTGTGTCTATTTTTCTCACATTTTCATTCATGTGTGTGTGCTGGTACCAGTAGTAAGTGTGTGTTCACGTGTATGCAGGGATGAAGTGAAGTTGACATCATGAATCATCTTTAATTATTTCCACTGTATTTCTTAAGTCTGAGTCTCTCCATCAAATCCAGAACCCACCAACAATGCCAGTCTATATCGCCAGTTTGCTCTGGAGATTTCTAGTCTCTGCCTTCTGAGACTGGAGTTACAGGTGGGATACCACACTCACCAAGCATTTTATGTGGGCTCTGGGGATCTGAAGTCCCGTCCTCTCCCTTGTGCAGCAAGTGCATTAACTATTGAGCCATCTTCCCAACCCCATCTCACTGTCTTAAAAGATGTAAATAATTACAATATTCTCCTTGCCCCCCACACCCCAGAAAACAAGGCAACAAAACAATGAATTTGCTTAAGATGACCAGGGAAGCTGCAGTCAGGCCTGTACGCAGGTCATCTGCATCTGGGTCGGCTCACTGTGCCTGGCCATGGATTTTCCCAGAGCCTTTGCATCATCTTGCCTCCCTTGAAGTTTCAGACAATTGCTCATCTATTTTTAGCAGCCAAACCCACTGGGAAAGAGAGCCGCCAACAAATGAAAGGAGAATGTAAGACAGGAGGGCAGAATGAATGTCAGAGGTTAGGTAACAGGGTTGTGTATGTGTTCATGTGTTTTTGTTGTTTTGGGCAACATTCTAGGGATAATTTTAAGTGGATCGCAGGCATCTTTTCACAGCAGCCTTTCTCTTCCTTTTTCTTAAGTTTGCAATGTGGTTGGATCACTTTCTCTTCTGATTCTACCTGGGTTTTATTTGTTCCTCTGTCAGACTATCCCTTAGATCCTGTCGTGCAATGGCACAAATTGGACAGCACACTGGCTTTGCCCTCTAGATGGCAAACGCTGAAGACAGTCAGTGTATCAGACAAGTTTGTCACTCCCAGTGAGTGTAGCTTGCTTGGTGAGTGAATGAATGGGTAAAGAAAATATGCAAATTTAGAGTGACGAAAAAGAGGCTTAGTTCATTATTAACTTTTGTTTGGAGCTGCATTTGTTTCTGTAGTTCATTTCTTTCTCCACGTTCGTGTGTGTCCTCTCTCTCTCTCTGTCTCTCTCTCTCTTTCCCTCTCCCTCTTTCTCTGTGGCAAGTGCGTGTGGAAGCCTGATGATACTGGAATCATCCTCGATTGCTTTTCCACCTCATTCTTTATGATACCGGGATTCTAATCAAACCCAGAACTCATTGGTAGGGCCAGTCTGGCTAGCAAGCTCGCTCTGGGATTTAGTTTTCCCCTTCCTGGGCTGGAATTACACTGGCATTTGACTTGAAATCTAGGGCTACTGAACTTTGGACTTTTTGTTTGCATAACAAGTATTGGAATCACTGATCCATCTCTCTAACCCCCAAAACTTATTTGTGAAACCTCATAATTTTTTTTTTTTAAGACTAGGTTTCCAACCCAGGACCTCTGTGGATAGGTGTCAATGCATTGCTTCACTTACTACTTTATTTGCCAATTAATTCCCTTGAGACTTTGTCAATTTAATCTAGTGGTTTTTTGGCAAGATAGTCTCTCTTAGCCAAAATTTTATATCCCATGAAATAAAGAGTTTGTGTAGGACAGTTTCTGGTCTGGTACATTTCTAGCCTTTTATGACTGAGCTGCAAGCTCTTACCACCCTTCCCATCTCATCCTCTCCAAATACACTAAAAACAAATCCAATTTCTTTATGTCCCTTCTTTAGATTGTCTTCTCACAAAGAGCAAAATGCATGGATTTTTACTTATTTGGGACAAATGCTAATGTCCCAAACATTCTGCTAGAACTTCAAAGTTTTTTTGTCCAGTATGGTGGAGCCTGATTTTAATCTTAGCACACAGGAGGCAGAAGCATGATACCGGGAGATGGAGACAAACCTGGGCTTATAGGAAGACTATGTCTTAAGGAAAAACAAAACAAAACAACAACAATAACAAAAAAAAATTTCCCCACCAGAGACCAAAGAAGTTCAGGAAGACAAATATGTCATTTCTGTGCTTGTTCCCAGTAGGAATCCTGCTCTGCTCAGAGGAATCCACTGGATTTTTCTTTCCATTGCCACCTTATTTATTCATTAATGATTTTTTTAAAGGCAAATTTTATTCAGTTACTCAGGGACAGGGCTGTATGAGTCAGAGACTGGCATCAAAACCAGAATAGAAGCCATCGTCCTCCCTGAGGGATTCAATACGGGGCTTTAAATTCCCATATCACACAACTTTCTAATTGGAAAGAAAGGTTCTTAAACAAGAGCAGGGGTTTCCGGAGCCTGTGAGTGACTAAAGCATACCGCCCAAGGACTGTCTGATGAAAGAGAAGTTGGATTTGTGTGTCAAAGCGAATTTTTAAAAAGTATTTTCACCCCGAGGTTTACAGCTGAATATAAATAAAATACCTCACCTTGGGCAATCCCGACCCGATCCCAGCAGATATGTGTCAGTTAATTAAATTAACTTTGAAATGTCATTCAAGCAAAAATCTTCCTCCCACATGTCTATTTTCTGCAAGATCTGATTGACAAACTGACTCATAGGATTCTGTGCAGTTTCCTCCAGCCTGCAGACCAATGAGAAGCCAGTGTCTCTCTTCTCTCTCTCTTTCTCTCTACCCCTCTCCCTCCCGCTCTCTCGCTCGCTCGCTCTCTCATTGGTTAAGAGCTTACATTGTGTTCTCCTAACCGTGAACCAAATGGCCCACAAGGTCATTTAAATCTCTGTTTTTGACATCCACACTGCCCAAGGGTAATTCTTAATTAAAGGAAAAGGATTTTGTTGTTTATTGAAACACCTCAAAAGTCAGGGTATCGCGTTTACAACAAAGGCGGCTCTTGGCTTAATTGTCTGAGGTGACTCCCCTCCCCGCCCCCAGCAGTCCCCGGCTCGCACACGTGGACACACACACTCACACGCGCCAGCCCCCACTCCCTGCGTGTGACTCGCCTGGGGGATTTACGGGCTTCTCCAGCTTGGATTACTGTCAGGTGCAGACAGCAACTCTTTGTTCCGTGGGCATTTTCCTCCCCCAGCCCCGGATTTGACTGTTATTTACGGGCCACGTGAGCACTGGGCCCCTGCGGGGCTGGCGGGGAGGCGCTCCCAGCGCACGGACAAAGGCCAGTACAGCGTGGCCAGCGCCACGCAGGGACATCGCCGCCGCTCCCGTGACTCGCGTGAAATTGACCCAGACCTGGCTTCCCAATAAGGCTGTTTCAAGAACTGTCCTGACAAAGCCTTTGTAAAAACAGTGTCTTCTAGCACCGGATGCTGAGGCCTGACAGCTCAAACTGCGCTGAGGGAGGGCAGACCCTGGGAATGTATGTTTTGGACACCGTCGAGTCACGGGAGGTGGGGGTATAGAGCCCCCTTCCCCCAGGACAAGGCACACTTCTGTGCTAGAGAGGGAATCACTGAAGTCTTGCAGCTACCTCCGCAGAATGAGACGTGAGTCCAAGCCCCCTTCACTCTCTCCTAGGAAAGGGTGGCTCTGCGCGCCCTTTCTGTCATACTATCCCAAGTGCCAGGTGCCCAAGAGCGTGACACCAGGACTCGCTATTGTGAAAACTTCCGTCTAGCTGAGGTTAAGATGAGCCCTGAGTGCGAGAGGACCCAGCAAGAAGATAGCTGCTGAAAATAATCCTACAAACAAAAAGCAAAAAAATCCATGATTAATGATATTTTGTGTGTAAAGATAGGATCACTACTGGACTGCGGTGGGCTATTTTGGACCTCAAGGCAAAAAAGAATGATTCCATGGCTAATCAGTACTTCTCAAAACCTACCAGATCTGGGTTGCTGGGGACTTCAGGGTGCATGGAAAAGTAGCCTGGGTCGAAGGCGTACGGAAACGGAGGATTTGGGGGAATAGGAGTGACCCTTAGCCGGAAGGTGAGCTTAGAAGAGCGGATCAGATGGAACAGAACAAAGAATCCGGAGAAAGGGAATGGGGGGAGGGGAGGGCGAGCAGAGCGGTAGGGATCCGGCAGGCTCTTGGCCTAAGTCAGGTTGCCGCACGCGACCTAAGGTTGGAATATTCGTCCTCGCTACCCCCAAGGTCTAGAATGAACAATGTGTAATTCCCTGGATCGGTGATTAATTCTCACTAACAAGACTTGGCAAGATGACGGGCGAATAATTTTTGGCTTCTATTAAGATCCCCACAGCGTGCGCGCACGCCTCCCCCGCCTTCCAAAAGCGGCCCTGGGGAAATTAAAAGGAAAAGTAAAAAGCAGGGTGCGGAAGCTACGTGACCTGGGAAAAGAGACGCAAAATCGGCCCCGAGCTTATTAGATGTTTGGAAAGGTCATTCCTTGCGCACACATTTTTCGGGATACAGTTCCGTGCCATATGCGGACCCCGACAGTCATTTCCTGAGAGGACAATTCACACGTGAGCCAGGTGGGGGCGAGGACTTCCCCCAAAGCAGGAAAACGTCGGGTTTTTCTTCCCAACTACAGTTAAATAAACATCTTTTAGGAAGCGTGAACAGGAGTGCCGCCCATTCTTCCAGCCGGGGAACAACATTCTGGCGATTAACGCCTCCCTCTCGGTCGTAAAGCAACAAACCCCACACCTCTCTCTTATTACTGGGCTCCGGCTGGAGGGTTTTCCCTTTCATCTTCTGAATTGGTTTCTTTCTTTTTTTTTTTTTTTAACTTTGTCCACGTTCCACGGGAAGCTATAAAGCTGATTTAATGGCTTAGGATGAAAACCGATCCTGCTAATGCATAAGTTGATGCCCGAGGAACCGCGTTAAAAAAAAAAAAAAAAAAAAGTCCCTACCCACCCCTTTCCCCGGAAAAAAAAAAAAAACCAGACCAGGCAAGGTAAGCCAGGGAGAGAGGACCCGGGCCCTTCCGGATGGCGGCGACTCTGCACTCCTCGTTCCGAGCGTGCGGGAGAAACTGAACTGGGGAACCTCCTCCCCGAGCGCTGGCCGGGTTAGGCCCGGGGCTCGGGGGCTCGGGGGCTCGAGGGCTCGGGGGCTCGGGGGCTCGCTCTAGGTTGTCCAGCAGCCGCTCGGCCGCTCCTGTCCCGCGGCTCCGCCGTACGCCATTCACAAAGTCCAGGAACCCCGGCTCAGCTGCGGATCCCCGGCAGCCTTCCTTTTTCTCCCGGTCTCGGTTTTATGAATGGGCCTGGCGGCGAGCTCCGAAAGCCCTGTTTACTCCTCTCTTTGTGACGTCGAGTTCCCGTGACTGGGCGCGGGCAGTCGGCGCTCCATTCACCCGCCGCGGAGGGGGCGGGAGGAGGGGCCGGGGCGGGGCGGGGAGCTCTCACGCGGGGCGGAGCCAGGCGAGGTAGTAATGAATCTCCCCCTCCCCGGAGAGAGCCGAGGAGCATTAATAAATCTTTAAGCCGAAGAGGAAACTCTGGCTGGGGCAGTGCGCGCGGCTCTGGCGGGGAGTGGGGAACGGCAAACGCCCTGGTGGGTGGCGGCAGGAGCTGCCCAGCCGGCAAAATACACTAGAAGCAACAAACCGAAGGGAGTCCGTGGTCCTCTCGCGTAAACACACCTTCCCTTCGGCGCCCGCCTGCCTCGGCGCCCGAGGCGACTGCGATGGCTATGTAACCGCGGCGCTGCCGGAGGAAGGGATCTGGGGGAGAAGCAGCTGGCCCGCGGGAGCCTTTGAGGGCCAAGTTAGCGGCCACTTCTGCAGGCGCTCCTCGCAGCCCTCGCCTGTCGCTTGTAGTCTAGTTGGCCCGAGTGCCCTTGGCCTTCTCGCGCTCCCTGCTGCCGCGGTTCCCGGCGACATGGTGACGATGGAGGAACTCCGGGAGATGGACTGCAGCGTGCTCAAAAGGCTGATGAACCGGGACGAGAACGGCGGCGGTGCGGGCGGCAGCGGCAGCCACGGCGCTCTGGGGCTGCTGAGCGGTGGCAAGTGTCTGCTGCTGGATTGCAGACCGTTTCTGGCGCACAGCGCGGGCTACATCCGCGGCTCGGTCAACGTGCGCTGCAACACCATCGTGCGGCGGCGGGCCAAGGGCTCTGTGAGCCTGGAGCAGATTCTGCCCGCCGAGGAGGAGGTGCGCGCCCGCCTGCGCTCGGGCCTCTACTCGGCGGTCATCGTCTACGACGAGCGCAGCCCGCGCGCCGACAGCCTTCGCGAGGACAGCACCGTGTCGTTGGTAGTGCAGGCGCTGCGCCGTAATGCCGAGCGCACCGACATCTGCCTGCTCAAAGGTAAACGTGGGCACCGGAGCTGGAGTTGGGGTGGTGGTGGTAATATAGGGACCGGAGTTGGCCTGGCTTCACCGGGCTTTGGAAGGCGTATCAGTTACTCCGGGTTGGTGCGCATGGGTTTGCTATGTTTTTAATGTCTTCCTTGCGCGACCTTCAAGTCCTCGGGGACCGTGGAGGAGCGTTTCCCTCGTCACCTGCAGTCCGCACGCGTCCCAGAGTTACAGCCTTTTATTGACAGTCTCTAACGGTTCTGACCTGAGAGGAACCGGCGATTCCTTCCGAGTTGCTCATCTCGGAGTATCGGAAAAGCGCTCTCCAGCATCAGAGTGAGGACTGGAACAAGATAGGCCTGTTGGTTTGACGGATGGAACTCTTATCGAGAGAGTGACCCCGAGAATACAAGCGAAGGGGTAAACGAGGGTGAGCGTCGCGGTGGGATCGCTTCGTGAGTTCGCTCAGAACTCAACTTTTGTTGAATCAGAAGAGAAATGGATTGCAGAAGTTGTGGGGAGAGATCTGTAGCTAGTCGCATGCTGCCCACTTGGAGACAACTTCCCCGGCCCGGAGCTAGATCCGGGCTCTGGTAGCCCGAGGCTGGAGAAATGTGTCCGGGGTACTCCGGGCACAATTATGCCTCCACCCGCTGCTTATTCGGACAACGGAGAGACACCTTTTGTTCGCATACCATTCTTGGCTATCTGATGGCGACGCGTGCCCCATTTAAGTGACCCTTACCCAAACTCAGAGCCAGAGAGGGAGAGTGAGGTGACTTATCAAGTTAAGAGGTCAGAAATCACCGGAAGATCGCGTGTTAGTCAAACCACTGGAGGGATCCGATCGCTTGTGGCACCTGCCAGGCAGGGTCCAACCAACTCAAGCAAGGGCCCGGGGGCGGAGAGCGGGCAGGGCGCGTGGGGTCGGGCGCCCCCTGCCGCGCCGCGCGCCTAGCTCCCGCTGCCGCATTCCGCGCATTCTTTAGAGAGGGTAGGGTCTCCGCTTCCGAACCTTGGAGGCATTTCGGACCCCCGGCTTCAAAGAGCCGCCCCTTTTCCTTTGGGCGCCCTCTCCCCCTCCCCCTCCCGTGACTTCTCCTTTTCCGACCTGGTCTCAAGGAAGGAAAAAGGAGCGGAAGCTACCCTCGGATCCTTCCAGAAAGCACCGGGGAGCTGCCCAGTGCGGGCGATCCGGGTTTACCCTGCGGAACAGCGGGGGGCTTTGTTCTCCGCAGTTGTTTCCTGACCATTTGACCCGTCAGCTGCTTGGGAAAAGACTGTTGTTGACCTGCGGTTGAACTGTTAAGGCGATTTTGCTGAGTTTTCTTTCTTTTCTTTTTTTCCCCCCTCCGTGAGGGCCGCCTAGTGCCCCTCCGTGGAAGCCCATTCTCCATCTTTTCTCCCCCAAGCGTTTTAGGAACAAGCGTCAGGAAGGGACTTGCGCGGAATGCGCGGCCAGGTGCCCCTGGTCTTGGAACACGGGGTGCGCATCTGCGCCATTGTTCTAGTTGCCGGTTCTTTCCGCCTCCCGCCGGCCGGGTGGGAGGGACGAGATTCTTCTGGGATGGAAGTCCCTTGGGGAGCCGGACTGTCGGGGTTCCTAGGGTTCAGATTTCCAGGGCCCAGGCGGGCGCCTTCCTTCCCTGGCCTCGGAGAGCGTCTTAGGGCTTGGGCGGCCTCCAGCCCCACGTGCAGACGGTTTGTTTTGTTTTACTTCCTGGAAGAAATCCGCAGGGGACCGCCACCGAACGCGCGGCAGCTGCGGGTCCTCGGCCCTCGGGCTTTCTCCCGGGGCGCAGGCTGCGGGCCTTGGCACTCGGGGGAGGGAGGCATATTTTAAGGTTTAAACCTCATGGCTCCAGGCACCTTGCCCGCAGCCCTTGCAGCCAGACCAGTTCTGAGAGCCGCTTTAGGGCAGACAGATACTGACCAGGCTAGGACAGGTGGTCTCAGGGCAGCCCAGGGCAAAATGACAATCTCCTGGTGGGTAGCCAGATGCCCGACCTACCAAGAGAAGGAACTGTTTCTCAGAAGCTGAACTACCCCTTGCTCCCCTCGTAGTCGTCGTTTCCCTTATAGGGGCAAGGAGGACCCACCTCTTGACCCTTAAAAGGCTTGGATCCCCGAGACGGAGTGCTTCTATTCGGCCTGGCAAGCCTGGCAAGCACGAGCCTCTATAAAATTCAGAGTGGGGAAAATCTTTCAGCTTGTTCAGTGCTGGTAGCAGAGCCGCGTAAAGTGGCCATGTTCACTGCGAATGTCTGTTGCTCAGGGGCAGCCTTTAGTTGCTCTTTTTTCCCCCTTAACTAACTAAGCCACTACACTCAGCCAGGAGGGTGCCCTTGGTGGGGGCAGGGGGAGGGGGGAGGTGGGGTAGGGGGCGATGATACTCCTGCCTTTAAAGTGAGAAAGAGGCGAGCCTATAGAGATGCCTTGGTGGTTAGGAATATGTTACAGGGCCTTAAAGGATATTGGAAAAGAAAGGAAGAAAAAGCCAGTTAGATCTTTTTTCATAAGTGCCTGCACTTAGTTAAGTAATTTGGTTCCCTTTGGAGTTCATTTTCCAGCTGGGAAACAGGACCTTCCCTCCGGAGCTGGTGGCTTTAGAGGACAGACAGTGGGCAAAAGGGAGACCAGAGGATTATTATCTTGCCTCTCTTGTGGGAAGACAGAAAACAGTTTTAGAACTGGTATCATTCCCCCAGCCAAAGCAACATCATTTTTCTGATTACATTTAAAAAACCCCTGATTTTCCTTTTTTTGTGACTGCAAATGGCTGTTGGTTAATTGAAGCAAAAATTTATAAAAAGCAGGACTTAAACTGTGCTAACTATCAATAGAGTATTGGTAATGTATTCTGTTACTCAAGTTTTGCTAAAAGCATTAATTAAAAGTCTTACAATATTTTCTTTTTACTAGTAAATTTTTTTTATTAGAAATCCTTTAACTTGAATTCTATAAGGCATTTTTAGGGGCAAGTTTTAGAAGTTTACATTTTTTTTTTAGTTTTTTAATCTTAGTTAACATATGTCAGATTACTTTCTCTATTTCATCATAAATTCTTGGAGTTTTAAAAATGCCCTGATTTTCCAAAACAAATTTCATACCCTAATAGAAATGATTTAAAAAAATTTTTTAATCTCCAGTATCTCCAAAACACAAATTAGTATAGAAAAGAATTAACCTTGGCGTGGTGGTCCTGGTAGGCACTCTCATTTATCTAGAGTCTGGGGAAAAGTAGATTGATTGGCTTCTGGACTGCACTGTGAGACCCTTCCCCCACACCACCCCCAAAGGTATAATAATCGTTAACTTCTTTCCTGTCCAAATTCACCTGTGACCTCAGTTCTTATTCAAACCAGATTGCAAAACTGTCCAGGGGCTGTTTTGAGTATTGGAAAGGTCATGTAGATACTCATTCCAGCTTTCTCCCTGGGGGTTGTCACTTAAGTTACCCTCTGGTCCCTGAACGTGGCCCTACACTGAATGGGGAAGGGGAAGAGGTTCCTCAGGTCTGTTTGAAAACTGTGGTGATGACTATCTTTTTTTAATCTGTCCTGGTCTCCAGCTATCTCAGTGACATCCCAGGACATAGCTCCAGCGCTTGCCTAAATTTCCTACCTTTTGTACCCAGAGGAAAAATGATCAAATGATCGTAGGCTTTACTGTTTGCTAATACAATGCCCCTGAGAGGCTAGGATTGGAGGCCTTATAAAAGAAACACAGTTTTGGCATACATGAATTTAATGTTTCCACTCAACACAAGTAACTAAAGACTGGGCTTATGTGTGAAGGAGAGTTTACTCCAGATTGCTAAGACCATCAGAGCTTTCTCAAGCTTGTTCTTGATCTTATAGAAGATCTGTATTTACCAAAATGGTCTGTGCAGAAATCTGAGAAGGAAAGGGTGGTCATTTTAAAGAGCCAAGAAATTCCTTTAAACAGAGCCCAGGAAAACAGAGAGCTGTTTTCCTTACTGGGAGTTCCCAGCTAACGATAAGGAAGGGAAGTTGGGTCTCAAATGGAGCCTCCTCCGCTGAACACACAGATAGGATGGAGTGCAGGGGGAACCTGCAGGCATTATCTATCCCTGAGTAGGGCCTTAGGGGTCATTCAGACCAGGGGCTGGGGAGAGCAAGGGCTCTCTCAATTGTGGTTTCCAAAATCAGAAGCCCATTTGTTAGGTAAATAAAATTTAAAGTATGCTCAGATAAAGCAAAGGTCCCTAAGGCATGTGGTCTTGTCCAACCCAGACTTTATTTCTGGGCTAGAGTAAGGTTATGGGACCTTGCCTGGAAAGAGGTGACATTCTGAGTGTTAAGAAGGGGGAATGGGGAGAAAGCAGCAACCTCTTTAGCCATAATCCCCCACCTGAGGACAGTTTAACTTTACCAGAGCTAGTCAGTCTATCCTTTCTTTGTAAAGTACTTTCACATTTATCTTCTTCCACACCCGCAGGGCCTGGCCGCCAGATGTAGTATTAAATGTATGGCAGGAGGTCATAGCATTAACAGTGTAAACTCTCGTATGAGAGAGGAGAGCCCAAGAAGCTAAATTGGAGGTCTAGCAGACCTGATGAAATATACTCTTTATTTTTTGCTCCCCCCAAATTTTGGGAGCTAATCCTTGGCCTCAAATATGCTTGGTTTAGCACTCTATCACTGAGCAACATCCCCTGCCTTAGGAAGTCAATTCTTAAATAAGGATATGGGGAAAACAGGTCAAAAAAGTAGATTAAGAAATCTGTTATGAAATGACATTCATCAGACATAATAAAAAAAGTCAAAATTCATTGACATATGTGTTATGAATTAGATTGCAGAAGGTGCCCACAGCTTTGAAACTAGCCAGGGAAAGCAGGTGTACACCACATATCTAGCTTCCATTTGTTCTTGGACCTAGGCAGAAGGCACAGAGAAAAATTTGTATGTGATAGAATAAATTTGGGTAAAAGTTGGTACTCTAAAATTGGCTCTTTGATAGAAGACTGTGGCTGTTATGGTATTTGGACAAGCATGGGGCTTTGTAGGAGGGAGAGGCAAGAAGCCATTTCCCATATATCAGAAGTACACTGAGCTGGATGTATGTGTGGGGTCTTATACCTGTAGTCCCATCATTCAGCAACAGAAGGCCCGAGGCAGGGGGATTGCTGTGAGTTCGTGACCAGCCTGGGCTACCGAGTGAGATTATGCTTCCAAAACGCAAAATAAATGAGACCCCAATAAAATAAAATAACTATAAGTACTGTGTTTATATCTTGCTATATAGCAGAGGGGTACTTGCCCTAACCAAAACTAACTTTCCATAAAACAGTGTACTTTCAGTGCAATGCAAATTGTACACATTCTGTCCTTTCTTTTATGTCTCCTAATAACCCCTTTGGAAATCTTGGATGTGAGCAGAGTTTGGGGAACCGTCAGTAGTTCCCTATGCACGAAAGGTGTATATCCTGCCTGGGGAAGCCAGCAGGCAGAATGCCCTAGGTAAAGGTGGGGGTGACTGGACAGAGAGGGTTCCTGATGGTCAGGGTGGAAGTCCGGCCTGAAAGCTGCCAGACTAAATGCTGGACCTGCCCCAGCTGGCCTAGGGGACCCTAGACTGCGTGCCTGGCTGTTCTGTGCCTAGTTTCGGGTTCTGTAAACAAGGTGCTTGTTGTGCTTAGTGGGCGCTGCTCGTCATTAAGGAAGATGCCCCCCACCTCTCCCACCCGTCTTCAAAGTGCCCTTGGTTTTTAGAAATCTAGGTAGATATGGACACAGATTCATAGAGAGGAATTACAGGAGCATGGCCATGATTTCTTCCATCTGTGGGTGACATACAGCCCTAATTCTAACCTGGTAACAATTAGTCACAGACCCCTAAAGCCAACAGCTGCTAGGGTGTAAAAAATCCCATGAAAGCTGCCAGCGCCCGGGAGAACTGTCCACCGTTCCTGTCCCTTGGGCTAGGCTGTCTTCCCTTGGTTGTTTGCTGCTTTTCATTCCTTCAAATGCCCCAGCGGGAACTGGCTTCTCACTAGGCTTTCTGCCCTGCGCTTCTGTCTGCTCTGTCTTTTCCCACTCCATCCTGTTAGCGCTCTGCCCAGAGAAGGTGACACAGGGTCTCTCTCATGCCGGTCTGGCCTCTGTTCCACTTCCTGGGCCAAGCCCCACCACGGTCAACAGCTAGCTCTGGATCCCTCCAGGAGGCTCTACTAAGCCAGTTTAGTTGAGTGACCCAGGAGGTGGCTAATGTTCTTGCCTGGAAGTGAGTGTGGAGTTCAGGAAGTGTGGGGTCGCCTTTCCTCTGCCTGCCAGCTCTGAAGACAGCCCGGGAGGTATCTATCAGTCAAGCCCAGGAAAGAAGGCTGTCACAGGTCTGGAATGTGACCAGCGTGAGTGTCCCCTGGTCATTTCCGTGTCTCTTACAGAGGGCATCTTTCAATGTATATACCAAGAAGGGGAAACCAAGATGTCTGCCTGATGGCAGATGCAGAGCACAGACTTGAGTCTTTCTTCCAGGGACCCTGAGAAGGGAGGACATAGAGGCAGGTGACTCACAGGGCTGAGAATCAGCTTGTTCGTAGCGCCTGTGTCCTTTCTGGAACTTTCAGCTGGCCACATCCTGTACCTTCTCTGATGGGAAGGATAGCAAAGGGTACTTTCTTAGTTGCTCGAGTCTGGCTGGTCAGTGAGCATTTGCTTTTAGGGGGAGGGTCGTTTGAATGTCAGGATGGGAAGCTTTTGCCAGGACTTACTGGCAACCTTATGATAGCTTAAATGATGTAACAGACACAAAGATCTCTCTCTCTCTCTCTCTCTCTCTCTCTCTCTCACACACACACACACACACACACACACATATTTTAAAATTTTCAAGTGCTATAGAAATACATAGAGTGGTAAATGATTCCTTGATAGAGATGCTCAGCCACAATCTCCAATTTGCTCTCCAAAGGGGAGGGCCTTCGATTTTAGACAGCTTTTTGCAGGTTCCTTCCTCCCATAGGTTTAGGTCTCTGCATTCGGGGCAGCGTATATGTGACTCTGTAGGAAAAAGATATTTTAAAGGGAGGGGGGGAGGGGGCGCTCTCTGCACTGGCTGCTGAGGCCACCAACATGACCACAGCTAGGCAGTACCACCTGATCCGAAAGTTTCTACCCTAAGCCGTTGGTCACTATGACTCAGCAGGAAGAAAGGCTGTGAGCTACACAGATTCCTTTTATATCTTGAGGGAGGGAGGAGAGGGAAAGAAAAGTCTGGTCAGAGAGAAGGGGGAGCATGGATGTCCTGTTCCTACATCATGTGGTGTGGAAGACTGCTTGTCTTCCTCCAAGAAGCTGTTTCTAGGTTTGGAATAGAGACAAGTGCGTGACTAACCGTCGCATGGTGGTCCATTGGTGGTCACTGTGAACGCCCTCCATCACGGCTGGTCAAGGTGGGAACGAGCTTGTCACCTTGACCAACTTGACATTTTAGCCTATCATTTCTGGCCCTGAAGAAACTGTACAGTGAAATGATGGCACATGCAGACACGGGTCAGGAGATTAGAGGTTGCCCACCGGCAAGGTCCCAGAGGTCACCATGAGAGGACCTGAGGGTCCCTTGTTTTCCTCCCCTTTGGTTCGCAGGTCCTATGGGCAGCACACAGCTGTCCCGGATAAACCTGATTCTTTTTTTTTTTTTTTTTCCCCAAGCCTTTCCTTCCGCAGATCCTAGTCTTTGCAGGGCTTACCAGCATACAGGCACAGCATACAGGTTTGCCAGCGAACCTGTGCAACTGGAGCAGTTCGTTTGTTGAACCCTGTTGATATTTCAACTCAGACCCAGAAGGGCAAATGCTAGGTTTTTACCTCTTCTTCCCCACCTGGCGAAGAGACCTTCTGCAGAGGAAGGGCTGTGGAGCAGGGGTGGGCCGGCATTGTCACCAAGCCAGGGTCACGGCCGGATACCCTAGTGTGCACAGACCCTTCGTTAATCTGGAGAGTTTCTTTGGTGTATCCTGCTGTGTGTTTCTTGGTGTGAATTTAATCTCAAACTGAAGACCGGTCCAGAAAACATTCTCCGAGTGCCCAGCACCCTCCTGGTGGTGCAGTCCCCAGGCCAAATCTGCTTGTCTGGAATGTCTCAGCCTCGTCCTCTGGATGCACAGCACCACCCAGTGGCACACGCAGAGCCAAGCGGTTTCTTGGCTTGGTGACAGAATTGGAGTTCTTTGGTTCTTTCCTACTGGCTCTGTGGCTCTGCTAACCTGGACCTCTTTCTCCTTTATAGGTGGCTATGAGAGGTTTTCTTCTGAGTACCCAGAATTTTGCTCCAAAACCAAGGCCCTGGCAGCCATCCCACCTCCCGTGCCCCCCAGCACGACCGAGTCCTTGGATCTGGGCTGCAGCTCCTGTGGGACGCCCTTGCATGACCAGGTAGGTAGACACAGACGCAACCTCTCTCTCCCTACACACAGACGCAACCCCTCTCTCCCTACACACATATCCCGAGCTCAAAGGTAGAACAGGCTCATTCTTTTCGGAAGGTTTCAAAGGAACCTTCTCTTCGGGGTTCTGTGGTGAGCTCCAAGTGTGACGGGAGAGGTTAGTCTGGATCCATTCATTCCTAGGAATTCTCCCGTCACCAACTTATTGATTACTCTCATTTAATTAAAAAAAAAAACTTTAAAGACATTATACCTCTGGTTTAGTATTCAGTTGTTTTGTTTTTTGCTTTGGGACATAAGTTTCCTTATGTAGTCTAAGCTGCCTAGAAACTCCTATGGAGCTCAGACTGGCCTCAAGCTTGGGGTCCTGCCTTCACCTCCCAAACGCTGAGGTTATGAGCATGCGCCTGTCACATATAGCTTTAGCTTGCAGAGTGGTGAGTGCATACTCTCATGAGTATAGGTAAATGGTACCCTACCACGGCATGATCCCTCCTCTTGTGAGGCATCGCATTTCCGGTGGGCTAACCGTAGCCACTTTTTAACCAAATAGGCCTCTACTGAGCACCCCACTTCACGATACTCTCAGCAGGTGTCACCTCCCAGCATGCCATGCTGCCTCTGGTGTCACGGAGAGTTGGGCTGCTGCAAGGCTTGATCCGAGCACGGCCACTCCCTCTGGAGCGCCAAGGGTAGGAAGAGGATGCAGAACCAGAGAAGCTGCCCAGTAGGTGTCTTCCCAGGGCTTGGCAAGCCCCCCTTAGTGGGTCTCAGCCTCCCCTGCCCCGGCATGTCGGCAGTTGCCTTGATTGCCTTACACTCACGGTGCTTGGAATCTCTGTGTTCCTTTCTGGTGCAGGGGGGTCCTGTGGAGATCCTCCCCTTCCTCTACCTCGGCAGCGCCTACCATGCTGCCCGCAGAGACATGCTCGACACTCTGGGGATTACAGCCTTGCTGAATGTCTCCTCCGACTGCCCCAACCACTTTGAAGGACATTACCAGTACAAGTGCATCCCGGTAGAAGATAACCACAAGGCCGACATCAGCTCCTGGTTCATGGAAGCCATCGAATATATTGGTAAGCTGCCCCCCACTTCCTCTGGGCGATGAGAAGGAACCCTGAGAACCGTTGGTAGGAATCGGCAGGCTCTGCGTGCAGGGTTGTGGTCTTTCCCCTCTGTGTGAATGACTTTTCTCATAGCTGCAGCCAAATGCTTAGCTAAAAGTAATTCCAGGAAGGAAGGGCTTATCCTGGCTTACCGCTGAAGAAGGGCCACCCAGCGGAAGGCATGGCACAGGAGCGTGAGGCAGCTGCTCAGAGGGCATCTGCAGTGAGGAAGAAGACAGGGAGCGCTCAGGAAGTAGGGCAGCCTGTCATAAACCTCTTCCTCCAGCGTAGTTTCACCTTCTAAAGGCTTCACGATGCAACCGGCCAGGGCCAGTGTTCAGACACAACAGCCTATAAGGAACATTTTACGTTCCACCCTGAAGATCCTCCTTCACTAGAAAGGTTGTGTCAGGTGGGAATGGGGAAACCAGACTCTTGTGCTAACGGTGGCTGGCACAGCCAGTAGCCCTGCATGGCTCCCCGTGTATGTCTCATAAGCCCGTGTATGGAGAGGAAGACAAGGAGATTTGGGTCTACATCCTCTTTCTGCAAATGGAAATCATTGACTGTACATGGATCTAAGTGTAATTTCCCCAGGCGTCATGCTTTCGTTAAAGTCTAGGAAACAGTCTAGAATATTTTGTGTGTGGGTGGGGGGTATAGGTTGGGTCTTTGGCCGTGACCCCATCCTTCTTCTCCCCCACCTCCATGATTTGGCTCCCCCCCCCACCTGCTGCTTGGTGGAGCCTGAGTTGTGCCCTAATCGTGTCACATGCTCTGCCCAGATGCAGTGAAGGACTGCCGGGGACGGGTGCTGGTGCACTGCCAGGCGGGCATCTCGCGCTCTGCCACCATCTGCCTGGCCTACCTGATGATGAAGAAGCGTGTGAGGCTGGAGGAGGCTTTCGAGTTCGTCAAGCAGCGTCGGAGTATCATCTCACCCAACTTCAGCTTCATGGGGCAGCTGCTGCAGTTTGAGTCGCAGGTGCTGACTACGTCCTGCGCGGCAGAGGCGGCCAGCCCTTCCGGGCCCCTGCTGGAGAGGGGCAAAGCCACTTCCACTCCCACCTCGCAGTTTGTCTTCAGCTTCCCGGTGTCGGTGGGCGTGCACTCGGCTCCCAGCAATCTGCCATACCTGCACAGCCCCATCACCACCTCCCCCAGCTGTTAGGGCCGGTCTCCAGGTCTCCAATCACCAAGACCAGAGTTGGTCCCCAGCAAGAGGTGTGCAAGCCACGTGTGGGCAGCGAGTAGGGACTGACCAGCTGGAACCCGGTGTCCGAGTTCTGTCCCCATCCATTTCTCCTTGGCCAACCACAGGGCCACCGTGAATGGCAATAAGGACTTCGAATACATAAAAAGCAAACAAACAAAACACTCTTCTAATCTAGAGCAATAACCGTGTCAGCGGCCAGGGAAGACTTTGGTTTGGTTTCTGTGTCAGTTTTACTTTTCAGGTAGAATTTTCTTACCTCATTTTTTTTTTTTTTAAAGCAGTAAGGCTTGAAGTTATAAAACCCACAGATCCTGGCAAATGTGCCCGCCCAGTTTTACAAAAGGGGGAGGGAAAGGGTAAAGAAGAAAACAAGTTTTCCAGAAGTGCCTGGTTCTGTGTGCTTGTCTTGTTGTTGCAGTTGTTACCGGATTTGATTTTTTTTTTTTTAAAGAAATCTAGGACATGGTTTTCGTTTCTAATATTTACCAGCTGAATAAAATGATGCTTAATAATAATAATAAATATTTATTGAGTCTCTTCAGGATGTGAGTGCAGGAGGCTAGTGACAGTGGATCTGGGATGTATTTATGTGACGGCCATACCCAGAAGCATGAAGATGTCCCAAGAGTGAAGGGCAGGATGTTATGTGGGTCTCTGCCATCAAAACGAAGACTGTCTTGCATTGTTGCCCACTGAGAAGCAGGCAGGATGGCACATGAGTGGAAAGAAAGGAAATGACTATTGCTAACCACATTTCCAGTGGGGTCCTGGCTACTCTGACCCGACCATACAACCATTCGGTGGTGGTTGGAGCATTTTCTTCCAACTCGCTTAGGACTTGGATCCTGTCTGTGATCAATGCCATATTTTATAAGGTGCTCCTGGGGAAATTGGGTGCAATTCAGATTTTTCTGTAGTGAATCACTTCGCAAGGCTGTGAAGAAGGCCAGATTACTAGAGATAAAAAGTAAAATGAATCCTTTTGTGAGGTGAAGTACTATTCCCCCTCCCTATCTCTTTCACACACATACATTGGCATTTTAAAATTTTAGGTGTTTACTTGAAAATATACCAGCAAATGCTTGTGTTTTTAAGTTCCTGTTTTGGGAGTGAATATTTTCAAAAGACTTCTTTCAGATAAAAAGGCTAGTGGGTGCCAATTTCAGGGCTCCTTGAAATATAGAAGAGCAGTAGTATAGGTGGAATGGGTCTTGGCTGCTGGCACTTGGGAGCCGTTTTAGATTCTGACTGGGCTCATGCCATTTCAAAGGGACTTTTTGAAAGGAGGAATGGCTTTGGAGGAAGGCCGTTTTCTTTGGGGTGGGTTTGAGGGAGGGAGGAGGGACCAAGGGACATGTTTGTGATATTGTGATATTATGGAGTGCCAGATTAGATGTCATTGCAAAATTGTTAGAGACGAGAGCATGTTTTCTTTTTTAGCTCTTTGAGAATCTAGGTCTCAGTTGAACATTCCTGATTCACTCATAAATAACTTCAAGCCTCGATGTCAAAATCACGATGGAATGCTCTTTCTCATCCAGATGGGCCCTTCCATGAACTGTGAACCTGTGCTGGCATGATTTGTCCTGCGTGCCTGTGTCAAGCTCTGCCTTGGGGTGAGGTGTGAGGCCTCACTTCCTGCTTTTAGAAAAGGCGCCCTGCTTCCTAGGGAACTGCTTGGCCAAAGGGCTGGGGCCTCTGTAGACAGTGGTCCCATTTAGAAACTGCCCAGTTGGACAATCCTTTCCCCTTGATTCCCAGAAGAGGTTTCAAGTTCAGTGAAGAATGAGGTTAAATGAGCTTTGTAGCTAAAAAGGCCCTGAGTTCCAAGAATGTCAGGGCTTCTGGAGGGCAGAGAGCAGGTAGCCTGCAGAAGAGACTTATTTTATACTCTTGAATGTCCATTTGCCAAATACGTCCTTGTTCTCAGACTGGATTCCAGTCACACTAACAGTGGGAGCTCAAGACTAGCTCCAGATACGTTTCCCCTGCCTCCTAATTCGAACCTTCTATCAGTGTCAAATGGTTCTTTATATATATGTGTGTGTGTCATTTTCTTTGTACTTGATAGCAGTGTGAGTCCCAGAACTCTTAGAAGTAAAATAGGACATTGACTTGATTGAAAGGATTTTATATATATTGTTGTTCTCCCTCCAGAGTGTCTGTGATGTCTTGGAATAGCTCTAATGAAGGAGGTATTGCAGGGTCATTCCAGATAGTTAAAGCTCTGACAGATGCTGTCCTTCCCACGATATGGTTTTGTGTGATGGGAAACTTCTGAAATGGCAAAAAGGCATTGACATTTGCCCCTAATTATCATATTTGCTATTGATCTCAAAAGGCAGTAGGTTCATTGGATATTTGCTAATAAAGAAATGGGGTCTGTTCCAGTGGTCCTCCTGGAATCTTGTCTTCCTGGAGGGTGTTTGTGGGGAAACCATGAAGAACACAGGCTGGACCTTTCCCACAGATGGCACTGGCTTAATATGAATGAGCAGTGCCCTGCAGCTCCTGGCTTCCTTCCTTTCTGAGACCAGGTGCTCTGGTACTTGGTTTTCACTAAGGTTAAGCTGCACTTGGTGTCTGGGAGTGATCAAGCGGTTCAAAATGACTGCCCATCACAAGCCCCTGGGGCACCCTCAGAATCCTGACACCCAGGTGACACTCGACCAAGAAAACCAGGACTTCTGTGGGTGGGACCCAGACGTCCATATGCTCGAACATTCCCTAGGGGCTTCTCATGTGCAGAAAAGTTTAGGTGATAACCTTGTTATCTAGGTGGCATGTAGCCGGTGGAAGCTGAGTCTTGCTAGTACAGAGTAGCTCGTTTAACGGGACCCATATCGTATCTGTCGCTGGTTCAGCATGGTTCTGTTTCCGTCCCAGCTGACTGAGGGATGAGGTGAATCTATGGGCCGTTAACAGGCTTAATGTAGTGTCTGGATATTGATGTGTTTCCTAGAAAAATGCAGAAGTGTCTGTTTTGAAGACCCCTCTTCCCTCAGTACCCTTAGAGCTCATGAATCATTCAAGAGACTCCTGAAAAGATAACCAATGCAATACTTGTACCTTGTGTAAATAACCCCATCTTTCTGAGTGGTGTCATTTCTACATTTGATATGCCTGTATTTCTGTAGAATGTACATAGTTTAGGGGATTTTTTTTTTTTTTTGATTTTGTTGTTTTTTAGAAAAGTCAACCTGTCTGTTTTTATTTATTGCTTGAAAAAGATCATTTGAAGAAAAATAAATACATTTTCAACCACTTTTTTGTCTAGTCTTTCATTGAGAACCTATAGTTTCTCCGATGTGGAAGAGGAGCCATGAATAGCTGGGACCTTGAGCAATCCTTCTTCCCACTTGGTCTCTGCAGTGGAGACTGGAGATGGGCTGGTGGAAGGAGAGACCCTTGGACACTATCCTGAGAGGCAAGTGAGCAGACAGCTAAGCTCATTACTCCTCTAGCAGAGAGTCATAGAAACACAACAGAACAAGACAGGGAGTATCTTCCTCTGAGGACCTGCTGTGGAGAGCCAGGAGATGCAGATGAGCCAGATCTTCAGTGAGAGGCAAGCGGACAGCGCAAACAAGTGGGGTTACAATAGAAGAATGCGTACAGAATGAGGACCCAAGGGGGTTGACATCGGTGAGGACCCTTCCTTGTTATGTCATTTCACGAGGAAAGGCAGGAGGGTAAAGGAGAACAAAAGCAAGACGAGGGGCCAGGTTTATCAGTCTGATAGTGAAGACATTAAAGCTACCATGAGAGAAAAGCCCTCCCGACCTAATGGATTCTTTTTTTTCTCCCATATTTTATTTTTTTCCTAACCACACAACTTCAATAGGTACCCCTGTGCTGTCCCTCTTCTTCCCTTTCTCAGTCATCTCCCCCTTGTACTCTCCCCCCTTTCCCCCTTCTTTTCACCTCCTCTCTTCCTCCCCCCCCCTCTCCATGCCTCCCCCTTCCCTCTCATGCCCTGGAGCATTCTTTTGTATGAATGCCAAACCTCCAAGTCCTCCATCTTAGTGGGCTCCCTGTTATCATGACTGTTTAGTCCCTTGCCTCTAAGGATCCTACTGCTGGAGCCTTCTCCACTGTGATCCATGCTAGTCTCTGAGGGTCATTGACATGTCAGCCGTTGTGCAGATCACAAAATCCAATTCTGGCTACTGCAGCCCTAACTTGTGTGGAATATCTTGCATATCGTTGGTCCTCCCCATCTTTAGGCTCTTACAATCTTGCCACTCTCTCTTCCAAAAGGTTCCCTGAGCTTTAGGATGGGAAGAGATTTGGCTGGTCTGGTTCCAGGTGATTAATGTAGGGTCTTTGGTATTCTGAATTATGGTTTGTTGTTTTCAGTTTTGCTTTTCCTGCACTGCCCTTGGCTCCATCCTGATTGGTGTCCAAGGTCACCTCCTGAGGAGCAGGAATTTGCCCAGGTCCAAGTCCAGGGCAGAAAGCCTAATTGATTCTTAAAGACTCCACTTCCTAAACAACTTCATTGAGAGGTACATTTCCAGATGAGAGTTTTTGGGGACACACCATGGCAAGAAGGGAAGGATTTATGTCATCCGCATGGTCTGTCACAATAGTGATAATATTGTACTTTCTTCTTCTTCTTTTTTTTTTTTTTTTACAATTATTCTTTTTTGAAAAGACATTCTTAGTGGGTCAAAGACGTGATTCTCATTTCCAACCCTGGGGCTGGTGAGATGGCTCAGAGGGTAAGGAGCCTGTTCACAAATCTTGTGACTAGAGTTCATTGCCAGAAATCCACATGGTAGAAAGAGAAATGACTTCTGAAAGTTGCCCTCTGACCCACCTATGTGACATGGCATGCAGGGCATGCATGTGTCTTCTTTCTCTCTCAGCATGTCTGCATATTTTCTCTCCTCCCCTCTCTTTCTCATAAACAAAAGCAAACCAGTCAGTCCAGGGAGGTTGTGTGGGTTTGCCATGTCCTGATCCGCTCCTATTCAACCTCCTTCCAGCACAGTCCACTAGTCCTAATTATTATTCCTAGTGCCCATTATGCAAGAACTTGGTGTATAAGTTGTGTAAGTTGTCCCATGAGGCAGGTGAGCTCTGCTAGCCATTTTTCACTGGATCTCCTGGCTGCAGGGAGGTTTTGGCTCAGCTGATGTCTTCTGAAGATACCTTTACTTCTGAGGATGTACTGTGGACAGCCAGATGGAGATGAGTCAGATCTTCAGTGAGATGCCCAGCCCACATCGCAGACCAGGTGGTTGCAATGGAAGAATGGGTGCAAATGACCACCCAAGGCCAGCGTGGCTGGTTGGTGCTGTTGTCAGTGGACCGTGGTGACTTGAGAACTTCCACTGTCTCCGTTGTGCTGGCCTCAGAGGACCTTCACAGCACACCAAGTAAGTGTCCAGTGAATGAGAAGGGCGTCTTGCCCTTTGCCATCTTACTAAGTCACAGCATTCTGCCTGCCCACTCTGCTGCATCAGATGAAGGGTTCCAGGCCAATCTGATGCTTCTGAAGAGAAGCAGATCTATCTTACCTCTTGTGAGAATGTGACAACTTTTTTTTTGTAGATAGTTTTCGAAACAAACAATCTAGATAACTTGAGAATGCAGTTTTACCCTTAATCCAGAGAATTTGTCCAAAAATCTGAGATCTCGTCCAAGAACCAAAACTTCTTATGGTGTCTTAGCTTCACGGAGTAGGTCTTAAAAGTCCCCCCCCCCCCGCAGGTGGATCTGGGTGCACCTAATGTCGATGCCAAAGTTGTTCTTGAATTCTGCCTGTAATTCAAGAAAAGTGCATCAAATTGAGGCTATCAGAAAGTTTCCGCTTGAACTCTACACATGCTGCTGGTGACCATTCATCCCTGCTCTATAACAGACATTACTAATCAGTCACAGTCATTTCCCTGCTCTATAACAGACATTACTAATCAGTCACAGTCATTTCCCTGCTCTATAACAGACATTACTAATCAGTCACAGTCATTTTTTTCCTGGGCTAAGTCTGATAGCATTCTAGGAAGCCATCGCCACTTTGTTGGGAGTTTATTATTATATTATCTAGTATATTATTATATAGTATATATTGAGTATTATGCTGGATTCCACAGCATAGTTCATTTAATGTTCACAACAGCTAAGTAAGACTTAGGTCTTAAGATGATAATCCATTTTTTTTCCAGATGAGGAGAATGAGGCACAGAATAATCAAAAACTTAGTCGAGATAACAGGAGCTCCCTGGAAGAGTCCAGACTTGAGTCATATGTGCTGTCTTCTGTGTTGCTGACTCCCTTCAGAAGTGTCAAGACAGGTTTAACTGACATGAGAAATGCATGAAGGCAGAAAATTAAAAGTGCCGTGTAAGAAAATGGAGGGAGAAGGGGAGCTCAAAGCAAGTGCTTATTTCAGACATCCCCCCCACTAGAACTTACTTCATCTGCTTCGCACCTTCGTGTATCTCTATGCATCCCATGCGTTTCCTGCCGTTCCATGACACAGATACCAAGTGCATGACATGGAGAAAAAGTTATCTAGAGAGATATGAACGGGATCTTCCAATACCAGAATGCAAAGCTCCCCCCCCCATTCCCTGCCCCCCTGCTTGGAACAGCACACAAGGCCCGTGCCAGTGCCACCACCCAGGAATGGGCACAATGCCATGAGCCCTGCTTTGAAACTCCTTCCTTTACTTTTCTAAAGTCGCACTTGATGCTCTGAGAATAGGAAGGTTTGAACTGCGGTTTTCATCTAAGATGTTAAAAATAAGAATTTGGGGTCAGGGAAATGACTAAGTGGTTAAAGCACTTGCCATACAAGTGAATGATTTAAAATCCTCAGATTCCACATAAAATGCCAGGCGGACATGGCAGCCTGTCTACAATTCTAGCCCTGGAAGGTGGAACCTGAGAATCTCCAGAGCCATCTGGCTAGCCAGACTAATTGTAGCACCATGTTCTGGATTTAATTGGTGACTCAGGCTCAAAACAATAATGTGGAAAAGCAATGATGATTTCTGTTACCACGCCCAGACCTCCACATATTTGGTATTCACATGCACTCATCCATATAAACATACATGTACATGCATGCATGCATTCTAGACACACATGCACATGCAAAGAAAAAAATAAGGAGTATTATGCATGAAATGAGCACACATCTGCTGTCTCCCCATAATGGGTTTTGATAAGAACTGAATTGGATTACCCAATCTAGACCTCTGACTTACCACCTCATGAACCCTGAAGATCTATATCTACAGAGCAAATACCATACTATGTCACTCCCTAGTAGCAAGGTAAGGGAGAGGTACAGATTTCAAGACAGGAGGAATAAGAAAAATATGTTCATCTTGAGACACAGGAACTTCACTCAAATATATATATATCCCAAGGGATAGCCTAGGTCTGTCCAGTTGGATGGGCTGCTCAGGTGAGACAGACACCTGGTGTGGAGGGTACAGAGAGACAAGCAAAATCACTAAGAAACAAGGCAGGAAGGTCAGTCCATCCAAGCACTGTTCAGAGAAAAGTTGCATAGCTAAATGATCCTTAGAATTCAGGGTTCCACAAATGCTTGTTTTCTTCTCCTGCCACGGGAGCCATGTGTCAGGCAGTATGCACTTCTCTTCTGGAATGAGCAAAAAACTAACTGAAGCAGCACACACGGAAGAGGGCGTTCAGCCACTCAGCGAGGTACCTCCTTGTCATGGGCTCAGCCGAGTGGCCACTGGCCAATGTTGCTTCCCTGACTTTGCTGCTCATCCTTCAACAACAGTAATTTGAACTACAAATTCAGGCCTGTGGCTCAGGCCTATATTAATTGGCCTCAACTTATCCTCTTAGCCTCAGGTTGAGAGGGTCAGAATTGACCTGTTGGGCCACACTGTATATCAGCTGAAACTGGACTTTTATTGGATGGCTGAATGGCTGAGAAAGAATCACGCGCGTCTACTTATGGATGTACTTACCTTTTTTAACAAACATTTTACTTTTAGGGCAGGTTTAGATTCACAGCAAAACTGAGCAGAACTTCAGTTCTCAGCACTCCTCCCCCACCATGGCCACCCTGAACAATCAACATCTCTCACCATGGCAACACATCTGTTAGAATGGATCAGCCTACATTAACATGTGGTCATAAGCCTGTGCCCATAGCTGACATGAGGGTTCAGTCTTGATGTCATAAGAGTTTTGACAAATGTGCAGTGACATCACTCCATTGCATCATGTGATGTGGTTATATGACCCTTAAAAGTCTCTGCTCTTAGTCATCCTGATGAACTTTTCCTCTCCAGTTTTCTTTTTAAAAATATCACACAGTTGAAAACTGACTCATACTGCATGTAGTCTTTTCAGGTTGGCTTCCTTGCCAGTACTGAGAATTGAATGTAGGATCTTGTGCATGGGAGGCAAATGTTCTGCTACTGAGTTACACCTCCAGCCTCGGCAATTGCTTCTTTTATTTAGTAATATGTATTTATCTTCATAACTCCTCATGATTTGGTAGTTCATTTTGCTTAGGCTGTTGAATAATATCATTTTCACGATTTATCCGTTCTTCTATTGTAGGACATGTCGGTGACTTCTAAGTTTTTGGCCATTATGAATGAAACACATATAAATGCATGCAGGTTTTTGTACAGATGTTTTCAAATCAACACTAACTGATGAGGTTATGGCCATAAATTCCTGTAAAACTCTTCTGATTCCTGCCTTAATTTTTTGGATTTTGGATTTCTGCCTCAATTCTGTAACATGTGGTCTCTAATCCAGTTGAAAACTCTTGAGGCATTTCAGCCAGTCATACAGATGTGCTTCCTTTAACTGTGCTTTTTGTCTTGGGGAATGGAGGGAGTTTTCAAATTATAGATAGATAGATAGATATAGATATAGATGATATAGATATAGATATAGATAGATAGATTACTTACAAGCCAGTTCACTTAATTCTTCCAGAAACTCTATGAACTAGTGAGCACACTTGTTTGTAAGGGTGAGGACACTGAGGCACAGGGAAACTCTCCACACTCCGTGGACTCAAGGGCAGCACTATCCGTTGGGTTTCAGGCCTGCCTGTTGTGCTAAAATTCTTGTCATTTTGAACTTCTCCTGCTCTGCTTTTTTTCCTTCTAGTAAGGCAGAATAAAAAGACAGGGGAAATTAAGGGAACACAGAAAAAGGAAAAGAGAATCCTTATTTTCTTAGATTTTTTTTCTTGATGTCTGAGAGCTAAAATTTTTACACAAGGGACCAAATGGCTGTAAGGCTACACACAAAAAACTTGTTTAAGAAATGTGCAAATATTTTGAACAGAACTTAAAGACTTACAAATAAAGCTTATAGGCCACTTAAATAGCCGGTGGATCATGCTAAGAGCCAAAACTGGCCTTAAACCCTTGTGACCTTTGATTTTAACCTTATCAGTGCACTCATCCATAAACAGTATACCTTATAAACCACCTCACACTCTCATTTACAAAAGGAAATGCTTCTGGATAAGAACCAGGAAACCAACTTACTGCTTTTAGGTTTACTTGCTCTTTAGAAATCTGAGCACTGTATAGGCATGAAATCATTTCCAAAGGTATGGGTAAGAGACTTAGTGCCTTTTTTAATGCCTGCACTGCCTCAGTGATCTCCAGCCTTGTTTTATATTGATGTGTCCTGAAATTCTTTCCAGTGGCACCCAAGTCTGAGGGGAACTCCCCAGGCCACACGCACAGCCTGTAACTTTAAGTTGCATCTCCTGCTGCTTGTTGGCATTAGCTCTGCAAAAACTTACAGTGACATGATGCATTGTGCAAGTACAAGTACTAGGTAACTATTGGGGAGATAAGTCTTCCTACTTAGCAGGAAAGTAAGACTCCTTGGTGTTCCTTGATGTTCTACAGCAATTGGAAGGTCCGTGGCCGACTCTGGTTTCCTCTCTTGAGCCCCTGCATAATCCAGGAACTCATATCCATGGTTCCTCATTACTTTATGTTTTGTTTTGCTGCTGGATTTGTCTGTAGAATTATAAAGATGAATTGACCAGCTTTACAAATCACTCCAGGTGAGGAAGGAAAAGTATGTCAAGAGCCACAGTGTCAAATTTCTTAAAATTTTTTCTTTTTCTAGTTTTACAAATGAGTGGTTGCCCTTGCCTCTTCTCCTCCTTTTTACCCCCTCCCCACTTTCTCTCTCACCTTCTGCTTCTTTTACCAATCCATCCCTCTCCCTCCCACCCTCCTGTCTGTCTGCTTGTGTGGGCCCCAGGGTTCTCTTTGGGTTGTCTGCATTAGTATGAGTTCAGGCCTCTGTTGTAGATTATGTGGCCCTTCCCGGGTAGAACCACTGACAGGGGCACTCTCTTAACCTTAACTCTGGCCCCTAAGGTTCCACCCGCCTATAATTATTTCTCCTGAACCCTCGCTAGTTTATGGGGGAATGTTGATATGTCAGCCATTGTGCAGGTCTGGTGAGGGTAAGTTGCAGTGAGATCCTGGATATAGCAGCTGTCCTGACTGGAACGTTCTGGCTGGCAGTGGAATTTTCCACCTTTACATTCTTACTGTCCCCTCTTCTCTGAGCCTTCAGATGGGAAGAGATTTGGCTGGCTTGATTCTGGATGAGCGTTTTAGGGAGGCGGGTACTCCGCACTCTGGTTGGTGGTTGTCTATTTCACTGCTCTTTTATTGCTGTGCCTTCTGAATTTAGGTGTCGTGATCTGTTCTTTGTGAGTGTTGTAAGAGTTTCTGCTCGATTACATCAACCTGTTTAATGCTAGGATCCACTTATGAAGGAGAATACATAATGTTTGTTTTTCTGTGTCTGGGATATTTCACTCAGTATTCCTTTCCCTTCCATCCACTTGCTGGCAAATTCACTAGTTCATCTTTCCTGACAGCTGAAAAGTATTCCATTGTGTATAGGTACCACATTTTCATTAACCATTCACCAACTGTTGGACATCTAGGTTGAAGAACTGTATTATTAAATGTTAATAAAACAAAAACAGGTTACCTACCTACCGTCTTTGAAACTGTTGAGAAGTGCAGGTGGAAAATGGTCAAAATGTAGACATATACCTGCCTCCATTTCTTTTTTGATGTCCAAACCCTCAACCAGAAACCTCGGCAATCAGGCCCATTTGGTGGGAGTAGATGAGTCTATGTGTCTTGATTATTTCTAATATCGCTTTTAGCATGAAGGTCTTTTGTTTCCCACTGTATTATGATCATGAAGTAGGAAAAATGAACTAAGCCAATGATGAGGAGTTAAGTACTATATATAGGGCATGGTGGTGCTAACCTGGCCCACTGGGCCACAGCAACCAAATCACTGTGGGCAATGTACCAAAAAGCATGAGTCCTGCCCCTAGAGGCACTGCATAGATGATTGCTGTGTCCCACGTGCGTCAGAAGGTGGCAGAGAGATGAAATTATTTCTAGTGTTCTGACCTGTGGAGAGCTGAATGATTAATATCCTGACACAACCCACTGCCTGCCCAAACCTTGAATTCCACATCTGTGCACTCGCAATGTGAAGGCCTCTCACGAGGTAGGATCCAGGTACACACAACGTGGATGCCTCCGTGGATGGCCTCCTTGTGCTGGGGCTCTGGATATTCACAAGGTGCACGGCCTCCCGTGTGCTCACAAGTGAGATGCTCTCTTGCGGGCTGGGTGTCTGTGTGCCCATAGCAGGGACATCTCCCATGGCTGGGGCTCACCTGCCCAGTGGGTCAGGGTTCAGTATGCTTACATCATGAATTTAGTCTCATAGAAAATGCTACAAAACGGTTATTCTTCAGCTCTATCGTGTTTTTAACCATGTGGAATGGAAGCTCAATTGTAACTATCTACATCCTTAATTTTTTTTGTTGCTTACATATCATTTTATATTCTCCAATTAAAAAAATAGGACATAAAGGCAGGAGGTAGACATGCTAGGGAAACATCCAAAGAAAGCGTGAGAAGATCAAATGATCAATGATCAAAATGCACTGCTGACATGTATGAGATTGTAAAAGACTAAAAAAAATGTTAAGGGAGAGAAACCACCACTCGTTATGTTTGTAATTAAGAAGACGATATTAATAAAAATAATTAGAAAAATAAAAACCTTTGCTTCAAAAGTTAAAAAGACAAAGTCATGAGTAAGGTAAAAACGTTTTTCTCGCTGGGAATGTAGCTTGGTACAAAGCTTTACTGCACCATTTCTCCAAACTGGGTACCAAGAAAATGCTCATCTATTTCTATAGGACTTGCTTTTGTTGTAACTTCCTTTATAAAATAGTTTGGCAAGTGATTTATTACCCACCCCTCCCTGCTAAGCCACTATCCACAGTGGGTGAAGCTCAAAAGCAAGATTACTTCTGTATGACAAAGCAAATCAAGTTGTAAAAGCTCCAAGCTATTGCTGGTTTATTCTGTACTTGCCATCTGTGTGTAATTCTGATTGAGTCTATTTTCCAACACAACGGTAACCAAAGGGGAGTGTTGGTTTCTTGCAGCATTTTGAATCTGATCTTCTTGGGCAACACTGATGACATCAAATGTGGTGGCACCAACTGTGTGATTGATTCCTACATACGTACCCAAACATTAGACAGTCAGGGGTTGTATACAGCAGCTGGAGCCCGAGTTTTACAGTTGTAAGGATTCTGATATACGGATTATTTTACCGCTTTGTAAATTCTATGTATTTGTGGAGCTCAAAAAACAAATTTTTGAGGGCTGTTCAATGAGCGATGACGTGCACAAAGCGCCTGTGGAGACAAAGGCCACAACTGAAAGAAGTCCCACGCTAACTGTTCAAGCCAGTCATTTGGACCTGACTCCTAGTGTCCCTGAGAACCCAAACCCTAATGACCCATGGCACCTTACAAAAAAGGTCAGCCTCAGGAAAAAAACTACTGTAAAATTTACTATTTAGTCAGACAACAAAATGTCCATCTGTTTCCCCGGTACGTTATAAAGAACTTAAACATATTCCTTAAGAGGCACAATCAGCTTTGGGAGTTCACCTGCTACCTCCTGCAGAGTATTTTAATAAATTCTTTATCCAATTATGTCTTTAATGAATTATTTTGCCAACAGTATCACTAGTCCTCCACACACCATTCTACATAGCAGTACCAACACATCTTATAGGTTCAATAATAGTTGTTGCAGTCTTTCCAAGTACTTATTTCCACATCTGCTTGTGATTCTCACAATCTCTGATAAAGATATTACAGATAAAATTCTGTAATCTCCAAATTTACTACCTAATGACTAGAAAACACCAAGGGTAAGAAACAAAAAGAAAAAAAAAAGTCTTGCTTTGTGTTTCAAACACTGTGCTCCAAATTTCTTGAGGCGGAGTGTCTCTCTACACAAGCTAGGATATATTGACACTTAGAATTCTCCTGTGTTAGCCTTCTGCGTGCTGGGATTATAGTCTATGGCACCATAACCAGCTATGCTAATCTTTAATATTTACCATGGTCTGCCAAGGTAATTCAGGAGGTGACATAGTAAAGCCCTGGGTAGCTGGGAGGGCCTGCAAGCTGCTGTCAAGGTGTGAGGGCTGACTCCACACCCATGGGCCACCCCTAGTGTAAGAGACCTTTCTGAAGGAACTACGTCTTGGTGCTGCTGTTGTACGGTTGAAACTCTCAAAGAGGCTTAGAGGTAAGGACAAGGAACTTCAAACCCAGATCTCACTAGGAAGAATTGTTCGGTGAGTTATATTTTTAGGTCAGAATGTTGGGAAGATCAGGCTGATGTGAACAAAACAAGACAAAATAAAAACACTTAAGCGCTGAATGCTACACAGTGTTTAAAAATGCCTTTATTGAATATTAACCCATTACAGGTACTGTAAGTTAGACATTAAGCCAAAGCACAATTACAGGTTAAATATAATCACAGAGATGTTTTAAATAGAAACCCACCATTTAGGCTGGTTAAGTTCTTCGATGCCCTCTTTCAGAAATAAGTAGAAGGTGAGAGAAAAGGTCTTCCATTCCAGGCGGAAGGTAGAAAGACTAGAGGAACTGACATGCTTGTGAGCATCTTTTCATGATCAAATTGCCAGGGCTGCCATACTTAGAAAAAGAAAAGAAAGCAAAAACCTAATCTATTAGCTAAAATCTGAATTTCAGATATATAATGAACGAATGCCTTTTTAAAAAATATAAGATATTCCAAATAGTGCATGAAACATACTGAAGCTAAAAAACTGTCTGAAATTCAAATCTAACTGGGCATCTTGTATATTGTCTGACAATTCTAGATAGACAAATGCAAAAAAGAAAAGGGTGGGATTGGAATGCCCTGCCCTGGTGGGTCACACACAGGGAGCCTAAAAATAAAAAGAACACTAACAACAAACCAAAGGTCCACTACACTGGTTACTTATACAGACTAACATCACAATAAGAAAATACAATTACTATTTATTTCAAATGTTGTTGCCAGGAAACATTCTAGATTTCTTCAAGGCTGGTTTTGTAAATTTTTTTTTTTTGAGAAACATTGCTATAATCAAAGTACCTTTATTTTTGTAGGTATCAAAGACAAGTACTAATGCCAAGCAAAGATGAGCTAAGAACAATGGAGGCGAAGGGCTTAAAGACTGTGCAACGAGCTCATTGGTTATGTTGCCAAGGCCACCTGCTGGCTCTAGGCTGTTAGCCTAGATTTCATTGGTTCCTTTCTTAACTGTGGTGTTTTCTAGCTTTCATTGACTGTTGGGAGGAGCACAGGAATAGACACCCCATTATGAAATCTGAACCAACAAAGACGTTCAGGGTTGCTTGAGGAAAAGGGTAGACAGACAGCAAAACACTGAATTCTGGAGGAAGAGTGGAAACTCCTTGAAAAGGTGCGGGTAAGATGGAGACAACAGGTTAAGCAGGAAGGCGGACAAGAGAGAAAAGGGTGGAAATGTAGTCATTTCTATGGTATAAATGTCATCTCAAAGGAGTTTCACAGAACTCTCCAGTAGAAGTATAAAACTGGTCATACCACAAACACATCTGCTCTTGCACAGTATACAAAAATCTTCAGCTTCCTACAGCTTTTAGGTTTGCTGCATATAGTATATACTTTAAAATGATTAAAAAACAACTTAGTCATTATGCATACTCTACAGGGTATTACATACTGCATATCCCCACATACACAGGTCAAGAGGCTTTGAAATCCTTCCAGCATTTCCCCAACAAGAACATCTAATAGCTGAGGAGCGTCACAGAGAACAACTAAAATGGACTGACTGCCTCACTCTACTTGTGGGTGAGGGAGAATTCCCTTTGAAACGTACCTTGGAAAATACACTTCCATGTATGAGCTCTAGAGACATGCCCAATTCACACCTTTCAAACACTAAGAAATGGAATTTTGTTTCATTAGAGAGTAGAAAAGGTTAAAAAGTTTTTGCCACAGTTAAGGCTTTGTTAACGACAAAACTAATTTTATCACTGTAGAATGTTATTAGTTGTCCAAAGGAGCCTCACTTTTTTGAGTGGTTTTTGTTGTTAATGATTTTCCTTGCCATAGGCTAGATATATCTGATGCTAGCTCAAACATTACCTTTACAATTTTGTCATTGAATATTCAGCTAGTCTTTAAACTTCAGACACAAGAAAGCCTACTTTAAGGTCAGTCTTGAATATCTGCTGAGTGACTGAAAGATCTATAGCTCTCTGCGAGATAATTAGCTTGACAGGAGACAGTAAGAAGGCTGTTTATCACAGCTGTCACAGATAGGGTCTGGGCTCATGGGGAAGGGTGCTTATAAAAAACACACCACTTCTTCTTGCAAGGCCGTCTGAAGGAGCCAAATAATGCATGTGCTTAGGGAATATACTGAAATACAGAACAAAACAAACTAGACAACTCACTACACTCTAATAATGTGTTTCCCAGCATGAACTATGTTTTATTTTTGTACAATATCTAGGATAATAAATGTTACTTGTTTGCCCTAGTCAAACATTTCTCTATATGGTCCAAATGAGCTTTGCTATTTTGACAGTAAAAAGAAATTAGTAACATCAGGCTTGAAGGAGCACAAGGATGCTTTTATGAAAACTCTTAATACATTACTCTGCTTATGCTGTTGAAGTTCTAAACCCTGTGAAGGAGGGAAAATTAGAATCCTGGCAGTACTGCTATTATTCTGCCTAGAATTAAAATGCTGGGTTTCATGCTGCCGCTTGTTAGTAAACTGATAGTATCTTTTGAGCAGAGAGCATGTGCAGCCCAAACCCAGTTCTGGTTGTATGAAAATGGGAGTGCCATCCAGATTTTTTTTGCAGGACTTATGATGAAGAGGAAGATGAGTGGCTCAGACATTGTTTCTAAGAGTAGACTAGCAATCTAGGCAAAAGTGAAGGTAAAGTACAATGAGAACTATCCAAAGTACTTAATTTAAGTCCAGGTTGAATACCCAGCTGGCCCAAACCCGTAAACTGGCACCATCAGGTCTAGGGAAGCCCTTAGAAATGAAGCTGTCAAAGATGCCTGTGTTTTCTTGGTACTCTGTTTAGGAAGAGGAGTAGCCATTTCAAGGAAGTCTCAAATCTACTAATATTTCTAAATAATGCACTACAAGAAACCAAACAGATTTCAGCCTCATGCCATGCTTTTATATTCCAGAGGGTTCTTCATTTTTCACATCGCTATAAAAGGAAATTCCCAATGTAACCAACCATTTACTAACTTTGAGCACACCCAGGTTGACCTTCGGTTTTCAAACTCTGAAAATATCTACTTGGTTCCTATGCTAAACCATTAATCCACTATTTAACAGATATTATATGCATATTCTGTTAAGAGCAACTACATACTTGAATCATAAGACCAGAAGCACTGTGAATGTCTTCCTTATGCAGTGCCATTATGTCACATGCAGACATACAGTACTTAGTTTAAATAGCAAACCATAGTTAGCTTTTCATGTGTAAGATCTGAGTTTAAAACTGGAATATCCATTAATCTAGTTAGTATGATGGAAACGGCACGATATACAACCACAGTGAGATAGTGGCTTATCTTTTAATGAAATTACAAAACTTTCTGTATCTATACCATATTAATTTTTTTACTTAACTAAAGATCACAGCTGTGTCTAGCATTTTAACTATGTCAAGAGTGGGGGCAGGTAATACACATTTCACAGCTACTGAAACTACAGAGATGGCAATTCCTTCAACCCTCAACACAGCAAAAAAGAAAGGAGAAAAAAAGCTCTCTGAATGGTGATCAAATTTTGAAGTTTTATATGGAATTCTAGTTGTTCTTAAACACACAACTAGTTCAAGACAGAACTAACCAAGCAAACACTATGGCTAATTTTGATTTAATTTAAGGACTTATGCAAAAGTAAAGTACAAAATTTAAACTAGTTCTAGCACTTTGGGAAAAGGAGAAAAAAAAGCAAAAATGTCTATTTTGAGAGCCTAGGAAACAACAGAGGTCTCAGATTAACCAGCTTGCATTAAGAAAACAACAGCAAAAGAAAAAACAAAGCAAAATTCAAATTAGTTTTCAGGACTTAAAATTCAAATGGCAAGTGTGTGTCGTTCTGGTTTCCATTGTTCTGCTTAGGTTACTTTCGTTTGAGGTTGGGTAGATCAATCGCATGTGGAGTACGTAAACAGCGCTCACACCAATGCCCACGCGAGGAACAGGACAGGCATCAGGACTGGAAAGGGACACTTTCCTGTTGGTATCAATGTGCACTTGGCAAATCCTGATTAAAGAAACAGTGCTTTCTCAAAGAAAAAGGATGGCATTTCTCTAAAAAAATAAGTGAAAGGGCTTTGGTTTCGATTTTTGATTTTCTTTTCTAAATATATTAAAAAGTTTGAAGAAGTGGTTCAAAACTTTAGTGTAGGGTCTTTATAAATAACTGGAAGCATACTATTCAAAATAAACTCCGAATCTGGAGTAAATAAAAATGCCTTGCCTTTGTGTATATCTATTTTATTACACAGGGTTTGAAGTCTAGCTCTTAACTAAAGAGAGAGGAAAGTAATACCTTGGGGACCCTAAGAAAGTACAATATAGTTCCACTGACTTTGGAAGTAAGGCAGCTAATTTTAGGGGTGAACATTCTGGCAGTCCAGATCAAGCGACGTATTCACTGAGGTGCCCTAATCTTCTCGGGCTGCGAGACTGAGCCACTGACCCTTCTCAGTGGCTCCTGCGGCTTTGCTCTTCCCTGGGCAGGGGAAGCAGAATCACAATTGCATCCTGCAAATATGTCCTTGGAAGGGCTCTGCTGGGATCTCTAGCATGGTCCTGAGCACTCTGCGGTATTGGAAGGAGCAGGTGGCCCCCCAGCTCTGACTTGTCTCAGTTTGGGTTACCTAAGTCAAAGCGTTTGGACCGTCCTTTGTGAGCTGGGCCAGTTATAAAAGGAAACCCAAACTTGATGCTTTTTCATTTTCATCTCTACGTCCACAGGAAGCAGAAGCAGATATACAAAACCTAACAAGAGCAAAGCGGAGACAGCATCTCGCTCATCCAGAAACTTGGGTTGTGTTAATAATTTTAGTCAGTGTGACTTTGTGCAAAATATCCTTACAAAGACTCTGGCTCATTTTCTAAATAACAAAAAATAAAGTAACAACAACAATAAAAAGCGCCAATGGTGCTTGTTGTGGAACGATTACACAAGGAGCCTGGCACGTGTGCCTATCTGCTACACACGTGACACACAGCAAAGCAAATGTAGTGTGTGAACCATGAAAATCTGCAATGTACTGAGTGTTTCCTTTTTTACCATTTCTAAGTCTCGATCAGAGCGACCCTGTTTTAGAAATGGTAACTGGCATGAAAATGAGCCGAGTCGTATTCAAGGCCACCCTGTAGACACTCCGCGAGAGCAGCGGGAGAGGACCAGGAAGGTGCTAGTCGTCACTAGGGCGATGCTTCCTACCGGACACACAGCTTATTTCTAGGCTGTCGGGGGTTTATGGAATATTGATTTTTGTTGTTAGAAACAATCTATGTAATCCAGTCTCAGGCTTGAATGCGATCTGGCCTTTACCAGTGAGCATTCACTAGGTCTTCTGTTCTGCGGCTGTTGTGGTCTGTGAAGGAGCTTCTGGCTTCATGATCTGATAGGTGATGAGATACTCTGGATATGCCTGGAAAGGACAAAAAATCACAGTAGGAGAGCCTTATCTATCGAGGCTTCAAAGGGTCAGAAGTATACTGAGAGCAGTAAGGGTGCAATTATCAATGGGGGGGGGATCGACCTACTCATTTGCATATAAATATGGGCACATTCTACAATCTGGAAGGTTATTTCATGGTGTGTCTACTTTTAATTTATTTCATTTTTTATAGTGCTAGGCTTCCTCCTATTTCTTCTTTGAATACTGCAAGTATTCACTCCATTTATTCCCTTATTAGAAAGTTTCATAAATAGGAATAGCAAGGCCCAAAATAGCTCTGATATCTTTCTTCTTCATTTCACATAGCATGTGGTCAGTAATTCTGTTAAGTGAAACAAGAGCTCTAGTCTACCATAGAAAATGTTGTAACCTACTCTATATTATAGTTAGAATGAGTAAGGTATTAAATTTCAGAGCCACTAGGCATAATTTTATTGTTGCTTGTCTGAAAAAGTATTTCATACATCCCAGACTCATCTAAAACTTGCTCTGTAACCAAAGTTAGCATCGAAACCGACCTTCTGTCCCTGCTGCCCATGTACTAGAATCACCATACCTGGCTTAGGGGGATTTTAATAAATGATTAGACATTGGCCTCCCTCACTAATTTTTCTCATTGTCTCTTCTTGGAGTTAGTACAACAGAAGGCTCAATATCCAGATGATTAGAGTATTTCCAGAAGAGAAGTGAGTAAGGGAAGACAGACCAGAAGAAGTCGTTAAGTCTTAACCAGAAATCACTCTAAAGACAACAACCATAGTTTATATACACATAGGAATTCTTCGACTCAAAATGACAACAAACTCAGTATTTCAGATTGGACTGTAGTAAGAAACAATACCCCTCAATGAGCAAAGGGTTTGGGGCCAAATAGAACTGACTGAATGCTGACCTACAATTACTTGCATACAGATATATAAGAGAAAAGAAATTATCAAGGATAAGAAAAAAAAACTAGATTGCTGACTATTTAAAATACAAAAATCTGTATTTTATTCACTGAAATTTATCTTTGTAATTAGCATACTTTTATTTGTGTCTTGGCTTTCCTCATCTATAAATGGGACCAGTAATATTAGTTTTTCTTTTGTGAGAATTAAATGCCAAGCTTTAAAAGTAAGCTTGACACAACAAAAATCCATTATTTGTTGGTTACTCTTAATTCTCTTATCATCTACTTAGTACCTCCTAAAAGCTCTCAAGGCTTTAAAATTACAATACATAAAAATGTTTTAAAAAGTCTGTTTATAGACATGTTAGGAGCCATTATCATATGAGAAAGATCACATGACCTGAAAAGCCCAATGTAAGTATTATTCAGTCCTTTAAAGAAAAGTCAATCACTGATTTAAACGATATTGCAATACTCCTTTCAAATTCCTGGTTCCATCAGTACTATACCTACTTGGAAGAACCTAGAGCAGCATGAAAACCCACGCTGCCCCTTTTTCACATTGTAACTTGATAAACAGAAAACTAGCGGGTTGTGTGTATCAAAGAATCATTGTGAAATCTTCATGTGTACCTTCTGTAACAATTCATTAGTAGTAGGCATTTCATTAAATGGCTGCCTACCTATTATATAGGGATGTTTAGTAATTGAGCAATGTTCATTTGCTGAGAAACATACCTGCTCTCCTCTGTAGATGACGTATTCAGCATATGCCAGTCCATTGACGCTTGGTCTACCAATGACTGAGTGATGTCCTGGAGGGGCATGGGCCATTTTCATGGTGCTGAATTGCAAGAAGGATTTTCCAAGGGTCACTCTACAGAAAAGCATTTGTCTAAAGAAGGAAGGAAAGCAGGATCTTAAAGGAAGCTTTAAAACTTAGAACTACTAGATTTAAAGAAAAAATGAATACAAAGCAAGCTAATCTAAATTTGATGTGCTGACTTACTAGTCAACAATCACTAGGCTCAATAGTTATACTGACACTTTAGGAGCAGCTTGGGAATCAGTCACAGAAAACACCTGGCATAATATTGTGCCTCCTAGAAAAAGACATGACAGAAAGTGAGGTTCTGCATGCATGGATGGGTAGGATATATAAACAAATAAACAAAAAACAAACAGATAGAGGCAGCATCTGAAATTAAGATGAGGTTTATTCCTCCTGGGAAAATTAGGGTAAGAGAAACAGTAATAAAAGTAGCTCGTGAACAAAAATACTCAGCTTAAATATATGGCTGGAAGTCATAATACCTGGGTGCAATCTGTATTGAGGCAGATGACAGAAGCATAGAGGGTGAGAACAAAAGAGTGCGAAGAAATCCCACCAAGCTAAGAACTACAGCCATTTGTCAAATCCAGCAGGCATGTGCGAGTTTCAAATGTGATTCTTTGGGATAAAGTCACACATTCCCTTATATGCAGTCTATGGCAGCTTCTGTACTCCAAGGTCTGAGAGGCTGAGTCTGTGACAAGGACTGCATGACTGACAAAGTCCAATGTAATTACTATTCAGTCCTTTAAAGAAAAAGCCATCCACTAATTTAAACAATAAATATTTTAAGTAATCTACTGCTAAATATGATTTTTCAATCAAATAATTTGTTCTTAAAAAATGAAGGTGATCTTGTGTTGTGACCAATTACAGATATTAGGAGCAAACTAAGATTTATTCTGGACTAACTTAGCTTAAGTAGGCACTGTGTAAAGACTGGCTTTTCCAGCTGGATGCCCTCTGAGAAAAGGCTTAGTATCAGTTGAATTTTCTTACAGGTCTCAGAGGAAACAAAGGGTGTTGTTCTACATTAAGGAGACTTTGTGAACTCTATCTTGGCATTGTGGCAGTCGTATGCTGTCATAGATCCTGTACATTCCCAGCCTATTATATGACAAAACACTGGACCTGACAGGTCCTGGCTTCTTGCTTTTGGTCCAGGACTTTCTTGTTGGCAGAAGACAACAAGGGACCTATCCAGACAGTGCAAGGACAGGTGGACAGCACTTGCTCAAGTCTGCACACTGGCTTGCATTATAAAATGTGACAGCCAAAAAATACAGCAGTACTGAAGCTCTTGGGGGCAAATGTTAGTCAAAGTAAGATAGGAGCCAGCAGGTGAATTCAACCCTTTGTTCATTCATCTCTACTGTTCTAAGATGCAGAAGTTATTGCAGTTTCTCTGAAGATGTCTTGTTGGCTGAACAATCAACTGTAATTGTTATGAACTGTGATCAGCTAGCTCACTGATACCCATCACCGTGTTTGCTCTGCCTCCTTCGCCATTGTATGTATTTCATATGAACCTGCATGTTTAATTTTACTGTGTGCTCATGAATTCCACCTAGGATCATTTTTATTGCTCATTTGGTCTGCACAGAAGTTATGGCACACTACAGATCCTTAGGAATCTCTGTGTTTTTAACCACAGAGAGAGAGAGAGAGAGAGAGAGAGAGAGAGAGAGAGAGAGAGAGAGAGGGGAATATGTGTATGTGTGTATGTTTGTGTGTGTGCATGTACATACATGGGTGGGTACAATTGTTATGGAGTCTGGAGGTCAACATCTGGGATCAACATCCATTGTCTTTCTGCCAGGGTCTCTGCTGAGCCTGGTGCTCACTCATTATATGTGTATGTGGCCAGCAAGTTTTAGGGCTGCTCCTGTTTCCACCTCTCCAGTGCTGGAATTACATGTGTGTATGTTTCTTGCTCGGCTTTTTACTCAGGTGCTGCAGATCTACTGACCCAGCCTCTAACCGACAGAGTTCTTAAGGAGTTTCCTTATAAATTGTTGATGACTAGGATATTATAAAATTAGAGCTAAGTTTTAAGGCCAATAATAAAGAATTTCAAGGCTACATTTTCTTAAGGTCTTAACTGAATCGTAATTTGACTTCATGAAAACAATGCATCTGAGTAGTTTAAAAATGTAATAATCTTAATCTTCGTAAAATATATTTCTTTTTACTTTTTTCCATTGTTAGGGAAGGAAATACTGTTTTATTCACTGATGTCGGAGGAAGTAGAATATTACTTTCTCCAACTTTTAAACTGTAAAATTTCTTTAACAAAGTGGTATTTCATTCACTTGTTATTTACTCAAAAAGTATTTTGTTCCAAGCCAGACTTTCCAAGGCAAATTATAAATCCTGATTTAAAAGAAAAAATTGCTACCAATATCAGAAAAACAAATTGAGATTTTAATTTTCTCATTTATACAAGTTGTTTTCAGATGTGAGGAAGGCTAGAGGATTTTGCTTTTACAGAAATCATTTATTTTTTTTTTAGTTCTGACTCTGCTGCAAGGCAAATGAAGAGAAAGAAAGCCTAGCTGTAGACAGTTTCATTATGACCTATATGTGGTTGACAGGTCTTCTGTCACTCTCTTAATCATGGGTACTAGCACTACAGTTTCTGCTGAGGGAGAGGGGGCCACAATGTCTGGAGGTGGCATCCCATGATCTGGCGATGCTCCTGTTGGGACTGAGGTTGACTAGAACTGCTACAGAAGCTGAGAGGGGCAGCTTTGCCCCAAATTAGGATGCTCACCTGTGACATATATAACATGACCTGTCTTTGTGAGTGGGACAGCCTGTCCCTCCGCCAATTCCATAAACATACTGGTTGCTTTTTGAGGAGTTCTCAGCAAAATAAATTCCAGCTCCAAACATTCCTCCTATGTATGCATGTCGCTCATCAAATCCTTTATGAATAATGGCATTAATGAAAGGAGAGCCTAAAAATAAAATGGAAGGAAGATTAGTTTTGAACATGCTTCTGAAATCAATCAGCTGTATACTGTTTTCACCGAACTGATAAATAGTATTTCAAATATAGATGACAAGTGTTTGTCAAGCATGAATGTTAGCAGGATTTTGCATATGGCAAGAAATTCTAGATAGAAAAATACAGCATGGCTTTAAAAGTACAGACAAATTCTGCACATGACATACTAATCTAATCATATAATAAAATGCAAAAAATACTAGGTGGCTCAACTTCCAATATAACGTCAGAAACAAAAAGCATTTTCATTGTACATACTTGGAGATGTATAAACAATGAAATGGAAAGCTTACAATTCTTTGGGAAAAAAAAAAGGAAGAACAAGCCACTGGATGCACTCCTATCACGTGGGCTCATCGCTGCACTGACGTGCCAAGGCTGGGAGGATAGGGAGCAGCCGCAGCGCTCACGGTGGAATAGCACAGGGGGCACTCGCCGTGGAATAGCACAGGGGGCACTCGCCGTGGAATAGCACAGGGGGCACTCGCCGTGGAATAGCACAGGGGGCACTCGCCGTGGAATAGCACAGGGGGCACTCGCCGTGGACTAGCAGGGAGCACTCACCATGGAATAGCGGGGAGCACTCACCGTGGAATAGCATGCGCTCGTTGTGGTGATTGTGATTCTCTTCCGACACCTCTTTTTGTCTGTGACAGAATCTCTCTCTCAACTTCTTGTTGACAACTTTTTGAATCTTTACAAAGGAAGGAAGGAAGGAAGGAGGACAATTAGCAAAATGACAAGATTTCCAAATGGGTCCAATTGTTTTGTTTAACACATTACATAAGAGTAGATAAAGTCACCGCATCAATAGATTCAGTTCATATCGACCTTTTTTTAAAAGAGTATTAAGGCAGTTTTATTAGCGGAAATGGACATGGAATCTGACGGGAAAGGGAGCAGAAAAGAACTCATATGCTCCAGACATGGAATTCATGATGGATAAAGAAGCCAGAAAAGAACTTACAGATATGGAGTCCATAAGGGACAAGTGAACTAAAAAGAACTCATGGACTCCAGACATGGGAATTCGTGAGGGGCAAGTGAACCCTCATATCTATGTTTAAGTAACACAACTGTTAAAGTTTTAGCTGTTCCGTATTCTGTATGTGTGTTGCATGGATGTATATGCAAATGTATGTGAGGAGGACAGAAATTGACAGGTCTTTATTACTTTCCACCTCATTTTTTGAGACACTTGACTCTGAGCTTACTGATGGCTTGGCTAGACTACATGAGCAGTGAGTAGTGAGCTTCTATCTTCATGTACCAGACATGGGATGTCACACCCCGCTTGGGATTTGAACTCAGAGCTTATGCTAGCATAGCAAACATTTTACCATTGAGCTATCTCCTCAGTCCTTATACTGTATTAAAAAAATCAAAACAAACAAAGAGAAACTAACAACAAAACCCTCCAACTTATTTTGATAATTGGGTTATTTTGATAATTGGAGTACAACTTCACAAATCTGTTAACTGCAACAGTTCTGCCAATTCTTTATATATTTTCATGATACCATCCGAAAGAAGCATCAACAGTCACTCTGATGAAATCATTACTGCCTCAGGAAGCTTGACAACCCAGGCCTTAGATGCTACCTTCAAATGGTGAAAACAATTATTGTTAGCTTAGCATTAAGCCTTGTGGCCCATCCTTCTATGTTTTCAAGGTGCCTGCACTTCTACTTATGTATGGTCTAGAGTGTCTCAGGTTACATTATGGTAAGAATAGTTGGTTTCAACACAACAGGTAATAATTTTTTTGAGTGTTTAGATTTGACATTTTGGGCCCTTCCCCCACTCCGCCGTCCGGGACGAGCGCGCGTGGTCCAGCCGGGCCTCACCTCGACCTAGGTAAGCTCCGTCCCGGCCCACCCTCAGAACCCCAGGCCAAATAATTCAGTTTAGTGTAAAATACACAGAAATTGAAAGAACATCTTAAGAGTTAAAACGACAATGCCAAAGTCAAAGTGCAAATCCATGAGAAACAACACTCAAGTAAACAAATCTCTCACTGAAGGAATTAATCCCATAATGTTAGACTCCAACAAGAACAAACCCATGGAAAATGGCCATGAAAGCCTGACCCAGGATAACGACTTTCAAAATATGATCATTACCATGTTCAATACTATGAAAGAGGAAATCCGGGAGGAATTAAATAATCGAATCAATCGCTTTGAAGAGGAACACAACAGACACTTGGAGGAATTGAGAAAAACAGTGCAAGAAACAAAAACTGGCATAGAGCAGTTAAAACAGACTCAAGCAGAGTTTAAAACTGAGCTAAAAGACAACCCAGAACTCCACAGAGAGTCTTATCAGCAGAACTAACAAAGCAGAAAACAGAATTTCAGACCTTGAAGATAAAGTGGGAGTGTTAACCAGCTCAATGGAAGAGGTTGTTAAAGCTAAAAAGATACTTGAGAGAAATATCCAGGAGATATGGGACACACTGAAGAAGCCCTAACATGCATATTCATGGAATACCAGAGCAAGAATCTCAAAATACCACCCCTGAGGAAATTTTTCAAACGATCATCAAGGAAAACTTTCCTCATCTAAAAAAAGAGAGGCCCATACATATACGAGATGCATTCTGCACCCCAAACAGATATGACCAAAACAGAAGCTCTCCACGGCAAATAATAGTTAAAACACTCCATATTTAAGATAAAGAACTGGTGCTTAGAGCTTCAAGGGAGAAAAAACAAGTCACTTTTAAAGGTAAACCTATTGAAATAACAAATGACTTCTCAGTCGAAACAGTAAAAGCAAGAAGAACTTGGAGAGACATACTTCAAGTATTGAATGAGCAAAAATGTCAACCCAGGCTGATTTACCCTGCAAAACTATCCGTCATGATCGAGGGAGAAAGAAAAATCTTCCAGCACAAAGACAACTTGAAGGGATACATGTCCACCAAACCAGGCCTTCAAAAAATGCTAGAAATGATACTCAAGCTTGAAGAAAAAAACAGGCATATCCAGGAGAACAGAAGGAAAGTATAACACCATTAAAAGCGAAACAATATACTTATAAAAACTACTAAACATAATAAATGTCTGGAATTAAAAATAGTTTCTCCATTATAACACTAAATGTTAATGGAATTAACTCACCAATCAAGAGACACAGATTACAAACTTGGATTAAAAATCACAATCCATCAATCTGCTGCCTGCAGGAAACCCATCTCACCACAAAAGATAGGCATGCCCTAAAAATAAAAGGCTGGTCAACAATTCTACAAGCTAATGGAAGCAGAAAACAGGGAAGGGGTAGCCATTATGATATCAGACAAAGTGGATTTCAAACCAAAGAAAATTATAAGAGACATGGATGGATACTACATTTTAGTCACAGGTACAATTTACCAGGAAGACTTCACAATACTGAACATATATGCACCCAATATGGGCCCCTCCACATTCATTAAGAAAACCCTACAGCATCTAAAGCAAGAAATCAATCCCCAAACGATAATTCTTGGGGACTTCAACACCACCCTCTCAACATGGGATAGATCAACAGGTCAAAAGCTTAACAGAGACACTTTGGAACTTAATCAAACCCTTAAAGAAATGGACCTTACAGATCTCTATCGAACTTTTCACCCACGCACCAAAGAATACACATTTTTCTCAGCAGCACATGGAACTTTCTCCAAAATAGATCACATATTGGGCCACAAAACAAATCTACACATATATAAAAAAGTTGAAATTCTAACCTGTGCCCTATCAGACCACCATGGCCTAAAGCTGGACATCCACAACACAACAAACAAGAGAAAATACACTAACTCCTGGAAACTTAACAATATGATGGTGAATGAGACCTGGATTCAGAAAGAAATTAAAAAGGAAATTCAAGATTTCCTGAAAGCGAATGATAATGAGAATACAACTTACCAAAATCTCTGGGACACAATGAAAGCTGTTCTAAGAGGTAAGTTCATAGCTCTTAATGCCTACATCATTAGGCATTAATAAACAACTTAACAATGCAGCTTAAAGCTTTAGAGAAACTAGAGCAATCTGATCCTAAAAGTAGTAGAAGAGAGGAGATTAGCAAAATAAGGGGAGAAATATCTGAAATCGCGATTAAGAAAATGATACAGAAAATCAACCAGTCGAAAAGCTGTTTCTTTGAAAAAAATCAATAAGATTGATACACCCCTAACTAAATTAACCAAAAGCAAGAGAGAGAAAACCCAAATTAACAAAATCAGAAATGAACATGGAGTTATCACTACTGATACCCAAGAAATCCAGAGAATTATAACATCATATTTCAAAAACTTATACTCTGTGAAGTTTGACAACACAAAAGAGATGGATGAATTTCTAAGTAAACACAACTTACCTAAATTGAATCAGGAAGTTGTGAATTATTTAAATAGTCCTATAACATATAAGGAAATTGAGGAAGTAATCTTGAATCTTCCCACCAAAAAATGTCCTGGACCAGATGGATTCAGCACAGAGTTCTACCAGACATTTAAGGAGTGAATAACACCAATACTCCTTAAACTGTTCCATCAAATAGCAAAGGAAGGAACACTACCAAATTCCTTCTATGAAGCTAATATCGTTTTAATCCCAAAACCTAATAAAGATTCACTTAAAAAAGAAATCTATAGGGGCTGGAGAGGTGGCTCAGGGGTTAAGCCTCTACCTTGCAGGCGGAAGGTCCTGAGTTAGGATCCTAGACCCCATATATAGACGCTGGGCGGAAGCGGGGGCAGCCTGCGTTTCTGGTCCTGGTAGGGCGGAGCCTGTGAATCCCCGGGCAGAGTAAACAAGGAGGAGGCGGTCCATGGTGGTTCCCGAATTCGTCCGTGGTTCTACACACACATACACGCATACACGCACACACATACATACACGCACACACATACATACACGCACACACACACATACACGCGCACAATTGAATAAATAATAAAAAAATTAAAAAAAAAGAAAACTATAGGCTGATCTCTCTGATGAACACAGATGCAAAGATTCTCAACAAAGTCTTAACAAATCGGATTCAAAAACATATTAAAAAGATCATTTACGGGGACCAAGTAGGCTTCATCCCCGGCACACAAGGTTGGTTCAACATATGCAAATCAATAAATGTAATTCATCATGTAAACCAGTCCAAAGTCCAAGACCACATGACACTCTCGATAGATGTAGAAAAAGCTTTTGACAAGATCCAATAGCCTTTTATGATCAAAACGCTAGAGATAGTAGGAATGGAAGGAACCTTTATCAATATAATAAAAGCTGTATACAACAAGCCCACAGCAAGGATTATGCTCAATGGGGAACAATTGGAAGCATTCCCACTTCGATCAGGAACTAGACAAGGCTGTCCACTCTCACCACTTCTATTCAATATTGTACTTGAAGTCTTAGCCGAAGCCATAAGACAAGAAAGGGACATAAGAGGGATTCAAATTGGCAAGGAAGAAGTCAAGCTATCCCTATTTGCAGATGACATGATCTTATACCTGAGTGATCCCAAAAACTCCACCAGGAAGCTCCTGGAACTAGTTGAGAAGTTCAGCAGGGTGGCAGGATACAAAATAAATGTGCAAAAATCAGAGGCCTTCCTATATGCCCAGAATGAAAAGAAGTGAAAAAGCCTTGAGAGAAACAATCCCATTTACTATAGCCCCTAAAAAAATGAAATACCTTGGTATAAACCTAACCAGGGAGGTAAAAGACCTTTACAATGAAAACTTTAAAACCCTAAAGAAAGAAATAGCAGAAGACACCAGAAGGTAGAAAGACCTCCCATGTTCCTGGATTGGCAGAATCAACATCGTAAAAATGACCATCCTACTAAAGGCAATATACAAATTCAATGCTATACCAATTAAAATCCCAAAGCAATTCTTCAAAGAAGTTGACCAAACAATCTCAAAGTTCATATGGAGGTACAAAAGATCCAGGATAGCAAAGACAATCCTGAGTAACAAAAACACTGCTGGAGGTATTACCATACCAAACCTAAGTCTATACTACAAATCCATAGTTATAAAAACAGCCTGGTACTGGCTCCAAAATAGACACACAGATCAATGGATAAGGATTGAAGACCCAGATATAAGCCCACAAAATTACAACCATTTGGTCTTTGACAAAGGGGCCCAAAGAATCCAATGGAAAAAGAACAGCATCTTCAACAAATGGTGCTGGCAAAACTGGATCTCCATATGCAGAAGATTAAAGCTGGACCCGTACTTGTCACCATGTACATGACTTAATTCCAAATGGATCAAGGACCTTGATATAAGGCCAGAGACTATAAAAACCATAGTTGAAAGGATAGGGAACTCCTTCGAGCTGATTGGGCTAGGCCAACATTTCCTAAACAGACATCCAATGGCAGTCACTGCTACCAACTCTCAACAGTTGGGATCTTGTGAAATTAAAGAGCTTCTGTTCAGATAAAGAGATTGTAACAACAGGTCAAAGGCAACCCACAGAATGGGAGAAAATCTTCACTAACCACACATCTGATAGAGCTCTACTGTCCAGAGTGCACAAAGAACTTAGAAAACTAAACACTAAGGAAACCAATGGCCCAATTAAAAAATGGGCCCTGGAACTTAAAAGAAATTTTACCAGGGATGAAATTAAAATGTCTAACAAATATCTTCAAAAATGCTCCACTTCTTTAGCCATCAGGGAAATGCAAATCAAAACTTCCCTGAGGTATCATCTCACCCCGGTCAGGATGGCAAAAATCCACAATACGAACAACAACAAATGCTGGAAAGGATGTGGAGAGAGGGGAACTCTGCTACATTGCTGGTGGGAATGCAGGCTCATACAGCCACTCTGGCGAGCTGTCTGGAGATTCTTAAAGAAATTAAAAGATTGAAATGCCATATGACCCTGCTATTCCACTTTTGGGAATAACCCCACATACAGCAGAGGTTCACCTCGATAGCACAAGCACGACCATGTTCATAGCAGCACTGTTTACAATAGCAAAGTCATGGAATCAACCCAAATGTCCAACAGTTGACGAGTGGATAAGGAAACAGTGGTACATCTATCTATACAATGGAGTACTACTCAGCCATCAAAGCTGATGAATTACTGGAATTTGCCGGGAAATGCATGTCATTAGAAACAATTATATTAAGTAAAGTATCCCAAACCCAGAAAACAAAGCACCATATGTACTCCCTAATAGGTGGCTTCTAGTACCAAACCCACCCAGCCCACCTTGAGACACTCATAGGTAAATCTATGTATTACCTACAGTAATTGCAAGGATTATGAACAGGAAGGATGGGGTTGGAGGGCCACACCAGAAACAAGGAGAGAAGTGACCATGTTACAGTAGAGAAAATAGGCCTCCATCAAGGACTGCAAGTAAGTAATGTGGCACCTGGTTAAGTTCACAGACGTTCGTTCCTGATCATTTGCAACTAAGGGGGTATGATCTCACCAGAAGGGCAGGGCATATAGTCTGGCAGATAAAAAGTAACCATTTTGCAAATGGGTGATTGACCCTTCGCTCACTGAGGTTTCCTACTTTTATTACATCTACCCTTGAACGTGCTCTTATAATAAGACTCCAGTTTAATAGCTTTTTGTCTCTGTCAAGGGGGTGACATACAGTGCCCAGCAGGATGGAGTGAAGGGCATTGCAGGAGCAACAAAACTGCAAAAGAAAATCAACAAACCACAATCCAGAACTTCAGAGACTCTATATCAACCACCTAGAACTAGGCCAGACTAATCTCTCCCCATCCTGAAGCTCAGGGACATTTGCGGAAGAGGGGGTGGTAAGAGTGTAAGAGCAAAAGGATGGGAGGAGCAATGATTTGTAAGATACTCCACACAAGTTAGGGCCGAAGCAATCATAATTGGTCTTTGCATGCCCTGCGCAATGTTCAACACACTATTGACCTCACAAAGTCTAGCATCTGCTAAAGGCACCAAGATCCTTGGAGGCAGGGGATTGGCAGCCACAGTAGTGTTCCTATGCTTAAGGGGAACACGGGAAAGAGTGCAGGGAAATGCCACTGGGTCCTTGTACGTCATCGGAGAGGAGAGCCCAGAGGAGAGTCAGGGATGCACATTAAAGGACTCTCTGGGAATTGGGGCGGGAGGCACGGGGGGATGGGGAGGGAAGGGTGAAGGGAAGGGGAGCAAGGGGTTTGGGGGGAGGAGGGGGAGGGAAGGGGAGCAAGGGGTTTGGGGGGAGGAGGGGGAGGGAGGGAACCGGTGTACCTATTAAGTTTGTATGAGCGGAAATAATAATAAAAAATGTTAAAAAAAAAGATTTGACATTTTGGTTTGGCTTATAGTTCCATTTCCACCATGGAAGTTTTTTCAAACTTACTCGAATGACATTGTATCTGCTGAAAACGCCACCAGCATTCCCTCCATCTCTGTGCTCTCGAATGGTGCTCTGCATCTACAGAGCAAAGTGAAATGATTAACTTCACGAAAATAGCCATGTCTAATATTCTAAATACACTTCCTCTGCTGTTTTCAGTGCTCCTGACTCTTATCTCTAGATAATACATAAGCTCACTACAAACTGGTCAACAGACTTAATGAGTAAGTAAGTATTTAGGGTAAGAAAACAGCTACTACTATTTTTTTTTTTTTCACTTTTAAAAGACTTCTTTTTAATAATGAAAGTGGAAGAAAATGCCTGATATCAATCTCAGGTCTCTACATACACTTCACATGTGCAAACACACAAATGTAGACATGTATGCACCACCTATACACATGCACACACACACACACACACAAAAAAAAAAAAAAAAAAAGGAAGGCCAGCAGACCCAATCTCGAGTCTTCTGGTTGGTTTATGGTGTAAGTGAGGTTGTTTATCAGCTCTCCTCTTGCCTAGTTTAGGACTTGGCTTTCTTTTATCTTCTAGGTTTCTCATCATTTTTGCATTTGCTTTACTATTTAAGAACTTTTGTGGGTTGTGACTTCCGGTTCTCTTTAGTACTTAAGATTCTAAAAGATTGTTTTGTTTTGTTTCCTGGCAGCACTAGGGATTGAACTAAGGTGTGCTAGGCAAGCACTTTACTACTGTGTACCTATCATACTGCCCCAACTCCTAAACCTTTTCTTGAAATGACTGTCACTGAACAGCCCAGACCGTTCCCCACTCTCAATCCTGCTTCGTTCTCCAAAGCACTGAGATGACCCATGTTCCAATCATTTTGATAACACTTTTTACTATAAAGCCTCTATCTTTGAATTTTAACACAAAATTGAGACTTTTGAGACAGGAGATTTCCAGTGGAAGAGGAAGGCAAGATGGGGCAAATGTGGGCCATAGATGCCCCCAGAGACCTATAGGTACCATCTGGAGCCACAAGCCCCCACATTATCCCAGGTAACATAGAAATCTCATTGATAGTAATCTAAGTGGTTGCTGGGGGTGGTGTTAAGACAGCTACTACTATTAATGCATACTTTATTGATTATTTCCTAATAAGGTTTTGAAAGATATTTTTTAAATAAACAGAATGGGGAAACATCAAATAAGAACCATTAACATAAAATGGAATAGTTTATCAGTGGAAATAGAAGCAGATTTTTTAAAGTATTTTCAGTAGTTATCTAGTGTAATATCAATTGAATGTAAACTTGAGTTTGCCTTAATCACATAGTCACTTATTCTTACATCAAATAGTGATTATAAATTGTTTTGAATAAATTTTCTGTTTATCAATTTGGACCAGAAGTTGAATATAATGAACAATTAAACAGAATGACTTTCTTCTGACTACTGCCAATTCTTCTTTCACCCTTAAATTAAAAATTATTATGCAAAGAAAAAATATATGAAAGACTTCATTTCTTGGGAAAAGCACTTGCCTACAACACCCAGCATCACAAAAAAAGACCTAAGTTTCTGAGGGAACAGACATGTAATGTGAATTCTTCATTCACAGCTCCATTCGGTGGGTACATGCCAAGACTGGAACTTAGTATTGGGAGGATTAGGCAATAAGGCACCAAAAGACCCAAGTCCTTCTGATAAGTTGTGACTGAAGCATTGCTTGATATAATGATTTTGAAGTTCTTAATGTGAGTTCCTAGCATTTGAATGGAAATATTATGAGCATTAATTAGAAAAAAAACAAGCAAAATAGAACAAATACTCTAAGTGTAAGCAAATGGTTTTCTGTGTTAGTATTTGTATAATAATGGAGTTAGGTAGCTTACTTAACAACAGTAGAATCAGACACCATATAATAAGCAAGGCCCAAGTCATGAATAGAGAGGGAATTTATATGCCACTTTTCTACCAGTTGATTCTTAGGGGTCTTGAAGTAAGACTGAAGAAAGGAAATGTGAGGGAAAAAATTATGTAATCAACTTCAGAAGCATACACAAAAATGTTGCCCATTGCTGTAGAATCACACTTTGTAATTACACATAAAGATATTTTCTATCTATGAGGCAAGGTTTTTGATCCATACCAATGTTAGGTAGCATTCTAACATACAAATATGTTTCCAAAAGGGTCCTTACTGGCATGAGTTTCAGTGAAGTTCCCAGAGTAAAAAGGTAGCTCTGCTGATGTGTTAGACACCTGAGGCTTATGATGTGAAAGCAAAGTGAGATAGTTTCACTGTAACATGGCAGCTAAGTGACTGTAATAAGCAAAAGACCACAGGACACTGTTTTTATGATCCCCGGAAAGACAGTTTTAACAGGATTCAAGAAAAGAAAATTAAAACATTTTTGATGTCCATTACCTCTTCTTCTACTGACTGATACTCTTTATCTTCTGGAGCAAGATCTAGCAGAATAGTTCCCTGATTTACACAGTGAAAAGTCAAATAAGGGTTGGTTCCTGTAGAAGAGAAAAAATTATCATGAAACAAGTCTGCATTACCCAGGTTCTATTGAATTTAGAGAAGACTTAAAGGTCATCAAATATAATTGATACTTTTGGAACTATTGACCAATTTTCAATTTTGATGTAAAAAATAAGGTTGTATGAACAAAGACATCGAAGGCAAGAGAGTGGGAAATGATAAAGTGCTGGGGAGTTGATTCATCTCCTCCTATGGAGCTCCCTACACACAGCAAGGATCAAATATGTTTAACTGAACTCAGTTATGAAAGTACCTGATGATACTTCTGATACAGAAGAGAAACACAGAAGTTACAATGTAACCAGGACTAAGATTCAACAAGTGATTTCTAAAAACCCTTCTGTGATAGCTCGAAATAGTCACTTACATATTTTCATGGTCTGACTAAAATACACATAAACAAGTTTAAACTCTTCTTTTAGTTTCATGTCAATTTCATTGCAATTTTATTAGCTCCATAAATTAACTAATAATTTATTCCTTCTCTTTGCTTTTAATCAACAGAGAAATGATAAGCATTAAAGAGAAAGAGGCTTTCCCAGCAAGAGACAAAGGAGAAAGACCAAGTTGATAATCATGGGAGAAGGGGAAGGGTTTAAGATAAAGAAAGGTCAGATTATGAAAGGCCAGGATTTGAGTGTCTGACTTTATTCCACAAGCACTAGGATTCTACTGAAGGATCTGAAGCGGACAGTGTGATAGGATAACATATTCATTTGGGAGAGTTCTGTGGAAGAGGCAGTGGAGGGAGGCAAAGGTAAAGGTTGGAGACAAAGCTGGACAGAGGCTCTTAGGAAAAGGGAATGGTGGCTTGCGTTAAGTAAAAGCAGGAAAAGAAGTACAGAAAATTCCAGAGAAAATTCAGACTATGAAGGGTAAGGAGAGGGGAGGAATGACTATCAGATTGTTCCAGCTAGTAGAATTGCAATGCTAATAACTGAGATGTGGAAAAGCAGAAGATACTGTAACAGTTACTTGCATGGGCTTTGAGGTCAACCTGTCCCATTCCAAATATCAAGCAGTAACACTTCTTTCACTTCACTAAGTCCTGAGGTTTCTTACAAATAGTTTACCTTGTTGTCCTCCTAACAGTCTTTCCACTCCTTTGATTAGTTTGTGGCGGTGTCCATAGGCATTGATTCCTATTTCTTTCAACTCTTCATGACCCATGTCAGCTAACACATCTAGGGTAATCTAAAAAATAAGAATAAAAATTAGATGCTAGAACTCTAATAGTTCCTTAGGGATTAAGAGTTTTCCACTTGCTATAACATGATGATTATCACAGAGCAAGTATTTATTTACTTTAGAAGCATGATCTACTTGCCTCAAGGTAGCAGAATCAGCAACTTGAAAATGGGGGGAATTCTAGATCTCAATACTCGACAGGGGAGCAGAAAGGAATGTCAGATGGGAGATATGTTTGGTATAAATGAAACAGGGTAAAAGTGTATTGAAACTCTTAGTGCTGAGAAATATTTACAGCAGGCGCAGGTAGGAAGATTCAGATTTGAAGTATTTCATTAAATTACAGGTCATTTTATAGAGAAGAGAAGTCAGAAATTTCAATTGTCACAATTAAATACAGGTGTCAACTTGATATCAACTTGATAATTGACAGGTGTCAACTTGATAATTGAAAGTTTTATCTCTGGACAATATTTCTAAAGAATCAATAGCTGGGTTAAGCCCCAAGCCAATCTGCAGGAGATTGTCTAATTGACTGAGGATACCCCAGTACACAGTGGGTGGGGCTAGACTCTAAAAGGAGGATAAGATGGGATACATTGTTTAAGGAAGTTGGCATTCTTCAGTATAGTTGGCCAGACATGCTGTTTTGGCAAGTGAAGACTTCCTCCTCTTTCAGAAGTTCTGTGGGTTTGTATGGTCAATCCCTCAGCCCCTGCCAAGCTAAGCAAGGAGCTGTAATGAAGAATCATTAAGCTTGAATAAATCACTTGTTCCTATAAGCTATTTTGGTCATGAATTTATTGGCAACATGCAGAGTAACTGTATACCAATAAAGACAAGGAAGATAGTTTTTATATTCATAAGTTCTGAGTCTTAACAATATTTGTTGCCTAATACATTCTATTTTTGTAGAAAATAGTGGATTTTTAATATCTGTTTATTCATCCCAGATGGAGAATATTAGTATGTTGGATTCGTTAGCACTTTTGCAGGCAACAGTAATTGTGACTCTAGCACCACCCAGTGGCACTGTTCCGAATGCACAGGATGTAATCAATGGCAGATACCCAACCTGCTAGCTCCTAGCCCAGAAGAGGACCCTTTGATAATCTAATTGTCTACAAGATTTGCCTGTGAGTTTCTATTTTGTTGGGAAACTAACAAATCCTTTTATAGACATTCTTTTTCTAACTCAAATGATATTAAAAGTCTAAGCATAGTCTTTTCTCCCTTACACTTGCAGAAAACACTTCAAAATGTGACCAATGAGACCTGAAGCTCCAATTTTTGCTGTCAAGATGAACAAAGTATTACATAAGTGTGATCAGCTCAGTGGAATGATCATATATTCCTCATTCTTACAAGGATTTTCTACATTGTGCTAAGTGGACATTTACAAAATAATTGTTCCACTCCATAAAATGAGCAATTAATTTCCAACCACCCAAAATAAATTTTCAACAGAACTTTTGAAAAACAGCAATTCTGAAATATACATATTTGAAACAGAAGAGTTTACAAAATAGCCTTTGTGGTTTTTTTTTTTTTTTTTTTTTTTTTTTTTTTTTTAGTTAAACATGTTTTTTTCATTTTGTATTTTTTTTTTCATGGTATGTGTGTGGTATGCACGTATATGCCGTATGTACATTTGCATGTGTGGAGCCAAAGGTTGATATTGGGAATCATTCTTGATCACTCTTCTTCCTATTCTTTTTGAAATAGGGTCTCTAATCAAGTCCATAGCTTGCAGATAGGTTTCAGTCTTGTTAACCAGTTTCTGAGGATTACTAGTCTCTGTCTTCAAGGTAGGAACTACAGGCAGGCTGAAATACCCACAAAGCACTGTGTGTGGGAGATTTGCATTCCAGACTCCATACTTGCACGGCAAGCACTTTAACTATAGAGCCATCTCCCAAGCTCCCAGAATGATTTTAATTTTTGAAAAACTTTATTTACTTGCTTATTTTTATTGATTGATTGATTGATTGATTGTGTGTTTGTGTGCTAGGGGGTATACACAGTATGTCCTTATGGAGGAATAGTGGTGACTTCGGGAATCATTGTGGATTGCTTCTACTTCCTTCTTGCTTTGCTCTGGGATCTCTCAGACTCTGTCGTCTCGGCCTCGTGTTTTTATGCAGGACTTAGGATCCGAATCCAGGACCATCTGCTTGTGAGACAGTCTTAACCCCTGAGCTATCTCTCTAGCCCCACCTCAAACTTTTCCAAATTGAAACATGTAATATCTTGCTGAAATAGAAACCAGGACAGAAAAAAAGGACTCTTGATGATGTTCCAGAGACGAAATGGAGAATGTTTTTTATATAGAAAATTCAATCACAAAACACATACAAAATCCTAGACCAAACCCCCACACCCCTAGAAGTCCTAATAAAGTGATGCCACACTTAGTTTAGAAAGCAGTTGGGAACTGGTCTCCTATCTGGTGTGTTAAACAGTTTCTAAAATAACTACCAGAGATCCCTATCTGCTAGGATTGGTATCATGATGAAAATCCCCTTCCTTGAAGTGTGGGCTAGACTTACTGACTCCTTCCTAACAAACTCCAGACTGTGGTCTTTGTATTGATGCTCATTCTTGGGGACTGCCACAATGTTTCTGAAAGTTTCATGAATCCTACCTTTCTTACATTCACACCCTGTGTAATCCCCTCCCCTGGAGTATGTACTTGCCAAGTGCCCTGATAGTCATGAATGAGATGTCAAATGGCAGACCTCTCTCTCCTGCTGCCTCTGACCAAATCAGATGCCATTTCTGAGAGTCCTATTTGATAAGGAACTGAGTGAGGCCTTTAGTCTAACAGGTAGTCAAGACTGAGTCCAGCAGTAACCATGTGAATTTGGAAGGAGATCCTTCCTTAGTTGTAGCTTTGTAATGAGAAAACAGCCTTGGCAATATCCTGAAACCAACGACAAGGTTAAGCTTTACATAGACCCCTTTTGGACTTAAGTTGCTAGGTTTGTGGTGACTGGTCAAGTAGCAAAAGATAGGTCATAAGGTCAACATGAGGTCCCACAAGTGAGAAATCAAGATCACTCAAGGATGCATGTGAGCTGGGAAATAGATGGCTCACATCTTGACTACAACTTCATGAGACCTTCAGCCAGAGGCATCCAGCTAAGCTTGTATTCTCGATCCACAGGTACTATGAAAGAATAACTGCTAGTCATTTAGAAGATAGATAATGTACTTATGTTATGCTGACACTGACACAAGACAATTTGATACAGTCACATGAATAGGAAAATAAGTAACCAAGAAAAAAAGAAAATAGTATATTATATTGAAGGACAAAATGGATCAAAAGATAAGATTTGAAATCTGAAAACAAAAAGAAAGTGGACAAACCTAACAACTTGAATAAAAAATACATATTATTACCATCCCACTGATTCAGTTTTCCTTTCCGTATTTATTGGGTCTGCACTTAATGTATACCAAGCATGGTTCAAAGCACTCACTCTACTGTATTATCTCATTTAACCTTCAAAAACAATGTATGAAAGTGCTACTGCTCATGTTCCTATGAGGAAATTGAAGTTTGGGGATATCATAAAGATAGAAACATAAAAGGCAAGAAGGTGGACGAGTAATTGCGGGATGGCAGGGTGCTTGCCCAGCATGAGTGAGACCTTGAAGTTGACCCTCAGTGCTACAGGTGCTACAGACAGGGAAAGCGTAAGGATGTTTGACAACATCTGCTTGTACACTGTCAGAAGCGCCAAGATACATAGTCACATCTTTTCCCCTCTATTCATCTTTTAAGAGATGGTCAGAATATCAAAATACCTACGCATTATATTTGGTTGTTTTGAGCTATGTGGTGTCTTAATTTGTCCCCATGTTTAACAGACAGTAGTCGCCTCTGGAAAACATTTTACTTATCTTTATTCATTTACACATAAATGTTTAATGAATATCTTCTGTACACTAAATGTTTAGATAAAAAGCAAACATTTCATTTAAGTCTAAACCTACTGTAGATGAGAAAGTTCAATAATTGGTCCACAGTTTGTAGTTAAGAGTGGGGCCAAGGGGGTGACATACAGTGCCCATCACGATGGAGTGAAGGGCATTGCAGGAGCAACAAAACTGCCAAAGAAAATCAACAAACCACAATCCAGAACTTCAGAGACTCTATATCAACCACCTAGAACTAGACCAGACTAATCTCTCCCCATCCTGAAGCTCAGGGACATTTGCGGAAGAGGGGGCGGTAAGATTGTAAGAGCACAAGGATGGGAGGAGCAATGATTTGCAAGATACTCCACACAAGTTAGGGCCGAAGCAATCATAATTGGACATTGCATGCCCTGCGCAATGTCCAACACACTGTTGACCTCACAAAGTCTAGCATCTGCTAAAGGCACCAGGATCCTTGGAGGCAAGGGATTGACAGCCACAGTGGTATTCCTATGCTTAAGGGGAACATAGGAAAGGGTTCACGGAAATGCCACTGGGTCCTTGTACGGAGAGGAGGGCCCAGAGGAGAGTCAGGCATGCACAAGAAAGGACTCTGGGAACTGGGGCGGGAGGCATGGGGGGATGGGGAGGGAGGGGTAAGGGGAGAGGAAGCAGGGGGTTTGGGGGGGGAGGAGGGAGGGAGGGAACCGGTGTACCTATTAAGTTTGTATGAGCTGAAATAATAATAAAAAATGTATTAAAATAAAAAAAAAAAGATTGGGGCCAAAAAGCAGACAAAATAGTAGAGCAAAGGCCATGTTATGTCCACTTGAAACAACAAATCAAATAGGGCAAAGATTCCTCTCAATGTTTAGGGGATCTCTAGGAGACTCTTAGGAATGTGACTTGCTTTGTGGAGGCAGCAAAGGAACAGGAGGTTTATGGGAAGAAGTAAGTAAGAGTCAGCAGGTAGCAGTTGAAATGAGGGTACATGCACTGTATCCACTTAACTCCTGTCCATTTAGCTGAAGCCAGGAGCCATTCTGTTTTCTGAAACTGATAAGACATCCCTATCAGCTCTGTTACCCCCTCATGGACACTTCTCTCTCAGTGCAGTAGGGATATACTTATTTTATTTCTGGTTTCAGGAGACCCTCCTTTGGAGTGTCCTATTCTCAACTCTACCTTTGAGTTCTTCTCTGAGACATCTCTGAATTGTCTTACTCCATACACTTTCTATGTGCACCAGTAAAGAGTTAACTTAAACACTTATTTAGTATTGCTAAGCATGAAAATAGGAGTATGCTAGAAAAAGAACTCATCACTCAGGCTAGAGAGATGGATCAGGGGTTAAGACTCTGCCTGGCAAGCAGAAGGTCCTAAGTTTGGATCCCAGGTCCCATGAAAAACAACAGGCAGAAATGGCAGCCGCCTTAATTTCTGGCCCTGGTGGGCAGAACCTAGGAAAAATCAGAGCACAGAAGGTAGAAACATCCAGGATGATTCTGGAAGTCACCCTTGGTGCTCCACAGGGAGGGACACACACACACACACACACACACGCACACACACACACACTAAATGAATAAATGAATGAATGAAGTTTAGAATGTAAAAAAAAAAAGAACTCATCACTCTTCACAAAAATAGCATTTCAAACAGAAGTATCAATGCTTTTTGGAAGCAAACAACCACAAAAAAAGACTAACCTGAAAGCAATCTTTTGAGGTAGTTTCATGATCTAAGTTGGGCAAGTACCTTACCACTGAGCTACACCCTTCTTCTAATGGTCTACATTCTGACAGATGACACAATAGACAGTAATGGCAATATAATGAAGATTCACAATCTTCAGACAGTTTTGGAGAGAATATAAAATACCAGGCTTCCCGGACATAAATTCCACAGGTTTTAAGATGCTGCTAAGAAGTCAGAAGAAACCCTGTGTGACAACTAAAAACCCCACAGTTCATTAAAAAGATTCAAATACCTGTTCTGTTTCAAAGATATCCCGAAGGTGTTCTAGGCCAAGGCTTTTAAGGAACTGGCTGATGTTCATGTCAAGACCAGCAACTAAAATGGAAACATATTAACACTTCTTAGAAAGAATCTTGTGAGTCTAAAGACAGTCTCAGTGTTTATGAAAAGTCCCATCTCATGATATTTGGCTAAGCAGACGACTTTAACATAATCTAAAATAATCCAATACATACAAATTTAATTCAGACTTTTCAGGTTATTCTGAATTTGGCTGAATAGTAAAAGCAAAGTGCTTTATCTTTAGCACATCATTAGTATCTATAGTAATTCTAATATGATAATATAGAAGTAGAATGCAAATTTATATAGTGATATATATATAGTGAATATTAAAATTACTACAGTACTAATTCTAATATTATAAAATACCATTTTATATAGAACACTTCAATCAATTAAAAATCCTAATGTACCAGTTATTGTTTTGATTATAATCTTTTAGAAATCACACATGTACATTATTATTTTATTATTTCCTTTTTCTTGTATGTGACCTCCCATCCCTACCCTGCGGGGGAGGACTGCCTTCGAGTTTTCATAATCCTTCTACCTCAGTCTCCCATGTCATTTTCTGTATCCCCTGACCACCCTGTCCTAAATGCCTCTTTCATTCCCCCCTTCCTTTTCTTTTTCTTTTTCTTCCTTTGTTTTTCTTTTTGAGACAAGGTCTGATTATGTAGTCTAGCCTACAGGTTCCCCTGCCTCTGTCTCAAGAGTTCTAGGGTCCCAGGCATGTGCCACCATGCCCGGTTCTAAGAACAACTTTTATAAGATAGTGTATGTATGGAAACTTACAGACAGGATAACTTAACAGCAATAATGAACACCAATTGAGAAATGGTCCCCATAAGGGGACATAGGGTCTACCTACCTTCTCCTTCCTTCCTTTCTGTACCGGCTGCTCCATCCCCTGCATTGGAGGCTCCTCCTACAGCCAGCTCTGCTAAAGGGCCAGTGAGGTTGTCTATGCTGCTGGCAGCAGAGAGGCAGGATGGTGTGGATGCTGGTGAGATGAGAGAGGCACTTACTACAGTTGCCTGAGGTTTGAAACAGGTAGGCAAGGCCTCAGGGGGCATGGCATCTATCAGCAAAGCGCGGATGTCATCAGCCTAAAGATAACAATAAAAAAATGTAAGTTATGGATTCTTCTTTGATGAATGTTAAACATGGAAACTGGTATTTGGCTTTGGCTAGGGCACGAAGGGTAGGTGTTGTTAGGAAACTGGAAGGTGAGCATCTAGTATTGAAAGGGAGCTTATTTTGCAGATGTTTGGCAACACTGTATGTGAGCTACTGTAGAAAGTAGAAAATAGAAAGAGAAATTAAGAAAGTCACTATTAAGCTCCTTTAAGGAATATTTGCCTAGAACTTGATAGGTTGGAAAATAAAATTATTCATCCTCCCAGTCTTTTAACAAGCCAAAGTTCTCAAAATAATAACCTTAAGCCAAAGACAAAACAAGTCTTGTATAAATTAATTCATGGGCTATTTTTAAATGAAAGAGGTGGATGAGTCAGAGCTGGAGTCAAGTGTGATTCAAAACTCAGTGCCCTGGGCAGCACTGAGCTCTGATCAAAGACCATTCCCTAATTCCAGGCTGGATGGCTCTGATAACATGTGATGCTGGGATCAGATTTGCTAAGGGCCTGCCTGCACTTGACAGAACTGTGAGCACAGTTCAAAAGTGAAGAAACAGAAATAGTTCAGCCACAGAATGGACACTACAGATAAAAAAGATGGCCATAAAATCTTTGTTCTTCTTCTCCTAGAGAATGGAGTCTGTCTCCCCATCTGGAACTGTAATCAGCTCATGGTCTGCTTTACACAGCAGCAGCTGTGTATCGAGAGCAACAGTTGCCAGCTCCAGGCTCAGCCTTCAGGAAAAATAGAGGCTTTGCCTTCTCCCTCTTGAGATGCTCATTCTAGCTCATTCTAGCAAGGTTGCTCGGTGATACAGCACATGGGCATGTGGGCGAAGCCATCTTTACAGTCCTGCTTCGGCTACCATGGGAGCTTGGAATATGGGAGCTCAAATGAGTTGGTCCTAAGAAGCTCTTGACCAATGTAAAGAATCATCAATTTAAGCCTCTAAGTGTTTTTGAAATGGTCTGCGACTGAGAATTACATAAATGCAACAGGATATAACTTGAAACCTATGAAAGGAGCTGGCATAATATCAAATTGCCTTTTAAACATGTATTTGTTATATCTATAGATTGGAGAAGCACTCAGTACTCCATCTAGAAGCTTCCTTTTGCAATGGGAAAGTGTGTGTATACACACACACACACACACACACACATACACATGTATAGAAATTAAGTGACTGTGGACTGTTTGACCCTAAACAGGACATCTAAACCATACCCTCTCCACATGTCTCAGGAAACATGGACAAAATTTTGGTGGTGGTAAGATTGTTAAGAGCTTGAAGGCTAAGCTGGGGTACAACAAGAACAGTATCTTCTGTACATGACAGGGCTACTGCATCTATGAACCCAATGCAGTTGTCTACTACCTCAAGACCTGCACAAGATTTGGTCTATCAACATTTCCCCACGAAAGAGGAATGATCTCAAGAGGCCTCATACCTTCCTGAGAGACTGTAGAGGTCAATGCTGGAGGGGATGAAGATGCTTGCTTCAATGGCACACCCACTGATATATGACTAATGCTTTAGTTAATGCTCAGGCAAACTCCATCAAAGGATAACCAGATGAAATATAGTAGGTCACACATAGAAAAAAAAAAAAAAACACCAAAGGAAAACAAAACAAAAAAGCAACAACAACAAAAAAACTATGAAAATAGGAGAGACTGGTAGGGAAGAAGGTCTGTGATGGCAAAAGGAGGGAGATGGGATTGGGGATTAAGGTGTGAGAATATAATAAATTCACTGCATTCATGTGTGAAACTCTAAGAGAATAAAAAACAAAAATTAAAATATTTGTGTTTAGTAACTCCCAGATCTTTAGAAAGCATAAGGAAATAACGTAATGTTTTTAAAAATTAAGTAACATTTTAGCTACAAAAAATTTAATTTATGATTTTGAAAACTTGACTACATTATATTAATTTACTTTCCATTTTCCAAAGAACAGTTCACCATCTTGAGCAAATTTTTCTTTGAGTATCTTGCAGACATACATAATTACCATAAACATTATTTAGTCTTAATAAGTCACAATGACAGTACAGGATATTTTACTAAGTGTAATTTTTGAGGTTACATGCAAGAACTGTGTTCCTATGACTCACGTATCTGTTCCCACCAAGCCAAGTCGGACAAAAGAATGAATTTACTACTTAGCTTGCCTTAAGTTTTAAATATTATAGAAAGTATGAACATCAAACAAGTTTTAGAAGGCAATTTACTTTCATTCTGAGCAGGGTAAGAATTACTAGAGAAGGCAAACCTGCCAAGCCCCAGAATGCACTGTCACATGAGAAATTACATTAACAATGTCAAGTATCTGAAAGGAGGACTTACTGTTGCCAGATCTAAAGGCGTCTGACCTTCTTGGTTCTTCATGGTTGGATCTGCACCATGTGCTAGGAGTAGGGCGCACAACTGTGTCCTTCCTTTTTGGGCTGCTTCATGAAGAGGAGTAAATGCCCACTTATCTGTTGCATTTACACAGGTGTTGTATTTTATCAGCAATGCTGCTATGTCAACATGCTAAGAAAAACAAGAGGATGCATTACAAAGAGTCGAGAATGAGCCATCTAATAAAGGGTACATCAAATATACTTCCTCGGGCGTGTATGTTTGATACTTCTTGTTTGTTTTTAGAGCCTCAGTTCCACTTATCTGTTTATTTATAAATTAATTCATTATCAATAAATTAATAAGTTAATAAAGATGTTGGACTCCTGGGCCTTCTCTCTATCTCTCAAGTGCTGGGATTACAGGTATGGGCCATTGAAATCCTTTTCCCCCTTTTTAAGAAAGGTTCATACTTTCAATATACTCAGGCTATCTTAAAAAAATACACATAAAATGAACTTGTACCCAGTCCCGGGTCCCAGATCTGGATTAGTGGATTAACTTATCTTCTAAAGTTTTCAAAACGAACATTCTATATTCATGGTTTCTTATCCAACTTTCTTATTTCTATTTTTCTTACCTACTGTGCTCTGATCTATTTATTAAAACGCTCATCTAAAAGACTTACTTTCAGTGGGTGCTGGGGGGTCAGTGCTGTCAATGAAAGTGCTTGCCTGAATTTAGGCCCCAGATTCCCACCCTCAAATCCCCAACCCTGCTTGATGGAGTAGTGTGTACTTGTAATCCCAGATCTGGGGAGACAGAGACAAGGTTCCTGAGCTCACTGGCTAGCTAACGTGGCCTAAATGGTGAACTCCAGGTCAATGAGTGATTTACCCAAGATGGTGAACGGAATTCTTGAGGAAAACACTGAAGACTGTTCTATGGCTTCCACACATTCTTACAACATGCGAACCTGCATACCCACAAACGTGCTACATTCATGTACAAAAAAGATGTTTTTTCCTCCAGTCTTTGAGAAAGTAACAGTAACATTTCCAAAAAGAAGTTTGCCATGTCAAAATGACTTAGCCATTGAGCCACTCCAACTAGCTGAGCTGAGGTAGTAAAAGGAAAAGAAGAAAAAGAAGGAGTAATTATTGAAGGAAAAATTAGGTTTAGAAAAAAAATTTACTACAGGAGAAGGAAAAGTCAAAGATGACTATACAGGGGGCTGGGCTACAGGAGATTTAAAACAACCCTTGAAGATTTATTATCAAAACTTCGTTTAAGGGAATAAAACAACAGAAAAGTCATGGTTCACTTGAACATGGCTTCTGAGGAAAAGCATCAAGGCAGCAATAAAAGAGACAGGGCACAGAGAAAGGTGTCATTTATGCAATTGCTCACTGTCCTGTATTCACTCAGGTGACAACTAACCCACCTGTAGCACACCTAGCCAGTGCCAGGGTCAAGACTGGGAATTCTGGGTTATAGATGTGGCTACTTGGTACACACTTGTTCAGGATAAAATGCAGGAAAAAAAAATAGGACATTATTTTGGAAAAGGAGAGAGGTGGAAGAGTGCTTTCAATGGATGAAAGAAGCCACAGAAGGATTAGAACAAAGGAAAAAGTTCTAAAAAACAGGTCATCTCAAAAAATAGAGGCAAAGATTTTTTTCTATTATAAAAAAGCGTGAGATAAGCAATTGAAATACTGATTTAACATTTAGGCTTTAAAGAACTTAAAGAAATACTTCCACATTAAAAAACAACAAATTTAGGAAAGCTAGAGTGATTACCACTAAAATATTACTGAACCTTCTCAATTTTAATATTCCTTAATTTTCTTTGTTTTTGCAACTAGCACATGTGCATTCCTTAATGCATTGTTGGCGCTGTACTACACTGAGCATTTTCTGTGTGAGTTCGACATCTACAAGTATGGGAAGAGGTGATGAAGGTAAAGAAAGAACATCCCTTCTCTGAGACAAAATTTAAGTCATGTTTTCCTGCATCTTCTTCAAATACAGCCTTTTCTGAGTTAGTACTAAAGATTTTTTTGTTCTTTTTTAAGCAAACAAATATTTACTGACTTTAAGAACTGTAATTTTAGAGAACAAATGAAGAAAGTGTTTTCAAAGGGAAAGTGCAAATCAGATAATTCCTAAAAAAAGCATCCCACTGCTGATAACACAAAGAAAAATATTCCTCAATTCTATTCACTGGAACAAAAGAAACAGCATAATTAGATTATGGTTTCTCCTGAGAATACGCTATGTTTATGTTTTGTGATATTTTGGGGGCTGTGAGAACATTACAAAATTAATTTTATAGTTTAAGTTTTAGACTTCTAATATAAAAGTTATACACAGAGGCTCTACCCGTGGTTCTATCAAAATGACTCGAAACAAAACAAAACCCAAAAAAATTTCTGTTCAGTCAATCCAAAAATATGGAGTAATTTCAACTTATTTTCCAAGTAAGATTATAAGCAATTTAATTGTTAATCAAATTTTATTAGAATATAATTTGATACATTAATTTGCACAGACCACAAAAGTAGACAGTTCAAAGCAAACTATGCTTGTGCATATGTGTGTATAAAATGTACCATGTACTCAGCATGTACTATTAAACCTTCTTGATATTGAATTTATAGTTTATGCTGAGGGGAAACTATTATATGCTTGCCAAATTTGCTGGCAGTCTCAAAGAGCAAAGAAACAGGAAGGGACATATAACTACCTAAATAGATACATAATATAATTCTTAAGCTTGTAAGTGGGTATACCATTGGGACAAAAAAATAGTAACTGAAAATTAGGGCAGATAAATGCAATAAGCTACAGCTCAGTACTATTTACTATGTAATAGTAAGCACTGAAGTATTAATAGATCTAAAAAAGGAACTGAACTTTGTTAGATCACTTCCAGGAGCCATTTGATATGTTTTCAGCATCTGTATGGAATGCTACAAGTGACAAATATAACATAAAAAGACAGAGAAGGAAGCTTCCAAGTAATTCACAACAAAGGGAAGTTGAGGCAAAAGAACCAAACTTGGGTTCCAGCTATAGGCATGGAATTGTACATGGTCTCTCTCTCAGTAAGATCATGATATCCTTCTACTGTTACACATCTCTGAGAAAACACTGGAAAATGAACAAGTGGAGAAAGAAAACTAACAAATTTATCTTATAACAGAAATGACATGCTTGATATAAGAAATACATGTTAGTGCTTTTATATTTATTGATTAGCAGAGAAATTAATGCCCTGTAAGTATTCATTAAAAATAACACTAGACATTACAATATAAAGAATGCTACACATTAAATTCTGATGAAACTTGTTGACATTTTTTGAAGCTTCTCAAAGAGACACAAAGAACACAATAAGCTCTCTAGACACAAAAGGTAAACGCGAGTCAAGAAAACCACATAACGACTACATTCATTTTCAGACATCTCATTATTTTATCTCCAGGCTAGTCAATTGATCTGTGTCTGTTTATTACTCTACACTGAGCTGTTCCAACATGGATAATCCCTAAGGAGGCTCTTGCTTTGATTGATTCCATGTACTAACTTCAGGGGATCATGTCAGGCCATAAGAATAGTATGGCCTCCAGCTTTTCACAGTAGCTTAGGCAGGATATTGCACTCGACACACAAACTGACTCACTTATTATGGTTACATCAATAAAGAAGGGCTTAGCTTCCAATGTCCAGCGAAAAGAACTGAGAAATGGACAGGAGATGGGCATTTAGTGAGAATTGAAGGATTACCAAGCGAAAGAGTAAAGACTGGATCGCTTAGGTTCAGGAACCAAGTTCAGGTCTTTTCGTGACATCATAGATGCAGGCCCATACAGTCTTGCCAGACTAAAATGTCACATGTACTCTCTCTCTCAAAATGAGCCTGCTTGCTCTGGGGATTCCCTGTGTTTGTCTCCTGCGTGCTGAATTACAGGCAGCTGCCACGTATGTCTAGCTTTTTACATGAGTTCTGGGAATCTCAATTCTGACTTGTGGGGAAAGATATTTTCCACTGAGCCACCTCCCCAGTTCTAACTCATAGATATTGACTCTTGAATTTACGTGAGTATACATGAAAGATTTTTAGAGCAACATAAGTAAACCATACACAGAATGAGGTATATCTATCATAAACACACTATTTATTATTAACTCATGCCCTTCTCCTGTACAAGGTTCAGTTTGACGCTCCCTCATGGAAACCTGAGGACTTGAGTTCAATCCCTGGAGCCCACAGAGGTGGGAAGGATAGAACCAACTTATAAAAATTGTCCTCTGGTTTCTACGTATGTGCTGTAGTACTCGTTCCCTTTCCTACTTTAAAACAAATCAAGACAAGAGCCATTTTCCCTGATAAACTGAAACTAGAAGACTACACAGTTTTAAAGAGAATTCATCTGAGTAACTACCTTTGAATTAACATTGCCCTGTAATTAGCTTTGCATTAGTATAGATGCCTCTATTCCAGATCAAGTGCCACAAAAATCTGCTCCACAAAATGACCATCCAGAGCACACCATACACATCAGATGTGGACACTGAAAGAGAAATTTCTGAAAACGGAAGAGAGTGACTATATTACCTGTAAGAACACCTGGCACGTGCACACTGTTACCTGGGGATTATTATAGTGGAACTGACAAGCACAGGTAGGCTGGTCTCCTTTCTATCATGGTGTCATTGGCCTGAGTGACCATGACTACTTTTATATCTGCAAACGTATTTTTCCTGTTGGTGACTATGATTGTAGACTTGGACTTTCACTCAGGATTCACTTAATCAAGTGGGATTCTATCACACTGAACATGAATCCTCAACATTGCTTGAAAACTTTGGATTCCCGTGATGTGCCATCCATAATCCCATGCATAGTTAGAAGCTGTTTGGGCTTTTATAATCTATAAAATATACCTGAGCTAGAGTTAAAATAAAGTATGTATTTACAAATATTAACTGAGACCCCCCCCAATACATACCTGTTCTTGTGTTACATGAGACAGAAGAAAAAAAAGGGGGGGTAAATTTAACTGGAACGGTAAGGTAAGATACAAAACAAGAATAGAAGATTAAAATTGTGCTCATTATACTGTTGGTTAGAAATCTATCCCTTAATATGCAGTACATGTTTGGTAAAGTGACAGATACCAGGAAAGTCATCTAGATACCAACTTTACATGCTCACCCCATAAGATGCTGCATTATGAAGAGGAATTAAACCACCCTTGTCTTGAGCGTTGACGTCTGCTCCATGCTCCAGAAGATACTCAGCTACTTCCAGGTTATTGTAGCCAGCTGTGAGAGTGAAAAAGACACACATATAAATAATAAGTCCAGACATGTAAGGTTTGAATTTTTTTTTTGCTTCAAAAGTTAGCACTATTTTTACCTAAGTGTGATGCTTCATGGGAAGAAACCATACAAACATGTCAATCCCAAGGAGTCCCTTTGTGCTTGGCCTGCTTTGGTTTTTGGAAAGAGCACTGTATTAGAAACAGGAGACGTGGAAGCACAGCGTGCTTACCTGCCAGGTGCAGAGGAGTGGAGTTTCTGCCCTGGGTGTCTCTGCAGTTGATGTTCTCTGGGGTACACAGCTTCTGCACTCTGGCCAGGCAGCCCTTCTTGGCAGCATCTAACAAGGCAGCATCTCCTCTCAGTAAGTCCTGAATATCTGTATCTCCTTCTTTGACCAGATCTAGAGGTGTATTTCCATCTCTGTTCTTTTTAGTTGGGTCTGCTCCATGCTGTAAAGAAGAAAACCAACTGTGTGTATGCATTGGGTGGCATTCTTAAGCAAATGGCAGGTAGTATGTTCATTATTTACTTATTCCACACCTTCACTAGTCTGGAAAGAAGAACCACTGTTTGGCTTTATTTCCCACATTCCTTACTTTGCAGTATTTTGGATTGGTTTTCTATTAAGGTGTAAGAATCAATGATGTTAGTGAAATTGGAAAGGCATTATTATTATCTTTTGTTCTTCATGCAATATACTTTTCTTTAGAGATTAAGTTATCTTTGCCCTGGATGTTAATTCTCACTAGATTTGAACAGGCTATTTAAGAGAAATTGTGAAAAGGAAGAGAGAAGAAGAGACACAGATGTAAAAAGCATTTAATTCTTAATGCCACCAGTAAAAGTATTCATAGTTTTATATAAAAATATATTTTCACTATCATCTATCAAATTATGTATAAATGTGGTAGAAATTACCTTGGTTTAAAAATCTTAGTTACTAATAGAATAAAAGAAGTCAAAATTATTTTTTTCATTATAGTTGACTCACTGTGGAAATCAAGACCAATACGAGGTATTACCTGTTAGGTAGTTTTCACCAATTAGTGTAGTGATAAGAAATATCAAAATCATATTGTGTTTTTCATAAAATACATGGGAACATATTTGCCATATATATATATATATATGTATATACACACACACATACATATACACATATTTATGTGTATGTATATATGCACATATTTATGGCATGTATATGTTATCAAAGAAAATTATAAATTACACATAGAACCAGAATATTTTTTCTCTAGTTAAAACATACCACATAAATATGTGTTTTAAATGACATGTGTAAATAATATTCAAGAATAAGGAATGAGTTAGCAATAATCAATTAATAATATTATTCATTATGACAGTAGTAACATTAATTGTACTATGAAAAGCAGTAAAAGAAAAAGTTCCTTGGACCACTTATCTTTAATATTAATACTGCATTAGGTAAGTTACATGAATTAAGTCAGCTCTTCCCAAATCCTTCTGATGAGCAGTGAAGAAATGACCTTAATCAAATCTAAGAAAAGACCCTTCAGGCACTACTGGAAGCTGTGCAAGTTTACAGTCTCTCCAGAACTTGCCATTTTTAACAGAACATTCTGATTTAATTTCAAGTAACAACAGCCAGTAATTACAGTTATGAAGTACAACTTTTTAAACTACTTACTTTTAGAAGGAGTTTGCAGATTTCATATTTGCCCTTAGCTGCTGCTTCATGGAGAGGAGTAAATTTCCACAAATCTGCCACGTTGACAGAAGCCCCATGCCTCACTAAAAGCTCAGCTACCTCGTAGTGTCCATAGGAACAGGCATTATGAAGAGGCACCAAGCCACTAAACAAACAAATGAAAACATTCAAGCCACAAAACAACTCTGTGTGTTAAAAGAATTTTTACAATAAAGTGCTGGGATCCTAGCACTTGGGAAGAAAGCTCACTCAGGGATACATAGTTGAGGCCTTATCTCAGGAAGGAGGCCAGGAAGGCAGGGGGAGAGAAGGAAAAAGGAAGAGAAGAAGAGAAGGAGAAAGGGAAGGAAAGGAGGTAGAAAGTGCCCATTCTTCTATGGCACTGACTATACTAAACATCTTCCCAAGAAGAAAACATTCCCTCTTGGTTTTCAAGATATATTCATCCATTTCTAAATAAATAATTTAAATCTACTATCACTGAGGTGCTAAGAAATGAAAACTCACAACCTAAAAGATTCAGAACAGGAATAGGCACTTGACATAACTGGAGAATTACACATAAAAACATTTTTTTTGTCTCTATAGGTTGTGGGATCAGAATTTCTACTCTATACTATACATTTCTATGTTTCATGAGTTAAAACATGCATATTACTTTAGTAAGATAAAGCATCTATGGCATCAAAAAATACTAATTTTTAAAAAAGTATGAAGTTAATGAACCCCAAACAGCTGAACTGTATTCACACATACCCTTTGTCTTTGGCATGGACATCGGCACCATGGTGTAGCAGATACTCCACAACAGACACTCGGTTATAGCCTGCAGCGAAGTGTAAGGGTGTAGAATGCCTGCCCTCCAAATCTCTGCAGTTCACATTTTGAGGACTACAAAGTTGCTTTTAAGGCATGAACACAGGGGAAAAATGCAAAAAGAACATTAACATTTATTCACAGCTTTTTGCTATAAAATAGTGCAGCATTTTTATATCACTGTAAGTTTTTCAGGGAATATTTTATGAAAAATAGATAATAAAAATGATGGATAAAAATCAGCATTCTAGGAGCTGGAGAGATGGCTCAGGGGTTAAGCCTCCACCTTGCAAGCAGAAGGTCCTGAGTTCAGATCCTAGACCTCACGTATAGACGCCGGGCGGAAGTGGGGGTGGCCTGCGTTTCTGGGCCTGGTAGGGCGGAGCCTGTGAATCCCAGGGCAGAGTAAACAAGGAGGTGGAGGGGTTCCATGGTGGTTCCCGAATTCGCCCGTGGTTCTACACACACACACACACACACACACACACACTCACACATGCACAATTGAATAAATAAATAAATAAAAGACAAAAAAAAAATCGGCATTCTATTGGGAAGGGCTAAAGGAAGAGCTCAATCTATGCCTAGCTTGGCCTATACAGTGACTGTAAGGACAGTGGATTGATTACACAGTGGTTTCAAAAAAACCAAAACCCAGAGAATCAACACTAAAAATAGTTTTACAATGCCTACAAATATTCTTATCATCTCAACCAACAGGAGAAAAGCCTGCAGATCTTCCTCCCTGAGACTATTTGCCACAGAACAGCTGCATGTACTAGAATATGCTTAGCCGATTGTTGCTCAAACCAGATCAACTCCAATTGGTCATGAAACTTAACAACACAGTTCCTGCCCTTAAATAGGTGGTTCCTGAAAGAAAAGGGTCTGGGAAAACCAATATACAGACTAAAAAGAAAGAGTACAAAACATGGGGTGAGCACTTTTTACGGAGTCTTGTTTGACTAACACAGCCCCCTGAAGCTGATTTTTGTTCCTGATTCCTACATTTTGCACGGTTGTTAATATATTTTTACTGAGAATAAAGGAAAATAGAGAAGCAGTAGGAAATGAAACATAACACGGTTTGGGAATTTAGCAAAGCAAAAACCCATTCCTGCTTATTAAATTTTTGCTTTTTAATATTCACAAGTTCTTTATTTCATCTTTTTGAATGTTAAAATAATTTTAATCCCTTTCCTACTTTTCACACTTTCAAATTCTTTATTCAGTGAACAGCTTTTTTGGGTTCTAATTCTTTTTTCTTCTCTCTTCTTTCTCTCCCTCCTTCTATTTCAGAAGGGAAAAGACTAAAACAGCGTCTCACTCTGTAGGTAATCAGGCTACCCTCAAACACATGGCAATCCTCCTGCCTCAGCTTCATGAAGGGACTATATGTGTGAGCTCCACACTTAGCTAGTTTTTAATACTTACTGGAGTCTTTGAAAAGACATTTACTATACCTAATTCTCAATTTGTGCTGCTCTGTTTGTTAGATATTTTTTGCTACATTGGCGGAAATAAATTTTCCCTTTATTATGAATATACTCTTTAGGAAACATGATAGCTGCAACACACATTTGTTTATTTGTATACAAAGAAGATGGAAGTAAAAACTGTATTTTAAAAAACCATGAGCATGTGCAGCAATTCTAGTGCTCAGATGATAGATTATGTTGAGTAAAAATTCCTAATCATCTTATATTCAAGTATTTTCATTTATTAGGATACACTTTGATAAAAATTACATTACATATGTAGAATTTAAAATTTTCTCTCCAGTGGAAATTATGTCTAAAATTTACTACTATTCTTTAAGTAACTTAGATGCAATGGTCAGAAATGTTGAAAAGGCCTATACACTGAAAAAACAAAATTTCTGGACAACAGAGTTTTCTCAACTAATATACACCCTAAAGAATGGTTAGTTTGTCAAAAATAATAAAAATGTTGTAAACTTTAGTTTGTAAAAACTCATGACTATTACCATCAATTCTTCAGTTTTTTGTTTTAAAATTAAACACTTAAACTTATCATTTGTGCATACATGCATGCGTGAGCACAGGGCATGAGTGTGGAGGTGAGAAGGTAACTTGTGGTTCTCTCCTTTCACTATGTGGACTCTAGAGATCAAACTCAGAATGCCACATTTGAGTGTGGGCACCATTACTTTCTGAGTTATCTTGTGGATTAGTCTTTCTTTTTGGGGGAGGGTGTACCAGAGGGCACTTGAATATGTGTGGAGTTCCAAGAGTGACATCAGGGATCATCATGGATTGTTCTACCTCTTTATTGATTTGCTCTGGGTTGTCTTTTAGGGCCGAATTATAAGTTGCTGTCATATCTAGCTGGCATTTTAATGTGAGACGTGGGGATCCAAACTCAGGTCCTTTTACTTGTGAGGAAAAACCAAAAAGGCTTTAATCCCTGAACCATCTCCCCAGCTTTGAAATAAACAGTTTTAGCTAAAGTCAGCTTGGTATTTATGCTGTGACCCAAATTCAATACTTTAATTAGTATAATTGAAAATAATTTCCATAAAGCTTGAAGAAAAATAAGTGACTTTAAAAACATATGCATATTTATCATTTTTTGTTTTTTAATGACTTAACTATTATAAAACACGTAGGACAATTCTTAGTAAAAAAATTCTATTTGTAGATATATCCTGCTCATAATCTTCAAGTTAGATTTGTTTTTCTTATTTGGATTTGAGTAGTTAGAAAAAAAATCACAGTGAAGTGGGTAGTGAGGTTCCAACCTACACAAAGGCACTGACTGACCTTCACAGTTTCCAAGTCACCAGCTTTTGATGCCTCCAAGAGTCGATAGTCCACATCAGAAGTACGTATAGGGGTGCTCTCTGCATGAGAGAAAGACAGGTTACCGCTGGCCATGGAGTATTGTAGGAAGCTATGGCAGGAAGATCATTTGGTGAATAAAAAGTGATTAAGGAGTTGCATAGTTCTAATACATAATAGAGAGATTCTTTCTCCAATCCTTTCCATATATGAAATAAATACTTCCAATTGATACGTTAAGCCACAAAAAATAAATTCTATGCAAAAAAAACTTGTCTATCCATCAAATTTTCTGGTCAAAAATTGTTAAAAAGGAAAGTGAGACACTTCAAATTAGAACCATGAGATCAAAACTATCTTCAGGTTTTACCAATTCCTACAAACTGTGGCAAAGTTAATATTAATTTTTTATTTCTAGGCTACATGTCTTAAGTATAAAACACAAGTAATACTTATAAGATGAAAAGAACAAAGAAAGTTTAACTTGTAAACAATGCAAACCCCTACTAGAGACATTTGTTAAATTTACGATGGTCAAGTGGGTGAGAGAAAATGCAATTTAAAATTTCTACATAACTAGAAAGTGTAATACCAACACTGAACAGAATAGAATGAGTTGGGCTGCTATGGCTAGAGGCTTACAAATGAGGTATTTTGAGTAACCGAATCAAACATGCCACATTGATTCAAATAAACAGGCTTCTAACAAAAACCAATGTGCACCTTCCAAAACATATTCACGTTAAGTATAGCTTTACAATGCACATATCCCATTAAAAAAAAAATCAAGCACCACAGGCCTGGTCACTACTTTGGACAAATCATGCTATACTTTAGTATTTGCACTTAAAAAGTGAGAGCTGGTTTCCTTTAAAGTCTCTTTTAGATTCAATATTGCATTGTCTTATGATCAAAGAACCTGTCTGAGTCTACTATCCAACTGCGAAGATCAAATGATGCTATGAAAAGGCTTTAGATTTCAGAAAAAAATACTTTAGTTCCTCCAAAGTGCTTTGTTCATATGAATGACTTTTATAGGATAAGTTGTGAGAATTCTTCCGTGGAAGATAAACTAGATATTTGATCATATTAATAATATTCAGCAGATAAAAATACTAAGGCAGACAAAACATTAAGATTAATATATTGCTAGAAGGAAGCATTTCTAATAATGAAATGCAGTTATAATTACTTTTATTCATAATCCATTTGTTAGTTTGTGGAACTGTTGAGGAAAGGAACTGGATTCTTGATCCTCTTTGTATTCTTTGTACAAAGAGAATAATTCAAAAAGCATTTGCAGAACTGATTTTCATGCTGCCTTATACTAGGCTTAGTGTGTCGAAACAGCTCTTCTTTTGGTTATATTCATTTTGTTCTTTCTTGAATTATCTGTCTCCATCCTAACTGCATGTGTATGACCACATTTATAGGTGACAACATTCTCCATCTTGTCTTTTTAACAACGGTTCTGGCAACTGACAAAACTAACAGAAACATCTTTACTTCTTGGGTAACCGGCATACCTAAGCTATGGGGAAAGACTAATAAAAGATGTAATTTTGTGCACATATAAGAGTATTTCTAAGGATTAAGACAAAGTTTAGTCCCGGTCGAAAAGTAAAAGTAAGTTAAATAGACTGATTTATACAAATTATGGTGTTCTATTATAAATCTGAAACAGATTTAGAACATACCTGTTTTTAGAAACAATTTACAAGGCCTTGGTAGAGAAGACCTATAATTCTAGTCACTTAAAAGGGAGAGTCAGGAAGACTATCAACTCAAAGATTGCTTGGATCACCCAGCAGGTTCAAGGTTAGCCTGAGCAATTTAAGTGAGACTCTATTTCAAATGAAAAGTGGGCTAGGGATGAAACTCTGTGGTAGAAAAATACTTGACTAACAGCATGAGGCCCTTATATTCTGTATCTAATGCCAAAACAAAACAACAACAACAACAACAAAAAAACCAGGGAAAGTAAGGGCATAATCATTAACTAAGAAGGATGCATGTCACAGCCAAACACTTCATATGAATTATATACATTTAAAGTAGGCACAAAAAATGAAATTTAAAAGGAAACATAGACAAAAGACATATTAAAGACATATTAAACTGGTAAAATCCTTTGTAGGTACACTGGCTTTTATAAAGTCTAAAATTAAACTTCAATGACATTTGATCTTAGCCACGAGGCTCAGAAGACCACAGATGGGCTTCTGATTTTTTTTTTTTCTTTCAAATCTTAGTCTAGCTGAAAGAATTTTAAAAAGGTTTCAAAGACTGAGTGGCAGCTTGCTATTTAAAAACAATCTTTAATAGGCTGATTCTTTAGTGGATTTTAGTTTCCCTTTGGCTGTGTTAAAATACTCTGATGAAAGCAACTTAAGAGAAAAAGGGGTTTATTTTGCTTATGAATGTGACTGTTATGAAGCAAGCAAGAACTGGAGAGAACTAATGGTGATATTACACCACAATCAACCGTACAGAACAATGAAAGCTTGCTCAGCTCTTGTCTATTCAGCCCAGAACCCGGCCCAGGGAATGGTGAAACCCACAGTGTATGGGTCTTGTCACCTCAATCAATCTGATCCATAATCTCCCACAGGGAAGCTCAGAGGTTCCTCTTGCTCCCTGTGTTTATAGATATCACAAGGTGAAGACTGAGGTTAATCATATCAACTACTGAATATTGGGAAGAGGTTCTCAGACTTATCTTACTGTGTTACTGGAAACAGAACTTAAATGTTTCATTTATCATATCTTTAAATCCTCTCTGTGGAAATGACTAGATGACTGGTACACTTATTTCACTGTGGGATGTATGATTAAAATTAGGTCAAGATCTAACTTCACACCCCAAAAAAACATCATTGTTCAAAAAAACCACTTTCCAAAAGACGCTAGAAATAGTTTTTATGATGTCCTTAGCCATAGCCACATGCTGAGAACCTCAAATGTAGTCAGTTGTGAGTGATGGATTTTTCAGTCTTATTCAATTGTTTTTTCAATAATGGAGATAGATCCCAGGATTTTCTGGATTAAAGACAAGTATCTACCACTGAATTAAATGCCAAACCCAATCTTATTCAATTTTAATTAACTTATAGTAGTCAATGACTACTATCTGGATAGAGCAAATCTAGAGAATGCAGAAAAATCTTTTACAAAAATACCTTACTGTGTATTTTAACTGTAGATGGTGCTGTGTTACATAAGGTCACTTCCACACAAGTCTATCATGTTGAATACATCTCTCCCATATCCATTTATTATCTTAGTTCCCCAGAAAGTTTCACTTTTACTTTCACCTATACCATGTATATCTATACCATGAATAAGACAAACATGTATTTATCTATTTGTGATCTGAAACTGATCTAATCAGTATGATTAACTCCAGTTGCAACCATTTTTGTACAAATATAACAACTTCAATCTTACTTTAAGACAGAATAATATTCCACTGTGCATATACGCTATGCTTTCTTTATCCATCCCTGCTTTGCCTCCATCACTTGGCTACTGTGAACATTTTATGGCAATAAATACTGATGTGCAAGCATATTTGTGTGTCCAAGTATCTTGGGGCTTTCTGGGTAAATACCTTTCCTTCGTTTTTTCGTCCCTCCCTCCTTCCTTTTTTGTCACACTTTACAGATTGATATTGCTGCCAGTGGTATAGAAGGATTGCCCATTGTCCCATTCTAGCCTGCATTTGTTTTCCTGGTGATTGATACTGTTGCTTGGATGAGATGGACTCTCAATATAGTTTTAATTTTCATTTCTCTGATGACCAGTTAAGAAAGACAAAAGGGAAGTCAGACTATTACACATATAAGAATAATTAATTAAAGGTCATTACTACAGGAACATTTTAAAATCTATTAGACTGTATACATATATAGTCATAAAGAGAGACTTATATAGTCACTTGTTATATCATTCGTTAGAGTCTGTACTTCAAACTAAAAAAATTATGCATATCTAATAATTGTTTATACCTCCTCTCTCAACATCTTTCTTGCCCTACCTTGAAAGGAAGAAGGGATGGCAACAAAGGCTGAAATGCAAGGTAAGTTCAGGCCAAGAGAACACTGCAAGGAGCTACTTAAAACAAGCCATGGAAAGCCTGTTGTCTGTCAGTGGAAACGGGAGAGTCACATTGGCTGCTGGCAACTCACCACTCAGAATCTGCTGCACGGCTTCATTTCCCATTTGTGCCGCTGTGAAGCCTTGCAGGGAGATGATGGAGGGGTCAGAGCCATAACTCAACAGGAGGCGGCAGGTCTGCAGGTGACCTGCTAGGGCAGCTCGATGCAAAGCAGTCTGACCAAGGGTGTCCAACGCATTCATCTGGAAAAACATTGGGTTGACACATGAAATGGAGCAATCCTTTACATTTTAGCACACGCTTCTCTTTTGGAGAAGAATCAAATGTGACAACATTTGTAAAAGTGCTGTAGGTCCTCAATAACTTCTGCCCACTTGGTTCTATGAGTTTTTTTAGTTACTTTTCTTGAGAGCACTATTGAAAATCACAACCTACCATTCCCTTCCCTGAATGACCATCTACGAGCCCCTCATCAATCAGAATGGAAAGTCTGAGGGTTGAGACTCTCACTGGTGCTCACTGATAGCCACATACTTCAGAATGCTTAGGTGTGATCATAGATAATCTCAGAATACCAGGCTACAGAATATAAGCAAAGACTGTCAATATAGTTGATCACGTCTCTTTTCTAATTTTAAGAAATATACTGGCTAATTAATCTTACTCTGAAATGTTTCAGACCAGATGTATCTAAGACTCCAATTCTATTGGGTTCGTGGATATCTGCAAATAGATAATATTAAATGTTGAAAATGAGACCCAAGTCTAAACACAATCTTGATTAATTGTGTGTGTGTGTATATATATACACACACACATACATGCTTTATATATATATATATATATATATATATAGCCTGATATTAGGAGTCATTACTCTTCCACTTTACTGTTATATACCTGGGTCTCTAATTAAACCCAGAGCATGTCATTAGGGTAGTCTGCTTGTTTTAGAGAATTTCATAAAGTAGTAGCAACCACTGAATATACATGGACTGCTTTATTTAATAACACAGGTGAGAAACCATAAGTAGTCAAAAAAGTTTCCAGTAAGTAATGTAGTAAAAGCACCCATTCTACAGAAACAAGTAGAACATTAAAACAATCTGCTAATACTTTATACCATTCATTTAAAACAGTAATAGATGTCAGATAGGAAAAATGGTGAACAGATATTCTGAAAAGGCTGTTGTGAGGGAAAGGTTTATTCTTCATTGCAAGTTAAATGTTTCATATTTCTGAAGTGCAGCAGCTATGCACCTGTAATCACAGTAATAGGAGGTGGAAACAGGAGGTATTCTTGCAGCTTGCTGGCCAGTAGGTCTGTGTGAATTGGAGTTACATGTTCAATGAGAGATTCTCAAAAAATAAGGAACAGAATGATGGAAGATACTTCACACTGACTTCTGGAATGTCAGAGGAAGAAAGGAAGAGAGGGGTATCAGCTAGATCCCATTTTGTTACAAGAGGGACAATGGCATGAGCCATAAAAGAATTTGAAATCAGTTTGGAAAATGAAGAAATGGCCCCAACAAATATGTTCCTAATTCTGTCCTATATTTGGGGTTATCAAAGCATAATGTTTTTATTATTTTTATTGAGAGGATATGGCCTCAAACTTGCTATGAACCCTAGACTCGCCTTAGACTCCTGATCCTTCTACTTCTCTCCTGAATTGCTGAAATTACAGGTGTACATTACTATACTTGGCTTGAAAACACAACTATTCTGTCTATTATTTCTTTCATTGTGCATGTGTGAGTCCTATGCACACTGCCAGGAGGAAATGTGCAGCGAGCTCTCCAGTGAGGCAACTGCCTCTTGGTTGTCTCTGCTCCTGTAAGCAATCCCTCACCAGATTCCTGTAAGTAACCCAGTAAGTTGTTTCTGATATTTTAAAGAGATACGAATTTAATTCTTGGAAATATACTTGCCTGAGAAATCTGAGAGTATTGGATTAGTTTCTCTGAAAACTTTTTCTTTTTAAACAAAAAACAGAGAGACATCTCTTCACTTCTGCATATCACCAGTCATGGATCTTACCATAGTTATGAATGGCTAAATTTTATGAATATACAATACTACTGAGTGACCATGGCAACAATAGATAACTACATCTTTGGTCACAGCTCTTTGCTTCATGAGGCAAAGAATAAAATCCTGTGTTAGAGTGCCTACCTAGTATGTACAAAGCTTTGAGTTTGATCCCAACACCATAATAAAAAAAAAGAAAGAAAATAAAAGAGAAAAATGCTTGCTGGGTATGGTGGCTCAAGAAGTAGGAAGATCCCCACATACATGAGGTCACCCAAGTCTACACAGCACTTTCCAAACCAAACAAGTCTACATAGTAAGACTCGCCCTTAAAAAAAAGAACAATTCTCATCCCCCCTTTCTATTTCATAGTCCCAAAGTTGTATTTGAAATAATAATTTCCTTATTACAATCTTTATCATAAAATATGAAATAAAATATCACCAAAATGCATAATATTCAGCATTGTGACAGTTTAGGTATCAACTTGGATCTACTTAAGGCAAGTGGGTCACTAGAAGTTATGTGCTGGTCCTTCCCCCTTCACTATTGCTGTGGACGTGGTGTGGCAAGTTTCCTTAGCTTCTGCTGGTAACTCTGTCATCTCGCTATCATCTGCACTGTATTGTGAGCATGAATAAGAATCCCAACTCCCTCCTGTGTTCATTATAGCAATAGAAATAGGAAACTAAGACATACTCAAGAGATTATTTACATTAAAGTGGGAAACTGTTTACACTAAAGAAAATGTTCCAATTAATTTTATACTTCTCAACTGCACTGAATAGTTACACCTGGCTTAAGCTATATACTCATATAAGATACTAGAGAAGGTTTAATTTTGATTGTCAATTTGATCAGACTGAGAACTGTATGAGTGGTTAGCAAAGCACACCTTTGAGTATGTCTGTCAGGACTCTTCCAGAGATGGTTAGATTGCTAGAGCTCTGACCTAATGAATGGATTAAAAATGTAAAGCCTGGGAGATGAACTGAGATGTCATGGGTTTCACTGGAGGAAGTGGATCACTGGGAACATATCCTTTGTGTCTTATCTTCCTTTCTGCCAAGATGTAACTGCTCTAGCACCTTCTCCTGCCATGATGGACTGAACCATGAGCAGAACAAATCTTTCCTCCCTTAAGCTGTTTCTGTCAGGAATTTGGAAATAAAACCAAAATGTCTGGCTAATGTAAGGCATAAGAAAAAATGAGCACCTGACTTCTGGAAGATAAAACTTAGGTTTATCTTTCTTTTATCTAGAAATACAAACCTTAGTTATGTATTTTTATCCACTGCAAGTTACAAAGGGATTTAATGTTTAATAGGGCTTGTAAGATTTTCCACAATCATCAGTGTATGATTAAACCTTGCAGAAATCTAATTCAGGATCATAAAACTAGAAAGTAGAAGATTCTAAATTCACATGCATGCCAGTTTAGGTTATAGCTGTAGTAGTACTTTTAGCTTAAGTACATATGATAAACCTGAAATTTGTATGTATTGCTAACATTTGAGACCCCCCCCCAAAAAAAGCAGCTTGGTTAATGTAGGATATACAAGTTGTTCAACGGTAATGTGGTTTCCTTTCCAAATTCTTCTGTTTTATTCTGAGATATTGACTGATCAGCAAGGCAGAAGAGGATGGACCAATTACAAGGATGCACTTCAGAAAGCATTTCTCAGATCAAAAAGAAAACAAGTTCATTATCAAATAGAAATCATAGGGGAAAAAAAAGCTAAGCAATCAAAGAAACGTACCAAACAAACAAAAAGCCTCTACAATAGCCAAGTTGGCTTTTCTCAGGGATTTTTACTAGTGTCATGATTTGAAATGTGAGTCGTCCTCCAGAGATACACGTGTTTTAATCTTTAGTTGTTTTTGAAGGTCATGGTACCTTTAGGATGTGAAGCCTTATTGAAGGGAGGCAGTCATAGGGCGTGGGTCTTGAGGTTGGTTAGCCCCACAATGCTTGAGTTAGGGAGTCAGTTCTTCTGTTTATAGCAGTAGTTCAGACTCTCCATGATTTCTGAAGTGACTTAGGCCTCTTCCAGCTTCTGCCAGTCAGTAATGACTTTTCTGTCATAAGAAGGACTGTATTTCCCTTCTGGAACTGTAAGCGGAATAAATCTCCCTTTGTTCCATTAAGTTACTTCAATTTGAGTCTTGTGTCACAGCAACAAAGAGTACTGGAACTGAGAAGTGGGGTATTGCTTTGAGATTAAGAGCATTTGGTACCAGAAAGCAAAGTGTTTATGAGATCCATACAGAAATTGGTACCAGAGAAGTGGGGTATTGGGAAGTTGAGAATCCGGTACCAAAAGGTGAAGTTGTTTGTGAAGCTGAGAAAAGGCGGTATCTAGTAGTATGGCCATTGCTATGATGTGGCTAGTGTGGCTTTGGAATTGTTTGCTGGGAGAATACAGAGAAGTTTGGGACTCTGCACTAGGAAAGTCTTTGCATCTTGGAGACAGGGCCAAAAGGGCCATTCTTGTGAGAGCCTGGAAGAGAATGATACTGTTAGAGATACAGGCAGTGGAAGCCCAGCTTGATGGTCCAGAGGGGAACAGAGACTGTGCTGGAAACTTGACAAGGAGCAAATAGAGTGATGCACTGTTAAAGAGTTTCATTAAGTTTTGTCCTCATCCTGAAAGCTTACCAGAAGTTAAATTTGAGTGTTTGGCAGAGGAAGTTTTAAAGCAATGTTGTCTTAACAGTATGGCATGGCTATTCTTTATAGCACTCTTGTTCAGAGCTATAAGTAAAAAGAGCATGGAATCGGACAGAAAGAAAAACTGTGAGATTTGTAGGGGAAAATGCAATGTGTAAATCTGAAGAGTTGAGCAAGAGAAGGCAGAGAGCAAAATAATGGCTACTGTTAAAGAGATTAGCTCCATTATTCAGTCAAAGCCTACTCTGCTGTTTGGATAATAGAAAAAGCCCTACCCTAAGAGCAAATTCCTCAGGGAAGGCTCCCCCCTTAAGAATAAAAATTCTTTTGGTAAGGAAGAGTTGCAGGAAAGAGTTCCAAGGGAATTTGCCTGTTCCTCCAAAGCAAAGGCCCAAGAAAGATTCTTCCAGAATCAGCATAGAGAAGCTGAATCAGCAGTGATTCAAGGGAACCAATCTTCACGTGGAGGTTATAGCAAAACTTGACAAAGTCGTCCACGTGGTCCTGGTTTTAAAGGCATCAATGATATATGAGGAAGGAGGTTGTGGATCCCTCTCTCCAAGATTTCAGAAAAATGGCAGAAACCAGGCAGCATGTAGCAGAAAACCTGCCGTTTAGAGGCCCAAGAAAGGCATTTTGTGCTATAAGCCTGGTTTCCATTGAAAAGTTAAGATGTAAGAGATGCCAGAGGCAATATGAGACACTGCAAAGGAGAACTGCATACCATGAGAGGAGCCAGCCCAAGAAGAGTGATGTGTTATACATGCAGTTGTGCTGGAAGAGTGGAACTAAAGTCCTTTGGAACTGGGATGATTTAATAAGAGGGTCATCTGTTAGATAGTTGCAGGATTTGGAGTTTGTCTTGCTGTTTTTCAGTAGTGTTATGGACCGATCCCTGGATATGCCCCCATTCCTCCTTTTTGGAATGGGAATTTCTGTGTCATTTTTATGTTGGAAGTATGTAACTTGTCTTTTGATTTTATAGGAGGCTTTGGACTTTGGACCTTTGGAGTGGAGTATCATGATTTGAAATGTTAGTTGTTCCCTACAGAATCTTTAGTTGTTTGGGAAGATCAAGGCAGTTACAGTGGGTGAATCTTCAGGTTGGTTAGCCCTGTCAGGCTTGGATGAGGTACTCTGCTCTTGAGCTTGCAGCAACAGCTCAGAGCCTCCATGATGTGAGGTGATTTAGGGTTCCTTCAGCTTCTGCCAGATGGCCATTCCTTTCTTCCATAAAGGACTGAAAATCTCCCTTTTGGAACCACAAGCTGAATAACTCTCCCTTTTTTCCATTAAGTTACAGCAGTACAGAAAGTAACTATATAACTAATATATCAATTGCTAAATGCACCAAACTTTGTAGAATTAGCATCAAGCCTTGGAACCCTGAGTAAAAAAGAGATGATAATGGTATTTGAAATCCACTGATGGCAACTTGCATTTGTTGACTTGTAATGTAAATATGATCCTCTTTTCCTTTAAAGGATCTAATAACAAGCATTCTCAACCTACTTGCTATAGTGGAAAAATAGGGAGAATATATAACTCTATAATACTGATTAGTAAGGTGTTGTCAGTTATACAAGCCTGCTGATGAGCTAAGATGTTATTGATGAAAATATACTGTATACATGAAGGGAAGAGGAAGATTGAGCACTACAGTAATGCTGCTGAGGCAGGTTATAAAATAGTCCTATTTATCACTGAACCTTTCTGAAATAAAATGACTTATGGGTGGCAATAAATAGATATCATTTCCCCAAATGAAGGACATTATTTATAGTATTTTATGAGCATTATAAATGCCATAAAATACTTACAAAATGAGGTCAATGATAAACAAGATGCTCATGAGTATAACAGAAAGCCTACTTAGCTTAATATCCTCAACTTGCCAGAAAAGGATGCCTAAGTAATAATGCTGCAATTGGAGTTACAAAACACGAGATAAATCTGAAGAACTGCTCCTTCTGATTCTAGCTCAACTTCACATTTCAACTGAAAACACTGAATGTACTTTTAAAGCAATATTTAGATCACATGTTTCTAATATGCATATTCATATTCATCTATAAAAGTATAATTAAGCAAAGATATAGTAATAAATTACAAATAAATATGAGACATATAAAAGGGACTGCAAAAGTCAGAAGATGAAATAATTCAAATTGACAAAAGAACTAAGTAGGGTGCAAAATATCCTTTGGCTGATTTTAAAAAAAACTTTTAATCAAAGAACCACGACTGAAAGTTAAGTTCTGACAATTTTTTTTAATGTCTGTTATTTGCTGAAGAGATTTCATTTATATAGGGATCCTATCAATGAACTGCACTGCTAACTATGTCTAATTCTTAAAAAATTTTAATTGTATTTTTTATTTATTTAGAGAGGAGGCACACATATGCCCTGGAGCATATATGGAGATTAGAGGACAGCTTTTGGATCTTTATTCTCCCTGTCCACCACATGGGTTCCAAAGATCAAATTTGGGTCTCCAAATATACACTATCTTATGAGCATGCTTTCTTTATCTCACTAGCTCAAGCAATGTGTATTTTTAGTGTGAATACTAATTATACTTAGATTTTAATTAACAACTTGCTAACAAAATTCCATCTGTCCTAATATTCTTGCAAAGAGCTTAGAAGGTGTTGCATTATAGTATTTTAATTATGATCATAAACCTTCTCAACACTGAACTTAGGTTAGATTTTATTAATAGTTTACAAAATTCTGATTTCATTTTTTAAATTATGTAGTTGTTACGGCTGGGTGGTACAAAGTTGCACAACATTTTAAGACTCAATTTTCAAAATGTCCTGTTCGTTTTCTAAAGTTTCTTGTAAAAAGTAGTAACCTTTCATTCACACTAAAATATACAAATTTTGTTAATGATCTGATTATGTTGCTTTTTTAAAAAGTGCCCACATGCAAGAACATGTATTTGTTACTAGAGAATTACTAGCAAATTCTGAACTTTCTATTTTTTATTAACAAAAAAAATCTCACAGAGCACATAAAGTATTGCCTTAAAATATTATTTTGTGAAACAATACAGCTACTTTTTTCGGTTGTTTGTTTGTTTTGGGCCAAGGTCTCACCTTGTAGGCGCGATAGTACTCAAACTTCCTATATAGCTAAGGATTGCCCTGAACTCACATTTCCGATGTCAAGTGTTAGAAAGAAGTACAAATGTGCCTTCATGCTTAGCCAGACAACATATCTATGTTATAACGGCCAATCTTTCTGATTATCAAGTGTGGTGTTTACAAAGTTTTAAAAGTTCGGAAAATATCTGCAATTCCACTCACTAGACAGAGTGAAGTACAAGATGTCCCAAGAGCCTCAAAGTTAGCAATAATTAACCTGTGTGCACCCCCCACCCCCCACTGTGAGAGTCTCATACTTCAAAAAATAATTCAGCTCAGCTGACACAGAGGGCCTAAAGACAATATCAGCATTAATTTGCATAAATATCAGTAAACTGTAACTTCTTTAAAATTTTTTAATTATTATTATTATTTATTCAATTGTGCGTGTGTGTGTATGTATGTGCGTGCGCATGTGTGTATGTGTGTGTGTAGAACCACGGACGAATTCGCGAACCACCATGGACACCTCCACCTCCTTCTGCCCCAGGATTCACAGGCTCCGCCCTACCAGGACCAGAAGCGCAGGCCACCCCCGCTTCCGCCCGGCGTCTATATGTGGGATCTGGGATCCGAACTCAGGACCTTCCGCCTGCAAGGCGGAGGCTTAACCCCTGAGCCCAGTAAACTGTAACTTCTTTAATCCCTTTATAAAGTGCAATTCTACTTTCTCCCCCTCTGAACCCCAAAGCACATTATATTGGAGGTCACTATACTATTTTGGAGACTACTGTCAAAAATAATAAACTCTAAAGCTTTCACATTTGCAAATTCACAGTTTACTTTCTTTTTCAGTAATTTAGTTTCAGAATATGTCACCCAGACAATGGTAAGCTACTAGTTTCATATTTCTTTTGAGAAAACAATTATTGTCAACTTGAGGGAATGTAACTATTCTTTGATTATCATTTATCCAGGTTATTTCCTAAAAAATATGACTGAAAAAGTCACTAATACAGTATATAGATTCCAGTATTAACTCAAAAAAAGTGTTTATGTTTCTGGGGATACAGTTCAGGGGTAGACTACTTGTATAGCAGGTGTGATGCTCCAGGTGTAACGCCCAACACTGTCAAAAGAAAAAGCATGTGTTTTATGGTTTTGGTATGAAGGCCCCATTCAGAGCAGCTGGCTGTTGGGTGCTGTGCTTGACATTTCATTGTTACGTGGTCTCACCTTCGCTCCGTGTTTATGCAGAACTTCCATGACATCGTTATGAGCCCTTTCAGCTGCAACATGCAGGGGAGTCATGAAACTAGGGAAAGGAGAAAAGGAAAAGAGAGTTTCCTTTTACTTGTACTGTATTTTCTCTTTTAAAAACTGAACAACTCCCTTTACAATTATACTTACTCTTTATTTTTTTCATTGACATTTGCTCCTTTTCTAAGTAAGAGTTCCGTCACTTGTTTGCGTTTGGGATGCAGGGAGGCCACTGCACAGTGCTATAAACAAAATCAAGTTAAAAAACAAGTTCCTATTTAAACTTCCATTGTCACTGAAATTCTCAAATTATTCCACTGATGTACTCCCAGAATCTGCCTAGCAGTAAGTGAGGACATGGTGACTGTGAAGGAAATTATTGGAAAACACTTTCAGAAACTGTATGTTTCATCTTAATGTTTATGTAACTTTTGGACTTACTCTGCTTTATTCTACATTGCTTGAAATAAAATTAAAAAACAAACCTACTCACAACTAAATAAAATGAACCTTCTAAAACATCAGATCATCTTTTATTCAATGGCTTTGTTTTCTTAGGGTGCTGAGGATTTATATCTGGGACTTTATTTCTTGGCCTAGTGCTTTGTAGACAGAAGTTATCAGGTTATAAGGTTGATGGATATACATGTAAGCTGAGCATTTTCAGTTTGGTGAGTCTTTTAGTGGGGTTTTCTGCAGTACTGAATGGAGTTTGACTTTTCTGTACTACAAAAGTTTAAGGATGTTAACAGAAGTATACTTAACAGACTGGAACTTAAGTATTACATAGTTTAAATTCTGAATTCAGGCACAATTGCTAACCAGACAACACTTATGCCTTAAAATACTTAATGATAAAGAAAACAATGAGTCTTTCTAAAAGTGTATTAGAAAAGTGCAGAGTGTGAAGGTAATTCAAAACAAAATTCAGTTTCCATATAAGTACAAGCAGTTACTTGCATAATTACTCAAAAGGAGGATGCAAATATCTATGAAGCCATATTTTAATTATAAATACAATATTTTTTTCTGATAAACATATGCCCTCCTCCAAGAAGATCACATCTTATAGTACATGTAAATCAATAATCACAAAAGTAATCTGCTTCAGCAAGCATGGATAAACATGAAGATAAAATAAGCTGTGAATCAAAGTTGAACAAATAACCTATTCTTTGACTCATGAAAAGAATCATCATGTCCTAAACTAAAATCAGGATCAGGGCAATCAACATGAAAATGCAAATTCCTGGCACTTCAGAGTGTAGAGCTCTTCAAGGTTTGTGAAATGAAAAGCACTGCTCTGCACTACAATTAAGGACTTGCAGAAAGCATTAGTAACATCTTACCAGTGCTGTCTCATGAGACTGTGGTTGCTTGAAATTAATAATTTCCAAAGCAAGTGTTTTCTTAACTTTAGCTAGGTCTGCTTCTCTGGCTGCTTGTAGTAACGAATGACCTTTAAATTCATCTGCCAATGAAATAATGGTTGACATGTTACCAGGTATGGTGATGGATACTTGAAATAAGACTGTTATACTGTCAGAGTTTATTAAGAGTCACAGTTCCTTTAGAAACATTCTTAAACACAGCTAATTAACTTCTGAGCACATACCCTGGAATACGTTGCAACTCTTAAACAAGAGCAAGATGTCTATGAATGGACACAAGTATTTATTGTTAAATGAAAATTGTAGCAGCACAAAAGAAAGGAAATGCAGATCCAATGTGTTTGTACTATTGCTCCAGCTACTATTGCTGCCATCATGAATAAATGTAACAGATAAAGATCTAGAGAAAACATCGAAGTTTTAATAGTGCTTTGACTTTACACTAAGAACAGAAATACTTGAAACTTCTGGGATTTGAAATTTTTCAATGACAATAATTGCATAACTAAGAATGCTGGACTTTCATTTTACAAATTTACTTTTCCATTTTACAAATTTCATGTCATTTTGAAATACCTCTTATTAATAAAAAGCTCAAAATAGTTCTACAGCATACAAAAGCTATGACTTAATATATTCTACAACAATTTTAGGTGCTCTCACATTTGGATTTTGCATCTGTGTGACACTGAGGCCCTATCACATTCCCTCCTCTCAAAAGAAAAGGATCTACACAGACTGCTGTGCACATATGCCACATGCCTTGGAAAGTCATGTCACTGGCCAAGTGCTCCCTATAGATGTTAACAAAGGATTTCTTAGCCTTTATCAGTGCTTTAGAGACCTTCAAGCAAGGACCTCGACACTTGCATTCACCATTATTTAGTTGGATTTGCTTATGGTAGTATTATCAGCAAGCATGAACTTTGGTGAATGATTGCTTCTCAACAAATTTTTCTTTTTTGACATGGACATTCAATATTATATACATCAAATTCAGAAAATGAGTGGTTTTTGTATAATTCTTATTTCATGATTCTTAAGCAGTGCTAAAATTTCCCCAAATATAAGCCTTAGACACTCCAGAAAGAAGCAAAAAAAAAGGTCAACTGAGATAAATGTTAAGTCAGTAAATACAAACTACAAAATTAGATACTATGATTTCAACACCAACAGAGGCAACATATTAGGGAATTATAAACAGCCATATGTTAAGAGGACTCTGGAAGAGACAAGATATATTCAAACTGAGATCAAGCAAATTGTACAGTTTTCCTGGACTTATTCATCTAGAGAAACTTAAGCAGAATGCAAATGATAACTATTTTTCTCAAGTGACAAATTCCATAAATGTCAAAGTGAAAAAAGTGGATTGACCTTTTCACTTACTTCTGTATAATTAGTCACTGTGTGGCTTTGAAGATAATAGAGTAAACAAGTGTTGGAAATCATAATCAGTAAGTTTGGAGTACTGAGAACATTAAGAAATTATAATGCACTGGCAGATTAACCAGGGTGCTATTTTTCCACATAAAGTAGTCCTAATCTTTGTCGTTACAAAAAAAGTTTAAGATTTCTACCATATCAATTTTGAAATTTAAAATATTTTATTGAGGAATAGTTAAGATTAAAAAGCTAACACCCAGAAAATGGAAAAATTCATCAACTATGCAACTTCCCTAAAAGAGGTTAAATAAGTTTTAATTAATTAATTAATTGTGTGTGTGTGTGTGTGTGTGTGTGTGTGTGTGTGAGAGAGAGAGAGAGAGAGAGAGAGAGAGAGAGCGTGAGAGCGAGAGCACTGTGTATCTCTATAGAGAACCAAGGGCGACTTCAGGAATCATCCTGGATTGTCTCTATGTCCTTTTTTGCTTCACTCTGGGATTTCCCAGACTCTACCCACCACAGCCTGAAATGTAGGTTGCAGCCTTTATCTGCCTGGTATTTTTACGTGGGACCTGGGATGCAAGCTTGCGAGAGTCTTAACAATTGGGTCATATCTCCAGTCCATGAAGGTTATTTCCATCAAATAAATTTTGGCACATGATTATACTTCGGCCATAACACATACACAATAAATAAGAATATGACTGTGTAGCTTTCATTTTGGAAATTAGTGAGTACTCAATAATGTTAGGTACCATTTCTTATTACCAAAGATGCAGAATATAAGTTCTGTAGACTCAGAGATTTTGTTATATATCTATTGTCTGCCACATAAATACTTAATAGTTGCTACTCACACATCGTCATTAGCCTTTTGTTAAAAGAGCATTTATAACTGTGTGTATGCTTATGGAATTCATGATGAAGACTGTATTAGAATGAGTATTATAAACTCATACACTTCTAGGAGGGAAAGAACATTGTGTGATCCAAACAAAACACTGCCCCTAACAATGAAGCAGAAATGAGATATTCCAATTTGTATCTAACATTATTGGTTTGACAATAAGAATACGTACAGGTCAGCCTTTCCCGGAGCTCAGGAGTTGGAGCCATGTCCACAGCACTTTTGCCATGGCAGTTGACTAAGGTAGGATCTGCGCCATGGCTAAGCAACAAAGAGCAGACTTCTACACGATTCTTGGATGCAGCCTCATGCAGTGGAGTAAATTGCCAGAGATCCATTGCATTAACACAAGCTCCATGCTGAATTAAGGAAAAAGCTTTCCATTAGTGATTATTTCCCTGTACGAAATCAAACTCAAAAAACACATGTCACTGAAAACGTCAGTTACAACTTTTTGAACTGTGACTGTTTAAAATTTAACTTTTGGTGACATTAGCTGAATGTTTCAAATTTTGAAGCAAAGGGAACATTTTAATTTTTTTATCATCTTATTCTGGGCCTATGAGATGGCTCAGTGTGTAAGGGTGCTTGCCATCCAAACCTGGTGACCTGGGTTCATCCCCAAAACTCACATGGTGGAAGGACAGAACCAATTTCTGCAAGTTGTTTTCTGACTTCCACATGAGCACCATGATACATGAAATGTTCACATATGTGCAAACACACACAATAAAATTTAAAAGTACAAGAAATTATCTTTTTTTTAAAAATTTTTTTATTCAATTATGTGTGTGTATGTGTGTGTGTATGTGTGTGTCTGTGTGTGTGTAGAACCACAGGCGAATTCAGGAACCACCATGGACCACCTCCACCTCCTCCTTGTTTACTCTGCCCAGGGATTCACAGGCTCCGCGCTACCAGGACCAGAAACGCAGGCTGCCCCGCTTCCGCCCAGCGTCTATACGTGGGGTCTAGGATCCGAACTCAGGACCTTCTGCCTGCAAGGCAGAGGCTTAACCCCTGAGCCACCTTTCCAGCTTATTCACATAAAAATCTTAGTGGAAAAATTTTCAAAAAGAAAATTCTACTTAATATTCTGAATTTCTCTTACCTTTAATAGAAGCTCTGTGACTTCATAATGTCCATAAGAGCATGCATTATGAAGAGGGACAAGTCCACTAAATTGAAAAAAAGCAAATCAAAATACTTAAATTTCAAACACCTTATAGTCATCTATGTGAAGTGTTTAAAAAAAAAAAAAACCCAAGTTCTAATCTACTAAAGCATTTTTAAGTATTTTAAAAAAGAATTTAAAGCATAGCTTATATTTATGCTTTGATTTTGTGTATCATCCTTAAAATTAATGAAAAAGTGCTAATTAGAAGCAGTGGATAAAATATCATGTGCTGATGAATACTTGCATGATTTGCATATCAATAACGTAAATATGCTAACTGCAGTGGACAGGAACATTTTTTATTTTAATTCATTTTCATGATAATTTTTAGTTTAAGAATTAAATATTCAAGTGATTATAACTTCCATCTTAAGGAATTCTAAATCTAAAACAATTTCACCCTTTGTGTGTACTTCATATGACTCAGCTACTGCATATTCATCTATATTCAGACATGATGCAGAGAGCACCACCCCTTCTTGTAATGTCTCAAGCACTGAGTTCACTTCTATGTTTCCTGACATGAAGCAAAGCAGAACGAAAGAAATCTCCTTCTAGGGCATCTCTCCATCATGCTATCACTCACAGGTGCATAATATGATCTACCTCACCTGGGCAGAGCCAATTACCCTTTAGCTGTTAAGGAGAAGCATTAAAAAACCATTAGCTCTTCATAGTGGGATAGCAAACAAGTCTTCATCTGTGGAGACTGAAGAGGAAATGAAAGTTTCCCAAAATTTGCCAATTCACAAAATAATAGAAATACTAGAAAAATAATAGAACTATGATAAAATTAAACTGACAGAGGAAATTACGAGAGGTTTGTAGAGTAGCAGACATGACAACAATGTCTGAAATCAAATTTGTGAACACTCTGAAGGAACGGACACATGACTTTCTTTGGAGCTTAAACCTTTGGGGTGTGATAGATGGAGAGAGAAACACAACAATCTATCTGTGAATGCATAGCCAGGAAACAAACCTACCCTTTGTCTTTTGCATGAACGTCAGCACCATGCTGTAGAAGAAGCTGCACTATCCGAACCCTGTTGTAGCCAGCTGCTAGATGCAAAGGAGTAGACTAGAAAAGAGAAAAAAAACACATTGAGTTGCATGTTAAAAAGAAATGTTTTGCTCTGTAAATTAATCTCACTTCATTTAGATCTAAATATAATGAAAGTTAACATAAAAACACTGGTTAAAGGTAAAGATTCAATTCATAACTGGAGGAGGGTCAATTTATTCTCCTGGCGAGAGAATTCTTAACTTCATTTGCCATCTGCTATGACTTGAATTTGGTTTGATCCCACTAAAATTCATGTTGAGGCTTGCCCACCAATGTAACAGTCTCTGGAGGTGTTGGGGCCTTTAAGTGATATTAATATTCTCCTCCTTCCAGGAGTGATTTAAAGCTCTTGAGGGGCTGGTAAAAATAAATGCTGGCTGTAAGAATTCAAGTCTGATTCTGATGTAGCTCCTCTCTGGCTTAGTCTCTATGTGAACTCCACCCTTTCCCCTTTCCCTTTGTCCCCCCTCCTGCACATGTATGAACACTCCTGCCAAAGTTACCTACCTTTTTGTAAAGAAGATAATGGACCCTTGCCAAATGTTAACATCATGCCATCTGGACCTTCTATGTATAAAAATAGTGAACGTTTTTTCTTAATGTATGACCGACCCAGCATCAGGTTATGCATACAGATAGAATGAAGACACCATTCTTCCATTTCTCTTATTTGGTTTGAAGACTTTCAATAATCAAGCCTACCCTACAATGCTTCTTTTTCCTTTCTAACATAAACCATTCCTATTGTTCTAACTTAAAAGTCATGTCAGGGATTATATTTCCTGTAACTGGAAAAATTTCATGTGCTATCTAAATTCTTTAAGGTTCTGAAGTCTTAAATCCAAATTTGATCATAAGGCCTTATTTAAATATCTCGCTTCTGAGATTTTTTTTAATGGGATAAATTCTAGAGAACTATTTGAAGAAGCTGTAATGGAAGCAAAACAACAATCCATATGACTTCCAACAGTGGGACAAAACTAACTTGCTACATTAGAAGCAAGGTAATATGGCAGGGCAGCATTTAATCTTCTATTCAAGATGAAAATACAGCTTCTCAACTAATTTCTGCCACATTTTAATTTGAAGCAATTTATTTAAAAGCTTCTTAGCTAAAATTTAATACAGTAATTAAGATAAACCTTGCTATTTTTTGGTAAGCCAGCAATAACTTTAATTAAGAACTTCTCTGCAGCCAAAGTAACTTTCCACTTGCCTAACAGTTTTGCACAGAAGCTCTTTTTCACTGCTTTCTAGTGGAGTCTTATGATTTAATGAGATTTTCAATTTCCTTTCTGCACCTACTCCAAATGTCAAGATACAAAGGAACCTTTATATACTGTACTAATTATTACTGATTTCAAGGTACCCATTCAGAATACTTTGAGGAGCAGCAACAACAGATCATTAATGAGGAGATCAGTTATCAGGCGAGTACTGAAAGGGACAGAAAGTCAGGAACCTGATTTTATTCCTAAATCCTAGTCAGCCCTATCAAAAGTTTATTACTCGGGCCTCAGTCTATTTCTTCATATATAAAAATGCAATAAAACTATCCATCCTAAACTATCGTAATAATTTATAGTTTCTTTCTGAAAAGAAATTTTTAAGATGTAAAATGCCTTATCAAAAATAGCCTGCTAGAATTTCTGCCTCATCAGCAATAGGCCCAGCCAGACTTCTGCTTTTGGGTGCTGTCAATGAACATTCTCCAGATGATCAAACGGATTAGAACTCTATTGCAAGATACTTTTAATGGCTTAACAAAGTGTAGGGTGATCTTTTTTTATTATTATTATTTATTCAACTGCGCGTGTGCGTATGTATGTGCACGCGCGTGCGTGTGAGTGTGTGTATGTGTGCGTGTGTATGTATGTGTATGTGTGTGTAGAACCACGGACGAATTCGGGAACCACCATGGCCGCCTCCACCTCCTTCTGCCCCGGGATTCACAGGCTCCGCCCTACCAGGACCAGAAGCGCAGGCCACCCCCCCACCCCCACCCCGCTTCCGCCCGGTGTCTATATGTGGGATCTGGGATCCGAACTCAGGACCTTCCGCCTGCAAGGCGGAGGCTTAACCCCTGAGCCACCTCTCCAGCCCAAGGGTGATCTTTAATATTTTAATTGTCCTGTTCCACTATCTTCTGGCTTGTACTACTTCATGATTAGAAATCTATCATGATCCTTATCTTTCTTCCATTATGCATGTGCTGTTTTTCTCTTAATTTAGTATTTTCTTTCCATCAAATTTCCTAAGACAATTATAATCCTACACTTGTAAAGTAGAAATTTAAATATTTTCCTTGAATAAGATCTTAAGAGAGACTGCAAAATACCAGCACTCCAAATAATTATCTCTTTTCCTTGTTTTGTCTTAGAAAACATTTTTATATTACAATTATAAAAATGATTACCAGAAATTGGTAAGATTTACTGAAAATAATTGTTATGAAATCACAGTTATTTAAATGTCTTTTCCCTTCAGTGGACCATGTGATCACTGACACCAAAGAATATACCTCAATTATATATTTCAAAATCTTAATGCAGCACTTCATGCTATGTATGTGTGTGTGTGTTTGAGTTTTGGGATTTAAAAGTGAAATTACAGCTTTGAATAACAGATTTAGGCTGACATTTCAAAACAGGTACGTATGGTATTTGATATTCTCCCTAAGAAAAATAAAATCACAACTGAAATAATGATGTAAGTCACCAGAGAGCTCTCTAACAACTCATGATGCATATACAGTGTTTTGATCTTCTTAAAGTGAGGAAGGATTCAGGGGTGCTGGAAAGACTGTGTGAGAAGCAGATATGACCAAGGTACATTGTATATATACATAAATCAAAGAACATATAGAATTATTATTATTTTTTCTAAAAGATGAGGCTCAGTCTGGCCTAGATCAAATCCTCTGTAATTTTTCAAGTTGTGGTGAGCAACTTGTCCTGGTTTGCCCAGCACCTTCTTGGTTCCAAGAAACTAAACCAATGATACCAGAAAAACTTAAAAGTTTTGGTCAACCAAAACCTGTCAGTTTTAATGCTGGTGAATGTCTTGGTTTCTGGAAGTGCCCAGGAGCTGTGTGTATATATGTGTGTTTATTTGAATAAGAGCTAACACTTCAAAGAATTTGAAGGATCCTCCTAAGAAGAGTTTTTGTCATCAAAGAATTCATTTCTTTAAAGTATTCTTCAAGCATCGTCTTTCATCTCTATACAAGTTCAGCAAAATAGGATGCTATTCAAATTCTTCCTTCGGCTCCTTTCTTTACAGTTTCAATGATATGATACGATGAAGTAAAACATCTTGATTTTTTAGCACTCAAATATAAAATCTTTGAGCTATTAAGAGTGAGTTTAAAGAAATATAAAACATTCCTGTGCACATTTCCCATAGTCAATGGTCACTATTAATAAGACCATGGTTCAAAGAGTTTCTGTGTTTTCTCCCTGGAAATATTCTAAGGCAAATTCAAGATATTGACAATCCATTCTGAACACCCCACAGATGCCTGTAAAAATTATGGCACTTTTCTTTCACAACTTCAAGTTACTATTCCCTCTAACAAAATAGTGCTAAAGCTTCATTTTACCACCTAAGGTTGATAATATTCTGCAAATTTTCTGGTCATCTCAAAAACTGTCTAAAATTGTTTTCTTTCTTATAGGATTAACATAGCCCACTTTTGTATTGTTTGTAAACTAGCATTTTCTTCTTTCAACTGAAATATTTTAATGATCTATCATGGGTACTACTACATGATTCATATAGTGCCACATCCTTTGACACTGTCAGCATTCAGATACTTCACTTCAATGATTCAAGTCTGTTCAAGCTGCTTACCACCAGATTTGTGAGAATATAGCCATGAACACATAAGTGAATTTAGGTATTATTTACCTAATTAACTTTTTAAGTTCTATAGCTCTAAAATAGCTGAGTAAGGATAAACACAAAACTTAAAAGCTCTATATTTTGGACATATAAGAACATGCCCTTCTCTACGCCACTGAGTCCTGAACCCTCACTAGAGTGAAGGACTCAGAGGGAGGTTTGGCGCCCACATAAATGGGTGCTGTAGGGGATGGAAGAAAGGAAGGGGAAGGCACTGGGAGAGGAGGAAGGGGGGTAAAAGAATGGGGGTAACTATTGAGCTTCTATGATTAGAAAAAAAATAAAATGTGGGGAAAAATGCCCTTCTTTAAGTCTGACTTCAAAAGTGAGGTGCCATATGTTACATTTTCAAGTTTTACTGGTCTCAATTATCAAATACTTTATACCTATTAACCATTCTCTCTATAGTAGTTTCTCTTAAAATTATAAAAGCAAGATATTTGCTATAAAATTCAAACAATACAGAAATACCATAACTGTCCCTTTTCATAAGTAATCACTGCACTCCCAGGTGAGGAAATAGCCTTTCAGATACTTTTCCTTGTATATGAATATGCATTTGTATTTGCTTGCATTCTTTTTGCTGCTGTTTTTGTCAAACAAATAGAATTGTATTATTCTTCTGTGATTTGATTTTTTTTCCCACTTAATGTCATTATCCACAAGTCTGTCCTATTTTTCATAATTGCTGTATGGCACTTCTAGGATATGACTGTACCATGATTATTTACCCACTGCCTATAAATGAGTATGAGTATTTAAGCATTTTAATTTAGCTCTATCTTATCAGAAGACATCTCCTTTGAATCTATTAGTTTGTTAAAACAGATTAGTGTTTCCCTGACACAACTAAAATACTACATCAGCCATCAAGACCAAATTCCTTTAAAAAAAAACACAATAAACACAATCGTAGCTTTATTAAATTTATACCAGGCACAGAGTAATCTGCTATGAAAGAAAGAGCTAAGAAACTCTTTGAGACACTAATATTTAGATGGGAATATAAACAAATTAAAGGCTAGGAGAATCAATATGAACACAAGTCCCTGAAACAAACATATGTCCATGCTGATCCTTGTCTTTTGAAAAGATATTTTAAATAATACCATAATAAGTATCAGTGTCCTTGACATTTCTTAACTCTCACAGAGCAAATACCTGGGTTGGAAACTACTATCACCTCCACAAAATGACTAAGAAGGCACGAAAGACAACAGTGATCAAGTCCGGGCGGGCTAACTGTACTAGTCTCGCTCCACCTGCCTTCTTTTCCACAGGCAAGGAGCTCAACTCAGGTTCTAAAGAACCTGAGGAATGGCAAGTGTGGCTGAGCGGCAAATGAGTTCGTATGGTATCAGGGCTCTTGTTCCCTTCAGCTGTGGCAGCACTCAGTTCACAGGTCACTCGCTATTCATTAAACTTTACCCACAATGACAAGAAGACACTATAGCATCAGAATGAGTGCCCTTTTTTTTCTTAAAAAAGCACTCTATATTTCAAATGCCTTAAATTTAAAAAGCAAAGGAAAAAAGGAAGAGTTAACATACTCGATTTAAATTCTAGCAATTAAAAAAAAGAAATTTTATAGTGAAGATATAAAAGACTGCCTTTATTTTAAGTATATGAGTAAGGAAAATGAAAGAAATTAAGAATTAAGAAGAGAAAGAATTCTGCAGAATAATTCTCGAAAGAATTGAGTTCTAAATGCCAACCTAATTCAATTGTAACTTAACATTATCATTGTGGAAATTCCAAGAAGATTTTTCAACAGACAATAATTTATGTTTACTTTTCTAGCCTTAGTTTCCAGAATCAGCAAAATACCTTAAATATTTGAATGAAAATGAGCTTGTAGCATTCTCTCACATAAGGTTTGTATGAGGGAGAAAAAGAAAGAACTTAGTATTCTCAAAAGTACACTATCTTTTCATTGCTAAATGAGAACTGCTGACAAGTCAGTGTTTTAGTTTGATAGTAGCTTGATATTTTATGTTTTAAGGAAAAAAAAATATCTCCATTACTCAAACCTCCTATGAATTTCTTTTAAAATTATTCTTTTCATTTTAAGCCCCCCCCACTTTTCAAATTTATGTGTGTATGCATGTTTGTGTGAATGGGTGCACATGTACATGTGTGTACATGTGTATATAGGCCCAAAGTCAATATGGAAATCATCTGGTCACTTTGCTTGAAAGGCAAGTGCTTTTATCATCTCTCCAGAAATATTTTTTGTTTTCATTGGAATGTCTATCACAGGGTTTAACTTTCCCTTTTACTTTGTGGTACTGAGAATTGAACCAAGGGCCTTGTATATGCTAAGCAAATGCTCTATCAGTGAGCCACATTCCCAGGCCTAAGTCCTTTTCATTACTTGATATATGTAATCCTAGATTTTCATACCTAAGCATCATAAATTCTAAATAATGTAAAAAGATTGATAAGTGATAGATAGATGACAGACTGACTTGTTTTTATCAGAAGCACGTCCAAGTTGTAGTAACTAGCATTTAGGGAAGACACAGCAGGGACTCACTGAGACTGCCTCATCAGGTAGTATTTTAAGTGTCAAGCAATACACTAAGGAATTTGAAGGAGGACTTCTAGGATTGTCGGAAATACTCTGCCACCTCAAGGTTCTTTCAGTGTCCTTGCTATTTCAGATCTATGCACATGGTGAATGCAGGAATCCATCAGTGCCAGAGGCAGAACATCCATCCACCTGTTCCCGCCCATAGCCTTCCCTCCCATTGCCAACAGGTACTGAATCTCCTCTAAAGGCAAGGAATTATTTTCAGTAATATTTTCATGGTGTGCAAGAGTATAGTATTATGTTGTTAGTATTAAATCATCTCTAAAAATGGAAATTTAAAAATATGAAAGATTTTACATTTAGAATTAGTCTATTTCCAACATTTCTTGGTGGACACTGAAATATGCACTGCAAGTGATTATATATGCTATTTACATTGTTTTACAGTACCACCTTCACAAGAGAAAACCATTTCTTATTGGTTACTAAAACATTTTTTAAAAGGTGTATTAGATGAAGACTCTTGATACTTTTAGAAATTTTCCTGTATAATTCTGGTTTAACTGAAGGAGTGAAGAGATAAATATGCATGAGAAAAAGAGAACTATTGTTCTTGAAAATTAAATTCTTTTTAATAAAAAAACAAGTCTTATTGACTGAATATCTGTGACCTTGTCCAACCTAAAATTTCTATGTTGAAGCCCTCTCCCAGTGTGATAATTTCATGAGATTATTGCCTAAGAGAGAGGGAGCTCATCCAATGACAAACAGGAAGGAAGGAACCTTGCAGGCCAGGGAAGATGCAAGAGGCTTGTTCTTATATTTCCTAGTCTCCAAAACTATAAGAAACAAAGCTGTGATACTTCAAAACCACCCTGTCAGACTGAAGAGATAGCTCAGGGGTTAAGATGCTGCCTGACAAGCAGAAGGTCCTGAGTTCAGATCCCAGGTCCCAGGTAAAAATGTCAGGGAAATGGGCAGTGGCCTGCACTTAGGGCCTTGGTGGGCAGAGCCTAGGAAATCCCAGAGCAAAGCAAGAAAGAGGTAGAAGCAATCCAAGATGGTCCTCCACAGGGACATACAGTACCCTCTGACACACACACACACACACACACATACACACACGCACACACACATGAGCAAATAATAGATAAAATATTTTTAAAAACCCACCCTGTCAAAGATAACTAAGACTCCAAGTAAATGGCACAAATTAAGAAATTAGTAATTTATATTCTAGCCAAATAACTGCTTAAACAGATGCTAATTTAGAGCTACATGTAATTTCATAGTTCTTCAATGTTGTGTGCGTCTATCTGTCACAAGGAACACATGGAAACCAGAGTACAACTTTTGGGAGTCATTTCTCACCTTTTACCTTAAGGAGACAGGATCTCCTTTGTTTCTGACAACGTGCATTCCAATCTAGCTGATATGTGAGCTTCCACGTGATCCTCTGGCCTCTGCCTTCCGATTCCCCACCACTGCAGTGCTGGCCTTACAGAGGAGCCACCACATCCAGCTTTTTACATAGGTTTCAGGGATAAAACTCAGGGCGCCGAGCTTCTCAGCAAGAATTTTTTACCACTACTGAGCCATCCCTCCAACCCTCAGAATTCTTCAATTCATTTCAGCTCTTCACGTTTCTCTTGCTACATCTAACCACACTCTTCCCACCTAAGCAGAGTACCACCCTACATTTAAAGAATTTAGGAACCGTCTCCAGAACAGCATGGGTATGCATTATTGGCTGAACAGTCAAAGACAGTAGCCAATCATAGCTCTTTCAGGGTGTTCTAAAGTACACCACAACACTATACACTTAAACATTAGTGAGATAAAGCAACATCAACCCCCACCCATCCCACTGAGGAACTACGGCTTTGGCAACACCATGGAGAGCCTCTTCCTCGCATACTTCCTGACCATCTTTCTTGCTGCCTTGCAGATGACTACTTTTCAGCTACTGCACGATATCAATTACCTTATTAAGAAAAAGTTTGTCTTAGTAATAGAAGCAGGAAGAAAACCAATCACTTTAAACTTGGATTCTAGTAATGGTAGAGCAGAAGTTGAAGTGTCACCAAGGCCTCCAAATAAATTTATGTGAACAGCACAGCCAAGTGAGTTACTGCTCACTCTCTTCCTATCCTCAGCAAGGCTAACATAGAAAAAGGCAGGAGAATCCAATCGCCTAGGTGCAGGGCTAAGTAGAAGCAAACAGTTGATCCCTTCCCCTTCCACTAAAAACTCTTCTCAGCATAGTTGGCACAGATACTAATTACCCACACCAGCAGAAATGTGCTTCGCAAAATAGAGATTAACAGAAGCAATTCCCTATTGAAAAATGAAAAAAGACATTTTAAATTTATTGTCACGAAAATGAATATCACAAGTATAGAGATTTTATATACTATATCTCAACACAAATAGGCAAGAAAAACTGCTCTAAGTTATTTCCATGCTACAGTAAAACATGCGTTGCTCAGCAAGGGGCACTTGCTGTACAACTTTCAGTACAATTCTGTACTGTAAGAAGTGATTTGATTAGATACATAATTAAATGTAAAATACTTCAAGAGTTCCCTGATGTAGACTTAACGTGTTCTGACTTTCTTCTAATCCCAAATCCCATCCAAACTAAGATTCGTAAAAGCTAGAGAATTAAAAAAAAAAAAAGATGACCCTTTTTATCTACCAAGATTAGGTAGGATTGAGGATGATGATGCAGAAAGTGAGGGGCCGGGAAAATGTGAAACCCTCAGATATGTATGGTTCACTCAGAAAGAGGAATAGTATTTACATAAACTTTTTTTCCAGGGCTGGAGAGATGGCTCAGCTTCCCAAGCTAAATTCAGAACCTGGTTCCCATGCAAAAATGCCAGGCGAAACATGGCCCTGGTGGTGAAGCAAGGAGAGAGAAGCAATCCAGGATGATTCCTGAAGTCACCCTTGGTCCTCCACAGGGACAAACAGTGCCCTCTCTCTCTCACACACACACGCACGCACGCACGCACACACGCACACACTAAATAAATAAAATATTTTTTAAAAAACAAAACTTTTTTCCAGATTCCATGCATGTTTTACCCCGTGTGATGACAAAAACTCTTTGGCAATCTTTCTGTGATAATGGGAAGTACTAAATTAGTGGGGAAAAAATAGCAAAATATTACAAGCTTTGGATGCTAGAATTGAAAGCTCGCATGACTCAAACCTTTTAATGTTTATTCTAAAAAAGAAAAATGTAATTGCTATAAAATAATAACAATTACAACCTAATATTTGATCTCTTAGTTTCAAGTTTCTGTTTCTTTGCCATAATACTGTGACCTCAAAAGATGTTCACTGAATTAGCTTTTGCTGAGAAAAAAATATTCAGAATCAAATTCAGAATCAGTGAATATATCTTAAAAAGTAAATACATAGCTAGAGATATGATTCAGGGGTTAAAGCCTTTGCTTTGAAAGCACAAGGCCCTGAATTCATCTAAAAATACCAGGTGGATATGGCAACAACCTGTAATTCTGTCCCTGAAAGACTGAGTCTTGGAAATCCCAGAGAAAAGCATGAAAGTGGTACAGTAATTCAGGATGGTTCCCAATGCCACACTTGGGCCTCTGCAGGCACACACACTCAAGTATACTCTTGTGTAGACACACACACACAAAGAGAGAAAGAAGTAAATGTATCAAAAAAATTTTCACTTTTTCTAAGTCGCAATAAAAGAAAAATTTTCAGCCACCTGTCTGGAAGAGGTATTCCATCTTGCCTGTGAGACAACAAGCTCTGAATTTTATCATCTTACAATCAGGTATTTCAGTTATATTATGTGGCACAATACTGTGATGCTTCGGTAGCTGTGTTCTCTGTGCTCTGAACTAGGGCTCTCAGATGGTGGTGTCACTGTGCGCTGTGCCAGGATGAGAGGCCTAGACGATTAGAATTGCTGATAAGCTTGTCCAAGAGTGGGCTCATTGGCTACAGGTCTGTTTTCCATGCAGCTTCTTCTCATGACCACCTAAGTTGCCTTGCAGCACAGAGGCTGGGTTCCAAGAAGGAACATTCTCAAAAGCAGAGAGCTAGAAGCTGTCAGGCTACTCCCAGGGCCTGTCCTGGGAAGGAGACAGTATCACTTCCAGGTTATGTTCTTCAGAGCGGTTTTGGCTAACATCAGTGTCTTGAGGAAGGGAAATAGACGAAGCCCTGAATTACAGGCATGGGTCACTGAGGGGGCTTCCATGTCCCATGCTGGTAAAAGTCTGCTTATGCTTGCTATTGAGAGAAAAGTTACATTCAAGGAGGAAGATGCTGAGCACCAAGAATGAGAAATGCTACTTACATTATACTATGATAAATATACACAACCCAACACCTAAAATACAGATTTAAAAAAAAGCCCCAATACAACAATCATTTTTTTTCCCTGAGTTCACAAGACGTACTTATGGAATCAGAACTGAAGCATTATTATCAGCCACATGTTCATTTTTTAATGAATGTGTTTAAAAATAGACCTATACCTCAAAAAGGCACAATCTAAGTATGCCAAGCTCACTAATTAAAAATAAATTTGCTTTAATTTTTTGAGATGAGATTTCACTATGTAGCCCAGGCTGACTCCCAAACCTGCTTCAGTTACTGAGGTCACTGATGTGTGAGGCTTTTAAACTAAAACTACTATAATTTTGTCTTTTGTAAAACATGAAAGTAAAATGTAGCAACTTAAGTACATGAAAGCTAAGTGCTATGATTTTCTGAATTCTACAAGTTAGAAAAACATCTGTGGAAAAGCAAAATATTAACAACTTACATATTAACTAATTAGACAACCACTAACTCACAGTACAGAAATTCAAGACTATTTAATTTACACTCACTATATAATTCCACACATTAAAAAAGAATACTAAGTCTCAATTCCTACAAATCTCTAGGTAAATCTGTCATCCGCAAAGCATTTCTTTCTAAAATCATCACTGAATTTACATTCCCATGGGCTTTTTAAATTTACAAACCAAGAAGTGTAGTAAAAACTAAGAGAAAAGAAATCAGTTAAGCATTAAAAATCTTTTAGAAAGTTTCTTAAAAAGATTTGATTGTGCAACATGTTCTAAAAGTCAAGAAATCAAACTTTTTATATCTAACTTACTATATATGAAAGGTAAAATCAGGCTTTCTAACTCCAGATAAGCACATGCAAATGTGCTATCCAGAGAGCCTTATAATTAATTGGCATATTTGCTTACATGCTTTCATGATACAGCAAGAAAGCAAAAAACACTTTCAGGACCAGGGGATGACAGCTCAACTCCACTAGCACTGCAAATATTTAGTGCTTTGTAGCTGCACTGAAGTGTGTGTGTGTGTGTGTGTGTGTGTGTGTGTGTGTGTGTGTGTACAGACATCATTCTGTGCTATCAGTTTAGATTATGAAATTATGTATTTGCATTTTGCATACAAATGACAATTAAAAATGATTTCCTATGATTCATGTGTATAGCACTGAAGCTAATGATGTAATTATTCTCTTTTGCTTCCTTGAAATTTGAATTTTTTGAAACTGAGAACATTGATAACTTGTAAAAATATAAGTATATATTTTTGGAATATTACTGAACTATACTTCTATGCCAGGAATCCTTGATTTGAAATTTGAAAATGTTGATAACCTATAAAAATATAAGTATATATTTTTGGAATATTACTACATTATATTTCTATGTCAGAAAGTCCTTCAGTATAACATTTCATGTTCCTAAAATGTCTTACACATTAATAATTTTCACTCATGTTACAAGTATCAGAAACAAATAGAATACAAAATAATAACAGAGAATATAAAATCTCCCATTCACGTATTTCTGATTTAATTTTCTAAATGGCAAAGAGAGACAACTTTCTCACTTAAAGGATGGCAAATTACATTTGTCAGAGAAAGCAGAGTCATAGCCCAGGATGCAGTTACATGCAAATGCCAGGCTTGGTCTTAAGAACTAACAGAACTGAGGAAGAAAGAGAGGCAGGTATGTATAAACACAATTTAAGGAAGTCTCTGGGAGAGCCATGCAGTATGCAGAAAGGAGTCACAGAATTGGAGAACACTGGCTCCAGCTACAGGGAAGTGAATGTATCTAGAAGAGAAGGAAAGACAGTGGAGTTTTACACATTTGCATTGGGGTGGAAAACAAAAGAGGTCATTTGTTAAGTACAAGCAATCATGCCCCTTAATAATTATAATTTGCAGCACTAGAAATGGGTTTGTGAAGGTAAGGATAAAAGGGTTGGTGGGGGGTGAAGTTGAGACGGAAGTCAATTCCTGTTGTAATAACTTCATATAAACTCTCCAGTACTGAAACTGCTATGGTGAGTAAGGGAGGCTGTGCTCTAGATGTGTGTGAAATCCAAGCTGCATTTACTACAGAGAGAAGGGATTTTGATGCATAGTGACAGAAGTAATTTTATCCACGGAGAAGGTCGAAATAAAATACAGAGCTCAAAGTATTCACATGAATGTTCAAATCCCTACATTAATTTCAAAACTGAAGGAAAAAATTAGTAGTTATCACTTAAAAACTCCTTTGCAGAGCAACAAATAGAAATAAGTAAATCATTGCTAGTTTAAAGCAGTAAGGAGTGTTCAGTTTTTTCAGTCTATTAGGTAGATCACTGCAAAACTTTGCAGTCAATTACCACAGGCTGAAAGGAATCACATTTCATTCTGTATTCAGTAAGAATACCAAGCACCTGTCTGTCTTATACTTACTTTACATTTATGATAAGTGTATACTCACATAGAATATTTCTCTTAATCTATTTTCTTTCAATGCCATAATTAAATAAAAGAAAGAAAAATAAAAGCAAAACTGCTACTTATTTTTTAGATAAAAATCACTTAGGAAAAAGTGCTACATATCTATCAAATAAGAAATCGAAAATACACATGTCCTAGGCAAAGCATGTAAGCCATAAATATTTCTATTTCCATTATTATACACAAAAAATGTTGTTAATTTTAATCACTAAAAAATGCTACATGCAGGTTATGTAGCAACTTTCAGTGCTTGGCATTTAAGAGAAATAGCTTACTTAAGGTCCATGTGTCCCCAGAACTATGAATATGTCATAACTGCCAGGAACAGAGAGCTGAGCTTCATTTTAAAGTGAAAAGATGCCCATGAAAATAGTCATAAATATGTGTATGTCTCCATGTAGATGCTAATACATACATGCATGCCTGCCTGGAACACATTTCATTACAAAGCAAGAAGACGGCACTGAAAGAAATGGCATTTCTGATCACTCACCTTTCGTCCATCACTTGCATGGCAATTCACATTTAGAGGAGTCAGTAAAGCCATGAGTTTTTCTTCATTACCACTCCTATAAAAAGGTAGTAAGTCATTTTACCAAATTATACTGATTCTTATGTATGTTTATGGATACTTGGCAATTAAAGAGTGAAATAACAAGGGGATTGCTTTAATTTTTATAAGGATCACAATGAACCCCTTACGATATTAATTTAATTAACAGTCTCCGTTATTCATTATGCAGTGGTATATCTTGGGTAATAGAACCTTATTTATCTAAATAAAGTCATCCTAATTACAACTTAACTCTGTAAAACATTAGTTAAAAAATACATACAAAGTCTGTACAGAGGCAATAAATTCGATTACAAATGTTAAGAAAAAGATAAGGATCTTAATATTTATTTTGTTTTCCTTGTTCAAGCTTGGCTAGAAAAATCTCCAAAGCAAAATAAAAATAACTGGCATACAAACACTCCAAGAAGATCATGTGAAAGGCTGGGCAACTGTGGTTTGCAGGCGCCTTAAAAAATGTTCTGAATAAAATCAACTATAAAATCATTACCACGGTGGCAGATTTTGACATTACATTCACTGACAATGTAAAATTAAGTATACAAAAGATTTTAGTAAAAGGTCTTCCCCATGCTACTGTTTAAAATCCAAGCAAGACAATAACATTTTATAAATTTTGATAGCCGTCCACCTGCCCTTCCTTTAATGCATTATACTGACTTAAAATGAATGAAATCACTTACCTAGCAGCTTCTAGGAGTTCGTCTTTCTTGTATTCACCTAGATGATTGCAAAATATCATGCTGTTAGCATTTGGCAGAAGACAGATTAAGAAATCCAGTAGGCAGCAAATAGAGAATTAAATAGAGAAGAACAGAAAAAGAGAGTCCACACCCCGCTGGGTGATGGAGCCGTGACGTTAGCCAGCTTGTGAAGGCAGCATCACCAGTGCCTTGGAGACGGGCAGCAAATTGACGCAGCTTCTTGTCCAATCCTCAGATGAAATAGCTTTCTACAGACAACCAATGAATGCTAAATCTCGTGTCCAGAAACACATTCCCTCTGATAACAGCATGCCAGCTCCAGACACCGTCCCCTCCCCCAGGCTGTCAGCGCACTCCTGAAGCAGAATGCATTCTGAGACAAAAGCCAAATAACATGGCTCTTTAAGGGTACAAATTACTAGTCTTCAAAAAGCTTGCTTTATTTGTAATAATATGGGAAGTTCTTTTTTTTTTAATTAAACACTATCTCGGAGCTTTGAAAATGCAAATATCAGAACCATAAAGCCTTTGCCTAGATAGGGAAGGTCTGTAGACTAGAAATACGTGCACTACGTACTAAACGCTATAAACCTCTTGGAGGCAGCACTCCAAAACCCAAACAGGGAGCACATTCTGAAGTGGCAACAATAATCGAACCTGCTTTAACCTTTAGACTTTGGATATCAAATTTTACTTAATACAAATCATAAACATTAAAACAGCTTTTAATAGGAGGGTCTCTGAAAATGACAGATATCTAATTACCAGGATGTAGGTAATTTTCCCCCTTCTATTTTTTTCATAATGGATTTTTACAACATATCACAGACTAAAAATAGAAATAAAAAATCTTTAATAACAAATTTCATAGGGCACACAAGATCTAACAAGCTTCTTCTGAAAGCTCAATGGAAGGAACACAAGTCTTAATAAAACAGTGCTTCCTTCAACAATGAAAGGGGAACTAGGACTGTGAATCAGCTAGAATATACTGACTCATTTGCTATGTGATTAGAGAAATCATTACACAAGTATCTTAGCCAATCACCAGATGCAAACAAGTATCAAATATATAAATAAGAAATCAAATCTTTGAATAAGTAAAACGTACAGTACTCAATGACCTAAACTATTTTCAAAATCTGACTTGTAAATATAATTTTCTTCATATTTTGTTCTATTTTGCATTATATCAATGCAAATACCAGGACCACTAAACATAGATTTAGCTTCATGCTTCACCATTTTTAACACGTATTCTCTAGTGTTACTTTTGTCTTGCTCTTTGAATTAAGATTAGGCTAAAAAACTATAACTTGATATTTTCAAGTAAGTTTTGAGGGAATTCTGTATACCAATAAAGTCAGTTAAAAAATCATTAAGCTAAGATGAACAAGTTTATGATTGCAGAACTGGTCTTTCCAATTTCTCATAAACTGGACTTCTGTTTCTTTAATAGTTAACCATGTGAAAGTAAAATAATTACATTTTGAACAGATGTGGAATTTATTAAGAGATTTTTAATATAAGTTTAAGCACTTAAAGTTAAGAGAAAGAAGGTGCTCAGGAAGAAAGACAAACCAAGAATGTGGATTCAAGCTTTTCAAAGCAAAGTTACCAAAATTGTATCTTCAGGCCAAAAAGGCTCAAAGCTAAAGGATTTATCTTTATTAAACATTTTGGGCAGCAATATGGAAGCTGAACAAATTAGGAATATGAAAGCTAGAGAGTCAAATTTTTAAAACATATTGTGTGAGGAAAATGGTACAATCCTTATCTCAAGAGGCCTTAAGATTTATATCTAAGTAATTAAAAGTATGTACTGCATCTATACAGTTAATCACTCATTAAGAAGGCCTACATTCAAAAACAAGACACTATCATCTCTGACCTCAAGGAACATTACTTTATTAAAGAAGACATTACTGTAGATTACGAAAAATCCTATGAATGCTATTATGACTTTGTCGACAGTGCAGTTGTGATTTAAGAAGTCTTCCTGGAAAAAGAGAAGTTAGAGTTCTTATTTTTAAGTAAGAGGCAAGGGAGAAGGAAGCAGTCGCCCTGAGTGAAGGAAGGAAGCAAAATCAAGGACACTTGCAGGCAGAGAATACAGGAATACAGGAGAGAACGCAAGGCTTTCTAGACAAGCTTGAACTTTATTCTGAAAGCAATGAGAAAACACTGAAATGTCTTAATAAGGGGACTGAAAATATATTTAAATATCTGCAACCTTGTTGATTGTAGCAAAAATTTCCATACTCTACTTCAGTAAACTTTTTATTGGGAAAGGAGGCAGCCAAGAGGGGAATTGAGTGGGGGGAGGGGGTGAAGGGGAGGCGGTTACTGAGCTCTAACTGAATATTCTGTAGTAAGCATACACTATTTGTTATGCAGCAAAAACTACTAAACAAAAAAAGTTACTAAAAGTAACTACTACTGAAACAGGAGTTCAATAAAGTAGGTTAGCAAAACTGTGGAAGTATTACTATGAAAATGCACATTTTTGCATAAATGTTATGGATAAGCAGATAGTAAGTGACAGAACATATTTTCTCACTTATTACAAAGTGAAATACATAACACAGCCAAGCACAGGTATTACAAATGACTTTCTTTTCTTCCTGTTAGAGATCCTAGCACTTTAATCAGCTTTTCTGCAATACATTCTAACATCCACTATCTGGTGCCCAAGGACCACATTTATAAGTGGTCAAAGCCATTTTTCACATTCTGCCTCACAGGAACAACTAGCATAATGAATTTAAAGCCCTTCCTACACTGACAGCAATCCTGAGCTAGTTACTAACAGCTGAACCACTAGACCCATTTCATTCGAGCTGAGAAAAAGAAAATATTCTGGCTGAGACTATGATGCTCTACGGAGCATTTATGTTCTTTAATAACATCCAGATAAAGACTAGCAATAGATCAGCTAGAAAGGAAACTAGGCAATTACAGTCAAGATAATAGCAACCATGAGTGGAGAAAATAGATGGCTTAAAATATGCTTTTTTGATTAAATAAAATGGATAAAAATAAGTAACCACAAAGTTTACTTTCTTTGGTCTTTACTGTCATTACTATCAAATAATAATGTATGCAAAAATGTGCACACCCACACATACAAATTAATATTTTAAAAAGTTATGTTATCAGAACGTTAAAAATAAAGCCCCCTGCTTTTGTATTTCTCCAAGATGGTCAGAAATAACTTCTCTTTTTCTTAGTATACAGGCAAAATTTCCCTTGGAATAAAACTTACATAAATAAGGCAGAAGTCATGACTATTTACTTATCTCAATTTCAACACTGTACGGACTTTTGCTTTTTCAGCATACAGAATAAGTAGATTATAAAAATAAGTCGTTTGATTTTTTGGAGAAGGAATAATATGAAAAGTTCAAGAATCACCAACTGAAAAAGAGCTCTGGGCTTTCTTTGTTCTCATATCAAGCATACTCATGCTTATCAGTAGCATCTCACTGTGGATGGAATGTAGAGAATATCATTACATAGTCACATAAAATCTCACCCAATATCAGAGGACTCTAAGGGATCACCAACAACATATTCCTGGCCTGGCATTTAATGGCCACAACCCCACAGCAATCCCCGTCTCAGCCTCCAAATGTCAGAATTAAGGTGTACCATGCCCAGTATAGTCAGCTGAAGGATTTGATGGTCCAGTTTTCCTTATTACAAAAATATAGTCTGAATATGAGCCCTGAACTAGTAGGCTAAAGGGTGAACACAAGTCATCAAATTTCAGCTTTGAAAGAACAGATAAAAATGAAAGATGAGAGAAACCAAATTTTAAGAGCAAGAAGATTGTTTTATAAATCACATGATTAGAAGCTTTAAAAGTTAAACATAAAAAGCCAGAGATGGACGGACAGACAGACAGACAGCTAGATAGACAGAAACTATGGTGACTAGCATAGTACCCAACACGCTCACATAACTACTGCATTTCAATAAATTAAAATTACTCAAAAATTAAAATTCTATTCTTTAGTTGCAGTAGGCATGCTTCTCCAGGCATTTGGCACACACAGGTAGCTAGCATCTATCACATACCAAACAGTACAGAAAACAATACAATATCTGAAAACTTGTAAGAAGCTTTAGAATGCTTTTATGACCAAGACGCCAATTTTAACCCTTTAAACCACTTGTTATGTTCGTAATGAGTTGTCATGGCCAAAGCTATGCAATGTAAGCTTTCTTTTCCTTCTACTGACAAACCACTTCATCAAATGAAAATAAAAAAAGATGAATTGGAACCAGTCTTCTAAATACCCGAGGGACAATAATATTAAAATTGGAAATATAAATATAAATACAAGCTGGTAAAAAGGTGGAGCTGTAATGTAAGATACATACATTCTTTAAAGCTGGATAAAGGTGGAGAGAAGTATTCCTCTAGGAAGAGGTTAAGATGTGAGATGTTCTGTTTTAAAAGGATTAAGACCTTTCAGACACATGGCAGAGAAAAAGACGTATTTATATCAATACATTAAAAATGTGGCAATACATTAAAAATGTGGCAATACATTAAAAATGTGGCAATACATTAAAAATGTGGCAAGGAAGGAAAGGGGGAATTCTTACTTTAAAAGGGCATATCACAATGTTTTACATGAGAGCTTGTAAATGGTCCGCTATTTTGTAAATCATCAACTACATATACAAATGGTGGTGGTGGTGGGTGCCTCTGGAATTTTTTACTTTGCTGCCTTCTATTTTCTTCCTTCCTATATAGATCAGACTGGCCATGAATGTGTGCTGATTGTCTAACTGCCTCCAAAGCACTTGGATTATACCCATGTTCTAAGTCCTTTTTCTAAAACTACCGCACAAACTTGTTTTCAATTATGAAAGGAGTGTGCACGGCTATTAAATGTTTTCCTAAAAATCGCTGATAGAGCCCCAGACTTTACTGGGAATGTTTTAAAGAGATGTATCTTCTTTTTCATTTCCTTTTTCTTATTATTTAAGTCCCCAATGTTGTCTTGAAACTAGTGGTATAATAATCAGACTGTTTAGCTTTGATAACTACATTAATCCTTAAACTATAACATCTGAAGGAGTGATTCTAAGTTAATGAGAACTCTCAGTCTGAAAAGTCTGAATGTGGTGATACATCGCACCAAGTACAAGTGCATCAACAGAGTGACTGTGCCTGTGATTATGTTCTGAAAAATTACTGAACCAACTATTCATCTAAGCACCAATGTAAATATTTTCAAATTTACCATCAAGATTCATTAATTTGTAATTCTGTATGCAACATGTCATCCCTACTTGCACATTAAGCTAACATCCGATTACATAAATCCTGCAATAAACTTGACTTCCTGTTTCTATGCTTTAAAAATGATCACTCGACTCCACAAACTGACATTTTAAAATTTTTAAATTTTTAAAATTGCACAGTGTTTATCTTTCTAATTCATGCCACAGATTCTATTGCTCACTTGTGAAATGCTTCTTGAATTTTACTCTTTTTGTTCATGTGGGCAATTAGCAAACATCTGCTCCATCTCCACATTTTAAAATATATGGTCCAGCTTACATATTATCTTTCAAGAAATTACTCCATAGTGTTCCAGTAAAAAAAGTACAGTCCAAAGACATATATCCAGTCACTTTTCCTGTTACATGGTTTTAGAATTTTAGGCAAGGATTTGGTTATTCTGAGACATGTTCGTGTATCAGATAAAGATGATTAAAGTAGTTTTATCTTAACTGACTTCTCTAAGATTTTAACCAGCAAGAACTAAACCAGAGATACCTGTGGTAACTTCATAGAATTTGACAAGTTTGGGAAACAGGTTAGGAAGTATTATTTCTCTGATCTACCTCCCCAACCTAGGGTATATCTCATAGCTCATCAGTTCCTAAAAATGGTTTTTATTTCATTTTCCTCCACAAGTCTGACCAATAATATTCACATGGGTTACAAACTTGCATCGGCACAGCTGTGCATTGTAGGCTGTGAGTAGGTTCAGTGCAATTCCTTGTATGCTAGCTCTAATTCTATTACTTTCTCCTTTTTGTGGCAAGATTTGATTCTATTGTTATATTATGCATAGTCAATGTATGTTTGCCTCCCCTCCAATTTTCACAAGCGTGGGGTGCTTGTGTATGTATGTTTTAAGTGACTGTGTGCATGCAAGTGGAAGCTCCAAGAGTAATACAGGGAATCACCATCCAATTAATAGCTCTTATATCTTATTGTTGTGAGCCTGGATCTCTAATTAAAACCAGAGCTTACCTATAAGGCTAGTTTGGCTACTTGGCTTGCCCGGGGGATTCCCAGGATCCATATTCTAGGGCTGAAATTACAGGAGGGTATTTTACTGGGATCTAGGGGTCTCAACCAACCTTTTGCTTCTGTGACAAGAGCTTTAACTGCTCAACCATTTTTCCAGCTGTGCATTTGTTAAACAGATAAGTAAATGCTTCAATTCCAAAGAAAACTAAGGAATGATATGAAAGTGAAGGTTTAAATAAGAAAGATTATCTATGATAATGTTGTCAATCAGACTTCACTCAAGTCAATTACCTCTAATATTTTGGAGTAGGGGAATAAGTCAGAAGATAAATCACCCCTGAGGTTTCTTGAGAAGGTCAAAACTGTATGTAATTCGGAGATCAACCAAGAACAAAATATGCCCCAAAAAGTAGAGGTTCATCCAAAATAACTACCAAAGACATATGTATGCTATTCAAAAGTAAGTGTACTTCCATAAAACTTTGGGGTCTGAGTAAACTGATGCATTGAAAGTGCAAAGCACATGATAAGAGCACAATCTCCAAGAAAGTAATTCTCTTTGCAAAAGTACCAGTATATTTGTACAAGCCACACATGCCTTTTTTGTATGGCCTCACAACTTCTGAGGTACTACAAGACTAGGTAATACAAACAAAACTGTTTCTTAAATAAAAGGATCAATTTTGCCTACTGAATCAATAAAAAATGAATTTTCTAAAATAAGCATTTTAATGCTTCATATAAAAATAAATTAACTCTTTTGTAACACTGGAAAACTAAGTAATTATGGACCAAGTTTTTAATGTAATTGTTATTTGGCATTTAAATTGGCATTTAATTTTTCTATTCTTCATGGAATTTCTTTGTGAAACATATTATATACTTCTGTACATTCAAGAGAGATTATTCAAAACATAATGTAATTTTCCTTGACAATTTGAGATTAATTATTATAAACATTCACCAGAATATAATAATAAGGTAATGCTGTTTGGGTTTGCTAAAATGTGCAGGGATAACTGTATCTAACCAAAATGACTGCAGATTCCGATTCATTTTTATTATTTATGAATATATCCTTTCCTTTTCTCTTTTCCTTTGTGCTGTTCTATATATTTTCTTTTAATTTTGGATGTGTAAAAAATGTACAATAGAATAAAATTCAAGCAAACTATGTATTTCATCTTTGATTAGCTATGTGAAAAAGCTAAAGAAACAAAAGAAACTACATTTAGTAATAAACTTTATTTAACCTATTACATCCAAAATGTTATCATTTCAACATTAAGCTTTAAGTTCATTTCTCATCTTCAATAGCCAGGTGTTACTAGTGGATAATTATTTAAACAGTGCACATTGAAAACTATTATAAGATAGACGTTTACGATCATAAAACTGCAATCAGCAAACAGTAAAAACTGTTACCACAACAGGAACAAATTTGCTGAATGACATAAGGAGTCTTTTACATGCAATGAACTTTAGAGATTTGTGGACCTGTGGACATTGATTGAATTGATTGGAGATAAAATCACTACAGGTAAGAAAGAAAAGGAAAGAAGAGAGAAGAGACTCATGAAGAGTAGTAGAAAGAGCACAAGGACAAATTTAGGGAAAATAATTCTATTTAAAAATTCTTGATGGTCTCTAAACCCCCAGGCAGCTACACACTCAGAAGTCAGACCAAAATTGTGCAAAATGAGGGTCGAGAAGATGAACACCATGATGAGAATCCACAAGCTTTAAGATCTGAAGAATGCCTGCAGCATACTGCAGTGTGATGTTCAGCGTGCAGGAACAGCACAAGCTTTTTAAGACTCCACCTCACTCGAACGGACATACCAAGAAATGTTGGAGAACATGCTTAAAGTGTCAAACTCATGGCTACTCGATCACATAGAGATGAACATTACCAAAAGAAATATAGAGCCTTTTGAGTAACTTAAGCTCTAGGCAAGTGACAAATCATTTTTCCCCTATTTTAAGGCACATGGGGGAAATGGAACATCTAGGCTCTTTAGACTGTGGGAAAAAAAATCTGGTCTTGTGCAAATGGAGGTTAAGGTATGAAAGGTTGAAACTTGGTAATTGATGGCTGAACAACACACAGATAACATAAGAATCTTTAGTAAGGGCAAATGCAATGCTCTGTTATTAGATTCTTCCAACCACCCCAGAAAAGTCAACAACAAAGCATTCCTTGACTTATGACCACATATCATTAAGGCCTTAGGCTTCATTGGCTACATTTCTGATTCTTGTTTATTATTATTTATTGATTTACTTACATGCTTATTTATTTGGGGGGTGTGCATGCATGCTATGGTATGTGTGTGATCAGAGGACAAATTTTAGAAGTCTGTCTCTCCTTCCACCATGTGGGTCTCTTACTGGCCACATCCTTGCTGGTTCTGAGTCTCCTTTATTCTCTTCATAAATACCAATGAGTATATCATTGGGCTTGCTCAGATAGTCCAAGAAAATCTCCTTATCTCAAGATTCTTAATTTAATTACATTGCAAAGTTCCTTTTACCACACAAGGAACATATTAAGTGGTTGTGGATTATTATGTAGATATCTTGGAAGGCTTTTATTATAATGGATGGCTGGCATTTTTACCCACAGTTAATGCTGGCTCTCAAACACTGCTCTATTATTAAACAGAAAATACTCTCTAAGGGATTTTGTAGTTGTTGGGAATACAGGGTTTTTCTTCAGTAAGACCACAAAATACATCACCTAGGGTTATAGCCTGGGAAATTTTAACTGACAGAGATCTTATTTTGGAAAATAAGCTAGATCAAAAATATATGAAAAGAAAATCAGTTACTCCATGGTTTAATTAAGTTGGCAATAAAATAGAAAATGTTATTTAATAAAATATGCTTGTATAGTCTGAAAGTTAAACTAACACTAAAATTTTGACTACATACCTCCTTTTGACTACAAAGAAATCAATTTTTAACTTTTGTGCAAAACCAACTCTATATACAAGAAACATAATGCTTTGAGAGTATAGAATAAGGTTAAAAATAAACTAGGGACAATATAGATTCAAATAGAAGAACAGTAGTTTTTGCAAAAACACAAACATATGTCAATCTAATTTTCCCCTCACTGAGACTATGAGTGTTCCCAATCCAAGCCCAGTCCTGGCCAACCATAACATGCCATATGTAAAACAGTGATTGATCCAAATTCAGACATTTGATGCAAATGTTTCAGAATTCTTCCTTAGGTTTTTTAATGTTGGACTGGAGAGATGGCTCAGAAGTTAAGACTGTCTCACAAGCATAAGGTCCTGAGTTCTGATCTCAGGTCCCATGTAAAAACGTGAGGTGGAAATGGTGGGAGGAGCTGGGAAATTCTAGAGCGAAGCAAAAAGGAGGTAAAAGCAATTCAGGATGATTCCTGAAGTCACCCTTGGTCCTCCACAGGGACATACAGTACCCTCCAACATACACATACACAAGCAAATAAATTTAAAATAAAGATTTTTTTAAAATGTTGTACTCAGAGAGCTACTTTCCATTTTTGAACAGTAAGAATTACAGGGCTGTGGCCTCAGAGCTGCCAGTGTCCATGTTCCTGAAAACATGAAAAGCCTAGAAACGAAAGCCATGAAGATGGAAAGCACAGTTCTGGAGGCTAGAGTCTTGGCCGTGGGAAAGGGCCAACAGCAGGGGACAGGGGTGGGGGGAACAGTAAGGAAAGGAAAACAGAAGTGATGGAAGTCAATTGAGAAGGAGGTGAAAAGAGGATGTAGGGTTAGAAAAACTGACAATTCTGGATCCAAGGAATCCTGAAGACAAACTGAACCTCCTCCACCTTATGAGATTATTTCTCTTAACGAACAAATAAATCAATGTAACCAATAATCTGGCCCATATTTCAAATGTGCCTGGCTCATTTCTCTTTATATTCTTTCTATCCCATATTTGTTGCAGCAGTCTAACATTTTTCTTCTAGTTTCACTTGCATCCTAAAGGTGGAGGTGGAAGGTGCACGTGACCAAAGAGATGGCAGGAAACCCTGTATTGAATGTTCTTTGAAAGGGAAGGGCCTGGCCTGACTTGGGGAGACCCTGGTGAGCGCTGATAGCATCATCTTTAGGCACTTGACTTGCATTCTGGTTCTGCTGTTATCTTTCCATGTGCATCTCGTCAAGTCATTTACCCTACTTCACCTTACAGTTGTTATTTCTACAAATAAATTTTGCCTTTTGGAGTTGTGGTGAAGGTTAAAAACAATAGAAATAAACACTCCAGTGCTTGACTCACAGAAAACACCAAGATGGAGCAATTTTTGATATGAATGTGATTTTAAGCTTAAAACATTTGAATGACTAGTAATTGTTACCTAGTTGTCTGTGATGCCAGGGACAGAGGATACCTTTCTGTGAAGACTCTTGAAAGAATTTCAATTAAAAGAACTAATAGCTAAAGAATATGAAACAACACATTTTCTACTCCCCATAAACTTCCTCTATAATAAAATGATTTTTATCTAAGTGAAGAGACTAACATTTTATATTACAGTTCTAAATTTTTTTGCTGAGTCACTAGACAGAGGCAAAGGAAAGCTATAGAAATTATACCATTTTCATAAAGCAGAAGAGTCTTGAATAATTTCCAAGAAATAACTGAAAAAAAAAAACATGCAAATCGGCATGGAGAGATGGCTCAGGGATTAGGAATCTGTCCTGCAAGCAGAAGGACTTAAGTTTGGATCCCAGATAAACACCAGGCATAAATGTTAGAGGTCTGCACTTCTGACTCTGGAAGGCAGAACTTGAGAAATCTCGGAGTGAAACAAAGAGGAGGTACAGTAATACAGGATGATTCTTGATGTAACCCTGGGTCCTCTACAGACACAAAGTGTCCTCTGACACACACACATGCACGCGCGCGCACACACACACACACACAAAATATAATTTTTAAAATATCAGAAGTCAACAGATATTCATGCATATTTACTTCTGAATTGTCATTTCTTTAAAAAATGCAAATCAACCTTCTCTTGTTTACACCAAAACAAAGATTTTGAGGGTCAATGACAGAATCTCAAGAGGAACAGACACCTACTTCTTCATCAAGAGGAAGTATGGATTTGTACTAAGTTCGTATGGATTTGTACTAAGTTCCTCAACCAGCCACTGATTTCTAAAAGGTGTTAATATATTCATAGACATCGCTAATGTTAAATTATAATAAAGAACAATTGTTTCTACTGTCAACATATCTATTAATTCTAAGTTTTATGTTCATTTTAAAGTACATATGATAGTTTCAGAAAATGCATGTCAAAATTGGCATAGTTTTACTACATATATAAATGTACCAATCATGCAATGTATCTTTATGAAATTTGTGATATCTTTGTGAAATCTGATATGTATATTAGTCAGCATTTTAAAGCATGAAACTTGGAACAAATTAAAAATAACATGATTCCAGCATTCGATTCCATTGCACATTGAGAAAGCACAAGTCTGTCCTGTTGATAATTATCAACTGTCCATGTGACATGAGTGAGACCACATAAAGGAATGCCTCTCATTCACAGTCACTAAGCAGGTATAAAAGTAACCAGTCTTTTCTCAGAATAAGCTATTTTCAGAAGTCACAAAAATATCAAGTGTATCATTTAGTTTGGGAATTCCCAGAGCAAGTTGGGTCTATCAGCAAGTTTTGGGTCTGACTGAGAAACCCTCAAGGAATAAGATGGGAGAGTAAGTAAGGGTGATTCCTAATATTACCCCTGTATCTCCACACACACATGCTCACAGACATTTGAACATACATGGATGCACACCATCTACACATGCCTAGGGGAGAGGGAATGGGGCTCAGACAAGGTAAACATGTAACTGGGAGCATAACCCTTGGAAAATATCAATGCTGGTCTTTCAGAGTATAGTTCTATGAGAATGAATTATTATAAAAAAGTGAGCTTGGCATTTATCTTTCTGGCTCTCCATCTTGCCACTCATGCTTTAACATCACTCCCTACACAGTGATGCCTAATGCCATGAGGCTCTCACCGAAGCAAAAAAGGTTGATGCCATACTCCTGGACCTCAAGTACTATCAGCTAATTTACTTCTTTTCTCTAGAAAATGTCCAGCCTCAGCAATGACAAAGATTAATAACAATTAACAAAAGGTATATTCTTAGGGGTCTTCGAGAGCATTCAACAAAAGATACACATACACACACACACACATGATCACTGTGCTAATGCTATTTTTTATCCTTATGTTAAAACATAAGTTCTTATACAAATCAATTTATTTGTTTCTGAAACAGTGTCTCATTTTATATTTCATTTCCTGTTCATTTGCCATATTTCACTAAAACAAAACTAAACTAATAAAACAAAAAAACCATGAAAGTTACACCTGTATTTATTTTTCTTACACAGAACTTTCTAATATTAAAACTAAAAGAACATTATTACATATTACTTTCAGACAATTTATTTTGTAGTCCATTAGTGAAGTATTTTAAGTATCTATATGAAACTCCCTTCATTTTACTTATGAATTATAACTACTCCACATTTTCTAGAGAAACAGATGAAGTATTTTGTATAACATAAATGGTCACACGTTTGATTAGTTTATTGATTGCTATTAATTTTTTTCTTTTAAGAAGAGTGATTCAAATACTTTATTCCTCAAATACATGTGCTAAGTCTTCAAGGTTAAGAAATTCATTTTAAATAGCTATCCAGTGACAGTAGACCAATTTTTGCACTGCAAAGTTGTTTATTACATAGTTATTTTTTTCCTTTGGTTATTTTAGACTAATTCTATATTATCTGTGAAATTATTTTCTAAATCTGTCCCAATTCTAGCATATTATTTCTCCTACTGTTGCAATGGAGTTTTCCCCTAGATAAAACATGGTTCAAGATTTTCATTTTTATTTTCACTGATAATTGCTTTTTCATTTTTTTGAGACAAGGCTTTACCTTGAGTCTAGGCTGGCCTCAAACTCATGATTCTTCTGCCTCAGTCTTCCAAATGAAGTTGTGCTGTCACATGCTCAGCTAAGACACTCACAGAAGTGGGGCAAGAGAGGGTCATAGAGGGAATGAAAACTAGCAGGGAATAAAATCAATTACTGGTGTACACTGACTAAAAATTTTAATTAAAAAGAAAATACTTAATCAGAGGTACTTATTTATAAGAAAAAAAAACAACAGAAACAACAGAAATAGGGTTTTGTACTATCTAACTCAGGGTCTTGGAACATATGTCCTCAAAATAAGGAGACAACTATATTGAGTACAAATTGAAATTATATATTAGGTTAAATCAAAGAAATTTTAAGACAAAAAAAAAGAAGATACATGATAAATGTGAACAGGAGAAGGAAAGATTGACTTTTCAATGAAATGCATTATACATTCCTGGAGGTAAAGCACAAACATAGGAGATGGTCCCTGGCTTCGTGGGGTTCCTTAGGCAGGAAAACAGAACTATGAAAGATTACTATAATGTCTAAAGTGTCCAGAGGCACAGAGGAAGCAATGATTCATTCCTTCTTTGCCAGCAATTCTAAAGTTGAGAACTGAGTAATTTCTTCACGAATTGTTCTCAACTCCACTAGGGCTGAGTGCATATTTTTCATTTAAAATATTTTATTTTTCCATACTTTTTTAAATTGTTTAAAAAATATGGTTTAGACTAAAACCAAATGATCATACTCAATTTTACTTTCCAGTTACTTCTGGATCATCCAAGACCTTGTCATGAAATAAATGCACTAAACAAATTAGCAAATGGAAAAAAAAGACAATGTTCTCTAGCTTGTTCTCAGAAATGTTCCCAAATGGACAGCACTCTCTTCTATGCCCACTGAGAGGCATCATGTGATTAGAGTTATGGACTGCATAAGGACAACCATTGTCTAGAATATGAGTGGAATTGTGGGTGTTCCATACATGTGCATATGTTAATGTCTGCTGGTTAGCTGTTGGCATTATGGTTATACCTTGTATAATCATCTATATTTATGTTTTCCATGGTTTGGGACCAGTCATATGGCTAAGCAGGTAAAAGTGCTTGTCAGGCAAGCCTGACCACTTTAGCTTGATATCCAGAATATACATAAAGGTGGATGAATAGAATCGACTACACACAGTTGTCCTCAGAACTTTAGAAACATGCAGTGACATTCATACACACATGATATACATACATGTAATTTAAAAAAATTAACCAAGAAACTAAAAAAAAAAGATAATATACATGTAACAGCCAAAAATAAGTTAAGGATAATAGGAAAATAAGAATAATGTATAATATCTAGAATGTAAAAGCAAAATGTCTGGTTTTTTGTGCTGTGCAGTATAAACATATTAAAAACATGTATACATTCGTTTTTTTTTTTTTAACAGGGAAAATTGAAAAGTCTTTTAAGACTGAATGTTTCCTCTTCTAATATTTGAAGAACTGCCAAAAAGGATCAGCTTAGTTCACAGGACCCCAGAGTACAAAATTAGGACTAATGGAGAAAGAAAGATGCTGCATTTCAGTTCAAAGTAAAGAAGACCTTACTAAGTATAAAAAACTAGACTAATAGAATAATCTGACTTGAAGTTCTCCCTTATCCATGGCTTAATCTTCTATGGTATTGATTACTCTCAGGGAACATATATAACATGAATGACAATTCCAGAAAGCAAATAAGTTTCAAATCCCATACCATTCTAAATGGTACAAAGAACTCTCCAGCCATCTTGCTTCACCCCATCCGCACAGGAATAATCCTGTTGTCCAGGATACCACACTTGGGACTTGCAAGCTTTTGGCTAGGCTACTATGATATTTGATCTTTCAGGTGTAATTGAATTCCTATGATTGTTTCTTTGAGTTTGCATTATATTTTAAGTTATTAAATTACATAATTTAATTGGTTTATATGTCACAAAGAGACATATTGTTCCTTAAGATACTATAATGCATTGTTTGCTTATTTAGAAACACAGACTTGCTAAATTACCCAAGCTGGCTTTGAAACTGCAATCCTCCTGCCATAGTCTCCCAAGTAGCCAACAGGTCTGTGTCACCAAGCATAGCATTAAACAAAATTATAATTTAAAAAACAAAACAAAACACTGTAGTATCTCCAAAAAAAAAGTTGGTGAAAAATTAGGGCCAAAACAAATTCGATAATATATGTGAAAACATGCTAAATTAAAATCTATTTCATTAAAAGATTTATTTCACACATCTTTCAAGAGGTAAAGTATAAAGCCAGATAGTTCATGATTGGTCAAAATTGGGAACGATGATACTCTGGATCATTCTGTACCTTCTCAAAATATTTGTCCGCAAATGTCATTTAGATACAAATAAATTCTGAATTATGTCTATGCAAATCCTAGTGTGACAAAAATAGAACACTGCTTCAAATAAATTTGCATTTTAATTAGGTATACATTTCAGACAACGTTATAATTCAGAGGAGCTAGCACCATTCAAAGACCAAAACTGTTCTCTCCACATAATCCTTTGCTATGTTAACAACAACTAAAAAGGTACTATATTTCATTTGAATAAAGGTGGTTTAATTGGTAGAATCAGCTATTTGTATAACAGCTTCTGCATAAAATTATTTAGGAATAGTGTTAACAAAGATTACCTAAGATGAGGTTTGAAACTGACATAAGCTTTCATCAGATCAATGTGAAATTCTTGATTTTTCTCATCTTGATAATCTTAAAAGATTTATGTCAAAAACTTCTACAAGCTTATAAAGAATTACTTATACTTGTTTGTAAGGACAAAAAATTTTAAATCCTAGGATTCAATGACTTGCTTTGGAATATTTGTCATTCTCTACTTTGTGAAAGACCTATAGATGGAAATTGAACTGACTTTCCCACTTTATAGAAAATGACTCTGGAGGTAGATATATCCTAAGGCAAATGATGAACTGACAGTAATTCCAGGAGTTCATTCAGGAAAGGTACATAATGTATCATCACAATTGACCATCGGGATCTGTATAAATCATTATGACTCATTTGCAAAGGATGAATTTCTCCCTATAGAAAAACCAGAGAAAAAAGAAGAGGAGGAGGAAGAGAAGGAAGAGAAGGGAGGGAATGCAGTATCTGAAAGAGTGTTTTAAAAATATAGTGTTAAGAATATGCCAGCATTAGAGTTTTTGTGAATGAATTCTGACAATTTAGGTTTTTTCAAAGTTAACTAGATAGAATTCTGTAATCCTACAGAAAATGTCAAGCTTTTTTATGTCTTTTGTTATAAAATGCCTACAGAGGAAGGAATTTTTTAATAAATCAGACTCAACTTTATTATTACATAGCATGTACCATCTCTCCACTTTGAAATTTCCTACTGAGCAGGGACAGTGCCTTTTAATCCTTACAAACTTACCAACTACCAAATACCTGTCATTCCAGTGCAAACAAACATAAAGTTAAGGAAAAATTACTAAATGCTGGAAATAAACTACACCATGAGAAATATCTTTTAATATTCCCTGCTAAAGACTCCCAGGAATTTACCAATTGTTGAACAAACTGGGCTTGGTATTGCAACGAGGGAGATAAGTAGGGAAGATATCTGAGAAAAGGGTGTGGAAGAGAATCAGATTCAACACTTGGATTTTGATTGGGGTATCTGATTTGGTTTGTTCTACATGGGTTGCAGTAAGAAATGAGGGGAATTCTAAGACAAGGTACAAAAGTTGTTGCCATTCAGTAAGGAAGATGTGACTCAAAATTAAACTAATAAAAAAATTTAAAATTTAACTAAATCAGGGATAAAATCAAGTTACTGAACTGTAATAAATACCTGAAACATAGTTAACAGGTATTGTAAACTCCCACATGAAAGTGTGTACAGCTGAAAAATATGAAAAACCAGAAAATCAAGCAGAGGTCTATAAATAAGATTATACGTGTAAAGAAAAAAATACAACTATTCAAATAGATCTAAAATATTACATACACTTACTTCATTGTCAATAAAAAATGTTAGATCAAAACACACTCCTTTCAGGGAAATAATAACTATTGTTAAGCTCTTCTTACATTTAAGCAAGTAATAGTACATTTGGATTCCTTGAACATTTAATTGTTTTCATGCCAATTAAAGATGTCTTTTTTTAATGTCTGTTATTTTTAATAAATTTTCCTTGCCTCATAAAATCTATGAGGCAGTACTTAAGCCTGCTCTAAATAACACACCTTCTTACTTAATTCTATCACATTACTGGACAATGACACCTGTGGGGCATGGTGCAGTGACAGAAGTCTAGCACTACTTCAACTTGGATTCGCAGGAAGAAAATTAATAGAAGTGTGTAATGCAGCATGTTTTAAGGGAAAACAGGTATTGGAATGCAGTTACTTTGTAAGTTTGGGTGTTCTTGAATTATGTATCATGCAAAAGAGTAACATCAGGATTCCCACTCCAATTTCCATCTCTTGGTAATTAAATTTACAGAAAATTTTCTTTCAAGTGTTTTTTTTTTGTCCTATTCTTACTTTAAACACTTACTTTAAGTCATTTTCTGTAAAGCTTTGCTTTACATTTTCCATTATAAATAACAGACCCATTTCCTTTTGGCCCTTAAAGCTTTTGATATATTTAAAATAATTTTCTAGTTCACATTTTCAAAAATTTTTTTTCCAAAAATATTTCTTGAGGAGACTATCTTTACTTTCATTTCTTGGTTAAATTATTCTTTAAAATGTCATTTTATCTAATAATATTTTTTTCTCCAAAGTGCTACATGAAGATCTATAGCAAAAATGTTTAGACTGATCTTTTCCTTCAGAAATGAAACATAAACCATTCCTTGGCAACACTTTCCTATGTTTTAGGAAAAAAGTCCTATGAAGCACATGTGTGTACGTGTGGCTATAAAATCACAGCTTCTTCATTTGCCAGAAGATAATTGTTTAATTCCAAAACTTATTCATTCAAAATATCACCCACAATATTTTAGCATAACATTTGGACCTCCAACTTACTTTAAATAACTGAGAGAGTAGTAATGCCGACATGGAGCTCTGATGAATGTAACCACTAAAAGATCCAGGAACTATCTTAAACTCTCATTTTTCTCAAGCTGTCACATGATCTTTAATCAAATACTGAAAAGGCTGTATAAATACATAGACTCAGGAGAAAGGCACAAGCATAATCATAAGCTTCTGATATGGTGGCACTAGATACAAAGAGTTTACATACTATTTCCACTCCTAATTGGATTTCTTGCCCATTTCTATGTCTTGCTAACCTTCCTTCCAAACATCATCATCTATTTGTTTATTTGGAAAGTTTTTCTTTTTCTTTTTCAAGAAGTTAAGTTTTCCTTATTAGGCATGAAAATAAAAAGAAGACTTATTTACAAACAAGTTCACAACGTATGTTGCTTTTCTAGAGATACTCTCCCACTCCTGTTTCATATTGCTCCTAACATTGTAATAACTTAAGAACAAGAATCATTTTTATGTCATAAGCAATACATCATTCACGCATAGTGTGGTAGAGAGTAATAGAATAAGGGGAAAACAACATATGGAAAAAATTAGAATGTCAATACAGAAAAAAGGGTTCTTTTTCACTCACCTGGGGCCCATTTCCAAACACTGAAGCCCAATATGCAAAACAAGAATTAAAAAGAGCAATAAATTTTTCCCACAGAGAATGAAAGCATGAGGGAACAGAACATTACTTCTTGCAGAAAGAAGAGGGGATGATCAAAGAGAGAGAAAGGCCAATTTATGATCCACTCATCAACAGTCTTCATACACTGTAAGTTTTCCATGCCCAGGATGAACATTCCATTCTTTTAAAAAGAAATCTCCATATACAGTATGATACCCAGCTGATAATTATACATTTTGCATTTACTGAACAAGAATTAAACATATGATTCGCTGTACTCTTCTTCATCCTGTTGGGCTGCCAATTCAGATTGCTTCCAATACTAACGTTAAAAAAAAAAAAAGTCTAGCAATTCCAAACTGTCACAGGCTACTAATCAAATGCATAAGACTCTCTAAATTACTGATATTCTCAATAGGCACATCTTTTCCTTGAGAAGAGCAAATATTACTCACCCCATATGCACAGGCATACACAAAAGTTAAAGCAAATTTGGTTTAAAAAGTTTCATGAAAACTACTTATTATCTACCTAGTATGCAATGAAGATAATGTATCCTCAAAGAATGAATAGAATATATTCTCTCATTAGGAACAGAAGAGTCTACTGTAGTCTTAAGAGCAAGAGAAAAAAAAGGTACAGATAACATTTTTTCCAAACCACTTCAATGAATTACATGCATAGTAGCTATATTCAGAGCAAGAGAAAAGATAAGGAAGATTAACGTAATAATTAAAAGGGCCAGTAAAAATGTTCTGACCTAAAGGAAAACAAGGGGAGTCTTGATTTCATTCACAAAAAGGAAACATTTAATTTTGAGGTAACAATAAACACAAAAGTGACAGAGCTAGAAGTAAAATAGAAAGAAAATAAACGCAGGGGAAGAAGCTGAGCTTTTCTTGAATGGTAGTAATTTAAAAAGAAGGCTGGAGTTGAAAGCAGAAAAACTAGTGCAGATACAGTGATTATACGATTTACTGCCTAAACTGCATATTTTTTCTTTTTATGTAATGACTTAAAATTTTTTTTTTTTTTTTTTTTTTTTTTTTTTTTTGTGGGCTAGAGAGATGGCTCAGGAGTTAAAACTGCCTTGAAAGCAGAAGATCCTGAGTTTGGATCTCAGGTCCCCAGTAAAAAACGCCAGATAGAAACAGCAGCGGCCTGCACTTCTGGCACTGGTGAGCAGAGCCTGGGAAAACCCAGAGCGAAACAAAAGAGGTAGAAGCAATCCAGGATGATCCCTGAAGTCACCTTTGGTCCTCTACAGAGACACACAGTTCTCTCTCTCTCAAGAAAATAAATGAATAAAGTTTAAAAAAAACTTTTTGTTGGAAATAATTTCAAACAAAATTTGCAAAATTAGTACAGCAGGATTTACCAATTTTCAACTGTTGCAAATGTACTTTATATTTCCTTTATGAACATGTGTATATGTTAATAAGGATGGGATGCATCTATAAAGTAGCTCCCAACATGGCAGTTTGCTCCTCTATAGCAAGTCATAAGACACAAAGTACCATATGACCATATAGAAGTAATATACTGTTAGTTCTGCTGTTGAATATGTGAACACATGGAGTAACTCTGGCCCACGATGACAGGAAACAGCATAAAATTATCAGCTAGCTGACACTTTCTTATTGGCATACAAATAACACTTGGTCATACTTATTTCATTAAAATATGTACTTTTGGAAACAACCCATCAGAAGTTCACAGAGAGCTTCGTTATTTTATATATATGAAATACCCTATTATACATATATTAAGTAGGCTCCAACATTTTGTAATTATATGTAATAGATAATCTGCTGCTTATATATTTTTTATGATAAAAAACATAAAAGTTTACAAAATCTACCCTGGATCACTGCACTGGTTACTCTTTTATATTGGTAGGAGACATACCCAAAATCATGCAACTTAAGAGAGAAAGGGAGGTTTATTCAGCTTATGGTTCCAGAAAGGAGACATAATTTTTCATGGCAGACACTGGAGACTGGCTAGTCACGTCCCTCATAGAGACAAAGAGCTGCAAGACTACCTGCAAGCTCAAGAGCAGATTTCTCATGGAGGGAAGGTGGGACTAATCCACCTCAATGCTCACCCCCTATGACTGTCTTTTTCCAACAAAGCTCCACCTCCTATGAGCCTGTGGAGGCCACATTTCAACCATGACAATCACCAATGTGTTACAGTCCTTCCAGTCTTACTATGCATTTTTGTGTTGTTTAGGTTATGGTTTTCCCCGTGACAACCAGGCTAGCCTGAACTCATGCTTCTCCTGCTTTGACTTTCTAAAAAACTATCATAGTACAGTTCTCAAGCATCTAGTGTGATACAGTGTTTTACAATTATTTGCATCCAACAGAGACAGCACTAGTATCATTAAAACACAAGCAAAATATGTCAAGGAAGGAAGGAAGGGACAGAGGGAGGAAGAGAGGGAAGAAGGGAGGGAGAGAGGGAGAGAGGGAGGGAGGGAGGGAGGGAGAAGGAGAGAGAGAGAGAGAGAGAGAGAGGGGAGAGAGAGAAAGAAAGAAAGAAAGAAAGAAAGAAAGAAAGAAAGAAAGAAAGAAAGAAAGAAAGAAAGAAAGAAAGAAAGAGAAAGAAAGAAAAAGAAAAAATAAAAGAGAGGGAGAGGAGGGAGGGAGGGAGAGAGGGAGGGAGGAAGGAAAAAAGGAAGGAAGGAGGGAGGGAGGGGAGGAGAAGGGAGGGGAGGAAGGGGGAGAGAAGGGAAGCAGAGAGAGAGCTTCTAAAAACCTCACAGGAAACAGACAGAAATTAGGTAGTGGTAAATGCTATGCCAATTTTTTTCAGATATTGATGAAAGAGTTCAAGGGTCTCAAAAACTATTTAAAGAAACTTGGTTACATAGAATTGACAGAAGTTGTAGACCAAGAAATATTTGTATAAAATGGTAAAAATGAACTGTACATTAGATAACACTGAATTAAAGCTGAATTTCTCAACTGTGATCATTATATTCCAGTTACACAGGCTACAGCCTTGTTTTTAGGAAATGGTGCATGCCAGTCTTCAGATTTAAAGCATCGCAGTGTCTTTCTAGTAATGATTCAGAAAAGAAAAAGACAAATATATATATAAAAAAAGAAAGAAATCCTGAAAAACATTAATAATTGGTGAATCTATACAAACAGTATCACATTTGATCTTTTTTGGCAAATTGGCTTTTTAATCGCCTACAGACACAACTTTGGCTTGGTGTAGATTTTCTGAGACGTTTAATTAAGGAGGGAATGTGGTGAATGTGGGTAGCACCATTTCACAGGCTGGGGTTTCCTGTATAAAAAAAAGGAAAAAATGGGCTGACCACTGTGCTGCATTTCTCTCTGCTTCCTAACTCAGATACAGTGTGAGCAGCTTCCCCCACGCTTGTACTGCTGTACCTTCCCCAAGGGCTGTATGTCTTCAAACAGTGAGTCCCTAGTTGCCACAGCAATGAGAAAAATAGCTAAATATACAGATTCATCTTACTTTTAAAAACGTTTTTTGTAGGTTGGAAATTATTCAAAATAAGTTAATAAAGATACTTGAAGGAAACAGCAGTAGAATCTTGACATTAACAATTGCACATCATTTGCACAATTCACGCTGGTCAACTGCACCACACATTGAGTTACAAAACAATGTGGAGGTTAAAAAAGAAAGAGCAGTTGATTTAAACTGCATAATCTGCAAAAATTACATTGTATTTTAATATACAAAGTCAGGCATCTTCCTACTTATCAAAGGTTTAAAGACAAGTTTCTGCTTTTGGTATTATTAAGTTTTCCAGAGATACAAATAATAATAGCAATAAAACTGCCACTAATGATCTGCCCAAAGCTTTGTCAAAGACTATAATGAGGGCAATTACTTTAGAAGACACAAGTCAATGAGGGTGCTCTCCTTTCTTTACTGGTTTTATACTTAAAGAAAGCACTGAAGTGTGGCTTGCTGACATTTCAAGTGCAGTTTTCATGATAACAGTGAAATTCTTCAGTAGGAGTCACAGTGAAAGTTTTAAATGTCACTTTTTCTTGGGATGAAAACAATCAACCAATCACATCAGATATTACAACTGAAGGACAACAATGAAAACCAAAAAAAGGAAAGTTAAAAAAATATTAGCAGATATAAAAATTAGAGTGGCACACAGTCTGGAATAAATAAAGGACGACTTCTTTATACATTACAGGGGAAGACAGATTCATCTTTGATTGTGATAGTGAATCAAGTCCACTTAAAATAAACAAGAGACATAACTATTCATCCAAATGACCAAACTTTCACTTGGTTTAGCTTTTACTACATTAGATAACTTATTTTATTTCATTAAATTATTTTTGCATGCGTGTGTGTGTGTGTGTGTGTGTGTGTGTGTGTGTGTGTGTGTGTAGGTCCAAGGGTGACTTTGGGAAGCACTCTGGATTGTGTAACCTCCTGCTCTGGAGTTTCTGGGCCAGAAGTACAGGTCACTGCCATTTCTACCTGAAGTTTTTACATGCAATCTGTGATCTGAACTAAAAAAATCTTCTGCTTGCCAGGCAGAAGTTTAACCCCTGAGCCATCTCCAGCCCTAGATAACTTATTTTATTAAGAAAATAGTATTTAGCTTCCTTCCCATCAGAAATGTTTTTACCTCTAATTAAAGGAATGAAAGTATATCACAGAAACCATTATTTTAAAGAACAAAATTATTCTAAACATTATTCCTCTTGGTCATAGCTGAGAGAAAAAGTTTGTCATGGAACATCCATCTTAGCATCAAAAGCACAAGATTCTTCCTATGTAAACTCTGGATGTTGGTAATGTCAGGCAAACAACTTTGTGAACAAGTGAAATATCGAAATCGACTCATTTATGGAACATGAAGTTTCTAATACTTAGCTAAGAACATCTGGCTTATTACAGTCTCATTAAATAGCAATAGAATCAAAAGTTGCTTTGCTTAAAAGTAAGATCAAATTAATAACACACACATAAATGAATGGAGATTTAAGAAAGGAGGATAAAGATACAGCAAGACGGAAGATTTTTTCTAAGAAAAATATGAAATATTTTCAAAGTTTTGAGAGTGTACATAGAAGCAATCAAAGGATGGCAAAGTTTTAAACTCTCTTACCAAACAGGTTATGTCATCACCTAGAACTGATTCGGTGTTTAACTCATGGAGGTCTAATGGCAATTCTGAATACAGTCTGAATGCAACTGACTGCAACCTTTTTTTTAATAATGAAGGACATTTTTGTACCATGGCATAAGCCAGAAATTATGCACTCTATGAGATAGCATTCATTAATTCATATATAATTTTTATTTTACAATTTATATATTTTGTTCCTATTTAATATGATGGGAATTAAAAAATCTAAGAGTAAATCTGTTTAATTAGCAGCAGCTAAAAGAACAAACTTTTATATTCAGGAATGAATGATCAACCTAGATGTAAGCAACCAACTAAATACAAGAGTACATGATTTATCAAAGTTCTCTTTCCAAATACTATTGTCAACTACAGTTTATCTTCCTGATAAACTGTTTTAATCTAGTCTAGTTCTAGTTTAGTCTAGTCACAGTTTAGGATATGAAGTATCTGCCTACTGAATGATCATTCGTTGTACAAATATTATTGAGTTTTGGGATCACGATAAGGCACAAAGAAAGAATTCTACTTCTCAAAAATCTAGTAATAGAAGCAAGGGGGAAACAAGCAATAAACAAGTAAATAAAATTCATTTTAGACATCGACAAAGGGCAATGTGAATGATAACATGGCTAATAGTTTGTATACACACACAACCTATTATTTCCTTTTATCCTTAACTATTGCTTCTTCTAGCAATTTAACTTCTGTCCTGGTTAGCCATAAAGCCACTGTCAGTGATCACTTCTCTAAAGCATAAAGAGGCTAAGAGCACCATGTCTCCCGAGGGTTGCCAACAACATCCTTTTGCTATTCTAAAACTGTTAGAGGCTTATGATCAAATGGGTATCTTAGCAAATGGGTCCAATTTAATCAGACTTTTACTACCAGCTGGCACATTTGCCACTGATACCTGTTAAAAGTGCATGCAGGAAGGTGTTAATATTTAGGTGGTTAGGACAGTTCTACCTGGAAAATTGAGGCCTAATTGTAGGGAACTGTTTATAGGTGGTTTTTGGTTTTCAGGTCAACATAATTTATAGCATCACATCTGCTCCCAAATTGCTCAAACTTGTAAGTGAATAACGTAATACAGTGGGCACTGACACTGTGAATAGAAAGGTGGAATAAAGCAGAAAATATGGTATTCTGCAAAAACTCCATTAGTAAATTCTCAACAGTAAGCTAGCTACTTTATTACAGAAGTTAATTCTATAACAATTCCTTGATCCTAAATGATAATGACCATTCCCTTAACTTTACCATTCCATGACATTACTTCTTTATTTTTTTTTTTAAATAAAGCCTTCATGTGTATGTTCAGTGACTCTTTAAGGCCTCTGAAATTAGGAATCCACTTGTTCTGGCTATTTCCATCCTAGAACTGAGCCAAGGATTAAATGCAATTAATGAACAGCACGGAAAGAAAATAATGAAGAGAAAACTTAGAATTTTGTCCTAAGTTACCAACTAAAAAAAAAATCAGGCTGTTGAAAAGTGTTTATTTTGGTCACAATTATTCAACTTAATTTTAAATACCAAAGTGATAATTCTGCTTTTTAGTCGATTTTAAAAGATAAAATATTCAAAAGTTTCATTCTCTGCACTACCACATGAACAGTATGCATCATCATCTAATATTATCCCCCTACATTTTACAGCTGCTTCATACTATGATTCTAATTGTGAAGTAGATTTAGAGAAAAAGGTATTTGACAAAAATTCATACTGTTCATGCAGCTTAAAATAATGTTTAAATCCTCACAGTGTACATAAGAGAATTAACTAATCCTCTACAGTAATGATTGATTAAAAACAATCTCAAGGTCTCTGGAAAAAAGAATAGGTGTACTTTCCCAATTCTTCCCACAAAACGCATCTAAGAAACCTGGATATGAAAGAAACTAGCAATATCAAAACAGAAAACTCTTAAAAGTCAATAAAAATTGTGTTCTTTTAAGAGTATCAATAAAATTGGGAAAGGAAATGAGAAAATACAAAATATTGGGACTGAAACAAAAACCATCACTACAGACCTTACAGACAACCAATGCCTAGTAAATGAAAACTACAAACAGTGTATGTATATGGACATGTACATTCATGTGTAAGCAAATGTGCACAGCCATGAATAGCCACATGTATGCCAGAGGTCACCATCAGGTATTGTTTTTCCAACTGCTTCTGTTTTATATTTGTGAGACAACTATTTACCATGTAGGCTTCTGAGGATCGAACTCAGGTCACCAGGTTTATGAATATTATGTCTTACCCACTGAGCTATCTTACTGAGTAAAATCCTGGTAGTAAAATCAGGTGGGCAGAGTGCTTGCTGATCATTTAAATCTTCACTAATTATTCTAAGAAGTTTGATCTAACTGAAAAGCAGTGGAAAGTAGTGATGGAGGAAACAGCAAAATCATCCATAAAAAAATGTAACTCCAGATGAACTTTGCTGCTTTACCACAGCAATCTCTACAGGACGACACCAGATTCCTTCACACTATCTGAAGGATGAGCCTCAGCCAGCTCCTGTGTGGAGACCAGGAGGCCGCCCTACCAACACAGACAAGGACTTCCACATAAGTACAATGAATTCAGCTTAAAAGTTTATTACTGCTTTGGGTTTCGTTGTTCTTACTGTCTCGGTTTTCAATTCCCATTTGCTTAGAACTCAAACACTATGTATTCCAGGCTGACTTAGGACTTATAGAGACTCTCCTGCCTCAGCCTCCTAAGTGCTGGGATTACAAGGGTGAGCAAAGTTTAGTTATCAGACATCTTGATGCAAGTATCCTTTTCTTTCAACTAGGAAATTATTGAGACCCATTATCTTGCCCACCTTATAATCATATAAACTTACTCAGTTTATATTCTAATTATCCTTGGTCCTACCACATTCCTTTGGTCATCTATCTTCTTCTAAACTCTTAAGTCTTACTGCATTCTTATCTTTTTGCATGATTCAGTTTCCCATTACTGTCCTTGAATCTTGTTGGGCCTGCCCAGGGATAACAGTCTGGGAGTGAGTGAGCAGGGCATGGCTTAGCACATGGGACCAAAGATGGCGCTGGGAGCTGGTGTCCTAGGCGTAACCCTGATCACATTACAGAGAGTCCTAATTGGCTTATAGGAGCCAACATAGATATATGTTTAGTTTGACCTATGCAGAGTATGTGCTTTACTGACCATTAAGGTAATTGGCTGCCCGTTTCGCGTGCTTTGATTCTTGTCTATATAAGCTGATTTGTTACCCCTAATAAACTGAGATCTTGCTCTGACATACTCCCCATCCATTGCTGAGTCTCTGGAGCGCTGAGGTGGAAGTGCGTGCGGTCAGGCTTTACTTATCTTCGTCATTACAGCCAGGAGCTGTGTGTTTGAGTGAGTGAATGAGTGAGTGACAGGGTCTCGCCTTGACAGACTCCCTGCTGTGTCCAGAGTCCCCTGGATTTGGGTGGGGTAAAGGGCCTGCAGCACGTTCGCCTTTCTCCGCCCCAACGGCCTGGAGTCGTCACAGTGTGTGCCTGGGAAAATCACCCCAGCAAATCTCTTCAATGTACCCCCAAAGATTCCAGTTTACAAGGTAAACAACACCTTTCCTAGTCTCCTATAAGGAAAATTCTTTTCATCAACTACCTAAAGTGTCTCTTTTCCATAATATTATTGCATAATAACCTTTTAAAGGGGAAGTGCTTAATCCTCCATGACTGTTTCTGTATTGAATCTGACTAGCACAATTTCAAAGAAATTAATGACTCTAAATTCACAAAGAAAAATAAAAGCTAACGATAAAAGTTGAGGGTGTAGCTTGGTTGATAGAGTGCTTGTCCAGCTGCACAGAGCCTTGGAATAGCAACACATGGCTGTATGTGTTCCTAAACCAACACCTAGGAGGTGGAAGCAGGATACTCCAAGGCAAAGGGTCGGACTCAGTTACATAGCAACTGGAGGCCAGCCAAGGATACATGAGACCCTGTCCAAAAGCATATAAATAAGAAAGTTAAAATAACCAATTTAAATATTAAATATAAGGAGGATTTACTAAAAAACTAAATTAATCTATATAAGGATGACAGAATTGCAAACTGATATAGAATACTCAGTGTTTTCTGAGAATACCTACACTGCAAAATTAAATATTTATAAACTCATGTATGCATGAACATCAGTCATTAGAAAACAAAAACAGAACAAACATATGTATATATTTAAATGGAACATATAATGCTAATTTATTTTTTAAAATGTGGAGCATATATACACACAGGGGAAAAAATACACCAAAATGTCACCCTTAAGAACTACAATTTTTTTTCCCTTTTCGTGCTTTTCCTGTCCCACTCATTTTTTTAAAGAGATATTTTCTTTTTTTTTTAAATTTAATTTATTTTTCTGCTATACATATTTTTCTGCTCATACCCCTATCCCCTCCCTCCCTCCCTCCACCCCTCCGTGGGCCTCCCTGCTCCTTCCCCTTTTCCTTTCCTTTCCCCCCTTCTTCCCTTTTTCCCAGTGCCCCCTCCCCCCATCTCTGAAGCATCTTTTAATGTGTATATCAAAGTTTCCTCTGGGTTCTCCTCTCTGATGAGGTGTAAGGACTCAGTGGCATTTCCTAGAACTCTTTCTTGTGTTCCCCTTAAGTATAGGAACACTATTGTCATTGTTAATCCCTTGCTTCTAAGAATCCTAGTGCCTTTAGTCCATGCTAGACTTTGAGGGGTCAATGATATGTTGGTCATTGTGCAGATCATGCAGAGTCCTATTATAATTGCTTCGGCCCTAACTTGTGTGTCCCATTCATTTTTCAAACATATTTTTGTCAGCAAAAAGAAAGCTCAAAATACACTACTTTAAAAAATGTATAATCATAACATACCAAGCATTCTCAATAAAAATTACACAGGCTAGTTTAGACATTTCATCTCCTGCTCAAAAAAAAAAAAAAAAAAAAAATCAAAACAAGGAAAAAAAAAAATCCCAGTCCTTCAGTTGATTGCCTAGAATAACAGTCATTAGCAAAAACCCCAAACAAACAAAACCACAAAATGTCCTTTAAAGACCATGCCTAAGTACACTATGAATAAGTGGTAAAGTTCAATTGCCAGGTTAAAGATATGCATTTGCTTTTTACAGCTAGCTGGGCTCAATTTCATGCATTCTTCATACTTAAGACAGCATTAATCAAGTGCCTATTAAATGTTCTACCAAATGAAATTTACAATTTAATGATTCCCTTTAAGATACAGATACACTTGTATATTGTTTTGACTGATACATGAAAGTAGCAATATAAGTGACAATATTAGAGATTCTCAGCATCTAAATTCTCAAGCAGAAAATATTTAAGGAAAAAAAATTCACTTAGTTAAGTTGTGGTATTACGATTGTGTCCCTTGAGGCAAGTGTGCCTCACACATGCGAGGCAAGTCCTCTACCATTGAACTATACCCTCAGTCATTTAAAAAGAAGAAGAAAAACGCTTAATCTTTTGAATTTAATCTCGGAAATAATGCTTTTACCATAATTCCATTTTTGGTAGAAAACTTACATGGACAGAAAGCCATTTCTGGAATATAATTTCATGTAAGTTGTTATGTCACTTGCTATATTATATAACATGAAAAGTGTAAGCAGAAAACGTTTACATTTCCAACAAAACTACTATCTATTACAGCATTACTAGACTGTTTATCTTTTAAATCATGTCTGAAAAGTTGTCTCTCACTTCAAAAGTGGACATTTTTGAAAGAGTAATCACTAGAATCAGTATTGTGACCAAAAAGAGCTTAACAGTTCCCTATCTAAGCCAAGTACAACGTTAGATGGCTTTCAGATTAATTATAATAGACATAGCATCTGTCTTCCAGGAATCTTGTCTTGGTTAAGTAATTATGTCAGAACTCTTTCCCAAAACAGTCTTCCCCCAAATTCATTCAAAATTAGAAGATAACTTCTAAACTTGTCTTTCAAAAAGTAAAAGCAGACCAGAAGCAGCAATGACTTAAGTGGGTCTAGCGAATGGTCAGGCTGGCACTGAGAGTTAGAGAGGAGGAAAGGTCAGAAGGAGGACATGGAGAAACAAACAGCCTTGCTCAGCAGTTATACCAGACTGTACCTCTGTTTCTGTGAGCTACATTTCTCCTTTGGTCAGAGACCACTAAAGTCTATTGTCCTGCATGGCTTTGTAAGAGACTGAAAGGTTTCAGAACTTCAGCAGGCTTGAAAGCATGTATTTTAGCTTCATTTTTAAAACCTGCATACTTATATTTGTTTTTTCTCAACTGATTTAAACAGCTTTACTCCTCTGGTGTGTGTTATCTTGGTATAGGAACTCCGTAATCTAATCTTTAATTAATTGGAAAAAAATCATATTACTGTGATTAGATTAATTTCAGCACAGTGGGAAGTTGTCTTTCCATGAGGAGTAATTAAACCAAATTCTATATATATTAAAAGGTTTCTGTATATAAATGCTTTTCATTCATCTCAGAATCTTTGTGAAAGATGCACAGCATGGCTCCTTCTACTTAAATGAAAATCTAAGATTTATTTCTTTGATAAAAGGTAGTTAAAAGTCAGTTACTTCCACACAATGTGAAACAATACTGTTAGCTCTGCGGGGACAGATAGGCTGCAAATGACAAAGGTCAGTTAAGTAAGAGGGCAAAAGCAGCAGGACTTGGACTCTGAGCCGAGAATCAAAACAAAAATAGATCCAATGCAGCACTTGGAGAATGAAGATCAATGAAAACAGCTGCTCGAGAGCCCATCGGTTCCAGAGCACTTTCTGTGCTGTTAGGGGAGGTCTTTGCTGACATTTCTTCTCTGTTGCTTCTCGGCATTTGCTTTAGTAAAATTAATATGCCAAAAATCTACATTATCTGAAGTACAAAGATAATATACTGCCCCAGTCTAAAACAATTTGGTTATCAAGGTAAAAAAATCAAAACATGATAAACACTAAAAAGAGTCAAGCAGCAGAGCATTTTACTTAACTATCGATCTCAGTGGTAAGGCAGCAGGTTGTCTTTCTAATGAAAACTTCTTTTATAATAATATAAATGCCCTTGTCTGCTCAATAGTGAAGGTCTTAAAAGAAACAGCCGAGAGCACAAGGTACAGGAAAACTGTGATATAAACCATAAAAATGACAAAGTATGAGGAAATGCTATAGAATGATTTAATGCAGTAACTCTAAGTAGTACAAGCAATAAGGCTGATATATATGAATGAGTGAAACGCAATTGATAGGATAGCTATGCAGCCAATTATCAAGTAGTAGATAATAAGAACATATATTTTTAGCTTCATTAGTGAAAAATATTCAGTGCACAAAGCTTTTATAAACCCAAGTTGGCAGTCCCATAGATCAGATTTTCTTACCTGTGAGGACAGCTTTTGCTGAAGGATCTGCCAGGTCCAAGGCTGATTTCCCATCCGTGTTCCGAATGTTTGGATCAGCTCCGTGCTGCAGCAGCACTGTGCAGGGAAAGCAGAAACAGTATCTTACCTCAGGGATACAGAGATTATTTACTGGGAAGTGTCGCCTCGGCATGGTGTAGGCATAAACATACATTGCACGATTTTTTCTCTTTCAAGAAAAAAAAGGGGGGGGGGGAAGCACTGCAGCAAAGCCTCTTCTCCAGAGTAAAGGGAAGTTGGCAACTTATGGTACAGTACTATCACATGACCTGACATCATAAACATGACACCAGAAGAATCCTGCACTGCACGGTTCTGGTGTGCCTTCCTCAGGCAACTACATGGGAAGCTATGTGCTCACTGACTCCAGCTGAAATCCGCCGACTGTGAACCTGCCCCATCTTTACTACCACTGTAGCTGCTTGTTGCTGCTGTTGCTTTACGCTCATTTTCCAAACGCTTCCTCTCCTCGGAATAGTGGTAATATTGTGTGAGGCTTTTAGTGGCTCACCGCTCACATAGGAAACTCATCATAACATACTGGCTTGCTTCCAGGAAGTTTAACAGACACAATAATGCATACGACTCTGGATTCCTGCAGTTAAGTTTCAAAAAATATCTTCTATAAATACTGTGATCTCTCCATCAAGATTTTTAGAAACAGGAATTAGATCACTGTAAAATCATGTTTACCAACAAATGTATGTACCACATGCTATATTTGTACAAAGTAGCTATGGAGGATTCTTAAAATACAGAAGCTTTTAACAAAATAATGGCTAAGTAAAGTTTGAATATAGTATTTTATTAATCCAAAACATTTCTCAGTTACCTCTACTATGTGTTGTTGGGGATGGGGGCTGTTGTTATTCTACTCATCGATATTTAAACTATTGAACAGGTTGAGTATCTGTAGTCCAAGTAGGTGAAATCCAAAGGGGTAGAGAATGCCAAACTTTTGAGCACCCACATAAAAATATAAGTGGAAAATTCCATACTTGACCTCATGTGACATGCCATAAGTGCCACAAATACATTAAGACTGTATGAAATCATCTTTAGGCTATGCATATATGGGATAAATAAAACACAAATGAAATTCACGAATTCCAACCATGAAATCTCATTTATATATATATACATATACATGTATATACACATATATACACACACATACACACACATACATACATACACACAATTATTTTAAAATTCAGAAAAATATCTGAAATTCAAAACATTTCTGGTCTCAAACATTTCAATTAGAGATACTTATTCTGTGTATTTTCAAATGCTGTTTAGGAGGTTAAGAAGATAGCTTAGCTAGTAATGGGTTTGCTGCACAAGCATGATGACTTGAGTTTGGAGCCTGGGCACCCATGCAAAAGGTTGGGCATGTCTGTAATTCTGGTACTGAGGAGGCAGAGACAAGACAATCTCTGGAACTCACTGGCAAGACAGTCTGTTGGAAAGGTGAGCTGCAAGCTCAGTGAAATTCTGACTCAAAAGATACAGTGGAGAATGACTGAAGAGAACACCCGACACAACCTCTGTATGTGGACCTGTGCCACACTGGCACACTCACATGAGCATTCACACAACACTCCCACATACACGTTGTTTAAATACAACTCAGTTACAAGTTATTGAAACCCCTACCAATAAGAAGACCCAACGTTTCATTTATTAGCAGTTCCACACTGAAATTCATACATTCTTTTGGAATATTTGGAAGGTGTTCTTCATATATTACTAAATAATAAATCCTACTATTTATAGTCTTTTTTTTCTTTCTCACTCCTCTCTCTTATCTCTCTCCTCTCCCCTCCTCTCTCCAAAACATAAACGAGCCATCAAATCAATGACTGTTACAGTGGACAAGCAACAGTCTTTTCTGGAACAGCTGTCTAGAAGGTAAGCATTTGGACCTCTTGCCTTAGATCTCAGTAACTTCATACTTGGTATCTATCAAAACTAGCCAAAACTGAGAAGATGCAGTGAGATCTTGCTTGCAGAGATTTCTAATAGTTACATTCCCATCTGCAGTTTTGTTTTCATTGGTTTCAGCTAATAGCCAACCATAGTTCAAAAAAATATTAAATGGAAAATTCCAAAGAGAAACAATTTTTTTAATGTTTTCCACTCATACAAACTTAAGAGGTACACCGATCCCCTCCCTCCAACCCCCCACCCCCCTCCCTCCTCATCTCCCACCCTCTCTTCCTCTCCATCCCCTAGTGCCTCCTCCTCCCCTCCCCGGAGCATCCTTTAATGTGCATGCCAAACTCTCCTCTGGGTCCTCCTCTCCAATGAGGTGCAAAGACCCAGTGGCATTTCCCAGAACCCTTCCCTGTGTTCCCGTTAAGCATAGGAACACTACTGTGGCTGTCAATCAAAGAGAAACAACTCTTAAGCTTCAAATTGTGCTCCATTCTGAGTAGCAGGAGGAAATTTTGCACTGCCCTGCTCTTTCATCCGAAGTGAAGCAACTCTATGTCCAGCATATGCTGTATGTACTACCCTAAGGACTGAAGTTACCAGATCAACTCTAAGAGCATCACAGTGCTTGTGTTCAAGTACTCCTTGTTTTACTCAATAGTGGCTTCAGATTATTAGAGTAACAATGCAGGTTACTCAAATATGCCAAGAAAAACTGTAAAGTATCTTAAGTGAGAAGATGGAATTTCTCAGTTCATGCAAAGATGAAAAATTGTTTGGTAAATTTGCTAAGGTCAATGGTAAAAAATGAATCTTGTAATTGTTAAAAAGGAAAAAAATCTGTTAGCTAGGCTGATGTATCAACGTTAAAGTTAAAGCCTGCAATCGCAAGAATTCTTATCACAATCTAACTGTTCTGCTTTATTATTAACTATTGTTGCTAATTCTTTACTTAGCAGATTTATAAATTAAACTCTACCATAGGCATATCTATATAGGCAAGTGCATAGTATATACAGGGATCAAGTACTATTCAAGATTTCAGATCTCCACATTGAGTCTTACATTTCTTTCTTTTTTTCATTCTCATTTGCTTTTTTTTAAATGTTGAATACACAGGTGGGAGCATTTCTGTTTTCATTTAACTCTTGAATGTAAGCAATGAAGATAATTATTTTCCAGATGTTTGTAAACTGACTTAAGAATTAAAGAAAATAGAGAGTATCACAATATCAAATTATATTACTCTTTCATCAAAATGAATAAAGCTTTAGCAGGAATTTGTTTTTGTAATTCCAAGAAGACATCCCAGTAAGATTTCGCTTGTAAAACAACTTTATCATAAAGTAGACAAGTATCAAAGAAATATGACAACCATCTCCATCTTTAATAAGTTGCTAAGCGACTATGTGTGAAGAATAGGAAAACAAAATAGCTACCATGAAAACACTGGGTTTTACTGACTTTGAAGATTTTTTAATTGTGGCTCCTAGGTGCTATAGACAAATATAAAATCATACCTGTACCAATGACATGAAAATAGAAATGAAACTGTCTAGTGGAAAAAATTGATCCTAAATAGGTTTTAAAATTTTTAGGTTAAAAATCATTAGAATTAAAGGAGATAGGGCATGTCTGAGTGGTATGACCGAAGACTGGATTACTACAATAGCAGAATCTAAACCTATCTTTCACAAAAGGCTTTAAGAATACAAGGAGGACCAAATGAGAGCATTAGAGCTACCTAGAGTGGCTGAGCTTGAAGTCTCCAAATCCTATTAGCTTCTAATAACTTTCAAAGTATATTTTCAATGTAGACCCTTCAGTATGAGGCGATGACCCCCCCAAAAAAAACCCTACTAAAAACAGACGTCTCACATATGGTAGCAATAACCCCTCCTATTTGTTTACCCAAAAGATTTAAAGTCAATATATCGCAGTTGTAATCGATGTTCACTGCAGCACTATTCACAACAGCTGATTCATGAAAACAGCTTAGATGACCCTCACAGAGGAATGAACAAAGAGAATGTGGTTTACATACACCACGGATTTTTTTTCAGTTATAAAGAAGTCATGTCATTTGCAGAAAAATGGATATATCTGAAAATAATCATGGTAAATTAATTAAGTCGTCTAAGAAAGACAAATACCACATTTTTTTCTAACTGTGGGCTCTAGAATTTATGGGCCTTATAAACAACTAAAATCAAACATAAAGGGGTTGGAGAGGTGGCTCAGGGGTTAAGCCTTTGCCTTGCAGGTGAAAGGTCCTGAGTTCGGAATAGACGCAGGGCAGAAGCGGGGGTGGCCTGCGTTTCTGGTCCTGGTAGGGCAAAGCCTGTGAATCCCGGGGCAGAGTAAACAAGGAGAAGGTGAAGGTGTCCATAGTGGTTCCCAAATTTGTCCGTGATTCTACACACACACACACACACACACACACACACACACACACACACATGCACAATTGAATAAATAAAAAAAATGACAAATAGAAATGAAACTGTCCAGGAGAACAAAATGAACTAATAGTGAGAAGATTGAGGAAAGAAAAGGTAATGGGCATGAAAGAGTTAGGGCTCAAAGTCCATTATATTCTTGTATGAAAATGCCCTCATATAATTTAGTATGACCTTAGTGTTTAAAAAAGTTTAAGTGCAGAGCTGGCTTATACTCTCAATCACTTCTACAAATAACTTCTAATTCCATACTTTGTTCTAAGACATGGGCTATTTAAGGGCTGTGTGTGGACCAAGCAATCTCTGGGGCAACTTTTTGTCCTGTCCAACCCTATTCACCATCACAGAACAATACAGCCTCAGACAGTGTTGAAACAAATGAGCACAGCTGTGCTCCCAACCCAAAAAGGCCACAGATAGATATCACAGAAATTTTAATTTTATATAACTTTCATATTCTTTCAGTTTTTAAAATCATAAAAACAACTTAGTTCATAGAGTGTACAAACAGGAGGGACAGGTATATTAGGCCTATGGGCCAGAAAGTGTTGCTCTCTGCCCTTAGTCAGGAAGTATAAAATGTGAACTTATGGATCCTCTGGTCCCAAAACTATTTGTAATCTAGCCACACTGAAATAAACACAGGAATTTGAGGGTATTTCAAACTATGTTATTTTAAAATTACTTTGCAATAGTTACTTATATTTAGTATACTTCCTAATACGGTCTTCCGCACAGGCCAATTGAAAGAAACACTGAACCAGGGCAGGAACTAATTCTTTGGGCCTTAGTCCTCAGGTCTATAAGTAAAGGAGGTGGCCCAAATAATGGTCTCTAGATACCTAGAAAGTCTCAAATCATGAGAATGTTTTAAGAGTTATAGCCAATGACCTGAAACATTAAGAAGTTCTAAAAGAAGAGAAAAAGAAGAAAAAAGGAAAGAAGAAAAGGTTAACTTCAAATAGCTTATTTCCTTTCCCACTGTTCAAAAGTCAAAATAAAGGGAAAATGGTTTTCATTTTTCCTAACATTTTAACAAAAGTAAAGATTAAGCTCATAATCTTTGAAAGTTGTTAAGAAAATACTAAAGTGTCCCAAAGTACTCCTCAAGCAAAGGCGCAAATCCTGCTTCATTCCCAAGTGTCTTCAAATGTCTACCATGGGCGAAAAGGCACCACACAGGCACTCAATGACAGCTCTCAGGAGCTGGGCCTTAGGTGGCGCCATGAAGACTCAATTCTGAAGCCCCAAAACCTGCTTTAAAATGTCTGAGCTATCAAAGGAAACAAACGACACAATGCAATTATCAATACAATATATAATAGATATTTATCTTGTGTGGTCAACATTCATTGGTGACACACTAATACAGAGTCAATTTTTAAATAGCACAAATAACAGAAGTCTCCACATAGACAAATAAAATACAAAAAAAGGTTTGAGAGATAAAGAAAAGTAAAATGAATAATCAAATAAATTGATGAGTATCATGGTCAAACAAACTTTCTTTTTATTATTTTTTTAATTTATTTTGTCTTATTTATTTATTCAGTCCTAACTTTTTTTTCCAGACAGGCTCTCACTATATAAGCCAGGCTGGCCTCAAGTGACCACACCATACAAAATCCTTAAGTAACTGAGACATGATCCAACCTTAAAAACCTACTATTGATGTGTCTTCACATCATCTATATCCTTTTCAAGTAAGAGGAACAGAAAAACTACAGCAGTTGACAGGAAAACATACCATTAGACATAGGTAGAGTCAAATATTCAAAAACAGTTTTTGAATGGGCCATGACAACAAGGAACTGCAATTTCCCATTTCTGATACAGACATTCGCCTACCATTTGGCCAAAAATCTATATCCAGATTCAGAAAACATGATTTTTAACCATGTTGTTCCACTTCATTCCTCAAAATTATTATACTTAAGCACCTACATTATCTTTACAAATAAAAAGAAAATATTTCTCCATTTAATGCAAAGTCTCTATGTAAAATTACTATTATAATATAATATATTTAACTATAAGCAATGCTATTAACTGCTTTAACAAGTCAGAACTAAAGTAACAGAAACAATTTGCCAAGCTTAAAATATAGCAAGCAGATCAAAAAATGTTTCAATACATTTTTACTACAGATGATAAAAATCTGCTTATGTGAATTTGGAGGTATACCGAAAGTCTAAAATTGTTCATATGAAGACATTCAAATAATTTAAACTTAAGTTATATCTAAATGTTTTCCAGATATATAAAAGGATTTTCTTCTTCAGGAGCATAGATAGTTCAAAACTCAAATCATAATGAGAACAAATTCCTTAAGTTTTTTACTAAAAAAGAAAATATTTCATTCTTTAGCAAAATATCTATCAAGAACCAAAGTTCACCTAGCATGCTTCAGTAACTTACACGGGCTTTAAGAGAGGAGGGGACTGGAGATGCTGCTCAGTTGACAGAGCACCTGCCTAACCAGCATGTACCACACATGCTATGTGCAATCTCCAGTACTGAAAAAAACAGGTATGGGGCCACTGGACTGTAGTCCCAGCACTTAGAAGGTAAAAGTGAAAGGATGAGAAGTTCAAGGTCATTCTCAGCTGCATGGTGAGGGCCACTGTACATGACTATTTGTTTTTCATTCAAGATATGCTTTACTTGTTATGGCACTAAAGTAGCTAGGTTAATGTGGAGCTTGACCTCATTATTAAGTTAATTTTTTAATCACCAAACATTTCTTTATCACTAACAGTAAATATAAAAATCCAAGTAATTTTACAGTTAATTTATACAGTTAATGTGCCTTGCTGAATTAAAATTAGAATTAAGGTATACATATTTTCAATAATACCAAACTAGCTTACTTGGAGCTTCCTTAGTTTTAAGCAATGAATGTAACTAGATTTAAAACAAAACAAAATACAATTTCCTAAATCTCATCCAGGAGCTAATGAAACAATTGAAGAACTCCAGCAGAAATTTGAAGGGCAAAAGGAATCCAGAAGGCAGATATGCATGGCAGATGCCATTATCTGAAGGCAGTTTCTGACTTGGAAAAATAAAACTTCTTTCCAACAACTCATGGAATAACAAAACACTAATAAAAGCTCAAAACCATTTCCATTCTAGTCAAAAGGACTGTGACAAAGATTGCCCCACATCGCAAAGGGCTTGTCTCTCCGGATAAGAATATGGTGTGTGTAAGCTAAGATAACTTGAGTAGTTGCTTTGGTGCAAAGTATCATGCACTTACTAAAAGTCAAGAGGTCTGGGAAAAATGGGCGTTCTGACCATGAACAGTGCTGAGAACCTACAGTCCTCACTACACATCTGAGAGAGTTAGCAAAAGAGAGAAGTCACCTTAGCTAGGAATAACTATCATTTCCTCCAGCACAATTAGAATTATACAGGATCGATTTTTTTCTTAATAAAATTAAAACACTGTGCTCTTATTTTACCATGACAATTAATTAACGTGCACAGAGTGTGAAAGCAATGAAAGATAAAACTGTTGATAATTAGCGCATGCAAAATTTAGCATGTGATCTAGTGAAGTGGGGCTTTAGTAGTCGCTAAAACCACTGGGCAAGAGAGACTGCATTTAGGTAGTAAAGATTTTGAAGCAGCAACCATAGAAATTAAGTTCAAAGAACTGAAGGAAACTATGGCTCTAAGAAGTGAAAAAGACAGAAGTACTAAGAATCAAGTAGAAACTGTAAAGTTTGAAGAACTAACTGTACCTAATTTCAAGATTTATAATACAACTACAGTAATAGATTTGCTATAGGACTGGAGTAGAAAACAGATTAATGGAATAGAACACATCTTAGAAGGAGACAGTACATATGAATCAATTGATTTTACAACCAAAATGGTATTCAATGGTGGAAAAATTGTGTGCACAACAAATCAGTCTGGAACAGGCTATCTAGAAAGAAAAAGGATAAAACATGAATAACTCTATGATCTTATATATTAACACCATGATCTTAAGGTATGCAAAGATTTCTAAAGAGAAGCAGCAGCTAAATCTTAAAACAAATTACTGGTAACTTGTATCAAAATTAATTAAAGCTGAGTCTATGGATCTTCAAAGTTTGTTATAACAACATGTTAAAGTGAAAAAAAACTAGAAAAAATTATCTGCAACACATATGTACAATAAAGACCTTCTAGAGATTACATAAAGAATTCCTAAGAAGCAATCATTAGAAAACAATATGATTTCAAATACTGGTAGCTGAGACACTAGCACAAAAGAAGATAAATCTATTATTGGTAAGCAAATGAAAAAGTCTATAATCTAGACTACTACCATCACCAACAAAAGCTCTGTATCTTACACAAAATATTTTAAATATTCAAATTGGTCCTAGTCAAAATATCTACAAGTAAAATGACACATTTTGACATATCCATATAACAGTACACTATCCAACAAATACAGAAACACAAACCAATAATCCAGACAACAGTAGCTAAACCTCTAAAAACATACTGAACCAAGAGGCCAAAAACCAAGAACATATTTTTATAACAGGAAAGTAACCTTATAATTTCAGAAATACATCAACTATTGATTAAGAGATAGCAAAACGGAAAGAAAATTAACTGTAAATGAATGAGAAATTTTTTTAAGTGATGAACATCTTCTATTACTTTGATCATGGTGGCAGTTTCATGGGTGAGCTCATTTGTCAAAATTAGTCAATGAGTCAAAAATACTCATTTTATGCCGCTAATTCAAACTCTTGCTTTTATGTAATGATAAACTTTCTATTTTATTAAATTATGAGGGGGGAAGAGTGTACATGGATGGAGGTCTGAAAGCAACTTTTGAAAGTTAGTTCTTTCCTTTCACCATGTGGATATCCAAGAATTGAACTCAGGCCACCAAGTTTTTGAATAAGTGCCTTATTCATTTAGGTATCTCACTAACTCAAAGTTATTTATTTGTTTGTTTTTAATACAAGAGGGTTTTACTAGATGGAGAACACTTTAAAAGAAAATTACTTAAATGAAATATAAATAAAACGATATTTGTACAGAAAGGAAAAGAAAAAAATGGATGAAGAATGGAATTAGAAAGTCTACCATGCTTGGACTTGTCTTGGTGGGAAGCAGAAGCAAAACAATTATACCTGAAGAGGTAACACCAGTTGTTTCCTAAACTGGTAGAAAACAGCAAAAAACAGGTTCAAGAAGCCCCAACAAAATAAATTCATTAGCCACACCAAAAAAAAAAAAAAAAAACTTTCCACATATAACTTGGAAGCAATGACTACAAGACAGTAGCTGGTGACTCATCAAAAACCATGGAAATTAATAGTATATAAACTATATTAAGTATTTTTTCAACTTATACATATACTCATATAGTACATGTTAAACAGATTTAGTTTTGTTTCTACAAATTAGATTTCTACAAGTATTCCGAGTAAGTTGCAACAATAAAGTCTATATATATTCAAAGAACTTCTACAGTACTCTTTTACAACTAAGGCCTATAAGGTGTAGGTTAGGAAGGAAGGAGGGAAGGAGGGAAGGAGGGAGAGAGAGAGAGAGAGAGAGAGAGAGAGAGAGAGAGAAGAAAGAAAAAGAAAGAGAAAGAAAGAAAGAAAGAAAGAAAGAAAGAAAGAAAGAAAGAAAGAAAGAAAGAAAGAAAGAAAGAAAGAAAGAAAGAAAGAAAGAGAAAGAAAGAAAGAAAGAAAAACTTCTTGGATACAAATTTAATACTTTTCCTTTATTAAATACTGTATTTAAAAATCTTTCACTTCCTCTTTAGAATTTGTTTCAATTAAGATATACTCTTTTCATATCACTATTCCAACTTTTAAATGAACTACTCATTTTGTACTCACAGGAGATAAACACTGTGTGTGTCACTTAACAAGGAGGTCTCTTTTGAGAGAATGAGGGAAGCATTTCTCTGGTGCCCAGCTGCATCTTCTGCACTGAGAGACTAGCAACAATCAGAACAAATAAAGACACTCATCTTAGTACCTTTGGAGGAACCTTCCAAAATGAGGTAAACTAACATATATTCTGATATAGCAGGGAACTAGTCCAAGTTTCAGGAGAAAAGTCTTGATGCAATGACAATGAATGTGGTTTTAGATTGGTGCTGTTACTCATAAAACAAAATAATTTTCCAGTGTTCTTGAGATATCTATCCAATGTGGTCAACTCCAGCATGCATGACTACTGAGTCTTTGAACTGTGGCTAGAGACTGATGACCTGACCTCTTATTAACTTTGGCAGATTTAAATTATAAAAGTGGTCTTTGTTCATGATTAATGTGTTTGAGATACCTTAAGCATAGGAATTTACTTTGTCAAAAGCAAATTTTATGAAATGAAAAGTCAGATTATTACTTATGAAGGTGGGCATGGTGGCACACTCTAAAAATCCCAGTGCTTGAGGCTGAGGCACAGGGTTTCTATTAATTCAAAACTGGCCTAGGCTACACAGTGAGTACCAGGCAAACCAGGACTTCACTATAAGAAAGAACCAAGAAAAAATTTACTCAGATAAGCTTTATGCTTACCTGAGACATGATTTAAGTAAAATAAATGGTAGATTAAAAAATCTAGTTGAAAAAAATGCAGAAAACCTCACTAATGTTTTATAAATATTACATAGTGAAACAGCACTTTGTATGTAGTGTTAGATAAAATATAACATCACACTGACATCACCTATTTCTTTTTTAAAATTTTAATTATCTGTCTAACATTATATTTCTACCTAACAGTGCTACTCTAGAGCAAAGATTCTCTACTTTGAAATTGCTAGCACCTGAAATGGATATTCTTCGTGATGGCTGTAGGGTGATGACTCCATCACAGTGCCAGTGAAACTCTTCAAGCAAGCTCAAGGAGTTCAGATAAACCACATGAGCTACTGTTATCTTTAGCTAAACACCCTTCTCATGTTCCAAGAGCGAGGGAGGATGCCACAGGCCGTGACATCTAAGCAAACACAGTGTTCTTGTCTTTCTCCTTTTCTGCTTCTTCAGTGTGCCCACCCTTGGAATACCCATCCTTGAGGCAGTCATTTTCCATTTTTTTTCAGTGGATGATCCAGAACCAGAAAGGGCCAAGCACCTGGGACTAACCCTTCTTTTTGTTTTCTACATTGATAATGAACTAATCTAAAAGTAGTTTCTGTATCTCTGCTAAGTCAAAGTAGTCCAGCCTTGCTTTTACCTCACTGACACTTAATAGGAGGATCCTGAGATAAAGTTTAACAATAACTCCAATCTAGGCAACCAGATGTCAGAAGCAAATCACAGTTGTAAAACAAAAATGTTATTATAATATTGCTAACTATACCCACCAGAAGAGAAAAAACTCACCATGGCTGAGAGTCTCTTAATTATGTCAAGACCCACGCTTCTCTAGCACACACACACAAGGTAGAACATGTTTCTTCCCATCTCTGAACACTTTAATAGGCCAACTACTCCAATATTTCATATGAACAAAGAACCGTGAAGTTAAAAATTTTTACTCCACCAAATTTGACAATTAGAAAGAAATGGACAAATTTTTTAGCACATACAGCATACCAAAGTTGAATCAGGATTAGCTGAATTACTTAAATAGTCCTATAACAAGTGATGAAATAAAAGCAATAATTACAAATTTCTTAAACAAAAAAGGCCCAGAACTGGATGGATTCAGTGCAGAATTCTATCAGACATTTAAAACAAATAACTCCTCTATTGCTCATATTTTTCCAGAAAATAAAAGGAAGGAACACTTCCAAACTCTTTCTATAATGTCAATATTAACACTGATCCAAAAACCAAACAAAGATAACACAAAAAAGAAAATTATAGGCCATTGATGAACACAGATGCAAAAATAATCAACAAAATACTAGCAAACGGAATTCAAAGTCACATCAAAAAGATGATTCACTATGACCAGGTTGGGTTTACTCCAGAAACACAGGGTTGATTCAATATATGTAAATCAATAAATGCAATTCATCATATAAACAAGAGCAAAGACAAAAATCACATGGTCCTGTCAATAAATGCAGAAAAGCTTTCTACAAAATTCAATATCTCTTTATGATAAAAGTCCTACAGACAATAGAGATGGAAGGAACATATATCGACATAATAAAGGCAATATACAACAAGCCAATAGCAAAAATTTTCCTAAATGATAAAATACTTTAAGTGTTCCCACTTAGATCAGGAACAAGACAAGACTCTCTCCACTTTTGTTTAATTCTGACTTTGAAATCTTAGCTAAAGCAATAAGACAAGAGAGGGAGATAAAAGGGATACAAATAAAAAAGGAAGTCAAGGTATCCCTATTTGCAGATGACATGATTTTATGCATGAGACCCCAAAAGATCCACCAAAAAATTGGAATTAATGAGAAGCTCAGTAGAGTGGCAGAATACAAAATAAATATCCAAAAAAACATTAGATTTTCTATACACCAAGGATGAACAAAGCAAGAAGATCTGAGAGAAACAACTCCATTTATCATAGCTCAAAAAAAATTACCTTAGAATAAATTCCAATGAGGATATGAAAGATCTATATGAAATGCTAAAAAAAGAGATTTCAGGAGATACTTGTAAAGAAAGACCTTGCAAAAATGGCCATCCTATCGAAAGCAATATATAGATTCAACGCAGTATCAACCAAAATCCCAATCCAATTCTTCACAGAAATTGGTAAAAACAAGTTCAAAATTAATATGGAAGCACAAATGGCCCAGGATAGCAAAAACCTTGAGTGATAAAAGTGCTGTTAGAGGTATTACCATACCAGACCTTAAACTTACTACAAAGTCATAATAATAAAAACAGCACGATACTGACTCCAAAACAGACTTCAATGGATTAGAACTGAAGATCCAGACATAAGCTCACATACCTACAGTCAACTGATATTTCACATTGGTGTCAAAAAAATTGGAAAAAGAACAGCATCTTCAACAAATGATGCTGGCAAAATTGGTTAGATGCATAAAGAATGAACTGGACCCTTATCTGTTACCCTGCATGAAAATTAACTTCAAATGGATCCAAGACCTCAATATTTGACAAGAGACTATTAAATTCCTAGAAGAAAGAGGGGAAAAACTGATTGGCCTAGGTCAACATTTCCTGAATAGAACCTCTAAGACACAGGAAGTAAGAACAATTGGGATTTCATGAAACTAAAAAACTTCTGCACAGCAAAATATATTGTCAATTGAGCAAAAAGGCAACGCATAGAATGGTAGAAAATCTTTACAACCATTTATCTGATATACAACTAATATCCAGATACACAAAGAACTCAAAAAATTAAGTATCAAGGAAGTAGATAACCCAATTAAAAAATGAACCTTAGAACTAAAAAGAAACTTTTCACAAGATGAAATTCAAATATCTAATAAATATCTTTAAAAATGTTCTACCTCCCTAGCTGTTAGGGAAATGCAATTAAAATCACTGTAATATCATTGCACCCCAGTCAGAATGGCTAAAATCCAAAACACGAACAACAATGAATGCTGATGAGGATATGGGGAGAAGGGATTCCTTATTCACTGCTGGTGGGAATGTAAACTTATACAATACCTTTGGAGATTGGTATGGAGTTTCCTTAAAAAGTTAAAAATCAAAGTACTATACAACTATACAACTCACTTATGGCACTTATTCCCAAAGAGCATTACATCTTTTCATAAAGACATATACATCCATGTTCACTGCAGCTGTTCACAATAGCAAAGAAATAGAATCAATCTAAATGCCCTACAGTAGACGAATGGATAATGAAAATATGATACATACACACTATGTAATATTATTCAGCTGTCAAGAAAAATGAATTAATGAAATTTTCTGGTAAATGAAGGAAGTTGGAAGAAATTATGCTGAGTGAAGTATCTCAGGCACAAAAGAAAGACACCACGTTTCCCCTTATAAGTGGAACCTAGCAGTGAACTTTCAGAATGATATAATTGAGTGGAAACTTCCATAATGCTCACAAACTACAAAGGAAAATATGTCAGGGAGTGGAAGAAGATTCCAAAGGAGTGGAGACATAAGAATACATAAGGAAAGTGCTCAGCACTCAACCAAGGTGCATCCATTGCAACCGAAAGTTAGTGAGGCAGAAAACCACAAATGGTCAAAGTACAGGGTATTAGTGACCTAGTATGCTCATTAAAACATCTCCCCATCCCATAGCTCAAGGAACCTTGTGGAAGAGGAAGATTGTAAGAGCCAGGGGCTGGAGAGGTGGCTCAGGGGTTAAGCCTCTGCCTTACAGGAGGAGGGTCCTAAGTTCGGATCCTAGACCCCACGTATAGATGCTGGAAGGAAGCAGGGCCAGCCTGCATTTCTGGTCCTGGGGGGGTGGAGCCTGTGAATCCCTGGGCACAGTAAACAAGGAGGAGGTGGCAGCGTCCATGGTGGTTCCCAAATTCGCCTGTGGTTCTACACACACACACACACACACACATACATGCACACACATGCACAATTGAATAAATAAAAAAAATTTTTAAAAATTGTAAGAGCCTAATGTAGGAGATGTACTGCCAGCCAAGACGCTCCATTCAGGACAGGAGCTCACTGCAATGAGATCTACTTTTGCTGACATCTCAGTATCACTCCATGAACAGTGAGGACCTCAGGAGAAATAAGTACACTCAGAGAGAATCTCTGGAGTAGATTCTGAAAAAGAGAAGAGTTTTCCACCAGTGGGTTTATCCACTGAAGGCTCACTTAAACTAACAGAGATCTAGTCCCTTACTGGCACAGGTGTCCGGAAGGGAGCCTGGTGGTCCACACATGCAAAAGGATGAAGGCAGAAGGGAACTGGTGGGATTGGATAAGGGAGGGATAGAAAAGAAGAGGGGAGAGAAGGGAGAGGAAGGGGCAGGAACATAATGAAGTAAAAAAAAATTTAAATAAATAAAACAGCCAAAGAACAACAACAACAACAAAAAATTAAGAATAAAACAAATACACAGTTCACCAGTAAGGTAAAATAGCAATTAAGCAAATAAAAAATAGGAATAATAAATAGTAAAATTATATTTAAAGATCCTTCAAAATTGAAATGCTATGTTCTGTGCCTTTAGTACTGACTTTCACCACTTTGTGAAAAAAAGAGATCTCACTGGAAGGAAAGGTAGAGAAATACATACAAGACTGATTTTCCGCTTCCCGCCATTCTCCTCAGACAGAAAAGTGTTCGTCTGTCTTATCTGACTCTTCAGTGAGAATTTGGTCCAGTTTACCTCAAGTTTGGCCAGGAAAACAGAAGGCAATAAATACACTGGTGATGGGGAGGCTTAGTTCTGTAAGAAAGGGGTGGGAAGCTGGTGGTTCTATAAATATTTACTACAGTAACACATCCTAAGCTCAAGTGTCATAGTCAGGCACAGGTGTCAACTTGACTGTTGAAGGTTTGAGCTCTGGGCACATTTGTGGAGAATTAGCAGTTGAGTTAAGCCCAGAGCAAACCTGAAGGAGATTGTCTAGCTGATAAGGAAAGCCCAGCCCATGGTGGGTGGGATTAGGCCCTGGAATAAATCACGGAAAGCTTGTTGAGAAAGTCAAGATCCTTCTGTTCACTTGGCCAGACATGCTGATCTGGCAAGTAAGGATCGTCCATCTCTCAGCTGTTATGTGATGATGATGTGGTCAATTCCCTGGGCCTTGGTGTTGGTACATGCCCTCTCATCAAACTGGACTAAGAACTGCAACCGGAAATAAACCTCTTGTTCCCTTAAGCTGTTTGATGGTCATTTATCAGCAGCCACGCAGGCTAACTGCAACATCAAGGTTGCTTTGTAAACTAGGTACATAGACATATACTAGGAAGTTCCTAAGTTAACAAAATAGTGACTTTCTCTTAGGAAAATGAAATAATTAGTTCTGCTTTCCTGTTTATACACATATACTTTTTAATGTTCATTACAAACATATTTTTATAACAAGAGCAGTATTTCTCCTCAGATATGCCTTCTAATTTATGTTCTACAATAACATGGAGATTTTAGAAAAAAATCCTTGCATTTTAAATAGTCAAGAAACAACTATTTGGCAGAATTTCAATATTTTGGACACACTTTTTAAAAACTCTGTCTTTAAATAAAAATGTGATCAAACTTCAAAATTGTCATTATTCAGCATACTTGTGATAAGCTATTTTATTTCAGCTGTGAGCGATTTACCTGTCTCTGCATTATTAGATAAATGTCCATTTCTAACTTTGTTCCTTGTACTACAGGACTCAAAAAACCAGTCCAAGTTAAAAAACAAACAATCTGAATTGAAATATAACAAATCAAATGCACTTTCTTCAATCCTTGTGAAGAATTTTCCTAATAATTAGAAAGGTCTCATTAAATGCCACCAGGCTATTACAGACTTGATGTGCAGTCCAAGTTGGCTTAAACCCAAGATCCTCCTGCCTCAGCCTCCCAAGTGCTGAAACTGTAGATAAGAGATACCACCCAGGTAAGATTTCTTTCTTAAGGCATTTCAGACACAGATTATTCTGTATATGTCTACTGTGGGTTTTTATATTCAAGATCAGTTTCATCCTTTTTTACAATGAGCAGAGATAATCCATGTTCATGAAATCAGTATTATTTCTTTATACAAGCCACTATTTATTACAGAGTAAGGCAGACACTAGAATATATGAAGAATAGCCTTTACATAACATCTTTCTATCTGGAAACCAAGAAAGTAATGTTCCATTAGTCAGACAACCCTGAGTTTCAGAATATAGTTCTGTACTTAGTACTGTCTGACTTCGGGCAGGTTATTCAGTAATGTCAATCTCAATTTCCTCCTTCACAGTACACTGTATGGCTTAGAGAACTGCTGCTATGACTTGATACATGCATACTCACTAGCCTGATTCTCCATATACAACAGGAACTCAATAAACAGTCTTTGTCATCCCATTCAGGATACTTTCATCTGCCCTTCTCAGAATCATACATACATGGCCAGAAGCAAGCAACTAAGCAAAAGGCAAACAGGCCTTAGAAAAGTATGTTAATTTGTGTTACATATATTGCTATTCTTTTTCCTTATTTTCTGGAATACTCACTAGATTCCCTAAAAAATAAAGTAGTATCTTTCTGATTGTGTTAGCTTATAATAGGATCATAGCATTTTCTAACTGTAACCGTTAGACAAGCCATCTGCTGCCTCTGGAGAAAACTCTGGACACTAGCTACTTGCCTTTCTGAACTCTTCTCCAAACTGCTCACCACAACCTCTCTCTTTCAAGGCCAAAACTATCACTAATATTCTAGACAAACTTTCTGTGTGTGTAAAACAATAAGATCAACTGGAACACTTTAATATTAGTGGTTGTAAGATTTGCAGTTACACTTTAAATAATATAAACCATCTAAGGAAAACAGTAAATTTGTATCAAAATATTGAGATTCTGCTTTGTACTTTTGTCTCTGAGCAATTATGCCACTATTGTTTTCCAAAAGACTGCGACTTCACCTTCATGTACCTTCACCCTGAAGGAAACAAAGTGTAACTTTCCATTCTCTTGCAAAATTATTTCTAAAACTTCATTTTGTTTTTCTATTGGTTTGACAAATTATCTTATTGCTGATTCTTGATCTCTTTTCCCCCTTTTCTTTGCTCTTGCAGGTTTTTTTGTTGTTGTTGTTGTTGTTGTTAATTTGGGAGCTGTTTAGCAGCTCTAAGACAGTTCTCTGTAGCCCAGGTTACGCATAAACTTGTGATCAGATTACAGATAGGTGCCACCATGTATGGCCCACAACCTACTCTTAATAAAAATATTAAATCAATACTTCACACCTTGCTCTCAGCTCCCTCTCTCAACTTTGAGGAGGAAAGGATCCCTTTTTGCTTTAATAAAAAGTCTCTGTTGCCCTTTCCTCTCACTCTCATTCCTAGGGTCACAATTTTCAGAAATAGCAGATTGAAAGGGACTTACCCATAAATAATTTACCTTAAAAAATAAACCTCCACCTAGCAAGATGACTCAGCAGGTAAGGTGCTTGCTTGCAAACCTAGCTACCTGAGTTCGATCCCTGGAAATCTACATAGTAGGAGAGAATTGATTTCTGAAAGCTGTTTTCTCTCCACTTATGCGTCATAGCATGCATGTGCTCATGTCTTCCTATCTCAAACAAATTGAAAGATAAACAAACAAAACATGAAAAGAAAAGTTCATACTTTTGATACTGAAACATCTGTGGATCTTGGAGAAAACGTTCTTTACATTGATAATATCCCATAATCCTGCATGCAATGTCTTCACTAAGTTAAAAGACTTAACTAAGCAAGGGGGCAGAGAGAAGTCACTGCCATTTCTTATCAAAGCACAGTAAAGGTTTGTGAAGCTATAGTCTATGAAACGAAGGATGTAACACTAATTTACATGCAGGAAAAGAAAGTACTATCAGTCAGTCATTTTTAACACCTTATTGTTGGGGCCAAGAAAAGAAAACAGAAAGAAAGAAGTGCTCATTGATGTTACACTTGCTTGTGACTTCATTAGCTTTATAAAGTATATAATGTCCATTTATAAATGAGAAACTGAGGTTCAAAAGTAAGGAAAGTACTTGTAGATAAGCAACTGTCAGGTTATGAACTAAACCCTATATTTAATAATAAAGTCAGTATTTCTAAATCCCTATTCTATCATTCTACATGATAAACTGTAACTAAAGCTGAGTTCTGAAGAACCATTCCCACATGTCTTTATCTCTCTTCTCCTCCTATATGCTATGTTCTCTTCCTAACAAGTCCATGGAACAAGCACTTCAAGTCACACTTCAGAAAAACATCCATGTTGCCCTTCCTGCGGACCCACTGGAACATTGTTTGCTCATGGTCCCTCAGTCCCACATTCAAGGATGTTCTTCAAAAGATCACATTCAGAACTGTGCTCCAAATAAATGCACTCTCTGTCTCTAACCATGATTCATTGTATTACAACAAATTTTAGAAAATTTCAACTTTGATCCAAATATATATATTTGTACATGCAATGGAAATTTTTGTTTAGAAAGATCATCAGACTTGACAATTCTCAATTCTGCATTCTAGTTACAGAGGAGAAGCAAGCATTCCCCAACTTGAAAAAGATGGGCAGATATGATGTATCTAAAACAAGTGTGTGTGTGTGTGTGTGTGTGTGTGTGTGTATGCCCATAAATACAATGATGATACCTCCAAGTTTTCTATTAGTAGTTTCGTGAGGACTTATTAAAATCCCTCTTCGAGGCTACAGAATGGCACGACTTTAAGACTCTGTCTAGTAAGAAGGACCTGAATTCTGATAGAAGATTCCACATAAAAATGCCAGGTAGAAATGGTGGTGGCCTGTACTTCTGGCCCTGGAAAGGCAGAGCCTGGGAAACTCCAGAGCAGCACAAATAGGAGATAAAACAATTCAGGATGATTCCTGAAGTCATCTTTGGGCCTCCATGGTCACACACACTGCCCTCTGATACACACATGCATACACATAAAGAGATAGATAGATAAGATGGATGGATGGATGGATGGATGGATGGATGGATGGATGGATGGATGGATGGATGGATGGAAACTTGCACAGTGATAAAACAACTTCAGATACAGGAGCTTCAAGATAACATGACAAACCTGCAAAGCAACAATTAAGCAAATGAGCCATCTGTCTCAAATGCCACTTTCACACAACACCAAACTCAACAAGACTCAAAGCTCACCAAAACCTACGTATTTCCAAGAAATACAAATCTATCATTCTTTTAATAGACAGACTTGAGCATTAAATAAAATGTTTCATCGGTTTAAATGTGTTGTAGGGAACACTCAAGCTCGAGATCTCCATTTCTTAAAGATAGATGCCAAGGACATTCCTCATAGTCTCACTTGCAGTGTGCCTCCTATGCCAGCATAATAGGCTGACTCCTGCTGACTTTCCCGCAAGGGGCAGGGATGGATCTTATCCTGTCTCAAATTGGGATCAAGAGCAGAGGTGTTTTTTACATGTTTCTTCCTGTTCTTTGGAAACCATCTAGACGCTAATTAGTATGTCTAAGGATGGGCACAGAGCTTTATCACTGTAGTTGTATCACCATGTTCCTGACCTTTCAGCAGCCTATTCTTTCTCCACAATGAACAGGGCCATTAGGGCATATTAGCACGTCTAATTGGCAGGGTTGTATTGTTGGTGGTGATCCCACCTGTTGTTGACCTTGCATGTGTAGTTGTCTGCCATCCGTCTGTGCAGTGTACAGAAGGCACACCCGGTTTCTTGGTATAAAGGTGCTTTGGTTTTGACTTTTCTAAGATCCCCTCTTGACGCAGCCTGATTTGATTTCTGCTGATCCTACTCTGGTACACAGAGGGAAGTATGCAGGTCCCGGAACCCTGCCGCACGTGTGTGTGTGTGTGTGTGTGTGTGTGTGGTTTTTTAATTGTTTGGTTGCTTTGTGTTTTGTTTTTGTTTTGTTTTCTGTGTCTCAGTTTAAAAGCATCTTTGCCCTATTTCTTGTGGCTTCATGCTGTGCTTTTCTATAAGTTCCAATAAGACACAATGAACATATATAAAGCTGCTTATAGGAGAGAGAGATGGTGGGAAGGAGAAGCTGGGTGTTGTAATATAATTACCACCATTACTCAGAGCACAAACTTATCAAATCGGCATTGGAAATATGCCCATCTTCTTGAAAGTAGTTTGAATTTAGCAAGTACATCATTAGATGCTCAGCATCGAGGGGATATTATTTCCCAAGAGGAAATTGTGGCATCACGTCTGCTTTCTTAAGGATACAGTATGGAATTTTGACAACTTGAAGAGTTTTTTTCAAAAATGCTACACTGAGACTTGTTAAAAAGATCCCAATTAAGTTTCTATGTGGAAAACTGATAGGAAAGGGAGTTACCCTGGGCAGTTCAAGAGAATAACAACAAAAATATGATGAAAAAAAGCAAATAAAATCAAAATTTTAAAATCGAACATAGACTAATTTGATATACACTGATGTACAATGATGGGAAGATATTAAAAATCTTTTTCTATAATTGAAATCCTCTCTGTAAGAACAAAAATTTGTAAATTACAGATGCAAGTAAAAACAAGACTTTGATTCATAACACACACAGGCTTCAACTGGAGGCTAGATATTTCAGGGAGTACTTACTGGTGTCAAGTGCATAATTGGTACATAGTGCAAACTACACATGCAGTATTGGGACTCATGTCTATGAGAAGTCGTGTTACGCAACAGGGAAAAGTGCTGCTACAAACACCTCATGTTCAGTAAGCATTTGATTTTGAATGGATTTTTCATTATTGTATATTCAGAAAACTTTAAATGCTTCCCAAATTTTCTCAGATCCCACATTCAAGTTACATGACCCTATATGGATTTGTAATCTACAGTTTATAAAGCCAGATTTTAGAACACTAAAAAACTTGAAATGCCTTAAAATAAGTGATAAATTTTTTAAAAAGTAATCTTATAAAATTCTTAAAGCCTGTTAAAGTTTACTATTAAAAATCTTTGCCAATAATTAAAATGTTTAAAATATAAGGAGAAAAACTAAAGAAAAACAGAATGCATGGAATGACCTCATTTCATTTAAAACTGACTATAAAGGCAGCCTGCTCCTATCTAGCAGCACTACCTAACAGAACTATAATGGTTGATATCTCTACATCCACATCTCTAATGAGAACAAGCCACCAGATATGGCTATTAAACACTTGAAATATAATCAGTGTACTGAAAAACTGAATTTAATGAGATATTATTTATCTAAACAGAAAGAAAATAAGGTGTGACTGCTGTCTGTTATCACTATACTCCTAAGTCATCTTTAATGAACATTTATTACTTATTGCTAAGGGTAAAACTCCTTCATTTAGAATACAAGGATAAGAATGTACCAGAGACAGCCCAACACTCATTCCACCTTCCTCTGTTTCATACTCAGTTTCATGTCACCCTGTTTCAGGAGATAAACTTCATCAAAGAAGAGGTACCAATGGAAGTTATCAGACAATGTATATTAAATAGCTTCTATAGGGAAAACAAACATTTCTTTCCTGATAACAGATACATAAAACAGAATTACAAGAAAATTATGCAAAGGGGATCACCTATGGGTGAGTTATGTAACAACTTGGCTCATTCTTGTTTATTGCAGGATTATTCACAACAGCTGGCCTAGATGCCAATCAGCAGATAAATGGATAAGGAAAATGTGGTACATTTACACAGTGAAGTTTTATTCAGTCGTAAAGAATAAAATAATCTCACAGGAAAATAGATGGAACTAGACATGATGGCAAAATAATCCAGACTCAGGAATCTGTTAGACAAATATCACGAATATTGCATGCTCTCTGTCATATGCAGAATTGATACTAAAAAACACACATACACACACACACACACACACACACACGAAACTGGAAGACAGATTATGTGGAGGGAGGACGCAGTCTAAAGGAAGCAGACAAGAGAATAGAAGACAGGATAGTGAGGGGATAAATATTACATTTTCTTTCACATGCAAAATACATAATTATACATACATAGAATCTATATATGCACATATAATTTGTGTATGTATACATGTCATACACATACATGTCATAAATATGTACTGAATTAATGAAAGTAGAAGGGGGATTGCTTGGGAGAATGAAGAAGACCAGCAAGGGGGAAAGGAAGGACAAGAAGATTGAAGGGAACAATTAAGAGCAAAGTACAATGATATAATGATACATATGCATGAAACTGTCACAATGAAGCCTATTACTTTGTATAGTAACTAAATAAACTAATTAAAAATCTTTTTAAAAGCAAGTTAAATTTCAGTTGATGTGGACTAGAGAGATGCCTCACAAGCAAAAGGATCTCAGAGCCTGAATGCCACCTAAAATGCTGGGCCAGAATGGCGACAAGTCTGCACTTCTGGCCCTGGAAGGTTGAGTCTGGGAAACCCCAGAGCAAAGCAATAAGAAGGTAAAGCGAATCCAAGATGATTCCTGAAGTCACTGTTGGGCTTCCACAGGCACACACAGTGCCCTCTTTTACATGCACACACACCGACACAGGTACGTGCCTGCACCTACACATAGGCAAAAAAAAAAAAAATTTAGTAGACAGATTATATAGATTTTAAAGCAAGTTAGAAAATGAAAAGTACAGGGCTGCAGAGCAGGCTCAGGAGTTAAGCCTCTGCCTCCCGAGCTGAAGGACTTACATTCAGATACCAGATCCCATGCTAAAAAGCCAGGCAGAAATGTTGGCAGCCCTGTAAGGTGGAGCCAAAAGGAGGTAGAATAATCCAGAATGATTGCTGAAGTCATGAAGTCACCCTTGGGCCTCCACAGACACACAGTGCTCTCTAATACACACACACACAGAAAAGTAATTAACTTGGCAGATTATGAGGAGAAATTAGCATTTCAAGTTAAGATGTATTCATAAGTAAACCTTGGTTCTCAATCCAAAACTGTTTATCAATTCCTCAAATAAAGCAACTTCCTCCTTTCTTCAGAAACATGGGAGACAATCTAAACCAGGCATCCCATACAGACAACATAAACAACAGGGAAATTACTTGACTGCTTTCTGTGAAGAACCTCAAAGAACTGAAGAGAACCCTTCAGTGGCAGCATCTAGTCAGTACTTTTGGGCAAACCATCACTCTTATTACTTTAAATTCAAAATACCATCTAATCAAGAAGTGAAACAACCAACACAGACCACAGTCATAACAAAGCTTATGAGTCTAAGAAGAAAAACAGAAACACGCAATAACAGCCAAAAGAACTGAACGGATATTTCACAAAACATATGTGAAAGGTGTAAGTACAGGAAAGCATATTGAACATGTCCGGCAATTAGGGAAAGATGCTTCACGTCATTCCAATATACACTTAATTATTCTGCCAAGTAATCTGTCTAAGGATCCTAGTGATCTTGGAAGGAATCCATGAAAGGAAATGAACAATGGGAGACAGCTGAAGGCTTAAAACCTTTGTATCTCAAGATTCCATGTAAAAATGCCAAGCAAGGGCTGGAGAGATGGCTGACGATGGCAAGGGATTAAGACTCTGACTCACAAGTGGAAGGTCCTGAGTTCGGATCCCAGGTCCCATGAAAAGGTCCCACTTCCGGCTCTGGTGGGCAGAGTCTGAGAAATCCCTGAGTGAAGCAAGGGGGTAGACACAATCTATGACTCTTGGTCCTCCACAGGGATACACAGTACCCTCTGATACATACACACATTAAATAAATAAATATAAATAAATAATAAAATTTAAATTGAAAAAAATGTCAAGTGGAATGGTGGTGAACTGAAATTCCAGCCTTGAAGGCAGAGCTTGGGAAACTCCAAAGCAAAGCAATGAGGAAGAGTAATCCAGGATACTCCCAATGTCACCCTTGTACAGGAGGGAGGGAAGAGAGAGAGAGAGAGAGAGAGAGAGAGAGAGAGAGAGAAAAGGAAGGAAGGAAGGAAGGAAGGAAGGAAGGAAGGAAGGAAGGAAGGAAGGAAGGAAGGAAGGAAGGAAGGAAGAGAAAGAGAAAGGGGGAGAGGAGGTGGGGGAGAGGGGGAAGGGGAGGAAGGGAGGAAAAAGTAAACAGTATATTTATAGCAAGATCCTGAATTATCCCAGTGTCCGGTAGCTCTGTTCACAACAGCCATAACCTAGACCTCAACAATTGCCTGCACACACAACAGAACCCCACACAAGAAGAAAGGAACTACCAATACATACTAACAATAATAACTGACAAACTTAAAGACAAAAAAAGATGATGGCTCAAATATATACATTTTAGCAAAAATACAAACACATACTTTTTTCTGAACAAGGACCTTCCAAGTATACATATAATTTTGATATTTTCCCCACTATTTACAATTTAATTATTGCTTATTATAAAACTGTTTCCTCTCCATCTTTTTATTTTTGACCATAGAAAATAAAGGGCATTTCTTAGCTTGTGATTATTAAACTAGATGCAGCTCATCTTCATTTGTCGGATACATGTATTTTTTTTGCCTCTGTGTGCATGTGTGTGTGCGTGTGTATGTCTGTAAAGAGAGCATTTGAGTGTGTGTGCCTGTGGAGGCTCAAGGGTGGCATACGACAGTATCTTGGATTGTTTTAACTTTTTATTGCTTTGCTCTGGGATTCGCCAGACTCCACCTTTCAGGACCAGAATTACAGGCCACTACCATTTCTTCCAAGCATCTGGAGATCTGAACTCAGGTTTTTCTACCTCCAAAGCAAAGATTTTCCTGAGACATCTCTCCAGCTCCAAAATTTTGTCATTGTCAACTGAAGTTCTGAATTGGAATGGGAAAATGAGAACTGCAGCTAATTCTTTTTATTAGTTCATATAGATAACCAACTTAATTTTAATTATGTTATTAGATGATAACTATCTTTATAAAACTTGCCTGGTTTCTGCTAATTAGACAATGTGCTTAAAGACTTTCAAGATAAATTACCAATGGATCCTATTTTCCCTTGTACTCTCTGTAAATATAAAAGCATTCAAATCAATCATATAAAACAGGAATTACTTCCAATTGTGGTATTCTGACAATAGAGAAACTGCAAGCTGCCAGCTCTGACTCTAATATGGAGCTTAGGTCGTCGTGCATTCACAAGCACTTCAGTCACTGGGCCAGTCTGGGAGTTCTTGAATGTCTTACTGAGGGTGGGCAAAAATCTAGTTTATTTGTTGTTGTTTTCCTCCCAGAAAGCGTTTCTGGATTACATTTAATTTCCCTAAAGGGGAGTGTAATTTAAATTAAGTGCTTATTGTTGAGGTATTCCAACAGCATGGATTCGTTAGAATTATTTGCTGTGGAGCTAGCAAGCTGTTCCTCCTGAGTCATCGAGATGAAATCTTTAAAGGCCTTGAGAACTGATGGACAGGTGGTAGTGTAACATGTATGAGAATAACAGCAGTTCGTATCTCAAGCTGAACTGATAGGAAGACATGGGACCAACTTCAGAAAATAAAAATCTGTCCAGTAAGCAGGAGCAAGCATGAGTTAGGAACATCATGGTCAAGACACTGCCAAGACTGAAGCAAAGCTCTGCTGCTGTAGATGACTCCACAATATCTCTACACCTCTGCATTGGAGAACAGAGCAGCTGACTAGCAAAGGTCACTCTTAGGAATCGAAAGAGGCAACACTGGGCTCCACCAGTTTCTGTACTCCTCTCCGTGACCTCAGACCATGGCTTTAAATCTCCAAAATTGAAACAAGAATTGAATGCTAGTCAGCCAAGAAGAAAAAGAAAAAGAAAAAGAAAAAGAAAAAGAAAAAGAAAAAGAAAAAGAAAAGGAAAAGGAAAAGGAAAAGGAAAAGGAAAAGGAAAAGGAAAAGGAAAAGGAAAAAAGAGAAGAGAAGGGAGGGGAGACAGGGAGGGGAGGGGAGAGGAAGGGAGGGGAGGGGAGAGGAGGGGAGAGGAAGGGAGGTGGGGGGAGAGGGGAGAGGAGAGCAGAGGGGGGAGGGGGGGGGGAGAGGAGAGAGGAGCGCCAGAGGAGGGGAGAGGGAGTGGAGGAGGAGGAGCAGATAGGAGAGAGCGAGGGGAGGCGAAAGAGATGAGGGGATTAAGACGGAGGGAGGATCAGGGGGGGAGAGGCGAGGGGTTAGAAAGAGCAGCGTGCGGGAGAAGAGGGAGGGAGGGGAGGTTGGAGGGAGACGGGAGTGCGAGAAGACAGGGGAGGGGGGAGGGGATGGGGAAAGGGAGGGGAGAGGGGAGGGGAGGGGGAAAGGGAGGGGAGGGAGGGAGAAAGAAGGGGAGGAAGAAAGAGAAAGACAAAGAAATAAAGGAAAAGAAAAAGAGAGAGAGGGAGAAAAAAGGACAGACAAATGCCCACCCTTATGAGTCCCAATCTTACTAGTGGACTCTTATGAAAGGTATGCTTAAATAGAATTGCTAAGTACTAGCACTACATAGTCTCAAAAAAAAAAAAAATCATATGGCATGTGTTCAGAAAAAAATTGTTTAATTTTCTGAAGACTTCATTCTAGGGACTGGAGAAATACATACGCTGTAAAGGCAGAAAACATGCTAATTTCTGAAGGCTATGAAGTAAGCTTGTTACTATAAGCATCATTTTAGTGAATACCATTACCTCTACTTTAAGTATAGCATTTAATTTTACAAGACCTTAAAGTTGATATTTTTAAAATGTTTTTTTAAACAGCAGCTAAATAGGAGCTTTGAATGAAACACATGGATTAAAGACATATTTGGTATTTTTAGCTATCAATAAAGGACAAAGGAAACTAGACTACAACATGCAAGTTATCACTCAACTTCAGGTCTTAACAACACAGCTGTGTTACATACTTTAACAGTAGCCTAAGCTCAGTTACATTTCAAAGATGTTTTTCTTCTTCCCTCAACTTTGACAAGTCACAGAATTTAAATAGAAGAAAGGTGGGATATACACAACTTGTTGAAGACCTTGGGAACTAGCATCTAGAGCTTTCCACAAACTCACCTAAAAGAAGCATTTTCACTGTTTATATTTTGGGAGGGAGATTAAAAGGAGAGGAAAAGAATGTTAACTTCAATAAAATAAGTCAAAATAACGACTGAATAAAAAGAGGAAGGGAGGGGAGGAGAGGGGAGGGAGGAGAGGGGAGAGAAGAGCAGAGGAGGGAAGAAGAGGGGAGGGGAGGGGAGGGGGAGGGGAGACGGGAAATAGTAGAAAAATAGTACAGTGAGGTTGGAAAGAACAATCTTTAGAAACTAAAAATAGTCAAAAAGTTCTATGGTTTAATAACTAAGAAGTATCCGATAGCTATCACAACAAGGCACGAGAAGTGATGGCAGAGAAGCTGAATGCCTACATTGAGTAAGAATAGTTATCGTGTCAAAAGTCAAGTAACTTAAGAGTTTGTAGTCTGAAAGATGTTGTAAGTTCAAGCTTATCAAGGTAGGGTTACAAAATGACTTGACCTGGGATGTGGCTGTCAGGAGGAAATAAGAAGTTTCTGAAAATAGCAGGTGCCAAGGCATTAAAAGGTGGGATCAGGGGCTGGAGAGATGGCTCAGGATTTAAGACTCTGCCTCACAAGTATAAGGACCCGAGTTCAGATTTTCAATCCCACGTAAAAATGCCAGGTGGCCTTCATTTCTAGCTCTTTAAGATGGAGACAAGGAGATCCCAAAGTGAACCAAAAAGAAAATAGAAACAATCCAGGATGATTCCCAAAACCCCCTTGATCCCTTACAGGGACACAGTGCCCTCTGATACACACACACACACACACACACACACACACACACACACACACACACACACAAATATGATGGGATCTTCAAAAGATCGTGTTTAAAAGGAAATCTTAATGGTATTACCAGAATACCATATATACTTTAAGAATACATATATACCATAAGAATAACATATATACTTTAGCTTTAACATAAAGCATTATACTACAATGGATGTCACCCACAAAGAAAATTACCTTTCCATCACTCAGAAAGAAAGCAATTCAGCTTGCCATGAGCTAAATCATTCAGAGGATCAAAACGTGCATGATATACTCATAAGTAACTATACTCGTCTTCTAGAAGCTTACTTGTTTTTATTTCAAAATAAAAGTTGTAATACAATAGAGGGAACATATTTTTGTCTGAAATTGTCTCTTCTTTCCAGAGTGTGGTGCATTCTAAAAATACTAAGTTGTGAACTGTTGGATTTGAAATCCAAACTCACAGCTTTCCAGTTCTAATAAACTAGCTGGTCTTCAATTTCAATGAATTAAAAAAAAAATCTTAATACTTGATGATTTTCTCTCAATCAACCTAGAATATCCAAACATGACATTATATTCATAAGAATTTGTACTTTATAGCTCTCACTGATACTAAGATGAAAAATTTGCAGTCTTTTAACAAGGAAACTGCAAATGAACTAACCTAGCCGGCTAACAGTGTTTTGCCTCACTGGACACGTTAATGTGACTCTTGCTCTTATCAACTTTGGATTACCATCTCTCCACTTCCCTGTAATTAAAGGGAATTCATCACAAGTCATAAGCCTTTTCCTGTGCTGAGGCAATGCTTTATACCATAATAAAACACTCATAGTAACCTTTAGCTAAAACTGTATGAATCAAATAACACTTACCAATACAGACATCGATTTTCCCTTTAATGGCAGCTTCATGCAGAGGTGTGTAGTTCCAGTTATCCCTGGCATTTGGATCTGCTCCTTGGCACAGCAACAGACTCACAACCTCAGCGTGGCCGAAAGAACAGGCATTGTGAAGCGGGATGAGACCTCCATCATCGCGAGCATGGACATTAGCGCCCATCTGCAGCAAGTGCTCTACAACATCCTTCCTCCCAAAACCTACAGAGAAGAGGGAACATGTTTTAGATATTAAATTAAATTTGTAAAAAGAGCCATGGAGAAAGCTTTAACAATATTGACGAGGAGGCACTGAGGTACTGTGCTCTGTATCAAAAGGTAAAAACTCTATCTTCTCACGTCACAGATCTGCAGCTAAGAAAGTGCTTCCTTTAGTTACTAGGTGGTTAATTCAAAAGACACTTTTTAATTCTTGTCATGATAAGGCAACTGTGTTAGAAATGCACATGAAAGAGACAAGACTCCAGCCCAAAGTACTCACTTTCCCCTCCATCTTCACATAACAAAATTACACACAAAACTTTCATATACTTTAGGTTATTGAGATAATGCTGACATACAAATCAAGGACAAATCACAATATCCAGCATTAAAGAAATGACAGGAGTGTAAGGATATCTAAAATACACAGTGACAGGGAGGTGACAGGGAATACTGAAACTGGAAGAACTAATGAAGATACCAGAATTTCTATTATGGTAGCCAAGCTATGAGAAACAGGTGGTTCAAGGAAACTGATCATGCTTGGATTACAGAAAATCATAGGGATAGGGTAGATGGGGGAATGAGACTAGACGCAGTGTCAAATATAGAACCAGACACTAACAGGTATCACAATTCTCAAATAGAAAAGGGAAAGTGAAGGGGAAAACCAGAGAGGACCAGAAACAATGTAGGGAAAGGTAAGAAATTCCAAGGAAGATACAGCATCAAAATCAAGGAACAACATTAAGTTCAACATGAAGAAGACATCATGAGATCAAAAGAAAAGGGGGAAATTGGTCACTGATACTTTTAAAACAATGCTAAAAATTACTAACTATATTACAGTGGATTCGAAAAAGAAGTCACATCTAGCATTTTAATCTTTATAAGTTGGTGTCATTACTAATAATTTTTCCAGTTTATAATATTGTTAGGCCTTATTAGCCAGGTATTATTGCCTCCATGCTATTATTGAGCAAAACTATTAAAAAATGACATCTAAAATAAGACTACGAGGTCATAAAAATTCATACAGTCATCCATTTATGTATATGTTAAACAAATGAAAACCATGTGGAAAACAGAAAACAAGAAAAGATTTTAAAACGCATATTCCATGCTATCCAAATAAATTCATTCATTTCCAAGAAAGCAAGGTCTTAAAAAAAAAATCTCTCAAAATAAGGATGCTTCCAGACACGTATCCAGTCAGAATTAGGTTTCCATGGACAATATTCTCAAATTTAAGCTAAAATTTTGGAGTGAAATATGTCAATTTTCTGTTACTGATTGGAACGTCAAACTGTCTAGTGCCTGCTAAAGCAATTGCTACCACCTGGCCATAGTCTTGATTATGTTACTGTTTTTAATTCAGCAGAATGTTGCAGAGGTTAGGTTCTCTCATTTTCTGTTTTCAGCATCCTTCTTTCCTATATCATCACAGCATTATTCTTCCACTAAGTCATAGACCCTTTTTGTACCTATTAGGAAAAGAAAGGCATTGGGAATTTTAAGGGTGCCATAGCTTTGCAAGTCACAAGTAAAAATTTATGTTCCAAAATAGGTATGTGACATCACTTCTGAGAGAAATAATTTAATGCCTATCAAATCTTAAAAGGATTACGAGATGGTTATATTAAAAAATAAATAAATGGGAGCCAGACATGGTGGCATACAGCTTTAATCTCAATTTGAAGAGGCAGGATCTGGAGTTCAAGCCCAGTCTGGGATACATTATGAAACACTTTCTTAAAAATAATAATAAAGGGGGCTGGAGAGGTGGCTCAGGGGTTAAGCCTCCGCCTTGCAGGCGGAAGGTCCTGAGTTCAGATCCCAGATCCCACGTATAGACGCCAGGTGGAAGCGGGGGCGGCCTGCGCTTCTGGTCCTGGTAGGGCGGAGCCTGTGAATCCTGGGGCAGAAGGAGGTGGAAGCGGCCATGGTGGTTCGCGAATCCGTCCGTGGTTCTACACATACACAGACACAGACACAGACACAGACACACACACACACACACACACACACACACACACACACAGACACATGCGCACGCACATACACATGCATATGCACACAGTTGAATAAAAAATAATAATAAAAAATAATAATAATAAAGGGGTTAGGGAAAATGGCTTAGTTGGTAAGATGCTTGCCATGAAAGCAGAGGGTCTAAGTTCAAAGCACCGGTATATGAAGTTGTGACACAACCTACAGGTGTATCACCATATAACATTTTAAGGTGGGAAAAGAGAATACTTATGTTTTATTTTAAAACAAAAACCAACAAGACTGGCAGGATACTGAAACATCACCTGGGAATCCTCCAAGTGCTAAAAGAAGAAGATAAGCATGGAAAAGCATGTTGAAAATGACAGCACAGGAAAGAAGGGAAAGGAAAAGTTCTGCTTTCTGAGCTTAGTGCTCAAGAGTGGATAAATAGCTCACAATCTATATGGTGAAATTTCTGTGTTCAGCTTTGGCCCATGTCTCTTGAGAGACAGATCAAGGAAAGGTTTCTATGGAAAAATGCATGATTTCATCATAAGTGGCTAGGACACAGTTGATCCTACTGTGAAAAGAAAAATTAATTAAGAGCAGAAGATACAGTATACTGGACAGGGGATAAACTGGAGGAAGGCTATACTCCAACGCTGCACAATATCTACTTCACTGGTGTGAAATTCCATGCAGCTCCAGCCAAAAGCAGAGGGGTCACATACAGAAAATCCTAGAAGCTGGCTGGGAAGCAAAGAGCAAGTAAGCTTCCAATTGGGAAATCTCACTAAAGGTGACAATATTTACAGAAAAACTAAAGTGCTGGGATATAGCAGAAATCTCTCTATCTGAGACTCTACCCTGCTGTGTCTATCTTTGTCTCCAAACACCTGTAGGAATATAATCTGGAACATCTCCATCACTCCTAAAACCCAAGCTTCTGAAAAACTCTCTCAAAGCTATCTGAAAATGGCAAATGGAAAGAAACAATGGGAGAAGCAACAGAAGAGATAGAGGGTAAGAAAGGAGGCAGTCTGTAAAATTAATGGTAGGATTGCTCTTAAAGGAAGAGCTAAATTTCTGGCTAGTAAGGGAATTGAACAGAATTGATAGAAATGGTGAAGTCAAAGGCCAAAATATTTTTAAACCCTTCAGAAAGAAAACACACATAGCAGCTATAAAAGAGTAAAAATGAAAATCAGTTAATGACTAAAATCAGTATGCTCAATTCTGAGAAAGGGTATTTTTTATAGTTAACATCATATCTCATAGATTTATTAACACAAAAGAATGAAATTTAAATATCTATAAATTCTCAAAGCTGGTCATAATAAAGATTGTAGTTGAAAACACTCTTGTAAGAATATTTCAGCACTAGGCTGAGAATGTAGCTTGCCTAACATGCCCGAGGCTCTAGATTCAAGTCCAGACAGAGAAAAACTGCTAAAAGATTCAAGACTGCATTGGTAGTTTTCGGTTTACCTGCCTTTATTTCAATGTTGAACTCATGATAGAAGTGACTGCTCTTCTTATAGAATGGGAAAGGCTAAACATATTATAATGAATAAACCACAACTAAAAGTCAGAAGAAAAAGAAGCCAAATATCCACTAATACAGTAAAAAAGAAACTCCTGTTTCATCTAGTCCTTAAATCGTTCAATAGATGGTTTGAGAAAACTAGCTATTTACTTAGGAAAATCCTTACCTCTCAGTACACAGCAAAAGAGATTCAAAACTAAGTTATAAATTTGTTTAAAACAATTGTAGTTGTAAAACAGCAAAAGAGATTCAAAACTAAGTTATAAATTTGTTTAAAACAATTGTAGTTGTAAAACTACAAAAAAAATTGAAGTGGAAAACTATAAGATGACAGGATAAAAAAGGCAACAGAACAAAGAAAGAAACTTTCAATACAAAAAAAGAGGGGGGAGTTAATAGATAAAATTAAAAAAACAGCAAAGGGAAATAATTCATGGAAAATAAAATACTAATTATTGTTTAAAAGCAAAATCACTGGCCTGAAAAAGTAAATTAAAACATGAATACTATTTTTTAAATTAAAAGACATACAAAATATAAATTAAAGACATACAAAAGTACCCAAAGAACACTATTCATTGATACTAACATATAATAAAGTTGTTAAACAGCATTTTCCCACAGTGAAATTCTACGTAGCAATGAAAATAAATTCAGTGATAGTTGAACTGCACTAAGTAGTAACAACTACATAACACTACAGTATGTATGGTAAAGGGCTAATGCCGCAAAAGACAGGACCCAAGCTATGGGTGCTGATGACATAGATTCCTGACCTGGGTGCTGGTATTCCCACTTATTGCTGGTGGTATCAAGATTAGTTAGAAATACGAGCTGGTAGAATTTCTTAGGAAAGCACTTTAGTAGCATAAATACCTACAAAAGGCAATAACCATGATTATATGTAGAATATTCTCAAAAACATTTTAGTAACAAAACTTCATAGACATGGAGTTCACAGGTCCTATAATCACAATTCTGGAGATACCAAGCCATTTTGTCCTCAGATATAAAAACCACCTGAAAGACTCATAGTGAATTCAGATGATCACAATACTTTCTAGTTCATAAAGATTTGCATAGATATCAAATGCTCTTAATCTCACTAGGCATATGAGTCTGGGATTTATGGGCCTTAAAATAATGATTCTCAACCCTGCTTGCCTATAAAAGCACAGAACTCTACCCTATAGCCTGACTTGACCTCCTCAATATGGGGTTAGAAACTGCTCTCAAAGAGTACTAGCATCACATGAGACATGCAGATAATGCAAACAACAGGCTCCACTGCAGACCAAGCAAAAAAATATTTCTGGGGTTGTAACCTTACAACATGTGTTTTCATAAACCTTCCACTTTGAGAACTGGGATTAAAGAGCTTCAGAAAGTTTGTATCCCCCTGAAAATCACATCACATATGGTGAGTAAGAATGTCCACAACCTTCATCAGAATCTCAAAGCCGTGTTAACAAAATTAGGAACTATTTACGTTAGTTTTGTACTTTCATTCTGCTGCTGTGAAACAATATTTAAACATAACTAATGGAAGGGGGATATAGTCCATGATGGCAGACTGCAGAAGCTGGAAGCTCAGGTCACCGTGGTCATCATGAAAGCCGAGGGAACAAGAGGCAAATTGCAAGAGTAGATTGCCAGCAGAATCAGGCCCACCTCAACTTCAAGGCCCACCCTCTGTGACCTCTCTCCCTGCAACAAGGCTCCACTTCTAAAGATGCCATGACCTTCCCAAACATAACGCTAAGGATGTAAACATATGAGCCTGTGGTGGACAATTCGCACTCAAACTTAGCTTAGCACATTTCAAACTGCAGCCTATAGATTCCTGGAGATCCCTAAAGCCTTTTTATAGGGCTCTGAAATGTTTAAGCTGTAAGATAGATGATAGGCTTTCATCACTGTCAACAGAGCAACAGTGCATGAATTTACATCACCGCATGTTGGTAATTTGGAAAATATATCATAGTGTTCTAAGAATAAAAATACAATTAAAATAAAAAATGACTAACACCTTGGCTTTGAACAGGATAATGACAGGAAGCTGTGCTACTCTAATCACTACATTCTTCACGACTAGTTCTTCGTGATTGTTACAATTACTTTTCCTGTTGTGAGACAATATTCAAACAACCAGCTTAAGGGAGAAAGGGAGATTTATTTGGTTTAGGGTTCCAGGGAGAAGATACAGTCCATTATGGTGGAAAAGGCCTGGCAGGCAGAAGAAGCTGGAGGCGGCTTAGATTACATCAATCATGGAGGCGGAGAGAGAAAGCAGTAGATTGTAAAGCAGTCTACTACTACTAGCAGAAAGTAGGGCAGGGCTAACCAACCTCAAACTGCCCCTGTGACATGTCTTCCTCTAGCCAGGCTGGACCTCCCAAAGGTGCCATAACCTTCCAAAAACATCATCATCAACTAAGGATTCAAACACAAGAGTCTATGGGAACAACTCACATTTCAAATCACGACAATATTTTTTAAAATAGCCAATTTCACTTATGAATGTCCTTCATAAAAATGTGAATCACTAATTTTATTAAATTCTAACCCTCCAGAGTACCTATCTGTGACAGAATGAGAAATACAAAAGCATTCTAGTGCATATTAAAATATGATACCTGACTTGAATAGCACCATGCAACTACTCAAGCAGTTTGGGCTCGTACACTTTGCAAACTTGCTTTTTTTCCCAAAATGAATAAATTGAGCCCATGTTTGGAAGAAAACAACAATAATATTTGTTCTCAATGAATGAAATTTAAGCTTTCAGGAAAAACTGCGTTTTGTAACAGTTATGTGTACTACTTAGAAGCATAAGTGCCTTTCCATGAGTGGTGATATTAGCAAATGTGCTTATCACTTTATTTCAAAGTAAAAATGTGTCAATACTTAAAGTGTTTGCATAGCATAATAAAGTAATGCTTTCCAAATGATCAAAATGTGTAGCATTATTAAGATCCATTTCTGTAAGAAGATTTTAACATAGCAGAAGTATAAAATATTCATTGGCAGATTTTAGATCCAATGCTGCAAATACCCTTAAAGAAAACTACTACTTAATCAATCTTAGGGTAGCAGAAAGAAAAACAAAATTATCTCAAAATGCTATTTAAATATTTTTTCATTTCTATACTATCTGTTTCATGTACATCAGTCCAAACAATATACCATGACAATAACAGCAGTTAGCAGAAAATGAGGATTTGGCCACCATCTGTTAGTTTGGACATTAAACTGACTCCCAAAACACAAAACATTAATCTCTGTTACAAAAAGAAACTTCTCATTGCAGGTGCTATTCACTCTCAGATAATGGAATTTATTATTTGAATTTCTCAACTTTAACTTACAGCATAATAAATCAATAGTCATAACCCACATTAACTAAAGTTCATTCAATATGGTATCCCCTTTAATCACAGTACTGTTGTCTGGAATTTTAGTTACCTGCAGTCAAGCAGAATATTAAATGAAAAATATCAGAATAATACATGAATTTTAAATCATGCATATTCTGAGGAACAGGATGAAAATGTGTGCTTTCCCTGTTGTCCTGCCCAGAGACATGAACATCCTTTGTCGAGAACATCTAACCTATATTTCCACCTACCTTCACCTGACCATTCAACTGTTGTGCTATTTCAGGGCTTGTTTTGAATTAACTCTTTATCTCATAACTGTTCCAAAGTGCAAGAAAAGTGATGCTAGCAATTCAGATATGCCAGGAAGCTATAAAGTGCTTCTCTTTAGTGGAAAGATGAAAGTTCTCAACTAAGAGAATATTTTGAAAGAGAAAAAAAGACTATGCTCACATAAATTTAACAACTGTTCTACAATACTGCTGTTAATATCTTGTTATGTCTAATTTATAAGTTACACTTTACGATAGGTATGCAAATATGGAGGCAACTCAAGACAAAGAGTTCTGTGCTAACAGCAGCTTCAGGAATCCTGTGGGCCATCTGGAAACCTGAGGATAAAGGGATGACTACACTTATCTTTAGAGTATTGGGAAGGCTGGGGAGGCAGCTCAGTGGGTGGGAACCCTTGTTGCAATTTCTCAAGGTTGTTACCCATGCTGAGGTGATACACTTCCCAAATCACCAATGTTCTTGTAAGTAGCCTCACTCAATAAACTCACTTGTTCACCAAGCCAAACAAGATAGAATTGTTTTTTCAGTCTGTCACTGCTTCCCTACCTGTGGGCATAGGTATCTATTTATGTCTCCTCAGGAAAAGTCATATAATGCAACTGGCATACAAATAAGGACCAACAAAACTAAAGTGAAATCTGGAAGGAGATGGTACATAGCTTCTGCTCTAGGTGATAAGATAGCACCTGGGCTGTTCCATGTGAAGGTGCAAAGTTGAGTTCACAGGAGCAATTCCAATACATATTCTCCCCATGTGGGTGGCATGGGAGTGTGCCTCCCTGCTGAGGTGGCAGCAATGTGCTCTCTTCAGCCCATGACAATACGTACAACTGAGGCTGAGCCATCTAGAAGGGCAGCATCATCAGGAAAATCCCAGGCTAGCCATTTCTTCAACATGGTATGGTGTGGCATGCTTTCTTATTGAATGGAGTCTACCATGTGAGAACCAGGATGCCCCCCAAATAGTTCATGGACTAAAATACAGTGTAATCCCTGAAAGAGCAGACATGGGATAACACTGGCAGCAGGCTGCAACAGCTGTTATGTGGTCTCTGCTGTGGGTAATAAGACACACAACTGAGGGAGGCTAAGCTGTTGCCCAGAAGGAACTTGCTAGTGAGGGAGGAATTATCACAGTAGTTAGACATCATGCAGATGCTATCCTGATTTGGCAGAAGTAGAAAAAAAGATAGTATGAGATACAGCTGCTACCTTACTATGCTTTTATCACTGGTGAGGATCAAAGGAAAGAGTACAAATTAGTTCTGTGCTAAAGAGGCCTTTGGAATAGGCCCAAGCAGAGAATCAAACATTTAAGAGGAATACAGCAAGGTAGAAGTGATAGGAGATATCCCTCAGATCTGACCTTTAACACAATGAAAAGAAAAACCCTAGATTCCACCAGCCTACAGAACCCATGGAAACACCACTCCGGATATTTTACATATGAATGAGAAATGACAGCTGGGTTGGGGAGATAACTCCATTCACTGCACCAGTATGAGGACTAGAGTTCAGAACCCTAGTATCCACAGGAAAGTTGGGTGAGCATAAAGGCCAGCTTGTAACCCCAAGTGTTTAAGAGGCAAAGACAGGGAATGGCCAGAAGCAAGGATAGTTAACCAATGAGTTATTTGTTTAATAAAATATTCCGTTCATTAAAGAAAGCAGAAAACAATCGAGGAACATACCCAGCACCAACCTCTGGCTTCCATGTGCATTTATACCACACACCCACACACACACACCCACCCACACACACACACACACACACACACAAGAGGAAAAAGGAATGGAAGGGGAAGGGGAAGGGAAAGGGAAATGAAAGTGTTGGGGGAGACACTTAGAGTCTGTATGTGTCCAGGTTCTTGTGTTTGAAAGTCAAAGATTAATACCAGAACATGAGGATTAAGGCAGAGTTTATTAGAGGAAAAAAAGAATCTGTGAAGCGCAAGAGAGCCCTGGAGAACTCATGGGCTCCAGGCATGGAAACCATGAGGGGCTAGAAAAGAACTCCCAGACTCCAGATGTGAGTACCATGAAGGGCAAGGGAGCCCATTCAGGCAGTTTTGGAGCAATCATGCCGGGATCCCCAGGACTGGGATTACACTAAAAGAACACACCCTATTAATCTGGAGGAAAGAAGGAGAGGAAGGGGAGAGGGGAGGGAAGGAAACAGTAGAGAAGAGGGAAGGGGAGGGGTAGAGGAGAGGGGAGAAAAAAGGGGAGGGGAATAGAGAGGAGGGTAGAGGAGATAGGAGGGGAGAATAAAGGGGAAGGGATTAGAGGAGGTAGAGAGGACAGGAGGGGAGAGGAGGGGATGGGAGGAGAAGGGGAAGGAGAGGCAAACAGCTCTTCTCGTAGAGCTGTGAATATGGAGGTGAACGGGAACAAACTGAATAATCCAGAAGCAGAGAAAATGAGTAGTATAATGGCTCATTTTGAGACAAAGACTGAGTAATCTGAGCCAACAGGAGAGAATCAGTCCCTGATGATCTGCCTCATTGGAGCTGCTGGGGATACTGAGCTATCTATCATCAGCATCAGGAACTAAGTTCAGCAGGCCTGTTAACACAGAATTCACAGAAGACTTAAGAGAAGTCAATTATGCAGAGCCTCATAGTGTAACATGATCTTTACAAGGTAGATGATAATGGCAGATCTGAATGACTCACACACACATCTGTAAACTGCTATTCATAAAATGCTAGAGCTATGGAGAGGAGATGAGAGAAGGGCAAAGTAGACAAAAAAGTCTGTCCGGGTCACTGGAAAACATGCGGGGTAGGTAAAGGACTGACAAAAAGTCGAATGCTGTTTTAGTCAACCTCTAGGAGGCTTAAAAGTCTGACCTAAGGGATCAAAGGAGGAAGGAAAGAGCTGTTGAGGTGAACAAGATGCGCTTCTCCTGGGGTGAGCCGTGGTAAGCCTCCAGAGTACACTGTGCACTCCTCTGAAAGAAACAGAGTGGAGGCTGTTTGCCCAGCCTGGACCCTTAAGAAGTCAGACGTGACCAATGGAAAGACACCCATCATGGTGCCAATTCCAAGCCTGTCAGAACCAGAGAGCCAGCTGCAGCAACGGGCACAGAAGGTAAGCCCACCTTGTCCCCAGCCAGGCTGAGCAGTGCCAGCCCGTCCCGTGGAGCACAGTGTTATGGGTGGAGAGTTGTACAGCAGCCCCACAGCAGAACACAGAAAGAGAAAGCAAGGTGGCTAGTGAAGAATGACTGCAGGTTAAAAAGAACTAAATAAAGAAGTATCTCCCATGTTACAGTACCCCTCCCATACTATCATACCATACAGAAGGATGCATTAAGGCAAGTGATGAGATGCTGCCATACTGTACTGAAGGATGGATTAAGGCAAGTGATGAGATGCTAACACTTTGGCATATTGCAGAGAATGTTTCAGTTCAAATGAAACAGCTACAAAGTACCCTGTCTCTTCCTCTCAGACACAGAAGACCGAGATGCCACTAGGTATGTGATACCTAATCAAACTACTTTGTAAACAACTGCTGTGGGAGACAAGTCTCTGTGAGCTGCCATGAAAGCTGTGCAGTGTACTCAATGATGCACCTTTCACACATGCTTTTCAGTGAAGCAGTTGCTGGAGTCACACATGCCTGTGCTTACGTAACCCCAATATGCTCAATGGTCTACAAAGCCAGATTCCAGTGGAATTGTTTCTTAGGTCTGTTGGTGGTATTTTATCTGGGTTGAACAAATGATTGTTCATAGTTAACCCAAGAAAATTCACACGGTAAACTTCCTCAAGGACAGGGAATACTGCCATTCTCAGCATCGTGCACATGATGAACTACTGTAATACAGTCAGGCTCATGTAAATTTCTCAAAAGCAGAGATCAAGATGTTAGGAAAATGAAAAATTATACTACACAATTGTCTTAATAACTGCTAAGCAAATTTCAATTTTTTCATTTTTTCAAGCTCTAAATTTTTTATTATTTGCTTAGGAGAAGTTGGAGATACGGGAGAACACACAAAATCACAGTAAATGTGTGGAGGCCAGAGGGCTCTTTTCATTGGTTCTCTCCTTCCACCATGTGGGCTCTGGGGATCAAACTGACATCACCAGATTTGGAAGCAAGCACCTTCATCTACTAAACCATCCTGCTGGTTCTTCCATAAACATATTTTCAATGGTGAATTTGCCTCCACGTATGCACACACACACCTGCACGACGCTCCTAAGCACATAAATATACCATCCACTCACACAACTCCTAAGACATGAGACAAAACTATGCTATGCCATCTATTTTTCATTTGAATTATAGTTAATGTACATTATATTAAATTTGCCATCGGAGCCATTTTTGAGTATATAAATATGGTTCCCATATTTAATTTACTACCTTTTTAAAAAACATTTATTTTGGTGTCTGCAAAATAACTCAATAGGTAAGGTTTCTCTGCTTGTAAACCTGAAACCTGGCCACCTGAGTTCAATCTCTAGGAACCTACATGTTGGTTGTCCTTTGACCTTATCCATGGCACCATGGCACACATCTGTGCTATCTTACTCCACCTGAATATTTTTTAATGTATGTGTGTGTTATGTGTGTGTGCATGAACATGTGCCTGTGGAGGTCCAAAGGTAACATCTGGAATCATCCTCTACCATTCTACCTCCTTATTGCTTTACTCTGGAATTTTCCAGGGTCAGAATTATGGGCTACTACTATATCCACCTGACATTTTTTACTTGGGGTTTGGGGAATCTGAACTTAGGTCCTTTTCTTTACAAGACAAAGGCATTAACCCCAGCCCATCAAATAAATTTAAAAAAAAGTTTCACTGCATCCAAGAATCAAAATCAAATTTACCAAGGTTTCCTTAAACTGTACTTTTAAGAATTTCTTAAAAATATCCCTCCATTTAATGAGATCTTTGATGATCGCTTACACTCAAATTTCTTATGTTTACAAAACAACTGAACAAAGGATGAGATGGTTCAACACAGTAATAAGTGCAAATTCTACTTATTTAAAGGTTTCCCTTTAAATGTCTAGGAAAGAGTTGGAGGGAAGCATCCACCTTAAATCACCCACAGCTGCACTGGAATAATAAGATACTAAACTACTCTCTTTCTGCACTTTATGAAATTTTTATCATTTTTATTATTAGAAAGTAATTTCAGAAAGCAACAACAACTGTCAAATTACAAAATAACTCAGAATACAGATTTATTCTTCATTGCTTCCAACTTCCCATTTGAGTAGCACAGACCAAATGAACTTAAGATACCTGGATATCTGGGCTTAATTCTACTCACCCACTTGGTAGCTGTGTGATCTTGACTTTCCATGATGGAGAAGCAGACTAATGCACAAAATGGTTATTTATACATTAAAGAAATGAGATCCTAAGTGTTTAACCTAAAAAAGCTCACGCTCCAAAAGTGTACAGATATCTGTACTACAAGTTGCCTTTCAGCTTTCATAAAATTCCAATAGAATAGAAGTAACTTTTATTGTTACAATTTTATTATGGGCATTGTCTTGAGGGGAGGAAAGAATATAATAGATTTTTAATGGTTTTCTCTAAAAGCTGGTTCAAAATATTTTTTTCCAAAATCAGAGTATTTTCATATAAAAAAGTATAACACTCTTTTTCAGACATTATTTTAGAAAATAGCTAAAAATTTATTCATTAACTGCAATCTTGTCTTATTTTTAAATTAAATTTCCACAGTCAACATGAGAATGTAAACATTTAGAAAGGGAGAAGGGTATAACTTACTAACAAGCTGGATGGAGGGGTGTTATTGGGGCAATGGCTCAGAGTTTAAAGTGTTTGCTGTACAAGCAAGACAACTAGAGGACTAGAGTTTGGATCTTCAGTACTCAACTAAAAACCAAATGGACATGATGGTCTGTCTATCTGTAATTCCAATACTTGAGAGATGGAAATAGAGGATCCCTGAAAAAAAAAAAAAAACTGGTTACTTAGACTAGCTGAATTAGCGAGAGATCCTGCCCATATTGTGTGTGTGTGTGTGTATGTATATGTGTGTGTGTGTGTGTGGGATGCATCTGTGTGTGTATGCATACATGTACATATAAAGGCCAGAGGTTGATGTTATGTCTTCCTCGATCACTATCTACTACACACACACACACCCCGGGGATAGGAGGGTTTGCAGACTGGATGGAAATGTCAAAAAAGTTCCCCTGAATATATCAGAATGGGCATCTCAATCCTTTTACTACCTACTTACAAAATCACCACCTTTTCAAAAGTAATGTAATGAAATACTGGTTAAGAGGTTTCAGTTACTTTTAAACTATAACTGATGATATGAGACTGCAGCTTTAAGAATTTGTGGCCCATTGCAGGAGCAGCAAAACTGAAAAAAAAAAAAATCAACAAACCATAATTCAGAACATCAGAGCTCTATATTAACCACCTGAAATTGGGCCAGCCTAATCTCTCCCCATCCTGAAGCTCAGGGAAATTTGCGGAAGAGGGGGTGGTAAGATTGTAAGAGCACAAGGATGGGAGGAGCAATGATATGCAAGATACTCCACACAAGTTAGGGCCAAAACAATCATAATAGGGCTTTGCATGACCTGTGTAGTGGCCAACACATTATTGACCCCACAAAGTCTAGCATGGACTGAAGGCACTAGAATCCTTGGAGGCTAGGGATTGACAGCCACAGTAGTGTTCCTAAACTTAAGGGGAACACAGGAAAGGGTTCTGGGAAATGCCGCTCGGTCCTTGCACCTCATTGGAAAAGAGGACCCAGAGGAGAGTTTGGCATGCACATTAAAGGATGCTCCAGGGATGGGGGGCAGGGAGGCACTGGGGGATGGGGAGGCAAGGGGGAAGCGGAGGGAGGGAACATGGGGGTGAGGAGGTGGAGGAAGGGAGGGGACCAGTTAAAAAAAAAAAGAATTTGTGGCCAACCTCTCTAATGCCTTCATCAGTTTGGCCTTGAAATATCAAATGCTTGGTCAATTTTATTTAAGGCTACTTAAGAAAAAAGTTGCAAGTTCAAAAAGAAAAACAGCTGCCACCAACAATTAGTTTATTACAACAAAAAGAGAAGAAATTTTATATTACTTTACTTTCTTGTGCTATAGTTTAAAAGAAAAAAGTTCATTTATTTAAAATGAACAAGGAGCTGACACTAAAAGAAAAAAAAAGGTTCATGGATCATGCTGATTAATTCTACAAACAACTACCTGGACAAACAAGCAAACCAAGTTCCCACTAGAGAGCCTACATGTGAACATGGAAATCTGGTAAAACCTTTCAGTAGATGAAGACAACACAACACCTAGAACTTTCCTCAGTTACTCACAATCAAATAATCCCAGGCCAACGAGACAACTCAGAAGGAAGATGCCAAGATTAAATTTACCAAATTCCACGGAAAACACACTGTGAGAAAGGAAGCCATCTATAAAAATGTCATTACCATGAGTCTCTAGACACAGATTTCTAAGAAATATTGCACACCTACATATACTGAAGTAGAAAAACGACATTTTCTATTTTAAATGCTACTGCTAAAAGAGATGACCTGCAAATCTCACTATGACACTTCTTTATTCTAGGCCAGGGTGCATGTTCAACATGGAAAAAAAAAAGATGAAGTTACCCTGAAGTCTCGAGTCCTTATTTTTATCCTTGAAATTATTAGCAATTAATTTTTGGCACAAAGAAAAAGGGGAAAAATTGAAGTCAAATTTTTGCAAAACCTATAAGAATTTGATAGAATAAACCACTTCAGATAACATATACCAAAAGAAAACGCCCACAAAACAGACACAATTATCAATACCTTCGATACTATCTAAAAAATATGAAAATGAGACAAGATCTAAAAGAATAACATGGGAAAACCAGAAAGAAGACAAATGACTGAGAAGCAACTCAAAGGAAAAGAAATGCTGATTTCAAGAACAAAAGATTAAACAGGAAAAAATATAGACAAGGAATGCTTTTTAACTAGAGCCAGTAAACTGTAGCCTACACACCAAGCCTGAACCATCATTTGCTTCTGCAAATTCACTATTATTGGAGCAAACTTTTGTTTATTTATTTATAAATTCTCCATGGATATTTTCATGACAAAGAACAAATTCACCATAAAGCTTAAAATGCTCAGCCATTTACAAAAAGTTTCTCAACTCCTTCCAAACACACACACACACACACACACACACACACACACACACACACACACACGAATATTTAATTTTTAAAATTAAGATATATATTAAAAGACTGAGGTTATGCAGTTGTCATTGGGGCCTCAAGAGAGGGTAGGAAAAGTTATTACATATTTTAATGGGCACAAAGTTCCCATTTAGAATGATGAAAATGTTCAGGAAATGAAAGAGGTAATGTAATGGTGAATGCAGTCATTTATTACACTAATAGTAAATGCTCTCAATTACAGACTTAAATGGTCAATTTTATGTTATATATACCTTCCTACAAAAAGAAGTAGTAACTTTTGTCAGATCTGTAAAGGCTGGAAGATGTTATGTCACAAAACTTCTGCCACCCACTATTTCTCTTCAAGTCAACAAGGCCAATTCAAATACAAAGTAAGGAAAAGGGACGTTCTCTCTTAGCCAATGGTAGGTGTTACTTCTTGGCCAATGATAGGGCATACAGGTGCAGCAGCCCTAATCTGAAAATCCGAAGTCAGAAATTCTCCAAAGTTCAAATACTAGGAAAACTCCATACCATGAAACTTGGATTCCAATACAAAATCACTTCAAATATTAGATAATTAAAAAAAATCTTCCAGCTATACATATAAGATGCACTATGCAAATTTTGTGTTAAGATTTGTGTCTTGTCCCCACAGTATCTCACTGAATATAGGTAAATATTTGTTCATCCCAAACTCAAAAAGGCTCTAAGCATGTCAGATAAAGGCTATTCAGGGGTTTATTTGCCACATATATGCTTATAGAACTAAAACTAAACAAACTTTGTGAATTAAAGTTATGCATTGACTAACTCATCATGAAACATAAGGTAGCATATGCAAACAAATTATTTCCAGCATGCATGCTAGTAGTATCTGTGTTACTGAGATTATCTGTACATAGCAAACATATTATGTAATATTCTATGATCCATCAGGTCCTTGAGACCCAAAGTCAAAGTCCAAAAGAAATAATGTACAAATGTAAAAGAGGTTTAGTAAGATTCCTTAGCTCTGAAAACCTGAAGTGTCAATACTAGCTAACTGGATAAACACATTCTGAGAATGTATTAAAAAGCATGCCCAAACACACACAACCTGTAATACATACACACTCTGTGAAGATCCAGACAAGCTGAAAGAAAATGGTTTGGAAAAAATATATCATACCCACAGTAAGCATATGAAAACTGAGGCTGACATATTTATATCTGATAAAACATTCTCAAGAACAAAAAAACTAGAAATAATGAACTTTCCATGATAATTTAAAATTAAAAAGTTAGGTCTGGGGATAGGTCTCAGAAACAGAACAATTACCTAGTACACATAAGGTCCTGGGTTGAAGCACATACATGCACACTCTTTAGAAAGACATATATTTAGACCGAATGCTTCTTCATGTCATGTTCTTCTGCAATGTGATGGTATTAGGAGACGTGGTCTTTGGAAGGCAGTTAAGTCACCAGAGTAGAGTTTTCATAAGCTGAATTAGAGCCTTTATAAGAGATATTAAAATGCTTGTTTAAACGTGCTCTGCGCTATCCACCATATGGAGAATACAACTAAAACAAACAAAAAAAGTAGGCAGCCAACAACCCAGAAGATAGATCTCAACCAGAATCAAACCCTCTGGCACCATGATCTCAGACTTCTAGCATTGTGAGGAAATAAACTGTTATTGTACATATGCCACCCAGCGATTATACTCTATGACAGTCCAAATTGACAAAAACAATATACAATCATAAATGCTTATGGAACCCAGTGACTGAACTTTACATATTCAACTGCAGGTGCAACTCAATGATGGAGTACATGTCTAGCATGCATGAAATCCCATGTGTTCCATCTCCAACAGGACACACGCACACACACACACACAACACTAATCAAAGAGAAAAATAGATAGTCTCACAATTACACTTAAAGATCTTAACTCCTGGCTCTCATCAGCTAGTAAGTCAATAAGTTATGGGTATGAGAGTTCTGAACATTTCAACTACCTTATCTTCATTGGAATTTATAAGATACAACTGCAAAGACATGAATATCATATCTACCAAGATAGATCAAATGCTCAGAGAGCCTCAAAAAGGGGGTGGGGTGGGGATTCAAATTGCACAAAGCATGTCTGATGATCATTTGATGACCACAGTGAAATCAGTTATCAATAAAACAAGATATCTAGGAAACTGAAGAATTTAGAAATTAACCACATTGATAAATAACCCACTTGTCAAGAAATCATAAAGGAAATCATTAATCATCTTAGATGAAAATATAGTCCCTTAAAATATATAATATACAATATAAGGATAAATTATGGGAGAATTTTCTACGTTAAGTTCTTAGAAAAACTAATCTCCTGTTTTACCTGCAGCAAGAAAATAGGAAACAAGTCAATGTGGTTGGAAACTTCTAGCCTGACACCCAATGGTCTGCAACTCCTACATAGGGTCATGAGCTCCATTGACATTTGGATCAAGGACAGATCTCAAGTCACAGAGATCCTGTAAGATTATAAAGGCACTAAAAACTTCCTGTTGCCTAGCGTGTCATAGCACAATGCAATGCACCCTTTCTGTGGTGATGCTGGTATAAACAAACCCACTGTGGTGTACTTGTATATCCAGAGACATATAAAATTACAGCATATGCAACAATGTATAATACATAATACTTGATAGCAATCATAAATAACTAGACTTATATTACTGTGTGGTACTTTTCAATCATTATTTTAAGGTATACTACCTTAAAAAAAAAAAAACTAGAAAATAGCCTCTGGCTGATTCCTTGGCAGGTGTTACATAACAAAGCTCTGACAGTACAAGAGATGATATCACTTGCTGCTACTATCCTAAGGACAAGGAACAATACATTGACACCATCACTTTGGCTGTGATGGAATCAGGAGGCGGAGTAGAGGGACGGTGATACTTGTGATCCTGACTTGGTTTTCGCCTACACTGATTAATCTGTCTTGTTCTACTTTTGAAAAAAAGTTTAAAAAGTGAAAAACTACAAAAAAATTTTACGCAGAGAAAAACTTACAGAATGAGGGTACAAAGAAATAAAATATTTTATTCAGTTATACAATATATTTAACTGTTACTACAAAATAGTCAAAATTTTAAAAAATTTAAAAAGATTCTGAAATATACAGCTGGGGAGATGATTCAGGGGACAAAACACTTGCCATGTGAGCATGAGGGCAAGAGTTCAGATTCCCAGAATCTGCAGGAAAGCTGGCAGGTTGGTTCCTCCTGGAACCCCAGCACTAAGGAAACAGGGATCCCCAGGCAGTGTGCTCACTATGGTAGCCAGCTGGTGAGCTGCTCTAATGAAGACTCTGTCTCTAGAGAAGTGGGGAACTACAGAGAAAGACACTCAATATCATTGTCAGGCGCGCGCAGCGCGCGCACACACACACACACACACACACACACACACACACACAATTATAAACATGCTTATGATCCCAGCACTCGAGAGTAAAGACTGTCTGAGCTACACAGTGAAATTCTGGCTTAAAAAAAAACAAACAAGTATTTAAGCTAAGGAAAATACACCATCTATGAAAAAAAATTTATAAATTAATGTAGCCCTTAAGTGCACAAAAAAGTCTATAGAAATATAGAGGAATCCTAGCCTTCATATTTGCTCCCCAAAATAGCAACTTCCAATCCTACAAACTCCATTATCATTTTTTTATTTTTCAAATAATACTTCACTGTACCTTTTCTGTTTAGATGCACAAATACTTACCACTGTGTTACTAAGGTCCTCAGTATTCAGACAGTAAATGATGTTCTACACATTTGTAGCTTAGAAACAATAAGCTATATTACACTACCTAAGTGTGTACCAGGCTAGAACATCCAGGTTTATGCAAGTACACTTTGTTGTTCACATACAATGCTATCCTTAATGATACATTTCTTAAAACTATCTCCACCATCAAGCAACACACTTGAATGCCCTTGTGTAATCCCCTTCTTCTAAATATTGCATTCTGGACCTACTGATGTTCTTCTAAAGAACAAACTCAAAAAAGTAGTAAGATAATTTTAAAAGACTGTGTTCTACTTTACTCACTCTCTTGCTTTAACTGAAATCAACTGTCATGTTGTAAGCTGGTTTACAAAACTGAAGGAGACTTCTGTCTAGCAACCTGCTAGAAACTACCTGCAACAACCTGGATGTTTACCTATCCCCCAACACCCAGAAATTCTAATAGCATGTATTTGTCCAAAAGGAAAAGAAAATACGTATCTACAAAAAACTTTTCATAAAAGCTTTACTCTCAATGGTCAAAACTGGCAACAGCCTCAGAGTTCATCAATAGAAGAGATATTTGATTACAGCATACTGGTATAATAAATTCAGCAATGATATGAATGATTGTGACACATTAAAGAAAAAATACTATGAGTAAAAGATTTACAGCATAAAAGTGAACTTTTTATGATTGTATTCATATGAAGTTTTAAAACAGGTCTCATATTTGTCAAAACCAGTGAATTATACACAGAGGACTTGCATAGATTGAATGTCAAAACAAAACTGCAGTTAATAATATGCATACTGTTTATTTAGGGCACCTATAGAGGCCTGCAAGTCACACTGGCATACATTTGAAGAAAAAAGGCTGATAGACCAAGGGAAAAGTAGAGCATATACAAATGAAATTGTATGGTATTATAATTTATATAAACATTCTTCATAATTTAGCTGCTTGTTACTAACTTTTCCCTACTGAAGATATATTTACATTTTGCCCTATTGATAGCAAACTTAGCCTTTCAATCGTTTGCGTCCAAGAGTGGAATCATTAGGACAAAAGGTACTTCATGAATCTTGCTAACTCAAAGTTCCCTATGAAATTTATAAAAAGAAGTTGCTTCAGGATGACGTAAAATTTTAAGAAAATGCCAAGAAAAGATAATTCATTTGAAATCGTGAGTCTCTCAGTGACCTGAGCTCTTCAATCCTGAGGCCAGCACTTGAGCGACAATATATCCAGGGAACTGAATTTGGAGGCCCTGCCTGTAACACAGCAGCACTTGAGAACTTAGGCAGAGACATCATAAGGCAAGTCTGGACTAAAGAAGCAAGTCCCTGTCTCAAAAAACACAAATAATAATAATGTCTAACCAAGGTTCTTGTTAGACAATAAAAGGGAAGAAAAAGCACAAAGATTGAGTCTCGGGACTGAAACATTCTGACTCATTTTCTTGCCAGCTGATGGCCCACAGTTTAGAAGATATTGTGCACTTTACAGGGGGAGGGGGAGTAGAAGAGAGAGGACACTTGTGCTGGCAAAAATAAATAAATAGGCAGCATTTGTCATCCTGAAAATGAGTCCAGCAACTTCTGAAGGGTTAATCAAGAAAACTGACACACACACATACACATACTTGGCTACTTCTGATACTAAAACATACACATGAGTAATAGGCTAATTACTAGGAAGACCTAGTTCAAAAATCTTCAACTTAAACTAAGAAATTTCAAAACTTGTTTAAACTTAAAAAAAAAACTTATCTAAACTCTTTTATAAAACGAGAGATGTTATTAAAATTACATCAGTCTTTTAGCAAAAATGCATCACTCATGGGAACAGAACTAAGATGATGCCACTTTAAATGCTACTACTTTAAAAAGCTCTTCAAGTGCTCTATTTTGAAAAACAGACAACTGTGGCTAGCTTATCTGTGAGAGAAAGTCTTATATAAACTCTGATCAACAATAGAAAATTGGATCATTAGTAAGATAAAAAAGAGTTTCAAAAGGCATTAATAACTTTAGAACTTATATCAACAATGGAAAATAAAGATCATGTTCCAGTGCAGATAGGATGATTCCATTATTATTTTTTAAGTTTCTTCCTAGAAAGAATATGGTTGCTGTATGATAAGAATTTCAATATGGTTTAAAATGATTCCTAAGGGCATTCAAAATTGTTATACTTCACATGTAAGCAATTCATTTTCTAATCGAAATAAACATTACTTATTTAACATCACTCCTTTCAGTATCTGCTTGGCTGGCTGGGTTGGTCTCATCTTTAAAATTTCCTACTTTAAAAAAAAAAACTTTTTTAGAAAGATGTCCTAAACTGCATCAAACCTAGAATTGATAACCCCTGTTAAACACCCCAAAATACTTTATCACTACATATTATGTATTTTGTGGGGTTTTATTATTGCTATTCTTTAAATTTTACATAGTAAACATTACAAAGTTAAAGACTGATACTCCAAATCCTTGCCAGCATTTCACACTTGAACTACATATAATAAACTATTTGTGAGGCCAAATGAAATACAATTTTAAATCATTCCAAAAGACTTTCCCATCTCTAATAGTTATTGGAGGTCAATTCAACGAGTGCAATAACCAAATAATAGTCGACTAAGAATTACTTTTAATTATTGGCCCTACATGTATTAGAAATTAGATTCAACAAACTTATAATGTTATACATACAACTGTAAAAGTGTAACTTAGCCAGATGTGGATGTTTTCTATCATGAAAAACAGAAAGCTGTTATTATTTTGACTGTTTTCCACAAATGAACTAAACAATTGCATTAAATTTTTTTTCTAAAAAACTGCAATCAAAGTTTTAAGTCCTCACAAACACAAAATAATTGCAAGGTAGCTCAGTTTTACTGTTTGTAACCAAGTTTACACAAGTGCACATAAAACTCTAGACCAGAATTCAAGACAATCTATGGTATATAGGAGATAGGACTTAGAAGACAATCACTGTTTTCTATGTACTAATCCTAAATATGTAAATTAACATACACCAAAAAACAGCATTTTGGGTTATTATTTATAAAGAAGTTAAGGAAGAATTGACACTAATATGCTAATCAGATATAGAAAAAAACGTATGCAAAAGTAAACAAGTGCCGGTAATTTATAAAACCACACTTGGACCTTTCATTTATCCGTCAAGAAAAGGAGCCAAATGCAATGACGAACGCCTGAAATCCCAGCACTGAGGGTGCTGAGGCAGAAGGATCCAGAAGCCTCGCCTGAACAGACCCTGTCTCAAAAAAAAAAAAAAAAAGGAAAAGAAAAAAGAAAAAGAAATGCTATTCCACACCGAACAAGCCCCTCGAGTGACTATCTAGCTAGATGAAAGCCTATTTACAACCAATTCGAATTCCTAACAGTGAGACCAGTCTGCACATGGACCCAGTGACCTAATAAGAATTTCCTGTTTCTCACACCACTTGTCATGACCTACATGGACCACAAAAAGCATTTTCTGAAAGTGACACAGACGAAAATATAAAATGCCAGGGTGTATCAGAGAAAAGTAGCTTCTGTTTTCTTAAACTTGGGATTAATTTACATATATGTGACAACAAAAAATGTATTTTTAAATAAGATAAAAAAACACACAAAACTACTCGTCTATAAACCTCAAACTACTTCTTTCTTCACAAGCACTGCCAAAATTAAAAAACTCTTCACAGCAATTACTCAAAAAACTGAAAAGTGGCCATATCTCAGGTATAAATCCTAATAGTTTAAACTTGATTTCACAAGCTGTAACATCAAACTGTCTCAGTTCACATGCAAGTTCCACTATTTAAGAAGTGAAACTATGTGTTTTTAAACAATGTGCCTGCCTCACTTTTATGTCCAAAAGATGTGGATGTTGGTATCTACTAAGTTACTATAAAAAACAGTACATTTTACAGAAATGTACATTTAAAGAAATTAAAGAAATTTAAAGGAGAGATAGAAATGTAACAAGGGGGACTGGCGATGTAGCTCAGCCATACCTGCCCAACATGAGCAAAGCTCTAGCATCTCAAGAAGAACTTGTAAGAACTTAACAGAGTGTCTTGGGGGTGCTATCTTTAAGGTGTGTGTGGGGGGGGTTGTCCTTTCATTTTATATCTTCCTGTCCTGTTTTGACTTTTCTAAGGCGTATGTAAAGCACACATTTCTAATGGAATGTTTCTAAAGTTTTTTGCTTCATTATCTCTACTTTTAAAAAAATCAACAGGAAGTATAGGACAGTGAGACTTTGATCCCTTTGGTTTTGTTTCATATTTGCGTTCTATAAAAACATATTCAGTGTGTTTCTAAAAGAAAATCAATTACGTTACTTAAAAAAAAAATTCAATGGAGATCAGAGTTTTCGAAGGTGCACTTTGCGGGAGAATTTACAAGCTAGAGACTTACAAAACTCAAACTTCGTCTACCACCTTTGTCGATAACAAAACTAAGGATAGGTAAACACGAGAAAGGTGCGTAACTTCAAAACCGCTACTACTCCTCTACAAAGGACAGTCGGTGTTCGTCTCCCGGGGTCTCTCGCGGTCTTACACGGTCTCAGTACCTAGACTGCAAACCCTAGAAGAGGAGGCGGTTTCCAAGCTCCGTCCGACTCTCACTAGAGCCACTGAAAGTATCCGCTCCGTCAACACCTGTTGAACTGCATCAAACAAAAGCTCGCTCGCTCACCAACGACAAACCCAACTTGCCTCCGACGCACGCGGACCTGGAAGTTTAAGTCTGCGGTGTCCCGAGCAACCGACCCCTGAACTCTCGGGATAAGTTACAGGAACGTCGCACAGACACCGGGGACCCGATTCCCCCGCTCTTTGCCGCAGGTCCCAGCGCGTAGTCACGCCCCCCGGTGCTCCGTCACCCGGCCGTCCTCCCGGGACCACCGGCCCTGCACCCCGATCCCTTGCACCCCGACCCCCCGGCCGGCCCCGCACCTGCGGCGAAGTGCAGCGGCGAGGACTTGCGGCCGGCCATGTCCTTGGCGTTGACGTTGGCCGCGTCCACCAGCCTCTTCACCCGGGACACGTCCCCATTGCGACAGGCCTCCAGCAGCTCGCGCAGCGCCCCGCTCACCGCCGGGCCCCCCGGGCCGGACCCCGCGGCTCCGGCTCCCAGAGCGGCGGAGGCGCCGGTCCCGGCCGCCTCGGGGCTGTCGGCCAAGCTCGAGCCGGGGGAGGACGGGGAGGAGGAGGAGGACGACGACGTCGGGGAGGACGCGGACGACGGCGAATTGTTACAGCCGCCGCCGGGAGCCACCCCGACGGCAGGCGCGGCGGGGACCGGCGGACCCCCGGGAGCGGGCGCGCCGGGGCACACGCTGCCGCCCCCGCCGCAGCAACTCGTGCCGTCCACCGGGTCCGGCGACCGGGGCCTGTCGGGCGGATCCCGACTGCCATCCCCCTCGGGCAGCGCTAGGCCGTGCCGCGGGGAGGCGAAGGGGGCCAGGCCGCCGGTCGTGGGCGAGGCCGGGGTGGTCCCCGGGACCAGGCCGGGACTGAGAGGCGGCGGCGGCGGCGGCGGCGGCGCCGAAGCCCCCGGGGCGGGCTGGAGCTGCTGCTGATGATGGTGGTGATGATGCTGAGAGCGACGCGACGCCGCCATCTTCCCACTCCCCCAGCACTGTCACTGCGGCAACGGCCCCACCGCCCCGCCCTCGCTTCCGGTCTCTGGGCCAATCGGGACCCGGAACACCGGAAATGCTCCTGGCTGGGGTGGGAGGAGTCCGAGCAAAGGAGGGCGGCATTGGGAGCTCGGGGAAGAGTCGGCAGAGGGGGCGTGACTTTGTGGGTGAGAGGCGGGCTTTGTGATGGCCTGGCGGGCCGCTCCAGAGGTTTGAATGTTGCGATGAGCCACTGCCTGAGAGGGACACTTGTTGCGTGCCTCGCTTTCTACCTGCTCGCCCTGGCCTGCTCCCTTCTGTTCCCGGGTCTCCTTCAGTCTCCCCTCGCTTGCTCCAGAACCAGTTATTGAAGCGCAATCAAACGTCCTCATCTGAAAATGGAACTGATAGTACCAGGATCACATTACCGTGGGCAGGATTAAGTGACCTAACCCATATTCATTCATCACTGTCAATAATACATAATTGTAATTAGCGCATTGAGAATCTTACAGAATGATTCCAGTTGGGATTCCCCACCCGCAAATTACCTCTTTGGTCTCTAGTTCTAGTAGAGGACAGAAAAGACAGATAGGAACACTTTCATTGTTTGTTATAAGGGCATATTTGTACTTTATATTGCAGAAAAAAATCTACGGTCCTACATTGTAAATATCTGGGTTTGTTCTGAGTTAACGTCTGAGGTGGTGCCTTAGGGAGGAATGCAAGGTTCAGTATTTGAGGGAGTAAGCAAACCTAACTGGACAGAAGAAAAAGTGCAAGAGATGAGAAGAGGACCCTAGTACCATGAACCTCAGAGACAAAAGACCACCTGACCAGAGAGAGGGGCAACATTCAAACTCCGGGATGATTGGCTGACTGCCTTTCTTCCCATTCCCTATAAAGTTTGCTGGTAGGAGATAAAATGTAGATCCCATTTCTAGGGTGTTATCTGTTTTCTCAGATTACTGGATCTCAATAAACCCCAATTTAAAGATTCAGTTCCTAGTTTGATATACACATTAAAGGATGCTTCAGAGATGGGGGGAAGGGGCACTGAGAGAAAGGAAGAGGGGAAAGGAAAAGGAAAAGGGGGGAGGGAGCAGGGAGGGGTGGAGAGAGGAAGGAGACAGGGGTATCTATTACGTTTGTATGAGCAGAAAAACAAATTAAAAAAGAAACAAACAAAAAAGATTCAGTTCCTGTCTCTCCTCCTAGGCTTTTGTGATAACAGGAAGCAGGATTTCTGGTTTTCTAGTTCCAGTTCCATCTCTATAAATTTTCTCACACTAAGTGTGTATTTTGCTAATCCCTTATTTTCAATCAATGCTTCAGATTGCCAAAAGTGAAATTCAATCTTTACATTCTCTAATGGCATTTGAGCAAGCTACTTAAGCAGTCATTCCATCTCTGTTTCCCTTCTGGAAGATGGAAATAAACTTGATAAATGTATATTAAAATTATGATTTTTATTCCTGCCCTATCTTTGCACTTTTACTTCTCACCCAAAATTTAACTCAACTAATTATGAAAATTTTTTTAACCTTGGCTTTCCTCTGTCCATTCCTCAACTCCCTCTCACCTCCCAAACTAGAATAAAACCTGATAGCTCTGTCTTGCATCTTAAGATATCATTTTCTGTTAAAGCTTTTTATCTTCCCTGCCTTTTCCTGTGACTTTTGTCTGCTATCAAAAGGAATATATCCAGGGCTAGCAAGATGCCTGGACAGGTAAAGGAGCCTGTGTTCAAATCTGGCAACTGGAGTTAATCCCCAGAGCCTATGTGATACAAGACAAGAACTGACTTCAAAAAGTTATCCTCTGACTTGTATCCTTGTGATGAGGCATGCGCATGCTATCTACCTATCTATCTATCTATCTATCTATCTATCTATCTATCTATCTATCTATCACTTTCACTCTTACTTTCTTGTTTTCCTTCTCTCCCTCTGAAGTAAAAAAACGCTACCGTGAAGTAAAAACGCTACCGTGAATGAGATGGTCGCCATTTCATAAATACCGTGAATGAGATGGTCGCCTTCTGTTAAGTAAACATTGTGGAAATATACACGAACAGCACTATTAGTGGGCCCTGATGGACACTCCATGTTCTAAGGTGTTGGGATTTAAATGATTCAAGAAGATAAGGCAAATGATAAATGTTTCACATGTTCATTACTAAATATAACGATTATAGTGTTCGTATTCACATTCAATAAATGAGTGAGTGAATTTGGACCCATCAGCTAAATACAACAGGATCAGATGCATTCAGTTTTTACTGAATCTGGGATTACAGATTATAACTGTAACATTGGTGTGCTCTTGTTCACAACGACACTTGACAAAAGGTACAGCTGATTAAGAAAATATTGCAACTAATAGTAAGCCACAGCACATGTTCCCTCAGTTTTAAACGTTTCCATTGCATGAACAGCATTCTATTATATGACAGTCTAGTTTGCAAATCTCATACATTGCAAGGAATAGCCTAAACAGAAATTTCAATGGGTGAAATTCAAATGTATAATAATAAACATAGAAACTTATTTTGAAGGGTATGACTGTGGTAATTACTTTGCTACCTTAATTGCTTGTACAGAATCCAAAGAATGCAGACAAAAATCCCAAAATCTAAACAAACCAGAATCCATATCTAGTTTGTACAAAAGAATGCCCATTAGATTCATAAAGTATTCTTTGGACAAATGAAGTGACTTAATGGATCATCTATGATTCTCCAATGGCTATTGTTGATTGTTACAAACCTTGAAATACATCAGGATCTGGTTTCCCAAGGGCCTGGATTTCCTTTTCAATCACTGTCCACATGGGTTTCTCGAAAAGAAAACAACAAAAGATAGGATTCCATTCCCTGTGACACTCATGGTCAACACCAAAGTAACAAGTTCCTTCTTTGTCATCAAGATTTAGGAGGTGCTCAACAATGCCTTCAAAGCAGAATGCCAAATCAGCATCACTTCTTCATCTAGCGCAAAACAGAGGATAGCATTGGAAAGTGGAAGGTGAACCCCCACAGTATGCTACATACCTACAGCGTGTTATACCTTTTAGTGTTTGAGTATGGCCTTTCGGAATGGGAAGCACAAGGAGTATCTCATCCACTCCCCTGGTGGCTATTTATTCATATATCACAGAAAAGAAACAATGATCAGATTACTTCGAAAGGCACCTAATGTGTCTGTTTGTCCATACAAACTATTTTTTGAAAAAGTCTCAATCGGATAGAATAAAAAGACCAAATTGCCTGGAACTACTAGTAATGCATTCTGAAAGTGCAGTCAATCAATAGGAAAGTGCTTTTTCCATCCTCAGTGGAGAAAAGTAAAAGTACTTAACATTAAGTATTTATAAAGTTTGTAGGCTTATATGGACTATGTTCAGCTCTGAACATGAAAGGGCAGATACATTACTGAGTCTGTGGTTAAACACAATACCATGAGGGATACATTGTGCCACAGTAGGAAGAACAAAACCTAAGAGTCAAATGAACTTGGCCTTGAATCATATCTCTGATGATTATTAGTTAGCCATTCTCAGTAGATGGCTTCAGCTCTGTCATTCTCAGAATCTGACTTTACCGGATCATTGGTAGTATGACTAAAAAGACCCAGGTGTTTTGTAAATACTCTTCAAATGTTAGCTCCATTCCCTGAGGTGGCAGACATAAAATGTTAGCAGAGCTTATGGGCCGCTGTTGATAATGTTCTCCTTCCTCTCAATTTCCTTTATGACAAAGGAGAATTAGGAACAAATATCCAGCATTTAGTAGGTAACAGAAATCTTTAAAAAAGAGGAAGAGAGAAAGATTGGTTTGTTTCCATTTGATAAGTCTTTGTAAGTCCTGACAATCTCTGAGAATGTTGAGAATCACATTAGACTAGCCTCCAATCATTTTCAAAAATGTTTGCACAAAGGTCATGACCAGCTGATTTAAAACTGTGAACATCTTTTTTTTGCAATGGAAGATGTTTTATTAAAGAAAATTACAACCGGCAAAACTGAAGAAAATAAAGGATGCAGGTGGCTCTAAACAGGACATCCAAACAACTTACCCGCCCCAAGGCTCAGGGAACATTGTGGGAGAAAGAGGGCATAATAAGATTGTAAAAGCCCAAAGGGTGGAAGGAATAAGCCAGCTATTATCTTCTGGAGAAGAAAAGGCTGTAGTAGCATCCATGAATATACAGCAGATATATAGAGATAGAGATAGAGATAGAGATAGAGATAGAGATAGAGATAGAGATAGAGATAGAGATAGAGATAGAGATAGATCCTTATAAAATATATGTATCTGTTTTTTTCTTAAGACTTTCACAGGATTTGTCATAGCAACATGTCACCAGGAAAGGACAGAGAACTCAAGTGGCCCCACCCTTCCCTGAGAGACTGATAAAGATCAACCCTGATGTGGGAGGGAGATGCTTTCCTCAGTGGTGTTCCCACTAATATGCAATTCATGCTCCAGGAAATTCATACACCATCAAAAAAAACCCCAAACCAAATGTGGACCACTCATGCAAACATACACACACACACACACACACACACACATGACAATAGGAAAGAGACTGGCAGAGAAGAAGAAAGGTTGTAGTGGAAATGGGGAGGAAGATGAACCTCATGATTAAGACATGAAACTAACACAAAGTCACTGTATTCATTTATCAAACAATAAAGGAAGAATTTAAAAAACTCTCCTAGGCCACTGACCTGAAAGAAAGAAACACTAATTCAAATACAGTTGTTTCCAGAATGTGCTCTGATATTTGTGGATTTTTGTCCTTGAGAATTAACATGAACAGTCTTTGAAGGTTGCAAAATCATAAAATTTCACAGGTTGCATATTTCAGTAGACTTGGTGCAATCATTCCATCTATACATCTTCTTATTGATCTGTTTTAGGTTTAAGTTCATTATTTGTTTTCAGAGCTATTACATCCGATTATTTATTGGTGCCTTATGTTATATCTTCTCTGCAAATCTACCAGCACAAGTCAGAGGTATAGTTTAATCAAGGAAGTATTATAGTCTCATTTTAGTCTTGGAGGAATATGCTCTTCTTGTGTTAGAAATACCATGGTGCCATCGACCCAGATTTCTCTGTAAAAATCTTACATTCTCTTAACCAAAAATACAACCAGAAATTCACATGAATCTTAAAAGCATGGTAAGACAACAGTTTCTACAACTGCCATCATACTAAATAGATAGCATGTGATGAAATTTTGTTATAAGAAAAAGCAAGGGCTGGAGAGATGACTCAGGGGTTAAGACTCTGCCTCCCAAGCAGAAGGTTCTGAGTTTGGATCCCAGGTCCCATGTAAAAAATGCCTGGTGGAAACAGGGACAGCCTGCACTTCTGACCCTGGTGGGTGGAGCCTGAGAAATCCCAGTGAAGCAAAAAGGAAGCAGAAGCAATCCAGGATGATTCCTGAGGTCACCCTTGGTGCTCCAGGGGAACACACAGTGCATGCTCTCTCTCTCTCTCTCTCTCTCTCTCACTCTCTCTCTCTCTCTCTCTCTCTCACACACACACACACACACACACACTAAAGTTAAAAAACTTAAAAAAAGAAAAAGGCTTATCCTAAGACAGGAAAATAATAGTAAGTCAAAGATTGCCTATCCATGGTTCTCAGTTGCTTTTTTAAAGATATGTTTTTATGTATCAAGGTCAACAGTCTATATATAATTAGTGCATTTGCCTACATTGTGTGTGTTAATGTATGTGTTCATATGCACATGCCCACACATGTACGTGGAAGCAAAGTACTACTTTAAGTATCATTCTTCAAGCACCATCTACCTTGCTTGTTTCTATCTTAATTTAATTTTATTATTACTGTGCATGTGTATTGCTCAGAGCACATATGCACACACCTGTCCACATGAGTGACATGGTGTATATATGGAGGTTAGAAGACAACTTTCAGGAGCTCTCCCTCCATCTTTATGTGAGTCAGATTCAGGTCATCAAGATTGTGTGGCAAGTGCCTATACTCACTGACCCATCTCACCTAGTCCCACCTTGTTTGTTTTTATTTTTTTAAGTTTGGATCCCTAACCTGAAACTTACCAAGAAGGCTATGCAGTCTGACCACGGAATCCTATCTTCTCTCTGTCTCTACTTCCCCAGTTCTGAGATAACAAGCATGTGCCATTATGCTCAACTTTTTTTTTATTTTTATTTTTATTATTTCCACTCATACAAACTTAACAGGTACACCGGTCCCCCCCTCCCTCCAACCCCCTATCCCCTGTGCCCCCTCCCCTCCCCCTTCCCTCTCCATTCCCCAGTACCTCCCCCTCCCATCCCCAGAGCATCCTTTAATGTGCATGCCAAACTCTTCTCTGGGTCCTCCTCTCCAATGAGGTGCAAGGACCCAGTGGCATTTCCCAGAACCCTTTCCTGTGTTCCCGTTAAGCATAGGAACACTACTGTGGCTGTCAATCCCTTGCTTCCAAGGATCCTAGTGCCTTTAGCAAATGCTAGACTTTGTGAGGTCAATAGTGTGTTGGACATTGCACAGGGCATGTAAAGTCCAAATATGATTGCTTCGGCCCTAACTCGTGTGGAGTATCTTGCATATCATTACTCCTCCCATCCTTGTGCTCTTACAATCTTACTGTCCCCCTCTTCCGCAAATTTCCCTGACGCTCAACATTTTTTTAAAACACAGGTTCTGAAGATCAAACTTGGGTCCTCATGCCTGCAAGTGAAGCACTGTAACCACTAACTATTGCCTTAGCCCAAACCACCCTACATTTTTATAAGAATGGGGAAAAAAGTCTATTTGTACTGCTTGAAAAATGATAAACTTTCACACTAAAATATTCCTGTCCTTGTGAACATTTCTTTCCCAACAATAATTAAAATATACATGAACATTCCCTTAAAGTCTATTAGACAAAGATCTCACTCAAAATATGTGCACACACACACACACACACACACACACACACACAAACACACACCCACACCTGTTCTCATTCAAACTAATAAACATGTTTAGAAAAGTTCCCATAAATTCTGGAATCCATTGATAAGGAATGGTATAACTAGCCAACAATGCTTGCACTGTAACACTTTAGGAATAGTCAATCAGAATAGATCTCTGCAGAACATGGGGAAATAGTGTCCAACCTTCTCAGTTAGAACAAGGGAAACCCATTAGTCCATGAGGAAGGCTAAGTGCTCACATTGCCCAAGAGGTTGCAACTACTACATACCAAAACAATTGGTAAAGATTGAGGCAAAGACCTCTGCCATTAGAAGCCAGTGGAACTTGGTCAGACACTTTTCAGTCTCCCGCTAGGAAGCTTATCTCCTCTTCTGATTCTTATTTGGCTTCCGAACTGAAATTAGCAAGTGAAACCTTTTAGAATTAAATGATCAGTGTGTGCATTTTCTCTTGGTATGGCCTAGTTCTCCGTATTTGGACTAAGTTTTGGTGTTGAGTTGCTTGCTACAAAGCATACAGAATAAACTATCATTTTTGTAAATCCATCTGAAAGACAATAATATGGTTGTTTAAATTCTTTTACTGTATCGTGACTTAAATGGACAGAAAGAGCCTTTCATTTTGGGGAAATACAAATCTTTTCTTCTGGCTTTAGTGGGGGCTTGGGGAAGGAAGTTGACAATGAGAGCACCGTCACCTGAAAGTCAGCACTAGATAAACAGTGTCACTGTGGTGTGGGAAACCGCCAGAGCTGCCGAGACAACCTCAGTAGAAACAAACAAAATTGTTGTTCCTCAAGGCCCCGCAGTCCGCAATGTTTGCAGAAGACATCTCTCACTCAAGGTGCACTTAGGTCTATGAGTCATCAACTGTGTAAGAGTCAACAATGGGAGGGAAGAAAAAACAAGTTACAGACTTCTGATTCATCGTTCAGTACGAGCAGAACCACAATTTGGGTCCGGTGTAGTGGCACTATTGTTTGAGTTTTCAGTTCCAATACCATACTACATTCGGTACCACGAGTAAATTGGCTTAAGTACTGAGAGTAGAACCAGTATCTGTTTGATGTAGAACTGAACTCTTCACGTTTGTCCATTTCCCTTATAGAAGAAATACTTCCCACCATCCTCAGTGATTTAAGTTAAAATGGCATCTCAAAAATGGCAGTACATGTACCACCTGGAACATGCCATCCACATCTATGACTCCAGTAACATTCATCGGGTGTGTACTTTTGATTGAGACATTTAAGGTCAGGTTTTGTAATCACTAAGCTCAGTCATAAACAGAGAAGCAGATTATTATGTATCTTTACATAGGGCACCAAGTCTTCAGTGTCATCCATCCACCAATCTGCCCACTCATCAAGTCTTTTATCAAATATTTACTGAGGACAAATGCAGCATCAGACTCAGTCCACATTCTTGGAATAAATTAAGAAAACTCTTACTTTTGTGAAACTTAGGGAAAAAAGTAAGCAAACGGGTAAAAATTCATTTATCAGATAATAATTGCTGCTATTTAAAAAAAGGAACTAGGGCTGAGGCAATTGCTCAGAAGTTAAAGCCCTTGCTGAGGAATAGAGTTCAGATCCCCACATCCCATGTAAGATGCTGGCTGGGTGTGGCAGACCGCCCGTAGTCCCAGCTATGGAAGGTGGAGACTGGGAATTCTCAGAGCAGTACTGGCTAGCAACATTCACCCTAGAAAACTCTGGGTTTGATTAGAAATGCAGCCTCAAAAGGATAAAGCGAGAGAGCAATTAAAGATGATTCTTGCATCAAGCGAAGACCTCCACACAAACTCACACAACGTGTGTATGCATATCCTCACACACATATGCACCCATACACAGACACACACACTTCACATATATACACATGAAGAAAATGGACTTGACCTTGTTTGTGCTTGTTATTAAAGCAAGCTGAGCACAACTTGAGTTAGAAGATACTAGACTGACCTGAACATAAAGAGCAAAAGATAAAATCACACACTATGATGTTTGAGTATGATTTATTACGCTGCGTTAGTGAGGCAGTACTTTACTAATGAGAATGATAATGAGGAAGTGGTAAACTGTGTCAGATATGGCTGAGTGGGACAGAGAGAAATAAGACTCATACAGAGACTAACCCTTGGGCAGAACTACATAGTTCTCGTGACACATTCCTGGGATCAGTTCCCCAAATAATATGGTTTAGCTTTTCATAGAGAAGATGGAATGGGTCCTGGAAAGTCATCCATTTTTCATAGTTTCACAGTCACCTTTCATAGCATGTGCTGACCTCATACCCCCAGGCAAGGAGTGTTTTCTATTGCTCTGTAACAAACCACCACACACTTAGTGGCTTAAAATAGCACAATTCAAACTTATTCTCTTACAGTTACAGGGTCAGAAGTTTGTAATCAGTTTCCTAGGTTCTAACTGAGATGTCACCACTGTGAGTGTCTTCTAAAGGCTCTACTAGCTGTTCTATTATCTCTGAAATCATATTCCAAAATTGTACCATCATTGCCACAATAAGTATTAGAACATTTTAATACCCCCAAAAGAAAACCCATGCCAACTTGGAGATGCTACCAGCCCTCTGTATTCAAAGAATACCACTATGGACTGTATCTCCTTTCTCTACTTCCCGTCGTATTCCTCTCTGTCCACACACACATACACACACACGCACAAGAGTCTCCATATGTAGACAAGGCTGGTTATGAACTAAAGATCTTCCTGATTTAAGTGTTGAGATTACATAGTCTCCACCACTCTTGCTGGCTTCACTCCTACTATGACTACATTGAATTCATCCAGAATCCCTAAGACAGTCTCCTCATCTCAAAGTTCTTAATTTATTTATATCTGCTATGCTTTTTTGCCATGTAAGTTCAGGGTTTAGGAGATTAGGATGTGGACTTGTTTGGAGAGGCCATTATAAGACTACTATCATGAACATGCCCAAAACATATTTTAAATGAAGGAGTGAGAGAGGTCCATCCAAAGCAGCAAATTTGGATGAGTTCAGCACATGGAGAAAGAGATCAGAAGACAAAGTATTATATTCACTTAGAGACTTGTAATGGGATCAACACTGTCTTACCATAAGAGTATTTCACCTTCTCTATTGTCTTCCATCATACTTTGTATTGATGAACTGTGAAGAAGATATATCAAGTACTCTAAACTGTTGGTAAGTTGAATGCATACTTGAAAAAAGGAAATAAGACTAAAACAATTCTGGGGAATTCCACCTCAGTGAAATTTCTAGGGGGGCAGTGAAGTTGAGTATGTCAAGATGTCCCTTTCAAGATGGATAAGTTCTCTGTATCCTCTCCAGCATCTCGAAGAGACACAATGCACAATGAACCTTTGGGGATTTAGAAGGTGGCATAGTCCTCGTCAAGTTTCGTGACTCCAGCTTATTTACTAAGCGGCCCCTAAATACTGCAGGTTTCTAGTTCATCCCAGAACAGAGAAGATATTGCTATCTGACTGAGAAGGATAGGCAGGTAAAAGTGAATGTCCTGCAAGCCTAAGAAGGACCTGAGTTCAATCCCCAAAACCCATATAAAAGTGCAAGGAAAGAACTAACTTCACAAAGTTGTTCCCTGATCTCCACAGGTGTGCTGTGGCACCATCATACCACACACACACACACACACACACACACACACACACACACACATACACACACACACAGAGTTTTATATCAGGTACAGGTGATCAAGTAGGACTCTCTGCTACTGGAAAATGTGGTCCATAGATCCAATGATGATTGAAGTGTCTGTGACAGGTACAATAATCCAGGGCACATCCTGAGGATATTAGCACAAAGCCCTACCAACTTCTGCGAATAACTCTCCTTTGGAGATACTCGTTTGGTACAGACTGAACACTTACCCTTGACTCATCAAGTTGCTTTATGACCTGCACTGCCTATCATAAACTGTGTTTTGTCTGATCCACCAAGACATAAAGTCACCCATACCTTCACACCATCGTCCATTACAAGTGTTGAATACAAGATCAGGCTCAAGCAGATCTCAAGGATGCATGTAAGTCACATGGAGAAGTGGGCAAAAGTTACTCTTCCTATAAATAACTTCTCTCTGTCAGTCCAAATTTATGGCCTTATAGGGAGTTTCCTAAAACATGTTGGTTTATGAATAGAAATAGGAGGTTCTGCATGATAAAAATGGACCAATGGAAAATGAATAAATGTGGCAATAGCCCCCTTTCTGAGTTAAGGATGGTAGTGAAGAAAAATGCTTCCAGTCAATAGAGTTTCAAACAGTGTGCCTGTTGATTCATTTTGTTGGGAATGTGGAAAGGGCAGATGAAGTTACAAATAAATTCATGACTGGAGCCTATGTCTTATCTGAGTAGAGACTCAGAAAAAGCATAGTTGCAAAAGTAGTGATTAAGAAAGTCTGAGAGAAATCTACGTAGGCCTTTTTGAATAAGCAAAAAGCATGAAGCTATTTGTGCCTCACATGAATATTCACTAAAACCTAACCTCAGCAGAAGACAATTGTTATTAAGAAAATGACTTTGGATGACCTGTTCTGTGGGTAACAGCCTGTTTCTTTTCCCAGCCACCTCTGTCAACACTTAGTGGGATCCTGAGTAGAAATGACAGGGAAAGAGGTTATTTATTCACTCAGCAACGTGGACTCGCATTCTCCAATGTTGACGTGGATACAATGCTGCAGAGTGCCCAGTCTTTTAGCAACAGACACCGAGATGAAGTCCCCAGCATGACACTGTTCTCTAGGAACAATCAGGTAAGATGAATACATCGAACTCACTTCAGTCATGCAACACAAAGTGTTTTACTCTTACTAGACACTTACTTTGAGTATTTTCCTTTCCTTCACTCAGTTCTTCTGCCACAACTGTCACCTGTGGACTAACAGAATGCCTTATCCATGGTCAGGGAATGAGTGGTGTAATAAGCTTGCTCCTGATCAAGAAACTCATTTCACTAGAAGTTAAGTGTAGCAATGGGCCTACTGTCATGAGATTCAGTGATTTTCTCCATTATCCTGAAACAGTGGCTTGACCGAATAGTGGAAGGGTCTTTCAAAAAGACTTAGCTACAGCCTCCGCTGGGTGGTAGTACTTTGCAGTGCTAAGACGCTTGCCAGGGAGGATGCAAACCCTCTCATTCATCATCCAGTACACAGGACTGGATCTCTCATGGTCACAATTCATGGATCTCAGAATTAAGGACTGGAAGTGGGAGTGAGTGGCACGACTTATTATCAGCTCTAGTGTCTCAGTTTGTCTCTGCCCCTGTCATCTTCTGCTTTGTTACTCTAAGGTTTCATTCTAAAGTAAAGGATACTTCCACTAGAAGATCCATTGGCAATTCCATTCAAGACTACAGTCTCCTACTCTGAGCTCTTCAAGCTTCAGTTAAAAGTCAATCAAGAGAGTCATTGTACATGACAAGAGCGATTGACCCTGGGACTGGGTAGATGGTTTAATAGGAGATGAGCCTAAAAGACCTGAGTTCAGATCCCTAATATCCACATAAAAGCTGGGTACCATGGCACAGATTTCTAATCCCAATCTTGGGTGGGTGGAAACGAGGATCCCAGGGGCTTGCTAACTAGCTAGACCAGCTGAAATGACAAGGGTGAGAAAATCTTTCTAAAAATTATTTGGAAAGTGAGAGAGGAAAACATCTTACATCAAGATCTGGCTACCACACAGGCATGATCAGGCACTTGCATACTGCATACGTCACACACAAAATGGAGAGACTGGGGGGGGGGAGAGAGAACCCTGATTACCAAGGATAAATTAGAATGGAAGATATCTGGAATATAGGAGTTCTCTTAGGGAGTCTTTTAATATTCTATACATCACGATAAAAGTTAGTGAGCAAAATTGTACCAGCTCAATTCATGATTATGCTATGCTTATTCATATTGATCTTTGTTTTATTCCCTCTCTTATCATCTAAAAAAGATGTGTTAGCAATAGTAGAATTTAAGTTACAGAATGTCAAGAGAAGACATTTTAAAATTTCCCATGAAATATAAGAGCATCCCATAATCTCATAAATAAATAGTGTATGTACTAAATTACTGTAATATTATACAACTAGCTGTTTTTTCAGAATGTCAACAAAGAAGGATTGAGGATAAAACTGAGAAGCTCTTTAAATGGAGGAGGATGTCATTTATTTTTCTTATTTCATAAGCTCTCAAGAAGGAAGAGTACAAACTTAAATTCTTTCTATTACAGAAAACCTGAAAACTTATTCCAAGGAAATGATTTTTAGGTTAAACCTGAATGCTATTATAGGAGTATATTTATAAGGGTCAAATGCTAGAAACAATATAAAAATAGACATTAAATTTGATAGAAATTGTAAAGTTCTAGCAAAACTGGAGTTCTAAAAAATTGGAGATTGTACAAGACATAGGAAATGTAAAGTGCTTACAGAAGAAGATAAATCAAATATGTCGTCTTTCTTTCATCTTAAAATAAGAAAGGGAAGCAGGAATAATCTTTACCATCTTATTTTTGAGTGTTACCTGTCCACTTACTGTGTAAATTTGACAGATTATCCAAGACTAACTTCCTTAACTTTCCACGTCTAATAATTGTTAGAATTACATTGAAGAATCAAGGAGTTAGCATACAGAAAAATTATAAGCATGAAAATTATAGTTCCCCTTTCTATGCCTCTATTATTAAAAATACAGAGTACAAAATAATACATGCACTGTTATAACTGAGTAGAATATTGTACTTGTTAATAGTCTAACTACTGATCTTTATTAATTCTTGCCATTTGGCCTTTTGTAATGGTGTAAAGGAAGAAGCACAGACTATAAAAAGGAAATTTAGCAGTGCAGAAAAACTAAATCTAATCTAAAAACCTAAATTTCTGTAGAACAGAAAAGGTCAAATCAGTGTGGCAGAATGTACAAAGAACTGTGCCACTATTGACACCAAAGTCAACCCTAAAATTCATATTGTGGGAGACCCTTCTTGTTGGAAACCAGATCTTTGCAAGTAACATCCACAACTCAGCTGCTTCAGGACAGTGAGGTGGTTTGGCAAGGAAAGAATCATAAAGACCATTTCCAGAGGAGGTCACAAGCCAGGTAGAAGGCAGCTGGCAGGAGAGGTAAGCTAACAAGGAGGTAACAAACGGTGGCCTTACAGGCAGAGTGTTAGCAGAGGAAATAAACTTACTAACAAGGGAAGGTCCACAGCGGTCAAAGGTCCTTGTCTGTGCTGGTATCATTTGTTTTTTTCTGTGGTGCCTCCTGTGGTCCTCTCCACTGTAAGGTCAAGTGTTGCCAAACTGGACAGGAAACTCATCTTGGGTTCAGTGGTGGTAGACTAAACAAGCAATGCCTCAGTCTTTCACTTAACCTTTCCACAGTGACCACTGGAAGATCCAGAGGAGCCAGCAGGACCAAGAACACGTTGTCCTGGCCATGTACATTTTTCTCACGGCTTGTGGGGAGGGAGGCATAGGCATTGGGCTCCTTTGCTGGCTTTTGATTCTTTGTGACCAGCTATCCAAAGAACGGCTGGCTTAGCCCAAGATGAGGAAGCAGGCTCTCTTTACAGATAATACTGGCCTCAGTTCCCAGGCTCCTTTGGTAAATGCTTGTAGTCCTCTTTCTTCCATCACTCCCTTGGCTTGGCTAGAGCCTTGTGAGCAGAAAGGACTGTGAGATAACTGAGAACAGATGAAGTCATAAAGGCGAGGCCTTCATGGTGAGATTAGAGCTCCTAGAGGAAGAGTCGCCAGGGAGATTCCAGCTCACTCTCACCCGGTCATTGACATCTTGGCCATGTCTTGTGAACCCACAAGGAGAAGTTGGTCCTCTGTAAGCCAGGAAGAACTATCTATGACTTTTGACTTCTCATTTAGCAGGGTGCAGAGACAAATCCGCATGATTTCAGTAATCAGAAGGCTGAGGTGTGAAAATCACGATTGTGACTCGAACTACACTGGATTCTATCTCAATAAACAGCCCAAAACTAAACTACACTAGGCTAAACTAAACTAAACTAAACTAAACTAAACTAAACTAAACTAAACTAAACTAAACACAACACTAAAATAAGCTAAAAGTGACAGCAAGAACAGACTTTTCTTTCTAGCCTCCAGAAAATAAGTGTGGTATAAACCACCCAAGTCAATGGTATTTTACACCAGTGACTCAAGCTAGGGGTACTCGGCACAAGATTATAGATTTTTATATTCTACCTAGAGATGAGAATAGTGCAAGAAAAAAATGATTCTCTAAAACCTAATTAAAAAGGAAGTCCAATCTTAGTTTTAGGATCAATAATGTTCAAAAAAGGTAGAAGAAATGAATTATATTAAATTGTCCTTAGCATGAAATAAATTTCAGGCTTGACTTGTGTCTTTCGCCTCCAGGCTTTGTATCCTACTGCCTACAAATATCTCCATTTGTGTTGTCCATAGGCATCTTCAATTAAATATCTACAAATAACTTTTACTTTTACCTCTCAAAATATGCTTTCCATCCGATTTCTTTCATTTTATTTACTTATTTGTTAGTTCTTAATTTTTAGAACTGGCCTCACCATATATCAGTTAAGGAGGCTTGCCTCAGCCTTCCGAATACCAGTGTTACAGGCATGTACCACACTATACCTAGTGCCTCTAACTTGTGAAACAGTATCACTCACTATTTGGTCAGTTTAAGAGCCTAAGAATTATCTTGATGTACTCTGTCACATACCTAGTCTCTATCACAATGCACCCAACAGACATGCTGTTAGCAATCCTTGGAAACTGAATCCTGCAAATAAAGTGTACCTTTTATTTTGACACAATTTTGTCTACTACCACACGAATGCAGGTCACCAACATCACTTACAAGGACTAATGTAGTCACTACAACCTTGTTCCATGCTTCTATATTGTAACTTTCCTTTTCCAGCCAAGTCCATTGCTTTGGGGAGATGATTTAAAATTTTAAATATGAAGCATAAGCAGAAATTTCATAAAACAGAAATAGACATTTAAATGTATATTCAAGTATCCTCTAAACCAGGAAATAAAGCAACATTAGGACCTCTTCTCCTGTGGAAACCACTATACTGACTTTTATGTGAAAAATTATTTTTAATGATTTTTATTTATTTATTTATTTGAGAATGTATGGGAAGACAGAGCATACATGCCATGGTGCATAGGTGGAGATCAGAGGATGATTTTAGAAAGTCTCTTCTCTCTCCTTCTACCATGTGTACTTCCAGGGATTGAACTCAGGCTGCCAGTTTTAGGAGCAGGCTCCACTGCTGCCAAGCTATTTTGCAATCCCATATGAAAATTTATTTGTTTGCTCCTCCCTTTACCGCACCCCTCTCCACCGGTCGGGACCCGCGCGCGGTCCAGCCGGGCCTCACCCCGCGACCTAGGTAAGCCCCGCCCGCGCCGCCCACCAGAACCCCAGGTCAGCCCGAAGGGACCCGGCTCCGACTCCCACCATCCAGCCGGAGCCTGCGCGCAGGGCCGAGGGATGAGGAGGACCTCCCCCTGCGCCCGGGCCCCGCCCCAGCTGCCCTCGGGTTAAATAGCTCCACGCAGACGCCCCCATCCTCCCTTTCCCCACCCCGCTCCCCTGGTCAGGACGCGCGCCCGGTCCAGCCGGGCCTCACCCGCGACCTCCGTAAGCTCCACCCGCGGCCGCCCACCGGAACCCCAGGCCAAATAATTCAGTTTAGTGAAATTGAAAGATCTTAAGAGTTAAAACGACAATGCCAAAGTCAAAGTGCAAATCCATGAGAAGCAACACTCAAGTAAACAAATTTCCCACTGAAGAAATTAATCCCATAATGTTAGACTCCAACCAGAACAAACCCGCGGAAAAAGGCCAAGAAAGCCTGACCGAGTCGTTATAATCATTACCATGTTCAATACTATGAAAGAGGAAATCAGGGAGGAATTATATAATCGAATCAATCGCTTTAAAGAGGAACACAACAGACATTTGGAGGAGCTGAGAAAAACAGTGCAAGAAACAAAAACTGGCATAGAGCAGTTAAAACAGACTCAAGCAGAGTTTAAAACTGAGCTACAAGACAAGTTATCTTCAACCCAGAACTCTACAGAGAGTCTTATCAACAGAACTAACGAAGCAGAAAACAGAATTTCAGACCTTGAAGATAAAGTGGGAGTACTAACCAGTTCAATGGAAGAGGTTGTTAAAGCCAAAAAGATACTTGAGAGAAATATCCAAGAGATATGGGACACCCTGAAGAAGCCTAACATACGTATTCATGGAATACCAGAGCAAGAATCTCAAAATACCACCCCTGAGGAAATTTTTCAAACGATCATCAAGGAAAACTTTCCTCATATAAAAAAAGAGGCCCATCCATATACAAGAGGCATTCCGCACCCCAAACAGATACGACCAAAACAGAAGTACGCCATGGGAAATAATATTTAAAATACTCCACATTCAGGATAAAGAACTGGTGCTGAGAGCTTCAAGGGAGAAAAAACAAGTCACTTTTAAAGGCAAACCTATTAAAATAACAAATGACTTCTCAGTCGAAACAGTAAAAGCAAGAAGAGCTTGGAGAGACATACTTCAAGTATTGAATGAGCAAAAATGTCAACCTAGGCTGATTTACCCTGCAAAACTATCAGTCATGATCGAGGGAGAAAGAAAAACTTTCCAGCACAAAGACAACTTGAAGGGATACATGTCTACCAAACCAGGCCTTCCAAAAATGCTAGAAATGATACTCAAGCATGAAGAAAAAAACAGGCATATCTAGGAGAACAGAAGGCAAATATAACACCATTAAAAGCGAAGCAATATACTTATAAAAACTACTAAACATAATAAATGTCTGGAATTAAAAATAGTTTCTCCATTATAACACTAAATGTTAATGGAATTAATTCACCAATCAAGAGACACAGATTACAAACTTGGATTAAAAATCACAATCCATCAATCTGCTGCCTGCAGGAAACCCATCTCACCACAAAAGATAGGCACACTCTAAAAATAAAAGGCTGGTCAACAATTCTACAAGCAAATGGAAGCAGAAAACAGACAGGGGTAGCCATCATGCTATCAGACAAAGTGGACTTCAAACCAAAGAAAATTATAAGAGACACGGATGGATACTACATTTTAGTCACAGGTACAATTCACCAGGAAGACTTCACAATACTGAACATATATGCACCCAATACGGGCCCCTCTACATTCATTAAGAAAACCCTACAGCGTCTAAAGCAAGAAATCAACCCCCAAACGATAATTCTTGGGGACTTCAACACCGCCCTCTCAACATGGGATAGATCAACAGGTCAAAAGCTTAACAGAGACACTTTGGAACTTAATCAAACCCTGAAAGAAATGAACCTTACAGATCTCTATCGAACTTTTCACCCACGTACCAAAGAATACACATTTTTCTCAGCAGCACATGGAACTTTCTCCAAAATAGGTCACATATTGGGCCACAAAACGAATCGACACATATACAAAAAGTTGAAATTCTAACCTGAACCCTATCAGACCATCACGGCTTAAAGCTGGACATCCACAACACATCAAACAAGAGAAAATACACTAACTCCTGGAAACTTAACAATATGTTGGTGAATGAGAACTGGATTCAGGAAGAAATTAAAAAGGAAATTCAAGATTTCCTGAAAGTGAACGATAACAAAAATACAACTTACCAAAATCTCTGGGACACAATGAAAGCTGTTCTAAGAGGTAAGTTCATAGCTCTTAATGCCTACATCAAAAAAATGGAAACATCAGAAATAAACAACTTAACAATGCAGCTTAAAGCTTTAGAGAAACTAGAGCAATCTGATCCCAAAAGTAGTAGAAGAGAGGAGATTAGCAAAATAAGGGGAGAAATATCTGAAATTGAGATTAAGAAAACGATAGAAAAAATCAACCAGTCAAAAAGCTGGTTCTTTGAAAAAATCAATAAGATTGATACACCCCCTAGCTAAATTAACCAAAAGCAGGAAAGAGAAAACCCAAATTAACAAAATCAGAAATGAACATGGAGTTATCACTACTGATAACCCAAGAAATCCAGAGAATTATAACATCATATTTCAAAAACTTATACTCTGTGAAGTTTGACAACACAAAAGAGATGGATGAATTTCTAAGTAAACACAACTTACCTAAATTGAATCAGGAAGTTGTGAATTATTTAAATAGTCCTATAACATATAAGGAAATTGAAGAAGTAATCTTGAATATTCCCACCAAAAAATGTCCTGGACCAGATGGATTCAGCACAGAGTTCTACCAGACATTTAAGGAGTTAATAATACCAATACTCCTTAAACTGTTCCATCAAATAGCAAAGGAAGGAACACTACCAAATTCTTTCTATGAAGCTAATATCGTTTTAATCCCAAAACCTAATAAAGACTCACTTAAAAAAGAAAACTATAGGCCGATCTCTCTGATGAACACAGACACAAAGATTCTCAACAAAGTTTTAGCAAATCAGATTCAAAAACATATTAAAAAGATTATTCACGGGGACCAAGTAGGCTTCATCCCCGGCACACAAGGTTGGTTCAACATATGCAAATCAATAAATGTAATTCATCATGTAAACCAGTCCAAAGTCCAAGACCACATGATACTCTCCATAGATGCAGAAAAAGCTTTTGACAAGATCCAACAGCCTTTTATGATCAAAACGCTAGAGACAGTAGGAATGGAAGGAACCTTTATCAATATAATAAAAGCTGTATACAACAAGCCCACAGCAAGGATTATGCTCAATGGGGAAAAACTGGAAGCATTCCCACTTTGATCAGGAACTAGACAAGGCTGTCCACTCTCACCACTTCTATTCAATATTGTACTTGAAGTCTTAGCCGAAGCCATAAGACAAGAAAGGGACATAAGAGGGATTCAAATCGGCAAGGAAGAAGTCAAGCTATCCCTATTTGCAGATGACATGATCTTATACCTGAGTGATCTCCAAAACTCCACCAGGAAGCTCCTGGAACTAATTGAGAAGTTCAGCAGGGTGGCAGGACACAAAATAAATGTGCAAAAATCAGAGGCCTTCCTATATGCCCAGAATGAAAGAAGTGAAAAAGCCTTGAGAGAAACCATCCCATTCACTATAGCCACTAAAAAAATGAAATACCTTGGTATAAACCTAACCAAGGAGGTAAAAGACCTTTACAATGAAAACTTTAAAACCCTAAAGAAAGAAATTGCAGAAGACACAGGAAGGTGGAAAGACCTCCCATGTTCCTGGATTGGCAGAATCAACATTGTAAAAATGACCATCCTACTAAAGGCAATATACAGATTCAATGCTATACCAATCAAAATCCCAAAGCAATTCTTCAAAGAAGTTGACCAAACAATCTCAAAATTCATATGGAGGCACAAAAGACCCAGGAAAGACAATACTGAGTACAAAAACACTGCTGGAGGTATTACCATACTGAACCTTAGTCTATGTTACAAATCCATAGTTATAAAAACAGCCTGGTACTGGCTCCAAAATAGACACACGGATCAATGGATAAGGATTGAAGACCCAGATATAAGCCCACAAAATTACAGCCATTTGGTCTTTGACAAAAGGGCCCAAAGAATCCAATGGAAAAAGAAGAGCATCTTCAACAAATGGTACTGGCAAAACTGGATCTCCACATGCAGAAGATTAAAGCTGGACCCATACTTGTCACCATGTACAAGACTTAAATTCCAAATGGATCAAGGACCTTGATGTCAGGCCAGAGACTATAAAAACCATAGTTGAAAGGATAGGGAACTCCCTCGAGCTGATTGGGCTAGACCAACAGTTCCTAAACAGACATCCAATGGCACAGTCACTGCTACCAACTCTCAACAGTTGGGATCTTGTGAAATTAAAGAGCTTCTGTTCAGATAAAGAGATTGTAACACGAGCTCAAAGGCAACCCACAGAATGGGAGAAAATCTTCACTAACCACATATCTGATAGAGCTCTACTGTCCAGAGTGCACAAAGAACTTAGAAAACTAAACACTAAGGAAACCAATGGCCCAATTAAAAAATGGGCCCTGGAACTTAAAAGAAATTTTACCAGGGATGAAATTAAAATGTCTAACAAATATCTTTAAAAATGCTCCACTTCTTTAGCCATCAGGGAAATGCAAATCAAAACTTCCCTGAGATATCATCTTACCCCGGTCAGGATGGCAAAAATCCACGATACAAACAACGACAAATGCTGGAGAGGCTGTGGAGAGAGGGGAACTCTGCTGCATTGCTGGTGGGAATGCAGGCTCTTACAGCCACTCTGGCGAGCCGTCTGGATGTTCTTAAAGAAATTAAAGATTGAAATGCCATATGACCCTGCTATCCCACTTTTGGGAATAACCCCCCATGCAGCAGAGGTTCGCCTCGATAGCACAAGCTCGACCATGTTCATAGCAGCACTGTTTACAATAGCAAAGTCATGGAATCAACCCAAATGTCCAACAGTTGACGAGTGGATAAGGAAACAGTGGTACATCTATACAATGGAGTACTACTCAGCCATCAAAAATGATGAATTACTGGAATTTGCTGGGAAATGGATGTCATTAGAAACAATTATATTAAGTGAAATATCCCAGACCCAGAAAATTAAGCGCCGTATGTACTCCCTAATAGGTGGCTCCTAGTACCAAACTCACCCAGCCCACATTGAGACACTCAAGGGTAAACCTATGTAATACGGTAATTGCAAGGATTGTGAACAGGAGGGATGGGGTTGGAGGGTCACACCAGACACAAGGAGAGAGGGGACCATGTTACAGCAGAGAAAATCGACCTCCAAGGAATGCAAGTAAGTAATGTGACACCTGGTTAAGTTCACAGACATTCGTTCCTGTACAACTGAGGGGGTATGATCTCACCAGAAGGGGAGGGCATATAGTCTGGCAGATAAAAAGAGATCATTTTGCAAATGGGTGACTGATCCCTCCCTCACCAAGGTTTCCTGCTTTTATTACATCTACCCTTCAATGTGCTATTATAACAAGACTCCAGTTTAACAGTTTTTTGTCTCTGACCAGGGGGTGACATACAGTGCCCATCAGGATGGAGTGAAGGGCATTGCAAGAGCAGCAAAACTGCAAAAGAAAATCGACAAACCACAATCCAGAACTTCAGAGACTCTATATCATCCACATAGAACTAAGCCAGCCTAATCTCCCTCCTTCCTGAAGCTCAGGGACATTTGTGGAAGAGGGGGCGGTAAGATTGTAAGAGCAAAAGGATGGGGGGAGCAATGCTTTGAAGAGTCTCCACACTAGATAGGGCTGAAGCAATCATAATAGGACTTCGCATGCCCTGTGCCGTGTCCGTCACACTATTGACCTCACAAAGTCTAACATCGGCTAAAGGCACCAAGATCCTTGGAGGCAAGGGATTGATGGCCACAGTAGTGTTCCTATGCTTAAGGGGAACATGAGAAAGGGTTCAGGGAAATGCCACTGGGTCCTTTTACGTCATCGGAAAGGAGAACCAAGAGGAGAGTTAGGCATACACAATAAAGGACTCTCTGGGAATTGGGGGGGAGGCACTGGGAGATGGGGTGAGAGGGAAGGGGAGCAGGGGGTTTGGGGGGAGGAGGAGGGGGGTGGGAACTGGTCTACCTATTAAGTTTGTATGAGCGGAAATAATAATAAAAATGTTAAAAAAAAAGAAATTAAAGATTGAAATGCCATATGACCCTGTGATTCCACTTTTGGGTATAACCCCCCATACAGCAGAGGTTCATCTCGATAGCACAAGCACGACCATGTTCATAGCAGCACTGTTTACAATAGCAAAGACATGGAATCAACCCAAATGTCCAACAGTTGACGAGTGGATAAGGAAAGTGTGGTACATCTGTACAATGGAGTACTACTCAGCCATCAAAAATGATGAATTACTGGAATTTGCCAGGAAATGGATGTCATTAGAAACAATTATATTAAGTGAAGTATCCCAGACCCAGAAAATTAAGCGCCGTATGTAATCCCTAATAGGTGGCTCCTAATACCAAACCCACCCAGCCCATCTTGAGACACTCATAGGTAAATCTACGTATTACCTACAGTAATTGCAAGGATTATGAACAGGAGGGATGGGGTTGGAGGGCCACACCAGAAACAAGGAGAGAAGTGACCATGTTACATTAGAGAAAATAGGCCTCCATCAAGGACTGCAAGAAAGTAATGTGACACCTAGTTAAGTTCACAATTCATTTCTGATCATTTACAACTAAGGGGGTATGAACTCACCAGAAGGGGAGGGCATATAGTCTGGCAGATTAAAAAGTAACCATTTTGCAAATGGGTGATTGACCCCTCCCATTGCCTAACGCCATATGACCCTGCGATTCCACTTTTGGGTATAAGTATTACATCTACCCTTGAATGTGCTCTTATAATAAGTCTCCAGTTTAACAGCTTTCTGTCTCTGGCCAGGGGGTGACATACAGTGCCCATCACGATGGAGTGAAGGGCATTACAGGAGCAACAAAACTGCAAAAGAAAATCAACGAACCACTATCCAGAACTTCAGAGACTCTATATCAACCACCTAGAACTGGGCCAGACTAATCTCTCCCCATCCTGAAGCTCAGGGACATTTGCGGAAAAGGGGGCGGTAAGAGTGTAAGAGCAAAAGGATAGGAGGAGCAATGATTTGCAAGATTCTCCACACAAGTTAGGGTGGAAGCAATCATAATTGGACATTGCGTGCCCGGCGCAATGTCCAACACACTATTGACCTCACAAAGTCTAGCATCTGCTAAAGACACCAAGATCCTTGGAGGCAAGGGATTGACAGCCACAGTAGTGTTCCTATGCTTAAGGGGAACACAGGAAAGGGTTCAGGGAAATGCCACTGGGTCCTTGTACGTCATCGGAGAGGAGGGCCCAGAGGAGAGTCAGGCATGCACAAGAAAGGACTTTGGGAATCCGGGCAGGAGGCACGGGGGGGATGGGATGGGAGGGGTGAGGGGAGGGGGAGCAGGGGGTTCGGGGGGAGGAGGAGGGAGGGAGGGAACTGGTGTACCTATTAAGTTTGTATGAGCTGAAATAATAATAAAAATGTATTATATAAAAAATAAATAAAATGCTATTTGAAAGACAAAAAAAACAAAGAAAAGATGTGCCAAATTCACAAAAAAAAAAAGAAAATTTATTTGTTTGATTTCAGTCTTAGTTTCCTTTCCTGCTTCTGTGATAAAATGCCCCCACAAAAGCAATTTAATGGAGAAAAGATTTGCTTTGGCTCATGGGTCACACATACAGTCCATCATGTGGGGAAGTCATGGTGGCAGGAACTTGAAGCAGCTGGTCATAGATCATCCATAGTCAAGGAAACAAGAGCAATGAATGAACACTAATGCTGAGCTTGCTTTCTCCATCCTATACGACCTAAGAAATAAGTCCATCCACAATTAAGAGGGGTCTTCCCACATTAATTAGTGCAATCAAGATAACCTATCACTGGGCTTTCCCAGAAGCTAACCTTAACCTAGATAATCCTTTATAGGTATGCCTCAAGGTGTCAAATTGATAATAATAGTCACTTAAATATGTATACCTAATTAGTACAGCTTTTGCCTAGTCTTTGATTAACTTCAAACTTAATTTTTGTATTAATGAGAAAGATAAGTTTACTGTTACTTTTCTAGCATTTAATACAAGGAAAAGAGTGGATGTTTTGGACATACCCCCTACCTGCCACAATTCATATACTGAAACTTTACACAGTCATATTCAAACATGAGACCTTTGGGAGATAATTAGGTTAAACAAGGTTATGGAATTAAAGCTCTTAAAAAAGAATCACTCCCTATTCCGCTCTTCTCTCTCTCTCTCTCTCTCTCTCTCTCTCTCTCTCTCTCTCTCTCTCTCTCTTCTCTCTATCTCCTCTCTTTTTTGTTCTACCATAAAACCCTTCCATGTGAGTATGAAGATGCCTACAAGTCTGGAAGCAGATCAACACCTTAAGCCTGGATTTTCTCTGTCTCTAGACTTATGAGAAATAAATACTGTTCCAGTCACCCAGTCCATGGCAATTTTGTTATAGCAGCCCAAAATGACTTAGACAGTGAGAAAGGGAAAGAAGGCAGGAAGCAACAGAAATAGTCATTAATTAAACTTGCTTTTGGAGAATTGTAACTGGATTTAGTCTGCTATGTTCACTTTTAGGTAAATGCTAAGTGAAAAGGAAAAATACAGGGTTTTTTTTTGTCTTGCTTTTGCCTGAATAATCAAAAACGTTAGATACCATGAAAGCTACACAAATCGAATTGCTATACTGCTCATCCACAAGTTCAGAGCAAGTGGTTATAAAGCAGCCTATTGCTTTTCCAAAGGCATAAAATAATTTAAGACAGAACAGACAAGAAATTTCTCTGGAAGGTGTCATCGGTGGGCTCTGAATACTTAATTCTCCTCCCCTTAAGGATTAGATAGATAGATAGATAGATAGATAGATAGATAGATAGATGATAGACAGACAGACATATAGATAGATAGACAGACAGACAGACAGACAGACAGACAGACAGACAGATAGATAGATAGATAGATAGATAGATAGATAGATGATAGACAGACAGACATATAGATAGATAGATAGACAGACAGACAGACAGACAGACAGACAGATAGATAGATAGATAGATAGATAGATAGATAGATAGATAGATAGATAGAAAGGCAAAGAAACACCATAATCCTTTCACAATCACTTTTCTACAGCAGGCTTAAGATGTGAGGGGACAGTCATAACTTCCAAACAACTATTTTTTTATTTATTCAATCGTGCGTGTGTACGTGTGTGTATGCGTGTGTGTGTGTGTGTGTGTGTGTGTGTGTGTGTATGTAGAACCACGGGCGAATTTGGGAACCACCATGGAAGCCTCCACGTCCTCCTTGTTTACTCTGCCCCGGGATTCACAAGCTCCGCCCTACCAGGACCAGAAACGCAGGCCGCCCCCGCTTCTGCCCGGCGTCTATACATGGGGTCTAGGATCCGAACTCAGGACCTTCTGCCTGCAAGGCAGAGGCTTAACCCCTGAGCTACCTTTCCAGCCCCCCAAACAACTATTTTTATATTGTTCCTATTCTGTTCATAAGTATTATTAGTGTAGAGTCTTATTATTTATAGAACTAAACAGCAGAGGAAGGGTGGCTATTCTAATTAAATGAAGAAGGCTATCTTAATTAAATTCTAAAATATACAATTTACATTTCTCCAACAATACTTTTAAAATAAATGTAAAAAGAAAATGTCCTCAAGTATTACTCCTGCTTTTTATTTATGCACCCACATTCATAGAGGGGAGTAGGAAGGGATCTATGTGTTTTCATCTGTCCTTTCATTCCCAAGAGGACAAAGGAATAGTTCCCACCCAAATTAGACTTCTCTGTGATCACATCTCCACTCCATTTCTCATTCTAGGTCCTTCAGATCTTGTTCAGATAAACCTTAGTTCTGCACGCATTGATAAACTTATTCCAAGAAGCTTAGAGCTTGCCCATCCCATCCACTTTCTGAAACTCAGACCGCATGCACTATACATCTAGAAGTGGTTGTGATAGCCTGGGGAAATGGTTCAGTGGATAACATGTTTCCTTCATTCATGGCTGCCACGGCATGTACCTGTAATTCTGGGGAGACAGAGACAGGAGGATCACTGGGGCTTACTGGCCAGTCACCAGCCAGACAGGTGAGCTCCAGGTTTAGTGAGAGACCATGTCTCAAAAATAGGTGAAAAGAGATTGTGGAAGACACCCAACAGCAACTTCCTACATATGCACATGCACTTGCTCACACACAGGGAGAATTGACTTTGAGAAGCAATAATTGTAACTATCACAGGAGGACGGATAACTATGGCTTCATAATAGCACAAAAAGGAGAAATTAGCTCTGTGTACTTAGTCCCTGAGAGTCCCTGAGTGGCCAGGGAGGAAAGTGGATATTCTCAGTCCTATGTGAAAGCATCATAGGCTAATCTCTATCATCCCATAATTTATCAGACTGGCTATTATGGTTTAAACCTGAAATGCTCCCAATTTATTTCAAAGGCTTGTTTCTCAGCTGGCAGTACTACTTAGCATCTAGCTGGTAGTACAATGCAGGTTGGCAAAAGCCTGGAATATTGAGTACTTGTCTCCCAATCCTTATCGTTCTCTCTGTTCTTTTGGCCCAGAGTGATATAAATGGTTTTCACCACACAGTTCTACCATGAAGCCCTCCCTGCCATGGTGGGCAAAACTTTTTCCCTTAAGTCGTTTCTTTCAGGTATTATGGTCTCAGCAATATAAAAACCTACTTATATTTTGGCCCAATAGCATTAAGAAGAATGTTCTTTCTCTAGTAGCAGAAATTCTACCTCTTCCTTCAAAGCAGTATGCCAAAGTGCATGCTAAGTTAAAGCACCTGAAGTCAGAATTTTAGAACACTGCTACAATAGGACTTCTTTCTCTGACAAACGATTCTGTCCTTTTAAAACTGCTGAATTGAATAAGGAGCATAAAACTATACTTCATTTTTCTCCATTCTATACGTACTATTCTCCACCTACTTCTGTAGATCCTTGTATACTTAATGATCAAAGGCCTCAAGATAAGTTTGTTTTCTCATCTGAGTGCTCGGGTTTCTTTTATGACAGAACTTTCATGATGGACTCTACAGAATCCAATGAAAGCAGAGCCAATGCTCAGCTGAAATACTGAAATGTGGTGATATCAACTGTTGGTAGACATGTTAACTGATTAAAGTCTAGGCCATATAGATTATGAGGGTTTTTGTTTGTTTGCTTGCTTGTTTGTTTTTACCATCACCACTGCTTATAAGTCCTTACATGTAGAAGGTCTCAAATACATGCAACTTTGCTATGTGGAAAAAGCCATCATGGACCCACACATCCAATGATATTGGTTCTATTATTTTATATAACACTGAAGACATGAGAGACAGTCAGTGGATGTGAATCAACCAGGTGTGTCATGAAGCTCCATCCTACCCGGAATCTCATTATGCACGAGGAATGAAGGCAATGGATCAACCGACACTGGAGCAGCTGCTCTCTGGTCAATTCTGAAAGACAGTTTCCATGGACTAACTACATCGTGCAAGCAGAGTGCCCAGAATTCTACCACTTGATCCCTTGTGAAAGCTTCGTGCCAACTCAAGGGCACCCAAGCATGAGGTTATGACTATTAAGGATTGGGATCTTCACAGGATATCATCTTAGCCCTAATTTGTGCTGAACATTTGAACATCTGCCAGCTGTTACAGGAGGGTCATTTGAATTTATATCTCAGCTGTACTTACAGTTTGCGAGGGGATCTGTTCCATTGTCACAGAATGTTATATTAGATTTCCTTTCTAGTTATCTGGGGGGAAAAAGCAGAGAAAGAAAATGGCTAAGAAGTGACTAATGTGGGTAATTACCTTTACAAACCTCTCCAGTACAGTACTTTCTGATTCTTTTTATCGTTTTTCTTTGGGCCCTCTGAGAAACAAATCCCTTGCACGATTTTAACTTATTGAAAATCTATAGACTTCAACCAACCCTTTCTAAAGAGCAAGAGCAGACAAAAGAAGTGCTTAACTTTAATTATACCAAGCTTTTATTGATTTGACTGGCTTAATATCTTAAACCTCAATTAACATCGTAGAACTTATAATCATCATTATTCAGGCTTGGAGAGGTGGAGGAGATCAGAAAAAGAGCAGCTAGCAAGGGTGGGGAGCTCCATAGGGGTACAGATGTGTATTGAGATAGGGGAGTCAATGGTACTTGGTGGCTGTATGTATATGCAGGTATGACTGATCAGGTGGACAAAAAAGCAAATGGAAAGCACTAACAAGAGTTTGCTAAGAGTACTTCTTATCTATGTACCATGGAGGGATGGTCTCTCTCAGAACAATCAAACGTATGAACAATTAAATAAGAACTTTTTAAAAAGCAATAACAAGGAAACTTCTCATGAAGGGGATTGATGAAGGCAGTGAGAAAAATGTAATTTTCAATAAATTGGATTAATTATATAATCATATGGAAAACTAAATCTTATTTCTACCTCACAATATATAAAAATCAAGTTAGATTATTTGGACTATTTCAAATCTAAGTATAAAGGCAAAACAAAAATTCTAGATGCAAGAAATTTTAATACATTTCTTTTAAATAACATTTTAATAGGTAGATTTTAATTATCTTTTCAATAAGTAGATTTCTCAACAAGATATAAAAGGTACTAATCGTGAAAAACAGATTTTGAAAAGCAAAACAAGAAACTGAGCTCGTTAAGAAACAGCATGTGAGTGCTGGGTGTAAGGCTCAGTGTGCAAGAGGACCTGAATTCAAGTTTCTAGAGCCCACATAAAAGACAGATGTATAGCATGGGCACCTGTAATAGTAGTACTCCTACGAGGGGATAGGAGGTGGAGAAAGGAAAATCCCTGGAACTAGTGGACAAGTTAGCCAGGTATATACAGTGGAAATAAAACAAAAAGACTTTGGGTCAAATAAACAAGATAGATGTAAGGGCTGGAACCCAGGGCTTCCTCTGGTTTCCACATATGCACTATGGCATGCACGTATTTGCATTCGCCCATGAATGTACATGGTGCTTACACGCAGAGACATAATATTCAGACAGAAAAGACAAGACACAAATATGAGAAGAATATGTTTATGTATAAAACTTAATAATTAAATACACGGATAATTCCTAAAATCAATAGAGAAATGTGCAAGATATATAGCTCTTATCACCAGAGGTTCTAAGTATATATCTGACAGTAATGCACGTTGCATATATACATTTTCCAAAACATGCATACAAGAGACACTGCTAATAGGCAAACAATGTAAACAACTAAATATCCTTGAAATAAAAAAAGACAACTCAATTGTAACACACTTCAGGAATAGGAAGACAGCAACTCATGTTGCATACACACTAACACAGACATGCTTCATAAATTGGGAGGTCAGGGAGCGATGATGAGGGCAAGAGGCTTATAGGGCCATTTGAAATGCTTCACTACTTGAATGGCATATGGGCATAGAGGTATGCTCATTTTGAACACTAAGATACCTATCTACATGTGCTATTCTGTTTGCATATTGCAGCAAAAATTACTTGAAAAGCTTTATATCTTATAGACATTGGGTCTTAAAAGCCTACAGAACTTTAAAAACTGACACACTAATAATTGTGTGGCAGTTAGTTTTAGGTCTCAACTTGATGGTTGAGAACTGAGCCTTTGGACATACTAATGAAGGATTATTTAATTAAGGTAAAGTTCTGAGCAAGACTGTAGGAAATGATCTATTTGATGTGGGAAGACTCAACCCATAGTGAATGTACCCATTTCTTGGAGAGTTGGATAAGATGGAGGAGAACTAGTTGACAAAGTGTCAGATTGGCAAGCTCAAAGATATGTTTGGGTTTTTGCCCCTTTGTCAGTTGGATATGGTGTAGCCAGTTCCTGTTGCTCTTAATGGTAACTCTTTGCTATGACTACCAATTGTAACTTAGAACTGTCACTTTAGTAAACATCTGTGTTATAGTTGGATACAGGTGTCAGCTTGCTGCTTGAGAGATTGAGCTCTGGGCACATTTGTAGAGAATTGGTAGTTGAGTTAAGCCCAGAGTAAATTTGGCAGGAGATTGTATAGTGGATGGGGAAGGCCCAGCCAATGGTGGGTGGGACTAGTCCCCAGGTAGGTGAATAAAATGGACGGAGTTGCTTGAGAAAAGAGGCATCCTTTGTACATTTGGCCAGACATGCTGATCTGGTAAGTAAGGATTGTCCCTCTCTCAGATGTTATACAGATATGTCATGCAGTTCCCTTGGTCCTTTGATGATGGTACATGCTGTCCTGCTAACTGGACTAAGAACTATAACCAAGAATCGTAAGGGAATAAATCCCTTGTTCCCTTAAGTCATTTGATGGTGATTTTATCTGCAACATGCAAGCTAACTGCTACAATCTGCTTCCATAAATTATTTGGGGTAGGTATTATTTACAGCAATGAAAATATGACTCTAAGACACATAATCTTGAGTGAAAAGGAAAGGGTAGCTTACATGCCTTGATGAGGAGGGAGCTAAAAATGGCTCGTGAGGATCAGTCCGGCCACGCTGTAACTGAATGACACAGAGATACTAAAAGAAGGCTTGTGCCCTCCCCCCACGTTGGCCATCAGGACTGTCAAAACAATGGACCTTGAGAAATTGGAATTTCCCTCAGGAATCTCATGTTGGAAAGAGAGGGAATTTCCTTCAGAAATAGAGAGAGAGAGAGAGAGAGAGAGAGAGAGAGAGAGAGAGAGAGAGAGAGAGAGAGAGAGGAGTTCATAGAGCATTGAAAATTCGCCAGATCTGTTACCACTCAGAAAAGACATTTCACACAGCTTTGACATCTGTCAGACTACTTAGTGGAAGAGCCAGAGCCAGGCGACAATTGGTGAATGTCAGATAGAACAGCATCTATGGAGAAGTGCTTCGTTATGCATTTCTCTTGTCTTCTATTTAAGCTTTACCTTCATGTTTGGACTCCAAAGATGAACTTTGGGACCATATTCCTCTTCTCAATATGGCCATATTGAATAAATTCCTCTTTTCTGCTTTTCACTGTTAATTTGATTTTTTTTTCTTTTGATTGGTTTATTAAGGTGAATGCCTAAACATAGACACAGACTTTTCTGCAGGTCCAGTAAATCCACTTCAGAGTTCTCTCATTGTAACACCAAGATTTAAGAATCTATTCATTAGGCCACAGAGAGCTAATGGAATTCAATGAGATAATGTGATCAGATCCATGTTTGTGGGGGAATTTTTATAATAATAAGTTTCAAAGGGAGAAGAGAAGGTCAGGAAGACTCCACAAGATACCATTAAATTATGAGAAAAATATGGAAGTCTGATATATCGCTCCATGCCCATTCCTGTCTCCTCTTTATCTCTATGTTGGGTAAACAAGTGGAGATCTGAAAACACTGGTCGTGCCTGGAAAGTTTTCATCTTGCCAGCTCAGAAACATCTTCATGGTTGATCGCGTCCAGAAGAGCTGGGCCCTGAAGGAGCTGCTGTCAAATGACTTTTATTCTGACGTGACCTTGGATACAAGCTCTTGTTACGCTCCATGACACATTCATGCATGGAACTTCCCACGAAGTGCGAAGGAAAAAAATGTTATGCTCTCTGACAGAGAAATCCCAGGTCAGAAACTGTACAATAACACAAATCTGCAGACCAAAGTCAATCAACTTTTGGAGGGCACTAACTTCTTTATTTTAGTAATAGAGTCTGATGACTTGAAAATACTAAACACTAACAAGCAAAAAGGAATAGGCTGTATATCTTAGCTTATAAGTAGCTTCTCCAGCCCTCAGGGCACCAAACGTATTCTAGGTTTATGACCACCGTACAAATACACAAGGATCAAGTGAATACACAAAAATCCCTCCACTCCCTGTTTTGGTTCTCTTTCTGAAGGTAGGTTCCTAGGGTTCATATGGTTTATGAGATGTGGGAATATGGGGGAAAAAATCAAGGTAGCAGGCCTGTACAGCTGCTAGTCTGGGAGAGGCCTGTTTGTAAGGTTAACCCTTAATGGACATCTGGAAATTTAGATTTCAGGAGTAATTCCACCCTTAACTGATTGGAGGGACTTAATGTGTTTAGACTTCATGTACAAACAGTATGGATTATATTAATATTAGTCAATGGTGTTCAAAGGAACAACCAAAGTTGGACAAAAGTTGAGGCAAGCCTGTGAGCAAACTTGTGGGAGATTTTTCCAGTAGATGTGGGAAGACTCAGTACATAGTGGGTGAGCAGATAAGACAGAAAATAAGAAAAAGAGAGGTAGAGTGAAAGAGAGAGAGACACACACACAATCACACAGAGACAGAGAGAATCAGATAGACAGAGGCACCAGGAGACAGAGAAGTGACTGATGTGACTTGTCTGCCAAGGAATCTTGAGGATGGGTCAACAGACTTAAGATAGCCAAAGCTGATATGGCAACTTAAGTCCAAACCATCTGGTAGAAGACTTTATCTCATGTGACTGCTCCCTTTGCTGGTTTTGTTTAGCATCCTTTTGCTGTGGAAAAGCAAAGTTGGGACTGTGATTCAGTGTTGGGTCCTGTAGAGCTCTAGTGGATCATCTGACTTGGGGTAGTTTCTGCAAACCAAACACTAGGATGACAGGAACTCCTGTATTATGCCTTATTCCACTGAAGCATATCAAAAGGCATAATAGAAAGGTACATCACATAGTATCTCCAAAGAACATGAATAACAGAGAGTAGCTCAAAATGAACTAGTGATTGTATTGGAAATATGAAGTGGTCCATAAATACTAAGTAATAATTGGGCAAATTACACTTTCCCATTCACTCTGAAGGACATTGCTGCAGATTTTCACAGCAAACAAACTTAATTATGTATGTCCAGCAAGAGCCATTGTGAACCATTTCAATAGCTGTAGAGTCCTTTTAGTGATAAAGATAAGCACAGAGATCCATTATCCAAAGGGAAAAGTGTTTGGGAACTATTGAATGAAATTTCAAGCCTAATAGGTTTTGAAATTAGTTTATTTGAATTATAAGGAAATATTTCATGTAGAATGCTCTCTGGGTTTTGCTTAATAGGCATACTAATTAACTTCTCAAACTCAATAAAAATGTAGGAAATTTACCTATGTGCACTACTTGACAATAAATCATGGTAATTACATATTCACATGGCCAATAATAGTTCCTCTAGCTTGGGCTAATCAGCGAGACTGCCTTAAGATAATTATTCTGTTCTAATAAATCGCTTGTGTAGCATGACTGCTGCTGGTCAGAAGATTCAAGGCTCTGTGATGACAAGGAAGCAGGAGCTTCCCAAGTCTTTGACTCAGTTTCAGCATCCTTACATGTCCATCATGGGTGGAATGAACATCTGTAGTGCACTATAACGGTGATTATTAAAGTGTTGTTTCAATGCCAGTAGATCAACAGCAGTATCTGGAATATTGTAGGAATATAGTTTCTTCCAAATAAGATGATTCAACTTTAAAACTAGCAAAGGACTAGAGTAGACTTCTTAAAAACTTGCTTTCAGAGAGAGAGAGAGAGAAAGAGAGAGAGAGAGAGAGAGAGAGAGAGTTGCCACAGAGTTCATGTGGAGATTAGAGGACAGCTTTCAGAAGTCTGTTCTCTAGTTCTACCATGTAGGCTCTGGGGATTACCAGGTTGGCATGCAGATGTCTTCACTGGCTGAGCCATCTGGACTAATTGGAACTCTCATACTTTTCTGCTATGAATACAAAATGTTGTATCACTGTGGAAGAGGCTATAGTGGTTATTAAAAAGGCAAACATAGGATCACCAAGATGGTTCAGCGAGTAAACTGCTCTTGCCCCAAAAACTTGATGACATCAGTTTGATCTCTTGAATCCACATATTTTACAAAGATATCCTCTGATCTCCATACATGCACACTATGACATAATCCCCCTTACAATAATAGTAATTTTTAGAAAGGTAAGGTAAATATAGAATTACCATGTGTCACAGAAATTTAGCATTTAGGTTTTTACTCAGAAAAACTGAAAACAAAGACTCAAATTTATACTTGTGCACTAATGTTTGTAGAAACAACATTTATAAGGGCAAAAATAGAGAAATACTCAAATGTCAGTTAATAGAAAAATGAGTAAACAGAATGTGAGTTATATATACAATAGAGTATTATTCAGATTTAAAAAGGAAGGGAATTCTGATATATTCTACAATACAGATGAAACTTGAATACAATTTATCAAGAGAAATAATTCAGATGGGAAAGGGCAAATGTTATGATTCCACTACAGACTTACAGAAAATACCTAAATGGATATATTAGATACAGAAGGCTGAATAGAGATTATCAGGAAATTATTGGTTTTTTTTTTTAAAGCGTTTGGCTTTTTTTTTTTAATTTTTAATTATTTATTCAATTGTGCTTGTATGTGTGTGTGTGTGTGTATGTGTGTGTGCGTGTGTGTGTAGAACCACGGACGAATTCCGGAACCACCATGGAGGCCTCCACCTCCTTCTTGTTTACTCTGCCCTGGGATTCACAGGCTCCGCCCTACCAGGACCGGAAACGCAGGCCGCCCCCGCTTCCGCCTGGCGTCTATACGTGGGGTCTAGGATCAGAACTCAGGACCTTCCGCCTGCAAGGCAGAGGCTTAACCCCTGAGCCACTTCTCCAGCCCAGGAAATTATTGTTTTAATGGTACAAATTTGATATTTGAGGCAGTAGAATGTTCTGGAAATCAATAATGGTTATGGTTGCATAACACTGGAAATATACTTATGGTTACTAAATTGTATTCTTTTTTGAGATAGCAAAGAGATGATTTATTGTACATGTGTTATGCATGGCCACATGTGAGAAGAGCACCAGTCCAGAAAGTCACAGATTTGGGGAAAGGGCCAACAGAGAGTGTTTGGGTTGTCAGCAAGGCAAGTCTCTGGGGTAGTCTCAGCAATCAGTTGGTATAGTAACATTCTAAATTCACTGAGTCAAATTATTAACGACATACCATCCAGCAACTTGCTACCAGTCTCTTCTGTCTCTGGCATTCTCTATCTGGTCCTGTATTTTCCATGTGGGTATAAGTTGGTTTGCTTGGATTTCTGCCTTGTTATTCTTCTTTTGGCTTCAGTCTGTGCATTTATTAGTACTTCTACTTCACTCTCATCTTCAAAGAAGATGGTGCTAAATCACATTTTAAAGTGATTTGTAGATATTTATTTTACCATGACAAAAAAATGCATCTTAAATTTTCTGCTATTTAACTCTGTGATCAGAAATGTGTATTTCCAAATGAGGACCACTTAACCAACTATAGTGTTGCTTATCCTTATGTCCATCTTATTTCTTTTTTTGGAAAAGATGACTAAGTACTAAACTGTGACCATGATTGTAATTGATAACATAATCATTTAAAATGCTTACTGGTGACTTGCTGATGAAGATCATCTATACATTCAAGCTATTGCATGGCAGGAAGTGACTCAGCACTAGGGAAAAGCACTTGTATACTGCATTTTTCATCTAATTTTGAGATCAAGTCATTAATAGGACTGAATTAGTTTGTTGGGGGTGCTATATGAACACTATAAGCCGTTAGCAGAGATGTATTCTTTCTGAAAACATTGGGTTTTTCTTGATGAGCTCATTTCTCCAATAACTGCAGCTGCTCTGCTGTCTGCCCTTTCCTTCCTTGTCCAAAACTCTAAAGCTAACAATGTAGATTTGCTCTATTAAGCAAACCAGTCCATTCTCTTTATTTTCCTCTGCCCTAGGATTCAGGCTCCGCTCTACCAGGATGTGGGGTCTAAGGATCCGAACTCAGGATCTTCCGCCTGCAAGGCAGAGGTTTAACCCCTAAGCCACCTCTCCAGCTCCCCATTCACTTTAGTTCAACTTTATTAAAGACCTTGTTTCCTTCACTACAAGCTAGGCCCAAACAATCCACAAGTCTCTCAGCATTAAAATTTCAATATTTTTCAAATGACCCATTAAATTCTACTCAATGATTTTTGTAATCCACAGTCTGAAAATCTTTCAATATTTCCAAATTTTCCAACAGAACCATTCAAAATCCAAAAAAGCCACATAGCCAGATTTATTACTTATACCCCACTCCTGATACCAAATTTTGTTGCAGTGTGTCTGCATATTGCTGATAAATTCATGATCACATGGCTTCTAGGGACAAGAGACTTTATTTTGTCTTATGATTGTCTGGTTACAGTTCATAGTCTAGCTTGGCAGGAGAGTTCATACTGACATTAGGGGGCTAAGGAAACTGGCCACAGCACCAAATCCATAGGACTGGTGAGTGACAGGCAAATCCCATTTGTCAAACCAGCATGTCTAGTCAAGTATACTGAAGAATTGCAACTTCTTTGACTCCCTCTATCTTTATCTACCTGGCCAGAAACTAATCCCACTACCATGGACTAGACCTCCCCACCAATCACACAATCTCCCACAAGCTTTCTCAGGGCTTAACTCAACTACTAATTCCTCATGTCTGTGTCCAGAGATTGAGCCTTGAATTGTCAAGTTGACACCTGTATCTAACTATGACATGTATCTTCCAGCAGAACATTTCCACGCTTGTTGAGAATGTTCTGTGAGTTGATAAGTAAGTAGATAACAAGAGGCAAAAACATAGCTTCCCACTAACAGTCAACCAAAATACTGTCCTTGAATATAAAGACATAGTGTTTCAATAATTAAGTGCTGTTTCATGAATTTACCAGCAATATTGCATTTTACATAATGATCATACTGGTTTCAGTATTTGTAGTAGACACACGTTGTCACGTACGACTCCAATATAAACAAAATTTATTTGGTCCAGGACTCCAATATACCAACAATGGAAAAATCTGCCTCAGCATCACAAGACCAAATTATAGAAGCTGCTTGCAAGCCTATGCATGTCAATCAAATCCCACATTTCCAAAGTGTTCATTGTCTTATCAAGAAAGCCATCTTTAACAAATGATTGGGATTAAAAGCATGTGCTTCAGGCATTCACAGAGACTGATCTCTGGCACTTCTCACCTTTCAGAAATTTAGTGCCCATTCTGCTCCTGTGATTCTTCTGGTTTTCTGCAATGTTTCTTTCTAAATTGCACTTTAGCAGTATCACCCTCTAGGCAGCATCAATAGATTTCTAAGACCAGAAAAGCAGAAGGGCAGATGAACCACTAAGAATAGCTACATTCCCAGGTCAATTAAATCCAGCTTGACATCCTTAGTGCATATGTAATGTGATAATAATAATGATCTACTTCATAGGGATGTTTCAAGGAATAACAAATTAATGATTGTAAAGCACTCTGGAAATAGAAAGGGCTCAATAAAAGCTTGTAATTATTAATGGTAATCATTTGCAACTGACCTAGAAATTACTGTTAAGTTATAGCATGCATCTTGCAATCCATTCTTTTCTTGTAATTTTTTGGGCTTACAGCCCCAAGCTCTGAGTAGATTTTTATGCATCTGTACTGAAATCCTTAGGAGCTTTCAAACTCAGAAGTTCAGAAATAACATATCTTTGATTCTCTTCCTTAGAAACTTTTTTTATTCCTGCCTGTAATTGAAATTGAGATAAATTCCCTCTCCTTTCCATTTCCCTCCCTCCCTCCCTCCCTCCCTCTCTCCTTTCCTCCCTTCCTCCCTTCCTTCCTTCCTTCCTTCCTTCTTTCTTCCTTTCTTCCTTCCTTCTCTCTTTCCTTCTTTCCTTCTTTCCCTCCTTCCTTCCTTTCCTTAATTGTTATTGATTATTGTAAGCACAGGCTTGGGATCTGTGGAAACAAATACAGACAACCCAAAGGGCACCCTGGGGCCCACACAAGCAGAGAGGCAAGAGGGCCAGAGGGAGAGGAATGGATTGGTGAAGGGAGGGAGAGTGAGAGAGGAAGAGGGAAGGGAGGGACAGATGAAGGAGTCATTATGTTTGTATAACTAGGAAAATAAAAAAATTAAAAATAAAAAAGAGATATGGTGTTCTTATCTTGGAGTTCAACAGTTTAATCAGATATACACCCTGCCCCAAAGAATTGCAAACACAATGTACTAAGTATAGTGAGATATGAAAAGAAGGGGTGCAGACCCCGTCTTGGATTTAGAACTGCACCACTAGGGTCTGCCAGGGATTTTGGATAAGAATCAAGTGGGATTGCTTTTCAGCCTTTTGGCTAAGATCAGTGAAGTTGGAACAGTGTTCCTCTCTCTACAGGACAGTCCTACAGCAACTGGGCTCTGGATAAATGTCACTGCCTTACTCCTTATTTCCTCAGGTAGTGTGACTCCTCTGGTGTCCTTTTATCTTTCTAAAAATGGGAAAGGAAGGTCATTTTCCACAAGAAGACTTGCTCTACCTCCTTTGCTGTCCAAACAGTCAAAGGAATAAATTATCCTCTGAAAAGATATGCAGCAATCTGTTGGGCTTCTTGTTCTCCTGGGCCTTAAACATTCTCTATGAAGAGTATGCAAACCCTCCTGCAGGTTCAACTCTGTCCTAGGACTAATAATGAACCTAACTAGCGGACCCTTGTAGCTAGAACTTTGGTTTATCAACCCTGGCAAGCATGAGGCCTCTTGATTCTGGTACCTGGTCCATTTATCTCCCTTTGTCCTCGTGATTCAAGGCCTAATTACTCTTCCATTTCCTCCAGGCAGGATGCATTTATTGCTATCCTGTGCTTGTCAAAGGCTGGGATTTTTATTTTGCACATGGGACCTTTGTGACTGGGAAGCCCCTGAATCTTCATTTCCCATCAGGTAGGGCCTTGGTTACCAGCACGTCTCTGATGACTCCTATTCCATAGCTAGGAGCTCAGCGATGGCTCTGCTGTCTCATTCACAGCTTCTTTGTCAATAGTCCTTGAATCTGACTTGCTCACTCTTTTCTTCCCTTGCTACATTGACAAATACTTACTGAGTCCTTGCTCTGTTCTTGAAACCATGTTTATCCGAGGGGACGCCAAGGTCTCAATCAACAGTCAACCTTCTCTATAAAGTGTTCTCTATGATCATCAACTATGGATTGAATCTTTGTAAAGTCCTAAAGCAGCTGGTCTGCCTACGAAGGTGAAATGTATTTACAATGAATCAGAGAAAGCTGGATTCAAAGTTAACTTTTAAAAAGTGAGTGTCTGCACCTCCCTGAGAGACCCTTGAAGGTTAATGACAAACAGGAAAAGGGAATCTACTTTCCTCAATGATTTACCTACTGATAAGTCACCCATGCCACAGGAAGTACTCAGGCATTTTCTAATACAGGCATCGTAGATGAAATTCAGTAGGCCACTGTACTAGTTACTCTATGTGCTACTGTGAGATTGCACTAAAAGTCAAGCAACTTTAGGGAGAAAGGAGATTTATTCAGCTTATGGTTCCAGAGGGGGAAATACAGTCCTTCTGCTGGAGGCAGAAGTCATGCCTTTCATGGAAGCTGAGAGCTGGAACACTGCAAACTTCAGGAGCACAACTCTTTTGTGAGCCACCTCAAGGCCCACCTCTTGTGGTTTCCATGAGGCTCCACCTCCTAAAGGTGCCATGACCTTCCTAAACATATGCGTCTGTGGGGGATACGATTCAAATCCATGAGAAGATGTGGAAGAAGGATGGAGATTGGTTGGAAAGGAGGAAATATGTAGTTTGGGAAAGAAGGTAGGGAAAGATGGGATTGAGTGGCAAGGGATCAAAATGACATACATTCGCTCTATTCATGTATGAAAATATGAAAGAATAAAACAAAAAAATTAAATTAAAAAAATCAGAACTATTTTAAAAAATGTCCCCAGAACACTTAATAGAGCAATGGCTCACACAGCGTGGGTCTCTTGGTTCTACTTTGACCTGATTTACCTCTTCTCCTTCTCTGCTTTGTTTATTCTCTTTTTTGTTTCTGTTTTCTTTCCTTTCTTTTTTTTTTTTGTACATGTACTTTTAATATTTTCTATTCATATTTTCAGTAAATATCAGTTGTTTCTGCTTATTTTTTTATTAAAAATTTAATTATACATTTTAAAATTTTTTACCAGTTCCCTCCCCCCCCTCCCCTTCCCCCAGTGCCTCCCCCCCAATTCCCAGAGAGTCCTTTATTGTGTACGCCTAACTCTCCTCTGGGTCCTCCTCTCCGATGACATATAAGGACCCAGTGGCATTTCCATAAGCCCTTTCTCTTGTTCCCCTTAAGCATAAGATCACTACTATGGCTGTCAATCCCTTGCCTCCAGGGGTCTCGGTGCCCTTAACAGATGCTAGACTTTATGAGGGCAACAGTGCGCTGGACATTGCGCAGGGCATGCAAAGTCCCATTATGATTGCTTTGGCCCCAACTATTGTTGAGAATCTTGCAAATCGTTGCTCCTCCCATCCTTTTGCTCTTACAATCTTACCGCCCCCTCTTCCGCCAATGTCCCTGAGGTCCAGGATGGGGAGAGATTAGGCTGTCCTAGTTCTATGTGATTGATATAGAGTCTCTGAAGTTCTGGATTGTGGTTTGTTGATTTTCTTTTGCAGTTTTGCTGCTCCTGCAATTCCCTTCACTCCATTCTGCTGGGCACTGTATGTCACCCCCTGGCCAGAGACAAAAAGCTGTTAAACTGGAGTCTTGTTGTAATAGCACATTCAAGGGTAGATGTAATAAGAGTAGGAAACCTCACTGAGGGAGGGGTCCATCACCCATTTGCAAAATGATTACTTTTTATCTGCTAGACTATATGCCCTCCCCTTCTGGTGAGATCAGGAAAGAACGTCTGTGAACTTAACCAGGTTTCTCATTACTTACTTGCAGACCTTGATGGAGGCCTATTTTCTCTGCTGTAACATGGTCTCCTCTCTCCTTGTTTCTGGTGTGGCCCTCCTAACCCATCTCTCTTGTTCATAATCCTTGCAATTACTGTGTTACATAGGTTTACTTTTGAGTGTCTCAATGTGGGCTGGGTGAGTTTGGTACTAGGAGCCACCTATTAGGGAGTACATACGGCGCTTAATTTTCTGGGTTTGGGATACTTCACTTAATATAATTCTTTCTAATGACATCCATTTCCCAGCAAATTCCAGTAATTCATCATTTTTGATGGCTGAGTAGTACTCCATTGTACAGATGTACCACACTTTCCTTATCCACTCGTCAACTGTTGGACATTTAGGTTGATTCCATGACTTTGCTATTGTAAACAGTGCTGCTATGAACATGGTCGAGCTTGTGCTATCGAGGCGAACCTCTGCTGCATGGGGGGTTATTCCCAAAAGTGGGATAGCAGGGTCATACGGCATTTCAATCTTTAATTTCTTTAAGAATCTCCAGACGGCTCGCCAGAGTGGCTGTATGAGCCTGCATTCCCACCAACAATGTAGGAGAGTTCCCCTCTCTCCACATCCTCTCCAGCATTTGTCGTTGTTTGTATTGTGGATTTTTGCCATCCTGACCGGGGTGAGATGATATCTCAGGTAAGTTTTGATTTGCATTTCCCTGATGGCGAAGGAAGTGGAGCATTTTTTAAGATAATTGTTAGACATTTTAATTTCATCCCTGGTAAAGTTTCTTTGAAGTTCCAGGGCCCATTTTTTAATTGGGCCAGTGTTTTCCTTGGAGTTTAATTTTCTAAGTTCTTTGTGCACTCTGGACAGTAGAGCTCTGTCAGATATGTGGTTAGTGAAGATTTTCTCCCATTCTGTGGGTTGCCTCTGAGCTCGTGTTACAATCTCTTTATCTGAACAGAAGCTCTTTAATTTCACAAGATCCCAACTGTTGAGAGTTGGTAGCAGTGACTGTGCCATTGGATGTCTGTTTAGGAACTGTTGGCCTAGCCCAATCAGCTCGAGGGAGTTCCCTATCCTTTCAACTATGGTTTTTAAAGTCTCTGGCCTGATATCAAGGTCCTTGATCCATTTGGAATTAAGTCTTGTACATGGTGACAAGTACGGGTCCAGCTTTAATCTTCTGCATGTGGAGATCCAGTTTTGCCAGCACCATTTGTTGAAGATGCTGTTCTTTTTCCATTGGATTCTTTGGGCCCCTTTGTCAAAGACCAAATGGATGTAACTTTGTGGGCTTATATCTGGGTCTTCAATCCTTATCCATTGATCTGTGTGTCTATTTTGGAGCCAGTACCAGGCTGTCTTTATAACTATGGATTTGTAGTATAGACTTAGGTTTGGTATGGTAATACCTCCAGCTGTGTTTTTGTTACTCAGGATTGTTTTTGCTATCCTGGGTCTTTTGTGCCTCCATATGAACTTTGAGATTGTTTGGTCAACTTCTTTGAAGAATTGCTTTGGGATTTTGATTGGTATAGCATTGAATCTGTATATTGCCTTTGGTAGGATGGTCATTTTTACAATGTTGATTCTGCCAATCCAGGAACATGGGAGGTCTTTCCACCTTCCTGTGTCTTCTGCAATTTCTTTCTTTAGGGTTTTAAAGTTTTCATTGTAAAGGTCTTTTACCTCCTTGGTTAGGTTTATACTAAGGTATTTCATTTTTTTAGTGGCTATAGTGAATGGGATGGTTTCTCTCAAGGCTTTTTCACTTCTTTCATTCTGGGCATATAGGAAGGCCTCTGATTTTTGCACATTTATTTTGTATCCTGCCACCCTGCTGAACTTCTCAATTAGTTCCAGGAGCTTCCTGGTGGAGTTTTTGGGATCCCTCAGGTATAAGATCATGTCATCTGCAAATAGTGATAGCTTGATTTCTTCCTTGCCGATTTGAATCCCTCTTATGTCCCTTTCTTGTCTTATGGCTTCAGCTAAGACTTCAAGTACAATATTGAATAGAAGTGGTGAGAGTGGACAGCCTTGTCTAGTTCCTGATCGAAGTGGGAATGCTTCCAATTGTTCCCCACTGAGCATAATCCTTGCTGTGGGCTTGTTGTATACAGCTTTTATTATATTGATAAAGGTTCCTTCCATTCCTACTGTCTCTAGCGTTTTGATCATAAAAGGCTGTTGGATCTTGTCAAAAGCTTTTTCTGCATCTATCGAGAGTATCATGTGGTCTTGGACTTTGGACTGCTTTACATGATGAATTACATTTATTGATTTGCGTATGTTGAACCAACCTTGTGTGCCGGGGATGAAGCCTACTTGGTCCCCATGAATGATCTTTTTAATATGTTTTTGAATCCGATTTGCTAAGACTTTGTTGAGAATCTTTGCGTCTGTGTTCATCAGGGAGATCGGCCTATAGTTTTCTTTTTTAAGTGAATCTTTATTAGGTTTTGGGATTAAAACGATATTAGCTTCATAGAAGGAATTTGGTAGTGTTCCTTCCTTTGCTATTTGATGGAACAGTTTAAGGAATATTGGTGTTATTAACTCCTTAAATGTCTGGTAGAACTCTGTGCTGAATCCATCTGGTCCAGGACATTTTTTGGTGGGAAGATTCGAGATTACTTCCTCAATTTCCTTATATGTTATAGGACTATTTAAATAATTCACAACTTCCTGATTCAATTTAGGTAAGTTGTGTTTACTTAGAAATTCATCCATCTCTTTTGTGTTGTCAAACTTCACAGAGTATAAGTTTTTGAAATATGATGTTATAATTCTCTGGATTTCTTGGGTATCAGTAGTGATAACTCCATGTTCATTTCTAATTTTGTTAATTTGGGTTTTCTCTCTCTTGCTTTTGGTTAGTTTAGCTAGGGGTGTATCAATCTTGTTGATTTTTTCAAAGAACCAGCTTTTTGATTGGTTGATTTTTTCTATCGTTTTCTTAGTCTCGATTTCAGATATTTCTCCCCTTATTTTGCTAATCTCTTCTCTTCTACTGCTTTTGGGATCAGATTGCTCTAGTTTCTCTAAAGCTTTAAGCTGCATTGTTAAGTTGTTTATTTCTGATGTTTCCATTTTTTTGATGTGGGCATTAAGAGCTATGAACTTACCTCTTAGAACAGCTTTCATTGTGTCCCAGAGATTTTGGTAAGTTGTATTTTCGTTATCATTCACTTTCAGGAAATCTTGAATTTCCTTTTTAATTTCTTCCTGAATCCAGTTCTCATTCAGCATCATAGTGTTAAGTTTCCAGGAGTTAGTGTATTTTCTCTTGTTTGATGTGTTGTGGATGTCCAGCTTTAGGCCGTGGTGGTCTGATAGGGCACAGGTTAGAATTTCAACTTTCTTGTATATGTGTAGATTCATTTTGTGGCCCAATATGTGATCTATTTTGGAGAAAGTTCCGTGTGCTGCTGAGAAAAATGTGTATTCTTTGATGCGCGGGTGAAAAGTTCGATAGAGATCTGTGAGGTCCATTTCTTTCAGGGTTTGATTAAGTTCCAAAGTGTCTCTGTTAAGCTTCTGACCTGTTGATCTATCCCATGTAGAGAGGGCGGTGTTGAAGTCCCCAAGAATTATCGTTTGGGGGTTGATTTCTTGCTTTAGACGCTGTAGGGTTTTCTTAATGAATGTGGAGGGGCCCGTATTGGGTGCATATATGTTCAGTATTGTGAAATCTTCCTGGTGAATTGTACCTGTGACTAAAATGTAGTATCCATCCGTGTCTCTTATAATTTTTTTTGGTTTGAAATCCACTTTGTCTGATAGCATAATGGCTATCCCTGCCTGTTTTCTGCTTCCATTTGCTTGTAGAATTGTTGACCAGCCTTTTATTTTTAGAGCGTCCCTATCTTTTGTGGTGAGATGGGTTTCCTGCAGGCAACAGATTGATGGATTGTGATTTTTAATCCAAGTTTGTAATCTGTGTCTCTTGATCGGTGAATTAAGTCCATTAACATTTAGTGTTATAATGGAGAAACTATTGTTAATTCCAGACATTTATTATGTTTAGTAGCTTTTATAAGTATATTGCTTCGCTTTTAATGGTGTTATATTTGCCTTTTGTTCTCCTGGATATGCCTGTTTTTTTCTTCACGCTTGAGTATCATTTCTAGCAGTTTTTGAAGGCCTGGTTTGGTGGTCATGTATCCCTTAAAGTTGTCTTTGTGCTGGAAAATTTTTCTTTCTCCCTCGATCATGACTGATAGTTTTGCAGGGTAAATCAGCCTGGGTTGACATTTTTGCTCATTCAATACTTGAAGTATGTCTCTCCAAGCTCTTCTTGCTTTTACTGTTTCGACTGAGAAGTCATTTGTTATTTTAATAGGTTTGCCTTTAAAAGTGACTTGTTTTTTCTCCCTTGAAGCTCTCAGCACCAGTTCTTTATCTTGAATGTGGAGTGTTTTAACTATTATTTGCTGAGGTGTGCTTCTATTTTGGTCGTATCTGTTTGGGGTGCGGAATGCCTCTTGTATATGAATGGGCCTCTCTTTTTTTATATGAGGAAAGTTTTCCTTGATGATCGTTTGAAAAATTTCCTCAGGGGTGGTATTTTGAGATTCTTGCTCTGGTATTCCATGAATACGCATGTTAGGCTTTTTCAGGGTGTCCCATATCTCTTGGATATTTCTGTCAAGTATCTTTTTGGCTTTAACAACCTCTTCCATTGAGCTGGTTAGTACTCCCACTTTATCTTCAAGGTCTGAAATTCTGTTTTCTGCTTCATTAGTTCTGTTGATAAGACTCTCTGTGGCGTTCTGGGTTGAAGATAACTTGTCTTTTAGCTCAGTTTTAAACTCTGCTTGAGTTTGTTTTAACTGCTCTATGCCACTTTTTGTTTCTTGCACTGTTTTTCTCAACTCCTCCAGATGTCTGTTGTGTTCCTCTTCAAAGCGATTGATTTGATTATGTAATTCCTCCCGGATTTCCTCTTTCATAGTATTGAACATGGTAATGATCATATTTTGAAAGTCGTTATCCTGGGTCAGGCTTTCTTGGCCTTTTTCCGGGGTTTGTTCTGGTTGGAGTCTAACATTATGGGATTAATTCCTTAAGTGGGAAATTTGTTTACTTGAGTGTTGCTTCTCATGGATTTGCACTTTGACTTTGGCATTGTCATTTTAACTCTTAAGATCTCTCAATTTCACTAAACTGAATTATTTGGCCTGGGGTACTGGTGGGCGGGGCCCGAACGGGGACTTACCTAGAGCGCGCGGTGAGGCCCGGGTGGACCGCGCGCGTGTCCCGAGGGGCGGAGTGGGGTGGGGTGAAAAGGGAGGATGGGCGCGTCGGCGTGGAGCTATTTAATCCGAGGGCAGCTGGGGCGGGGCCCGGGCGCAGGGGGAGGTCCTCCTCGTCCCTCAGCCCCCGCGCGCGGCTCCGGCTGGATGGTGTGAGTCGGAGCCGGGTCCCTGTGGGCTGACCTGGGGTCCTAGAGCGCGCGGTGAGGCCCGGCTGGATTGCGCCGGGTCCCTGTGGACTGACCTGGGGTCCTAGAGCGCAGCGGTGAGGCCCGGCTGGATCGCGCGTGCGCGTCCCAACCGTTCCTTTCTTTTTTAAATCATTCTTTGTTAATATTTAGTCTTCCTAATTGCAAACATAATGGCTGGTTGTCCCTGATCCCTCCGTTCCTTCCCCCAATATGTGTTTTTAAAACTTCTTTATTAAATTAATTTTGTTTTTGTTTTTACTCTTTTACAATCTCATCCATATAGACAATGCATTTTGATCATAGCTACCCTTATCTTCTTCCCGTACCCCCTGGATATTTCCCTAACATGTCTACTTCCTGCCTTTATGTCCTAATTTTTTAAAAATTGGACAATATGAAATATGTAAATAAGAAAAGAAAATACATTAAGAATATAGATAGTTATGATTGTGCTCTCAGTTCCACAGAGTTAAGCCTGATACACCACATTGCCTGCCAGAACCTTGAATTCCATATCTGTGTACTCACAACATGAAGGCCTCTCATGGGTCAGGCTCCGTGTGCACACAATGTGGGTGGCCTCCCTGGATTGGGGCTCTGTGTGCTCTCACAAGGCGGATGACTTCCTGTGTACCCACAAGTGGGATGGTCTCTTGTGGGCTGGCTCTCTGTTTGCCTATAACATGGATGGCCTCCCGTGGGCCAGAGCTTCATGTGCCCACAACACGGATGGCCTGCCATGGGTGGGGGGCTCCATGTGAACTTAGTCTCATAGAAGATGACAAAACTGCCATTCTTCAGTTTTTTTTTTTTTTTTTTTAGTTTTTTTTTTTATTATTATTTATTCAACTGTGTGTATGTGCGCGCGCGTGTCTGTGTGTGTGTGTATGCGTGTGTAGAACCACGGACGAACTCGCGAACCACCACGGACGCCTCCACCTCCTTCTGCCCCGGGATTCACAGGCTCCGCCCTACCAGGACCAGAAGCGCAGGCCGCCCCCGCTTCCGTCTGGCGTCTATATGTGGGATCTGGGATCCGAACTCGGGACCTTCCGCCTGCAAGGCGGAGGCTTAACCCCTGAGCCACCTCTCCAGCCCCCATTCTTCAGTTTTATCATGTGTTCTTTATTCTTTTTTTAACCCAGAGTTTAACATATTTTTTGTTGTTATCTAGTTAAGCACAATCTTGGACTCCTGATTCTTTTGCCTCCTAATTCCTTTGAAATCCCTAGTTTATAGTGAGCTGGGGATTCACCCCCAGGGCTTGTGCATGCTAAGCAAGCATTCCACCAACTGAACTACATATCCAGTCCCAGCTCCAGTTTTCACCCTATGACTTCTTGTGTTTGTTCCCAGACTGTAATAGTCTTTTGGTTAGAATCGTGAATATTTCTCCTGGGTTCAGTCTTCTTTTTTTTTTTTTTTTCTTTTTTTTTTTTTTTATTAAAAATTTAATTATACATTTTAAAATTTTTTACCAGTTCCCTCCCTCCCCCCTCCCCTTCCCCCAGTGTCTCCCCCCCAATTCCCAGAGAGTCCTTTATTGTGTGCGCCTAACTCTCCTCTGGGTCCTCCTCTCCGATGACATATAAGGACCCAGTGGCATTTCCATAAGCCCTTTCTCTTGTTCCCCTTAATCATAAGATTACTACTATGGCTGTCAATCCCTTGCCTCCAGGGGTCTCGGTGCCCTTAACAGATGCTAGACTTTATGAGGGCAACAGTGCGCTGGACATTGCGCAGGGCATGCAAAGTTCCATTATGATTGCTTTGGCCCCAACTATTGTTGAGAATCTTGCAAATCGTTGCTCCTCCCATCCTTTTGCTCTTACAATCTTACCGCCCCCTCTTCCGCAAATGTCTCCTGGGTTCAGTCTTCTTGAGGCTTCAGAGTAAAGTACTTCCTTCCTGGATTTAACCCATTGGGTTAACATTTTAGGAGCTCCTATTAGTTATTTTTCTCATTGCTGTGACCAAATACCTGTCAAAAGCAAAGGAAGAAAGGAAGGGTTTGTTTTGGCTCACAGTTCAAGAATGGAGGGAAGCTAGGAGGCAGGAGCTTGAGGCGACTGCTCACATTGTATCTACTGTTGGAGGCAGAAAGAGATGAGCACTAGAGCCTGTTTGCTTTCTCCTTTGCTTGCATTCTAGGACTCTGGCCCCTGAACTTTGTCACCCACATTTAAGGTGGGTTCCCACCTCAAGTAACCTAATCTAGAAAATCCCCTACAGACATGCCCAGGGGCTTGCTCTCTGGGCAGTTCTAGAGCATGTCAAGTTGAAATCAAGGTTAACTTACATAGAGCTTAAGTATGTAGAAAGCAGTCATAGATTCAGATCTTACAGTGTCTACTTTGAAATGTTTTATCAGCGAAACCTTCCTTTTCTACTGGAGTTGTTTTTTAGCCTGAGGGAAAGATGCAGTAATTGCTTATTCAGAGTCACGTGATGTTCCTGGCAAAGACTTGCTCTGCGCTGTGTCTCCACTATTTCCTACATGAGCACCAAATTCTACTCAGCTTTTGAGGGAGAAAAAGTTTATTTCTCTGGGTTGTAATGAACAATGAAAAAAAAAATGGTAGAGAAGGGAAGATGGCTCAGCAATTAAAATGATGGCACATTATGTGAAGGCCAGAGTTCAGAACCTACGTAAATGCCAGGTGGCCATGGAGAGCTGTAATTTCAGCCTTGGGAGATGAAGGCAGGGGATTTCTCATAGTTTGCTGCCTGGCCAGACTAGCCATATTGACGAACTTTGAATCTGACTGCCAGATATTGCCTTAAAGAATAAGGTATGAGAGAAATCCAGGAAGATTCTAGATATCAATCTCAGACCTCCACATGCACGTATGTGCACTTGCACAAACATATATGCCCACACACATGCACACACACACACACACACACACACACACAATGAAAAGAAAGATAGCAAATGTAAAGTACCTGTCCCAAAGTCTCAAGACAGAAGTTGCCCCAAAATTCTGGTTCCTTCAGAATACTAAAACATATTGCTTTGAATTGGTATCTCAGCTCTCAAGTTTTTGCTTTATTGACTTCAGACAGCACTTTGTATTGCTGAACTTAACGCAGGAGAAAAGAGACAATAAGCTCAATCCACCAAGATTAGAAAACCCCAGGGGAGAGTGTGAATTTTACATGTTTTGCATGATTCGGAACATTAGCTACCACCTACTCTGTAAACGCCTGTGAATCACTAGCTAAGAGTACAAGACTCTGTTGTCATACTTGTATAATTCAGAAATCCATCTGGCGGTCCAGTCATTGTGTCCTCCACTGCTGATTTTCAACCTTCAGAATCTAAGGAGAATCATAATGATGTTGGTCTAGTTTTGTTTTTCAGATGTAACTGCTAAGGGAAGCTTGTTAGGCTGCGACTTAGTACAATTAGGAGGTTAGAGTCTAGTGCTGCTAACATGGCAGAACTACGTCCCTTCCCCAAGGACAAATTCATTTGAAGCAGGTGAAGGAGAACAGCAATTATTACCTCTTGTAGGGCCAAGGAGTGCTTGTTAGGAGCAAAATGTGCAATGAAATGCTAATAATGGTTCTGCAGCTGGAGCAATTCTGAGTACTTTAGGTACACAAATTGCTTTTGGTTGATATAACTCAGTTTCTTGTGAAATTTGCTCCTGGGGGAAGTGTAAAAGGGAACTGTAAGTCTTTCTTAGATCTGCTGTTGAGAGGGAAATGGCATAGCATTCACAGAATGAGAAATAAGGTCAGGGAGGAGCGTGGTTAAGTCACAAGTATGTCTATGTTTCAGGTATTAGGGATCTGAACATTTTTATAGGTTGGGATTTCTGCTAACTATTTACATTGCAATGATTATTTTTCAGATTTCTTTCAAAACTACGATAAGTGTCTTTGGAATTGTCAACATAGGAAGACAGATTGGTTCTCAGTCTTTTGGCTAAGAAGAACCCAATACTTCAAGTGTTATCAATTCTGCGCTATTTTGAATTACCTGTGGGTTAAATAATATAGTATTTCTAAGAAATGCAGGAGCTAAGATGTTACAGTAAAGCAATCACACTCTTTATTTCTGAAATAGCTTCCTTTTAAATAGTTTAAGGTTTTTTATATATTTCCCTTATTTAATGGAAAAGCTAGAAGCTCTTCCATATATGTCTCTACAATATTGAGAGTAAAAGAGGAAAGATAGATTTTATTGGTCTCTGCACTATGAGATTATATATAGTTAAAGGCACATGTCTTGCCCCTCCAGGGAGAAGAACAGCCTTGTTGAACGATTGATTAGTTAGGATCTAGAATCTGTAGCACATGGGTTTCTAGCAAACTGCCTGACAGTACTTTTTTTTGGATAGATTTGCACCATTGCTTATACTTCTCTTGTCTTCCTTTGTTACCATGGTAAGTGGAGATTAGCAGAAAAAAATTCAGTGGCTTGATCATCACTGCTACCTATACAACATGGCATCTGGTGTCAGAAAGTGCCACACGGGTCTTCAGACATCTGAGGTTATGAGGTGGGCAATAGCAGGGCAGTATAAAAGATGGTGGTGGGTATCCCATCAAACTTTTGCATATCCTTGCCACCCCTAAATGCATACAGGACACCCCAGCCTTCTTCACAAGCCTGAAGCCTAAAGCAGGCTGGTGGACTGGACTTTGCTGTCACTTTGCTGGAAGTGGACACTGTAGCAGTCCCCCACTAGATGCAGAAGGCATCTCTGACACTGCAGAAATGTCAAGCAGTGACTGCCTTTCTCATCAAAACCCTCTTTTTTACTCTGCTGCTTTATTCTGTATTCTACTGAAAAAAAAGCCTTTTACAAAATGCTCACCTCTGAAGTAAATCAGAGGGCAGATATAACAAGCACACAGTTTCACTCTCAAATGGCTGCTTAGTTGTATATGTTTTTGAAAGCCTGGTCTTATTTGCATATATTAAATAGAAAAAAAAAAGACCAGACAAGTAGAATACAATTTCTGCTACTTCCCATTTTTCTTAACTTCTATCACTTTGAGAATAACGAACCAATTTAAAGGACTTTAGGATTGAAAGAAACTTCCGGTGCTGTTTATAATGGATAGCACCAACCACATCTTAAACACTGTATTTAAGAAAAATTATTCTTCTGTTACATCTGTAGCATTTTAGATTCCAACCTCATTGTATTGGCATATTGGCATAATGGAATTGTAGGAGCAACCTTGGGACCACTGAGCAGTGGTCTTGACTGATTAAGCAAGTAGATGAGACTCAACCAAGGTAGATTTGTTATGAATAACTTCCAATGATTTCTCTAAGAATATGAAGCAAGTGGTCTTTCCATTGAGTTTTCAGCTGCTATCTATTTAAGAAAATCAAATAAGAGTTCCTTTGTTCCACACATCCTCCCTGGAATGGATAAAGAAAATGTGCTACTTTCACACAATGAAGTCTTATTCAGCCATAAGGATAAACAGAATTATGCATTACCAGGAAAATGGATGGAACTAGAGACCATTAAGTAAAATAGACCAAACTCAGAAAGGCAAATATCACGTGTTGCTGTACTTTGCTCTCTCTATTTCTCTCTCTTGTCTCTCTCTGTATCTCTATACTTGAAAATAGAGGCTGCACTATTGAGAAAGAGGAGTGAGAGGACAAGAGAGGGTAATGGAAGGTGAATATGACCAAAATATAAACATGATGAAAATATCATAAAGAAACTCATTTATTTTGAACAATGAAAACACACTAAAAATCCAAATAGAGCTCTACCCCATTTGGCAGTGCACACATTAGTGGGACTTTTAAACATCTGTAAGGCCAAAAAAAAAACCAAAAAAACAAAAAAACCATTTGTAAGGCCAGTATGAGTATCTATCAAGAAGAAGAAGCTCATATGGGGAAAAGAATCTTAAGGAACATGAGCTTTATTACAGCAGAAGACCTTGTAGTCCAGGAACTATGGTTTGACTTTAAGGAGGAAGAGCATTAGAATAGGAAGCTAGCTTACAAAGGAAGGATAGGAGAGCTAACCCCCCACAGATAGCATGATGGGAGATTGGGGGGATAGATCTGAACCCTCCAGAAAATTTCCTCTAAAATCTTAGAATCCACAGGACCCACAGAACAAAAGGGACCTCCAGCTGTTACAGCTTTTCCAGAGTATGGTTGCAAGTTTTGCCCACTATAGAAGCGTGCGGGGAGGGAAAAGAAAAGAGTTTTTTTTTGCGGTTGTTTTTTGGTGGGCCTGTCATCAGATATTGCTAAAGGGCTGTTGGGTATGTAGGGAATGGGGGGTGAAGAATGTCAGTTAAATGACATTCAGCTCTCCAAGTCCACCACAATTAGATTCAAAAGGGTCAAGAAGCAGGAATTAGGTAAATTCTTGGTATCTTAGTTTGGGGAACAGCTACTGTAAACCATTGTGATAAGTTTTGGGATCTACTTCCCAACAAAGATGGAGGCTGGAGGCATTTTACAATGTGGCATGACTAACAACATTATCAAAAAATTTAGATAGTATACAGGATTCAATAAACAGAACCTGCTTGGTGAATGCCTTCTAGTGGTGTATATTTTGATGTAAGTCCTAGAAATTTTCCTAATCGGTTAATAATTGAGAAGCTATTTGAATACACCTAAGTGAAAATATATAACTTTAAGTTTTAGAAGTCAGTTATTTCCTTCTACCATGTGAGCTTCCAATGAAAAATATACTACTTTTTTTTTTGAAAAATATACTACTTTAAAGAGCAAAAATCATTTGTTCCCATTCATCCACTATTAATCTCTAAATCACTGTGTAAGTGTTCTTCAAAGCAGTTCTAGAATCTAAGAAGGTGATAAAAGATGTGCTTTAGTCCCGTGATGGGTTCCACCCAGTTTTCAAGAAACTCCCAAGGATCACAATAGCAGATATTTTAAAATTGCCCTGTTTAGGGTTAGCAAGATGGCTCAGTTGGTAAAGGGAACTGTGTGCAAACTTGGCATCTTGAGCTTAATCTATCTAGTGGTAGGAAGGCTTTCGGAGGTTGTCCTCTGATCCCCACACATGTGATGGTGAAGGAGCAGAGGAACAGGAAAGGAGTAAGGTAAAGCCAGGTATACCTGGTATGGAAAGCATGGCTAGAGAAAGAGCTGAAGGACTTGTTCTTGTTACACCAGAACACAGAATAGTCTGTGTTTTCCAACCATTGTGCTGCAGTGGTAACCAGCTCATAGAATTTCTACCAAGTAGGCTGAGGAGTCATGGAGTCCAGTACACAGGACGAAGGTTCATCTCTGAACCCCAGAGTCATTACTGTCTCTGTTCTCATTCTCTTTTTCTGCTTCTTGCTTTACAGCTTTACACTGGAGGGAGAATGAGTTAAATGTAGCGAGTATGCGTTTCTTCTCCCTGGATGTTAAGTGCTAGACTAGGATATTTTGTATGTTGTTCTAAACAATAAGGCTGTGACAAAGGAGAGTCTATTTCAACCATCTCATGATTTAGGAAGGATGAGGTACCGAGAAGTTAATAAACTCACCCAGAGTGGATCTGTTTCAGAGACAGAGTTTGGACTTGCAGCTATTTTTTTTTTTCCTTTTTCGTGTATGTGTATATGGGATGTGTGTATGTATTTTGTTTGTGGGTGGGTGTACATATGTGCGTAGACATGTGTGCAAAAGGGCACTTGAGTGTATGTGTCTGTGAAGGCCCAAGAGTGACTTTAGACCACCCTAGATTGCTCTGCCTTCTTATTTCTGTTCTCTGGGATTTCCTCGGCTCTGCCTTCCAGAGCCAGAATTAAAAGTCACTGTCATATTCTGACATTTTTACATGGGACCTGGGAATCTCAACTCACGTTCTTTTGCTTATGAGACAAAGGCTTTAGCTCCCCATCATCCTCGACTTGTAACTATTTAGATGACAATTTTTGTTGAAATGAATCAATCAGCAAGATTGATTTCCGAGTGTCTATCATGTGTCCAGGCTTAGTGATGCTGTCTAGCTCCACTGAGTCCTTCCCTTCCCCTATTTGCTAACTGTCAGCATAGGAGAAAAGATGGGAAACATGCCCAGCTAAGAGAGGGGTAAAAGGAACTTTAACTTCTTTGTATTCTGGGGATGTTTCATTTTTTCTACCTTATTCTTTTCCCACCCGATCATTCTCCCTGAAGCATTATATATTGGTCAGGATATTAAAAATGAACAGAATAGCATTTTTTCAGCTACTCTTTATCTAAGCAAAGCATAGATAGCTGGAGGTAATTTCAATCCATTTTGGAGAAAAAGACCGTCCGCCTTGGCATGTTTTTATCCATAATACCGTCAGGCTGGAGATGAATCCAGGACAAAGCATTTTCATTGTATTATGTTCAGGAGAAATAGAGTCAAAGTCATCTTAACTTTGTAATGAATAGCATTTTGTCAGAGTGAATATTTGGCTCATGGGAGGTTAAAGGAGAAATGGACTAAAATGCTTTAATGGCCCAGAGACTAGCACAGTGAAATGAATTTATTGCTTTTGGTAGAGTCCCCAGTGGACAGCGCATAATGAAACTTGCTATCTGATAAGGCTGCCTCGTTGCAGAGACTCACTGGCAGGCTGGCATAGCATACTGAGTCTTGAGCTGCCAGCAAGTCTAAGGTGACCCTCGTAGCTACAGCAGAGGTGGCAAGCTTTTCCCCAGTCTAGGGGAACTGATAGGCAGGGTGCAGATGCAAAATCTTTTGGGGGGTGGGAGCTGAGGAGTCATTATGGCCTGTCGCTGTGGCTGTTTGGGATCATCCATTTTTCTGATTGCTCATCAGATAATCAGAACAAACTGGACATGAATGGGAGACCCACAACATTACTGTGTTTGCATTAGCTCAAGTCAATCATCCCAATTTGTCTCCTGAAGATAGGTTTTCAGCAGATCTCAGAAGACCATGTGACAGGTCTGGATGCTAAGTAACAAATTCATTTGGCTACTGCTGACCAATAGATCTTTCATAATTTTATTATTTGAGAGAGAGATAGAAAGGGACAGACAGACAGACAGAGACACAGAGAGAGACGGAAAGTGAACACATATGCATGCTATGGAGTGGAGATCAAAGGACAACGTTCCTTCTATCATGTAGACTTTCGGCGATTGAATTCAGAATTGCAAGCATGCGCCTTACCCACTGAGCTGTCTTGCTGATCTCAAGCAAGGCCTTTCAAAGAATGGAAGATTCACAGACAGGGAAGGAAAAAAGCCACCCTTTGGAAATGGTATATAATGGGCTAATGTATTTATCTAGAAGAAAAGATGTGCCTTGGGAAGGAACTTTTAGTTTTTCCAGAGAAAAAAATGCTAGAGTGTTTTCTCAGCTTCTAAGATGAAGAGGAACCCAAGAGAGTCACATAGCATAAACAATTTCAAAACCATGAAAATAGGATTAGAAGGAGAGAACCAAAAACATCTAGATAGATGTACTTCTGATGACTATCAGCAGGGAGAAAGAAACCCATTTGCCCTCTCTCATCATTAACAGGGTCATCCGGAAGCTTCCCTTCCATCTCTCCTCTTATTTTTGTCAGTGTAATGGCTTAACTTATATTTTTCTGAGTTGAATGCTGCCTAAAAATAGAACATTTCTGGGATAGGAGGAAATGGAATCGTTTTGGAAAACATTTGGTGCTAATCACCAGTTACTGTTGAAGTTCTGAAATCTCTGTTTCGTTTCTGGAAACAATTTTTCCACAGCGTTCAAAGTATTTCACACCCACCTGGAAACACATTCCTGTCACTATCAATCGACATGCTTTGAACATAGTTAATAGAGTCATCAAATATGGCAATTTAGTAATAATAAGGGTAAATAATATTAGATGAAAAAAATTCAAAACCCATTGTCTTAGAACGTTTTGAATTGCTGTAGCCAAATACCCAAGGCTGGGTACTTTATAAAGAAGTCATTAAGTTGGAAATACTGGTGGCAAGGAAGTCCAAACAGCATGACTCCAGCATCCTTGGAAGAATCACAGCATGGAATGGAAAAGGAATCAGCCATGTGATGATCAGATCAAACATACAGAGTGGCCTTGACGTATAACAGTCTTTATAACAACATTCTTTTGGGATAACTAACCTAATAATCCTACAAGAACTGCGTTAGTCCCTTCTTAACATAGGACATCTATAACATAATCGCCTTCTGCTAGGCCCCTATTTCTTGATGAAGACAGAGCTGCATATTGGTTACCCAGGTCCTCTTGACTTTTCTTTGAGGTTGTAAACTTGAAGATGGTTAATATAAATGACAGGATAAATAAATAGTAATTTGCTATGCAGGAGCCAATGACTACAGGGCATCCAAAGGATTATTGTGATGAACACAGTTCTGAATACCTATAAGAGCTATAGAAGGAAGAAAAAGTTATGCTAAGCCCAGAGCATTTCATTTAGTATTTGGTGTTAAACAGGATTTCAATGCTATAATGGCAGAATAAGATATTTGAATCTAATCAGGCCTCCTGGTAGTAATGTTATTTATAATTAGTATTCGAAGCAGGGTGGTTCTCACCTACTGGTCTAAGTTTTCAAGTCTTAAATCAAGCGCTGACATAATTTCAAAGAATGAAACTTTTTTCTGACATTGTTTCTTTAACACTTTATAATAATAAAAGTATTGAACACACAGCAAAGTTGAAAGATTTTACAGTGAGCAGTCATGTATCTAGATTCTATCATGAACATTTTACTTAGAGAGAAATATAGATGAAAATTCCAAGTGTTTCATGAATGAGAAAAAAATGAGTGTCAAGTAGATTTCAAACTGAAAACAGTAAGAACCATGTGGTTGAGAGAATTTTCTTAAATAAGTGAGCTCCCATGACTGAAAAGCTCCGCACGGAAAGACAGAGAGAGTGCTGGGCTCTCGTTAGGAGAGTACAGTCCATACGGAATGGGGTCCATGAGTCACCCACACACAGCCAAGCAGTGCAAAGGTAAACACACCCTCTGAATAATGAAGCATGGGTCTGTTCACACGTGCATCTCATTAGGAACCTTTACAGACTCCTGTATAGTTCCTGCTCAGCTTTTGTTAAAAGTCGTCCTGAATGTACTCCTTCAGCTAGGAGAAGACTGGTTTCTTAAAGGTTGATAGGACAGACATTAATGATTGTCTGACAAAGGGACAAGATGATTATTGTAACCATTATTCCAAATCCGTACCTTCTAGTGACCTGGACATGTATCTCAGTGACAGAGCTTTGCCACGCATGTAGAAGAACCTGGGCTCCATCCCAACACTGTAAGGACACAAAAGGCAGATCATCACTTGCTGAAGACTTGCAATGGGTGGAAGGGACCTCAGTTCTACTCTCTGTCCAGGTTGGCTCATTGCATATGTAGATCTTCCACCCATCACCAAATAATTACTCCATGGATTTTTCCTGCCAACAGTAATTATATGGGGGCTGACATAGCAAGGCTTCTGTTGCAGTGCAGAACTTTAGGGTAGACATGAATATATTTTGTAAAAATAACAATAGGTTGCTTAGAAAACTGTTATGCTTTAAAAACAGAAGTTGGAACAGTATGGGTGGCCTTGTCAATAAAAAATTTTTTGGAACACATCTCTGTCCATTCATTTATATGTACGACTACATTTATGCTCAGCAATCATGATATTGGATAGTTGCAATAGAGAACTCATGGATCACAAAGCCTAAAACACTTACTAGCTTTTTATAGGAAAATTGCCAAGATTTGATTTAAAGGAATGGCTTTGGGGGAGGTATGTTGGCAGAATGGAGGAGCGGCAGAGCACTGGTTCTAAGGCAGCAGTCCTGCAAATCCTGGGGATTCATTCTGTTGACATGGCAAATGTATGTTTCCTTCTACATGCAACATTCATCAATCAAGGCAATTCCACTGCAATTTATTTCACACTTTGGTTTTTTGTATAAGCGTTCACATGAACAAAAGAATTTAGAGCTGTTAATTAAAAAACAAAACAAAACAAAAAAACGGGGCTGATAAGATGACTCAAAGGGCAAAGATATCTGTGTGCAAGCCTGCCGACCTGAATTTGAAGTTGCCCTCCAACTTCTACACATGTGCCATGTCACACATGTATTCTCCCACTTCAAATAAATAAAGCACCTTTAAAATTTTTAAAAATTCTATTATATAGGCTAGTGATTCTAACCTTGGCTATAGAATAGAAATTTCTGAGAACATCCTGGTGATAGTCCTAAATTTTTGATTTGATTGTCCTAAAGGGTTGATGAAGCCTGGGTATTGTAATAAAAGTGAACCTAGGAAATGAAAACCAAAAGCAAACCTCTGCAATGATGGGATCAGTCAGGAGAGAAGCCTAGACCAGGGGAGGTGCCTCAGTATAGGCCTCAGTCAGTTGAAGGGTCCAAAGAAAGTTCTAGAAAGCTGTCAGGACTCAGAAGAGGGCCCCATGGGGCAAAAAAGGCACAAAATGCAGAGTTGAGTCAGGACTTTCATAGATCAAAGTCTCTTAAAGTTGATGTATAGCTAACTATTGTATCTTAGTCAACTCTGCAAGTCAGCTAAATATATTCCCCATAGACCTCTTAAGCCAGGATGAGTGCAGTTAAAAGAAAGACTTCCAAACCATTTTTAATGTTAGCCTTGATTTAAAAGAACAACCTAATCAGAATTTTGAAATATGTGTTATTCTCATACGATCATTCTGTTCCTGATCTAGTCTTCAGGGGTTTGTAGGAAATCATTTCAGGTCCAGGAGTGACAGGTGAAATAGAATGAGAACAAAAGATACCACTTTGGTTTCCACTGGTGGGAACCGAGGTTACACCCTCACCTTTGTAGGGTCTTGTCTCTAACTAGTTTCCTAGCCATGCTCTGGAGCTTCTTTCTGGGTGTTTGTAGCACTCAGAGAGTTAACAGCACGCAAGGGAAGAGGCAGTGAAGACAGGCCAGATGAAGAAAGTCTTGTGGGTAGAGATGTGAGACCACCCGAGACCTTTTCTGGTACTACTCTTGACTTCCACAAACAAGCAGACAGAAGCTAAGGTTGCTGAGAATCCTGCCGATGGCCAAGGAAGCCTTTATTAAGAATAGTGTCTGAAGGCACTAAACCCCTAGAGTGTTTCTACCTCTGTTTTAGTGTACCTACAGTTCCCAAATGCATGGTGGAAAAGATAAATGTGATTCTGACTAGTCAGATTCCCTCTGAAAGCTTACCCATGGCTGGGGCTTAGGAACACGTGAAGACTAGAGTGGAGCATCCCTCTCTGCCCCCTCCCTCCTTCTCCCTGTCCCTTCCTTTCCTTCTGCCTGTCTCCTCCTCACCCCTTTCCACCCTCTTAGATCTGCAGCCATTGTCCTTCCCCGGAATGCCTTCCACCCTCCTGCGTTTGCTGAATATTACCCGTATTTACCACCACTTGTAACGGTCATCTCTGCGTGGAGTCTTCCAGCAGCCCGAGAGGGAGCTGGTTGCTCTCCTGTAGTTGGTAGATCCTCTATTTTAGCATTCTTGGCTGTCTCCCCACCAGACTGTGAGATCTTCCAACACAGGCCTCAGTCCTCCATGTATCTTGTTCACCCAGACAGGACACCCAGAGCCGTCTTAGGGAACACATCTGCCTTTTTTTCTAACCAATATAATATTCTTTCCTTCCTTCCTTCTTTCCTTCCTTCCTTCTTTCCTTCCTTCCTTCCTTCCTTCCTTCCTTCCTTCCTTCCTTCCTTCCTTCCTTCCTTTCTTTCTTTCTCCTTCCTCTCTCTCTTTCTCTCTCTTTCTTTCTTTCCTTCTCTCTCTCTCTCCCTTCCTTCTTCCCTCCCTCCCTCTGTCCTTTCATTCTGTGTCTTTGTCTCTGTCTCTTCTGTCTGTCTGTTGGTTTTTGAGACAGAATCTTGCTATATAGCAACTTAATATATAGTGTAGTCTGACCTTAACTTCTAAAAAAAAATTTATTTGGGAGGGAGAAAGACAGAGAGGAAGAAGATGATGAAGAAGAAGGAGAAAGAGGAGGGGAAGGAAGAGAGAGGAGGGGGAGTGCATATATGTAAGACAGTATGGCTGCTCATGTGGAAGGCTAGAGACCAACTTTTGGAAATCGGTTCTTCTACTGCATGTACTACTGGGAACTTAGGTCCCGGGGCTTGCGCACAGACTTTTCGACCTTCTGAGCCATCTTGCTGACCCAGGCCTTAAACACTTGATCCTTCTGTCTTAGCCTACCACGTTCTGAGGTTACAGACATGTACCACCATATCTAGCTTCTAACCCGTATCATAAAACCATGTTTGATGTGTTTCTTAGGAAAAGACTATGGGCCACGCCCGCCCACGGAACCCCAGGTCAGCCTAAAGGGACCCAGCTCCTACCCCACCATCCAGCCGGAGCTGCGCGCAGGGCCGAGGGACTAGGAGGACCTCCCCCTGCTCCCGGGCCCGCCCCAGCTGCCCTCGGGTTAAATAGCTCCATGCCGATGCGCCCATCCTCTCTTCCCCACTCCGCCGGCCGGGACACGCGTGCGGTCCACCCGGGCCTCATCCGCGACCTAGGTAAGCTCCGTCCCTGCCCACCCCCAGAACCCCAGGCCAAATAATTCAGTTTAGTGAAATTGAAAGATCTTAAGAGTTAAAACGACAATGCCAAATTCAAAGTGCAAATCCATGAGAAGTAACACTCAAGTAAACAAATTTCCCACTGAAGAAATTAATCCCATAATGTTAGACTCCAACCAGAACAAACCCACGGAAAAAGGCAAAGAAAGCCTGACCCAGGATAACGACTTTCAAAATATGATCATTACCATGTTCAATACTATGAAAGAGGAAATCCGGGAGGAATTACATAATCGAATCAATCACTTTGAAAAGGAACACAACAGACATTTGGAGGAGTTGAGAAAAACAGTGCAAGAAACAAAAACTGGCATAGAGCAGTTAAAACAGACTCAAGCAGAGTTTAAAACTGAGCTACAAGACATCTTCAACCCAGAACTCCACAGAGAGTATCAATAGAACTAACCAAGCAGAAAACAGAATTTCAGACCTTGAAGATAAAGTGGGAGTACTAACCAGGTCAATGGAAGAGGTTGTTAAAGCCAAAAAGATACTTGACAGAAATATCCAAGAGATATGGGACACCCTGAAGAAGCCTAACATGCGTATTCATGGAATACCAGAGCAAGAATCTCAAAATACCACCCCTGAGGAAATTTTTCAAACAATCATCAAGGAAAACTTTCCTCATATAAAAAAAGAGAGGCCCATCCATATACAAGAGGCATTCTGCACCCCAAACAGATACGACCAAAACAGAAGTACGCCACGGCAAATAATAGTTAAAACACTCCACGTTCAAGATAAAGGACTGGTGCTGAGAGCTTCAAGGGAGAAAAAACAAGTCACTTTTAAAGGTAAACCTATTAAAATAACAAATGACTTCTCAGTTGAAACAGTAAAAGCAAGAAGAGCTTGGAGAGACATACTTCAAGTATTGAATGAGCAAAAATGTCAACCCAGGCTGATTTACCCTGCAAAATTATCCGTCATGATCGAGGGAGAAAGAAAAACTTTCCAGCACAAAGACAACTTGAAGGGATACATGTCCACCAAACCAGGCCTTCCAAAAATGCTAGAAATGATACTCAAGCGTGAAGAAAAAAACAGGCATATCCAGGAGAACAGAAGGCAAGTATAACACCATTAAAAGCGAAGCAATATACTTATAAAAACTACTAAACATAATAAATGTCTGGAATTAAAAATAGTTTCTCCATTATAACACTAAATGTTAATGGAATTAATTCACTGATCAAGAGACACAGATTACAAACTTGGATTAAAAATCACAATCCATCAATCTGCTGCCTGCAGGAAACCCATCTCACCACAAAAGATAGGCACGCTCTAAAAATAAAAGGCTGGTCAACAATTCTACAAGCAAATGGAAGCAGAAAACAAGCAGGGGTAGCCATTATGTTATCAGACAAAGTGGACTTCAAACCAAAGAAAATTATAAGAGACACGGATGGATACTACATTTTAGTCACAGGTACAATTCACCAGGAAGATTTCACAATACTGAACATATATGCACCCAATACGGGCCCCTCCACATTCATTAAGAAAACCCTACAGCGTCTAAATCAAGAACTCAACCCCCAAATGATAATTCTTGGGGACTTCAACACCGCCCTCTCAACATGGGATAAATCAACAGGTCAAAAGCTTAACAGAGACACTTTGGAACTTAATCAAACCCTGAAAGAAATGGACCTTACAGATCTCTATCGAACTTTTCACCCACGCACCAAAGAATACACATTTTTCTCAGCAGCACACGGAACTTTCTCCAAAATAGATCACATATTGGGCCACAAAACGAATCTACACATATACAAAAAAGTTGAAATTCTAACCTGAGCCCTATCAGACCACCACGGCCTAAAGCTGTACATCCACAACACATCAAACAAGAGAAAATACACTAACTCCTAGAAACTTAACAATATGATGCTGAATGAGAACTGGATTCAGGAAGAAATTAAAAAGGAAATTCAAGATTTCCTGAAAGTGAACGATAACAAAAATACAACTTACCAAAATCTCTGGGACACAATGAAAGCTGTTCTAAGAGGTAAGTTCATAGCTCTTAATGCCTACATCAAAAAAATGGAAACATCAGAAATAAACAACTTAACAATGCAGCTTAAAGCTTTAGAGAAACTAGAGCAATCTGATCCCAAAAGTAGTAGAAGAGAGGAGATTAGCAAAATAAGGGGAGAAATATCTGAAATCGAGATTAAGAAAACGATAGAAATAATCAACCAGTCAAAAAGCTGGTTCTTTGAAAAAATCAGTAAGATTGATACACCCCTAGCTAAATTAACCAAAAGCAGGAGAGAGAAAACCCAAATTAACAAAATCAGAAATGAACATGGAGTTATCACTACTGACACCCAAGAAATCCAGAGAATTATAACATCATATTTCAAAAACTTATACTCTGTGAAGTCTGACAACACAAAAGAGATGGATGAATTTCTAAGTAAACGCAACTTACCTAAATTGAATCAGGAAGTTGTGAATTATTCAAATAGTCCTATAACATACAAGGAAATTGAGGAAGTAATCTTGAATCTTCCCACCAAAAAATGTCCTGGACCAGATGGATTCAGCACAGAGTTCTACCAGACATTTAAGGAGTTAATAATACCAATACTCCTTAAACTGTTCCATCAAATAGCAAAGGAAGGAACACTACCAAATTCCTTCTATGAAGCTAATATCGTTTTAATCCCAAAACCTAATAAAGACTCACTTAAAAAAGAAAACTATAGGCCGATCTCTCTGATGAACACAGACGCAAAGATTCTCAACAAAGTTTTAGCAAATCGGATTCAAAAACATATTAAAAAGATTATTCACGGGGACTAAGTAGGCTTCATCCCCGGCACACAAGGTTGGTTCAACATACGCAAATCAATAAATGTAATTCATCATGTAAAGCAGTCCAAAGTCCAAGACCACATGATACTCTCGATAGATGCAGAAAAAGCTTTTGACAAGATCCAACAGCCTTTTATGATCAAAACCCTAAAGACAGTAGGAATGGAAGGAACCTTTATCAATATAATAAAAGCTGTATACAACAAGCCCACAGCAAGGATTATGCTCAATGGGGAACAATTGGAAGCATTCCCACTTCGATCAGGAACTAGACAAGGCTGTCCACTCTCACCACTTCTATTCAATATTGTACTTGAAGTCTTAGCTGAAGCCATAAGACAAGAAAGGGACATAAGAGGGATTCAAATCGGCAAGGAAGAAGTCAAGCTATCCCTATTTGTGGATGACATAATCTTATACCTGATGATCCCAAAAACTCCACCAGGAAGCTCCTGGAACTAATTGAGAAGTTCAGCAGGGTGGCAGGATACAAAATAAATGTGCAAAATCAGAGGCCTTCCTATATGCCCAGAATGAAAGAAGTGAAAAAGCCTTGAGAGAAACAATCCCATTTACTATAACCCCTAAAAAAATGAAATACCTTAGTATAAACCTAACCAAGGAGGTAAAAGACCTTTACAATGAAAACTTTAAAACCGTAAAGAAAGAAATTGCGGAAGACACCAGAAGGTGGAAAGACCTCCCATGTTCCTGGATTGGCAGAATCAACATCGTAAAAATGACCATCCTACCAAAGGCAATATACAAATTCAATGCTATACCAATTAAAATCCCAAAGCAATTCTTTAAAGAAGTTGACCAAACAATCTCAAAGTTCATATGGAGGCGCAAAAGACCCAGGATAGCAAAGACAATACTGGGTAACAAAACACTGCTGGAGGTATTACCATACCGAACCTTAGTCTATATTACAAATCCATAGTTATAAAGACAGCCTGGTACTGGCTCCAAAATAGACACACGGATCAATGGATAAGGATTGAAGACCCAGATATAAGCCCACAAAGTTACAGCCATTTGGTCTTTGACAAAGGGGCCCAAAGAATCCAATGGAAAAAGAAGAGCATCTTCAACAAATGGTACTGGCAAAACTGGATCTCCACATGCAGAAGATTAAAGCTGGACCCATACTTGTCACCATGTACAAGACTTAATTCCAAATGGATCAAGGACCTTGATATCAGGCCAGAGATTATAAAAACCATAGTTGAAACGATAGGGAACTCCCTCGAGCTGATTGGGCTTGGCCAACATTTCCTAAACAGACATCCAATGGCACAGTCACTGCTACCAACTCTTCAACAGTTGGGATCTTGTGAAATTAAAGAGCTTCTGTTCAGATAAAGAGATTGTAACATGAGCTCAAGGGCAACCCACAGAATGGGAGAAAATCTTCACTAACCACATATCTGATAGAGCTCTATTGTCCAGAGTGCACAAAGAACTTAGAAAACTAAACACCAAGGAAACCAATGGCCCAATTAAAAAATGGGCCCTGGAACTTAAAAGAAACTTTACCAGGGATGAAATTAAAATGTCTAAGAATATCTTCAAAAATGCTCCACTTCTTTAGCCATCAGGGAAATGCAAATCAAAACTTCCCTGAGATATCATCTCATCTCAGTCAGGATGGCTAAAATCCACAATACAAACAAGAACAAATGCTGGAGAAGATGTGGAGAGAGGGGAACTCTCCTACATTGCTGGTGGGAGTGCAGGCTCATACAGCCACTCTGGCGAGCCGTCTGGAGATTCTTAAAGAAATTAAAGATTGAAATGCCATATGACCCTGCTATTCCACTTGTGGGAATAACCCCCCATGCAGCAGAGGTTCACCTCGATAGCACAAGCACGACCATGTTCATAGCAGCACTGTTTACAATAGCAAAGTCATGGAATCAACCCAAATGTCCAACAGTTGACGAGTGGATAAGGAAAGTGTGGTACATCTGTACAATGGAGTACTACTCAGCCATCAAAAATGATGAATTACTGGAATTTGCCAGGAAATGGATGTCATTAGAAACAATTATATTAAGTGAAGTATCCCAGACCCAGAAAATTAAACGCCGTATGTACTCCCTAATAGGTGGCTCCTAATACCAAACCCACCCAGCCCATCTTGAGACACTCATAGGTAAATCTACGTATTACCTACAGTAATTGCAAGGATTATGAACAGGAGGGATGGGGTTGGAGGGCCACACCAGAAACAAGGAGAGAAGTGACCATGTTACAGTAAAGAAAATAGACCTCCATCAAGGACTGCAAGAAATTATTGTGACACCTAGTTAAGTTCACAATTCGTTCCTGATTATTTACAACTAAGGGGGTATGAACTCACCAGAAGGGGAGGGTATATAGTCCGGCAGATTAAAAAGTAATCATTTTGCAAATGGGTGATTGACCCCTCCCATTGCCAAATGCCATATGACCCTGCGATTCCACTTTTGGGTATAAGTATTACATCTACCCTTGAATGTGCTCTTATAATAAGACTCCAGTTTAACAGCTTTCTGTCTCTGGCCAGGGGGTGACATATAGTGCCCATCACGATGGAGTGAAGTGCATTGCAGGAGCAACAAAACTACAAAAGAAAATCAACAAACCACTATCCAGAACTTCAGAGACTCTATATCAACCACCTAGAACTAGGCCAGACTAATCTCTCCCCATCCTGAAGCTCAGGGACATTTGCGGAAGAGGGGGCGGTAAGAGTGTAAGAGCAAAAGGATGGAAGGAGCAATGATTTGCAAGATTCTCCGCACAAGTTAGGACTGAAGCAATCATAATTGGACATTGCATGCCCGGCACAATGTCCAACACACTATTGACCTCACAAAGTCTAGCATCTGCTAAAGGCATCAAGATCCTTGGAGGCAAGGGATTGACAGCCACAGTAGTGTTCCTATGCTTAAGGGGAACACAGGAAAGGGTTCAGGGAAATGCCACTGGGTCCTTGTACGTCATCGGAGAGGAGGGCCCAGAGGAGAGTCAGGCATGCACAAGAAAGGACTCTGGGAATTGGGGCGGGAGGCACGGGGGGATGGGGCGAGAGGGGTGAGGGGAGGGGGAGCAGGGGGCTCGGGGGGGGGGGAGGAGGGAGGGAGGGAACTGGTGTACCTATTAAGTTTGTATGAGCTGAAATAATAATAAAAATGTATTAAAATTAATAAAAAATAAAAAGGAAAAGACGATGACTTACTGCTTAGAAGTACATTCATTTACAAACATCCACTAAGAATGTTAAGCTCCGTTCCAGGTCTGGCGGTGCATTTGCAGCCGGCATAGTTGAATGGAACATAGCGTCAGGCCTCGGAGGCCTTGCAGCTTGACGGGAAGCAGCAGCTGGTGAGCAGAATTTCAGGAGCATGGACAAGCGACACCTCCTAGTGGAGGATGCTGCCTGGAGAGGGCGTGAGGACTCAGCTACCTAGGAACAGCAAATCTCTGGGGAGTAGTAGGATGGGTGGGAGGAATTTTAAAGAGTATTGATCTAGGGTTGGGGATTGGGCAGGTGGGTAAGTACCTGTCCTAATCCTTCAAGTGTGAGTTCAGAGTTCACATAGAAACCACATCATCATCCAGTGCCAGGGTATGCAAAGATAGGGAAGCTGGTAACTAGCCTAGCTTATTGGCTAGCTGTGAGTTCAACTGAGACCCTGTCTTAGTAACAAAAGTGCAGAGGGCTCGAAGAAAACACCCAAGCCAACTTTGAACCTCCATACATGCACATGCACCTACACACAGACATATGTACCTACACACAGGCATTCCTGCCCACAATACACATGGAAGAAGAAGAGGAGGAGCAGGAACAAGAAGAGGAAATTCGAGAATTGTGGTTGTAAAATGAGTAGAAAACTGTAGTCAGTTAATATTCTAAGGAGACTCTCATCTGTTCTGTTTCTTGCACCATGATAGCTTTAGGGATGATTCTGCCTAAATGAGAGGGGAGAGGAGAGATGGAAAATTGACCAGTCCTTCACCCCATTGGTCTGACCTTAAATTGACAGCTCCCATTTCGAGGGACCATAAGACAGCAGAAGCTTTTCCCTGCAAAATGTGTCTGATTTCATGTAGCTGGGCATTTTGTCAGGGAGAGGCCAGTAATTTTAGGGTGGGAACTGGTACATTTGCACAATGCGAGAATCTCCTCACTCAGCATTCCCTAGCAATTTGTGGCCTTACTGAATGCCGTTTATAGCTCCTACAATGGCAGGAAAATGAGGGGGGCAGAGAGATTATTATTCTTATCACAATCCCAAGGGACGCACTTTCCATGCTGGTCCACTCCCCCTTTCAACCCGGCAAGGTCCAGCTAGAATTGGCTTTTAGCATGGAGGAATCAAAGCAAAAGCGGCTATTTGTTCCCTTCTTAGAAATTATCTTTCAACTTGAAAATCTCTCATTGCCGTAGCCTAGGCTCTGCAGTCCTTGTCCAGAATAATACCCCATCCTCATTAAAAATAAAATCAAATCTTAAATGCTGGGTTGGGAAGTGCACCTGGATCACAGAGCTGGATCTCAATGCAAACAAGGTCTGACTATGCTGCCCCGTAGCCATTTCTGCACAGTTCATCTAAATGTTACCCCATGTTCCTGCTAAGTACTTAGATGGCTCCCAATTTGCACTTTGGAAAGAAGAAATAAACATGATCTTCCCGTCTGTACTGTGCAGGGAGGGACTCCTAGCAGGATCTCCCTTTGTTGTGCTCCGCTAATTGCTAATTATGCAGTGATGGATGTAAATTGCACAGTTGGCATTTCAGGCTCCCAGGCTCCCTACTCAGTCCTACTATTTAAAGGAAAAAGGCTGAAATAGTAAGAAAATCCAAGAACCTTTGTCCAGGAACATAAAACCTAAAGGGGCAGATGACTTCAGGACAGGACATTGGAGATGGGTTCCCTTCTGTACTACTTCCTTGCTGAGGATGCTCTGAGGGTCTTACTCTCTTTTGAATGAAGAACGGATACCCTTGCTTGCAAGAGCAGCAGCATTTCCACTTTCTAACCATTTTGTTCTGAGACGAATAAATAACAATCATAGATCGTAACAATGTTTTACTTTGAAAGGCATTCTCAAGTTTTATGGCTCCTTCAATTGTCTGATAAGAAAGCTATTGAATCAGGTTAACTCTGACATGAGATCAAAATGGTAAGAATAAGCTAATGATTCGGCTAAGTCGCCCACTAGCCAACGGTAAAGCAGACAGACCCCAATGCTACATTTGCCATCAGCCTCGTACTTACCTGGCCTGGTGGCCATGTAGCCATATTCATGCAGCATTGACATGATTAGGAATTTTGTTAGTGAGATTACTTTAAGTAGCAGTTTTTATTTATGACTTTCTGCCTTTTCTCTCTGCTGTGCCTTTGATGCTGAGAGAAGGAAGCTTGCTTAGAGGAGAAAAGTGCTTGTCTCGCTGGGATACCAATACAGAAAAAAAGGCAGCTGTAGTTAACAAGCAACAACCAACATTCCTCCCAAGGACGTTCTGACATTGCAGCGTCTCAGAACCACGCCCCCTTTCCAAAGGGTCTTTCTTTTACAGAGAAAACTTGCTTTCTGAAGTCCTAGGTAAAACTGTGCTAGTTTGAAATTGTACCGGTGAGAATGCAGCTTCGCGTTGTTGCCTGGAAGATGGAGGTCATTTTGCCTGAGAGCAGCAGCCTGCATCTCCCAGCTGGGAGCATTGGGGGTTTGTGAGCTTAGTATTTCACAAGAATGAAACTTTGCAGTTTCTAAGGAAATCAGCTTCCAAGTCCTACTAGAAAGCCTGACCCTGGTGTTGACTTCTTAATACTCAGTTCTGTTTCATGTTGAGTCCATCAAAACACTCTCCACGCCTCAACAAGATACCCCTTCACACCCACTGATGTCTGCAATGAAAAAATATGGAAAACCTCGGAGCAATATTGGAGTCCTTACACAGTATTAGTGGCAATGTAAAATACTATTTTAGCCAACTGCTATGAAAAGCTGTCTGGCATTCCCTAAAAATAATTAAATATAGGATTGCCATATGATCCCGAAATTACATTCTAGGTATCAAACTAAAACAACAGCAAGCAAAAAAACAGTAACCCAACTAGATACGTGTACACTAATACTCAATATAGTATTTCTTCTTTTAATAATAAGGTAGAAATAACCCAAGGGTCTATCAATAAAGAGCAAATAAACAAAATGTGATGTATGTATTTAAAATATTATTCTGCCTTAAAAGGGAAAGGAATCCTAAAGCATACTACAAAGTCAACAAACCTGAGGAATTGGCTCAAGGCAGCCATGGATGTAATTGACAAGTTATTGAGAATAGATTCAGAGAAAAGTGTCCTTGGCACATTGGTGGAGATCAGAGCTTAACATTCAGAAATCAGTTCTCTCCTTCCACTATGTGGGCTCAGAGATCAAGTCCAGGTGGCCAGGTTTGCAGGTAGGTGCCTTTACCCCTGAGTCATCTTGCCAGCTCGAGAGTTATTATGCAATGTATGCAGATCACTTATGTAAGATGAAAAGAGTTTGCAGATGGTGGTGATGACTGTACTTACCACTGCTGAACTGTGCACTTGCAAGTGGCTGACAGGCCTATAGAAAACCCCAGACCTCTTCATTTAAATTTTACCTGAGCGGCACTCTTCCTTCAGTTCTTCCATAACAGGTCCATTTCCTTTCTATGTTTGGCAAGTCTCCTGTAGCTCCTCCAGGGCTCCCTCGTAATGATCAAAGCCCCAACATGTTGCTGTGACTTTATTTGGTCATTGCTATAGTTTCAGTCTTGATAGTTTGGGTTGCTGTAGTTTCATGCTAGGTGGTTTAAGCGCTCCTCTAGCTCCAACCTAGGTGGTTTGATTAATGATGCAGCTTCGTCCTTGGTGTTTTTAGTTGCCTGGATAGAACATATTCACTGTCATCAGTCCACCATCTAGATATTAGTATATGGATTTTTGGTGTGTCTGTCACCTGGTGATCTCAGAGGATATTGAGATTTGTTACTATGTGAAAAAGAAGATTCCGTGCCATCTTCGAAGAATGGCTATTCTCCTCTCTGCCAGGTCCATGTTTCTGCAAAGCCATAGTTGTGGGTGGGTGGTGGGCAGTTCACATGCATTCGCCAGCCCCAGTGCTGTCATCCTGACTCTGACCCTAATAGGCCTTTGTCTCTTTCACTATTCCGAGGCCATTCTGTTCTGGCCTGCTGAGATCTTTATACTGTGATCCCCCATCCCACATTATGTATACCTTTGCAGTTGGCTATGATCCCCCCCCCCACATTACGTGTATCTCTAAGGGTAGGTTGATTCCCCCCTTTACATTATATATACCTTCTTGACTGGCCATGATTGCTGCTAATTTTGATTAGGAGTTGAGGCCAAGGGGCAGGATGATGAAAGTCATAAAGACATAGTGTCATCTTGACTAGAGTTTCCAGGTTGAAAAACATGTGACAGCATTTCACATTAAGATCTACATAGATCACAGAGCTCCTCAGCTATGAGTTGAAAATGAAAATATTACTTAAAGCTGTACTACATGTAGCACAAAAGCCATTCTCATTTTTAAAATGAAGGCTACTTTGATTTTTAAAGTCTACTTTTAAATTACTTTTTGCTGTTTTTATCTCTTTGCTTTTAATTCACACAATCAATCATTGTACAGATCTTTGGGGTATAGCGTGACGCTCTGAATACACATAGATCGTGTAAGATCAAAATCAGGCTAATTAGCATATCTGCCATTTTGAACATTGATCATTTCTTTGTGGCGAAGCATTCAAAATCTTCTCTTCTAAAGTTTTTTCCATTCTCTTTGCTGGCTCTGCTGTCCTTATTTCCCTGCATGCACATAGTATTCACTAGCTACCCCCAACATTTACACCTGTACCTAAGTACAGATGAAGGCAGGCAGTGCGGTGTCTCTCTGATTCTTCCACAATGACTTGCCCAGGTGCTGGGCCTGTTGTCCTGCTCCGCCATTGATGGCTACTGCGTCCCGGTTCAACTCTGGCAGGTTCTTGGGGTGGGGGTGGGGATCCTCTTTCCAGATTTGATTGCTAAGTGAGATCAGGATCCTGTCTTTGGTGCTCCCCAAGTTTCACCACCATTTCTACATTCTTCTTCAGAGAACCTCTTGGTTCACCAGATATTCTAAATTGAGTACAGGACATGATTCTCTGTGGTATCCTAACGTAGGGAAGGCAAAGGACATTACTGGACAGTGGCGTGGTGAACACTTCACCTTATCACTGTTGACATCTCAATGGAATAATAAGGATTTGGGCCAAAAGGACAATGAATATTCCCAACATTTTACTCCATAATATTTTTTCCTATCCTATCCATTGGTGGTCTTCTTTGTTGCTGCCGCTGCTGCCTCCGTCCTTGGCTGACTTGGAGCTTCACCTTTTCCACCACGTTGTTGCTGTTCCCACTGCCTTTGGAGCCTGGTCTCTAGGCCTCGCTGCTGTTCGCTGTTCATTGCCCATGTCAGAGTCCAGCTGCTCTTCACCGACTCAGAACCCAGCATCTTTGACCTTCCAGAGGAGCAAAGGCTTGAGACCTTCTCAGATCTTTTGGCTGTGTGAAACATTCCAGCCAGGACAGAGGTTGTGGCAGGTGACTACCTTGAAGGACAGTATTTTTATTGTGAGTTATTTTTTGATAAACTTATTTTTATATATTACATTCTATAGATTCTGTTTCTTCGGAGAACCCTGACTAATACAGATCTTGGCTTTCACCCATACCAAAGAACCTAAAATTGAAAGTCACACTCGATATGTGAGTAAAAACACATTCTTTTTATCACTAACTTTATTTGGTCTAATTCTGAATTTGGTGGAACAGAGAAGCAAAACCAAACAATGAATGGAGATGTCCACTCCTCCTGAAAAAGGGTGTATGCAGGCAAGGTCGGAGGTTGCTTTAGGACCTGTCCTTTCCTTCTGAGGATGCGTAGTTCCTGGTCCCTGCTGCCAGGTGCGTCTCCCCCGTCGTATTCCTGTGTAGCTCTGGAAATCAAATCACGTAGAGAAATGCACCTTTGAGGGAAGATTAAAACATGGAGATTTGGCATTAGTTCAGGCAAAGGCAAGCTTTGTGATCTCCAGAGCACTTTGGGGGGGGTCTCAATTCACTCATCTGGAGATTTGGACTAAAAGGAGCATCTGCACCACTCAGGTCTCTGTTTCTACCAAATTCTGTAGTTTCAGAATACATATTGATATATTATCTGATAGTCATTCTTCTCTTCCCTGGAATTTATCAAAGAGAGAAAAAAGAGCAAGAAGGAGAGAGAGAAAGACAGAGACAGCGACAAAGAGATCTTGGACACAAAAAGGATTTATCAATCTGCAAATGATGATAATTTGAGGTACTACAGCAGGTTGATAAAGAAATTTTTTTCTGTAGAAATCTTTTGAGAGACCGTAAATCATAAAGTAGGCTGACTTACTTATTTGCAAGTCTCCAGTGGGAAAGAGGCGTGCAAGGTGGTTTTAAATCCCCTAGCTCAGTCGCTCTCACCGATTCGAAGTGTTGGCTCTGTGTTCAGCATTGCCAGGATACACCTGGTTCCTTGCTCTTGTAACAAAGCATACTCATGTAAACCCTTAATTTCCCCTTCCAGTTCCACCGGCACCTGTTTATGATTTTTACGATACACATTGTTTGTGGTTAAATTTATGCTGCTCAGTAAGACCATTGTAAATGAGGTGCTGCTATTTCCTAGCCTTGCTTAGGTCTCATCAACAGAGCTCTATGATCTCAGAGGTATTTTCAGTCACAGGTAAATTGCTGTTCAATTTGCATTTTGGTAATTTTCTAATTTAGACACGGGGTTGGCAACGGGCATAATAATTGAAGGGAGGAAATCTCCTGGAATGCTTGCATTTTTAACACTGTTCCAAAATAGTCACTGTCTTCCATTATGCGGTATCTTCCTATATCTGACTACATATAAGTTAATTGTCATTATAAAGCAATGATGCAAATGGTGTTGATCATTTTGCTCTCTGTATATTTTGCTGTCTGTTTGACTGCAGATTGCTTGGGTAAGGATTTCTACTCCAGGGGTCCATTTTAATGGCATCTCTGGTTTGTCGTGATTTACTGGAAGACATGGACAATGAAAACCTTGCTCTTAAGAGAAAAGCACTGGGCTGTTGGTTTTGTGGTTTGAGTTCTGTTTGCATCCTCTCTCACTTCATTTTTCCATTAAGCCCTTCCTGGCTATTTTCTTTGTGTTTATATGTTCTTCCCATCTTTTCAGAGCCTGAACGTCTTGAGAGAAGGGTTTAGTTTGTTTTCTTATGCCACTCACTCATTGCTAGATTGATAAGTAGGTACAGAGCAGAATAAATAGGATTATTTATCTAAATCCTAAAACACAGTACTTGTCTAAAGAGGAACAATGTTGCACACACTGCTCAGAAGTGGTTTATTGATTGGTTGCTTTGTCTTCAAAATGCCGAAGGAATGCCTGGATGATTTTTTTCCATTATTGAATTTATGTATTTGTATGTAGGAGGTGGAGAGCATTTAATCAACTATCCTGACAGGTTGTTTTTGCTTTCTGAAAACAGAGCTTTTAAATGAAAAACCTGGATCCATTAAACAATATGAAATTGCTTTAACCCTATGTGGTGTGTGCATGTGTGCACACGTGTGTATGTGCATGAGTGGTGTGTGTGTGTGTGTATGTTGCATGTGTGTGTGCATGCCTGAATGTGCATGTGTGTGTGCATATATATGTGTATATGCGAGTGTGTATGTGCATGCATGTGTGTATATATATGTGCTGTGCGTGTGTGTCTATATATGTGCTGTGCGTGTGTGTCTATATATGTGCTGTGCGTGTGTGGCTATATATGTGCTGTGCGTGTGTGTCTATATATGTGCTGTGCGTGTGTGTCTATATATGTGCTGTGCGTGTGTGTCTATATATGTGCTGTGCGTGTGTGTCTATATATGTGCTGTGCGTGTGTGGCTATATATGTGCTGTGCGTGTGTGTCTATATATGTGCTGTGCGTGTGTGTCTATATATGTGCTGTGCGTGTGTGTCTATATATGTGCTGTGCGTGTGTGTATATATATGTGTATATGCGAGTGTGTATATATATGTGCTGTGCGTGTGTGTATATATGTGCTGTGCGTGTGTGTATATATATGTGCTGTGGGTGTGTGTGTGTTTGCATGTGTGTGTTCCTGGATTCCTATGCACAAATGCTGACCTTGCTCTTAAAGGTGCAGCTCTCTCTTTTGAAACCAATAAAATGGTCTTTCATGTAATGAAAATACTGCAAAAATAATAAAACAGATCTGGAGGTGGAACATGTGGTGAGAGCATTGCTTAACACCAGCAAGGACAAGGATTCAATCTTCAGTGCTGCAAAAGTAAATGGATAAATATTCAAAACAACAACCAAGAACTCTCGCATACACACACCCCTGTAAGCTCTGGAATTATAAGTGAAAAATGACCATTTTAACAGCTTCTTAAATGTTTAATGAACATAGGCACATGTGTGCACACACACATAGTAGGTTAATTTGCTCATTTGAATGTTGGCTATGATATAATTTTATATCTGCAAATATTAAGATCTCTCTCTCTCTTCTCTCTCTCTCTCTCTCTCAGTATCATATTGGACATTGAACCTGGGGAGGGCTTCCCACATACCAGGCATGCACTTTATTGCTAGTATAAGCACCCAGTCTCCTCTTTAATTTTAATGAGTATAAAACATTTCCTTGTTTAGATATGTCAAATGTAATTAAAGTCTCATCTTGATCTAAGCTAATATTTGCTACTATAACCAAAATCATGAATGAATAATCTGTAACACATGTATTGTGACACATACTTAAGATACGCTTGTCTTAAACTTTGGCAACTATTATCAAAAGACAATGCAAATTTTCCTTTTCTACCAATAGTCTATAAAAGAGTCTGTCTTAGTTTGTGCTGCTGTAACAAAATAACTCTGACTGTATAATTTATCAATAATAGAAGGCTATTTCTCAATCCAAATTCAAGGAGCCAACAGATGTGGTGTCTAAAGAAGGGTGCTTTCGCTTCCCCATACCTTCTTGCTGGAGTGAGGGGACTAACCCTGTGTCCTCACATGGCATAAGGCACAGGAGGATTAAAGTCCAGCTGGCTGCCTCCAGCCCATCCAGGAATGAGTTAATCACCTTCCAAAGGGTGCACCCTAATACAGTTGCTCAGATTAGCTCTCAGCATGAATTGTGCAAGGGGAGAGGAAACCCTCCAACCAGAACAGGAATTGCTTCTCGAACAAATCTAAATTTTAAGACTTTTAACACTTTTGATCACTCACCCAGTGGGCAGAATTTGGTGTTTATCATTTAGAACTGCCTTTCTTCAAGTATGAACAATGTCAAGTGTTTTTCATATATTTCCTTGTGTATTTTGCATGCTTATCTATATTTATTCATATATTTATTAGTTGTCTAGATTTCCTTGATTTATGAACACTGTTAAATTTTTGTCTCTCTTAACTGAATTGCTTTCTTTTATTGACCTGTAAGAGTTTTCATGCAAATAAGGAAACCAGTTCTCTTTTAAATTCAGTTGTTCATTGTCAAGTAAATATTTACCTAGTAGTTATTATATTATAGACCCTGAGATTAAAATGAGATAGATAAAATTCCTTCTATTGTGCAATTTATATTTATTAAAAAGGGCTATAAAATAAATAAGACAGATAAGCAAAACAGAGAGTATGTAACTGTTGTGGTCTGCATGTGAAATGTCCACTACAGTTTCATGTGTCTTAACTGTTTCCAGATGGTGGTGTTATTTGGAAAGTTGTGGAACTTGTAGGAGATGGAGCCTTGCTGGAGGAAGTACCTCATTGGGAGGAATGGACCTTGAGGTATGAGAATGGGACCCCACTCTCCCTGTTCTCTCTCTCTCTCTCTCTCTTTCTCTCTCTCTCTCTCTCCCTTTCTCTCTCTCTCTCTCTCTCTCTCTCTCCTGAATATGACTGAAATGACGGCCTCCTGCTCCCTCCTGTCATCATGCTTCTGTCTGCCATCCTTGTTCCCTGCCATGATGGCTTCTACGACCCTCGGAACTGCACATTAAAATTGCAAATTCCTTCTCCCTTAAATTGCCTGGGTCAGAGGATTTTATCACATCAATGGAAGAGTAAGTGGAACAGCAACAGAGGTAGGGAGATGTGGTGAGATTTTGTAAAAAGCCATCTCTAGTAGCTTATGTTTCCTCAACAGGATCGAAGTAATAGCTACATGTGAAGGGAGACGCAGAGCGCTTGAGAAAAGACAAGCCATGACATAGCTATGTGAGAGAATGGAAAGAATGAGCCAAGGGCATGCTGTGCATTTAATAAGATTCCAGTGTGTGCCCCACAGGTTCAGAGTGGGGTGACAGTACAAGGTGGTGAGTGAGATATTCATCAATTATGGTCTAATTGAAGGCTGTTTGACCATTAGGGGTGTAACTGGCAGTGGGGATTAGTATAGCTTTCCCAGAATCGCACTTACTTTCTAGCTTCCTTAGGGAAGGATGAATGCCAGATGATGTCTCCTTCAAGGGCCCATTCTTGTTGGGCTCCACCCACCATGGTATGCTGCAGTGAAGGAGGCCTTCTCCACAGCCTGGGCCATGCTATTCGGGCTTTCATCCCAGTGTTTTGAGCTAAATGAGCCCCTTTTAAAAATATACTACCTAGCTTCAGGTATTTTTCCTTAACAATGAAAACAGGCTTGTAGAGAGAATGTAGAATGATTCCACTCCCTAAATCATCACTCACTAAAGTTACTGCTTATGAGTTCATGCGAGAGTGCTCCTTTTGTTAGGGTTGAAGCAGCTAGAATTAGACTTTGCTTGGCCTGGACAATGACTGACATGTCAACAACCCCCCCAAAATCTAGCACGGATCACAGGGGAGAAAGCTCCAGGCAGTATGATTCTTAGACATAAGGGATTAAATAGTCATAATGGAGTTCCCATACTAACGGAGAGCCCAAGAAGGCGCTCCAGACTATGCTACTGAGTCCTGAACCCTCACTAGAGTGGAGGTCTCAGAGGGAGGTTTGGCATTCACACAAAAGGATGCTCCAGGGGATGGGAGGGAGGAAGGGGGAGGCACTGAGAAAAGGGGAGAGAGGAAGGGGGTGAAAAGAAGGGGGGAAGGGAGGGAGAGGACAGGGGTACCTATTGAGGAGTATGATTAGGAAAAAAAATAAAATGTGGGACACTGTGAAGGACACTGGAAGGCTCTAGCCAACAACAGAGAAAACTTTGACAAGAACAGCATTAGGGTGACTTCACTCTTGCTGGTGTGGAGTCCATGTGAGAGGAGGTTGTTATTCTGCAATGGCTTTATTAACGTATTTTTATATTGTAATATGCAATTATATTGCATATATTAACATGCTTCCATTTTCACATTATCAAATTTCGTTAGAGATCAGTGTATATTCATGTTAAGGAATATCTTAACTTTTCTAAAACCAGATCTATTTTAAGAAAGAAAACCATTAAAAATGTTTCGGTATCTTTTATTTATCATCTTGAACTAATAAATACATAGGAAACTGGACTTTTTTAAAAAAAATTGACATGGACAGCTTAACACTCCAAGATGGAATCTTAAAATATCCCAAGGGTCCCTTTGAATTCATTTTTATTACTTCTTTTCCTCTCGATTCTTCATGAGTTTTTCAATAAAATTTCTGGGTAAGTGCTACATGCTGATTGTGCTGTTGGGGGTGCTAAAATTGTCAGTTCACAGCCTTTTAAGAAGTTCTGTGCTTTTAGCTATCTTTCAGTTTCTAGTAAAATTCTGAATGTGATGCCATTTACCTTTAAAATACAGATACATCCTCAGACAGTAAGCATCTTGGACATTCTGGTGAGAGGCAATGTTGGTAAATTCTCAAAGAATTCCTAAAAGAAAACTTTCTAGTCTGCACCCTCCAGTGATTTGATTTTGATTAATCTCCCTTGTCTAGAAGAGCGTTCACAATGTAAAGCCATGGGAAAGCGGGACGACTATAGTCAACAGCCCATTCACTGAACAGCAACTTCAATATAGGTGTTTATATTTCAAAATCCTGTAAGAGTATTTTTAAATAAGCTTAGAGACCATTTAGGCTAGGTAGCATTGCCTGGGTGCCCAATGCTCAAACTATCATTATTTTTCATTTGCTTCTAAACATTTAGAGTTCCCCTACTTCTCAAATCCGTAAGTGCTGCCTTAAATGCAGAAAGTTTTTGGTTCTGGAGATGGATGAAGTGCTAATGAGTGCTGCTTTAGAGAAATGAGGACAGCCTATGTCGTGGACGCTTGAAAACCATCTTGAAGGAGGTGGACCTCTTTGTTCCCTCCCCGTGTGTTCATCCTTCATGTGGTTCCATTGTAAAATTTTCCTGCCTTCAACTCTGTCTTCTATTCCACAGTCCAGCTGGCCTTCCTGACTCCTTTTCCAGCACGGAAATGAGGCCATCTGACTCTCTGCTTAGGAAGTTCTCACTCCTCCTTGATGTCTAGAACCTGGCATTCTAGATTCTTCTACTCTGGCACCTCCGGTCAGGTGGATCTTCTATCTTCCTCAAAATAGCCCCACCCTGACATTTATTCTTGTCTGCTTGCATACGGTTGTTTCCCATCCCCCATTCCTCAATCCAGTGCTCTGCCAACTGAGATATTTGGGCCATAGTATCTATTTCCCATTTTTACCATTCCACCCCATGCAATTCCTCTTCTGCCCGCTGTCCCAAGCTAAGAAAACAGGACAGATTCTGTGGGATGCAGCTGTCTTGTCACAGGTTCCAGGCGCCTTCTCTGCTCCCTCAGGCAATTCCATCACCTCCTCATTAGGACTCCCGTAGCATGGAGTTGAATTGTACTCTTAGAAATGCTCTGGTCCCGATCCAGGATCACAGAAATGACCCCACATTCCACAATGTGACCAGGGATGAAATCAGGCAAGGAGGAGATCTGTAACCAATGGGATGACGCTTTAGGTGGAGCTATCCATGGCTCATGAACTACTGCCTTGTAGACTTCCTTTTTGTTTATTTATTTGTATGCGTGCGTGTGCATGTGTGCATGCGTGCGTATGTGTGTGTTTGTGTGTGTGTGTGTGTGTGTGTGTGTGTGTGTGCGCGCGCGCGCGCACCTGTGGCTGCCCAAAGTTAACATAAGTAATCATCTTTGATTGTTCTACCTCCTTATTGCTTTCCTCTGAAGATTCCCAGCTCCATCTTCCAGGGCTGCCATATCTGCCCAGCATTTTTATCTGGGATCTGGTGATTCAAACTCAGGTCCTCTTGCTTAGGAGGCAAATACTTTAACCACTGAGCCATCTCCACTGCCTGTACCATGTAGATCTTAAGTGATAAATGATCTTGAGTATATTGTATCGGTGTTTTAAACCCCCATATTCATTTGGGAGGTAGGAATGGACTCACGGAATGTATAAAAAGGGACATGTAACTAAAGCCGATCTATTACATGTCCTAGAATAATGATCACATCTTGCTGCAAAATTTTAGTTTAGACTGGCTTTCAAAATTAAGAGGCAAAACAACTCCTTAGAGAGTCCTTTGATTTGCCTTTTGACCCCATTCACACCTTTATTAAATATCTTCGAGGTCCTCTGCTGCTCCTTCATTACAGAGTAGGACATTTGCCTTATAGATGCTCTAATTTATAGGATTTTTGTGGCTATCTTTATTTCATTCTGAATTTGGATATCAAGTGTACGTGAAACAGCTGCTTGGAGGAGCTGGAGTGTCAGGAGGAGCGCTGACCCCTGGGGCTTCCTAAGCTCTTCCAGACCAGGGGCAGAGGTACAGCAAAAACATATGACAAGTGCAGGAAGAGATGTCTAGCCAGCCCAGGGGACCTTGACATTCGTGACTGTGACTCCATCTGGAAGTCAGCGGGTGGCCCAGCAAAGGTAGCCCGGGGGCAAAGCCTTGGAAAATGAGTGACATTGGCCAGCATAAAAAGGAAGGAATGGGCCCGCATGTCCTGAGAGGAAACCTGCTTGTGAAACGGGGACAGATGATCACCACGTGCTTGAATCTGCTGTGAGTTTCACAGACAGTGTCAACTCCAATCCTTGCACTAACCCTGTGACATGGATATTTTAGAAACGAGGAACTATGGAGATACTAAAGAGCCTCTCTGAAGTTACAGTAGTAGAATGGTCAGGATTTGAGTGGACTAGACTCTGTACTGGGTACTCTTTCTGCTGCTGTGAGACAACACTGAGACTCAAGCAACCTAAAGGGAGAAAGGGAGATTTATTCAGCTTATGGTTCTAGAGGGAACATGTGATCCATTATAGTGGAAAAGGCATGGCTGGCTGGCAGAAGCTGGAGGTGGCTTAAGTCCTTGCATATATCATAGCAGCTGAGAGAACTAACCATGCATGGCCAGAGCTGAACAAGGCCTACTCGCGGTGGCGTGCCTTCCTCCAACAAGAGTCCACCTGCCAAAGTTGCCATGACCTTCCCAAACACCAACTAAGGACTCAAGCATAGGAGCCTGTGGGAGGCAACTCACATTCAAACCATGACAGACTCTAACATTGTGGGGCTTTCGATTGTGCCACAATGATTTTACATGATCTCAGTTACATCTGAGTTATTTTATTTATTTATTTGATAGAGAAAGTACATACCACAGAATGCATGTGGAGATCAGAGGAGAACTTTTGGAAATTGTTTCTCTCTTTCCACTATGTGGAATCAAACTCAGGTTGTCAGGTATGCAGGCACCTTTACCCTCTCAGCCCTAGCCTCCTGAGTTCAATCTCTCAGAAGGAAAGAACTGACTTTTGAAAGTTGTCCTTCTCTTTCCCTGATAAGCAAGCAATCAAATAAAAGATTTTAAAAATAATTTTTTTAGATATTGCAAAGCATATTATCAGAATCAAGTTTGTTATTTTAATTCTGTATCAAACTCTGTGGATCTAAAACAAGTTAAGCATAATAGTATGTATACATATTGAAAATGTTTAAGTATAAAAGTTTGGATTGAGATCTGTGAAAGTCATGTTCTTTTCCAGTCAAGTCACTCAAGCTTCATAATGCTCTGCAAATACCCATGACACTGCTGGCGAGCTAGGTGTCACTGTGAATACTGAGATACTGCCAACGAGGTAGATATCACTTTTATTTTACAGATGAGGAAATCGTAAGGCTGTGGGGCTTACTCACACTCCTAGCTCAGAAAATGGCAGAGAGGGTATAGTGCAGAGAAGGACAGGCAATAGCAAACATTTATGTGCTTACATTTACGCATATGCTCTGTACTTGAAATTTTCATAATGCATCTTCATCCATTCCTATGATAATAATAGGTGATTCTCTTAGTTTTAAAAATAAGAAAACTGATAGACTGGGGAGATGGCTCAGTAGATACGATGGTTGTCCTGCAAATGTAAATTCCAGAGTTTGGATCCTCAGAATTTATGCAAAAGCACGGTAGCTGCCTGTAACCCCAGCACTCAGCAGTCACAGACAGGGGCTCCCTAGAGCAAGCTAGCTAGATAGCATAGCTGAGTTGTGGGCTCTGGGTTCAAATAAGGGACAGCACCTTAATAATAAGAATGGAGAATAGTCAATGTCAATGTTGGACCTGTATATGTGCACACCTGTACACATGTGCATTGACACACATACACATACATGTACCTCAAACACATGCAGGAGAGAGAGAGAGAGACAGAGAGAGAGAGAGAGAGAGAGAGAGAATTGAGTCTCAAAAAAGAATACTTAGGAAGTGGATGAAGGAGATTTTAACCCAATTTTTCTAAAGCCACATAACTATTCTCCATGTTTCTACAAAATATTCGTGTAATTCGAATGTCAAACATTCCCCCATAGACTCATATATTTCAAAATTGGTTCCTAACTTGGAGGAGAGTAGGGGAGGAGATCATCTTGAGGTTAGGCCTCCTTGGAGGAAGCAGGTCATGGACAGGAGGTTGTCCTTGGGGCTCTGAAGCCAAGCCCCACTTCCTGGATGCATTCTTCTTCCTGCCCGGAGCCGACACAACTAGCCTCTTCTCATCTTTTCTGCCATGCCTTCTCTACCATGGTGGGCTGCATCCCCTTGAGCTATAAACCAAAGTAAATCCTTCCTCCCAAAAGTTGATTCTTGTCAAGTGTTGGAGCACAGCAGTGAGAAAAGTAGCTATATGCCTTCCTGTTTTCCATTATTGAACACAGTGCCTATTATATTGTTAGCCCTCTGCAATTCTTTGGAATGAAAAATGGTGAATGAAATGAGTGCATTAGTGACAAGCAAGGAGAGCCAAGAGAAGAATATAGGATACCTCACAAGTCTCTTTTCAAAGCAATGTTTATCACATTGTCAAGAAAATTGTCTATTTTGTTTAAGCAGATTGCTTTCTCTGTTTCCCTTCCTATTTAGCTGGAACTCTTGCTCCACTGGTAAAGATAGCCGACTCTGGTATGAGAGTGAAATACAACAAAATAAAAGGTTATTTGGCAATGGGAAGGAAGAGAAATAGTATTGAAAGCATTTCTAAATTCTTTCCTCAGGATTCATAGTGTAGTTGAAAGTGTGTCTCTGCCCCCAGCTTTGATGCTCATGGAACCACTCTAATTGTGCCCTGTGGTGGTCTAGAAAAGGAAGACCCCACTCTCTGTGTGTTATGATGAAACTGTGTGCAGTGTGCAGGAGGATTGCAAGTTCAAGACTCCAATTCAATTAAAGTCCATGCCAAACATTAGCAGGTGGTTGTCTGTGACACATGTCATGATAAGAAGAAAGGAAAAGCATTTTGCATTGTTGTTGCAACTAAACTGTTCAATGGAAGGAGCTTACATTTCACTCAGGAAAGACAGAGTATGCATGTTCTGGATAAAGATGCTGGGGGTTAGGGTGTTATGGGGTCCAGAAGTCCACTCAATAAGGCACAGAAAATGAACTTGACTGAAAGGGATGTTTATTGAAAGTGGATTGAACAGAACTGAAGCCTCAGGACTTTATCCAAGTTCGGGACCTTAGATGGAGCCTTAGAACTCTAGACAGCATGCACTGAGAATTGGAGTCCTGGTTAACCTATTAATGCACACATGTGGATGTGCTTGTTTAAAGATATTTGGTTATTTGATACAGAGCCGCATGGTGTGCCCCACACTGGCCTGAAACTTTCTCTCTAGCTCAGGCTGGTCTTGAACTTGCAATACTCCTGCCTTGGCTTCCCCAGTGCCAAGATTAGAGAAGTGTGCTAGTACACCTAGCTTTGTTCTTAGAATATTGATTAAAACTATAATTATGCATGGGAAAACTAGTATTAATTTCTTCTAAGCTGGTGGAGGAAGCCTGTTATTGTGTAAGACCCTTGATCTCAGAGTGCTATTCTTGGGTTTGTGTTCAGCTCCCATCTCTAATGATGGTATGATCCAGGCTACTGAACTGTCTGTCATAGTTAGATATAGATGTCAACTTGGGAATTGGAGGATTCGCCTCTAGGCACATTTGTGAAGAATTAGTAGTTAAGCTCTAAGCCAGCCTGCGGGAGAATGTCTAACTGATGGGGAAGCAGGAAAGACCCAGCTCATAGTGGTTGTGTTAAGAACTATAACTGGGTAATTGTAAGACAGAATATAACCCATTGTTCCCTTATAAGCTGTTTGGCCTTGCATTTATCAGCAACATGCAGGCTAACTGCAATACTGCCTTATGGGAAATTTAGAGATGCATGGGAGAGTATAGGGACAGATACCCTATAAGTGGTTGTCAGTCCCATGACACTGAAATACTTCTTAGCTTTGTATGTCTACAGTCAAGATGGTGGCAGAAGCAAGCTGTGGCACAGTTAACTTCGACAAAGTCAAGTGGAATAATGTTACAATTAAATAAGCCACTGGCAAAATGCCTTCCAAGAAGCAGACACATACCCCAGAGGAGGGGATGTATAAAATATTAGTGGTCTTCTCAGTGCATGCTGTCTTCAGCACGGGAGTTGCTAAAATGCCATTCATTATCGCAGCACATATTCTAGTAATTTCTTAGGCAATTTGTAAAGCAATAGCTTGAAGCCCGCATGGAACGTTAATTCTGCTAATGAACCTAGTGACTATACTTTCCCTTCAGTTCTTAGGAAAGGACCCAGGCTCCGTAAACTTGCCTTCACGCCATTGAATTTCTTTTATTACCAAAAAGCCATGTGCTCCAGACTTACTGTTGCCTAATTATTTCCCTTTGCCATTAAGGCTAATTGTCAATAAGGAAAATGAAAATGATTCCCAGACATGTCCACACTTTGAATCATTGTCACGGCCCCTTGGTGGCTCTATGCCAGCTGATAGCGTCATCCTGGGCCAGCTCTATAATGATTCAAAATGCCCTCCTCTGGGACCTGTCCTTCCATAGCCTTCTCTGCCCTGTGAAGGTACAGGGCCCCCAAGCTATTTGAAGACAATAAAAGCTACTTTTAAAATTGGGGCAGACACAAAAATTCTGCTATTTGGCAACACCAAAGCTTTAAGTTTCAAGTACTTTCTCATATGTCATTCAGTTTCAGTGGAGTTGAAGAACTGCACTCATTCCGTATTTGAGAACACTTAGAAAGATGAAGGATCCCTTTATTCTAGTTAAAATATTGATTGATGTGTGTGTGTGTGCGCGTACGCATGCGTGTATGTGTGCATGCGTGTATGTGTGTGTGTGTATGCATGTGCATGTGCATACGGTCATGTGTGCAGGGTTGGAGGGTAAAAAAAGATGTTTTCTCCGCATGGCAGAGTTAATACTCTTATTCTATCAGGTAGGTGCTGGGAATTGAACCCCGGTCACTTAGGAATGTGTAGCAAGAACCTTTACCCACTGAGTCATCTTGTAAACCTTCTCTCATCCTTTTTAACACTGCCAACTCTTATTTCCTCCTTTTCTCTGCACTTGAGGACCTATTAGCCTTAGGAAGGTAAAGTTGGATTCATGGGGCCCAGACTTCATCATCATAATTGAGACTTTGTGGTAACCATGAGACCAATTATAAATTGGTTATGAGATGCCTGTTCCACCATTTTCCACCTTGTTATATAAAGAAAACTTGCCATGTCAATCAGTTCTAATCAATAAGATCTCGATAGCTCAGGAGTATTCCTCTGTAGGGATTTCCTGAGAAATCTCCTTTTATCTGAAAGAAAATTAAGTAAAGAATAGGACAGCCAAGTACTTACCTTTCCCTTGAGTGTGCCATGATTCCCGAGAAACCTACAGCTATTTTGTGATCTGTAGAACAGAAAGAGATGGTTTACTCTTCCCTTAATGGGATCTTCTAGGACTTACTTGGCCAACTCAGGACTTCTGAAATGTGAAAAAAGATAGATCAACCTCTATTTGACTAAGCCATCATAATAAGAATTTCTGTTGTTTACAAATACACGCCTTATTGACTCACTATTGTGCTTGCTTATTGAAGAGAGACCACTGAAGGTCTTGGAAAATTTGACACAAGAGTATTTGTGATGACAGACTCTCAGTTGGAACTCCAGGACCTAAAGCTATTTTATGTCATGTGCTGCTTTCTCCAGCTGTTGAGGATTTGGGGTACAGTGGGTGCTACCAGTGTCCCATGGGTCCTTCAAGAAGCAAAGCCAAAAGTCATGGGATGAGCTGGTTGTCTTCAAGCTGTTAGTTCCCTGTTGTGGTACAAGTGCGATAAGGAAAGGAGACAAATATTTGCTGGATTTAATTTAATTAATCTGCAGGGAGCACAATTATGAGTCCAGAGGCATATATGTCATGATTTGACCACAGAGTTATGATGGTGCTTCCTCATGGAAGTAATCCATATTTTAATTACTGGAAGCGGCAGTGGACGAAGGGTCAAAAGTTCTGCACTTTATTTCTACTTCAAAAATTAGATTTACAAAATCTTACTTAGACTCTCTGAGTGCCACTTTCACAAAAAAACATAGATCGAATTTGGGCCTGCTTAACAGAGTTACTAGAGGAAGCACACTAGAGGAAATGTGTAAGTCTTTTATATTTGTTTTAAAATAAAAGATGTTTTAAAATGTGGCATACACAAAACATGTCCTTTGATTACCACAATCACAACTTTCACTAAACAGATGCGGTTATTATGAGTATTTAATTGATTTGATTCTGAACACAAAAGTTTGTCTTATTCTATGTAGATAGCTTCTGGGCTAGGTAGGAATGCATACTGATGCTGTGGAGTTTAAATGCCCTCTCCTGTCCACATAAGTAATGGAGAGACATAGGTATATTTCCGCTCCTTTGTGTATTGAAGAAAAACTATTTCCAGTTTCCCAAATCTAAGTCTATTAATCAAGTTGTTACACCAGAGACTATCACCTGAATACAATGCACTATTTAAGAAAAGGTTTGAAGAAATGTGAGCACCTTAAATATAGATTTAGCTATGTCATGTATTCAAACTGTAGATGAGAAAATAGTCTTTCTGTTCCCGTTATAGGAAAAGAAGATTAAAAATAGGACAAAGAAAAATAAGCTAAAATCCTTCCCACCCACACTCAGTGCTCCTAATGCTGTAATGGGTGTCCTTGTGCTCAGAGAGCCTGTAGGGGCAACCCTTCCCCAGAGGGACTGACATGTTTCTGGTCAACCTCCTGCAACCCAAGATGCTGCATGGGGAAATCAGGTGCCAGTGACTTTTCCAAAGAGAAAGTTCTGCATTTAGACTGGATACCTAGAATCCAGAGGCCTCTAAGACAATGGTGGTGAGAACTTAGATCAAAAAGGGCACTGAGCAATGAAGAGTGAAAAACTAAGATCCAGAAGATCTATTTTGTTCTGTTTTGCTGAAGTGAGAACAGGAGCAAAATAAAGAGATAATGAGGGACAGAGGAACTCAGAGGTGGAAAGAAGCAAAGAGAGGAGAAACGAGCGCTAAAACATGACTCAGTGTGCCCAACATGTGTGAGGGAAAGGGTTAAGACCCTAGTAACACACACACACACACACACACACACACACACACACACACACACGCAACACACACACACACGCAACACACACACACACACACACGCAAACACACACACACACTCATGCGCATGTGCATGTATCCATACACATAACAAAACCATCACTAACTAAAACCTAACACAGAGAGAGAGAGAGACAGAGAGAAAGAGAGAGAGAGAGAGAGAGAGAAGTTACAAGGCAGTATTAGCTGTGAGAAAGCAGAAACCACATTAGAGAGGAGATAGAGAAATGTGTTGCACGACCGGCAGTGATAAAAGTGAAGAAGAGACCAAGAGCAGCCCCATTCTGTGAGAAGAAAGCATAGAGCAAAGATCTGGGGGGCTCTGACGAGGGGAGCCGTCATCTGACCAGCCGTGCCGGGTTTGTCAGATTGGAGCACAGAGCCACTGTTGTGCTCCAAGCGGTGACTAGGTTGCTGTGGCTCTGCGAGGACTGAATGCACTGCATTCAAACCGTGTCCTTTTCACTCCCTTCTTGTCTTTATTCTAGAATGTTATCAGATGCATCCTTAAACCCACCTCTGTTCCAAACAGCTCCCCAAACCTGGATATCGTCTCCATTTGTGTATGCAGCTAGGCATGTATTTTGTTTGATATTTTAAATGAGAACACCCATATGTCTTTCTTGACCATTTCTTTTTTTTTCTTATATATCATGAATATCACCTCATAGTTTCCCAAATATGAGAGAGAGAGAAAGAGAGAGAGAGAGAGAGAGAGAGAGAGAGAGAGAGAGAGGCCACAGTACATGTATGGTCAGAAGACAGCTTTTGGAAGTTTGTTCTTTCCTTCCACAATGTGAACTGTGAACTTCTGGGGACCAAATTCAAGTCACCAGGTTTATATGCAGGTACCCTACCTGCTGAGCAATCTCCCCAGTCCCTCATCCCATATTAATAAATGTACTTCTAGGGTCAATGGTGTAGCTCAATGGCAGAGTACTTCTCAAGTATGCACAAGATATTTGGTTTGATCCCCGGCAAAACAACCAACCAACCAACCAACTCACCAACCAAACCAACAAAAAACCCAACTAAATGAAACTAAATGAACAAATCCTGAACCAGCCAAACTGAAAAAAAACTGTACTGTTATGTTAATGGTGGCTGGAGAGTTTGTAGAAAGATCTTCTCTTCTATTCCAATGTACAGAGAAACTGTAAGTGAATGAATAAAAACACATGGAAGCTATCTAGCTATCCTGGTGACTTGCTATGAATAGAAATTGACAGAAGACAGGAAGCCATGAAGGACAGAATCACGTACAGCAACACAGAGCTGCGGTGTCCTGGGTCAGGAGCAGCTGCAAATGTGTTCCATTGGTTGAGGGAAGCCATCTTGAGGAAAGCTGTGAGCAGCTGGAGGCTGAAAACATGCCTCATGCTAGAGAGCCGAGGCTGAAAGACAGCGTGTCATTGAAGCGTCAAATGGACTGGTTGCCGGGTGGCCAGGGAAAGAAATACGTTCTTTCTGTCTGGCTGGGGGCCATGCCTTGTGACATTCAGCATGGGGCTTGGAAAGAGACTGCCCTCGTTCAAAGGACAGTCAGCAGGCTAAGCGAGCTCAGTGCCTTAACTGGCCTAGGGAAGCAAAACCTGACTCTGAAAAATTGAGGTAGCAACTGACCAGGGGGCAGACAGAAAGAAGCCTGCTTACCTGGTCAGACAGAAAGAAGCCTGCTTACTGGAGGCAAGACCCGCAGAGCAAGAGCAACTGGAATGGTGTGACGTGGGCTAGGGGGGTGGGGAGCTCCATGCTAGGGGATGCGGAGCTCAGAGAGGGCTGACGAGATGGTTCAGTGGGTAAAGGTGCCTGTGTGCAAAACCCGGTCATCTGAGTTTCATTCCTAGAGCCCACAGAGTGGAAGGAGAGAACTGACTGTTGTCCTCTGACGTTCACGTATACAATACGGCGTGTGTGCCCCCCTCATAAATATATGTTTAAAAACAGGTCAGAGACACATTCCCTGTGCAGCCTAAGAAATTGTTGTATGATGCAAGGTTTTACAAATTAGTGGGGAAAGGCTGCGCAAGTTAACAATTGGAGGCAACTGTTGATGGCTTTTCACCATTTAAAAAAATAATCACATAACTTCACTGCAAACACCATGTGTGCTAGTCTCAAAATGAATATATATGTAAAGAAAATGTATGTTTTGGGCTGAAGAGATGGTTCAGGAGTTAAGACTCCGTCTCACAAGCAGAAGGTCCTGAGTTCGGATCCCAGGTCCCATATAAAAATGCTAGACAGAAATGGAGACAGCCTGCACTTCTGGCACTGATGAGTGGAGCCTGGGAAATCCCAGAGTGAAGCAAGAAGGAAGTAGAAGCAATCCAGGATGATTCCCAAGTCATTCTTGGTCCTCCACAGGGACACAGAGTGCCTTCTGACACAGACACAGACACAGACACACAGACACACACACACACACAAATAAAAAAATTAAAAAGTATGTTTTCAGATAGATAAATATTAACACAAGAAGAATTGTTGTCAACAAAAACTTCATGCAAGTTCATGTGCATTTTAATATAGCAAAAATACACATAGCACAAAATCTCTCCAGTATTCCAAACAAAAACAGCAAGCTCTTATTTTCTCTGTATTTGCACACACTGTGCAACACGATCCTTTTGACACCCCGTGAGTGTGGGGTTTGTCTAGCAGATACCTCTGAGTATTCAGTAACTTAATTCAGACACTCTGCCCAAAGTTAGCAAAGATCCACAGGTTGTGGGCTCAGTACTGTCCCCTCTTGAGATGCAAATCGTCACAATTTGCCGATACCCTGCGCTACTGACCCAGTCCTATGGGCTATCAATTCTGAGCTTCCCTAATCCCTTCCTCAGATTCAGCTGGTTTGCGCAGTGCCTCATGGACTTCATGGAAACAACCATATCTACTGATACAGGATCAGATGAAGGGTGGGCAGGCAGATGGACGGACAGGATCTGATACTCGCAGTTTGTAATCCGGAATCGCTTCAAATCCTTTGTTTGCTTGCTTGCTTGTTTTTCAACATTCTTTACTTAACTTCCATGTTTTTAGGGAGGGGAGGCTACATATGTCACAGCTCACATGTTGTGGGGCTTTTTTTGGTAAGCCGTTTATTATTTATTTATTGTGTACTTTGTGCATGTGGATGTCAGAGGACTCCTAGAAGTTAGTTTTCTCTGTCTACCATGTGGATTCTTGGGTTTGAACTCAAATCATTAGGCTCGTGCGTCAAGCACCATTACTGCTGAGCCATCTCATAGCCCCCTTTGGGGTTTTTAATGTGTTCTTAATGGATTTTACCCTTGTTCATTGGTAACCAATTTAACCTTCAGCCCTTCTATCCTTCAGAGAGGTCAAGAGGTAGAACCGAAGACAGTCTTCTGATTATGTGATTGTTTCCTTGGTAACCAGTCCTATCCGTGTGCTCTCCAGTAGCGCACCAAGAGAGGCGTCACAAGAACAAAAGATGCTGCTATTTCCAGGACACTCCATGGAATTTGGGATCTTGATGTCAATCCTCCATCAGGAAATCACAAAAGATTTTCAGAGTTCTGTGCTGGGAACTACGGATTCTTCTAGCACCCTATCTATGAGGGTCTCAAGGAGTTTTGTGTCCAAGGACTCTGTAGACTAGAGTCTGTATATATTTTTTTACTCCCCCCTCTTTAATTTCAGTTTTAGCATGGCTAGAAACTTCAGATTTATCAGAAATCTAAGGTGCATGGCATTGGCTGCTTATACATTTCTTGGGATACTTCGTTACTCTGGTGGATGACCCAGTGCCCCAGTTCTCAACCATGGCCTACTGTCCTCCCAGGAAGTCGGAGATGTAATACCTGCTTGAAAATGTCGAAACAAATGTGATGCACTAACTTTCCCTGTGGCAAGTGTTGAGTATCTTTTGTGAGTCTGTATTACTTACCATCTGTTTCAATGTTAAGAAAATAGAATTCTGAGAGAGAGAGAGAGAGAGGACAGAGAAAGACAGAGAGAGAGAGAGAGAGAGAGAGAGAGATTGGAGTCTAGCTGCAGAGGCAAAAGGGCAGGACCTAGTCCTGTCATCGAATGTGTGGACAAGTGGACATCAGGTCCAGGTATGAACAAGAGGACAGGCAGACGGAGCCAAGTCCTTGGGGCAGTCAGGGTTCCCTGCCTGTGGGCGCTGGATGCACACTCTGGATATCAATGGCCAGCCCTTGTGTATGTGGAGATGGTCTATTGTCATCACAGTGTGGGATAGCCATACTTCATAAGGCTCAGCTGAGGACCTTACACCCTTTCTTAGACTGACAAGTCCTTGCGTTAGGGACACAGTGAAAGGGACACTGCATATTCCGTAGCACAAGAACACAGTTATACTTGCTCATACACTTTAGAAAAGACATGTCCCTACTACTAATGTTTTATTCTGAATTAACCTTAAATCTAAACACCATTTAAATGGTGACTTAGAAAGAATGGAGGTGGGCTGGAGAGATGGTTGGGGATTAAGACTCTGCCTCACAAGTAGAAGATCCTGAGTTTGGATCCCAGGTCCCACATAAAAATGGCAGGTGGAGGGGCTGGAGAGGTGGCTCAGGGGTTAAGCCTCTGCCTTGCTAGGCGGAAGGTCCCGAGTTCGGATCCCAGATCCCACGTATAGACGCCAGGCGGAAGCGGGGGCGGCCTGCGCTTTTGGTCCTGGTAGGGCGGAGCCTGTGAATCCCGGGGCAGAAGGAGGTGGAGGCGTCCATGGTGGTTCACGAATTCGTCCGTGGTTCTACACATACACAGACACACACACACACACAGACACACACACGCGCGTGCACATACACACGCACATGCGCACAGTTGAATAAATAATAAAAAAAAAATGGCAGGTGGAAATGGTGGTTGCCTGTACTTTTGGCCCTGGTGGGCAGAGCCTGGGAAATTTCAGGGCAAAACAAAAAGAAGGTTGAAGCAATCCAGGATGATTCCTGAAGTCACTCTTAGTCCTCCACAGGAACACAGAGTACCCTCTCTCTCTCTTTCTTTCTCTCTGTCTCTCTATGTCTCTGTCTCTGTCTCTGTCTCTGTCTCTGTCTCTCTCTCTCTCTCTCTCTCACACACACACACACACACACACACACACACGACATGGAGACAAAAGGGGAATGAAAATTTCGAAAAGTTGAATATCAAGAACAAGACTTAACCTGACCAATAAACAAGACTGAACTGTGAACTTGACTGCCTTTGAGTTCCTTCCCTATGTAACCTGCTGGTTGAAGACAAGATGAAAGATACATCTTTTGGATGCTGATCAGCCGTCTTCTCAGACTGTTGGCTCTTTGAATGACACACAGCTTAGAGATCCAATTCCTGGTGTTTGTTTGTGTGTCAGGAAGTGGGAGCTTGCTTACACATGTTTCCTGATGGGATTTGATAGGTGCATGAGCTCCTACAATCTCCATTTACCTTGACAAATGTTCAGGGAGGCATCCTGTCTACTCCTAGGAATGTCACTTCTTGTCAGTGCTATGCAGGTGGAGACTAGGGATGTGTGTGGGTGTTCCAACAGAGGATGTTTTTCTATTTTTTTTACTGAGGTGCAGCGTTTTCCTTGTCCTCAAAATGGAGTCATAGTTGTTGCGAAATGGAATCTAAGAGGGCAAGTTATGCTCTAAAAAACCACTGCTGTACAAAAGATGGTGTGGCTTAGAACAGGGTACATACAGCCTGAAAGACCATTGTTCTACATGATAAGGAGCTTCTTAGAGAAGGGCACAGCCTGGCCTCACTTGGGGCCATTCACAGAGATGCAATCTGAATAATGAAAACAGAGGGACATTTTTCTTTAGAGATAAGCACAAATCAGTTTCCCCTCCACCCCATGCTGTCAATGTATGCATGTTGTACGTGTCAATGTGTTTTTCGCTGTGTATTTCTTTCTCTCTCTTTCTCTTCTCTGTTTCTGTGTCCATTTTTTAACTGTCCTATTATCAAGACACATGACAAAAGAGAAATGTTTTAACACAAGTCTTCTGATGTCAGCTTTTTTTCCAAACCTTATCTTCCCCCTTCCATGTGGCAATGACCTAGTTCGTATTTTTACCTCACTGGATAGCCATGATAGTGATAAGTCACCTTCATTTGCTTCTGGCATTTAGAAGTGAGCCTCCCATTTACTCATCCAAGTTGACCAGAATTCAAATTTAAAACAGTAAGAAATGACTTCCTAGGACATAGCACTTTCACACAGGCTTTTATTATAATCAACATTTGTGTCTACATTTCTAAGAGGTTTGATTTTTGTTTCATTCTGAAGGTTGACTTTAAACTTCTCTTGAAACTAGTTTTTCTTCAGCAAATTTATCACTCATCTTCCAATTACAGTGGATGATCTATAAGCAAGCAAGCTCCTGTGGAATCAATCTTGGGAGGAATTTCTTTCTGTATGGAGAACCTGTAAGTGCTATTGAATGTTTGAAAGTTCAGGTTTCTGCAGAGCGAATGTTTTAGGCGAGACTCACCTCTAATGGGAACATGTTCTCAGGACTCCTGCTCTAAGATCTGTCCGTGCATCTGCCTATCGTCAGTCTTAGTCAAGTAGAGCCATTGATGAGAACAAGAAGTCTTTTCTGTGGTTGAATAAAAGGACTAGGGGATTTGCTCTTGAAATAAAGACAGAAAAGAGAAGGGAAATGTTTTATTCCCAGGGGTTGGCATTTGAGAAGAGACCAGCGCACAATGGCTGCACTGGAGAATGGATGTCATTGAAACAAGAAATCTAGGCCAGACCAGCCAGGGACGCAAGGGATTGTGGGGATCCAACCACACTGAATATCACTTTGAAGGGCTTCACCAGGTAGGCACACCTTGAAATGAGGTTCCGAATTGTTCCTCCTTTTCTTCTTTTCTTTCACACATCACAAAGAGAAAAAAAAATGGTGGGGTTGAGCTCAGCAGGGAGAGCTGGCTGCAGAGTCCCCCCACCCCCAAGAGAAGAAAGAGCGTGGATGCGATGGTAATTTTCCTCCCTTGTCTCTCTCTCTGCATACATGCAGGTGAGACTAGGGCACAGCAGTCTCTCTTGTGTGTGGTATTGTCTAAAAATTCTCCAGGAACCAGGGTGAGAGAAAGAAACAAAAGACAGGTGATTGCCCTTAATTCTCCCAGGAGGTAGCTCACCAGTCAACTGAGGAAAGACAACAGGCTCTGCTCTTCTTCGTAGAGGCAGTCAGCTTCCAGATGACAGCCACGTTAAACAGAAGAGAAATGTGGACTGTAACTTCTTCTGGGAAAGAAAACAGGCCTGGATTGTGTTTATAGCAACACTGGCTCTAGGGGAGGCCTTTGCACAAGTTGTGCTGCTCTGTTTCTGTCCTTCTATCGCCCTCACTCTTCTACCTCCTGTCCCCACACAGATGCACTCATCACCAAACACATCCCGGGGGACTACCATGGACCATTCTAAGCACAGCTGTTCTGATCCACCACTCATTTGATGCAATTGCTGAAGTTGAGAAGAACCAGAAAGTGAGAATTTCCTGTTGAAAGAGAGAGGCAGCGAGTATTCTTCTGAATTGCCATTCTTCCTAAGTAAGCAGAAAGGACCATCCATGTTTTGTCCAGGCGCCTGCTCAGCCCGCTGTCTGGCTTGACCAGGCGATATTGACCTTGGTTCTATCTGCCTGAAAACCATGCCAATCGTGCCGACATTTCTTCCCAGGTTTCAGACAGTTCACATGTGTTATTGTGATTACATGTCATTTCAGCTCAGGGAGCTATGTAATCTCCAAGGGGTTAAAAGTACCAAATTAGTTACTTGTCTTGCCGCCTCTGTATGCTATACCATACAAGAAGCAACTTAAGGAAGAAAGGACTTATTTTAGCTTCCTCATGGTGAGGAAGGCAGGGCAGCAGGGAGTGAGGTAGCTGGTCACATTGCGTCCTCAGTCAGGAAGCAGAGAATTATACATGCTGGTGCTCAGCTAGTTTGCTCCTTGTTGTTCAATCCAGGACCCCAGTCCATGGAATGGTGCCACTCATAATCAGGGTGGGTCTTCTCCCCTCAGTCTAACCTAGAAACTCTCTCACAGACATGCCCATGAATCTGTCATGGTGGGTCTGAAGCCCATCAAGTCAATAGCCCAGGGTCACAGTCACAGACTTGGGGCCGTCTCAGGAAGCATAAGTCCATGTTTGCTCAAGCCCCTTAATGTTTCGGGTATCGATGATGCTTTCCTGAGTAAAACAGCCACCATCTTTGTCTGATGAACTTAACTACTTGCAAGAGACTATCAAGATGACATCTGTTGAGTGTTGATGTTCCTTCAGAAACAGAGAGGATGGGAGAGTCACTGGACCCTTATCTGGGATCTGGCATTATTGGGGAGCACCTGTAGCCATTAGTATCTGGTTCTGTCCTAATTGCATGTGCCTTCTCGCGTGATCTCACAAGAGCTCACGTGATCTTGCCACCTGAGAGAGATACTAGGGTTCTGCTGAGAAAAGCTAATGGTTGTATTGAGGGGGTGAGTTTGATCGATGCAGCATGATGAAGCCATCATTCACATTAAGGATGAAACTTTCCAGTGTGACTGCCTTGGGGTCACCCAGGCCCTGTAAGTAAGTCTAACCCCCTACTCCCGTAAATTACCCCAATAAACTCATTGGTTCATCATGTTGAACCTTGATGCAATGGTTACTCTGGTCTGTTGTCAAATTCCTGTTTGGCGTGATATTCACACATGGTGTCTCCCCTGGAAAAGTATTGTGTAATATCAGACGTTTGTTTCTTTTTGCCAAGAAAATTCACTGACTTGGTGGAAGGAAGACAATGTGACCAGAGTATGTTTCTGTCAACCACAGTTAAAAATCACTCACCTCAGTCCTGCCCTGTTTATGAATATTGGGTTGGAAGAGTCCATTGCCAGAGTGGATAACCAGTGAGTGGGGTCTATGATTTGAGCTTGCTGCAAACCTACTTCCAGCTAATATTTCTTGTTGCGTGAGAGGCTTCCTCTAACTCTGGTATGGAAATCATATAGACTATTACTAGAAACATAGATCCCTGGATATCACTCCAAGCCTATTAAGTAAGTGTAGCCTGGAAATCTGTACACTAACAGAAAAAGAATAGCCTGTAAGGAAGCAATGATTTAGGTAAATCTAGAGATGACTGCTTCCTTCCTTAATGTTTAGGAGGATCTTGGGAGCAATTAACCAATTTTCCTCTGCATTGTGTTATATAGTATAACAACCCTACTATCTACTCAATAGAGAAGATTCATAAGTAAATCCATTTGTAGTGATTAGACCAGTGTCAGGCATTCTGCAAGGCTTCATAGATGCTAGCTGATGTATGTACTAAGCATCGTGGAGAATTTTTCAGAATCAAGTTTGAGAATTACATGTCACCATATTTGCCTTGGATCCTCATGTGTTTTGTGCTCAGCTCTTCTGAATCTTTATGGATTTGGAGTTCTGCACTGTCCCTCTATCCTGTGTTTTTCAAATGTATACCCTTTGTCAGTCTTTCTGAGCCCTTCAGGACTCTGGGGAAAATAGTCGTAGCCTTTGGTCAGAATGGGCCGAACCCCATGAGGGAAGATACTGCTGTCCATTTGAGGAACATCACTTCCCAAATGAAGAAAAGGAATTTCATGAATTTGAGGTTTAATCATAGAACCAAAGGACCTAATCATTTAATAGAATCCACTGTCATTGCTCCACTGCAGAAGAAAAGGACGCCTTCCTTTTCTAAGGTAAAATAAGTGCCGGCTTCCCTTGCACTAGTCTTGTTCGAGACCTGAATGTGTCGTGCTTCTGAAAAATCCCTCAATCTCAGACAAAACAAAATGGTTGGCACTCGAACCCTGCCCTTGCTAAACTAGACTTTTGGTAGAAGGAATAGAAGCACCTCACTTTGTATCAGAATTACCTTATAAAAATGTAATGCGTTCCCTGCTGAGAAGGAGCAGAGGTATGAACATTCTGGGAACAGAGAAAACCTCCTGAGAACAGAGGCGCCCCGGGCATAGTCACCTTCTGCTCAGAAAGACCTGCTCAAAGGTCTTCCAGTGAAATTTCCATATCTTTTGGCCTTTGCCTGCTGGTTCTATAAATTGTAAGACTGCCACAGGGACAGTGAAGAGAAATTAGATTTCTTTTCTCCTTGGTTGGGCCGAACTATAAAGAAACCCTTTTTCTTTATCAATTTCTACTTCCTAATTTTTTTTTCTTTAGAAAGTAGGGGAGCAAAGGCATCAGGTTGTGAACATGACCGGCTAACAATTCACTGGACTCCTCATCACGAGAGAGGAGGCAGTCTGGGATCTGGGCTTAGCCGTATAAACCTTCAGATGGAGAGACCACCTGATTCAGAGAGCCCCCTGATCCACAGCCCACTCATCAAGACAGCCCCCTAATCCTGATAGGTTTGGAAAACATGGAAAAACAGCAATACTTGGCATATGCAAGGCCAGCTCTACGCATTTCCTGTAAGTTGATGGGGGATCGGAGGGATTTCACAATAAGGTGCTTCTATTCTCTAATCTGTCCCCGTTTTTTGAACGTGAATAATAGCAAGAGCTATAAATATCAGTTCTTCCTGGGTCTGGTGCTTCAGCTGCTGATTGCATTTGAGTTGAAGAACGCTAGAAGGACTTGCTTTCTTATCTTCCCAGTAGGAGAGATTGGGAGGGAGAAAGCCAAGATTTAGATTTTATAGAGCTGTAGAAATTGCAAGTGTTACCAAGGCAGTTAATCAACCCCCAAAGACAACATGAAATCTTGTCCTTTGCCTGCACATCTATGCCCGCAATCCCAGTAGGTGTGAGTAATAGTATTGAAATGAAGGAAATTACTTGAAGGAAATTGCCTGAGTGGGACTGCTATGGGAGGACGGTAGGGCTTACTTAATTAAAGCACAGTTTAATTATTGCTATAACTTAAGGCAATGGTGTGCCATGCAATGAGATGGGAGTATGAGAGGTCTGTGCCTTGTTGGATAACAATTAATTCCAAATAGTTGGGGGTGGTGGTGGTAAGGCATGATTAAATACAGGAGTAGGCTGATAAATGAATCGTTAGGGAAGTGCATTTTTTTTAACTAAATGGAAATGAGTCCACGAAGGATGAGGGGAAAAATTCATTAGAGTTAGCACCCTGTGGCCTTGTTTAGGGCAAGGAGGGAGGATGGTTTCCAGGTCAGACAAGAGCTGAGGCTGAGCTCAGTCTCAACATCTTTGATGAAGTCCTGGTGTCCCGGGATTTAGTCCAGGAAGTGGTTTTTCTGAATCCCAGCAGTCGGTCTGCTCATGAGGATCTGGGCCTGGGTTCTTCTTGGCTCTCCCCCTCCTCCAAGCTACCAGGGTATCTAGACTGAGCCAGTCTGAGCACAGAGCCCGCATCTAGCTCTCCCTGGCCTGCTTGTTGGCAAGGACGGTCTCACTCCAGGACTTCTGGGCTCTTGGTTTTGTTTCATTTGTCAACTGAGAAGAAAGCTTCTCATTTCTCACCCGTCTCAGGATATATGCAGCACCTGGGAGGAAGGAGATTTATCCAAGCAAAGCTGACAAGGAGAATTGGAATGCAACACATTGGTTTTTGTTCAAGAGAATTGTCCAAAGTGAATGAAGAGAAGAAGGAAAGAGGAGGCTTGTGATAAATTCTGGAGTGTGTATGTGTGTCTCTGTGTGTGTTAGCATGTATATATTTCATGTATATATTAGAGTTAGCACCCAAAGGATAATATATATCCTGTACTTGAATTTATCATTTATTTTAGTGTCTTTTGTCTTTTACCCCTCACATATCCACAAACATATACATCATTATTTATGCTAACACCATGTTTGCTGCTTCAATGTGTACTTCTTAGCAGCAAAGATATTTTTCAATGTAACCATAGTATGGTTGTAAAACTTAGAAATTTCATATAGATACAGCAAATGCCTTATCGACTACGTACTCCAAATTTGTTAATTGCTCTAATAATGAGCTGTATACCACTACCTCCATTCCTTTTCAAGATATAGCCCGGGACCAGGCATTCTGTGGGCAAACCCACTAAGACCATGTACATTTCCTGTTTCTCATCAATCTTCCCTCTACCACTCAGATTTACCATCCACTGACAATTTGTCCCTGAAGCAATCTTTATTGTGATGAGTTGTAACAGTGATTTTTAACTCTACCACTTTGTGCATTTAGCAGTTGGCCAGGAGTGTTGCAGTTACAGTTTCAAATCAATGAACCACATAAATTCTCAATTTACTGTCTATAGTATCCTGTTGTCCTGTCAGTTACAGACTCATGGTTCCTGGATTATGAGTCAGTATAATTCTTATTATCTGTCAATTTATAATCATAATCATCATTATCTATTCTCTTTTGTATGGACTTATACAGTTCATGAGTCATTTATTTCAATTTGACATATTATTAAGGCATTTATTTATTCTGATGTTCACAGTATCCCAGACTTTACCAATGGGAGTCCCTTCGCAATAGCTTTAGAATTTAGAAACCAACATCTCCTAGACTTGTGTGTTGCTTTTAAGTCACTCAGCAGACAACAATAGATACCTATATACTTTTATACCTTTCAAAGCAGGAGTTTGAATTGATATCTTGTTCCAATTCGATCCCATAAGACTTTTCCCCATCTTGTTGTACTCTGGATTTTCATATACTCCTTTCTCCTGGAGGAGACCTACATCACAAGAGTAATAGCTTTGAGAATTTCTATTCCTACAGTACTATTTTAAAAAAGTATTAGGAAAACCAAACTCTCTAGGGTATCAAACCTTTTTCTAAAGGTTTGAGGACTGACCCCAGGGCCTTGCATTTGCTAGGCAATCTGCCTAACACTGAACTGTATCCCAAATCCCAATCCAATCTGTGTGTGTTTGCACGTGTATATGTGCATATTCACATGTGTGTGGACACACATATGTGCTTTGATATACACCACATGTGTGCATGTAACAGGTGAAGACCTGAAGTCAATGCCATGTCCTCTCCCACTGCTCTCTACTTCATTGGTTAAGCAGGTCTCTCAATTGAACATAGAGCTCATCTATTGCTAGACTAGCTGGCCAGCTGCCCTGACATCTTTTCTCTCTGTCTCTTTGAGTGTTGGTTGGGCATATAGACAGTGCCATGACTGCCTGGCTTTTCATGGCTTCTGGGCGGGGGAATTTTAGCACTCATGCTATGCCATAGTGCTTTATCCACAGAAGCATCTCCCCAGTCTATCATTCAAGCACCTTTCTCCTCCCAGATGAGGGTTATAATCAAAGTACTGTGTTCAAAACTTCTGTATCATTTCTATTTCCATTTCTATCATTTAGTAGAATTCTATTTTCATTTGTAATATCTTAATATTTTCTTTGTCTAAAATTATAGCCATTTCCTTCATGCTCAATTAAAAATGTATTTTGTTCACTTGCTCTCAAAAGTCAAACCAGCACAAAGGCTAATTCACAGTTTTCTATTACTTGCTTTAGCCTTTCTATACTATTTCTTTCCTCCTGTGTAAATTATAGTTTCATTTTTTTTTCTTATTAATACAAGTATTTGTCTTTCCTCTGTCAGACCCTGAGCCAACCAGTTTCCTCCAGACTTCCTGGGGAGGTACAGGAAAAGGAATACACAGGGCAGACGAAACATGGGAGAAAGAATTATAGGAGGTGGAGACAGCTGCTTCACATGGTGAAGAGGATGAGAAAGGCCACCATCAGGCAAAAGAGCCCCATGGCCTCTGAGAGGGCAAAGCCCAGAATTGCATAGGAGAAGAGTTGTTGCTTCAGAGAAGGGTTCCAATGATGAAGCTTCCAAACACAGTCCCAATCCCAGCCCCTGAGCCTGCTACCCCAACTGTGGCAACTCCAGCTCCAATGAACTTGGCTGCTGTGTCGATGTCTCTTGAAATGGCGCTGGTTTGGAAGCTTCGACTAGGGAAGCTTCGAGGTGAGGGAACACGGGGCTGCCAAGCTGTTGAGGCTCTTGAAAGGCACCTCTCTGGTCGGTTTACCACCACTGCAGAAAGTGGTCAGCTCAGAAGCTGAGAAGCACTCCTGACCAAGGAGGGGGGTGGAGACAAACTTGGAGCAGGTATACATTTTCAGGGGTGAGGGCTGAGGCAGGAGAGCTGCTCCCACTGCAGAGAAGACAGAGTATAGTTTCATTGTTTTATGGTCCATCAGCACATAAGCATATGTGTATATGTATTTGCAAAATAAGCATATATATATGCATGCATGTGTACATGTACATTCATGTATTATGAGGGAGAAATATAACTTCATTTTTTCTCATACAGTTATCCAGTTATAGCAGTAGCATCAGATGCGTTATTATTATTATTATATTCTTGTGATAAATTACCTGACAGAAACAACCTGAAGAAAGAAAAGTTCACTTGAGGTCACAATTTCAGTCTATCATAGCAGGGAAGCCGTAGAGGTGTTCACAGCAATGAGAGTATATGGTGGATGTTTTTTAGCTCTTAGAAGATCCAGAAGCAAAGGGAGACCCAGAAACGGGGTTGGGCTGTAATCCTGAAGGCCCATCCCTAGTGGCCTGTATGCCAGCAGGGTTCTTGTCCCAAAAGTTCCACAATTCCCAAAATAGCTGGGGACCAAGTATCCAAAACACATGAGTCTGGGGAAAACAGTCTATATTAAAGCTCTAACAATCACTTATGTAAAAATCCACATTTGCTCTAATAATCTGAAATGTCCCTTTATAAATACTCTAAGCCTCTATATAAAGCTAAGTTCTAGACTTTTGATATTGTTGCATTGTCTGTATATCTGTTCTACAGTTTTTGAGTTATACATACTTTAGAATGCGTTTTATAATTGGGGAGGGCTGGGGAGGGTTGGTTTCTTTCCCAGTTCTTCCTTTTCACTATTTCCCTTGTCATTCTTGTGTTGTTCTTCTGTGTGCAAACATTTCTTTATATATTTTAAACTTTTATTTATTCATTCATTTAATGTGTGAGTGCATGTGTGTGTGTGTGTGTGTGTGTGTGTGTGTGTGTGTGTGTATGTGTACTGTGTGTCCATGTGGAGGGCCAAGGGTGACTATGGAGGTCATCCAGGATTGCTTGTACCTCCATTTTGCTTTGCTCTGGGATTTCCCAGGCTCTGCTCACCAAAGTAGTTTCCATCTGGTGTTTTTTCATATGGAACCTGGGATCTGAACTCAGGACTACTTGCGAGACAGAGCCTTAACCCCTCAGCCATCTCTTCAATCCCACTTCTTTATAACGTGGTTATATTTATAATTAAAATTAAGAAGACCCCACCTTTTAACAATATTGAGATGTCCAATCCAAGAAAAGGAAAGTACCTTTGCTCAGGAATGTTTTCAATTCATTACCAGTCTCGATCTAATTGAATGAGACTGCTGTGATTAAAGGTATGGGAGCACATCTGAGCCAATTAGAATGAACATGTGGGATACACACAGCATCCTCTCTCAAACGCAAGCTCACAAAATCCATAGACATATGGCTCATTTGGAGAAAAAAGTATAGCAGAACTTAGAACAGAGCACTGAGCATCAACCTTTAGCTTGCTTTTCAAGAGGAAATAAAAGCAATACAAGAAGCTTGACACTGGAGAAGAGAGGTAATTTGGAAAGCTTGTTAAAAATGGAGGATGTTATTTTGATCTATGAGCACTGACCACAGGTGTGAGAAAGTCTTGAGAAGTCTCTCTGGGAGATGAGGGCTGCATCGGTGATGGCCACACTGATCAGTTCTACAGGTGGAGGTCAGCAGCTACCAGGAAATTATTATCATCTATGAAAACTCATTATTTTTCTCAGACAAGTAACTTCTTGCTCTCAGAATCTCATCTTTGCAAAAAATGAAAATGTGACTCATTAGAAGAATTTTTAAAGCTCCCATTTTTTTTCAACAGACCTTTGAAATTACTGCAATTCAATAATCATTTGATGGATTAGATAATTCACTGGGATTTAGGAAGACCATGAGGTCCCATGGTTGACTAGAGACAGAGGTCACTCCCACTCCTTCCTTAGATTGCTTTTAGGGTGGAATCATGGAGTCAGAGAATAGAAACTGCTCATGGATCTTAATTCATATCACAACTTGTTTTACTTCAAAGATACAAGCTCACAGGTGACAGAGGGTGAGAGTGACAAAGAAACAAAATAGTTTGCGACTACACTGGTAGTTTGAATTTTTTGCCCCTTGAAATCAAAGCTTTTAGACTGTTTCTTATGCTGGTGTTAGTCATTAACTATTTTTATAAAATTATTTTATTGAGCTTTTACCACTATCTTATTCTTCTGTTGTTACTAAGCTACATTTTAAAGTCTCCATATCTGATCTATTTTATTATCTTTTTATTATTATTATTATTATTTATTCAACTGTGCATATGTGCGTGTGTATGTGCACGCGCGCGTGTGTGTCTGTGTGTGTGTGTGTCTGTGTGTATGTAGAACCACGGACGAATTCGTGAACCATCATGGACGCCTCCACCTCCTTCTGCCCCGGGATTCACAGGCTCCGCCCTACCAGGACCAGAAGCGCAGGCCGCCCCTGCTTCCACCTGGCGTCTATACGTGGGATCTGGGATCCGAACTCAGGACCTTCTGCCTGCAAGGCGGAAGCTTAACCCCTGAGCCACCTCTCCAGCCCTATTTTATTATCTTTTTCACTCAAATTTTTTTTTTTAAAATTTCTCCATTATATGTTATTTTATGACCTATTATTTGGTTTGTTTTAGCATATGTTTGAATGAATGCAATATGGTAGAAAGAACACTGTGAAGTAAATGGAACATATAGAAAGAGCAATGGCTGAAGCCATACAGACTCTAGGTCATGCCGCTCTTACAGTGTAAGCGCTGTGAAGACTGGAGAAGTTCGCCAGTCGCTCTCACAGTCAGTATCCCCATACTCAAAGTAGCATCATACCTGATTTGAATCTTTTATTAGATTTCAGGACTCAGAAAACTGAGACAGAGTCACAAGGTTGAAAAGAATGTGAGCCACAGTAGTGTTCCTATGCTTAAGGGGAACACGGGAAAGGGTTCTGGGAAATGCCGCTGGGTCCTTGCACCTCATCGGGGAGGAGGACCCAGAGGAGAGTTTGGCATGCTCATTAAAGGATGCTTTGGGGATGGGACGGGGAGGCAATGGGGGATGGGGAGGGAGGGGAAAAGGGAGGGGGGAGCAGAGAGGTAGGGGGGTGGAGGGAGGGAGGGGACCGGTGTACCTGTTAAGTTTGTATGAGCGGAAATAAAAAAAGAAAAGAGTGTGAGTTACATAGGAAACTCTTGTCTCAAGACAAACCATCTAGCAAAAAGAGTTTAGAGAATATATAGAAAAGAAATTGACACATACTAAACACTTATTACAAGGACGATGTTTTTATTTCTGGTCTTATTTTCATCATTTCCTTCTGTGGGGCTATGAAATCCTTGATTTCACAGCTGAATATAATTCCCCTCTTTGGTTAAATATTTAAATCTCACAATTCTGTTTCTGAACTGAACATGCTTATTTTCATCTCATGCTTTGATAAGTATTTATCATTTCCAAAAGGTTGTTTCTTTTTATTATTGTTTTCTTCCTTGGTATGAAATAAGATTTTTTCTTTCTGAGTTAAAAATGATTGGGGCGAATCTTCTGTCATAATTCAAGCAAGATATTTTTAGTTTTGTAAATCATTGTGACTAGTGCATGTAGCCTACCTACCTTTTGTTTTTGTGAATTTATTTCATTTTCTTCATTTCTGGTGATACAATTATTAATGATATTAAGTGATCTCTCCAGAAAGGAATTTTCTGTAAAAAGAGGTGATCAGGGCACATCTAGATTAGCTTAAGGTTCAATGAAGCCAGAGCATGGAGTCTGCCAACATCTTGATGAAGAACTATGTGGCAGCTTGGTAGAAAGCTTTGTGAAATCTGAGGAATCTGGGGCTTAGTCATACACGGGCACATTTGGTGAATGGATGCTGAGGAGTCCTTCAGAATGGAATTAAGAGCAGTCAGTCAAGAGATAAAGCAGCCATAAGAGAAAACAGTGTCTGGTACACAGACTGACTCAGCTGCATATCCTGGGTGGAAACCAATCTGCTCTTGGGACGTGAGCCTCAAATTTAATGGCATTCCTGGAAACGTCCTCTATGGCTCTGTTGTCTCCATAGTGCAGTCAGTACCACTGTCACTGTAGTCTAGGAAATGCTGTTTTTTCTTTTCTTCATCTCTCTTCCTCAGAGAGAGCAGCTGGAGGGAGAATCGGTACAACAGGCAGGTGCATTACTTACAGAAACAGCAAAGCTGAATGTGAACCTGACATGAACTGCATGCAAAACAACCCCTGTTCTGTGTCTGGGAGAAGCCTGCACATCTGCAGGCTGCAGAGACACAACAGAGAGAAGAAAGACAGTGTGGATGGAGCCTGAAATGCCTCAGCCGGCGCGTACCTTGAGCGCCTGTCCCATAGCAGTTCTGGGGGCTATGGAACCTTAAGGAGGAGGGGATGAGCTCAGAAGGATAAATCACTAGGATCAGACCTTCGAGGTTACGAGCCGTGCTCCTAGTTCTGGCCATTCTCTGCCTTCTGGCACAACACCATGTGAACACACATTGTCTCACGCTCCTGCTGCAACAGACAGAACCACTCCCCCAAGCTGTCCCTACTGTAACAGACTGGAATCCCCTGAAACCTTAAGCCAGAATAAATCCTCCTTAAGGATTTTTTCAAAGATGCAGGTCACAGAGATACATACTGATACATACTGAAGGTGACCAGAGTTGTCGGCCACTGAATACGTGCATTGGAGAAGTCCTGTGGTCAAAACTTTAAATCGTGCTCACAGTTGGCTACATCATCTCATTTTTGCAAGTAACTGATGCTATCCTGTTTGCTTTCCTTCGGAAGACAGAGAGCCAGCTAATAAAGGAGTCTACCCAAATTCCGTGCCTTGCTATTCTGTTGCTCAAATACATGTTAAAGGTTGACTTTTATCTGTCATTGGCATAGCTTATTTAAAATTGCAATATCTCTTTTAATTTGAATGTTTTTTGCTCCATATCTTTTGTGACTGTTTTCTTTATACATGGTGGTTTGCTATTTTATCTTTGGCCTTTCTTGAATCTTATATGGATTATATATATATATAGATTATATATTCAAAGTCTACTTGGGAGTGCACACACACATACATACACATGCGTGCACATTAAAGTTTTTCAACCTTCTGTCACCTCTTTACTTGTGATGTTTCACAATTGTGCACACTCTTGCCTAGGTGGGAGACTATCGAATGTCTGTCACCTTAGGCTCTATATTGAAAGCATCTGTGCCAATGTTTTCCCTTTCTGGGACACAAGAGAATTAGCATTTCCCTGTATAAATGCTGCTTCCTTTGAAAACATGGGCACTTAATGTTTCTAAAAGTTGAGTTATTAGTACACCAAAATTCATTTTAATGTTTTTAAACATTCTTTAGTACTTCCTTGTTGAATGAGTTATTGCCTTTTTTCCCAATAAAGAGACCATTGGTTGTTGGCACTCCAGGATGTAAGTCTTGTGTGAAAGGAGAGCTGCTGTGTTTATTCTTGAATACATGGTATAATGCTCAGAAGAAAGACTCAGCGAAGGCAAGCTACCCAGTAAGTCAAAATATGAAGAATGCCACATCAGCTTTCAAGCAACAGCTAGACAGTAAGTCACAAAATTTGCTTCTTCAATTTCCAATATGATTTTAAGGTACTTGCATATGAAGGCAAATATGGAGCCCTGATAGGATCTAGACTTAGGAGAGCTAGTCCGAAAGGATGAAGTGCGCACATACGTGATCTCGGCACACAGAAGGCTCAGGCAAGATGCCTAATTGCTGCAGAGCAAGATCATGTCTCAAAAAATAAACAAACAACGACAACAACAACAAAACATCCAAAAGTTTGGAATTGCATCTCAGTGACAGAACATTTGTTTGGCATGCCCTGGAAGGCCTTAAAATCTGTCCCCGGCACTGAAAAAATTCCATGTCAGTCTCTTTTGTATTACTAGAATGAAAAACCAGACACAAACTACTTAGGCCGTAAAGAGAGGTTAGTTTGGGGTCCTGGTGCTGAGGTTACAGTCTAAGATTGGGTAGTCTCATTGACATAGGCAACACATCATCGCTAGACTGTATGCTGGAGTGAGGGTTCACTTCCTAACCCAGAAAAAAGAGACACTGAGAACTCAGGACTCCACAATCCATTTGAGGTAAGCTCCCAAAGATCTGAATACCTCCCATAAGGCTCCACTTCTTAAAGGTCCATAGTACCTCCCAATTCTGCTACCCTGGAGAACTAGACTTCCAATATATGGCCCTTTGGGAACATTCAGCCAAACTACTTGTCTATCTGTGGGAATAAGTATCTGTCCTCCAACACTTCCTTATCCAAGGTGCCAGAAGTACCAGTGCTTCTGGTTATGGGGCATATCGATATTAACCTACCATTTGCCGATCAATAAACAGATGTCTGAATATTTCAGTCACATGAATTTTCTTGCAAGTTAAATTTGCCATTCAAATAAAAATTCCTGTGAGCAGAGACAGCATATTTTTTTAAAGGACTGAAGCTGAAATGCAAGACTGTCTGGAAAAGGAGGCAGAAAATGAAACTTTTGTAGATGGACTAGACTTCAGAAATTATCTCCTAGGTTGTGGTAGATAGCTTACCGATGCCACCTTGGCAAATGAAGGCTGGATCTCTGGGCACATTTGTAAAGAATTAGTAGTTGAGTTGAGCCCTGAGCAAGCTTGCAGGAGATTGTTTAATTGATGGGGAGGGTCCACCCCTTGGTGGGTGTGGCTAGTCCCCAGGCAGAAGGATGAAATGGAAGGAGCTGGTTAAGTTAGTTAGCGTTCTTCAGCAGACTTGAACAGAAGTCTGGTAAGGGAAGTCGGCTTCTCTCTCAGCTGTCTTGTAGATATGGTGCGGCCAGTTCCCTTGGCCCCTAGTGTTGGTGTGAGCTTCCTTGCCAGGCTGGACTGGCATCCGTAACCAGGCAATCATAAGCCAAGAATAAACCTCTTTGTTCCTTCTAAGCTGCTTGGTTGTAAATTTACAGGCACCACATAGAGTAACTGCTACACAGATTATTTTAAATCCTTTGCTTCGATGTATAGTAAAGGAAGGAAAATCATGGGACTTGACAGGCATGCGATGCTGAGATGAATCATCTGCTGTCCGGCCTACTGTGATTTCCACACCAAGGAAAATAGATCCCAAGTTTACTACCAAGAGCAACTGGCGTGTCTGCATTGCACGATCTGGAAGATACTTTTACTTACTCAGTTTGCAGGGAGATGCCGTTTGTGCTTTCCTGGGTGTGATGCTCAATCTCCATTGTCACCTTGGCTGGATTTAGAGTCACCTAGGAGGCACATCTCAGGGCATGTGTGTGGAGGTGTTGAGAGAAGACCCACTATGAGTGTGGGTGGTACTATCCCATGGTCTAGAGTAGATATTCACCGTGGATATCTACGGTGAATTTTGCAAGTCAGTCTCTTGCTTTTTCTGCAACAGTCCATCCATTAATGAACATCCTTAGACCGTATAAGTTACAGGGCTGGGGATGGCTCATGGATAAAGTTTCTGAACAAACCTGAAGACCCGAGTTTGATTCTTGGATCTTATGTAAAGCTGGATGAGAGGCACAAGTGTGCCTGTGTGCCTCCTGGAAATGGGAGATAGAGACCTAAGAACCTCCAGTAGTTCACAGACCAGCTTTGTTTATGCAGCATCAGCGAGAAAAGCTGGGCTCAAACAAACTAGAAAAGTGAGAAGCAACATCTTGTAGTTGTCCTCTGAGATCCATATGCATATTGTAGCATGTGAATGTCTCCAATGTATACATATACATACACATAATCACATACATACATACATATATTATGCCATATGCACACCACATACACATACTACACACACACATGCCACACAAACACTTAATAAATCACATACACACATACTATACACACATACCACATCCCCCCACATCATACTTTACAACATGCCCACACATACCATACAGATGCACCACACACAACATATATACACACACATCGTACACACATCCCATACACACATACCATAAGAAACATGCCGCACACAGAATAAACAATATCTCACTTATAAAATTACCATACTGATAGAATTACCAAAAGCATTTTTAACAACAATTTGCTCTACTTTTCCTTCCGTAAGGAACCTTTTGTCATTTGCCTGATAAATTCATGCTTCAAGGTGGTTTAAACCAACATTTTGCAAAACTTTTTAAGAATCACATTTTTCTTTATACGGTTTTGGTCTATGACTATGTGGCTCCCTTTCAAAGAAGCTTCTTTTACATTTTAACCAATCTCACACAGCATTTTGACACATATATGACCCCATTGTCATTGATGTGATGATTCTAAACTTCTGGAAACTGTCTCTTCTCTCTATCATCAAGATATAGTTCAGAATCCGGTAGTGTTCACAGACATGTGCCGAATGGATATACAGCTGTGTAGCACAAGGGTTTCTATCTTGACTTTGAACCAAGATGCTTCATATGTTGTCCACTCCCAGGTGTGTATTTGCATGCACAAATGGTGTAACTTTAGAGGAAGAAGGTTTCTTAGTGTATTTCAGACCAGAGGCAAGGACAGGACAGTCAGGATAGTTAAGATGCCAACTCCTTAGATTTTAGGTCTGATTCCTCTTTTTTAGAGAGGGGTTGGAGCTCAGAATGAAAGATCTTCTTCTTGTGGATTTTTTTTTTTGGTGGAATTTTGGACATGGGCAGGACTGCTCTGGGACCTTGGGACCATTTTACCATAAAGTCCAGAGAAATAGACATCACTCTTTATTTGCTACAAATGTGTGGTCCTTTGAGTTCAAAGATGATGTCTTACCTATTTGTCTTGTTGCTACAACAAAATACTGGACAGAAGTATAGAATAGAATAGAATAGAATAGAATAGAATAGAATAGAATAGAATAGAATAGAATAGAATAGAATAGAATAGGAATAGAAGAGTTTATTTTGGCTTATAGTTTCATGGAATATAGTTCATCATGGAAGGGAAGGTTTGGAAGCAAGAGCAGGAGACAGCCGCTCATATTGCAACCACAGTCAGGAAGCAGAGGGAGATGAATGCTGGTGGTCAACTCACGTCCTCTTTTGTGTTGAGTCTGGGAGTCCAGGCTATGGAATGGTGCCACTCACATTTAGGATTGGTCTGGCTACCTCAGTTAACCTAAACTAGACAATCTCTTACAGATATAACCAGAGGTTTATCTCCATGGTGATTCTAAATTACTCCAAATTAACAAATTTAACCCTTCTGGATAACTTGACAGAACTCCAAAGCTTTACAAAGTCCCTAAGACAGAAAAAATTCTTAGATTATACCACACTAGAAGCAACTGTGGTGGTAAAGGCCTGATTCTTTTGAAAGTCAACTACAGGAAGTGAATATTTAAAATAGATCATAAGACAAACCCCATATCCCCTCTGAGGATTCCTAAGACAAACAAGAGGGATTTGGATGTCGGAACCACACAATCGCCAACATGGCTTTAATGATTCTGTAACCTAATCTATACTATGTAGTAGGGTATACAAAAGCTCAAATTCTAGATGAATAATAACTTGAAAGTTCTGAATAGAAGATGCTCTGATTTGAATGTCTGTTCCCAAAGCTATATATTGGAAACTTCATTCTCAATGCAACAGTATTAACAAGTAGTTGGTTAGGTGATTAATCTCTGAATACTGTTCTCATGAATGGATTCATGCTCTGGTCGTCACCAGAACAGATTAGTTACTAGGTGAGAATTTTCTGATAAAATGTTGAGTTTATATGTGGTATCATCCCTCCCACAGGGACGATTGAGGGTTAATGTTGGCTATGGGTAAGGGAGCTGTTTCCTTCAAACATTCAGCCACCAGGATGGAGAGATAGCTCAGGGGTTAAAACCTTTGTCTTGCAAACATAAGGACCTGAGTTCAAAACTCTGATCCCATGTAAAAGTACCAGATGGAAATGGCAGCAGCCTGCACTTCTGGCCCTGGAACATGGAGCTTGGGAAACTTTACAGCAAATCAATGAGGAAGAACAATCCAGAATGATTCCAAAAGTCACCCTTGGCCTCCATAGGCACACACAGTACTCTCTGATACACCCAAACAAACGCACAAAGTATGCATGCGCATGTTAATGTAGGCGACCTGGTGAAACTCAATAGGAAATAAATTCACATTCTCACATAAAATTAAGTGAAAGTAGGTGAGAAGCTAGTTGGAAAGAAGACTCTCAGTGTCAGATAGGGCAGGGAATGAGATTGGGTAATATGGGAATGAAAATGACTTAATCTCATTGTATTTATGATGAAGCTGCCAAAGACTTTTAAAAGCAATCAAGAGTTTAGGGTCCCTTAACTGTCTACTCTCTTTTTCATTCTCCCTCTGTCCTCCACACCACATGATGTGATAGACAGGCCTGTTCCCTATAACAATATTCTTAGAATACAAGAACAGATGAGAACTTACAGACATAATTGATATAATTCTATTGCTAATCTAACCTCTGCCATTTCCTATTTATGTAACAGCTTACTGATTATGCAAAAATGAAAGTACATGTCTGTCACATAATACACACTGTTCACTATACAGAAATGAGATTACATATACAACATGCACTGCACATACATCTCTGGTCCTTGTCTTTATATACCAGCTCTGTTGAGGAAAAGAATTGCTATCCAACATTTTCAATAACCCTGATATCTAAATAAAGCCTCATTTTATACATATTTTATTGAATATCAGAGAAGGTGATTTTGCTTATCCTGAACCCATAACAGTGATGGCTTCTGTCATGCTATGATGTCAGAAAAAGCTTTTACCAGTTGCAGCTCTGGAGCCTTCCACTTCCTGGCCTCCAGAACTGTAAGCCAAATGTTGCTGTTTATTATGAGTTACTCAACCTATGATAGTTTGTCATAGCAGAAAATTAAAAAAAATGGAAAAGAATGTGTAGAAGACTCAAAACATCATGCTCAATACAATTCTGTTTCCATTATGTCACTTCACTATTGTGTCAACACATTGGCTCAGAAGTCAGAGTAGACTCAGGCTTTCTGTTTTCTGACTTTATCTCCATAGAATCGAGGACATTGAACATGGAGAGGCTGACCTTGACAGACAAGCCAGGAGAGGAACATGTTTGATAGGAAGTGGAGGAAGGGCTGGCACTGTTGAGTTGCCAGATGCGTTAGAAGAGAATTTACTTTTGTGATTTACCTGCAGGCCAGAGACTGGCCCGGAGTTTTTTGGGTTCAAACACAGAGAAAATTGGTTTTGTCAGCACACCAAGGTAAGATCAGTTTATTGGCCCCTCAGTCACACTAACCAAGTTCACAGGAGATGGATGCGTAAATCAAAATGCCATTGTATTAATTTACAATGACAAGCAAAATCAGCCAGGAGCTCAGACACACATTCTGTTTGGAGCGCATTCTCTCCCGGTGGGGAATCTAGGTGGGAAGTGAAATTATCAACAGCAGACAGCCGGCTGAGCTGGAATCAGAGCGAGAAGAGGCAGCTGGCTGCCTGACCGCAATGCTAAATGAAGGCAAGGCTTGGTTCTCCACCAAACCGGAACACCTGCAGGGATGAATGGGATCAAATTCTAGAGACAGGTCGCTGCCCAAGCACAGACAGACCCCCACCTCGTGGACACTGCGCTGAGCACATTTCTCGTTGTGGTTTTGTTCTTCCTTCTACTGGGTAGAGTTCATTGACGTGTTACCGTCTAATTTCCTCCCTATGTTTTGCTTTAAAAAAAAAAAAAAACCTTGCTTTCATCCTATTTTCCAAGTGAAACTTGGATGATTTTCCCTGAGTAATTCTAACCTGTCTTCAAGGTCGGCACTCATGGACTCCCATATTCTTCTGAGGTGAAGAAACCTGTGTGATCACCTGCAATCAGCATGGAAATCAAACTATTCTCCCACCTGTGGTTTTGCTTGTCGCAGCCCGTCAAGCCGGCTCCAGCAGGGCAGGCGAGGCTAATGCATTGATAATGAGACCCATCGATATGTTTAGCTCAGGACAGGCCCTGCCTCATCTTTCTATGTCGTGTATTACCTGAATTAAACCCAGAGTAAGTTGCTGTTGCAACTGAGCAGCTGAGAGCTCTACCAAAGTCCTAGAATCCTGGGCTCATTCTCTGCAGTAGACTCAGTTGTGATATTTTCAGGGCTCTGGATGGGAGCAGACACTTTTGTGAAAAGGAAGAAAATATCCCAAAGGTAACAGTTCTGGGTTGGCTTATGGGGAAAGAATCATTAACTGTGTTGAGCGATGCTCCATATCCTAAGGTAGTCCATCTTTAACTCATCTCTTCCGTAGTCACCCCCTTAAAAACAGGATGACCCACATAAGCCTGCATTCTACTTAAAATGATATTAGTATAGGACCATATTGAAAACTTTTCATGTGCTGGACTCTTGTAGTATTACTGTTCTGGTTGCTGTGACAAAATACCTGATATAAAGTAACTTAAAGGGAGAGTTTATTTAAGGGTTTATTTCGGTTCAGTGTCCTGCAAGAGACATGGTGTCATGGCGTCATGGTGGAGAAGGCATGGAGGGGAGCAGCTGCAAGGTCGTGGGCAGCAGGCGGCCAGGCCTTGCAGCAGCCACATGCTCACATTCAGTGGACCAGAAAACATTTATTCATCATATATTCAGTCCAAGACTGCAGTCCATGCATTGATGCTGTCCACATTCAGAGCGAGATTTCCCTTTTTAGCTAATTCTCCCTGGACATGCTCCCACAGATATCCTGAAGGTTCGCTTCAGTAAGGTCCTAGGCTTTTCTTAATCCAGCCCTAACTCTAAACATTTAAACTATTAATTCTATTTGCTCATAACCATCCTGTGAAGTTTGGCAGATTCCTACCTTCCTATTACAGAGAAAGAAATGAGACATAATTTGCCTAAAGTCACTATTTGTGTTAATGTCTGTTTTTATACTCTGATGACAAAATTCAACCCAACATGGCTTCTGGTGTTGAACTACAACCTAACTTAGTAGGTAAACAAATTGCAAACTATATAGTCTCAATCTCAGCAGTTAAGTTTCAGCCAATCACAGGCTACCAGCTGATCAGACCACATCCATATAAGGCAAAGACCTCAATCCAATGCGTTCACACAAGACAAATACTGACTGTAGCCAATCAAGCTGTTTCTGCATGTTAGTGCCTTTTGTCTGCTATAAATATAACCTGCACATGTGATTAGGGCTCTGGTCCTGAATGCCCCCAGTCTAGAAACCTTCTCATTAAATTTAGTTCATCTCAGATTTTTCTTTAACAACAGTAAGTGGCAAGGTCAGAATCCAAACTCATCCTTCTGCTGTCTGATCCACAATATTAAGCAGAGCTGGAAAGTTTCCCTAAACATATTTGAGTCGCTCTATATCAAATCTTAGCTGAGGAATCTGCTAAGAAATCAGGGAATATTACTGATACCTGACATTCTAGTCACCATATTCTCTTGGTTCAGTTTGGTGGATTCAAGTGGGTTAAACTAAAGGATTCCTTTCTAATTTCAACTTTGTGGTTTCATCCTGTGACAATTATTATTTGCAGCTTAGTAATTGTTTGAAGCTTTAATGATTATATAAGTTATTTCATCTGAGCCATAAGCAATCCTTACTTATTTCAGTTATCCAGAAGTTTCAATCATAGTGTTGGTTGTAGTTGGTTCTGCTCAAGTGTGTGGAGAATCTTGTCATCACCTTGTAAGATACCAGCCATCATTTTCATCACTGTTGTACAGACGAACAAACACATACTCCAAAAGGTGTAGTCAGTGATCTAGAATCATAGAGTTCACTTCTGCAGAGTTCTTTGCTTCCAGCTGCCGGTGAGTGACTCTGGAAATGTACCTGTCCTCTTCAGGTAGCACATTTGTAAGCAATAAGCAACACTACAGAATATGTTTTCTAGACTGCTGGCTGCCGAAGAAATGAAAAGCATACCTCTGTTTTTCAAACAGAGCAATTCACAGCAAAAGATGAACTTTTTGATTGGTTGTCCGCAGCATTAGACATTCTTAGTACTGAACTAGGACTCGTGAACAGCCAGTTCAACTGATGCAGGCTGCAATATCATACAGTGTGATTCTGTGTGTGTGTGTTTGGGATGTGAATCTTGCTGCATTATCCAGACTGACCTTGAATTCTTAAGCTCAAGCAATTCTCCTGCCTCAGTCTCTGGAGCAGCTACAATTGTGTATCTCTGTTTCTGGTTATAATCCAGGTATAACATCTTTTCAACATGGATTAACCTCTCCCAGGTTTTTGAAGAACACAAGTCAAATTGAGATAAATATAGCACATCAAGAATTAGATTTATGCTTTGATTAATTTGACTTTATATGGGATCATTGACTGTTCCTAGGGCAATTTTTCCAAGGCAATGCTCTGCATTATGGATGGAAAAGAACACTACAGATGTAACAAACGTGGCAGATTTATTCCCTGAGACTCTTCTCTGAGGACTGTCTCTCTCCTCCAGAATTTGTTTTTTTTTAATTTTTATTATTATTATTTATTCAATTGTGTGTGTATGTGTGTGTATGTATGTGTGTGTGTGTGTGTGTATGTATGTGTAGAACCACCATGGACGCCTCCACCTCCTCCTTGTTTATTCTGCCCCGGGATTCACAGGCTCCGCCCCGGGATTCACAGGCTCCGCCCCGGGATTCACAGGCTCCGCCCTACCAGGACCAGAAACACAGGCCGTCCTCGCTTCAGCCCGGCTTCTATATGTGGGGTCTAGGATCCGAACTCAGGACCTTCCGCCTGCAAGGCAGAGGCTTAACCCCTGAGCCAACTCTCCAGCCCCTCCTCCAGGATTTGTAAAGGAATGTCACAACGGAGGGGATGATCACTGGGAAAGAAGCCTCAGATCTAGTTAGCAGCTTGAACGGCCCTTCTGGGAGCCATGTGGACACAGACAGGACTGGCAAGTGTATGAAAGGGAAGCACCACGGAGGGTGGGTTGGAAGAGTGACACTGTGAATCGCAGCCTTCAGCCTAGCTCAACGGGCAGAAGCGCTTAGGGTCCCTGGGCAGCCCTAAGGCACTAGTGTTCGCCTGGCTGGCTGATGCCAGCTCTTCTTCCTCACACCATGGTTAGGCTTCTGTGCCACCGCCACTGTTCTGCCAGAACACCTCTGGGACAAAACATCTTAGACATAGAGATAGCAGGATATTCTTTATCCCGTTTATATTCCCAAGTTCCTAGACTCATCTAGCTCACTAAAAGCATCTTAAAGATGGAACATTTCATTTTACAACTTTTGCTGCTCTTTTCTCCCACTAACTTCTCCTGCCCATTCACAGACAGGTTAGCATGGTTTCTCTTTTAAGACTTTGAAAAACACATGTGTTCACATGCATGTGGGTGCATGGGGGTGTGTCTGCTAGGGACAGGGTCTCTCACTGACCTTGGAACTCACCAATTTATCTAGGCTGACTGGCCAGTAATCCCCAGAGATCCCCATGTCTCTGTTTTCCCAGCCGTGGGATTATAGACATTTATGCCCTACGCCTGATTTTAATGTGGGTGCTGGGGATCCAAACTCAGACCCTCATACTTACGTGGCAAGCGCTTTCCCAACTGAGTCTCCTCAGCCCCTACATTTTTAAAAGGAGCTTCCAGTAGGGTGTTAATTTTTTGAAAATTTTGTTCTGTGAGAACTATCAAGGTGACAGTCACATGACCAAGATCTGATGAAGGTAACATAACTAGGTATTTTATGAACTTTGCTGCTATTGTGGATGAGTTTTTCCCTCACATCATATCTTTTGAGTTATTATTGTATTAATTTACTTGTGTGCAAGTATGTGGGATGTATATGTGTGTACACGTTTGAGTATGGGTGGGTGGAATACACAGATGTGTGCTTGTGTGTGAAGACCCAAAGGTATCTTTAGTGGGTCGCTATTTTTATTATTAAGGCAGGGTATCTCCATTGAACTCGGAGCTCACCAATTTGCTGTACTGGCTTCCTAGCTCACCCAGGGTTTCTGTTGCCTTGAGTGTTGGGATTACAGAGAGCTACCACCCTTTCAGAACTCTTATATAGGTTTTGGGGATCTGAACTCGGGTCTTCAGACTTGCAAGGCAAGCAAGCACCTTATCCAGCCCCTAACTTGCTTCTCAGTGACTAACTTCACCATGTAGACTTGCAAGGAAAATGCTGCCCAATTACCTCCAAAGCACAGGTGGGTCAGCTGGGGGGGGGGCTCAGACCGGCTGCCCCATCCCAGAGTCTGTACAATAGGCTCAGTTTGGGGAGGCTTCCTGCTCCCTAAATCTATTTGTTCTTGGGCCTGGCCTGAAGGACAATGAATTCCAAAGAAGAACTCTTCCTGGAGTTGACACAAGTCCAGAGGCCCAAGCAGTAAAAACAAATGGCTTTGCAGGCCTGTTATAAATGGAATTGTTACCCCACAAAGTTATATGGAAGACTGAATCCTCGCCTACTTCCTACCAGAGAGTGTGACCTCATCTACAATAGAAATAGAGTCTTTGTAAAGGTAATCAAGTTAGGATGAGGTCATAATGAATTAGAGTGGGCCCTAATCCAAGGTCTGGTGTCCTCAAAAGGAGACAAAATCTTGGATGCAAATACCCAGGGAGAATATCTCATGAAAGTGAGGGAAGAGTGGAGATTTGCTGACGCCACTGAGGCACACTAGGGATTGCTAGTTCCCACCAGAAACTAGGCTAAAAACACAGACCAGATTCTCCCTCTGAACCTGCAGAAGGCCCTAATCCTGCTAAAAGCTTGCTCTTGGCCTCTAAAGCTGTGAGAGAACTGTTTGATTGTTGAAGCTACTAGGTTTATATTCCTTTCTTATGGGAACCCTAGGAAAAAGAATATCAGGTTTTCCCACATTCCATTGGCCGGCCACATGTCCATGACAAGCCCAAAGTCAAGGCTTGTAAATAAACTGAGTCATTATGTGTGGCAAAGGTATGGAAAGACAGAGGGAGGAAAGCTGAGGACCATATTTAGCCTACCACACAGAAAGATTCAAACTTACATTCTGAAGCATCTTTAGAATTCTAGTCACAAAGAGCATGCATCTTGGGTTAAGGGCAAGTTGGATCTGAATTTTTCTTCTACCAGTTATTTGCATGAGCTTAGGCCTGAAGCGCCAATTCCTTCATTTGTCCAGTAAGAACAGTCGCGGCAGCAACCTCACAGGACTCATTCATATTTCATGAACGTCAGATGTTTGTGTTCACTTTAGTCATTGATATAAAATGGTAGACCAGTATTCTAACCACTGTTATAACTATAATAATAGAGTAGTGAGGACTTGGAAACACGGGAAGTTTTTCTACTTGAATCTTAGAGTAAAACTGGAGGAGACGAAGGCTGGCTGTGCACATTTTAATTTATGGAGCATAGTTTGAGATATGCAGGTGATTCTTTGGGTAGGATGTAAGCTGTCACTCAGGAGGAAGAGCCTGCTTGTCTGGAGAACAGTCAGTTCTCCCTAAATCTGTTCCCTAAATCTATTTGTTCTTGGGCCTGGACTGAAGGATAATGAATTCCAAAGAAGAACTCTTCCAGGAGTTGACACAAGGACTTCAAGGGTTGGGAAGATGGCTTAGTGGCTTAGTACCTAAGCTTGAGTCCCCAGAACCCAAGAAAAAGAAATGTAAGGTGGGTGTATTGATTCACTCCCAACATTGAGAGTCAGAGTCTATGAATCCCCATAGGAAGCCAGCTAACCACACTAGCCCTGTCAGTGAACTCTGGACTAAGAGATCCTCAAAGTAGTAAAATGGAAGAGCAATTGAAACTAATTCTCAATATCACCCTTGTGTCTCAACATGCGTGTTCACTCATATGCACACATACCTGTACACATATGTATGTCTACCCACATACAAAACACATGCAGGCACCCCACACAGACATACACATAAAAGAAGAAGAATTAGAAGACCTTAAAGCTTACAATAAAAAAGGAAGAGATAAAGTTCCCAAGTGAAGAGTGTAAGAATAGAGTGAATTCATGGGATGCACTAGAGGAGACATAGGGTCAAGGTGGAAACAGGACCAAGCTTTATGCAACGGCCTGCAGAATTTTGGAAATAAGTGGGCATCACTGACAGGGTGAAACTCCGAAGGTTAATGTGAGGATGGAATGGCTCTGCCATTTAAAGGTTTTCTTTTTTAAAAAATTTTATTTATTATGGGGTGTGTGTGTGTGTGTGTGTGTGTGTGTGTGTGTGTGTGTGTGTGAAAGGGCACTATATGTATATGTGGAGGCCCAAGGATGACTTCAGGAACCATCCTGTATTGCTTCTAACTCCTTTTTGCTTTGCTTTGGAATTTCCCAGGCTCCACCTTTCACAGCCAAGAGTTGGCTGCCATCATTTCTGCCAGGTGTTTTTACATGGGACCTGGGGTACAAACTCTGATTCTGCTTGCAAGTAGAGACTTAACCTCTGAGCCATAACTCCAGCCCAGGTTTTATTATGTATTATCTAAATTTACGGAGTATCTTAAACTATTCTTGATTTCATCGTTGTGCACTATTTTGAAGATGCTCCTTTAAGAGGAACCAGTTTGTGAGAAATCATGGCCCTTTAGCTGATGAAATGTTTGCCTTCTGAAGGAGCCACAAGACGTGGAAGAAAGAGATGCTAACATCTGCCTTTATTAAGTGTCAGATGTGATGAAGTAATGGCAGAAGTGTGCAGATAGACAGAGCCTTGGGATGCTCCTCACTGGGTTGGAAGCAGCAGCTACTATGAGCTTTTGCCCTTCTTAGTACGTGGACAAAATCTTATGTTTACAGAAAGCAAAGAGTTTACTGGGGAAATAAATATTAAGCAATGGCTAGATCACCAAGAATTTATATGCTAAGCATTTATCTAAAATCATGAACTAATGACATAGCTCAGTGGGAGACAGCTTTCCTTGTGTGCATAACACCCTGGAGCTGAATCCTAGGCACCCAAACGTTTAATAAACAAATAAACAATAAAAAAGTCATCATGTGCTTTCTCCTGTTTAACCCCTATGGTCACCTTCTGAAATTGATATCTGATATTTTGTAATTTCCATTTTAGAGGTGAAAAAATAAACGATGTTCAATTGTTGGAGATCACACAGGAATTAGCAAAACTAACTTTACTTGCTTTCCCTTCTCCTTGAAGCATGTTCCCACTGCCTAAAAATGATTACCCCTTTTATTTTTTTTAACATTTTTTATTATTATTTCCACTCATACAAACTTAATAGGTACACCAGTTCCCTCCCTCCCTCCTCCTCCGCTCACCCCCCTGCTCCCCCTCCCCTCACCCCCCCTTCCCATCCTCCAGTGCCTCTCCCCCATTCCCCGGAGAATCCTTTAATATGCATGCCAGACTCTGCTCTGGGCCCTTCTCTCCGATGACGTACAAGGACCCAGTGGCATTTCCCTGAACCCTTTCCTGTGTTCCCCTTAAGCATAGAAACACTATTTTGGCTGTCAATCCCTTGCCTCCAAGAATCTTGGTGCCTTTAGCAAATGCTAGACTTCGTGGGGTCAACAGTGTGTTGGACATTGCACAGGGCATGCAAAGTCCAATTATGATTGCTTCGGCCCTAACTTGTGTGGAGAATCTTGCATATCATTGCTCCTCCCATCCTTGTGCTTTTACAAATTTGCTTCCGCAAATTTCCCTGAGCTTCAGGATGGGGAGAGATTAGGTAAGCCTAGTTCTAGGTGGTTGATATAGAGTCTCTGAAGTACTGGATCATGGTTTGTTGATTTTTTTTCCAGTTTTGCTGCTCCTGCAATGCCCTTCACTCCATCCTGATGGGTATTGGATGTCACCCCCTGGCCAGAGATAAAAAGCTGTTAAACTAGAGTCTTGTTATAAGAGTATATTCAAAGGTAGGTGTAATAAAAGTAGGAAACCACAGTGAGGGAGGGGTCAATCACCCATTTGCAAAATGGTTACTTTTTATCTGCCAGACTATATGCCCTCCCCTTCTGGTGAGATCATACACCCTCAGTTGTAAATGATCAGGAACGAAAGTCTGTGAACTTAACCAGATGTCTCATTACTTACTTCCAGTCCTTGATGGAGGCCTATTTTCTCTGCTGTAACATGGTGGCCTCTCTCCTTGTATGACCATAGGAAATTTTTTAAAGAAACTGACCCCAGTTGCTTGGTCCCAAAGGGCAAAGAAACCTGGGCTCAAATGCTTCATGAGGTCATAAATCTGAAAGTAATTTGTATTGAATTTCTTCTTTCTTCTCCCTGCTTCAAGGCTCGGTGCAGGTGGCTCTCCTTCTCTCTACCTGGCTGTAAGCTCCCTGGGGACAGAGACAATGTCTTCTCGACCTTGACTGGGTGCTCTAACACTAGTACAGGACTTGGCACAGGAGGAATCTGTTTGCGTTGAATGGTTACTTAGAACACAAATATGAGTTTCTACCTTAGTTGGTAACAAATGATCAAAGCGCAATAAGCAACACACTGGGCCATTTGTCTCATATTTCTGGAGGAACACATTGCTCATTCTAATTGAAAAGTGAAAGTTAAAGATGCGTGCAACCTATTTTCTTTTGAAGGAAATTTATCTTGCTCTTTTGTGCAAATGGGTAAAATCTGCTCATAAAGCAATCTGTTTTGAGAATTGCAAAGTGTTCAGGGGAATTTCAGTGAAATGTGTCCTTGCGTTTCTATTACCTAACTTGGTAAAGATGGCTGGAAAGACAAGAGATACAGATGAGGAGAAGGGTTTCAAATGCAAGAGAGGGAAGAATAGCTGTTAGCATCAAGGAAGATGGATGGAAGTCTCTAGAATCTTATGCCAGAATCTAAGAGAAGATCTTTTTAGTGTGAGCAGATTAAGAAATTCTTCCTGGCAAAATCTAGAAAATAAATAAATTTTAGTTAATAATTTAAAGGAAAATAATGTATACTTGTAATGATGATTTAGGATTTATTGTTTGGGTAAAAAATATTGCTAAAAGCACTTCTCAAAGACACATCCTGCCTCTCGGGTTTTTCAGGTTACTTGTGACCATTTGTGAGTCAGTTAAAGTATATTGGTCACAATGAATCATTCATAACCACTTTGTAAGCAAAATATTATTTCCTTAGGAGAAATAATAATGTTCTCTTTGAAGGACAAATAGATTAGATGTAGTTCATAGGCTTGGAATTGGGGAGATCCAAATCTGCAACTGTGCAGGTTGGGATAAAACAGAGACAGTTTTCACAAATGAATCTCATTACTTGTTAATTTGTACCTTTGCACTAATCAACTCAGGAGGAAGTACGCTATCAACATCTGGAAGTTGGAATTTTACATTTCGACACATCTCATGGTTCCTTTGCAGGAAAGAATGAACAATGATTGTCAAGTCAGTTCTGGCTCATGGTAGGACTCCCCACAGCCTAGGTGGCTCTGTGCCAGACTCTCTTCCCTTTGTTGGGTATTTCTATCAAATATATAGACAAAAATTTTTTATAAGAAAAATGGGTTCAAGTCAAATTTCGGGATTAAAAGGTTTTTTTCCCACATGATTATAAGAACAACTATTTACTGGGGGCTAACTATGCTTTGGTCAGAGGAAAATTCTTTACATGTGGATTATCTCATTAAATTCTCAGAGCAACTCTGTGACCTCAATATTATCAGCGTCAGCTTCACAAATAAGGGCATCTCAAGTTAGAGAAGCCAATGCTCAAGGTTTTTGAGTCATTCCGTGATATAGCTGTAGAGAGTTCCGAAGATAGACTGGTATTACCCTTGACCGTGAGCCATGTGATTGTACAGCACTTTGTATTTTATTTTCTCCCACAAAAATTCCACCACTTGATCTGGACCAAGTTTGAGTACTCACACAATGATCAGAGGTAGTGAATATTTTCTCTCTGAAATCATCCTCAACATGTGTCATAAGTGACCTTAATAACTGCTCATTATTCATGGGCACCACTATTTGCTGAATTAACAAACTCTCCTGAAATAGGCTATGGATTTATTAAACTATTATCAGCTTGAGAGAATCTATGTAACTCTGCTTCATTTGAAAACATAGCTCTTAACATATGTGGAACAACCTAAAAAGGATGGGATACGTCAGGTCTATACTGCACAGCAATGGATCACTTACACCAGATCTCCTCTCCTCCAGCACCAGCAGATGTCTTTCTACAGTATCTCTCATTTGCCATCTGTCTCTTCATCTCTTTCTCCTTTTCCATCTGCCCCTTCAACTTTCTGCCTTATCAGCCAAAGAGACAATAGCATTTTACAGACCTTGACCATCCTGCATTCCAGAATGCACTCAGCCTTCTTAAAATAAATGCATGGCCAGTAACTAAAACATCTCTTTGTACCCAAAACTTCATTCTTTTTCTAAACTTAAGGACAGTTACTGCCACAAGAATGGTTTTGTGCAAGACATTCTTCTAGATGACACGGTGGAGCTGTGGGGGGGGGGGATACCTGATGCCATCCACTGACTTCAAGACTGCAAATTTTTTTAATTGAGTTGCTTTAATTTCTGAGAAGTTGTATCTGCGTGGGCTGCTTTTCTGCACTGTCTACTTGATTGGCACAGCTGGTGAGCTGCTCAGGACTTGGATCTTCTGTTGACCTTCTAGAGAACCTCCAAAGTAATCAGAAGAGTGACAGAGAAAGTGACACTTATTTCACCTTTTCTGAAAGCACACGGCTCTGCCTTCTGCTGCATATTAAAGACATCTATCCCAGTACACACAAATCACGAGGCTTCCATTTTGTAAAAATGCAAGTCATGGGCAGTAGCAAGTATGGCGTTACCGACAGAATTCTGACTGTAGGAACACTGTAATATGGCTTCACGTTCGCACCGCCCTTTGCCCTTCAGAAACCTTCCAGGGACACATAAAGTCAGCTCCTTGCGCCTACATGCAAAGGAGCTAATTTGTGGGCTCTTTTTGGATGCGGGGCTTCTTGCCTGGGGAATGAGGTGGATAAAGCACCCCTGATGATTGCTTCCTGGGTTTGCACAGAGTGTTTTCTCAGGCAGCCCTAGACATCTGTTGCGAGCTGGTAATGCCAACATCTGTTGCAGGAATGCAAATTCAAATTCAAAACAGAGTTGGAGCCACCGTACCTTACCAGAACTGTTAGAGAGACATTCAACTTGACTACAAATGCTAGCTGGGACTGGCAGGCTCCCACTCATGCACAAGTCAATGTCTTGGGGTCTTTCCTTCCTAAGTAGGAAAGACAAGAAAGTCTGGGGCTTGCTTTTGGTTCCTTAAGAGCTTTTTTGGAGAGTCTAGCAAGGGAGCACAGCTGCTCACAGAACCCCGACTGAAGAACAGTTTTCTTCTATCAAGGAAGCTGTCCTTTCCCACAAAGGATGCAGCTCCAGGAGGCACACATCAACCCTGGCGATCCATGGGGCAACAGATGTCACAGCCAGGTTACCTTCACATCTGTTGCAGTCCGCCTGCATGGTTACTGATAAATGACCATCCCACAACTTAAGGGAACAAGGGGTTTACTTTCTTACGACAGTCCGGTTACAGTTCTCAGTCCAGCTTGACGGGAGAGCACACACCAACATCAGGGCCAAGGGAACTGGCCACACTATCACCACATAACAGCTGAGAGATGGACAATCCTTACCTGCCAGACCAGCATGTCTGGCCAAGTGAACAGAAGAATGCCAACTCTCTCAACCAGCTCTCTGTGATTTATCCAGGGCCTAATCCCACCCACCATGGGCTGGGTCTTCCCCATCAGCTAGACAATCTCCTTCAGGTTTGCTCTGGGCTTAAGTCAACCATCAACTCTCTATAACTGTGCCCAGAGCTCAAACCCTCGAGTCAAGTTGACACCTGTGTTTAACTATGACAACATCCCAATCCTAAGTCATAAAATTTTATGTTGCACCAAAAAGTGGGCATGCAAGTAAACGAACAGATCAAACAATGAGTGAGATGTATAATTACCCCATCTCAAAGCAAAGTGAAGGAAAAACAGAAGGTAGACAAAACAGTGCCTGTGCCACCCTGTGCTATTTAAAGCAGTGTTGATGGAGAAAAAGGTAAGTCATTTAAACTGCCACATTCAGAAGCCTGGCTCTGATGTCTTGCTTTGTTGGACTGGGGAAGGAATGGGGTTGCTATCTCCACCACGTTTCTGGGTAATGTTGACCTTTAAGAAGGCTCTCTTGAGAAATTAAGAAATGCGTCATTTCTCTTCAGTCTGGAAGGCACTGCTTTCCTCCATTCAGTACCCTGGCAGAGGTGGAAGCTTGGTGGTCAAGGTGGGAAGAAGTGGTTGTAGATTCGTAGCACTCGAAGAGTCAAAAGTGCTTTTTCACTTGACTCTCATGACAGCCCTGGGATAACCATGGGAAGAAAAAAAGGAAGAGCAGTGCACTGGCCCGCCATGCTCGGCCAGAGGGCTCAATGTGGCAGAGTCTCTCCACATGGCTCTTGTAGAAGTATCCATTACAGTGGGCTTCTCCTCCAAGTCCTCCAGGTATCTTTCTACACAACCTGTGGCCCAGTGATGCTCCTACTCTGGAGCCTGAGAACCACTGACTCGAACCCCTGACTTTCAGCTTCCACATCAGCTCCCAAGTGAGTATACTTCTCTTTCCACAAGCTTACAGCTTTGCAAAGTCTGTGTCCCCAGTGATAACCCCCAAGTCTGTCAGGTATAGGGTGAGTCTTTCTTCAAATGAAAGTCCATTTTTGATGTTATTATGTGTACATTGGCCTTAAAGTAATGATGCATCTTAGAACCTACTTCTCAGAAGTGAGCACCAGCTTTTTCTCTATCCTTCTCTAGCATCAGCTTTTTGTTCCCAGAATACGCTCTTTCCACAATTTTAGGTAATTATCCTAATATTATCTCTGTGTTCTCTTTACAGCAAGGTATTTCTGCTAATTTTTCATTTCTTTTCTTCTTCCTTTGTCCTCCTTCTTCTCTTCTTCCTTCCTTATTTTGTTGAGGGGATCTTACTATGTATCCCATCCCAGTCTTGAACTCAGCCTCAAGCACTGAAATTACAGATGTGACCGACCATGTTTAGGGTTTTTTTTTTTTTTTTCTATTTCTCAGTTTCAGATGGTGCCGCATACCACGGCTGCACGTTGGAGAGAAATCAGCCAGAGTGAAGCTGGAGACTTCCTGGCCAATTTTCATAGTTTCACAAGGTGCTATGCAGGCTGAAAAGTTTTCAGTGGTCCTACCCAACTGGGAAACCTATGACCAGTACCAATCTTCCATGTAAGCTGGTGCACTAGTGGCATGACTGTTAATGGGGTTAACCAACTGTTCTCTGGTTTTGAGGCCTGATCCTCAAGAAGGAATTCATACTTGGTACTGTAAACTTAATAAATAAGACCTGTGACCGAGAAGATTTTAGACCTTGGGTGTGAACTTACTACTGTTGATTGGCTAAAGTGACTTGGAGCCAAGCATCCTTCTAAGTATTTGTTTACACCCATAGACAAATGCTACTTCTAACCAGGGTCATAGATGCATCTGCCAATGCATGGCAGAGATGCATGGTTGCTTGAGTTGCTGAGACGGGGCATTTGGGTGCTCATTCCTAAACAAAACATTTGCATCACCTTCTGTAAGTCTCAGGGATTATCACAGAAGATCGGGGTAGAAAGAATGTAAGAGTGAGAAGATGGGGAGAAGCTGGAAATGCTGTCTTCTGGACATGACATGGCTAGTAGTCTTAGGACCTCAGAGCAGCTGTGGTTATTTACACAAGACCTACACAACATCAAGTCAGTCAACATTCTGACTTGGATGGAGGAGCCTGTAGATGAAGAGCTGTTGGTGGTGGTTGGCTACTGGAGAAGGGAGAATGATCTTTCTTCAGGGGTGTGGCTAATAGTAGATTACCATGTTTCACCTGGATGACCCACATCTATGAACATGCAGGCAGAACTAATTGGACTCGGCGGGGGGAGAGAGAGAGAGACAGAGACAAAGACAGAGGTAGAAATGAGGGGGGAAAGGGGAATTTTTGGGCATAGGGAAAATGGGAGGGAATGGTAGGGGTGGATATGATCAATATACATGTATATGAGATTATCAAACAACAAAAATTAAAATTGAATAGCTCTTCTAACATCATCTCTCTCAGTCCTGAAGACCTGTGAACTAAAGAGATGCCAACTTCCCTGTGGCCCACATACCCAAGATAAATTTGCTGGGCAGGATATGATACATGTTGGAAACTTTCTTCTGGGGGGGAAAGATGAGACATAGAGGTGTCGGTGTTCACCTGAAATTTTAAATTCATCAGGGCATAGTTGACATGTCCTTCAGTGGGACGCGAGGCCTAAGGAGAATTCTCCATGACTCCTGACTCTGTCCCTGAGTGTTGGTTTTGCCTTCTGAGTTGTTTATCTATTTCTTCCCATCATAACAAAAGCTAGTGTTGTTACATGGATCTGCACTGAGCAGTGGGCTGTGTTTGCGTAAAGCTTAGGCCTTTTTACTGCTTGCTTTCAACAGGCAGAAGTTTGAAGACCCCAACCCCTTTCTCTAATTAGTTATGGTTTTCTTTTTTTCAGTGTGAGACAAAGATATTTTTTCCTAACACAATTCTGAAAAACCTTCCTAGGCGTCCTGTGAGGCTGTCTTACTGGGGTTCATGCCATTAGACTAGACCCATACCCAGACATCTCAAAGATAATTGCTTCTCCATTTAGGTTGTTGCTGAGGAGGCAAAGGGACGATTTTCTTAGAAGCTTATTTATTTTGATTTATGAAACCAAAATTGATTTACAGTTTTCTGTAGCCTGTAATTCATTTGGTAGGCCTGGCTGGCCTAGAGCTCATGGCAGCCCCCTACTTCAGCTTCTCAAGTGTTGAGATTGCAGGCGTGAGCTACCATGCCTGGAAGATGCCTGGTTTGTTTCTGAAGTTTGTGTGTGTCCTTTTGCTTGTGATGCAGTCTTTTTAATCTCTGAGGCATCTCCCTAGTCAGGTTTCTGAAATTTTAAATCTTTTTTTCTTTTTCTTGTTTTTTTTTTTTTTTTTGTAGCCACACCACAGCTCCATCTTTATGCCATTATTTTCCTTAAAGGTCCCCACGTTTGCTCTTTATTGGGGGAACTATTCTTCATTTAAAAAAAATTCCCCACGAAAATGCTAGGAATTTTCCATCTATCACATCCTATCTTCTCCTTCTTTAGCAGTGTTTTCTATGGGATTGTTCACTCCTGAGTTAGATAACCTAATGAACAGATACATTTCCTGTTTCCCTTGTATGATAATGCCGTAGAGTGTTGTCCTTCAAGCATATCAGCCACGACTCTCTTCATCAGTGCACCTTGAGGTCAAAAGACCTTTAAGATAGAGCCTATTGGTGCTCTTTCATAGAAGAAGTGGGTTTGGAGTGTCAGGAGACCTTAGCATAAGACTCCAGTCACCACTTCTTACACCTCCCTCCAGCTATACTGTCCAAGCAGTATGTGGTCTCATAGTTTTGGGAGGAGATAGATTATATGGTATGCAAAAGGGGGGAAATCTATCTATGCAACAGTGTAGAAGTCATCATCAATGCTGAGTGAGATTCTTGATGCTTTGGGAGTCACCCAAATGTCTCTAAATAATCCCTCTCCCATGCTCTGTAAATACACTTTCTGATTCCTCAAGCTAGATTTAGGTGGAATTGTACTTTGGTCTGTAATTGGTGTCTTATTTGGGGTATCTGCAGGAAAGTTCATGCAACAGATACAGTAATATTTCCAAACTATCATAAAACAAGGATCTCTTTCTATTACTGATTTAGGCTTCCTCCAGTAGTGTCCTCAAAAGACTTAAGTCTTTAGTGGATGTAGCAGTCAGCCTGCATGGTAGCTGATAAATCACCATCAAACAGCTTAAGGGAACAAGGGCTTTATTTTCTTATGATAGTCCAGTTATGGTTCATAGTCTAGCTTGATAGTCTAACACACACCAACACCAGGGCCAAGGGAACTTACCGCACCATCTCTATATAATGGCTGAGAAAGGGACGATCCTTACTTGCCAGACCAGCATGTCTGGCTAAGTGTACACAAGGATGCCAACTCTCTCAACCAGCTCTCTGTATTTTATTCCAGGACCTAATCCCACCTTCCATAGGCTGGACTTTCCCCATTAGCTAGACAATCTCCTCAGGTTTGCCCTGGGCTTCTTCACTCAACCATTAATTCTCTACAAATGTGCCCAGAGCTCAAACCCTCAACTGCAAGTCGACACCTGTGCCTAACTATGGCAGTGGAGATGTCTGTTTTTTTCCTTTTTCATCTTTATGTGACGAGTGTGAATGTGTGCATGTGTGTGGGCGCATGTGCATGTGGCACATGTGCATATGCATGTGCATGTGCATGTGGAGGCCCAAGGCTGAAGCATCTTCAAGTGCTCTTCCGCCATATTGTTTTAAGACAGGGTTTCCAATCAAACCCAGAGCTTGCTGAAAGGCTCCCCCTTCAGAGCCTATCCACTCAGCATTTCACATGGCATCTGGAGATCCAAATTCTGGTCTGGTCATTTTGCTTACATCACAGACATTTTTAACTGCTGAGCCATCTCCTCAATCCAGATATTTATTTTTTTTATTTGTCTTATATTAGCCTTGAAATTTTGACCCTGAGCCTCTTGAGTGATGTGATTGGAGGCAGATGGCACTGCACCTGCCAATTAATGTCATCTTTAATATTCAGAAGATGAAACCAACTCTCTGCTCAAAGCCCACTGCTCAGTCTAGATCCACAGCTGCATTTTAAGGTTTGTGTTATAATATTCAATTTTCAGCAGCACAAGCTGTCATGCTCCAAGTTTACCCCAAAACTCAGTGGCATAAAAAATAAACGTTTTATGTAGTTTCTGTAGGTCTGGAATTCAGGAGTAGCTCTTGCTTTCAGTTAAGGTGTTAATTGGAGACTGATATCATTTGAAATCTTGAGGGGGTCAATCCTAGAATGAATGACAGCCTGTGCTGGCTGGGGCTGGCTTTTGATCTTAGAACTGCTGGAGGCTCATCATATCATAGAAGCTGGCTTCGTCCACAGTTAATAGATCTAAGAGAACTAATTGAAGCCCCAATGTCTCTTATAAGAGAGCCTTAAAACTCATATTCCATCACTCCCATGGAATTCTAGTTGTCACATGGTCAACCTGATGGATTATGAGAGAGACATGAAAAATAGGAAATGGATACGATGAAGGAATGTTTGAGAAGCTGGTGTCAGCATTTCCTCTTGTTGGTTTTTCTTTTAACTAACAGGCACCATAGATTCAGCTGCATTGTCCCCTAATACCATGGCATCATTCGATAACTTGGAATTATTTTTCAAACACTGAACCAAGATCAGTTGTGCTCACCTGCATTGTTTTTCCTATGGACGACCTCTTCCATATCCTGTCTTCTTTCTGGTCCATCTGGGCTGCTGCTTTTCTCAGCCTGATGTCCAGTCATTATGCTGGGACTCCCCTCCACCATTCTTTTGGATTCAAGCTGGTATTTTCCATATTCCACTTCCTTCTCCTTGGTTGTTTTGGTTCAAGGCTTTATGAGAACACAGGTCATACAGGCGCCGAGTTCTGAGTGTTTTTCAACATTGCTATTCCATCTTCACTGGATCCCTGTTTGGTCGTAAAATAACTGAAAACATGATCGTGAGCTTGGTGCATGTGGGTACAGTTCAGCAAGTGGCAGGCTTCTTTGCAGGGTGTTAACGAGCAAGTGAGTTTTATTGTTTTCTCCATTGGTAGACTCAGCTTTCACTGTGGTGAGATCATTTGCCTAGGACTCTTGGAGTTTTCTGAAGTAGAAAACTCTCCCATACCCCTTAGGGAGGCAGGGAGACAGCAGAGCCGGAGGCCCTGCCACAGCACCAGCCAAGTCTTTCTTTCTTTCCTTCCTTCCTTCCTTCCTTCCTTCCTTCCTTCCTTCCTTCCTTCCTTCCTTCCTTCCTTCCTTCCTTCCTTCCTTCCTTCCTTCTTTCTTTCTTTCTCTCTATTAATTTTTTGACACATGGTCTCTCACTGTAGCTCAGGCTTACCTCTCTACCCCAGCTGAACTTGAATTCACATCCGTCCCTCTGCTTCAGTCTCTCAAGTGCTAGGATTACAGGCATGTGCCACCATACCTGGAAACCAGATGTCTTCTGCCCCAATTGAGCCTTGGGCCTCCCCCTTTTCAGTTTCTCCAGAAAACAGGAAAAATCTTCTACTGCTTGGGTGGGAGTGAGTTACTCCTCAGAGTCGGGTGGTCTTGCCAGTTGAAGGGCTCAGCATGAGACCGTTCAAAAGAACACAAGTTTGTGGATGCCCACCGCACCTGAATTCCTTTGCAATCTTCCTCTTCTAATCCATCTCCCATCTGTCTGTTGTCCTCTCTCTGCCCCCACATCCCATTTACAGAAAGATTTTAGCTGCTCACCTTTACTTCTCCATTTCTATTTGTTTTGTCTTTTGGGCTAGTGCTCTTTTTAAGATTTGTGTTTCTCAAATTGGGGTTTTGGAAGTGAAAGGAAGATAAATTATGTTTGCTTGTTTTTCCATGTATAATTTGAAGTCCAGGTAGAGGATTTCAACTAGTGAAACAAGAGAATACCATAAATATTCAAAAGAAAGGCATCCTCTAACTACTCCAGACAAGGGGTTAAAACTAGCAGTGTGACCGCAAGTGAGTGCGCCCTTTCAAACCCAGTCTCCAGGAAGAGGGACTGAAGCCACACCCCTTCTCCCACGCCCCACCCTCATCCAGGCCTCGCTGGCTCAGGTGCTGTGGCCCAGGGAAGCAGATGGCTGTCAGGCACTGATGAATCACTTGCTTCCTTCACTTAGCCTTCCAGCTGTGGTTCACTCTCTCCTTCTTGGGCCTGAAGCCATGTCTTCTACTTTCTTTCCTTCCTAGCAAAAAAAGAAGAAGAAAAAAGTCAGAAGCACCTCTGTGGTATTTTTTTTTTTAAACAAGTCTGTCTGGTCATCAGCTTCATGTTCCCGGTCAGCATGGTCTTTTCTGTTACAGCCACTATTGGACTGTGACCATCATCCCGCTGGACCTCCCATTATACAATGTAAATGTGTAGAAGAGAGTCAAATTCCAGGGGACTCCAGAGGCCAAGGAAGCCTTTCTGAACATCTTCTAGAGTTGGATCCACCAGAGAAGTCACCTCTGGGCTTTTATTTTCCCTCCTGGTTCAGTCTTCTGAACTCACATAGCACATTTTGAACTCACATGGACCTGTTGGATGTGAGGCATTGAAGACTAGTCAAGAGCTGATCAAATCCATTAGCCCTGAAGTAACCCACATTGTCTCCTGACTTGGGGATTAGTAACCTCTCCTCAGCACCTCTTTTCTTTAAATAGGGGAAGGGTCTGAATGTGAGGTGCACATCAAAGTTGCTCTTGGTTCATAATGAGACACATATTCAAACTGTACCATGAGAGATTCTTAGGGTTTTAAAACTCTTTTCTGGGCAATTTTAGTTAAAGAATTGCTCTAAAAATGTCTCTAAAGTAGGAGAGGCGACACAAGGTCATAATTATTAAAGAATAATAATAACACAAAACTCCCAGATACCTGGGTGTAGGCTCTGGGCTCGCCTGAGTTGTTTCTATCATTGGTAGAGACCATATCATTTGTCATCCACATTAGGGCAAGAGGCATTAATAGAGACCGTCCGGACAAACCGGTCACCCAACTCATTATTCAAATGAGAGAGACTGGAGCGGGCAGCTCTGAAGGCCTTTCCAGATTTATGATTTCATAATTCATGACAGCTGGGATTCATGCCGGGTCTTCTTCCAAGTACAGCAGAACAGGGTGGCACTGCATGAGGCAGGATAGCTGAACCGGGCAGCATCCCCAGCTCAGGGGTCGAGGTCTGGTGACTCATCAAGGCAAGAGTCCAGGAGGCAAAGCAAACAGGAGCACAGGACCCGCCAGGGCCGAGGCATCCACGGCATGCATGGGTCAGGACAGGCAGATACACAATGACACTTGTCAGAGATGGCTGCTGCTGCCACCAGAGCCCAAAGGGGAGAGCTACATGCTTCCTGAGGTCTAAGACATCTACAAACACTTCTGAGGTCATGCTCTCATATGGCAGCCTGAGACATTTACACACACTTCTGTCATCCCCCAGTATGCTACACAGTGAGTGTGGCCATTGTCTTAGTGTCTTTCCGCCACAGACACATGTAGAGAAAAGGATGTTATGTCAATCCAATGCTATGGTTAATGACAAGTTAGTATGTAAATTTTGTCTTATATAAATTTCTAAAAATCAAAGCAAACTCCTGCTTATTGTATATTTTATGATAGAGAAAGCACTTGCACTGTCTCATGCATTGTCCAATGTCACGTTAGGGCAAGAGGCATTAATGGAGAGTCTTCTGAACTCTCTAACTAACGTAGGATTTATGGTACCAAGAAATTTGGATAAACACAGAAGAAAGGGGTTCAGTGCATGGTAACTTTGATGGTCTTTTCTTACTACACAATGTGTTGGTGAAAATCTATTGGATGAGATACCACAAATCACTTTGTAATTCCAAGGCAGTAGGCTGAAGTAGCTCATTTGTGAAGTTTTAGGTAAGAGGGGTCTTAGTAGAGGTGGGGAATAGGGGTCAGGGAGAAGAGGAAGAGCAAATGGAGAGAGCAAGAGGAGATGAGATGTGTGCGTGTGTGCATGTGCGTGTGCGTGTGCGTGTGTGTGTATACCTAAGTGTGTCTCCAGGACAGAAAGAACAAAGGAAATTCTGGGAAAATCTTTAATAGGAATCCCGAAGAATTTTGTCCTGGAGCCCAGGGGATGGGTTGGCTCACACAGGTGCCAAAGTTAAGTTGATAAATGCTATCTAATTCATGTTGCGTAGTTTTCACAGTTAAGGTTTAAGCTCTTGCTGTTTGGACGGAAATTGTCAGTTGCCGCTATGCTTTCGGGGTTCATCAGAGGGACTGGCATTGATAGAAAACTTCCCGCCACCACCCCAGGACCAAGCCAGCAGATTGCGAGCAGCTCAGCTCCCACAGCTGCGGTAGCATCATCGTCTGTCAGACTCTGTGCCCGTGTGTGCATCGGGAACGTGCATGGAGCCCGGGACTAGCTTCCTCCTCCTGACTGCAAAATGGTTCCACTGCTGACAGATTTTTACCTTTGGCTCTGAAGGGCCAGCGCAGTGATGAGAAATGGCTATCATCTGGCAAGGAGAGGTTTTCAGAGAGCCTTGGGGAAGCTGCTGCTCTCTGAGGCAAGGCAGCCGGAGAGGAGCTGAGAAGTCATCAGCTGGCTCATGGGGTGACATCTGGAAGAGATGTGGCCAGAGCGGTTGGTGTCAGGCTGGGTCTCAAGGAGAAGCCTGGGAAATAAATTGCGATCCCTTGCTTTTGCGAAGGGCAAAGTGTGGGGACTTTTCTATTCAGCATTGCACTTTTGTACTTAGTGGACTGAAGGAGACTCAGGGTAGGTCAATGACATGATCGAGGGAATGGGGACAGGATCAATGAGCCACGGTGGGATTTTTCATCCCAGAGTGGCAGAGACAGACAAGGCATGCGACAGGCTTATGAACCAAAGGACGGGTATAGATGGAGCACCTGATGCTTGAGAATCCTACATGTCATGCCTGAAAAGTTTAGAAATATCATTTCTAACAAACATGTACTTTTAAGGCCGGGGAGATGGCAAGGTGTTAAAGTCTTTGCCTTACAAGCAAAAGAACTTAAATTCTGGTCCCCAGATCCCAGGTAAAAATTCGGTGGCGGCCTGTACTTTTAACCCTTGGAAAGATGGAGTTTGGGAAGCCTCAGAGCAAAGCCACAAGGAGGTAGAGCAATCTAGGATGATTCCTGAAGTTACCTTTAGGCCTTGACAGGCGCATCCATATTCACATGCCCTCTTCTACACAAGATACACACACACACACACACATACACACACACACACACACACACACACGCCTGTGCACCAAAAATTGCATATTTAGAATGAACAGTAAGCTTAGGAAACTTTCCATGAGCTGGTTGATAAACCTCAAGATGATACCTGCTGAAATTATAAATACAGTAAGAAAAGATGCACACAGATCTGCATATAGCAAGGCCCAGAATAGCATTAGCTACTCACAGGCCTCACTAGTGGAAGCACAAGCCCATGGTTCTGTCCCCAGCCCGCCAGGCTTCACTTTATCCTTCCAGATCCCACCATAGTCATGGGACCTCACCCAAGAACAACATAACCTGGATTCCTTATTTATCTAGTTATATTATTTAGTTATATTTAGGCATTTTGTCTTTTAGGGTGTCATAGTTAGATACAAGTGTCAACCTGATGGTTGGGGCTTTGAGCTCTGGGCACATTTGTAAAGGAAGTGTGAGGCTCTGAGCGAACCTGCAGCAGATTGTCTAGTTGATGGGAAGGCCAGCCCCTGGGGAGTAAGACTCGGCCCCGGGTGGGTGAACAAGATGGAGGAAGCTGGTTGACATCTTTGGTGTACTTTGCTGGATATACTGGTCTAAAGTAGGGATTCTCTCTCTCTCTCTCTCTCTCTCTCTCTCTCTCTCTCTCTCTCTCTCTCTCTAGTCCTGTGGAAATGTGGATATGATGTGGCCAGTTCTCTTGTCTCTTGGTGGTGCGGACTCTCCTGCCAAGCTGAATTAAGGACTGTAACCAGACAATCATAAGAAAGAATAAAACCCCTTGTTCCCCTGTAAGTCCTTTGGTCATAAATTTATCGACAACACGCAGAGTAATGGCTATATGGAAATGGATACCTCGTAGCTCAGGTTGTCCTCCAGCTTGCTGAAGATCCTCTACCTCTGCTTCCCAAGTGCTGAGATCACAGGTTTGCGCCTCTACACCTGGCTCTTTTTCTTCCATTCAACTATATATGGTACTGGCAGACCACTCTCCTTCAGAGTCCAGCCTTATAGTACTTTATCTTGCTCAAGAAGTAGCTATCCCAGGGACAATCTAATGCCAAAGAGGAAGTAGAAGAACATGATTGGCTCAGCCTTGCCCTGCCCAAGTCCAAATTTTCTATCAAGTGCACCAAGAACTTCGCCATGTGCTGTCCAATGCCATGTCACATTCTACTCTCCTAACCCAACAACCACCCTGAGCTTCATCCCATAACAGAGGAAATTGAGTTCAGAGCAATGAGGAAGACTGAACAAAGATCAAGATGACCCTCAGTTGTCTCCCATAGCACTGTCATACTTCTTCTAACACTCGTCACGTGTCATGGAAGCGATCGCTCTGTTTGTCTGGACAATGAGCTGTGTGGTGGCAGAAGTTCTGTGTCATTCATTCGTCACTCTGTCTTTCGGCTGTTGGAGGAACAGGAGTAGACCAGCTGCCACCCTTGCTTTGGTGGGACTATGGTCATGGTGTCCTCCGCAGGCTTGCCAGCCCTTCCCAGGGCACTGACCCCCTCCAGGAGCTCCTCCCTCCCCTGTCTTCACTAAATGGTTGTGAGAATCTTCTCCTCTCCCCAAGATTTAGAATCTTTTATCTGAGTGGATAGTTCTGTATTCCCTACCTCTATTTTCTTTCTCTGAACCTAGTATATCTTGAAGACTAGACAGGAAATCAAGGGTTTGGATTCCAGTTTGTCGGTCTTCAGAATGCAAGATCATAAGGTAGAACTCTGTTGTTTTTGACAGTGGTGTGAGTGACAAGATTTTTAGCTCCAGAACCAGTGTATCTCAGATGTACCTGATTTCCTAAAAACACAGGGAACACTTTCCTGGTACCAACCAAGTTATCCGCCGGTTCAGTCATATTCCATAAGTACCAGAAAGAGACTCGGTTCCAGACTGCTCATTCAGGGCTGCCTGATACGAGAGGTAGTCAGTCCTCCCTCTGATTAATTGGCGCATTCATGTCTCCCACTCTAGCTCCCAGAACCAAAAAGAAACATCTATTACTGACATAGATGAGCCCATGGATGCTTCTTGCAATTTGATAGTTATGTTCTGTGCCGTGGGTAACACTTGGAGAGTTCACCTTGGAAAAGGGAATGGGAACAGCTCTCACTCACTTTCTTCCCCTTCCCAACCAGAAAAAAATAATTACAATTACCCAGCCCGTCTCTGAGAGACATTGCATCTGACTATGGAAAGACAAAGGGCTCATTAGAGGACTGATACGTTGATTGATAAACAGGCTTTGTCCATTCTGTTTCTTGCATGTGGGCTACGAGGAGCCATATGTATTTACCTAGATTTTGCAGTGTTTCCAAATGGAACACAGGAAGTCACGAAGGGTTGATTCTACACTCACAGACGAATCATCACAGAACTATGTGATATGATAGTTTCAAGGCCATGAACCTATGGACCTGTCCTCTCTGTGCATGCAAGTATTTATGTACAAACAATTGGAGGGTTGCTAGTCCCTTGTGGATGAATTTCTTCCCGTGCTCTTCTTTTTTGAGCATAAATAGTTTCCTCTTGTCTGGTTGGTGCTCATATTTTCTATGAGGAGTAAATAGGCAGCGGTTTTCTCCAACTTCCTTCCTGTGGACACAAATTATATACACATACACACACATACACATGCACTCACATCCACATACATATAGATACATGTACATACACATGCACACACAGACAGACACATACATTCACATGCACACAGGCAGATACACACCATGTATACATATACAGACAAATAGATACACCCACACCCACACCCACATACACACATACCCACACCCACATACGCATACATTTTGGTTTAGAATTTTCTGCCTTCTGGCTTGCTTCCTACGGAGGCTCTATGTCTAAGAATGGACTTTTCCGTTTTTTTAAAATGTCACCCATCTGGTAGTGCTTTTCAGGACATTCCTTTCAGAAAATAACAAGGTGGAAGGATAGGCGTGTTTGCCTCAGCTCAGTGCCGCGCATGAAGCGGCTTGGCCCCTGGCGATCTTGCTTTCCCTCCAGCGATCTGCTCCCTGAGGCAGTCTCAGGGGACGTCTCCCTAAGCAAATACAGTGGTGAGATGTCTTATTCTTGAGGGAGAGGAGACATGGACTGTAAAGGCTGTGAAATCACTTAATCAGCAGACAGAAGCCAATTGGGTCTGAAGCTGAAGGCAATTCTAGTCCTAGAACTCTTGTCTGGTTGGTGCTCATATTTTCTGTGGGCACCGTGAGGGGAAAATGGGCAGCGGTTTTCTCCAACTTCCTTCCTGTGGACACAAATTACATACACGTACACACACACACACATACACATGCACTCACATATTTACCAACACTGCAACCTTGGAGAATCATAGCAGAATTGTGTAATGTGGTAATCTCTAACACCATGTGTCTGAAGTGCCTGTGGGTTGCCCTTTTCTGACTTACAAGAATTCATGCCTGAATAACTGCAGGCTTATAGTTCCTAAGGCCTGAGACTTTTGAGGACATAAACTTGAATCTTGGGAGACCAGTGTGTAAGGTGCTTGCCACAAGGCAGGGCGTGGATTACACTCTCAGAATCCAAGCTTTGTCCCTGCACTTGCAATGATCATACCAACAAAGAGAACTTCTGATGGGCTAGAAATGCCATCAGCTTTGAACCTGGCTGGCTGGGAGGGCACCGTTCAGAGGGCAGCGTCTCCGCTGCTACCTAAATGACAGGAGAATCACAAGCCTCCTCTCCGCTCAGCTTCAAGAAATGAAAAGTGAGAGTCAAAGTTGGATGAAGGATGCTTCCGGGTAATTTATGGAGTCGGCTGACTATCTGTGCTTTTCTGAAATGCTCAGGGCTGAGTTGAAGAGAGGCTAATGGGAAAAATTTCTGAAGGAAAAATGCTCAGCAGACTGCGCCAGAAGAATTGGACTATCTTTCTCTTTGGAAAGGCTTTTGTGAGGAGCTGCAGATGAGCCAGAAAACAAGGAGATCCATCACCTTGGCAGGATGTTTTCCAAGGGCCCTCGAGCCCTGTCTGTGCCCCTAAGTGGCAGTCTCTTGTTATCTGAGACAATTTCACGGGAAAGGGGAAGCAAAGGCAACGTCTCACAGAGCTGTGGTTTCTTATTAGGTCTATATTGAACTCTCAAGCAACTCTGGAGAGAAGAACACTCCAACACGTCCATGGTTTTCATGATGCCTTCCTGCCATGACTGGTCAATCTCCTTTCCAACTTCCTTCTTCCGCTGGGATTATGGTGTACACTTGGATTCATCAGTGGACAAGGCTTATGCACACATCTTGGTAATAGTCCTCAGCTAGGTTTTCTTCCCCCCCCCCCCACTTTCATGGCATGAAAATAAAAGTAAGGTCAGTAAGACAGCTCAGAGGGCCAAGTTATGGCCATACAAGCTTAGGACCTGAATTTGATATTCGGAACTCACATAAAGATAGGAGAGGGCCATGTGGCAGTTATGCTTCATGTTGCTGATAATACATGACCAAAACAACGTGGATAGACAAGGGTTTATTTTTTTCCTTATGATCCTCAGATACAGCCATCCGCTTGGCAGGAGAGCTCATACCTACATCAGAAGCGGAGCCACACCACATCCACAAGAATTGCTGAGGGAAGGAGATAGTTTTTTCTCTTACCAGCATGCGTATATGCCAAAGTACCAAACCAGCTCTCTCCATCTGACCCACCTCCCGGGGAATAGTAGATTGAGTAAGAGCCATAGTTTATCAAGTTCTTACTATGTATCAGGTATAGTGTTTTACATAGTATGCTTATTCCATCTTATTGCATTAGTAATCCTAGGGGGAAAGCTCTGTTGGACTCTTCGTTTCACACATGAAGGGGCTAAATGACCCGTTTGGAGTCACGTATAGTTCTTAGCCACTGTGCTATGTGCTGGGTACCGGGAAGTCCCGGTCACAGGAGGCTCCCTGATTGGAGAGGAGCGTGGGCAAAGTCATCCGGTTCTTGCGATGACTGGACTTCTACTCCTGTTCTTCGCATAACATCTCAGTCTGCCACATGACAAGTGGACCTTTCTCGTCCTGCTGCAGCTTTTTCTTTTTTCTCCAAGTTTGCAAAGTTCACAGCAAGTGAATTTTATGTAATTGAAAATTAATTTTCTTATGGAAACTACTTTTTAAAAATGACAAGTTTCTGTTTTCCCCTTACCTGTTCTTTCAGTTTAGCTCTCTTGGAGTGGGCTAAATTCTCCAAGCTGTTAGGATCAGAAGGTTCAATTGGAATCAACAGGACTCCATCTGGATTCTCTGAATCACGGCTGAGTGATGGCGGATTCTCCCAGGACAAGCTCTCTATTCACTGTGTTGCTCAGTCCTTAGGACTTGTCCCTTTCAAACATAGCAGAAAGCCCACATGGGCAGTTCATAATACAGCCTAAATGAAGAAAGTGATCAGATAAGAATCACACCTGGATTTTAATTAAATTTTACGTGGCTTATTCTCAGCTCACCCCCTCTAGATGTTTCCCTGGTAGAACCTTAGGCAAATGGTTTCAATGCATAAGGATGTCTGTCAAATGTCATATCTGGTCTTATCAGATCCCAGAGTCTCTGTTTGGATCCCGAGGGAAGTGATGTATGAAATCTACCCTTTGTGTGCAGTCCTATTTATTTACTTTCTGCATGAATTCATACCGCAAAAAAAAAAAGACTCTCAAAGGCTTGTTAATTATCCCTGTAATCTAATTTATTTCTCCAGGTACCTGAGATGTCCTGTACCCTAGATAATGTTAATTTTATTCTTTTGTGAGCTGAGCCTGGTGTTCACAGAAAACTGTAAGATGTAATTTGTTTCTCCCCACTTGCCTTCTAAATACTAATTCTATTGAAAAATGATTAAATAGATTATGTAAATCATGGCCGTTGCATCCACTTTAAAGGTTAATCCTGCCATCATGTAGCCAGGTAATTAATTTGAATTTGTTTCCAAGCACTAAGTCTCGGGAAGTCACAGCATCCCATTGTGGGGTCACTATATGCTTGCCTGTGATAAAGCTCAGAAGCAACAAATCTCAGAGCTTTGAGAAGGAAAGTTCCTTCAGGATTTGGAAAGCTAAAGGCATTATGGGATCAAAAGCATACTTCGTCCAGAACTTTACTGACTGTTGCAGTGTCTCTTCATGTTGCTGAATGAATGCAAGGCAAACGACTTAGGGAAACAAGGGATTTGTTCTTGTTTATAAACCTGGTTACCATATATCACCTTGCAAGGCAGGAGAATTCATACCAACACCAGGAACTAAGGGAACAGACCACTCCACAACCACAGGAATTGTTGAGAGAGGGACCTGCATGTCGAAGTATGCCTATATGCCAATGTGATGAACCAGTTTTTTCCATCTTTATCAGCTGTTCACTCACTATGAGCGGGGTCTTCCCATATCAATTTGATAATCTCCCACAGGCTTGCTCAAGGACTTTGTTAACTAAATAATTCCTTACAGATGTGCTTAAAGGCTTAACTTTCAATTGTCAAGTTGACACCTGTATTTAATTGGCGTACTGTATGGTCCGGATGAAAGATCCCAAAATGTCCATTTGTAAAGACTTTCTCCCTGGTATAGTGCTTTGGGAGGTGCTGTGTACCCTTTAAGAGATGGGGACCTATGGAGCTCCTTAGGTCATGACCCTGGCAGGAATTATGGGACGGCTTCCAGTCTTAAGATGTGAGTTCTTGCTCTAACATAGCTTGTTGACTCCATCGCAGGCCCCAATGGGCAACCCAATCTCAGACTTAAACTTCCGGTCTTCGAGCTAAGCAGAACTTCTTTCTGCATAAAGTTAGTTGCGTCAAACATTCCATCACAGTGATGCAAAACAGACTAGCACGCCCACTTCTCTCTGCTGTAAATTTTCTTTAGTGTCTCTTCTCTTGCTGGGAAACTAGAAGGAGTCAGGGTTTCGTTTCAAGGGCTCTGGGACCTTTGTGCTGATTCAGAGAAAGTGAACACTCACTTTCCAAAGATTACGGTCTGGTAAAGACCATCTCTAATGTTTTTACAGATTCATTTGTCCATTACCACATTTTGAACTTAAGTATATCCACTTATTAGTCACCTCCAACCTCCTGTGAGAGGGGTTGGCCATCCCTCTCTCCTGGCCTGCTATAGGAATCTTCCTCACGAGCTGCCCAGTGAGTCCACCCAGAGCTGCCCAGTGAGTCCACCCAGAGCTGCCCAGTGAGTCCACCCAGAGCTGCCCAGGGGATCTTCCTCTTCACCTCACCCTCCTCAGTGAGCCTCCTCCTTGTTCAGGGCTAGAGGCAGCTCACTTAGAGCTTGAAGCTTGTCAGTTTGGTTCACCTTTTCTAAGAAATGGAGCATTAAGCTTAAGCTTGGAACTTAGATGCAAAATGAATATGCATTCAGAATGTAAAAAGAACTCACAATCATAAATTTTAAAAAGCGAAGTAATGCTATAAATACCTGAAAATCCATAAAAACTGACAGTAGTTTTATTTTTACATTTTCCTGACCCATCTTCATAATACATTTTCAAAGTTTCTGGCAGCCTGCTTGATCGCTTCTTCATGTGGCAACAGCTTTATATCATTTTCTGTGGAGAGAAGTGGGAGATAATTTAGTGTTTCCTCCTGCATAGACTGTCAGGACTTGTTTCCTATTATGGATAATTAGGTTGAGAGAGACACCAACTCTACACACTGACACACTGTTTTCAGTTCTACTTCAGGTCCAGATCTATGACATGGGGATCTGATAAATTGTATTTTATAGAATTCCCATCATCAAAGGTAAAACAGCTAAAAGGAGAACTTGGAGTTGTGCAAGTTACTTAAGTAGAGTCCCAAGGAGAGAGAGCTTTATCCAGGGGGAACCAAGTCTTCCACTTCAGTTTCACTGCTGGGACTTTCCTAGACTGGGCTGGATTCACACATTTTACGACTTATTTCTTCTCCACTTATTCAGATGCTTTCCTGTCTGTGTCTAAAAGATCTTGATGTGGCTCCTGGCCCTGTTAGGAACCTGAGAGATAGCACTTAGTGATAGGTGTGACAGAAGTTCACATGAGGTGACTATGCATGGAAATGATCATATCCCATTAATTCCATCTAAATGCATCCCCTCAACTTAAAGTTCACTTAGTTTTATCCTCCCCCAAAATGTTCCAGAGTTTCCTGATAGGCGGGGAAAAAAGAAAGGGGGAAAACTGACTAGAAGTTATCCACTTAAAGCTCCTTTCCTCTCCACATTGCGACCTCTATGTCTATGTGAATGCAGTTCATGTCAGTCTCTGCAAAGAGCCTTTGGCAGTGAGACCTGCAGCTTCTCCTTGATGGTGTATCTGCCTCTGGACATGGGGGCTTTCCTTTCAGGTCTTCTTTTTCCTGCTGGCAGCCATGTAGGCCCTGAATTACATTTCCGCTGCTTTACCTCTTTTCTTTTCTTTTCCATTTTTTTGAGTATGTCTGTGTACAGCTGTGTGTGTATGTGTGTGCATGTTTGCATATATGTAGACACATGAGGAGTGGTGTGTGAGCACATGTATGCATGTAGAGACCCAAGGTTGGTACTAGGAATCATGCTTGATGGATCTTCCACCTTATTACTTGAAGCTGGGCACTAATCCAACCCAGAGCTCATCTGCAGGGCTGGTCTGGCTAGCCCGCTTGCTCTGAAGATTCCTAGTGCCCGCCTTCTGCAAGAGTATTACAGTTGGGCTCCCATCCCATGCATCATTTTGCAAGGAATCTGGGGGATCTGCACTTGGAGCCTTTGCGTACATGGCAAAGCATTTTACACTCGGAACCACCTTCCCAACTGCTCAATCTCGTTTCTTCTGGTTGCTTCTCCCATTCTGTCCAGGAAACTTTGATTCCCCTAAGGATCCAGAGCACTTTCCAACCCTTTCACTCTTCAGAAGCGGACACCTGCCGCCTCCAATCTCAACATCTGGAATTTGCAAACCTCTGTCCCAAGAAGGATAACAAACAGAATCCTGCCTAGTGACCACTGGGATTTTATCTCCCATGAGCTTAGCTGGAACCTTCTGGTTCAGTCCTGTGAAGTTGCTAAATGCATGTCATCTGACTACAAATGCATGGGCCTGATGGTGGTTGCTTTACCGCGGCCTCTCTCTGCTTGCGGAAACTCATCTAGGAAGCTCTGCAGTGAAAAGATCACCTCCTACCCCATAGGCTCATCCGCAGGGCTGGTCTTGCCTAGCCCGCTTACTCTGAAGATTCCTAGTGGCCGCCTTCTGCAAGAGTATTACAGTTGGGCTCCCATCCCATGCATCATTTTGCAGGGAATCTGGGGGATCTGCACTTGGAGCCTTTGCTTACATGGCAAAGCATTTTACACTCGGAACCACCTTCCCAGCTGCTCAACCTCATTTCTTCTGGTTGCTTCTCCCATTCTGTCCAGGAAACTTTGATTCCCCTAAGGGAATAGGCTCTCTTGCCTTTTTAATAGATGTGATAGTCCATTTCCTACTATCTAATGACATACCTGATGCTGTGCATCATATTAAGAAAAAAGAAGATGTTCTTAGCTCAAAATTTTTGAAAGCTAAAAGGCCAAACATCATGGTACTGACTTTGGGTCAGGGCTCCCTAACTGCATCACATGATGTAGATGGCAGAAGCACCTGAAAGAGGGAAAGATCCCAGGGGTAGGTTGGAAGGTGGTGTGAGGGGAGAGGCTGCAATTTCCTAACAATTCACTCTAGCAGGCACTCACTGCGCAAGAACAGCATTAATTCCCCAGTGACCTCATTACCTGGCTCCCGGCTCCATCTCTAAAGTCCACCTGTTCTTAAACATTGCCAGGCAAGAGACCAAGCATCCCCAGGGAACAGGAGAAGCAATATGCAAATCATAGCCACAGGTAGCAAGAACAGGAAGATCTTCCAGTGGCACATTCTACACCTTCTCTTGTATCTGCGCCTTTGCCTGGAGAGAGCGTTGCTTTTCTCCTAGATTTTCTTGCCTTTGCATTCATTTCCCCTGCCATTAATCCCTTCTGAATTTTAATTGCTCTGGAGACAGTAAACTGACTACATTAAAAAAAAATTAGTAAAAAGCACAACTTAGGAAAACGAAGAGGCCTGACAACTCCAGTCGCTCATTTGCTGGCTGTGTGTCCTTGGGTGAGGTATTGTGGGTCTCTGAGCCTCCACTTCCTTGCAAATATCGTTAGAATAATGGTGACGTGTTGCATGAATTTACAAAGCAGTGCTTGCTGTTTTGTGGGTAGACAGGAAAAGAGGACGACAGAGGGGATGATGCTATTCTGGGATAGCTTCCTTTCCAGGCTGTCTTGGAGCAGCTCCCCACCGCCGGCGCTGCTCCTTCCCCACGTCTCTGTGCAGGACGCTGTGGACCTCTGTTTGGCTGTGGATGAAGACAGTCATTAGAGGCTCGGGATGGAGCTTGAAAGATGAGGTCTGGGGGCAGGCAGAGGCCTATCAGCTCAGCCAAAATGGACTCGAGAGCCTGGCTCTGGGTTTTAAAAGTCAGTGTTAGCAGGCGGGGGCTGGAGGCAGTCCCCACATCAGCCCTGTCTGCTGGGGAGAATGTTCCGCACATCTTGTCTCGCAGGAAATGTTCCACGGATTCAAATGCAAATGAGTGTGAAGCCGGCCTGCTCTGATTCGCATTTGCTCTCGGGAACCTGGCTTCCCCTCCCAAATTCGCATTAGGCTTATTTGAAGGTGGGGATGACTCTGCCAAAGCAATTTCTTCCTTTCTTCACACGCTTTGGATTAATAGGGCTTTGTGAATTCTCCCAGTCTCGGTTTTTTACTACGTCGTTTAATTTGGTCCTGATGGCCCGGCTTCTTCCCACGGTGCTCCCACCAGCTGAGACGCACGCTCTTGTGTGTGCCCGGCACCCCTGTCCTTCTCCTATTTTATTCCCTCACCCTGACCTCCTGTCTGGGCTTTGCAAAAGCCATATGGGACACCTCCAGACACCTGGAAGGCCAGATATGGGGGGGCTTGAGGGGCTCTAGGCTTTGCTAAAGCAAATTTTATTTTGAAGTCTAACATACATAGCTGACCTTTAAACAACATGGGTTGGAACTCGCACAGTCGACTGACCATGGATCACATGTTTTGAAAACTGTGACAATTTGAAAACATTTCCAAATAGTCCACAGAGCCTAACGTACTGGTGAAAATTAAGAAAAAGCTAGCTATTAACACATACATTGGTAATTGTAATGTTGTTACTATCGTAAAATACACATGAGCTTATTATAAAAAAGCAAACTGTATCAAGTCATACATAGATCATCCGTGGTGTCATTTGCAGATGAAAAAAATGTAAGCACAGGTAAAAGATGAAGCATTAAATCAGAACCTCCTGAAACTAACCATTGCACATATTCTTCTAGCCAGCTGTTACTATAACAAATATCTGAGCTAGTCAATAAAAGGTTTGACTCCTAGTTTCAGAAGTTTTCAGTATTGCTGTGTCCCTTGCTCTGGTGAGACCCAAGCAAAATATTAACCACCTTAGCTCCAATTTCTTTGTCAAAGCAGGTATTAATCAGCCTAGCTCCATTTCCTTTGCAGAAACAACCCAGCTAACCCTAACCTCCCACCCCCAAAACCTTGCAAGATTGTACCCAACAGAAAAGAATGTCTCGGTTATGGCTCAGGGGTTAAGCCTCTGCCTTGCAGGTGGAAGGTCCTGAGTTCGGATCCTTAGACCCCACGTATAGACGCCGGGTGGAAGCAAGGGTGGCCTGCATTTCTGAGCCTGTGAATCCCGCGGCAGAGTAAACAAGGAGGAGGTAGAGGCATCCATGGTGGTTCCCGAATTCGTCCGTGATTCTACACACACACGCACACACACATGCACACACGTACAATTGAATAAAAAAAAATTAAAAAGAAACAGGATACAATTTGGGATAAACAACTTATGTTTCAGCACCAACTCACCCTTGAGCAAACCCAGAAATGTCCCACCACCAATCATCTCAAAGATTGAGCTTTGAGTCCAACCAGCATAGACCACAAACAAACTCCTCTTGCAAACCCCTCATTTGTGGCTTTTCCCTTTAAAAACCCCTTGTAACTGCCTATGGGCACACTCTCCTACTGAACCTCTGCTGAGCTGGGCTTGGACAGGACGCCCAGGTACCTGCAATAAAACCTCTTGCTTTTGCATGGGATCCTGACTTCTGGCGGTTCTTTGAGGGTGAGGGATGACGGGCGCACAACACTGGGCCCCAAAAGCTGTGTAGTACCTTATGATTTGAGCATGAGGCAAAGGTCCCTGAACTTCATAGTAGCCACACAGCAAAGACAGATGCAGGAGAAGGTCGAGATCACAAATCTATTTTAAAGATTATCAGTGATTTACTTTTCTTTCAGAAAGATACTACTAGCTCCCCAGAGCACCCAGGGGTAAGGCCCAAGCCTTCCATGCATGGACTGAGTGGGCAAAGTAGAACAGTGGGCTGCTCTAACGGCTTTGGAGTTATTCACTGTTGATACTGCTGTGACCCCCAAATGTAGTTAGTATCTGTTCAACATAACCTATGTGAGGGTTAATAACGGTTATCCACTTGACAGGACCTCCAAACACACCTAGGAGGTACTGTCACTGCGGGAGACCCAGCCCTAACAATGCAGCATCCCCGGAGTTTGTGCAGACTGCAGAAAAAGGAATACCAGTAGTCCTCTTTCCCCGCTTCTTGATGCAATGGGGTTGCAACTGGGGCTGCTATGCAATGGCTGGCTGCCCCCAACATCCTCAGCCAGGACCCTCCCACCATGACAAACTGTACCCTTGCCCTGTGAGCCAAGATGAACCAATTCTCTTTAATTTGCTTGGGTCAGGGATTGTAATCACAGGACCAGAAAAAGCAACTCCAAACCCATGACTCTGATCATTTCCTGTGTGAGCAATTCATCCTTCCAGGAAACTGTGATCTCTTGACATTCTTGCAACATTGTCACTGTGTAGTTTGCAAACAGCACGAAACATGTCCACATCACACATGTTCATCATCAACAAACTTCCGGCTAGCTACTGGTTGACTATGACTATCAGTAGGCTTATTAGAAAACTTTTTTTGCCAATAAGTCTTCCAATCAACTAGTAGGAGCTACTACTATCAATGAGGTATTGGTAATTAAGTTTTGGGGTGATCAGAAGCTACATGTGGATTTTTCGTAAGAGGGAGGCAGAATCCCTTGCTTTTGCGTTGCTCAGAGTTCAACTGTGCAGAGGAAAAGTGCATAAAACACACATTCAGAGCTCAGTGCAATGAATTTTCACCTGTTGTTGCAGTTGTTCTGCATTGGTGCCCATAAATTCATGACCAAACAGCTTATGGGAACAAGGAATAAGCCACACTATATCCATAGGACTGCTGGGAGAGGGACAAGCCTTACTTACCAGACCAGCATAGGACAATCTTTACTTGCCAGACTGGCATATCCGGCCAAGAATACCAAAGGATGCCAACCTCCTTAGCCAGTTCACCAGGGCTGGGTCCTGCCTACCGTGGGCTGGGTCTTCCCCATTATACTGGTTATTCTTTCCTGTTGCTGTGAAACACCATTCAAAGTCAAGCAACTTAAGGGAGAAAGGGAGGTTTGCTCACTTTGGTTCCACAAGGGACAGGTGTGGCTGGATGGCAGAAGCCACAGTGGGGAGGCCTAAGTCACTTCTTTCACGAGGTTGAGAGCTGCTGCATACAAGCTCAAGAGCAGACTCACCCAACCAAACTAACCAACTTCAAGGTTAGTCACCCCCTGTAACTCTTCCCCCAGCAAGGCTCCACCTCCTAAAGGTGCCATGAGTTTCCCAAATACTGGTAGCAGCTAAGGATGGAAACACATGAAACCGTGGGAGGCAACTCACATTTCAAAGCATGATGCCCATCAACTGCACAACCTCCTGTAGGCTTGCTCGGGGCTTAACTTAACTACTAATTTCTTACAACTGTGCCCAGAGCTCAGAGTCTTCAGTTGCCAAATTGACACCAGCATCCAACTATGACACTTACGTAACCAGCACTCAGACCAGGATGTAGAATGTGAAATATTCCTGAAAGTACAGAGTCTTCTCTTCACATTTCCTTCTCCTAAGGGTATCCCGACTTTTAGACCTAGTGTGTGTCAGTTATTAACAGATGTCAAAGTGACAACTGAGAACTGAGACTCTAGTCATATCTGTAAAGATTTATTTAGTTAAGGCAAACCTATGGAAAATTATGACTCGATGAAGGAAGACCCAGCCCATAAAGGGTGGGACCATTCCCAGGCAGGTGGAGCATATGAAGAGAGACCTGGTTGGCTCCGACTGACTGGCAAGCTGAAAGGCAAGCTTGGTATGACCAGTTCCTTCATCGCTGATGTTGGTGTAACTCTCCTGCCATAACGGACTATCCTCTGAAACTCTGAGCATGTGGGAAAATCCTCTTGCTCCCTTAAAATGTTTGGGTCATGTATTCCTCACAGCAACATTATCAGTTTGCGTAATATTGAACCCTCCATCCAGAGACAATACCTTATACACATCCTTGTGCTTTGCTTCTTCTATTGCCTTTGAAGATTTACCCATGTTGTGGTATTTTTTCTGCTCTGTGGACCATTTTGGGTAGATTAAGAGTTGGCCTTCTATTCAGCAGTACATGTAATGGGGGGTCATTATCTGTTTGGGGGCTGTGACTATTGTATATGATGGTTGGTGAGTGGATGACACATTGCAGAGACATGAAATACCTCACAGGGCCAAATTCATGGCTTTGCATGGCCTGGTTGCTTAAGGGGGTTGGAGAACCTCAGCCACAGGGTGACTCATGGGACCACAGTTGTTTTGTGCTGTTGAACTGTGTTGAGTTCCGCCTTCAAAGACCAAATGCCATTGTTTGGGAACATAGACTGTTTAGGAGGCAGTTAATGCTAAATGAAGTCAGAAAGGAAAAGAGAAAATCCTGTCCTTCCGTGTGCCAAGGAGAAGCCAGGTGAAGACAGCAGGTAGGTGGCCTCTGTGAGCTGGGGGCGGGGGGGGGGGGGGGGAATGCACCTCACTGGCCCCGCCCACTTGCACAGAGCCCAGTCTTGATTTCCCTTCCTCCAGATGTGGGGATGTGGACTTCTGCTGTTTATGCTGTCCAGCTTCTGACGCTCTGGGAGCGTGGCCCAAGCAGACAGAAACATGTTACTCTGCTTTAACTAGTGCTGGTAAAACGTACAATCTGATAAAGCAGCGATAAAAGGAAGGAAAAGAAGAGAAAGAGGCAAAGAACGGGAAGGGAAGAAACAAGGAAGAAAGAAAGGAGAAAAAAAACAAGGAAAAAAAGAAAGGGAAAAAGGAAAGAGATTGGGGAAAACATGGCCCAGGACTCAGCGCAGGAAGAGGCAAAAGGCGACGCAAAGAACCGAGAGACAACGGAAAACGCACAAAGAACGAACGAAACGAACAGAAAAACGACCAATACAAAGAGCAACTGGAAAAAAAAGGAGGGGAAGGCGAAAGACACCGTCATTAGAAAAAAAAAACTATACAGAGAGTTCATGATCTAACTAGAACAAATAACTTCCAGAAGAACACCAAAGGACAAGATTGAATTAACACATGAAAAAAAAAGAGGTGACAAAACAGGCAGAGAGAGATAGGAGTGAGACGGCGGAAAGAGGAGGAAAATAGAAAAGAAAAGGATGGAGAGTAAATTATAAGGCCGCTGAGAGGCGAGGACACGGACAAAGGGAGAGAGGGTAAGGAGGGGGCATAAAAAAAAGGCAAACCGGAAAGGAAAAAAGGGTAAAAGGAAAGATAAAAGGGAGGAAACGGAGAACAGAGAAAAGTGCGGCAGAGATGAGCATGGCAAACGGCGGGAAAGGGAAAGCAGGGAGAAAGATGGGAAAGATAGAAGAAAGGAAAAAGAAACGAAAGTTACAAGCCAAATGAAAGTACCTTCAAAGCGACATAATGTTTATTGTTGTAAAATACAAATCCAAGCAAGTATGCCAGTCATGTCTTATCCCGTGGTACAATGGTTGAAACCGTCCCACCAGCTCTACACTCCTATTATCTGGGGGCACAGAAACTCGGTGCCCCTCAATCAGCATCCTGCCTCTTCCTCCCTGGTGCTACTGTTCCGCCTTCTAAACTTCATGATTTGATTGCTCTGATTCACATAGGAGGAATTAGTTTCTGCCCTTCGTGGTGGGCTCATTTTATTTTGCATAATATCCTCAACATTCACTCAGGTTGGACAATTCATCAGAACTTCTTGCTTTTTTTAAAGGCTAAATAATATGCCAGGGCATACGTATATATATACCTCATTGGGTTTACCCATCTGATTGCTGATGGACAGGAGTTACCTCGGTAGGGAAGCTGCAGTGGGTCATGCTGTTAAGAACCGAGGTATACAGATACATCTTTGGGCTCCTGTTTTCAACGTTTTGGGGTGTATTACACTTACCTTTCTGATGCTGATATGAATACATGACCAAAACAACCCAGGGGAACAGGGAGCTTCTTCTTGGCTTACAGCTTTTGAATACAGGGCATCAGCTTGGTTGGAGAGTTTGTACCAACATCGGGAGCTGGGAATGGGAGAGATACACACTTTCTCACTCACCTGTCTGTCAAAGGACTGAACCAGCTCTCTCTCCATCTTACCTACCTGCCCATTATGGGCTTAATTATCAATTAGATAATCTCCCACAGACTTGCACAGGGCCTTCCTTAACTAGATAATTCCTCGGCAGTGTGTCTAAAGGTTCACTTTTCAGTTGTCAAACTGATACCTGTATCTAACTAGTGGTGGGCTCATATGCGCGTAGAAGTAGAATTGCTTATCATGTAGCTGTCCTGCCCTTAATTTTTGAGGAATAACCATACAGCTTTCCATAATAACTATAACCATTTTACATACCCACCAAGAGTATACAGGAGTTCTATTTTCTCTATATTTTTCTCAACATTTGTTATTTCCTCCCTCCCTCCCTTCCTCCCTTCCTTCCTCCCTTCCATTGATAACAACCATTCTAATGGGTGTGAGGGGCTATTCACCTGAGTTTTGGTAGATCTTCTGATTTCTGATGGAAAGCACCCCTTTAACAGTGCCAGAAATCAACTGTCGTTGTGGAGTATGCCTGTTTGCGAAAATCACCACCAGAAATTGCCCTTGGTCACTGACATGTGAAGCGGTTGCCTGCCTGTTATGGGGGCAGCTCACTGCAACTCTGTTGCCTGTATGTCATGTAGGCCCTGGCACGGGGTCCTGTGTATTCGTAGCCTGAATCTCTGAGGGCTTGACAGGTTCTTGTCTGTCCTCTCTGTGTATCTAGATGTACAGTAGGTAGGTCTTAAAGCTGCTGGCTCTTGACTGATGGGAGAACACTGTTGTTCTAATGTGCCTCAGAAAAGGTCAGCCCTACCAAGTGTCTCTGTGACCATGGTATATGCTGTGTTGAGCACTTAACCTGGGCTATTCTTTGAATTGGCACGAATCTCTTTTAAGGTGAGCTCTACTGTTCTCATTTTATAGATAGCAAACTAAGGCTTGTTTGAACAGAGTAGCTTCTCTATCACAAATCTGTTGCTTTAGGATGTTGAACCTTTTTTTAAAAATGTATTTTTACTTTATTTATTGTATATGTGTGTGTTTATCAGAAGGCACCGTATATCCCTGTAGAGGGCCGAGGGTAACCTTAGGAATCATCCTGGATTGCTTCTACCTCATTTTTGCTTCGCTCTGGGATTTCCCAGGCTCTACCCACCAGGACTGGAAATGCAGGATGCTGCCATTTCTGCCTGGCATATTTATGTGAGACCTGAGATCTGAACTCAGGACCTTCTGCTTACAAGGCAGAGTCTTACCCCCTGAGCCATCTCTCCATCCCTAGGACGCTGGACCTTTAAGATACAGATGCTTTAAGAATCTGAATGTAGCAGCAAGAGAAAAATCAGGCCCTGTCCCCTATAGCCTCTCCCTTAAGACAAAGATCTGACCAATGCCCGTTGAGCACTCAGGTTTGGAGATGTGGCTAGGAGCCCAGTCTCTAGCCCTGCAGCTCTAACAAAGGCAACCTTGAACTTAAGTGCCTGCCTCAGATTCAGGAGTGCCCTAGATATGAGGCTTACCACCCGCTCTAGAAACTCCTAAGATGTCAGAAAAACCTTTGTTCTGTGGCGTTGAAGACTCTTTCCTTTGGGACTCTTCCATGTTGTGGGTGGCAGTTGCCTCTTGTCATGAAGCACCTGTTGGGATTGGAATGGAAGGCTCTTTCTGCCTTCAAGGTCCCCACATGCTGTCTCTGGCATGACACTATATCTCTCCTGTCTCTCCTAACGCTCTAGGCATGATCATGGACCCTCGTGGTTGCGAGTTTCCCTTTCAGTAAAGTTCTTCTAAAGGTTAATCTGTGACGGCTCCTTTCAATGAACCTGTGCCCATTGCCAGTGTTTATTATTATATTATTTATTGTTATTGTATATTGTTCATTATTATGTCTAACATACATGACCATAGCTGGTGTGTGGCGGGGCTGCATTCATGTTTGGCCTGGTTTCTGAGTCTGAAACCACTGTGAAATGCACACACGACCCTGCCTGGAACGAGATGAGATTTAATCTCTTCTTCACTATGTTACAGGAAAGATTCTAAACATTAATGAGAGCAGATTTAGACGTTCAATGAATAAATCTAGTGGCCACATGGTACACTGGTTATCTTCTGTCTCTCGCCCCTTTCCCTAATCTCTTTCCTGTTCTTCTTTGCTTGGTTCTGTGGCCTGCTGACTCCTGTAGACTGCAAGTTTAAGGCCACTTACTGGTGGGTTGTCAGGTAGAATTTTGCACAGGTGCATAGTGGCAAGTCATCAGAGAGCAGAAGTGGGTAACTTTTCACCACACGCACACAGACATACACACACACACACGAGACACACGCAGACACACACACTCAGACACACATCTTGGGACATTTTTGTCTTGGAACCTCGATACATTCCATTCTGTTCATATCTTGCTCACAACTCTCCATGTGTGATTTTAGTTGAGAACCAGGCAGTGTTTCCCACTGGATCCCCTGTGGGAGGCAAGCTCCCTTTGCTGCTACCCTACAAGCTCTTTGCCTTTGGAATGCTCCCCATAAATCACAGGAGCTGTAGGCTCTGCCAGTAGGGTTTGCATTGCTCTCTCTCATTCAAGCTGGAGGGGGGGGGCTCTCTCTGGGGCTGGGAGCAGCCCAGGGGGCAGGCCCTGTTTGCATACAGATCCTAAAGAAAGTCTTTGAGACAACAAATCAAATGAATGGCAACAGGCTCTACTGTTGACCCCTGAATGCAGTGAAGCCATATTCCACCCTTGAACTCTAATTCATAAGAATGGTTCCCCACTCACCAACAGCTTGTTGTACCGTCACCACAAAGTGAGATTTCCTTTAATTCTCCACCTGAAGAATACCTGATGTTGCTCAAAGGTGAGTTACTCTCTTTTTCTTAGAGCTTCGAAAGAGAGAGTCCTTGCTTTTCAATCAAGTTCTCTGTAAATCTCTCCCATGGTATTTGGACTAAGCATCCTTTGTTCTTCTCAGCAGAGAATGTGCAGAACCACTGGCTGCCATCTTCCCGGAATCCTGTGGAAGACAATTGCAGACAATTACCCGACAGCCATTTCCTTCAGGCTAAGAATCCCAGTCACTTAAATCCTTCCCCCAAAGATTGTTTTCTAAGCACACCTCTGTGAATTGTAGCCTTTTGAAACTTCTCATTTGATCTGGAAAGGTGGCAGGAGGCTCTAGGAATTTGTACAGAAGGAGAAGAAAAAAGCTCTAACCGTAGAATTCCATTACCGAAATCTCTACGCTAAATACATCATTCAAGTAAATAAGGCATGAGAACATTCTGTCAGCCAAAAAAATAATATCCCTAGCTATAAACTCCTTTTAGGTCTGGTTTGAAATGCTCTGCAGCTTTCTAAAGGAGTATCTCAGGTTAGGGTTTTGCTGCCCACTAATATGTGGTCACTCTGAAGGAATGGGGGGAGGGGCCTTAGTGTCCTCGAGGTGAAGTTTCCATAGCTTTATGGGGCTCATCATGTCAGCATTTTCCTGTTCTCTGAAGATATGGCTGTTCTCAGGCCAAGAGGACCCGATCATGGCTCACACCGGGAAGCATTCATTAACAAGCCGGAGGTATCGATTTTCTTAAAGAAAGACCTCTGTTAAAGATCTATTTTTTTATCTTAATGAATATGCTATTACTTTAAAAATCTTGTGGATAAGATCCAAGGACTTAACATGAGATTGCCATCTTCTGCGTTTAATGTGGGAACATGCTACACAATGCCTTAAATAGAAACCTTAAATTTGAAGAGAATTCTTGGCTTGCTAAAATAATGTTCAGAATAATTAACTTTCAATGTGCTTTAATTATTTTTAAACAGGTCTGATTTTCTGAAACCAAGAAAACATAATGTTCCACCACACCTTGGGTCGAGGTAAGGAGTGAGCTGTTGAGGTGAACTGTTTTTGGGTTTGTTTTTTTTTTGGTAATCCCTTAAGTGTCATATATGCACATTCGCAAATTAACTCATTAACAAAAACCACATTTTTCTTTTCCCATTTCCTCTCTGATCTAACTTCTATATATAATTCAATCACAGGCTTGAGAAATTTAATTAATTTAATTTCCATCACTAGTTTTAGAAAAGCTCTATTCGTGGCTAGCTAAATTATTTGAGGCCAAGTGTGCATTTAGAAAAATGGATCGCATCTCTGTGTGCACAGAAGTGTTGCCTGGGAACTGCTCAGAACAAGTACCAAGACCCCCCCCCATCCCAATTCCCAGAGTTTTTGTTCAGATGGAGGCTGGAAGGAGGACAGCTGTTATTTGTAATTTTAAAGACCTACATAATAATTTTAATGCCACCAAGGTTAGAATCACTAATTCAGAGATGTGAAGAATCACTCCATCCTACCTCATGGGGAAGTGCTTGTGTTTACAGGAAGAACATGTGATTCAGAGAGGAGACTTTTAATCCTGTTTTGACTTTGTCTGTTGTTTGACTCGATCACTGTTTTTGTCTCTCTGGGCATCACTTCCTTGGTCTTCTTGATAAAAATATAGACACAGAAAGGAATTCAAAGGTAATTTTTTGGAATTAGAGAGTTGGCTTGGCTTTCAGGATGGATAAAGGAGATGGACGGGAAGAGACAGGAAGCTAACTTGTTCCTCGCACCTGTACATTTATTTATGCTATAGACAAGTGTTAGCTTGCAGCAAGGAATGGAATTAAAGGGTCCTGCAGTCCTGCTTCCCAGGTACCACGGAATAGCAACATGTCCACTTCCTCTAAGACAAATAGCATGATTGGTGGTCGGGACAATTGTGGCAGATTGAAAAGTTAGAAGGAAAAAAAAAGGAGGCAGATTTCAAGCATGAAGACAGAGATTCTAGTTTTCATGCTGTGCTTTCCGTGGAGACATTAAGACTAGCTGAGCCTGGCTATGATCACCTGTACAAGCCTGGGCCCTTCAAGGTCTTGACATGGTTGTGGGGGGCAGTGTGTATATGTAGGGGAGATGACTCCTGAGACCCTGCCCCTGCCTGAGAACATGGAGGCCGCTAATGGTTGTTCAAGAGGACGTAGAGAAAGGTATCAGTGCTCAGGAGGTGGGGCCTCTGCCCGAATGCCAGAGAAACCCAGTCCTATGTCATCTGGATGATTCAGTGTAAGCATGTGAGTTTCTAACAGGAAAACACAGAGACAGAGCGGTTAGAATCGAGGGCATGTGACTATGGAAGAAGTCAGCCACGTGGTATTCACATCAACTGGGGCACCCAGGTTAACTCTGTAACAAGGAATGTGGGAAACCTGTAGGAGGAAAACCAAGAAAACGGGTTCTATCCAGAGCACAGAGAAGGTAAATGTAGCTCTGTGGATGTCATAATTTGAACCTAGCAAGCCCTGTGGCAGACCTCTGATCTACAAAGCTGTCAGACAATTAATGGGGGAGTTCAATTGATCATGTGGGAAAAATAATACAATTAATGGGGAGGGGGATCTATTGAATCTGTGAGGGCAGAATTCACAGCTGAAACAAGAATAAATGTGTGCATGTTTACACTCTCAAAAACCACAACAAAACGAAACAAAACAAGAAAACAGCACAGGTCTTTTAATAAGTGATTAAAAATTCACAAGTTGCTTGTGATTAACTGCAAGATTAAAGATGGGCCAATGGCAGGATCTTTAACCTGGCCAAAAGGCAAATGGGATGCAATGACGAAACCCACTCAAGTTACTATTCCTTGTTGTTTTAGACATGTCTTAAATTTGGGCCACACAAAGCAACTCTGAGCTCACTGCAAGGCTAAATGGAACACTATGGAATACTTGGTCCTTGGCTGGAGTGAAAGGTCAGAGCACTACTGTCCTTTTAGGCCCGTGTCACTGTTTGAGAAAGGCAAGTTGTCACCCCTCCAATCAAAACACAAGGGATGGAGGGGAGGGCTCATGCACCTGGCTTTTCCTCTTTTCCTGGTATGTTCATCTTGTGTCTCTAAGCCATATCTTTTATTTCTACTGTATTGGAAGTGTAACTTTCCATCTCCCCCTCTTCCATCTTCTTCCCCCCAATACTTTTACCCTGACTCTCAGATCATTCTCTTTCCGTATCTTTTTTCAGTTGAAAATTAATCAAGTTTTACATATAATTCATATGCAGTACAATTAAATCTGTAGGTATTCATTTGTTGTATGGACATATTCTCCTTCTTCTGACTTCTGTAAATTGTTTTGGAGTTTCTGTTTCCTTTTTGAAAAAACCTATTTTTCCTATTGTGGGACCCGAACATAAGAAATGCCATTTTTTAGATCTGTCTCCATCTTGTACTTGTTCACTTGTCCTCCCTCTGAAACACCAGACGTGCCAGATGCTATGACTATAACCATGACCAGTCAGCTCCACTGTTTGACCCAATTTGTGTACGTGATTATAACCATGACTAGTCAGCTCCAAATTAGGAAATACTTAATGTTCCTGGAAGAGCAGCCTTTACAGTAACATTTGAACCTTTCGTAATCAACCGCCTCACCAACTGTGTCAAGGACAGAATTAATATGCTAGTTTGTAAGAATTGTGGTCAGAGCAGGTGGAACTATCCAATCAGAAGCCAGTCACTAACTGCTCAAGGAATTCCAAGGACCATGAGTAATGTAGGGGGTAGTAGAAACTGTTTATGGGGTACTCACTGTGGTGATCAGAACTGACCAATCCCCACGTGCCAAAACGGCTTTTGCCTCAGTTCACCCAATCATGTATCTGCTAGGTTAGAAACCTCCTCTTCCTATAGAAATAGCCTATAAAAAGACGCTATAAAACAAAGGCCAGGGCTCTCATTTCTTGATCTGCTGTGTCAGTGACGGGGAGAGCTCAAGCTCGAGCTTTGAATAAAGACCCTCGTGTATTTACAGCGGCGTCACCTCAGGTGGTCTCTTGGGATCTAGAAATCTGGGGACAACAGTATGAGACCACAAATCTGCAAAGGGAACTATGTGTCCCCTGTAACAGGCGTACTTAACACACACAGCAGTCGCTACACCTGAATCTGCCACTACTGCAGTATTAACTGCCTGGAAAACCGTTTGCTCTCCTCTTCCTCTTATTCTCCACCCTGACAGCATGCCCACACTCTTCTTGAAGACCTGCAAACCCCTAGTTGCCCATGGGCTCCTAAAGGCTATGCAAACTGAAAAGAAATGTCTCAGAGTTTGGGAGACCAGGCACCTGTTACCCTCATGCTTTGCTGAGAGCACCTGAGGTACTGTGGTCTGGGAAAAAAGCATCCAAAGGTTTCCAGTCTCTTCATGAACTCACTGGTTTTCTTTCTGTTGCTCTGGAAAAGTTATTAACTACCTCTGAACCTCAGTTCCTTTCTAGCAGCATGAATCCATGAACTTTAAGGAGCCTGTGGATCTATTCCAGACAATCCTGCAAATGATTTTGCCTGTCATCAGGAAAAAAAAAAAAACTGTATCCAAGAGACTTTTCCACAAAGAGAGTAGCTACTTTCCTTTTGGACACCTGGTCCCTTTGTAGTGCATGGAAGAAGGGACTTCATTCCATGCCAGCTTTTAGCTAAAATACTTGACTCTTCTAAATAGTTTTGATGGAAAATAAGGTCTCAGGATTAACTTTAGGTTCAGAGGAAGATCACATCAGAGCCTCCAAGGGAATGAGTTGCAGACTTCCAGGAAAGATCCTTTTAGTGATTCATGGAATTCATGGACTAGAAATTCCTATGAGAGCTGAAGACTGAACTGTCTATGTTGGTTGAACCTTCCAAGGCTGTTGACCTCAGTAGTTTTCCAACTGAGCATGTATTAGAATACCTGGAGAGCTTGCATGTCTCAGGTGTCTATATTCCTCCCTGAGTTTCTGATTGAATAGAACTTGGATGGAGCAAGACCTGCTTTTTCACACCTTCTCATGTGCAGGCGTTGCTGGCCTTGGGAGCGCACTGTGAAGGACTGCTCTGGGTTTCACTCTGCCAACCTCAGTACTGCTGAAAATCTCCTAGTGCCCTTGTGTCAAACACCAGGCTCCAGGTATCTACATGGAGAGTGTGATTTTGTAGGGGTGTGTGTGTGTGTGTGTGTGTGTGTGTGTGTGTGTGTGTGTGTGAGATGAAAGAGGGATTCCTTCTGTTCTCATCATGAGCCATAACCAGGGGGAAATACTAATCCCCAAAGCATAGGGTAATGTCATAATACATTAATTGTATCAGAATCATTTGGAACAGCTTTTTAAAAATATTGATCCTGGGCGGGGAAGATGACTTAAAGGGTTAGGATGCTTACCCCACAAGCAAACATGAGAACCTGAGTTCAGATCCCCAGAACCGACATAAAAGCTAGGTAGACGTGACAATTAGGGTACATATGATCCCAGCAAAGGGACATAAGACAAGGAATGTCCAAGACAAGCTGGTTAGCCAGCCTAGTCCACTGGTGAGCTCTGGGTGCCATCAAGAGACCCTGCTTCAATAATGAAAGTGGAAAGCAATGAAAGACCATACTGATGCTAACTTTGGGCCATTTTTGCAGGTGTACAAAAATGTACATGCGCTTTCATACATACATGTAAACATGCATACACACGTGATCATGCATAGTCACATGTATACATATAGAATACCAATCTTTAGGGGAGAGATGACTCTTCAGGCTAAAGTATTTGTTATATAAGTTTGGTGATCTGAGCTCATTTCTCGGAACCCATGTAAAAGCCAAGATGCGCATTGCAGTCTCTTTCTCTTTCATCACACCACACACATACACACACACACACACACACACGCACACGCACATGCACACACATAAATAAATAGAATTCGAAAATTGTTCCCTGGGACCTCTCTTACAGACCTCTCTTACAGCATGTTTTAAGCTTCTTAAGTGACATGCATAGAGCTAATTTGATTTGTAAGATAGGATCCTAAGGAGGGCCAGAATGCTGCCACATGGCCTGACTCTCTGTGGTGGGCTGTGTTCCTTCTTGTTGGGCTAGTCAGTGGCAGTGGGAATCTCTTTTACTATTGGGTTGCAGATGGAGAACTGGACATGGTACTAGTATGAAATATCCTATCTTACTCTAACTAGAGTCTCATGACTCCATTTGATTCTAATACTGAATATCCAGAATTTAGTCCAGATCCTGAAGCTTCAAGGGCAGAGTCTGAGCTCTTCCTTCAGATGCTAGTCTAACTTGACTTTCAATTTGGAGTCTCCAAAGTCCCTCCAGGTGTGATCATTGCTGAAACCACTCTTGAAGCTCAGGAGAACGCTACATTGGCCATCACTGCTTTGTTATGAAAGATTCAAATGGGTAGCCACAGGATGATGCACAGGGCAGAGATGGACAGGTCCTCTGTGCGGGAACATTGGTGTCTGTGGAATTCAGGTATAATAGTCATTCAAAAGTTGCTTTGGCTCACAAGGTAACTGAAAGCGAGACGAAAGCTTGGCATCTCTGCCTTCGCCTTGTGTCTGTCACATCTTACCGATTGTGATAAAATACTCAACACGATGCAACTGAAGTAAGGAAGGGTTTGTTCTGGCTAATAGTTCCAGAGGCTACATTCTATCATGGCAGGGAATGCATGTTGTTAGGAGCAGGAGATGGACTTGCTCCTATTGCTTTGGCAGTCAAGCAGCAGAGAGCAACCAGGAAGTAGGGCTGGACTGTAAAAGTTCAAGGCCTGTCCCCCAGTGACCCACTTCCTCCAGCAAGGCTTCAGTTCTCCAAATAGCATCACCAGCTCGGGAACCAAGTGTTCAGACACTTTTGCCCATGGGAACATTCCACCTTCAAGCCAGGACAGTTTCCTTTACTTTGGGCCAAACTCCTGTTTGGCTCTGCACAAGGGAATGCCTATCCCCTTGGAAGCTGAAGGCAAAAGATAAGTCTGCCATCACCTTGGTTTCCAGGATAGCAAAGTCCTTCAGGATAGATCGTCCTTCAGATGAGGACTGTCATCTATGGTGATGACAGTGTACCCGGGAGCAGGCGCAATCATTCCCAGAAAATCAGCTTGTTACACCAAGCAATATGGACCCTCTCACACCACCTTATAGAACCAGAGCCAAGATCATGGTGAGTGAAACCATACCTTGGCCAGGACTAACTATTTATGCATCCCCCTCTCTGTTTGTCTAAATTCTTCCTCTATTTAACTCATGTTAATGTCTTGAGGATACACACAGGATGACCCCTCGTTCCTCCTTACGAGTCTTCACTGCTTATGTAGGGAACACTCAAGTTCACAACCTCCATTTCTTTTTTTTTAATTTTTTAATTATTTATTCAATTGTACGTGTATGCATGTGTTAGCATGTGTATGTATGTGTGTGTGTAGAACCACAGACAAATTAGGGAACCACCATGGACGCCTCCACCTCCTCCTTGTTTAGTCTGCCCCGGGATTCACAGGCTCCGCCCTACCAGGACCAGAAATGCAGACCACCCCCGTTTCTGCCCTGCGTCTATACGTGGGGTCTAGGATTCAAACTCAGGACCTTCTGCCTGCAAGGCAGAAGCTTAACCCCTGAGCCACCTCTCCAGCCCCCACAACCTCCATTTCTTGAAGACGGATGCCAAGGGCATTCCTTGCAGTCTCAGTTGCAGTGTGCCTACTATGCCAGCATAGTTGTAGGCTGATTCCTGTTGACTTTCCTGCAAGGGGCAGGGATGGATCTTGTGCTGTCTTGAGATGGAGTTTAGGATAGAGGTGTTTTTTACATATTTCTTCCTGTTCTTTGGAATTCCATCTAGATATTAATTAGCACGTCTAAAGAACGGGCACAGAGCTTTATCTGTGTAATTGTATCACTGTGTTCCTGACCTATCAGCAGCCTGTTCTTTCCCCACAATGAATGATGTTGTTAGGGTATTAACATATCTAAGCATCAGCAGGGCTGTATTGTTGGTGGTAGTCCCACCTATTGTTGACCTTGCACGTGAAGTCTGTCTACCACTACTGACGTCACCCCACTGCACAGTGTACAGATGTCCCCCCTCCTTTCATATAAGAGGTTAGATTCCATAATACATTTGATTTGGTTTCAGCTTTTCCAGGATCCCCTGTGGACCCAGCCTGATTCAATTCCTGCTGATCCTACTCTGGACAGCAAGTACCTACCAGGACAGCAAGGTGAGTGTGCTGGTCAAGGAACCACTAATGCTTAAATCTCTTTTCTTTGCTTTTTGTCATTACTTAATCTTTCTTAGTTGAAATTTTGAGACACTGTCTTGCTAGGTCTTGCTAGAAGTGTAGGGTTTGCTTTCACAAACGGATTTAGGGTTGCACCGCCTCTGGGCACTTCAGTATATTCACCATCCAGGAAGCTCCCTCAGCTTCAGGGGCCAGAGTTTTTATGCTGGCCCTCATTGTATAGGCATAATTGATGAAACAATTGGCCATGCCTTGTACTTACTCTTCTTTCTGTTGCTATGAGACAGAACTTATACCCAGTTTAAAAGGGAAAGAGATGGACTTATGGAATTGATGAAACAATTGGCCATACCTTGTACTTACTCTTCTTTCTGTTGCTATGAGACAGAACTTATACCCAGTTTAAAAGGGAAAGAGATGGACTTATTTGTTTACAGTTACAGAGTGGACATAGGGCATTATGGTGAGGAATCTCAGAGTAAAAAAGCATGGCTTAGAGACAGAAGCAGGAGGTTCAGATCACTGAAAGCATTGCGGAGGCAGAAAGCAAGAGTAAACCAGGAGGAAGCAGGACCTTGTTATCAAACTTCAAGGCCCGCCCCCTGTGGCATGCCTTCCTTCAGCAAGGCTCTACCTCCTAAGCACGACACAAACTTCTCAAACATTAATATCAGCTAAAGAATCAAGCATATGAGCCTGTGGGGGAGCAACTGACATTCCAACCATAACAATATGTAACTGAACCTCAACTTCCATTCCATTGTATCCTTAGGGATGGGAGGGAGTGAGGTTAGGAGTTCAATTCTCTTAGTCAAGTGTTGGTTCTTTTGGCATGTCAACCCCCTACCTTGTATCTATCTAAGTGGCTACCTCAAGTTACCCCATTAGCACAAATTCAGATACAGTTTCAAATTCTCTTTAAGAATAAGAAAATATCTTATTACTTAAGAAATTCCAGGTTTTTGAAGCTCTGTATCATGAATGGGGAACAAAGACAATATTTTTTATGTTATCACATACATCTATAACCCTCCCAAATTCAGGCATCCTTACAAAGATACAGTTTCTCAGATTCTTGTTTTCCTATCCCTACTTTTCATAGGGAATGAAGCAGTCCAGCCTGTAACCTTCTTGGCAGGAGTAAAAATATTCGAAGGGACACTTGGACCCAATTCTTCAGCTATTAGACAGCCACTGAGACAATAGACCTGAAGGAACTGGAGTTTTTCTAGGAATCTCATACTGGGAAAGCAAAAGGCTAGGGCTGTTATGTCAACCCCAGAGAGTCAGCTTGTGTCTTGGAAAGAGATTTCTTTTTTTAAAAATTTTTTTAATTATTATTATTTATTCAACTGTGCGCATGTGCGTGTGTATGTGCGCGCGCGTGTGTGTCTGTGTGTGTGTGTGTCTGTGTATGTGTAGAACCACGGACGAATCGGGAACCACCATGGACGCCTCCACCTCCTTCTGCCCCGGGATTCACAGGCTCCACCCTACCAGGAGCAGAAGCGCAGGCCGCCCCCGCTTGGAAAGAGATTTCACATGCTGCTGACCACTCGCAGTATAGACCTAGAGCCAGAAGCGAGGAGCTTAGACATACTGTATTAATCATGGGTGGAACCACTTCGTGACTCAGTAGGACTGTTTAGTAATACTATCTCTTGCCCTGTATTTAAATCTCAAAGTTGTATCAGATGGACTTGTAGACTACTGGACCTCTTTATTTGTTCCTCTTCTCAGTGTAGCTGCATTGACTAAATCCCCTTTCTCGATTTTTCACTATTACTTATCTCTGTCACTGGCATATGGAAGATTGGTGGCCAAACCTATCTCATTAGGCCTATTAGGCCCAGGCTTTGACTCTAGCAACTCTGAAAACAAGTAGATTCTATTTTGCATAAAAAAAGAAAGAAGAAGAAGAGAAGAAAGAAAGAAAGAAAGAAAGAAAGAAAGAAAGAAGCAAGAAATAAAGAAAGGAGAAAAAGAAAGAGGTAGGAGAGTAGATGAGAAGAGAAGAGAAAAGAGAGAAGAGAGAAGAGAGAGCATAGCTCTCTTCTTTCTACGGAGGGCCGGAGATCTTATCGCTTTTCTCTTCTTCCCTATCTTCGATCTTCCCTCCCTCCCTCCCTCCCTCCCGCCCTCCCTCCCCCCCTCCCTCCCCCCTCCCTCCCCCCTCCCTCCCTCCCTCCCTCCCTCCCTCACCGACCCTCCCTCCTCCCTCCCTCCCTACCTCCCCCCTCCCTCGCGGCTCTCCGTCTCTCCTCTCCCGGCCCTCCCTCCCGCCCCTCCCGCCCTCCCGCCCTCCCCCTCCTACCCTCCCGTCTTCCCCGCCCTCCCGCCTCCCTCCCGCCCGCCCTCCCCCCTCCCTCCCCCCTCCCTCCCCCCCCCCCCCTCCCCCCCTCCCTCCCCCCCTCTTCCGTTGCCCCCCTCTCCCTCCCGCCCTCTCCCCCTCCCTCCGCCTCTCCCTCTCCCTCCCCCTCATGTCCGCTACTGCCCTCCCTTCAGCCTCCTCCTCCTGTTCACTCCTCCCTTCTCGTCTTTTAGCGTGCTTTTCTTGTGTCAAAGTTTGTTTCTGAAGGGCCAAATTCCAGCTAATTTGCTCATTCCAAGTAGCACAATTCAGAGAGACATATTTGGGTTAATAATACTTTTGTTCACTGCATTACAACTTTCCAAATTCCATATTTGGTCTCCAAATGGACAACCGTGTGCAGTGGTGATGTTATCTAGGGAGTATGAGTTCATTTTCTGTGCCAGATAATGAATTATACAGCTGGAAAAGAATTGAGGATGTATAAAAGCTATGTATTTTAAAATGGAAAATAACAAGACAGGTAAGAAATCTGGGGATATAAACTAGAACAGCAACTGCTGCGAGGAAGGAGATAAGTAGAAAAAACATGTTTATGTTTTGGATATTTAAGGACATAGAAAAGAGGAAAAAGGAAAAACTTTGCCCTCTGAGCACTGAGCTCAAGGACCATGACAGCTTAGTCTACATGATGGAAATCCTGTAGCTCTTGCTTTGGCCCATGTTTGCTGAGACAAATAAACTAAGGGACTTCTGGGAAGCATACACAGGACCCTCCTTAAACCAGAGTGTACAGGGAGAGAAAGGACCCTCTACTTTGGTTGTTCAAAGTAGCAAAAGAAGAGCTTGAGATTGAAACTTCACTAGGAATCTCGGGCTGGGAGCAGAGAGAAACTGGTGCTACCAAGCGGAGGAGTTTGTCTCCCAAAAGAAATCTCCCAAGTCTCCCATGACAGGTCAGACACCTGCGGGAGAGGGGGCAGAACCACACCCGGAGCAGAGCTACTTAGTTATGCTTGTCTCCTGCTTACCATTTAAGCTTTCCCCTTCTGCTCAGACTTCCCAAGAGGGCATGGTTGGACTAGCTAACTTCTTCCCAATATGGCTATATTGAATAAATTTCCCTTTTCAGATTTTCACCGTTAACGTGAACTTTTTTAGAAAATTGAATTCTTATTGACTTAATGAGGGAAGGTGGATCAGCTCTAGTCAAAGACTTAACCTGCCGCAGCAGGCATAGGCCTCCCATCTGTTTAGCATCCCTCGGGCTCCTTGGAGGGTGGGCTGGACTCCTGGCCAGATGATCCACAGGCCAAGTTGAATCAGCTTGGGAGTTGCTGTGGATATGTTCAGCACAAATCTGTTTACCCAGAGACAAAGGGAAATGGAATCTGATTCCTGATCCCCTTGGAATGAGAAACCATTGCTTGTATAAGCGGAATGACTTGCTGAAGTCATGCAGGTCTTCTTCTCCTGTGCTTTTCCTACTTCAGGGTGTTAAGGTCACGAACCTTCCCTAGAAGAGTTCCAGGCCAGATGTAGGTGTGTCAAGTGTACCTGAGAAGAATATCCTGAGTGCTTCGGGAGTATGCACAGACCATAATAAACAATACTACAAATCTGGAAGCTGACATCATCAGAAATATGAACGCTCAAAGTTCTGGCAGCCCGAAGTCTACAGTTGATATCTTTAGTTTGACATCGTTTCCATAGAGCTGTGCTTTCAACTTGTAATCCAGTCTTCAAGGACAACCATTTTTGCTCCATCTGTGTGTGTGTGTGTGTGTGTGTGTGAGAGAGAGAGAGACAGAGAGAGAGAGAGAGAGAGAGAGAGAAAGAGAGAGACTCTTCTTTTTAAAGCACTTTTATGATAAGATTTAGGACCAACTGGATGATCTGGGATAATCCCCCTTCTCAAGATTCTTATATCTGCTAAAACCCTTCTTCCAACCAAGATAACACGTCCAGTTCCAGAGATTATGGGAGGCCATTATTCAGCCTGTAACAACGAGCCTGCAAACCAAAGAACACTTTGAGACCGAGTTACCAGTATGTACCTTTTGATCTCCAAAAGACGTTCGGAGACCAGAAGACTGGACTTGGAAAGGAGCATGGGATATCCAATCCAGAGGGGGAAAAAGATATTTCCCAGACTACTTTTGTAAAGTTCGTAATCAAGGAAGACTCTGGTCTCCTTCTGTCCAGGTTACATGCAGACTCCCTGTAACCACTGCTTACCCTCCCCTGCTGAGCCTCTCCAAGGGCCTGTCAGGACCCCTGGGCTCCCTTACTGCTGCTGCTGCTGCTGTTGTGAGGAGTGAGTAGGAGATTTCAGGCTGGGCTGGGGCAGGAGGAGGGCAGAGTAGATGCTTCTCATCTGGGCGGCAGGAGATGTTTGGTCTGGTCCCAGCCAGATGGCTGCCAGCATCCTTTCCCTTTCCCTCTAAGCAGAGCTGTCACCGAACTTCCCAGGGGAACCGATTCACAGTCTCCAGCAGACTCCCAGCACTGCCAAGACTGATAAGAAGCCTGAGCAAAGCTTGCCACATCTCATTAAGAGCGGTGGCTGCAAGGTAGGGCTCTGTGAATGTGGAAACAGAGGAACCTTTGAAGTGCAAATTCGGAGCAACCAGAGGGTCCTGGCTCTGTACGGGGAGGTTTCCTCCCAGTCACCGCTTCCAGGGAAACTCTGGAAGCTTCAAGTCACACAGCATAAAAGCCACATCCCAGCAGGGGGCTTGCCTGAAGGGACAAATGGAATCCATTCCCCCCACATTGCTCCTCCAGCACACAGGTCAAACAGCATCTCCCTGTCCCGTCACCTGGCATGGAGGCAGGTAGTGTGATACTACCGATTCAGGGAGGCCCTAGCCCGGCTCCAAGCCTGGACACATAGAGACATGCCCCAGACATGTTCCAATATAGAACCCTGCAGGCGAGGGATGGACAACCAATGGGAAGCGGCCGTCTAACCTGCCCCTGCAACGGACACTTAGTAAACAGCTAAATGATTGGTAGCTGTGTCATGCAACACCTGATTGGACCCCCAACTCTATATAAGCCCAAACACTTCCTTAATAAATTTGAATCTGCAGCAACTCGTCCACTGCTTGCTTCTCATCTGATTCCTGGGGTCTGGGCGGTGACCCCATTGCCCGCTCAGCTCGCCCCCTTGCCTTGAGCCCTGAGGCCCCGCGTTTCCCCCTCCTTTCCCCGGCTGGACTGGCGGGGATTCGGCAACACTGGAGCAGGCTTGGAGGCTCTACTTCTCTTCCTGTCACTGGTGGCCAACAGGAGGGAAATCTTGGGGACTCCCCTTTCAATTTCCAGGGTCTCACTCCTGGTCCTCATTTACTATTACACAGAATCTGCTTGTTCTGGAAAGGGCCAGGAACAAGGAAAATAAGAACGATAGATACAGGTGCTGGAAGAGAAGCACACATCTCTCCTAAATCCCCTTTGATTTGGGCTGGGTGAAACTCATTTGGGACAGCTGATTGACAGAACCATAAGAGAACAAGCGCATGCTGTTTGTTGCAAGCTACCAAGCTGGTGGCAATTTGTTACAGCAGCCAGTGGGACTAATGTACTAATTCATACAGATCGTTTCCAACCTTTTGAAATTTAACACTTTCCTCACTTCCTACCTTTTGTTACAAGCTCAGTTCTGATCTTCCTTAGCGTCTGTCTGGCCCACACAGACCTTCCTGTACTCCAAGGCTTTTGCTCACTGCCCACATATTTTTTGAGATAAGGTCTATGTTGCCCAGGTTGGCCCTGGATTCACCATGTGGTCAAGATGGTCTTGAACACCCGATCCTCCAGCCTCTGCCTCTGGACTCTGATCACAGGCATGTAGCGCTAGGCCTAGACTTGACTTCCATTTCTAGAAATGAAATCCACGTTTCTTAGCTGGAAAGTCCTGCATGCACTAACAACCTCCCTCACCCCAGTTTGTAAGATTCGGTCAATGAGTACTCCTACCATGTGGTTTCTGTCTTCCTTATTGGCCTTCACGTGTAGTGCAAGATGGGCTTCTTTAGCCCATCTGTGCGGATGGCACTTCAAGATCCAACTCAGGAACATCTTCTCCAATGAAGATTCTCTGTCCTCAGCCCATTTGCCTTCTCTGAATGCGCACCGCGCCTCTCTTGAAGCAAGTCCTCATTTCACCTTGTGCTTGAGTTATGTTTGTATATGTTAAATTTCCAGCATTTAAAGCACTTGCTTAATTAGGTGGACTGAAATATCAACAGTGCTGGACAGCAAGGTCTATTTGCTGATGGGGTTAAACTTTGATCCCTGTGATGGGTAATATGGATAATATGGGTGTAAGTGTATGTGGGTAATATGTAGAACAGGGCACCATGTGTGCCTGTGAGGCCCAAGAGTGACTTCAAGAATCATCCTAGATTGCTTTACCTCTTCATTGCTTTTGTTCTGGGATTTCCCAGACTCTGCCTGGGATGCACACTCAAGTCCTCTTGCTTAACCTTGAGCCATTCTACAACCCAACATCAATTATTTTTTAAAAATATTTTTATTTATTCTTTTACCATTTCATACGTGTATATAATACATCTTGTATGTATTGATGTCATCTAGGAGTATGAGCTTGTTTTTTCTATCAGATAACAATTATAAGGCATGAAAGAGTTGAAGATGTATAAAAATCAACATTTATTTTATTTTATTTTTAAAAGGGCTAGAGAGATGGCTCAGGAGTTAAGACTCTGCCTCACAAGCAGAAGGCTCTGAGTTCAGATCCAGGCCTTGTTGCAGTCTGCCTGCATGGTTGCTGATAAATGACCATCCCACAACTTAAGGGAACAAGGAGTTTACTTTCTTACGACAGTCTAGTTACAGTTCTCAGTCCAGCTTGAGGGAGAGCATGTACCAACACCAAGACCGAGGGAACTGGCCACATCATCACTGCATAATGGCTAAGAGATGGACAATCCTTACTTGCCAGACCAGCATGTCTGGCCAAGTGAACAGAAGGATGCCAACTCTCTCAACCAGTTCTCTGTGATTTATCCAGGGCCTAATCCCACCCACCATGGGGCTGGATCTTCCCCAGCAGCTAGACAATCTCCTTCAGGTTTGCTCTGGGCTTAAGTCAACCATCAACTCTCTACAACTGTGCCCAGAGCTCAAACCCTCAACAGTCAAGTTGACACCTGTGCCTAACTATGACAAGGCCCCATATTAAAAAATGTCAGGCGGAAACAGAGGCCTGCACTTTTGACCCTGGTGGGCAGAACCTGGGAAATCTAAGAGCAAAACAAAAACAGGGTAGTAGCAATCCACGATGATTTCCAAAGTCACCCTTAGGTTCTATAGGCACACACAGTGCTTTTTGGTACACACACACACACACACACACACACACACACACACACACACGAAGGAAGAAAGGAAAGAAGGAGGAAAGGAAGGATTGATTTTAAAATGTACAGGACCAACAGGCTTAAATTAGGCAACTGGGAATCCCAGAAGCTTCTAGGAAGAGGAGACAATCAGGAAAGCATGCAGTAGAAGGCATAGAAAAGAGAGAAAAGGAAATTATTTCACTCTGTGAGCTTAGAAATAAAAAAAAAAATGAGTGGTTTGGTACAAGAGTCTGTCCTGGATCTCCTGAGACAAAGAAGACTGCAGAGGGGACTTTGGGGAAGAAAAAGCACAGCATGCCTTAGAGCGGATCAAAATCCCGGGGGATCAGTGGACGCCTGGCCAGGAGATTGACAGGCTGAGTCGACTTAAGAAGTAGCCTATAGGAAGTGTGTCCCAGAACTCAGACTCCATTCCAGTGCCACCAGGGAAATGGGAGGTGGGTCTTGTCTAATTCTTAACAATATCCAGCTCCAGGCTTCCTGATTACTTCTAATTTGTTTCCTCTTCCAGCTTTAGTTCCTCTTTTGCCCCTTTAATATCCCACTGAGTCGTATTAGCTCTGCCCCTATGCACAGGGGTGTGGGACCACGCACTGGAGCCTGGGCAACCTACCAGTGACCACGCCCTTGAAGAAAAATGACTTATCTTTCTCCATCACCAAAGATTTTAACAGCAGAAATTAGACTCTGGGAAAGAGCACAGGGTGGATGCAGCAGGCTTCTCTTACGTTCCAGTTCTACTTCATTACAATGTTCCCTGAGACACTCAGGAATAAATATTGATCATCCAAGAGAAAATGCCTTGCTTGAGATACCAGCTGATCCCAGACCCAAAGGTCTATATCCACAGCAAGACAAATCCCAGAATCAAAGGGAGATGGATTTCCAAGGTTTTCCAAACACATCATCTGCTAGAGAGGGTGAAGGTGATTGCTAGTTCCCCGTCCTGGGAGAATACAAGAATGGATTCCACCTTCCAGAAACTCCATTCACCAGTTGGGAAGAGCCCAATATTTGAATATGTATGAATTATTTGGAACACTACAACTTCCTTCAGATTGTTTCCATTTCTGGAATTCCACTCCTATTCAGAGACCACGCTCTTGGTCCATATTCTTCATATCTCCGAATCCCACTTCTGCTCAGTCCCAAGGTTTGTTCCTTCACTGTCTTACCATGGCAAGAAACACCAGTACGTCAGCTAACAGGTAAAGTGGGGAAGTGGTGAACTAACTGGATTCTTTTAGTCACTTAATACACCAAGCCTTAATCCCCCTCCCTATCTCTATCAGGAAGGTGGGCTATAAGACACAAGTCCCGACCACTTACTTGATGAATGAAGACCTAGAATATCACAGAAGTTGAGGAGCCAAGTGTTACCGGTCACTTTAGTTACCTCATGATGATTATAGTGACTCATCTTGGTTACCCAATGGCAACTGGCCAAGTGCCAGTGACACAGAGGGACGGTAGTGCTAGAGGGCACTTCTGCAGTGTCTGGGATGGAGCATGGGGGCTTGCATGCCAGGCTAATACCCTCCACACTGAACTACCCCCAGCCTAGAACTGATATCTTGGAGAAGCTGGTCCTGCATTTTGGAAGGAGAGCTGAATGGTTAAAAGAAGTCATATTCCCATGACCTTTCCTAATCCCAGAGGCAGCATAGTGTTGGCTGTTCCCACCGGTGGGGGTTGGAAATGCTAACAGGGTAGAGAGGAACCAAGGCTAGGGGTCAGGGTCCTGGCCTCTCTTGAGCTATCCCTGCAAATTCCTAGGATTTATTGCTGCCTCCTAAATAAACAAAGCCATTAGAAGAGCCTGATCCAGACAGATGACCATGGGGAAAAATTCACTTTTCAGCCTTAACGGCATTTGTTTATTTTGTGACTATATTATTAACCCCTAAGAGTGGAAGCAGACTGACCTATTTCATTTCCTGATTATGTAGTTAATGGCGTAGTGAAAATTAACGGAGCACTCATCTCTGCCCACCCCATCAGGACTTGTGGCGGGGGCGGCAGTGCTCCTAGAAAAATATTGGCAGAGGGTCCGAATGTGATTCTCTATCGAGATGAAACAGCTGGGGGCCTGGCTGTCACTTGGGTCAGGTCATGCACACTTAGATGAGACATTTGTGTGGGTCTTGTGATCGCTACCAGTGCTCAGTGTCCTTGTCCCAAGGAGAAGGTTCCAGAAGGCTGAAATAGTGCTTGGAGTCAGAGAGGAGAGAGCAAGCCGGCCTGCACACTGATGTCTTGCAGACTGAGGAGGAAGTACACAGAGGACACAGTGGGACAATGAAAAGGTTCTGAAATGGGTAGTGGCGAGGGCCGTACCATACCGTTGAGTACGCTTCATGTGGCTGAGTCGTGGTTTAAAATGGCCCCAAAATTTGGAAATGGTTACATTTAAAAGGTAAATTTTATATTTCGTGTATTTTACCATAATTCTCTTAAAAAGGATGCAAGTTCGCTTATCCATAACCAGATCAACTCTAAAGAGAAAGGTAGCTAAACACCACCATACTCCTAGTTAGCTGTGTTTTATTTTTCTGCCACGAAGGGGATCAAACACAGAGACTTCCGCATGCCAGGCCAGTCTTCTGCCACTACACGTCCCAGGCCCTGGTTCCTTTCTGCACGATTTATGAGACAAGGTCTTGCTAAGTAGCCTAGGCTGTCCTCGAGCTTATTCTGTGACCAGGATTCGCCTTGACTGCACATCCTCCATCAATCTGGAGGTCACCACTCCAGCTCCATGTGTCCCCTTGGTTTCCAATGCCACATAGGGGAAAAAGCTGCCACTTCTCACAAGACTCCTGTAGGCACTTGAGTCCACTGGAATTCTGGGTAAACAGAGCTTCTCTAATTCCAAACATTCCAGTACTGTCCATAGAGATTTGAACTTTTAACCCCATCCCCATCCCCCGCCACCACGCTGCTGCTCCAACATGAGTCTCTGAATTAGTCTCCTATGGAAATGATAAGCAATTTGTTTTATTTTGTGTAGCCTATTCAAAGAGTTTTTGGTCAGCCAATTCCCCCTTTTGACTTTTACCTCTAGAACTGTGAACTTGTAGAATCTCAGAGCTGGACTTGTCAAGGCCTTTTATTTCTAGCCCAGACTTGCTTTACTCTGCAGGTCAGTGACTGTTTTCACTGCCCAGAGGCTCGCAGACTAGAAGCTCAAGATTGGGAGCCACCCAAAACAGCCATCTGACAATCACCCAGACAAGGCTGTCAAATGGGCCTAGTCTTTGATCTGACGTGAAGTCAGACGCCTTCCAGGTGGCTCCTATCTTTGAGAAAGGTCACACCCTTGAGACCTCTTTTCTACCTCAGCCCCTGGGCAGCCAGCCCCCTCAGCAGCAACAGCGACCCAGGCGTAAAAGGAGATTCAGACATAATGGTTTTTAAAGCAGCTTCCACCCATCTCCAGCTCTCTATTGGAATGAGATTGGGTTATTTTAATCTTCTAGGATGAGTTTGGCAGGTTCACGTGATTCAGACCAATTCACATTTTCTACCTGTAATTCCTAGCTGGATATTACATATGGAAGCTGAGTACCTCCCTCTTTTCGGATGCTTTCCCCATTATTCAGACTCATTCCCATGAATACGCAAAGCAGATCGTTGCTGGGTGGCTATGGAAGATTTCCACCCTCTCAGGTTGTTGAAATGCATGAGGATGCTTTTTGTTTATCACCTGCACTGAGAATTTACAGCTGCCTAGATGTTGTATTTCTAGTGACAGTTTTCTGTAGGAGAGAAAGACTACCGTTCTGCAATAAGACCAACTTCTTTATTCACATAAAAAATGAGAGCAGGCAAAGGGCAAACATTAAAAAAAATCCTATTTTTACTGTGTTCAGAATGAAAATTTATTCAAATAAGACCTTTAGCGTGTTCTTTTCACCGTTTGCTTGGGGAGGCACTGCTATGTGGCTACAGACATTCGGAATGATGCCTGGTCTGTAATCGTTTATCCTTAGGTTTAGAAGCACGAAAGGTGTGACATGTGGAAGGGAGAGCCAGCAGTAAAGATGGAAATCATGGCAGGGTCGGAATGCAGAATATTTAACCGATTCTTGCTTCAAAATGTTTCCCATGGCTTCTGTCCAGGGACTACTATACTATATGTGGGGATAGATCAGTGTTTGGAGCAATGAAGATGGGGTTTCTGGCCAGCAAGGCAGGACTGTGAGTCTCAAGGCTTGTGAGTCTCAACCCTTCATAGGAGTCACTTGTGAAAGCAATGAGGAAGGGAGCTAGCAAGACAGCTCAGAAGGTAAAAGTACTTGCCACCAAGGCTGATGACCAAGTTTGATCCCTAAAACCCACATGATGAAAGGAAAGAACCAATTCCTGCAAATTATCCTCTGACCACTATACATACACTGCAGTGCAAACGTGTGTGTGTGACAAATAGATAGATGATAGATGGACGGGCGGACGGACAGACAGATAGACAGACAGACAGACAGACAGATGGACAGATAGATAGATAGATGATAGATAGATGAGAGAGAGAGAGAGAGAGAGAGAGAGAGAGATGTTAAAAAAGAATTCTAAGAAACAGGGGAGGTAGATTTTTACTGTTACAAAGTGATTGTTGGTAGGCCATTGTTGCTGGCTCAGAGGTTAAGCCCTGCCTCACGAACAAAAGGATCCGAGTTCAAATCTTGGATCCCATGTAAAAATGCTGGTGGAAATGGTAGTGTCCTGTTCTTCCAGCCTTGGGATAATCCCAAAACAAAGCAATAAAGAAGCAGAGTGATGCAGGATGCTTCCTGATGTCACTCTTGGGCTTCCATGGACACACATACAAACACACAGATACCCAGACACACACACACACACACACACACACACACACACACACACACACACAGAGAGAGAGAGAGAGAACAAAGTCATCACTGGTATGGTTTGAACTGAGCCTGCACCCGAATGTTTTAGCACCTCAGAATGTGATCTTACTTGGCAATAATGCTACTGTGAATATCATTAATGAGGTCATATTGGATAGCCCTCACTAGCAACACAGGTGTCGAAAAGGGAAAACTTGGACACAGATATATGCATGGACACTGGAAGGAAAAAGACAATGTGAACACACAGGAAGAAGTGTTCATAGGTAACTACAGATTGCCAGAGGCTACCAGAAGTTGGGGGAGATGAATGAAGCTCAGCCCCCTCAGCCCTCCAAAGGAACCAAAGTCACTTTCTGCTGCTTACGCCAGTCAGTTTTGCAGTGCTTTGCTATCAGCCTTAGACACAAATAAACACAGTGTTCAGAAAGAAAGCATTCCTCACAGAGCACTGCTCTTCCAAAGTCATAGAAGCTGTAGCCTATAAAGCTGAAACGTATTTTTAAGACACTTATAAATAGAGAAATGCTTGATATCTCAATTTCTATCATATTGTTATAGGGATTTTTCGTATACATACATATGTATATAATTTTTCAACATAATTTGTGCTCTCTGTTCTCAGTTCCTTTGTTTGAATTTCTATCCTCAGTCCTTGAAAACCTCAGACTTTAAAATCTTGGCCTGTCCATTCTTATCATTCTAAAGATCGCATTCAACATTCCCTGTAACATGCCTCCACCTTTGGCCTTCGTATCTTTCCACCTTTCTACCCACATTACAAGGTCACGTGGTTGCTTCATCGATGTGGGCTCAGGTGCTGGAAAAGGTGCAGTGCAATTCTGAGGATTCCAGTAATAAATCCAGGCAAGGAGGGCTGGGGTACCTTTGCTATTCTGTTTACTTTTAGGGCCGACGTGCATGATTTCCTTCCGCTGGTCCATCTGTAAATCTCAGGCTGCAACTGCTGTCCATTTTTGGAGGGTTTTGCATTTTCTGTTTCCAATCCTACCCAAGGTGTTTTACCTTGGAAATGTCATTTCTTCCTCACATTATTTACTTATCTATTTATCTTTTTGTGTGTGGGGATTGTTGGTGAGTGTGTGTGTGTGTATGCGTGTGTTTACATGTGTGTTTACAGAAGTGGGCACTTGAGTGTGTGTGAGACTGTTGAGGCCCTAGGATGACATGGGAATCATCCTGAATTTCTCTTCCTCCTTATTTCTTTGTTCTGGGGGTCCCCAGGCTCTACCCTTAAGGTTCTGAAATGCAGTCTGCTGCCATATCTACTTGGTATTTTTACTTGGAATCTGGCATCTGAACTCAGGTCCTATTACTTGTGAGGCAAAGGATTTAACCCCAAGCCATTGCTGTAGGTGCTCTTAAATGATTTTGATGTCTGTTTGAATTAAAAAATGTCACAGTCATTTGTTGTATTTGTATGTTTATGGTGTTCATTAACTGGAATAGATATGCTTTTGTGATCAGTCTCATGAGTCATGGTTCTGGACGATATGGATTAATTGGACAAGTTCTCTGGAGCATAGACTCAGCTAGAGTCTCCAAACCCCATAGACAGCCAGGCCTTCTTGCGTTGTCACACCTCACAGTAGTGGCAGCTCATGCCACCTCTCACAAAACTACAAATTACTCACTCGAAAGCTTTGAGAAATGATTTTGAAGTTTGGTTAGGTCACTCAAAGATGCATCAGAGTAAAAAATAAAACCACCAAGGTTTGTACACGTTGATGTTCTTGTCTTCTTTCTGCCACCTTGTTCACACAGGCACCAGGAACAAGACAGGCTCACTATGCACCCCTCCAAACTCCTCACACCTGTCAACCTTTGAACTTGAATTGGCCTGATGTTACTCTCAAAGAGACCTATTTGGCTTCTCCTGGAGATTTTCAGATATCGTTTTCCAACTACTGTCTACATCAGTGATTTTCACATAATTTTGAAGCTACTTTTGAAGTATTGATTTACTCTATTCTTTGGGGTGCTGTGTTCACCCTTGACCTCACACATGCTAAGTGTGCACTCCATGACTAAGCTGCCCAATTGACCTCAAACACTTTTTATTGTACACAGTTGCTTTAGGGGCTATAACAAAGTGTTTAAGGCTGAGAATTTTAAAATATAACTGAAAAATTTAGTTTTAGTCATGTATGTATGTATGTATATATGTATGTAATGGGTGTATGTGTGTGTGTGTGTGTGTGTATGTGTTTATACTGGTGCATGTGTACCACGATATACATGTGGAGGTCAAAGGACAACCCACAGGAATCAGCTCTCTCCTTCCACAAGTGGGCTCCAGGAATTGAACTCAGGTTTGGTGGCAAGCTCCTTTACCCACTGAACCACCTCACCAGCCCTCTTGGGGATTGTAAAATTAATGGAAGTTTATTTCTCATATTCTTGAGGCCCTGAAAGTTCAAGACTACAGAGGTAGCACCAGGTAAGGGCATTCTTGACATAGCCACTTATGTGGAAAGATAGAAGATTGTGGATAGAAGGTAGGAGAGGGAGCAGGGTAGAGAAGAAACTTGTTCATCAGAACTCTTATGCTATAGGCTCTGACACCATGAGAGGAATAAGGCCATTATCACAGGAGTGAATTAATTCTGATGAACAAGCAAGTATCATAGATCAGTGGATATACCCTTGAGGAAAGCATGGTTCTTTTCTTCCCTATCAGCATTAGTACTAACAGTCTCTCAGGGAGGTGCGGAACTTCTTGAGATCTTTCTGCTTCCATGGTGAGAGGCTAATAGGACAGTTCTTGAGCAATTCTTGTGAAAGGATACATATCTGCCATGAAACCATGTATGCCACAGCCCTATCAGGTCCATCAGATAATGTTTGACCCACTACTGTCCCACTTCAAGTTCTTATAACCCCCTCCTCAGAGATGTTCCTGGGCCATGGAGTGGTAAGTGTGGCTTAGATGTCCTGTTTAAGAGCAAGCAGTCTATAGTCACTTATTTTTTGCATTTTGATAAGTTGTACATTTCAGTAGTAATCGCCTTCTGTTGCAGAAGGAGGCTTCTAGGTTGCGTGCTAAATGCTCTTCCAATCTATGGGTTTAATAGCAGGTGTTTTCATAGTTAAACATTCGTAGCTTGTTCTTCTCCTGGAACCTATGCCTTTCCCTTCCATAGGTTTTTGTTCTAGTTTACAACAACAAGAATGTGTTCCATTCTGACAAGTGGGCCTTAAATCTGATCAGAAAGTTGTTGGTTGCCTCTTTGATATTCATGCGGCTATTACACTGATAGTTCCCTGTTGACCTGGTGATTGCTATTGCAATTTACAGATTTCATAGACTGAGGAGACTTCTGATTGCTTTTGTCTATGTGATCCACATGTGCTGCATCTTCAGCAATAGAGCCTTATGGTCATTTTCCACAAGCAACCAAGAGCAATGACAAAAGCCTATAATGTTTGGGGATCTTTGAGATCTATCTGACCAACAACCTATCAAGAAGTATCATATACCTGTTACTTCTAGCATTGTTTATTTGCCTCTGGGCTCCAGATAGAAGATACCAGGACATTTTCCCCCTATTTTCCTCTCTCTCTGATCCTCTGTACAGAGACTGTCTATTCTTAATTTTTTACATATTAATATCATAGGAGGTTCCCATTTGATTGTGTCCCACATTCTTAGGATTTTTCTGTTAGTCCCTCAGGCCCTTCTATAATACATCCTGTAATCCTCCTTAAGTATCTTCTCCCATTATTCCCTCCCTCTCTCACCCTCCATCCATTATATCCAATATCTCCTCCAAAGTCTTCACCCTGACCTACCCAGTCCTACTTCTTAGTTTTTTTTCAGTGGCAACTAAATAGAAATATTCATTTTGGAGAGGACAAGAATTCACATGATAACACCAATCCATAACAATTAATTATGAGAATTTTATTTTAAAAAGCCTTCTTGTAACATATGCATATATTTGTGTACTTATATATTTTTGTCATTAGAAAACAGCACAAAAAATTTTAAACTATTAAGTGCCCATACATCTGAACGCATACATAAATTTTAAAGTAATTTATTATTTGTTAATGAGCTGACAAGTCTTTGCTTTCATTATGAAATTTATTTTATTTTTTATTATTTATTATTTTTATTCAATTGTGCATGTATGTGTGTGTATGTATGTGTGTGTGTGTGTGTAGAACCACGGGCGAATTTGGGAACTATCATGGACCGCCTCCACCTTCTCCTTGTTTACTCTGCCCCGGATTCACAGGCTCCACCCTACCAGGACCAGAAATGAAGGCCGCCCCCGCTTCAGCCCGGTGTCTATACGTGGGGTCTAGGATCCAAACTCAGGACCTTCTACCTGCAAGGCAGAGGCTTCACCCCTGAGCCATCTCTCTACCCCCTGCTTTCACTATGAAATTTATAAATAGTATTTTTAGTAAGAGTGGTATGATTATTGCTCTTTGAATATGTTTCAGGATTTTTATTTATTTATTATTATTATTATGATATGTGTGTGTGTGTGTGTGTGTGTGTGTGTGTCAGAGGGCACTATGTGTCCCAATGGAAGACCAAAGGTAACTTTGGGAATAATCCTGGATTTCTTCTGACTCCTTTGTGCTTTGCTCTGGGATTTCCTAGGTTCTGCCTTCCAGGCCAGAAGTACAGGCTACCACCATTTCTTTCTGGCATTTTATGTGGGATCCAATCTTAGCACCTTCTGATTGTTAGACAGAGTCTTAACCCCTGAACCATCTCTCCAGCCCTAGACTTTTTTTTTTTTTTTTAACTATTTGTAATACCGCTATTCCAATTCAGGTTTCAGAATCATCTTCTCTCTTTCCTCTTTTTCTCTCCTCTTTCTCTTTCCTGTTTCCCACCTCTCTTTCTTTCCTCTTCGTTCTTCTTCTATCTCCTTCTTTCTCTTTATCTCTAGTAAATTTTGTCTCCTACAATGTCAATTACCTGCTCTTCTCAAGTAATCCCCAGACGTTTCAGTTTTATACTTTTCACCACATACCTTCAAAACTCACTAAAATCTTTGCTTAGAAGGATTTTCAACAGTTTTTTTTTTTTTGACAGTTTCCTTAAGTGGACTGATAGAGTTTTGACACTTCCAAATTACTCGTTTCATAATGTGAATTCCTCCAAAAAACAGCTTTCTCACAGCTTGGCCAACTCTTTTTAAATCCAGGGAGCAGGATCCAGGGTAGGCCTTGCATTTTCTTCCTGTCTTCTTGAGTCTGCATTGCCCTTACCTAACCTTTGGGTTGCAGGATGCTTCTAGATTACAGTGTTCTATGGTGACAGGGGAAATTCTTCGAAGGAATCGTTTAAAAGCACTTGTTCATTATGTGAGGACTGAAAATTCCTCCAGAAGTCCATATTACCAGGAACATGGCCACAGGAGTTTTCAGTTATCTGACAGCTCGTGGCTCTTCACTCTTCACTGAAGATCCCGGGAACCTTGCAGGCGGCCCAGGACTGTGTGGGACAATAGGCTAAACAGGTGCCCCTTTTGATGTATCTATTAACATGGTTGAAGTTGAACTTCTTTACTCTTTTGATGAAGTCAGATGTAAAGTTTGACATTTTACCCTGCATTCCTCCCAATTAATGCTAGACATATCATTTTTGAGTTTATGAATATAAATCAAGAGCTATGAAATTCTTCCAATACTTTAAAAAGTGTTTTTAAGGTAAAAAATTTACATATTTATGGTGTGCAAATGAATTTTGATTCATGTATACATCCTAGACTTATTATATGAATTACCTCATCAAGTCTTGTAATACTTTTGATTAGATTCTGCATATTGCCTGATTATAGTAGGTTTGGGAAACGCAAGGTAAGTGAATCACCATTGGGCAGTGAGGGAAACTCATGGAAAACCAGCCAGGCCTCTTCCAGAACTGAGCATTGCTGTATTCACTTGCTCTCCTCTTATGGCTCAGTGGCACTTCTAAAGTTAGGCCAGGACAGCCAATAATGAACAAGTTGACAAACCTATCAGAGTCACTGGCTAGGATTTTTTTGGCGTGAACACTGAAAAAGAATGACTATCAAAATGCACCATTTTGTAAAGCTATTAAAGGTAGTGTTCAATTTTTCCCCCAATGGTCTCTCCACAATGACTAGGCAAACACAAACAACAGTAACAATAACACCCCCACCCATCCCTGAATCTCTTGACCTTCCAGAATCTTAGGAATATCACAATCTCTGTTCTAAGAACCATATGTAGAGATAATTGTTGTCCTTTATTTCTCAATATGTACAAATATACCTCTATCTGAGTGATATATGCAGGAATAGAAAAATAATTTATGCATAGCAGTACTAGTGTGACTTGACAAAGTGACCAGGTATAAACACTTATATTTGTGAAAGGCAGGTGGCAAAGTGCCACGATGGAGGACGTGTGGTCTGGAACTCCCTAGAACATCACCTGTTGAGGTAATTCACAATGTTATTTTCAGGCCCCTCCCCATGATTCCCATAGAACAGTAACACTGCGGGCTGATTTTTACAAAGGTTGAAGCTTGAGAATTACTGGTCGAGGCTGTGTGTCAGCCAGAATGGAGGCTTCAGTCCAAGCGGGCACACAGAGCCAATCTGTGGCACCAGACATCCTGGGTCCGGTCACGGCATCTGCTTTTGCCATAATCCTTTCTGAGCATGAGCAATTATTACAACAGTGAATCTGTTTCCCAGACTCTCAGCCGCCACCACCCTGACCTGTCATCTGTGTCACATCCCATTAGGTTCTGTGGATGAGGCATAGCACCTGTCACTGACTGACAGTAACACCATTGGACAAAAAGTGACAGGACGGTCTAAACCAGAAGCAGAAGCACAGACATGGCATGTCTAGGAAACCCTCTCAAGCCAATCCAACTCTGGGGAGTATTTTCTGCTGTAAAGAGAAACAAGACTGTGATGAGCTTGGCTGCTAAGGGAGGCTGGGACGGCAGGATCTGGGAGTGGTGTTGGCCCCTAGGGTCCAGTTTCCTTGCCTTGCATGTTTCCAGGATATACTCTGCAGTCATTAATCCCACTGAATGAATATTATTGGATATTCCATTATTGTTGTTGGTAATTTTCAACTTTGAAGTTAACTGTAGACTTACAGGAAGTTTCCAAAATGTATAGATGGTGCTGTATTCTTCATCCAACTTCTCCCATGGAGACATTTTTTTTTAATTTCCACTCATACAAATTTAACAGGTACACCGGTCCCCTCCCTCCCTCCAACCTCCCACCGCCCCGTGCCCCCCTCCTCCCCCCTCCCTCCCCATCTCCCAGTGCCTCCTCCTCCCATCCCCGGAGCATCCTTTAATGTGCATGTCAAATTCTCCTTTGGGTCCTCCTTTCCGATGAGGTGCAAGGACCCAGTGGCATTTCCCAGAACCCTTTCCTGTGTTCCCCTTAAGCATAGGAACACTACTATGGCTGTCAATCCTTGCCTCCAAGGATCCTAGTGCCTTTAGCAAATGCTAGACTTTGTCCCACGGAGACATTTTATGTAGTAGTCATATAACTGAGATCATATAACGGATATCAGAAAACTGACATTGGCTTAACATAAACTTGACTAGAAGTTTATTGAATTTTCACCATTTTTTAACATGTGTGTGCGCGCGTGCGCGTGTGTGTGTGTGTGTGTGTGTGTGTGTGTGTGTGTGGACATGTAGTTCCATCCACTTTTGTCCCATGTGTAGATTAGTGTAACAATGGCCATGAGAAGCAAGACACGGAACTCTTCTCTCATCATAAAGGGACATTCCTAGTCCTCCTCCTTTGTAAGCCTGTCCTCTGGAAGTGACCGATCTACAATTTATCTCTGCAATTTTGTCATTGAGTGAATTCTCTTTAGAAACAGAATTATGTGGTATGTAATCTTTTCAGTTCTAATTTCTTCATTAAGTACAATTATTGCATTTATTGGGGCATTAGCATTTCTCAAAGGGGTTTAACCATGTAATATCATATATAATTTTAATTTGCATTTCCCTAATCACTAATGTATTGGATATTTTTTTATCTGTATTTCCTCTTTGATGAAATGTCTGGTCACATCTTTTGTTTATTTTAAACTGGACTTTTTCTTTTGGTATGTGTGTGTCTGTGTGTCTGTGTGTGTGTCTTCATGTGTGTGCACACACATGCACAGTGAATGTGTGGCATGAATGTGTGGCAGTCAGAGGACAGCTCTGCGAAGTTGGTTATGCTTCAGCTTTGGGTTTGAACTGGAAGTTGAACTTGGGATGTCAAGATTGCTGGCAAGCAAATTTTGCCATTGACTGATCTCAATGGCCACCTGTTTTTGTTTCACTGAATTCTAATTTTTTAAGATGGGCAGATGAGATAGCTCAGTGGGTAAAGGCACCTGCATGCAAACCTGGTGACCTGAGTTCAATTCCAAGACTCTGCGAGGTGGGAGGAGAGAACCAAGTTCACAAAGTTGCTCTTTGATCTCCATGTTCTATCTCTGTTTCTTCTTCTTAAATAAATATTTTTTGTTTTGTTTGTCTTTTTTATCAATTTTTTGTTTTTCTACTTTTACAAGCTTATTGAGTACTCATCCCTGCTTCCGTCCTTCCCCCTCCTTCCCATCCCCTCCTTTCTTTTTATCAATCCCTCCCACTCCCTCCCACCTTCCTACCTGAATGCTTCTATGGACCCCTGGATCCACTCTGGCTTGTCTACTCTTGTGGGGGTTTAGGCCTCTGTGGCAATACCAAGTTGCCGCTCTTCAGGTCATCCCACTGATAGGGGCATTTTCCTTCACTCATCCAGCTTCAGGCCCAAAGGTTTCCATTGTACGTTCTTATCTTTCTTGAGTTCCTCTATACTCTATGGGGACATGTTGGTATGTCAGTCATTATGCAGGTCTGGGAAGGACAAGTCTCACTGTAGTGAGTTCTTAGATGCAGCAGTCCTGCCTTGAGTGGAATGTCTCGTCCAACAGTGAACCTTCCCATCTTTAGGTTTTTATAATCTCACTGGCCCCTCTTCTGCAAGATTCCCAAAGCCTTAGAATGGGGAGAGATTAGGTTGGCCTGGTTCTGGGTGACCCTTGCTGGGTGCTGGTACTCTGCATTATAGTTAACCATTGCTGTCCATTGCACTGTTCTTCTGTTGCCCTAAGCTGCATCCTCTTAGGGTATTGTGATCCTCTACATCTGTTGTAGAAGAAGACTTCTAGGCTAAAGGTTAAATGTGCTTACATTCTATGGGTATAACAACAGCTATTAACAGAGCAGTTTGAGATACTGTCTCCCTACGTATAAGTTCATTGGCTGTTTTCCCTATCGATCTATTTCCTTCCTATCTTTAGGTTTTTGTTCCAGTTTACAGTAATAGGAATGGGTACCATTCTGACAAGCAGGTCTTGAATCCAATCAGAAAGCTGTTGGTTATCTCCTTGATACTCATGCCACTATTACACTGATGGTCACCTGTTGCCATGGTGACTTTTTATTGTAACTTATAGATCTCATGTGTTGATGAGGCCTGTAATTATTTCTCTCCCCCAGCAGCTTCTATAGTATTCCTTGGTATTGTGTAAGCTATCCAGTTGATGTATTTTGCCCATGTTCTATGATCCACATGTGTTGCATCTTCAGTGATAGTGTCTTAGTGACAGTTAACAAAATACTTTTTAAAGTTCTTCTAAGTTCTCACCCAGGGCCTGCAGATCCCCATGAAACACAAGATAGGTATAATGAGATTCAATACAAAAATCATTAGTTCACTTGAAACATTACAAGATGTCTTTTTTGCATGAACTTTGTCGATGACAATAGTGTGTCCCATGTCAAAAGGTTGGACACGCCCATTAGTCCTTTGTTAGATGTAAAGCACAAACTTTTTTTTCCAAAGCCATAGGTTATTGTTTCATTTGCTAACTTGGTCTTTTCACAGCACAGAAGTTTTTGCTTTGATGAAGTCCAATTTATTTTTTCTTTTATGGGTTATACTTTGGTGTCACAGTTAATAACCTTTCTCTTGGACCTCAGTCCTGAAGACTTCTTTTATGCTTTCTTCAGAAAGTTTGCTAGCTCTACTTTAACATTTAAATCTCTTTAAATATAGGATGTCTTCTGGTTTTACATTTGAATCCATCATGCATTTTAAATTAATTTCTGCAGAAGGCATGAGAGGTCGAGGTTCATTCCCAGTACTTTTTCATATATTAAAGACTAGTTAAAGTTCCATAATTAAAGACATTTATTTTTAAGTTTAGCTATAGTTTTTGTAACTTAGCCATCCATTTTGTGGCACTTTCTGGGTATGTGGTATAGGCCTGCATGTTGCAGACAGGATCTGTCCTCAAAGAACTGTTTTATTTTATCATTCATTCGTGTACACTTGCTACTTGTATGCATAAAACCTTCAGAACTATACTTTGCAGAAATACTTTAGGAAATTATACTAGAGAGAGTAACAGAGAAACTGACTCAGATACCAATGTAGGCAGAGGAATGTGGCTCAGTCGCGGCACAACTCATGTTGGGGCTGGGTCTCCAGGACTGGAAGACGGATTAATGCCTTCCTTCCATGTGTGTGTTTGCTTTCATGGGAGTAGATTAGCCACTGTTGCAGGGACTCTTCTGTGGCTGAGAGAAAATACGCTGAACCCAAACAGCTTAGGGAGACAGGTTTGGTTATTTGGCTTACAGTTCCAGAGGGGACAGTCCATTGTGGTAGGAAATATATAGAATAAGACATGGCTGAAGAAGGAGGCCCATTCATGTTTATCACAGCCATCAAGAGAGAGCGAGAGCAAGAGCAAGAAAGAGAGAGATGCAAGAAAGAGAGTGAGAGATGCGAGAGAGAGAGAGAGAGAGAGAGAGAGAGAGAGAGAGAGAGAGAGAGAAATGATTAACCTCTGGGCTCAGTGACTTCCTTCTTCCTAGGGCTCCACCTCCTTCTAAAGGTCTCATTTCTGTCCTAGACAGTGCCGCCCGCTGGGGAACACGTCCAAACACGTGAGTCTGCATGGAGGACAATCCACATGCACCTCAGGACAGTCACCATTGAGTCAGGACGCTCTAAGGTAGAGCTGCCCCACTTCCGTTCCAAGCTTCCGCTCTCCTGTTTTCAACCGTGAGGTGAAGCAGCATGGCGCCCTCACCAGAAGTCAAGCAAAAGCTGGAACCCTGGGTGCAGAGCTCCCAGCCAGCAGAGCTATAGGTATGCCTCAGCTAACCTTTGCTCTTTGCAAGTCATGACCCTCAGGCACTGGACTCGGCAGTGCCTAACTGCACAGGGACTAAGACAATCAGCATCTGTCAGAAACCTGCATTCAAAAGTCAGAAGAACAAAGAAAAGTGAGAGAGGGGTCAGGGACTAGACCAGAGATAAGACATGTTCTGATGGAGTAAGGTGGTCAGAATCTAGCCTGACATGAGTGTTCATGTCTTACTTGCCAGACAACTCAATATTAGTGTCTAGCAGGAGCACATATGCATGCATGTTTTCAAAGGGTTTTTATGTATCAAGATTTTGCCTTGTTTGTCCAAGTTTGGTGACAAGACACATAGTCATAGCCCCAAGTGCAATATCTTCTCTGATAATTTAAGAGGGATCCCTTAACTTCTTCCTGCTGTAGCCCATACAGACCACGCGTGGGGACTCACAGCATGGATGCCCTGGTCCAAGATGATGCTGATGTTGCCGCTTCTTCTGCCCACACCAAGGGGACCGAGCTCCCTATCCAGCCTTGCTTCCACTGTAAAAGACAGTCCAATGCACCACAGCTGTTAATATGCTCTCCTTACTTTTCCTTTCCTTAAGGTGTGTGCATCCATCCATGCAGCTGGCCTGATTGCAGACCCATTCCTCACAGTAACCTTGCTTCAAGATCTAAGAACCAGCATGACCCGGACTACCTTCCTGAGTCCTATCTGTCCCCTTTGCAAACATATTTCCTTTGGACCCTGACATTTAGAAATGCTCTTATTTCTCTGAACCCTGGAACCAGTTCAGGCCATTTACAAAAGAACAGGTTGTTTCCAAATTGCAATTTACAAATTTCAGGTAAATTCAGAAAATTGGCAAACTACTCCTTTAAAATGTGAGCTTCATATCCCACAGCTACAAAATTACGCATAATGGCAAAGAGCCCACCAGAGCCTACTTATCCAAAATACAGCCAAACCGAGGTAAAAAAGACTCCACAGACTAATCATGAGGAGTGATGCATTTCTGTGGGAATGCAAGGAGGCAGAATGAAATCAATCTTGAGCTTCTATCTATTTCATTGTATGAGCTTGTATGCATCTCATTGTTAGGAATCTGAAGCCAGATACCAGCAAACCAGGTTGAGACTTTATTCATTTCTGGGAACCTCCAAAGACACATGTCAAACTGTAATTTAGCCCTGTGGACATGGAGCCTCTGCAGCCTGCCCTCTACCAAAGCACCAGGTCTGTCTTCTTGGGATTTGGTTGAAATCTAAATCAAGAGAGAACAAAGGCAGCCATTGTTGGGGTAGCACTGGGGTGTGCAATGAGGAATGTACCCAGTGGTGTGGCAGACACACTAGGCCATGGACTACTTCAAATAATGGCAGTTTTCATCCTTTCTGGTTCTTACGTCCTGACCTTTGTTTATCTCTCCTTTTTCGTTGTCTGCTCCCCAGTCTGTACTAAGGCTTCTTCGCCCTGTACTGGGCCAGACAACAGACCAGCAAATGATACAAGGGACAAAAACTAGAGACAGAGATTTTCTTTCTAATTATTTTTCTTTTTGAAATGCAGAGGGGAATCTCAGACTGACCCTCCGGCCTCAGTTTCCTGAGAAACTGGGACCACAGGTACATGTTCCCGTCTTTTGAAGTGACTAGTAAAGAAGGTTATTGATCAGGGAGAAAGAGCAGTAAGTTGGGTATCTTTGCGCTTTGCTTGTTTCTGTTTGCGTTTCTGTTTTGAGCCAAAGTCTCGTTTAGCTCAATTTGACCTCAGACTTGCTATGTAGCCAGAGATGATTTTGAACGTCTGATCCCCCACCTTCCACTATGTTCTGGGATTACGGTTTTAAACATCATGCCTAGTTTATGCAGTACTGGGGATTAAACCCAGTGCCTCATATATGTTAGGCAAAACCTCTACCAACTGAGACACATTCCAGACTGGCCATTTTCTATGTACCAGAAATGGATTTTTTTAATCTCAAAAATACTATTATCATCATTAGTGTTGTCATTATTATTATCCTTATTTAATTGTTGGAAATGGAAGCATGGTGAGTTCAGTGGGTTCCATTGGACCAAGAACAAGTAAGGGGTGACATTTCAGGATGTCAGACACAATTGTGGATCCTAACATCGTGTTTCCTCCTGCTCTTTGTATCATATCACAGAGTTTCCATGCCTTCTCCTGAGAGACAATGCACGGTATCATTTTCAACCAGAAAAAAAAGTATTGCAGGAAAATGATCTCTCTTCTCCTTAACTGTGCTTCCCAAAGGAAAGATGACGGAAGCACAGAGCAGACCTGGTCTCAGCTCACTGACCCTGGCGAGGGCGCAAACGGATTGTAGCAGCTACTGAGACTGTGGCAGGTTGTGAAATGAATCCTGAGCAGGAAGCCATCCGTTTACCTCACCTGGGGCAGGGTCCAGCTTGGTGCCACAAATAAGTGAATATTCTGTGTACAATTTGATAGTAGAAAGAGCATGAAAATGAATGCCCTATGCTTAGAGATGCTGTTTGGGCTTTTTAAATTGCCAGTGGGGCAACAGTAACATCTACCCTGATGGCATCAAAGTGTAAACAAAATCACAAAGTCGTATACATGCTAAAATACAGAGAAGAGGTGAGGTTTCAGCTAGAAGACACAATGCACACACACCTGGTTCGTTCTGTTGAATTGCAGCTCCTCTGGGTTCCTGGTTACGGCTGCGTTACAATCTCCCCCTAGTGGACATTAGGGGACATTTCTCCATCAAGGTTCAGTTAACACTGTCAATAGAACCTTCTGTTACTTTCCATTAAAATAAAATGTTTTAGTTGAGGCTGACCAAAGCCTAAGCTGCGACCATTCTGCGAACGTAGGCAGGAGCACTCTTTGTTTCCCCAGTATAAATCCTCCTTGATCAGTCACTCTGGAAGGAACACATATGTGAATCCTGCTTTCAAACCTGTACATTCTGTTAATCTCTTACCTTCTGGGAGACCCAATGACAAAGTGTGCTCGGGTGGTAGTGACCACAGAGCTCAGTGCACATTGTCAGAAGGGTCCTTTCCAATGCCTCCTAACCATCACTGGTACTTGCTTGCTGCTCTGGGGTCAGATTGTGCAAAGGTGACATGTTCACATGTCCCCTCTGCAATTTACTAACAGACGAGTAACCTGAGCCAAATACATGGAGCCACATGCTCCATGTCCCAGGAGAAGGCTGAGCATCGGACATCCAAGAGAGGAATGGGGCATGTTCCCATGATGGCAAGCTGGCCACCAGTACCGCACACAGCCATGCTGAGAGAAGTAGCTGCCTCGCTTTGATGTGCTGGAAAGAGCCAAGGTAGAAGTTGTGCTGCGGGCACGTGTCTACTCCCCTCCTGCAGCTAGACAGCTTCCACTGTTAACTCGGACCCTTTCCAGGAGCCAGGCATGCTGAACCGAGGTAACCCGAAGAGGCAATGGAAAAATTATGTGCATTTTGCAGTCTGGACGCTGTACTGGATCTCTGAGCTGCTGTGTGCTTTGAATTCAAAAAAGCAGTTGAGCTTTTGATAGAGAACAGGAAAATTCCCACAGAGAAGAAGGCATTGAAGTAAATAGTGGAAAATCTTTTGTGTGGCATCGAAGGAGCATGTAAGTTGCAAGGAAAGTTTCCTCACTGTGACTTGATGTAATCTCTAGTTTCCACAGAGAACAGTATTCTTCTGTGGTGTGAGTCTGTGCAATAGCAGTAGTTCTGAAGAGCAAGAGATACTGATGATGCCAACGAGTGGGAGGTGGAGGCAGGGGCATCAGGAATTCACAGTTGTCCTCAATTTTGTAATGAGTCTGAAGCCACGAAGTGGGCTACTTGTTCCTTACCCTGGGAAAAAAAAGGAATAATGAAGGTTGATATCTATACTTTTCAGACACTCAATTCTGAGAATTTACAATACAGATTTGAGTGTTTAAAGGAATTTGAGTGTTAAAGTGTCTGGAAGGACAACCCCTTACTTGATCTAGAAACAGGGCTTTCCAGGACCTGGAAGATTAGGCTAGTTCTAGACCTGAGAGACCTTATGGACATTTATTCACACGAGAAGCTGTAGAATCAGACAAACCAAAGGAGTAAACAGGAAGCCAGGTTTGTTTTGACTATGATGGTTAATCTTCTTCCTCAATATGACTGGGTTTGGAATCGTTTCTGCGATCAAGTTTCCAGAGTCGTTTAACTGAAGAAGGAAGACGCACTCTGAATGTGGGCGGGACATCCATGGTGTCGGGATCCTGGATTGACTAACAGAGAGAAAGAGTCGTGGTGAGGAAAGCGTGACGTGGTTTATGAGGACAGACCTGTGCAGTTGGAACTTCCCACACCTCAGTAAGCATGAGGGTTGCTTCCATCCAATCTTTGGTTCGAGCACTGAGTTAATAACACAGTGACCCTGTCAGAATGCCCAAAGGGATCCAGAAGTATTCATTAAATCAGAAGTGTGGTGTTAAAGATTAGAGGCTGGGATTGGTGGGTCTGGGGATGAGCAGGAGACCCTTACTACCAACACACAGCCAGGCCTTGGGTTTAGTAATGGGTTTAGTAATGGCTCAGGCGGGCAGCTGTGTCTGTACTGTGCAGGTGACTGCCAAGGTGTGGACTTCCTCCAGGCGTGGCAAGAGCAGTGCATCTGAGTCAGTCTTGGAGCCAGCCCTGGCAGGAAGTCCAGTCCTCATGAATATTCATATGTCATCTAGGGTGACTGACAGCAAAGTCCCCTTAGCTAATGACATGTGTCTCAAGCTCATAGACCAATGGTTCCATTCTGTCTCTACTTCACTCTTCCCTCTGAAAGGTGTGCAGAGCAGAAACTTTTATATATTGTGCACAGAGGTAGGAGAAAGTTGGTCCAGTTAGTCCTGTGATTTCAGTGTTACAGAGCAAACTGTCAGGGCTCAGTGCTGTTTAGTTTGGTTGGTTGACAACGTTGTTAGTTAACTAGAATGTGAAAAGAGGAGAGAGGATGTAAACCCCACTCGGCACCAATATAGATGTTTATAACTTCTCTACAGCAAGGTCTACAAGTAACCTTACTCCCTTCTCTCGCCATCCCTCCCATCCATTCTTCTTTCTTCTCTTCTTCTCTTCCATTCCCTCCCCTCTCCTTCCCTCTCTTCTCCATTTTTGTAAACAAAAGATCAGGTGCATATTTGTGAGTCCCTGCTTTGTACAATCCCAGCTCTTCAATGCAGTTCACATCACCTGTATTCTACTCTCTTTCTGTATGGCACAGTCTAACATGACAGCCATTAGCTTTGCTATGGTTTGGATCTTGTCATGAGTCTGTGCTCCTATTGGGAAGGGCAGAACTTTTTGGAGAGAGGATGTATTCAAGCACATGAGACCATGAGAGCATGCCCCTCGAAGGAGATCCGGACTCCCCAGCCCTTTCCTCTTTCTACTTCCTGGCTGCCAAAGTGCACAGGTGGTCCCTCCCCCATACTCTCTATTCTGCAGTCACGCCAAGACACAAAGGTAATCGCACCACGTGACTGTGGGCTGAGACCTCTGAAGTCAAGACCCCAGGAAATCTTTCTTCCTCATAAATTGCTTAATCTCAGTATTTTGTCATTATAATGGAAAATTAACTAACTCAAGCTTCAGAAGTGGTTACTCTTGAGATGAAAATATATTGAATTTTGAAGACATTATGAAAAAATCTCATTATTATGTTTTTATGTTAGCTATGTGTTGCAATGATAATATTATTAAAATCAGCTTCTTTTTTTTAAAGTATGGCTACTTCAAAATGCATTTCTTTCATTGTATTTCTTTGACTAAGGAAGTTTAATATCTTCTCTCATGGCAAATCGAAAACACAGACCTTATATAATATCGATAATAAAATGCCTTGGTCACAAGTGAGCCCATATTTAGAAAAGAAATAAGCCAATCTCAGCCTTCGAGATCCCAACCCAATTAAAGTTGACCTTTGTTCTGTCTCTTCACAGCCAGTTAGGAAAGAAATTACTCAGAGGAAGATCTTAATGTGCTCTATCAGCTGAAAGTCTTGTGTCTGCCCCAGACTTAGTGTCTATGTCCTCTCTAGGGGTTGTTTCATAGTCCAGTGCTAACCTGTAGCTGCCTCGGGGGTCCCATTTGCAAAAGACAGCGGTGCTTCTAGATGATTCTAGTTTCGAGGTCCGTTTCCTCCAACACTCCTGGCCAGATTCAATTTCAAATCACCCAGGTCATGTTCTAGAACTAATTCTGCCTGCCGTCCCCTCAGGAGTCTGGCGAGCCTGCAGAGTCAGGACCCTCGGCTCTTCAAAAGCCTGTCTTAAGGCTCATGGTGAAGATCCATGCAGTCCTAGTGTAAAGACCTGTGTCCTTAGCAAAGTGACTTTCCACATATCACAAGCCACTGATGTACTTCTCCTAGTACTTGTGGATACCAGGATTAGTTCCCAAAGTTGGCCACAGTGACAGGATAGCATTGGCAGGGACTTGGTCCAAGGTCTGGTGAGAGCAGCCTGTCCGCCTAAGAGGATGAAGCAGAGCATAACAGCTGCGAGATCCTTGAATGACTATAGCGCTAATCTCTTACCAGCAAACCTTGTCAGGACTGGGCTTGTTTAAGAGATGTTCCACTCCAAGGACGTCACAGCCCCTCTCTCTGCTGCCATCCTTACCCCCTAAGGATCACATTTTGTTCTTCTGGCGAATGTAACTTACCCCCTCTTTTCTCCTCCCGGTACCTCATATCCTGCCTCATCCTTGATCTTCTCAGTGGTTCTCTTCAGAGCCTGTTGGGGTGTTAGAAAGGAACAGAACCTTATTCAGAGGCTTACTTCCTCGCCTTGGAATAACCAGCTTGTCAACTTGATTGGATTGAGAGATGTCCAGTAGATTGCCAAAGCACCTCTCTAGGTGTGTCTCTTAGTGTTTCCAGAGATAATTAGATGCAGAGGGCTCTTATCAATGGACTCGTCTCTTGATGGATGTGTAATGCGATGGCATTCTTGGGAGGCGAGATCTAATTGGCAGAGTGGATCGCTGCAGGCCTGCCTTTGAAGGGCGTCTCTCACTGTTGTTTCCTCTGCCCCTCCGCTGCTTTCTAGATATGCAAGGTGAACAGCTTGAGTCCTGCCATTCTGCTTATGCCACAGTATGTTGTATCTCTCTAATGGCCCATCCATCGCATTGGAACAAGCTGACCCTGAACTTAAGCCTCTGCAACTGTGAGCCCAAATCAGGTTTTCTTACATTTAAGTTAGTCAGGTTCGTTTTTTGACACAGTGACAAAGTATCTGACTAATATTTTTTGCTTAAGCAGAACTTTTTATAAAAAGCATCCACCGTCTAATTGGAGGAAAAAGTCAACATTGATGAATGACTTCTGGCCCCAGATTTTTGGCAACTTGGAAAACCATTTTCCTACAGTTCTTCACTTCGATTAAGACTTTTATCTTTTGCCTCATGATATTAATGCTTGGATTGATCCAAAGCTCACAATCAAAGCTTGGTTTTCTCATGATATTACTTTGTATTATCAATATAATGTAATTATTTTTCTTTTCTAACAGGCTGTCTTTTCTCCAATAGTCAAGCAGTTATTGAAATATCTTAAGAATTGCCTCTCCTAGTCCCAACTGAAGTGTCAATATGATACCTAAGATTTTTGTGTCAGATTTATTGATAAACCAAATCTGTTGTTTTGTGAGTTCATTTGTCATAATATGAATAGATTTGCAGCTTTATTAAAAATTAGAACACAATTTTCTTTAGAAAAACAATGAAAAGTATTTGATATCTACACTTTAAATTTTTTTTAAATTTAAAATTTCACTTGTGAAACTTATACTCTGTGAAATTTGACAACACAAAAGAGATGGATGAATTCCTAAGTAAACACAACTTACCTAAATTGAATCAGGAAGTCGTGAATTATTTAAATAGTCCTATAACATATAAGGAAATTGAGGAAGTAATCTCGAAACTTCCCACCAAAAAATGTCCTGGACCAGATGGATTCAGCACAGAGTTCTACCAGACATTTAAGCAGTTAATAACACCAATACTCCTTAAACTGTTCCATCAAATAGCAAAGGAAGGAACACTACCAAATTCCTTCTATGAAGCTAATATCGTTTTAATCCCAAAACCTAATAAAGACTCACTTAAAAAAGAAAACTATAGGCCGATCTCTCTGATGAACACAGATGCAAAGATTCTCAACAAAGTCTTAGCAAATAGGATTCAAAAACATATCAAAAATATCATTCATGGAGACCAAGTAGGCTTCATCCCTGGCACACAAGGTTGGTTCAACATACGCAAATCAATAAATGTAATTCATCATATAAACCAGTCCAAAGTCCAAGACCACATGATACTCTCGATAGATGCAGAAAAAGCTTTTGACAAGATCCAACAGCCTTTTATGATCAAAACGCTAGAGACAGTAGGAATTATATTTATCAATATAATAAAAGCTGTATACAACAAGCCCACAGCAAGGATTATGCTCAATGGGGAAAAACTGGAAGCATTCCCACTTCGATCAGGAACTAGACAAGGCTGTCCACTCTCATCACTTCTATTCAATATTGTACTTGAAGTCTTAGCTGAAGCCATAAGACAAGAAAGGAAGAAGTCAAGCTATCCCTATTTGCAGATGACATGATCTTATATCTGAGTGATCCCAAAAACTCCACCAGGAAGCTCCTGGAACTAATTGAGAAGCTCAGCAGGGTGGCAGGATACAAAATAAACGTACAAAAATCAGTGGCTTTCCTATATGCCCAGAATGAAAGAAGTGAAAAAGCCCTGAGAGAAACAATCCCATTTACTATAGTCCCTAAAAAAATGAAATACCTTGATATAAACCTAACTAAGGAGGTAAAAGACCTTTACAATGAAAACTTTAAAACCCTAAAGAAAGAAATTGCAGAAGACACCAGAAGGTGGAAAGACCTCCCATGATCCTGGATTGGCAGAATCAACATCGTAAAAATGACCATCCTACTAAAGGTAATATACAAATTCAATGCTATACCAATTAAAATCCCAAAGCAATTCTTTAAAGAAGTTAACCAAACAATCTCAAAATTCATATGGAGTCACAAAAGACCCAGGACAGCAAAGACAATCCTGAGTAACAAAAACACTGCTGGAGGTATCATCATACCAAACCTTAGTCTATACTACAAATCCATTGTAAAAACAGCCTGGTACCGGCTCCAAAATAGACACACAGATCAATGGATAAAGATTGAAGAGCCAGATATGAGCCCACAAAATTACAGCCATTTGGTCTTTGACAAAGGAGCCCAAAAAATCCAATGGAAAAAGAACAGCATCTTCAACAAATGGTGCTGGCAAAACTGGATCTCCACATGTAGAAGATTAAAACTGGACCCGTACTTGTCACCTGGTACAAGACTTAATTCCAAATGAATCAAGGACCTTGATTTAAGGCCAAAGACTATAAAAACCATAGTTGAAGGGTAGGGAATTCCCTCGAGCTGATTGGGCTAGGCCAACATTTCCTAAACAGACATCCAATGGCACAGTCACTGCAACCAACTCTCAACAGTTGGGATCTTGTGAAATTAAAGAGCTTCTGTTCAGATAAAGAGATTGTCACACGAGCTCAAAGGCAACCCACAGAATGGGAGAAAATCTTCACTAACCACATATCTGATAGAGCTCTATTATCCAGAGTGCACAAAGAACTTAGAAAACTAAACTGCAAGGAAGCCAATGGCCCAATTAAAAACTGGGCCCTGGAACTTAAAAGAAACTTTACTAGGGAGGAAATTAAAATGTCTAACAAATATCTTCAAAAATGCTCCACTTCCTTAGCCATCAGGGAAATGCAAATCAAAACTTCCCTGAGATATCATCTCACCCTGGTCAGGATGGCAAAAATCCCCAATACGAACAACACCAAATGCTGGAAAGGATGTGGAGAGAGGGGAACTCTCCTACATTGCTGGTGGGAATGCAGGCTCATACAGCCACTCTGGCGAGCCGTCTGGAGATTCTTAAAGAAATCAAAGGTTGAAATGCCATATGACCCTGCTATTCCACTTTTGGGAATAACCCCCCATGCAGCAGAGGTTCACCTCGATAGCACAAGTGCAACCATGTTCATAGCAGCACTGTTTACAATAGCAAAGTCATGGAATCAACCTAAATGTCCAACAGTTGACGAGTGGATAAGGAAACTGTGGTACATATATACAATGGAGTACTACTCAGCCATCAAAAATGATGAATTACTGGAATTTGCCGGGAAATGGATGTCATTAGAAACAATTATATTGAGTGAAGTATCCCAGACCCAGAAAATTAAGCGCTATATGTACCTCCTAATAGGTGACTCCTAGTACCAAACCCACCCAGCCCACCTAGAGACACTCAAAGATAAATCTCTGTAATACAGTAATTGCAAGGAGTATGAACAGGAGGGATGGGGTAGGAGGGCCACACCAGAAACAAGGAGAGAGGGGACCATGTTACAGCAGAGAAAATAGGCCTCCATCAAGAACTGCAAGTAATCAATGAGACATCTGGTTAAGTTCACAGACTTTTCGTTCCTGATCATTTACAACTGAGGGGGTGTGATCTCACCAGAAGGAGGGCATATAGTCTGGCAGATAATAAGTAACCATTTTGCAAATGGGTGATTGACCCCTCCCTCACTGTGGTTTCCTACTTTTATTACATCTACCTTTGAATATACTCTTATAACAAGACTCTAGTTTAACAGCTTTGTATCTCTGGCCAGGGGGTGACATCCAATACCCATCGGGATGGAGTGAAGGACATTGCAGGAGCAGCAAAACCGCAAAAGAAAATCAACAAACCATAATCCAGAACTTCAGAGACTCTATATCAACCACCTAGAACTAGGCCAGCCTAATCTCTCCCCATCCTGAAGCTCAGGGACATTTGCGGAAGAGGGGGCGGTAAGATTGTAAGAGCACAAGGATGGGAGGAGCAATGATATACAAGATATTCCACACAAGTTAGGGCCGAAGCAATCATAACTGGACTTTGCATGCCCTGCACAATGTCCAACATACTATTGATCCCACAAAGTCTAGCATTTGCTAAAGGCACCAAGATCCTTGGAGGCAAGGGATTGAAAGCCAAAATAGTGTTCCTATGCTTAAGGGGAACAAAGAAAAGTGTTCAGGGAAATGCCGCTGGGTCCTTGTACGTCATCGGAGTGGAGGACCCAGAGGAGAGTTTGACATGCACATTAAAGGATTCTCCGGGGATTGGGGGAGGGGAGGCACTGGGGGGTGGGGAGGGAGGGGTAAGGAGAGGGTGAGCAGAGGGGTCGGGGGGAGGAGGAGGGAGGGAGGGAACCGGTGTACCTATTAAGCTTGTATGAGCGGAGATAATAAAAAAATGTTTAAAAAAAATTTCACTTGTGATTATGTAGTCCTGGTGATTAGACAATTTCTCAATTTTAGAGATAATTTCTTAGGCATTTATACTTACTTGCAGAGTTTTCCTCTTTTCCTTCTATCTGTTTTTTTTATCATTCTATGTATGTGTATTTTTCTTTGTTTACTGTTTAAAAATTTTAGTAGTTTATATGTTTTGTTCAACAACATCAGATCTTGGACTTGCTTATTTCTCTACCAAATATCTACTTTTTAAATTTATTCATTTCAGTTGTCATTATTACTTATTTCTTCCTTTTGCTGTCTGTAATTACCTTGTGTTCTTTCTACAGAGTTCGTGGGTTGAATAATTAATGCATTATTTTGATTGTTTGTTATTTATTAATGCTAAATACTATGCCCAACAGTTTTCTTCAATGCACTGCTTTAATCACACCCTTAGGTTATGAAGTGTAGCTTTCACGTTACTCGTAATTATCATTGCCTAGATTTTATTCCCCCACAGATGTGCTGTGTTCTTTGCTGTGAGGATCAGTATATGTGGCTTTTCTCTTTGTTGTAGTGAGTAGAGCCGGGCTGAGGGTGTTTTAGACAGACCGTTACACTCCTGCAACATCCATGCATAACCTGACTCCATCAGCCAGCTTTTCGCTGTGGTGAAGAAATGCCAGAAATAATCAACTTTACTGAGGGCATATTTGTCCGGGTTCATGCTCCAAGAACATGATTAACTAAATCTACTGCTCAGGGCCTGTATCAAAGCAGATATCATGGCAGCAAAAAAACAGAAGCTTCTGGACAGCTTTCATAGTACCAGAAAACTATTCAAGCTTCTGGGGGAGAAAAGCAAACAGCAATCTCATTAATTTGTGAAAGTAAAAGCTGCGGGAACAACCACCTTGGCAAGAGGCAACCATCAATGGGACAGCAGCATGAAGTCAAGGGGGCAGCCAACAGCTCTCTGACTGGATTTAAGACCCGCTGTTCACCAGCGATCACATTCGTGGTACTGTAAACCAGGACAAGAACCTATGAAAAGGGAGGACAAAGGCCCTGAAGGGGCAAAAACCATTAAGGTATAGCTGTATCAAACTGCTTTTTAAATATTTGTCATGGGCTGCAGAGATGATTCAGGGGTTAAGACTCTGTCTTGCAAACAGAAGGTCCTGAGTTCGGATCCCAAGTCCCACATAAAAACACCAGGCAGAAATGGTGGCAGCCTTTTACTTCCAGCCCTGGTAGGCAAAGCCTTGGTCCTCCACAGGGACATACAGTGCCTTCTGATACATACATACACACACACACACACAAAATAAATTGATAAAATATTTTTAAAAATTGTCATTATACCCTTAGATTCGAGAAACACTCAGCACTTAGCTAGGAAGCTTTCTTCTGCAATGGAATGTGATTTATTAAAGAAAGTCACAGCTGACAAAAATGAAGAAAATAAAGAACGGCCGTTTGATTTGGCCCTAAACAGGACATTCAAACCACTCGCCCACCCCAAGGCTCAGCGAACATTGCAGAAGAGGGTGCTGTGAGATTTCCAGCACCAGAAGGGTGGAATGGGTACGCCTCATCTTCTAGACATGACAGGGCTGTTGCATCCACGAACACACAGCAGATATATATATATATATATATGTAATTTCCATAAGACTTGCATGGGATTTATCCTATCAACATGTCACCATGAAAGGGGATAGAACTCAAGTGGCCCCACACCTTACTGTGAGGCTGACCAAGATCCACCCTGACGGCGGAGGTGGGGGTGGGAGTGGGTAGGGAGAGAAGATGCTTTCCTCAGTGTGTACCCACTGACATATGGATTCATGCTCAGGCGCATGCCATCGAAGGAAACCTAAGTGAAACCCAGTGGGCCACTCACACAAAAGTAAACTGATAGATAAACAAACAAAACACAAGTCTGGCAGGGAAGAAAAAGGATTGTAGTAGGAATGGGAGGGAAGATGGGACTGGGGATGAAGGCATGAAACTATCATAAATTCATGGTATTCATGTATGAAACAATAAAAGAATATTAAAAAAAGGAAAACAGAAGCTGCTCACCTCATGACAGTCAGCAAACGGGGTGGGGATTGAACTTAAATACAAAATATCCTATTCCAATTAAAAGTCATGCCCACAGTGCCTTACTTCCTCCAACTAGTCTTCTCTCCTAGGATCGTCACCATCTCCCCATAACACCATCAGCGGGGACTAGCTGGTGCCAAGCATTGGTTGGTCTGTTTGTTGATATTCCTTGCTTGCTTTTCTCGCTCATTCACATCCAAATATTCTTCCAAATGGTTTGGGATGTACAGAGCCAACTAGCAGAAAGCATTCTTTGGGATGCCACCTACTAAAAAGGAAATCTCAGTCCTTGATTTTTTTAAAGGAAGGCTAAGAAGAGTTAGTCATGAGCTTCCCCTGGAAAATGGAAGTACAGAAACCCATTGGTGTCTAATTCACTGGCATTGTCTAGAGCCCTCTTGGAATAAGGCCATTGACTGAGACCTTAGGGATTTCTGTCTATGTTAGAAAGGTCTCATGTGTTAGATGATCTCTCTCTGGCTGAAATCTGAAAGAATCTGTTTCTCTGGCTGTCAGGTTGGCTGTCCAAGCACACACCAGGAGCTAGGAAAGTTTTCCAACTTCTCTACCTCTTCTTCCAACCAATCAGAAGTTCTATGCCCAGATTTGCTTACGCATTCCTAGTCCCCTGACTATAAATGAAGTCTGGTGGGACTGGGTAGTGATTCTCACTGTTCTGTCTCTGGAGGCAGTGGATTTTCTCATCTGGTTTAGCCCCACCTTTTTCTGTATTTTCCATTTCTGTGTGTTCTTTTTTTCTGCCTCTCATATTTCTCTGTCCCAGACAGCTTCAAAGAAGGAATAAAGGTAAGGAGAGAGCTGCCCCAGGAAGGAGAGGAAAGGAGTGACACATTATTGGATACTATTTTCTGTATGTTTCAGAAGCGGATAGAAAAGGATAGCATTTTACTTAATCATTTCTTATTAGTAAGTGTGTGTGTGTGAGAGAGAGAGAGAGAGAGAGAGAGAGAGAGAGAGAGAGAAAGAGAGAGAGAGTATATGCGTATGCATTTATGTGCTTTGGGTCTGGTTCCTTGGGTGCCATCTCCCCCCCCCCTTTTTTTTTCTATTTTTGAGACCAGGTCCCTCACTGATTTGATACAAACACTTTTCTGATGAAGTTATCTCCCCAGCCCTATCAGTAGTTGTCATTTTTTGAAAACTATTTGAAAATTTTGTATCCACAGAACTCATTAAAGTGAAGTCTGGCTTCCAAGCTATTGCTTTCACCAATGGGAAGGGAGTTGTATTGTCTCGAGCATATTTTTTAAGCATTAACTGATCTTTCTTTTTTTAATTTTTTTATTATTTATTCAATTGTGCGTGTATGCGTGTGTGTGTATGTGTGTGTGTAGAACCACGGACAAATTCGGGAACCACCATGGACGCCTTCACCTCCTCTTTGTTTACTCTGCCCGGGGATTCACAGGCCCCGCCCTACCAGGACCGGAAACGCAGGCCGCCCCCGCTTCCGCCCCTGCTTCCGCTCCCGCCCGGCGTCTATACGTCGGGTCTAGGATCCGAATTCAGGACCTTCCATCTGCAAGGCAGAGGCTTAACCCCTGAGCCACCTCTCCAGCCCCCATTAACTGATCTTTCATCTCTTACTTCCTCTTCAGACTTTATGCCTTTACCACCCATCAAGCAAGTAGAGTTTATTGGCCAGACTCACACAGGGTGAGACGGGGCTGGAAAACAGAGTAAAGCTGCCCTTGGCTGGGCTTCAGATTGCTCAGATTCCTAGGCCTTTGCAGGCTTGACTTTGAATTTGTCGATGTATATGCCATCGCCTGAGGCCTCTAAGGGGGGCTGCCAACTGCAGTTATGAGAAAGGTCAGTGGGAGCCTTAATAAAGCCCCTGTCTCGACTTTTGCTTTCTAACCTCACAAATTGTTTTGATTAACAGAGTCCCTGACTAAGAGGAGCCCTCGGTCTTTAGGTCATGCAGTTTCTTTGGTAAACCTGTGAAAACCTAAGAACTAAGAGAGTGGAAGACTAATGGTGGGCTGGAGGTCGGTGCTCAGTGATGGGGACCGTATGAGGGCCTGTGTTCCGTTTGAGCCACAAGCAAGACAACACAAAACAAAAATCAGAAATCACATCAAACCAGACAAGCGTCAGATGGAGCAGAGTCCCCCAGCCAGGTTTTTGCTTGCGACTCAGTGACTTACGAATGTTCTTGGCCTCTTTCACCCTGTGCTGGATGCGATTGGGTTCTGGAGAGCAGCCTGCAGCCGTGGCCAGCTCTCCGTTCAGGAAAGCCGAAGGCAGTGCAGGTGAGCTGATAGGCCCTTTCCAGCCACCTGTCTCGCCTGGCGCTTCCAAATGCCTCCAGGCCACAGATCTACTTTGTTCCCTGCCTCGGGTTTTTGAAATCCAATGAATGCCTGCAGTAAGAGCCGTGGGCTCTTTCCAGGAGGTGATGAAGTCAGGAGCCCTGCGCCTGAGTCCATGTGGTTTTCTTTGATACAGGATTTCTGAATCTGGCCTCTAGTCCCAGGTACTTCCTGGTAAAAGTGAGTGCAAGAAGAAAAACTTCTAAGACAGAAGACGCTTCTATTTGCTGTTCCAAAGGAGTGCATAGAGAATGGCCACCCAAGCACCCTGGATTGTGTGGGTGTTCCAGATCTTGGGCTGGGTGGAATCAGGCTTTTTTCTTTCAAGCTGCTGAGATATCCAGAATTGGCTTCTGGAAAATGGTTTTCATCTGGACCTGAGTCTCCTACGAGGCAAGCTTCTCTCTCTGGCCAGGACAGTCGCAGACAGAGAGAAAAGCAGCACTAACTCACTTCCAGAGAGGACCGGCCTGGCCTTTCTGGAGAAGTGACAGAGTTCCATGTAACAGTGACTTCTCCTTCTGCAAGTGTCTTTGAAATAATAACTCAGTCTTGCATCCTGAGCGCACTCGTCAGACTCCTGCGGCCATATACAGAAGAAAGAGCCCAGAGACTTCGAGAATGCAGAATTGAATCAATCACCACCACACCTGATACCTCAGTGGGTTGAATCATTACTGTGAGGATGAATTAGATATATGCTTCCTCCATCTCAGAGCCATTACTACTCATCCACCCTCATTACCGCCAACCTAGACATTAAGGAAAATTGCCTCTCCCCAGCCTTAGTGTTGGGTAACACAGCATATACCTGTCTTGATTATTCATATACACAAGGTCATTCGACTAGACTTTTCTAATTTCAACTCATACTACCTGAGTAGTTCCAGAGAAGTTCCTGAAGTTTAAATTAATGTAGAATGTTGCTGTCTGTAGGTACAGGGCCCTAAGAAAAGCATATTCTGGATGGACAAGATGGCTCAGAGTGTAAAGGCATCTGATACCAAGTTGCCAACCCACATTTGACCTCCAGAATCCACATGGTGAAAGGAGAAAAACGAGTCTCCCAAATTGTCCTCTGACCTCCACATGTAAACTGTGGTACACACACACACACACACACACACACACACACACACTAAATCAATAAATGATTTAAAAAAAAAAAAAAAACAAATTGCCTCCAATGTGTTTCTAAGAATTCCAGTGAATAAACCCTTTAAGTGACTTTACCAGCACGTATCATAAAACTCAGAAAGGTAGACGGTCCATGCACAGAACATAGCTGGGGGAAAAACAAACCAACAAAGAATGGAATGCTCACATTCCAAAGGTTTATGATACTAGACTATAACTTGAAAGGAATAGGAAATATTTTAATTTACATTATTGGGAAGACAAAAAAATAGAAGGATCTGTAGTCTTTAGGACTGCCAGAACAGAGTACCACAGCCTAGGTTAGTAGGACAGGTTAGTAGTTCTGGCAATGAAGAGAGACCTAGGAAAACTCAGGAGGCCTTCTGGGGAAGGACAACATTCTAGAACAATGAAGACACAAATAGTTGTAACTTAAGGATCACGCTGTTTCCATCCTCTCGACTCAGCCTTGTTGCTGAAGCGGAGCAGTATCACCTAAGTATCAACAAATGAGCAAAGCTGTGCTCCTGTGAGACTTCATTCATAACAAGCAGGAGAGATGCAGAGATGGTGGTACAAGTCTGTGAAGAAACTAAATGTCTTTGAATCATATGGGTAGATTTTATACTATATGAATTATGTCTCGATCAAGCTGTTTAAAGCAAAAAAGCACAGGCGAGGGGGGGGGTGGCTCCATGAATAAAGTCTTTGCCATTCAAGTGTGAGGACCTCAGTTCAAATTCTAGTACCCAGATAAACACCAGGCAGGTGTGGCAGTATCGGGGAGGCAGAGACAGGGGCCCAGGAAGCAAGCTGGTTAGCTACTCCTGCTGAGTCAGTGAGCTCTGGGCTCAAGTCGAGAGACCCTGTCTCATTACATAAGGAAGTGAGCGCTCGAGAAAGACACCTGATATCATCACCTGACCTTCATGCACCTATCAATATGTACACACACACACACACACACACACACCCCACCTATGCACAAGTAAAAAACAAACCATGAGTCAAATTTGACCTTCAAATCCATTTTGCTGACTACTGCTCATGAATTATGATTTGCAGACCTAATTCAGCTCTTACGGATTCATAGTAAGGTTTTATTAGAACACAGCCAAGTTTCATGTCTATTTGCCATCGGTTAACCCTGCATGTTGCTGATAAATTCACAACCAAATGGTTTATAGGAACAAGGAGCTTTATCTTGGCTGACAACTGTCTGGTTACAGTTAGTCCAGTTCCACAGGGGAGCCCACACCAACACCGAGGGTGAGGGAACTGGACTGATGAGAGAGGGTCAGACTTCCCACGTATGTGGAAAACCCAAACTTTACTGAGCCAACTTCCTTCATATTGTCCATCTGTCCAAGGACTAGTCCCACCCATCATCGATTGGGTCTCCATCAGACAATCTCCTCCAGCCTTGTTTAGGGCTTAACCCAACTGCTAATTTTCACAAATGTGCCCAGAGCTTGCGTCTTCAATTGCTAAGTTGATAACTGTAGCCTTTTGCCACCCTTGTGCTTTATATCTGCTTTCATGCCACAGTGGCAGGGGTGAATAGATGTGACAGATCTCCATGGCTCAGAAAGTTTAAAATATTTACTATTTGAACTTTTATCAAATAAATGTTTCTAGCTGGTTAGTGTAGACATTGTACTGATAATCCCAGGACTTGAGACTTGAGAGTGGATTGTGAGGTCACCCTGGGTACCTGGTGAGACCCTGCCCCCAAAAGACAAAAAAAAAAAAAAAATGCTAGCCTCTGCCATAGAACTTCCTATAATAGCAGAAATATTCTCACCTGTACATTTTCAATTTGATACAAGTGATACATAGACACATGTGACTATTGAGCACTAGATATGTAATTATTATAACTGGACAGTTGAATGCCTCATCTTACTCACTTTTAATTTTCACTTAAACTTCAGTAGCTACTCTTGCACAAATTACTATAGGCCCACTTTAAGAAAGTCTAAAACCAAGTCATAGTAAGTTATAGGAGACAGAACTCAGATTGAATCCTTTAACTAAAAAGAATTTATAAGACAGTGTTGCAGGTCATCTGCATGGTTGCTGATATATCACCATCAAACGGCTTAAGGGAACAAAGGGTTTATTTTCTCTTACAATTACTGGTTACAGTTCTTAGTCTAGCTTGACAGGAAAGCACGAATCAACACCAGGACCAAGGAAACTGGCCACACCATCATCACGTAATGGCTGAGAGAGGGATGATCCTTACTTGCCAGACTAGCATGTCTGGTCAAGTGTACACAAGGATGCTAACTTCCTTAACTGGTTCTCGGTACTTTATTCATCTGTTCAGGGCCTAGTCCCACACACCATAGGCTGGAACTTCCCCCTCAGCTAGACAATCTCCTGCAGGTTTGCTTTGGGCTAAAGTCAACCATTATTCTTTACAAATGTGCCCAGAGCTCAAACCCTCAACAGTTGACATTTGTGCCTAACTAAGACAGACACTTTCGATGCTTTCCTTGTTTTTAATAAGGAAGCATAAAACCAAATAGACCCATGTCATATAATAACTGACCTCTAATCTAGAATAAGAATCAACATGTTTCAGGAGAAAATAGAATCTATTCAGGTCATATTTTGTTGACTATTTTACTTTAGAATGTATTGTCCGCAATGTCAGTTCCTTTTCTTTGCTTGTTTTGCATTACAGGTTAAAATTATGCAGCCCAGGCTGGCTTTTACTTTTATCTCCAGACTTCCTTCTTAACCCTCTTGAATGCTGGAATTATAGAAATGCACCATTATGTCTGACTTGTAAATGTCCATTCTTGGAAAACAGTAAACCATGAAGTGTTCAAAGAAATCAATTGGGTGAAGATGGAAAGACAGGGAAAATGAAAGGGGCAAGGAGCCTCTCACCCTAGAATTGGAGGGAGCCTCCATGGTGGAGAATGAAGAATCCAGCACAATTAGAATTTGCTGTGAAAGCTGTGGATGTAGAGACAATGTTTCTTCTATCTGGAGATAATTCAAATAAGAATGTTAAAAATAGAACGAAGCATGCTGAAGGCCTAATCTCTATGGCCTTTCTATGTTCCTAGCTGAAAATTCAGTTTTCTAAGAATCTCACAAGAAACTCCATTCTAGCAACTCTTGTGACCCATGGTTTTATCTTACTAGATTACAGTCTTATCCAGGGCACCTCGAGTGCCACTTTGTATTCTTACCAAAAGAAGAGAAAAAGTGGAAGAAGAAAAAGATGTTTCTTAAAAAAAAAAAAAGAAAAAGAAAAAGATGTTTCTTAACAACCCTTTGAGATATAACTTGAGGGTCACAAGATTTACATATGGCTACTGCTAAGACACTGAAACACAGTTCTGTTTTGAAAAGACACTTTGCATGTGTCTCACTCTTTCCCTGAGCGTCTTTCTCCCTTTCTATAAGCCCCCAGGCCTAAGTCTATGTGAAGCTTTCTTCCTAATGAATCCCAATTCCACTTCATATGGGTGTATCCTGAAATTCTTTTCTGCAGCAAAATCAAGACTCTCATTTTTACCTGAGTAGAAATTTCTGTGAAATCCTGCTCAGGTAGCTACAGCTGGCCTTATGGGGTTGTCTTCAGCCTTGATACAGGTATCAGGAGGAAAAATCATTCATTAGAAATCAAACCTGAGATCCCAAGATGGTCCAGGTATTGGGTTTAGCAGCAACAGACTTCAAATCAGCTTAAATCTGGTTTAAAGAATTAAAGACAAACATTTAAATATTTGAAGAAAATATGAATTAATGAAGAAATGACAATGGAATATCACTAGAGAAATGAAGTCCATTGGAAAAAAAAATCAAAACTCTAAGTCTGACCTATATAATGTATGAAATTTAAAATTCACTCTCACATAAAAACACATTAGGAGAAGTTATATAATCTCATACATAGGAAAATAATTAAAATGATAGCAGTCTGAGAGACCAACAGGACAAGATCAAATAGTGTACATGCAAAAGGGTTCTTGGAAGAAGAAAGAGAATGTGAGTGGGGAAAAAGATATTTGAAAAGAACAATGGTCTCAAATCCCAGTTTAAAAAAAAAAGTTCTAACTTTAAACAGGCCTGATGACCCAGGTCTGTAATCCCAGCTGCTTGGGAGACCGAGTCTGAAAGGCTCAAGGTGACTTGGGCTGCAGGTGAATGCATTCAAGTAAGTAATGAGACACTTGGTTAAGTTCACAGACTTTTGTTCCTGATCATTTACAACTGAGAGGGTATGATCTCACCAGAAGGGGAGGGCATATAGTCTGGCAGATAATAAGTAACCATTTTGCAAATGGGTGATTGACCCCTCCCTCACTGTGGTTTCCTACTTTCATTGCATCTACCTTTAAATGTGCTCTTATAACAAGACTCCAATTTAACAACTTTTTGTCTCTGGCCAGGGGGTGACATACAATGCCCATCAGGATGGAGTGAAGGGCATTGCAGGAGCAGCAAAACTGCAAAAGAAAATCAACAAACGACAATCCAGAACTTCAGAGACTCTATATCAACCACCTAGAACTGGGCCAGACTAATCTCTCCCCATCCTGAAGCTCAGGGACATTTGCAGAAGAGGGGGCGGTAAGATTGTAAGAGCACAAGGATGGGAGGAGCAATGATATGCAAGATACTCCACACAAGTTAGGGCCGAAGCAATCATAATTGGACTTTACATGCTGTAACGGTTACTCTTAACGAATTGCTGTGAGAGAGCACCCAAAGTCAAGCAACTTAAGGGAGAAAGGGAGGTTTATTCAGCTTACAGTTCCAGAGGGAAGTTACAGTCTCTTGAAGCAGAGGTAGCATGGCTGGTTGGCCAAAGCTGGAGGAGGCTAAGTCACCGCAGACATCTTGGAAACTGAGAGCTGCAGACTGCTTGCAGCAAAGGCAGACTTCTCTTGAAGGTAGGGTGGGACTAATCCACCTCAAGGCCTACCCCTTGTGACTGCCTTCCTCCAGCAAGGCTCCACGTCTCAAGGTGCCATGACCTTCCTAAACACATGAGACTGTGGGGGACACATTTCAAACCATGACACATGCCCTACGCATTGTCCAACACACTGTTGACCTCACAAAGTCTAGCATTTGCTAAAAGCACTAGGATCCTTGGAGGCAAGGGATTGAAAGCCACAGTAGTGTTCCTATGCTTAAGGGGAACACAAGAAAGGGTTCTGGGAAATGCCACTGGGTCCTTGTATGTCATCGGAGAGGAGGGCCCAGAGGAAAGCCTGGCATGCACATTAAAGGATTCTCCGGGGATGGGGGGGAGGCACTGGGGGATGGGGAGGGAGGGGTGAGGGGAGGGGGAGCAGGAGGTCAGGGGGAGGAGGAGGGAGGGAAGGAACCGGTGTACCTACCAAGTTTGTATGAGCGGAAATAATAATAAAAAATGTAAAAAAAAAATTCTAACTTTAAACAGGCCTGATGACCCAGGTCTGTAATCCCAGCTGCTTGGGAGACCGAGTCTGGAAGGCTCAAGGTGACTTGGGCTGCGGTGAATGCAAAGTTGGCTTGGATAACTTAGTAAGACCAGTGTTTCAAAAACTGTAGACTGAGCTTCAGCTCAGTGGAATAGTGCTTACTTCATGCACTAGATTCTATCAACACTGGTTAACAAAAAAAAAAAAAAAAGAAAGAAAAAAGAAAGAAAGGAAGGGGGGACAGAGGGAGGAAGGGAGGAAGAAAGGTCTCAATTTTTAGATTTAAGAAATTCCAAGTAAGAGGAGTGTAAAGAAAACCATGTCTATACAGATAGAAAATGCTAAAATCAGCTAGAGGAAAAAAGTATATTCTATACAGGGAAATGAAGATTAAAAAATAACTTTGACTTATTAGAATCAGTGGCAGTCAGAAACAAGGGACCATCCCCTAAAATTGCTGAAAGAAAAAGAAATACATCAAGGGAGAATTCCACACCCAGTGAAAATAGACTTTAAAATCATGGGCAAATAAAGATGTCGAGATACACGAAAGCTCAGAGAATTTATTGCAGGCAGATCTGCACTCCATACAGAAAGAGCTCAAGGGTGTCCTTCTAAAGGCAAATGGCAGTAGACGAAAATCAGAATCCACAGCGAGAGAGTTCCATGCACATAGTATTCTGAAGCAGAGTGAGAGAAAACATGTTCATATTGCTGACTTTAGTTTCCCGTGTGTGGTTTAAATTCTTTGGTTATATTCTCTTTTGTACAATTATTTTCTGCTTTAACTGTTAGATGTTTAATTCATTCATATTTAGTCTAGCTTATCTCTTAATATAAGCACCTGCAATTATAAATTTTCCTCAAATACTGCAGTTATAGCTTACATATTTGGAGGACTATCATTTAATTTATACTGGTTTGTTTTGAAAAAATTAATGTGCGGGGATGTACTCATAATAATACATCATTAATTATGAAAAGCAACTAATGAATTAAGAAGAACACGATGCTGATTAGTCCAAAAAAGATTTAGTATATACATATTTGTATCATGCATGCATAGAGAAAAATAATAAGATACAGTGAAATATAGTTTAGCAATTAAATGAAGGTAGTTGGATCATATATATACATTTTAGTTTTATTTCGATTTGTTTGTATTTCTACGCTATTCATGGATTATTTTTGTAATCAGAAAATAATTACAAGAAAGAAGAACCAATGCTTACATAATTGATGGTTAACATGAGAAAGTACGGAAAGTATGGTAGTTGTGGTTGAGAGAAGTCACGTTCTTGTTCTCCTGAATAAAGCTTAGTAGATTTCTCCCTTTGCAACGGAGCCTCATGGAAACGAAAACCAGATAATGCATATCCCCTGACAAACTGGTATCCTTTGCCACGCAGCTAAGAACTAGATTGTGCCTAGTTTTGTGGTCTAACTTGCCTCCCTGCAGGGTAGTCCAACCTCATTCTTCCTTCACACAGAGGCAAGATATGACTGCTGAAGATTCAATAGTCTGTGACTCACATTTGAGATTGGATAGCTGGAAGAGTAACCGAGTGTGCTTCAGAATCTCAAATATTTAGCAGAGTGCATGCATAACATCTTGTGAAATTTGTCCTTTGCTGTATGTTCCTTTCAAGAGAGATTTGTTCTTTTCTCAGTTGAGTTTTTTACCAGAAACAAGGAAGAGGAAATGACTTTTCTGGCTAAGCCCTCTGAGAATGCTCTGATGGCATTGGAAAAACTTTCACCCATCCATCTGCTTGCTATTGACTGGAAGAGCTGCCCTCTTGTCTCTGAGGGAAGAACACTGAATTGCTATGATGTTCTCTGGTGTGGGTGGTATATCGTTAGAAATGATGAAGTCACTGAAACATGTGATCCACCACTAGTGTGGCTCTGAGGCCACTCCTCTGACCTCCTTCTATTAGCCATCCAAACAAATATTTTTATAGAAACAATTATGTCCCCTTATGCAGTGCTGAATTCTTCAGGGAAGGAATCAACCCACAGTTCTTGCCCTGGGGAATCTCAGGAACAAAGAGGACACATACAAGGCTAATGACAATACAAGCTAGTCTGAGAGCTAGTATTTATTTACCATCTGTGAACGAAACTCTAAGGAGGAAATAAAATAAGAGCATAAGTCATTTCCCCTTACTTATAATGACTAATACTCTCACTGGAGGTATAGAACACAAAGCTCATAAAGCAGTAACCTATCCCAGCAAGATTCCCGTATGTTCCCTGGATTCAGAGTTCAAGGAGAACAAACGGAGGGAAGGGTCTCCAAGGGCCACAGGTGCACTTTTCCCTAGTCCTCTGAGGCAAGCCCAGTCTGTCTCTGAAGATGCTCATCTCCTCTGTGTGTGGGCAAGGTTGCTGGCAAGTGCTTTTGCAAGCTGCTCTCAACAGCTCTGAGTATGCTCAGCTGAAATTCCCAGGCCCGAGAGACCCATTGCCTAATCAGGCCAGAGCTATATTTCCATGTACAACTGACAGGACTGACATTTAAAGAAATGCCAACAGTGGGATGGATGCCCTTGCCAGCCCAGGAGCCCACCTCCTAGACTCGATCTGCGCTACAGAACTTTTGCAGTGATGGAAAGGGTCTCTGATACAGCAGAGGCTCGGCAGTCAGTGAGCGCTTCAGATGTGCCTGGCTAGATTGGAGAATGGGGTTATTAATTTTACATAATTGCATTTAATTTCAATAAATGCAACTCATATTCAAATGCTTCCATTTTAATTAATTTGAATTGAAACTGTGATGACTATCTCAGACAGCCGAGTCTGATCTTGACAGAGTGAGGTATAGCTTTTCTTGAGTGAATTGACGACCTTGCCTTCCAGCATCAATGAAAACACACCTTGGACTGCGTGCCCTCCAATCCCATGTGTGGCATGTTCATACATGTGTGTGCGGATGCATGCACATGAGGATTTCAGAGGACAACATGGGCAGTGCTTCTCAGGCACTATCCATATCTATCTATCTACCTATCTACCTATCTATCTATCTATCTATCTATCTATCTATCTATCTATTATCTATCTATCTCTTTCTCTATCTATCTGTCGATTTCAGCTAGCCTGCATGTTTGCTGATAAATCATCATCAAACAGCTTAAGAGAGCAAGGGGTTTATTTTCTCTTATGATCACTGGTTATAGTTATTTGTCCATCTTAGCAGAAGAGTTCACACCAGCACCAGGGCTGAGGGAACTAGCCATACCATTTCTACATAATGGCTGAGAGACGGATGATCCTTACTTGCCAGACCAGCATGTCTGGCCAAGTGTACACGAGGATGCCAACTTTCTCAATCAGCTCTCTGTATTTTAGTCCAGGACCTAGTCCCACCCATCATGGGCTGGGCCTTCCCCATCGGCTAGACAATCTGTCAAGTTGACACCTGTGTCCAACCATGACACATCTATCAATCTATTTATTTATAGGCAGAGACTCAATTCACTCAGTTGGCTGGTTGACCAGTGAGTCACAGGAATCCCGTCTCTTTGGATGAGATTATAAGCATATGCTACCATGCATGGTTCTGTGTGTGTGTGTGTGTGTGTGTGTGTGTGTGTGTGTGTGTGTGCACGTGCACACACCTAGGGATCAAACCCAAGTTTCATGGTTATAAGGCAAGTATTTTACTGACTTTCAGCAGCCAAATGAGCCTAGTCCATCTTCTCATCTCCTCTCCTTGAAACTTCTTGCTGGTGGTTTCCAAAATTGTTTATTCAGCTAGTACAAAGGACTTATAAGACCACTTAATCCAACTGTGATCAACCTGAATACTAAACCTCCTCTTTCCTTTATCTACTTCACACTCTCCATCCCAGTTTCTGTCCCCTTCCCTTCGTCATTTCAAAGCTTTTCATTAGAATGAATAGAGATATATTATTAGCACACAATCAGTGAAATACCAATAAAATCTGGGATGAGACCCAAGAATCTGAATTATTAAAGTTGTGTCAAGGTAATTCTGAGTTGTTATATCTCAGTTCATGCCATAAAGAATATATAGCAAAGAACTTGGGAACATACACATATACAAGAAATACACATTAGCCACGAATATAAACGAGGCATTAACTTAGCAGACAGCAAGACAAGAATGCTGTCTTAGATCTAGTTTGGGGAGACAAAAAGTAAAACAGAAATTAGGGAAAAGATCATTTCAGGGAGGAGCAGGGTTTAACATGGGGGAAAATGAACTTGTGATGTTATAGAGAATGACGAGGCTTCAGGGTCTCTGTCAACTGCCACAGGGAGGGAAGACTCTTTGTAAGAGGTGACAGTGAAGCTACCCTGGCATGGCACAGAGGAAAGGATGCTGAGAACTAGGGAAAAATCATTCTAGGCAGCGACAGAAAGATCTAGAAACAGGAACAAACAGGGCCTCCGAAGAACTAGAGATGATATTGGAGACAGTCATGACATGCACGCATCAGGAGAACCTTAGAGACAGGGCAATAAATTTTATTCTGTATTCCATTGATTGACAATACTTTAGCAGGCAATGGAGCAAAATGGCAGATAACACGTTTAGATTTTTTTTCTGCTGAATAGGGTGAGAATGAATAGGGAATCCAGAGTAAGAGCCATGGTCTGTGCTGGAGGCTGAGGTGGACTGAGGTGGGGGGAGAAGGGTGGGCACTGGATGTGGTGAGATGCAGTTGTAATGCATTCCAGATCCATTCCGAGCCACAGTCTGTAGGGGCTGGATGATTGAAGGAGCGTGTGATGGAAGCAGCGTCACAGACAGATGATTCTTAGTTTTGAACTTGAACAGCTCTGTAGTTGATGAGGCCGTTTGGCTCACAAAGGAAGGCTGGAGGAAAATGGGTTTTGGAAGAACATCAAGAGCTTCGCTTTGAGCATTTAAGGTTGAGATGTTTAATTGATATTCAGGCTAGAAAAATGAGTCTGGGCCTTAGGGGAGGGATAAAGGCTAGAGTTATGAATACATAGATGATATGAGAAAGAGATTACAAAAGGGAGAGGGGGAGGGAGAGAGGGAGAGAGAGAGAGAGAAAGAGAGAAATGAAGAAAGGGGGAATGAAAGATAGAGAAAAGAAGACAGAAGAGGTCTTTAGGCTCACTCCTGAGCTAAAGAGGATAAGAAATAAAAAAAAAAGTGAATGACGTAGAAGGAGAGACACTAAGAAAACACAGCATCAGGAACCCTTGGGAAGAAAAAATTTCAGGGAGGGAGGAAGTGTTCATGGTGGGAGCTATTGGGACGTTTTGTAAGATGGAGAAGGATCCATGCAGACTTGGCTTCTGACGAGGCATGTGGAGACCCTGGAGCCCGCGCAATAGAATCGAGACAGGGAAGCTGTTCGATAGGTCGGCAAACAAGAAAACAGAGACCTTGTGGATCCGTGGTTGGATGGGAATCTAAGGTCAGGGGAGTGGTTTTTGATTCACTTTTGTTTTAAAGATGAGCTATCTCAAGTTAGAGGTACCTGTCCATCTGAGGGGATGTGGAGGTAAGAAAGTCTGCTTACATAGAAGGTGGAGCACTTCCCTCCCACCTTGCTGCGAGAAATGGGCGCATGGCCACCTGCGGTATCCTAGCAGACCCATGCTTGTCTCTCAGTCATCCTGTGTGACCGCACCTTGGGCAGTCCTGAGCATCCACAGATGAGAACCTGGGATGCAGAATAGACTGCGAAGGCTCACAGTTCGAAATCTTGGTCTTTTCACAACTCGTGGATAATGATCGCCCTCCGCTGATATCCGTCTTCCTGCCCAGGGAGCCACATTCAACCTGATGTGGTCCCAGGAGCTGTGGGAGGCACCAGGTTACTCACCAAGCCCAGTGCTTTGCTGGAGAGAGCCAGACAGTCCAACAGACTTCTGCCCCTGCAGCCTCACGCAGTCTCCTCCACCCCAGGGGAACAGCGGCAGGGCTGGGCTTCCCAAGCAGGAGTCGCCTTCCTGAGCTGGAACCGGCTTCCACTTTGAAACTTCATCCCGGACTTTTGTTTTGCTTTGTCCTTTTATGTAGGAAAGATCAGGGATTTGGTGTGAGCCACGATTCCTTCCTGTTTCTTCTTTTGCTCTAAATTCCTCTGCTATAAGAAGGGAGGAGATGGAGCCTGGCACAATTTCCACCTCCGTATGGATGTGTAGCTGCAGAGCCAGGCCTCTGAGACACATAGTTCTATGGGGTCGTCTATTTTTGTTCTCCCTTCAATTTCAAAGGTATAGAACTTAAAAAACTTTAAAAGAATTTTTGTCAGTTATATGTACATATATATCATGATTTTTCCTTCATACTATCTATCTCATTCTCCCACTTCTCTCCCTGCCCACTGATGTCTCTTCTTTCCAACAAGTTTCCATTTTACTTTTATGTGTTGCGTTTGTGTGTGTGTGTGTGTGTGTGTGTGTGTGTGTCCCACTGAGTTCAGTAAAGATTGTCTGCATTGACATTTGCCTGGACATTTGCTGGAGCAGGACTGATTTAACTGCTGAAGCAAATAGACCCCCTTCTCCCAGTCAGCATTAATTAAGCATCAATACTTAATAATGGAGCTCTTCCCCATGGAGCCAATGTTGTCTAGGTCTTGAAGAGGTAAATACAATTGCAGCAAGTTCACGGATGTCCAGCAGGCATAGTTTGGTGGCACTTCTCCCCACCCTCTACCTCTTATATTCTTTGTTTCCTATTCTGCCGTGTTTCCTGAACCTTGTTGGGGAGGTGGGGGAATCAAGTATTCCAGAGTGTCACTTATTCTCTACAGTTTGGACAGGTGTGATTTTCTGTGTGTGTGTGTGTGTGTGTGTGTGTGTGTGTGTGTGTGTATGAGAGAGAGAGAGAGAGTCTATGGAGATGGTTCAGGGTCTAAAGCCTTGCCTTGAAAGCAAAAGGACCTGAGTCCGTATCCCTAGATCCCACATAAATATATATGTCAGGTGGGGACTGGAGAAATGCCTTAGGGGTTAAAACTCTGGCTCAAAAGCAGAAGGACCTGAGTTCAGATCCCAGGTACCACATAAAAACACCAGGCAGAAACAACTGCAGCCTGCACTTCCGGACCTGATGGGCATAGACTGAGAAATCACAGAACAAAGTAAAAAGGGGGTAGACGCAACCCAGAATGATCCCCAAAGTCACCTTTGATCTTGTGCCCTCTGTTTTGCACACACTCTCACACACACACGAATGAATGAATGAATGAATGAATGAATGAATGAATGAATGAATGTCAGATGGAAATGGCATTGGCTTGTACTTTTGGCCCTGGAAGACAGAATCTGTGAAACCCCAGAGCAAAGCAATTAGGAAGCAGAGCAATCCAAAATGGTTCCTATGTCACTCTTGGGCCTCACTCAGTGCCCTCTTGTACACTCCCCCACCTCCCCAAAAAGGTTCAGGAAACACGGCAGAATAGGAAACAGAATATAAAACACACATACACACACACACACACACACACACACACACACACAAAAGAGAGAGAAAAAAAAATTTTACTTCCTTTGCCATCTCTGGGAATTTAGCTGGTAACCCCTGCCACTGAGTTACCTCCCTAAGCATAAAGCACAGAGCTTTTTAAACAGCATCACCAGAGACACTATAATGCTGCTGACAGAGCAAATCACTTCTTTGCAAACCAAGAAAGGTGCAGACAAGAAGCCAGTGCTATGTGCAGGTGCGGGACTTATTCACAAGACAGCAGCGTGTGGTCTTATGTGCTGGAGAAGCCGCCAGCTAGCTGCTTTTTCCTAGGAGAAAACCCTGTTTTGGAGCTAACTGTCTCAGCCTCATCAGTGAGACCTCCAGATGTCCCGGCTGAGAACGGAGCACCTTGATAGTATTCTAGAACAGTGTATAGAGCCACCATGCTCAACATCACATGCAGTTGAAAAGTGTCAACGGCCTCCAATAGGGCCACCACCCTGGGAAACTGGGCAAATGCTAAAATGAACAGTTGTGTAGCACCCCGTAGGATAGCTAAACCCACTCCCACTTTTTTTTTTCCCCAACACAAGCCTGAGCTTGAATGAGAGAGGTCTGGTAGCCTGTGAGAGATAATAGAAATGCAGATCTGATGTAACTATGTAAACATTAACTTGTGACTCCAGGCAATGCTATGAAAGCAAGATGTCAAGACACAGCCCTGGGCTGCTGGGTTCTGTTTGGGGATCTTGCTGGACTCCTTTGTTCTTGGGTTATTTTTTTTAAAGGATCTGGGTAAAACATCGTTCCGGAATTGTATAGCAGTTGTGCGATAGTACCCCTGTGTGAGCGATAGCTGTAGAAAGTGTGAGCTGCCTGTGATCTGTGAGTAATGGCGCATGACACTCATCTCCTCGATGTGTGTGAGAGGGGAGGAGCCTAGATTTAGATGGGCATCTAAATCTGAACGAGTCAAATGACTCAGGCTGGCAGCTCTGGAAGCCGCACCTGGCCTCCCTGTGCTCTCTCCAAATGCGCAGCCTGCTCTAACCTCTAGTGAGACTGAGCTCCTGAATGGAAAAACCTCACAGCCCTGGTTACCCAGGACACTGGGGGAAGACTCGGCAAAGGGAAACAACGATGTGTTGCTATGAAGAAAAAAAGGAAGGAAAGAAAAAGGAAGGAAAGGAAGGAGGGAGGGAGGGAAGGAGGGAGGGAGGGAGGGAGGAGGAAGGAAGGGAGAAAGGTAAGCCTGAGTTATAGTGAGAGACCCTGTGTCAAAAAAATTAATAGAAAGAAAGAAAGAAGGAAGGAAAGAAGGAAAGAAAATCCAAGAGGATATGTGCAGTGTCCAAAGGGCAGGAAATAGGACTGACCTTAACAGAGCCTGGGGAACAGCTGAGACAATGCAGTCAGCTGCCATAAAATCTCTCAAAGGACACTGTTTTGACAGACCTCGCACATCTCAGGGAGGGTGTATGGGAGGGGAGAGTAGTTGTGGAAGGATCATGAAGCCAGTCTTGAGCATCAGTTCTTCCTTACCACCTTCTTTCCCTTCCTGTGACGAAGGCCCATGATCGCTCATGAACTCAGGGAATCAGGGAAAGAGAGAGAGAGAGAGAGAGAGAGAGAGAGAGAGAGAGAGAGAGAGGGTATTACCTTGACTATCAGCCTGGGATGTGGAGGCCAAATGGCCAGGCTTATGTCCCGAATAACCTGACTCCTTGCAAGATCTTGAACAAGTCATCTCAGCGCTCTAGGCTGAAGCTTTCTCAAGCAGGGATTTAAATACCTACTCTGTAGGGTTGCTGAGATCATGTAATGATCTTTTTGCATGTAAAGTACTTAGTATTTATAGTTCCTGGCAGGGTGTAGGCACTTAATGTATTTTAGATATTGCAAATATTTGACAAATCAAGAAGCACTGGAAGATTAGTGAGTTTCTGAGCAGAGCTGCTGAGATGCACACTGATGCAAGACAAGAACAACGCTTAGCCAAAGGCCATGACCAGCCAACCCCAGGCCCGCTCAGAAATATCTCAGGCAAAAGCCTTGAATGTAAATAAAATTGATCCTGTCTGGACATAAAGCCATCTTTGGCTGAGTTCCTGAATGTGTCTTCTATGGCTTTTGATGACATCCCGTCTTTTGGCACACCCTAAAGGCCAACAACGGTCAGCTTCTTTGCACCACTCAAGGACACAGGGAAAGGTCTAGATTTCTCTGGAGGCTACCCTCCCAGAAGTCAGGTGCCCTGTTCAGGTCAGTGGGTCCATCCAGCACTGCTCATACCCAGATCCAGGCGGTCACTCCTTCTCCCTCCTTTTCATCCTCTTCCCGCCCCTTCAATTGTTTGATTTTCAAGGTCAGGCTCTCACTATACTGCCCAGGTTGCCTTGAACCTTGCAACACTTCTGCCTCAGCCTCCGAGTGATGGGATTATAGACATAGTGCTAACACCACACTGCAAAGACCTGGCATACACCTTCCTTCATCCTTTTGCCTTTCCTGTTCTTCCCTCTGCTCCTTCTTTTCTTCCTTCCTCCCTCCCTCCTTTTTTTCTTTCCTCTCTCTCTATTTCTTTCCTTGCTTCTTTGGTCAAATGGCTAAAAAACAGCTGAGATCAAGAGATTTCAATGCCGTGTCTACACACACACACACACACACACACACACACACACACACACACACACACACGGTATGACATGGCTGTTACTACATTCATCGATAGGAAGCAGCGAGAGATGAATGCTGTTGCTCATGCTTTCTAGGCAATTCTCAATCCAGTTGAGTTGAAAATGAATATTAACTACCATGATCTCCTCTCCTTCATGAAGACTGCAGTAGAGCACACACTACATCCACGATGGGGAATCCTGAGATCCCGAACTAAAAGTCTCATTTGCAAAGAAGGCTAACTTTGGAGGTTCTAAATTGTTGCTAATTTGGGGGGGACACTCTTCAATGTACCACATCAAGGAACAGGAAATTAGTGGTCAAAGACCATGCAGTTCAGTGACTAGGATAAGCGAGTTGCTGTTCCCCAGAACACTGAGTAGAAGGCAGGGTCCACAAAGGGATTGATGCTGTCTTTATCTGGTCTCAGGGAACTGGATAAATAAGGTAATTTGAGAATCAGGTCTTGGGATGAAGAGACACTACAAGGCAGGATCTTTCTGGAAGAAGAAAAAGCCAGAGTAGGACAATGGATCATTCCATTGTCTTGGACCCCAACTCTCTATTTGGGAGCATAATTGCTGACCACTTTGTCTGCGGGTAGGTCTCTCTTTGGTTTCCCCTTGCACATAAGAGGAAGTCAGTTAACATTTGTTGACTGATACGCACAGTAACTCCACTCTGCCACTCCCGTTTGGATTCTTGAATTTCTAAGTTTACCTGAGTGTGCATAATGTGATCAATACCATGATGAAAATAGTTCAAATAAGCAGCTAATTAAAGTTGACCCTAGAATAGCAATACGATCTGAGTTACTAAACTGGGTAATTATTTTCTCCATGCCTGGAACTAATTCCCCCTTCATTGTTTTGCTTCCATGCAAAACATGTGACTCAGTAAAGCAGAAAGAGATGGCACCCCAGAGCCTCCAGTTTGTCCTGGTCAGATGTGAGCATGCAATCCAGTGTCACCCTGGCACCTGCTCCTGACTACAACATGAGTTCTCGTTTCCTTCCTTACCAGACTACAGTGACCCTGGCTCCACCTGTCATCTCACTATTGCAGTAGTTAAGTTAGAGTTAAAAAACTGGCCACCCGCTAGTTAACAGGATGTCGGCAATACGCTTGCAAAATAACTGCTAATCTTAGCTTCTGTACTAACTGCTTGCTCACACTCGAGGTCTCAGTAGCACTGTACATGCCAGAATTGCTGTTACCAGGTGGCAGCCAGATACAGATGTAGTGTGATTCAGTTTCTGTATCTAATGGGGCTCAGTTTCTATATCTTTAGTACAAGGATGTAGCGCGGTGTCAGACTTTCACTACTCGCAATGTTTATGTCAGAATATTTTTTGTTTAAGGTTACAGAGTATGTGACAGAATTGTTGTTATTGACTCAGTGGCCAGATGAGATGTCCACAAATGTTCATTTTTTGCCTTTACAATGCTGTACCTCTGCCCCTCAAGGCTGCCACCTCTGACTGGGCTCTTGACTCCCTGACATGCAGATCAGTTTAATCATAGCCTCAGTTTGATAAAGTTTCTGATGTCAGTGGGGTGAAATCCCTGGCCCATAACAGCATCAATAAGGGTCCTGCATGGCCCAGCGCCGCCTGCCCTGCCTGTAACTACCCTTCCCTTACTGCCGACCCTGGAAGACAGAGCCAACTCCAACTCTCTTAGCCTGACACTCAAGCTTCATGCCTACCCACACACAGTCATGCATCCCTTCCATGCAAACACACATACACCACGCATGGTCCTTGTACCCATGAACACATGAAAAAAAAGACTGGCCAAACCATCACAGTTAAATTTTATCGATCTCTAATTTTACTATCGGTCTGTTGCCTTTGTTTGTCGAGGCTGTCACAAGGAAATATCCCTTATACAACAGAAATTTATTCTTCCACAGTTTGGAGGCTAGAAGTCTGAGGTCGAGGTGCAGGCAGGATTCATTTCTTCTCAGGTCTGTAAGGGACATCTGTTTCTCGTCTATCCCTAGCTTCTGATGCTTAGCTGGCCATCTTTGGCATTGCTTGGCTTATTGTGGTATCACTCCAACGTCTGTTTTCCTCTTTTGGGACATGTTCCTTATACATGCATGCCAGTGTCCAAATTTACCCTTTTGACAAAGGTGCCAGTTGTATCAGATTAAGGGTTCACCCTACACAGCATCTGTTTAAACTAAGACTTCATCTTAACCAGTTACCTCTGGATGATCTATTTCCAAACAGAGCCATGACCTCCATTCTGAGGTTAGGACTTTTACATATGAATTTGGGAGGAAATCAATTCATCTCATAGCATCTTTCCTTATTCAGATTAGAAGTATATTCATCTCCACAAGCAACTAGATTTCTATATGTTTTATAAGGACAGAAATATCAAGAGTTGGGGGAACTATGCCTGATTAATCTTGAATAGAGGTGATATGTGTTTACCTTAAGACATATGGGGAATCTTTAAATTAAATTCCATCTTCTTGCTGTCTTTTAGACCAGTTTGCATAAAATAATGCTCAATGCATGTTCATGGGCATGGAAGGCTTTCAGGAAGCACAGGGTGTGTAGGCAGGAAGGCTGAGTCCTTGTAGAAGAACAGCCAGCATAGCTTTCTCTGTGGCTAGCCACCGATATTCCAGCCTCACATTCAGAGCTTCCCACAGAAGCCATTGACATTTATTTAGAAACTAATTGTGCTGCGGTTTGGGACATGAAATGGAAAAAGATCAGCTCACGCTGCAATCCATCTTGCAGTGAAATGACTGCTGCGGCATTGCAAGAAAATTGTTCCATTAAGTCAAAGGCAAACCCCAGTTTGGAGGCCAGAAAGGCCAGAGCTATGTGCAACTCTGTGATACAGAGAACCATACTACATAAATATAGTATTGCAGGCATCAAAGCACTCACTTCCCGCTACTTGCAAAACTCCTTCCTTCTTGTCTTCTCCCCTTTCCAGTAAGAACCAATTCTTAATTTATCTCTCGTCATTTATTTCACATTGTAAAAGAAAAATTGCGTTTATGGCACAATGGAATAATAGGGTTACCTGTTAATATAGCATTAATTACAAAGCTTTGCACGCTGGTTATTACCAGTAGGATTTTAAATTTTTTCTTTATTTAAAATTTCATATATTTATATAATGCACTTTTATATTCTCGACCCACTTCCCCCTCCCCCTCTGGCTATCCCACCAACACATCCCCTTCCCTCTTTTTTTTTTTAAAAAAAAAAGTAAATAAACAGGACTATAGCATAAAATAATATGGGGACAATAAGAGAAACTACACTTAGAATGTAGATAGTAGTTAAGACTGAACTTTTAGCTCTACATGGGTAAGAAGTAAAGCTAAAGAACAGCAGTTTCGTCGGTTCTTGTGGGGCTCATGGTGAGTTCATGGAGCCTGCACAGGAAGCCATCTATGGCAGGGCTTCTGGAGCCCAGTCCACAGGAGACCATCCAGGATTGAAGCAAATGAAGCCGTCTACGGGAGGTTTCATATCCATGGCTGAGCTCACAAGCCCAGCCCAGGGAAGGCCGTCACAGTATGCACGCATGGCCCAAGGGAGGCATTCACGGTGTAAGCTATAGACCCTGGCCCAGGGGAGGCCATCCTCCCTTCTCCCAGGGGAGGAAGAGATCAACCTCCTCAAGCGACAGAACTGGAAACTGCTCATGGCCAAGTCTCAGCTGTAGGCAATTTCATGAGTCTTGGTTGCACCCAGTGAGCACTAGAAGCTGCACAATCGGTCTCTGGGGCTATTTTCCATGTTCTGTTGTAGTGATCTGAGTAATGTTCATCTGGTTAGTGAAGGAAGCAAATTCTATTTAAGATACCCAGACATACTGAGAGTCCACTACCACCACTCTCCTTTCTTTGCAAAATAACCAATGTGTCTCCATCTTGTCTGTGCTTTTGCAATGTCAAAAAACAAAAGAGCCAAGTTAATGTCAGAAGTTGAGTAAGGTTCCCAAACTCGAATTATTGACTCAACTGGTTGAGGTCAAGGATGTAAACCAGATGACTCCCAGACAGCAAGGGCCTTAGGGTTGTTGTGATTTGAATGTGAAATGTCCCTCATGAGCTGTGTGTTTGAACTGCTTGTCCTCAAATTGGCAGTGCTGTTTTGGGAGGCTTTAGAGCCATAAGACATACAGCTTAGTCTGTAGGAATAGATCATTGGAAACACAGTCATAGACAGTGGCACCCTGCTTCCAATTCCAGGGTGAAGTCTCTCTTTTTGGATCTTTCAAGATGCAGTATTCTATCACGGAATGAGAAAAGTAAGTAGCACAGGGCTGTTCCTCAGGTTGATTGACATTGGGCATGTTGCACTCTGCCAGGCCGCAGCTCCACAAGGTATTTGCAGCCTCATTACCCACCAGCTCCACCACTTCTTCCCCACCATGAATTAAATCCCCACAGGTACTAAGCCTGAGCTAAGTGTCACACATCTATTATTAGTTAGCCACACCCTGTAGCCAAGGAGCTGAATTGATTTTGTCTCAGCAGCTTCAAGGTAAAATATACATCAAAGCAGGAAGAGCAATTATGATGTCTAGAGCCTGAGAAGTCTGTAAAAGTAAGAAAGGAACGTTTTAGGGTTGCTCTATGACTCGCCCAGGAAAATTATACAATATTGGATAATATATTAAATGAATATAGTTAGCTTTTAATGTATGATGCATTTACATATTTAAATAAAATATATTTTAAATGCTTATATTAAACTACATATTTATATATATATAAATAAAGAAAAGTAAGCATGTTACACGTAGGTTAGCTGAAGCGCTTACACACAACCACACATATCTCCCATACATGTCTATATAACATGCCTATTTCATAAAGAAGTAACCACACCCACACACACACAGAATATAAATAACCGGTGTACATACGTGTATATACATGGAGTGTGGGATTAGGAGTCGAACTGACTCATATTCTCATGGACATTGTTCTAGAAGTGGACTTGACTTTGATTTCCCTACATGCCTACAAGATTGAAGTGGATGTTGGGAGCCCAATTCAGTTTCCCAAAGGAAAATGACCTGTGCAGGGGTGAAAATCAGGCCTGTCTGTAGTGCTGAGGTCTGTCCATGAGGTGGTAGTGTTAGTACAACGGAAGCAGAGGGGAGTAGACAGAGGGCACAGGCAGTAGGAGGGAACTGAATGTGGAATGAGGACTCCATGCCCCCCTCCCACTCCACTCCCATGTCTGACAAGTACCTGGCGATTGGACCAGTGCGTGGGGCAACTCACAATGGGCAGCATCGCACAGCCTGACCGCAGGCTTAGGGACAGCTCCGCAAGGAGACAGACATAGACAAACCATTAGGAGTGTTGATTGCATCTGGTGGAGTTGAATTAATGCTCCCTGGGATCTGGAGCCCCTCCACATTCTCTGGCCCGTGGGTGGCTTCCTTTGTGTTCATGATCTCTGTGGAAGTGCTCCAGCAGACACACGAAACCTGGCACCGAGTCTACAGGAGTCCCTGGCTTCTTTGGCAAGGTTCTTTGGCCCTTTCGGCACACCTGGAACTTCCTGCTGCGTGGAGCCCAGAGAGATTGGATCCATGTCAGCAAAGCAGCTCTGACAGGCCAGCATTTCCGGCACCGGGCTTTGCACAGTGACTGCCTCTCAAAGCAGAAACACGTGAAAAGAGATGTTGCTTCCGGTGCAGGTTTTGATGAAAAGAAGGTTGTCAGGAAATAACTCAGGACCAAGGCCTTCCTGGTACTGCAGTCCCATCTCTAGCTGTCCTTAGTTAAAGTTCCAAAGAAATGTGTCTTGGTGAGCTAGTTCCTTTTCTCATCTCTGAGAAGAAATACCTGACAGAAGCAAATTAGGGGACGAAGGATTCGTTTTAGCTGACAGTTTCACGGTGGCAGGGATACCGGTTGGCTTGCTCACATCTTGGTAGATCAGGAAAAATAATCTGGAAGCAGAACCAGCTCCTACATCTGCCATCTAGGTAGGCCCCATATTCCATGAACGCCCCCAAACAATGTCACCAGCTGATTTAAACACCAAAGTCTGTGGGGGTCATTTTATATCCAAACCATAACGTGGTACTTTCAGCAACAGGAATAGGGATACTTGATTGTTCGCTGTGCCTTATCGTCCACTTCTAGATATTTAGAGACCAGGCTTTTTGGGGTCTTCAAGGAGAAGAAAGCCCATACCTACACTGGAAGGCATTGAACCTGACTGGGTCATGCATGCATCCCCCCCAGGAATGGCTACGAACCTAGGTCTCTTCTCCTTTCTTTGTCCTGCCGATTGCTACGGTTTTAAACAAATTGACTTTCAAATGAAAAGCAGTGGCAATCATATAATAGCACTTTTTAACTTCTGGGTGGCCCTTCCCAGACCAGCCTGGATAAAACCCTAGCAGTGAGGTCTGCCCCTCTCTTCAGTTTCTGGGCTGGCTCCTCCTTGCTGCGGGGGAGCACGCACTCATGCACCCTTAGAGTGAGCTCACTGTGAGACTGATGACTGATTGGGGGCAGAAGCAAGCGCTGATGTCCCTGCCCTGAGGGTTTCGAGGGCTGTAGACCCTACATGGACCTGAGATGGTGAGTGCTGCGGAAGAGTGGATTGACAGAAGCCAATTCTGCCTGCCTTTCAGTCTTAATCATGTAGAATTGAAGAGGCTGAACCAAATGTCAGTAATGTGGGGCCTGCTCAGCGAAGTCTGGCTTTCTTCCCTACCTGTCAGCAAAGGCCACCTTTAATTTGTAATGGAGTCCTACAGGTAACTCCCAAGCCAAATTGGATCCAAGAATAAACTGAACCTACATTGAAAAGAGACCAGAAATCTAATCAGTACTGGGCCACCCTCGGGTTGCTACATAATGATAATAATAATGACTGACATTAATGGAATTCTTAAATGCGGATCAAGCTGTGCGCTAAGTGCTTTACTCTATCAGCTTCTTGCTGCATAGCCCTGTCAGGTACAAACTATTTATGTCCAGAAGAACGAGGCACTTGGGAATGTTGTGATTTACCCGAGATCCCACAGCTAGTACACAGCACGGTTAGAATCTAAAATTTGTGATAACTACTCCGTGTTTCCCAAATTCACGCCCCCTCAACCTACTCGAGGCTCTGTGAGTCTGCGAATTGCGCAGAGTTCCAGGCACCAAGGCAAGACCCTGCTTCTATCTGACCCATGGGAAGACATCCTAGGACAGTCAGCCTCTAAGGTTCTACGCTGTGAGAGGCAGCAACACGCTGTATGTGTGGGAATCCTTATTTTCCTTCTTCCAGAATCCATCCAGTTGATCAGCTCTAGTGCGATCAATTATGAAAAGGATGCCCAAGTGCTCTCAGCAGGATTCTGTGTTGGGTAAGAGTTTTGTTTGTTCTGAGGTCAGCAGTGACAAGAATGGACATCCTCTTTCCTAAAGGACCTGATTGAAGGACATTCTTTACAGCAGGTTGACTCTCTCTTTATCTCAACAGCATAGCTCTTGGTGTTTGCCTGTCCTTTTGGCCCCAGAATAGGACATGGGTTTAATTGAATCTGCAAAGTGAATCTGTCAGGAACGCAGAAAGCACTCTCTTGCATTTTCTTTCTGATTGACACTGTCAGTATAACTGGAATGATACAATGATGAAATCGTCCAGTCACTTGGAACTCTACGTTACCAAGCCATTCAGCACACTCAGGCCTGGGGAACGTTGCAAGAGAAAAGAGCTCACGGACAGCTGTTCATGAGAACCATTAGCTTTGTATAATCACCACTCTTCTCAACCGCGAAATCCTCAGGCTCTTCTCGGGCCTTCTTAAATGCTGCACCAGAGGTCTGATCCAGCTCAGGTCTTGGATTTTGGTCTTCTCTCTGAAGCTACCTCTAGGGGTTTGGGTCAATCCGTTTTCTTCTTGGTGCCACCCCTTCTATGCCCACCTGTACTGTGTGGCTACAAATATTTGCTCAGGATCGTTTTAGCATCTGCGAAGTGTCTTGGGATCTTTGAATGAAAGGCACTCTATTCAAGCCAGAAACCAGTGATGACTCTGGCCCCATACAAGCTGCAGGAGACAGACTAGGCCCATTCATCAGTCATACAGTCCGAATTTTATTCACCCGCCTCACTGTGTGCCAAGGCAAAGGGCTTGTCAGGGAACTGAGCACTCAACATTTTCAAAGTACCTTCTGTTTGGTAGAATTTCTTTTCACCATCTCTCTCTCTCTTTTAATACCGTTATATTTCATATTAGCAAATGTAAAACTATCTTCCAAGGAAAAGAACAATCATGAAAGGAGAAAGTCTTTATCAAGGGAGGTCTGCTTGGTAGGCCATTAAAAAGGTCAAGGAAGCTATTCTTCTGCTGGGATTCATACTATTAGCATATTGGGCACATCTGGGAACCACACTGCATAAATATCAGGTCACCATTTCCACATTTATTTTTACATTTTTGTAGGGGTGTGTGTGTGTGTGTGTGTGTGTGTGTGTGTGTGTGTATGTGTGTGTGTGTATGAGAGAGAGAGAGAGAGAGTATGTTTTCAGGATATGTACAGTATAAGAACAGCTCTGAGAGCTCGCAGAGACGGCTCTATAGTTAAAGCCTTGTCTCATAAGCAAAACGACCTGAGTTCAGATCCCTAAATACCAGGTAAAAATGCCACATGGCTATGGCAGTGGCCTGTAGTTCTGCACCTGAAAGGTGGAGCCTAGGATGATTCCCAGTGTCACCCTTGGGCCTCCACAGACACATGCAGACACTCAAGTGTCCTCTCACACACGCGCACACACACGCACGAAATAAAAGAAGAGCTAGAGAATGAGAATGAACAGTATGTTTAGGGCCTGCTAGAGAGTCATGTGCATGTTTTGACCTATTTTGGCAACTGTCACAGAGTGTCACTTGCTGAGTCACTTGTCAACTAAAATGTATTTCATGCGGCTTCAGAGACAAGGTCTGAGGGTGTCAGCATGGTCAGAATCTGGTGCGGACCCTCCCCGCACGGTAGACCACGGGCATCGCTCTGGATCCTCAGATGGTCGTGGCGAGACTCTTCCAGACCAAAGAAACAAGCTCCATGACATGGTTAATGCGCATGTGTAGCCCTACGATAACTTGTGGACTATATAATCACCATCTATGGAAAACGAGTGGACTGTGAGAGGCAGTAACGAGAGTATAAAAGGTTGTATTTTGTTTGTTTGTTTGTTTGGGGCTCTGTTTTTCAGGCACAGAGCCTTGTGCTGGCACAGAAAAACTACTTCCTGGAAGACGGCCTTGCCATCCTTTCTTCTCCGTGCAAGAATCCTGCTGCAGTGCAAGAGGACAAGCTGGTCCTCTGGGCCCTTTCATGAAGCACCAGTCTGCTCCTGAGAACCCCACCTGTGTGACATAATCATTTCCCACAGGCTACTCTTCAAATGTCATTTATATTGGAGTTAGGGTTGGAGAATACAGCCTTCTGTCTATGGAAGGGAGAACCTTGGCTTGTTCAAGAAGGAGCCTGCTGGGGCTGGAGAGGTGGCTCAGGGATTAAGCCTCTGCCTTGCAAGCTGGAAGGTCCTGAGTTCGGATCCCAGATCCCACGTATAGACGCCTGGCGGAAGCGGGGGCGGTCTGTGCTTCTGGTCCTGGTAGGGCGGAGCCTGTGAATCCCGGGGCAGAAGGAGGTGGGGGCGTCCATGGTGGTTCGCGAATCCGTCCGTGGTTCTACACATACACACACACACACAGACATACACACGCGTGCGCACATCCGCACGCACATGCGCACAGTTGAATAAATAATAATAATAATAAAAAAAGAAGGAGCTGCTACAGTGTATTTGTCTTGGGGTGGTAATAACACTTGTGAATATTAACTCTCCAGTTCCCTTAAGTCCTGGGTTCCCTTACTCTCTCCCCAAGCCCTTCCCTCTAACAGCAATTTTCTAATGTTAGAACAGCCAGGCTCTGTTTACCCCTCCTGGGTCAATTTGTATCTTTCTTGGAACTCTTCACTAGCCCCAGGAGTTGGCTGTCTCAGACATCAAAGATGTTTTTTCTAGGCTGAGGACATCTAAGAAACTTGCTAGTCATTTACTTCCCAGGACTTAAAGGCCCACCCTTGTGTGATAAGCAGGAACTTAGGTAAGTCTGTAGTTATCACCATCTCCAGTTGTTACACTTCAGGATAGGTGCATCGTGGCTTCTGTGTTCTCAGTGGAAAATGCAAACATTCCCCTCCCCTCCCCTCCCCTCCCCTCCCCTTACCCTCCCCTCCCCTCCCCTCCCCTTCCCTTCCTTACCCTCCCCTCCCCTCCCCTCACCTTACCCTCCCCTCCCCTCCCCTCACCTTACCCTCCCCTCCCCTTACCCTCCCCTCCCCTCTCCTTTCCTTTCCTCTCCTTTCCTTTCCTCTCCTCTCTTCTCCTCTCCTCTTCTTTTCATGAAAGTGCCACTATGTAGCCCAGGTTGGGCTTGAATTCTCAGTTGTTGGGATTTCAGCCTCCCAATCCCTGATATTATGGGCATGCACCACTATGAAATGCAAATATCTCATGAAGATTTACACAAACATTGCAGAATCTGATCTCTGCCTTCATTTTTGAGTTGGTTTCCCCTCCTCTGTCTCTTTGCTCATCAATCCCAACCACAGTGCTTTGCTCTTTTTCTTTATTCATTCAAGTTTATTCCACTGTAGAGCCTTAGGCTTTTACTAACATTCTCAGTACCAAAAGTGGGATGCTATTCAGATCTATGTGGAATGTTAATTCCATGAATATTTTTCTTAAAATAACCCTTCCTCCTCATCTACATATATATTATATGGTTAGTGGTCTTCAGACTTAAAACCGTGCACTATTTTGATGCCATGTGTGAGTTCAATGTGTGTTGGCAGTTTCAACAATAGAATATAGACAGATTTCATGTTCAAGAACTTTGTCATTTTTCCCACTATATTCCCAACCCTATGGAAGGCATCTGGTGTGCTTAGTAATCTCTTTATAAATATCTGTCATAATACTTAATGAATGAAAAAACTAGAATCTTCTGTAAAACTGTAGTAAGATTCATCTTGGGAGAGTCTTCCTACTCAACACCAGCTATAACTAAGAAAACCAGACAGCAGTGGGACCTGGACGACTCCCCAAAGCCAAGAACAAGATGGAAGGTCCTTTACCAAATGCCTTTTCAGTTGGAATAAGAGGGTGAAAGATCAGTTGGAGTTGTTTTCTTTAAAAACGCAATGACTTAAATGTAGGAGAGATCTGGATTGGGGCTGTACCTTGCCAACCAAGGATCTGATACCAGAGAGTAGCACGGGTTATGGATGGAGTGGGAATACTCGTTTTTGATGAAAGGTGAAGGGGGCAGATTTGGAGTAGTGGGAAAGGAAGACCACCTAAGAGAAGAGGACAGGAGGACAGGAGCTGGCAATAGAAAAGCAGAGGAAAAGAAAATACACATGCAAGAGGGATTTTGAGAATTGTAGATACAAGCTTAACTTAGACCACGTTAGACTAATGGAATGAGGAGAAAGCAAGACACTAAAGACCACGGGGTGGGGGGAGTCTAAACTAGTTTGGATATGTTGTTGAGGCTGCCCTGTGTCCAAGGTAAGGATTGTAATGGAAGATTAGGGTACAGGAGGGACAGACTGAAACTGGCAAGCTCGTAGGAATCAGAGAGAGGAGTCACTCCCCTGACAAAGCAGCTAGAAATACAGTCCCAGAGATTTAGAGCCTCAGGAGTCAGGGGAATGGCTGGAAGAACGTGTATTCGCTTGAGTGAAAAGAAGAAGGTTAGTGATGGGAAAGGAACTTACATGGACATTTAAAAACTCAAATAAAACTAATATTGGGCTGGAGATGTAACTTGGTGGTAGCACCCTTGCCTAGACGTGCATTACCCCACACTATAAAACATACAAAAACGTCATATACCGATTGAGGGAAAGTTTCCAGCTGAAGGACAATTTTTCATTCAAATGAGGGATTTGGGAATTAACTTCAAAATGTTTCATGGTTCTTCAGAACTCACCTGTTCTTTTATTTTACAAAGAGAACTCAGGGGTACCTTTAGAGGTTCAGAGACCAAAACACCAAGGGAAAGACAGGAACATATATTTCTTCCTAATCAAAAAGGGGAAACTAGTTGCATGAAGGCTTGGATTTGTCCATCTTCCGTGGCCATTGCAAAATAACTAAAACTAGGTGCCTTTAAAAAGAAATGAGATTTATTGAGGTTCTGGTGCAAAGATCTTGGCTGGCACCAAGATCAAAGTTGTATTGTGTGGCAGATTGCATCACTTTTAATTCCAACAATCAAGGCTGAGGCAGGAGGACTGAGAGTTTGTGATCAGTTTGACTGAACTACAGTTCTGAACAGGAGGCCAAGTCTTATAAAATTAAAAGGAAAGAGAGAGGCGGGGGAGGGGAGGTGTCAGTGGAGCTGGGAATGAGATTACTAGTCAGAGCTGGCGGCACATGGGGACGTGCATGCACTGTGGCTGCTGAGAATCAAGGCAGGTCCCTGCAGATCAATGTGAGAAATATCATATACAAGTTTCCTCTTTGGAGATAGGGTGGTGGCTCAGGAGTTAAAGCCTTTGCCTTGGAAGCAAAAGAACCTGAGTTCAGATTCCCAGATCCCACGGAAGAGCGCCAAGCAGAAGTGGTGACAGTCTGCAATTTGGACCTCAGAAGGCAGAGCCTGGGAAATCCCAGGGCAAAGCAATAAGGAGGTGGAGTAGTCTAGGATGATTCATGATGTCATGCTTGGGCTTCCACAGACACATACATTTAAGTGCCCTCTCGTACACACACACACACACACACACACACACACACATACACACACACACACACAAGCATTTTCTTTGAATTCATAGAACATCCATAGATTAAAGACTCTGAGAAATCCTGCTGCTAGACAATGTAGCAGGTCAGAACTCTACAGAACATACTTTACCTCAGCTTCCTTAGAATTAGTGTTCTGAGCAACAACAATACTGGTCACAAAAATTTGATTCATCTGATCCAGTTAGTGGTGCCCATCCCTCCTTACTTCTTAAGCTTCTGCCTGAAGGATAGAGAACACTTTTCTCCATAGCAGGAGCAGAGTGGGTCTGTATCCTCTGAGCATGCCCGTGCAAAGCCACCATATTGTCTATCAATCTGCGTGTGTGAAAGCAGACATGTGGAAATCCTACTGTTTATCATCTCTCATTGTTCTGAACAAAGTAGTGGCATTGATCTCACTGACAATTCCCAAGAGCACCGCAACGGTGTAAATGGAAGGTTTGTGTCATCTGGTCCCAGAGAGCTGAAGATGTGGAGTAACTGTAGCCCCGTTTCCTGCTGTGGCTTCCACTGGTTAAGAGTCTGCCTTTAGGGGTGTTTCCCCTGCTCTTCCTTTCTCAAATTTGACATCTGACCACTAAGATGCTGAATAAATAGGTTTTAGATGGGAAAACCTAAAACTTACATTGCTGAGTTATCTGACGATAAACCTCAAGTCCAAATGGCTTGGCAGTCCTTCTCCACTGGGCCTTGGCTTCTGGGAAGTCTTGCAATGCATCTTGTCAACTTTCTGTTACTGTAACAAACATCTCAGATAATCAGCCCATAAAGAGAAAAAAAAAAAACCCTTCATTTTGGTTCATGTTTTAGAGATTTAATGCTTAATTACTTAGGCAGATACCTTCAGACTTGCAGTGTCAGATGGTGATGGTGGGGAATGTGTGATAAAGAAAACTATTCCCACGGGGCTAGGGAGCCAAAAGACAGAGAAAGGCTGGAGTCCCAGCATCTCTTTAAGGGTGTGCTCCTAGCGACCTGAAGATTTCCAACCATGATCATCTCATGAAGTGTCTAACCACTCCTCAACGCCCAGGTGGAGACCAAACCTCTAACACATCGGCCTTTGGGAGCCATCCCAAATGCAGACGTTACGCCATGCTCTTGAGTCCCTTCCTTCCACATTCACTCTGAATTCTGTTCCTGGTTCTCCCAGTTTTCTTTCTCGACTTGCACAGCCCTGTCCAGCCCCTAAGACAAAGCTAATCATCCTTTCCTGGTTTCAGCCTTCAGTCTTCCACAGTGCTTCCTTTCACTACCATTTGTCTGAATTTCATGTTGAGACAGGAAAGGGGCGCACAGCCAATCCCCAATTGTCAGTCAGAGTGGTGGGAGACCAAAGACAGAGCTGGCATGGTCCACCCTGAGTGGGTAGGATGGGTTTGGACTTAGTGGGTGTCTTGCATAATCTCTACAGAAAGGAGGCAAATCTGTATGCATATTTTTAACAATGTTTTCAGAAATAGCACAGATTAAAAGATGAGACACGGGGCTGGAGAGGTGGCTCAGGGGTTAAGCCTCTGCCTTGCGGCCTGCGTTTCTGGTCCTGGTAGGACGGAGCCTGTGAATCCCAGGGCAGAGTAAACAAGGAGGAGGTGGAGGCGTCCATGGTGGTTTCCGAATTCATCCATGGTTCTACACACACACACACACACACACACACACACACACACACACACACAATTGAATAAATAATAAAAAATTAAAAAAAAATAAAATAAAAGATGAGACACAAGGGTCTAAAGAGAGAATGGATTCAACGTAAGCCACAGTGAATGGGAAAGAGGAAGAGGATGACAGGCTGTTCCCAGACCCTTCCTCTGGGTGAGGCAGGGCTGCAGACACTTTTCTTGTGTCAGGCAGGGCAGGACAGCAAGAGCAGGCTGATGGTGTCTTGGACAGGCAGGACAGAGGGCATATTGAGGGTATCTGCAGCCGCATCCCCTGGGATTAGGTGAAGACTCAACAGTTACATTTTCCAAGAGATGGAGATGCTTATGAAGTAGCTCTTTATATTTTTTAGTATTTCATACAAATCTTTAAGAAAGCTTTCAGCTCATCAGCTTCATCTACCCTTGCCATCTTTCTTGAGAACACATCAACTCAAGGGACGTCAGCTCAGTTTGCAGACATTCAGCTCAGCCTTCTGATCATCTCTGGTAATTCCAGGGAGACGGTTATAACCATCATAGGACAGGGCAAACCAGAATCGCTGCGCCTATTCTGAGATTTTCCTTATTAGTGAGATGGGACAACAGCAACTTAGTAACGGGGTTCGGTCCAAATAAACAGCATTATTGCAAGTTAAAAATATCCAGCTAAAATCATAATGGGACTTTGCATGCCCTGCGCAATGTCCAGCGCACTGTTGCCCTCATAAAGTCTAGCATCTGTTAAGGGCACCGAGACCCCTGGAGGCAAGGGATTGACAGCCATAGTAGTGATCTTATGCTTAAGGGGAACAAGAGAAATGGCTTATGGAAATGCCACTGGGTCCTTATATGTCATCGGAGAGGAGGACCCAGTGGAGAGTTAGGCGTACACAATAAAGGACTCTCTGAGAATTGGGGGGGAGGCACTGGGGGAAGGGGAAGGGGAGGAGGAGGTTCGGGGGGAGGAGGGGGGAGGGAGGGAACTGGTAAAAAATTTTAAAATGTATAATTAAATTTTTAATAAAAAAAAGGAAAAAAATATCCAGCTAAAAACTTATTGCATACAATGAACCTACCAAGCGTCCCAGCTCGGCACATAGCTCACTCCATGGTCCTTTTGTCCCCTCTGGGGAGTTTATGACTGACAGACACTGAGGTTTACTGCCCCGTCCAGCATCTTAAGAGAGGCTCAAAGGGCTGCATTATGGCAAGCACAGGAAAAGATGAACATTCAAACTTGAACTGTAAATTGTGCTTTTGCACTCGTGTGAAGCACAAAATCCCTAAGTCAAGTCACTGAGGCCACAAAGCATCTGTAGCTGCTTTTTTTGTTTATAAAATTTCTGCACATTTTTTGAAGTTGAGAACTCAGCCCTACACAGAGACGATGGAGTATAGGTTGTTACAATGAAAAGGCATTGAACCTTTTATTTAGTTTTCCCATTTCGCCTCATGGGATGGACGACTAGGGCATGTAGCCTATCCCTCTGTTCCTCTAGAGAGTTCACCTTCAGTTTAAGGTCTTTTTTTTTTTTTTTTTTGCACCTGTGCCTGTAAATGTATGTGTGCAGGAGGGCTCTTGAGTATATGTGCCTATGGGGGTCCAAGAGTGGCATTGGGAATCACCCTGGATTGCTCTACTTCCTTATGGCTTTGCTCTGGGATTTCCCAGGCTCTGCCATCCAGAGCCAGAATTAGAGGTCTCTGCCATATCCACTCAGGTCCTTTGAATTGTAAGACAAAGCCTTTAACTTTTGAGTTGTCTTCCCGGTTCCTCCTTTTAAGTAACCACCATTTTCCAGTTTGTCCGTTCAGAACAGTACAGGAACCTTAATAAGAAATGCAGCTTGAAACAACAGACATGAAAGGAGAAGGATGGAGAAATTGCCTGAGCTTATTATATAGAGAGTTCATTCTAAACAGATCCTCACAGACAGGAAAAGGCATGAAATATTTATGTATGAAAGGCTATATTAAGTGCCTATGCCTTGAGATGTACTAATGCATAGATGCAGTTACATATCTTAATTGCTAATTCAATAAACATTATTAGCATCTACTTGACCGAATCCATAGGGACCAGAGTCAAAGAGAGGTTATAAATATTCATATAATGAGAAGCACAAACATTCATTGAAGACTACACTGTTGGAGGTGCTGTGTGATGGTTAGTTTAACCTGTGTGGTATGTGGGACCGTTTACCCACTTCATAGTAAGGACGCTGAGACTTCGGACAATAAGGGAACATGCCCAAGGGGCGGAGCTGGTAGGTGACCATGCAGAGATTCTGGCTCTGGCCAGCAGGGTTCCTAGCGATTAGGTGTGAGAGACTCCCACCATCCCAACTCCCTGGAACATGTCGTGGAATGGATGGAGAAGACACGAATTAGCAACCTTTGCACCCTGTGGTCAGGACTCCCAATGGGATAAGAGATAAATGAGGTAAAGGCTCCAAGTGGGAGGGAGGAAAGGAACTGGCAGGCAAGACTAAAGATTGAGGGAAGAGAGTGAGCGACTGAGAGGAGTTGGAGGGGTGCACACGAAACACACCCGGGTGAGCAGGCATGCTCTACTCTGTGCTGTAGAGTACAATGGTGCTGGGTTCAGACGATACATGTTCCGGGGTGCAGATGTGTCCATGGGACAGTTGAAGAGAGACGATCACCTCGTTACAAGTGGATTGGAGATTTGTGGGGGACAATTCGGAAGTGACTAGTAGCAGCGGGTGCTCTTCATGGAAGCTGGTCCACTCAGGACCAACCAGCTGGGGGCTGCTCTGGAGATGACCAGCCTGCCTGCTAGTGGTGGTGGGTAAGGAGGGCACAGCCGGACTGCAGCCAAGAACCAGGGAAACCACTGAAAGGATGGGGTCGCTTTAATGCATCTTCTGTGAAAGTCCCACTTTCTGCAGCCTGGGGCTTTAACCAAGTCTCCTAACTGAGACCAGCAATGGGCTACAATCAGGCCTGTAAGACAGAGACCAAGGAAAGGTTGATTTCTACAGTCAGCACTACCCACCCTCTCCCCTGTTTTCACGAAGAAAAAAAAAAGATAGGAACCAGACAACACTGTAGACCCTCCAGCCAGCTGAGGGGTCCCAGACCCTCTGGTAAAAAAGATGCCCACCTTTTCTCTTTCCCACATCCTGTTTCCTATTTCAAAACCTTCCTTCTTGTTAGCTCAGTTCCTCCTAGCTCGGAAGAGCGGCGCCCCTGGTGACCGTGAGTCTCCTATACGGGGGTCCTTGGGACAAGACTGGCCCGTTCTGAAGCCAAAGGCTTCAGTGGAAATCATCTACCAGCCATTCGACCCCCAGTCACTAATCTCACCGAGCCTTGTTTTAAACTTCCTGAGTGGAGAGCTGCGTTTGAAATACTTTCTGGGTTTTTTCACTAAACCTTGAACGCACAGCCCTGGGAAGGAGACCTCCGTGACTTGCAAGTTTCTCATGTCTTTCTTGGTCGCTTTTCTCTGTCACCTTCTCTGGAAAGCACAGAGGCCCCGCAGCAGAAGACTCAGCGACGAGAGGGACACTCCGTCCTCTTCCTTATCTGTCTCTGTGGCAATGTGTTTCCTCCAAGCACATCGAGGTGTCCAAGGGCTCCGAGAGCCCAGGGGACGCCTAACAGAGCTATTGATGGAGGTGGGTCCCTCCTGCCTCCTCTCTCCCCCTTTTCTTTTCTCTTCCACTCCTTTTTTTCCTCCTCTTTCTCTTGGGGCCCTCTTGACCTTGGGCACAAAGAAGATTTTAAGAGATGGTTAATATTTAAAGGGAGAAAATCAGGCTAGGCAGGTCAGCAGCAGGTTGCTCAACTGACAAACAAATCTACCTGCTTCTGCTGCCTCCTAAACCAACAGGCAGCAGCCTGGGGACTGTCACCCACGGGGCCATTTCATAGTGTGGCTACAATGACCTAGCTATAAATAGTCTTTGCTAAGAAGCCCAAGCTAGGGCTGGATAGGTCCAAAGAAGGGTCCTGATTTGTTGCCCCAACCAACATGTGGAGAAGCATTTAAAGAAAAAAAAAGATTCTTATGGGATGTAGGTCAGAGCAGTGTTCTGCCTTTCCTCTGAGTCCAGCTCCTTTCTCATTTTATAATTACCTTGTGAGTGTCCACAGGTCTCTCATTCGGAGAATCTGCTGGACCTTTTTCTCCTCCATATCGCTGGTCAGTTTGTCACCCAGCCCCGACCATGTAATGATAATAATGAAAACGAGGACATGCTGCTCGATAGCTCTTCCTTTACCGGCTTCCTCAGCTGCTCTTGAACTTGTCTAGTCTCCCGGTTCCTCCTGGGGCCTCTTCAGGGCTCTACATGTGACAGATGTCCTTATCTTTCTCTGGATTATAACACGATCCTCCTGCACCCTTGCGTCATGCCCCCTACTGTTTAGGCTACGTCAGTGCGTCCGCATTGTTCATAATGGTGGTCTGAAATTTTAAATGAGTAGCCTCTGTTTAAAGAGTAAACACATAAGCTTCTATCAGTTCATAGAAATTACCAGATGGGGCTGGAGAAGATGGCTCAGAAGTTAAAGTTGCTGCCTTCCAAGCAAAAGGAAGGCAGGATCTTCAGGTACCACTTAAAAATGCTGCGTGGCAATGGTGGTGGCCTGCACTTGTGGCCCTGGAAGACAGAGCAAACCCTAGAGCAAAGCAACAAGGAAATAGAACAATCCAGAGGTGATTCCCCCAAGTCCACCCTTGGGCCTTCACAGACACATACATTGAAGTGTTCACTTCTATACATAGCCCTACACCCACATCCTGCACCCACATCCTACATCCCTACTCATACCCACACACAAAAGACAGAAAATGTGAGACATGTACTTTTATTGTTAGTTTTTGATAAACTGATATAAGTAGGAGGTCTATTTTTCCCCCAGTCCACCACTGGATCATTTTGAAGATCCCACTGGATATCACTGAGATATCGACAAATCACTCTGTGCTCTCAAAGCTCTCTGAGGTCTGACTCTAGGTTGCTCATCATCTACTCGGCATTTCTTAGAGGCTGCTGTGTCTAGGCACTGGGTTAAGCTCAGAGGGTCACAGGAAGTAGCCACAGTCCCATGTGACCAGGAGCTCATGGACTGGCGGAGACTGGAGAAGGAGACCTTAATTCTCAGAAAGTTCGTATGTTTCATGATGAAAGTTTTCACACGTCCATAAGAGGGAAGAAATGAAATAATTTCACCTGTGAGGGGCAGGAGATGTTTCCGAGAGGAATGTTGGAACAGGGTCTTGAAAGATAAGTAGGTGTTCACAAAAAGGGGAAAGGGCCTTCCAGAACAGGAGATATCACATGCAAAGGCACAAAAGCGAAGGAGGAAGAGGAGAAGAAGGACAATATATCTGAGAGGGAACAAGCAGGTACTGGAACTATGCACAGGAAAGAGTGACAGAGATGAGGAACAGAAAGTCAGGTGACACCAGTCACAGAGGACCTTATCCATTGAGTCACTTGGTTCAGCTCTTACCCCAACGTTAGCATGAGTCATGCTATTTCCTCAAACTGCATTGTAGCCCTTATAAGCGATTTCAACCTGGCTTTCACATAAGAGCAAGAGACTATGGACTAAAAGAAAGGAGTTGCAGATACAGAGCCAGAATGGCATCCCTCACCTTCCTCTGTCTCCCCACTACTGTGAAGTGTGTCTTCTTTCTCCAGGCCCTGCACCCCAAGGCCACAGTAGAGTCTCAGGACAGCAGAATGTGCATTTCCCACCCCAAGTCCAAGGCCAGGATCAGGAATGTGTAACACTAGGTTCACACTTCATGAATAGACCAGTGATCCTGGAGGGTTTCGCGGGGATCCCAAGAGATGATGCATTCTGGGATTTGATTTGGGAACCAGTCAACCACAACTCTAATAAGAAAACAAAGGTTTTGGGTTGGAGATGTAGCTTAGTTGGCACAGAGCGCGGCAAGCAGGCACAAAGCTCTGGTCTCGAACCCCAGGACCACATGAACCAGGAGTTGTGACAAATCTATGATTCAAGTACTCAGGAGATAGAGGCAGCATAGATCTGAAGTGCAAGTTCATGTCCTCAGCTATGCAGCAAGTTCAAAACCAGTCAGGCCTAGAAACCCTATCACACAATAGCAAGCTAAAACTGGAGGCAAGACTTTTTCATTTCTGTGTCTTCATAGTTCCAGGATATGAGACACTGCCACCAATTTTCTTTCTTTATTATACTTTTATTAAGAAACTGATATGTGTGCAGCATTTTCAAATAAGCCATTTATCTTTTAGGCTTTATTAGCATATCTTATTCTTTTCCTAAGAAGCTTTAGCTCAGAAATGTTCTTAGAGGATTGTCCACTGAATCTACTTTTATTATGTGCCTACTGGTTGCTAGGCACCGCCTTTTCCTGGACTTTAATTCCAAAGCATTTCCCTTCATGAGGGAGGACAGTCAGATAGTTCCATGATGCTTGCTAAGGCTTGTTCTGCTCAGGAGGATTTCTAGACACCTTCAGCCATCTATGCTTCCTTCTTGTGACCAGGGTTCTTGGTTCACACTGGAGGTGTGGCCTATGTTGGGAGATGAGGCTTTCCTATGTGGAGTAGAGCTTTGTTCTTCCCAAGGCAGAAACAGTTTGCTGGAGTGTTGGGATCTTAGGTGTGTGGATAAAATAAAATGAAACAAGGATCTTGAAAGAAAATGCACTGACCTGGAAATGAGGGATCTTCGGTGGGTAAGACTGTGCCATAGTTAGACACAGGTATCATTCTGACAGTTTAAGGCTCAGAGCTCTGGGAAAATTTGTGAAGAGCTTGGCACTTGATTTGAACCCTAAGCAAACCTGTAGTAATATGTTTGATTGACAGGGAAGCCCAGCCTATGGTGGGTAGGACTAGTCTCCATGCAGGCGAATAAGACAAAAGGAAGTGGGTAAGGAAGTTGGCATCTTGAGTAAGGAAGTTTTGTATGCTTGGTCAGATGTGCTGGTCTGGCAAGTAAGGACTGTCCCTCTCTCAGCAGGCCTGTGGATATATGGATATGGTGGGATCAGTTCCCTTGGCCCTTGATGTTGATATGAGCTCTTTTGCCAAACTGAACAAGGAACTGCAACCGGACAATTGTAAGCCAAAATAAAACCACTTGTTCCCTGTTATGGTTTGAAATGTGAGTTGTTCCCCCACTAGCTCATGTGTTTGAATCTTTACTTGTTTGAAAAGGTCCCGGCAGCTTTAGGACAGGGAGCCTTGCTGGAGGAAGGCAGTCACGAGGGGGTGGTCCTGGAGGTTGACTAGCCCCGTCCTATTTTTAGTGAGTCTGCTCTTAAGCTTGCAGCTTCGTAGCTCTCAGCCTTTTTGACAGACATGACTTAGCCTGTCTCCAGTTTCTGCCTGTCAGTCATGCCTTTGTCCACCACAGAGACTGTACCTCTCCTTTGGAACCCTATCCTGAATAAATCTCCCTTTCTCCCCTTAAGCTGAATGGTGTTTCAGGAGGAACGGGTACATTCCCTTAAGCCATTAGGTCGTGGCATTCAGAGTAACTGCAACAGACTGTCATTTAGACCACCAAGATGAAGAGGCAGCTGGAGGGGCACTGGAGGCCTGTGAGCATGGGCGCAGTCTGGGAAAGGGTAGACTCCACATCAGGCCCTGGGTGCTAGTCCCAGCTGTGAACGACGCCCCTCTTGTTGAAAAGCATGTCGCTGTGGCTCTGACTCTCCAAATCTTCCTGATCAAAAGAAGCCGCAAACCCATTGCTGCCCCAGAACCTCGCTCTTCCTTCCCGGCACTTCCACACTTGCCAGCAAAGCATGACGAATGAGGTCAGCACTGCCTCCAGGAGGGTATCTGACAACAGCTGCCTTCGTTATTCTGGTCTCGATAAGACTTGCTGACCACCATTTTTCTTTGGAAACCCCTCGAAAGGGAAAGAGAATGAAACAAACACACCTTGTCATCTGCCACCCTAGTCCAGGGCTTTAGTCAGTGGATCTTCTGGTACCTTAGAATAAGGAATGAGGTTTTGAAAAGACAGAGACACACAAGGTGAAACGGGGACTTCGAAGTGGCAGAGGGAACCGGAATTCATTGCTGTGTGTAATCATGAGAACTGGCCTTGGTGTATTAGTCAGGGTTCTCTGGATGTATAGAACCAGTGAGATGAAAATGGATTGCAACAGGGAGCTTCTTAGTCTGGTTTTTACGACACTGGCTGGGTTATCCAACAATGGTAGTCTGCACACTGGACAGGTCCTGGCATCTGCTCAGTCTGAGTTCCAATCTGGCACTGAAGACCAGGAGGATTCTGGGGATCCACTGGTCTTCAGTTGAGTTGGAAGACCAAAGAAGATGGGTTCTTCTGTCAGTAAAGGACAGACACATCCAGTAGCAAGAAGCAAAGGCGGGCAAGAGGACGGCTATCTTAGTTGATTATACTCTCAAACACGTTAACAGTTAAGATTAACCAGCTCCAGGTATCTTAACTTCTTTGCTTAAGTATTGTTTCCTTTTATCCAAATGACAATGATAAACCCAACTTATTTCGCTACATAAAATGATGACATAATTGAACACATTTGACAAATTACTGTCTGTATGATAATTGGCACAGGTGACATTAGTTGCTTCTTAGATGGGCGTAGTGACTCCCTGCCCTGGAAAGATTTTGCCCTGTTTTATTTGAACACAAGGATTGGCAAGAGCTACTGGACAGCACTGACTAGGGAGGAAGGATGGTGTCTGTTCGGGGCTGCATTTGCATGAGGACTTAGTGAGTCTTTTACGAATGAATACTAGTCCTATGAGACTAGTTTTCAGGCTTAAGACTCCTATGTAATTTAGTGTGGATGTTCTTGTCTGTACAGTAAGGTGCTCAGAAATTTGGCCTAATAACACTTGAGCAAAATGGCTGCCATGGTTTGGACATGAAGATGATCTCCAGTTCATAGATTTAATTATTGAGAAGTAATTGGATCGTGTGGGCTCTGACCTGGTCCATTAGATTTAATCCATTGATAACATCTTAATTTTATAATTCATATAAAGCAAATGACAACAGATTAAAACCATCTCTAACTGTGAGTGAAAATAAGGATTTCTTCCTTTGAAATTGACTCTTTCAGGTGGATTGCTTCTACCTCCTTTTTGCTTCACTCTAGGATTTCCCAGGCTTTGCTCACCAGGGACATAAGCATAGGTTGCCGCCATTTCTGCAAAACCTGGGATTCAAACTCAGGACCTTCTGCTTAAAAGGCAGAGTCTTAACCCCTGAGCCATCTCTCCAGCCCCCTCTCATTTATCCTTAACAGAAACTGGGAGACTATGACCTCCATGCCAAATCCAGCCTATGCATTTATGTGCCATCATGAGTTCAATGACTTTCACGGTCTTCAAAGATTGCTAAACAAACAAAATGCAAAGAAGAATATACAACAGGATTCTGATGTGGTTTCTACTTGACCTACTGTATAAACAAACTGCCAACCCTGGTGTGGAGAGTGTCCTGACCCTAACCATATAATGGAGAGGGTGTTTCTTTCCCCCATTTCTTTCTTCCAGCCACCCTGGGAGGTGGGATACTGGTTGTCATGCCCATTTTCAAGGTGAGGTGATAACAGGTGGGAACAGTTAGGTAACTGCTCTGAGGTCACTCATGCTGGCCAGGCTGGGGGTGGACCTGGGGCCTCTTATCAGTTTATGGCAGAGGGATGGACTGACCCAGCTCCTCCGCTTTGGGGAGAAGAGACTGATTGGCATCCAAACTGACTAGAGGGCATCGGGTCCATCCAACTTTTCTCAGCGGGCCGTTCATTGGGGAACAAAATCATGAAGAGTATTTAGAAATGCTAGAAATGTTTAACTAGTCTCATTATAGACTTAGGTGAGTTGGGCAAGACCGGCGACAAAAGTTCACATTGCCATGAGTCCGAGATGTCTCAGCTCTTCACAGCGACCTTTCCTACAGGGATGTATAGAGCTGACGTCTACCAACTAACCTTCTGAGCCTTGAGCTTCCGCTCTCTCATCGTGTTCAGTCCCCATCCCTGAGCTGGGTGTGTGGGAAGAGCAGTTGGGTGAATGAATAACGCCGTTGTCCAGCGCCCCAGCCCTGCTGCAGCCCCCGGGCCGCCGGTGAGCAGCACTCTGTCCCCAACGTAAACAGTCAGCCAGGTTAAGCCCCGGCTTATTTTCCTTACCAGTCCAGGCAAGGGCTCACGGATGCTGGGACCCCTCCCTCGCCCCAGGGCTGAACAGGGGCTTTGTACCCTTGAAGCACACCAGTTCCTGCCTAATTCCTTGAATCCTACTGAGTGGAGCCCTGAAATCGAGGTGTGCATAGGGCACCTGCAGGCAGGAGGGATTGGGATCCCAGAACCCAGGCTGTGTGCCTATCAGGGAAGATTTAGAATGTTCTCACATAAAAGGACTCTGGTCAGGGTGACTACAGACTCTTCGAAGAGCTATAATTCCAAGTCCTCAGATCTCTTCCCACTGACCTGCCATCACAGGACAGATTACTACATTTAGAGAGAGGCTCCCCTATCAGATAGAGACCACCAATAGTAGTGTTGTTATTCTAGTAATTAACTGAACCCTTCTAATGCAAAGACTTGGGCCTTAAAGGAGAATAAAAGAAGAGCGGAAAAAAGGAAACCAGGTAAAAACCAATCTCCAAAATTGAGAGTGGCGTTTGCTTGCTAAGCCTGGGGCTGCTGAGCATCTGACAGTTAATGCAAGAGAACTCGATGGACGACCAGGACTGTCCTGAAGGGTCAGTTGCTGGAAGGGCTTGCTGTCTTGCCAGGTTTTTCCTTGCATTTGCTCTTCTCACAGTGACTCAAACCTATGGACCTTTTCTTTTCCCTTAGCCAGGGCTTCCTTGAACTCCTATATGGAAAAGGATGATCCTGAACTTGGAATGTTCCTGCTTCCTGCCGCCTGGCCCGTCATCCTGGGATGCGCCACCATGTCTGGTGTATGCAGTGCTGGAGATCAAACCCATGCTAGGCCAGTGTTCTACCAAGCCTTCCAGTCGTTTATCATGGTATGTGTGTGTGTGGGGGGGGTGGTAGTGGTGAGACTTCTCTGTCCTTCCCCCATCCCAGAAGCCTTGCGTGCATCCTCACTTGCAACATACAGTCATAGCTGAAAGTTTTTTTTTTTTTTTTTTGCTTTTTTTGTAGAATGTGTTCCTGCCTTTTATTTTTGTTACTTCTATCTTGCTTGAAGTCCAGATTTTGGGGGCCTTTCCTCTTTTGGAGGGACACCTGAGCAGTCGCACAGGACCGTGAGCCACTTGAAGAAAGGGCTCTGACAATTCAAATGTAGCACCAACCACCACCCCTGCCCACTAGCCAGTCTGAAAATCTATAGCCTGTTCAGGTCTACCTCACGGTTCTTCCAGGCAAATGCTAAGGAAAAACTGTAAATGCTAAGTAAGGGCCAGCTGGGGGCCCAAAACTGCTGTGAGCACAATAGGTCCTTTTAAGGACCTTTTTTTTTTTTTTTTTACAAAAATTAATATTATTCAGGATACAAAGTTGCATCAGACACTCACAGAGATTTCCAAACTTCTTAGCCATTCAATCATCCAAGACTTTTGCCAATGCAAACACTCCAGTAGTGGGGAAGAAAAAAAAGACTTTTTTTTTTTTCCTGTCAAAGTCACCCACATATGAAGATCACTTAGGACTGATAGAAGACAGGTCTGACAGAGGGACCAGCAGCGCTCCAGCTCTGAAATCTCATTTTTTTCCTGTCTAGATCATATTCTTGGTGGGTGCCTTATTAGACTTGCCAAGGGAGACAACCTGCTGTGTCTGCTTGTTTGCTGAATCACTGCTGATTTAAACCCAGCAAATAGCAACAAAAAGCTGCTTTAATGAGATTTTTAAAGTTCAGCTGTGAAAATTGAAAGTCACCCAACATCGAACCACCCAAACACCTGAGAATATTGCTCTGAAATGTTCTTGTCACTCACAGTGATTCTATTTTGGACCATTCAGTGTACAGGAGTTGAGGGAGGAAGAAGCGGGGTGGATAAGGAGCAATTGAGCTCACTTTTGCATCCTGGGACAGTATTGTAAGAGGTAAGTGGAGAAGGTCGGCAAAGGGCCAGTTTAGTGTCTCCTGCTAGGTATTGTACTTAGTACTTAGTGCTTGTACTAAGCACTTAGTATCTTGCAAGAAGCAGATGTCAGTGTCATTGTTTTTTGTATACTCCCTTCTCTCAGGTCTCAGTCTTCCTTAGCACGTGCTTGGCTTATCAAAGCACTCATGTCTCTGAATAGAAGCAGCCATTCCACATTCAAAGAAGGCTGTGATGAGAGTGTATAGCAATCAAGACTTCTGGTTAATCCAGTTCTTCAGACCAGAGAGCTATTGCAAGCAAAGCATAAATTCTACATTTATTGTTCATTTAATACTTAGACCAACTTGTCCTACGGTTGAGAAGTCAAGTAAGTATCTCTTGATGGCCTATCTTTCTCATTCAAAAGATATTTCTATTCTTCAAGGCTACCTCAGTACAAAGGTCCCACCAATGACATGTCCATTGTCAAGGGCAGGCACAAGAGAAAAAGAAAACTCCCAGTAGTCAACCAGTTTCTTAGTTTCATAACTTCATTGCTGTAATAAATAAATGACCCAAACAATTTAGGAGAACAGGAAGATTTATTGGTTCATGTTTCCAGGTTATAGTTCAACATGGCAGGAGAGTCAGTAGCAAGGATTTATGGAACTGGCTACGCTATATCCACAGTCAGAAGGAGAGAAAAAGAACCAGTGCATGTATACTTGCCTTATAGCTTGCCTGTCTGCCAAAAGTCAAAAGTCATTGCCAAAAGCCAATGAGAGGTCTATCATTATAAAAAAAAATTATTCATTAATGGGGGGGGGGGACACATGTGTGCCGTGGTGCTCATGTGGAGGCTAGAGGAGAAGTTTCAGAAGTTGATTCTCCCCTTTTATCATGTGGTCTCTGGGAATTGAGCTCAAGTTGTCAGGTTTCTTCATGGGGGCCTTTAGCTCCTGAGCCGTCTCACCTATCCTAACTCTCCATCTTATTTATTTGCCCAGGGAATGGTCTTGCCTCCACTGACAGGTCTTCCCAAGTTAATTAAGATAATCTCCTACATGTTTGCTCAGAGGCCGACCTTAAATAAATAATTCCTAATAGGTCTGTGTACAGGCCACAGGTGAAACTGACTGTTCCCACCAAAGTGTCAGCACAGCTGGATCACAGGGCACTGCAGATGAAGCTTCATGCTGTACAGTCCCGGTCACCTGTCTACTCTGTGATAAAGCGCAGGACAAGGGCTTCCATTCCTGAAGTCACATGCACAGCGCCCACTACCAGCCCTAAATAAGTCTTCCCACAAGTCTAGAGACTCAGCAGCCCAAAAGTCACATCCCTACCCAGCACACGGGTTAAAAGAAATGAATGCAGTAAGCTAGACTTAAGAAAATTTGGCACGAATGGGCTTTGTGCTTTATTGAACTCTGGTGAAAGGAAGTTATTCATAAATATGTAATATATTTGACATCAGGAATACTTAATGAATGAAATGCTTTATTATTCATTTCTTTCCTAATATGAATCTGGAGTCCTTGATCTTTCCTTCTGGATTAAGATGTATATTTTTGTTCTCAACCTTCAGAACTCTGGTCCTTCCATACTGTCACATTGAGTTGTCGGTGCTCTTTTGTCTGACTTTAGTAATAGCAATTCACAGTTCCTATTCTGAATTTAGAAGATAGAACTCAACAGTATTAATTCATTTTTGTTATGTTGGAAGCCTTCAAGGCAACAATTTTAGACTGCAGTTCAAGATATCAGGTTCTTTCCTAGGACAGTGGTATGAGCCAGGTTATGTCCCTTAAAATGAGCTTCTTAGAGATCATTTCTTCAGAAATGAATAAAATTATTTTATATGTATTAACTGTAGTGCCTAGATATATATCCCATAGATATCCTTCAAAAGAGATTTTCTAAGTTTATTTTAGACAGTTTTGTTTGGGGAGAGTAGATATGAAGATTTTTTTTTCAGTGTATATCAACAATTTAAAAAAAAAAACTTTTCAAACCCTAAAATTCCTACTCTATGGATTCACCAAAAGTTTATTTTGCAAAAGGGGTTCTGTGCTTCAAGTGGACTATGCAAATCATGGGACAAACGTCAAACCAGAGTTCTGTGTGAATTACTACATTTCTGGCATTTTTCAGTCCTAACTTTTTAGCACTAAGCAATTGCTGATAAATAACATAGCAATGTTGAAGATTTAACTTTTATGTCCTTACAAATATCATCTTATTAAATTTCTTAATAAGCCTGGCATTACCTCTAGACAGATCACAGAGCAGAGTTCTAACCAACTATACTAAAATTGACTCTTCTGGCATTCCAAAATAAGTCATTCTCTGATATTTTATTTATCTTAATAGTATATCCAAGTGGTCTTCTAGTCCATGATTCCTAATTTACTCCATGAATAAGTATTCTAACTTTTCAGCTACAATAAGCACTGGCAATTATTTGTCTTGTGTATATAAATTGTGCTGTGGATTCTTAGTTATGCTTTCAACATACCAAGCAGCAAGATTTCTAGCCATTTCTGTTTGGGATTATGAATTTTAAGAAAAGCTACATCTCCAAGAAGTATTCTAAATGCTTAGCTTCTGCTGATTATGGGGTCACACATGTAACAGGGTTTCCTGGAAGAACCACAGATTGAATGGCAGCCTTTTCCTGGGCACGTTCCTTTTTCACCTGCCAAGATAAGCAGATCCTAGCCACCTGAAAATGACCAACGATCTAAAATCTGTATCGGTATGTACAAGGCAACCAATCAAGAATGGACATGACTACATCCTGATTTACATAAAACTGGCCAATCAGGACTGAGCATGCCTGCACGCCTCATTTGCCTAAGTGGGCTCAATAGGGAACCTAGCTGGGAACCTTTTCTGTATAAGCTATCAGCCCTTCTCTTCGCTCCTTCAGAGAGCACTTACTTGTCTTTTGTACAGAAAACTGCATCTCCCAGCAACCGCAGTTCACAATTTGCTTTTTAAACGAAGCCTTTCTTTTTGCTTTATATTGTTTCCTGATGAAATGGTGTCACAGATCTGTTGAATTCAGTGTACTTTATCAATCTTACTCTAACTCTCTCTTTCTCTGTCTTTATCTCTCTGTCTCTCTCTCTCTTTCTCTTTAACACACACACACACACACACACACACACACACACACACACACACACTTAGCCTATGTAGCCCACGTTACCATCCATGTTCTGGCCTCTGTCTTCTCCATGCTGGGATTCCAGACATGCCCGGCCTCATGTGACATCAATTGACACTTTTCTCCAAGTTCACCATTTCTCAGTGATGCTGATGCTCAAACAAAATTTCTCTTGGAGTATAAAAGCAGTACTTAATGTATCTACCTTTTTAAAAATAGAAATTCTTTTAAAACACCTGTCTTCCTTTTAGTTTGGCATTTTTTCATTGTGTATCTTTTTTATGCTGATTTAGTTGCATAATATATTTTTTGGAACAACTTTCATTTCAGTGCAGTGGGTGGGGGAACTCGGTAACTCAGGTCTGTGGCCTTAAACTAAGCAACTTTACTTTTTTGGCTCCCAAGTTCTGGGTCTCATCTGTAAAATAGGATTGTTTATTGAATAGCACCCAATGTCCTACCCATTCTATTATTTCAAGACGCATGGCTTTAAGTCCTAAGGGATCCTGGGTTTCAGGTGCATTTTCATCCTGGAAGCAAGTTGCCTGGAAGAGGAATTTTTCCCTCAGGGAAACTGAATCTTCAGCCCCACTCACAATCCTGGTGCACCCAACCTTAATATGTCCTTTGCAAAGCATTTCACTGCTTTTGTTTTCATGCACACATTTAAAGAGGATAATAAATAGGAAGAAATACAGAAAAATGAGGAGGGGCATGATCTAACCTATACAGCTATACAAAGCAGGGGTTTTGCTGGGTCTTCATATAGAAGGTCTCATTTAATCTGCCCCATAAACCCAGAGTTTATGACATAGTATTATTTTCACTTTAGATATAAGATAATAATCTCAGAGACATTAAATATTCTGGCTGAAGGACACAGTTAGAAGCATGCTTAAGAAGAGAACCCACATTGTACCTAGCCACTGAAGGCTCCCTACACTGGATATTCTTGTCTTGCTCATCCTCTGGGTTGTATGGTCTCAGCACAGATGCCTGATTCTCTTGTACTTTTAAAGTCTGTAAGCATTAATACAGGTCGGTGGAGTTAAAGGACCCAGGAGAGATAAGACCCAAATGAGAAGCCTGGGAAGGAGTTGAATAAGAGCCAGAGCCCTGGGCAAGTTCATATTCTCGTTCAATTTGGATTTGGAAGCCAGAAGATGCTGTGAGTCAGTCCAGGTTACAGAACTTGAATGGACTTGAGACAGTCGTAGCTCTTGCTTCAATGCAAAAAACAGTGACTGTCAGAGTCAGATCCTTTATAGAGGAGAGGAAAGACCAACTAAACAATTTAGACAGCTTTGGACCATCTGTCATCTCGTGCTAATCAGTGTTAACAGAACACTTACGGTTCTGATACAGGAAGACTTAACCTCATGAGGACATTGCCTTTCCTTTCCTCCCTCCCTTCCCTTCCTCTCTCCCTCCTTCCTTCTCGTCATTTCTTCTTTTCTTTTCTCATTCTCTGACTTGTGCTGATCAAGAATGTTGGAGAGGAGGGAGAGCTCATCATAAGAAGTGAGAGTGAAAGGCTGTAAAACATGTCCATCGCTCCCCAGGCTTAGCCTCCTTCTCAAGGTAAATGCTCTGCTCTTAACTCTACTGGGTTCTCCCTGGCTCTGCCATCTCTTGACCTACTAACTTAACAGTAAGCAGGTAATCACATTGAATTCACTTTGCCCCCTTCTTCCTCACAACTTCTGGCAATTGTTTTCACATTAATATTCATTAATTCCATACCTTTTAGTAATAAGGTGAGTATATTTTTGTTTTTTTATCTTTTTTTGAGACGGGGTCTTGCAATATAGCCTTGAGTTCACTATGTAGCATAGGCTGGCCTTGATCACATGATCTTTGTGCCTTAGTCTCCAAAGTGCTGGGTTATACTCTATAATAGACATGTTCTTTTTATGTTATTAATACAAGAAGGTTATTTCTGATTCTCTATTAAGTTAGATGGAGATATGTTCCCACCCCTCTTCTTTCCCATTTTTCAACAGCAGGCATTTGTTTGTATGCTATCAAAGTTGGTCAAGCTAGGGGCTGGAGAGGTGGCTCAGGGGCGGAAGGTCCTGAGTTCGGATCCTAGACTCCACGTATAGACGCCAGGTGGAAGCGGGGGCGGCCTGCGTTTCTGGTCCTGGTAAGGTGGAGCCTGTGAATCCTGGGGCAGAGTAAACAAGGAGGAGGTGGAGGTGGTCCATGGTGGTTCCCGAATTCATCCATGGTTGTACACACACACACATTCATACACACTCATACATACACACGCATACATACACACACATATATACACACACACACAATTGAATAAATAATAAATAATAAAAATTTTTAAAAATTTCATTAAAAAAAGTTGGTCAAGCTAGATTTTCTTCTATCTAGTATTCTGGGTTCTACTAAACAGATCCTCTAGGTTACACAGTAATGGTGTTTATTTATATGAATTTATTGGCATATGAATCAGTTTTTACATCAGATAGGATAAGCACAGTCCCATGCAAAGATGATTCTGAGTTTGTGAACTGGGCCCCTTATTTTATAAGTTGTCAGTGGGAGGGGAAATGGAGGGGGAATGGATACCAAAATTGTTGTGTAGCATGACAGATGACAGTCTGTAATAGCCTATGATGTGTCCCATGAAAACTAGAAGAGGCTCCAAGCCTAATGAAATGATAAGGAGATGGAAGCGATGAATACCCTGATGTGATCAGTACACACTGTGTTGATCGATACTAATCAGTGGGTAACAGTTTGTACAGTGTTCTAGTTTCATAACTTACTGCTGCAGCCAAATACCTGACCTAAGCAATTGAAGGGTGAAAGGTTTTTTTTTTTAACTCACAATATTCTGGGTTATAGTCCATCATTGCAGAAGAGGTACAGCATCAGGAGCCAAGGGATTTGGTTGCATCATGTCCACAGCAAAATCAGCAGACAAGGGCCAAAGCATGAATGAGCCTGCTGGTGCTCAGCTTGCTTCCTTATACAGGGAATCTTGCTGCCACCAAAGGGTGGGTCTTCACACCTCTACCAAAGCTACCAAGACAATCTCCTACGGACACATCCAGAGCTCGGCCTTGATCCAGAGAATCCCTCTCAGTTGTGTCTGGAGTTCTACCTGCTGTGTATCAGGTTAACAATGAAGACTATCACATGTAATAATTATGTGCTAAATGAAAAGAAAATGAAAGCCTATCTAACCAATTCATTTTGTAAACATTGAGACATATATTGAAATAGGTCTATCCAATAGGTGTTGTATCCTGGGGTTAAATAAATTCTTTATCACATCTCATCATTGTGTCACCAATCAGCAACATCCAGAAAGCTGACTGTGGAAAGAGGATCCCAAATGTCAAGGGAAAACAATTTATGGGGATTGAGAAGTCCAAAGGAGGGTAGTTGAGATTTTCACCTTTGGCCTGGCAGGCAAGCTAAGGGACGGATGTGGCCCCACCAGCTGGTGATATCTTTCGCCCAAAAAACCTGGGAACCAACTCTTCTACTCATATTGTGAACTATGGCTTCACCATCTGCTCACCCAGCAAGTGGCTTCCGTTCTCTGTCCCTCTTCTGTGAATATCGGGCTTATGTTTCCACCGTCTCTTCCCATTGTCTTGGCTGTTAGGAGCGGCGCCCGCATTTTCATTTTTACTGAGATCTCTGGAGGCCGACGGAAACCACAGTCATCGGGATTGCATTTCTTTCCCAGTCAAAAATGTAGCTTAGATTTATCATACATGAAAATTATCAGACAGTCAAGACAAATATCAAGAAGAAAATTTCATAAAGTCCTGCCACTCAAAGAAAATCACATCTGCGTGGCTGGTGAACATTGCCCTCCGCCTGAGTGTGCCAACTCTCCTGACTCAGCATGGGGTCCCAGCGCTGTACCCCAATGTTCTGAGGAATCCATCCGGCCAAGGCAGGGTGGAAATCAGCACTTTCTTGGTCCCATCACAGCCTCAGCCAGGACTAAATCGAAAGAGGCGACAGTCTAGGTGAACTTTATTCCACAGCACTGTTCCCCCTGGTTCTTTTTCTGTTGGTGACCTTCTGAGCAAATTGTGGTGGAATTGGCTTCCTACAGCAGAGCCCTCCAGAGAAGATTCCTGAGGGCAGCATTTCGTTTGGGTCAGTGAATGGGCATTTGGAAGATCAGATTCATTGTCATTTCATATGCTGGTGTTCCTGAACCTGTGGTAAGCTGGCCTTGGCGGCCTGTCCTTAATAAGTCAACCAAAAGATCAAATTAATGATTAAAAAGCAGAGAAAGAGGGGGCTGGAGAGGTGGCTCAAGGGTTAAGCCTCTGCCTCGCAGGCAGAAGGTTCTGAGTTCGGATCCTAGACCCCACGTATAGACGCCGGGCGGAAGCGGGGACGGCCTTCGTTTCTGGTCCTGGTAGGGCGGAGCCTGTGAATCCCCCGGCAGAGTAAACAAGGAGGAGGTGGAGGTGGTCCATGGTGGTTCCCGAATTCGCCCATGGTTCTACACACACGTACATACACACACACACATGCGCATACACGCACAATTGAATAAATAATAATAAAAAAGCAGAAAAAGAAAATGTATTCAATATGGCCATATGGGAGCAGGATAGCATCCTGAAGTCTTGTAACAGACATGCCCTTTCATGCCATTAATATAGGAAAGTATTTCTGATTCTCAATTGAATTAGTTTGTATGCTGTCTTGGATGGTCAGGTTACATTTTCTCCTATTTAGTCTTCTGGGTTCTATTAGATAAATTCCCAAAGTTGTACAGTGATAGTGTTTATGCTACCTATATTATTGGCATATGAGTCAGTTCTTGATTTATATACCAGTTAGGCTGTCTTCCTGCAAATTCTTGTGATTTGAGAACACCATTGCCTGCTTCGCCTCTCTTTCCTGTGAATGGGTCTTCTGTCAGCTCTTGGGAAGGAAGGCAAGGTCAGAGTTGAGCAACATACACAAGCTATCAGAAAAGGGCCTCCCTCCAGCCCTTCGCTCAGGAATGGCTCTTTCTTTTTCTTTTGCCATTTTGCTCTCGTTGCATTTGTTTGCTTGTTGGTCCATGAATTAGAAAGGAGACTCTTTTTCAGTGAATTGCTGAACTAGCTAGAGTGATCAGGGACTCACTTGGTTTCTATGGTGTGGGGTGATTCAGAGAACTCTCCAAGGACCTGCCTGGGAGACCCGTTTTGTCCATGTGAGGGGCCTGTGGCCAGGATCAAATGACTGCATGCTTGTCTGGGCCATCAGTCAACTCACCAAGCCTGGGGTTTAACTGCGGCTTGGCCCACAGTCTTGGCAGCAAGGAGACTGGGAAACTGGGAGGACCAAAGACTCTGAGTCTCACATAGGACTAATGGGAGAAGACTATCTTCTTGCCACACTGGAAAGGTTGTGTGACTTTTTCTTCAATTTTTATTTCCCCCCTTCATGTTAGTCATATTGGAAAAACTCTACCACTAATATACTAATCAAATGGGCTCACAAAGGGCAGATGGAATGATTTTGCCCAAGGAAGATTTCATGCTCATGAGCGATGACAGCTCCAGAAGAAAATTAAGCAGGTGCCACACGAGAGGCCATCTTTGGTATCTATAAACCCTCACTTCCCCTAATCACCTTTCTCCCTTCTCCCTCAACCCTCGGCTCTTTTCTTCCTCTCTTCTGTAACACAGGAGGTTGCTATGCAGCAGTGAATCCTTCTGCCTTGGCCTCTCTAGAGCTAAGATGTCAGGTGTGTGCTGTGTTAGTGTAAGATAGCACATAGATTATGATTTGTGTGTGCATTTGTATGCATATCAGAGAACATGTGAGAGCATATGCCTCCAGAGGACCAAGGAAGACATTGGGAATCATTCTGGATTGTTCTACCTCTTTATTGCTTTGCTCTGGGGTTTCCTAGGCTCTGTCTTTAGGGCAAAAATTGCAGTCTGCCTCCATATCCACCTGGCATTTTTATGTGGGATCTGGGGTTCTGAACTCAGGTCTTCTTGCTTACAAAACAAAGCTTTAACCCCAATGGCACAGAGATTCTAAAGAAACACTTGTCTCCAATCCCTACTCTGGCTTTCAAGACCAAAATAATAGGCACCAAGAAATTAGAATTTCTCCCAGGAATCTTAGACTGGAAATAGAGAGAGGGACTTCACAGAGTACTGAAAATTTGTCAATCCGGTTGCCAGTTTGAGGGGGAATTTGTTTCCCAGAAAGAAATTTCACACAGTTCTGATAACTGGTCAGACTCCCTTGTAGGAGAGACTAGAGACATGCAATGATGGGTCATTGGTAGGCAGAACCATACTTGGGCTAAATCTGCTTAGTTATGCATAGATCTTGCCTTCTATTTAAACTTTATTCTCATATTTAGACTCCAAAGATGGACTTTAAGGTGATAGCCCTCTTCCCAATATGGCTATATTGAATACATCTCCTTTTTCTGCTTTTTAGTGTTAATATGATTTTTAATTGGCTTATTGAGAACAGGTGGCCAAGGCACAGACTTTATACCACAGGTTCAGTAACACAGCATGGCAACATTCTGTCTCTTACAAAGGACCCCGTTCTAATCCATGAATTCCAAATCTAAGGTAAGTTTGGAGAAGAAGGCAAAGGCATTCTGAGTTACAATCAACACTTCCTGCGGAGAAATGTCATTGGGACTGGAGTGCGCTTCCTTCTTTCTGCAGTTTTTATGTTGGATTCATGCTGTTTAGATCATGTCAGCATTTGTTCACACTTAAACTTTCTCATTCATTGAAGTCATTTATCAATAACAATTAATTGCTCCACAATATTTTATTTTAATGAGTATTTCCCTAAAGGCTTGAACAAGTTATCATTAATTTCACTCTTTTGGGGAAAAAAATAGAAAGAATGCTAAGATGAACACACCGTGCCTATATTTCCATGAATTTTAGATTATTTTGCTAAAAAGTGTATTCTCGGAAGTGAGTTATCGATTAAAAGTGTAAGCAATTAATTAAAAATATTTTTATTTATTTTATTTGGGAGACACACAGGCACACACACACACACACACACACACACACACACACACACACACTTCAACTTTCAGAAGTCAAGTTCTTTCCTTCTACCACGGGGATCAAACTCAGGTCTCCAGATTTGCACACAGGTTCCTTCACTTACTGAGTCATCTTCATGCCACGTATGAATAATTTTAAAACTCTTGATTCCACAGTTATTCAAATCTATGTGATTATTTTCTCCACATTTCTCTTAAAGCATATCATTTCCATCTAAATCATGAGAGAACTAAAATTTTTCTAATAGTTCTCCTAAAAGAAGCACATGCCTAAAACTCCTCCCACCAGAGTCTAGATCTTGTCCTGAACTGTCATTTAGCTTCCACAAGGCCTGCCAGACAGTCTGTGATACTTACTATAAGATTACTATGAAACCTGAAGTTATAAATGAAGCAGAAAAGATAGTCCTTTACAATAAGGAAGAGAAAAGTAAGTGGTTATGAACAAAATTCTAAGTTGTATCAGAACCCTGACTCAGTGCATGGACTGTGAAAAATGGGTGTGAGTTCCACAGATCTGCTATACACTCTTGGGTCTTCTCTCTCTAGCATCCGATGGGGAGTATAAGGTAGCATCCCAAAGGTACTCAGAAATAATTCCAACCTTGAGTTCGTCTTAAATGGTGGCACTCACCCCAAGATAGTGGTAAAGGTTGCTGTCCAAAAGAGTAGAAGTTAAAGGTTTCGAATTTGATTGAATCCCAGCTTTGCTGATTATTAACCATAGCCAACTATTTAAATTCCTTGGACCTTAGTTTCCTCAACCATATGAGAACTGATAAGAAGGGGCTGGAGAGATGGTTCAAGGATCAAAACTCTGCCCCGCCAGCAGAAGGATCCCACATAAAAATGCTAGGCGGAAATGGCGGTGGCCTGCAGGAAGCAGAGTCTGGGAAACGCTAGAGCAAAGTGAAAAGAAGGTAGAACAATCCAGAATGAGCCCCAATCCATCCTTGGTCATCCACAGGGACTCGTGGTTCTCTCTCTCTCTCTCTCTCTCTCTCTCTCTCTCTCTCACACACACACACACACACACACACACACACACACACACACACACACAGATAACAGAGTTGAGGCCACACACACAGAGAACATCCTCAGGAAAAAGCTTTGTGAGAACTGGAAAGTTCAGTGAGCCAAACTGATATTACTCCTAACACAGCAGGGGAAGCGGAGGCTCAGGGAAGTTGTTCCTTGTCAAAAACTATAAGCACTTTGGTAATGAAAGTGTAGAAAATGACGCAGCTCCGGGTACTGGCATAGCGAGAGCCAGCTCCCGTGCCCCGAAAGCAAAGGATAATATCTCACAGCTGGATCTATATACTTCCTGTCTTCTGACTCCTCACTTCATAAGTTGTAAGATGACTACAGGAGAGAGAGAGAAAGAGAGAGAGAGAGATTTGGGATCTTTCTCTCACTAGTGTGGCAAGAGATGCAAAAATCCACTCTCTAAGTTGGTGAAGTGGCTCAGGGTGTGTGTGTGTGTGTGTGTGTGTGTGTGTGTGTGTGTGAGAGAGAGAGAGAGAGAGAGAGAGAGAGAAGAGAGAGAGAGAGAGAAGTGGCTCAGGGTGTGTGTGTGTGTGTGTGTGTGTGTGTGTGTGTGTGTGTGTGTGACAGGTGAGTACATGTTATGTGGACATGCAGGTACCACAGCACAGGAGGCCGGGAAGGTAGAGGACAACTTCAGGCTTGCACCCTGCCCTTTCCACCTTGTTTGAGACCAGGTCTCTTCACTGCTGCTGTGCAAACCAGGTTTTCTGACCTGGGAGCTTCTGCAGACTTTCCAGTCTCTATCTCCATTCCCTGTAGGCACACTGCAGTCTGTAATCTGGGAGGATTGCACTGTAAACTGGGATTACACTACATCTGGATTTTATTGGAATCTGGGCATCTGATTTCAGCTCAACAGATTTGTGCCACTATCTTTACCCACTGAGCCATCCCCTTAGCCCTCCAGGTTCATTCTTTTAGAATGTGGTAAGTCATAAACCTGGATGCACAGTAACAGCTACAGACCTGCACTATAGACCAGAGGTATATGTGACAAAACCCACAAATCACCTTTGACTTATCTATCCCAGTTCATACCTCCATTACCATGGAATTCCAGAAATAACCAAGTGGAAGACAAAGATTTCCACTGGAAGGTCATGCAGAGATAATGTAGTTTTCCAACCTGTGATCCAAAGCAAACTGCCAAAATCATATATGAACCAATTTATTGCATCTGAACAAGATGACAAAGCATAAGTAGATTGCATGTGCACAGGACAAGGTTTAAACTCTCCTGCTTGTTTTTTTAAATACATTTTATTTATTTCGTGTGTGTGTGTGTGTGTGTGTGTGTGTGTGTGTGTGTGTGTAGAACCATGGACGAATTCGGGAACCACTATGGCCGCCTCCACCTCCTCCTTGTTTACTCTGCCCCGGGATTCACAGTCTCTGCTCTACCAGGACCAGAAATGCAGGCCGCCCCGGCTTCTGCCCGGCGTCTATACGTGGGGTCTAGGATCCGAACTCAGGACCTTCTGCCTGCAAGGCAGAGGCTTAACGCCTGAGCCACCTCTCCAGCTTGTTTTTTAAATATATTTTATTTAGTGTGTGTGTGTGTGTGTGTGTGTGTGTGTGTGTGTGTGTGTGTGTATGACAGAGAGAAAGAGAGAGAGAGAAAGAGAGAGAGAGAGAGAGCACTATGTGTCTCTGTGGAGGAGCAAGGGTGACTTTGGGAATCATGCTGGATTGCTTCTACCTTCTTGCTTCACTCTGGAATTTTCCAGGCTTTGCCCACCAGGGCCGGAAGTGCAGGCCACTGTAATATGTGCCTGGCCATGTTTTTACATGAGACCTGGAATCCAAACTCAGGACATAGTTTTAACTCCTGAGCCAGCTTTCCAGCCCTCTCCTGCTTGCTTTAACCATGCTAAGCTTACCTCCTGCCAAAGCCCCTGTGGACTCCCAATTGAAGGTCAAATCCACCATGCAACACTTTCCTAACGCAGGGATTTCTCCCCTACCTTGCAGAAGCTGCTACCTCCATTTAGAAGATCTTGCTTCTGGACCAGCTGTCAGCTTCCTCATCGTCCTTCGAGGCGCAGCTTCCTTCTCGTCCTTCGAGGTGAGCCCAATCACCAGTGGGCGGGAACGAGTTCCCAAATGATATGACCCTGTGTGAGAAACTTAATCCCTGATTGATAATGTTGAAAGGTGAATTTTCTGGAGGTGATTAGGACAATGAGAACTTTGCCATCACGAATGGACACATGTCCTTAATTTTAGTCACAAGTTGTTAGCCCTCTCCTAAGACAAGGGCTCTTTAAAGGGATATATCTTTTTATGCTTGGTAGTCCATAGCTAGAGATAAAACCCAAGGCTGAGGGCCAAGAGTGCAAGCTTATAAAGTGGCCAGAGAATGCTGAAGAGGAAGTCTAGCTTGCAAACCAATTTCTCAACACATTAGGGATGCAGAAGTCTTAGATCTAATGCAAAAGAAAGGCTAAAAGGTCTGGAGAGATGTCTAAGAGGTTAAAAGCAAAAGGACCTGAGTTTGGATCCCCAGATCCTATGTAAAAATGCCAGGCAGAAATGGCAGTGTGCTGTAATTCTGACCCAGGAAGGTGAGACCTGAAAACTCCCAGAGCAAAGCAATGAGGAGGTAGAGCAATTCTGGATGAGTCCACGTACACTCAAGTATCTTTTTGCATGTGTGTGTCTCTGTGGGGGACCAAGGGTGACTTTGGGAATCATCCTGGATTGCTTCTACATCCTTTTTGCTTCACTCTGGCATTTCTCAGGCTCTGCCCAACAGGGCTGGAAGTTCAGGCTGCCACCATTTCTGCTTGGCATTTTTATGTGGGACTTGGGATCTGAACTCAGGACCTTCTGCTTGTGAGGCAGAGTCTTAATCCCTGATTTATCTCTCCAGCTCTATATGCATAAATTTTTCTCCATTTTTGTAATCAGAGTCTATTTGTTTTTCCAATCATGGGGACTTAAATGTCCATGTTAAGGAATGCTAGCTAACACACAGGACACCTGTCCTGTGGTTCACTGAATGGCTCTGACATTAAGTCAGTCACTTACTGAATAACAATATTTACGTTTTCAGCCTGGAAATGTGGGCCTGGAAGATGGCTCAGTGGTTAAGCACTTAGCATGCAAGCAAAAGACTTTAAGTTTGAATCCCAGGCCACAAGTGCCAACTAGGGGTGCAGTCCACCAATGATCTCAATCTTGGAAGACAGAGACTGTCATGGTTTGAAATGTGTCCCCCACAGTCTCACGTGTTTGGCAAGGTCATGGCACCTTGAGAGGTGGAGCCTTGCTGGATGAAGGCCGTCACAAGGGGTGGGCCTTGAGGTGAATTAGTCCCACCTTACCTTCAGGAGAAGTCAGCCTCTCCAGCAAGCAGTTTTGCCGCTCTCAGTGTCCAAGATGACTGCGGTGACAGTCTCCTCCAGGCTTTGGCCAACCAGCCATGCCACCTCTGCTTTGAGACTGTACCTTCCCTCTGGAGCCGTAAGCTGAATAAACCTCCCTTTCTCCCTTAAGTTGATTGACTTTCAGTGCTCTCTCACAGCAGTAGCTAAGAGTAACTGTTACAGAGACTGAGAATCCCCGAAGCAAGCTGGCTAGCCACACTAGGAAGAGCAATTAAGGATGGTTCCTGATGTCAATCTCAGATCCCCACAAGTGCAGGCACACATATACATGCATGCCCTCATGCAGACACATGCACATACACACATGAGGCACACAGGCACACACATGCCCGCTCTCCAGCATGCATGCACATGAAAGCAGAACAAAAGAAAAGGAATGTATTTGGTAATGTGCCAAGTGCTCTGGAGGTGGAGGAAGGCACACCTAACTATGACAGGTGACCTTTTGAACCCCTGAGGAGGCCACCGTGTTGAGTTAGGGTGGAATATGAACGCCCACACAGGTCTCTGAGTTCTTTGGCACCTGCAACTATACTTTTCCCTCTGTGTTCACTTTCAGGATAAAGCCACTCCCCCTCTTTTCTGCCTGTCTCAGCTCCAGCGTGCTTAGACAGGTTTGACCCTGTTCCCCAACCTTCCGACCTCACGTAGACTCTGTAACACACGATCTCATCTGTTTTAACCTAGTGGGTTTGTGTTTGCATATCTTATCTCCTTAAAAGACTAAATTCCTGGACAAGGGGGTTCTCATGGTCTTTTGAACTATTCATAGGACTTAGCAGATTGCTAGATACACAACTGATAATAAATCATTTATTTGTTGGTACAGACATTCTCCACTTTCCAACAGGGTCCCCTTGGGCCCCTCTCATCTTACTGCTCAATGTGCAGTCTGAACCACCAGCAGTGATGGCTTCTCCCAGGAGGCTGGTGGAAATGCAAAATTTAAGACGCTGTCTTGGACTTACTAATCAGTGTCTGTAGTTTTCTACTTGATCTCCCATGATTCTCGAAATGTATTAGTGTTGGAGAAACACTGTGCTCAGTGAGTTTAGTCAGCAAATTCGTGTGTGTGTGTGTGTGTGTCTGAATTTTTTTTATTTTCATATTTATTGGTGGGAAGGGGTATGCATGAAGGTCAGAGAGAACTTCCAGGAGAGGATACTGTCCTTCCACCTTGTTGATTCTAGGGATCATACTCAGCGATCAAGCTTGTGTAGCAAATGCTTTTATCCACTGAGTCATCTCCAGGATTTAAAGCTCTGGACTTTCTCCTTTGTTTGGCTCACCACCGCTCACCTGGCGTTGCCCCATCTCTCACTGGCCTGTTGCTTGCTTCAACCATTTTCTCCCCAGTATCCTTGGTGCTCTTGCTCCTCTGCTCTTTGTTTCTGCCTCTAAGATGTCAACGGTTATCCTCCTCCATCTTTTCTCCCTATTCCCTGCTATTGTGACATAGCACAACTTCCCACTTTGATGAATCAGATATATGCACGGCCCATCAAATGGCCAGGATGGAGGTCTTTAGCCAGAAAGTTGAACTCGATCTTCTGCTGAGCAGGTGAGCTCTAATTGCCTTTTCTGTTACTCAATTCACTCATGTTAAACAGAAGTTAGGGTCGCTGGGAACAACCATCGGGATGTCAGCGAATCCTGTCTGCATTTTAGGTCTACCAGCCAGAAAGGGGCTGAGAATTGCAGTGGTCCTTGCTATCTAAGCTAAGCTTTTGACTCCAAAAAAGGTACACCTCGCTTTGGATGATCAAACACAGAAAGCTATACTTGGAAAACGAACACCAGGATTTGCTTTACCCATAATTCAACCACTTAAAAAGACTTCAAAGGGTCTTTAAACTAAGAGTCTTTCAAGTGACTCTACAATGACATTTATTCATATCTTGATAAGAACAAGCTATCTTGATATCCAGGGGAGATTATCTTCAGTTTAAGTTACAGTGTTTTGTGGGGAAATTCAGGAAAAAGCAGGTTTGAGACCGGAGTGAAAGAGAACTTCCTCAATTCCCCCAACTCCTTTATTTTTTCACAACAGGAACTAAGCAGTTAAGTTATAATGCTGATTGTCATTTTGCTTTGGGGTTCATAACTCCTAAGAGCTGATTTGCAGTGATAATTTTCTTTGGCTATGTTAAAAAGCAATTGTTCTTAAAGCAAAAGAGATATATTAGACCATGTATCCCTGAATGTCAAGGACCAACAATAATTAGGTCATGTGACTTCTATTCATTTCTCTAAATTCTCTGATTGCTTGGCTTTCGCATGATAACTTTCTTTCCCAATCAATTAATCTAGCAGTTCATACCAATATTTTATTTTTAATGGTTGACTACTCATTTCATTAAAAATGTAAGCACATTAGCACCATGCAAAATGATACCATGGGGATGGTGGTATTTAAATATTCATAGCATCAAAATGAATAAATCTAAGCACAGTGCTTACACGTTAAAATGTCGTGCCGCTTTCAGATGGATCTGGTCTCAGGTGAGCTCCATTAAATTAGAAATCTCAACATCGTCTTTTTGTTGACTTTTCTTTACAACAAAACAATTCAACGGGAACACTGTGAGAACAGTCATGTTGCAGTAATGCATTGTTAAGCTTAGCTTCATGGAGCATTCATTTCTCCCCTCTACTTTCCTGCCATTGCCTGGATCTGAGCACTTAGCACTGTGATGTCTGACATCACAGGAGTTCAATGCTGGATGTGCATGGTATTTACTCCCATTTCATTCCGTCTTTCTCCCTCCCTTTTCCCATCAGAATGAATCCGATGAAATGAATCGTTTGGTAACAGCCTTAGGGGCAGCTCCTAGGAGCTTCCTGCTGGCTGGAGTAACAGTCGCACAGTTAAGCTTCATAGTGTGTGTGTGTGTATGTGTGTGTGTGTGTATTAAACTGAGAACTAGCAAACTGGACAATTGTACACACAGGACTAGCAAAACCAGGGCATTCTTTGAAAGCTATCAAAGGTTTGAGAATGTTACTGGGAAACATGGTCATGACAGAGAAACAAGCAAAATCTGCCTTCCCTAAGTAAGCACTCCCAGCCACCTGGAATAGGTTACTGTTCTCTCACATTCCACCTCAGAACACTACAGTTAGCAAAGCTTATCTGGATTAGTCTAGAAAAGGTTCTGCTGCATGCACGAATAGGCCACCTGGAAGAATGAGACCCAGGGGGTGACATTTTGCAGTCACCAACCGTTATGCCCTCACTGTATGGATGACTGATTACGAATGAAGCTACTGAGTCAAGCATAAAGTTTGGAGGCAGAGATAGAAGACTTTACTCTTTGATCTCAAATATCTACTTTCTCAAATTGCCCTTTTAAAGATCATGCCTTTGTAGGCATGGTTCAGGATTGGACAGGCAAATAGACCACAGAGAGGTGACCCCTCAACCCCATAGGAATCCAGATGCATTTCCTCATTGCAATCTATTAGAGCCATTCTTGTGGCTTCATCTACAAAAATGATCATAAGTTGAAGCGTATTTGTCAATCTTAAAGGTGGATGATTAACAGAAGAGGAAAAAAAATATTTTTTTTACCTTGGTTGAGGCAGGGCAGGGCAAATTTAATAACTTCCTGGTACTGAAACCTCAGCAATATGCTGACTTTGATGATCAAACACCAGGTTTAAGGTCGTCAGGAGAGAGATGCCACACGAATGAACGAGGCATCACAAGTTTGTTTCTAACATCAAGGCCTGAAGTCAAGCCACAGACACTTCTGTGTTTAGTTCACAGAGATGTGATCTGAGCTTATGGCTCTAGTTCTCTTTTATAAATTACGTTCTTCTACTGGGTCAAGTAAGAAAGAAAAAATACTCAGACCCATGCACTGTATTTATTTGATTTTGCTAAGACAAAATTCAGTTGTTCTTTTATAAATGAGGCACATGTGGAATTCATACATACAGTGAAGAGACAGATGGTGTATAGTCTCCCTGCATAGATACACATAGGCTGTGTGTGTAGAAAATATACAGATGTCTAATGTTTAGAGGTTATGTATATATTACACAGCTTAAAAGTCCTGGCATCGGTTATTTCAGAATTTCTCAAAGTGTGGTCCGCAAAACACCTGCATCAGAACCTTCTGGGGTATCTGTTCAAGTTTTGAACTGGGAAGACCCACCACAGACCTCCTGATCCAGCTTCCCACACATCTAAGCAAAACAATTCTGGGTCAGGGATGTCTCTGGGCTGAAGAGAAACTCTCTAGCAACAAGTATGACTCTGAGGACCCAAATATGTACATGAGTTGTTTGAATGTATGTGTTCGAATGCCCTTTGAAGTTATACGTGGTTTCAGGATCCCTTATATTCCTTCTTCTCCATGGCTAAGCATGACTTTAGGTTTGTGTTGCTCCAAATCCAAGTTCTTCCTCCTAGATTTGCTGTATTCAGCAAGGGGGGTGTCGCTTACAGTCATCCTGTAATATCTGGACTGGCTGCTTCTCCCCTCTGCCAAGTCAATTTACAGTCTCTGGATTCTCCAGCTGTGACCTGGACATAAGTCAATGGCCTTGATTCTCTAAATCCAGTAACTAAATGGGTGCGAATGAGCTACAGTAGACATAAGCAGTTGCTGTCTGTTTATACTCTTCTCTCCTCACCAGGAGGCAGCAGTAATAAGATTAATCTGGAGCATAAAAGATCTCTTCATTTTTGTAGACAATGGGACTTCTGGGAAGAGTGAACCATGGCACCTGTTCAGCTGTATTTAAATCATGATTTAAATGTTTCCAGTAGCAATTAATATACCATAACAGACAGAAACTGAAGGGACTTTCAGAAGTTAAATAATTGACTTGGGTATATATTTATATGGACTTGGGCACTACTCTATAACAATTAATTTGTAGACTTCAGTATTGGCTGTACATGATAAAGCACCGAAAGTTCAAAAAAATCTTCTAGAATCAGTTCAGAAGCAATGACTACAAGGTTGTTGTACTTCGAGGCACAACCTGGATTATTTATGTAATGAGCAATGTAGTCGCTCGCATATAAAGTAGTTGGTGGCCCCAGGATTCAAACTGTCACTAAGTTGAGCTCCTGAATATGTTGATCTACTGTGTTTTGTGGGATTTCAACTGAATTTCTGCTAAAGAGCTGATTTCATTTAACATAGGCATCATCTATGTTGTGTTCTAGGAAAGCCGTTGTCAAAATTCTAGATATACGTATTCCCACAAGACCTGTATGGGCTTTGACCTATCAACATTTCACCATGGAAGGGCAAAGATCTCAAGAGGATCCACACCTCCCTGCCAGTTTGTTGAAGGTTAACACTGCTGGTGGGGGGAGTGCTTTCCTCCATGGCACACCCACTGAAAATACATGGTTCATACTCCAGCAAGTGCTCAGGCCCACGCCATCAAAGACAGCCCACATACAATTCAGAGAACATGAAAAAAGACATGAAAATAGGAGGCAGGGAAGAAGAAAGGTTGTAATGGGAAAAGGAGGAGGACAGAATTGGGGATTAAGGTGTGAACATATCATAAATTCACTGCACTCATGCATGGAAGTCTAAAAGAATAAAAAATTAAGAAATTCTAGTTAAATCTTTCGTAGATTTTTAACACAGCAAGTATTGGGTCCTAGCGTCTAGTAAGATGTTATTACGGTTCGTCCGTCTGGTTAAGGAGCTGGAGTCACAGAAACCTTGTGAGATGGGGCACTGAGAGAAAGACCTGCCTTAGAAGATATGATAAAGACTTGTTATGACTGTGAGTTCAGCTCTGTGCCGTGTAATGGCAGGTTGGAACAGGAGCTGGCTACTCTGAGCAAGAAACAGGGAGACCCCAAATTCCTAGCTAGCGAACATTTGCAGAACAGCTTTCTGTATATATATGTCATAATGGGTTTTATCACCATTATCCCTGCCATTATCCCTGGTCATAAACTCAACACAGAAGCACCTATCTATGTCATCTACAGAGTTCCCCAGAAGCCCTGAAGAGTTGTCCTATTGTCTGTAATGCACAGATGAGAAGCCTCAGGTTAGGAAGTGGAGTTGTAAAGATTGCATGATCTGATTCTGGAGGCTCGCTCTTACCTGTGAGTCTACATGTTTGTTGTTTTCCCATAGCTGTGTTTGGTAGTGATTTTATTCCTTGTGTCCCCATGCCCATGTTTTATAGATGAGGAGATAGAATGGAGGTCTTCCCAGCTTAAGGGGCTGTGTGGTCTGCAGAATACCTCATAAGTGACAGCTCGGGGCTCACACTCTCTTTGACACTAACATCTGTCCTTCAACAGATAATAGTTGACATGGTGGGAGCGGTGACCTTCTGTCCATGACTTTCAGGGCAATAACAAAGAATAGTCAAAGCCCGCTGTGGGTCCTTGCCCTGTGTTACCTCAGGAAACCCTGTCTACAAATGTGAGAATAAGGACTCATGTAGCTGAACCAGAGTGTGAATTCAGATAAAGTATAATTCAGTGAGAAAATAGCTGTATGTCGGAGGGGGGGGGTAATGTATGATCAGGAAGGACAGAAGAAATCAGTGTGGCCAAAGTGGTTGGAAAGGTTTCCCAGAAGGAGAAGATTTGAGATGTGTATGAGTGAAACTTGGAAAGAGCAAGAGTGAGTTATTTAATTACTTAATCAAGCAATTGTTTTTTTATTTGTCTATTTTTCTTCCTTCTTTTTTTTTGTATGTGTGTGTATTTGTGTGTGTGTGCGTGTGTATGTGTGTGTGTGCATGTGTATGTGTGTGTGTGCATGTGTATGTGTGTGTGTATGTGTGTGTGCGTGTGTGTGTGCGTGTGTGTGTGTGTGTGTGTGTGTGTGTGTGTGTGTGTGTGTGTGTCAGACAGTACCATGTATTCCTGTTGAGGACCAAAGGTGACTTCAGGGATCATCCTGGATTGCTTCCACCTCCTTTCTGCTTCACTCTGGGAATTCCCAGTCTCTACCCACTAGAGTCAGAAGTGCAGGCCACTGTCATTGCCGCCCGTTTTTTGTTTTGTTTTGTTTTTTGTTTTTTGTTGTTTTTTTTTTCTGGTGGGACCTGGAATCCAAACTCAAGTCTGTCTGCTTGGAAGGAAGAATCTTAACCCCTGCACCACCTCTTCAGCCCTGTTTGTCTGTTTTTTAAGACAGGGTCTCACTCTGTAACCTGAACTGGCCTGGAACTCTACATGAATGCTAGTCTGGCTTTGACCTTGTGGCAAGTCACCTGCCTCAGCCTCCCCAGTGCTGGAATTACAGATGTGAATCATCACGCCTGTCTCTAAGAATTATTTACTTTGCACCTTCCTATCCAACATCTCCACGTGTTCTCAGTGTGCTAGACACAAGTAGGAGAGGTTAGAGATATATTTTCAAAATTTTAAAGGCTTGTAGTTGAACTGGTGAGATAAGATATACAGAAAACGATAATGATTAATGCAAGTCAATATCCAATTAATGACTATATTAAGGTCCATTACAGGACATCCCAGAGCTGCAGAGTCTCAGAGAGTGCGATGGGGCCTGCTGTTCAGGAAGGTCTTCTTGAAGGCCTGCAGGAGGGAGGGCTCAAGCCATGCCTTGGGGGCTGCGGGGGTGATGGAGGGGATGGCTTCTAAATGCACAGAATGCAGAGGGTGTGATGCTCACGGTTTGGGATGAGCGAGCAGATGACAGGCGGAACTCAGCAGTATCTTCTGTACTCGGGAACTTGGGGTGAAGGGGGCCCTCAAAGCTACCCAAGGAATATGGAATTAGTCGCTGTTATAAACCATCCCCTCATCAGATGAGGACCGGAGTGGCAAAATCAACTACACGGGAACACCTCTAGCTCCATGGGACACAACGTAATGAGTACTTCAGAAGGAACATAGAACCTGTGAATGGGATGGCTGACCAAATTGCTGGAGAGACCTGGAGTGTGTAATCTCGACTCCTTCCATTGTTGCTCCAATGCAGCTGTCCACTGAGTGGCTGATTCCAAGAGCCTCTGTGGGCATATCTAAAGTGAGTCCTTCTCTGGGAGAGCTTCTATTCCTCGGATGAATGTAATGGCTAAATCTGCAGGACAGATGGTTAAGCCCCACTGTGCCAAAATTGCCCTATAGGGTCACTCTGGGGATAAGTGTTTGTTAGCCAGCTGGATGACCCCCTGGGATGATGCTCTTGCCTCCCTGGTGTGCACCATACATTTCAGGGGCGTCACTGCCTCGCATGCCTTGTATAATGCACCGCCACTCCTGTGCAGCCCCTGCAGTGAACCTCTACAGAAGCTTCAAGGTGTTCCGAAGGGCTCGGCAGCTCTCCTGCCAGGGACCTGGTAGAGGCCGGCAGCTGAAGGCGTGCAGACAGCCTGGGCATCAGCAGACACATGCACATGGGGAATGCCATCACGGCACTGGAGTGGGGGGACACACGCACTTGGCATTCTCATCTATTTTTGTCAGAGTGTTGGGTCTGGCAACTGTCAGAAAATCATCAGCCTCTCTGCCTGCACATGACATAGACAAGGTTGTGTGGCCGGTAACGGGAGGTACTTGAACATTCCAGGCTGCTGTTATCCAACGCGACACTGACCTGCAATCAGAGACAGTGCTGTTTCCTTGTTGCTGAGTTTCATGGAAAAAAATATATTTTTCTTAGTGGCTGGTCAGCCCTCCCAGACAGATCCAGCATTGCAGCTTCAGGTCATGGCTGCAGGGGTTTTAAACAGACATGAGGACAGGTACCTGACAAAGAAATGGGACTAGGGGCCAGCTGTTTAGGGCTCTCGTGCAGAAGACACGGCTCCATGAAGTCTGACTGTATGGGTGGTGGAAGACCCTGTGGCCCCGTCACCAGAGCTAAGGCACAATCACGGCAGTCACATCAATAACATGTCGCTCCTCAGCATGAAGAAGTCAGGAGTCCTCACAGGCCACGTAATCCAGCTTGACCCATGAGAAGTCCAAGATCTCTAAAGGAAGGGGAGAGGTTCAGAATGTTGAGTGGAAAATGGTTGTGTGTAGGAGTATATATACATGTGCGTGCATGTGTGTGTGTGCGCATGTGTATGCTTAGCTTGTGCATGCTTATCTGTACATACATACGTGTGTGTGTGTGCCTGTTCTAAACTGTAGGAGAGTTGGGATGTAGAAGGATGAAGAATTTCCTGAGAATGTTGAAGCTGTTTGGAATTTAAGAGGTCCGTTTATTATACCTATTCCCTCTACTTGAATTAAAAAAAAAATGGGGTGGGAAACATGCAGACAACCAGAAGCTGGAAATCAGTAAGTCAATTTTATCACTATGGTATGCCAGCTAGTGAGTGTCACCAGCCTAACAGTTCACCCCCAAGGTGATCAACTCAGTTCTATGCAAGGTTAGCGTTTGCTGGTCCTTTCCTGCAGGACTGTTCCTCCCTGCAGACAGCACCAGGAAGGGACAGGAAGGGACCTCCCTGCCTAGAACAAGAAGGAACCAAGTGGATTCAGGCCAAAGGGAACCAGATTCTTTTCACACTTGACTCCTCCTGAGAGCAAGGGCCAGGCAGATGTGAGGGAGGAAGGGGTGGTTGGGAGCTCTTTAAAAGAAGTTCCTCCTTGGAGCACAGACGCAAGGAACAAAAGTCCTATGAGTTCTTAGCACAATCCTCTGTAAGCACAAAGGAACCGGGACAGAGTGTTTGTCAGATGTGCAAGGCCGGAAAGTCAATCCTCAGGACCACTAAAGAATGAAATCAGAGCTGCTCCTTCTCCTAAAAGAACCGTGAGAAACTGTTCTGTGCTGTAAGGTGTCCTGCAGCTGAGACAGAGGGAAAGAAAAGAAGTGAGATCCTGTAAATTAGGTCTCACAGGTTAGATCTTGAGAGTTAGGTTCTCTAGGCTAGATCCCTTGTGTTAGGTCTCCTGTAGGTTAGGTCCCCTAGCCTAGGTCCTGAGGGTTAGATGGTCTAGGTTAGGTCCTGTGGGTTAGGCCCCTAGTTTTGGTCCCATGGATCAGGTCTGTCACAAGGTTTAGTTTTTTTAGGCCCAGGTAGGCATTCACATGGGATGACAAACTGTCTGAATGAGAGTCAAAGAAGCTAGTCTAGACAGGTCAAGAAGGTACCCCCAAGTGCTCCCTGGGCATCCTGTGCTTCTGAGAGAGTCACCTCTGTCCCAGGCAGAAACCGATGCTTCTGGGGCTGGAGAAGTGGCTCAGGAGTTGGGGGGGGTGTGGACTGCGTTTCTGGTCCTGGTAGGGCGGAGCCTGTGAATCCTGGGGCAGAGTAAACAAGGAGGAGGTGGAGGCAGTCCATAGTGGTTCCCGAATTCGCCCGTGGTTCTACACACACATACACACATGCATACACCCACCCACCCACACACACACACACACGCACAATTGAGTAAATAAATAAAAAATAAAAAATAATAGATAAATAAATAAATAAATAAATAAATAAATAAATAAATAAATAAAAAGAAACTGACCCTTCTTAGAGCAGGGTGCAAGAACTGCCCCTTTCAGATCTGTCCTGGTCCCTTCCATTGTACTCCATCACTCACTGCAAACCTGCAGGGCCAGACAGCAACTTGAGCAGCTCCTATGGATCCTGATCTCCATAGGGCCTGTTGGCATCAAGCACCACGATTGCAAACAGCAGACAAGTTGAATGAAGACCTCCTTTAGCAATATCCCACACTCTAGAAGATTCCTTTAGCCATCACTTTCACATGGTTGCTTTGGGCAACATTTACTAACTGTACCAAATCCTGAGTTAGTTTAAGGACGGAGCTCTCAAATGACTGGGTGGTTTCTTAAATTTACCAATACTTACCTTTTAAAATAAGGCCTATGATGGGGCTGGAGAGGTGGCTCAGGGGTTAAGCCTCTGCCTTACAGGCGGAAGGTCCTGAGTTCTGATCCTAGACCCCACGTATAGATGCCGGGCAGAAGTGGGGGCGGCCTGCGTTTCTGGTCCTGGTAGGGCAGAGCCTGTGAATCCCCCGGCAGAGTAAACCAGGAGGAGGTGGAGGTGGTCCATGGTGGTCCCTGAATTCGCCCCTGGTTCTACACATACACACACATGTGCACACACACACAATTGAGTAAATAAAAAAATTTTAAAAAGGCCTATGCATTTTAATTATTTCTAAAATAGGTGGGTTCTGTTACTGTATTAAAAAAAGGTATTTGGGCTCTTCTTGTGGACCCCTTGCAATGAGGTCAGCCTGAGACAGGATTAGGCTGATGAGACCAGGTTGATATGGAAATGCTGGTGGGCATGGGTGAATCTGGAAATCTGGTGTTAAACACAGATGGGAGGACCAGATTTCTAAGTGAACAGAGGCCAGGACTGGGAGGGACTCCCAAGAGGGCTCAGAGTCACAATATAAGACACAGTGAGACAGGGAAATGGCCGTGTCAAGCGCCAAGTGATCATCTCTGCTCTCCCTGCAATGGGTTGGTTGTGGGTCGCCAGTCCTCTGCTTCCTTTCAGGTTCCGGGCACACAAGTAAACGCTCTGGAAAAAAATTCCTGGGCATAGCCATCTTCACACAGAAATCATTACATTTATTGGAGATATTAATTCCTTCAGCAGTGCTTCTTCCTACATAAAAATAATGTAAAACATGAAATGAGACACGACATCACCCCGTTACCCTGGTTGTCCTCTTGGATGAGATAGCATATACGAAGACAAGGAGAGTTCTAGCAGATCCCCACACAGTTCTGAGAAAATGCCACTTTCTACCTGACTGGAATGGACAGGTTCTGTCCTGCTTCTTTATATGGTTGCAGAGGGTCCCCAGGCAATAGAACAGAATGTGGTTTTAGGAAATGACATTGTTAGTTGAGTCCAGCTCACTAGTGGGCTCCTGGGATTTGCATGATAACTAGAGTAAAATAAACACATGTGGAAATTACATCTGCAAATTGCATTCCCGTTGCCATTCCCATTTCTTTTTCTTTGCTCTTTAATACAATCACAAGGTCCCAGTGTGAGCTAGAAAATAAGTCTGTGTTTCTTGATGAAATCCAATTGCACAGATATTATGGTATTCATAAATCCTCCCAATTTAGTCTTCTGGAATTTCCCCAGAATGAAATCAAATACACTCTTGCATGGCTCTCAAATGCCAAGTCAGAGATAGCTCTCTTTCTGCCCAGCTTGGATGTGACCTTTTCATGGGAGGTTATCGCAGCAGAAGGACTGTGCGGATACTCAACGGTATCTAATCAAGTTTCCTTGACACTTGTTGTATTATATTCAAATCTCGTGGGCTGATCAAATGACAGGACTGCTTGGTGAGCTGTTAGAAAAGAGAGCTTCCATGCAAATGCTTACCCTTGTTTTAAACTCGCTCCCCCCACCCTTGTTTTAAACTCGCTCCCCCCCCCACACACACAAGATAGAGGGTATGTGTCTCATGCTTTTGGACCTATCACTGATTTGGAAGCCTGGGCTCTATTCTTATCTCTTTACTTTTAGAGAGCATTCTTCAATGGAGCAGGTGCTGAAAAAGAAATTCCTTACGGTTCCCTCATAGAGTCTAGCAACTAATTCCTCTTGCATTTTAGTACCTCAAATAGGTGTTTAATAAATATAGAATAAATGAATGAGTTAAAGAAAAAATGGATGAATTTTAACTAAGCAAACAGCCAGAATGTTCCAGTGTTTATGCTGCCAAGTACAGGTCCTAGGTCCTCAGTGGAAAACTCTCCTCTCGTTGGTGCATTTCCAGCAAGAATGTAAAATGGTTCAGCTGCTTGGGAAACTGTTCAGTGACTCCTTAAACAGTTAAATATAGAATCCAGCCTTAAACACATGATCCAGCAATCCCACTCCTGGTTCCATACTCAAAGGATTCTAAAGAGATCAGATACATTTTACTATGTTCAGAACAGCATTATTCATAATAGCTAAAAGCAACAGCAACTCAAATGTCCATTGATAGCTGGACAGATGAACAAGATATTTGTGAATGATGTACACACATGCAGACACAGAATATGGATTTTTCTCTTCCTGTGTGGACAGTGCATATTATGTAACCTTAAAAGGTAGAAATTGGAATACATGCTTTATATTGGTGTTATGGTTTGAAATGTGACCCCCACAGTCTCATGTGTTTGGCAAGGTCATGGCACCTTGAGAGGTGGAGCCTTACTGGAGGAAGGCAGTCACAAGGGGTGGGTCTTGAGGTAGGTAGTCCCACCCTACCTCTAGGAGAAGTCAGCCTTTGCAGCAAGCACTCTGCAGCTCTCAGCTTCCAAGATGTCTGCGGTGACTTAGCCTCCTCCAGCTTTGGCCAGCCAGCCATGGCACCTTTGCTTTAAGAGACTGTACCTTCCCTCTGGAACCGTAAGCTGGATAAACCTCCCTTTTTCCCTTAAGTTGATCGACTTTGAGTGCTCTCTCACAGCAATAATTAAGAGTAACTGTTACAATTGGATAAATCTTGAAGACATTATTCTACATGAAATGAACCAGGCATATCAGAACAAATATTCCTCCAATATAATATCATTCATAGGAAAGTCATTTGAGGCAGATAATGTAATAGTGGTTAACAGGGGTGAGGGAAGAGGGAAATGCAGTTACTGTTTGATGGTGACAGATTCTCCATGTGGGATCATGAAGGGGCCTCTGGATGTGGGTAAGAGGGACCATTGTAGCATCCTGATCATCTGGCCAGTGCTACAGAATCGGACCCTTCAAAGTGGTTAGGCAGCCATGATTTTGTCAGAGAAATCAGGCAAGAAAAAAAATCAAAGGGCTAAAAATATAAACGGAAGAAATAAAATCATCCCTGTTCGCGGATGAGAGGGTCTTATAAATAGAAGACTCTGAACACTGTGCCAGAAACTCCTAGAAATGCTAAATGAAATTAGCAGCAGACTATGAAGTCGACATACAGAAAACTGGTAACTTCTAAAATACACTAAAAATGAAATTCTGAGAAAGATTTTTCTTTGAAAAATTACCACTTATGACAGTCTCCCTCTGTAAAATAAAATACTGAAGAATAAACCTATGCAAGGAGATAAAAAGACCTCTACAGGCAAAACTAAGAAATAAACTAAAGAACAGAAGATGGAAGACATGGTTGGCAGAATTAATATTGTGAAAATGATCATATATATATGGATTTGATATAACTAGTGAATTTTTTTCCAAAACCTAGACAAGGAAAGCCTAATGACAGTATAAAAGACTCACATAGTCAAAGCAATTGTAACCAAAAAGAGAATTAATGCTAGAGACAGTTCACTTCTGGGCTTCAATATACACTAAACAGCCATAATGACCAAAAACATATGGTCCTGGCATGCCTGATACTTAGATCAAAGCAATGAAATAAGAGATCCAGAAATAAACCCATACCTCTACAGTCTCCTGACTGTCACAGAGTGCACACTGGGGAAAGACAGCCTCTTTAACAAGTGACACCGGAAAAACTGGATATTCACATGTAAAGATTGAAACTAGACCTTTTATTTCTTGCCCCATGCAAGAATAAGCTTTATCCTAAGTTGGCAAAAGATACTAATGCAAGTTCTGAAAGTTTGAAAATGCTATAGAAAACAGAGTAAACACTTTAGATTTGGTCACGAACAACATTTTTCTAAATAGGACTCCAATAGCACAGGAAATAGTAGTAACAATTGTTCATTCAGATTGCATAAATTAAAAGGCTCTATAAAGAAAACAATAAAGAGACAGACACAGAATGAGGAAAATATCTGCGAGCTACTACACTGGCAGAGGTGTGATATCCAGAATACATAAAGAACTGAAAAGATGAAAAAACAAATGAGTCCATTAGCTATGGATCCACAACCTGCACAGGAAGAAGACGTACACGTGGTCAATGATTAAATAAGTTTCCAGCATCTTTCGCCATCAAGGAAATACAAATAAAACTGCGATGCTTCTTAGCAAGAAAATCAACAAGAAATCCTGGCAAAGATCTAGAGTAAAAGGAAGCCGTCTACATTGATCATAGGTGTCATAGTTGGGCACAGGCGTCAACTTGATAGTTGAGGGTTTGAGCTCTGGGCACATTTGTAGAGAATTAGTGGGTGAGTTGTACCCAAAGCAAACCTACAGGTGATTGTCTAGCTGATGGAGAAGGCCCAGCCCATGGTGGGTGGGAGTAGGCCCTGGAATAAAATACGGACAGCTGGCTGACAGAGTTGGCATCCTTGTGTATACTTAGCCAGACATGCTGGTCTGGCAAGTAAGGATCGTCCCTCTCTCAGCCATTACGTAGAGATGGTGTGGCCAGTTCTGTCGGCCCTGATGTTGGTGCGTGCTCTTCCATCAAGCTGGACTAAGAACTGTAACCATTAATCATAAGAGAAAATAAATCCCTTGTCCTTAAGCCTTTGATAGTCATTTATCAGGAACCATGCAAGTGAACTGCAACAACAGGAATGTAAACTAGGGCAGTCAGGGTGGAAATCAGTATGGAGGTTCCTCAAAATCTAAAAATAGAAATACAGTGTTATCCAACCATGTCACTCTTGAGAATATACCAAAGAACTCGAAGTCACATAGGACAGAAAGATTTACACACTACTGTTCATTGGGACACTATTTACACTAGTCAAGTCATGGAATCCACCCAGTAATCCATTAGCAGGCAAATGGATGGAATATTATTTATCTGTGGAGAGTGAAATCATGTCATTGTAGGAAAATGGATTGAACTACAAGACACTCTTAAGGGAAGTGAACCAGACTAAGAAAGCTAAACATCACACATGTTCTTTCATATGTGGAATGTAGAGGAAAAAATAGATAAGTGAAAATGACATGAAAGTAGAAAGAGCCTATTAGTGAAGAGGAATGGGGTTGAGCAAGGAAAGGGTAAGAGTGGGAAACAAAGTGTGTTCTGTGCATGCATGAAATCTCAACTGAAGCAATTATTTTATGCAATTAGCATACACTGTGTTGGTCATTCCTTCTCACGGTTGTGAACAAATACCTGAGATAACAAATTTAAAGAAGGAAAGACTTGGTTTGCCTCGAGGCTTCAAAGGTTGTAGTCCACGATCATTTCAGTGGAAGACCATAGCGGTGCATGTGAGCATGCACCAAAGGGAAGAAACGACCATGGATAATCTGCGTCCTTCAGAAACATACTCCCCAGGGGTCTACCTCTTCCAACTAGATCCCATTTTATAAAGTATCCACCACCTCCTGAAATAATGCCACCAGTTACAGACTAAGTGTCCATCACATGGGGGTCACAGGAATGCTACAGGTGAGTTCTTGATGTCTCTGTGATGCTACTTCGCCTCTAAGGATCCTAGTGTCTGCAATCCATTATGCTGGTAAATTTCATATCACATGTGTTCATTAGCACAACAAAAAACAAACAATAGAAGTCAAGGGGTTATGTGAAGGACCAGTAAGTTGTGCCCAACGTTCTACTAGTGACATTGCCACTACCCTGTGGTGCTTTGTGTCTTACGAGTGCCACTCTATTCCTCTATCTCCATCCTGGCATACTCTGTGCAGAATCAGTATCCCTTTTTACAAATATCTGCAGTGAGGGCAGAGATCCCTGTTAACCAAGTTCTTTTTACTTGTCTGTAACAGAGTTAGCTGTGCCTTGCACCCAGGTCCTGCCATTCACTGCACCTCCCAGTTTCTTCACAGCTGCCTCTCTTTAGTGCTCACCATATGTCATGGCTTTAATGTGAGTTGCCACCCACAGGCTCATGTGTTTGAATCTTTAGCCGATGTTTGGGAAGGTCTGGAGTCTTGCTGGAGGAAAGCATATCACAGGGGGTGAGCCTTGAGGTTGGTTAGCCCCATCCTGAATCCAGTCTAGCAATTTGCAGTTGCCTCTCTCAGTCTCCTTGATGTCTGCAATGATCTAAGCCACTTCTAGCTTCTGCCAGCCAGCCATGCCCTTCCTGCCACAATAGACTCTGGAACTATAAACTGAATAAATCTCTCTTTCTTCCCTTAAGTTACTTGAGTCTCAGTGGTGTCTCACAGCAACAGAGAGTAATTGTTACACCATGCAACTGTAAAAACTAAGCACATGCCTAGCAACCCAAGGAAGACTGACGTGTGTGAGATATGATAACTCAAGGACGATAGTAACCCAACTCACACCCACAGGGGGGTCTATTCCCATCTTCTCTGAGGGCAGAAAGGAGGTCACCCACTTACATCTAGATGAGACATGCAACAAATCTGCTTTGAAGATATATCTATGAAGCAAATAACCCTGAACGCTCTCCTTAAAGCCTCATGCACACACACATCTTTTCTGGGTATGGGCTTTAAATTTTAATTTTCTGAGTGTCCAAAGCCAGAGCTTCTCCCACTGTCCCATGGGCAGTTTGTCAAGAAAACTTTTCCGAGTTTGATAGTTGAATCCAGCATCCCTGGCAAGAAATCACTAACTGTGAGCATCACAGGCAGTTTTCCCCCACCTGGCGGAATTCATTCATACTGTTTTCACTGTGTACACGAGGTCAGTCTCTTCAGGGCCCCATTTGGCTCCGAGAGAGAGAGCCATCTATCTCTTGGTTTTATGGTTGCAGAAGTCACTTCATCAAACCATCCCCTGGCTTTCTCTGAGCAAAGTGATCCATCTGTGTAATTAATCTGTACCCCTCTCCTGCCCAGACTCAGCAAGCTCAGCTCCACCCGTTGATATCCATGGCAGCTTGAGAGATGGCAAGGAAGGAGCTTCAATTCTGATTTCGACCCCAAGGCATCCATCCATGATGCTCCTGTTGTTCTTGGCTTGCTTGCCAGTATGCTGTTAATTAAACTCCACAAATTGTTCTTTCCAGGCAGTAGGTGCCAAGGGCAGGCCATGCATGCTCTGCCTATCGTCCATCTGTCCTTGGTCTGCAGGAGGCTCTCAGGGACCACGAGCCCTGAGCTCCTAGACCTTGTCCCGGCTCCCTCCACTGCAGCAGAGAAGGTTAAAGGTTGCGGCCAACCTAGCAACCAGGCTGCTGTGATGTCAATGCCTAGCTCTACCAGCAGTGAGTTCTGCAGTGTTGAGAGAGCCTCTCCTCCTCTCAGAACCCTACTTTCTCTATCTAGAGAATGGGAATACTAGCTGTATAGCCTCCTCTTGGACAGTCGGGATTAAATATGTCCTAGAGTATGAAGTTCTTAAAATAATGCCGAAAGTAGAGCTAAAATTTGATATAGGGTAATTGCCACCATGTCATATTTTAATGCTATGTATTAATTTTAATGTGTATGCATGTTTCACGGGCTCGCGTCTACAAACAACATAGACCCTTTCGCTGCACATGACACCTCTGCAGATTTAGTCCGGCAGCACAAGGGCAATGATTTCTTCAGAAAGGGTCCCTTGTGAGGAGGCAGGGGGTTGTCCTTTCGTGTTGTACTGTTTCCATTTTCCCCCTAAGTTGACTGTAAAAACCAATGATGAGAGGGAGGAAGAGGAGAAATAAAGGACTTAAATGGGGGAAACAAAAAGTGGGATGAAGAGTCCCGGGTTCCAAAGTGGCTATTGCCTATCTGCATAGGCTGAGTCAGTTGCGGTGATGCCCGATGCTGTCCGACCACAGACCAGGGCCCCGCAGGCGCCCACGGCCTGTGTCCGATCTGCTCCCTCAGAAGTGACCACAGAGGGCCGGGCAGGAGTCAGGAGGTGGAGGGTTTATGCTCTTCCGAAGAAAGGCACCTCCAAGTGTGAGTGAGGAAAATAGAGGTTTGGTCTCCTGATCGCCCAGCCTCTGCCCTGCTCCAGAACGTTGGAATGTAAGAAACCGAAGGAGCGCCAGGACTGTAGGAAACCCAAACACAGGCAGACAAGATGAGGCAAACCACCGAGGTCTGCCTTCATGGCTTGGGGATTGTGAAAAGCTGGGAGCTTGGCATGCCGGCGTCACGTTTCTAGAGCAATCACTTTTTTTTTTTTTCATTCAGGATCTTAAAATTTAAAGACGGAGCAAATCCCCAGAGCAAAGCAATAAGGTGGTGGTGAAATCTACTGTGATTCCCAAAGTCATCCTCGTGTCTCCACAGGCACACACAGTACCCTCTTCTACACACACACACACACACACACACAGTAAAGTTCTTATTCTCTGGCAGTTACTGTTCTCTGTTTCTGTGAGACAACATTCAAACTTAAGCAACTGAAGGGAGAAAGGGGAGATCTATTCAGTTTATGGTTCCAAAGCGGGGATAAGATTCTCTATAATGGAAAACGCATGGCTGACAACAGAAGCTGGACGTTACCCACGTCCATCAAAGACGACTGCAAGCTCAAGAACAGACTAGCACAAGCAAGGCAGGGCTAACCAACCTTAAGGCCCACCCCCTATGACTGCCCTCCTCCAGCGAGGCTCCACCTCCTAAAGGTAAACATGACCTTCCCAAACAACTAAATGAGTCTGTGGCTGACAACTCACATTTCGAACCATGGGGCAGATGCCAACACAAAAAAATGCCCCCCCAAACCACTTTAAGGAAATCCAGGAAAAACAAAGCAGAAGCCAGGATGCTAACACCTGGTGTTATGATGTGTTGAATGAAAGTTTCACTTTTGATATCCAGGTCTCAGGGGCTTCTCCCAGATCTCCTCCATGCTGCAAAAACCACCTTCTCTACCTGGACTTCCTGGTTTCTGCTCTCTCCTGATCACATTCCTACTCTCTCCTGAACCAACCAGTATATATTTGCATTCGGAAATATTCTGATTTATTCACCCACACCCTGCTGCCTGGGTATCAGCCTAGGGTATGATATTCAGCCCTTCTCAGATTTCCAAGACTCGAGCACAACTCTGGTGCCGTTATCACGTGACTAGACTTGGGAGGTGCTATCTTTGGAACAGCTGAGGTGGCAGTAGGTACTTCTGCCTGTAAATTAATTTGTTGATGTGAAAATGTCCCTTCTGATCCTGCCATCACATAGCACCTACGTCTTGGCAGTTTTTCTAAAGCTTCTCTTAATGGAAGGGTGGCTGCTTGCTGGCTAGCGTTTGACGTTACTTGAGCTCTGCATCTTAGAAGAACTGATAAGCTGTAAATATTGCTAAAATTAATTGTGCCAAACAAGCAGACTCTCACAACTTAAATTGAATTGTCAGTTTTGCATAATGAAAGGTTAAAGTTATATATTGTACCAAGAATAATTCACCTTGATTATCTGGCTCAAAGTAAAAACTAAATGACCCTACTTTTCAATGTGCTTTATGGGTCACATCTAAGCCATATTTCTTTACAGCGAGTAATATAAATTGTTTCCCTGGAGTCCTTTGCATTACAAAGATGTGCAACATTTTTTCTGACATAACTTCCTGAGGACAATAGTTGATCCATTTGTTAAGACTGTCAGTTTCCCTCTTTTACATTCATATGCCAAATATTTATTTCTATACAGTTTTTAGAAATCATTTGATTTTATTTGGGCTGGAGAGGTGGCTCAGGGGTTAAGCCTCTGCCTTGCAGGCAGAAGGTCCTGAGTTCTGATCCTAGGCCCACGTATAGATGCCAGGCGGAAGCGGGGGCGGCCTGCGTTTCTGGTCCTGGTAGGGCGAAACCTGTGAATCCCGGGGCAGAGTAAACAAGGAGGTGGAGGCGTCCATGGTGGTTCCCGAATTCGTCCGTGGTTCTACACACACACACACACACACACACACACACACACACACACACACACACACAATTGAATAAATAATAATAAAATTCTTTAAAAAAAAGAAATCATTTGATTTTATTTATTTAGGAGAAAGAGCGCATACATGCATGTCACGGCTCATGTATGGAGGGCAGAGGACAACTTTTAGAAGTCAGTTTTCTTCACCAAGAAAGAGAGTTTTTGGGGACTGAAGACAGATTTGCCAGATTTGCGGGTACTGCTGAACTGTCAATGGCCTGATTTCCATGTAGATTTATCCTCTTCATTCTCAGTGATTCGGTTGGACAGAATAGTGAATACCACAGGGAGAAACCGTTGCCCTGTTTCCTCTTGGAACAGATCCTTAGAGAATGGCAGTCAGAAAAAGCAAGGGCCTAGGTTATCTGGCACACATTGTCGTTAGATCTAGCAACCCAATACCAGCATGTTTCTAGTTTCTCAGCGTTCTGGCCTCCCCAGACCTCTACTTCTTCTGAGTTCTTTCCCCACCCTGCACCCCACTTTCTCCAGCCTTTCCAGCTCCATAACATTCTGTAATTCCAGCACTCAGGGGGCTGAGACATGTGTTCTAGGTGATCCTGGCCTACATAGAAGAGAGAGAGAGAGAGACAGGACACCAGGTTATATTTGTTTAGCTAGGCATGATGGCATACACCTACAATCTGTTTACTTCTGAGCCTGGGGCAGATGGCTTATAAAATTCCAGGTCAGCCCAGGCTTCCATAGTGAAGTCGTGTGTCAAGACAACAGCAGACAAACAAAATAACACTGAGACCAGCCTTGAAGTGCTGGCGCTAGGGTCCCAAGGCTAGGCTAGCCTGGGACCCTGAAGCTTCCTCTCACACCTTGGTCTCAGGCTTGGCCACATCTTCCCTGTGTCTGTCACGTCCACCTGCCCAGCTCCTTGCTGAGGGTGGCACGCATTCACCTTTCTTATTTCTTTCATGATGATGAATGATGAAGGCCTAGAGGTGAAACTGAAAACAGAGACAATTAAAAGTCTACCTCTCTGGGGCCCGCTCCCACTACACAGCAACTAAGTGTAAAAGTCATGCTTTCCGCACTATAAGTAAATCACGCTGCCTGTCTCCAAATCATCTAGGCACAGATTACAGATTCAGTTTTCTTATTACTGCTGAGCCTTTTTGTCATTAAATAAGTTAGACTCAATGCAGTACAAGTAAAAAGCAATTATAATTTTTTTTCTTCTGTGTTAAGTCGAATGCTGTTCTTGGCTCCTGGATGAAATCCCAGGCAGGTCCTATGGAATTAACAAATAACCTCATTTATCACATAATAAAAACGTCCAGATCAATCCAAATCTCAGATTCATCATACAATTGAAGCTCCCACTTTCCAACCACACAAGACCAGGAGCCAGCGGTAGGGTAGGGAGTCATGACTGATGTCATCCCTGCCCTCACTCCCTCACCTCTAGCTCCATTTGGACTCTTCCAGAACTGGGAAAAGATGGAAGGGAGAAGGGAAGGTATAAAAAGAGACCACCTGGTTGTCACCATGGCAACAACGTCAGACCAAATCCCTCATGTACAGCACTTTGGTAGGTTCCAGATATGCCCCAGAGGGGGCCAATCGCAATCCTTTCTGGGGCTTTACAAATCAGAGGTGGGCATTGATCTCTGTACCCACAGCTAGTCCTGAGTCTCACAGGTCAAGCTCATTGAATCATCTCTATCACAGTTTGTGCATCAGTTGCCCCCAACTGACATGCATATGGATTAGTTTATGCTAATGTTTAGAAAGGTCGTGACCTTTTGGGGAAGTGGAACCTTGCACAAGGGTTGTTGGGCCTCGTCAAGACCCTGGACAAGGCCTGTTGGAACTTCCTGAGCCTGGCTAGAGTTTCATGATCTGTTTAAGCTGCCTCACCAGCATAATTCAGCACAGCCTTGTGGCTGATGCAATCTAGCCTTAGGTTGCAATAGCAACTGGCCCATAGTAACTGCCCCACTAGCCCATAATAATCTCATGAGACTACAAATCTCACGAGACTACGCCTTCTACAGTTGGTGCTGTTAAACTGCCTAGCTGAGAGGGCCAATCAGCAAAGACTCATGCTAGGACTTATGGGATGTTGGAATAAAGTTGGTTCCTGCTTCGACAGAGCTCCCGGCCTGGTGTGTCTTTCCCCGGTGGTGAGGGAGGTCCGGGCCGGCGACACTTATCATCCTGCTCAGCCCCGGGTTGTGCCTGGCTGGACCAGCACTCCCTTCTGAACCAGCTGCCGAGAACCTGGCAGACTGGTGCCCTGGGTGAGGCAAAGGCAAATGTGTGAGGCATTTCCCCTCGGATGTTCACTGACAGGCTAATCGGTCTTCGGGTGAGTGTACCCCCATAAGTTATGGGGCAGTCTTTACCTAAATCTGACCCCGCGCTAGACTTGCTCAGAGTTTTACTTAAGAGTCGGGGTCTCGCCCTTGCTGATGCTCAAGCTTTTCAAGCTTGGGGCTGCTTACTTAAGATTTCTCCATGGCTACCTGAGAGCAACCTCTTTGATTGGGAGACATGGGATCGAGTTGAGGGGCTTACCCAGCGAGCTCAGGTAGAAGAGGGGGAGATCCCACCCTTGGGAGTTCTCCCTACCATCTCCGCCCTTAAAGGGTGTTTTCCCCCAAAACCACCAAAGAAAGACTGGATCCAGCCCAAGAGGGAAGCTGCTGATCCCTCTCTGGACCCTTTTGGTAGTGCTTCATGGCCTCATGGGGAAGATGGCCCTAATTGCCCTTGGGCAGAGACTATTCTTCAAGGTCTATCCCACCAGCCCTGCACTGCCCAGGACTGGAAAGACCTTGCCTGAGCTGTGCTCCCCGGGCCAATGTAAATGGTGCACCTACTACCAAGACGAATGCCTCACCCAAGGGGAGCAAAATCAGGCCGCCCAGCCACCTATCCCAATCACTTTTGGGATGCTTTCTGGTAACAATGTACATCCTGATGACCTTGTAACTCAGAGAAAAGGCATCAGGAGACTCTTAGAAGGCAGAGAGTGATCAATCTTCACAAAGCTCTCACATACCACCTGAAGGAAGCTGACAAAAAAGCTTCCAGAAGTTGCAAGAGAGTCATTAAAGAAAAGATCCTGCAACTTACCCAAAAGAAACTACAACAGAGTTTGAGACTGAAGTTTCAAAACTTCAGCAACAGGCAATAATAGAGAACAAAGCAGGTCAGGTAGAAATGAACAAGGACAGGGAAATGAATAGACTGGAGAGAAGGGCTAAGAGCATCCTGGATGAGAGAACAGAAGTGGAGAGGTTCTTTCTAGCTGTTCTAAACCAAGTGGAGAAGCGGATTCTGGCCAGCAGGGAGCATTACCAGCAGATAACATAAGCTGCCTTCAATTTAAAGATGAGGACAGCATGTGCAGGAAAGACAGAATATCCCAAAATCAGGACATTTGATGGCAGAGAACACAACACAAATAGTGTGAATCAGGATCTCATGGAAGCTGAAAAATCGCCAAGTAGTCAAGTCCATTGGTGGAGCCCCTAGGGTATATTCTATGACCGACCAAGTTGCAGATTGCATCATCAAAGGCCAAGATACCTCCACCAGGCTGTTTGGAATAGAGCCCCATTTCCTGATTGTTCCCTTCAAGCTAACAGATCTCACCTGGCTCCAGAGGAACAATGATAGAATTGCCATAGCTCTAGAAGGGTTTATGGGAAAAATTGACTGTCATTATGGCCCACACAGATGGATGAGTCCATTTACTAGATTAAACTGGGTACCCCCCAAACTTTTCTTATCCCAACCTAACCCTGATTTTCTTACTGCTTTTACTGATGGGGGACTTTTAGGGGCATCTTTAGTAGTCTACCCTCCCCATAAACTGGGTAAAATACCAGCACTTATCAGGTCGGTCACCCATGAGATTGAGGGATCTGCACAAGTCAAAGAACTATTTGCTGTCACCTTAGCATTGGATACGGTACAAGAGTCATTCAACCTGTTCTCTGACAGCCTTTATGTTGTAAACCTGCTACCCAACCTAAATTGAGTCCCACATCAGGTTAGACTCTAACCCTATATCTCCCTTAATGATCCAAGTTCGGTCTCTACTTAATCAAAGGACCAACCCCATTTTCCTCCAACACCTTCGAGGTCATCAAAATCTACCAGGTTTCCTCTCCGAGGGCAATGCCCTGGCAGACAAACTGGCGTCCGTCATGACTTTTGAGGAGGCCACTAGTTTCCATCGCCTCACCCACACTAATTGGAGAGGCCTCCATCACAAAGATCCTTTAGTGCCTATTAAGGACCTTAAAAAGATCATTCGCACTTGCAAATCCTGCCAACCTTTTTTACAAATCCCTCCCCTTCAGAAGATGGGGGTCAACCCTCGTGGGCTAAGACCCAACAATTTATGGCAAATAGATGCACCCACTACCCCCCTTTTGGCAAGCTCAAATATACTATCTCCCATGCCTGCTGGGCATCAGCCCACACAGGAGAAAAATCCAAACATGCCATTAGCCATATGCTTCAATGCTTTGCCACACTTGGTCTTCCAGATCAAATTAAAACCGATAATGGCCCATGCTTTACTAGTAAGATTTTTACAGATTTCCTTAATACATGGCGTGTCTCACACACCATGGGGATCCCCCACAATCCACAGGGCCAGGCTATGATTGAGCACCATAATCAAACTCTTAAGGCCCAATTACAAAAACAACAGGGAGAGTCATCACCTCCTCACTAAAGAGAGCGCTATTTACTTTAAATATATTAAATTTTTCAAAAATGGATCAGGCTTCCCCTTTCCAAAGGCACTGGACTTCCTCTATCACATACAGTTCCATCTGGGTGCGCTCCAAAGACCCATTGACAGGAGCCTGGAGAGGCCCTGACCCTTTTATATCAGCGGGGCGAGGATTTGGCTGTATCTTTCCCCAGAGTGAAAAACGCGCCCATCTGGATCCTTGCCAGGGACCTAAAGTACCTCCCACAGGATGATAAACACAGCTCCAGGGAGTCTTGTACCCCTGAGGATCACCCCTTTGCTCTCTCCCCAGAACCAGAGGATGACATCGCTGTGCCTGACCATCCTGGTGCTGACAGCCCTTGTCTGGCCCTGTGACAGAGGATTTGGAGATTTGCAGGTGTGAACTTCAAGAATGGCCTTCTCCCTTACTTCCTCCCCCTCTTGGGCCCTCTCGTAGTCCTTTTTCTTACTCATTAGGCCTTACATCATCAATAGGGCCACTCAATTCATCCAGCAAAGAATAGAGGCTATTAAACTTCATCAGGTCGAGATCCATTACTCGCCACTCAGGATACCAACTGGGGCCATCAATCATATACCTCCCCTGCCCTCCATGCTGACCAATGACGGGTAAGATCCCTAAAGCTAGGGACAACCTAAGACAGGCCATGGAGAGGCTTGCCCGGACCTTAAAGTGTGATACCCAGAGACAGGTACAGTTTCCAAAGGGAGACAACCTAAGACAGGGGTCACACGTTTGGTCCCAAGGCTTACTCACAAAAACAAAAGGGGGAGATGTTGGGCCTCATCAAGACCCTGGACAAGGCCTGTTGAAACTTCCTGAGCCTGGCTAGAGTTTCATGATCTGTTTAAGCTGCCTCACCAGCATAATTCAGCACAGCCTTGTGGCTGATGCAATATAGCTTTAGGTTGCAACAGCAACTGGTCCATAGTAATGCCCCACTAGCCCATAATAATCTCATGAGACTACAAATCTCGCGAGACTATGCCTTCTACAGTTGGTGCTGTTAAACTGCCTAGCTGAGAGGGCCAATCAGCAAAGACTCACGCTAGGACTTAGGTATATAAGAGTCTGACTGTTGGAATAAAGTTGGTTCCTGCTTCAACAGAGCTCCCGGCCTGGTGTGTCTTTCCCCGGTGGTGACAGTCATCATCCTGCTCAGTCCCGGGTTGTGCCTGGCTGGACCAGCACTCCCTTCTGCACTAGCTGCCGAGAGCCTGGCAAAGGGTGAGCCTTGTGGTTAGGTAGTCTGTCCGGGCTTCCTCTCAGTTTTCTCTTGTTCTCTCTGACTTCATGATGGTTGTAGTGACCTGAACAGCTTGCTGCTTCTACTTCCAGTCATACCTTCTGCTATGTGATTTGCCATTACGGACTATTTCTCCTCTGGAACTATAAGCCAAATAAATTTCTTTTCTCTCCTAAGTCGTTCATGTGTTTTGCCTCACAGCAATAAAGAAACTGCAACAGTTTCTATAGCTCTTTGTGTAACAGAGGTCCCCATCCCAGCATGGGGAGTGCAGGCAGTAGGAATGCCCGGCCTTTGCTAACTCTCTTCAAACCAACCTTGCCATGGGCTGCTGCCTTCCTAATAAATTCTCAGGCTCCTCTCTTCAACCCTTGACGTGAGTGGCAGGATGAATTTGAACCATCCTGCAGATAGCCCCACTGAGGTGGCCTAGTACCTCCTTTGAGTATTTTGGAGGAAACTGCAGGAAAAACATTTTCTTAACATCTCTTTTCTACTTACTATTGAAGAAACCACCACAGAAGTTTGACAATATTGGAAAGTCATTTTTCACTGGGAAACATTCCATGAATCTAAAAATGTTGAATTTTGACTTCTTTGACCCTCAGATTTATTGGGGAAGAGAGAAGGAGAAGAAGGAGGAGGAGGAGAAGGAGGAAGGAAGTAACACGAGGCATACTGCTCTGGACTTGAAATTCAGAAAAGAATACAGGAGGTGGTTAGATGTATTCTTTGCATTTTAAGACATTCAAAAGATATTCCTTGAAAGTTTCTATGGACAAAAGTTTGGGGGAATAGCATACGCAGCACTCTTCTTAGACAATCACAATACGCATTCACATATTGACGAATCTGAGATGTCAGAGATTGAGACTTCTCCAAATAACATTAGCTCAGAACTTTCTAAGCTTTTTTTATTTGATCAAGAAACATATTTTTCCCACAGGGAGTTTTTAAAGGGTGAAGTATGAATTTCAGATGCACCCACAGAGACGGTTGTGATCTGAGCTTGTTTTCTGCTGCTATTACACAATACCTTAGACTGGGTAATTGGTCGAGAAAAGAGGTTTATTTTGGCTTATGGTTTTGGAGACTGGAAAGTGCCAGCTTGGGCCTGCCAAAGGCCTTGTGCGACTTCGGCTTATGGCAGAAAGTGAAAAAGTAAGTAGGTGCATGCCAATGGAAAGAGGACTATTCCCTACAATCATTAACCTGCCCAGGAGAAGGCGATCATCCACACATTGGAGTACCACGCCCATGACCCTGTGGTAGGCCCTATCTGACAGTTGAGGAATTCAGTTTTTAACATGAACTTTTGGAAGACCTGCCAAAGACACGGGAGTAGCGTCTGAAGCATCTGACACAGACTTTTGCAGCGAACACTGATGAACACTAGGCTGGTCTTTCGGGGAAGCTTCGTGGTCATCTACGGTATGAATGAGCTACATAGACTTGAACAGGAGCTTGTAGGCAGGGAGAAGGAAAACTCAGGCCTGGCTGAGCTGACGCTCTCAGAGCGGCAAGGGCAGCGCAGACTTGTGGTTAACAGAAGGACTCTACACTGGGCTCTGTCTTCAGTGCTCACAGTTGAACTTCTCTGATCATCATGATACCTGGACAGTACAACTGCCTTTATTTCATAGGCAGAGAAAGGAAGGCAGAGATGTAAGTAACCTGCTGGGAGTCAGACAACAAGAGGCCAAGTCTTAATTCATGGGCTCTAGGCGTGACTTTTAACTACACACCCCCATTCATTCTAGTCAATTCATCCATTCTGAGTTCTCCCAGGAGTTCTGTGAGGGAAAGAAAAAAGACATGCTGTTAAAATGTTTAGAATTAGTGAGCACTGCAACCTTTCTCTCTTCTCCCCCCACCCCCCACAATCGGACACTACCATCAGGGTAAGTATAGGAGAGTCTTTAGAGTTCCAATAGGTAGACTGTTTTCTAGACAGGGAGGTTGTCATTTCACATGTTAAGCAGATGTGACTGAGCCATACAAAGTTCAAAGCCTTTCCCATGCTGTGGCCAGAGGGGCACAGGAAGTCTCCTGGGAAGGCTAACAGTGTGGTCCTTGTGCTCGTTACTTTTTTCTGTTGCTGTGAGAGAACATCTAAAGTTGAGCAACTTAAAGGAGAAAGGAGATTTGTTCAGCTTATAGTTGCAGAGGGGAGATACAGTCTTTCATGGCGGAAGCAGCATGGTTGATGGCAGAAGCTGGAGGAGTCCTAGGTCACATCCATCCAGCAGGCTGAGAGTTGCAAAACTGCTTGTTGTAAAAGTAGATTTCTCCAGGAGGTAGGGTGGAACTAATCTACCTCAAGACTAATCTACCTGTGACCGCCTTCCTCCAGCAAGGCTCCACCTCTCAAAGGTGCCATGACCTTTCCAAACACATGAGTCTGTGGGGGACACATTGCAAACCATGACCTGTCTTTGAGTGTAACTTTTTCCTGAAGCAGCCCGAGGGCAGGGAGCTGCCGAAGCTTGTGCCGATGGTGGGGAGAGGAGAGAGGATACTCATGGGATACCTTCCAATTCCCCAGTCTGGAAATAACAACAGCCACGAGTCTACTCCTGGAGGGAACAGAGTCCATGGACAATTTGGAGACAGAGATAGTTGAACCACATCCCAAGAGGTCGCCTGAACATGTACTCTCTCTGTTGGAGCTGTGTCCTCAAGGCAGGAATCTGCACACGTGTGCAAGAGCTGTTCACTGGAGGTGAGGTACAAGAAGCGATGATGGTGGAAAGTGTCCCTAAGGAACTTATGAAAGAGTTCAAAGAGAAAATTCTAGCATTGAGAGACACCATCTTAAAATCAGGGAAAACCACACTTAACCCAACAAGTTCCAGGCCTTGATAGAACAAGTAGCCAAGAGAACAAGACGGGAATAGAGAACTGGAGAACATCTAGCCCGTGCTGAGTGACAGAGGCCAGCCATCCAATGACAGTGGAGCTTTGATTTGGGTTACTTGGCCTTTATAACCAGAGCTCTAGGAGTTCTACCAGGATATTGTCACCATGACCTGGTAAGAGGCGAGCAGAACAGATGGGTTTGAAATTATGGAGAGTGGAAGAAGCAATGCCCTATCCAGTTTCACACAACCAGATGCTAATTCTTCAGTAACCTGTGTCACAAAGAAGAGGCAGGTGGGCAGACAGGTGGTAGAAAGAACACAAATCTGTAACTTTGCATTTCCTCAACACTAAGACACACTTTTGTCCTTGGAAAACATCTTAATATTTCTGAAATCCAATACCTTACAAATCCACGAGTACATTTATTATTTTTCCCTAAAACTGTTTTTTAAATTTATGCTGCCTTAAAATATATTGCAGTTTTGAACTGAGACTCTTGTAATGGTGGAATTGTTGAGAGTTAGGATTTTTATGGTTTTTAAAGTGTTCTCACATGCAGAATCACAAGTGGAAGGTTACTCACTGACCTTCTCTAAGAAGTTACATTGATTAGGGTGACTTGAGAATGTGGACTAGAAAACCCAGGGTTTGTAAAACTCAGGCTAAGTTCTTAGCAAAAGATGTCTCAAAAGCACAGGACAACCTAAGATTTGAGTGTTAGTGTTGAGGTGGGGTCAAGAATATAATCTAAAACGAGGAGTTGGTCAAGCAGGAATGCAGAAGTAAATCTAAGAGATAGTTTTAATAAAAGAAAAATAGAGAAGGGAGATGGAAGGAGGGAGAAATGAAAGGAAAAGGGGGAAGGGAAATGTGAGAGAGTAGGAAAGAAGAGAAAGTACCTTTGACTGAATCCATGGATAGGAAAATAGCTGTTAAGGGATCCAAGATGGTATAGATAGTCACAGCTAATACAGAGAGAGAGAGAGAGAGAGAGAGACAGAGAGAAAGGTCTCATATAGCCAAGACTGACCTCAAACTTGCTATGCAGCAAAATCTGACCTTGATACTCTGATATCCTCCACTTTGAGCTCCTAGCTTCATTTCCTGAGTGCTAGGAGTGCAAGCTTGAGCTGCCACACCCAGGTTATGTGGTGCTGAGGATCGAACCCAGGGCTTCTTGCAATGCTAGGCAAGCACTCTGCTAACTGACCTATATCCCTAGCAATAATTTCAAACCTGAGGATATTGAACCCCATAAAAATTGGATTTGATTATTTATTTATTTTAAACTTTATTTATTTGTGTGTGTGTGTGTGTGTGTGTGTGTGTGTGTGTGTGTGTGTGTGTGTGTGTGTGTATCAGAGGGAACTGTATATCCCTGTGGAGGGCCAAGGACTTTTGGAATCATTCTGGATCGCTTCTACCTCTTTTTTGCTTCACTCTAGCTTTTCCATACTATACCCACCAGGGCTGGAAGTTCAGCCACCACTGAATCCCCGTCGTTGTTTTATATGGGACCTAGGATCCGAATTCAGAACCTTCTGCTTAAGAGCTAGGGTCTGAATCCCCAAGCCATCTCTCCAGCCCTAGATGAATTATTTAAAGTTACATGGTTAAGAAATAACGGGATCAAACATTCCCTTCTTTTTTTTGTTTACCAGTTCTCTTCCCTGTGTGAAACAAAAATGCTCACAGGGAAAATAAAAGTTTGGAATAATAAAATAATAGTGAACAAACATCTACTTATGATGAGAACGGCCGAGTTCATAAGCAGCCACTATGCTATTTGACCAATTGCAAATTGTCCATTAGGCCTGGGCGAGGTTGAAGAATCCTGCACAGTTCCAGGCCCTGGTCAGTCACTACCAGCGGGCCACAGATTCCTTGCAAAACCATGTCAATCTGCTCCCAGGCCTCGAGCTAGGTCTTCTAGAGTGAAGAAATGTAGATTCAATAGCTCAGAATCCTAAAGCGGGTCCCACTACCCTCATCATCGTCTTTGAGATGTTGTATGGAGCAGGAGTTGCCAATCCTCAAAAAGGTGAATTTCAAAAACAGAAACAGGAGCATCATTGTTTCCTGACGAAACTCTAGAGCGGGGTCTGAAACAAAGATATGCTTTGTAGAAAGTGAGAATCCAAGAGTCCATAAAAACTGCAGCACCGATCTCACTCATTAAACAGATCTGGGATCCCAGCAGAGGAGGGAATTTAGAGAGAGCAGAACACTCGGTAAATGTGTCTAAGTGTTATATTGAAGGGACAATCTGACAACATCATAAGTGATTAAAAGCCATCATAAGTGAGGAATAAGCACTCTGCGTGGATACTGATAAATCTTTCTCCAAAGGGAAGGGTTACCTATGCATTTATTTGTTGTGTTCATTTAGTCAAAGGTCTTATTAATGGTTTGAAGAAATGGAAAAAGCTATTGATGAAGCTATCTAACATTTCTCAAGAGTATTTGGGCTAAGGATAAGGATGGCGAGGACAATTTTGTCCATGGAGAACAAGGGTTGCTAGAGCATTTTCACTAGCAATCCAAGTCCCGTTGGGTGATGGGGACCAGGAAGCTACTCCATGCCGGAGACTTCATATTAGAATGTTCCAGCTCCTCTGGTCATATGTCATGGATATTGCTTCATGGTCATAGAATTTTGACAACATTCAGAGTATCTATCATCAGCTAAACAGTGTCACTCAACTAAACATTCAGCGTTTTTTTTTTTTTTGAGGCATCATGTGTTACAGTTTTTACATTTTCGACCAACCTGCTGTTTATCCAATAAATCTAATTTGTTAATGTCTCACCTATAATGTGACCCTTGTTATTAGCTCTAATACTTCTGTTAAGAATTAAACAGTCATGATTTGAATCTAAAGTGTCCATCACTTATTTATGTTTTGAACATTTAGTCCCTAGCTGGTGTCATTATTTGGGAAATTTCTGGAACTTTTAGGAGGTAGGGCCCAACTTGAAGGTAGTAGGTTGCCAGGGTGGGTCATTTAGGATCTGTTATCCTTGCTGCGCTCTGCATCCAGGCTGCCACAATGTACGCTCTGCTCCACATGCCTGATGGACTGAGCCCTTTGAAACAACAGGGCAAAATATATCTTTTCTCCTTGAAGTGGTCTCTGTCAGGAAATTTGGTCCCAGTGACATGAAAGTAACTAAGAACACAGTGTAATGATGTCTAGATGTGATCAAGAAATCTATTGAAGCAGTCTGAACCTCATACATTTGGTTCTTACTGCATCTGTAAACTAAAGTCTTTTTCATTTGAACTACTTACTATTTGAACAAGTGAACAATCCCTACTGATTTTTCTAGGAGCTGAATGAACAGCTATAAATTAACTCATTAATTCCAGCATAATATATCAACTAGAAGTTTTTTAATAGCTTTTTTTTTATTTTTGACAATGTCCTGCAGATACACAATGAATTTAAGCCATTTTTATCTTGCATTACCCTATCCATTCTCCTCCCCATCTCACAGTGAAATCCTTCTTCTCAACCAGTCTCTCTTCTACTATAAAATATTTTTAACTTCAGTGTATCATCAGTGTATTAGTTTATTACAAATTACTGCATTCATTCAACAAAAACTTGAACAGCTATAATACACCAGGTTGTCCTAAGTAGCAACAGACACACAATTTATAAGACCCAAATTTTTATGCCCACCATAGAACTAGCGTCTTTTAGAAAAAAATAACTAAGGAATTCCAAATAGCAGGCATATAGTTCATCATCGAACTGATTTCCCTCAAAGCATCCCTTTGTAGAAAGGCTGAGCCTCCCAGGTTCTAGCTACCTCCAAATTCTGCTACTAAGATATGATTAGTGTCTTATTTTCTTAAAAGATTAAATGAGTTCTTCAGTTCTCTTAAAAAGGCAGAAATTAGCTTTTGAGATGACTTCAGTCCCGTGAAATGTCCTAGATTTACAATCTAGCTCCTGCCCCTTTGGTGTTGGTGACAATGTTTCATCAATTCATTGCTTCCACATAGGAAGCAGTCAAGCTCTTGTTAGAGAGACCTAGGAGTAGACATATGTTTCTCCCAGCGAGGAGAACTGGGTTTTCCTCAAAATAGCTCTATTGCAGAACAAGTCATGCATGCTATTTCTTAGCTTCTTTCTCTGTTCATAGAGTGTCTGGACTGACTTAAGTGTTCTGACTATAGGAGCCGTAGATTAACTGGTTTTTTTTGTTTGTTTTTTTTTTTTTTTTCCTGTGTGTTAGGTTTTGTTGTTGTTGTTTGTTTCTTTTAATGTTCTGTTTCGGGGTGCTCAGGTAGACTGGAGGTCCTCCTGAGGACAGCAGCAGTATTCTCTGTGTTCATAGATAACAGAGAAGAGAAAACTTGAGAGAGGTGATCACCTGGTTTCATGAAGCTCTGGCTTCTTTGCTTGTTTGTTGGTGACAGAGTTTCATAAACCCAGACTGGTCATGAACTCACCAAGTATTCCAATGACCTTGACCTTCTGCTGCTTCTGCTTGCACAGCTAGAATACTGGGACGCGGGTGCAAGCCACCACTCCTGGCTTATGCAGTCAGTGCTGAGGATCAAACCTAGGGTCTCGAGCATCCTAAACAAACACTTTACCAACTGAGCTCAATCCCTCAATCCCAAACCCTTGTTTTCTGCTAACTTTGACTCCTTCGATAATCTATGTTTTCAGCACTGAATAGCCAAAAGCTTTCAATGAACAGTTAACTCCCTCCTACAAAGGCGTGTTTTTGGTTCTCTGTCCTTGGACGACCACACTCAAAGCTCAAGTCAACCATGACTTGGAGGCAAAGAAAAGCAGATTTGGAGAAATCTTGGGCCAGTTTGTTCTCCACAGGCTCAACATCAACTGTCCCACATAGAAAAAAATTAACGAATAACTGAAATAATTTCAAAAATTGTTGAAAACTATGCTCCCTTTTGGAAAAAGTTTTATCTTAAAGGAGATAAGGGGAAAGAAAAACAAGATACTTATGTGTGTGTGTGTGTGTGTGTGTGTAAGTGTGTATACATATGTAAAAATATATAAGGACAGGTCATTAAGGTTGAACAATTGTAAAATCAACACATGTTTAACCATTGGGAGATTTTGTTGTTGTTGTTGTTGTTAGACTTTATTTCCAAAGTTTAGATTCACAGCGAATTGACCAGAAAGTTCTGAGATTTTTCTCTGTACCCTCTCTACTCCCAACTCTACAGCTTCCATCTTATCAACATTCCACCACCAGGGTGGTACACTATCACATCCCTGCCACCTAAATAGGGTATCAGGTCACTGGGTCTAACACCTGGACCAGGAATTCTGCCTCGCTGATTCTTCGGAGCCTGTGTGCTGGGTCATCCCACCTTTCCCTGTCTCGTGGGGAGCTCAGGAAGGAGGAAGAAGGTCACTTGCTGCTCTGCCATGGAGGTTGCCAAAGCCATTTTGGATTTCCGAGAGGACTTCGTCTCCAACATCTTTGAGTTGAAAAGGTCGGGGGGGGGGGGAGATGAATGTAACAGTCTCGGGAGCCCAGGGGACAGGGGGTAAGTTGGCGCGGAGTCAATGGCACAGACCCGGAAGTCAGGCCAGTGGCAAAGCAGGCTCGCAGGCTTGCAGACTGGGAGGCTTGCAGGATCCGGCCAGCAGGCTTGTTTATTGTAAATATCGGCTGCTTATATACCCCACCCAACACCCCATAAGTCCCAGCGTGAGTTTTTGCTGAGTTGTCCTGTCTGGGTTGGTCCTCTCAGCCAGACACGGCAGCAGGTTCTAGCTTGGGGAAGTTGCATTTGTGCCTGTGGCCCATACAGATAATACAGGCCTGTCTGGTCCGTTCCTCCTACAGATAGAAACAAGGAACCTGCTTGGGGACTTTTCTTACTGCCTTCAGGTTTCTCTGTCAGTCACTTGACTGCATTTAGCATCTCACAGAGTCTGAACTGATGTCTAGGATCATAGACTGTCTCCAAGAAAGCAAAGGATGCCCGCTTGTCCCTAGCCCCCTGGGATGGTCACAGGCAACATTCCTCTAGAAAGATGAGGACATCACTTTCTCTCCTTCCACTGTCACCTTCATTTAGTTCATGTTGTTCTAAGATGCTGATGGGCTCCTGCTGCTCTCTACCTCCATTGGCGAATTTGAGAGGATTTGAGCTTGAAGTTTGGGAATTAACGATGAAAGACACATCAGTTTCTTGTGGCGTCAAAATGGCTTCCAGCCCCAGCAGTGTGCAACCATTCCCACGTTTTGGTTCTGTCATCTGCAGAACAGTCCTCAAAGAACTATGCACATCAATACATCTTTCCTGGCATTCCCCTCTTCAGCACTTGAAGCCCTTGTTAAGGCTGCTGAGATTGGAAATTTGGTAAGCTTCACCTCTTATAACCAATCCAAGAAAAGCACATTTGTTTGCCTTGAGCACTGTTGTGCTTGATGCCCTAGTCATTCTCTATTATTGCAATATTCTTGGAGTCATCTAAAACTTCTGCTTCTCTTGCATGTGCCACTTCCAGTCTGTCAACAAATCCCATAATGTCTGTATTCAAAGAATAGCTGAATGATTAGGGAGCACAGTCACCATCACCTCTTGCTTGGCTTACTTTGGAGGTCATTTAGCTGGTCCCCTAGTGTTCACCTGATGCCCTATAGTCTATTTTCAACACCAGAGAAAGAAAATGCTTTTTCAATTATTAAATTGTCTATTTTTTCATGTATATAGTGTGCATGAGTGTGTGTGTGTGTGTGTGTGTGTGTGTGTGTGTGTGTGTGTGTGTGCGATTGGGACATGCCAAAGATTGAAGTTCCTCAACCACTCTCCAACTTTTTCTGCGCAAACACGGTCTCTTGCTGAAACTAAGCTATTGATTCAGCTAGCTAGCTTGCTCTAGGGATCCCCTGTCTCTACCTACTGAGCACTGGAGTTACAGTTGGTGCTTATGTCTGCCCTACTTTTGCATGGGTGCTAGGGTTCGGAACTCCATCATTCATACTTGGGTGGCAAGCACTTTAACTGTTGAGCCATCTCCATAGCCCTCCTTTGCAATTTTTTTTTACTGACAGATTAATTGCATCTATTTGTAGGGTTGATGTGTTATTTTATATATGTGTGTATGTCTATACGTATATATATATACACATATCATATATATACACATATGCACACATTGTAGAATGATTGACTGAAGCTAATTCACATATCTGCCACCATAAAGCTTTTCAAAGGTGTTGTTCCTATGCATGCTCCTCCCACACTCAGAGTGAAAAGTCATGTCCTCCCAGAATCCTTCACGGCCTCCACCTTCTCCCTCCCAGATGTGTCTGGCCTCACACACCACTCGGCCTTTTGCTCACAAGACCCTTTCCTGCCTGGTTTGCTCCTTATGGAGTGCTGTGGAGTACTCACTCATTTTGTACAAACCATTACCTGATTTTGTTCTGGCTTGCTTGCTTACTTCCTTCAGTTCTGTGCTCAATTACCATTCCATCAATAAGTCCTAAGCACAGCAATATCAGCCAGGCAAGGTGGGACACGCCTATAATCAAGGCACTAGAAGGGCTGAGTCAAGAGGATTGTAAACTTGAGGTCAGTGTAGGGTTAGTCTGTGAGCTTCAGGCAAGTCTAGGCTGCGCAGTGAAATCCTGTCTCAAAAACCAAGCAAATATTCATATAAAACCAACAAAAACTGTCAAGGTTATCTGATACCTACAATGTTTTCCATCTATTCAGCTGCTTTATTGTTATTCTTATGCTGCAACTGCATTCAACATAGTGCAGACTTTTTTATCTGGTCATTCCCTGTGGACTCCAGTGGTGTGTCATCGCCATGATGGCAGAGTCTCTGATTATCTCATTGTTGCATCTCCAGGGCTTGCTTCTGTGGGTGACATATAGGAAACTCTCAGCAAATGTCTGTTGAAAGAATGACTGAACTCATGAAGGAACAAATAGTCTTTAAGTAAGAATCACTCAATAGGAACTTTAATGATAAAAGATTGGAGAGCGTTTGTAGCAATGCTTGACACATAAGAGAACATTGGGCTGGCTGACACATAAGAGAACATTGGGCTGGGTGAATGAATGAATGAATGAATGAATGCCTGGATCTCTAATGTAATCCAGAGCCACATGATAGGACTAGTTTGACTAGCCATCTTGCTCTGGGGATTCCCAGGTTCTGCCTGGAATTACAGGTGGGCTGCTATTTTACTTGGGATCTGGAGACCAGAATTCCAGTTCTTTAGCCTGTGTGGCAAGTGTTTTAGCTGCTCAGCTATCTCCCTAGTCTACTAGTCCTTCCCTTGTATGTCTATTCCAGAGTTCCCACAATTCTCATAGATTCTGAATGAGAATATTTAAAGACTTTTTTCATTTTGTTTTAATAAGTCTCAAAATTCCGCGACAGATTTTTGGTTCAATCATTTCCACTAAAACCAATAAAACTTCAGGGGAATGTGTCTATATACACATATGTTCCGCAAAACATTGTCCTTTCCTTCTGAAAGTTTTGCAGTACATCATTGGCCAGTTATCCGTTTACTTATTGAGTATTTGTGCATGAGAACATGTGTGGGCAAGGAGAGGTGTATGCCTCAGTGTATATGGCAATTAGAAAACAAGTTTCTGGAATTGTTTTTCTTTTTCCACCATGTGTCCTCTAGGAATCAAACTCAGGTCATCAGACTTTTTGGCAAGTGCATGGACCCACTGAGCCATGCTGCCAGCCCTCACTAGTCTTTTTGATGAGTACTTTTGAAATCATTGTTCCACTGGGGTTTCAGGTATTAGGAATTGAGTCACTTAGTCTTCTGAGCTCTCTGGACAAATTTGGTGACCTTGCCAGCCTTGCAGCTTTCTTGTTCATGACTTTGTTGACACACAGACTGATCATCTGTCTCATGTCACAAACAACAGAACAACCCAGAAGAAGACAATCAGAGAAGCTCTCAACGTAGCTTGCCCAGAACCATGCCAACAGACAATATCACCAGCTTTCTAGAATTTAGGGCCCTCCTCCAGCCTCTTACCAGACGGTGATCAATCTCTTCTTTCAGCCCAGCAAATTTGCAAGCTGTATGGGCCAAGTGACAGCCCAGTAGGGGGGCTAAGCACAGTGACCTGGGCAGTAAGTTAGCTACTTTTATGGTGGGTCATTCTTACTGTAACCAACAGTCTCGCCACAAGGGATGTCTTGGACAGACACGTTCTTGATGTTGAAGCCCACACTGTTCTCAGGAAAAGCTTTGCTCAAAACCCCACAGCATTTCTAACAGACTTAACTTCAGCTGCAACGTTAGCGAGAGCAAAACGAAGCACAGAACCACTCAACTTTTTCTCCCAAACTTGTTATGGATGCAAGTTTGAATTCAAAACCTGAGGTTTGAACTGGAGGGGGAGGAATGTTGTGGGAGGGGAATTTTACGGCCAAGTCAGTGGGGGGAAGAACAGTGGAGGTATTTTTACAAACACTTGAGCCTCAGTGTGATCCAGTCAAGCAGATAGAAGAGTGGGATCGAATGTAAATTTCTTCCAGATGAAAACCAGGCCGCATCCATCTTGACTGCGGTCATTGTGTGGGGCCTGGAAAATCAACTCTCACAGCCCTATCCTAGGGCCAGGGTTTGATGCTAATTCAGTTGGGCAGCTGGGACCCAAGGGAAACCTCTATGTAAATGTTCCTCTCAACTCCTTTTTTCTTTTTGGCCTTTGAAGGGTCTCAGTTTACAAGGCTGCGTCAATTTGAGCAATGCAAGCGAAGCATCCATTTGCCCAGTCCTCTGAGGTCTGGAGTTGGCATCAGTTCAAGAAATGTACAGAACTAGCTGCCATTTGTCCTCCTTCTCCTCACTGCGGGGAAGCTAACTGCTAGGTGGGACTCTGTGGGTCTTCAATGCAGGCTCTTGTCTGTTAGCACTGTGGTCTCGTCACCTTGCCCCAGCAACCTTTGGGATGAGTTTGGAAGCATCTCTTACCTTTCTCTAAAATCAGGAAGACTATTTTCCCACAAACCAGCATGGTACAATTACACACAAGAATGGAGTTTCAAGAACACTCGCCCAGAGAAACCTGAAAATAATGAATCAGAGGGATTGTTCCTAATGTTTATTTATAAATTCTCAATTGTTTGTTATGTAATCTATAAGACCAAAGGAATTTGAACCTGCAAACACATTTGGAAGTCAATTCTTTCCTTCTATCTTACAAGTATCCTTCTGGAGACTGAACTCAGGTCACCAGGTATAAGAGCAGGAGACTTACCTGCTAAGCTATCTTACCAGCCCTGCAAAAACACTTCTGGAATGCCAGGGTTCAGGATAACTGAACTCATCCATGTGGACTGTTGCCAGGTCTTTCAGTAACCTCTGCAAGATCCAGCCAAGCAGTTCTCTCCCCTGACATTAGACCAACCACATCTGCATGGCAAGAAGCCCTTATCACCACAGAAATGACCAGTCCCCCCCCCCCCGGTAACTTTAACTTAGAGGAAATTTTTGTTGTTGGAGCTGTTTTTTTTTTTTTGAAACAGGGTTTCATGGACCACACTGGCCTGAAACTCACCACATAACCCAGGGTGGCCTTGAACCCATGATCTCCCAGAATTCTGGAGCCATGCACCATCCCAGCTGGCTACAAAAGTCTTTATAAATGACAGTGTTTGGTTAATTAAGTTGATAATACATTCAATATACAAAGTTAAATATGATTTTGATCTGACAGTACAGATACCTATAACAATTCCTGTTTTTTCTTACAAATGGAAGTGGGCTGGAGAGATGGCTCAGGAGTTAAGACTCTGCCTCACAAGCAGAAGGTCATGAGTTTGGATCCTAGGTCCCACATAAAAAAGTTCAGGACAGAAAAGGGGATGGCCTGCACTTCTGGCCCTGATAAATGCAGCCTGGGAAATCCCAGAGTGAAGCAAAAAGGAGGTAGAAGCAATCCAGGATGATTCCCGAAGTCACACACTGACACACACAAACACATACATACATACGTACATATACAAACAAGCAGACAAATAAATAAATAAATAAAATAAAACAAATCAGTGGAAGTCACCTCTGATAGAGCCAAGTTCTGCGCCCATGAGGGTGGTTCTCACTATGCACTAGCAGAACTGAGACCTGATCCAGGTAGGACTATTTGTAAGCTCATGTTTTATTCATTATGTTCTCCTGTCACCATATTTGTAGCCACTCTTCATGAACATTGTAGGCCTGGGCTGGATAGCCAGAGAGACTCATTCAATCATAGAAACCAAGAAAGATCAGTTCAAGGTCATTCTTTTTTAATTTCTCCTTATTTCATAGAAACGCAACCCTAAACTATTGACGCTAGAAAGAAATTCTAGAACACTAAGATTCAATGGCATTTCTGGATTTCCTATACATCTTTAGCTTGTCCATTTATCTTTTGTGTGACAACAAGCGCCACGTAATATAATAACACCATGTTTCTTCCTAATACATCTGTTGAATCTATAGAATTATCACCCAAAAGGAAACTGAAGGTTTGTAAAATAAAAAGGAAAGTATAAATAAATATGAGCAACAGGGCTGAAATAGTTGATTTTGCTGTGTAGATCTTTAAGGAAAAAGAAGAGAATTTAAAGTCAATTCCTTGCTTCTGTACAGTTTGAATCGTGTGAAGGTAGATAAAGCTAAATCAGAGAATTCTACCAAGCTCTAAGTTCCCGCAGGTCCACTGAAGGCTTGAAGCAGGGTATGTAGGGCTATATTCGCCCTGTTAGAGGACTGGTCATCTCGCATGGTCCCGCACCCCCAGCGGAGGACTGCGCCGGTGCAGGGGCACAACAAAGGCTGAATTGGGACATGTATCTCAGGCGCAGCTTTCCGCAGACGGGTGCCCTTATCTGCCATTTAGCTATATTTAGAAGTTTAGGTAGCCCTTATGGTGATTGGACAGTTGCACTCCTCCCTTGCCTTCTTTATCATCCTGCTTTTCTGCAATAAACCAGTTCCTGCTTAGACAGAACTCGAGGCAGGGTTTCCCTTTACTGCTGCGGGACGGTGGTCGAGGGGAGAGCTGAAAAGCCCCACAGGTTAGAGAAACATTCTTGGGCATGCAAAATGTCTCCGGCGAGCAACACTGAACTAAGACGACAACACGTCATTTCTCCCAACTTTTTACAGAAACCATGAAGAAAAGTGAAGTATGGGGGTCACTAAAAGTCCCCATTATAGGAGGAGGATCCTACATTTACCAGAACCCGAGCTACTGGAAAACTCTTACATTAGGTAGAGCTACTTACTCTGCCCCCAATAAGTTGTTCAGCATCTCTCTTTTTTTTTTTTTTTTTTTTTTTTTTTTAATGTGGGACCTGGGATCCGAACTCAGAACCTTCTGCTTGTAAGACAGAGTCACAACCCCTGAGCCATCTCTCCAGCCCCTGTTCAGCATCTCTTAAGACATGATTTTATCTGCAAAAACTAAAGGGGATGATCTTAGAAGCTATTAAAAAGAGACCCTAGTATGTAAATAGTTGTTGCATGGCATTTTTTTCTCACGGCATAACCTGATGCTCTTTTAGACTTTGTGCCCATTTTGACCTAAGAGGTGCGGGTAGGTTCTTTCTGGTTCTGTAGCAATTGGAAATATTTGATAGGCAAGAGACTTACTGTGGATCAGGAAATTCCCAAAATTAACAAGATTCTGGGTGTGTGTGTGTGTGTGTGTGTGTGTGTGTGTGTGTGTGTGTGTTGGGAGAGGATTGCAACACTTCCTCAAGGTGAGGGAAAGCAGTCGGAATAAGACTTTGAGGAGTCTGAAAGTCTGGAGAAGATTCTCCAAGAAGCAAGCCATGCAGCACAGAACTTCATGGTTTACATGGGAAACTTTATAGTTTCCATAAGTCTCGTCCATATTGCAGTAAAATTTGTGGAGCTATAGCTGCCTTTAAGTAATTCCTGTTCCTGTAAGTAACCTCAGTAAACTCATTGATTCATCAAGGTGGACATCGACATAATCATTAATTGATCTTTACCAAATCTCTATCTGGGCTAAAGAGATGTTTGTGTGTGTCTCCCCAGGAAAAGTTAAACACAATGATACATAATAAGAACAGTTATGCTAATTATTACTTAATCTACTTTGAAAAGGAAAGATATAAGGTATAGATGAACATCAGGAAAAAATGGAGAAGGGGCCTTTCAATTTTGTTTTATCTTTTATATTTTCCTCAACCATCTATTACACTTTCCCTTTTTTAAATTCAAACTGTGGTATATTTGTGGATTTTGTTGAACTGAACTTAATTTTTGCTTATGTCACAGATCAAGAGGAGAATCAGAGAGAAGAAAAGGGGAAAAATTAATAAAAGCATTAAGTTGAGGAGCACTTGGCTCTGCAAAAAAAAAGAACCACAGCTTGGATTCCTCAGGTAAAATATCAGGTAGGTATAGTAGCCTACCTGCCATTTCAGTCTTCAAAGGAACAAAGCGAAATTGACAATCCCCAGAGCAAACTGTTTGCCAGGCTAACTCTACTGGTGGACACTGGGCTTAATCGGAGGCCCTATCTCAAAAAGAATAAGGTAAAAGGGCAATTGAGAATGATTCCTGAAATCAGTCTTGGGTCTTAACATACACAAATATACACACAAAAAAAAATTCAAAAAGAAAAAAATAAGTAAATTAAAGCATTATGTTTGTTTCCCCTTGTTTTTAGATACTAATCTCAGAGAAACTAACTCCAGAGTGTTTAAATTTATTCCTGGGAAGAAATTTGCAAAGTCTCTAGTGAATTTTATTAATGATCTGTCACTGACTAAGAGCTTAAGGTACTAAATCTATGAATATATTATCCAGTCTTTACACACACTACTTGAGATGGGCAAGCCATTCTCAGGATGGTTTGCCCAAGATCGTTAACAGGGAAGCAGCAGATCCGCTGTCCGAATCTATGATTATCTATTGTAAAGTCAAATGTTATACTGCAAGTGAGCAATGAGACAATGTTCTGTGTCTTTTCTAAATTCCAGTCCAATGAAAGAGAAAGTGGGGAGGAGAGAAGAGGGAAATAGCATGTCCTTGTGCTAACATAACACAGCATGCTTACCCCAGAACTTCCAGGAATCTTGACGTGAGTTTCTCTTGTAAGACCATTTCTTTTTTTATTTGGAATGCCTTTTATATTTGAATATTTATTTATTTGTGAGATAGAAGGAGAAAAAGAGAAGGGACAGAGCAAGAAAACACACACAAACACACACACACACACACACACACACATATGACACACAAGTAGAGTAAAGACATCTGTTGGAAGACAGTACTGCGTCTGTTGTGACTATAGCAGTCAAGCCCAGAAACATTTCACAAGGTTCACAGAGCTCAAAGAAAACCATGGTTTCCAGAAAGCAAGTACTTTCAGTATTTACAGCTTCAATAGTGCATGTGCCAGATACAGAAAACTTGATGAAATGGAAAGGATTTGCCATTCAGCTGAGTTCCAAGAACAACTTTCAGAAGTCAGTCCTGTCCTTCCAGCATGTGTTCTTCCAGAGCTTGAGCTCAAGTCGCCAGATTTGTGATCAGGTGTCTTACCCACGGAGCGATCCTGCCAACCTGTCTTTTATATTTAAAAGCAAAAGGTGGTGTTGTTTTAGGGCTCACAATTTTGGATTTCCTGGTCAGTTGATGTGGGTGAGGAACTGATCACAGTGGCAATGCCACATGCTTTCTAATGTTAAAGCACATCCACGTGCATCACTCTGATAACAGAGCTCAAGGAAGAAAATGTTTACTGCGGCTCACAGTTGAAGGCTTCAGTCCATCATGATGGAGAAGTCATGGTGACGGGAGGTGTGAAGCACCTGGTCATGTGACATCCACAGTCCGGAAGCAGAGACAGATGGATGTTGGTGCTCAACTGGCTTTCTCCTTTTTATTTCATCTAGTGTCCCAGCCAATAGTCCATATAAGACCAGTTCTGCATCAAAAATGTTGCAGGAATATAGTCTAGCAGATAAAAAGTAATCATTTCGCAAATGGGTGATGGACCCCTCCCTCAGTGAGGTTTCCTACTCTTATTACACCTACCCTTGAATGTGCTATTACAACAAGACTCCAGTTTAACAGCTTTTTGTCTCTGGCCAGGGGGTGACATACAGTGCCCAGCAGGATGGAGTGAAGGGAATTACAGGAGCAGCAAAACTGCAAAAGAAAATCAACAAACCACAATCCAGAACTTCAGAGACTCTATATCAATCACATAGAACTAGGCCAGCCTAATCTCTCCCCATCCTGGAGCTCAGGGACATTTGCGGAAGAGGGGGCGGTAAGATTGTAAGAGCAAAAGGATGGGAGGAGCAACGATTTGCAAGATTCTCAACAATAGTTGGGGCCAAAGCAATCATAATGGGACTTTGCATGCCCTGCGCAATGTCCAGCGCACTGTTGCCCTCATAAAGTCTAGCATCTGTTAAGGGCACCGAGACCCCTGGAGGCAAGGGATTGACAGCCATAGTAGTGATCTTATGCTTAAGGGGAACAAGAGAAAGGGCTTATGGAAATGCCACTGGGTCCTTATATGTCATCGGAGAGGAGGACCCAGTGGAGAGTTAGGCGTACACAATAAAGGACTCTCTGGGAATTGGGGGGGAGGCACTGGGGGAAGAGGAGGGGGAGGAGGGGGGAGGGAGGGAACTGGTAAAAAATTTTAAAATGTATAATTAAATTTTTAATAAAAAAAAGAAAAAAAATGTTGCAGGAAGATGGCTCTAAGGAATCTGCCAATAGCAAGGAGATTCATTAAAAGGGACTTGGAACAGGCTAGAATTGAAGGGGTTTGTTACTAGGAACATCCACACAACCTCCTGATAGTTCTATGACTCCCTGCCATCATCTAGAATGCTGGCCAATCTACAGTTAGGTTTAAGCTAGGGACAGTCCAGACTATATCAACCTGCAGCAGTCTTTTTTCCCACTACCCTCCCAGTTGCTGTGAAGGAAATGGCAGGCTCCTACCAAGAACCTGCCTGAGAGCCTGCAACCCACTATTGGGTTCCTCAGATGCCCAGACAAAAACAGCAGGTATTCTAATTCTCACTTCCCCAAAGAAAACCTACAAGCTCCAGATTGCAGACTCCAAGCCATGGAGGGGCGCTACATCCCCCACCTGTGTGACAGGTACAGCTTAACTGGTTATTCCCCTTTTCACTATACTCTAAGTCACATGTTACAAAATTCCTCCCTACCTCCTTATAAGGCGGGGGACCCCCTCCCCCATCCTTCTCTCTTGACAACTCAGGAGTCAAGACAGCCTGGTTGCAGGCTCCAGCTATGGGCTATTCAGCCACATGACCAAATACCTCCCTCCTTTCTCTGAAACCTGCAAAGTGGTCTCCTCAGAGTCTCCATCACTTTCTGTGGCATTAATACTTCTCTAATAAATCTTTTATGCAAAGGGACAATACAGTTTAGTATCCTTTGAACTCCAATTTCAGTCCTTCAAACCACCCCCAGATAAAAGCATAGAAATAACATTTGATAGAAACTGATAGCATTCTATTCAATCTGTGGCGTACAGCAGGTAAGAGCATCCTACAACTCTTCCTTTGCAGTGATATAAAATCCAAGTTGGTTTTGTTCTCGTGTCCTTTTGTTTTTGCCAAATAAGATGCTTATTTTTCATTGTAGCTTCAAGACCCTTGGGTTGGCCTTTAAGTTACTTCTTTATAGAAAATTTCAGAGCCTCACTGAGAATGAAAGTTTTGTTTAAACCCCTGCACACACAGGAGGTATGTTGAAGAGCCTTCAGGACAGAAACTAACAAGTTCCCACATGGAAACCTGATTTGGTTTCTAGACCAGAAATTATGGGCAGAGGCTCAGTTAACCTCAGATAACCCAGCAGAGATGTGGCCTGCTGGCCATCCTGGGATGGGGATGGAGTCCCATAAAGCTAGTGTAAATGTCAGGAAGACACCTTGAAGTGTCTCAGAGCACTGAGGAAGCGATGGTGTTTTTTTTTTGTTTTTTTTTTTTTGTTTTTTTTTTGTTTTTTTTTGCTCCTGATGTTCTATGCCTCTAGAAGATTTCTGTTGTGTATTTTCTTCAAGTCCTCAAGCCAGCTTTCTGAACATAAAGACCAGAATTGGAGAAAATGGCGTTAATAAAATTGGCCATCAGTGAGATCAGGAAGTTCAAGAACATGATTGGTGCGTGCTTGGCTCTTCTGCATTCTCCCCACTTGCCTTGATCATGTGGAAAAAGGCAAATTCCTTTCCAGGAGATTACATACCAAAGGCTGTCTCATGTTGAGATCAAGGACAGAGTCAGTTATGACAAGTCGAATGTAGGAGCAGGAGAACCCTAACTACAGAACTTGTGCTCAGGGTAGGAAATCCCAGCGACTGTTGCCTCATGAATGCCCCCCGCTCCCCCCCAAAAAAACCATGTGGAAATACTCAATCTGTAATATGTGCTACTATTGACTTGGTGAGATATTCAAGAGGTGAGACTTAGTGGGCATTGGGACTCCGATGCCCCCCAGCCACCATTGGACAAAGAGGTCAGCCCTGGCTCATGCTCCCATGCCATGTTCAATGCCACCACTCACTGCCAGGGCTCTGATGCTTTGTGGCAGCTAATTTGGCCTCCATGGGAATATATTTAATTAGTAAGAGGCCAGAATATGAAGTCGCGAGGTCTTCCAGTCACCTGTTCTTTTGTTTCCTGTGGCTACAATGCAGCCACAGAAATCAGAAAGTGAAGTATTCCTGGTAATGAAGAGCATTAACTAGAGGCTCCAAAAAAAGATCAAAATTAAAGAAAACTGTATATGCAACTGAACAAGACTACTTATAATTAAGGTGTTACATTTATTGAATTTCAACCCTTTTGTTACAAAATTGGGAGCCCGCTGTCCAACACATGTTTGTAACCATGTTATGCCCTTGGCATTAAAGCTATGTCAGAGGTTGGCCTCTACCTGCCTCACTGGTTTTCCTTGACTTTAGCTGTCATCCGTTCATAGGAAACTCACCCGAACCCTGGACTGCTATCTCTTAAACTCAGAGCACTGAGGAGGCACGTTTTGATGATCACATGAGAATTGTTCCCTGTGTATTCTATTAGAAGAGTGACTCTACATTCATTCATTCAGCAACCCTACAGTGGGCACCTACCATTTACCAGACCTTGGGATAGTTACTTAAGACTCCCACATTTGAGAAGACCACTGACGCTGTCCTCTGGAGAAATACTATGCGAGGAACCGGAAAGCTCTAGAAGAGACGAAGTGTATCTGAGTCGGACTGAAGTGAAGCGAAGAATGTTTAGACCAGAGAGCAAAAGCAGACCTGAGTGGGAAGAACACTGACCAGATGACAATGCCTTACACTTGGAGCTGCTGCATAGGGCGGGGAGAGGTGGAGGCCCAGTCAGCGGTCCTGTTACGGTGTGAGTGTGAGACCTCAGCGTGCGGTCAGTGTGCAGAGTCACACAGTTGCATGGGCGTGAATGTCAGCTAGACAGGATGCCGAGAGATAAGGCTGAAGTCCTTCTTAGGGAAGGCCCTGGGTGTCTTTCTGACTCATACCGAGGACAGGGGAGAGCCGTAACTGAGCTGTGAGTAGAAATGAAGGGACTTGTGGTTGGAAAGGACCCTCTGGTTACAGGGTGGAATGGGGCAGGGATGAGTGCACACACAAGGTCATCAGCAGTCCAGAGGACTTACACACACACACACACACACACACACACACACACACGCACACATAGCGGGTCACTTAGAAACCCCATGTTTCACCTTATAGGTAAACACCTCTTAACCTATGCAGCTGTGGTCATGGGAGAGAACTCCAGTTAGCCAGTGTGAGGGAGACCTCTGGGAACCTCAAAGCTTCCTCAAGCAGAATCTCAGCCGGTCCATTACCACCCCACCATTACCTCCAGTCCTTGACCATCCTGGAGCTGCAGTCAGCGGTAAAAGCAGTGGCCTAGCAACCCAGAGGGATGGGCTTCGAACCCCACAGCTGCCTAAACTAGGGAAGGAAGGGGTGGCACACAGGCCTGGAGAACAGGACTTCTGCCTGGACAGCATGGCGTGGATCCTACACCCACTGGGCCCTCTGGAGCCCCTGGACCTTGTGTGGGAAAATCCAAGTGAAACATCTGACCATCAAGGACTCAGGTATCTGCAGGTTAAGTTTGTTTCTCACTCTCTGCTTCGCCAACCAGGTTCTGCTTTCTTGGGTTTGCAAAGTCACTTGCCTTTGCTCTTCTGCCTCTGGCTTCCAGAATTCTCTTGTTCTTCTGCCTTTCTTTGTTCTTGTTGAATCCATACCCTATTTAAATCCCATAACTGTCATTCCATTAGTAGGATTTCGAGAGGAAAAGGAGATAAATGAAAATGTTCATTCTGCTATCTTTACTCAGAAGTCTGTCCTGGGACTATAAAAAGATTTGGTTTCATATTAATTGCAGATAATTTTGAACCACTTGAATTTGTAAAGACAGATGTGGCCTCATTGTGACAATTTCACGTTTATGGGCCATTTTTTCCCCTGTTCTAAAGAAAGCTTCCTATTTCAGAATGTTGCATTTTTATAAAACACATCTCCAATAATGACCCCCGGAATAAAATATGGAGACTCTCACTTTCCTGGCATCTCCGATGTATATTAATTAGAAAATGCCCTCAAGATGTACGAAGGCTCTAAATCAGATTCATTTCGATATTCAACGTAACATATTCAAGTTGTCAGAATTTTTACAATGCTGCTAATGAAGTGTTCGGCATAATGAATTGTACAATTATAACAAAATAGAGTTCTAATGAGCAATTATCACGCCGAGCAAGAACATTCCAGGGTTTTTTATTCTCCTTCTCTTGAACTGGAGGCTTACAAGTAGTTGTGGAAAAAAAAGTTAATGAGGAGTATGTGTAAGTGGCATAGCACTCAATTAAAATGATTCTCGTAAACCCAGCTTCCCCGTGAGCTTGTTAAGTGGCCATGTCATCTGAGAACATGGATCGTCAGGTAAGATCACAGGAGCTCCCCTGGTCCATGTGAACTTTTACATGTATGAGATTTAGGTGTCAAAGAAGAGTCTGAATGGGTCTGAATTTGCGGTGCCAAGTGGCAACAGGAGGCTGGCTAAATGGCCAGAGGTTGGCCGCTGCTGCGGAAGATCTGAAGGGAGAAAGTGTCTAAGGATCACTGTTCTATTTAACACATGAGCCAAAGTTGCGTGGGCCAGTGCACCCGATACTAGCTAATTGACAGTGTGATTTTTCTGCATTCTCACGATGACCTGCTACGTCAGTTTTTCCCAGGGAGGAAAAGCTGAAGCTTTTTGGATGCCGAGACAAATGCCCAAAGCCACCGAGGGATCGTCAGAGCTGGGGAGGCTATCTGCAGGCTCCCACTTTCCTTCCTTCTAGGAGAAAGCCAGTCCCTCCATTCACTCTTCCCGGCTTCCTCAAGATCCCCTCTGTGGCCTGGACAAGACGGTTGCTCATTGTCTGCTTTCTGGAAGCTGCTTTGTCCAACTCCAAGGACACCGATAGCCCCTGTTAGATCCCAGAGCCCTGTGATGGCTCTGTTTCCCTCTCTGAGCTGCTAACAAAATCAACATTTTGCTCAGCGATCATATTGCTCCAAGTCACAGCTCTGGCTGGAAAGTCGGCAGCTCGTCATGTTATCATGGTCCCTGGGTCTGGCTCCATCACCGCTGCTGCGGTGCTAGTTCACACAGGCCTGCAAGGTGCCCCCTCCTGCCGCGGGGGACGGGTACTTTAGTAACTCTTCAGTCGCCGGTATGCACGCTTGACAAACATAACTTAGCAGAATGAGGGACTTGCCCCCGTTTACAATTCTTGGTTACAGCTTGCCGAAGTTACTTTGTGTCATAGTTAGATTCTAATGTTGATCTGGAATTTCATGGCTTGACTTCTGGGCACAGTTGTGAAGATTTTGCAGTTGAGTTAAGCCCTGAGCGAGCCTACAGGAGATTGATTGATGGGGAGAACCCAGCCCATGGTGGGTGAGACTAGGCCTTGGACAGGTGAACGAGATGGAGGGAGCTACTTAAGGAAATTGGCACCTTTCAGTATACGTGTCCCTCTCTCAGAAGTGTATATATGGATATTGTGTGGCTCTGTGGATTAGTGGGCCTGCTCTCTCAGCCCCTAGTGTTTGGTATGAGTTCTTCTGTCAAGCTGGACAGAGAACTACAACCAAGAATTATAAACCAGAATAAAACCCCTTGTTCTCTTAACCTGTTTGCTTTGAACATATCAGCAACACGCAGAGTAACTGCTACACTTCTATTTTATTGCTGTGAGGCAATATTCATGCACAACTTAGGGGAGAAAGGGAGATTTATTCGGCTTTCAGTGCCAGTGAGAATGTAGTCCGTTTTGTCAGGAATCACATAGCAAAGGCAGGACTTGGAGGCAGACGCTGGGGGCTGGTACAGGTCACTGCCACTCCCAAGAGGCTAGAGAGAAAAAGAACAAACTGAAGAAACAGTCTGGGTTACCAAACCTCAAGATCATCTTGTACGATGTGTTTTGCTTCAGCAAAGTTCCATCTCTCAAAGGTGTCACAACCTCCCCAGACATTAACATCAATTAAGGATGTAAACACACGAGCCCAGAGGGGACAACTTGCATCCAAACACAGTTCATCAGCTTGGCAGAGTTTATAACAACATCCGGAACCAAAGAACCACATGATATCTACAGATAAACTGAAAGAAGGTCATACTTTCTAGCTTGCTCGTTGGCCAAATTCCAACTATTTCTCTTTCTATCTTATCTACCTATCCAGGAATGGTTCCGTCCACTCTAGGATGGTTTTCCTACATCGATTAGATAATCTACAGAATTGTTTCAGCACCTTGCCTTAACTGAAGGCTCAGTCCACAATCGCCAAGTTGCCAACCGTAAGTAACTTCCACATATGACATCCTGAGAAACAACCCCCAGAGGAAGAAGGATGCTTGACTGGAATCTTAAATGTTCCCCATAGATCTATATATGTTGACACTGTTGGAAGAGGTGAGATCTTTAGGAGGGAGACCTAGTGGAGGGAAGTTTAGTCACTAAAGGTGTTCTCTTGAAGGACCCTGACCCCTTCTCTATTTGCTTCCTAGCTACCATTAGGTGAACACACACACCTGCCATGACTTACCAGGTACCACAGGCCCAAAGGTGACAGTCATGTGGCATGCACCGAGACCTCTGAAACCATGAGCTCAAATGAATCTTCCATTTTTTAAGTTAGGGACAAATTGTTAACTAATGTAAGTACTGCAATTACTGCTTTTCAAAATCCAGGTGACATTTCCAAGAATGTTCACTTCTCACTGGCCAGAAAGGGATGACCCTTTAAAAAAAAAAGAAAAGAAAAGAAAAGAAAAATGGGAGGTTCAAAAGAGGTCCACCTTTTATTTTCTTAAATGTTCAGTGTAAGAGAAAACTGTCTACATTAAATATTCTGTAATCCACAGGCTTATACCTTGTACACAGTGGCAATTTAAATAGTTTGTTGGAAACATTTCTACTGTTTAAGGAGTATATTAGTGGCTACCACACTGGTATAGCACAGAAAAGGATGACCCTTGAGCATGTCGCCGGTTGACAGACTAGCCTGAGTAAAGTACACTGACCAGAATTGGCTGCTAGTCAGGTCTAGACAAATCGAAGCTGACAGCAAGCAGTCAGGAACAAACTGGCCCTTGGATGCCAGCCAGCAGTGGCTTTATCCAAGTGAAACATTCTAAGTGTCTCAGAAGAAAGACCAGCATGGAACTGGAGTCTTTGGATTATATTTTCTGTTTTATAGGCTGGAGATATGGGTATGAAGAGCAATGGCCTGGATCATTACTTGAAGAGGCAATGAAACAGAAGCAACTTCATGCATCTTTGTTCTAAAAAGGAATACCCATGAATTTAGACAAGTGCTGTATAAAGCTTATATCGTAAGACACTAGGGATGGACTTCAAGGTTGCCTATCCCTGCTTCCGGAAGACATCTCTGCTTCCTATCTACCACTGCAATGGACTCACCTCCCCACCATGAGTACTCCCAGTATTACCAGAATCATGAGTCAACATAAACTTCTCCTCCATTAAGTTGCTTCTTTCAGGTATCTAGTCACAGTGAGAAAAAAGGTATCTAATACATCTGATGGCATGGTTGTGACAGGAAGTTCCAGATGCCAACTTGACAATCAAAAGCTGAGCATTAGGGAACATCTGTGAGGCTCTGTTAAGGCAAGCCCTGAGCAAACCTATGAGAGATTAGCTGATTGACATGAGAAGACCCGCCCATTTTCTGTGTAGTTCAGTATTTTGACAGACTGGAATACTGGCAAATGAGAATATATGCCCCTTTCTTGACTGTAGGTATGATGTGGCCAGGTCCCTCAGCACCTGATAATGGTATGAACTCTCCTGCCAAGCTGATGAACTGTAACCAAGAATCCTAAACCGGAATAAATCCCTTGTTCTCACTGATTTGTTTGGGTACTGTATTCATTCAACAATGGGGACTAACATGATAGTTAGAACATGATGACCTCACATCATTGGGGGAGACTGAAAGAAATCGTCCAACCCCATAGAATCCCCAAAGAGTCCAATTCAATGAGTATTGTTAATCTTTTTTGTCCCAATGCATAGTTCATTTCTTGATAAGTAGTTGATATTATATATGTCTAGGATGTACAGAACACTTTTCTGGAAGTTGTTGGGAATTCCAAAAGGAAGCTCATCACTCTTCTACCTCAATCACTCACAACAAAAACCTAGGTTTGCTTGTGGTCTGCACCCAAGATTAGGTGCCTTGACCCTGTTCCTCTAGTCTAACTATGAATCCGCCAGAGAAACTGCTTGGAACTCTGAGGCAGGTGAATATTTTAAATGCAGGCCATGTTCTGTAATTCCACTCCTAGCCATATTTAATAATTCCTTTCATGAAGAGACAGCGCACATTCCACAGAGTTAATACCAGGAGATACTTGCTTTATCTCTAATGGTTACACACAGAGTTCCTTTTGCTGACTTTCCCCTGCTAAAGAGAAGATTTCTTCCCTGTCTCTTGCTAAAATATGTCCATGCTCAAGTTCCCAAAGTTTGTAAACCATGGAATAGTGACCCTCCCTGGGGTTCCCATGGCCACCAGGACATTGTAGAACTGCTTCCAGTTAGTGTTTCAAAAGCATCATAATTGCTGCCTGATCTCCTCCCTCTACCCTGGACCTGGCTTCAGGTGGCTTCTGAGAGAATAAGACCTTGAGAACATAAAGTTGACTATGTCAGTGGAGTTTTTTTTTTAACTCATGTGATTTAGATGTGTTTCTTCTAAGACACATATTTATTACCTAAATGCCAATTCAGCCCAAATCTAAATCCAGAAAACATAGTTTCATATTCTGAGTCTGCTCCCAACTAACTGTATGGCTCAAGATAAGCCAACTCTTTGGATTGAACCAAACAGGTTATCAAAGATTCCTTTTGATCTAAAACATCCAAACATGTTTTTCATCCCACCAGTGAGAGTCCTTCTGACCAATACATTGTATGCTCTGCTCCCTAGAAGAAAATAATTTGTGGATATATCAAGTTCTAGGAATTTGGACTTAACATAAAAGAATACAGCTGCCCAATAAGAGTACAGTGAATCTCCTGTAGACGAGATGTGTGAAGCTTCTCAGTCTCAGCATTGAGGTATGTTTCCATAAAAGTTTTTCTAACAAGCAAGCAAGTCATTTATGTTAAAGAGCTATTTTGAATACAACTGGACTTGAAAGGCTAGGATTTATTTGCATACATGATGATAATCTACCTTTTTGTTTAGGTTACTGAAGAAATCCTGCATCCCTGGACCATGATTAAAAGCTCCAGGCATTCTATTGGCTGTTGAGGAATTCTCTCCACTGCACTGTGAAGGTGGGCATCTGAAGGAGGCACTTCCCTGAGCTGAAGTAACAGCACTTAAAAATCCCCCATTAAATAACCATTTAGCTATCAAGGTCATGCAAGAGAATGAGAGGAAGCACTCGACCGATCACACAAAGATAAGCTTTGTAGCAATCATCCTTGTCATGTCTCAGCTTACTTCTTTCTGCTAACAGACAAGGGAACATCCCTACCTACTTCTTTCTGCCAAGTGCAAAGTTACCTCTGTGTGTTCTGCATTGAGACTGTAAGAATTCAGACAGACTCCTTTGGAGAACAGATTTCCAGTAAGAAGACTAATGGGTGACTGAAGACAGCCTCTGCTTTGACTCCATGGGGTTGGCTGCCAAACTCCATGTTCTGTTGAAAATGGGTCTAGTTACACAATCCCTCCACTCATCTGCCCTGCCAATTCTGTTGTCCCTTGCGATGCTAGCCCAGTCCGGAGAGAAAACCTTCATCTTCCATCAACACCCACCAAGCCCAGTGATTAGATATCAATTATTTGGCTGAGTGAGGACAAAATAATTGAACTGGCATGTGTCCTTGGCATGGTGTCTCTAGCTTTGGGTTGGCATTTATCTAGCCCTGCAGCAGTGAGCAAATTCCCAGGAACAGTTGTTAATTAGAATGGGTTTGTTCCCTTTAATGGATTGATAATTCATCCCCTTATATTTTAAAATAGCTTTTTTTAAAGAGTTTGATTCCTCAGGAGAAAAACAGCATACGCTGAAGGGAAGCTACAGTCGAGGTCAAGCATGGAGATTTTTCAAACGTGGGATTTTTCTAATGGCCTTTTTCTAATGTTATTAATCCATAAAGCAGTCCAGAAATTTCTCAGTGGTGTTTCAAGGGATCTCACCATCTGCCTGTGTCTCTTGCATGGTGAATTACTTAGCAATGCTCAGATGCTTTTAGGAGACAGAGTTGGGATTCATTCCATTGGCTTCATATTTTCCACATTCTGTGGAAAGTAGTCGCTCTTCTTTTCCTCCGAAGAAGATGAGAGATGTCCCAGTGGGGCTCCAGCTTTGCTGAGGAGACCTCTCATGATGCAATGCCAGGATGACATGAAGAGCTCCAGCCATGCCAGCTCCGGCTTCCCTACCTCATGACCAGTTGGGAATATAAAAATCCATAGCAGGGACTGGGGAGATGGCTCTGAGGATACAAGCGTTTGTTTCACATACTGAAAGTCATGAGTTCAATCCCTAAAACCTACAATTATTGAAAGAGATAGAGACAGAGAGAGAGAAGAAAAGCTAGATACAGGACTCGAGGGTTAAAGTCTTTGCCTCACAAGCAAAAGGACCTAAGTTTCTGTCCTCAAATCCTAATAAAAATGCCAGACAGAAATGGTAGTGGCCTGCACTTCTGTCCCTGGAAGGCAAAGTCTGTAAAACCTTAGAGAAAAGCAAAAAAGAGGTAGGGCAATCCAAGATGATTCCTGAAATCATCCTTGGGCCACTACAGGTACATATACTCAAGTGCTCTGTTGTACACACACACACACACACACACACACACACACACATACTATATAAGTATTCTTAAAAAAACCCTACAATATTCGCTCTATTTCCTCCTCTATCTTTCTTTCTTGTAGGAGATAGCTAAGCATGTCCTGGTAAGTACTTCAGAGGCTTAATGGGCATTAGTTCTTTTGTCCTCACAACCACCATAGAGGGCAGGTCCTAGGATTGTCCCATTTTAATACTGGAATAGTAAAGACAAGAGAATTTTAGTAACATGGGTCAGTTCCCAGCTAGTCAACCGCCATAGTCAGCCTCAGATTCAAGCTCTTTGACTTCAGGCCTATGCTCTGGCCCATTTCACATACTGCCCAGGACCAAACAGGAATTGTCAGTTAACCTAGCTGTGTTATGGCACTTGGTGATTGTGGTATGAAAGTCCCAGGGATAGAGTGATCCATGAGCAGTGGTCTTCATTATTCACAAAGGACTGATTTCAGGGTCACTTCCTAGATACCCGAATCTGCAGGTGTTCAAATCCTTTGAATAAAATTGTGTAGAAGCTAAGCATGCAACACTGTAATTTCATCACATATGAATCTGAAGCAGGAGGAGCATTATATCAAGGCCAGCTTAGACTACAAGGTGGAAATGTATTTTTTATTAATTATGGAACTGGTATATAATCTACCCGCTTGTAAACACCCTCCTACATGTTTTCATTAATCGCTAGATTACTTATAATACTGAATATACTGTAAATGCCATGTATATTGTTCTTACAGATCATTATTTAAGGAACAGTGACAAAAATGTTTCTATGTATTTGGTACAGATCAACATTTTTATGAATATCTTTGTATGTGTTGGTTGAATTCAAACCCAGAACCTAGGAAAGAAAGGATAACCCCAAGTACCCTGTATGTGACCTTTGGAAACTGCTTTAGTTTGTACCCTGAGATAATCAGCTTTCCTTTACAAGATACATGAGATAACCAACCTCATAGTTTTGGAGGTTTCAGCCTGTAGTTGGGTAGAACTATTGACCTCGGGGCTGCAATGAGGTACTCATTGTCACTGGGAATGTGCAGGAGAGCAATGTCACTCGGCTTCTCATGGGAGGAAAGAGAAGAGGAATAGACCAGAGCTCCAGGATCTCCTTCAAGGACACACCATGACCCATGACTTCCCACTAGGTGCCACCTCTTCAAAGTTTCACCATTTCCCAATAGAGTCATGGACTAGAGATCGAGTCTTCAATGTGGGCTTTTGGGGGGTGCATTCCAGTCTCAAGTTGTAGTACATCCTCTTGGTTTAGCCTTTGAAATCCACTTTGCACCCTGTCTAAGTCTTCTCCCACCTGCTTCTATCTTTACCTTGTATCCATTCTAGGTAGTGCTTTTTCTAGAGCCCTGGTTCCTGGGTAGACATGTTCAACTCTTTTGTTGTCCCATCTCCCCAGGAGATCAAGATCCTCTTCTCTCTCTGGACAGCTGGACTTACAAGCTTTCTCCCTCACTTCAAGTTTCTCCAAGTTCACTGCTACTTCTCATGCAATCATTTTTTTTTGATTACCTATTGTTTACTCCAACATAATAGGCATACATAAGCCCAGATATTTATTATTCAATATAATTAGTGGTTCCTGAAAGTGATATCAAGGACTGTACCCAATTGTCTTAGGCTTCAGGGTCTCATTGGTCCCTGTATTAATCAGGGTTCTCTGAATAACAGAATCTCTAGAATGTAATATATAAAAATAAGTTTATTAAATTAACTTACAATAAAAATAGTGTTATTCAAAGTAGCCACCCATAGCTGCTTTGTTCTTGACCAGAATATCCCACAAAGATCCCAAGAAGGTCTCAAGCCTTTACTTCACTGGAGGAGGGTCGAAGATGCTGGTTTCCAATGTTGATGAAGAACAGCTGGGCTCCGATGTCAGCAATGAGCAGCAAACAGCATCAAGGCCTAGAAACTAGGTTCCAAAGGCAGCAGGAACAGCAACAACGTGGAAAGGATGAAGCTCTGCATCCGCCAAGGATGGAGGCAGCAGCAACAAAGAAGGCAACGATGCTCTAAAAGTGAATGATGCTCAAAGAGTAGATTCCATAGGAAATAAGGAAAGAGCAAGTCCCTCCTCTTTGCACTTTCTATTATCTGGTCCACCACTGAACAGTACTACTTACTCACTATGGGCTGGGTTTTCCGCAGCAATTAATCAAGTACCTGCAGACTTATTCAGGGACCTGTTCCAACCATTAACCCTCCGCAGTTGTGCCCTAATCAACCTGCGACTGTCAAGTTGATACTAAAATGTAACCACAACAGTCCCCCTGCCACTCCCTATGTGAGGTAGGTATCCTGTGGTTTTCCAGAAAGGAAAAGAATGGTTGGGAACTGGGAGAGCCAGGAGCTGCCTCTCAAGAGGAGAAACTCAGGATCTTTGCAGGCAGGACACTGCATCACTATAAACATTCATCACTTATTTGTCCAAGAATCACAGACAGGAACTTGAGCTTCCAGAGCATGACACGGGAAACCTCATTTAATCCAGACAAATGGAGAATTAGAGAACATTCGAAGAAACGTGTGTCTAACAGACAGCTGAACTTGAGTTCTCTTTGCCCTTCATATCCTATAAATAGGTCCCACCACTATGATGTCTATGGTAGTCTCTAAGTCCTTCATTTGTCCACATCTTCTTCTCTGTGCCCCCTGCCCATGCTATCATCATCTTCTCTGTGACATCCTCAGACCTCCTGACAGGAGGTCCCATTCCACCTATTCCGTCCATTCAACAATTCCCACACAGCAGTCAGAGGGACCTTGGAAGGACATATTAACTCCCATGACCATAGCCAAGTATACCAAAGAATATAAAGCCCTTCTTTCTATAAGTTGCTTAGGTCAGACATTTGACTGCAGTAATGCGTAAAATAAAGGTAAAACATGGAAGCAAGTTGAGAGCTGAATGATGAGAAGGATCCAGCCATGTAGATGTTTGGGGAAGAGTGTTCTGTCCCTCAACAGTTATGAGGATATGTCCAGCTCACAGTTCACATTCCAGTCCATCATGCTGAGAAGTTACAGTGGTATGAGCCTGAGGAAACTGGTCACATCACATCCATTGTTAGTCATAAAAAACAAGAGAAGAATATGTGGTTGTTTACTTGCCTATGCTCAGCTAGCTACATATTTGCCCAGTCCAAGACCACCAGCCTTGAGAGTGGTCCCACCCATCCACAATGGAATGTGTCTTCTCATATCAATTATGCAATCAGGACAATCTCCCATAGGCCTTCTAAGAGGTTAATCTTAATCTAGAGATGCCTCTGAGGTGAGCTTAGAGACCTACCTTCAAGGGGTCATGTTGATCATTACTAACATAACAGTTGGTATCTCAAAAAATCATTTTATCTGTTCCAGTTAGATACAGGAATCAATTTAACAATTGAAGGCTCTACCTCTGACACAGTTGTGAAGAATTAGTAGTTGAGTTAAGCCCTGAGCAATCTTATGGGAGATTGTCTAATTGATGAGGACGTTCCAGCCCATGAGATAGGTGGGAGTAGTCCCTGAACAAGGAGGTAAGATGGAGAGAACTGATTGAGGAAATTGGCATTCTTTGGTATACTTGGCCGACATGCTGGTCTGGCAACTGAGGACTGTTCCTCTCTCAACAGTTATGAGGATATGTCCAGTTTCCTCAGACCCTGGTCAAGGAAGTATAACTAAGCATCTTCAGAGAGACTAAAACTCCTTGTTCCTCCTAAGGTATTTGATCTGAATTTATCGGCAACATGCAAGCAAACGGTTATATACTCCTAGAACAACACATTTCTCCCCAATGCTGGACTGAAATATTTTTCCTAGAGAGTTTTCGAGTCAATCTTTGACTTTGTCATTGAGCACAGCTGAAGAACATGTGAGAGAGCCCTTTCTCCATCTGACACTCCCCCATGGGCTGGAGGCATAGCTCAGTGACGAAGCACCTGCTTACCATCTTCAACATCTCAAAAGGTCTCTCCTTTCACACCCATTTTGATTGGCTTTCTTGGTAGCATTTGTGGCCACCTGGAATGATCCTGCTCTTGGATTTTATCTTCTGCACAAAGTCAGAAGGAAGTTTCTTGGAAGCAGGATGCTGGACTGCTTTTGCCCACTTAGCCAGCACAGAGCCCGGAACTGCAAGGTTCCGGATATGCAAGAATATACCTTCCTCGTTAAAGGTTGAGTGGCAACAAGGAGGCACAGAGGGAGTCAGATTTCCTAGCAGGCTCTCCCTTAACTTGCTGAATCACCTGGGAAAAGCTGCTTCGATGTTGTCTTCTAGGCTTGGATGAGGCTAGAGGTTTCTTCAAGGTACCTTCTGGAACTTGTAGAAGGAAAAGGCTTCAGTCTTCGAAGAACAGGCTACTAAGTCGTTATTCAGAAACAGATCAGAGCAGCTAGTGGGCACTAAAGGATCGTGAATCCCGAAATAAAAAAAAAAAAAAAAATCAGCTTACAGTTCTTAGCGTTCTAAAAAGCCCGTGAATTTTGTTCTGCTTCTTTGTAAGTTGTCCTTGGTCTAAGGCAGGTTCCAGATGAGAACGGCTGACTTCTCACCAGTGCTGAATGGTGCCTGTTCGCTCACCGCGCTGAGCTCTGAGTCAGTCTGTGACCCCCGCTGAAGACCATGGGGAGTCCCCGAGGCCTTAGTCACCGTGTGCACTTCTTCCTCTGTAGGTGGTGGCCTGCTGCCCTGTCTCACGCGTGGGCCCTTCTCTCCGCTAGTCACACTACTGAACACTTCAGCAGCACGTCGCCTGGCCGGAGTCCTCTGTGCCGGGGCCCAGACAAGGCTCCGATTCTCTTCGCTGACAGGTGTTTGAATGTCCACGCTCTCCGGCACCTTCCTCCCTCACAGGGTTTTCTTTGTGCAGCAGAAACATCAAAGAGTCCAACTTCAATAGCCCTTGCTTTTGTGACTGAAAAGTCACTTTGGCCTCCTGTTCTGATTCATCAACCCTAGTAAGACAGGGCCTGAGTTGCACAACCTCAAACCACTAAAAACACGTAAGACTAGGTCAGCCGGGTAAAGTAAATCTGTGAATGAAAATGTTACAAGTGGGGCACAAGAAGTAGATCTTTTCAAAGAGCAGACACACTCTAATCTTGGGGAAAAATATTTTATAATCAAAGACTACTGGTTTTTGTACGATTTATAACTCAAAACCACTGTCTGAAAGAAAAGATTGGAATTCTTTTTTTTTAAAGTTCACCCTAAAATTGAGAGCTGGCCAAAGGCTTTTCTAGTTAATTGTCTTTTTCCTAGTTTCAGGATTAAACTATATTTGGTTTGATTATACAAGAAAATAGAAGAATGACTTTGGCCTGAATAACAGGTCCTATGACCATTATCTAAAACTGTATGTAGTGGTTTATTTTAATTCTAAAATAAGGTCAGTTCAAATACAAATACATGAAATGGACCAGTGTAGCAAGTGACTTCTTTTTCCAGGCCCTCTGCCCGAGAATGCAGATCTGACAGATCAGGCTTCCTTGGTATAGACATAGAGAAAATCCAGATTTCCCAGGAACCAAACAGCACCTCTGCCTTAGCTCAGCAAGCTGCAGCACACGACTCCCAAGTTATGATTCAGTCAGAATTCAGGCTTTGGCTTTGTCTAAACCAAAAATAAGGAGTCGATGGCTTTCAGGGTCTATGGGATTTGAAGTGGAAGGTTAAACCCTGGCTTCCTGTGTGGACTATGCAGACAGCCCTGCTGGCTACCCAGCGGTACCTCCCTGCTTGGTCCTCAGCTTACCCTCACGTGGTTCTTGAGGACTTCTGGGTCTGCTGAGATTGCAGGCTACTCTCTGGGCCCCCCCAATAGCCTCCATATGACAATGTTAAGTTAGACCCAGAAAGATTTCTAAGCCCTAAACAGGATCTATAACTTGGAGATGGGTTGGTTCTGGAGAAACAATCACTAAAATCGATCGTTTTGATCATTTTTAGATAAGTCCACCTAGTGGCTAAGCATGATGGGTGTGATCTTGACTAGGTCCTATCTCCAGGAAGGCAATAGCAATCACAGTCTGAATGATGCTCCTTCCAGGATCGCAATCAGAAGTGCCCACAGTTTGGGGGGACAACATGGATCAGGAGGGTGCAAACCTGATGACCTGAGTTCAATTCCCGGAATTCACGTAAAGGTGGATGGAGAAAATAGTTGTCCTTTGACCTCCCCACGTATGCCATGGCATATATTCACAGTAACTAGTTACTTAAGTTAGAATTCGAAAAACAACCACTTCCCAGTCTCGAAACTGTGCTACCTATGGTAAAGGACACAAGGATGCCATGGTAAAGGTAGTTAAGAATCTCGAAACAAGATGAAAGTGGGCTTATGTAATTACAAGGGAGCATGTCAATTCTTCATCATTCCAACTAGCACATGAGACAATCGACTTGAAACTAAGTTGTATTTTGGCTTGGTGCTTTGGAGGCGTTGGGTTGTAATCTGTTGGCCCCGTTGCTTTTGGGATTGCAGCAAGGCAGCAGAGGAGCACACACGCATCTTGTGATTAACACGTGGAAGAGATGGGCAGAGGCTAGGATCCCAGAATCTGCTCCCAAGGCACACCCACCAGTGACCTGTAAGGCTCCTGCAAGGCTCCTTCTCTGGGTGAGCCGCCTCCTTCCTGTTGCTCCAGGCTAGGGACAAGACTGTGGATATTTGGGGTCAATGAAGAGCCACCTATTGCTGGAGAAACAATCACTAAAATTGGAGAAATAAGGAGAAAGACAGGGCGAGAATCAGGAGGGGAAGGTAGAAGGAGCAGTAGGAGGCAAGGCTTTGTTGTTTGTTGTGTCTTAACGCTTTTAAATTTTATTATTTCGACATTTCTCTTTTTTTGTTTTGTTTATATGTGTGCAGTGTGTAAGGTGTGTGGGGTGTGTGTGTGTGTGTGTGTGTGTGTGCGGTGTATGCAGTGTGTGTGTTATGTGTGTATGTGTGTGTGCCCGTGTGTATCAGAGGGCACTGTGTGTCCCTGTGGAGAACCAAGGAGAACAAACCAAGGAGAACCATCCTGGATTGCTTCTGCCTCTTTTTTGCTTCACTCTGGGATTTCCCAGTCTCCCACCAGGGCCAGAAATGCAGGCTGCTACTATTTCTGCCCATCATTTTTTTACATGTGACCTGAGATCTGAACCCAGAACCTTCTGCTTGTGAGGCAGAGTCTTAACCCCTGAGCCATCTCTGAAGCCCTATTTTTTATTTTCTATAAATAAATAAAATGTTCTTTGATTATACTTTTCTTCTCTTATCCCTCTCTCTTCTGCCAACCCCTTTATTTTCCTGACAAGTCCCACTCTTATCTTCATCATTTTTGTTATGACCCCATACATTTAATTAGGGTTCTCTACATGAGTATGGGTGAGGGGTTATTTTTATGAACAAGGACAACTTACCAGTGACTCCACCATTGAGGAATAGGACTTCCCCTTGCACAGTAACTATTAGCTGACCCCCCCCCTTTAAGCGATAGGGCCTCATAAGCCCCTCCCCTAGCCATAGTGGAAAGTTAGCGGGCTTGTCTTGTGCAGGTCTTGGATAGCCACTGATGCTGTGAGTTCACGGGTGCAGTAGTGACATGCGTAGAGAAAACAGTGCTTTGTAGCACTCGTTCTCATCCTCCAGCTCTCTCATTCTTTCTACCCAGTATTCCACAATGTTCCCTGAGCTTTGGTGAGTTCATAAAGATGTCCTGTGTAGGGCTGAGCACTCGGCAGCTACATATTCTCAGTCTTGGACCAGTTATGAGTCTCTGCATTAACCCTAGACCACTGCAAACAGAAGTATCTTGGAATAGAAAAGTGGTAAGATGCTACATGGCTTACTGTGAAACAGAGGCAGAGACTATGGAATATGGGGATTCCCTTAGGATCTGTAACAGCTAGGGAAAGAGGAATAGATCCGTATAGGACACTTTGAGTTTAGCAAATAAAATTCATATCATGGACTGGAGTGATGGCTCAGGGGGTTAAAACTCTGCCTCTCAAGCAAAAGATCCTAAGTTCGGATCCCAGGATCCAAAGTCCCACATAAAAATGTCAGGCAGAAATGGTAGCAGCCTCCACTTCCAGCTCTGGTGGGCAGAGCCTGAAGAGTTCCAGAGCAAAGTAAAAAGGAAGTTGAAATAATCCAGGATGATTCCCAAAGTCATCCTTGGTCCTCCACAGAGACACACAATGCCTTCTGATACACACACACATACACACATACAATAAATAAGTAAATAAAATTTAAAGACCCATGTGAGACTTCTGATTTCCAAGACAAAGAATAAATCTGTGTTGCTTTCAGCCCATTCTGTATGGTAGAGTTTGTTACAGTGCAATAGGAAACAGTATTATGAAGTGCTTTTTTTGAAACCTTAGCACAAAAGATCATGGATTTGAAAAAGAAAAAATGAACCCACTGTATCTTTAAGAAGGGGTTGACATGATTTGTTTATGAGGCATCCTTAAAAAGATCCATGTATTGAAGGCTTGATCCCCACCTGGTGAATATAACCACTGAGTGATACTAGCTTTTGAGGTCACTGGTCTCATCAATTCAATAATTCATTAGTAGACTCGCAAGTGTTTGTCTCATAGTGTTCTTCACAGCTAGTAATTGAATTAAAGAAATATTAGAAACTATGCAAAGATTCTATGATAAGAGGGTAGAAACCCTTTCTAAAATTTTACTTATTTATTTGAGGGAGAGAGAAGAAAGCACATGTGTGCTACTACGCACTTGGAAGTTGAGTCTCTCCTTCCACATGTGGGCTCTGAGGATTAAATCCTGTCTGCCACATTTGCACACAGTCTCCTTTTCTCTTCTAAGCTATCTCATTGGCCTACAAACCAGTTGGATTCTCCCAGGGGGTCAGAGCTGTATGAATCTCTCCTAAGCTTCACAGCAAGCACACTGGGGTGGAGATGTTGCTATTTCTACTGTGCACATGAGATTAGCCAGCAGCGTATACCCTGCTAGTGAAGGACAAATTAGAAGTTCTAGTGAAAACAGGTTCTAACACAGTGGATAACCTTCCACTATGTAGCACATTTAACTGATCTGAATTCAATATGAGAAAATGAAGAAATTTAAACTTATATGCTACGAACTCTGAGTTTTTGGTTGTTTCATCAAATGGACACATGACTCAGAATGAGCAAAATTAGAGACACAAGTCCTATATGCCCTTTACAGGATGAGCATCTTCCAGTCTGAGAATGATTCTAGTGTTCATGATAAAAAATTTTCCCAAACAAGATGGAAAAAACATTATCAGGCGTGATGGTTAAAATTGACTGCCACCTTGGCAGGTTCTAAAGTCACCTAAGAGGCAAACCTCTAAGCATATCTGTGAAGGAATTGCTAGACGGGTTTAACTGAGGTAGGAAGATTCACCCTAAATGTGAGTGTCACTATCCAATGGGCTGGTGTCCCAGACTGAATGAAAATTAGACAGTGAGCTGAGCACCCTCTATCATCTCTTTGTGCTTCCTGAGTGCACACACAATGTATTTGGTTGTTAGAATTTTAATCACCATTACACACGTGCATTGATTCAGCTCTTGGAGCCACCATAGAGCATATGGAGCTACTTATGATCCTGACAGTCTTGTGGTATGTTATTCAGTCTATGATACTTGGGCTAGCATTTATTTTTTCTTATTCAATCAAATTGATTGCATTAGCCCATGAATGTACCGGATTCAATCTCATTAACAGGCTTCACTATCTGTTAGCTTACAATTCATCCTCTGTGTTCAAACTTCTTATAGAGCAAATGGACTGAGCTGAATTTGAAACTTATCTGTGCTTCTCTGAGCAAGTGTTGGCTACTTCTACTTTAAACATAGCAGAAGCAAATTATGACATGAGAAACTACTTGCTAAATGGCTAAATATACTTGCTAAATGGAATGAAAGGCTTTTTGAAATTGTGTTGTGTTAAAAAAAATAAGCAAACAAGGAAAAAGTGTAAGTCAATTCCCACCAAAGCATATATTCCCATGTAAAAATCTCCCAGATTGATCACACCTTGCAAAACAGAGATTAGTCTAAAGATGCAAGTAACCCAAAGGTTTCTAGGAGTTCACTAGGAAATATGGAGTTTTTTATATCTTCATTTAATTTTTAAATCTTTATTATTTTTAACATTATATACATAGATAAAATGACTTTATAATATTTTCAACCCTTACTCTCAAATCTTTCATCTCCTGCCTGACTCTGTCCTATTTTCAAATCTTTTCACTTCTATGACCCACTGTGTTTTGTCTAGTCTGTGATGACTTATGCCTGACCTGATTCATTCTCCAGCAAGCACTCTAGAGACTCCTAGATCAGTGGATATACCATAGAGGAAAGCATCTTCCTTTATTTCACCATTAGCATCAGTCTTTCAGAGAGGTGTGGTGCTTCTTGAGGTCTTTCTAATGTTACACATATATATCATGTCCAGGAGATAATGCATCATGCTCATTACTTTCCCACTTCAGATTCTTATAATCTTGCTACCTTCTCTTCCAAGATGTTCTCTGGGCCTTGAGTTGGGAGTGGGTAAAGTTTATATGTCATGTTTAGAGACAAAAAGTTCTACAGACCCTTATTTTCTGCATTTTGGCAGGTCATGCTTTTCAATAATAAATACCTTCACCTTCTGTTGTAGAAGATTTCTAGGTTGAATGTGAGTGCTCTCCCAATCTATGGATATAACAGAAAGTATTTACAGAGCATTTTGGCGTATTGTGTTCCTAGCTAAACGTTCATGGTCTATGCTTCCCTAGTGACCAATTTTCTTCCCTTTCATAGGTTCTTGTTCTAGTTAACAGTAACAGGAATGTGTTTAATTCTGACAAGTGGTCCTTAAGTTCATTCAATCAGAAAGCTGTTGGTTGTCTCCTTGATACTCATGCCACTATTACACTGGTGGTCACCTATTGCCATAGAAAATTTTATTGTAACTTGCGGATCTCACAAGTTGATGAGGCCTTGGATTATTTTTCTCTCCCGATAGTGTCTACAGTATTTCTTGGCACTGTGTAAGCTATCCAGCAAGGAGGAAGCTCTCAAACCAGTTTCAGTTGGTGTATTTTGCCTATGTCCTGTGATTCATACATGTTGCATCTTCAGTAATAGGGTCTCACTGCCAGTTTTTTGGAGGGCAAACAAGAAAGAAGGTAAAAGCCTATAATATTTGGGAGACTTGAGACCTCTCTGACTAACAACTTAACAGAAAGCCTCACATTTCTGGTACTTCTAGTATAGTTTTAATTGTCACTGGGTTCTAAGAGGCCTAGCACAGGACATTTTTGTTTGTTTTGTTTTGCACTGTTTTTCTCTTTCTATACTCTTCTGCATAGGGCCTGTCCATTCTTGCTCCTTTGAAAAAAAAGAAATGTTTTGAAATATTAATAACAGGAAATTTTTATGAGGTTACATACCACAATCTTAAGGGTTTTCTATAAGTCCTTCTGCCATTCCTATATATCATCCCCTTATCCCCCAAAGTATTCTTTCTTAATTATTTCCTCCCTCACCCTACTTGCCATGATATCCTATATCTCCCTTTCAAAAGGTTTCACCCTAACCGTCCTACCTATCTTCCCACTCATTGATTCCTTTTGAATTTTTTGACTCTTACCAAGTCCAAGCCAAATACGTTGGTAAGCAGATCAATGTTAGCATCTGCATATGAGAGAGAACATGTGGTATTTGTCTTTCTATGTCTGAGATACCTCACTCAATATTAAATTTTCTAGTTCCATCCATTTACCAGCAAGTTCCATAATCTTGTCCTTCCTGATGGCTGAATAGTATTCCATCATGTATACGTATGACACTTTCATTACCCATTCCTCTGTTGATGGCATGTTGATTGATTCCATTTTCTTGTTATTGTGAATAAAGCTGCAATGAACATAGATAAACAAGTGTCTTTGTACTAAGATGTAGGGTTTTGGGGGAGTATTCCTAGAAGTGGTATATAGCTGGGTCATATGGTAGTTCCATTTTTCTGAGGAACCCCCACACTGATCTCAAAGAGGCTATACTAGCTTATATTCCACCAGCAGTGAATAAGGGCTCCCCTTTCTCTGCATCCTCACCAACATTTTCTGTTGTTTGTGTTCTTGATCTGAGCCATTTTAACTGGGGTAAGATGGTATTGCAGGGTAGTTTAATTATCATTTCTTTGATGACCAGGGAAATTCAGCATCTTTTAAGATATTTGTTTGATTTTTCCATTTCCTTTTTATGTGAGATCCCTGTTTAGTTCCAGGGCCCATTTTTTAAATTGGAATGTTTGCTTTCTTAATATTCAGTTTTCTGAGCTCTTTGTATAGTCATGAGATTAATCCTTTATCAGAAATCAGAGTTAGCAAAAATTTTCTCTCATTCTGTAGGTTGTCTTTTTGCACAATTAAATCTCACAATTTCTTTGGCAGAACAGAAGCTTTTTCATTTCATGAAGCCCCTGTAGATTATTGATCTTAGTTCCTGGGCATCTGGGGTTCTGTTTTGAATATCTTTACCTCGGCCTATCAATTCATTTGCTCCCCACTCTTTCTTCTAACAGTTTCAGAGATTTGGGGTTAATGTCAAGGTCTCTGATCCATTTGAAGTTGATTTTTGTGTAAGGAGAGAGGCAGCAGTCAATTTTTATTCTTCTATGTGAAGATGTCCAATTTTCCCAAACACCACTTGTTGAAGATACTGTCTTTTCCCTAAAGTGTATGTTTGACAGCTTTGTCAAAAATCAAGTGGCTATGTGTATGGTAGCTTATATGAAAACATGGAGAATTTTTAAAGTTGAAAGATTTAAGGTTTATAAAGAGGACATCCCTTATCTCATATTCAATCCAAGAAAAAAGGAAAGGTAAAGAGTAAGAAAATCTTTGCCTAATTTAAATATTTTTGCTTAGCTGTTTTTTCCAAAATCTGTTTTTGCTGATTAAGGTTTCCTGCCCCATAATGGTTATTCTAACTAGCAGTTCAGGTGTTGTTTCTCAGCAGTTGGTGAAACCTATGAAAAATAGGATTTTTGTCTTAGGGATGGGAAAACCATCACAGTGTGACTGTCCCTGAATGTGAGCTCCATGGAGACTGGAAGAACCAATACCAAGTAATCCTGTATACAACGACAGCAGCAACTGCTGTTGAGAGTCGGTAGAAGCAAGACGAAATTTCTTTAACTCCACTGTCTATTTGAAATTTAGCAGGAAGTAAACCTGGGGTTAAGCTCAGTTAGTCACTAGGTACATCCCTCTGTCTTTTCTCTAGGATACAGTAGCCCCTATTTTATTGGCATCTCACCAAAGGCAAACATCTTTCACCAAACTAACTTGTATGTAAGTGTCCTGTGAGGTGGTTCATCTTTATTGTCAATTTGATCAATTTTATTTGAAGGTTGCCTGTGAAACTGATAAAAAACACTTCTGTATTCCAGAGGCAATTTGTATGTGAAACAACTGAGGGAAGACCAGTAGGTGGTGCCACTCCTTGACCCGAGGGTAGAACAAGAGCAGAAGGAAGCCGCATAGTGCGGGAATGCTTTCTCTCCCTGTCTGCTTCCTGGCTGCTGTTAGGTAAGTAGCTCTGCCATGTGCTCTCACCTCACCGTGTTCCACCCACCTCAGGATCATAGCACTGGAGCCAGTTCCTCATGAATTGAGACCTCTGATGAGTTAAAATAAATCTTTCCTCTCTTAAGTTGCTTTTCTTCTTTGGTCACAATAATGAAAGAAGTGGCTAACATCCTCATATCATAAAGCTCTTAATATGAATAAGATCTTATAATAATTTATGTTCTCTGGTTAGGTTGATATAGGTCAATGCTCTAACAGTAACTAAAGAATTATTAGAAATGATTTCCTTTCAGGATCATTTCTGGAGAAATCTCTGGAGCTCAAGGCACACATTCAGTGTTAGATAAGATATTATAAACAGCTCAATTACTATTTCCCCACCATCTTGAGTCTTCTGGGAAGGCAGAAAGCATGAAGGATTGTTTTAAAACCTGAAATTGGCAAATCTAAATCAACTGGATTACATCAGGCAAAGATTACCATTGACCTTGATGACAAACAGACCCATCCTAGTTGAAAGACACAAATTAACCCTTAAGTATATGAAAGTGCTTCTGAAAAAGACCTATTCCCTACTAATCCATATTCCCATAATGCTTTAATGCATTATGTCCAAGTGTATTTCCACCAGTTTTTTAAGCCCTATATGGCCTACCAACTAAAGATAGTAGATCATTTGCAGTCTAGAACCTGGAATCAGGGTCTGTTTAGGACGATGCCCAAGAAAGACTGTCTTTGAATGATGTTGAATGGAATCATGCTGATGTTTTGTTTGTTTCTTTGTTTGTTTCATTTTTACCACCCACACTGCAGCTAAGTTTGAAGGCTGTAGACTTGGGCCCTTTTCTCAGCCCAAAAGAGCTCCTCCAGACTCTTAAAACTGAATACTGGCTGAGACCTCAAGGTAAAACTTGGGTGCTCGTGTTTGCATGGTAAGCACTTTTACCTACTAATCATCTCCTCAGCGCTACATGCAGGTGATATTTAGCTCACGAAGCTGTGCAAAACTGAAGAGCGAGAGAGTGTTCATAGAAATGAAAGGGATTCAAAGACTCTTACCTCCTTGCACTCTACCCAACTCCACAGGCGGAAAGAAAAAAAAACTATACAGAGACCTTGATACAGTGATTCTTCAGGAATTAAAGCCACTTTAGGATAAACACACAGGAGTCACCTCTTGGGACGTGCAGAGATGGGACATGAGAAGACAGCCCAGCCGCTAAGTGGCAGACCCACTGAAGTAAAACAGAAGTGGCAAGTCCTGAAATCACTTGGTCAGCCATGGTGCTCAGCAGCCTGGGGCGTGACACCACTTCATGTTTTCTTTGTGAGGAAGGAAAAATAACTAGGAAACAAACCTTCTATGTATTTCAGACAGAAAGTAACTACCAGACAATCCTTCAACTTCTAGCATTTGAAAAATTTCTTTCCTAAAGATTAATGATAGATTTAATCTGCAGAGCTATGAGGTATGAACAAAACAAAGATCCAGGCTCCCTCTTTTAAGCTGTGCCTTCAAAGGCAGACAGATAGATATAGACATCCCACTGATGTATAATCAGGTTAGCACTAATGGGCACTTCCTACTGAGCTCAGAGTTGCTCAGGAAATGTGACCACAATCCCAGGATCCTCAAGATTCCCAGTCACTCTTGTGCTTACTAGACATGATTGTTGAGTCTCTGGGAATAGGACTTCTCAAGTTGGTGTGCAATGTGTGCGCACACATACATGTAATAAGGTTGGCATTGGCATACTCTACTGCTGATTTGTCAGGAGTGTCTGTGTGCATGTATTTTAATAACTATTGTGACCATACATGTGATCTGAAATACATATAAATAATTACTTATGTGTGTTTCGAGGGTAGCAGTAACAGATGCTATTGCTGATATTCCAATTGTGTGTTTTCACAATTACTGATTTAATACACATGCATATGTATACTCATATATAATCACATTATGTTTATATACATATATGTGTACTTATACATGTATATGTGTGTATCTGTTGATCTTCTGACTGTGTAAGTCAAACAAATATATGAAAGCTCTATCAAGTCCCTAAAGGATTAGACATTGAGTCTTAATTTTTTTCCTGTCCTTGACCAGGTCTGCCAGTGGATCCATTCTTGGATTATTAGTTCTATGCAACTCAATGCAGCCCAGAGGAAACAATCGTGGCTCTGACAGATGTTAGACTAGTTCCACTCAGGGAAAATTACAACAGAAGCTTGTTAGCAAATACTTCCCTTACGAAAACTCCTGCCAGAAACTGTCTTCAGGATACCTTAATACATGAGAGATAAATCAGCCCTGGGCACCTCCTAGCCAGTGGTGAGGAGCCTCCACCTTGCCCCAAAGACGTCCCTTCTGATTGGTTGGGCCGGTTGCCTTGCCGAATACTCAAAAAGTCAGGTAAGCAATTTTGTCCAACCTTTCTGCCTTGGTGGCTTTTGAGGTCGGCCAAGTGAAGCTTACATTTACAATTGTAACATCTCTTTCTCCCCTGCAAAGCTACGCTCTTGTCCACTTTCCTTCAAGACTGGAGATTATGACCGCCAAGCTACTGCAGAAAAAGGAGGGCTCTATGATCCATGCCCACCCGACACCTGTGTAAGAGCACCTCTCCATCCTTTGCCTGCGCTGGCGCTCAGGTGTTCCACTGGAGGGAGGACCGGGCGGCTTATTTAACTGTCCTCATCCACTTCTCCCCCTTCCCTGGAACTGGAGAGTTGGCTTTTGAAAGTCACCACTAGCCAAGTTTTTGTGTGTGTGCTACGTGACACTGCCAGGCTTAGAGTGATTTACTGAATAAAAGGACATTAGAAATCCACAGAGTCAGATCAATTTTTAATGAAAAGCCAACAAACATTAAAAAGCCACCACTAAGTAGCTCAGGATTGAAGGCAACGCCAGCTAATTGGCACCCATAGACTTTCACTGGCTGCCAAGTTCCAGGGAACTGGCTGTCACCCCAACTCCCCCCAAACAAGGCCAGGACTCTGCAGGATTGGGTTGCTAAGATGCTAGCTAATCAAGGGGGCATGGGCTGCAGAGCACCCTCTCCAAATGAACTTTATACTTTGTACAGATGTTGCCTGAAACTTGTAACTCGCATTGATGGGTGGCAAGGAAATTGCTAAGTAGCTCTTGCTATAGCTCCACCGGGGCCGTGTCAACTCGCCAATAAGTGAGGGACTGAAAAGGATGAGACAAATATGGAAATGCCATTTATGCTGTGGGAGTGACGCCTTGTGGTGTATGAACTCTGATCTGTGGAATGACAAAACAGAATGACTCTCCTTATAAGCCCGTCAGTGTTTTTCTAGTCAATTTGTTAGTGATTGACTCTTCTCAGTGCCACATGCACGTTAGAAGTAGCTAAGCCCGGAGGAGCTGGCACCCAGGATTTCCCAGACTCTGCCCACTAGGGCCAGAAGGGCACATTGTCGCCATTTCTGCCTGGCATTTAACTTGGGACTTGGTGTCTGAACTCAGGACTCTGCTTGCGAGGCAGAGTCTTAACCCCTAAGCATCTCTCCAGCCACTCACCACCTTTTTTGAGACCAGACATCCCACTGAACCTGGAGTTCACAGATTCAGCTAAACTGGCTAGCCAGCAAATTCCACGGGCTCCTCTGTCTCCACCTCCCCAGTGTTGGGATTATAGGCACATGCTGTCACTCCTGGCTTTTTATGTGGGTGGTGTGGCTCAGAACTCAGTCCTCATGCTTGTGAGGTAGGTACTTTGTGTCTGAACCATCTGCCCAGCCCAGGACGAAAGTTTTAAGCAACTTTTACAAATGAACCATGCAAAAATAAAAGCATTGCAAAAGACTCTTATTTTTGCAATCCCTGGTATGTATAGTATTACAAACCATAACTTTGAAAGTATTCTTTCACAGAGTAGTTTTTTACCTGAAAAATAAATATTTTTCTCAGAGATACATATCAGTTTTCATGGGAGGGTTGCCATCACAAAGCACCATGGGCTATGTGATTTAGCAACAGAAATGGGTTTTCTTACAGCTCTGAAGGCCAGAAGTGCAAGCGCGATGGAAATGCTTTCAAGGTGGTGCCTCCCAGGCCTCCTTCATTGCTTGCAGATGGCTGTCTGCACATGGTCTTCCCTCTGTGGGCATGTGTGCCCTAACCTCCTCTTCTCGAAAGGACACTGGTCAGCGTTGGACTGGGGCCACGTATATGACTTCATTTCGCATCAGTGACCTCTTCAAAGGAAGTTCTTGACTTCTCAGATAACTACATTCTGAGGACAGAATGGGGGTTAGGGTGACAACATATGAATTTGGGATGAGTTCAAAATACCTATAACAGATAGTTTGAAGTCATAGTGGACTCTTTGTCTTAGTGAACTTATTTTAAATGGTGGTGGTTGGAAGGTAAGCAATGTACTTTAAGACAAGTATATCATAAAAATGAAAAGGACACTAAGATTAATTCAGAAGTTGCCTGGGCATGGCTAATGTAAAGTTCTTGAATAGCAGCCCATCGTGATGGGAAATGTTGCCAAAGGAAGTGTGCAGGCGGCTGAAGCTTGGGGGTGGGGGGTGCTCAGGAGATGCCTTGTAAAGCTGCTTCCGATCACACACTCATCTGAACTCTCAATCCCTACCATTGTTCAGATCAGCCCAGACAGTGCTCCAATGGCATGACCTCAGCGATTCTTCCTTTCCAAGAGGTCTCTCCCTTCTTGGCACTGCAATACTCATAAGAGTTAAAAGGGTAAAACACTTTATAATATGTGAAGGTTGGTGCTCTTAAATCCTAGATATCAGTTAAAATACTAAGTAGGTTTTCCACCTTCACACATTCTCTAATTATGTGGCTCTGGGGAAATATCATGCCACAGATTTGAACTTAAACATGGATTTTAACTTTCTGTAAGATCAAATACTTCCCAAGAAGAGAAAGTACAGAAGAATATGAAGGCAAATAAAAGAGGAAAACTACCAAGTTCCTGTGTGTTTGTGTGTGTTTGTGTGTGTACAAGTGGTATTTGTTTCTGGGTGGTTTGCATGGATGGGTATATGTGTACATAGACAAGGAGCGTGTAGGATGAGAAGGTAACTCTAGGTTGTGGTTATTCACTGTTGTGGAGAATCCAGGGGATGGATTTCAGAAACTTGTCCACAGAGCCTTGATATTTTGAACCTGAGTTTGTCTGAATGAATCTTCTAGTTTTCTTTTACTTCACCTTCAGTCAGGACAAAGATAACTGCTATTTGTGTATGTTTCATGCCTCAAATTTGTCACTCTCCCGTTTCTTCAGCAGTTAGTTTCTAACTGTCTCTATGTGTTTAGCATTGTGTGAGAATCACACCGTCCCTAAAAGGTACAAGACATAACCAGTGCTCACAGTGACTTGGTGCTTAGTCATGCAGACAATGCATTCTGTTCAGAGAAGCAAGGCTTGACACAGTTCAATAGTAAGCACACAGTGTAGCCACTCATTCACTGCTACCATAAGAAAAACGTTCAAATAAGCTAACTTCACCTTGATTGTTTTACAGCAATGGCCAGGATGGGGGGCCAATGACAAACTGGCCCTCTTGCTTTGAGCTGCAGCAGACAGGACATAATGACAGGAGGGCATAAGAGGGCAAAATCACTCCCCTCAAGAGCTGGAGACAAAGAAAGAGAAAGAAGGAGAGACCAGACTCCCACGATCTCCTTTGAGGGCACATCCCTAGCAACCCAAGAGCTCCCTCTGTGCCCCGCTGCTTAAAGTTTCCCCTACTTCACCATGGTACCATTCTGGGAGCAAGCTCTGAATACGAGGGTCTTTAAAGGCATTCTAAACCAAGCCATAGCATGTGGGTTTGGTGTACTAAAAACCTATAACAGGATATGGTCCATACCAAGCCCGTGTACATATGCTACTGCTAAAAAGTAGGCTCCTACTTTCCATAGAGACCAGAAGTGAGCCTATCATCATTGTTGAGTACGACCAATAGTATTTTCATTTGATAACCTAGACATTTTTCTGACACTTAAGGTGGGTCTGTAGTCATCTTGGTGATGATGTCTTGAGTTGTTAGAAACTATATTAGTGTCTGCCCAAGTCTATATATGCCACAGCTGAGAACTAGGTAAGAACAAGGTTCAGAGAAACCTGGTTATAGATTAGTTAAGCAAAGTCTTTAAGACACAGGCTCAAAGATTAATAATGGCGGCATTGAAACTTACAAAGCAATGCAAAGGCTATGTCAGGATTGTGGTATATTGATGCACATATCCAAAAGGGAAAAAAGACTGTGGATTCATAACAAGGAAAATGAGGAAGGGAGACTTTAAGCATAGAAGAGTTAGGATAGTTCTAATAACAACTCAGTCTCGGCCAAATTTTTTATTAGTTTTTGCCTGATTTGTTTTAGATTGCATTTATCAGATGTGGGATTCAAGAGAGAAAAAAGTCACTAAACACATTTATAAGATGCAAATCAAATTTCAGTCAATCTCCCAACTTCTAACAGGTCTTTCTTTCAGCCCCAAACCTGCTCCAAACCAACAGGCAAACAGACCTATGACTTCATGACCGGCTCACACTGCCATCACTGTCAACTGGGAAACTCGATCCTGGCTCAGTACACAGTCAATTAACAGGGGCCAGTTTGCTCCTTAATAAAACTGGTCATTACAGAGCACAGGAGACTGGACCCCTCCTTCAGGAACCTGCCCAGCGTGGCTAAAAGTGGCCTCTTGAATTAGAAATTGCTAAGGAGAGAAAACAACATGGACTGAGGGACTTTGAAAAGTCTTTTCTTGCTTTACAAGGAAAGTCGGCCAAAAACAGCAACCAGAGTAGACTCAAGTTTATAAAAGCTATCTAGATGCTGCCTCAGGAATGTCAAAGAAACTCAAATCTTTCTTAAGCAATATCTTTGCATCCAGTTTGCTTTTAAAAAAATAAAATAAAACTTGAGTTTGGATCACTGTTCATATTCTATGTTTTTTTTTTTTTCTTGAAACAAAGTCTTTTGCTATGTAGCTCAGGCTGGATTGCAACCCAAGTATTTTCTGCCTCCATATCCCTAATACTTGATTTCAAGTGTGGGCCAACATGTATGGTTTCCTTTTCCATAGTTTTTAAAAACCAAGAATATGGGATACTTCTGTGTTTCAGAGGTGACTTAAATGTGTCCTCCAAGATTTCATGTGCTGGAGGTCCCTCGTATGGCCATATTGAGGGGTTATGGGACATTTCTGGGGCACTGTCTGAGTGACGACAAAGATGATTGAAAAGTGAGCCCATTAGAATCCTGGCCAGAGGCGGAAGCGGGGGCGGCCTGCGCTTCTGGCCCTGGTAGGGCGGAGCCTGTGAATCCCGGGGCAGAAGGAGGTGGAGGCGTCCATGGTGGTTCCCGAATTCGTCCGTGGTTCTACACTACACATACACACACACACACACACAGACACACACGCGCGCACACACACACACGCACATGCGCACAGTTGAATAAAAAATAATAATAAAAAATTTAAAAAAAAATTTTTTTAGAATCCTGGCCAGTTATGAGGGGCATCCAGAAACCTAGTTGTCTCCCTCTAGAACCTCTAGTTTTACCTAACTCTTATATCTACCGCCTCAGAAATAAAATCATTACACACACACACACACACACGCACGCACGCACGCGCGTTCTGAAGAATATATTTCATCCTGGCTTTTTAACTCTCAAAGTTCTAGGGGACATGGACACGGATGACTCACTGACGTGTAGCTCCAGCGTGGACTTGAGGCTGCCCATGTATCTGACCAGCAGCAGACTGGGGCAGTAGGAACTCCACGCCCTCCATTGTTACCATGTGAAATACAGACTCACTGTTGAGAGACATCATGGAAAGCTCACACTCTTGAGTTTTTGTGTGAGAAGTTCTGATTTTCCAAGATTTGCTTAGATTTTAAAACATTGTTAGTGTTAAACAAAATAGTGCTCTGAACATTTTTTTTAGCCTCAGAATGCCCAATGAAATCCCCATCATCTGGAAGCTCCCATCATCAATGCCACGAGAACTTTCCATTAGTGTGGGAATTCAGTTAATGAAAACATGCAAATTGCACAGTGAATGTCTATCTAGTGGCTTTCATAATTTAGAAATTCAGTATATAGGTATGGGTATTGGAAGTTAACTACAATAACTGTAGCTTAGATTCATATTTTGTGTTTGCATAAGAAATAGTACATACTCAGCAGATGAATGGTGAATGTCTACCTTGCCTAGGGCTGACTCAAGCTACCCATATGAATGGACCTCGAATGTATGTGGGTTTCTCTCTCCTTCTCCAAAGGGAGTCATTCCAGGACTTCTGCAGATACCTAGACCTATAAATGCTCGTTTCTTGTATAAGATGGGATATTTTGTATATGCCATGCATATCTTCTCGTTTACTTTGAATCAGATCTAGATTACTTAACAGTACTTAAAGCAATGTAAATGCTACGTTATGGAAATAATCTAGTATATTGTTCAAGGAATAATAACAAGGGGAAGATGTGCCTACATGTTTAGTACAGAAGCAAATTGCACAGTGTAAGACAAGCAGAACCGCAGCAAGGGATGGTCTGATGTTGGCAAGTATTTTCCTAATGTCAAGAGATGCTATGTTATAAAAGAGCACAGAAGGGCCATGCATCTCACTTCCTGTTTTCTCCTGCTGGTGGGAATGGGTGAGCATGCTCAGATGAGGATTCACCAGGCTAGGCTGGGGCAGCCTGGACTTTCCTGATGGGGCAGACTTGGGGGAAAGCTGCCGTATTAGCCATATGATCAAAGTGGCAGCAGCAGAAGCTGTGTACTACATGGGAATTAAAGGGAACTCTGCTCTGTTTTCAGGGTTCTCTCCCTGCTTCGTTAGCCATTTCCTTTTCTTTTCTGCCGCTTCAAGCTTCACATCATTTTTGGGCTCCCCAATGTTGCTTTTTCTTCTGGCCACATACCGCTTACCCAAGGCTTCATATCGAACTTTCTATTTATTCTAATTATCAAATTATAACAGAGAGAAACTAGGGGGTCGCTTCAACTTCCAACAACTGCTGTCCATCAGAAATTATTATAAATAAGATTATTTTCTACTTTAGAACGTAGCCATAAAGTAATATGAGTTTATTCTTAAAGTTCCTTTAGATTCAAATTAGCCACTATATTTTTAATTTTGTATGACTGCGTATATGCTGTGTGTGTATGTGTTCACGTGTGACACACATGCCACAGTGAGTGTGTAGGATGTAACAAAGACTGACACAGTCCTTACACTTTGTCTAACAGGAGGCTTCTTATTGTTTTGCTACTGTGTACAACCGTCTAATTGGCCCTCAAGCTTCTGGGAATTCTCCCGTCTCTATTTTCGGCAGTGCTGTGGAAGCGCTGGGATTACAGATGTACACTACCACATCTGCCTCTGTGTGGGTGCTGTGGATTCAAACTCAGGCCCTCAACTCACGTGGCCAGTGCCTTTATCCACCAAGTCATCTCCCAAGCCCAAACTAACTTCTTTCAAGTGCTCACACGCTACGTAACCGACAGTGACTGCCATCTGGGAAGCACTGCTTGAGAGTTTGACAACAGAAATCTTCCTAACATACCGATCAAATTTTCACCTCCAAGTCTTTGTCAATCAGACAATTCAATTTTGCTTAAAATACCCTAGCCTGGCATATTTGAATAAAAATTCAAACTGTTTTTGGCAAATTAAAATGGCTCATTGAATCTTGCAAACTAAAAAGTCAAACTAGGCTAAATTCAAAATTCCATATTTAGACTTTCATAAGTCAATCATGTAAATATGAAATGAGACAGGCTTGACAGTTCATGTGGAAAATAAAGCTCTGTTTTTAAGTTTACCACAACCTAATAAGACTTGCAGTGTGGTGGGAGTCTTAAAAATTGACACAATTCTTATAGTAGCTTGAAGCACAGAAAATCGTGGGTCAAGGGCTGTGCTGGTCATGTAAGCATCCAGAGTTTCAAACCATAAAATACTTAACATTGCTGGATAAATACAGAAGGGAAGGAATGTCACTTAGCAGAATCCTTGGATCTGGGCAGTACTCCTTGGAGGCTATTGTGTGGAGACTGTGCTCTTTGGGTTACAATCTGTAACAGGAATGCAAAGTGATGGGTGAATATATCTATAAAACTTGTATTTGTCAGGTAGGTGTGAAATCAGGCCAGAACTGAACAGATTGGAGCAGCAGAGAAAAGGAAAGGACTGTTACCAGACCAGCTTCCCCAACTGACCCACGCAACGGACAATTGCCTTACAGCACACGGATTCGAAAGGACATAATTATTAAGTAATAATTATCGGGGCTGGAGAGGTAGCTCAGGGGTTAAGCCTCTGCCTTGCAGGCAGAAGGCCCTGAGTTCGGATCCTAGACCCCACGTATAGACGCCGGGCAGAAGCGGGGGAGGCCTGAGTTTCTGGTCCTGGTAGGGCGGAGCCTGTGAATCCCCGGGCAGAGTAAATAAGGAGGAGGTGGAGGCGTCCATGGTGGTTCCTAAATTCACCCGTGGTTCTACACACACATACACACACAAACACACACACACATACACACACACAATTGAGTAAAATAAAAAAATAATAAGTAATAATTATCAATTATTAGCTTTCTTAACACCTATTACATCCTCATAGAAAAAAAGTATGCTGACTCTCCAAAGTAACATTTGAAGATGGACTTTGTTGAACCTGAATTTGGTATGAAAGGTGGAGAAGGATGTGGGAGAATGGTTAGCTCCTGATCAATTATCTCTGCAGTGAAGTTCAAGAACCACATTAGCCATAGCTAAGCCATACTGTGAAGATCTTCCATCCTGGCCAGACTATGCCCGGTCCTGAAACTGACCACAGGATATGCCTCAATCCACTTCTGACTTGTCCCTAGGCCCCCGTCCTCCCCCATCCTAATATCATTCTTTTCCTTTTTTCACTTCCCTGGAAACCCAAGAGCAAAGTCTGAAGACCATGAAAGATAGAGGCCCCCTTTTGTCCTGGGGCTCTGCGGACTGCTCCCCGCCCTGCTGTCCATAGCAATTCTCCCCTGTTCTCCCCAACTGTAGCATTTCTTCTGCTCTGATGTGCTCCCACCTGAAGGCTAAACTATGGTTCCCTTGGGCACAAGGCCCTCAGCTCTCATACAATTTTTATTTCTTATTTCTCTCCCTTATGTTAGTTTACCCTTATTAACTCGCCTCAACATCAACCTTACACATTGTCATAGAATCATTTTCCATTCCCTCCCCTCCATTATCTCCGCCCACCACCACCAACCTAGCAAAGCCCAAGAGAACAGTCTTAGCATTAGACAATGTTCATGTAAAATATAGAGTAGCTTTTCATCAGAGTCTGTTTTTCTGGGATTGTTCAAGTCAGTTCTCTGCCACTGACATCTCACAAGTCAAGCTTAGTTTCACCAGCTGCCCTTACCTAAGACATGAGTTACAACCACAGGATTCCTAGGTCAGCTACATTGCTGTCTTGACTTGGATGCAATTTGAAGACTTGCAAAACTTTCATATTCAATGGCTTACTGAGAATTCAGGAAAAATGCCACATTCCTGTTACAATTTGTTAGGCTGGATGTCAGTACACAAGAGAAAGATACCTAGGATGACGTTCCTAGGACTCCCAAGAACAAGAGCCTTTACTCCATCCAGCTGAGGGACTCCACCTGCATGCGTTTATCTACTTGGAACCTCACTGAACTGTCGCCAGCAGTTGTATGGAGATTCCATTATGCAGGCCTTATTGATTAAATAATTGGCATCAATGATTGAAGTCAATGTCACTGCCTCTCCTCTCCTAGGCGTTGGGAGCAGAGGCTGAATTTTCCATCCCTTCCATAATGGCCAAGTGTTTGACCAGCCCCTATTCTGAAACTATTTAGAGATTCCACTCTCAAGTTATTTTATCAACTTAAACTCAGGGGTGATAGCAAGGGGTCTTTTGTGGATAATAAAAGACATTGCTGTCGTTTAAGAAATCCCAAGCGTTTTTAGAGCCAAATGTCAGAAACTCCCGGACAAAGATCAAATACATTTCTTGCCATGCTATGCTTCTATTATTCCCAGCACAGAGATACTTTGTGGGAGTTATAAGGAGGCAAGTTTCAATTAAACGATAGAAAAGACTTTCTTAGAAGTAGGGGACTCAACTCCTGTCTTTAGTTGCAGCCTGGTTTTGTCCTTTGTATGCTAAGATAATGTATGCAAGGGAAAGTTAAAGTCGTCAGGATTATAATAATCTTTTACAAACAAAAAACAACAGCCAAAGACCATGCTGACCTTGAGTTTGGGATCCAAGTGCTGGGATGGTAGGTGTGGGCCGTCACACCCCGATTCTTTCACTTTGAAAGGAAGCAGTTGAACTCAAATATCTGTCACTTCCCTTATTGGCACCTATATTATAAACTGTACAAAGAAGTCAGATTCTTTTCAAATGTCAAGATGAGTTTGCTCAAAAGGAACAGTTTTAGATGTGTCAGGGACCTTATCCATGACTCCTGTCTTTGTCCTTGAGGCAGGATGAGGGGGGGGAGTCTGTGGAGTCAGCACAACAGTTCACACCATCACTACTGCGTTGCGGTACCCCCCACACCCAGCTTTGCAGACCCAGACACTTATTCTTCTCCAACAAGCAGAGTTAGGGCCAGGAAAAGTGCTAAGGTTGGCTGAGTAATTGGACGGTATAGAGAACCTTCCTCAGAGTACAAACTTGCCATTCAATGCCTGCCTTTGTCTTTAGAAAAATCTCTTAAACTAATTTGGTCAAATGGTGCGATCACTGCTGTTTATTCATCCACGGATACATTGAATTATGCCCGAGCAAATCAAAAGGCAGGTTATCCTATGCCTTCGTAACTGAATGTGCTGGATTATTAGGCCCACGAGAACCTCCAGGGCATCACCCATCTTTAAACAGCCTCATTTTATGAATACAAAGGTAGAGAAATTGCTCTTCAAGAGACAGACTGACAGAATTGCTGCTGCTTAATTCTGGCACAACACACGGTGTTTCCAGCGCCGAAGACTATGGGACTTGTGTGTTTCCAAACCCAGCGGCCACTTCTCTGACCTCATCTCTCAGCAGCGTCTCACTCTAGCTGACTTGTCTTATTTCTGAGTCATGCTGTGGTCTAGGCTTCCTGAGCACTGGCGCCGCCTGTGGAAGATGTGTATTACCTTCAACCATCCGTGCTCATCCCTAATGCCAGGTGACACTCCCAGCTTAGTCTGCCATGGAAAGAGGGCAGATGCCTCCTCTGAGAAGAATCTCTAGGGGCCTTGGCAGGGCTTCTTTTCCTCCACTGCTGCCCGTCCTGTGAGGCGTGTCTTCAGTCAGAAGGAAGGAAGATGTGGGTTACTTACAGATCTGTGACCAGCATGCAACTTGAGCCAGAAATGGAATTTTTTCTTGAAAAGTAATAAGATTTGTTGTCAGAGAATAACAGAACAGAAATCAAACAATGCATCCTTGTGTCTGGTTTCCCTCCAACTTCAGGGTCCTTTAAAAAAAAATTAATTATCGCTACTCCCCTTCCAATGAGATTCAGACCAGGGAGCACATCACACATCTCAGAACAAAGAGGGAATGTGCTGGTGATCTGGGTAGTGGAGGTAAGGTTTCCAAAAGCAGAAGATAGCTACTGCACTCAGGGACCCTCATGGGGCACCATGGAATTGGCACTGGTGGCCAGAGGCCTGCTAGCTGTGCCTCCACCCTTCAGGGACTCTCTCATGGGGTCAGATATCCATCTTCTTTTTTGAACTTAATTAAAGCCAATACACACACACACACACACACACACACACACACACACACACACACAGCTCTCACGCTCAGTGAATTCCCACTTTCTTTCATTACCTGTCTTATGTTTGCAAAAACCCTTCTTATGTCAGTTGAGCATTTGGTGGAACTTAAGAATCCATTGCTGGAGCTGGAGAGGTGGTTTAGGTGGTTAAACCTCTGCTTCCCAAGCAAAAAGACCTGAGTTTGGATCCCAGAGCCCATGTAAAAATACTAAACAGAAATGAACATGGCCTGCATTTCTGGCCTTGGAAGACACAGCCTGGGAAGCCCCAAAGCAAAGTCAAGAGGTGGTAGAGCAATTCAGTCACCCTTGAACTTCCACAGGCATAACCAGTGCCCTTTTCTATACACAGAAAGAAAGGAAGGAAGGAAGGAAGGAAGGAAGGAAGGAAGGAAGGAAGGAAGGAAGGAAGGAAGGAAGGAAGGAAGGAAGGAAGGAAGGAAGGAAGGAAGGAAGGAAGGAAGGAAGGAAGGAAGGAAGGGGAAGGGGAAGGGGAAGGGAAAAAGAATCAACTGCTGAGATCCCAAATGTTGTTGAGAAAACAATGTAATTTATACAAGCTGGAGGAGGCTGACTCCAGAATATCTTAAGAAAATTTTCTACCAGAAATCTTTCCTGTTCAATAAGATGAACAAAAGCAATAACATGGTAACAAACTCACGGGATCAGCTGAACCATGGAGAAACTGGAAATAGAAAACTGGTTTTCTTTGTGCTGAGGATTGAACTTAGGGTATTGAATAGCCAAGCGAAGTAAGAGCTCTACCACTGAGCTGTGTCCCCACATCCTTCCTTAGACAGTTGGTTTAAAAAGTTGGTATAAAAAGTTTAAAAAGCTTTTTATATGTCAATCAAACCTCCATAAAGTTATGGGTATGTTTTTAATTTAAGGCTAAATGTGATAGGATGATTAGTCCACAGCTTCAGTTTGATTGGTCATCTCAGGGACCCTCATCCAATCTGTTGCTTCCTTTCTCCTAAGGATGCATCTCTCAGCAGTATTTCAGTTGAGGAAAATGGAATAACTCACCACAAAGAAATCTGTGCTCTAGATGTAACCGTCTTTTTAGGCTTCCACACCGCAAGGTCCTTGCTTTGTCCAGAAGACTCAGTCTGGGACAAAGGAGCTGGGTCCTCATCGTGCCAGCTTCCCTTCTGCCTCCCTCCTGGTCAGGGTCATCCTGCTCTGTGCTCTGCAGTGATGTGCCCTGTGTCTCCTGCGATTGGTCATCCCATAAGATGGCCATCAGACATGCCTTTCGAGGTTGCAACACACACATTTCTGGAATGTTCAAGTCCGTGGAGATGTTATATCAGAAAGGCAGAACTGTGTCGAAAGTTCAGACCAGGGACAAGGCTGCTTACATTGAGCAAATGTGGGCCGGGTCACACCTACCTTGGGCCTGGCCCTGGGGGGAAGAGAAACAGCTGTGGGGAACAGCCTACAGCAGGAGAGAGAACGTGAGCCTCCAGCCCCAGGTCCACCCTGGCAAGCAAGGTGTCCAGGACTGACTGGAACATGAGAGCATGAGTGGTCCTCCTAGCCTTGCTCTTCTTGACTCCCAGCAGGTAGCTGATTTTGAAGCCAGGAGAGGGTGGAGTTCGGGCTCCTGTGATTTTATAATAGGGACCAGTGTCCTACTTCAAAGAGACTACAGAGCCCTAAGATCTGCACCAAAAAAAAAAAAAAATTATGCAGAGAAAGAAAAATAGTGCAAATGCCAGTCATCAGGCACAATGTCAGGCAGGGTCATCAGTCAGATGCGTCCGATGTGAGCACAGGACCTTCTATCTCTGCTCCCTTTGGGTAAGGCCATTGCCAAAAAAAAAGTCAGGCAAGACCCCCAAAGGAACCATCAGGTACTCAGGTAGAAAAGTGAAACTGAAAAGACTGAACCAATGGTGATATGTCTCGCCTCACTCAGTCCTCCCCGCTGACGTGGGAAGCATCTGAAAACAGATCTAAGGACACACTGGTCCATATCCCACTGAAAAACCAGCAATTGGAGCAGAAATACTCCTGCGATCTATGTTGGGAAGTTTCCAAAACTTCCCTCTGTAACTAATTCTGCTGTTTTCCATCCCTGTTTCTGTCTAGCTCAAAGCATTCTCATTTGATTAAAATTGGATAAAGTATAAACAAGTTATGTGTAGTGTCTGAAGTAAACCCATCGGAGGTCCTGCAAATTTACTCACTAGTGGAAGTTTAGAAGGAAAAGGGATTTGAATGGGACAACGAAAAGGCAAAAGAAAGGAGAAGAAAGGGTTGAAGGCAATGATAAACCTTGTCTTTCATGTTTCTGTTATTTCTCTGTAGACAGTGGGTGAAGACCACCACCGCAGAATGTCTGGGTCACTTCAGACCAATCTGATACACATGAAAAAAGCCAGACTTCATGGTTTCCCTGCTGACTAACACGTGGTGTCATGTCACACACACACAGAAATCTTTGGAAATATAAAGTCAAAACAGATACTTAGTATCTATTTGTTAATTGTATCAAAAGCTAATCAAAAGCATGGACAGTGTCCTGAATTTGTAATCCCAGCATTCTTGTGTGGAAATGGGAGGCAAAGACAAGATAATAATGTTTCCAGGAAACCCATGAACAGCTCTCCTGGAAAGAGACCTTGCGTCCACAAGATGGAAAGGAGAACTGATTTTGTCCTCTGACCTTCACGTGCATGTCATGACTCCGACTCGCACCCCCCACACACACATGAACACACACACACACACACACACACACACACACACACTAAATTTTAAAAATTTAAAAACATTGCTTAGAAAAAAAACTAATCAGAGACCAAAATAGGAAGCAAATGATCATCCATATCATAAACACACTTTTATTTAGAAGCAGTCATGGTAATCCAAGAATAAAACAATAACCAAATAAAATAAAACAATAAGAACACCATAGCCACATCAACAAAAGAGATGAGAAGAAATTTACAGAAGAGCAACTAGTAAGTGTGTATAGGAAAAAATAGTCTCCCTAATAAGCCTATAAATTACAATGGTAACAAACTGAATTCATAGCTATGATTTATAATGCAATTCCAACAAGCAAGATGCTAGGTCCCGCTATTAAATTGACTAATATTTTCTACAAGTCTCAATGTTGGCAAGGGTGGCAGAGACAGGTCTACTTATATAGTGTTTTCAAAGGGTCTATGGTCTGCTATTTCAGGGGCTCGGCCTTCTCAGGCAAGTCACAAGCACCCTGCATCCTGAGGTCTTTGTCTGCAGAGTGTAGGAGGAGGTCAGTAAGGGCTCAGGGCTCTGTGGGTTATGATTGATCATTCCAGCTCTTGAGTTCCAAATTATCGGAACACAGGTGTTCTGTAACCAAAATCTAGCAATTGCTTTCTTCAAAAGTAGATAAGGTAATGGAGAGAGTATTTTAAAATTATAAGCCTTGCTAGAACATTTCTTTTCTAAAACCTCTTTTGTTTTAGAATGAAATGAACAAATGGGAACATGAGCATTAAACACCCAGAATGGTCCTTCGTTCTTGGCTCCTCAGTAGTTCTCTAGGTGTTGGGTCTGTTACTCTTGCTTGTGACCAGATGTATTTATGACTTTGTGAGACAAAGGTACTTTGGCCATACTTTCCACTGATGAATTAGCCCTATTTCACGTGACAGGGTTGAACTGTAAAACTTCCTAGTGTTCCACAGGAATAGTATGACTTCATGTGTCTCTTTGCCTTAACCACTCATGTACCCCTTCTCCGGATATTTATAAGGGCTTTCTGTATGCTAGACCCTGTTCCGGGGGCTGGAGATAGAATCGTGGTCAAGTCCGTGCTCTGAGGGAGTGCTTTGAGGAAGTACACGTTCTTGGGGGGTGGAGGGGAGACAGACCATAAGCTGTACAAGGCAGATACACAACATGACAGATAGTGATAAATAAAGCAAAAAAAAAAAAAAAAAAAAAGAAATCAGGAAAGTGAGAGGATAAAGACACGAGGTACTGGGCTGAAGATAAGGATGCTGACCTTACAGAATGGCTAAAGAGGACTTTAAGCATAAGGGGATGCTCGAATAGAGACGGGACAGCAGTGTGATGCGCGCGTCTGGGAGAGCACTCCAGCTGGAAGGAAGAGCGAGCGAGGGTGGGGCGTGCTCTAAGAAGCAAGAAGACACCAAGGGACACACGTGGTGCAGGATAACAGGGGGCAGATGGGGAAGGCGCGTAGATCATGTAAACCTCAAAGGGTAACCTTACATTTCGTTCCTTGGAATAGTCCCATCTGCCACTATCTTTTGAGGACTTTTTTTTTTTTATAATATTTTTTAAACCTTTTTCCTAGTTTTACAAGCATATTGAATACTTATCCCTGCCTCCTTCCTTCCCCCTTTTCCCAATTCCTCCTCCCTTCATTTTGTCAGTCCAGCCCCTCCCTCCCACCTTCCTGCCTGTCTGCTTCTATGGGACCCAGGGTTCCCTCTGGCTTATCTACTCTTGTGGGGGTTCAGGCCTCTGTAGCAGACCAAGTGGTCCCGCCTTCACCTGCCCCACTGATAGGGACATTTCCCTTGACTCATCCAGCCCTCCTCCCCAAGGTTTCCATTGCATGTAATTATCTCTTTTGAGGACATTTATAAAAACTCCTTTCACACTTCAAACTGACCATTTAAATTCTTTTTTTTATTATTCAATTGTGCGTGTGTATGTATATGTGTGTGTGTAGAACCACGGACGAATTCTGAACCACCATGGACCCCTCCACCTCCTCCTTGTTTACTCTGTCCCGGGATTCACAGGCTCCGCCCTACCAGGACCAGAAACGCAGGCCGCACCCCCTTCCGCCCAGCGTCTATAAGTGGAGTCTAGGATCCGAACTCAGGACCTTTCCTCCTGCAAGGCAGAGGCTTAACCCCTGAGTCACCTCTCAGCACTCAAACTGACTGTTTAAAGGATACATTTTATAGTGTGATTTTGAGTGTTTGATTGCAAACAATAAAACATCACTTTTTGTTTTAAAGGAAGTAAGTGAAAGAGATAATCTAATAAGATACATGTTGGTTTGGGCTAACATGAGAGAGAGAGAGAGAGAAGAGAGATATGTCGGACTGCTACCAGTAGTCCAGGTCTAGGATGAGGGTTTCCAGCTTCTTGATCTTTTAATCAAGAATGAAATAAGAGCCTACACAGATTTGTAAAAGTAGTGAAAAAAACTTTTATTCAGAACAAGGGAAAAAACAGTCATGTAAATAAAGGGACTCCAGGCTCCCACGGATCTCTTCATATGGGATCTAAAGGAAAGAATTGCTAAAAGTATAATCTAGGTGGTTCTATATTTTTATTTAAAGATTAGTTCATAGAGTTACCTTTTCTACTGTGCATGTACTTCCCACAATTTATCTAACTTTATTCATTTGCACAACCACTTATGCATAGGCATGAGATGGTAAGTAGAGGATTTTACTAAAAATTCACTTAAAGGACACGATTTATCCCACCACTGTGCTTGCACCCAAAACTAGTTCAGGCTATATTAGCTTTCTCATTCTTCCTACTAGGATGCTTGATGGTTCACAGGAGAGGAGACATCTATTGCTTTATTTAGAGAAGTATATATAACCAGACACGAGTAGAGTTCCAGCGTTGCTAGGTGCCTGTTCAGAGAGAGGTACATATGCACGTGCACATATGCATGGGTAAAAGACCTAAACCCTAACTGTGATCCCATGCACACTGTTTAATATATTTCTCATGAGTTAAGCAGAAGAGCAAAAATTATATGGTAAGTTTTCTTCCCTAAGGAATAATCAGAAAACCCCGTGTGCATGGGAATCACCATGCCACGTCTCATATGTCACTAACCTCAGCTCACTGTAACTCACTTAGTCTTTCTTCTTTCCTTCAGAAAAGTCACGTAGGTTCTTCCTAAAGCTTCTTCGAAAGATGAGGAGATGGCCTGGTGGTTAAAGACTTGTCCCAGAGGCAAAAGGATCTGAATTCTGATCCCCAGATCCCTAGGAGAAATGTCAGGCAGCTGCCCATAATTGTAGCCCTGGAAGGCAGAGCCTGGGGATTCCCAGAGCAAGCTGGATAATTAGTGTGCTCTAGGTCCAGATTTGCAACATTAAGGTGGAAGAGTAATCAAAAATGATTACCAATATCACCCTTGGGCCTTCACAGGCACAAACACATACACTCACCCACGTGCAAACATCCACATATCACGACAACATGGAAAAAGATTCTTTACATTTTTTGTAAGTAGATTCTGGATATTTTATGGTTTTATCGCTACTATGAATAGCATTATTTTCCCTGTCACATTTTCTAACAGATTAAAAACAAAGTGAAAAAAAAACAACTGACTTTTGTCTGGATTTTTTTTCTCAGTCTTTTATTGATCTTACTGTTTCAATATGTTTTCAGTTGATTTTCTTGGCTTTTTTCCCTAGTATGATAAAGCACTGAGAGAATTAGACATGTAGGTGTAGGTCGGAACATAGTATAAATGTAATTACTTTCTGATGACGTTTCCTCCCCTAATTCATTCTTTTCTAGTTCCTGACTTTGTAGAAGCTCCTTTATTACATCATCACCGAAGTGGCTGACAAAATGGACATATGGAAATAATGACAGTCTGGAAATAAAAATTGGAAGCATTTGCAAAGAAACAAGCAAAGCTCTTTTCTACTTTTTATTTTCTTCTTCTTATGTTCCAGCCATATTCGGCTACAACTAACAAGATTTGGTCTTTTCAAAATCCAAGTTAACAAAAGATATATACTCCTGACATTAGATTTGACCACTCGCTGAAACTTCTAAGCCTATTGGGGGGCGGAATTCAAGGGACAAAACATGGCTCCCTTGGGAAAATTCTGCTGACCTAAATAAAGTTTATATTACGGTAAACAAGTTCTTGGCTGTGGTCTGAGAAACGGAGAATTTAGCCATGAGCTCAGGTGAGTTGGTCAACTTTCATGGTGGCCTTCAAGGTTAGACAGAAAAAGCACTGAGGCAAAATGTCCCAGAGTCAGGAGTGGGCTCCTTTCCCCACCCCCACCTTCCTGTGCTATCTTCTTCAAGCAAGCTGTTACTCATGAGACTTAGAGATTTCTAGGTTTGGTTTTTTGGTTTTTTTTTTTTTTGTTTTTTGCATTCCTAATCTTTGGAAGCAGGAAATTTGGTAATACCATTTTACCTAAATGAAAGTAACTTTGATCTAGATTCAATATTCGATTTCTTTTTCCACATGGGTTCTTTTGGTGGTGGATTCAGTTTATATTAAATCTGATAGAGTCCTTCTAATATCCTTGCCTTCACAGGAAAAAAAAAAAAACCCTCGGTGTACACTAATTCCTTTTTTGATCATTGAAAGATGAGAAATATGATGCAATATGTCGGTTCTTATACAGGTTGCATTAGGAATATTCATGTTTCATAAATGTGAAGAAAGCAGCAGTGGTTGACACTGCACATTTCCTACATTTTTAATAAAGGCCAGTGCTGCGGAGTGTATCTGGAGGAAGAAAGCTCTGCTGTATTCGCTCTGCTGCAGAGAGAGAAAAATCATTAGATTTTTGCTGGGGCAGGACATTCTATCTTTCCGTTTAGACCTTTAGACACTGTGCATGTGACTGGACTTCCAAGTAGGTCAGACAAGAGAATCCTGCCTTGGAGACTCAGGGCCCTGGCTCCCAAGTAAAGTATGCAGAGGTTCAAGAGCGACACTAATGGGATGCTCTTTGTAGGAGCGCCACATTTTCTCCATGGTGGGGGAATCCATATGGAAATTGGTGAATTTAAATTTTAATTCTGAACCTCTCTTCCACCAACTCTAAATTTCTCCTGGAGAAAAGCCATTTGGTCATCTGCATGTACAAATCCCTACCTCCTGCTGCCAGATGTCACTTTCTGCGTGATGAGAGATGTGTTTAAAATTGAATTCTTTTTTCTCTTTAAGGAAGGGAAATGAAAAGGATCTACGATACCAAGATAAGGGACTTTCCCCCAGAACAACTTGCACAAATGGAAGATTTTAATGAATACTGATAAGTCTGAGTACAAAATGAAAGATTAACAGCTATGTAAGCCTGTGACAGATGTTGCAACCCAAACCAACGCAGCCCTCAGAAGGCCGCGACAGCCTTCCCCACAGAACTAAAGCAAAGTTTCTCATTAACATAGAAAGCATCTCTTGCCTTCCTTCTGCTTGAAAAGAGTCACTCGGTTTTCTCCCCACCAGACTAGTTGTTGTAGACATAAGTTAAAATGTATAGTTTTGGCACAGACTTTTGGTGGGGAGAACTTTGTCGTTAGCTTTAATTCATACAAATCTCGTTGTTTTAAAATTAATTTCAGCAAAAACAAAAATAGAAGACAATACTATACAGATAGAAGTAATTTTAACTTATTTTTTGCTCTCTCATAAATAAAATGTTTTATAAAAGAGAGGCAATAGGAATTAATTAAAGGTGACATAGGATGACTGGCCTGATAGAATTCTATGTTTTACAAAATGACAGGTGATCCGAACTTCCAAATAGAAGTCTATAGATTCAAGAAAAAGTTGTGTGCATGTTGCGTAAATGTTTAGCAATCTTTGTGAATGAGGTCAGGAAAGGAAGTGTGTATGCACAGTTTACAATAAAACAGTGTTTTCCAGACTTCCCCAAACAACAATCATTCAAGACACTTGTTAAAACTCAAAGTCTTTGGCCACATCCCATCCCAGACCTGCGAAACCAAGACCTCCGGATTGGATTCCAGATATAACATGTTAGAATGACATTCTTCTAGAAGAATGGAATTTGTCTCCAAGGACACATTCGTCTTTCTTTAAAGCTGCCCAGTAATGTTAATTACACTAAAAGATGTGTAATCGAATATGGTAGCTCCGATTTGAAAGGTGAACTAAAATGTTTACTCTAAACGTAGAGGCAAGGATGGCCACAAAGGAGACTAATTGCTAGGAGACTCTGCTGAGGCACTTGAAATAGAATCAACATGGCATTTACAGGAAGCAAGTGGAAGTGAACTAAGAGCACAGGTCAAGAGACACATGGGGGAAATGGAAGTACACGCCATACCTCGGTGTCTGCCTTAACATCCAAAAGAAGACAAAAAAGTAACTTTGCCAGTCAAAATGGAACCCAGGAGCAGTTTACCACTTCTTTTGTTCCTTGACAGCTGCCAGCATCCCCAACTTTTCATTGAGGGAAGCAGAGTACCAACTCATGAAAGTCTGGTCTAGTAGCCCAGGAGGAGCAAGGCAAAGATTCAAGCAGATGCAGAGAAAAAGCCCAGGGTGGGAACCAGTGAGGGAAGAAGACAGAAAAAGGGGATCACAAGGGGAAGTTCGGAGCACCCTGAAGTCAAGGGTCCCCCTGCTGTGTGCCCCGAGAAGCCCCCTAGTCTGTCTCCTCAGTCCAACTTCACAGGCCTCGGAACAGATTCTTCTCTGCAACTACAAGTAAAGGTTTTAGTGTCACTATCTGCTGCAATGGTTTCTTGCACCGTATCATTTATGCTATTTCAGTGACTGTGGTCCGTAAAAAAGAAAATTACAAAATAGTCACTCCCTTGCAAAGTTCAGCTGATACTTCGTGTTGCTGCAAAGTGGTCTTTTGTTTTGTTTTGTTTTTTGTTTTTCATTTCTACACATGTCTGCATTTCAGTGAAGCGCCAATTTCTAGATGCAAGCTGTTCCATTTTCCAGGGCTGTCCTTTCTCACTGAAGAGGTAGTAGATGGCGCCCACCCAAAGTCACTCAGAAAGCAGTGGAGTAGGACAAGCATAAAGTAAAGATCGAATTACACTACATGCCGCAGAACTGGAGAGATGGCTCAGTTAGTCAATGCTTGCTACATGAGCATGAGGACCTAAGTTCAACTCCCTTGGACCCATGGAAAAGCCAGGTGTGTTAAGTGGTACAGACAGGTGGGTCCTTGAAGTTCAGTGACTAGCCAGCGTAATTAAATCAATGAGCTTCAAGTTCAAGGAAAGACCCTGTGTCAAAAACTAAGATAGAAAGTGAATGAAGGGGCTGGAGAGGTGGCTCAGGAGTTAAGCCTCTGCCTTACAGGCAGGCATAAGGTCCTGAGTTCGGATCCTAGACCCCATGTATAGACGCTGGGCAGAAGTGGGGGCGGCCTGCGTTTCTGGTCCTGGTAGGGCGGAGCCTGTGAATCCCGGGACAGAGTAAACAAGGAGTAGGGAGAGGCGTCCATGGTGGTTCCCGAATTCGCCCGTGGTTCTACACACACACATACACGCCGCGCACGCGCACACACACAATTGAATAAATAATTAAAAAAAAAAAAAAAGCGAATGAAGAAAACACCCAGTCAGGCTCTGGCCTCCACATGCACGTACATATATATGTACAGAAACCTACATGCACGTGTGCACAAACACATGTAAACACATACATGCAACATGCTCCATGTTTAAAGTCAATGATTGAAAAACATAAACAGTTGTAAATCCTCTCTCATTACCCTGAATAACCCAGTTAACCTCAAACTCATGGCAATTACCTTGGGGAAACTTATATCCTAGAGTTACAGGGGCGACCCCCCCAAAATTTTGAAATAGTAGAAAAACAAGTTCTGAATACACGTTTTGAAAGCTTCTCAGTCATCTGAATTAATAATTTTGTCAGAATAACAAAAATTAAAAAACATATCACATATGGCAATATTTTATATTGACTCCTCATAAGGAATACGTGTAGATAAGTATGGGGAGCATATTGGGAAAACAGTCACCCCTAGAAATAGGGAGATGAACAGGATTTCAGCAAGCAGCTGCTCACAATGTCAACCCCGTGGCTGTTTGCTAGAAAGCTAACTTGGTAGACCTAGTCAGCTGTCTGAAGCCAGGCCTGGTGGTGGGGAAGGTGTGTCCTGGCAGAGTGACAGGAAGGCTGGCGCCTCACAGTGTCGCTGTGGGGTCCGGGAGGTATAGGGTAACAGCAAAGCAGCAGTTATAATTTACTAAGATTGCTGTATTCCAGGCTAAGGACACAGCATCTCATTCGATCTACACAATCGATGGGCTGCTATAACCCACGTCATTTTTCTCCCAAGTTCATAATTAAGAGACTAGATTTAGTTCAAGGTCACACAGAGAGTCCTGCCTTAGGCAGGACTTAGGGATCTTCCCCCCATTCCAGCGTCAGAGCTCAGTTAGGCTATCTTTTGTGGGCTTTCTGTTCCATTCACACAAGCGTGTCACCGTCTTATGCCCTGTTTGGAAGAACCCTGCCCAACCTTAGCCAGTCAGTCCCTACTGTCTTTCAATCTTACTTGCTATGACCATGGACCATGGACCACCCATCTCACAATTTCCATTTTAATCTTCACGTGTACTTGGCACTTAGAAACTCTCCAGAGGAATAGGTTTTTCCTACCCTACTGTTTATCACATCCAGGGTGCATAGCACAGGTGTCTATATGTACAGCACATAGTCACAAATACTTCTTGACTGAGTTGTGTAGCTCCCCATTTACTGTTCAAGAAATGAAAGTTCAGAAGGGTTACACAACTTGACTACTGCACAAGAAGTAAAACACAGGTACTGAGTAGCAATCAAAAGCCAGTTCTCCCAACCCCCATGTAGGGCATGTCCTATTTTGCTGCTATTACTGTCTTGCCTAGAACTACCCCAATTCTCCTCCCCATATTCGCATCTTCCCGTTCTGAGGGACCCACGCTCACACTGACTCTCACCTCAGAGGCATATTCACAGTCTAAGGTATTCATCAAATAACTGATTATGGGAGGGGGCGGGGCTAACAGTACAGTTCTCAGGTCAGTGTTGACTGGATTTTAGCAGTATGGACCAGCATAAAGACAGCAAAACAGCAAACTTCTCTGTCCCTACCCTCGAGGAGGCAAGGAAAGGCAAAATGGATCCCCTTTCCTCTATTCTTGTTACCACTGTAAGAATGCCAGCTCTGACCCCCAACAATCCTCACCCCAGGGGCCCCAGAGCTCCTCACACCTCTATCACCCCTACTGCCACCTGGATGTAATTCTGTACCAAGTCACCTGCATGTTGCTGATAAAATCAGGACAAAACTGCTTAAAGGAACAAGGGGTTTATTCTCTTATGATTGTCCAGTTTGACAGGAGAGTTCACACCAACACCACGGCTGAGGGAACTGGCCACATAATATCCACATAACAGCTGAGAAAGGGATGATCCTTACTTGCCAGACCAGTACATCTGGCCAAGAATACAAAAGGATGCCAACTTCCTCAACCAGCTTTCTGAATTTTATTCACCTATCCAGGGCCTAGTTCCACCCACCCTGGATTGGTCCTTTCCCATCAACTAGACAATTTCCTCAACTATTTCCTCAAACCCTCAACTGTCAGGTTAACACCTATACCTAACGATGATATGATGCTGAATCCCCCTAGCCAGGGAAAGGAGGGAGAAAGTGGGCAGGAACCTCGAGACTCGAGTCGAGGGGGTGAGCGGCAAGGGGGTGAGCTGTAAGGGGGTGAGCAGCGGGGTCACCACACAGACTCCAGGAGTCAAGTGAGAAGCGAGCAGAGAGCAGCTGCCACAGACTCATTTTATTTAAGGAAGTGTTTGAGCTTATATAGGGTCAGGGGTCCAATCAGGTGTTGCCATCTCTCCGCTGGGGTGGGGGCGGGGGACACAGCCACTAATCATTTAGCTGTTTACTAGGTGTCCATTGCAGAGGCAGGTTAGATGGCCACTTCCCATTGGTCGTTCATCCCTCTGCCTGCATGGTTCCTCTATTGGGACACATCCAGGCATGTCCATACTTGTTCAGGCTTGTCCGTAGCCAGACCTCTTGGATTCAGGAGCCCGGGCTAGGGCCTCCCCGAATCGATAGTGCCACCCTTTGTAAACTTGACACAAGAGCATATCACTTTTAAACTGTAATATTCAATCCTTATCTCCACAGATATTAAATTTATCTTATAAATACCTTTAACTTTGTTAATTCAAAAACTCTAAAAAAATTTTATAGACCAACTTTAAAATGTTCTGTCATTAAAAGAGCAGTTCCAACATTTTAAAATCTTAACCATAAGATTTTATCAAATCAATAAGTTAAACACTTCAACACACATAAAACATTAAAATGAAAGTGTCTTGACACAATAAGAAAATATCGAATTAGAATCAAGTCCAGCAAATTAAATACCGCATCCTGTGCTTCCATGTCCATCTTCTGTTGCTTATCACGTAGCCATGGTGACTCAAAGATTCTAGGCATTCCCAGTCCCTGTTACAGCTCAAAGTCGTAGAGGCAGAGTTCCTCTGAACTAAGCTGAGTGTCTACTCACAGCCGTCCTCAGCATACAGCCCATGATTCTGGGGTCTCCAACACCACTCTGGGTTCACCTCTGCAGCTATAAGCTTCACCTTCCCTTGCAGGGCTCCACGCCTGCCACTTGGTGATACGCTTCTGCACTTTCCATGAACCCCTTAATCGTTCATCAAAACCAATACCACCAAGGGAATGCTGACAGATTCTGTATCGAAGTTGAAACATAGTTTGGTCCAAAGCTGTACCAGCTTTTACATGCTCTGGAAAAGCCCCTTTCTAGGCAACTGAAACTTCTGAAGGGTAAGAAATGACTACAACTTGGGCTTTGGGCCCCTGAAGGAATCGGAATTTTCAAACCATGGAATCGGCATACGGTGGTTTTTGTATCTTCTATTGTCCCAGTGCAAAGCACTAGGTTTTCCTTCACTGATGTTCTTATGTCCAGCAGTGGCAGCTGCTCTGTTGCCTGTCTTTTCCTTGTCAGAAACTTTGAGGCTGCCAACACAGCTTTCCACTACTAAGCAAACCAGTCCATCGTCTTTAAATTCAACTTAGTCAAAGTCTTTGTTCCTTTCATCACAAACTGGCCCAAACAATTCACAACTTTCTCAGCATTTCTGTCATCCATTAAACTCTGCAGAATGGAATTTGTGATCCTCAGACTCAAAATCTTCAAACTTTGTCTAACAAAACCATTAAAAATCCATATAGTCAGATTTATCAGCAACACCCCACTTCTCTGGTAAAAAAAAAAAATTTTTTTTGTTGCAGTTCACCTGCATGGTTGTTGATAAAACCACCATCAAATGGTTTTAGGGAACAAGAGGTTTATTCTCTTAAGATACTCTGCTTACAGTTGTTTATCCAGCTTAGCAGAAGAGGTCACACCAACACCAGGGCTAAGGGAACTGGCCACATAATATCTACATAACAGCTGAGAGAGAGATGATTCTTACTTGCCAGACCAGTATGTCTGGCCAAGTCTACACAAGGATGCCAACTTCCTCAACCAGCTTTCTGTATTTTATTCACCTGTCCAGGGCCTAGTTCCACCCACCATGGATTGGGCCTTCCCAATCAACTAGACAATTTCCTGTAGGTTTCCTCTAGGTTTAACTCAACTACTAGTCTCCAGAAATATGCCCAGAGCTCAAACCCTCAACTATCAAGTTGACACCTGTGCCTAACTATGACATCTCTCAATTAAGCGATTCAACTAACTTGTCAGATTATCTCCTGACCAATTAACTATTAGTGAACTGATAAAGACAAAAAACAAGATTTGCAAGCCATTATTGAATGGCACCCGAAAGGAAGGGACTGGAAAGGAAGAGAAAGGGGAGGAGCTTCTAGAAAGCTCTTGAAATGGTTTGAGAAATCATGCAACGCAAACATTTTTTAACCAGTTTTCCATTATTATCACAACTCCGCAAAATGTGCAAACTTATAAAGACAAAGGTTTCTTTAGGTTCACATTTTTAGAACACTGTGCCCATGTTTGCCCATGTGCCCAGGCCTATGGCGAGGCACACAGCTGGGGTGGGCTACACAGAGCAGAATGGATCCCCACATGGCTGGGAAGCCAAGAGAACAAGAGATTGGGACCCTTCAACTTCCTTCAATGACCTACAGATCTTACACCCACATCCTAAATGTTCAATTACATCCCAGTATTGCCCTTTTGGGGGTCATCTGCACCTTTGGAGGACACTAAAGACCAAACTACAGCTGACACAGTCAGACAGGAAAGGGCAGCAGAGACTAAAGTAGGCAGGTTATATGACTCACTGCCCAATGTCACTGTGACCTTAGTCAAGAGAAATATGGGGGATAGTACAGTTTGCTTGACACATACATTGTCCCACCAGGGGAAAGCGTGAGAATATGTCACTGAGGTCTGAAAAAGAATCTGCTTCAGGAAGAAAGCCTTGGTCCGTTTTTATTCCTCTGCTCCACGGTAAACACATCCATTCATCATTTAACCACCCCATCTCTTTGAAATTCTGTAAAGTGCTGCTATTTCATCCTGCAAGATCTATGCTTGTAGAAGAATGTGCAGTTAAGCACAAAAGCCTTAAAATGCCACAGGAGTAATATCAAAAATCAGCTTAAGAACTTAACACAACAAGGCAAAAATACCAATAAATCTCTGGCAAAAATATGTGTGCATTTTAATAAGAAAATTCCCAAAGTTCCCCAGGACAGTGTTACAGTTTGGCCAAATAGAAGACACTTTCCAGTGTTTCTGTGCTCACGCTTAGAATCAAGATCTTTGTGAATGCCATCAAGGGGAGAGAGGATTCAGGGTGTAAGAGTTTTATTAAAGAGGATGGTTACATATCGCTTCTCGGCCTTTTGGCTAAGATCAAGTGAAGAGGATGGTTACAGTTCTGGGAAAACTGACCATCAGTTTTCCAGATTAGATCTTGAGTGTTACCTTTTCTTTTCTACACTATTTTTCTAGCAGCTTCTGGTCTTTAAAATTGAATATTACATGAAAAGATGTTCTCATCTTTTAGCATGCTGGCCTTTTCTTCATTTGCACATTCATCTGTAAGTGCTTAGATATCATCAGGTATACTTTATGATGTTAGAAAAAATATTTTCTTCTAAATGCTTTTATGTCAAAAACAGAAGCATTCATTCAAGATGGAGCAGAAGATGGAAAGTCTGGAGAAGACAGGTTGCCATGGAGCTCATGTGGCTGGTAGGTGGGGGACGGGGCTGTATGGCTGTGTTCTATGCATCCCTTAGATGGGGAGCAGAGGTAAGTAAAGTAAAGTAAAAAAAAAAAAAAAGGTATTTATGTACCGACAGCACTTCAGTGTCCTCATGGATGACGACATTGGCCATGGACAGGCAAGAGAAAGGATTGTCTGCTCCTCCTGAAATGGGAGTGAATGATCTTCAATTTAGGATAAATCTAAGCAAGATACTTATTCTCCTCTTTCCATGATTGGAAATGAATATAGTGTCTCAATCTTTTTTCATTGTTCTAGCAAAATACTTGAGTCTGGGTAATTTATGAAAAAACAGAAGTTGATACCGTTCATGGTTCTAAAAGGTGAGAAGTCCAAGTATGTGGTGCCAGTACCTTATGAGGTATTTCTTGCAATGTCGAAACAGGATAGAAGGTATCATGTGGGGAGACAGCACATGCATGCTAACTCGATCCTTCCATGCTTCCACTTCCTCCTTTTTCTCTTCTTCCTTCTTTCTTCTCTTCATCCTCTTCCTCTCACTCCAATTCCTCCTCCTCTTCTTTGTCCTCTTCCTTCTTCTCTTCTTCCTCCTCCTTTTCTTTTTTTTTCCAATTCCTTCCCCCTTTCTTCTTTGTCCCTGTCTTCTCTTCCTCCTTTTTCTCTTCACCTCCTTTTCCTCTTCTTGCTATTTTTGCGGTCCGTTTTTTGCGGACCTAAAGTTCCCTCTTCCCCTGACTTTCCAAGTGCTGAGGTTGTCTGCATAGCCATTACACCTAGCCCGTTTCCTCTATTCTCTCTCTCTCTCTCTCTCTCTCTCTCTCTGTCTCTGTCTCTCTCTCTCTCTCTCTCTCTCTCTCTCTCTCTCTCTCTCACATAGGTGCCAGTAAGTACATGTGTAGGCCTATGTGTGTGTGATCTATGGAGGCCCAAGAGTGATTTGAAGTATTATCCTGGATTGCTCTACCTCATTGCTTTGCTCTGGGATTTGTCAGGGTCCACCTTCCAGGGCCTAAAGTGCAGTGTACCCCCATTTCCACCTGGCATTTTCAGTGGAATCTAGGATCTGAACTCAAGTCCTCTGCTTTCGAGGCAAAGGCTGAACATTTGAATCATTTCTCCAGCCCGTTACCTCTATTCTCAAAGTTACTAACACCATCTAATCCACTGCCCTCCCAATGACCTCACCTCTAAATACTATTAATACATGAACTTGTGGATCGTATATGTCCAACACATCAGCCTTCAGGGGACAGTGAAACCTGAAAGTCCATACATATCCCCTTAGCTCTTAAGAGAATTTGCCTACTATCTCCAGGAAGGCTGCACAAGGACAACTCAGTGGATGGGCACTTACAGTGTAGAAGGAAAGCAGACGCTTGAAGACCTTCATTGGTCAGAAACCTTAACCTGAATTTTAATGTTGATCAGGAAGAACAGTGAGGTATAGCAACCAAGTGGTCTGTCTACCTTTGGACTGGGTCGTAATCTAGCGTCACCCATCACAAAGAAGAATCTGAGTGACAAGTTTGAAATCAGCAATAATCACCTTCTTGGTCCTCATCACCCCCCTCCCCCGTGTGCGTGTATGTGTGTGCACGTGCGTGTGTCCTACAAGTTCCTACATATTGAAAGCAAGCACTGTGCTTTCATGCAGTTCCCTCTGTTCTCCCCAGCAAGTGCTTATTTACAGGAAAAAGAAAGAAGTGATTCCTTAGCACCTAATAACAATGAAATGAGCCACGCAAAGTGTATCATTGATCAGCTTCCTGACAGCTCCAAACTAAAGGTCAGAAGCTCTGAGGGAAGGAAGCAGGCTGGGGAAAAGCCAACAGAACAAAAGCCCAGCAGAAGCAAAGGGGGAGTGTTTCCTCTGTGGATTCCCCAAGGCGAGGGAATCTTGCTGCTTAACTCTTCACACTTATCCCCAGAGTCCCAAAAAAAACTCTTGACAGTTCCTGCCCCTCACTTTATTATTGAAAATGTTGTGTCCTGAGCAGGATTCCTCAGAGTCTTAGTAAATAGAACTAAAGGAACGTCACGGTTTTAGATGAATCTCCCATTCTATGGGTTTGGCAAGGTCATGGCCCTTTTAGGAAGCAGATCCTTGTGGGAGGTGGGCCTTGAGGTGGATTAGTCCCACCCTACTTCCTGGAGAAGTCTGCTGTAGCACTTGGCAGACTGAAGCTCTCAGCCTTCTAGATGGGTGTGACTTAGCCTGTCTCCAGCTTCTGCCACTTCTGCCATGAAAGACTGTATCTACCCTCTGGAACCATAAGTTGAATAAATCTCCACTTTTCCCTTAAGTTTCTTGACTTTGGGTGTTCTCTCACAGCAACGCAGAAGAGTAACTAGTATAAGGACAGAGGCCAGACTTCTAGTTCCGTGCAGACAGTGTATAGTAAAAAGAGACAGAATCCCAGACGCGTTTATGGTAGCTATAGGGCAAATCACCTGGTCTTACATCAATAGTGACGAGCTTTTATTGTATAATAGCCATTGTTGCAGTTACCCTGCATTGTTACCAATAAATTCATAACAAAACAGCTGAAAGGAATAAGGAGTTTTACTCTAGCTTACAATTGTCTGGCTATAGTTCCTTGTTCATCTTAGCAGGAGAACACACACCAACACCAAGGGTCAAGGGAACCAGCCACATCAAATCCACAGGACTGCTGACAGCGACAATTCTTGCCTGCCAGACTAGCATGTCTGGCCAAGTATATAGAAGGATGGCCGATAGGACAGATCCCCTCCATCTTATTCACCAGCCCAGGGACTAGTCCCATGGACTAGGCCTTTCCCATCAACTCGATGGTCTCCTGCAGGCTTTCTTGGCACCTAACTCAACCACTGATTTTTTAAAATGTGTCCATAGCTCAAACTCTTAACCATCAAGTTGATACCTATCTAACTATGACAGCCACCAACAGTGTTAAAACACTTAAATGTTTTAATCTTCCATCTACGTACAGATGGAGAAACCAAGGCTCCAGAGCTTAGGTGACTTCAAGTTTGCTTTCACACTTCCCTTTGTCTCTGGTGTCATTAGTTCGAAAACACACCCAAATCACAGGCCCACTGATGACAGAGACACACTAATCTTTTAAAGATTAGAAAGACAAAATGGAAAATAAGAAAGCTCTTTATACCTAAGACATATCTTCACATCATACCCAAGGATACATATATTTTTGAAAACCCAAAGGTACCAGCTCCCACCCCTACACACACACACACACACACACACACACACACACACACACCTGGATTAACACCCTGTTAGAGTACTTTAGCAGTACTTGATGCTTGTCTTACATTACTTTTCTGTGTGAGGCAACGTTACTCCTTGGATGAGGACAGAACTGAAATTGAAGTGAATTTCACAGAATACCCTGAATTCCACTCTGTTTCATGGACTCTTGTTACTGCCATGTGTTTCTTTAGCTCTCAGGAATGTTCAAACTTCCCACTCCCACTAGTGGAAACACGAGATCAAGTTGCTATCACCAGCAGAGTCTGCAGGGAAGTGCCTGTATTCTAACCTTCCTCTCAAGTTATAGTTCTCCTCACTTTCTCTTGATTGGAGATGAAAGTCTGACCTAGACAAGCAAGGAGCACGGATCTGTACATTCTCAGCCTCTCTGCTCCAAAGCGGAGGATCACAGCTGCTAGAGGCGGCCTCTCGGAGACCTGCTCTAGATGTCAGAAACGCCAGCCAAGATAGCAGCAAAAACATGAAACTAGGGAACCAGGCCCTCAAATGTGCACAAAGCAGATTTAGATCATGTAAATGGCGATTCCAATAAGGAGATCGGTACATTAGCTGAGACTCGGCGACATGCAAAATGTATTAGGTAATTTATAGTCCGAGCACTTCCAAGATGGATTTCATTTTAATTCACAATCTAAAAGAAATCATTTTAACTGTCACATGCTTTCCTCTTTCCACTTCTCATTGTTAGCACTCCTGGAGCAGGACACAGTGATGTTGTGATATTCTACTGTCCCTGCTTCCACCAGCTTTGAGAGGAGTTTGAATCCTGCATAGTCATGTCTCTCAAATATGTCCCAAAGTCACATTACTCCACCGGAGCCAGAGAAGAGTGGAGAGCAATGGTGCGTGCTCTCTTGGTATACGCACCGCTAACAGTGATCATCATTATCACTAATGATCCCTGGTGACATACATTCTTAACCATTTTGAAAATACCCAAGGATCACACTTTGCTGATAAAGAAATGGAAACAAAATCTCTTGTTAACTGCAGTGCCGATTCTACCTAACTATAGTGTTATTTTTGAAGGATGACTGAATTAATATTAAAAACATCAACTATTATAACATGAACATTCCATTTGAAGTGAGGAAAAGAAGCATAGAATTTAATGCAGCTGGAAGGTTCACCTGACAAAAATTACCAACAGCAGATATTACCCAAGAACTCTCCATACCCAGTTCAGTACCAAATTATTATATCTCTACCATCAGGCCTGCTGTTGACCTTTCTGAAGCTCTAGAGCAGTGAAAAGGCGGAGATCCTCTGGCCAGCCACAGCCTGGGGTGTGTGCTGGGAGCAGACAGCCAGATGGGTTTCCTGCTACTGACATTCCTTGCTGACATCAGAACCCAGCTTTGTCAACCCTCTAATGTGACTGAAGTGGGTATCCCAGTAGTCCCAAATCTTGGGAGACAGAAACAGTGAATCCCTAGGACAACATGGCTGGCTGGATGCATTAGTCGGGATGCTCTCTGTAGAGTGAGTACTCACATAAAGGGAATTTATTGGATTGACTTATAAGATAAGATCTAGGTAGTCCAACAATGCCTGTAGCTGCTCAGTTCAGGAGCTGCGTATCTCAGCAATCCAAGTCTGGTGCCAAAGGCTGAAGGATTCTGTAGAGTTTCTGGCCTTCAGTCACATTAGAGAGTTGACAAAGCTGGGTTCTGATGTCAGCAAAGAATGTCAGTAGCAGGAAAGCAGAGCAGACTGAGAGAGAGAGAGAGAGAGAGAGAGAGAGAGAGAGAGAGAGAGAGAGAGAGAGAGAAGAGAGAGAGAGAGACGAGAGAGAGAGAGAGAGAGAGATCCTTTTTCTTACACTTCGTTTTATCTGGTCTGTTGGTGCCACCCACATTTAGGATTAGTCATTGGATTTTAAAAATCTTAATCTAGATAATCTCCTCAGGGAATCTGGTGGCTAATCTGTTAGTTAATACCAAATTCAGTCAAGTTGACAACCAAGATTAACTACCTCACAAGACTAAATGTATTGGTAAATTCCGAGTTTAAGTGAAGATCAAATATCAAGGGTGGAGAGAGATCAAGGAAAAAACCCAACATCAAACTTCTGGTCTCCACATACACATGCACACATCTGCATGCAAACCTGCACACATGCAGGCAGGCACCCACACACAAGTGAACATGCATACACACACATGCACACCAGACATAGACACAAACACATACACAAACAAAAAAATACTTACAATCCGAAATGCTTTTTGGTCCAACAATCAATACCATACATTACTATGCAATCTTAACTCAATTAAGAGCCATGAGGAGCTTGAAGCAATTAGATAATAGGTGATTGTTTCAGGAAGGCAGTACTCACTTACAGGACAACAATGTTATGGGCATTTAGTGAAGAAGACTGTAATTTAAAGCAGGGGGTGAAGATTCCGTTCTACCTCCAGTAGCCTTGAGGATTTAACCTTGCAGAACTGATTTTTAACCTTGCGACTCTTTCTCTCCTCACTTGCGGGCTAACCCCTTCTATGTTAAAGACTATTAAGATCATAAATGAACTATGAACTCAAAGCTTGGAATAGAGTTCCTGGTAACTTTCTAGGTACACAATAATTTTGGTCTTACGGTAGCTTTGTGTATTTCACATATCCCCTAGCTCACTCATATATTAGAAGCTGAATAAATTATATGACCAACAAATTGCATTAGATTTAAATCTGCGGAATCCTGAGTATCAAAAAGGAAATCTAAAGTGTCATATAACTGGATAAGCCTTATAGGAAACACTTTATTAGAATAGGCCCTGGGTATATTAGTGCTTCAGTTCACCTGCATAGTTGCTGATAAATGACCATCAAACGGCTTAAGGGAACAAGGAGTTTACTGTCTTATGACAGTCTGGTTACAGTTCTCAGTCCAGCTTGATGGGAGAGCATGCACGAACACCAGGGCCGAGGGAACTGGCCACACCATCACTGCATAATGGCTGAGAGATGGACAGTTTTTACTTGCCAGACCAGCATGTCTGGCCAAGTGAACAGAAGGATGCCAACTCTCTCAACCAGCTCTCTGTGATTTATCCAGGGCCTTGTCCCACCTACCAAGGGCTGGGTCTTCCCCATCAGCTAGACAATATCCTTCAGGTTTTCTCTGGGCTTAACTCAACCATCAACTCTCTACGACTGTGCCCAGAGCTCAAAACCTCAACAGTTAAGTTGACACCTGTGCTTAACTATGACAATGGAAACTCCTGACCACGTTTTAAGTTAAATGACTTGATTTGTGTCCTGACATTCAAGTTCAGCTTTCTCCATTTCTGCACACTCCATGGGTGGTCACTTAGAGTATGGTTTTCTCCAACACAGGAATATTGGACAAACCCAGCTTTTCTTGTATCCATCACCAAGGCCAGTCACCACTGAACTAATACGACAATGAAGACACACACTTACACAGCACTTGCTAGATGCCAGACACTGTTCTAAGCACCATGCTCAGACCAGCCTGTTTAACACATGGGGACCTGCAATGGAAACCAAAGGGACAGAACCACTGTGAGGTTTTAATAGTGATACCAGAGGGAGATAAACAATTAGACCTATTTTTTCAGGTCACAGAATTTAGTGGACACCGGTTATAATTTGAATCTGACATGTCTCCCACAGACACATATGTTGAACTTTTGCTGCCCAGCAGGCGGCAATATTTTAGAAGGCCACAGAACCTTCAGGAGGTGGGGCCTACCAAAGTTGGTCACTAGGGACAGATCTTTGAAAGTTATTAGACCAGCCCCTAGCTTCAGATGCCCTCTACTTCTTGATCTACGTGATCTCCATGAACTCCATCATGTCTTCTTTATCATGTTGGCCTGAGATCTTCCGAAACCACGAAACAGTAAAAACTCTGTGTTATGGTTGCATTTTGGTGTCAACTTGACAGTTGCAGACTGTTTGGGGTGAAGCTGTGGAAAGTTAATGGCTGGAACGGCCCCTGAACAAGTCTGCAGGTACTTGATTGATTGCTGTGGAAAACCCAGCCCGTAGTGGGTGGTACTTTCCAGTGGTGGACCGGATAATAGGACGTGTAAGGAGGAGGGACTTGCTCTTCCCTTATCTTGTGTCGACTTGCTGTGGAGTCCACTCTGCAAGCGTCATTCACTTTTAAAGCATCGTGGCCTTCTTGGTTGCTGCTGCGGCTGCCTCCATCCTTGGCTGACTCGGAGCTTCATCTTTGCCACGGCGTTGTTGCTGTTCCCGCTGCCTTTGGAGCCTGGTCTCTAGGTCTTGCTGCTGTTTGCTGTTCATCGCCGACATGGGAACCCAGCTGTTCTTCACTAACATCGGAACCCAGCGTCTTCGACCCTCCGGCGAAGTAAAGGCTTGAGGATCTTTTGGCTTTATGGAACATTCCGGACAAGAACAAAACTACTTTGAAGGACACTATTTTTTTATTGTGTTATTTTAATAAACTTATTTTTATATATTATATTCTATAGATTCTGTTTCTTCAGAGAACCCTGACTAATCCACCCTGTAAGAAGTAAGAAAAATAATCAACACAATACCAGTCAGAAGGATCAAAAAACCTTGAAGGAAAAGACAAGAAGTTAGGTAAGGTTTTTCAGGGCAATAGGCAGCCTTTGTAATTTATGAAGTTTCAGGGTAGCCTTTAAATTCCTTCCATGCTATTTTCTCTCATACTTCTCCTGTCACTTTAACATGTTTATTTTGAAAATATCAGGTTATCTAGAAAGATGTTCAGTACTACAGATCCTCAGTCCAGACTCTTCCCAGCACATCCTGACACCTTTTTGCTTACAGTAAATATTTCAAAGTAAATATTACCAGGGGTGGGGCAATGTCAGCTGGGATTGGGTTTACTGTGAACCCAGTGTTACTGAGTGAAATCCTCTCGCTTGCCTGGGAATTCTCCCAAGACCTGAATAACGCTGTATTTTTAATGTATCTTCTGCCTTACATGGAAGACCCCCAAATATAAACCCAACATCTTACAAACCTACATCCTGCCCTTGTGACTGGGCAAATCCAAAGAGAAAACCAAAGGACAAATGGGGCTTAGGTTTTGGGGTTTGACTCCTCAAAGGTTCTGGTCTCTACTGGAAGGGTCTGGAGTTTTTCTTACATAAACTCTCCACCCAGCAAAAAGTTATCTTAGATTTCCAATACATTTTGACATTTCATATCTGAAAAAAAGCAAAAAAAAAAGTTTCTCCAGCAGCAGCACACATGTGGATCAGTCCTCCTGAACGATATGAGGCCGGCCCGGAGCATCATGGGCAGCTTTAGACTGGAGGCTCAGCTCAGGGAAGAGGGCATACTAGCATGGGCAAGGCCCCAGGTCTGAGCCCCGGCACCATGTAAACAAGTGATCAAATTAGAACAGCAGAATACACAAGAGCATCATTCTAATTAACACTAAAAAAAAAAAAAAAAAAAAACTGAAAATAAAAAATGAAAAGCAACACAATCCCATAATATTTGCCAGTAACCATCAAAGCCATGATTAGGAAAAGGAGGGTTGGGCTAGAGAGGAAGAGGCCTAAGCTGGGCAGCAGATTCCTTGCAAGCTGAGTTTAAGAGGTGGTGTAGGGCCTCCACTTATTAGCATGTCAGTGCTGTACATGCTGTGGTTGACAGCCTCTGAGTTTGAGTCTTAGGGAATAAGATGGGGTTGGCAAGCATCTTATGCAAACAAACAAACAAGACCTTCATTTCCATTTCTCCATCAATATGCTTCTGTCTTTAGAAACTTCTGAGGAACTTCTACCTTTGCCTTCTAGCATCTTAACCATCAGCATTAAGAACAAGACCTTGTACAGGAACAGCCAGAAAAATTTCTTATATTCCATGTTATAACTTCATTTTTTATGTACCCAACCAGAAAATGCATATAACTACTAAGAGGCCAATAACATTATAAATATTAACAGAAATTAGAATTGTGTTTTCCCCTCCGTGTATTCGTCAATATACATGCATAATTTTTTTCATGTGTTTATTTTTAACTAAACATTGAACCCAATGCCTGGCACATGTGCTATCCCTGCGCTGCCCCCAACTCCAGGCATTACATTCAGGCATAAAGGCAATATCATCTACAGGGCGATTTGCTTTTTCTAGACACTCTGGGGTGAGCCCAGGGTCTCTTGCGTACTAGGAAAGAGATCTACCACTGACCTACTGTCCCTGGATAACATTTTATAGGTGGCTTTATCTCTAGTACGGAATCTTCTGGAAAACATCCAATATATGCTGGCCGAAATGAGTCACCCGTAAGTCAAGGCAAGGCCGCCAGGCTTCCTTCCTACCAGCAGTGAGCAGAACACAGGGAAGCTTTGGGGCCAAGTGATAGCAACCGTTGCTGCTTACCTCATGCCACGTGCACAGGCTGTTCTTTACGTCTTTATGATTGTCCTGGCTGCTTGTGTGACTTCAGTAAAAAGACTTTAAAAAAAAAAAAATCTGGAGCACATACTATGGTGCTGTTTAAAGTAGAAATGATTATTTAAATTAATTCCAATTTACTGAAAGTTCATCTTAAACCCAACAGTTTAATTTTAATATTTAAAAGGAAACTCATCCTCCCCTTGCAAACCCTAGGGAGCCATGACCCACTTAGTTTCTGATGCAAAGATGATTTTTAATTCTTGATTTTTTGTTATTATTAATCAGTTACATGGCAGGAAAAAAAAAAAACCCAGCTCTCATTTCAAAAAGACTGGACAAATATCAATGTATGCCAAACCACTAACATAAAAATTCTGATTTCCTTCTAACTTCCCTGGGGTTCCTGCCTGGGAGATTTGTTGTGGCACACCTATGAAAAGATGCTGAATACTGAGGCCTGAGAAGGGAGCATCTGTCCTGGGGTATGTCAGGAGGAGAGTGTGACAAGCTGATAGAAGCTTTATTAAATTTTCCTTAACTTGCCAAGGATTCTGACTGAGGTCCCACTGGGGTGGGGGGAGGAGGGGGCTGAGGCCTGGTTCAGCAACCTTTGCAACTGGCCCCTGTGTCCTCTTTCCCCGCCTTCCTCTCTCCGCTTTCAGCTGACTTCTCTATGCCTCTGCTTAGGGCCTGCTGCCAAGGATAATGGTCGTGGGAATCCTCTGGCGATGTCCATCCACAAGGCCAGTTCACAGTCACACCATTAACAGCCGTCTATGGTAGCTTACCCTGCTTCACTGAGGAATCTTGTTTGCTCTGCTCAACATACAGAATGACTATGGTTCATATGCGGACCCTGAAGCCCACAAGTTGGGGCAGCTTCTGGCAACCTCCCAAATGTCTTCCTGTTTTCTTCAGGTCCCAGGAGTCAGTTAGCAAATCTTGTCCCTGGGGGACTCTGGGAAACCTCAGGCCTTCCACAGTGGTTCAGCAGGTGCTTGAGTATGACACAGTGATTCCGATTGGTCTTTTCCAGCCTCTAAAGCAATCTGTCACACATCAGCAGAAGTCCATTTGGCAGGTGTATCCATTAAATCAAATGCTGATGACTAAGACCTCCCTCGTAGAATAAAACTTCTTTACCAAAGACCTGACAGAAGAGATTTCCCAACATGCTCAGTGTTCCCAGAATCTGGTGCTATTGCAGACATTCTCCATCGAGAAGTAAAGTCTAAGTTTAGGGAGATGACTCCATGGTTGAAGCACATGCCACAAAATCAAAAAGTCTCCCCAGATTTTTTTTCCCCAGGAACATGCCAAGTGTGGACAGGTCTGACTGACATTCCAATTCCTGAAGGCTGAGCCTGGGAATCCCCAGGGAAATTTTGGCCAGCTCAAAGTAGTCCCACAGGCAAACTCTACGTTTAATTAGAGACCCAGCCTCAAAAGAGTAAGGTAGTGAAGGATCAAGGATGATTTCTGATATCATCCTGGGATATCCACAGTAGCACTCACACTCACATACATATATAGCTGCATACACGTGTCCGCCCACATGCAATGTATGCGTGTACACATAAGCAGAACAATGGAGGTGGGTAGAGTCTATGAACTCTCTTTTTCTCTGGGCAAGCCTTTGTGACACTCTGGGATAATGGAATCCTACAGAAGTGACACTTCATGACTTTCGTGTACCAGTAGAAAAGATGATCTGCCTCATTTCTGCATCTCCCTCCTCGTCTTCTTCTTTCTCTGCTTCTCTCCATGAGCCACTGTAACTCTGATATTCCATGTAAGAAGTCAGGTATGTAGAAGAATCCTACATGTTGAGACACAGAGAAAGCACAGAGACTCTGACCCATTGGGTCTTTGAAGTCCAGGTGCCAGATCCGTGAATGGGTCAGTGCGCAGATTATTTCACCCTTAACTTCTATGGCTGAATGAGGAACCTTAGGGAGGAAGTGCTAGGAGCAAGAACAAGACCTAATGTGGCTGATAGAGAAGAAGGTGAGAAGGGAATTAAAAGCTGCCGCCTTGGAGGAAGTGCGACTAGAGTGGGGTCTTGAGAGATGAGCATTTTCAGGACCACCAAATAATGAAAGAGACTCTCCAGGCAGCAGCAGATCTTATCACCAACAGAAGCACTTTCTTTCTGCATATGTAGCTATGTCTATGTGTATGGGTGTGTGTGGAAGGGGGCATTGCATGTGACTGTGGAGGGCCAAGGTGACATTGAGAATAATGCTGGTTTGCTGCAGGGTTTTCCAGGTTCTGTCCTCCAGAGCCGGAATGACAAGCTGCCTCCATATCCGCTCAACATTCTTAAGTGAGATCTAGGGATGTGAACTCAGGTCCTTGCACTTTCTAGGCAAAGACTTTAACACCTGAGCCATCTCTGGCCCTAGAGACTTTTTTTTTAAGTTTAGAGGAATGGTGAGCCTTAGAAAGTAAATTCAATAATGAAGGAAGAAGCAGAAGAAGCTAACTAAAGAAGAAGCCCAGGAGCCTGCGAGTTGAACTCCTACTGTCCCTGAGCTAAGGGGTAGTCTCCGAAGGAAGTTTGTATATAAGTGGCACCCAGATGGGTCACCTTGACTTGTTTTCTTTCCTTGTACTGTTGTTCAGTGCACACTTCAGAAATGCTTTATCCAGCACAGGGACAGCTTTATCACTTAAGAACATTAACAACAATTAACGTTTTTCAGATTTTCCCATTGACTTTAATGGTTTGCGGCTGGAATTCAGTTCTTCAGGCATTCATCAAAGAGTTCTGCAAGAACACACTTAAGATGCAGGAAGCAGGGTGTTGAGGCCTTTGGATGTGGTCCAATTGATACAGTAACCAAACCCACAGGTAGAGCCAAGTTCCTTCCGGGCGGGTGCACAGTCTCAGTGAGTTTGCACATTCTCTAGAATACTGAAGACTTGACAGTTGCCAGCAAAATTAATATTGATGGTCCCTTCCTAGGCATTTTGGGCTTTGAAACACCTTAAATGTCATCAATGCTGACCTCTAAAACTTAGGAAATGGGGTGTGGCATTAGAAGGCAGAGACCAGAGGGTTTTTGTTTCCAAGAACAAGTAGAGTTCCATCCTATGCAGAGCCCGGCTGCAGGTGTATATAAATTATTGATGAGGATTCAGTCAAACAAACTTGAGGGTAAAGGTGGATTGGCTGTAGATGAATCATAGACTTCTCTCAGCTAGAGTTCCCGGGGCCAGGATTCTCATTTTCCAGATGAGAAAACAAAGGACTCCAGGGGTTGAACTGTTGGCCCAAGGTCAAAGTCAGAATTGGGATGATTTCTGAGACTGAGTTTAAGGATACTCATGTTCTGCGCAGCTGTCTTTAGGCCTTTCTGCTTTTATCCTATGTGTCTTTGTCTGAATATCTTGAGTTAGGTGCTATGTTGAAAAATATTTTTCCAGCATTATCAGCGACTTATATTTAGATTTTTTTTTAAAAAAAAAAGCTTTTCCAATGTCTACCAATGTAACTGCAGAATATGCAAATCCTACTGCATATGGATCAATCCAATGTAGGTTGGAAATTGGGTGCCCACTGTATCCTTAGACAGGTGAGGAAAATGGAGTCGAAGCTTACCTTCAGACAGAGCTGATTGTGAATAGCCTCCTGAAATCTAATGGTTTTTATTTCCCAGGGCATATGCTGCAGTACCACTGCGTATCTTAAGAATTCAGCCATTACAGTCTGACCCTCCACCTCCCAGTCAGTACCCACTTCACTCTTTTTGTTGTTGCTGTTTATTTTGGGGGGTCAAAATCTCCATGTTTTAGGCCAGGCTGGCCTGGAACTCTAGTCAGTCTCCCCCAGTGATGAGACTGAGGCCTGTTCCCGGAGGGCCTCCAAAAATTTCTCTGTGTTTCCTGAGATCACCTATTTTCTTAATCCTTCTGTTTTTTTCCTAGACTTTGCTCTTTTCTGTCTTTCTACTACTACTATTACAAAAAAAAAAAAAAAAGAAGAAAAAAAAGGCTCCCATCCATTCTTTCCTTGGACAAATCTTCATTCCTTAGCTTTCATCAGACAAGAACAGCAAGAACATTTCCTCTCATGAGCTAAATCTGATGAATTAGTACGGCTTCCTGAAGCACAATGCTAGGAATGCCTCTGAGGCAAGTCCAAGCACTATAGAACATATTGTCATGATTGATTAGTGATGTCTGCAATGACAGACCATGGAAGGGTAGGAACTGGTAGATATAGTAGCTGCCATTGCAGATTCTCTGTCTCTCTCTTTATATAGTTACTGGCCTTTTCCAAAGTGCCTAGTACATAGAACATAACTGATTTTTTCATATACTACTCTCCTTAACAATCTTTTATAATAATGTCCTCTATTGTATCAGCTTATCTCTGTCATACTTAGTTCATAAATTTATAACCCTAGACCTGATAAACAGCTCCATTTGCTAAGCACACCAGTACCTCAAGTGCAAAAATTTTAAAACTAAATCAGCCTCTCCCTTACAAACATGCATTACTTTCTGCATGCATTACTTATATTAATGCATTAATGACAACTTCACTATCACATCCATTTCTTGTGTGTGTGTGTGTGTGTGTGTGTGTGTGTGTGTGTGTGTGTGCGTGCATGCATGTGGCTGTGAGTCTGTGTGCTTGTGGAGGTCCAAAGGTGACTAGGAATCATCCTAGATTACTCTACATCCTTTTTGAATTCTTCTTGAGTTTTTCCATACTCCATCTTCCAAGTCTGCAAGAATCATTTCTGCTCAGCATTTTTAAGTGGGATCTGGGATCTGAATTCAGGTCCTTTTGCTTAAGAGGCTAAGGTTTTATCCCCTGAACCATTTCCCCACTGTTCCTGTGTACATTTTTTGTGTATGTGTGCACATATGCATTTGTATACAGGCCAGAGGTCAGTGTCGGGTATCTTTCTTTATTGTTCTCTGCCTTATTTTTTGAGACAGCGTTTCTCCCTGAATCTGGAGTTCACCATTTCACTGGCTGATTGGTAAGCCCCAAGGCTCCTCCTCTGTCCACTTTCCCAACATTAAACAGCATACTACCATACTGATGTTTTACATGCCGGGGATCTAAACTCAGGCCCTCATGCATGTGTGGCAAACATTTAACCTGCTGAGCCATCTCCTCAACTCCCTCCTCTGTGCTTCAAATCATCTCTACCTGACAAACATTGACACATCGGTGTCCTCTCTTGTCTCTCTGCCGTCCACCTGGACAGAGTCTGACACATCTAGACAGTCGTCATGATGCATGGAAGGACTGACAAGATAGGTCAGCTTACAAATCTGACGATTTGAGTTCAATTTCCAGAAGCCAACATGGTGGAAGGGAAAACTGACTTCTAAGAGTAGTCCACATGCTCATGGCACATGTGTGTCTTCTTTTTCTCTCTTTTCTCTCTCTCATAAAAGATACACTAAATACATGAATGAGTGGAAGAGTGTTGATCTATGAAGTTATATAACTTCTATTTTTGAAAGTAAGAGCTTACCCTTCCAGATTGACATGGAATGTTACGGTGTGTTATTTCTAGAGTTCAGGCTGGTATAGGTAAAATGCCATACCTGTCCTTGTGTGTGTGTCCTGTGCAAACATGGTCTTCGGGGTATATATTCTTCCTTACTGTTAACCTTCAAGCGTTTAACCTTGATTTCATTGTTGTGGTTTTATTTCTTCCATTACGCTTCGGTCTGCTGTTTGACACATCACAACTGCTCTTGTATAGATCGGTAAGCCCCGATCAGTGTGTTCAGTGTATTATGCCTTGAAATGATGTCCTTCCTTGCTTTCTCTTGAGTGTGAATGTTCTACAGGATGTAGTCATGCATGACACATTTCCTAACTCTGCTAGGATTTCTTTGCTGCTAGGGTCTGTCTAAATGATTGTGTGTCTTCCCCACCCCAATTCACATGCTACATACAACCCCCAAGCAATGGTATTAGGAAGTGGGAATCAGGGGTGACTAGTTTATGAGAGGGCAGAAGTCTCATAATTGGGATTACTTCCCAATTGAAGAATCCTGGCACTACTCCTATGCAGACTCATATCTTTTCTCCAATGTTCTCTTCTACCATAAACAGACTCTATAGATTACCACCTGTGAAGAAGCAGCTTTTGCCAGACACACTGACTCAAAGATCTTGGGGTCTCCAGCCTTCATAGCTATGAAAAATGAAAGTGTGCTGTTTACAGTCCACCCCTCCATGGCATTTTGTCAGAACGACATGATGAAACAAAGATTGCATCTTGCCATTTTGCTAAGATCACATTTGAATACTAAGAAATCTACACACAAGATACTCTCTTTCCCATGTTTCTCCATGATAGACCCCCAACCTCACAGAAAATGCACATACTCAGGTCAACACTGGAAGTACCTGGTTAATTAACTAGTCAGATTTCCTCATCCCTGGCATTGCCAGGCCTGCAGTACCATCTGAAGAATAGCAACCCTACCACTGAGTTATTATGTCATAGTGTCCAGATTAGCATTTCTTTCTTCCCTCCATCCTTTTCCTTCCTTTGACAGGGACTCGTGTGTCCAGGGCTGGCCTCAAACTCACTATGCAGCCAAAGATAACCTTAAACTTCACCTCCCTTGCAAGTGTCAAGGTCGAATCAAGCTAGACAAATACTATATCAATAGTTATACCCCCAGCCCTAAGTCAAGTCACCAGATTATTAGATTCCAGAAACTTCTTAAGGATGAACATGTCTTGGGACCAGTATGCCATCCAAGACACAATGAACGCATATATACGCACACACACACTAATTATTTTCCTTCCATCCAATTTTTCCTTTCCCTTAATCAAAAGGACTGACTTAGACAATCATCAAATATACTTACAAAGGTTCTTCAGCATTGATTGAGCAAATGGAGTGAAGCCTAGAGAATCTTAAGAATGGCCACAGTTTGTGTCCTACATCTCTGAGAGAAGATGAGGTGGTCTTTCCTGTAAGAAATGAGTAGGGTCTTCACGTCAGCCTTCTACCGTTATGCGTGACCTAAAAACAGGAGGAACACATTTCATGAAAATGCTTTCCTATAGACCAGGCATGGCGGCGACCCCTATGATCCAGCACTCAGGAGACTACAGCAGGAGGACCTTAGGGACTGAGAGTTCAAGGACAGCCTGGACTGTTTTGATGCTGAGATTCTAAGCTTTCCCTATCCACACCCCCCAAAAGGATTTTTTTCCTCAGACTCTTATAATCCTAAATGCATAGCTTTCCAGAAATTTGGGGGTCTTGGAATTTTTATTGCCTAGTTTGGAGCATAACCTCTTACTCATGAAAAAGCCAGAAAGTATATATTCGAATTGGAGTGAACTAGAATTAATTTTTTGTTTCGGTGGGTGGTATTTTGACATGTGATGAGATGATGACCCTAGAAAACACTATAGTTTGTGTTCCTAAGCATGCGGGTTACACAGAACTCATGTCCACGATGACCCACCGGCAAATTGTGCCTCCTCCAGACCACATTCTCTCTGTTGGGCATGACATATCATGTGACAAGTGCCAGCCCTGATGGGGACTGGGAAGAGTGTCTTACCACATGGCACACCTCCAGTGTGACATACTCTACGTATTCTCGTTCTGCGCCCTTGGGTTGTTACCAGTCATCCCCCAGCCTAGGTGATCACTTACCCTGGACTTTTCCAACGCAGTTTTAAGTCAAACCCTTCCTGAGTTCCTCATAGAATTTCCTCCCTATACTGCATTTGTGGTGCGCTGTTTTGTTCATTTCTTTTGTGTGTTGTCTCAGGATGCAGGGGACACACTTGATAACTGGGTCGACACTGTTTTCTGAGCCTGGCCTCCTCCTGAAAACAGAGACATTTGGCAACTTTCCATCTACCGAGAGGCCTTTTCCTTTTGCCCAGCACAGAACTTCAAACCCACCCTCGCTCCTCCCTCTCCCCACATCCCCCTACCTCTACATCCACATCTTCCTCCCTGGTCTTTGTCCTCTACCTGCCACACTTCCTTCCCCCCCTCCCCCCGCTCTGTTGAAACCTTCCCCCAAAGCTGCCGAACCTTTCCCTCCTCCCCCCAGAGCCAGCAGCCAAGGTAACCAGATCCTACAGAACCTCCCACCAGGGAATAAGGTTGTCCCAGCAGTCAAAACCAGTCAGGACCTATGTTTGCAACATCTAACATTTACTCAGCAGGAGTTCCAGCAAGGCCTTAAAAATCAATTTAGCAACCAACCAAGGCAACATAAGGTGTCCCTATGATGGAACTATCGACCTCTTTCATCTGGTTATACTGTGAGCTGCTTCTAACGTGGCTGACAGAATCTGGGATTTGGGGGTCAGATGGGTGTGATATTGAATCAAGACTCTGTCTTTTGCTACTGTGAGACGCTGGTGACTGGCTTAGCTACTCTGAGGCTCATTTTTCTTACCTATCAAAAAAGGGGCTAAGGTAATTTTGTATTACATAACAGTTCTCCAAAACATATTGAATGAGAATATTACAATAAATGTAATATGTATTGGTTGAACAGATGTTTTATTCATGATAAAACCATATAGGAATAAGAAGATCTCTCTGGAAAGCCATTGATTGGTATTGTGGTAAAAGTACTTGCTGATACAGATTCTGGTAAGATCACACACATGTTATTTCGTCTCCATGTAGTAAAAAGTACATTTGCAAGGTGTTTTGCACTGTATTTCATGTTATTATTAACGATGATATTGAAATTGGAAAAAAAAAAAAAAAAGGAAGGGGCTAGTCAGTCAAGTTTTGGTCCTGAGGTGGGTGTTAATGGACCCAAGGTCTGACCAGGTCTTTATCTCCAAGACTGATCCATGTGCCTGCAGCCCACCCCTGAGCAGGAGACCACCATCTTGGAAACTTGACATTCAAGTGAACTCATCCTCCCTCCTCGTGGCCATCTAGAAGACCACGAGACTCCTGCCAGGGGCTCCCAGGGATAGGATACACCCTCCGCAAAGCACAGTGGGCTCTAGAGAGCATCCTGCCTGTCCTTCCAGAAGTGGTCTTGAGTTCGTGGCCATGGTAACAACCAAGGCCGAAGCAGAGTGAGGGTGTTGATCATTTCTCTTCTTTCCGGGAAATGCGAGGTGGCACAAACAGGCAGATGGCTAAATACCACCTGGTTGAAACCTGATGGGGACAATCTAGAAGCTTTTGTTTATTGCATTTATGCCTCTTTCTGGACCATTCCCTTTGATTTAGGGACAAAAAATTGGAATCAGTCTGGGTCACCCCCAGTTTCCCACTGACCACACTTATTAGTCCATCCCTGCTCTCTGGGAATGTTTTTTTTTTCTGACAGCAAGTAGGAAAGGCTCACATTTCTTTCCACTCTTAAATGAAGTGGACCTCAGCCAGCGGAATGAGTAGCCCATGTAAAGCATGGATCCTAAGGTCAATATCACACTGTCTTCTCGGTCTTTGGTCATAAATCTCTTCATTTTCCCCGGTTTACTGTTGTTGCTACTATTTGTTTCTTTGTTAGTTGGTTGGTTGGTGGAGTTAGTTGGAATGTGGCTTCTCCTCCAACCTAAGGAGTTCTCAACTCACCAGTCCTACATAGAGCGCTTTAAAAAGAAACTACAAATGTAGAAAGGGATCTTGGGCCCCTGAATTTGAACCAGGGTTGGTTAGAAGGAAGTCAAATACCATTAACAAAACTGCATGCTCAGAAGGGAATGTTTTATGCATAGATTCCTAAAAACTCCACACACTGAAGAGTTCTATTGTAGAACCAATGGGAGGCATGCCTCCTGGTGTGCTCACTCTGAATGGACACCAGGACTTCAAGTGGACATGTTGAAGATGAGTCTCTATAGCTTTTGCTGGTCTTTGAACTTACGGGAATTAGCTTTACAATTTGTCTTTCCACAGACTCTGAGCCCAAGGTTCGTTTGGGTTTTCACTAGATTTTTTTTCCATCAATGTTGACCTGGCAAGGGTAAATTCAGAAAAAACACAAGCATAGATAATTGTGATTCAAACTACCTTCCTTATCTATATTGAGTGCCTGAAACCTTGAATAAGACTAGTGAGTCATAGTGTGTGTCTGTGTGTGTGCGCGTGCGCGCGTGCACACTTGTGCACACATCATGCTTTTCCTGTGCATGCACACAGATACTAAAGTTTAATGTATAAAGTAGACATTGCAGCACATTAGTAGCAATTACTAATAAGAAAATAATTGCAATGATATATTGTAATATACCAATACAGCCTATCCTGTATGTGAATGACCTCCCCCCTCTCTCTTTCTCAATATCTTACTGTGCTGAACCTCTTTTCTTCTGGCGGACCACAAGTAGCTAAAAATATGATGAGAAAACCATAGATAAAGGGAGTAGGGAGGAGTCCTGAATCTAAATGGAAGATGGTAAACAAATGAAGTCACCTTCCCAGGCCTGGGATTCCTTGGCTATAAACAGAAGATGTTGTACAGAAAGACAGAGTTCCTTTTTACTCTAACCATCTATGGTTTCCTGACATGGTTTATAAACTGGTCTTGGCATATAGAGTAAAATCAAAATGCAAAGCCTTGGTATGCTGAGCTTTTCTACCTGAGCAAACATTACGCCCACTAAGTAGCTGTTCTCACTGGTAAGGTAAACAGGAGGACCACCCTAGGAGTGAGAGAGATGAGGCTCAAAAAGCCATGGAGAGTGAAGTTCCTGTCCTCAGCAGCAAATAGGCTTCCCCGGGCCAGACTAGAGGGTCATTAAAAGCAAGGTGCTCAGCACAAGAAACGAGGAGGCATAAGACGGGCTTCCACATGCAACTTCGGAACCTCATCAAGGAACTAAATCACTGTGGTGCGTAAGACACTGAGACCATGTTTTTGCATCTCACTGCCATGTTTCCTAATATGGGGGAAATATGGTTTAAAAAAATTGGGACATGTCACATACACGGGAAAAGCCATTTGGCTGAGTATAAAATTCTGAAGATTAAAATTCTCTTACAGAGGTCAGAAGTCAGTCTGGTGTTTGTCCTTCCTTTACTATCTTGCATGGGGAGGTGGTTAATTCCTGCTGGATACTTGCAGCATTTTATGGGTAACTTTTTTTCCCCTCAAGAACATTATCAGTATGCATGCAGATATGGGTCTTTCCCTTGGAACATGGAACCTGCTTTATCTATATGCTCTTCTGTCTATAATTTGGACATGTTTAATTCTTTAAAGATATTATCAGGCCACCCAGCGAGATGGTTCAGCACATGAAGGAACCTTAGAACACACTGAGGTGGTTTGGCTCATTGAAGAAGGAAGCTGTCACCAATTGCCCTTCAGAATGAGCTTTATCTGGAGACGGTGCCTCATAAATGGGGTAAGGGGGTCCATGATCAGGCTGTCATGTGGGAGAGCTTTAGGAGCACATAGAACATCAGACCAGAAGCAGCGTGGTGAGGCCTTGAAGGAGACAGAGCCTTTCTCTCCATACGCAGAGAAAGGCTTCATTAGGAGAGCTTAAATGCACAGCATTGGAAGCATTGGCCTATGTCCAGCATGGCAGAGGTCCTAAGCAAAAGCTTGCAGAAGAAGCTCCTCAAAGTGTCAGGACTCCAAGAACAAGGGCATTTTTTGACTTTGATAACTTTTTAGGATGATGGCCGGGAAATCCCTACCACATGATTTAGTCTGGTTTAGCCTACATGTCAAGAAGCAGAGAAAAGGGGGCAAGTACTGAATAAAATCTGTGGTTGCTACTGAGGAGAGGGGGGAGGTCTGTAAGGCACAGCAGGGCTTCTTACCTTTCTGTCCTAGGGTAACCTGACAGACAAAGAGAGAGAGAAAGAGAGAGAGAGAGGAGAGACCTGGAATCTGTGACCTAACAGATTACCAAGAAATATGACTTTTGTCACATGTGGAATTTCCGGTGTCATCCTGGGCATATAGAAGTATTCCAGCAAATCCTCAAATAACCAGTAATCCACATTTGTGGATTCCTTCACCAATCAAGAAAGAAACAGGCACAAACATGAACCTTATTTTCCCAAAGTCCACAGATAATCGTGGCAGAGTCAGAATTCCAAGGGCCAATGGCCAAACTTGTAACCACAGCACTTCATTATTTTTAGGCTACGTGGGTTGTGTGAGTCTTCGGCTTTTTATGTCTTCTTGTGAATTTTAGCAAGATGTTAATTCAGAAATTTCCTCACATATTGTATGAGAAGTTCTTCCTCGTCAGCTTGCCTCAAGCTTCGTCCTGAAATTTCATAGATGATTTTATAAGAAGGGAGAATGAGAAAAATTGCTCATTTACTTACTAAACCTAGGAAGGAGGAACCCCTAAGGTTTTTGAAAACAAATGAGCAATGCCAAAGAAAGGATCAAGAAAGGAAGGGAAAAAAAAGCAAAAGTCAAAGTCTAGTAGAAAAGATAAACTTTTCAGAGAAAACAGCAAAGGCCGTGCCCTTGAAAATGACCAGGCGTCAGTAGAAGGAAAACGGGAAAAAGGCCAGAGATCTTTGTTGAGGCTTCTAGGTTACTGTAGTGATCTCCAAGGTTTAGATGGGAAAAAAAAAGTTGGCAAGGTTTGGTTTGTGTATTTTATAGTCCTGGCTATTTATCAAGTAAGACTCACACTAATAGTTATCGGGTTGTTTTGGGGTGAGGTGTAATTTTATAAGAAACTTGAGTAGCCTATATAACAATTGTGCCTTTGTCTTTGGTTTCATTATACGATGGGTAAAATAAATTCATTAGGTCATGGTCCTTTCTGTGCACAGCAGGTTAAGATAAGAGTGTGTGTGTATGTGCGTGTGTGTTCTGCGACTGTGTGTGTACCCATGTCCATGTATGCATGTGAGTGTGCACATGACATGCCTGTATATGCACATGTGCCTGCATGCCTGCATGTGTGTGTGTGTGTGTGTGTGCCTGCATGCCTGCATGCCTGCATGTGTGTGGGTGTGTGTGTGCCTGCATGCCTGCATGTGTGTGATGTGGGTGTGCCTGCATGCCTGCATGGGTGTGGGTGTGGGTGTGGGTGCGCGCGCATGCACGCATGTGTAGTCCTCATTTCATCTCCTCCATCTCTAGTTCCCAAACAGCTTGTGTGTGGTTCTTTGTGGAGAAATCTCTAACGTGGGATCCAAGAAGGAAGGATGCAGTCTTGAAGTCCTAATTCTCTGAAGGATATGGAGTGACTGTGAGGAAAGCCAGGAAGTCAACTGACCCTTGACTCTTAAGTATCAAAGGAAAGGAAGTGACAGAAAATGAAAGGCTGCTACAAAGCTTGATGGTGAGCATTCAGGAATCAGTGAACATAAATACTTGTTTCTTCCAGCCCCTAGTGAGTTATGTTCACATCTCATTGCATGTTCCTAAGAATACAGGAAGTCGTGTATAGATCAGCTGAAATACAACTGCTTACACAAAATCCAAAGGGCTTGCAGCATCTGAGTCATTTGACTCCAGAGGCATGCAGCACAAACATCCCAGACCTGTTGAAGGCATGCAAGGGCCAAGTGGTCACCGCGATCCCAAAGGCAGCTTGACATACTGTTCTCACAAAAATGCATGCCACTTGTCGTGAGCTTCTGGCTGTAGTTTGCGATAGATTGGGTGGTAGATATATAAAGTTACATAGTTTAAATAGACACCAGTGAAAGAACAGGGGTTGAAAGAGCAAAGAATATTGAAATACACTGGGTTGTGCCCAATGTAAGCCTTTGGCAAAGTAGTATTCCCTGAATCCCGCCCTCTCCACCTTCTTCCTGACCAGCTACCACTTAATGTCACTTAAGTCAATAACATGGGCTGTGAAGTCTCCATTCATAGCACAAATTGACTGTGTACGCTGAGACTCAAACCTGAGGCAGCAAGTGAGGTGTGTGTCTATTTTCACTCAGGTACAGAGCATACGATTCATTCGTAAAAATTCTCTCTCTCTCTCTCTGTCTCTCTCTCTCTCTCTCTCTCTGTCTTTCTCTCAAATAAAGTGTAATTTACCCCAAGTCCACAAACCAAGATCTTACTAGAACTATTTAACTTACTTTTCATGGGAGCAGGAAGGAAGAATCAATGCCAACCTTTCTAAAAACAATTCAACGAGGTGAATCAAGTCAGAAAAATGTCTATTGTATGGGAAATGGGGCTGTAGGAAATGGACAGGGATGTGGACAAAGACTGATAAGAAGATGCTTGTTCTATAAATTAAAGAAAAAATTGGAGCAAAATACCTGTTTCCCATGGTAAGAAAAGAGTAAGGAGGAAGAACCCTTACTCAGCACATGCAAAGGCCCTGCGGTCCAGCCCAATGCCCAAAAATTAAATTTTAAATAAGGTTGTATAAAAAGAAAAGAGTTAGGTTGATCAGATAGCTAGGAAAGGTGCCCCGAGCAAACCTAGCCACTCAAGAGCGATGTCCAGTGCTCACACAATGGAAGGAGGGGCTACACGTCCAGAGTCGCCCACCTCCACACGCATCTGTGGCACGTGTGCTCTATCTCTCTCTCTTTCTCTCTCTCTCCTTCTCACTCTCTCTCACAAACATATACGCATATAAAACATTAAAAGACGAATAGACAAGTTAAAGTACGATCTGTACATAAGAAAGAACATTATAGAGCCATGAAAAACATGTCAGAAAAATCACAATACTAATGCACTCGAAGTGATACTCATGAATAAAAACTTAGGTGTGAAACTATACACACATATATTTAGTGAATTATATTGGTGGTTATTGATGAATGGTGCTGATTTTATTTTACTCTTATATATTTGTATCTTTTCCAAAATGTTTACAACAACTTTGTAAAAGTTACAAATTACAAAAACGATACAAATTAAAAACATTCTATAGGTCTCATACAAAGAGCTGGCATGGGGGATAAAACAGCATAACCAAAAGCAGATCAACAGGCATGTCGCTTCAGTAAATTAATTGATTAGTTAATTAACTAATCAGGACTTCATGCATGCTAGGCAAGTGTTCTACCACTGAGCTCACCTACAGCCCACTTACATAGCTTTTTAAAGAATGAACCCTACACCAACCTTGCCTAAGAACTCAAATGTAAGGAAAATGCCCTAAGAGACTCCAGGATCCCTCCAGGTTTCCTCACATGCTCAGAGCACATTCTCCATAGACAGAGGCTTATAGAATCCCTCTGCTAGCACTCATCTGCCTGTCCCCATAAAACATGATCTTACAAGTCAGTGTCAGTGGAATCTGCAAGGAGGCAGAGGGCCCCAGGTAATATAATGCTCCCAGAACATCTGCAGCTCTGACAGGTGCAAACAACTCCACTGTCTAAATATAAATGACTTAGGCAGTTTGGAAGCAGTCTTTCCCACTTTCTATTCTCATCAAACAAAAGAATGTTCTCTTCTTCAGTTGCAACTACTGATGCTGGTAAATTTTATTTTAGGTTCATTTTGTGAAAGTCTTCATTTATAGAGAAATGATATTAAGTGTCAAAAGAAAGTACAAAACCCAAAAACATTTCTCTTCCAAAATCTTTTTCCATTTTCTTGTGTATGTATGTTGGGGGTGGTGATGCTTGTGTGTGTGCATGTTTGCATATGTGTGTATTCATATGCATGTGGAAGCCCAAGGTTGGTATTAAGAATCATCCTCCAACATTCTTCCACTTTATGCTTTTTGAGGAAGAATCTCTGATAAATCTCAAAGCTCAACAATAGGCTAGTCTGAATAACCAGCTTGCTCTAGGGTCTCTGCCTTCTGAGGCTGGAATTATAGGCAGACTTATCAGATTAATTTAATACAAAGAATAATCATCTACAAATAAAATACTTAGACTTCTTATTCTAGTACTTACATTCCTTTTATTTCCTTTTTTTGTCTTATTGCTCTAACAAATACTGCAAGTACTAGCTTGAACAGAAGTGGAGATAGTGAATACCCTTTTCTTGTTTCTACATGCCACATCCACAGAAATGCTGAGAGAGGAACAATGCTCACTTCCCAGACTGCAAGTCTGCCCAAGTATGCTGAAGAAGGCCAACCAACTTCTTTTTTTTTTATATTAAGTTGTTTTTTAATTTTTTTTATTATTATTTATTCAACTGTGCGCATGTCCGTGTGTATGTGCGCGCGCGCGCGCGCGTGTGTGTGTGTGTGTGTGTGTGTGTGTGTGTTGTGTGTGTATGTGTAGAACCACGGACGAATTCGCGAACCACCATGGACGCCTCCACCTCCTTCTGCCCCGGGGTTCACAGGCTCCGCCCTATCAGGACCAGAAGCGCAGGCTGCCCCCGCTTCTGCCTGGCGTCTATACATGGGGTCTAGGATCCGAACTCAGGACCTTCCACCTGCAAGGCGGAGGCTTAACCCCTAAGCCACCTCTCCAGCCCCGCCAACCAACTTCTTGAACCAGCTTCCTCCATCTAATCCACCTGCCCTGGGAACAGCCCCACCCAGCATGGGCTGGATCCTCTCCCATCAATGAGACAATCTTCGGCAGGTTTGCTTAGGTCTTGCTTTACCTATCAGTTCTTCACAGATGTGCCCAAAGCTCAGCCTATAATTATCAAGTTGCCTGTATCCAACTATCACAATACACTTCATTAACTGATTTGTGTTTTTAGAATGAGGTCAACTCAGTCATGATTAATAATCTTTTTATGTGTCTTTGAATCTGCTTTGCAAGCATTTTATGGAATATCTTTGTTTCTATATTTATCAAGAAGATCAACCTATAGTTTTCTTTTTTGGCTGTATCTTTATCTTGTTTTGTTATCTCTTGTTTCCATTTCTGTCATCCAGGATCTTAGCAGATACTCAAAAATACATTGTTGAATGAATGAGTGAGTGAGTAAGTGAAGACTGAAGCAATAAGATCAGCCTCAGTGCAAAGCAGAAGACAATGCTACTACTGACAGCCTTTAAAAGGAACAGTTTATGGAAGAAAAAGAAGAATTTTTATGCTGAGCCACTGTGAAACCCTTTGGTTTATTTTTCTGAGGAGTGGTTTTTAATAAGTGAAATTAAGACAAAAATCTTATGCCAGATGCTAAAAAAGGAATGTTGTGTGCATTGACTATGGGGTTGAAATTTTCCATGGTCACTTTCCCTCTTTGTTGCCATGCAATGAGAAAGAGGGCATGATCATCTAGCTTGGACCTGCTGTCTTCTGCTGGCACGGTCCCCAGGAGTGAGCCTTCCAGATAGCTCTATTCTGATCACAAAAAAGACAGCTCCTTTCAATCCCATAGACACCACAATCCTGCCTACCAAGACTGCGGTGTGCCACAACTAACTTTAGCCCACTCTCCTGATCCTAAATAGTCATTTAAACCACAGGGGAAATTATTACCCATGGTTTCCTAGATATATGCAAGAAAGATGCTTCCAAGCCCTCATGCTATGAAATTATATTTACTTGTCCCAATTTCTTCCTAACTTGAGTCCGATTACCCTTGGACCGCACACATTTTGCAATACCTGTTGGCTTTATCTTTGCTCGCTCTGCTAACATGCTCACACACTTGAGAAACATAGCCAGCACTTGGCTTCGTTCATCTTCAAGCTACTCACAGCCAATGAAAGGGGATTTAGAGTTGGCAAACAGAACATGCCAACCACCCACCAATAGCAGATTTCACAGGTGGTCCTCTATCAGATTTGCCCATGGAAAAGAAGGAAGAGGGTTAGTAAGCACATTTACCCTCTAGACAGGGAAACTTCTGTTGGAGAAACTTCCTATTAGAGCTTGAGGCTTGTAATGGATTATTGTAACTCATTGGCATTTTAGTCTTGCAAATTAGTAAAACTGTAAACTACTCCTAAATCTATTTTTGGAATAGAAATTTTCAAATGCCAGATTAATTATGATTTTTTTCATAAAAATAGACATATCCAGCATACTCAAGATACATATTTCTCGTGCTTTGCTGTTCTTGGTTAGAATTTTTTTTTAAATACTCTTTGTATGTAAAGGTGGCACCTCTCTGTAATCCCAGCACACAGGAGGCAGAGCCAGCCTGAACTACGCAGCTAGTTCAAGATCAACTTGTGCTACATAGCTAGACCCTGACTGGGGTGGGGGGGAGGGGAAGAGGGGGAAGTACTTTAAGAAAAGAAGATGGATTGTTTTAATGTATCTGCTTGGCACTTTCAAAAGTTGAATTTCAATAGTTTTTAAAATTAGAAAATTGGGAGCTCTTTTCCTAAAGTGGCTAACTCAGATTCATTGATCCAGAAAGGGAGCAACTGGTTCCCAAGGGCGTCACTCTTGTGTGAACCTCCAGGGGTATCGAAAGTCCACTGAGATTCTGAGCAACTCCAGAACTCCTGGGCATTCTCAGGCAGACTGTATGTCCTCTGCCCAGTAGGTTAGGACACAGACTCGGCACGGTGTTCATAGCAAGACCTGAACATAGTAGGCACAAGGCAAGGTTCAGTAACCGCTTAGAGCACTTGTGAAGAACCTGGTAAAGGGAGAAGGCTTGCCTAAAGGCCCCAGAAAGCAAGTGGGAAGGTCAGGCCATCTGTGACCTCTTGGGACTAGAACCTGCAGAGGCGGGGCCCAGTAGGTGGTGATTCTATCTACAGTCCCTTCTAGGTGCGGGACATCCTGACCCAGTCAGGACTTTCCTAGGATAAGGGAACTTTTCTCGATGCTGAGAATCTCACTACAACCGAATCGTCTGAGTTAGGAAATCAACCCTGCTCCCTGGCGTCCTTCCATCTGCTCTGGATGAAACTGTGACCCACAGCCCCCTTCGGGGACCCTGGACGCCAGCCCTGTCACCCCGGGCAAGCTGCCGATCACGTGGCGGAGCGGTGCTCTCCCTAGACTCAGTCATTGGTAGGCAGCTCGCGTCCAGGGCGTGTCCACTGGCTGCAGGAGGCGTTCACGTGAAGAAAAGTCTGGGATGGGACCGCGATTGGGGAGAGTTGGCTGGAAAGTTAAAGGGCGACGCAGGCTGCGGGAGCCGGAGTTCCAGGCGCCCAGGGCAAGGAGCAGGTGAGAAGGCCGCTGTCGCGCGGACGCCCCCCCCAAGCAGAGCCCGGCCCCCCACCGCGCAGTAGTGGCCGCGAGCGCGCGGATGGTGCGGCGGGCTGGTGCGGTTGCCGTCGGGACGCAGGAGCTGTACCTGGTATGTATCCCCTTCAGCCTAAAGTTCCAGGGTCAGGGGCACCCCACTTTCTCCCTGGTCACCTACGCTCTGTCGGTGACACTGGTGGTGAAATCCACCCGATGGCATGAGTAAGCTGTCACTTCCACGTGGAGAAGGCAGTTCACGGTGATTGCAGCTCAGCTGCAGCCCGGGGCGACCCCCGGGGTGCAGGATGGCCTGCGACAGCAGGTATCCTTGCACCCCAATGGACCCCGGTTCAAACGTGGCCCGTTCCTCACTTGGGACTTCATTCATCGGGAGGGTGTCTCCAGAGTTAGGCGGTGAGGTCTGGAGCCCAAAGACATTGCCCCGGGTTCTATCCGGGCCTCAGTTTCCCAGTACAAGATACAAATCAAAAAACTGCCATACACTGACTCTGTCAAGTCGTGTGGACTTGTCTCTAGTCCTCACTCGAGTTCAGATCCCCCTTCGCCGCACACAAGATCTCCCTTGAGAGTCTCTCAGGACTCAGGGCGACGACACTAGTTGGGACCAGGATCCCAGGAACGGGCGGCCGGGCAGCGGGGGCGCTCGTGCCGCGCGGTTCCCTGCCGGGACTGCTCGGCACACAGGTCCCGCCCTGGTGTGATAGCTTGGGCCCCTCCTCCTTGTTCCTCTCCGGGAACTCAGCCCAAGCCCTACCTCCCGGACACTCACCGTCGCTCACGTAGTTGGGTGGCAGCGGTCGCCTCTGCTACCTCCCTCCGGGTTCTCTCATGTGGCCAGCGCACCAGGGCGGGGACTTGGGCGCCGCAGGAGAGGTAGGTGCAGCGCCTGGAGAGCGAGCCTCGCCGGGAGGTTGGAGAAGTGTAGCCATGGACGGCTGGACATAGCAGAGCAGGGCGGGGGAGTGGTTGTGAGAGTCTCCATCCTGGACCCACCCTGCTGTCCGGGGCACTCTGTTCATGGCACCCTTTGGAGCCCAAGAAAGGGACAGAAACTACAAAACAGGGCTTGCGGGCTCGGAACGAAATGGAGAGATATCACTAAAAGACTTGTCTTGGGAACTTGGAAAGTTACTGAAAAGTCCAGCCGGTGGGAGACCCAGAGTCTCCCTCTCCGTTACACCACCGGGAGGAGGAAATGGTTCGTTTGGCAGACTTGTCCAGGAGCCCAGGTGAAAGGGAAGACAGCTGGAGAACTTCACACAAAAAGATTGCAGACTTTTAGGGGAAAGATACTATCAGGCATTGTAAGCAACTCAGAAGATCTGAGCTAGAAGGAACCCAAGGGAGAGAGGGGAATCCTTAAACCCAGAGAGTTAGTGAGGTGCTCAAGACAGCTAGGGGGCAGTCCTCTGCCAGTGGTCTGCTGTCTTGGAACATTCATAGATGTTAGGGACTGCCCTTTGAACTTCCTTTCTTAATACAGGCCCATTCACAAATATTTTTTTTGCTAGGTGCGTGGATGATGGTAACAGGACAGGGGTACAATTTTTAAGGGTATAAATAAGGTCCCACGGTCTGTGAAGAAATGTAAAAGATGTCAACTTTATGCTGAATCAGGCTAAACATTTGATGAGATGAGAAAAAGAAGGAGTGGATGGCTGGGTCTTACAACCCAGTTGTGAATACTTACTTCCTAATGTAGTGTTGCTGGTGGAGGACAGAAGGGAAAGGGAGAATATGAGAGTGGAGGAAAGTGTCTTGGCTCCTATGTAAGGTATAGCCAAGGCTGGAGAGATGAGTCAGGGGCTAAGCCTCTGCCTCGAAAGCAGTACCCAAGCTTGGATCCCTGATCCTAGGTAAAAGCACCAGGGGGAGGCCTGCACTTCCAGACGTGGAGAGCAAAGGCTGGGACAAAGCAAAAAGGAGGTAGAGGAATCGAGGTTGATTCTTGAAGTCACCTCCACAGGCACACACGGTACACACTCCCACAACACACCCACGAAGGAAGGCACTGTCTTGGCTGCCTGAAACTAGGAAGGTTATGGGATTCTTTTCTGTGCGGGGTCTATCATTCATCCAAAGAAAAACCTCCTGACTTCTAAGTCTGAGACGTTAGTTTGAGGAAGTGTATTACTAATGGACTAGGTGAGGCATGTATGTAAAACTGTCTGTGCACCCTGCAGTTTTTATAAGTACTGGGGTGTGTTCATTTGGACTAGCAGTCTTGAGATTTGCTCCCAGACAGTGACTCGGTTGGAAGCAAAGTGTGTAGGATTGTCACTCTTCTAGAGAATGACTATTGGCGGTCTCATAATCTGGTCCTGCAATTGAGGTTCAGATCCCATGTTACCTGAGACTGGTTCAAATGTGTACTATGTCTTTTGATTCTGCTTTTTTTTTTTTTTTTTTTTCTCCTGGGGAGAGAAAGTCTGTAGCAGCCAGAACCTGGGAGAGAGGAGGCCTAAGGTATAGCTAGGCAAATGGTACATTGTGTGTGTGTGTGTGTGTGTGTGTGTGTGTGTGTCTGTGTTGGGCATAGGGGAGCTGCTCATGAAGTACCTGTTCTGGTGTCTTTTCAGGGACTTAAAATTTGACTTCACCTTGCCTAGTCTCTAGAGTACTTCTGTGAAGCCGTCACCCCTGTCACAGTCTATTGGGGACATGACATCCTCAGCAGCAGGTCAGGAAAGCCAAATCCAAAGTAGCACTTTGGCACTCTGATTCTTAGAAGATGGTCAAGTTAATAAAACTTGGAATGTACTGTGAGGACAGGCAGGGCAGCTGACAGCCACGTCATCCCCTTGACAGAGGCCACAAAGCTAAATGTTCTCACCTACAGTCATGGGGATACACACAAAAAAGTGAGAGAAGGTTTCTGGGCCAGAGCTGCTTGTGCAATCTCCAGGGAAAGAGTCCCAGGGGTAACTCCTAGGCTATTTTAGTATTAGTTCCACCTTTATTTTCTTTCTTTCCTTCTTCGTGCGTGTGTATACAGTGTGCCTGTATCTATAGAGGCCCAAGGGTGGCTTCAGAAATCATCCTGAATTGTTCTACCTCCTTACTCTGGGGTTTCCCAGGCTCTACCTTCTTGGCCAGAATTACAGCAGCTGCCACTTTCACCTGGCATTTTTTATAAAATATGGAATCTGGGTCTGAACTCAGGTCCTTTTACTTTCAGACAAAAACTTTAGCCCCTGAGCCATTTCTGCAGCTCCATTTTTGCCTTTCATGAAAGAATCTTGTAAAAATCTGTTTACCTCTTTTAAATGCTAGTAGAATTGTCTCCTTAGCTTGCTCTGCCTGCAGCTATAAACTTGTCCTTCCAACTCCAGTTCTGTTTGTTCTTACAGGCTGGTTGATAAAAGAAGTCCCCGGGGGCAACCTTACACCCTGGGGACTAACTCTACTACTTCACCAGTCTTCAGCCCTCCCTCGGGACAGCCCTTTCATGGATTGCACAGGGCTGTCAGTGTGCAGGGTCTTTTAATTAATCCCTGTGCTTGGCACTCCCTTTGCACCGTATTTTGAGAGCTTCTCACCATATTCTTACATGCTGCCTTACAGGGTTGCAGGAAAAGTCTAGCTGAGGCAGATCCTAGCGCTTGGTGGAGGTGCAGACTTCGTGCTGACTCAGGTCAGAAGGAAGGAGCTGGCAGGAAGAAACCCTTACTCCCCAATTCACACCCAGCCTTTCGGAAGGGGGAAACTATGAGATGTCAGGCCAGCACTGTTGTGTAGTTGTTCAGTCTTAAAACATACTTAAACATAAAACGAGAAATATCTATGTCGGAGCAGAAGGTGTAATTCCAATATGAAATTTTGCAGTGAGCAAGGAAGAACTAAAATTCAAGGTAGCCATTAAGTACTTGGGTCTTTTCAAAATACATATGAATAGAGGTTGGAGATATGGCTCAAGGGTTAAGACTCTGTCTCTAAAGCAGAAGGACCTGAGTTCAGATCTTGGATCCCGTTTGAAGTAGAAATGACTGTGGTCTGCACTTCTGGTTCTAGAAGGCAGAGGCTGGGAAATCCCAGATCAAAGCAAACAGGAAGTAGAGCAATCCAGAATAATTCTTGAAGTCACCCTTGGCTTCCATAGGCACATACAATGTCCTCTTTCACACACACACACACACACACACACACACACACACACACGTACATGCACACACACAAAATGAATAAAGAAAAGTCTTACGAATTGGACTTAAAAAATATTAATCAATCCACTGAAACTGTGTAAAGTCATCTTGCCTAATTCAGTCAGAATCTTCCTTTCCAGAACAATTGGATAGGTAAATGATCAGAAAATAGCCAGTAAATCTGCCTTAAAATTTTCACTGGTTGACTTTGCTAGGGGGGAAAACATAAATTGTTCAGGCAACTGAATCACAGCCACAAATTATCCTGCTTTGCCTTTGAAATTGTGTGCTTTTCCAACTGTCTATGGATAAGTGCTTCTAGAAAACACTGTACTTTTAAAAAATGAGGTAAATCTGATACAACTCTGTCTGTCCTCAGTTTTTATATATGTATTTGGTTAATCAGAATTTGAAGTTGAAAGTGAAAGAGTATTTATTGAATCAAGTCCATGGTCCTCAGTGTTTATTAAAAGATGAGTCACATTTTGCCTGTCATTTCTCTGATATGAGCAGGGTCCCAACCAGGGCAGGTATACCTGCAACTACCACTCACCTTTGCCAGAAGAAGGATGGTGTTTGGGATCTGGTTCAGATCCTGTGTCTGTAACCTCAGATTATAGGTTTTAATCTGGGTTTTGTTACTAAATTTTTAATTCAGACTATTGTATCTATTGTATAAATCTGCCGTGGTACTGAGAGTGATAAAAGGTACTAGACATTAATGAGGTAATGATGTCAGAATGGTTTTAGCAAATCTTAACAGCTTTGTGTGTTTTTAAAGGTAGACTTTTTCTAATTATTATCTTAAAAAGGAGACACAAAGCACACACAAAAAAATGTATTGATCTACTATCACCTGGGTAGTCTAGTATTTTAAATCATGCAATAGTGAGATACCTTCTTAGAGTGCAGAATGATGTGCAGTGTGAACTTATCAACTGTTCACTTTTGGAATGTTTCACTTAATGCTTTGGGGCCATGATTGACTACAGAGAACTGAAACCATGTGAAACAAAACCTGTGGGAGAGGGGCACCATAGCTCTGCTCCTTCTTTCCATGTGAATCTTGTATCTGGTATTTTACAACTTTCTTTCCTTTATTTTTCACATTATAAGTATATTATGAAAAATTTCTCATGCCATTTATGTCTTTTTCAAACAAGGACATTGGCAATATAAAAGTTAAATAATATCAATGAGGTACAATTAATTTTGCCAGGTTCCCTGTTGGTGAGTATTCTTTTCCATTATTTCTATTTTCCATTACATCCTCCTTGGTTTTACTTTGTAGGAGTTTGAATTTTAAGGCACTAGCTCTTTATTTTAATGTTTTTTATAAACTATGTTCCAGATTGTTTTTAAGCATACTAAAAGTACAGTTTTTATAAAATTTGATTTGATTCTTGTAGCAGGGTGCCATTAGTTAATTATTACTGTTGTTGTTGTCCTATTTACAAGGCAAATGTCTACCTGTATAAAAAAATTAGAAAGCTAAATTGCTTGTCATTTTTAAAGGAAGATATGCTGGAACAGAAAACTTACCATTAATTCAGTGAAAACAAGTTTGTGTCTGTATTTGAATTCCACTATATAGCACAATGCTTGGCAATAGTAAATGTCAGTCAGTATTTCTGTAATGAATTCGGTGCTTTTCTATTGGGTTAAATCAATGATTTTTGTTAAAGTGGCAAAGAGTTCACGCTTAATGCCTTTTGTAGTAGTTATCTTTTAAAAGATGAAAGATAACAAGTGTTAAAGAAGATATAGAATGTACACTATCAGTAGGAGGTAGGAATGTAAATTATAACCCTGCTGCTATAGAAGATACATGTCGATTCCTCAAAAAACTACTGATAAAATCACCATGTGATTTAGTTTGTTCAGCTACACACGCGCAATAAATGAATGTTAAAGTTTTCTTTAAATATCAGATTGCAATATTTGTAAAGTGTGCTCCTCAAGACAGTAGTCTACTAGTTACACTTCCTCCAGAAGGGGCTCTTTCAGTCAAATGGGTAAGCAGTCCTGCAACAAGATGAAGTCAGCCATAATTCTCTGTATTCTTTTTACTACCCTCTGTGGTTTGTTAGTGTATTGAAGGGTCCAAGACATGATAGAAATGCTTGTGAAATAGCTTGAGAATCATTGTGTCATGCTTTTTTGTTTGTTGGTTTTAATTTGGCCACTTTCCCCAAGTTCCCCCCCACACACACACACTCATGCTTTTCTGAGTCTTGTGAGACCACAGGGGAACAGGCGCTGGGCAGTGGCGGCTGAGCCCAGATGAGAGGCAGCATTGTTTGCCTGTCTCTGCAGGAATGAGGGTTTGCACATCTCTCTGATCTGTTCACTGTTACTCTCTTTCCTCCCGCCTCGCCAGAGTTCTAGCGTGTTCGCCTAACTCCGGGATGGCTGTGGACATCGATTTCGGCTACAGCAGCATGGCTCCGTCCCTGCGCCGGGAACGCTTCTCCTTCAAGATCTCCCCCAAGCCCAGCAAACCCCTGCGGCCATGCATCCAACTGGGCAGCAAGGAGGACACGGCCAACAGAGTGGTGACCCCCACCGTGCAGGAGAAAAAGGTGAAAAAGCGGGTGTCCTTCGCCGACAACCAGGGGCTGGCCCTGACCATGGTCAAAGTGTTCTCGGAATTCGACGACCCGTTAGATATTCCATTTAACATCACTGAGCTCCTGGACAACATCATGAGCCTGACGACAGTGGAGAGTGAGAGCTTCGTCCTGGATTTTTCCCAGCCCTCTGCAGATTACTTAGACTTTCGGGACCGGCTGCAGGCCAACCACGTGTGCCTGGAGAACTGTGTGCTGAAGGACAGGGCCGTCGCGGGCACGGTGAAGGTGCAGAACCTGGCCTTCGAGAAGGTCGTGAAAATCAGAATGACCTTTGACACCTGGAAAAGCTTCACAGACTTCCCCTGCCGGTACGTGAGGGACACGTACGCCGGCTCCGACCGGGACACGTTCTCCTTTGACATCAGCTTACCTGAGAAAATTCAGTCTTACGAGAGAATGGAGTTCGCTGTGTGCTTCGAGTGCAACGGGCAGGCTTACTGGGACAGCAACAAAGGGAAAAACTACAGGATCATCAGGGCCGAGCTCCGGTCCACTCAGGGAAAGACGGAGCCGCGGAATGGACCAGACTTCGGAATATCTTTTGACCAGTTTGGAAGCCCTCGGTGCTCCTACGGGCTGTTTCCCGAGTGGCCTAGTTACCTGGGCTATGAAAAGCTGGGGCCTTACTATTAGTGACGGCGATTGGCAGGTTGCGGCTCTGGGTCACGATGGAATAGAGAGAAGCCAAGAGCACACTCAAGTTGAAGTGCCGTCAGGTGCGGGTTTGGAAAAGAAAGGATCCTGTTCGCTTGTTCCTGACCGACAAGTCTGGTCAGTTTTCCATCAACTGGTTTCTTGCTCTGAGAAGAAGTAGACTAGACTGGTCCACCGCAGCACCCCGGATGGTCACAGGGAAGGAAAGTGGGGGAATGGTGCCCGGGGAGTCTGGAGAAGGGCCAAGCCTAGAGTTAGGGGTGCCCAGGAGTCTGGCCTCTACTCCGAGGCCAGCCTCCCGCGGACCCCCACCACTTGAAGGCCTTTGGGCATCCTGCCCCAGCCAGGCTTTCCTGTGTGTTGCTACTGTTCCACGTCTGCTCCAAACCCCCCTTTAGCTCAGTGCTGAGACATACCAGCCGGTGTCCCAGGTTTCTAACACGGCTTCAAGGAGAGACACGGGGGCTGCTGCTGCTTGATGCCCCAGCGCGTTCCTTGCATTTCATTTTCTTCCCCGGCCCATGGATGTTCCAGGAAAGACAGTCGACGCAAATAAATGCCTGAGACAGGCATTTCCTTTCCCCTCATGATGACCCCACTTCCGTGTTTAAGAGAGAGCAGCGGGCCAGTTATTGGAAAGTTGCTGGTCTCTGGGGGGGGGGGTCGCAGGTTGCAGCACTGGACAGGGTAGTAATGAGTTTTAGCATTTCTTCTTGGCTTTGTGGGGAACTGTCTAAGCATTCACTTTCTCCCCCAAGATCCCAGGAAGCTCAGGCATTGTTTTCGCTGGCCTGACTGGTTTGTGAGTCTCATTCTTTCTGAGAGTATGGGAGCTGTCTTTTCCTGGAGAGTCTACTTCCATACTATGTTTAAGGACATTTGAGTGGCACGTCCAGCATGGTCCTGAAGCCTCCAGAAAACGCTTGGATTTATTTTGTCTGCCATACACAGAAATATTTAGAACACTTAACAGACACCCAAGGACATTGATTGGGATGCTTTTATTTATGGTCTGTATGTAAAGGGACACAGGCAGAAGAACTCACCAAGTGTTCATCTCTTCTTATAGTTTGCCAACTCCAAGTGCCAGAGATCAGTTGCTCCTAACCACATTGTTATGAGACTCCTGGGACATTCGTTGTTGGATAGAACCCTGAAACCTGTGATTTTTTTTTTTCTTGGGCAGAATTGTTTTTTATTTAGGGGTGTTTGGAAATATTTTTACATGCATATTTGTAAAACTTTGGGGACCTTTGTGTTTGGTTTTTGGAGTTTGGTAAAATGACTGTTTCTCTTCCTGGTTCAGCATTACTAAAGTGAGGTTTCCTGAAGACACAAGAGAAAGAAAAGAGTGTGAAATCAGAGATACAGCTACCAGATACACCAAACAGGGAGAATCCTGAGCTTGAATTTCCCAACTTACTTGGCAAAGTGTCCTGTCCACTGTAGCTTTGTAGGTTAGGATCAGGCGGGTACCAGGTGCCTTGGTCCTAGTTGTATGGTTATTAGTCATTTAATTTTTTTTTTTTTTCATTTTCAACTTTAAAGTGTTTGAACTTTTTCAGTGCTAAGAGGTATTTACTATAATTTTTCCTCCTAAAACTGACTGTTACTACTCTAAAATCTATGATCTAGAATTACATGTTAACATCTCTCACTGAGGAGATTGTATTTGTGACTTGTGCTGAAGCTGGGCAGGGCTGTGTTTCATCTAAGCATGCAGTCCATCAGATCTAGAACATACTGTTCTTTAAATGTTGTGGATTCAGTGGTCAGAACCAGTAATAGCATAAATCTGATCTCATGTGGATTGCAGATTTTATTTCGTGTTAAGAAGGATCTCCTCCCAATGCAGAGAAGCATCCAGTGACACTGGTCCTTATAGGTGACTAGACTAAGATGATTTCCAGGAGAAAGAGGCCTTAAGTGACTCTGGAATAGTCTTTTCAGTTACACATTGTAATGACTCTCAGACATTCCCATGTCAAAATTTGAAATATGGTAATTCAGTGATAAGTATCACTCCCAAGCAGCTGTAAGCCCTCCGCCCTCCCCTTCTTTCTCCCAGCTCACCCCAGCTTTTTGGCAACCTGGGGTGCACAGCCTACAGCTCGGCTGTGGTAGCAAGTTTTCACCTGCTTTCCAAGATCTTTCCCCCAGTCAAGAAACTTCTCATTTGACTTCTCCCATCAAGACGGTCAATCACCAAAAAAAAAAATCTAAAGAATGCTTCTGCTCACTGCCCTCTGGAGCTGCTTGGAAGAACTCCCCCTGCATAGCTTCGCCATCACAGACAGGCCTGCATGCCTCAGAAGATAATGGTCCCTTCCCCAGAGACCTCGCTGCAGCTTGCCCCCAGAGACTTGCCTTCTTCAGCTTTGTGACAGATGGACCCCATTCACCATGTTTCCTAAAGGACCCGATCGTCTGTCACTGTACTGACGCTATTACCAGGAATGGGAGTCAACTCCTTTTTTGTTTCATATTTATTTCCCAAAATTCCCTGGAGTACTTTTCACAAAGTCAGTGCAATAAGTAAGCTGGACAACATAAAAATATATAATAGTTTTCTGTGTTTTTTCAGAGAAAAGCATGTGAATGGGTGCTTAGTTTTTTTTTAAGTGTTCTTTCTAGGGAAGCTAAAGAGAAGTAAAGGAACCCTGTAGTTCTCTAGAACCTATGGCAACCTGAGTCAATAGTGGAAGTTCTTTTATTCCTGTTTTAACTTTAATGATGATAAAACATGATGTATTTTTTTAAAGCTGTAGTTTTTTAACTGCTTTATGATTTGGTATCTTTGCATATCACTTTTTTTTTTTCCAGAGCAAGCACTACTATTTGTAGCTATTTGGATGTCCAAGGAGCTGTGGAAGCGCTTTACTTTTAGTCATGCTTGTTTTGAGGGTCTCTTGTCTCCATGAATAGTAAGTAAAAGCCAGGTCATTTTTCATTAGTTTCTATTTGTTAGATCACCCTACTAGAGGTAGGCCTGGTAAAGCTTTGATCATGGAGGGTTTGGTTCTGTCTCCTGACATGACCATTGAAATTGAGAGACAAGATATCACCAAATAATACAATCTTACCTGTAACGGGATCTTCCAGAGTCAACCATGGATGATTTGGCAGCTTTCTCCCGATGGTGGTTTTAAAGGTCACAGAGCAGCCTTCACAGCTTCGGTGACATTCCTAGAGACCCCGGGGCCCATCCAGACTTCTAGAATGCAGATGTGAGGATGTTACACTTTAATGTGAATGTACAACCGAGGTCTCGCCATCATTGATGCCTGAAAGTGCCTTGTCAAGAAATTTCTGCGTGTTCTCAAGTAATATTTTTGTACACAAAGGTAAAGGGGGAAATGCACTTTAAAATCACAAGAATGGATGTTTTCATGTGTGTGTGGCATAAGAGAATGGTTTGTATTTGTCTCAAAAGCAAAAAATGCAATAAAGATTTAAAAAAAAAACTGAGACTGTGTTTCTATTACTCTTAGTGCCAGAGGTGAGAATTATTTATTTATTTATTTACTTATTTACTTACTTATTTATTAAAGCTAAGCCCTAACAGTTTGTACTACCCTACAGCCTAGGCCTATGTCTTCCCCTTTGATAGGTTTTTGGCCTGAAAAGGCCTTAAATCCAATCAGAAAGCAGTTCCCCTCTTAGCATTCATGTCACCATTGCACTGATGGTCATCTTGTGCCAGGGTAGCTGCTATTGTAACTTGCAGTTTTCACAGGTTGATGAGGCTATTGATTGCTTTTCTGTCCCGGCAGCTCATATAGTACTTTCTAGCACTTTATAAATTCTCCAGCAAGGAGGAAGCTTCCAGACCAGCTCCAGCTTGTTTTTTTTTCCATGGCCTGAGATTAATATACATAGTGTCTTCAGCAATAGGGTCTTGCTCTGAGTGTCTGAAGAACGAGAGCCTATGCTGTTTTGGGAGCTTTTGATCAACACCTTATTAGAAGATATCAAATACCTGGTGTGCCAGTTACTCTCTCTGCCGTTGTGAGACACCACTCAGGTTCAAACAAGTTAAGGGGAGAAAGTGGTTTCTTCAGTTTATGCTTCCAGAGGGAAGATACAGTCCATTGTGGTAGAAAAGACAAGGCAGGCCGCAGAACTTGGAGAAGGCTTAGGTCAAGTCCATCATGAAGGTTCCAAAAAGCCAACTGCAAACTCTAAGAGCAGCAGACTACAAGTAGAAGCAGAGTGGGACTAACCAACCTCAAGTCCTGCCCCCTGTGACATGCCTTCCTCCAGCAAGGCTCCACCTCCTAAAGGTGCCATGATCTTCCCACACAACTAAGGATTCAAAACATGAGTCTGTGGGGAACAGCTTGTATTCAAACCATGACACCTAGTACTGGGAATTTTGTTTGTCTTTGGCTACTATGTCTGTTATTAGCATCACAGGTTATTTTCTCTTATACTTTATCTTCCTCTTTCTGTGTTCTCCTGTGAAAAATATGTCTGTTCATACATTTTTGGAAATTTTTTTTGATAAACTTTAGAAGGTTTCTGATTGGCATATCTTACAACCTTAGTACTACTTACCGTTCTCTCACTCCTCTTCCTCTCCCTCTAAAGCCCCCTCTCCATTATTCCCCTTTCCACAGTCTTATCATCTGTGGATTTATGCTATCCCTCTCCCTACCCCACTTAATGTTGCTTTTCAAATTTTCTGTTAACAAGAATTCCTGTTAACTACACAAATCTGAAGATTTAGTGCTAGCATCTACATATAAGAGAGAACAATGTGGAATTTTGTCTATGTCTGGAATACTCAAAATGCAATACTTTCCAATTCCAACTATTTAGCAATAAATCTCATAATTTCATTTTTCATGATTGCTGAATAGTATTCCATTGTGTACATATACTACATCTTCATTATCTAGTCATCTGCTTGGGGACATGAACAGTATTTTAAGTCATTGTTACCTTCAGACTTTGGTTTTTTATGGTAATAAGTTGCATTTGCCTTTTACTGCTAGATAGCTTGAGAAGCAATGGCCCCTTTCACTTGTGACTGAGGAGAGTGAGAGAAGCTCCCGTTGCCTCATGCTAATCTGATGGATGCTTCTATCAAGTTCCACATTTGTGTAGTTCCACGTGCACTGATATGCCTCCCAGCATCAAGGTGGGGCTAGATATGGATTTCACAGACACAAGACAGAGACAAAGAGCTTTCACTTTTCCTGGGGGTGATAATGATCTGGTCCTCCACCCAAAGCTTTAAGAACAAGCAGTCAGATAAAGGGTTGACAACCTTTTCTAAAACAACACTAGCTTGTAAACGGTTTAGATGTTATGGTCACATGCAGTCTAGCTGGCTTTGTTTTTAATCTGAAACATCTTTAAAATACGAAAGCAATCCTTTCATCACGGGCCTTACAAGACAAGGCCAGCCACAGTTTACTAATTCTCATAAAGAGTTGTAAGGACAGATAAGGTGGGTTTCTGAGGAAAAGAGACAGGAGGTTATTTTCAGTTTTTTCCCACTTTAGGGAGACCATAGGACTTATGGTACAAACTTGCACAGCTTTGAGACAGGATGAAGCGGTGATGCTAATGTCTTCAGAACACTTAATCTACACATGTAAGCAAAATCCTGGCCCTGAACTGTGCTGGTGCCTACCTACTTCCTATTGGTCCTGTGGGATCTTCCTGAGCCTTTGAGGAGCTCAGATTATTAATGGTGCAAGATCCATGGCACTGTCATGGGCAAGATTCATTCTGGCTCCATATTGTCTTGGGGTGAATCATGAATAATAACAGAGTGTTGCTTCACCTGTGATTTCCCATATGTTTTGGTTGGTTGGGTTTTCTATTTTCTAATTGTCGTCTGGAAATTTCAGTCAATTCATTCTTTCCAGGAGCTTGTTGAGGAGGAGAGGGATCGTTAATGATTTGGGCTTATTTTCTGTTCTGGATTTCCCATATCCCAACTAGTGCACAGTAAAACTCCTGGGTCAGAGCGCTCACTACGGGCCAACGCTGAGCAGTATGCCAAGTCCAAGTACCCAGAAAATAACCCAGAAAACTACTGGGAATTTTGTCAGTTGTGGATCCTCTTTCATCTTCCTACGGAGCAGCAAGTTCAAGTGGCCTTTAAGCATTCTGATAACCAGAGAGGTGGGAATTCTTCTCCAGAGGTTCTGGGCATTGCCTCAGAGAACTCTCTTCCTTCCCGGTGACCACCATGAGGTGTGGGCACAGATGCTCTCTCTGCCTTCTACATTCTGTCCCCTTCCTCCTAAAGATATCTATCAGAAACCAGGGCAGAAGGTGGGCCTGTTGCAATAAGAGGACACCAGTTAGTGTTGTGGAGACTTCCAAAGATTTTGATGAATCACTCAATATCTCAAAAGATAATTGCAATAGTAATGTAATATAATGCTGGCTTTGCAGCATCTACCTCTGTTTGAGACTTTTGTGCAGAAAGTAGAAACACTAGGCATCCCGACCTGCACTGCTGGGGCTGATGAGAAAGAGTCCTTAATCTGATACCTCTCATTGGACAGATTGGTTTAATTTAGATGTGATCATTAGGAAGCTTTCACTGGCTTTATTCATGTCCCATTTACTAAAAATAATTCATTAATTTTTAGTAAGGTAATTGTTAAGGTAAGAGGTTTCATCATGACATTTCCTACATATGGTATCATTATATGTCATTCTCATTTCTTTCTGATTCTCACGGCCCTCCCTCTGCTCCTTTCCCCTTCTGATTGGTTCCTATCCTTCCCCCAAGCAGTTTCCTTTCTGCTTTATCGTGTGCATTGCCATCTCTGTTTCTTATCTCACCTAAGAAAGATCTCTTCCTTTCCTTTTTCATTAATATTCAACATTTGTCCTTGAACTGAGATAGTCCCCCAGATATCTATCTTGACGGATACTTTAGAAACCAGCTTTATGCATGAAACAAGACATATTCATTTAAATTCTGCAGATACTTTTCTCGCCAGTTGATTGATAGCCTACTACTTCGGATCTTCACATCCTTATTTTTCAGGAAGAGAGAGAGAGAGAGAAAGAGAGAGAGAGAGAGAGAGAGACTTTGGAGTGACATACACTACCACTGT